>CM072340.1:10015000-15015000 GCA_036874045.1 Cymodocea nodosa
TAGAAAATATTAAAAATACACAATTCACCCTCCTCTTGTGTAGCCATACGATCCTACAACTATCGATATAGATTTTTACATTTCACCTTTCACTCATTTTCATGAACATCTCAAAACAAAAATACCAAAAATAACAACTTATCTGTGTTTATATTTAGTATTTAAGTATTGTATTGTTTGCTTTGTATCGTGATTAAAGTTATCATTATTAGTATTGTGAATGTTTTATGTTTGTTTGATTCAGAAAATAGAAACTAGTATTACAGTTTATTGAAATCGATCTGTTCCAGATACTTAAAGATTTTAATGGTTACTATTTGAAATATTTGAATGTTAGTGTTGCTTAATGATAAATCTAATATTCACTAGCATTAAAGAGCTTAATTGATGTTATTTACAATCTATGGAATCGCCTAATGGTTGGCTGAATTCCTTTGTAAATTGCAGTATTAAACTGGAAAGATAGGCTAATGGAGTTAACTTAAGTCCACGAGATTAGTCCGTTGTGTTAACTGTAACTCAACGGAGTGATTACTAAACACATTAAGTATAATATAAAAAATGGAACATTACACAATTCTTACTCAATTCTCTATGGGATCGACCTGTACTTACACACAAATACAATATACATTGTGCACTTGCTGTTAAAATACAAATTGGATTTAATGTCTAATTTGTGTGAAAGGTTGTTTGTTTATTTCTAAAAAGAAATTATTGATATAAGCATAAAGACAAATTAACCAAGTTAAAAATAGAAGTTAAGAAATACAAGTTATTTGGTGTTGTTGCCTAGGAACCAATACAAGTTCTCTAGTGTTGCCTAAAGCAACCGAACAACAACCCACAAAACTGTGTTGGGAATGTCACCATTAGAGTAGTTTTTGGGAAAGCATGCCATTTACCTATAGAAATAGAACATAAAGTTGAATGGGCTATTAGAACATTAACATGTGTGTTGATGATGTAGGAAAAGCAAGAAAATATCAACTCTATGAGCTGGAAGAAATAACAAGAGAGGCTTATGAAAATGCAAAGATTGCAAAAGAACGAGCAAAAACATTCCATGACAAGAAAATTTTGAGAAAGGACTTTCGTGAGGGACAAGAAGTTTTATTATATAATTCTAGATTACATTTCTTCCTTGGAAAATTTAAGACTAGATGGACAGGACCATTCATCATTAAACATATATATAATCATGGAGCTATAGCTATAGAAAATTGTAAGACAGGATTTAAAACTATAGTGAATGGTCAAAGACTTAAAGAATACTATCTTGGAAAAACCTACAATCATGGAGAGAGTGCTTTGTTGTTGGAACCCAATTATAATTAGCTTTTATATGTATTTAGTTGCAGATGTAGTTTTTCTTTTCTTAATTTTTAGTAATTTTTCATTCTATGTGTTATTGTGTTAGTAGTTAACAATAAAATTGATTATTGCAAGTTCACATCTAAATTTTATATGCTTATTATCATGCATCTATCCTCTTTGTTTTGTGTCATCTTGAGTTTATATGGTGAACCATTCATGCTAAAATTTTATGATATATGATGATACTTGTATACTTTGATGATATTTCACCATGTAAATAACTTTTGCATATACTCTTGAATTACATAACTGATGTGAATGTCTTAGTGCATGAAAAGTTGGGAGAGAGGTGCAGATAATAGGTTGATACACATTGAGAATAAAAAAGAAATACACATGGCAGCAAATAACAATGAGAGGAGGGTGGTACTCAAAGACATGTTCTATCCCACACAGAGGAGTAGGATCACTTGCATTCAACTACCAGATGAGAATGGAGCACACTTTGAGTTGAAATCACACTACATCAGCCAATTACCAAAGTACATGGGAAATGATGATGAGGATGCTTATGGCTTCCTTGAAGAATTTGAAGATGTATGCAATTTAATGAAGATACAAAATTTGACAGATGATTCCATCTTATTGAGATTTGTTCCCTTCGCCTTGAGAGATAGAGCAAGAAGGTGGCTTCAGAGTTTGCCACCCAACTCTATTACTTCATGGGAACAATTTAGTGCCATCTTCTTGAGAAGATTCTATCTAGTTGCCAAAACAAATGAGTTGAGAAAAGTTATTAATTCTTGCTATCAATTGCCAAAGGAATCATTTGCCAATTTCTTTAGCAGGTTCAAAGGATTGCTTGTGAGGTGTCCACATCATGGGATACCTTTGTGGAGACAATGCCAAATCGTGTATGATGGAATCCCTACATTAGTAAAGGGTTTGTTGGAATCCATGGTGTAAGGAGACATTGCAGATCTTGAAGACACAATGGCATAGAACTTCTTGGGAGAGTTGGCGACAAAGACATTAAGTTGGGAAAAATCCTCTCCAAGATCTGAAGCAAGGCAAGAGAAGGCCATTCATTCCATAAATGCAACCACAACCCTTAAAATGAAATATGGAAGCCTATTGAAAAGGGTTGAAGTAATAGAAGGAAAAGGAAAAGAACCACTCAAGTGCTTGGGATGTAATATGGTAGGCCATATTGTGAATGAATGTCCTATGTTGGCTAACCCTTTTGCTGATGTTTAGGAAATATACACAAGGAACAATCAAAGGCAAGAAGTTTATGGCAACACCTACAACCCATCTTGGAGGAACCACCCAAACTTTTCATGGAGAAACTCACATTTTCAAGATAATCAACATGGTGAATCCTCAAATTTTCAAGGGAATCAGCCCACATGAAATACTATGGAACCAGCCAAGAAAAATGATCATTTAGCTGCAATTGAAGACATGGGAAAGAAGATAGACAGCTTGATAAAAGGCATGGAAGCATTTGCCATGAACAATGCTAAGTATCAACCAATTGTGCATGCTAATGCACAATCAATCAGCAAGATAGAGGAGCAATTATCCCAAATTTCAGCAAGACTTTGTAAGAAGGAGAAAGGAACTATTCCAAGCCAAGCTATAACAAATTCACGTGTGAACCAAGTGGAGACAACTTTAGGAGACAAGCAAAGAGAAGCATGACTTGCAAGCAATAAGATTGTTGAGTATTTTGTTTTGATGATGTGTGCTGAATGAAAATAATCATATTTTCTCAATTACTATTGCTTGTGAAAAGAAATTAAAATCATCAATTAATACAGAAAAAGCTTACTATCATAAATACTTGTCTGTATTGGATCTAAAGTTAATAACTAGTCGTTTCGTTGCATTAATTTCTCATTTAACTAAACATTAAGTTAACGTACGTTTTTATTGAAAAGCATGATATGTTTTAAAGTTATATCTTCTGTATCATGAACAGTGCACGTTTAGACAACTTGTTAAGTTAGTGAGTAAAAGAAGAGACGAACTCGTTAAGTTAGTGTTATACACATGGTGAAATTATAAGTTACGAATGTTGTATTGTATCACGTGAGGTGCACATGTTTAACTCGTTAAGTTAACATAACTAAATGCGTTGAGCTGCTATATTGAACACTAAGGCAACACGTTAGGTTAGCGTTATAAACTTAAGTTGTTATTTTTGCACGTGGTAAAAGTCTTATTATAAAAAACATTTGTTTATTACTGAATTAGTGAGTTAAAGCTTTTTTCGGAGACTTACAGGTGTAACTATCCGAAAGGTAACTTAAGTCATGTTTTCAAGTCTTGACACATGTCTCACTAGTTTTATAATATAAAGAGTTTTTCGGTGACTTACAACAGTAACTATCCGAAACTTAAACTGTTTTCGGTGAGTTATCGTTTAACCTTCTGAAAGAAAGGTTAAGTTGGTTCGTTGAGTTAGCATAACACCACGGACTTAGTTTGTTGAGTTAGCTATAGTACTTGTCACGTGAAATGGCACATGAGGAACTCGTTAAGTTAGAAACGTTAAGTTATATATATATATACTTGTGTTACTCGTTTAGTTAACATTAAAGTAACAACTTCTTATTACACTGATGAAAAATTTTTGGATGAGAAAGTTTATTTTGCAGGAAATTTTTTAGAGATTCAGGACTGATGATTAAAGAAAATTCGAAATATAAACATGGGTTAGAACGTGTGTATTTCGATGAAAGAAAAAGAAAAGACGTGGAGAAATGGAAAACTGGTAGTGGTTAAACATGAAGGATATGCATAAAATGAAGATACAGTATAAAAGGCATAGAATTCTCATTGATCAAACCATCCTTGCACACAAAACGAAAAATCTTTTCAAGGATCAAACCATCCCTGCACACCAAAAGAAAAATCTCTTTCAAGGATCAAAAACACCTTCTCGGGGAAAATCTCTCAAGTGAAAGAAAATTTAGTGAAGCAGAAAAAAGTATTATATATGTCGCTGAAGATTTGAAGTATCAGAAGAAAGCAAATTTGGTGAAGTAGAGAAAGACAAGATATTCGTCACTAAAGAATTGTTGAAGAAGAAAAAGAAGAAGAAGAAAGATCTCAAACAGGGAGAAATGTTTCAAATTCCACAAATTAGTTTTCTTTATTTGTAGTTATGAAATTGTATAGATGAAACATGGAATCGAAATATAATTGCATCTACAATTTCTGAGGAGAATTGAATTGTATGTTGTAATTGAAACCTTGAATAAAAATGATTTTATGAAAACAATGTCTCGACTTGTTTTTGAGTTTTAAAGTTTCAATTATATTTCAGAAAATATTAAAAATACACAATTCACCCCCCTCTTGTGTAGCCATACGATCCTACAAGTGGTATCAGAGCTTTATTAATAATCTTTGATATAAAATCGATACCAACTTATTTAATATCATTGCTTATTCTGCCTTCATTGTTTTTAAACAGACATTAATATCTAAGCATACGTTTAACTTTCTTGATTTAAGGCTCAAGTTGTTTTAAAGTTTTTAGACTATTTGAAATCAAATAGATTGAAAAATCTAAGGTAAGATGGCTACTGGAAATGGTAATTTTTCTTTATATGAAGGCCAAAATCTTAATCGTCCTCCTTTATTTGATGGAATACATTTTGAATATTGGAAATATGGGATGACTGTTTTTCTTCAAAGTATAGATCATAAGTTATGGTTCATGATTTCTAAACCATATACTCTGTTAACTACTCCTTATAATACTTGGACAATTACTGAGAAAGAAAATGAAACTCTGAATGCTAAGGGCTTAAATATTTTATTTTGTGCATTGAGTTATGAACAGTTCAGTAAAGTGTCGGCATATAAATCTGCTTATGAGGTGTGACATGTATTAGAAGTTTCACATGAAGGTACTTTTCAAGTTAAAGAGACTAAAATAAACATGTTGATTCATAAGTATGAACTCTAGGTATAATCTAGGTTTTAATTTTTTAGATTAGACTTGAGCCTTTTAAGTGTTTTGGTTGTGCATCTTCAAAGGAGATAATTATGGAAAATAATTTCTATGCCTTTGAAGATGAATGTTCTCTTTATTGTGACTTATGTCATGTAGAGGGGCATACCACAACCAATTGCATTTTTTATTATTATCCACCTCAGCCATCAGAAAATGTTGAACAATGTAATAAATGTTTAATGTTAGGACATAATGAAGAAGAATGTTTACAAAACCCTGAAGATGAAATAGTAAAAGCCATTAATTCAATTAATTACTATCATGAAGAAAATGAATGTCAAAATTATTATACTCAACCAACTATTTATGAACAACCAATTGAGGAAAAAGAATTTAGAATTATGAGTGAGGTGCAAGCCTTAGGTAAACAAATTGAAGATCTAGCTAGGATGGTAGAAGAAGGAGGTTATGAGATAAATCCATCTATAGGATTAGAGGAGTCTTCAACCCAACCTAGTGAAGAGGTAGAGCACCAATTTCAAATTAATATAGAAAGAGAACGAGAGGATAATTTAGAAAATTTTGTAACAATTGAAGAAAATAATGAAAATAGTGGGAAAAATTTAAGTGAAGAAAGTGACTTAGTAGATGCTTATGTAACACTTAGATCAGGTAATGTCACTCATAAGACCCCACCCATAAGAGAAGAAAATGAAATAATTAGACAAGAAGAAGAAAATAAGGAAAATGAAAATATTGAAGATCAACATAGTAACTTAGATGGAGAGGGAGTAGATTTAGAATCTAAAGAAAATCATTTAGAACCTACTCAACCTATAGCTTTAGCACCTTATCCTGATGGGTTAAAATCAAATGAAAATATAAAAAATGAAGACATTGAAAGAATTTTTAAATAGGTGCAAGTTAACATACCTCTCCTTGATTTATTAAAACAAATGCCTAACTATGCTAAATTTCTTAAGGGGTGGTGCACTAAGAAGAGAACCAGAAAAGTCATTAAGAGAGCCTTTCTAGCTCAAAAAGCTAGTTCTCCTTTTACCAACCACCTTCCTTTTAAGTTAGATGATCCAGTTACTCCTTTGATTTCTTGTATTATTGGGGATAAAACATTAGATAAAGCTCTCATAGATTTGGGAGCTGGAATTAATGTCATGCCTAGTAGTGTTTTTGAATCCCTAGGATTAGAGGGCCTGGTGAAAACCAAAACCATTGTACAGTTAGCTGATAGGTCTTTAAGATACCCTCGAGGGAAGATCGAGGATGTCTTAATTAGGATTAGAGATTGTATTTACCCTATAGATTTTTTAGGTTTAGAAACCTGTAATTCTCTACATAAGTCTGATTTTATTCCTCTTATTTTGGGTAGACCATTTTTGGCCACTACTGAGGCAGTGATTAATTGTAAGTCAAGTGTCATGAGGTTGACTTATGGAGATAAGAGAATTGAGTTGAATGTTTTCTATCCTAAAGGACGAACAAGTGAGGAGCATAAAGATGATGAAGTGAGTGCACATATGCTCCAATTTTTTGAAGATGAAGAGGATGGAATGGATGAACTTGTGTAGGTAAAGATGATGAATGTTTTAAATGAATCAAACTCAGGAATGAGATGTGAAGATGATGAAGTTGAGATCATTGGAGGAGAGCCAAGTTTGGGAACTCCCCACCAATACTCCACATGAACTCCCAACTTTAGAAGCTCCTTCATTAGAGTTGAAACATTTACTTGATAACTTGAAATATGGATTTTTAGGAGAACATGAAACTTTTCCAGTGATTATTACAAATGACTTGTCTAGAGAACAAGAGCTGAGTTTGTTAGATTTGCTGAGGGAATTTAAAGAAGCCATTGGTTGGACTATGGTAGATATCAAAGGTATAAGTCCTGCTATCTGTCAACATAGAATTTATTTGGAAGATAATTTTGTGCCCTCTCGTGAGTTTCAAAGGAGATTAAACCCTAACATATGAGAGGTAGTTAAAAAAGAAATAATTAAAGTTTTGGATAATGATATCATCTACCCAATCTCTGATAGTACTTGGGTCAGTCCTATTCAGGTTGTCCCTAAGAAATCTGGAGTGACGGTAGAAGCAAATGATAAGAACAAGCTCATCCCTGTGAGGAAGCAAATTGGTTGGCGTGTGTGTATTGATTATAGGAAGCTCAATGCCGCCACTAGGAAGGATCATTTTCCATTGCCCTTTATTGATCAAATGTTAGAAAGATTAGCAGGGCAAGAATATTATTGCTTTCTTGATGGATACTCGGGTTATAATCAAATTGTTGTGGCACTTGAAGACCAAGAGAAGACAACCTTCACATGCCCTTTTGGAATGTTTGCATATAGGTGAATGCCTTTTGGACTTTGTAATGCACCAGCAACTTTCCAAAGGTGCATGATGGGCATTTTTAAAGAAATGAGTGAGAGTTGTCTTGAGATTTTCATAGATGATTTTTCTCTTTTTGGATCTTCATATGATGAATGTTTGAAGAATTTAAGATTAGTGTTAGAAAGATGCAAATTGAAGAAGCTGGTCTTAAATTGGGAAAAGTGTCATTTCATGGTCCAAAGTGGAATTGTGTTGGGACACGTGGTCTCTAAGAAAGGATTGGAAGTGGATAAGGCAAAAGTGGAATTAATTGCCAATCTACCTGAGCCTAAAACAGTTAAAGATATAAGATCCTTTCTAGGCCATGCTGGATTTTACAAGAGGTTCATTAAGGATTTTAGCAAGATAGCTAGACCCTTAACGAACTTGTTAAAGGATGTCCCATTTTTGTTCAACCAACAGTGCAAGGAAGCATTTTATAAGATTAAGAATCAACTTGTATCATCCCCTATTGTCCAATCTCCTAATTGGGCATATCCTTTTGAGGTTATGTGTGATGCTTTTGATTTTGCAGTAGGGGTTGTATTGGGACAAAAGATTGATAAGCTTTCGTATGTAATTTGTTATGCCAGCAAAACCCTCAATGATGCTCAGCTCAATTATGCAATCATTGAGAAAGAACTTTTGGCTGTTGTATTTGCTTTGGAGAAATTTAGGTCATATCTGATTGGAGCCAAAGTAAATGTGTATACAGATCATGCAGCATTAAAGTATTTGTTGGCAAAGAAGGATGCCAAATCACATTTGATGAGATGGATTTTATTGCTGCAGGAATTTGATATTGAAATCAAAGACAAGAAAGGATGTGAAAATGTTGTAGCTGATCATTTATCCAGACTGTAGTTATCACCCTCAAATTTAGAAGTTGGAGAGTCATTTCTTGACAAGCAAGTTTTAATGGTTAATGTCGTCCCATGGTTTGCAGATATTGTTAATTATTTAGTCATGGGATCGATGCCACATGATTGGACAGGCAATATAGGAAGATCTTCTTGTCTCGAGTCAAGTATTTTTACTAGGATGATCCTTATTTGTTTAAGCAATGCCCAGACTTGATCTTGAGACATTGCATCCCTAACAATGAGGTTAGGAGTGTTCTTTCCTTTTGCCATGATCAAGCATGTGGGGGACATTTCAGCTCTGGGAAGACTACTGCCAAGGTGCTGCAGTGTGGATTTTACTGGCCAACTTTGTTCAAGGATGCACATCAATATTGTATAAGTTGTGCCAGATGTCAACAACTGGGAAAAATTTCAAAGAGGAACATGATGCCTCTCAACCCCATTATTGAAGTTGAAGTATTTGATGTTTGGGGGATTGACTTCATGGGCCCATTTCCCATTTCAGCAGGATATCTTTATGTGTTGTTGGCAGTTGATTATGTTTCCAAGTGGATTGAAGCTATCCCTACCAGAACTAATGATAACAAGGTAGTTGAGAAATTTGTAAGAAATAATATTATATCAAGGTTTGGTATGCCTAGAGCTATTATAAGTGATAGGGGCACACATTTTTGCAACAGAAGTTTTGAGGCTTTAATGAGAAAATATGGAATTGTGCATAAAATTGCTACCCCTTATCACCCCCAAACGTGTGGTCAAGTTGAGAGTCCTAATAAACAAATTAAGACAATTTTGGAAAAGATGGTTAACCACACAAGAAGGGATTGGGCAGATAAGTTAGTGGATGCACTATGGGCATACCAAATTACTTACAAGACTACCCTTGGAATGACCCCCTATAGAATGGTATATGGGAAAGCTTGTCACTTGCCGGCAGAATTAGAGTATAAAGCTTTTTGGGCTATAAAGAAACTCAATTTGGATTTAGAAGTAGCCGGCCACTTAGGAAGTTTCAATTGGCAGAATTAGAGGAGATGAGGGATGAAGCTTATGTAAGAACTGTCTCAGGGAAAGAGGAAATGAAAGCTATTCATTATAAAAAGATAAGTAAGAAATCATTTGTCCCTGGACAAGATGTTTGATTGTATATGTCTAGGCTTCATACTCATCCTGGTAAGTTAAGATCTTGTTGGGCTAGGCCTTTTGTGGTGCATAGGGTATATCCTTATGGTTCCGTAGATATCAAGAATCCTAAAGACCACACCATTTTCAAAGTTAATGGACAAAGGCTCAAGCCTATTTTGAAGACACCTGCTGGTATTGAATTCAAAGCTAGAGAGGAGAATTTGCAGGAACCTCAATATGAATAAATGGAATAGTAGATTTTGTTTTTCTTTTCCCTTTATCTTTGTTTTGTGTGTTTTCTTTTAGTTTGTTTCACTATCTTAATTTAGTTTAGTAGTTAGAAGTTTTATTTTATTTTAGTCTTTTATTGTCTATTTTTCTTATCTATGGTATTGTGGAGTGTGATCTTATTTTATGGAGATTATCTGATGTGCATTATTGTTATAATTGTTGTTTCATTACTGAAGTTCATGTTTATTATTTCATTGCTAAAATACTTATTATTGTTTTATCATAACTATTGCTTATCCACATGTAGCTCTTGTAGAAGTTTTTCACAGGTTTAACACATGGAGACTACAAAAGCTAGGAAGAACTGTCAATCAAAAGGGAAAAGAAAGCAACAAGCACAACCAGCAAAGGTAACATGGGTAGAAAAAGGAAAAGCTCCTGTCACCACAGCACAACCATCTACAAGCACAAGAAATTCCAATGACAAACAAAGATAAAGAGCCAAAAATGACGAATGCGAAACCACGAAAGAAGATGGATGCGGAAATTCAACGCTTTATTGATCAAATTGACTAGGGTTTTTCTTTCTTTGCTTAGCATATAATTTAATGATGCATGAATAAGACAACATGTAGTAGGTTGAAACAGTTATTTCATTATAGATTATGTTGTATTATCTTTAACTTATAACTTTTAGTACATGCCTTATATGTAATTTTCAAGATATTTTTCTAACAAGAATTCCACGCAAGCATCACAGGTATGGAATAAGGTTTGACTTTAAGTGACTTCAATCTGGTATGATATCTATATCCCCTCTTTTATATTGCATTGAGGACAATGTCAAATTTAAGCATGGGGGGAAGGTGAATTTCATTTCATTATAATTGCTTTGATAGACTCATATTTTATTGTATATCTAGATGCATGATTTTATTGTATTTTTACTTGAAAAACACACTTGATGAGATTGCCTATTCAGTTGTCACTATTAGATTTTATGGGACAACCCCATTTCCTTTTGAGAGGTGAAACTCCAGAACCAAAAAGCATAGGACCTAATAGTGATGTTCTCCAAAGAAGATGAGTTTAAGCTATTTGTGTTTTGAGTTGAGTCTTCCTAGTCACTTGAACTTACGCCTTGTTAATTTTATATACACCTTTTCTAAGTGATCCCTAAGCTGAGTGCCACCACAATCAAGTTATTCATTACTTGACCTTTGGTGAGATATTTAGGATCTTCCCAAACTTCTACGAGATTTTGAAGGATATGTTTAGGAAAACACCTAAGTTATCACATCTAGCGTGCTAAGGAGTTTCTTGGGGTAGGTTAGGCTTAATGGTGAAATAAGGTGTTTGATACCATTGGAAAATTATATTGTTGCAAAAAAAAAAAAAAAAAAAATGAAGAAGAAGAAGAAAAAAAAAGGCCAAAGCGGCCCAAAAAAGAAAGAAAGAAAAGAATTTGAAATGAAAAGAGAAAGGAAAAAAAAAAAAAGTAGAAAAAAAAAGAAGAGCTTTCAATGTAGAAAGGGGGCTTGCAGACATATGGGATGTGAGGAAGTAGTAGGCTTTCTCAAGTGTCTAGCTTCTTTTATTTTCTTGAGAGTGGGTTGATTAGAGCACGCTATGATGTGATACTTTTGTTGTTTATTCTAAGCATTTTCTGACTTATCTCATTTGAAGGGAGGGAGTTAATCACTACCACATATTTCTTTCATTTGATTCATTATCATATTGTTATACAATGAGATTTTTCTTGAGTAGTGAGGGTGTGAATCCTTTTTGTTCAAGGCAAAATAGTTCTTGTGGACAGGTGACTTCTCATTCCAATAGTGTAAACTTGTTGAAACTGGAGGACATTGTGAGAGATTGTGACATTAGTTTGAGCCACCACCATGCCCAACGAGTTCAATAGTGACAAGTGAATTGAATAATTTTTCATGTGATTTCAAGTTCTTGATTTTTAGTTGTTTTTATTACTCGGGACGAGTAAAAGTTTAAGCATGGGGGAGTTTGTTTGGATTAAAATGTTGCATATTTTTATAGGATCTTATTGGTTAAATAGATTGACATGAGATTTATTAAAGTCATATTATGCACTTATTTCATTATTTAACCAATAAGAACCAATCCCCATTTTATACAATTAAAAGTAGGAAATTATTTCAAACATGCATCATTTATGAATTTTATGGATGACTTGATATTTTGATGTATTTATTGTTGTGAAAAGTTTATAATTCAATAGAAGATCATGGAAATTGAAGATTGGAGAAAGAAAATCAAGTGGGATTTAATCCCAATCATTGAATCAAAGATGGATCTCCAAACTTGGAAACTCTTTCTATAAAAGAGAGTGATGCACGTCTAGGTCTTCTCTCTTGGAGTTTTTGTTTTCCACCTCCAACACCACCAGCCGTCACCCCCTCTTGGAGCTCCATGTCTTGAAGCAAGGAAGGAGAACGCCGGTCATTCCACCACATCTCTTCAACTCGGATCTCATCATCTTCATCCCACAAGTCATCTCTAACGTGAAAGTCTTCATCCCACATCTTGGAGGAGGGACGTCCACCACTACAAGGGTTCTCTTCTTCATTTGTGAGGTTCCACATATCGTTTCTCCCCTTTCCCCTCTTCCTTGGCTTCAAATGTATCACTTTTTATCATGTTTCACGTAGGTAGTTATTTATGTTCTTAGTTTTCATTGTAATAGGGTAAAAGTAGAAAACAGATTCGTTGTTGTTTGTTTGTTCCTTTTTGAATCTGTGAATCTTCATTCTTTTCATCTGAAAATCATAAAAACAAGTGCTGTTATTGATATATATTCATATATTGTTGTTTATTGATGTTGAAATCCGGATATTACATTCTGTTATGCATGAAACAACATAGAATTCGTTGAAGGTTGTGCATGTTGTTTGCAGATTTGCAGTTTTGTTGCTCTGTTATTATTCCGAGAGTTCATATGCATTTTGGAGCGATTCTGTTTAACGGAAAATTCTGAAAAAACATCTTAATCGAGCTATTATAAGTCTTCTGTGATTCTGTAAAATTTCATAGCAATTCGAGAAGATTTGTTGCCATTTTGAAGCTATAACTCTATCGAGCACAGAATTCGGTCTGAGACTCTTTTGTCATGATTGTAACGTGTTTTTCTCACAACTCAGATCGCATAAAAATTCTAATAAATATTTCATTAATATCTACATTCTGTCTATTTTACAACGCATCTGATTTTGTAATTTTTGGTTGAGTAATTCAGGACTTTTAAGGTTTTTAAGATACTGTTGTTAACACACATAAGTTTCCAATTTTATGCATCATTTTCAATCCCCGAATTTTCAGTCATACCATTCGTGCGTTTTTAAGTATGAAAATTTTTATCTGAAGTTCACATTAACAGATCTGATTGAGATTAAATTTTCAGTCTAATCTATTGATTGGTCGATAAATTAAAAATCTGTGGACTTACCTTTCTTGTAGTCTAATCTATTTTTCGAAAGTATTTGCTTACCATATTCTTGTAATTAGAATCCTAGATTATCCCCATTTCTCTGTGGTTCGACCTGTACTTGCCGACGTACTTCATTGGATGCCGTGCACTTGCGGTTTATAAATTTAAAACTTCTAAAATATCCAAACAAGTTAAAGTGACTAAAATAAACATGTTGATTCATAAGTATGAACTCTTTAAGATGCATGAAGACAAAAGTATTTTTGAGATGTTTTCCAGATTTCTTGATATCATAAACTCTTTAAAATGCTTAGGAAAGAATTTTGAATAGAATGATTTGGTGAGGAAAATTCTCAAATCCCTAAGTTCTAAATGGTCTTAGAAAGTAACATCAATTGAGGAATCACGAGATTTAAATGTTTATACTATGAATGAATTTATAAGAAACTTAACAGCTCATGAAGTTCAATTAAATGAATCACTAAGTCATAACAAACTAAAAATGAAGAAAGAAATAGCCCTCGAAATTAATTCAGATTCTGATATATCTACTGATTCTAACGAGGACTTGATTTTGCTGACTAGGAAATTCAAGAAAGCATGTAAAGCTAGGAAAGAGCAAAGGAACAAAAATGATAAACCTTCAATGTCAAAATCACTAAATGACAAGAATTCTTCATCTAGAAAGTATGTATGTTACAACTGTAAGAAACCTGGACATCTTTCTCCAAACTGTCCTATGAAGAAAAATGAAAAGCAAAGTAGGACAAATCAGAAGAAGACGGCTCAGAAAACTCAGAAAAAGTTTTACAAGAAAAAGGCTTTAAAGGTCACTTGGGATGACACGTCTGAAGAGTCTAAATCTAAGGAATCAGCATCAAAATCTTCACATTCAGAAAGAGAACAAGAGTTAGAAGATGTTGCTCATGTGTGCTTCATGGCAGATGAGTTTGAGGAGGAAACAACATCAAAATGGATCTTAAAACTATAAATGTTTCTAAAAATCTTGTTTCTTGTTCTAGAAATTCAGTTTCTAATGTTTCTAAAATTTCAGACAACTGTAGTAAACTAAAAATTCAAAAACCTGAGCATGTAATTCAATACACTAGTATTAGACCAATTACTCATTCTACATGTGATAAAACTAAAAATTCTTGTGTAGAAAAATATTTTGTATGTACGGAAAATGTTAATACAAGTACAAAATCTTGGTATGAACTTACTGAAATGTATGAGCATGACCAAAATAAATTAAAATCTGATAAAAATCCATTTGGTCTTGATTATACTACATCTGAAAACAAAAAGAATGATTGTAAAAGCAATAATGCTATATGTGAGTATGAAGCTAATGATAAATCAATAGTACTCACAACTAATAAGAATATAAATGATAATGTTCAACTATTTTTAAACAAAAAGAAGAAATATGCATTTAATGAACTTGGTCCTCAACAACATTGGGTACCAAGAAAAAGTTTTTCTTAATTTGTGTTGTAGGAGGAAACAACATCAAAATAGATCTTAATTAAACAGTGGAGCAACAAGTCACATGACCGGACAAAAAAGTCTACTTCAAATTAAGCAAATGGGTAAAGGTATATTTTTAAATCAAGAAAAATATGCAGATGAAATGCTTAAAAAATTTAATTTTAATGATACAAGGATTCGAGGAACTCCTATGAGTACTACTTTAAAGTTAGATATTGATGACATAGGAAAATCTATAGATCAAAGAAAATACAGAAGTATGATTGGTTCTTTACTTTATTTGACTACTAGTAGACTTGATATTATGTTTGCTGTGTGTGTTTGTGCTAGATTTCAATCTAATCCTAAAGAATTACACTTAATTGCAGTTAAAAGAATATTTAGATATATACAAAGAACTAAAAATTTCAGACTATATTATTCTAAGGATAGTTCAATAGATCTTATAGGATATACTGATGCTGATTATGTAGGATCTAAATTTGATAGAAAAAGTACTAGTGGCACATGTCAATTATTGGAAAATAATTTGGTGTCATGGTTTAGTAAAAAGCAAAACTGTGTAGCACTTTCTACTACAGAAGCTGAATATGTTGCTGTTGTACTGTGTTGCACTCAAGTTCTGTGGATAAGGAAAACTTTAGAAGATTTTGGATTATCTTATGATATAACTGAGATTTATTGTGACAGTAGTTCTACAATAAATCTTTCCAAAAATCCTGTATTACATTCAAGAGCAAAGCATATAGAGGTTAGACATCATTTTCTAAGAGATAACGTAATTAAAGGAAAAATTAAATTAGAATTTGTGTCTAGTAAAAATCAATTAGCTGATATATTTACAAAACCTCTAGACGAAAATACATTCTGCAACATTAGATTAAATTTAGGTATTTGTAGGCTATGTGATGTGTAAAATGCTTAAACTCCACATAAAAAGATAAATATTATTGATGATGTTGTTCACCTCATAGATATTATATACTTATTATAAATATCTAAAGTAATATCTAAACTGCTGCTTAAGATACTATGTATTTATTGTAAAATCATAGTAATATCTTATTGATTTTAAGTAGTTTATCAATTTTAATGGTTTTTACGATTTTAAGTGAAAGTGTAAATGAAAAACTTTAAATACTTCTAACATTCTGAAATTTTGATTAAATGTTTTCTTTGAATCAAGGAAAGTGCATATGATCATGCATAAATTTGACTTAATTGAATAGACTTGTAGAATAAGTTATATGTAACTCATCTTAAACTGTTAATCAAAAGTATAAGCTTATTGAAACTAATTCATATTCTCAGTACAATCATAGAAGTAAAAATTGTATGAGATTTGTGTTTTATTGCATCTGTATTAATGGAATACATATATACTGTGCTTAAAATGAAAAGTTCTTACAAAGTGAAAATCTTTGAGAGTTTATTGATCAGTTTGATCACGAGCCTTTTGTACTTGAGTAGATAGATATGTAAGGATTGTTGTCCTGAAAAAGGATTCTTTAAATCTAGCAACCTAAGGTCCTGATCAGATTTGGGATTGTTGACTGAAAGCTCATTATGGTACATTAGAAAGTTCTTGTATGATTCAAGTTTTTCAAACTAACTATTAAAGAAAATTATCAATATTCACTATTTTGAAAAAAAAATAAATAAAAAAATGTTGTTTCATTAATTACAGATATGTTTGAATCACATGTATTTTCTACCAATATGACTACTGATTTATTGAATCAACAATAGTACCTTTGAAAACGTTTATTTGAGATACATTCTTTTATTCTCCTTGAATTAATCACATTGAGTTCACAGTTATGTCTTGATTCATATACAGTAAGACTTGATTCTGGAAATCATTTTTGATGATGTCAGAATAACGGAAGTCTCTAAAAAGAAAATTTAAAAGTATAGTTATACTTAACATCTATTGTCACTATAAGTATATTTTGTATTTTGGTTGAATATATTTGAAGTATATTTGTAGGGGGAGGATTAACAATGTCGAAAACAAATTAATATATTTTAGAATACAAATCTTAGTTAATCTGAATTAATGCCCTCTTAAAATCTTGATGAAATAATTTAAAAAGACAAATAAACTATTCTAGATTCAAAGGACAAAATGTTCAAATAGTTTACAATGTTCTCAAGATAATGTTAAGTTTAACATGTGTGTTGTTTTCGGAACGTTTCAGTTGAAAGCATTCGAAACTTGTTTAAGTGTACTAACTAGATGTTATATTAGATAAGGTAACGTGTAAAACTTCCTCTAGAAAGTGCCAAAAACTTGTAACGCTTTTATGTGTTATTAAATTAAATGGCAAAAGTGTAAATTTTACATTTATAATCGCAAATGCACGATGCCCATTGTAATAAGCATGTGCAAGTACGAGTTGAATCAACAAGGAGTTTGTCTTAAATAATTTTATTAAAATGATTATCCGATTAAATATCCACATTAAACTAATTCATAATTAACCTCTAATTACTTAATATTAATATACAAAATTCGTATTACAATTAAGATTTATAAGATTACCCCAAAATCCAATTAGTTATGATAAGATATTTAAGAAATCAATGAGTATTAATCCAGAAATCACAAAATTTATGCTCGATTTTAACTTCAATAACTTCCAACTTGAACGTTTAAAAATCCAAAATAAATAACGGTTGGAAAGATCCTCGAAATATCTTTCAAATGGCAGTGATTTTGTTGATTAACAAAATTAAAACGCTAGCAATATCTTATTTAAGAAAGGGGCGCAGACATTTATGGAAACTTTCCAAAAATGCACCTTTGGTGCAAAAATCAAATCTCCGTCAAATCTTCATGAAATGCTATGAAATAAGCGCGCCTTGAAAGTAGATCTATTACACTAACAAGGAAAATTTATAGAACTGAATTCCACAAAATACACTACGCAAGCACAACATAGGTGTCGAGCTAAAAACTAGCACTCAACAGAGACTTAAAACTGCTGATACCTTCACAAAATAAAATCCAAAAGCTTCGAAAAAACATTCTAAAAAATTCTAAAACTTTGTAAACTTGTTCTACATTCATTATACTTACAAAAAGAAATAAAAAATGGAATTTATAGATGACGAACAAGTAGATACAATTCGAAGAAAAACTACTAATAATCTGGCCATCTAAGAACAGAAAACTACCTTCACAATTCACATCATCACATTCATTCACATTAAACATATGATATGAACTCAATCCTGATATCAATTAACATCAAAACAGTATGTGATCTTTAATATAGAACATTTGAAACAAAGATTTATGCATAGAATTTCGTCTTTCCACATACTCAAACTATACTCATACATATAAAATTGTAAAACATGAAAACTAGTATGAGGATCTCTCCTTTCCATCATACCTTTTAATCCTCCACGTTTCTTCAAGCAATGACTCCCCAAAGTCCTTGAAATTGATGCTCCACAGGGCTGTCACCACCTGTAGCACGTCCAAGTGAAGCTTCTAAGGTTGCCTTGAGGAAGAGTGGTGCACGTCCTCAAGATCTTGCCTCCAAGACCAACAACTTTGGCTTCCACATCTAAGAATGGTGCTTCCGATGACTCAACCATGAAGATCCTAACCTTTTGGTCCACTCCAAATCAGTCACACGAGTCTCCCAATCCACCAAGATGAACACCCAAGGAGATCCTAACGTATGGCCGTCTGAATTGAAGAGAATGTGTCTTCTAGGAGGAGTGGAAGACGCCAAAGCTCACCATTCTTGAAGGGAGCTTGTTCAAGATCAAGGGGAAGATGGGACTTTCCAGATGGAGATGCTGGAATGGCTGGAACCGCCGGCTGCAATGTGTTGGAAGAGGAGGAGATAGCCTAGAATTGAGTGGTCAAACACTTTAAATACTCTAGGCTTTTATTGCTTGGGCTCCAATAAGTTGCATCCAATGGCCCACGTTTTTTCCTCTTTAATCCACCTTGATTTCATGATTTATTGACCTATAAAACTCAAAACCAAGTTGGATGCACATATACATTGAATATAAATCATATGATGCAAATATAGTATACATGCATGCATGAGTTGCCATATATGGAAAGTTGCCAAATTAGGAAGGTTTTGGTCTACAACTTTTTCACATGTACATACATGAATTACTTAAAGTTCTTTAGTTTAACATCATATTTAAGTGATTTGGCAATCATACAATGTATATAAAGTCATACATTGAAGAATTATAAGAATTATGTCTAATACAAGGGCTATTGACTAGGTGTTTAATTGATAAAGGATAAATTTGTACATTATCAACTATTTAATCCCTAATTCATGCATATGTCTAAAAATATGATTTTCATGTAATCCTTTATAAGAACATATATAATGATGACTTATAATCCTTAACATGCATGAATTAACATATATAAAATGCACAAATTGATACTTTACAAAAGTGTTTTACTCGTTAGGTTAGTTAACTCAACGAGTTATACTTGAATATTTCGGGCACTTCGATTGAATAAATTTTATTCAATATTTATTTAATTTCTAAACCTGACTTCTCTTCACGTTAAGTTATATGCCTAAAAAAAAAACCCTATTTAAACACTTATTACACGGGCACTTAGGTTTTTGTAAACTTTGTCAAGAAAATCTTTCTCACTTGTTGCTGTTACAACCTGTGACGATGGTCTCTAAGTTCTACAAAGGTTGTGGCAAAGGAAAAGGCAAAAGCAGAGGAGATGCACAAGGAAAAGAAATAGAGAATGATGAAGTTCCACGTACTTGGTTCAAGAAAATATTTCGAGTGGACAAAAGGTTAGCAAAAATTTGTAATGAATATTTCTTTCCTGAAGGTATACTAAATGAAGTTAGACAAGAACTCCAAAATACTGATGCTAGTATTACATACATGGGGATTCGAAGTAAATTTGATAGAGAATACAGAATGAAATGTGCTGAGATTGCATTTTTGGAACAGTATGCAAAATATTTGGAAAAAGGTGTAGGTTTATCAAATAGAACTCCTCAAACTCCTATAAACGGTACAAGACTACATGCATTTGAGGAAGAGCATGAATCAGCTATCCCTACTCCTTTATATTCACAACAAGTAGAATCAGATATTGCTGTAGACAAAACAAAAGTTGACAGTCTTAAACTCATCTGCCAAGATCTCCACTATCCAAGATCCATTTTGATATTGTTTCCTCCTCAAACTCATCTACCATGAAGCACACATGAGCAACGTCTTCTAACTCTTGTTCTCCTTCTGAATGTGAAGATTTTGTTGCTGATTCCTCAGATTCAGACGTGTCATCCCAAGTGACCTTCAAAGCCTTTTTCTTGTAAAACTTTTTCTGAGTTTTCTAAGCCGTCTTCTTCTGATTTGTCCTACTTTGCTTTTCATTTTTCATCATAGGACAGTTTGGAGAAAGATGTCCAGGTTTCTTACAGTTGTAACATACATACTTTCTAGATGAAGAATTCTTGTCATTTAGTGATTTTGACATTGAGGGTTTATCATTTTTGTTCTTTTGCTGTTTCCTAGCTTTACATGCTTTCTTGAATTTCCTAGTCAGCAAAATCAAGTCCTCATCAGAATCAATAGATATATTAGAATCTGAATTAATTTCGAGGGCTATTTCTTTCTTCATTTTTAGTTTGTTATGACTTAGTGATTCATTTAATTGAACTTCATAAGCTGTTAAATTTCCTATAAGTTCATTCATAGTATAAACATTTAAATCTCGTGATTCCTCAATTGATGTTACTTTCTAAGACCGTTTAGAACTTAGGGATTTGAGAATTTTCCTCACCAAATCCTTCTGTTCAAAATTCTTTCCTAAGCATTTTAAAGAGTTTATGATATCAAGAAATTTGGAAAACATCTCAGAAATACTTTCGTCTTCATGCATCTTAAAGAATTCATACTTATGAATCAACATGTTTATTTTAGTCTCTTTAACTTGAGAAGTACCTTCATGTGAAACTTCTAATGCATGCCACACCTCATAAGAAGATTTATATGTTGACACTTTACTGAACTCTTCATAACTCAATGCACAAAATAAAATATTTAAGCCCTTAGCATTTAGAGTTTCATTTTCTTTTTCAGTAATTGTCCAAGTATTATAAGGAGTAGTTAACGAAGTATATGGTTTAGAAATCATGAACCACAACTTATGATCTATACTTTGAAGAAAAACAATCATCCTATATTTCAAATATTCAAAATGTATTTCATCAAATAAAAGAGGACGATTAAGAGTTTGGCCTTCATATAAAGAAAAATTACCATTTCCAGTAGCCATCTTACCTTAGATTTTTCAACCTATTTGATTTTAAATAGTCTAAAAGCTTTAAAATCAACTTGAGCCTTAAATCAAGAAAGTTAAACGTATGCTCAGATATTAATTTCTATTTAAAAACAAGGAAGGTAGAATAAGCAATGATATTAAATAAGTTGGTATCGATTTTATATCAAAGATTATTAACAAAGCTCTGATACCACTTGTAGGATCGTATGGCTACACAAGAGGCGGATGAATTGTGTATTTTTAATATTTTCTGAAATATAATTGAAACTTTAAAACTCAAAAAACAAGTCGAGACATTGTTTTCATAAAGTCATTTTTATTCAAGGTTTCAATTACAATATACAATTCAATTCTCCTTAGAAATTGTAGATGCAATTATATCTCAATACCATGTATCATCTAAACAATTTCATAACTACAAATAGAGAAAACTAATTTGCAAAATTTCAAACATTTCTCCCTGTTTGAGATCTTTCTTCTTCTTCTTCTTTTTCTTCTTCAGTGACGAATATCTTGTCTTTCTCTACTTCACCGAATTTGCTTTCTTTTGATACTTTAAATCTTCAGTGACATAAATAATACATGGTTCTGCTTCACTAAATTTTCTTCCACTTGATACTTCAAATCTTTAGCGACATAAATTTAACATTTTCTACTTCACTGAATTTTCTTCCACTTGAGAGATTTTCCCCAAAGAGGTGTTTTTGATCCCTGAAAAAGATTTTTCTTTTGGTGTGTAGGGATAGTTTGATCCTTGAAAAGATATTTCTTTTTGTGTGCAAGGATAGTTTGATCACTGAGAATTCTATGCCTTTTATACTGTATCTTCATTTCATGCATATCCTTCACATTTAATCACTACCAGTTTTCCACTTCTCCACGTCTTTTCTTTTTCCTTCATCAAAATACACACGTTCTAACCCACATTTATATTTCGAATTTTCTTTAATCATCAGTCCTAGATCTCTGAAAAATTTCTTGCAAAATAAACTTTCTCATCCAAAGAATTTTACATCAAGTGTAATAAGAAGTCGTTACTTTAATGTTAACTAAACGAGTAACACAAGTATATATAACTTAACATTTCTAACTTAACGAGTTTCTCATGTGCCATTTCACATGACAAGTACTATAGCTAACTCAACGAACTAAGTCTGTGGTGTTATGCTAACTCAACGAACCAACTTAACCTTGAAAGGACCTCTAGATTTTGATAATGCAAAAATCAATGTAAGGTTTTGAATTGTATTTATCAAGATTAGTCTATATAGCAAAAAGATTAGAAGACAGACAAATCGAAGTAGCAAACAAGTTGCAGTAAATCTCAGAATATGCTACTGCAGAAAATCAGACAGTTAAGAATTGTATTTCTCAAGATAAGGAGGATTGAATGATCGGATAGTTAAGGAGTTAACTATCCAGAAGCTTAAAGGACTTTTTCGGAGAGTTACAAGTATAACTATCTGAAAGTTAAGTCATTCAATAAATCACGTGTAGAAATACAGAACAGAAGCTTAAAGGACTTATCGGAGAGTTAGATAACTATTCGAGTTTTCTTTTCGGAGAGTTAGATAACTATTTGAGTTTTTCGGTAAGTTACAGGTATAACTTTCCGGAACTTAAGTCATCCTATTACACACGTGTAGAATAGAGAAGTCGGTAGTCAAAAGCTTAAAGGAAAAATCGGAGAGTTAGATAACTATCCGAAATCTCAAAGAGAGTTTTAGTGAGTTACAGGGATAACCATCCGAAACTTAAGTCATTGAATTTCCCATGTGTAGAATTCCAGAAAGAAGCTAAAATATGTTTTCGAAGAGTTAGAAAGATAACTATCCGAAATCCTAAAGCGTTTCGGTGAGTTATAGGGATAACCATCCAAAACTTAAGTCAGCCTTTTATGCACATGCTGAATTGAAGCAATCGGAAAGTTAACAAAGGGTTACTGTAGCCAACTATCCGACAATTATATAACTGTTCGGTAAGTTACAGTTATAATCATCCGATTGAATGTCAGCTCGCAGTAAATATTCTGGAATCCTATCTGGTAGAAAGTTTAAGTGATCTTTCGGTGAGTTACAGATATTCTTCGGAGAGTTACATAGCTAACTATCCAAAAGGTTAAGAAAATCGAAAGGACATCTTGAAATAACTTTTTGAACGGTAACTTACCGTATTTGGGATTGAAGTCTAATCAAGTACAATAGAATACATCCGTTGGAAGAAAATATGATCGTTGCACATGTTTGGTATATATACCAGATACAAACAACGGATGTAGATAGCGCTTTGCTCATACATATACTTACACCAAGCTCAATAGAAGAAAAGCTTTAGAGATCAAATTATCTTCAACACTTACAAACCAAATTTCAGAAGCTCATCACGCATTCAACTCTGCTGTTCATAAGATAGCGTTTACTGAAGTACATGGATTAAAACTTAAGAGAAAAGATTGATTGAAGCTTCGACAAGGAAGCTCAAGTGAATGGTTAGTTGGTTCTTGCTTAAACCTTAAAGCAAGTGATTGTAAGTTTGCAAGAGTTTAGTGAAGCCCAAGTATCCCTTGGGGGTGGACTAGCCGTTAGTGGTGAACCACCTAAAAATCACTATGTGATTTCTTTCATTGCATGCTTGCTATCACTTTACGTTAAACTACTTTTAAAAGGTTAAGAAACGAATTTTTACCATTCACCCCCCCTCTAGTAAGCCTTAAGGTCCTAACAATTGGTATTAGTGCAAGGTTGATCTCGTTAATAGATTTAACCATCTGAGATCATGGCTTTCCACACTATAGAGGGTCAGAATATCCATCGACCTCCCCTCTTTGATGGTAGCAATTATAGCTACTGGAAAAATAGGATGGAGTGCTTTCTCAAGAGTACAGATGTGTAACTTTGGAGAATGGTTGTACATGGTACACCAACTCCAATCAGTCATGAAAGTGACTAGAATAAGGAGGATGAAAAAATCATCTAGATGGATGCTTGTGGGCTCAATTCCATTTACTGTGCACTAACTGGTGAACAGTATAATAAAATATCTTCTTGTAAATTCTCCCATGAAGCTTGTAAGATCCTTCAAATTACATATGAAGGAACCAGCCAAGTTAAAGATACTAAAATCAGCATTTTGTTAAGAAAATATGAATTATTCAAAATGCTTGAAAAAGAAAGTATCATTGAAATGTTTTCTAGATTCACAGAAATTGTGAATGAACTAAGAGGCCTTGGGAGGAGTTTTTCTAATCGTGAACAAGTACAAAAGATCCTAAGGAGCCTGACAATCGAATGGAAGTAGAAGTCTACTTCCATACAGGATTCAAAGGATTTGAATAACTATTCAGTTGAAGATCTGTTGGGAAACCTTCTAGCCCATGAAGTCCAAATGAAGGAATGAAAAGAAGGAGTCACTAAAAGAAAAGCAGAGAAAAAGAAAGAACTAGTTTTTCCCTCAATAGAAGATCAACTAAGCTCGGATGAGGATGAAGTGTTACTGTTGGCTAGGAACTTTAGAAGGATGATGAGACAAGGAGGCAAAGCCAGCTCCTCAAAACCAAAAGTCCCTACATGCTACAAGTGTAAGAAACTAGGGCACATTCAACTTTACTATCCTTTTCAACAAGAGGAGGACAAACAGAAATGGAAAAGGAAGAATAAGAAGAAGATGGCCTTGAAAGCCACTTGAGATGACAGCAGTTCATCTAGCAGCTCATTAGACTCAGATGAGGAGGCATCTACAAACGTATGCTTTACTGCACAAGAGGTATGCTCTACATCTCTCTATTGCTCAGAAAAAGAAAATGATGATGTAGATATAGATAATCTTCTCTATATAGTAGATAACTTATATATAAAATGTAAGAAGTACAAGAAAGAATTAAAGAGTTTAAATTCCTATCTAGAAGATGTTTTTGCTGAACTAGAAAAAGCCTTAGTTGATAATAGGGAATTAAAAACTAAAATGGATAGCTATAGTTGGAAAAATTTTGATTTGAAAGAAGAAAATAAAAATCTGTTATCTGAAGTTACTGATTTGAAGAAAACTATATGTAAATTTACTAAAGGTGAAAATAGCTTAAACAAAATAATAGGATCTCAAAGAATAGGAAGAAGCAAATTTGGCCTAGGGTATGTTGTATCATAGGAAATCTCTTACTGTAGTGGAAAAATTAGATCTTATAAAGATGGAACAACTATGTTTGTCATTAAGAAGAGATCTACGTCTATATGGCTACCAAAAGACAACAGGTTTAATATACAGAGGACTAACAGTGATGGACCCAAGAAGATATGGGTACCAAAAGTCTTAATTTCAACATGACTTGCAGGACTGCATGGACAAGAAAGCTCAAACGTCCAAGTGGATCATTGACAGTGGTTGCTCAAAGCATATGACAGGTAAGAAAAGACTTCTGGAATTTGTTTAATCAATAAATTCAGGATCTGTTAAGTTTGGTAACAATGAAAAATGTGGAATTACTGCCATAGGAAATGTTGCATCCGAAAATGGAAAAATAGAAAATGTCTTACATGTAAATGGTTTAAAACAGAATCTACTAAGTGTAGGTCAATTATGTGACGAAGGTTACAATATACTTTTTACTGCAGAAAACTATTTTATATTACAACCTGATACACATGAAATCAAATTTACTAGATATAGAAATAATTCAATTTATAATTTGGCATTTCCATGTGATATTTTATCTAGTGATGCATGTTTAGTTGCTTCTAATGAAGATGAATGGTTATTGCATAAAAGATTAAATCATGCAAACATGAGACTTATAAGAAAATTGACCAAACAAGATCTTGTTAGAGGTGTGCCTAAGCTCAAATTCAAGAGAGATAAATTGTGTAGTGACTATACAATTGGAAAACAAAAGAAATCAGCACACAAGAGTATTGAAGACATTACCACACGTCAACCATTGGATCTATTGCATATGGACCTGTTTGGTCCTACACAGATAGCTAGTTTAGGAGGAAGAAAATATACGTTAGTGGTAGTTGATGATTATACAAGATTCACTTGGGTTATTTTCTTAACACACAAGAATGAAGCTTGTGATGAATTCAAACATCTCTATATTAGAATTCAAAATGAAAAGATTCAACTGTGAAGAAGATCAGAAGTGATCATGGAGGTGAATTTGAAAATTCAAAATTTGAAGATTTATGCAATTCTTTTGGCATACTACATGAATTCTCATGTCCAAGAACTCCTGCTCAGAATGGAGTTGTAGAGGGAAGAATAGATCAGTACAAGAAATGGCAAGGACAATTCTTAATGCATTTGATCTACCAAAGTCTCTATGGGCTGAAGTTGTAAATACTACATGTTATTCTATAAACAGAACTCACCTTAGACCTATCCTACATAAGACACCTTTTGAACTATGGTATGGTAAAATACCAAATGTTGGATATTTTAAGGTCTTCGGATCAAGATGTTTTGTGCTTAATACAAAGGATCAAAAGGACAAATTTGATGCAAAATCTGATTCTGCTCTACTTGTTGGATACTCTTCAAGAAGCAAGGCCTACAAGGTCTATTTTGAACATGAAAGAAGAGTAGAAGAGTCAATAAACGTATTCTTTGATGAAGACATGGTAGGAAAATTGAAGAGGCTAACAATAGATAGTGAAAGTGAAAGTGAAGTAATAAATCAGAAAATTCCTCAGAAAAAGGATAGTTCAACACTGCCTACACCTACTGAGACAGAAAAAGCATGGAAGACAAAGTCTGAACATCCCATTGGGCAAATTATTGGGAATATAAATCAAGGAGTTCAAACAAGAAGCAAAATTCAAAATATTTGTAATTATTGTGCTTTTGTGTCTGAACTTGAACCTTCAATAGTTGAAGATGCCTGCAATGATGAATATTGGATCATGACCATGCAAGAGGAACTAAATCAGTCCAAGAAAAATGAAGTCTGGAACTTGATTGAAAGGCCCATCGAAAAATCAATTATTGGTACTAAATGGGTGTTTAAGAACAAACTTGACAATAATGGTAGTATTATCAGAAATATAGCTAGACTTGTTGCTTAGGGATACAACCAACAGGAAGGAATCGACTATGAAGAAACTTTTGCACCTGTTGCAAGACTTGAAGCAATTAGAATGTTACTTGCCTTTGCAAGTAGTATGAAAATCAAGCTTTATTAGATGGATGTTAAAAGTGCATTTCTTAATGGCATTCTACAAGAAGAAGTATATGTAGAACAACCACCAGGTTTTGAAGATGAAGAAAATCCAAACGATGTATACAAATTGAATAAAGCTCTCTATGGTTTGAAGCAAGCACCACGTGCATGGTATGATAAACTGAAGAGTTTCCTTCTTGAGAATCAGTTTAACATAAGAACTGCAGACAACACCTTATTCATCAAATCTGAAGGTTCTCATATGTTAATTATTCAAATCTACGTGGATGATATCATTTTTGGTGCCACACATGAGAATCTATGTCATGATTTTCAAATCTTAATGAAGAATGAATTGAGATGAGTCTTATGGGAGAATTAAAATTCTTTCTAGGATTGCAAATTCATCAACTTAAGCATGACATTTTCTTGAATCAAGAAAAATTTTGCAAAGAGATTCTCTTGAAATTTGGTATGGATAAATCCAAAGCAGCAGGTACTCCAATCAACTCAAATGAAAAAGTTGATAAGGACATTTCTGGCATTCTAGTAGATCAAAAGAAATACAGAGGTATGATTGGATCACTCCTGTATCTAACAACCAATAGACCAAATATAATGTTTAGTGTTTGTACTTGTGCAAGATATCAAGCCTCTCCAAGAGCATCACACTTAAAATAAGTTAAACGTATATTTAAATATCTATAGGGTACCAAGGAGTTTGGCTTATTTTATTCTTCACAGAATCAATTGATTTTAGTAGGATACAGTGATGCAGATTATGCAGGATGCAAATCAGATCGAAAAAGCACTAATGGGACATGTTAGTTGCTTGGTCATTCACTTGTTTCTTGGTTCAGCAGGAAACAAAACTCTATAGCTCTATCCACCACTGAAGCTGAATATATGGCAACAGGCCTATGTTGTGCACAGATCTTATGGATGCAACAAACTCTAGCAGATTATAAGCTAAATTTTCAGAATACCATTATTTACTATGATAGTAGTAGTGCCGTCAATCTCTCCAAAAATATAGTTCTACACTCTAGAGCAAAACATATCGAGATTAGGCACCACTTTTTAAGAGACCATGTTGAAAAAGGTCATATTTCCTTAGAATATGTCTCTACTAAAGAACAACTTGCAGATATCTTCACCAAACCATTATCTGAAGCTACATTTAATCATATTAGACGAAATTTAGGGGTTCGTTCTTTATATGATTTATAATTTCATATCTACTCTCCAAGCTCATAACTAGGAGCTTGTTCTACTAACATCTCTGTTTTGCAGCAACTTAGATGTTTTGATACTCAGCTATAATTGCTCCACCAACTCAGTATTTGTCTTCTCACTTCTTTTTGACAATTCACAAAAAAGGGGGAGAAATATCATATTTTGGTAAGCCAAGCTATAGTAAAGTAGGGGGAGAAATTCAAGGAGAGTGATTTCAGAAAATTAGGGGGAGTCTTTAAATTTACATTATTTTGTATTCCTCATGTGTTTTTTTGTATAGATATATAGGGAGAGAAATACATGTAATACATTGTAAGGTTTTTGCCATTATCAAAAAGGAGGAGATTGAAAGGACCTCTAGATTTTGATAATGCAAAAATCAATGTAAGGTTTTGAATTGTATTTATCAAGATTAGTCTGTACAGCAAAATGATCAGAAGACAGACAAATCGAAGCAGCAAATAGGTTGCAGTAAATCTCAGAATATGCTACTGTAGAAAATCGAACAGTTAAGAATTGTATTTCTCAAGATAAGGAGGATTGAATGATCGGATAGTTAAGGAGTTAACTATCCAGAAGCTTAAAGGACTTTTTCGAAGAGTTACAGGTATAACCATTCGAAAGTTAAGTCATTCAATAAATCACGTGCATAAATATAGAACGGAAGCTTAAAGGACTTATCAGAGAGTTAGATAACTATCCGAGTTTTCTTTTCGGAGAGTTAGATAACTATTCAAGTTTTTCGGTAAGTTACAGGTATAACTTTCCAGAACTTAAGTCATCCTATTACGCACGTGCAGAATAGAGAAGTTTGCAGTCAAAAGCTTAAAGGAAAAATCAGAGAGTTAGATAACTATCCAAAATCTCAAAGAGAGTTTTGGTGAGTTAGAGGGATAACCATCCGAAACTTAAGTCATTCAATTTCCCACATGTAGAATTCCAGAAAGAAGTTAAAATATGTTTTCGGAGAGTTAGAAAGATAACTATTCGAAATCCTAAAGCGTTTCAATGAGTTATAGGGATAACCATCCGAAACTTAAGTCAGCCTTTTATGCACATGTTGAATTGAAGCAATCGGAAAGTTAACAGAGGGTTACTATAGCCAACTATCCGACAGTTATATAACTGTTCAGTAAGTTACAGTTATAATCATCCCATTGAATGTCAGCTCGCAGTAAATATTCTGGAATCCTACCTGGTAGAAAGTTTAAGTGATCTTTCGGTGAGTTACAGATATTCTTCGAAGAGTTACACAGCTAACTATCTGAAAGGTTAAGAAAATCGGAAGGACATCTTGAAATAACTTTCTGAACGGTAACTTACCGTATTTGGGATTGAAGTCTAATCAAGTACAATAGAATACATCCGTTGGAAGAAAATATGATCGTTACACATGTTTGGTATATATACAAGATACAAACAACAAATGTAGATAGCATTTTGCTCATACATATACTTACACCAAGCTTAACAGAAGAAAAGCTTTAGAGATCAAATCATCTTCAATACTTACAGACCAAATTTCAGAAGCTCATCACGCATTCAACTCTACTGTTCATAAGATAGTGTTTACTGAAGTACACGGGTTAAAACTTAAGAGAAAGGATTGATTGAAGCTTCGACAAGGAAGCTCAAGTGAATGGTTAGTTGGTTCTTGCTTAAACCTTAAAGCAAGTGATTGTAAGTTTGCAAGAGTTTAGTGAAGCCCAAGTATCCCTTGGGGGTGGACTAGCCGTTAGTGGTGAACCACCTAAAAATCTCTATGTGATTTCTTTCATTGTATGCTTGCTATCACTTTACATTAAACTACTTCTAAAAGGTTAAGAAACGAATTTTTACCATTCACCCCCCCCTTTAGTAAGCCTTAAGGTCCTAACAAACCTTTCTTTCGGAACGTTAAACAATAACTCACCGAAAATAGTTTAAGTTTCGGATAGTTACGGTTGTAAGTCACCAAAAAACTCTTTATACCATAAAACTAGTGAGGCACATGTCAAGACCTGAAAACATGACTTAAGTTACCTTTCGAATAGTTACGATTGTAAGTCTCCGAAAATACTTTAACTCACCGATTCAGTAATAAACAAATGTTTTTATAATAAGAATTTTACCACATGCAAAAATAACAACTTAAGTTTATAACACTAACCTAATGCGTTGCCTTAGTCTTCAATATAGAAATTCAACGTGTTTAGTTATGTTAACTTAATGAGTTAAACATGTGCACCTCACTTGATACAATACAACATTCGTAACTTATAATTTCACCACATGTATAACACTAACTTAATGAGTTCGTCTCTTCTTTTACTCACTAACTTAACGAGTTATCATGTGACCTATTTTAACCTTTAAGCCTCTAACTTAACGAGTTCTCATGTGACTTCTATATAAACAAAACTCTAACTTAACGAGTTGTCTAAACGTGCACTGTTCATGATACAGAGATATAACTTTAAAACATATCATGCTTTTCAATAAAAACACACGTTAACTTAACGTTTAGTTAAATGAGAAATTAATGCAACGAAACGACTAATTATTATCTTCAGATCCAATATAGACAAGTATTTATGCCAGTAAGCTTTTTCTGTATTAATTGATGATTTTAATTTCTTTTCACAAGCAATAGTAATTGAGCAAATATGATTATTTTCATTCAGCACACATCATCAAAACAGAATACTCAACATCACATAATTTATATCTCCCCCTTTTTGGCATTATAAAAATGTAAACAAACTATTTTCTCCCCTTTTAGAAAGTTAAGTTTTATAAATGTAAGGAAGGATATATTACTAAGTATATATTAATCAAAACGATAGTGTCAACCATACATAGGATTTATGGATTAAGCAGAAACTGTTTAATATCATAAACTATGAAAAATAATCACGTAACATTAAAATCAGTAAATAGTTTACATAATAGTTTTGGTTACAAATTACAAAAAAATAAATCATGTATGTAGGATCGTATGGCTACACAAGAGGGGGGTAAATTGTGTATCTTTATTATTTTCTAAAATATAATTGAAACTTTAAAACTCAAAAACAAGTCGAGACATTGTTTTCATAAAATCATTTTTATTCAAGGTTTCAATTACAATATACAATTCAATTCTCCTTAGAAATTGTAGATGCAATTATATTTCGATACCAGGTATCATCTAAACAATTTCATAACTACAAACAGAGAAAACTAATTTGCGGAATTTAAAACTTTTCTCCCTATTTGAGATCTTTCTTCTTCTTCTTTTTCTTCTTCAGCAATTCTTTAGTGACAAATATCTTGTCTTTTCATGCTTCACCAAATTTGCTTTCTTTTGATACTTCAAATCTTCAGTGACAAAAATCTTACCTTTTTATGCTTCACTGAACTTTCTTCCACTTGAGAGATTTTCCCTAAGAAGGTGTTTTTGATCCCCGAAAAAGATTTTTCTTTTGGTGTGTAGGGATGGTTTGATCCTTGAAAAGATTTTTCTTTTTGTGTGCAAGGATGTTTTGATCCTTGAAAAGATTTTTCTTTTTGTGTGCAAGGATAAATTGATCAACGAGAATTCTATGCCTTTTATACTATATTTTCATTTCATGCATATCCTTCACGTTTAACCACTACCAGTTTTCCACTTCTCCACGTCTTTTCTTTTTCCTTCATCGAAATGCACACGTTCTAACCCACGTTTATATTTCGAATTTTCTTTAATCATCAGTCTTGGATCTTTGAAAAATTTCTTGCAAAATAAACTTTCTCGTCCAAAAGTTTTTCATCAGTGTAATAAGAAGTCGTTACTTTAATGTTAACTAAACAAGTAACACAAGTATATATATAACTTAACGTTTCTAACTTAACGAGTTCCTCATGTGCCATTTCACGTGACAAGTACTGTAGCTAACTCAACGAACTAAGTCCGTGGTGTTATGCTATCTCAACGAACCATCTTCGTTGTGTTATGATAACTCAACAAACCATTTTCGTTGTGTTATGATATCTCAACGAACCAGTAATAAACAAATGTTTTTATAATAAGAATTTTACCACGTGCAAAAATAACAACTTAAATTTATAACGCTAACCTAACGCAATGCTTTAGTGTTCAATATAGCAACTCAATGCGTTTAGTTATGTTAACTTAACGAGTTAAACATGTGCACCTCACGTGATACAATACAACATTCGTAACTTATAATTTCACCACGTGTATAACACTAACTTAACGAGTTCGTCTCTTCTTTTACTCACTAACTTAATGAGTTGTCTAAACGTGCACTGTTCATGATACAGAAGATATAACATTAAAACATATCATGCTTTTCAATAAAAACACACGTTAACTTAACGTTTAGCTAAATAAGAAATTAATGAAATGAAACGACTAGTTATTAACTTCAGATCCAATACAGACAAGTATTTATATCAGTAAGCTTTTTCTGTATTAATTGATGATTTTAATTTCTTTTCACAAACAATAGTAATTGAGCAAATATGATTATTTTCATTCAGCACACATCATCAAAACAAAAATACTCAACAATCTCCCCCTTTTTGATGATGACAAAATCATATTAAATCAATTATAAAATATGTTTAACTCAACAAAGCACCTTCGTTGGGTTAACTTTTAATTCAACAAACTTGTTTGTTGACTTAAGTTCACTTAAGCTTATTTCTATTGTTTGTGTAAATTTTACCTCTCAGAACTAAAACTCTCAGATGTCACTAATTTTATAAGTATCAGTTTTCTAATTATCATTTGTCAAATTACAATAACCATTTAAATAGCATCTCCTTTTATAATATATATATGCAATTAAGATCATAATCATTTTTTTATAATATTTCTCCCCCTTTTTGTCATTAATCAAAAAGATAATTACAAAGAATATATATACATATATAAGAGAATTACAACGATTTTTGTAAACAAGAATAATAATTGAACACATTTACAGAAAAATGTATTGTTCAATGAATCAAACAAGTAATACAAACATTACATTTTGTATTCAGAAACAAACAAAAACAGTTATCGATCCCTCCTAAGTATATCACTTATAGCATTACATATTTTATCTCCTAGATGCCTAATATCATTTCTGATGTCGTTAAGCACTACATCTAAGTCAGGAGGTAGGTGGGTTTGCTGTTCTGCTTGAACTGAATAACTTTGTTGTTGTTGTTGTATATGGTCTGTTTCAGGTTGTTGTTGTTGTCGTTGAGGTTTATGCATGGCCTGGAATTTTTGCAAATCTTTGACACTAAATGCTCTCATGCCTTTAGTTTTAGAAGGCCAGTCGGATAAATTCAATTGGCTTGCAATGAGTCTACATACAGCATCACCATAAAATAACTTTGAACTCATATGTTGTAGTTGAGAAGTGAAAACATCAAACCAATTGATTTGAATTCTATTCAGCAAGCTATAAGTTGCATATAAACAACTTCTGCTGACTTCCATATTGTGTCCAACTCTCTGAAATAAATTTGCATGCAATATATTTGCAATAAATCTTGCCTCTGCATTCAGATTTTCCATTAATCTCATTTCAGAATATACATCTGGAATTTTTGATAAAGACTGAATGTTCCATTCCAATTGTCTTATTATGTCAAATCTGTTGGTAACAACAACACCTTCATTCTTTAATCCTAAAACTTCAAAAATTAACTCAGGAGACAATATAAACTCCTGTTCATTTATTTGAGTTTTCAGAAAATTTCCATTCTTGACCAGATTGCTATAAAAAGCTGCAATAAGCTCTGTGTATTGCTTCCATTTCGTTCCTACTGGCAAGAATTTAATGAGGCCTTGAAACTCAAGCAGATATCTTATTTCTATCAAATTTCTAAATTTTATTGGACGAGCATGCAGAATCTGACATGTAATCAGATTATTGTATTTCTACAATGCTTCTTCAGATCTAAAATGAATTGCATTACCTTGAATTTTTAATATTGTACACAAAGAAGGTGATACCTGAAGCCGTGATTCAGAGTTTAATTCATCTTCAGGAACCTCTTCTACAAAATGAATGTCATGTTGTTCCTCTTCCAAAATATTATCTTGAAGCTGCTCAGGTAAGCTTGATTCTTCAGCTTCAACAGTGTTAGGAACATTATCAATATGCTCAACATTCATCTGTTCAGTCTCTATAGAATGTTTAAAGTACAATTTTTCCACAAATTCTACAACCGGTGTATCTGTCTGTAATTGTTCATTTTGTTCAACAAATATTTCCATTGATTCATGCTGTGAATTCTCAGACTCTGCTTCTATAGATTCCGTAGAAGGTTGGTTAACTTTTAGCTCTTCTAGAGTTGTTCGTGTCTTCCCAACACTACACTAGAAAAAGTTGGATTTGTTACTTCTATTTTTACTTAGTTAATTTATCTTTATGCCTATTCTTTCTTTTAGAAGTAAACAAACATCCTTTAATACAATTTAGATATTAATTCCAATTTGTACTTTAACTACAAGTGCACATTGTCTATTGTATTAGTGTGCAAGTATAGGTTGATCCCATAGGGAATTGCTGACGAATTTAAGAAATGTTTGATTGTCAACAATTCAAATTTATAATCAATAAGCACTTTGTTGAGTTATAGTTAACTCAACAGACTAAGTTCATTGAGTTATGGATAACTCAACAGACTATCCTCGTGGACTTAAGTTAACTCCACGAGCCTGTCTCTTCTTTATAATACTACTATTTATAGAGAAATTCGGCCAACCATTGGGCGATTCCACAGATTGTAAATAACATCAATTAAGCTTTTTAATGTTAGTTAACATTGGATTTATCATTAAGCAATACTAACATTCAGATGATTCAAACAGTAACCATTAAAATCTTTAAGTTGTTTTGTACGAACCAATTTCAGTAAATTGTAAAATTAAAACTAACATAAAACAATCATAAAATTGATACAGATAACATTAATCACGATACAACACAAACAATACAACACTCAAATACAACATACAAACAAAGATAAATTGTTTTTAGTATTTTTGTTTTGATGTGAACATGGAAATGGGCGAAAGGTGAAATGTAAAGTAATTTCACTTGACAGTAAATACTTCCGACACTACTTGCAACGTAATTACACCACTGAAAATTAAACCACTTACAATTCTGTCTCCTCTCCTTATAGAATCACGAGTCCAGAATTGCAAGATGATCTCCTAAAATATGAGTCGGCGCTTGGTGAAAATGTCTTCCCTTCCCGCGATGCGATCACTCCTCACAATGGTTGTCAGGCACTGTGTTTGGCTCGGAATCAACCTGACATCAAGCAAGTATCCTCACAGACCTCCGATGATTGGTGATTATGGTGGTAATAACGATGGTTGGTGTGATACTTCAGAGAATCACCGATACTGTCTATAGAAAGCTCGGTGCTCCTCCTTTGTATACACTAGCCGTCCATCGATCACACACTTTTTTTTTTCTTCTTTTCTTTTATATTTCTTCAGTGGTAACTGCTTCTGCTTGAATGATCGGTTGAATTTCCTTCCTTCAGATCAACGGCGATGATTTCTTTCTCCCTGCGTGATTGAATTCCTACGTGATACGTGCGAACGTGGTTTTTCCTTCCAATTGTCTGTTCCTGCAACTGCTATAGTGGCATATTAGAAAATATATAGTCCGTGGAGTTACAGATAACTCAACGGACTTCCTTCGTTGATTTAACTATAAAACACATGCAAAAATAACAACTTAAGTTTATAACGCTAACCTAACGCGTTGCCTTTGTGTTCAATATAGCAACTCAACGCGTACAGTTATGGTAACTTAACGAGTTATAACTTAAGTAAATCTACCAGATCTCGACACGTGTCAACAGCAGTTTAAACATAAAATAACATTTTGGAGAGTTACAGGTATAACTATCCGATGCTCAGATGCATTTTCGGATACTTAAGAATTTCACAGCCTACAATTTACCGACAGTTCATAAATGTACTAAATTAACATTAATTCCCCAAAATTAAGCAGATTCTTTCAATTAAAGCATATAACAGTGCAATTATAACATAATGGCTTAATTCTCATATGATAAGCTAAATATTATGCAATTAACCATCATTTAACCGTTAATAATATGCACTTTTTCATTCTAAACACTTCCCCCATACCTAAATTTTGCTAGTCCCTTAGCAAACTAAGATCTAATTAATTGGTCTTTCAAAAAGTGCTTGAATTAATTCTTCCCCTTTTGTTTTTTTTTTTTTTTTTTCTTCTGTTTAGCATAAACATATATTCTGTATGTTTTAGTAATCAACCTGCAAAGATATTTAGAATATATGTAAATTACATACAAAGTATATCATCTTCATATAGGTGTTAATTATATTATCGTTTATTCTTCTTTTCATCATCTGTAATCCTGAATTTTCCAATAAGTTTTCTAGAAGAAATTTCAACAACATACGAATCAAAGTACAATCCAATTCAGTCTGATTAAGACAAGTAGAATAAAGAATTATATTTCCATTAAACAACTTCAAAAGTCAATTCCAGATTCATATTTCAGCAATTCTAGATAACAGAAAATATACTCGATTCATAAGATATCTGTATTTCACAAAACACTTGTATCTTTTCAGAACAGTATATTTTTTTTTTTTTTTTTTTGTACTTTAAAAGTTAATTTGACAAGCTTGAATCATACAAGAGCTTTCTAATGTACCCATGTAACGAGCTTTCAGTCAACAATCCTAGATCTGATCAAGATCTTAGGTTGCTAGATTTTCAGAGTCCTTTTTCAGGTCAACAATTCTTACATACCTATCTGCTCAAGTACAAAAGGCTCTTGATCAAACAAGTCAATAAACTCTCAAGGTTTTTCTTTTCTTTTCTTTTTTTTTCTTTTTTTTTTCTTCTTCTTTTTTTTTTCTAAAAATAAATGCACACACAAAACAAAGCATTAATCACATACTGTATATGTACGTATTTCATTAATATAGATGTAGTAAAACACCAATCTCATATAATCCTGCTTCTATCATTTACTAAAAATATGAATCCATAACAATAAGCTCATACTTTATCTGTAGTTTAATAAGATCTACACATAAATCATTCTACAAGTTCAATTAGTCAAAGTAAATGTATCTTTCATCATATGTGTTTCATTTAATCTAGAATTCACATCTCAGCTCCTTCAGGACTTCAGATAATTTTCTGATTAAGCATTAAATATTCTGATTTCATTTTAAAATCGTGAAACTGTTAAACTCATGAAATTCAGAAAAATCATAAGATACTATATCTAGATTTACATAAATAATAAATTCTATAGCATCTTCTATAGCCTTCTAAATATAACATTCAAGCAGTTTATAAAAATTTTACAGTCTCAATTATCGGATAGTTACAGCAAGTTCATAAAATTTTCAATTTCCTCAAAACTTTGCATTACCATTTAATTCCTTTAATTAACAAACTTACATGGCTGTTACTTTAATTACCTCCCCCCCATACCTACATTTTGCATTGTCCTCAATGTAAAAGATTTGACAATAAGTACAATAATTGTAGCAAGCATGAATAAAGTTTTGTTTGATTTAAAATTCAGGATAAGTAATTGGTTACATACTTGGCCTTATTTGTCTTTCCTTGCTTACAGCTATTTCTGTTGCTATTTTGATTCGTGTTTCCATTATTTAAGGTATTTGTATACCCATATCTACTAAATCTCTTCTAAACTTGAAAAGTTCTGATTCTACCTTCTATAGCTCTTTCTCTCTTGTCGTATTTTTGATCTTCTGCCACGTGTGCCACTCTTCTGATTCCTTTAGAAATTCTGATGTATCAACAACATCTTCCCAGAATTCAAGCGTCATCTTCCTCATCGTGGAGTTACACAACAGCATGGAATCGCTTTGATTTCTACTGTTCAAGATTCTAAATGATTTTCCAAATAATGCCCCCAAAACCCTCAGTTTTAGTTTAAATTAGCCCTAAGTTTAGGCGAGTAATCGGGTCATTTCCCGAACCAACTATTACTATTTTATCCACGGTCTTAGCTATAGTACTCCGTTGAGTTACAGGTAACTCAACGGACTAAGCTCGTTGACTAACTCAAGACTTAACGGAGTAAGCTCGTTGAGTTAAGCGTAACTCAACGGATTCCCCGTACAAGCAAATATAACAATAAAAATATTACAGAGAATAGTTTTTCAATTTTTTTTTTTTTTTTTTTTTTATAAAACTTTTCTTTCGGTTGAACCGATACTATGTTTCGGTAAAACCAAATTTTTTTTTTAATGTTCCGGTCATACCAATGCTACGCTTTGGTCAGACCTAAATATTTTTTTAATTTTCTGGTCATACCGATGGATCTAGTCGGTTAAACCGCAACTATTTTTATGTTTTATAAATATTTTTAATGTTTTTTTTTATTTTTTATTAAATGTTTTAGAGCTGAATGATCCGTTTATACTATTACTTTAGCTCCAATCAAATATGATCTAAACTTTTCTAAAGCAAACACAACAGCTAATAATTCTTTTTCAGTAGTTGTGTAATTAACTTGAGCATCATTTAAGGTTTTGCTTGCATAATGAATCACTCTAGGAGATTTTTCTATCTTCTGTCCTAACACTGTTCCTACAGCAAAATCAGAAGCATCGCACATTAATTCAAATGGATGGTTCCAATTAGGTGCTTGAATTATAGGAGTTGAAATTAAGCTAGTCTTAAGTCTGAAAAATGCTTCCTTGCAATTTTTATCAAAGTTAAATGGAACATCTTTTAATAGATTAGTTAAAGGTCTAGCTATCTTGCTAAAGTCTTTAATAAATCTTCTATAAAAACCAGCATGTCCTAGAAATGATCTAATATCTTTTACTGATTTAGGTTCTGGTAGATTAGAAATTACTTCTATTTTAGCTTTATCTACTTCCAACCCTTTTTAGAAACAACATGCCCTAAGACTATTCCTTGTTTAACCATGAAGTGACATTTTTCCCAATTTAAAACCAGATTTTTTTCCACACAGCGTTTTAATATTTGGTCTAAATTGCTTAAACACACTTCATATGAGTTGCCATATACAGTAAAATCATCTATAAATATTTTTAAAAATTCATCAGTCATTCCAGTAAATATGCCCTACACACACCTTTGAAAGGTAGCTGGCGCATTGCATAATCTGAATGGCATTCTTTTAAAAGCATAAGTTCCATTAGGACAGGTGAAAGTTGTTTTCTCTTGATCCTCTAATGCTACTAGAATTTGATTATACCTTGAATACCCGTCTAGGAAACAAAAATATTCTTGCCCTGCTAATCTTTCCAGCATTTGATCTATAAAAGGTAAGGGAAAATGATCTTTCCTAGTCACAGCATTCAGCTTTCTATAGTCTATACATACTCTCCAACTTGATTGAATTCTAGTAGGTATCAAGTCTTGACTTTCATTCCTAATAACTATTAATCCTGATTTCTTGGGAACTACATGGATTGGACTAACCCACGAGCTATCAGAAATCGGATATATTATATCATTATCTAACCATTTAACTATTTCCTTCCTGACTACTTCCTTAAGGTTTGGATTTAATCTCCTCTCAGAAATTCTAACAGGTTTAGCATTCTCTTCTAAATATATGTGGTGACAGTATAAAGTTGAACTTAACCCTTTTATATCAGTCATAGTCCATCCTATTGCTTCTTTATAACTTTTTACTACATCTTTTAATTTAGCTATTTGATCCTCTTTCAAATTTGAAGCAATAATGATTGGACAGGTCCGTTTATCTTCTAGAAATATATAGGTTAATTTAGGAGGTAAAGGTTTTAATTCTAAATGCTGCCCATCATAAGCTAGAGCTCCTAATTGAACATCATCATTTTTTAAATTAATTTCTTCCTGATCTCCTTCTATATTTATGCTTTCACTTTCTTCTAAAGTTTTAGAATTGATTTGCCTATTTAATTCTTCTTGAATCACATCATCTAACATATCTCCTTCATCCTCTAAAAAGTCTATGGTATGTAAGGACATTTCTAACTCCTCAAACATTTCTGGTTTGAAAATATTTAATTGAGTATCCTCATTACCATATGCTAACTTCGTTACTCCAGTTTTACAATTTATAACAGCCCTTGATGTTGCTAAAAATGGTCTTCCCAAAATTAAAGATGTATCACTATTTTTATGCTTAATTTGTTGGGAATCCAAAATTACAATATCAATAGGATATATAAAATTCTTGATTTTAATTAAGACATCCTCTATTTTTCCTCTAGGGTATCTTATACTTCTTTCAGCTAATTGAATAACCGTACTAGTAGGAGTTAAGCCTTCTAATCCTAAGGATGCAAATATATCACTTGGCATAACATTTATACCTGCACCTAAGTCTATTAAGGTTCTTTCTAGAATGGTATTTCCTATAGTGCATGATATAGCAGGGATTCCAGGATCAGATAACTTTTTAGGAATTTGTGGCAGAAATAGGGAACTACTTTGCTCAGCTAAAAAGACCTTTCTAAGAACTTTTTGCTCTCTTTTCTTAGTACATCAATCCTTCAGAAATTTAGCACAAGGTGGCATATTCTGCAATAGATCTAACAAAGGAATGTTAACTTGTACTTTTTCAAAAATTTCTCTGATTTTTTCTTGTTTTTCAGGAATTGTTTGTTGTAATCTTTCAAGATAGGGTGCTAAAGATTTTGATTTCAAAGACTCTTTTTCTTTCAGTTGATTTGTTTGATCATTTTTAGCTTCAATTGCAGATTCAGATTGTTCTTCAGTGATTTCTAGATTTTCAGCTATTACATTTTCATTATCATTTTGATTTTTACTCTTGTCCACCTTCATATCATTTTCATTTTGAGTTCTTGGTGGTATATCAGTTCTAGATCTTAATGTTACACATACATCTTCCAGATTTTCGTTACTTTCATGATGTTTTTGTATATCATTTTTGTGATTATGATCTTCAATTGTTTTTAGTTTTAAAGTGCATTCTTTAAATTCTCTTACATTAGTGTTTTCTGTTTGTTATATATTTTGCAAGTTGTGTAGGTTTATAACATTATAATTTTCATTGTCCTGCTGCAAAACTTGTATTTTCATTGCATTTTTGTCTAACGCTTTTAATTTTGTTTCCAGATCATCTAATTTCATTGCATTCAATTTTTGATCAATCTTCTTTATGACTTTTTCAGTTTTGTAAATTATATCCTGTTTAGGTTCTGAATATGCCTCCTTATAGTTTAACCGGTTGACTTCTTGTTGTTGACACACAAAGTATTCCAGTTTGTCCAGATTTTGCTCTATACTATGCTCCAATCTGTCATAGCTATCCCAAACTTCAATGTCTCTCATCATATTACACATTCTATACTGACCATCTGTTGGGTAAACTATAGGATTCTCATACTCGGCTCTATTATATTGAGGATAATTCATTTGTTGTTCATGGGATCTATCAATCTGTAAATGTCTCAATTTCAAACAATCAGAAATGTCGTATCCTTCAGAATTGTAGAATTCACATATGCTAATTAAAGGTTTCAGAAATCTTTGAGCATAAGCATATGTCATATTCTCAATTACAGAAGAAAACACACAACTCTGACTATTAAAATGAAACAACTCTAACTGTTGCTTATATCTATTCAATTCAATTCCTCGGCAACGGTGCCATAAAACTTGTTTGTCTTCCCAGCACTACACTAGAAAAACTTGGATTTGTTACTTCTATTTTTACTTAGTTAATTTATCTTCATGCCTATTCTTTCTTTTAGAAGTAAACAAACAACCTTTAATACAATTTAGATATTAATTCCAATTTGTACTTTAATTGCAAGTGCACAGTGTCTATTGTATCAGTGTGCAAGTACAGGTCAATCTCACAGGGAATTGCTAACAAATTTAAGAAATGTTTGATTGTGAACAATTCAAATTTATATTCAATAAGCACTCCATTGAGTTACAGTTAACTCAATGGACTAAGTTCATTGAGCTATGGATAACTCAACGGACTATCCTCGTGGACTTAAGTTAACTCCACGAGCCTGTCTCTTCTTTATAATACTGCTATTTACAGAGGAATTCGGCCAACCATTGGGCGATTCCACAGATTGTAAATAACGTCAATTAAGCTTTTTAATGCTAGTTAACATTAGATTTATCATTAAGCAATACTAACATTCAGATGATTCAAATAGTAACCATTAAAATCTTTAAGTTGTTTTGTACGAACCAATTTCATTAAATTGTAAAATTAAAACTAACATAAAACAATCATAAAACTGATACAGATAACATTAATCACGATACAACACAAACAATACAACATACAAACAAAGATAAATTGTTTTTAGTATTTTTGTTTTGATGTGAACATGGAAATGGGCGAAAGGTGAAATGTAATGTAATTTCACTTGACAGTATATACTTCCGACACTACTTGCAACGCGATTACACCACTGAAAATTAAACCACTTACAATTATGTCTCCTCTCCCTATAGAATCGCGAGTCTAGAATTACAAGATGATCTCCTCTTCAGCATGCAGGCATCAACCCGAAGCCAAGGCTAAAAGCTTTACGATCTCCTGAAATATGAGTCGGCGCTTGGTGAAAATGTCTTCCCTTCCCGCGACGCGATCACTCCTCACAGTGGTTGTCAAGCACTATGTTTGGCTCGAAATCGACCCGACACCAGGCAAGTATCCTCATAGACCTCCGATGATTGGTGATTATGGTGGTGATAACGATGGTTGGTGTGATACTTCAGAGAATCGCCGATACTGTCTACAGAAAGCTCGGTACTCCTCCTCTATATACACTAGCTGTCCATCGATCACACACTTTCTTTTTTTCTTCTTTTCTTTTATATTTCTTCAGTGGTAACTACTTCTGCTTGAATGACCGGTTGGATTTCCTTCCTTCAGATCAATGGCGATGATTTCTTTCTCCCTACGTGATTGAATTCCTGCATGATACGTGCGAACGTGGTTTTTCCTTCCAACTGTCTGTTCCTGCAACCGCTACAGTGGCATATTAGAAAATATATAGTTCGTGGAGTTATAGATAACTCAATGGACTTCCTTCGTTGATTTAACTATAAAACACATGCAAAAATAACAACTTAAGTTTATAACGCTAACCTAACGCGTTGCCTTTGTGTTCAATATAGCAACTCAACGCGTATAGTTATGCTAACTTAACGAGTTATAACTTAAGTAAATCTACCAGATCTCGACACGTGTCAGCAGCAGTTTAAACATAAAATAACATTTCAGAGAGTTACAGATATAACTATTCGATGCTCAGATGCATTTTCGGATACTTAAGAATTTCACAGCTTGCGATTTACCGACAGTTCATAAATGTACTAAATTAACATTAATTCCCCAAAATTAAGCAGATTCTTTCAATTAAAGCATATAACAGTGCAATTATAACATAATGGCTTAATTCTCATATGATAAGCTAAATATTATGCAATTAACCATCATTTAACCGTTAATAATATGCACTTTTTCATTCTAAACAGGAGTCTTAACAATTTCAATATCTGCTACTCTAGACAATTCAACCTTTGAACTAGTTACTGCCTCAACATTGTCAATTATATTTGCAATAACTTGTTCAATGTCAGGTGCCTGATGCTTTGATTTGTCAATTTCTACATCATCAGGACTTGTATTAATAGAAAAACTTGAGCTCATATTTGACTTAGATTTCTTCTCAAGTTTTCTAGCAAGGGAAAATAAAGTCTCATTATCTTCATCAGTTTCAGTGTGTTCGGAACTGATGAGTTTATCAGATGCACAATAAGGTACAATGCTAGACATACATTGTCCTTTGGAAATAAATTTTCATCTGATTTTCCTTTTTCAATAGACTTTGTTTCCTTAGACATAATTTTTCAGACTTTCCTTCTTCTATAACATTTTTGTTTCTCCTTTTCAAGTATTGCTGTTTTCTTTTCAAATTGCTCCATAAAAGTTTTCTGCTTTAATTCTTCTAAGGCACTTTCTATTTCAACGGCCTTTCGAAGACTGTCAACTTTTGTTTTGTCTACAGTAATATCTGATTCTACTTGTTTTGAATATGAAGGAGTAGGGATAGCTGATTCATGCTCTTCCTCAAATGCATGTAGTCTTGTACCGTTTATAGGAGTTTGAGGAGTTCTATTTAATGAACCTACACCTTTTTCCAAATATTTTGCATACTGTTCCAAAAATGCAATCTCAGCACATTTCATTATGTATTCTCTATCATATTTACTTCGAATACCCATGTATGTAATACTTGCATCAGTATGTTGAAGTTCTTGTCTAACTTCATCTAATATATCTTGAGAAAAGAAGTAATCTCTATAAAGTTCTTCTAACCTTTTGTCCACTCGAAATATTTTCTTGAACCAAGTACGTGGAACTTCATCATTCTCTATTTCTTTTCCTTTTGCATCTCTTCTACTTTTGCCTTTTCCTCTGCCACGACCTTTGTAGAACTTGGAGACCATCGTCGCAGGTTGTAACAACAACAAGCGGAAAAGATTTTCTTGACAAAGTTTACAAATAACCTAAGTCCCCGTGTAATAAGTGTTAAAATAAGGTTTTTAGGCATATAACTCAACGTGAAGAGAAGTCGGGTTTAGAAATTAAATAAATATTGAATAAAGTTTATTCAATCAAGGTACCCGAAATATTCAAGTATAACTTGTTGAGTTAACTAACCTAACAAGTAAAACACTATCTAGAGGCAGTTTTACACGTTACCTTATCTAACGTAACGTCTAGTTAGTACACTTAAACAAGTTTCAGATGCTTCCAACTGAAACCTTCCGAAAACAACACACATGCTAAACTTAACATTATCTTGAGAACATTGTAAACTATTTGAACATTTTGTCCTTTGAATCTAAAATAGTTTATTTGTCTTTTTAAATTATTTCATCAAGATTTTAAGAGGACATTAATTTAGATTAACTAAGATTTGTATTTTAAATTATATTAATCTAATTTTGACATTGTTAATACTCTCCCTACAAATATACTTCAAATATATTCAATCAAAATACAAAATATACTTATAGTGACAATAGATGTTAAGTATAACTATACTTTTACATTTTCTTTTCAGAGACTTTTGTTATCCTGACATCATTAAAAATGATTTCCAGAATCAATTCCTATTGTATATGAATCAAAACACAACTTTGAACTCAATTCGATTAATTCAAGGAGAATAAAAGAATGTATCTCAAATAAACATTTTCAAAAGTACTAATGTTGATTCAATAAATCAGTAGTCATATTGGTATAAATTATATGCGATTCAAAGATATCTGTAATTAATGAAACAACTTTTTCTTTTCAAAACAGTAAATATCGATAATTTTCTTTAAAAGTTAGTTTGAAAAGCTTGAATCATACAAGAGCTTTCTAATGTACCCGTGTAATGAGCTTTCAGTCAACAATCCCAGATCTAATCAGGACCTTAGGTTGCCATATTTAAAGAATCCTTTTTCAGGACAACAATCCTTACATACCTATCTGCTCAAGTACAAAAGGCTCGTGATCAAACTAATCAAAAAACTCTCAAAGATTTTTACTTTGTAAGCACTTTTCATTTTAAGCATAGTATATATGTATTCCATTAATATAGATGCAATAAAACACAAATCTCATACAATTTTTACTTCTATGATTATACTGAGAATATGAATTAGTTTCAATAAGCTTATACTTTTGATTAACAGTTTAAGATGAGTTACATATAACTTATTCTACAAGTTTAATCAATTAAGTCAAATTTATGCATGATCATATGCATTTTCCTTAATTCAAAGAAAACATTTAATCAAAATTTCAAAATGTCAGAAGTATTTAATGTTTTTCATTTACACTTCCACTTAAAATCGTAAATACTATTAAAATTGATAAACTACTTAAAAATCAATAAGATACTACTATGATTTTACAATAAATACATAGTATCCTAAGCAGCAGTTTAGATATTACTTTAGATATTTATACATCACATAGCCTACAAATACCTAAATTTAATCTAATGCTGCACAATGTATTTTTGTCTAGAGGTTTTGTAAATATATCACCTAATTGATTTTTACTAGACACAAAGTCTAATTTAATTTTTCCTTTAATTACGTTATCTCTTAGAAAATGATGTCTAACCTCTATATGCTTTACTCTTGAATGTAATACAGGAATTTTGGAAAAATTTATTGCAGAACTACTGTCACAATAAATCTCAGTTGTATCATAAGATAATCCAAAATCTTCTAAAGTTTGCCTTATCCACAGAATCTGAGTGCAATACAATGCAACAGCAATATATTCAGCTTCTGTAGTAGAAAGTGCTACACAGTTTTGCTTTTTACTAAATCATGACACCAAATTATTTCCCAATAATTGACATGTGCCACTGGTACTCTCTATCAGATTTAGATCCTGCATAATCAACATCAGTATATCCTATAAGATCTATTGAACTATCCTTAGAATAATACAGTCTGAAATTTTTAGTTCCTTATATATATCCAAATATTCTTTTAACTGCAATTAAGTGTGATTCCTTAGGATTAGATTGAAATCTAGCACAAACACACACAGCAAACATAATATCAGGTCTACTAGCACTCAAATAAAGTAAAGAACCAATCATACTTCTGTATTTTCTTTGATCTATAGATTTTCCTATGTTATCAATATCTAACTTTAAAGTAGTACTCATAGGAGTTCCTCGAATCCTTGTATCATTAAAATTAAATTTCTTAAGCATTTCATCTGCATATTTTTCCTGATTTAAAAATATACCTTTATCCATTTGCTTAATTTGAAGTCCTAGAAAATATGAAAGTTCTCCTATCATACTCATTTCAAACTAATTAGTTATCTCTTCAGAGAATATTTCTATTAACTTATCAGAGGTTGCTCCAAAGATTATATCATCCACGTATATTTGAACAACAATCTGATCTTTACCATCTCTCTTAATAAATAGAGTATGATCCACTTTTCCCATGATATAGCCTTTTTCTATTAAAAAAGTAGACAATCTTTCATACCATGATCTAGGTGCTTGCTTCAAACCATATAAGGCTTTCTTTAATTTATACACAAAGTCAGGATTTTTAATATCTTCAAATCCAGGTGGTTGTTTTACATAGACTTCTTCATTAATTAAACCATTTAGAAATGCACTCTTTACATCCATTTGATATAATTTAAAATCCATATAACAAGCATAGGCCAATAATATTCTAATACTTTCTAACCTAGCCACAAGAGCAAATGTTTCATCATAATCTAATCCTTCTTCCTATGTATACCCTTGTGCAACTAATCTAGCTTTATTCCTTATAATTTGACCAGTTTCATTAGTTTTGTTTCTAAAGATCCACTTTGTACCAATTATGGACTGATTTTCTGGTGGAGAGACTAATTCCCATATATCATTTCTGATGAATTGATTTAGTTTTTCTTGCATTGCCACTATCAAATTTTCATTAGATAATGCTTCTTGTATATTCCTTGGTTCCACCATAGAAACAAACATACACATACTATTTAAATTTACTGAAGCTCTAGTTTTAACTCCCTCATTAATATTACCAATGACTTGAGTAATGGGATGTGATGAAGAATAACGCCAATTTCTCTGATTTTCCTTAATATTCTCATCAACATCTGAAAGTCCATCACTTTCATCATTAGTTTGATCATTTAAGTTCATATTTTTGATTTTCTCAAATAAATCATCAATCTCTCTATTGATCTCTAACTCATTTGGAAAATTGATCATATCATCATTATTAGCTTTAGATTGAGATTCTCTAAGAGAATTTTCATTGAAGCTTACATGGAGGGTTTCTTCAATAGTCCTAGAAGTCTTGTTATATACTCTATAGGCTTTACTTCTAGTAGAGTAACCTACAAAAATTCCTTCTGCAATAAATTAAGAAAAACTTTTTCTTGGTACCCAATGTTGTTGATGACCAAGTTCATTAAATGCATATTTCTTCTTTTTGTTTAAAAATAGTTTAACATTATCATTTATATTCTTATTAGTTGTAAGTACTATTGATTTATCATTAGCTTCATACTCACATATAGCATTATTGCTTTTGCAATCATTCTTTTTGTTTTCAGATGTAGTATAATTAAGACCAAACATATTTTTATCAGATGTTAATTTATTTTGGTCATGCTTATACATTTCAGTAAGTTCATACCAAGATTTTGTACTTGTATTAAAATTTTTCGTACATACAAAATCTTTTTCTACACAAGAATTTTTTGTTTTATCACATGTAGAATGAGTAATTGGTCTAATACCAGTGTATTGAATTACATGCTTAGGTTTCTGAATTTTCAGTTTACTACAATTGTCTGAAATTTTAGAAACATTAGAAACTGAATTTCCAGAACAAGAAACAAGATTTTTAGAAACATTTATAGTCATGTTAGAAGTACAATTTGACAAATCACATTGATTTATATTATTACTGCATGATTCATCCCTTGAAGTACCTACTTCTACATATTTATTACCTTGTTTCATAATAAAAGGAATTTTAGTCTTAGATTTACTTGAACTGCAACTAATAAATCCTTTATTGGCTTGAGATTCAGGATATTCAGGATAATCAAATCCTAAGCCAAATTTATAAGACACCGCAGGGGTACTAGTTAGTTTGTCTAACTTAGTTTGACTTAAATTCCATTTCTCAAAGGTAGAATTTAAATCTTGCTCTCTCAGTTTTAATTTTTCTATCTCTAATTCAAGTTCATTTATATTGTTTCTCAATATTTCATTTTCAGATTCTATTTTTAATTTTTCAGCATTTATATTCTGTATTTGTTCATGCAAGATACATTTATTAAATCTAAATTTTTGCAAATCTCTAGCATGATTTTCATTATCACATTTAAACTTTTCTAATGTAGTAGATAGGAAACAATTTTCTTCTTCCATAATGGATGAAGATTTTCTAATATTCTTATTTTCCAGTTTACATACTTTAAGTTTTTGTAATAATGCATGATAAGCACATAATAATTCATCAAAGTTGAAATCTGAATGACTTTCAGGATCAGATATTACCTCAGACTCATCTGCCATGAAGCACACATGAGCAACGTCTTCTAACTCTTATTCTCCTTCTGAATGTGAAGATTTTGATGCTGATTCCTCAGATTCAGACTCTTCAGACATGTCATCCCAAGTGACCTTCAAAGCCTTTTTCTTGTAAAACTTTTTCTGAGTTTTCTAAGCCGTCTTCTTCTGATTTGTCCTACTTTGCTTTTCATTTTTCCTCATAAGACAATCTAGAGAAAGATGTCTAGGTTTCTTACAGTTGTAACATACATACTTTCTAGATGAAGAATTCTTGTCATTCAATGATTTTGACGTTGAGGGTTTATCATTTTTGTTCCTTTGCTGTTTCCTAGCTTTCCATGCTTTCTTGAATTTCCTAGTCAGCAAAATCAAATCCTCGTCAGAATCAGTAGATATATCAGAATCTAAATTAATTTTGAAGGCTATTTCTTTCTTCATTTTTAGTTTGTTGTGACTCAGTGATTCATTTAATTGAACTACATAAGCTATTAAACTTCCTATAAGTTCATTCATAGTATAAACATTTAAATCTCGTGATTCCTCAATTGATGTTATTTTCTGAGACCATTTAGAACTTAAGGATCTGAGAATTTTCCTCACCAAATCCTTCTGTTCAAAATTCTTTCCTAAACATTTTAAAGAGTTTATGATATTAAGAAATCTGGAAAACATCTCAGAAATATTTTCGTCTTCATGCATCTTAAAGAGTTCATACTTATGAATCAACATGTTTATTTTAGTCTCTTTAACTTGAGAAGTACCTTCATGTGAAACTTCTAATGCATGCCACATCTCATAAGAAGATTTATATGCCGACACTTTACTGAACTGTTCATAACTCAATGCACAGAATAAAATATTTAAGCCCTTAGCATTCAGAATTTCATTTTCTTTTTCATTAATTGTCCAAGTAGTATAAGGAGTAGTTAATAGAGTATATGATTTAGAAATCATGAACCACAATTTATGATCTATACTTTGAAGAAAAATAGTCATCCTATATTTCCAATATTCAAAATGTATTCCATCAAATAAAGGAGGATGATTAAGATTTTGACCTTCATATAAAGAAAAATTACCATTTCTAGTAGCCATTTTACCTTAGATTTTTCAACCTATTTGATTTTAAATAGTCTAAAAACTATAAAACAATTTGAGCCTTAAATCAAGAAAGTTAAATGTATGCTCAGATATTAATTTCTATTTAAAAACAAGGAAGGTAGAATAAGCAATGTTATTGAATAAGTTGGTATCGATTTTATATCAAAGATTATTAACAAAGATCTAATACCACTTGTAGGATCGTATGGCTACACAAGAGGGGGGTGAATTGTGTAACTTTAATATTTTCTGAAATATAATTGAAACTTTAAAACTCAAAAACAAGTCGAGACATTGTTTTCATAAAATCATTTTTATTCAAGGTTTCAATTACAATATACAATTCAATTCTCCTTAGAAATTGTAGATGCAATTATATTTTGATACTATGTATCATCTAAAGAATTTCATAACTACAAACAGAGAAAACTAATTTACGAAATTTAAAACTTTTCTCCTTGTTTGAGATCTTTCTTCTTCTTCTTTTTCTTCTTCAGCAATTCTTCAGTGACGAATATCTTATCTTTTCATGCTTCACCGAATTTGCTTTCTTCTGATACTTCAAATCTTCAGTGACGAAAATCTTACCTTTTTATGCTTCACTGAACTTTCTTCCACTAGAGAGATTTTCCCCGAGAAGGTGTTTTTGATCCCTGAAAAAGATTTTTCTTTTGGTGTGCAGGGATGGTTTCATCCTTGAAAAGATTTTTCTTTTTGTGTGCAAGGATGTTTTGATCCTTGAAAAGATTTTTCTTTTTGTGTGCAAGGATAAATTGATCAACGAGAATTCTATGCCTTTTATACTGTATCTTTATTTTATGCATATCCTTCACGTTTAACCACTACCAGTTTTCCACTTCTCCACATCTTTTCTTTTTTCTTCATTGAAACACACACGTTCTAACCCACGTTTATATTTCAAATTTTCTTTAATCATCAGTCTTGGATCTCTGAAAAATTTCCTACAAAATAAACTTTCTTGTCCAAAAGTTTTTCATCAGTGTAATAAGAAGTCGTTACTTTAATGTTAACTAAGCAAGTAACACAAGTATATATATAACTTAACGTTTCTAACTTAACGAGTTCCTCATGTGCCATTTCACGTGACAAGTACTGTAGCTAACTCAACGAACTAAGTCCGTGGTGTTATGCTATCTCAATGAACCATCTCCGTTGTGTTATGATAACTCAACGAACCATTTCCGTTGTGTTATAATATCTCAACGAACCAGTAATAAACAAATGTTTTTATAATAAGAATTTTACCACGTGCAAAAATAACAACTTAAATTTATAACGCTAACCTAACGTGTTGCCTTAGTGTTCAATATAGCAACTCAACGCGTTTAGTTATGTTAACTTAACGAGTTAAACATGTGCACCTCATGTGATACAATACAGCATTCGTAACTTATAATTTCACCACATGTATAACACTAACTTAACGAGTTCATCTCTTCTTTTACTCACTAACTTAACGAGTTGTCTAAACGTGCATTGTTCATGATACAGAAGATATAACATTAAAACATATCATGCTTTTCAATAAAAACACACGTTAACTTAACGTTTAGCTAAATGAGAAATTAATGCAACGGAATGACTAGTTATTAACTTCAGATCCAATACAGACAAGTATTTATATTAGTAAGCTTTTTCTATATTAATTGATGATTTTAATTTCTTTTCACAAGCAATAGTAATTGAGCAAATATGATTATTTTCATTCAGCACACATCATCAAAACAAAAATACTCAACAATGTAATACATAATTTGTATAATCACAAGCCTCTTTGTCTTTGAAAAATATCAATCAAAGTATTTGAAATTTTCTTTGCAATATCTGTACTAACTCTGTTTATCTGATCAAGTAATGCATGATCTAAATCATTTTGAGGAACTTGTGATGGTTGCTGTAAAAATTTAGTATGTATGTCTGTATCTATACCTGTATGTATTTCTCTATGTATACCTTGTTGTATATCTGTATGTATATCTTGTTGTATATCTATATGTTGTTGTGTTTCTGTAAATTCTATGAATTGTTGCTATGTTTGTCGATCCTGTTGTTGTTGTTGTTTGAGGACAGGTGTATCTGCTTCCTAGTATTTTTGGAGTTCCTTTGCAGAGAAAGATCTTGACTTTAATCTTTTCTATGGCCAAGGTGTAATATCTGTTTGACTTGCCACAATTCTCAAAATTGTATCACCATAAAATAATTTACTTTGCAAATGTAAGATATGAGAAACAAAAATATCATACCAGTTCACCTGTATATAGTTTATTAATGCGTATGTAGCATAAAGACAGCATCTGCCAACTTCTGCCCCATGACCAAACCTTTGAAACAATGTAGCATGCAATATTTTTGCAATAAAACGTGCTTGGCCATTTAAGTCATTTAGTAATGTCAATGTTTTGTTGGCAGTTGGATCTTTGGCTAAGCTTGTAATGTCCCATCCCAATCGATAAACCTGTTTTCTTTCTGATAATTTAACTCCATTTTTCAGACCAAGTACCTCATGAAGTAAATCTGGAGTTAAATATATATCATTTTCTTGTATATTAGAAACAGGAATACCTTCTTCCACTGTTAAGTTTGAGTAAAAACAACTGAGAAGTTCGGGTATAGCAAGATAGCCTAGCTGTTGTGGAAGTAGAGTCAACAAGCCTTGAAATTCAAACAGTTCATGTATGTGTGCCATCCCTTCAAACTTAACTAGTCTTGAATATAAAATTGTAAAAGTTTTATATGTCTGAAATTTGTCATAATAGGAATTATTTCTGAACCGTAATAGTGTATTTTCATCTAAACTCTGTTCAGGATTAGGTATTTTCCTGTCATGATGTTCTGATCTAGGACTTGTTTCAATATTATCAACAGCATCTATATTGTCAAATCTTTTAGAACTGGTGGAATTTCTATCAAAACTAGTATAAATGTCTGAAATATCTGTTATTATCGTATCAATAATCTACTGAATTTCTTCTATTTGTTCTTCTGGAAATATTTTAGTAGCAATAGTCTCTGTAACAATCTGTATATCAGCAACCTGTATATCTATATGTGATCTATACAATTGTCTCTATATGAAAGAATGTTCTATATCTGTCTGTGGAATAGAATCATCCTGTATTTCTAAAATTTGTATATGTGAGACATGGGTAGTATCATATTCTATTTGTAACTGTGTATGTTGTTGATTATATACATTTATCAACAAGTATACGATATATTGTAACAGACATAACCATACATATAAAATGTAGTACAAGCAACTGTACCAAAATTCAAAAGTCTATTCAAGATACAATAAGAGGAAGAATATCTGTACATTCCTCTTCAGATGAAATATCTTCAAAATTCATAGACTCAGTGTCTAAGTCATCAATAATATCATCAAATTTGATATCATCTGTATATATATCATCAAAATTTCCTACATTCTCACTTTCCGTAGGAAAAGAATGTGTGCTTGCAACATTGTGTGAAAAACTGTTCATTGTATTAAAAGATACATTATGCACTAATGTGACACAATACCTTAGAGTATATGCTTGTAAGCCAATATTTGTCACATTTGTTCGGATTCCTGACAAAAATGTCTGTCCAGCTTCTGCAATGGAGCATAGTTTTCCATTTTTCACTGATTCTTCTTTTTGCTACAATATTCTTTGTACACCTGCAGTTAGTCCAAAATATTCAATTGTCTTTTTCTTTGTCCGACTATATGTCTATAGTGTTTCAGGTTGTTCAGAAGGTTCTAAAATTGTCTTAATTTCTCCTGTTAAAGGCACTTGTTGTCTTGATGGTCCTTCACCATGATGCCTAGGTGGTAATAATGGAATATAGAGTTTTAAGCTATCCACCTCTGCCATTTTGAGTTGATAAACTCTTTGTCCTTCACTTCGAAGGCTCATTTTGCTAATGGCAATTTTTTGTTCATCGATATACTATTTAATATCATCTAAAATAGCTGGGGGAAAATAATGTTGGGAATACAAGGATTGTAATTCCCTGTTTGCATTTTCGATCATTGGTCCCCACTTCTTTCCATAATAAGTGATAGACTGTACTGGTGTCTCTGGTACATGTCTAGAACTTACAACTGTAGGGTTAGGTTGTAAATTTCTTTTCCATAAATGCAATGTGGAAAGTTTAGTCTGTTTTAGTCTAAACTGTGTTTCAGCATAATTTTGAATAAATTTCCAACAGAAATTTTTCTCATCTTGAACAGCTTTTCTTATTTCATGTAGTATTTCATTTGAAAAGGTGTACCTTGAATAGATGTCGTTGATTTCATTCTGCATTTTCTGAAGATCCAGCTCTCTTTTCTGCACTTTGGTCATTCTACCACGTCCTCTTCCATGTCTTGGCATTGTTGATTAATCTTCACTTTGCACTGTAGAACTTAGTGGAAGGAAAGATTGTGAAGCTAGGGTTTTACCAAGGTAGAAACATGAAAGGTTGTTAGTAAAACAGTCATAACTCTTCAAGATTATAAATGGATAAACAGATTCAATCATTGAAATCATAAATATAAGATCCGTTACCGATAAATAACTAGAGTGCTTGCAATAACTGTATAAATTTTACAACCAACAATTGCAGAATACTTAGCGTAACTATTCATATAAAGAAAATAACTTCAGGCTAAGTGAAAAAGTGAGAAAACTCGAAGACTTATGATAACTGTTCGAGTTTCTTGAAGGAATAGGTGTGAAAGTCGAAGAGTTAAACATAACTATTCGAGTTTCAACTGAGACATTATAAAGTAGTGAAATTCAACACGTGCACAATTTGAACTTAAGGTGTTCAGAAAGTTTCGGAGACTTATAAACCTAACTATCTGATGCTCAGGTGCATTTCAGAGAGTTACAGACAACCTTCCGAAAGATAACTTAAGTCAATCATCCAGATCACGACATGTGTACTTAAGTAGTTTTATAATAAAGAGATGTTTCGGACAGTTACAAATCTAACTTTCCGATGCCTAAACGTATTTCAGACAGTTATAGGTAACTTACTGAAAATCCACTTAAGTCATGCATTATGGTTTCGACACGTGTACTTCAGGAAATAATAAAATAGTCTATTGAATGTTTTAAAACACAACTATCTGATACTTGTAATATAACTTGCCGAAATAATAGAAAATTCGGATACTTAAGAATTAAAATACCTGCAAGTCACCGACAATTTAGTAATGTACTTAATTAAGGTGTATTTCCTGAAATTATGCAAATTCTTTCATGAAAACATATAATAGTTCATAAGATATGAATTATTATACGAGAAATTGCTCCCCCTACATGGATGTAGTGTAAAGAATCTATGGCGTACTTAATCTAGGTTGCCAAGCCCTAAGTAAATTTGGCTTAAAAATGTCAAATAGCTTACTTAAAGAGGATGCTAAGTCTTAAATAGATTTGAGTCTCTCCTTTTTTTCTTTTCTTTTTTTTTAATTTGAATGAAATAAAGAAATAAGTAGTAGAGTTAACAATTTAGACTTTCTAGCTTTTATCTTATTCAGTTTACAAAAGATAATTCATAGAGATATACCTACAGAAACTTAAAAGATTTCAATAATGAGTACACAACGTAAGACAAATAAATATCGTACCTTATGTGTAAAGAGTAGATAATAACAAAAATAACAAGGATTACATGCACAGATTATGTCAGGATTGTTATAGCACCTTGAAAGATAAATTAAGCTTGAGTACATTGCCTCCTTTTTTTCTTTTTTCTTTTTTTATATTCATATATATATATTTTATGTATTACCTCCCACAATATCATCTTTTTACATGATCACAATCCCTTGCTTAGGAGAAAGATAACCAGTTACTCAATGACAAGTGAGAACAGGTAATTTTTTTTATTTTTTATTTTTAAAATATAATCTGAATTACTTGCAAAATGAGTTTTCAGTCAGTACATCTCAAACCAGTTGGTTTAAGTGACTAGGGTTTAAGATCCCCCAACGGACTTAATTACTCAAGTAATTACAGACAAAAAATAAACAAAAATAAAACAAGACAGTAAATTAAATTAGAGGCAACCGCAATACTTAATTTTTCTAACAGAATGTTAATAACTTTCCTTTAATAAAAAGTACATACTTTCTATGTATTTTCTTGTTAAAATCTCTATAATAGCATATACATAAGTAACAAAAATATAGTTGGCACTCACATTGCATCAATTTAACTTTTCCTTAAGTAATCTTTTCTAAATTTTTCTTAAATAAATTGACTTCAATAAAAATCAGAATTTCATAAATTCTTAACTACTAGAAAACTGTAATTTGAAAATAGATATTTTGTTTTTTTGATTTTTTTTTTAATAATAAAGACATTAAATTCTAAAACTACCTTATAACAAACCAAAATACAATGAACAGGACTATTTAAATATCAGATAACCTACAGATACCAAGTTCTAATCGTAATTTTGAGAATGTATTTTCATCTAAGGGTTTTGTAAATAGATCTGCTAATTGTTCTGTGGTAGGAACAAAATTTAATACTATTTTTCCTTTTATAACATTATCCCTTAGAAAATGATGTCGAACTTCTATATGTTTTGCTCGTGAATGTAAGACAGGATTTTTAGATAAACTAATTGCAGAATTACTATCACAGAAAATCTTAGTTGGTTCATAGTTTAAATTAAAATCTTTTAAGGTTTGTTTGATCCATAGGATTTGAGCACAACAAAGTGCAGCAGCTATATATTCAGCTTCAGTTGTAGATAATGCTACACAATTTTGCTTTTTGCTAAACCATGACACTAAAGAATTACCTAACAATTGACAAGTGCCACTGGTGCTTTTTCTTTTAGACTTACATCTTGCGAAATCAGCATCACTATAACCTACTAAGTTTAAATAATTGTGTTTAAAGTAAAACAGTCCGAAATTGATGGTTCCTAATAGATATTTAAAAATTCGTTTAACAGCAAGTAGGTGTGATTCCTTAGGATTTGATTGATATCTAGCACAAGTACACACACTAAACATAATATCTAGTCGGCTAGCTGTTAAATAGAGTAATGAACCAATCATACTTCTATATTATTTTACATCTACAGTTTTTCCAGAGTCATCTTTATCCAACTTGGTGATAGTACTCATTGGTGTATTCTTTGTTTTAGTGTTGTCTAAACCAAACCTCTTTAATAAATCTTGAGTATATTTTTCTTGTGAAATAAAAGTACCCTAATCTAATTGCTTAATTTGTAAGCCTAGGAAAAATGATAGTTCACCCATCATAATCATTTCAAATTGATTAGTCATGTCTTTCGAAAAGGACTTAACTAATTTATCATTTGTTACTCCAAATATGATGTCATGTACATAGATTTGAACTACTAATATATCTTTTTCGATCTTCTTGATAAAAAGAGTGTGATTTGCCTTTCCCATAGAATACCCTTTTTCCATAAGAAATTTAGATAATCTTTCATACCAAGACCTAGGAGCTTGTTTAAGGCCATATAGTTCCTTCTTAAGCTTGTAAACATACTCAGGATGTTTTGAATCTTCAAAACCTAGAGGTTGTTTTACATACACTTCTTCTTTTATATATCCATTTAAAAAAGCAGTCTTAACATCCATTTGATATAATTTGAAATCCATATAATAAGCATAAGCTAACAAAATTCGTATTGATTCTAGTCTAGCAACAGGAGCAAATGTTTCATCATAGTCAATTCCTTCCTCTTGCTTGTAACCTTGAGCAACTAATCTAGCTTTATTTTTAACTATATGTCCATCTTGATCTACTTTGTTTCTAAATACCCACCTTGTTCCTATTATAGATTGATTTTCAGGTGGTGGAACTAGATCCCATACCTCATTTCTTATAAATTGATTTAGCTCATCTTGCATAGCTAAATACCAAAATTCATCTTCTAAGGCATCTTCAATTATCTTAGGTTCTAGTAAAGAAACAAATGAATAAGCACCACAAATGTTGACTACTGATGACCTAGTCCTAACTCCTTGATTAGGATTGTCTATTATCTGATCAATAGGATGAGATGAAGCATAACGCAAATTTCTATGTTGTTCCATATTTTCTATAGGTATGACATTATTTTCTTCTAAATTTTCATCATTCAAACTTAGATTTCTTATTTCGTCAGATAATCTATCAATTTCTCTGTCAACATCAATTAGTACTATTTCTCGGAGAATTTCTAAATCAAAGTTTTCAGCATGTCTTAAATCCAAATGAGAATTTTCATGAAATTTCACATGCAGGGTTTCCTCAATGGTTTTTGTTAATTTATTATAAACTCTATATGCTTTACTTCTAATGGAATAACCAAAAAAAATCCCTTCATCTGATTTGACTTTAAATTTGTCTTTTCATTCCTTAGTGTTTAAAATAAAACACTTACAGCCAAAGGGTTTTAAATAACTTATTTTGGGAACCCTGTTATACAAACAGATCCTTTCTTGTATGCAGTGAATAAAATTTCGTTTGTAGTCATGTCCATAATTTTATAGGAATCTTTTTCAAAAATTACTTTGTAAATCTTCATTAAAACAGGAACACTCAATAAATTAAAACCTAAGTTTTCAACTAATAAGACATCATTTATAAAACATTTCTCAGTTACCTGAACCTTGCCAGACCCAATGATATTTGTTTTGCTTTTATTTCCAAAGGTAACTTGTCCGTTCTTGGTCTTTGTTATTTCTGTAAGTAATCATATATCTCTAGTCATATGGTTGGATGCTCCACTGTCCATTATCCATTTTGATTTGTGTACCTACAAAACAGTCAAAAAGAGATTTTATCTCTTGGAACCCATTTTTTAGTGGATCCAAGAATTTTAGAGAGAGTCAAATCAAAATAATCCATATTTTTAGACTTCAACTTATCTATTTTATAATAATTATTTTTGCGTTTCTTTCTCTTAGTGTTATAATTATCAAAACATTTATCTCCATGTAAACCAAAGTTGAAATTTTCATTTCTGACATTATTTGATTTCCAATATCCGATATTCTTTAAATATGAAGAAAATTGATCAAGAATATTAACATTCTCAAATGTCTTAGCTTGATTCTTCTAAAGATTTCTTTTGAAATTCTTGCATTGTGCGCTATCATTTATATGCTACATTTTATCAACTTGCACATATTTTTCTCCCTTTTTAATCACACACGGAATAGTTTTTCTCTTACTATTCTTAGTACTAGAAATAAAGACATTATTTTTAGTAGTACCATCATGCAATATATAATTTTCAGAAGATGCATCGTGTAAACCAATACCATGTTTTTCTATATTTGATATTTTACTACTAAGTTCATTTGTTATAGTTTGACTATTATTCCATTTACTTAATATAGCCTTTTGATTGCAGACTTTAATCTTTAACACATCAATTTCTGAATTTAAATCAGTAATAGTCAGTTCCAGTTTTTCAATTTCATAGATCATTTTCTTCTTATCAGCAATTAAATTTTCACAATCAGCATGCAATTTTCTTTCTATAGTAGTGAACTTTAAAATTTCCTGAGCATGCCTTTGATTTTCTTCTTTAAATTTATTCAATGTAGAGTTTAGAAAATCAATCTTATTTTCAGATTCATCTAGCATTTTCCTAGTGTCCTTTCTTTCTGTTTTGACTTTCTTATATTTTCTGGCCAGTCTATTGTATTCAACAAGTAATCCATCGAAACTATCAAAATTTGCATTTTGATCAAAGGATACCTCACTGGATTTTGCCATAAAGCATACATTTGCCAGATTTTCTTCTGAATCTGATGTTGATGAGGATTCGTTGTCTGATGTTGAATCCTTTGTTTCTTCACTTTGTGAAGCTGAAGAGTCATCCCATGTCACTTTAAGCGCCCTTCTCTTTCTGAATTTCTTATTCCTCAAATTCCTCCTGAAATTCTTCTTATCTTTGTTGAGAGGACAATCAGTTTGAAAGTGACCCGGCCTGTTGCACTTGTAGCATATACTTTTGTATTTCGTGAATGACTTCTTCTCCATATCTCCAAATGTCTTTGCTGACCTAAAGTTCCTGCGTTTCTTCAACAGATTTCTAAATTTTCTAGTCAACAACAATAAATCATTGTTAGAATCACTAGTGACTTCTGAGACTTTATCAGCCTCAAAAGCCAGATCCCTTCTAGGATTTTTCCCTTTTGGATCTAAATGTTGTACTTCATAGGCTATCAGATTTCCTATGAGATCATCAAGAGTATATGTATTTAAGTCTTTGGACTCTTTAATAGATGTTGTCTTTTGAGCCCAAATTTTAGTTAAAGATCTAAGGATCTTTCTTACCAAGTCTTTTTCCTCGAATTTCTTGCCTAAAGATTTTAATGAATTTACAATCTTAAGAAAACGGGAAAACATGTAAGAGATACATTCATTTTCGTGCATTTTAAAAAGCTCATATTTATGTACTAACATATTGATGTTAGATTCCTTGACTTGATTAGTACCTTCGTTGGCAACTTCTAATGCATGCCATATCTCATATGCAGAAACTTTATTAAATTGATCATGAGATAAAGCACAAAACAAGATGTTTAAACCTTTAGCATTCAGTGTCATTCATTCCTTTTCATCAAAAGTCCAAGTATCATATGGAGTCGTAACTAACATTATAGGATTGCTAATTATATGCCATAATTTGAAATCGATTGACTGAAAGAATACTTTCATCCTATATTTCCAATAGCCATAATTGCTACCTTCAAACATAGGAGGATGATTAGTAGTCTGTCCTTCAGTTATAACTAAGATTTCAAAATTATCTATTTTAAACAGATGATTCGAAGTAAATGACAGGAAAAACCAATTCCTAAATAGAGAAATGAAGGCTTTTCAGATGCTTTAAACAGTTTAATAGCTCTGATACCAATTGTAGGATCGTCTATATCACAAGAGGGGGGGGTGAATTGTGTCTTTAATAATTAAACTAGCGAATAAAACAAGAGCACAAAACACTCGTAAATGAAATTCTATTCTTTTATTTCAAGACAGAATTTACAATATCTTTTCAGCTCAATTCCTTTCTTGACGGTTTTGATATAGTAATTTTTGATATACAATTCAAATAGGAAAACAAAGCTCTTTTTCAAAACTAATTTTGAATTATATAAAACCTGATCTTTATGCACACAGCTCTTTTCTTTCTCTTTGCTCAGCTTCTATATCTCTTCTTCTCCAGTTGTCGAATTTCCAGACTTCTTGCGTTCGCAGCTCCTTTTCTAAAATTACTTGGAATTTCGAACTTCTTCTGATGTTGGAGAAGTTTTCAGAATATGAATATTCAAACTTAACTTTTCAGTTAGGGATCCAGATTGAATATTCAAACTTGGTTTTTTTTTAAGATTGGGATCCTCTGTTGTAATGTAGCTCGTACTCTCTATTAGTAGTCGAACTCTATTGTCTATCACGTTCAGCATGTTCATCCACTTGATCTACAATTCATAATTCATAATCTGCGAACTAATTTTCTCTTTAATCCAAATTACTTTCTATTTAAATTTCCACTTTCTTCACTAACATTTTGAGTTTCCACGATCTCCACTCGTAGATTCACCGAAACTTTATCTTCCTGGAGTCTTGTAGAATATCTTCTAAGTCTTCGATTTAGTCAAACATTTATCCTTTAACTCCTGTAAAAACTCAAACACTTATCCTTTAACTCTTCGAGATTTTGCACCTACAAAACACGTGACTAAACAAAGAAACTTATCTATTCGTTAGTCCTTTTATAAAACTCGAACAGTTATCTATCCATGCATATAAAAACTTGAACAGTTATTTAACTATTCGATTTTTCATTACCGAACGCACATGGAAAACACGTGACAACTTAAAACATTAAAAACACACATGCAGATAACTTAACTATAGGAGTTTTTAACATAAAGTATTCGACAAAAACGAAATGTTAACTATCCAAAACTTTAACTATTGCAAATCTAGCTCTTCAAAAATCTTTAATTTATCCGACATAAAAATGAAACTTTCTGATGATCTGTTAACTATTATACTTAGAGAAATATACTTAGAGAATATTATGTAGACTTATTTAAATACGTTAATAAAGCATATATCATCAAAATTAAAAACCTAACAGAAGCTATTCCTACAAAAACTAATGACAACAAAGTGGTAATACAATTTATAAGAACCAATATATTTGCCAGATTTGGAATACCTAAAGCTATTATCAATGATAGAGGAACTCATTTTTGTAATAGAAGTTTTGAAGCCTTAATGAAGAAATATGGAGTAAACCACAAAATTGCAACATCATATCATCCGCAAACAAGTGGACAAGTAGAAAGTGCTAACAAACAAATTAAGTTAATCTTAGAAAAAGTAGTAAATCCTACTAGAATAGATTGGGCTAATAGATTGATAGATGCACTTTGGGCTTATAGAATTGCTTATAAGACAAGCTTAGGTATGTCACCTTTTATGCTAGTATATGGAAAAAGTTGTGATTTACCAACTGAAATAGAACATAAAGCTTATTGGGCATTAAAAACTCTGAACACTAATTTAAATCAAGCTACTGAAAATAGGAAAATGCAATTAATTGAATTAGAAGAATTTAGAAATGAAGCTTATTCGAAGACTGTAAGAGAAAAAGAGAAAATGAAATTCTAGCATGATAGGAAAATTATTCCAAAAAGCTTTGAAATAGGACAAGAAGTATATCTTTACATGGCTAGACTCCATAACCATCTAGGAAAATTAAGATCTAGATGGGCAGGACCTTACATAGTTCAAAATATTTATCCTTATGGAGCTATTGAGATTGAAAATCCTAAAAATTAGAATATCTTTAAAGTAAATGGACAAAGACTTAGACCTATTTTGAAAATACCAAAAAGTTCTTTTGGAATTATAGAAGAAGTCAGAGTTGAGGACTACTCGAGCTTTACTTAGTAAGAAATTAGTTTTTATTTTATTTTCATATAAAAAAAAAAATTTGTAAAATATAAAAAATCGTTGCGGTTCAACCGACTAGATCCATTAGTATAACCGGAACATAAAAAATCTATATTAATTTTTTTTAAAAAAAAAAAACTTTTGGTTTTACCGGAACATAGTATCGGTTCAACCGGAAAAAAAGTTGGTCTCATCGAAACATAGTATTGGTTAAATTAGTAAAAATCAGAAAAAAAAACTATTATCTTAAGTATTTTTATTATTTTTTTTAGTTTTTATATATTTGTTTGTATGGGAAGTTTGTTGAGTTACGCTTAACTCAACGAACTTACTCCGTTGAGTCTTGAGTTAGTCAACGAGCTTATTCCGTTGAGTTAACTGTAACTCAACAAAGTACTATAGCTAAGACCACGGATGAGAGAGCAAGAGTTGGTTCGGGAAATGACCCGATTACCTGCCTAAACTTTGGGCTTATTTAAACTGAAACCTAGGGTTTTGGGGACATTATCTAGCAAACCATTTAGAATTTAGAATAATAGAGATCAGATCAATTCTGTGTCGTTGTGTAACTCCATGATGAGGAAGATGACACCCGAGTTCTGGGAAGATGAAGTTGACACAACACAGTTTCTGAAAGAGTGAGAGGAATGGCACACACGGTAGAAGATTCAGAACATGACAAGAGAGAAAGAGCAACAAAAGGTAGAATCAGAACTCTTCAACTTGAGGAAATTTTTGGTTGATTTGGGTATACAAATACCCCAAATAGTAGAAACAAAAATCAAAGTAGCAACAGAAATTGCTTTAAGCAAAGAAAGAAAAATCAGGCCGAACAATGAAGTAGCCCTAGAGCTAATCCAGCGCAAAGCCAGATTATGGTTCAAAAAGTGCATTGTTGGTCGTGCAAGGGGTGCAATAAGGCGGCAGCAACAAGTAAAGGAAGAACAGGAGGAGCCGACTGTTGAAAGACCTGTTCTTGAGGAACAGCAGCCAGGACCTTCAGTTCCACCATTTAAGCCGTTGGCATGAGCAGCAATGTTGGGGCCTTCGACTGAAGAAGAATTAAAAGAATTTCAAGGACTGGTTCAAGTTGGGAAAAACCAAGGACAACCAAAAGATTTAGTAGTAGCCAAAGCACATCTGGTGTTTGATGCACTACGTAATAGAAGGGCTGCAGAAAAGTTGAAAGCCCAATATAAAATCAAAGTAGAAAAGCATCAAGAAGCTACTACCGGAACTGCTATCAGATTTGCTATAGGAGAAGCTGAAGCTGGTCCCTTGAGACCAGCAAATATTAAAAAAATTAAATAGGAAGAGCCAATACCTGTGGCTCAAAGGTGTGTAGAGCCTTTGTTTTTAGATTTAATCTCAGAAGAAGAAGAGGAAGACTAGGCACAATTAATCAGACGAAGGAAAGGAAAAGAGATAGTGCCTGAATGTCAAAAGGAGATTAAATCTGAAGTACCAATATCGACAGGGCCTGTGGAGTAAATTTTTATAAACCTGCTATCTGATTCTAAGGAGGAGCAGGAGCAACAGGAGCAGCAGCAGCAAAAGCAAAGAGAAGAAGAAAATCAGGTTGAAATTAGTCTGCAGCCTATACAAGAAGAAGAAACAGAAATTAAGGCAGAAACTCAATTGCCTGTGACTCCATCCCAATCTGCCATAGAATTAGAAAGAATAGTGACAGAGTAGATTGGTAGTCAGGAGGAAGAAGAAAGAACAGAAAATGAACAAGAAGCTGAACAAAGCCATTTGGACAAAAATGACTTTGTAGATTCCACTAAAGAGCAAGAAACTCTTCAGCAATTTATGGAAAGAATTCAAGATAGAGTGGAGAGTTCTACCGACTCACCACCACAGACAAAAGTAGAAGCAAATGTTCATGAATTTGCAGAACATGTTCAAGTTCAACCTATGGTAGAGGAAGATCAAGAACAAACCCCTCTAGAACAACAAAGTCACATTCCTGACCCGACTAAAGCAACAGTTCTGAATGAAGTACATTTTTGGAGTCAGGAAGCTTATAATGAATATCAAGAGATTAGGGGTTATGATATTATATACAGTAGACTAGTAAATTGGGATGGAATGCAAGAAATCAAAGAATTATTTGAATTCCAAGGTCTACTGAATTTTATTTCTCAAGAAAGAGGGCATGTAGTATATGAGAATCTAGTGCCCTACTTTTATGCAAACTTAAGAGAAGGAAAAGGAAAATTACTTTCCAACGTGGAGGAAGTTGATGTACAGATAACACCAGAACTTCTCCACAACATTTTTGGATTAAAGAATGAAGGATAGGAAATTTTGGAAAGTACAACTATTGTTGAATGGACAGAGCAAGAAATCAAGGACAGTTTGGTTATCAATCTTGGTGTGCCATTATTAAATAGACTAAAACATTTAAATGGTAAAGCACATATGATAGCCAACATTTTGATTAAGAATGTCTATCAACGACAAGGCCATGACATAGAACTGAGTCAATTTGTCAAATAGGCCACGTATGTAGTGGTAAATAGAATTCAAATAAATTGGTTTGCAGTTTTTATGTCCAAGCTGAAAACAGTAAAGAAGAAATTGTTTTATGGAGATTTGATTCCACTGCTGATGGTGGATTGTATCGATTTCACTAAATGGGCATCAAAAAGGATCAGATCAAGAAACATTTCAGTGAAAGAGTACATGAATTTTGTAGCTGCAGAGATTGCTGCACCTTCTAGAAGCATTACAAGAGTTGTAGAGAGAATTAACCAATTAGAGCAATAATTAGAAAAACTCCAGAAGGAAGTAGATGAACTTAGGAATAGAGACTAAATTGTATTGTTCGTCTACTTTTATATATTTATATGAAAAATATCTGATTTGATTGTATTGTAAGTGATTCATATCAATGAATATATATTTTTCAGATATACTTTTCATGCGTGTTTAGAATGATGAAATGGATGAACTATATTGAATGTTATATAATTTGTGGAACATTATGAATGAATGTTTAACAGATTTACAATTTGCTGAATGACAAGATTAAAAAAATAGAATCTTGAAAATATCTGCATGCAGTAAGGTAAAATATAAATTCTGCATAATATGAAATGAACTGCAAGTTAAATATTTATATAATGTTTAGATTTAAACGAATTTTGATTAGAATGCTGCATTAATGACATATATTTAACTTTATTTCAGTTAGCAGAAAGAAGAAGAAAAAAAAAAACATAGAGGTACTTACAAGGAGTATACTTAGAGGTTGCTAAGTGTTAACTCAACGAAGTAAGTTCATTGAGTTAAACTTAACTCCATGAGGTTAGTAATATAATATAAGCTCACTTCGTTGAGTTATCTGTAACTCAACGAAGTTAGTCTGTAGAGTTAGCAATAGTAACCGACATTGTTCTATTGAGTTATCTGTATCTCAACGAGGTTAGTTCGTGGATTAAGCAGAATGGTTACTCTTTTACCACGAACGAAACTTCGTCGGTTTATCGGTTACCAAAATTTGAAATTAATAGTGGTACACGTACCCATAAAAATAGGAACCACGATGCACGTTGTAAGACACGTTCTTACAACGAGATTTATTTATTTTATGGATGTGCATTATATATATATAACAGAATGTTATTTACGAGTTACCAGCACTTTTAAAAGAAAGGAGAATGCGTTGGGGGAACTGGAAGGAGAAGCAGCTGATTCGACTTCATCCGTCAACAAATATTTACTGAATGGAAAGCTTCAGACTATTTATTTATGAGCACATGGACTCGTTCTCTAAGCACTAAATGATTAGTAAGAACACCTAACCAGGAATATTTAATACAGAGGCGTACTGAAACATTTTCTAAACTAGACTTTAACGAAATTTTTTTGGGTGTAGCTAACCTTTCTTTAAAAGAGAACGTAGAGATGGCTGCTCTAGTAGAAAAACCATTAGGAGAAATTCTGTATCCTGAATTAGTTGATGAACCTTCATGTATTCGATTGCGAAACTTTGAGGGAGATAGGTTTGAACTGAAATCTAATTATATTAGTCAATTGCCACATTTTCTTGGATTAGAAAGAGAGGATGCCTATTATTTCCTTAGAGAATTTAACAAAGTTTGTCAAATGATGAAAATGCCAAATATAAGTATAGATGCTATTAAACTTAGATATATCCCTTTTGCTTTAAAAGACACAGCTAAGAGATGGTTATATATGTTAGGATCGGTAGACTCACGAGAGGGGGGGTGAATGGTGAAAGTGTGTAATTTTTAAGTTCTTTTGATTGTTGAAACAAATGATTCAGATAGAAGTGAAATGAGATGAATTTAAACGAATGCAAAGCAGTAAAGAAAGATAATACACAGCAAGTTTTAGGTGGTTCACCAACTTGGCTAGTCCACCCCCAAGATTCACTTGAGCTTCACTAAGTGTTTCAACACTTACACACTTGCTTTCAGGTCAAAGCAAGAACCAACAACACAGAAGTTTTCAGGTAAAAACTTCAGTAAACCAACCTCTAGAGTTTTCAGGTCAAAACTCAAACCAACAATTGAATGTAGCTTTCAGGTTGAAACCACGAACCAACAGCTTGAATCTTTCAATCAGAGTTTGGCGCACAGAGCTTTTTCTGCAATAAGTCTTTAGAGTATACTTCACTATTTACAGACTTGAGTGTATTTGAAATTGAGGTGTAGCTCACTGTATAAATTATATCTGTTGTGTGTGTCTTCTTCTCTTAAACTCATATATATGCTAAAGGCATAACGATCATATTTTTCTTTCAACAGATGTATTCTGCTGTACTTGGTAAATAATCAGACCTAAATATGGTAAGTTACCGTTCTGTCTGATATTCAGTAAATAACCTTCCCAAAATCTCAGGCTTTCGAATGGTTATAAAAATAACTTATCAAAAAGCATCCATAACTTGCCGATTCATCACTCATGTTTTGTTCTTTGAGACACGTGAGGATTTTAAGTTGCTCACGTGTAAAGTTAAGTGTTCGGAGTCTTGTATTTAACATATCGAAAGAGCTCTTGATTTTTGAATAGTTAACTATTGTAACTTACCAAACTTTCATTTAAGCCTCTAACAGTTGTTCCTTCAAAACTGCACGTGCATAAAAACATAACTTAAGTTTCGGATAGTTAAGCCATAACTCACCGAAATTCTCTTGAGATTTCGGATAGTTATCTTTCTAACTCTCCGAAAACCCATCTGAATATCTGTCTGGAATTCTGCACGTGGGAAAATCACTAACTTAAGTTTCAAATAGTTAAACCATAACTCACCAAAATTCTATTAAGATTTCGGATAGTTATCTTTCTAACTCTCCGAAAAACTTAAATGATCTTCTTTCTAGAATTTTGCACGTGGCAATTTCAATAACTTAAGTTTTGGATAGTTAAACTGTAACTTACCGAAACTCTCTTTGAAATTTCGGATAGTTAACTAACTCTCCGATTTTTCTCTTTTAATCTTTCAACTGCCGGCATCTCCATTTTGCACGTGCGTAATAAAATGACTTAAGTTCTGGAAAGTTATGCCTGTAACTTACCAAAAAACTCGAATAGTTATCTAACTCTTCGAAAAGAAAACTCGGATAGTTATCTAACTCTCCGATAAGTCCTTTAAGCTTCTGTTCTATATTTCTGCATGTGATGTATTGAATGACTTAAGTTTCGAATAGTTAGCCTTTCTAACTTTTCGATTTTCCTTTTTCTTACGGATAGTTAACTCCATAACTCTCCAATCATTCAACCAACTTAATTGTCTAATATAATAACTCTCCGAAGGCTTTGTAAAATTCAGATAGTTATCCTTCTAACTGTCCAATAGTCTTGTTGCTGTTTTATTCTTCGAATGCTTGAACCTGTAACTGTCCGATTTTACTGTAACTTGAAAGTATTACCATATGGAACCTTCTCAATTTGTTTGTCTACTTGGAAATTGTTCTAACGGCCTTCTGAACTAAAGCAATACAGACTTAACTGTGAAATACAATATGTTTCCTCACATAGGTTTTGCATTATCAAAATACTCGGGTTCTAACAATATACTCTGTCACCTGATTCAATTTCTGCATGGACTGAATTTTGCTTTGTTTTTCTGGAAAAATATTATCCAACACATCAAACGATTAAAAAGAAAAAAGAAATATTAATGTGTAGTCAAAAACAGGGTGAATCATTCTGGAAATATTTTGAAAGATTTAAAGATTTACTAACTCAATGTCCACATCATGCAATGAGTAAAGCACAATTAATAGGTATAATTTATGAAGGCATAGATGTTTCAATGAAATCTTTATTAGATTCTACTTGTCAAAATGGATTTCTGAAACTATGTAGTGAAGAAGCATGGGCATATTTAGAAAACTTTGCAAAAAGAACTGCACAGTGGGAAAACTTGGCTGAAGCTATAGCAGATAAAAGAATATTGCTAAAAGGAATGCATGAAATAGATTCAAGTACTATGCTTGAAGTGAAATTAACTGAATTAACGAAGAAAATAGAAGAGTTATCATTAAATCAAAAGCTAGCAGAAAAGAATGCAAACATTAATGATTTAGATATTATTTATGCTAGAAACCAGAAAGATAATTTTGGAAATTCTTATAATCCTAATTGGAGAAATCACCCGAATTTATCTTGGAGAAACAACAATTTTCAGGGAGGTGAAAATGTAAATGAGAAGAATATAAGTTATGAAGCATTACTGGAACAAGGATCTAGAATAGAGAAATTAGAAAAGATAATCCAACAATTAAACAATCGTCTAGATTTTGTATTTGGAAATGCTGCAATTCAAAATTAGAATAGAAATATACCACTTAGACAGAAGGAAATCAATGGAAGTTAGACCCATTGGAGGATTGCCAATAGAAGCAATACCTAACCCTGTCAATAGAACTGTTAATGAAATTGATACCTCTTTTGGGAGGATAGCTGAATGAAGCAGTATAACTGAAGTAAATATATATATAAGTTTATTTATAGTTAATAGTATTGTAGAGTTAGTCCTTCACTCAACGAACTTAGTCTATTGAGTTATGCCCTAACTCCACGAGGGTGTGCAGTAGTTATGTTAATTTTTGTCTCTGCTAAAATTTTTGTTTGTGTTATACAAGATCAACAAATGGAATTGATGCAATTACCATTGGATGCATTAAGGAAAGTACTGAATAACTTGTTAGCTAAAGATCTGTGTAGGCTTTGTTGTGTATCAAAGGAAATTAAAGACTGTGTTGGAGAAAAATATTTTCATGGACTATAAGCTGCAAAAATGACCAAGACTAGAGATGGATTCATATGGAAGTCATTTAATCGTAGTTCAATTACCCATGAATATCTGAATATGGAAGAAACTAATGGAATTTCACCCAATACATTAGAAGGAATAGATCATATTATGGGGATGGATGAAGGATTAATCATATACAGGACCAGACCAAGGTACACAAGTCTATTACCTGATATTTTGATCAGAAATCCTATCACAAGAGAAGAATGGAATATAAGAAGACCTAATAGATATGAAGTACCAATTGTAAATTGTAGGTTGGCTTTAATATTTTTTGATAAAAATTCTACCATTCCTGAAAAATTATATTATTGGAGACCTACAGGAAATTGGGATGAAGATTTATGCTTGAGTGTGTATAATTTTTTAAATAGATCTTGGATTGAAAATACAATGATATATCTAGGACAGAAATCATTAATTAACAGTATGTATGTCATACTTGATGGATATATATATCTAGTCACAGATATATCAGTTGCATTTAGATCTGATTTATCATAGTAAGCATAGATAGTTATGATGAATATATAGAAATTTTGCCTATACCGAGAGAAATAGCTAAACCACCATCTGCAGAATTTGATAAAATTCAAATAAGGATGTGGTATAATGAATATTCAAATAAGGATGTGGTATAATGAATATGATGATCCTACTTTATGTTTGATAAGATGGTGGGATGAATTGATGAAATTTCAAATATGGATTATGAAAGACATAAATGAATGGAAGTGGGAAGAGGAATATATTGAAATAGTTGTAGAAATAGAAACTACTGCATTATCCTGGAACCGAAAAGGTTCCCTTTCTGCATTTCATTTCATTAATGGTAATACACTTGTATTTAGCATTGATAATATATTGCAAGTTTACAAATTAAGATGGAACAAGAACTGCATTAAAACAGAATTAATAGCAAGAAGAATTATGCCTAAAAAGTTTGCTTGGACTGACACGTTTATTCCATTTGTTTCTACTTTTCGATCATGTTCTTAAGCTGTGATTTTGTGTGTTTAATGTTGTGTGTATTCTACATTTATTTTTTTTTAAAAAAAAGAGAAAAAAAAAATTAGTTTTAATTTTATTTTATAAAAAAAAAAACAAAAACAAAATATCAATCCAGTTTGCTAGTATTTGTTCTAGGAAACCAACTAGCTTGCTTGTGAGCCACCAAAGGCATAGGAGCCTAGGTTCCACACAAGACATTGATTTATCAATATCTGTTAAATGTTATTTTGTTATATATTCTGCTTTTATTTGTGAATGAAAAGTTTTTTAGAATCAAAAATCAGAATATGCAGAAGGAGAAATAAGGTATGTAATTGATTACTTATCCTGAATTTAGATTTAAACTCATTCGTTAAGTTAGGTGCTAAATGAATGAAACTATATTCATTCCTGCTACAAATACTGTATTTATTGTCAAATCTTTTACATTGAGAACAATGCAAAATGTAGGTATGGGGGGAGGTAATTAAAGTAACAGCCATGTAAGTTTGTTAATTAAAGGAATTAAAATGGTACTGCAAAATTTTGTGGAAATTAAAATTTTTTATGAACTTGCTGTAACTATCCGATAATTGAGATTGTAAAATTTTTATAAACTGTAACTGCTTGAATGTTATATTTAGAAGGCTATATAAGATGCTATAGAATTTACTATTTATGCAAATCTAGATATAGTATCTTATGTTTTTTTTTTGAATTTCATGAATTTAATAGTTTCACGATTTTAAAATGAAATCAGAATGCTTAATAAAAAATCAGTAAATTATCTGAAGTCCTGAAGGAGCTGAAATATGAATTCTAGATTAAATGAAACACATATGATTAAAGATACATTTAATTTGACTAATTAAACTTGTAGAATGATTTATGTGTAGATCTTATTAAACTACAAAAAAAGTATGAGCTTATTTGTTGAGTATTTTGTTTTGATGATGTGTACTGAATGAGAATAATCATATTTGCTCAATTACTATTGCTTGTGAAAAGAAATTAAAATCATCAATTAATACAGAAAAAGCTTACTAACATAAATACTTGTTTGTATTGGATCTGAAGTTAATAATTAGTCATTTCGTTACATTAATTTATCATTTAACTAAATGTTAAGTTAACGTGTGTTTTTATTGAAAAGCATGATATGCTTTAAAGTTATATCTTATGTATCATGAATAGTGCATGTTTAAACAACTCGTTAAATTAGAGTTTTGTTTGTATAGAGGTCACGTGAGAACTCGTTAAGTTAGAGGCCTAAAGGTTAAAATAGGTCACGTGAGAAATCGTTAAGTTAGTGAGTAAAAGAAGAGACGAACTTGTTAAGTTAGTGTTATACACGTGGTGAAATTATAAGTTACGAATGTTGTATTGTATCATGTGAGGTACACATATTTAACTCGTTAAGTTAACATAACTAAACGCGTTGAGTTGCTATATTGAACACTAAGGCTACGCGTTAGGTTAGCGTTATAAACTTAAGTTGTTATTTTTGCTCGTGGTAAAATTCTTATTATAAAAATATTTGTTTATTGTTGAATTGTTGAGTTAAAGTTTTTCAGAGACTTACAACCGTAACTATCCGAAACTTAAACTATTTTCAGTGAGTTATCGTTTAACCTTCCGAAAGAAAAGTTAAGCTGGTTCGTTGAGTTAGCGTAACACCACAGACTTAGTTTGTTGAGTTAGCTACAGTACTTGTCACGTGAAATGGCACATGAGTAACTCATTAAGTTATATATATATACTTGTGTTACTCGTTTAGTTAACATTAAAGTATCAACTTCTTATTACACTTGATGGAAATTGTTTTTGGACGAGAAAGTTTATTTTGCAAGAAATTTTTCAAAGATCCAGGATTGATGATTAAAGAAAATTCAAAATGTAAACGTGGGTCAAAACGTGTGTATTTCGATGAAGGAAAAAGAAAAGATGTGAAGAAGTGGAAAACTGGTAGTGGTTAAACGTGAAGGATATGCATGAAATGAAGATACAATATAAAAGGCATAGAATTCTAATTGATCAAATGAATCCTTGTATAAATGTTTACTAAAAAGGCATAGAATTGCTAAAGAAGAAAAAGAAGAAGAAGAAAGATCTCAAATAGGGAGAAATGTTTTAAATTCCATAAATTAGTTTTCTCTATTTGTAGTTATGGTATCATAAACTCTTTAAAATGCTTAGGAAAGAATTTTGAACAGAAGGATTTGGTGAGGAAAATTCTCAGATCCCTAAGTTCTAAATGGTCTTAGAAAGTAACATCAATTGAGGAATCACGAGATTTAAATGTTTATACTATGAATGAACTTATAGGAAATTTAACAACTTATGAAGTTCAATTAAATGAATCACTGAGTCACAACAAACTAAAATTGAAGAAAGAAATAGCCTTCGAAATTAATTCAGATTCTGATATATCTACTAATTCTGACGAGTATTTGATTTTGCTGACTAGGAAATTCAAGAAAGCATGGAAAGCTAGGAAACAGCAAAGGAACAAAAATGATAAACCCTCAACGACAAAATCACTAAATGACAAGAATTCTTCATCTAGAAAGTATGTATGTTACAATTGTAAGAAACCTGGACATCTTTCTCTAGACTATCCTATGAAGAAAAATGAAAAGCAAAGTAGGACAAATTAGAAGAAGACAGCTCAGAAAACTCGGAAAAAGTTTTACAAGAAAAAGGCTTTGAAGGTCACTTGGGATGACACGTCTGAAGAGTCTAAATCTGAGGAATTATCATCAAAATCTACACATTCAGAAGGAGAACAAGAGTTAGAAGACGTTGCTCATGTGTGCTTCATGGCAGATGAGTCTAAGGTAATATCTGATCCTGAAAGTCATTCAGATTTCAACTTTGATGAATTATTATGTGCTTATCATGCATTATTACAAAAACTTAAAGTATGTAAACTAGAAAATAAGAATATTAGAAAATCTTCATCCATTATGGAAGAAGAAAATTGTTTCCTGTCTACTACTTTAGAAAAGTTTAAATGTGATAATGAAAATCATGCTAGAGATTTGCAAAAATTTAAATTTAATGAATGTATCTTGCATGAACAAATACAGAATATAAATGCTGAAAAATTAAAGATAGAATTTGAAAATGAAATGTTGAGAAACAATATAAATGAACTTGAATTAGAGATAGATAAATTAAAACTGAGAGTGCTAGATTTAAATTCTACCATTGAGAAATGGAATTTAAGTCAAACTAAGTTAGACAAACTAACTAGTACCCCTATAGTGTCTTGTAAATTTGGCTTAGGATTTGATTATCCTGAATCTCAAGCCAATAAAGGATTTATTAGTTGCAGTTCAAGTAAATCTAAGGCTAAAATTCCTTTTATTATGAAACAAGGTAATAAATATGTAGAAGTAGGAACTTCAAGGGATGAATCATGTAGTAATAATATAAATCAATGTGATTTGTCAAATTGTACTTCTAACATGACTATTAATGTTTCTAAAAATCTTGTTTCTTGTTTTGGAAATTCAGATTCTAATGTTTCTAAAATTTCAAACAATTGTAGTAAATTGAAAATTCAGAAACCTGAGCATGTAATTCAATATACTAGTATTAGACCAATTACTCATTCTGCATGTGATAAATTTGAAAATTTTTGTGTAGAAAAAGATTTTGTATGTACTGAAAATTCAAATACAAGTACAAAATCTTGGTATGAACTTACTAAAATGTATGAGCATGACGAAAATAAATTAACATCTGATAAAAATCAGTTTGGTCTTGGTTATACTACATCTGAAAACAAAAAGAATGATTATAAGAGTAATAATGCTATAAGTAAGTATGATGCAAATGATAAGTTTATAGTACTTACAACTAATAAGAATGTAAATGATAATGTTAAACTATTTTTAAACAAAAGAAGAAATATGCATTTAATGAGCTTGGTCCTCAACAACATTGGGTACCAAGAAAAAGTTTTTCTTAATTTGTGTTGCAGAAGGAAACAACATCAAAATGGATCTTGGACAGTAGAGCGTCAAGTCACATGATCGAACAGAAAAGTCTACTACAAAATTTTACAAATACCATGAAAGGAAGTGTAACATTTGGAAACAAAAGCAAAGATAAAATCATAGGTATGGGAAATGTTCAAATAACTCCAATTTGTGTTATTTCGAATGTACTATATGTAGAAAACCTAGGATTTAATTTGCTGAGTGTCATAAAACTAACTGAAAATGGATATTATGTAGTGTTTGAAGATAATGTATGCAAAATAATTGATAAATATGTAGATGAAATGCTTAAGAAATTTAATTTTAATGATACAAGGATTCGAGGAACTCCTATGAGTACTTCTTTAAAGTTAGATATTGATGACATAGGAAAATCCATAGATCAAAGAAAATACAGAAGTATGGTTGGTTCTTTACTTTATTTGACTGCTAGTAGACCTGATATTATGTTTGCCGTGTGTGTTTGTGCTAGATTTCAATCTAATCCTAAAGAATCACACTTAATTGCAGTTAAAAGAATATTTAGATATATACAAGGAACTAAAAATTTCGAACTGTATTATTCTAAGGATAGTTCAATAGATCTTATAGGATATACTGATGCTGATTATGCAGGATCTAAATCTAATAGAAAGAGTACCAGTGGCACATGTCAATTATTGGGAAATAATTTGGTGTCATTGTTTAGTAAAAAACAAAACTGTGTAGCACTTTATACTACAAAAGTTGAATATGCTGCTGCTGCACTGTGTTGCACTTAGATTCTATGGATAAGGCAAACCCTAGAAGATTTTGGATTATCTTATGATACAACTGAGATTTATTGTGACTATAGTTCTGCAATAAATCTTTCCAAAAATCCTGTATTACATTCAAGAGCAAAGCATATAGAGGTTAGATATCATTTTCTAAGAGATAACGTAATTAAAGGAAAAGTTAAAGTAGAATTTGTGTCTAGTAAAAATCAATTAGCTGATATATTTACAAAACCTCTAGACGAAAATACATTTTGTAACATTAGATTAAATTTAGGTATTTGTAGGCTATGTGATGTGTAAAATGCTTAAACTCCACATAAAAAGATAAATTTTATTGATGATGTTGTTCACCTCATAGATATTATATACTTATCATAAATATCTAAAGTAATATCTAAACTGATGCTTAAGATACTTTGTATTTATTGTAAAATCATAGTTGTATCTTATTGATTTTAAGTAGTTTATCAATTTTAAGGGTTTTTACGATTTTAAGTGGAAGTGTAAATGAAAAACATTAAATACTTCTGACATTCTGAAATTTTGATTAAATGTTTTCTTTGAATCAAGGAAAATGCATATGATCATGCATAAATTTGACTTAATTGATTAAACTTGTAGAATAAGTTATATGTAACTCATCTTAAACTGCTAACCAAAAGTATAAGCTTGTTGAAACTGATTCATATTCTCAGTACAATCATAGAAGTAAAAATTGTATGAGATTTGTGTTTTATTGCATCTGTATTAGCGGAATACATATATACTGTGCTTAAAATGAAAAGTTCTTACAAAGTAAAAATCTTTGAGAGTTTATTGATCAGTTTAATCACGAGCCTTTTGTACTTGAGCAGATAGGTATGTAAGGATTGTTGTCTTGAAAAAGGATTCTTTAAATCTAGCAACCTAAGGTCCTAATCAGATCTGAGATTGTTGATTGAAAGCTCATTACACGGTTACATTAGAAAGCTCTTGTATGATTCAAGCTTTTCAAACTAACTTTTAAAGAAAATTATCAATATTTACTATTTTGGAAAAAAAAAAAATTGTTTCATTAATTACAGATATCTTTGAATCTTATATAGTTTCTACCGATATGACTACTGATTTATTGAATCAACATTAGTACTTTTGAAAACTTTTATTTGAGATACATTCTTTTATTCTCCTTGAATTAATCATTTTAAGTTCAAAGTTGTGTTTTGATTCTTATACAGTAGGAATTGATTCTGGAAATCATTTTTGATGATGTCAGAATAACGGAAGTCTTTGAAAAGAAAATTTAAAAGTATAGTTATACTTAACATCTATTGTCACTACAAGTATATTTTGTATTTTGATTGAATATATTTGAAGTATATTTGTAGGGGGAGGATTAACAATGTCAAAAATAGATTAATATAATTCAGAATACAAATCTTGGTTAATCTGAATTCATGTACTCTTAAAATCTTGATGAAATAATTTAAAAAAACAAACAAACTATTTTTTATTCAAAGGACAAAATTGTTGGAATAGTTTACAATGTTCTCAAGATAATGTTAAGTTTAGCATGTGTGTTGTTTTCAGAATGTTTCAGTTGGAAGCATCCAAAAATTGTTTTAAGTGTACTAACTAGACATTATATTAGATAAGGTAACGTGTAAAACTGCCTCTAGACAGCGTTTTACTTGTTTGGTTAGTTAACTCAACGAGTTCTACTTGAATATTTCAGGTACCTTGATTGAATAAACTTTATTCAATTTTTAGTTAATATCTAAACCCGACTTCTATCACGTTGCGTTACTCACCTACAAACCCTATTTAAACACTTATTACACGGGCACTTAGGTTATTTGTAAACTTTGTCAAGAAAATCTTTCCCGCTTGTTGCTGTTACAACCTGCAAAGATGGTCTCCAAGTTCTACAATGGTCGTGGCAAAGGAAAAGGCAAAAGTAGAGGAGATGCAAAAGGAAAAGAAAAAGAAAATGATGAAGTTCCACGTACTTGGTTCAAGAAAATATTTTGAGTGGACAAAAGGTTAGCAGAAATATATAGAGATTACTTCTTTTCTGAAGTAATACTAGATGAAGTTAGACATGAACTTCAAAATACTGATGCAAATATTACGTACATGGGTATTCGAAGTAAATTTGATAGAGAATATAGAATGAAATGTGCTGAGATTGCATTTCTCGAGCAGTATGCAAAATATTTGGAAAAAGGTGTAGGTACTTCAACTAGAACTCCTCATATACAAATAAACGGTACTAGACTACATGCATTTGAGGAAGAGCATGAATCAGCTATCCCTACTCCTTTATATTCAAAACAAGTAGAATCAAATATTGCTGTAGACAAAACAAAAGTTTATAGTCTTCGAAAGGCCGTAGCAATAGAGAGTGCCTTAGAAGAATTAAAGTAGAAAACTTTTATGGAACAATTTGAAAAGAAAACAGCAATACTTGAAGAGGAGAAACAGAAATGTTATAGAAGAAGAAAAATCAGAAAAATTATGTCTAAGGAAACAAAGTCTACTAAAAAAGGAAACTCAGATGAAAATATATTTCCAAAGGACAATGTATGTATAGACATTGTACCTTATTGTGCATCTAATAAACTCATCAATTCTAAACACACTGAAACTGATGAAGATAATGAGACTTTATTTTCCCTTGCTAGAAAGCTTGAGAAGAAATATAAGTCAAATATGAGCTCAAGTTTTTCTATTAGTACAAGTCTTGATGATGCAGAAATTGACAAATCAGAGAATCAGACACCTAACATTGAACAAGTTATTGCAGATATAATTGAAAATGTTGAGGCAGTAACTAGTTCACAGGCTGAATTGTCTAGAGTAGCAGATATTGAAAATGTTAAGACTCTAGAAGAGCTAAAAGTTAACCAGCCTTCTATAGAATCTATAGAAGTAGAGTTTGATAATTCACAGCATGAATCAATGGAAATATCTATTGAACAAAATGAACAATTACAGACAGATACATTGGCTGTAGAATTTATGGAAACATTGAACTCTGATCATTCTATAGAGACTGAACAGATGAATGTTGAGCATATTGAAGATGTTCCTAACACTGTTGAAGTTGAAGAAGCAAGCTTACCTGAGCAGCTTCAAGATAATATTTTGGAAGAGGAACAACATGACATTCATTTTGAAGAAGAGGTTCTTGAATCTGAATTAAACTCTGAATCACGGCTTCAGGTATCACCTTCATTGTGTACAATATTACAAATTCAAGGTAATACAAATCATTTTAGATTTGAAGAAGCATTGCAGAAATACAATAATCTAATTACATGTCAAATTTTGCATGCTCGTCCAATAAAGTTCAGAAATTTGATGGAAATAAGAGATCTATTTGAGTTTCAAGGCCTCATTCAATTCTTGCCAGTAGGAACGAAATGGAAGCAATACACAAAGCTTATTGCAACTTTTTATAGAAATCTGGTCAAGAATGGAAATTTTCTGAAAACTCAAATAAATCAACAAGAGTTTATATTGTCTCCTAAGTTAATTTTTGAAGTTTTGGTATTAAAGAATGAAGGTGTTGTTGTTACGAACAGATTTGACATGATTAGACAACTGGAATGGAACATTCAGTCTTTATCAAAAATTCCAGATGTATATTTTGAAATGAGATTAATGGAAAATCTTAATGCAGAGGCAAGGTTTATTGCAAATATATTGCATGCAAATTTATTTTAGAGAGTTGGACACAATTTGGAAGTCAACAGAAGCTGTTTATATGCAACTTATGGCATGCTGAATAGAATTCAAATCAATTGGTTTGATATTTTTACTTCTCAACTACAGCATATGAGTTTAAAGTTATTTTATGGTGATGTTGTATGTAGAATTCTTGCAAGCCAATTGAATTTATCCAACTAGCCCTCTAAAACTAAAGGCATGAGAGCATTTAGTGTTAAAGATTTGCAAAAATTCCAGGCCATGCATAAATCTCAAAGACAACAACAACCTGACTATACAGGCCATATACAACAACAACAAAGTTATTCAGTTCAAGCAGAACAGCAAACCCAGCTACCTCCTGACTTAGATGTAGTGCTTAACGACATCAGAAATGATATTAGGCATCTAGGAGATAAAATATGTAATGCTATAAGTGATATACTTAGGAGGGCTCGATAACTGTTTTTGTTTGTTTCTGAATACAAAATGTAATGTTTGTATTACTTATTTGATTCATTAAACAATACATTTTTCTATAAATGTGTTCAATTATTATTCTTGTTTACAAAAATCGTTGTTGTAAATATATCTCTTACTATATATATATATATTCTCTGTAATTATCTTTTTGATTTATGACAAAAAGGGGGAGAAATATTAGTTGCATATATTTTAAAGTGATATGATATTTAAATGGTTATTGTAATCTAACAGATGATAATTAGAAAACTGATACTTATATAATTATTGACATTTGAGAGTTTTAGTTCTAAGAGGTGAAATTTACACAAACAATAGAAATAAGCTTAAGTGAACTTAAGTCAACAAACAAGTTTGTTGAATTAAAAGTTAACCCAACAAAGGTGCTTTGTTGAGTTAAATATATTTCATAATAGAATTAATATGGTTTTGTCATCATCAAAAAGGGGGAGATTGTTGAGTATTTTGTTTTGATGATGTGTGCTGAATGAAAATAATCATATTTGCTCAATTATTATTGCTTGTGAAAAGAAATTAAAATCATTAATTAATACAGAAAAAGCTTACTGACATAAATACTTGTCTACATTGGATCTGAAGTTAATAACTAGTCGTTTCGTTCCATTAATTTCTCATTTAACTAAACATTAAGTTAACATGTGTTTTTATTGAAAAGCATGATATGTTTCAAAGTTATATCTTCTGTATCATGAATAGTGCACGTTTAGACAACTCGTTAAGTTAGAGTTTTGTTTGAATAGAGGTCACATGAGAACTCGTTAAGTTAGAGGCTTAAAGGTTAAAATAGGTCACGTGAGAACTTGTTAAGTTAGAGGCCTAAAGGTTAAAATAGGTCACGCGAGAACTCGTTAAGTTAGTGAGTAAAAGAAGAGACGAACTCATTAAGTTACTGTTATACACATGGTGAAATTATAAGTTACGAATGTTGTATTGTATCACGTGAGGTACACATGTTTAACTCGTTTAGTTAATATAACTAAACGCGTTGAGTTGCTATATTGAACACTAAGGCAACGCGTTAGGTTAGCGTTATAAACTTAAGTTGTTATTTTTGCACGTGGTAAAATTCTTATTATAAAAACATTTGTTTATTGCTGAATCAGTGAGTTAAAGTTTTTCGGAGACATACAACCATAACTATCCGAAACTTAAACTGTTTTTGGTGAGTTATCGTTTAACCTTCCGAAAGAAAGGTTAAGCTGGTTCATTGAGTTAGCGTAACACCACAGACTTAGTTCGTTCAGTTAGCTACAATACTTGTCACTTGAAATGGCACATGCAGAACTCGTTAAGTTAGAAACGTTAAGTTATATATATATACTTGTGTTACTCGTTTAGTTAACATTAAAGTAATGACTTCTTATTACACTTGATGGAAATTTTTTTTAGACGAGAAAGTTTATTTTGCAGGAAATTTTTTAGAGATCCAGGACTGATGATTAAAGAAAATTCGAAATGTAAACGTGGGTCAGAACGTGTGTATTTCGATGAAGGAAAAAGAAAAGACATGAAGAAGTGGAAAACTAGTAGTGGTTAAACGTGAAGGATATGCATGAAATGAAGATACAGTATAAAAGGCATAGAATTCCCATTGATCAAATGAATCCTTGCACACAAAATGAAAAATCTTTTCAAGGATCAAACTATCCCTGCACACCAAAAGAAAAATCTTTTTAGGGATCAAAAACATCTCTTCAAGGAAAAGCTATCAGGTGGAAGAAAATTCAATGAAGTAGAAAAAGGTAAGATATATGTCATTGAAGATTTGAAGTATTAGATGGAAGAAAATTTAGTGAAGCAAAAAAAGGTATTATTTATGTCACTAAAGATTTAAAGTATCAGAAGAAAGCAAATTCAGTGAAGCAAAGAAAGACAAGATATTAGTCACTGAAGAATTGCTGAAGAAGAAAAAGAAGAAGAAAGATCTCAAACAGGGAGAAATGTTTTAAATTCCGCAAATTAGTTTTCTCTGTTTGTAGTTATGAAATTGTTTAGATGATATATGGTATTGAGATATAATTGCATCTACAATTTCTAAGGAGAATTGAATTGTATATTGTAATTGAAACCTTGAATAAAAATGATTTTATGAAAACAATGTCTCGACTTGTTTTTGAGTTTTAAAGTTTCAATTATATTTTAGAAAATATTAGAAAAAACACAATTCACCCCCCTCTTGTGTAGCCATATGATCCTACATTATTGTTATGGATTCATATTTTCAATAAATGATAGAAGTAGGACTATATGAGATTGGTGTTTACTACATCTGTATTAATGAAATACGTACATATACAGTATGTGATTAATGTTTTTGTTGTGATTACTTGAAACAAAAAAAAAAACAGAAAAAAAAAAACTTTAAGAGTTTATTGACTTGTTTGATCACGAGCCATTTGTACTTGAGCAGATAGGTATGTAAGGATTGTTGACTTGAAAAAGGACTCTTGAAATCTGGCAACCTAAGATCCTGATCAGATCTGGGATTGTTGATTGAAAGCTCGTACATGGGTACATTAGAAAGCTCTTGTATGATTCAAGCTTGTCAAATTAACTTTTAAAGTACAAAAATACATATACTATTCTGAAAAGATACAAGTGTTTTGTGAAATACAGATATCTTATGAATCGAGTACATTTTCTGTTATCTAGAATTGCTGAAATATGAATCTAGAATTGACTTTCGAAGTTGTTTTATGGAGATACAATTCTTTATTCTACTTGTCTTAATCATATTGAATTGGATTGTACTTTGATTCGTATGTTGTTGAAATTTCTTCTAGAAATCTTATTGGAAAATTCAGGATGACAGATGATGAAAAGAAGAACAAAAGATAATATAATTAATACCTATGTGATGATGATATACTTTGTATGTAATTTGCATAAATTCTAAGTATATTTATAGGTTGATTACTGAAACATATAGAATATCTATATAATAATACAAGTTCTTATGCTGAACAGAAGAAAAAAGGAAGAATTAATTCTAGCACTTTTAGAAAGACCCATTAATTAAATCTTAGTTTGCTAAGGGATTAGCAAAATTTAGGTATGGGGATACTAGCAAAACTTAGTACCACACCAACCATCATCACCACCACCATAATCATCAACCATCGGAGGTTTGTGAGGATACTTTCCTGATGTCAAGTTGATTCTGAGCCAAACACAGTGCTTGACAACCATTGTGAGGAGTGATCACGTCGTGGGAAGGGAAGCAATTTTCACCAAGTGCCGACTCATATATCAAGAGATCGTAAAGCTTCTAGCCTTGGCTTTGGGTTGATGCCTGTATGCTGAAGAGGAGATCATCTTGCAATTCTGGACTCGTGATTCTATAGGGAGAGGAGACAGAAGTGTTAGTGGTTTAATTTTCAGTGGTGTAATCGCATCGCATGTAGTGACGGAAGTATTTACTATCGACTGAGATTACTTTACATTTCACCTTTCACCCATTTCCATGTTCATATAAAACAAAAATACCAAAAACAACTTATCTGTGTTTATATTTTGTATTTGAGTGTTGTATTGTTTGTTTTGTATGGTGATTAATGTTATCTTTGTCAGTGTTGTGATTGTTTTATGTTTGTTTTAGTTTTATAGTTTACTGAAATTGGTTCGTTCAAAAGACTTAAAAATTTTAATGGTTACTGTTTGAATTATCTGAATGTTAGTATTGCCTAATGATAAATCTAGTGTTTACTAACATTAAAGAGCTTAATTGATGTTATTTACAATCTGTGGAACCGCCTAATGGTTGGCTGAATTCCTCTGTAAATAGTAGTATTAAATAGGAAAGGTAGGCTCGTGGAGTTAACTTAAGTCCACGAGGTTAGTCCGTTGAATTAGCCATAATTCAACGAACTTTGTCCATTGAGTTACAATTAACTCAACGGAGAGCTTATTGAATATATAAATTTGATTGTTAAAAACGGAACAGTTCGCAATTCTTAAGCAATTCCTTATGGGATCAACTTGTACGTGCACGCTAATACAATAGACACTATGCACTTGTAATTAAAATACAAATTGGAATTAATATCTAATTTGTGTGAAAGGTTGTTTGTTTACTTCTAAAAAAGGAATAGGCATAAAGATAAATTAACTAAGTAAAAATAAAAGTTAACAAATCCAAGTTTTTTTGGTGCGTTGTTGGAGATCCAAACAAGTTTTCTGGTGTCGTGCTAGGTAACCAAACACATATTATCAATTCAATCGAAAAAAAAATAAAAAAAATGAAGAAAGAAAGAAAATATTTAATTTCGGTTTGACCGAAGAATTTTTAAATATGGAAAAAGTAAGAGTGGTTAGATTGGAAACTCTTTGGTCTTGACCGAAGAAAATTATTATTTTAAGTATTTTTTATTAGATATAACTTTATGGGAAGTCCGTTGAGTTACGCTTAACTCAATGAACTTACTCCATTGAGTCTAGGATTAGTTAATGAACTTATCCCGTTGAGTTATAGTTAACTCAACGAAGTACTATAGTTAAGTCCACAGACTTAGTCCGTGGAGTTAACCGTAATTCCACGAATGAGAAAGCGAGAGTTTTGTATGGGAAATGACCCGATTACCTACCTAAACTTAGGGCATATTTATACTTAAACTTAGGGTTTGGGGGCATTATTCGTAGAATCAGTTAGAACTTAGAACAGTAGAGATCAAAGCGACTCCGTTCTGTTGCATAACTCCATGATGAGGAAGATGACACTTGAATTCTAGGAAAAGGTAGTAGACACTTCAGAATTTCTTAAAGACTCGGAGGAATGGCACACGAGGCAAAAAATTAGGAACACGATAAGAGAAAAAGAACTACAAAAGGTAGAATCTGAACTTTTCAACTGGAGAAGAGTTTTAGTAGATTTGGGTATACAAATACCTCAAATAATGAAAACAAGAATAAAGGTTGCTACAGAAATTGTTGTAAGCAAAGAGAGAAAAATCAAGCCAAACAACGAAGTTGGCCTAGAATTAATCCAATGTAAGTCCTAGCTCTGGTTCAAAAGACGAAGAGGTAGACGAGCTCGATGGGTGATCTAGGAGTAAGAAAGAAAAGAAAATGAAGAAGAGGCAACTGAAGAACAAGAGGAGCGGACTGTTGAAAGACCTGTTCTTGAGGAACAACAGCTAGGACCTTCAAATCCACCTCCTAAACCATTAGAAAGGGTGGTAGTTATGGTGCCTTCAAACGAAGAAGAATTAAGAGAATTTGAAGAACTGGTTCGAGTTGGGAAAAACCAAGGAGATTCAGAAGATTTGATAGTGACTAAAGCACACCTAGTGTTCGATGCACTTTACAAAAAGAGGGCTGCAGAAAAGTGGAAAGCTCAATATAAAATCAAAGTGGAATAGCATCAAGAAGCTACTACCAGACCTGCTTTAAAAGGAGATGAAGCTGGTCCTTCGAGACTAGTAATTATTGAAAGAGTTAAACAAGAAGAGCTAATACTTGTGGCTCAAAGGCGTACAGAGCCTATTTTTGTGGATTTAATTTCAAACGAGGAAGAGGAAGACCAGACACAATTAATTAGAAAAAGGAAAGGAAAAGAGATAGTGTCTGAATATCAAGAGGAGATTAAATCTGAAAGACAAATGTCAATAGGACCTATAGAGCCAAATTTTGTAAACCTACTATCCGATTCTGAAGAGGAGCAGGAGCAGCAGTAGAAAGAGCAAAGAGAAGAAGAAAAATAGGCTAAAACTAGTCTGCAGCCTGTACAAATAGAAGAAATAGAAATTAGGGTAGAAACTAATTGCCCGGAACTCCATCCCAATCTGCCACAGAATCAGAAAGAACAATGACAATGCAGATTGGTAGTCAGGAGGAAGAAGAAGAAGAAAAAAAATGAACAAGAAGCTGAACAAGTATATGAAAAGAGAGGACTCAATAGATTCCACTGAAGAGCAAGAAAATCTTCAGCAATCTATGGAAAGAATTCAAGGCAGAGTGGAGAGTTCTGCTAGCTCACCACCACAAACAAAAGTAGAAGCAAAAATGCCAGAATCTATGGAGCATTTTCAGCAAGTACAAATTTAGCATTTGGAAGAGGAAGTTCAAGAACAAACCCCTCAGAGCAACAAATGCATATTCCTGATCCTTTTGAAGCAACAGTTTTAAATGAAGTACATTTTCGAAGTTAGGAAGCTTATGACAAATACCAAGAGATTAAGAGTTATACTATCATTTACAGTAGACTAGTAAATTGGGACGGAATGCAAGAAATCAAAGAATTATTTGAATTCCAAGGTCTACTGAAGTTTATTTCTCTAGAAAGAGGGCATGCAGTATATGAGAATCTAGTGCCCTGCTTTTATGCAAGCTTAAGAGAAGAAGAAGGAGGATTAATTTCCAATGTGGAGGAAGCTAATGTACAAATAACACCAGAGCTTCTCCACAACATTTTAGGATTGAAAAATGAAGGGAAAGAAATTTTGGAAAGCACAACTGCCGTTGAGTGGACAGAATAGGAAATCAAAGATTATTTAGCTATCAATCCTGGTGTATCGTTATTAAATAGACTAAAGCAGTTAAATGGTACAACACACATGATAGCAAGCATTCTAATTAAGAATGTCTACCAACGACAAGGCCATGATATAGAACTGAGTCAATTTGTAAAGTGGGTCACATATGTAGCTGTAAATAGAATTCAAATAAATTGGTCTGCAGTTTTTATCTCTAAGTTGAGAATAGTGAAGAAGAAATTGTTTTATGGAGATCTGATTCCACTACTGATGGTGGATTGTATCGATTTCACTAAATGGACATCCAAAAGGATCAGATCAAGAACCATTTCAGTGAAAGAGTACAAAAATTATATAGCTACAGAGATTGTTGAACCTTCTGGAGGAATTACAAGAGTTGTAGAAAGGATTAACCAATTAGAGCAACAAGTAGAAAAACTCTAGAAGGAAGTAGATGAACTTAGGAGAAGAGACTAAATTGTATTATTTGTCTACTTGTATATATTTGTATGAAAAATGTTGAGTATTTTTGTTTTGATGATGTGTGCTGAATGAAAATAATCATATTTGCTCAATTACTATTGCTTGTGAAAAGAAATTAAAATCATCAATTAATACAGAAAAAGCTTACTGATATAAATACTTGTCTGTATTGGATCTGAAGTTAATATCTAGTCGTTTCGTTGCATTAATTTCTCATTTAGCTAAACGTTAAGTTAACGTGTGTTTTTATTGAAAAGCATGATATGTTTTAATGTTATATCTTTTGCATCATGAACAGTGCACGTTTAGACAACTCGTTAAGTTAGAGTTTTGTTTGTATAGAGGTCACGTGAGAACTCGTTAAGTTAGAGGCTTAAAGGTTAAAATAGGTCACGTGATAACTCGTTAAGTTAGTGAGTAAAAGAAGAGACAAACTCGTTAAGTTAGTGTTATACACGTGGTGAAATTATAAGTTATGAATGTTGTATTGTATCACGTGAGGTGCACATGTTTAACTCGTTAAGTTAACATAACTAAACGCGTTGAGTTGCTATATTGAACACTAAGGCAACACGTTAGGTTAGCGTTATAAACTTAAGTTATTATTTTTTGCACGTGGTAAAATTCTTATTATAAAAACATTTGTTTATTACTGGTTCATTGAGATATCATAACACAACGGAAATGGTTCGTTGAGTTATCATAACACAACGAAGATGGTTTGTTGAACTAGCATAACACCACGGACTTAGTTCGTTGAGTTAGCTACAGTCCTTGTCTCGTGAAATGGCACATGAGGAACTCGTTAAGTTAGAAATGTTAAGTTATATATATATACTTGTGTTAATCATTTAGTTAACATTAAAGTAACGACTTCTTATTACACTGATGAAAAATTTTTGGACGAGAAAGTTTATTTTGCAGGAAATTTTTCAGAGATCCAGGACTGATGACTAAAGAAAATTCGAAATATAAACGTGGGTTAGAACGTGTGTGTTTCGATGAAGGAAAAAGAAAAAATGTGGAGAAGTGGAAAACTGGTAGTGGTTAAACGTGAAGGATATGCATGAAATGAAGATATAGTATAAAAGGCATAGAATTCTCGTTGATCAATTTATCCTTGCACACAAAATGAAAAATCTTTTCAAGGATCAAACCATCCCTGCACACCAAAAGAAAAATCTTTTTCAGGGATCAAAAACACCTCTTCGGGAAAAATCTCTCAAGTGGAAGAAAGTTCAGTGAAGCATAAAAAGGTAAGATTTTCGTCACTGAAAATTTGAAGTATCTGAAGAAAGCAAATTCGATGAAGCATGAAAAGACAAGATATTCGTCACTAAAGAATTGCTGAAGAAGAAAAAGAAGAAGAAAGATCTCAAACAGGGAGAAAAGTTTTAAATTCCGCAAATTAGTTTTCTCTGTTTGTAGTTATGAAATTGTTTAGATGATACATGGTATCGAAATATAATTGCATCTACAATTTCTAAGGAGAATTGAATTATATATTGTAATTGAAACCTTGAATAAAAATGATTTTATGAAAACAATGTCTCGACTTGTTTTTGAGTTTTAAAGTTTCAATTATATTTCAGAAAATATTAAAAATACACAATTCACCCCCCTCTTGTGTAGCCATACGATCCTACAAAAAATATCTGATTAAGTTGTAATGTAAGTTATTCATATTAATGAATATATGTTTTTTAGATATACTTTTCATTCGTGTTTGAGAATGATGAAATGGATGAACTATATTGAATATTCTATAATTTATGGAACATTATGCAAGATTGTTTAAAAGATTTACAATTTGCTGAATGATAGGATTAAATGAAAGACAATTGATTAATGCTTGAAAATATCTACATGCTGCAAAGTAAAATATAAATTCTACATAACATGAAATGAACTACAAATTAAAAATTTATATAATGTTCAGATTTAAATGAGTTTTAATTAGAATGCTGCATTAATGACATATATTTAACTTTATTTAAGTTGGAAAAATGCAGGAGAGTAGAAAAGTATTTACGAGGAGTGAACTTAGAGGTTGCTAAGTGTTAACTCAACGAAGTAAGTCCGTTGAGTTAACCTTAACTCGACGAGGTCAGTAATATAATATAAGGTCACTCCGTTGAGTTATCTGTAACTCAACGAAGTTAGTCCATAGAGTTAATAGTAGTAACTAAAGCTATTCCATTGAGTTATTTGTAACTCAACGAGGTTAATTCGTGGATTAAGCTAAACGGATATTCTCTTAGCCACGAACGAAACTTCGTGGGTTTAGCGGTTATTGAAATTTGAAATTAGAAGTGGCACACGTACCTAGAAAAATAGGAACCACACTACATGTCACAAGACATGTTCTTGCAACAAAATTTATTTGCTTTATGGACATGCATTATAAATATAGAATAGAATGTTACTTACTAGTTACCAGCACTTTTGAGAGAAAAGAAAATTCATTAGGGAACTGGAAGGAGAAGCAGTTGATTCAACTTCATCTGTCAACAACTATTTACTGAATAGAAAGCTTCGGGCTGGTATGTAATTAATCTTCTGTTGTTTTACTATATGTTAAGAGTTTATGAGCACATGGACTTGTTCTCCTAGCACTAAACGATTAGTAAGAACACCTACCTAGGAGTATTCAACACAGAAGCGTACTGAAACATTTTCTGAATTGGACTTTAACGAAATCCTTAGGGGTGTAGTAAACCTTTCTTTAAAAGAGAATGAAGATATGGCTGCTCTAGTAGAAAAGCCATTAGGGGAAATTCTATATCCTAAATTAGTTGATGAACCTTCATGTATTCGATTGCCAAACTTTGAGGGAGATAGGTTTGAACTGAAATCTAATTATATTAGTCAATTGCCACATTTTCATGGATTAGAAAGAGAGGATGTCTATTATTTCCTTAGAGAATTTAACAAAGTTTTTCAAATGATGAAAATGCCAAATATGAGTATAGATGCTATTAAACTTAGATATATCCCTTTTTCTTTAAAAGACACAACTAAGAGATGGTTATATACTTTGTCGCTTGATTCAATTTCTACATGGATTGAATTTTGCTCTATTTTTCTGGAAAAATATTATCCAACACATCAAACGATTAAAAAGAAAAAGGAAATATTAATGTGTAGCCAAAAACAGGGAGAATCATTCTGGAAATATTTTGAAAGATTTAAAGATTTACTGACTCAATGTCTGCATCATGCAATGAGTAATGCACAATTAATAGGTATAATTTATGAAGGCATAGATGTTTCAACAAAATCTTTATTGGAATCTACTTGTCAGAATGGATTTTTAAAATTGTGTAGTGAAGAAGCATGGGCATACTTAGAAAATTTTGCAAAAATAACTGCATAGTGGGAGAACTTAGCTGAAGCTATTACAGATAAAAGAATATTACCAAGGGGAATGCATGAAATAGATTCAAGCACTATGGTGGAAGTAAAATTAACTGAATTAACAAAGAAAATAGAAGAGTTATCATTAAATCAAAAACTAGCAGAAAAGAATGGAAACATTAATGATCTAGATATATTATTTATTCTAGAAACCAAAAAGATAACTTTGGAAATTTATATAACCCTAATTGGAGAAATCACCCGAATTTATCTTGGAGAAACAACAATTTCCATGGAGGAGAAAATATAAATGACAAGAATATAATTTATGAAGCATTAATTGAACAAGGATCTAGAATAGAGAAATTAGAAAAGATAATTCAACAATTAAACAGTCGTCTAGATTTTGTATTTGGAAATGGTGCAATTCAAAATCAAAATATAAATAGAAATATACTCCCTAGACAAAAAGAATCAATAGAAGTTAGACCTACTGGAGGATTGCCAATGCAAGCAGTACCTAACCCTATTAATAGAACTATTAATGAAATTGATACCTCCTCTAGGAGGGTAGCTAAATGAAGTAGTATAACTGAAGTAACTATGTATAATATAGTAAGTAGAAAAATATAAAAAATATATATATATATAGGTATAAGTTTACTTATAGTTAATAGTATCGTAGAGTTATTACTTAACTCAACGGACTTAATTTATTGAGTTATGACCTAACTCCACGAGGGTGTAAAGTAGTTATGTCAATTTTTGTCTTTGCTAAATTTTTTGTTTATATTATATAGAATCACAACAGATGGAATTCTTAAAATTACAGTTGGATGCACAAAGGGAAGTACTAAGTAACTTGTCAGCTAAAGATCTGTGCAGATTATGTTATTGTTGAGTATTTTTGTTTTGATGATGTGTGCTGAATGAAAATAATCATATTTGCTCAATTACTATTGCTTGTGAAAAGAAATTAAAATCATCAATTAATACAAAAAAAGCTTACTGATATAAATACTTGTTTGTATTGGATCTGAAGTTAATAACTAGTCGTTTTGTTGCATTAATTTCTCATTTAGCTAAACGTTAAGTTAACATGTGTTTTTATTGAAAAGCATGATATGTTTTAATGTTATATCTTTTGTATCATGAACAGTGCACGTTTAGACAACTCATTAAGTTAGAGTTTTGTTTGTATAGAGCTCACATGAGAACTCGTTAAGTTAGAGGCTTAAAGGTTAAAATAGGTCACGTGATAACTCGTTAAGTTAGTGAGTAAAAGAAGAAACGAACTCGTTAAGTTAGTGTTATACACGTGGTGAAATTATAAGTTACGAATGTTGTATTGTATCACATGAGGTGCACATGTTTAACTCGTTAAGTTAACATAACTAAACGCGTTGAGTTGCTATATTGAACACTAAGGCAACACGTTAGGTTAGCATTATAAACTTAAGTTGTTATTTTTGCACGTGTTAAAATTCTTATTATAAAAACATTTGTTTATTACTAGTTCGTTGAGTTATCATAAAACAACGGAGATGGTTCGTTGAGTTATCATAACACAACGGAGATGGTTCGTTGAATTAGCATAACACCACGGACTTAGTTTGTTGAGTTAACTATAGTACTTGTCACGTGAAATGGCACATGAGGAACTCGTTAAGTTAGAAACGTTAAGTTATATATATACTTGTGTTACTCATTTAGTTAACATTAAAGTAACGACTTCTTATTATATTGATGAAAAACTTTTGGACGAGAAAGTCTATTCTGTAGGAAATTTTTCAGAGATCCAGGACTGATGATTAAAGAAAATTCGAAATATAAACGTGGGTTAGAACGTGTGTGTTTCGATGAAGGAAAAAGAAAAGACATGGAGAAGTGGAAAACTGGTGGTGGTTAAACATGAAGGATATGCATGAAATGAAGATATAGTATAAAAGGCATAGAATTCTCGTTGATCAATTTATCCTTGCACATAAAAAGAAAAATCTTTTCAAGGATCAAACCATCCCTGCACACCAAAAGAAAAATCTTTTTCAGGGATCAAAAACACCTTCTCGGGGAAAATCTCTCAAGTGGAAGAAAGTTCAGTGAAGCATAAAAAGGTAAGATTTTCGTCACTAAAGATTTGAAGTATCAAAAGAAAGCAAATTCGGTGAGGCATGAAAAGACAAGATATTCATCACTAAAGAATTGCTGAAGAAGAAAAAGAAGAAGAAGAAAGATCTCAAACAGGGAGAAAAGTTTTAAATTCCACAAATTAGTTTTCTATGTTTGTAGTTATGAAATTGTTTAGATGATGCAACGAGATTTATTCACTTTATGGATGCGCAGTATATATATGAAATAGAATATTATTTACGAGTTACCAACACTTTTAAAAGAAAGGAGAAGGCGTTGGAGGACCTGGAAGGAGAAGCAACTGATTCAACTTCATCCGACAACAAATATTTATTGAATGGAAAGCTTCAGACTGGTATGTAATTAATCTTCTGTTATTTATTTATGAGCACATAGACTCGTTCTCCTAGCACTAAACAATTAGTAAGAACACCTACCCAAGAATATTCAACACTAAGGCATACTGGAAAATTTTCTAAACTGAACTTTAACGAAATTGTTTAGGGTGTAGCTAACCTTTCTTTAAAAGAGAACGTAGAGATGGCTGCTCCAGTAGAAAAACCATTAGGAGAGATTTTGTATCCTGAATTAATTGATGAGCCTTCATGTATTCGATTGCCAAACTTTGAGGGAGATAGGTTTGAACTGAAATCTAATTATATTAGTCAATTGCCACATTTTCATGGATTAGAAAGAGAGGATGCCTATTATTTCCTTAGAGAATTTAACGAAGTTTGTCAAATGATGAAAATGCCGAACATGAGTATAGATGCTATTAAACTTAGATATATCCCTTTTTCTTTAAAAGACATAGCTAAGAGATGGTTATATACTCTGTCGCCTGATTCAATTTCTACATGGACTGAATTTTGCTCTGTTTTTCTGGAAAAATATTATCCAACACATCAAACGATTAAAAAGAAGAAAGAAATATTAATGTGTAGCCAAAAACAGGGTGAATCATTCTGGAAATATTTTGAAAGATTTAAAGATTTACTGACTCAATGTCCACATCATGCAATGAGTAAAGTACAATTAATAGGTATAATCTATGAAGGAATAGATGTTTCAACGAAATCTTTATTAGAATCTACTTGTCAAAATGGATTTTTAAAATTATGTAGTGAAGAAGCATGGGCATATTTAGAAAATTTTGCAAAAAGAACTACACAGTGGGAAAATTCGGTTGAAGCTATTGCAAATAAAAGAATATTGCCAAGAGGAATGCATGAAATAGATTCAAGTATTATGCTTGAGGTGAAATTAAATGAATTAACAAAGAAAATAGAAGAGTTATCATTAAATCAAAAGCTAACAGAAAAGAATGCAAACATAAATGACTTAGATATTATTTATGCTAGAAACTAGAGAGATAACTTGGGAAATTCTTATCATCCTAATTGGAGAAATCACCCGAATTTATCTTGGAGAAACAACAATTTCTAGGGAGGAGAAAATATAAATGAGAAGAACATAAGTTATGAAGTATTAGTTGAATAAGGAGCTAGAATAGAGAAATTAAAAAAGATAATCCAACAAGTAAACAATCGTCTAGAATTTATATTTGGAAATGCTGCAATTCAAAATCAGAATAGAAATATATCACTTAGACAGAAGGAACCAATGGAAGTTAGACCTACTGGAGGATTGCCAATATAAGCTATACCTAATCTTATCAATAGAATGGTTAATGAAATTGATACCTCTTCTAGGAGGGCAACTAAATGAAGCAGCATATCTGAAGCAACTATCTGTATGTATATATGTTTTTTTTATTTTTAGTTAATAGTATGGTAGAGTTAATTTTTAACTCAATGAACTTAGTCCGTTGAGTTATGCCTTAACTCCACAAGGGTGTGCAGTAGTTATGTTAATTTTTGTCTCTACTAAATTTTTGTTTGTGTTTTACAGAATCGACAAATGGAATTGATGCAATTACCGTTGGATGCATTAAGGGAAGTACTAAGTAACTTGTCAGCTAAAGATCTGTGCAAGCTGTGTTGTGTATCAAAGGAAATTAAAGACTGTATTGAAGAAAAATATTTTCAGGGACTATAAGCTGCAAAAATGACTAAGATTAGAGATGGATTCATATGGAGGTCATTTAATCGTAGTTCAAATACCCATGAATATCTGGCTATGGAAGAAACTATTGGAATTCCACCCAATGCATTAGAAGGTATAAATCATATTATGGGGATAGATGAAGGATTAATCATATACAAGACGAGACCAAGGTATGCAAGTTTATTATTACCTGATATTTTGATAAGAAATCCTATAATAGGAGAAGAATGGAATATAGGAAGACCTAATAGATTTGAAGCACCAACTGTAAATTATGGGTCAGCTTTAATATTTTTTGATAAAAATTCTGCAATTCCTGAAAAATTATATTATTGGAGACCTACAGGAAATTGGGGTGAAGATTTACGTTTAAGTGTGTATAATTTTCTGAACAGATCTTGGAATAAAAACATTATAATATATCTAGGATAGAAATCATTAATTAACCAAACACATGTCATACTTGATGGATATATCTATTTAGTCATAGAGATATCAATAGCATATAGATCTGATTTATACATAGTGAGCATAGACAATTATGAAGATTATATAGAAATTTTACCTGTATCGAGTGAAATAGCTAAACCACCATCTGAAAAATTTAATGAAATTCAAATAGGAATGTGGTATAGTAAAGAAGATGATCCTACTTTATGTCTAATAAGATGGTGGGATGAACTGATGAAATTTCAAATATGGATTATGGAAGAAATGAATGAATGGAAGTGGGAAGAGGAGTATATTGAAATAGATGTAGAAATAGAAACTGCTACATTACCTTGGAATCAAAAAGGATCCCTTTCTGCATTACATATCATTAATGGTAATACACTCGTATTTGCAATTTATAATATATTGCATGTTTACAAATTAAAAAGGAACAAAAATTGCACTAAAACAGAATTAATAGCAAGAAAAACTATGCCTAAAAAATTTGCTTGGACTGATACATTTATTCCATTTGTTTCTACTTTTCAATCATGTTCTTAAGCTGTGATTTTTTGTGTTTAATGTTGTGTATTCTGCATTTTTTTAAAAAAAATAATTTTTTTTTTTTTTGAAGTTTTCATGTTCATTTTATAAAAAAAAAAACAAACAAAACAAAATATCAATCCAGTTTGTTGGTATCTGTTCTGGGAAACCAACTAGTTTGCTTGTGAGCCACCAAAGGTATAGGAGCCTGGGTTCCACACAAGATACTAAATTATCAATATCTATTAAATGTTATTTTGTTATATATTCTGTGTTTATCTGGGAATGAAAAGTTTTTCAGAATCAAAAATCGGAATATGCAGAAGGAGATACAAATGAAACAAGGTATGCAACCAATTACTTATCCTAAATTTTAAATCAAACAAAACTTTATTCATGCCTGCTACAATTACTGTATTTATTGTCAAATCTTTTACATTGAGGACAATGCAAAATGTAGGTATGGGGGGGAGGTAATTAAAGTAACAACCATGTAAGTTTGTTAATTAAAGAAATTAAAATGGTACTGCAAAGTTTTGAGGAAATTGAAAATTTTTTATGAACATGCTGTACCTATCCGATAATTGAGACTGTAAAATTTTTATAAACTACTTGAATGTTATATTTAGAAGGCTATAGAAGATGCTATAGAATTTATTATTTATGTAAATCTAGATATAGTATCTTATGTTTTTTCTGAAGTTCATGAGTTTAATAGTTTCACGATTTTAAAATGAAATCAGAATATTTAATGCTTAATCAGAAAATTATCTGAAGTCCTGAAGGAGTTGAGATGTGAATTCTAGATTAAATAAAACACATATGATTAAAGATACATTTAATTTGACTGATTGAACTTGTAGAATGATTTATGTGTAGATCTTATTAAACTACAGAAAAAGTATGAGTTTATTGAGATGGATTCATATTTCCAATAAATGATAGAAGCAGAACTTTATGAGATTGGCATTTTACTACATCTGTATTAATGAAATACGTACATATATAGTATGTGATTAATGTTTTGTTTTGTGTTTGTAGTTTTGATTGAAAAAAAAAAAAGAGGAAAATTTTGAGAGTTTATTGACTTGTTTGATCACGAGCCTTTTGTACTTGAGTAAATAGGTATGTAAGGATTGTTGACCTTAAAAAGGACTCTTGAAATCTGGCAACCTAAGATCCTGATTAGATCTGGGATTGTTGACTGAAAGCTCGTTACATAGGTACATTAGAAAGCTCTTGTATGATTCAAGCTTGTCAAATTAACTCTTAAAGAAAAAAAAAAGAAAAAAAGAAAAGAAAAAGAAAAAAAACATATACTATTCTGAAAAGATACTAGTGTTTTGTGAAATACAGATATCTTATGAATCGAGTATATTTTCTGTTATCTAGAATTGCTGAAATATGAATTTGGAATTGACTTTTGATGTTGTTTAATGGAGATACAATTCTTTATTCTACTTGTCTTAATCAGATTGAATTGGATTGTACTTTGATTTGTATGTAGTTGAAATTTCTTCTAGAAATCTTATTGGAAAATTTAGGATTATAGATGATGAAAAGAAGAACAAACGATAATATAATTAACACCTATATGATGATGATATACTTTGTATGTAATTTACATATATTCTAAGTATCTTTGCAGGTTGATTACTGAAACATACAAAATATATTTTTATGCTAAATAGAAAAAAAAGGGGAAGAATTAATTCTAGCACTTTTAAAGACCAATTAATTAGATCTTAGTTTGCTAAGGGACTAGCAAAATTTAGGTATGGGGGAAGTGTTTAGAATGAAAAAGTGCATATTATTAACGGGTAAATGATGGTTAATTGCATAATATTTAGCTTATCATATGAGAATTAAGCCATTATGTTATAATTGCACTGTTATATGCTTTAATTGAAGAATCTACTTAATTTTGGGGAATTAATGTTAATTTAGTACATTTATGAACTGTCGGTAAGTTGCAGGCTATGAAATTCTTAAGTATCCGAATTTTCTAATATTTCGGACAGTTATGTTTAACATACCAAACATATTTCGGATAGTTATGTTTAACAGACCGAATATGTCAGATAGTTATGTTTATATTGCCGAACAGTTATGTTTTGAAAGAATATCTTATTATTTCCTGAAGTACACGTGTCGAAATCATAATGAATGACTTAAGTGAAACTTCGGTGAGTTATCTATAACTATCCGAAATTGCAGCTGGGCATCGGATAGTTATCCCTGTAACTTTCCGAAATCTCTTTTTATTTTATAAAATAGCTGAGGACATGTGTCATGTTCTAGGAAATTGACTTAAGTGGATTTTTGATGAGTTAGCTGTAACTATCCGAAATGCATCTGAGCATCAGATAGTTAAACCTGTAACTCTCTGAAATGTTATTTTATAATTAATACTGCTGCTAACACGTGTCGAGATCTGGTAGATTTACTTAAGTTATATATTGGTGAGTTATCTGTAACTATCCGAAATGCATCTGAGCATCGGATAGTTAAGTTTATAAGTATCCGAAATGCACCTGAGCATCAGATAGTTAAATTTATGCATGTGTTTTATAGTTAAATCAATGAAGAAAGTCCGTTGAGTTATCTGTAACTCCATGGACTATATATTTTCTAATATGCCACTGTAGCGGTTGCAGAAGCAGGACAGTTGGAAGGAAAAACCACGTTTGCACGAATCACATAGGGAGAAGAAAGCATCGCCGTTGATATGAATGAAGGAAATCCAACCGACCATTCATGCAGAAGTAGTTACTATTGAAGAAATATAAAAGAAAAGAAGAAAAAAAAGAAGAAGTGTGATTGATGGAAGGTCAGTGTGTGTAGAGGAGGATCGGCGTCGTAATTCTCTGAAGTACCACACCAACCACCATCATCACCACCATAATCACCAACCATTGGAGGTCTGTGAGGATACTTGCTTGATGTCGAGTCGATTCCGATCCAAACACAGTGCTTGACAACCATTGTGAGGAGTGATCGTGTCGCGGGAAGGGAAGCCATTTTCACCAAGTGCCAACTCATATTTCAGGAGATCGTAAAGCTTTTAGCCTTGGCTTCGGGTTGATGCCTGTATGCTGAAGAGGAAGTTATCTTGCAATTCTGGACTCGCGATTCTATAGGGAGAGGAGACCGAATTGTAAGTGGTTTAATTTTCAGTGGTGTAATCGTGTTGCAAGTAGTGTTGGAAGTATTTATTGTCAAGTGAGATTACTTTACATTTCACCTATCGCCCATTTCCATGTTCATATTAAAACAAAAATACCGAAAACAATTTATCTATGTTTGTATGTTGTATTTGAGTGTTGTATCGTGATTAATGTTATCTGTATCAGTTTTGTGATTGTTTTATGTTTATTTTAATTTTACAATTTATTGAAATTGGTTCGTTCAAAAGACTTAAAGATTTTAATGGTTACTGTTTGAATTATCTGAATGTTAGTATTGCTTAATGATAAGTCCAATGTTAACTAGCATTAAAGAGCTTAATTGATGTTATTTACAATCTATGGAATCGCCCAATGGTTGGCTGAATTCCTCTGTAAATAGCAATATTAAAAAAGAAAAGTCAGGCTCGTGGAGTTAACTTAAGTCCACGAGGTTAGTCCGTTGAGTTAGCCATAACTCAACGAACTTAGTCCGTTGAGTTAACTGTAAGTCAACGGAGAGCTTATTGAATATATAAATTTAATTGTTAACAAATGAACAGTTCTGAAATTCGTCAGCAATTCCCTGTGGGATCGACCTGTACTTGTACACTGATACAATAGACATTGTGCACTTGCAGTTAAAGTACAAATTGGAATTAATATCTAAATTGTATTAAAGGTTGTTTGTTTACTTCTAAAAGAAAGAATAGGCATAAAGATAAATTAATTAAGTAAACCAGAAGTAACAAATCCAAGTTTTTCTAGTGTAGTGCTGGGAAAATCCAAACAACTACCTTATAACAAACCAAAATGTTATACAATGAATAGGACAATTTAAACATCAGATAACCTACAGATAGCAAGTTCTAATCATAATTTTGAAAAGATATTCTCATGTAAGGGTTTTGTAAATAGATCTGCTAATTGTTTTGTAATAGGAACAAAATTTAATACTATTTTTCCTTTTATAACATTATCCCTTAGAAAATGATGTCGAACTTCTATATGTTTAGCTCGTGAATGTAAGACAGGATTTTTAGACAAACTTATTGCAGAACTACTATCACAGAAAATCTTAGTTGGTTCATAGGCTAAATTAAAATCTTTTAAAGTTTGTCTGATCCATAGGATTTGAGCACACCAAAGTGCAACAGCTATATATTCAACTTCAATTGTAGATAATGCTACACAATTTTGCTTTTGCTAAACCATGACACTAAAGAATTTCCTAATAATTGACATGTGCCACTAGTGCTTTTTCTTTCAAACCTACATCCTGCGAAATCAGCATCACTATAACCTATTAAATTTAGAGAATTGTGTTTAAAGTAAAACAATCCGAAATTGATGGTTCCAAATAGATATTTAAAAATTCGTTTAACAGCAAGTAGGTGTGATTCTTTAGGATTAGATTGATATCTAGCACAATTACACACACTAAACATAATATCTGGTTGGCTAGCTGTTAAATAAAGTAATGAACCAATCATACTCTATATTGTTTTATATCTACAGTTTTTCCTGAGTCATCTTCATCCAACTTGGTGATAGTACTCATTGGTGTATTCTTTGTTTTAGTGTTGTATAAACCAAACCTCTTTAATAAATCTCGAGTATGTTTTTCTTGTGAAATAAAAGTACCCTAATCTAACTGCTTAATTTCTAAGCCTAGGAAAAATGATAGTTCACCCATCATACTCATTTCAAATTGATTAGTCATGTCTTTCGAAAAAGACTCAACTAATTTATCATTTGTTACTCCAAATATGATGTCATCTACATAGATTTGAACTACCAATATATCTTTTTCGACCTTCTTGATAAAAAGAGTGTGATCTGCCTCTCCCATAGAATACACTTTTTCCATAAGAAATTTAGATAATCTCTCATACCAAGACCTAGGGGCTTGTTTAAGGCCATATAGTGCCTTCTTAAGCATGTAAACATACTCAAGATGTTTTGAATCTTCAAAACCTGGAGGTTGTTTTACATAAACTTCTTCTTTTATATATCCATTTAAAAAAGTAGTCTTAACATCCATTTGATATAATTTGATAACAAACATATGCTAACAAAATTCGTATTGATTCTAGTCTAGCAACAAGAGCAAATGTTTCATCATAGTCAATTCCTTCCTCTTGCTTGTAACCTTGAGCAACTAACCTAGCTTTATTTTTAACTATATGTCCATCCTAATCTACTTTGTTTCTAAATACCCACCTTGTTCCTATTATGGAATGATTTTCAGGTGGTGGAACTAGATCCCATACCTCATTTCTTATAAATTGATTTAGCTCATCTTGCATAGCTAAATACCAAAATTCATCTTCTAAGGCATCTTCAATTTTCTTAGGTTCTAGTAAGGAAACAAATGAATAAGCACTATAAATGTTGACTACTGGTGACCTAGTCCTGACTCTTTAATTAGGATCGCCTATTATCTGATCAATAGGATGAGATGAAACATAATGCCAATTTCTATGTTGTTCCACATTTTCTATAGGTATGACATTATTTTCTTCTAAATCTTCATCATTTAAGTTTATATTTTTTATTCTGTCAGATAATCTCTCAATTTCTCTATCAACATCATTTGGTACCATTTCTAGGAGAATTTCTGAATTAAAGTTTTCAGCATGTCTAACATTCAAATGAGAATTTTCATGAAATTTCACATGTAGAGTTTCCTCAATGGTTTTTGTTGATTTGTTATATATTCTATATGCCTTACTTCTAATGGAATAACCAACAAAAATACCCTCATCTGATTTAACTCTAAATTTGTCTCTACGTTCCTTGGTGTTTAAAATAAAACACTTGCAGCCAAAGGGTTTTAAATAACTTATTTTGGGAACCCTGTTATACCATATCTCATAAAGAGTTTTATCCAAAATTGGTCTTAGATGTACTCTATTTATAACATAACATGTTGTATGAACTACTTCTGCCTAGAGAGATAGGGGTAACTTATTTTCATTTAACATAGTTCTGGACATTTCCTGAAGTGATCTATTTTTACGTTCTACTATCCCATTTTGTGAAGGAGCTCTTGGAAATGAGTACCTATGATCTATGCCTAATTCTTCACAAAAGGTGTCCATTTGATCATTATTAAATTTTGTACCATGATCACTCCTAAGTTTTTGAATTTTAACATTTTACTCATTCTGAACTTTATTACAGAATATCTTAAATATTTCAAAAACTTCAGTTTTATTAGCTAGAAAATAAACCCAAGTAAACCTAGAATAGTTATTGTTTGGGTTTTTAGGCGGCACTAGAGAACTTGTTTAGTTCCCCGGCAACGGCACTAGAAAACTTATTTGTCTTGTTAACTTCTGTTTGTAACTTAGTTAATTTGTTTTTATGCTTATCAGTAATTCCTTTTTAGAAGTCACAAACAATCTTTCACACAAATTAGATATTAATTCCAATTTGTATTTTAACTGCAAGTGCATAGTGTATATTGTATTTGTGTGCAAGTACAGGTCGATCCCATAGAGAATTGAGCAAGAATTGTGTATTGTTCCATTTTTAATAATGGAATTTATATATTCAGTAAGCACTTCATTGAGTTATAGCTAACTCAACGAACTAACCTCGTGGAATTGAATTAACTCAACAAAGCTATCTATCCAGTTAAATACTGCTATTTACAAAGGAATTCGACCAACCATTGGGCGGTTCCACAGATTGTAAATAACATCAATTAAGCTCTTTAATGCTAGTTAATATTAGATTTATCATTCAGTAACACTAACATTCAGATATTTCAAATAGTAACCATTAAAATCTTTAAATATCAAGAACGATTCAATTTCAATAAATTGTAAAACTATTTTCTATTTTCTAAATTAAACAAGCATGAAACATTCACAACACTAACAATGATAACATTAATCACGATACAAAACAAATAATACAACACTCAAATACTAACTATAAACATAGATAAGTTGTTTTTGGTATTTTTGTTTTGATATGATCATGAAAATGGGTGAAAGGTGAAATGTAAAAGTAATCTCTATCGATAGTAAAAACTTCCGTCACTACATGCGACGCGATTACACCATTGAAAATTTAACCACTTACAATTTTATCTCCTCTCCCTATAGAATCACGAGTCCAGAATTGCAAGTTGATCTCCTCTTTAGCATACTGGCATCAACCCGAAACCAAGGCTAGAAGCTTTACAATCTCCTGAGATATGAGTCGGTGCTTGGTGAAAATGGCTTCCCTTCCCATGACGCGATCAGTCCTCACAGTGGTTGTCAGGCATTGTGTTTGGCTTGGAATCGACCCGACATTACGAAGAGTCCTCATAGACCTCCGATGGTTGGTGATTATGGTCATGGTGGTGATGGTAGTGTGGAACTTCAGGGAACTTCCGTCGCTGCCTGTAGTTAGCACGGTACTCCTCCTCTGCACACACACTAGCCACACACCTTCATTTTTTGTCTCCTTATCTTTTATATTTCTTAGTAGTAACTGCTTCTACTTCGATGATCAGTTGGATTTCCTTCGTTCATATCAACGATGGTGATTTCTTCTTCCTTCCACGAGCGATTTCCTACGTGATACATGTAATCGTGGTTTTCCTTCAAATGTCTTGTTTTTATAACCGCTACAGTGGCATATTAGAAAATAAATGGTCTGTGGACTTACTTCGTTGATTTAACTATAAAACACGTGCACTAAAGAAATAAGTTGCTAACCTAACGTGTTACCTTAGTGTGTATTCATGTAGCTCAATGCATATAGTTATACTAACTTAACAAGTTATACATGTGCATCTCATGTGATATACTAAAGCATTTAAAACATAACTATCCGATACATTAAACATAACTCTCTGAAATAACAGAAAATTTGGATACTAAAGAGTTTCATAGCCTGCAATTTACTGACAGTTCATAAATATACTAAATTAACGCTAATTTCCTAGAATTATGTAGATTCTTTCATTAAAGCATATAACAATGCAATTATAACATAATGGCTTAATTTTCATATGATAAGCTAAAAATTATGTAATTAACCGTCATTTAATCGTTAATATTATGCACTTTTTCATTCTAAACGCTTCCCCCATACTTAAATTTTGCTAGTCCCTTAGCAAACTAAGATCTAACTAGTTGGTCTTTCTAAAGTGCTAGATTTAATTCTTCATTTCGTTCTTCTTCAAAATAATAAATTAGATTACTATATAGATATTCTATATGCTTCAATAATCTGTTTTAACTTTGTTTTCTCCTCTTCAACCTGCAAATATATTTAGAATATATGTAAATTACATTCAAAATATATCAGCATCACATAGGTGTTAATTATATTATCATTTTTTTTCTTTTCAGCATCTGTCATCCTGAATTTTCCAATATGATTTCCAGAATAAATTTCAAGTTCATATGAATCAAAACACAATCCAATTCAATATGATTAAGACAAGTAGAATAAAGAATTGTATCTCAAAAAAACAACTTCAAAAGTCTATTCTAGATTCATACTTTAGCAATTTTAGATAACAGAACATATACTCAATTCAGAAGATATCTATATTTCACAAAACACTTGTATCTTTTCAGAACAGTATATGCATATTTGTACTTTAAAAGTTAATTTGACAAGCTTGAAGCATACAAGAGCTTTCTAGTGTACCCATGTATCGAGCTTTTAGTCAACAATCTCAAATCTGATCAAGATCTTAGGTTGCCAAATTTAAAGAGTCATTTTTCAGGTCAACAATCCTTATGTACGTATCTACTCAAGTACAAAAGGCTCGTGATCAAACAAGTCAATAAACTCTCAAAATTCTTTTTTCCTCTTTTTTTTTTTTCCAACATAGTATATGTATGTATTTCATTAATATAGATGCAATGAAACATAAATCTCGTATATTCCTACTCTTATTATTTACTAAAAATATGAATCCATATCAATAAGCTCATACTTTTTCTGTAATTTAATAAGATCTACACATAAATCATTCTACAAGTTTAATCAATCAAATTAAATGTATCATTGATCATATGTATTTCCTTTAGTCTAAAAATCAACATTTCAACTCTTTCAGGATTTCAGATAATTTATAGAGTTTCAGTTAAACATTTTGATTTCTTTTTAAAATTGTGAAACTGTTAAACTCATAAATTTTAGCAAAAACATAAGATACTATATCTAGATTTGTATGAGTAGTAAAATTTGTAGCATATTATATAAGAATATAAATATAACATTTCAGTAGTTATAGTTCTTTAAAAATTTTGCAATTTCAATTATCAGATAGTTATAGCAACTTTATCAAAATTTTTCAATTTCCATAGAACTTTTGTAGTACTATTTTAATTCTTCTAATTAACAAAATTACATGGTTGTTACTTTAATTACCTCCCCCCCATACCTACATTTTGCATTGTCCTAAATGTAAAAGATTTTTCAGTACATATAGTAATTGCAGCAGGCATGAATATTATTTCGTTGACTTAACACCTAACTCAATGAACTTAATTCGTTGAGTTAATGAATAACTCCACAAATTAAGTTTAAATGTAAATTCAGGATAAGTAATTAATTACATACCTTGTTCTTTTGTATCTCCTTCAATATCTTTCGATTTTTGAATCTGAAAAACTTTTCATTCACAATTAAAAGCAGATTATATAACAACAAAACATAACTTGTTAATCAGTGTCTTGTGTGGAACCTAGGCTCCTATGCCTTTGGTGGCTCACAAGTAAGCCAGTTGGTTTCCAAGAACAGATACCAACAAACTAGATTGATATTTTGTTTTTTCTTTTGTTTTTCTTTACACATAAATGAAGACTACACACAACATTAAAAACCTAGAATCACACTTTAAGAACATGACTAAAAAGTAGTAACAAATGGAATAAACGTGTCAGTCCAAGCAAACTTTTTTTTGCATAATTCTTCTTGCTATCAATTATGTTTCAATGTAGACTATTTTTCTTTTTAATTTGTAAACTTGCAGTATGTTATCAATACTAAATATAAGTGTATTTCCATTAATGAAATGAAATGCAGAAAGAGATCCTCTTCTGTTCCAAGATAGTGTAGTTGTTTCTATTTCTACATCTATTTCAATATATTCCTCTTCCCACTTCCATTCATTTAGGTCTTTTATAATCCATATTTGAAATTTCTTCAATTCATCCCACCATCTTATCAGACATAAAGTAGGATCATCATATTCATTATACCACATTCCAAATTGAATTTTATCATATTCTGCAGATGGTGGTTTAGTTATATTACTTGGTATAGGTAATATTTCTATAAAATCATCATAACTATCTATGCTTACTATGTAAAAATCAGATCTAAATGCAACTGATATATCTGTGAATAGATATATATATCCATCAAGTATGACATGCATGTTGTTAATTAATGCTTTCTATCATAGATATATCATAATATTTTCAGTCCAAGATCTATTCAGAAAATTATACACACTTAAGCATAAATCTTCATCCCAATTTCCAGTTGGTCTCCAATAATATAATTTTTCAGGAATGGTCGAAAACTTTTCAGAAAAGATTAAAGCTGATCCACAATTTTCAAATGGTACTTCATATTTGTTAGGTCTTCCTATATTCCATTCTTCTCTTGTGATAGGATTTCTAATCAAAATATCAGGTAACAAAATTACATACCTTGGTTTGGTTCTATATATAATTAATCCTTCATCCATACCCATAATATGATCTATTCCTTCTAATGTATTGGGTGGAATTCTAGTAGTTTCGTCCATATTCAAGTATTCATAGCTGATTGAACTACGATTAAATGACTTCCATAAAAATCCATCTCTAATCTTAGTCATCTTTGCAGCTTATAGTCCATGAAAATATCTTTCTCTGATATAGCCTTTGATTTCCTTTGACACACAACATAATTTGCACAGATATTTAGCTGACAAGTTACTCAATATTTCCCTTAGTGCATCTAGTGGAAATTTTATCAATTCGATCTGTTATGATTCTATATGACATAAACAAAAATTAATAGAGACAAAATCAACATAGCTATTTCATACCCTCGTGGAGTTAGGTCATAACTCAATGGATTAAGTTCATTGAGTTAAGTAATAACTCTACGATACTACTAACTATAATTAAACTTATATTTTTTTATATTTTCTACTTACTATATTATACATAGTTACTTTAGTTATAATGTCTCATTCGGTTACCCTCCTAGAGGAGGTATCAATTTCATTAATAGTTCTATTAATAGGGTTAGGTAATCCTATGTAGGTGTTCTTACTAATCGTTTAGTGCTAGGAGAACGAATCCATGTGCTCATAAACTCTTAACATAAAATAAAATAACAGAAGATTAATTACATACCAATCTAAAGCTTTATATTCAGTAGATAGTTGTTGACGGATGAAGTTGAATCAGCTGCTTCTCCTTCTAGTTTCCCAACGAATTTTCTTTTCTCAAATGCTGGTAACTTGTAAACAACATTCTGTTCTATATTTATAATGCATGTCCATAAAGCAAATGAATCTCATTGCAAGAACGTGTCTTGTAATGTGTAGTATGGTTCCTATTTTTATGGGTACGTGTGCCACTTCTAATTTCAAATTTCAGTAACTGCTAAACCCACGAAGTTTCGTTTGTGGCTAGAAGGATAACTATTTAGCTTAATCCATGAACTAACCTCATTGAGTTATAGATAACTCAATAGAATAGCTTCGGTTACTACTGCTAACTCCACGAACTAACTTCGTTGAGTTACAGATAATTCAATGGAGTGACCTTATATTATATTATTGACCTCATGGAGTTAAGGTTAACTCAACGGACTTACTTTGTTGAGTTAACACTTAGCAACCTCTAAGTTTACTCCTCGTATTAACTTCTATACTTTTCTTCTCTCTTGCATTTTTCCAACTTAAATAAAATTAAATACATGTCATTAATGCAGCATTCTAATTAACACTCATTTACATCTGAACATTATATAAATATTTAACTTGCAGTTCATTTCATGTTGTGCAGCATTTTATATTTTACTTGGTAGCATGTAGATATTTTCAGACATTAATTAGTTATCATGCCTTTAATCTTGTCATTCAGTAGATTGCATAATGTTCAAACAGTTGTTTAATATTCAAGATAGTTCATCTAGTACATCATTCTCAAACACAAATGCAAAAACATCTGATAAACATACATTCATTTATATGAATAGTGTATATTATAATCAGTCAGATATTTTTCATACAACTATGTACAATTACAAGTAGACAAACAGTACAATTTTAATCTTTTCTCCTAAGTTCATCTACTTCCTTCTGGAGCTTTTCTAATTGTTATTCTAGGTGGTTAATCCTTTCTACAACTCCTGTAATTCCTCTAAAAGGTTCAGCAATCTCTACAGTAACATAATTTTTGTATTCTTTCACTGAAATAATTCTTGATCTGATCTTTTTAGATGTCCATTTCGTGAAATCAATACAGTCCACCATCAGTAGTGGAATCAGATCTCCATAAAATAATTTCTTCTTTACTATTTTCAACTTGGAGATGAAAACTACAGACCAATTTATCTGAATTCTGTTCACAACAGCATATGTAGCCCACTTGACCAATTGACTCAGTTCTATATCATGGCCTTGTCGTTGGTAGACATTCTTAATTAGAATGTTTGCTATCATGTGTGTTGTACCATTTAGCTACTTTAGTCTATTTAATAACGACACACTAGGATTGATAGCTAAACAATCCTTTATTGCTTACTCTGTCCACTCGACTGTAGTTGTGCTTTCTAGAATTTCTAGTCCTTCATTCTTCAATCCAAGAATGTTGTGGAGAAGCTCTGGTGTTATCTGTACATCAGCTTCCTCCACGTTGGAAATTAATCCTCCTTCTCCTTCTCTTAAGTTTGCATAAAAGTAGGGCACTAGATTCTCATATACTGCATGCCCTCTTTCTTGAGAAATAAACTTCAGTAGACCTTGGAATTCAAATAATTCTTTGATTTCTTGCATTCTGTCCCAATTTACTGGTCTACTGTAAATGATATTATAACCCCTAATCTCTTGGTATTTGTCATAAGCTTCCTGACTCCAAAAATGTACTTCATTTAAAACTGTTGCTTCAAAAGGATCAGGAATATGCATTTGTTACTCTTGAGGGGTTTGTTCTTGAACTTCCTCTTCCAAATGCTGAACTTGTACTTGCTGAAAATGGTCCATAGATTCCGGCATTTTTGCTTCTACTTTTGTCTATGGTGGTGAGTCGACAGAACTCTCCACTCTATCTTGAATACTGTCCAAAATTTGCTGAAGAGTTCTTTGCTCTTCAGTGGAATTTATTGAGTCATCTCTTTCCATATATACTTGTTTAGCTTCTTGTTCATTTTTTTTTTCTTCTTCTTCCTCCTGACTACCAATTTGCATTGTCACTGTTCTTTCTGATTCTATGGTAAATTGGGATGGAGTTCCGAGCAAATCAACTTCTGCCCTAATTTCTGTTTCTTCTATTTGTACAGGTTGTAGACTAGTTTCAGCCTGTTTTTCTTCTTCTCTTTGCTCTTGCTGTTGTTGCTCCTGCTCCTCTTCAGAATCAGATAGCAGGTTTACAAAATTTGGCTCTTTAGGCTCTACTGATATTTGTCTTTCAAATTTAATCTCCTATTGATATTCAGACACTATCTCTTTTCCTTTCCTTTTTCTAATTAATTGTGTCTGGTCTTCCTCTTCCTTGTCTAAAAATCCACAAAAATAGGCTCTGCAGGCCTTTAAGCCATAGGTACTGGCTCTTCCTGTTTAACTCTTTCCATAATTACTAGTCTCGAAGGACCAGCTTCATCTCCTTTTGCAGTAGGTCTGGCAGTAGCTTCACGATGTTGTTCCACTTTGATTTTATATTGGGCTTTCAACTTTTCTACAGCCCTCTTTTTGCACCATGCATCAAACACTAGATGTGTTATAGCTACTACCAATTCTTCTGGTTCTCCTTGGTCTTTTCCTATTTGAACCAGTTCTTGAAATTCTCTTCTTTCTTCTTTAGTAGAAGGCCCCAAAATTGTTGTTTGTTCCAACGGCCTTGGTGGTGGAACTGAAGGTCCTGGCTGCTATTCCTCAAGAATAAGTCTTTCAGTAGTTGGTTCCACTTATCCTTCAATTGCCTTCCTTTGTTGCTCCTATCTAATTTCTCCCCTTACACAACCAACAATGTTCCTTTTGAACCATAGTCGGTGTTAGGACCCTAATATTTTGATAATGCAAAACCTATGTGAGGAAACATATTGTATTTCATAGTTAAGTCTGTACTGCATTAGATCAGAAGGCTGTTAGAACAATTTCCAAGCAGATGAACAGATCGAGAAGGTTCCAGATGATAATACTTTCAAGATACAGCAAAATTGGACAATTACAAGTTCAAGTATCCGAAAAGTAAAACAGCAGCAAGACTAGCGGATAATTAGAAGGATAACTATCCGAATTTTACAAGACCTTCGGAGAGGTATTAAATCAGACAGTTAAGTTGGTTAAATGATCGGAGAGTTATGGAGTTAACTATCCGAAAGAAAAAGGAAAATCAGAAAGTTAGAAATGCTAACTATCCGAAACTTAAGTCATTCAATAAATCACGTGTAGAAATACAGAATAGAAGCTTAAAAGACTTGTCGGAGAGTTAGATAACTATTTGAGTTTTCTTTTTGGAGGGTTAGATAACTATTCGAGTTTTCGGTAAGTTACAAGCATAACTTTACAGAACTTAAGTCATTTTATTACGCACGTGCAAAATGGAGAAGCCGACAGTTGAAAGCTTAAAAGGGAAAATCGGAGAGTTAGAAAGATAACTATCCGAAATTTTAGGAGAGTTTCGGTGAGTTACAGTTTAACCATCCGAAACTTAAGTTAGTGAATTTCCCACGTGTAGAATTCCAGACAGATGCTCAAATGGGTTTTCGAAGAGTTAGAAAGATAACTATCCGAAATTTTAAAAGAGTTTCGGTGAGTTATAGTTTAACCATCCGAAACTTAAGTCATTGAATTTCCCATGTGCAAAATTCCAGAAAGAAGTGCAAATAAGTTTTCAGAGAGTTAGAAAGATAACTATCCAAAATCCTAAAGCGTTTTAGTGAGTTACAGGGATAACCATCTAAAACTTAAGTCAGCCTTTATGCACGTGTTGAATTAAAGCAATTAGAAAGTTAACAAAGACAAACTATCCGACAAGTATATAACTGTTCGGTGAGTTACAGTTATAAGTATCCAATTGAATGGCAGCTCACATTTAATATTCTAGAATCCTACCTAGTAGTAAAGGTTAAGTGATCTTTCGGTGAGTTACAGATACTCTTCGGAGAGTTGCATAGCTATCTATCCGAAAGGATAGGAAAATCGGTAAGATATCTTGAAATGATTTTCTGAACGGTAACTTACCGTATTGGGACTTGAGCCTAATCAAGTACAGTAGAATACATCCATTGGAGGAAAATATGATTGTTGTACATATCAGGTATATATACAAAATACAGACAACAGATATACGGAAGATATATAGTGAGCTACACTCCAATTCCATTTACACTCAAGTCTGCAAATAGTGAAGCATATTCTAAAGATCTACTGCAGAAAAAGCTCTATGCGCCAAAACTCTAATTGAAAGATTAAAGTTGTTGGTTCGTGGCTTCAACCTGGAAGTTACATACAGTGTTGGTTTGAGTTTCAACCTGAAAACTCTAGAGGTTGGTTTACTGAAGTTTATACCTGAAAACTTCTATGTAGTTGGTTCTTGCTTTGACCTGAAAGCAAGTGTGTAAGTGTTGAGACACTTACTGAAGCCCAAGTGACCCTTGGGGGTGGACTAGCCGAGTTGGTGAACCACCTAAAATTCTTTTGTGTTTCTTACCTTTATTTCCGTTGTGCATGATATTTTTATCTGATTATTACTTGTGCAAACTGATTAATCAAATTAGTTAGTAAAGTGAAAAATAGGCTTAAATTCACACTGTTCTCCATTCACCCCCCCCTCTGGTGAAGCCATTCGTTCCTAACAGTCGGAACTTACGTTGGATTAGTTCTAGGGCAACTTCATTATTTGGCCTGATTTTTCTTTCTTTACTGACAGTAATTTCCGTAGCAACTTTGATTCTAGTTTCCATTATCTAAGGGATTTGTATACCCATATCTACTAACTCTTTCCTCTAATAAAAAAGGTCAGATTCTACCTTTTGTAGCTCTTTTTCCCTCGTCGTATTTCTGATTTTCTACCTCATGTGCCATTCCTCTAAGTCTTTAAGAAATTCTAACGTGTCTACTGCCTTTTCCCAGAACTCAGGTGTCATCTTCCTCATCGTGAAGTTATGCAGCGGAACAGAGTCGCTTTGATCTTTACTGTTCTAAGTTCTAAATGACTCTGTGGATAATGCCCCTAAACCCTAAGTTTAATATAAATAAGCCCTAAGTTTAGGCAGGTAATCAGATCATTTCCCACACCAACTCTCGCTCTCTTATCCGTGGAATTACGGTTAACTCCATGGACTAAGTCTGTGGACTTAACTACAATACTCCGTTGAGTTATAGTTAACTCAACGGGGTAAGTTCGTTGACTTCTCCTAGACTCAACGGAGTAAGTTTGTTAAGTTAAGTGTAACTCAACAGACTTTTCTTAAAGTTATATCTAATAAGAATACATATAATAATATTTTTTCTTTTTTTTATCGATTGAATCGATACTATACTTCGATAACACTGACACTTAACTAAATAAAATATATATTTTATGTTTTTGCATTTCGGTCAGACCGATGGATCCTGTCAATTGAACCACAATGATTTTTTTTCTTTTTAAAACATGTTTCCGTAAAATCGATAATTTCTTCCGGTTGAACTGTGACTATGTTTTAAATAAGTTTTTTTTTTTTTTTTAAGTTATATACTTAGAAACTTTCTTACTAAGTAAAGCTCGAGTAGTCCTCTACTCTTACTTCTTCTACAATTCCAAAAGAACTTTTTGGGATCGTCAAAATAAGTCTAGGTCTTTGTCCATTTACTTTAAATATGTTCTAATTTTTAGGATTTTTAATTTCAATAGCTCCATAGGGATAAATATTTCGAACTATGTAAGGTCCTGCCCATCTAGATCTTAATTTTCTTGGATGGTTATGGAGTCTAGTCATATAAAGATATACTTCTTGTCCTACTTCAAAGGTTTTTGGAATAATTTTCTTATCATGCTAGAACTTCATTTTCTCTTTTTCTCTTATAGTTTTCGAATAAGCTTCATTCCTAAATTCTTCTAATTCAATCAATTGTAATTTCCTATTTTCAGTAGCTTGATTTAAATTACTGTTCAAAGTTTTTAATGCCCAATAAGCTTTATGTTCAATTTCAGTTAGTAAATGACAACTTTTTCCATATACTAGCCTAAAAGGTGATATACCTAAGCTTGTCTTGTAAGCAGTTCTATAAGCCTAAAGTGCATCTATCAATCTATTAGCCCAATCTGTTCTAGTAGGATTTACTACTTTTTCTAAGATTAACTTAATTTGTTTGTTTGCACTTTCTACTTGTCCACTGGTTTGCGGATGATATGATGTTGCAATTTTGTGGTTTACTCCATATTTATTCATTAAGGCTTCAAAACTTCTATTACAGAAATGAGTTCCTTTATCACTGATAATAGCTTTAGGTATTCTAAATCTGGCAATTATATTGGTTCTTATAAAATATATTACCACTTTGTTGTCATTACTTTTTGTAGGAATAGCTTTTATCCATTTAGATACATAATCCACCCCCAACAATATATAATTAAATTGATTAGACATAGGAAATGGACCCATAAAAATCTATTCCCCACACATCAAAGATTTCAACCTCAATAATAGGATTAAGAGGCAGCATATTCCTTTTTGATATTCTTCCTATTTGTTGACACTTTAAATAGCTTAAATAGTATTTATGAGCATCTTTGAATAATGTTGGCCAATAAAATCCACATTGCAAAATTTTTGCAGCAGTTTTCCTTGAACCAAAATGCCCTCCATATGCTTGGTCATGGCAGAAAGACAATATGCTTTGATATTCAGTTTCTGGAACACACCTCCTTAAAACCAGATTAGGACATTTCTTAAATAAGTATGGGTCTTCTCAATAGTAATATTTCACTCTTGAAAAGAACAATTTCTTATCCTATCTATTACAATCCTTAGGTGTTAAACCAATAACTAAGTAATTAACTATGTCTACATACCAAGGCATTGTGTTGATGGTCATTAACTGTTCACTAGGAAAATTATCCTTAATTTCAATATTTGATTTTTCTATTTGTAATCTTGATAAATGATCTGCTATTACATTCTCACAACCTTTTTTATCTTTAATTTCTAGATCAAATTCTTGTAATAATAATATCCATCAAATCAATCTAGGTTTAGTCTCTTTCTTTGCTATTAGGTGTTTTAAAGTTGAATGATCCGTGTATACTATCACTTTAGCTCCAATTAAATATGATCTAAACTTTTCTAAGGCAAACACAACAGCTAACAGCTCTTTTTCAATAGTTGTGTAATTAACGTGAGCATCATTTAAGATTTTGCTTGCATAATGAATCACTCTAGGAGATTTTTTTATCTTCTGTCCTAACACTGCTCCTACAACAAAATTAGATGCATCACACATTAATTCAAATGGATGGCTCCAATCAGGTGCTAGTATTATAGGAGTTGAAATTAAGCTAGTTTTAGGCTTGAAAAATGCTTCTTTGCAATTTTTATCAAAGTTGAATGGGACATCTTTTAATAGATTAGTTAAAGGTCTAGCTATTTTGCTAAAATCTTTAATAAATCTTCTACAAAATCCAGCATGTCCTAGAAATGATCTAATATCTTTTAGTGATTTAGGTTCTGGTAGATTAGAAATTTCTTCTATTTTAGCTATATCTACTTCCAACCCCTTCTTTGAAACAACATAACCCAAGACGATTCCTTGATTAACCATGAAGTGACATTTTTCCCAATTTAGAACCAGATATTTTTCCACACAGCGTTTTAATACTTGGTCTAAATTGTTTAAACACACTTCATATGAAGTTCCATAAATAGTAAAATCATCTATAAATATTTCTAAAAAATCTTCAGTCATTCTAGTGAATATGCCCTACATACACTTTGAAAGGTGGTTGGTGCATTGCATAATCCGAATGACATTCTCTTAAAAGCATAAGTTCCATTAGGACAGGTGAAAGTTGTTTTCACTTGATCCTCTAATGCTACTGGAACTTGGTTATATCCTGAATACCTGTCTAGGAAACAAAAATATTCTTGCCCTGCTAATTTCTCTAACATTTGATCTATAAAAGGTAAGGGAAAATGATCTTTCCTAGTTACAACATTCAACTTTCTGTAGTCTATACACACTCTCTAGCCTGATTGAATTCTAGTAGGTATCAAGTCCTGACTTTCATTCCTAATAACTATTAATCTTGATTTCTTGGGAACTACATGGATTGGACTAACCCATGAGCTATCAGAAATCGGATAAATTATGTCATTATCTAACCATTTCACTATTTCCTTCCTGACTACTTCTTTAAGGTTTGGATTTAATCTCCTCTCAGGAATTCTAACTAGTTTAGCATTATTTTCTAAATATATGTGATGACAGCATAAAGTTGCACTTAACCCTTTTATATCAGTTAGTCCATCCTATGGCTTCTTTATAAGTTTTCACTACATCTTTTAATTTAGCAATTTGATCTTCTTTTAAATCTGAAGCAATAATGATTGGACATGTTCGTTTTTCTTCCAAAAATATATAGGTTAATTCAGGAGGTAAAAGTTTTAATTCTAACTGTTGCCCATTAGAAGCTAGAGCTTCTAATTGAACATCATTAATTTCTAAATTAATTTCTTCCTAATCTCCTTCCACATTTATGCTTTCACTTTCTTCTAAAATCTCAGAATTAAGTTGCCTATTTAATTCTTCTTGAATCACATCATCTAGCATATCTCCTTCATCCTCTAAAAGTCTATAATATGTAAGGACATTTCTAACTCTTCAAACTTTTTTGGTTTGAAAAGGTTTAATTGAGTATCCTCATTACCATATGTTAACTTCATAAATCCAGTTTTACAATTTATAACAGCCCCTGATGTTGCTAAAATGGTCTTCCCAAAATTAAAGATGTATCATTATTTTTATGCTTAATTTGTTGGGAATCCAAAATTACAATATCAATAGGATATATGAAGTTTTTGATTTTAATTGAGACATCCTCTATTTTTCCTCTAGGGTATCTTATACTTCTATCAGCTAATTGAATAACAGTCCTAGTAGGGATTAAGCCTTCTAATCCTAAGGATGCAAATATATCACTTGGCATAACATTTATACCTGTACCTAGGACTATTAAGGTTCTTTCTAGAATGGTATTTCCTATGGTGCATGATATAATAGAGATTCTAGGATCAGATAACTTTTTAGGAATTTGTGGCAAAAATAGGGAACTACTTTGCTCAGCCAAAAAGACTTTCCTTAAAACTTTTCGCTCTCTTTTCTTAGTACACCAATCCTTAAGAAATTTAGCACAAGGTGGCATTGTCTACAATAAGTCTAACAAAGGAATGTTAACTTGTACTTTTTCAAAAATTTCTCTAATTTTTTCTTGTTTTTCAGGAAATGTTTGTTGTAATCTTTCAGGATAGGGTGCTAATGATTGTGATTTAAAAGATTCTTTTTCTTTCATTTGATTTGTTTGATCATTTTTTGTCTCATTTTTTGATTCAAACTTTTCTTCATTGATTTCTATATTTTCAGATATTATATTTTCATTATCATTTTGATTTGTGTTCTTACCCATCTTTATATTACTTTCTTTTTGAATTCTTGATGGTATATCAGTTCCAAATCTTAGTGTTATACATACATCTTTCAGATTTTCGTTAATTTCTTGATGTTCCTCTATTTCATTTTTGTGATTATGATCTTCAACTATTTTTAGTTTTAAATTGCATTCTTTAAATTCTATTGCATTGGTATTCTTTGTTGTTTGTATGTCTTGCAAATTATGCAAATCTATAACATTAAAGTTTTCATTTGTATTGTCTTGTTGCATAACTTGTAATTTCATTGTAAACTCGTCCAATGCTTTTAGTTTTCTTTCCAGATCATCTAATCTCATTACATTCAATTTTTGATTGATTTTCATTATAGTTTTTTTAGTTTCATATATAATATCAATTTTAGGTTCTGAATATGCTTCCTTATAGTTTAATTGGTTGACTTCTTGTTGCTGACACATATATTGTTCCAGTTTGTCCATGTTTTGTTCTAAACTACGCTCTAGTCTATCATACCTATCCCAAACTTCATTGTCTCTCAACATATTACACATTCTAAGCTGACCATCAGTTGGGTAAACTATAGGATTCTCATACTCAACTCTATTATATTAAATATAATTCATCTGTTGTTCATGTGCTCTAACCATCTGCAACCGTCTCAGTTTCAAACAATTGGAGATGTCGTGACCTTCCAATTTGTAGAATTCACATATGCTAACTACAGGTTTCAAAAATCTTTGAGCATAAACATATGCCATATTCTCGATTATAGAAGAAAACACACAATACCCCTCTTGCTATTAAAACAAAACAGCACTTACAGTTGCTTAGCTACTCAATTTCCTCGGCAACGGTGCCAGAAAACTTGTTTAGGTTTTTAGGCGGCACCAAAGAACTTATTTAGTTCCCTGACAACGACGCCAAAAAACTTGTTTGTCTTGTTAACTTCTATTTGTAACTTAGTTAATTTGTCTTTATGCTTATCAGTAATTCCTTTATAGAAGTCAACACACAATCTTTCACACAAATTAGATATTAATTCCAATTTGTATTTTAACTACAAGTGCACAGTGTATATTGTATTTGTGTGCAAGTACAGGTCGATCCCATAGAGAATTGAGCAGGAATTGTGTACTGTTCTATTTTTAATAATGGAATTTATATATTCAGTAAGCACTCCGTTGAGTTATAGCTAACTCAATGAACTAACCTTGTGGAATTGAATTAACTCAATGAAGCTATCTATCCAATTTAATACTACTATTTACAGAGTAATTCGGCCAACCATTGGGTAGTTCTATAGATTGTAAATAACATCAATTAAGCTTTTTAATGCTAGTTAATATTAGATTTATCATTCAGCATACTAACATTTAGATATTTCAAACAGTAACCATTAAAATCTTTAAGTATCATGAACGATTCAATTTCAGTAAATTGTAAAACTATTTTCTATTTTCTAAATTAAACAAACATGAAACATTTACAACACTGATAATGATAACATTAATCACAATACAAAACAAACAATACAATACTGAAATACTAACTATAAACACAGATAAGTTGTTTTTGGTATTTTTGTTTTAATATGATCATGAAAATGGGCGAAAGGTGAAATGTAAAAGTAATATCTATCGACAGTAAAAACTTCCATCACTACATGAGACGCGATTACACCATTGAAAATTTAATCACTTACAATTCTGTCTCCTCTCCCTATGTAATCGCGAGTCCAGAATTGCAAGTTGATCTCCTCTTCAGCATACTGGCATCAACCCGAAACCAAGGCTAGAAGCATTACAATCTCCTGAGATATGTGTCGGTGCTTGGTGAAAATGGCTTCCCTTCCCGCGACGCGATCACTCCTCACAGTGGTTGTCAGGCACTATGTTTGGCTCGGAATCGACCTGACATTAGGAAAGTATCCTCACAGACCTCCGATGGTTGGTGATTATGGTCTTGGTGGTGATGGTAGTGTGGAACTTCAGGGAACTTCCGTTGCTGCCTATAGTTAGCGCGGTCCTCCTCCTCTACACACACACTGGCCACACCCCTTCATTTTTTTCTCCTTTTCTTTTATATTTCTTTGTAGTAACTACTTCTGCTTCGATGATCGGTTGTATTTCATTCGTTCATATCAGCGATGGTGATTTCTTCTTCCTTCCATGAGCGATTTCCTACGTGATACGTGTAATCGTGGTTTTCCTTCGAATGTCTTGTTTCTATAACCGCTACAGTGACATATTAGAAAATAAATGGTCCGTGGAGTTACAGATAACTTAACAGACTTATTTCGTTGATTTAACTATAAAACACGTGCACTAAAGAAATAAGCAGCTAACCTAACACGTTACCTTAGTGTGTATTCATGTAACTCAACGTGTACAATTATGCTAACTTAACAAGTTATACATGTGCATCTCACGTGATATACTAAAGCATTTAAATTCAACACGTGAATAATTATAACTTAACAAGTTCAAATATTTCAGACACTTACAAACCTAACTATCCAATGCTTAGATGCATTTTAGATAGTTAACAGATAACTTACCAAAAATCCACTTAAGTCATACATTGTAGTTTCAACATGTGTAATCCAGGAAATAATAAAATATTCTTTAAGCATTTAAAACATAACTATCCGGTACATTAAACATAACTCTCCGAAATAAAAGAAAATTTGTATACTAAAGTGTTTTACAGCCTGCAATTTATCGACAGTTCATAAATGTACTAAATTAATGCTAATTTCCTGGAATTATGCAGATTCTTTCATTAAAGCATATAACAGTGCAATTATAACATATTGGCTTTATTTTCAAATGATAAGCTAAAAATTATGTAATTAACCATCATTTAATCGTTAATATTATGCACTTTTTCATTCTAAACAAGTCTCATTAGTTTTGTTTCTAAAGATCTACTTTGTACCTATTATGGACTAATTTTCTAGTGGAGAAACTAATTCCCAAACATCATTTCTAATGAATTGATTTAGTTCATCTTGCATTGCCACAATCCAATTTTTTTTAGATAATGCTTCTTCTATATTCTTTAGTTCCACCATAGAAACAAACATACACAAACTATTTAAATTTACTTAAGCTCTAATTTTAACTCCCTCATTTATATCACCAATGACTTGAGTGATGGGATGTGATGAAGAATAACGCCAATTTCTATGATTTTCCTCAATATTCCCATCAACATCTGAAAGTACATCACTTTGATCATTTAAGTTCATATTTTTAATTTCTCAAATAAATCTTCAATCTCTTTGTTGATCTCTAATTCTCTTGGGAAGTTGATCATATCATCATTATCAACTTTAGTTTAAGATTCTCTAAAAGAATTTTCATTGAAGCTTACATGAAGGGTTTCTTCGATGGTTCTAGAAGTTTTATTATTATAATTTTAGAAGCATTAGTAACTAAATTTCCAGAACAAGAAACAAGATTTTTAGAAACATTGATAGTCATGTTAGAAGTATATTTAGATAAATCATATTGGTTTATATTATTACTACATGATTCATCCCTTAAAGTACCTACTTCTACATATTTATTACCTTGTTTCATGATAAAAGGAATTTTAGTCTTAGATTTGCTTGAACTACAACTAATAAATCCTTTGTTGGCTTGAGATTCAAGGTATTCAAGATAATCAAATCCTAAGCCAAATTTATATGACACCGCAGGGATACTAATTAGTTCGTCTAACTTAGTTTGACTCAAATTCCATTTCTCAATGGTGGAATTCAAATCTAGCTCTCTCATTTTTAATCTTTCAATCTCTAATTCAAGATCATTTATGTTGTTTCTCAATTTTTCATTTTCAGATTCTATCTTTAATTTTTCAGCATTTATATTCTGTAACTGTTCATGCAAGACACATTCATTAAATCTAAATTTATGCAAATCTCTAGCATGATTTTCATTATCACATTTAAACTTTTCTAAAGTAGTGGACTGGAAACATTTTTCTTCTTTCGTAATGGATAAAGAGTTTCTAATATTTTTATTTTCTAGTTTACACACTTTAAGTTTTTGTAATAATGCATGATAAGCACATAATAATTCATCGAAGTTAAAATCTGAATGACTTTCAAGATCAGATATTACCTTAGTCTCATTTGCCATGAAGCACACATGAGCAACATCTTCTAATTCTTGTTCTTCTTTTGAATGTGAAGATTTTGATGATAATACCTCAGATTCAGACTTTTCTGACGTGTCATCCTAAGTGACCTTGAAAGCCTTTTTCTTGTAAAACTTTTTCTCCAATTTTTGAGCCTTCTTCTGATTTGTCCTACTTTGCTTTTCATTTTCCCTTATAGGACAATTTAGAGAAAGATGTCTAGGTTTCTTGCAGTTGTAACATACATACTTTCTAGATGAAGAATTCTTTTCATTCAATGACTTTGACATTAAGGGTTTGTCATTTCTATTCCTTTGCTGTTTCCTAGCTTTCCATACTTTCTTGAATTTCCTAGTTAACAAAATCAAATCCTTGTCATAATCAGTTGATATTTCAGAATCTAAATTAATTTTGAAGTCTATTTCTTTCTTCATTTTTAATTTGTTGTAACCCTATGAATCATTTAATTGAACTTCATAAGCAGTTAAATTTTCTCTAAGCTCATTTATAGTATAAACATTTAAGTCTCGTGATTCCTCAATTGATGTCACTTTTTGAGACCACTTGGAACTTAGGGATCTGAGAATTTTTCTCACCAAATCCTTCTATTCAAAGTTCTTTTCTAAGCATTTTAAAGAATTTATGATATCTACGAATTTGGAAAACATCTCAGAAAGACTTTTGTCTTCATGCATTTTAAAGAGTTCATACTTATGAATTAACATATTAATCTTAATCTCTTTAACTTGAGAAGTACCTTCATATGAAACTTCTAATGCATGCCACATCTCATAAGCAGATTTATGTACCGACACTTTACTGAATTGTTCATAACTCAATGCACAAAATAAGATATTTAAACCTTTTGTATTTAGAGTTTCATTTTCTTTTTTAGTAATTGTCCAAGTATTATAAGTAGTAGTTAACGGAGTATATGGTTTTCAAATCATGAACCACAACTTGTGATCTATACTTTGAAGAAAGACTGTCATCCTGTATTTCCAATATTCAAAATGTATTCCATCAAATAAAGGAGGACGATTAAGATTTTGGCCTTTATACAAAGAAAAATTATCATTTTTAGTAGCCATCTTACCTTAGATTTTTCAACCTATTTGATTTTAAATAGTTTAAAAATATAAAAACAACTTGAGCGTAAAATTAACAAAGTTAAATGAATGCTTAAATACTAATTTCTATTTAAAAACAAGGAAGGCAGAATAAGTAATGATATTAATTAAGTTGGTATCGATTTTATATCAAAGATTATCAACTAACTCTGATACCACTTATAGGATCGAATGACTACACAAGTGGGCAGTGAATTGTGTTTTTCAATATTTTCAACAAATAATTGAAACTTCAAAATTAAAAACACGTCGAGACACTATTTTAATCAAATCATTTTATTCAAGGTTTCAATTACAATATACAATTCAATTCTCCTCAGAAATTGTAGATGCAATTATATAATGATACCATATTTCATCTAACCAATTTCATAACTACAAACAAAGAAAACTAATTTGCAAAATTTAAAACATTTCTCCCTGTTTGAGATTTTACTTCTTCTTCTTCTGCAATTCTTTAATGACAAATATCTAACTTTCTTTGCTTCACCGAATTTGCTTTCTTCTTCTTCAAATCTTCAATGATGTATATCTAACTTTCTCTACTTCACTGAATTTCCTTCTATCTTCTTCAAATCTTTAGTGACATATATCTAACATTCTCTACTTCACTAAATTTGCTTCTATCTTCTTCAAATCTTTAGTGACATATATCTGACTTTCTCTACTTCACTAAATTTGCTTCTATTTGAGAGCTTTTCCTCGAAGAGGTGTTTTGATCCTTGAAAATATATTTCGTTTGGTGTGCAGGGATAATTGTTCAATGAGAATTCTATGCCTTTTATAGTGTATATTCACTTCATGCATATCCTCCACGTTTAATCACTATCAATTTTCCACTCTTCACGACTTTTTTTTTCCTTCATTGAAATACACACATTCTGACCTGCTTTTTCCTTTCAAATTTTCTTTAATCATCAATCCTAGATCTCTAAAAAATTTCTTGCAAAATAAACTTTCTCGTCTAAAATTTTTCATCAAGTGTAATAACAAGTCGTTGTGTTAATGTTAACTAAACGAGTAAAACAAGTATATTTATAATTTAATGTATCTAACTCAACAAGTTCATCATGTGCTAAATCACATGACAAATACTGTAGCTAACTCAACGAACTAGCTCCGTTGTGTTATAGATAACTCAACGAAACAGAAATAAACAAATGTTTTTATAATAAGAATTTTACCAAGTGCAATAATACTAACTTTAAGTTTATAACACTAACCTAACACATTGCCTTAGTGTAGGATCATATGGCTACACAAGAGGGTGGTGAATTGTGTATTTTTAATATTTTTTGAAATATAATTGAAACTTTAAAACTCAAAAACAAGTCGAGACATTGTTTTCATAAAATCATTTTTATTCAAGGTTTCAATTACAATATACAATTCAATTCTCCTCAAAAATTGTAGATGCAATTATATCTCGATACCATGTATCATCTAAACAATTTCATAACTATAAATAGAGAAAACTAATTTGTGGAATTTAAAACATTTCTCCTTGTTTGAGATCTTTCTTCTTCTTTTTCTTCTTCAGCAATTCTTCAGTGACGAATATCTTGTCTTTCTCTACTTCACTGAATTTGCTTTCTTCTGATACCTTAAATCTTCAGCGACATAAATAATACCTAGTTCTGCTTCACTAAATTTTCTTCCACTTGATACTTCAAATCTTCAGCGACATAAATTTAACCTTTTCTACTTCACAGAATTTTCTTCCACTTGAGAGATTTTCCCTCAAGAGGTGTTTTTGATCCCTGAAAAAGATTTTTCTTTTGGTGTGTAGGGATAGTTTGATCCTTGAAAAGATTTTTCTTTTTGTGTGCAAGGATAGTTTGATCACCGAGAATTCTATGCCTTTTATACTGTATCTTCATTTCATGCATATCCTTCACGTTTAATCACTACTAGTTTTCCACTTCTCCGCGTCTTTTCTTTTCCTTCATCGAAACACACATGTTCCGACCCACGTTTATATTTCAAATTTTCTTTAATCATCAGTCCTGGATCTTTGAAAAATTTCCTGCAAAATAAACTTTTTCGTCCAAAGAATTTTACATTAAGTGTAATAAGAAGTTGTTACTTTAATGTTAACTAAACGAGTAACACAAGTATATATAACTTAACGTTTCTAACTTAACGAGTTCCTCATGTGCCATTTCACGTGACAAGTACTATAGCTAACTCAACGAACTAAGTCTGTGATGTTACGCTAACTCAACGAACCAGCTTAACCTTTCTTTCGGAAGGTTAAACGATAACTCACCAAAAACAGTTTAAGTTTCGGATAGTTACGGTTGTAAGTCATCGAAAAACTCTTTATACCATAAAACTAGTGAGACATGTGTCAAGACCTGAAAACATGACTTAAGTTACCTTTCGGATAGTTACGACTGATAATAATAAACGAGTTAACTTTCGGATACTCTTTCTGATAATAATAAACGAGTTAACTTTCTGATAATAATAAGTTACCTTTCGGATACTCTTTAACTCACCGATTCAATAATAAACAAATGTTTTTATAATAAGAATTTTACCATGTGCAAAAATAACAACTTAAGTTTATAACGCTAACCTAACGCATTGCCTTAGTGTTCAATATAGCAACTCAACGCGTTTAGTTATGTTAACTTAACGAGTTAAACATGTGCACCTCACGTGATACAATACAGCATTCATAACTTATAATTTCACCACGTGTATAACACTAACTTAACGAGTTCGTCTCTTCTTTTAATCACTAACTTAACGAGTTATTACGTGACCTATTTTAACCTTTAAGCCTCTAACTTAATGAGTTGTCTAAACGTGCACTGTTCATGATACAGAAGATATAACTTTAAAACATATCATGCTTTTCAATAAAAACACAAGTTAACTTAACGTTTAGTTAAATGAGAAATTAATGCAACGAAATGACTAGTTATTAATTTCAGATCCAATATAGACAAGTATTTATGCTAGTAAGCTTTTTCTGTATTAGTTGATGATTTTAATTTCTTTTCACAAGCAATAGTAATTGAGCAAATATGATTATTTTCATTCAGCACACATCATCAAAACAAAATACTCAACAATCTCCCCCTTTTCGATGATGACAAAACCATATTAAATAAATTATGAAATATGTTTAACTCAACAAAGCACCTTTGTTGGGTTAACTTTTAATTCAACAAACTTGTTTGTTGACTTAAGTTCACTTAAGCTTATTTCTATTATTTGTGTAAATTTTACCTCTCAAAACTAAAACTCTCAGATGTCAATAATTATATAATTATCAGTTTTCTAATTATCATCTGTTAGATTACAATAACCATTTAAATATCATCTCCTTTTATAATATATAGGCAATTATGATCATAATCTTCTTTTTATAATATTTCTCCCCCTTTTTGTCATTAATCAAAAAGATAATTACAAAGAATATATATATATAAGAGATATATTTACAACAACTCTTTTTGTAAACAAGAATAATAATTGAACGCATTTACAGAAAAATGTATTATTCAATAAATCAAACAAGTAATACAAACATTACATTTTGTAGTCAGAAACAAACAAAAACAGTTATCGACCCCTCCTAAGTATATCACTTATAGCATTACATATTTAGCATTACATATTTTATCTCCTAGATGCCTAATATCATTTCTGATGTCGTTAAGCACTATATCTAAGTCAGGAGGTAGCTGGGTTTGCTATTTTGCTTGAACTGAATAACTTTGTTGTTGTTGTTGTATATGGTCTATATAATCAGGTTGTTGTTGTTGTCGTTGAGGTTTATGCATGGCCTGGAATTTTTGCAAATCTTTAACACTAAATGCTCTCATGCCTTTAGTTTTAGAGGGCTAGTTCTATAAAGTCAATTGGCTTGCAAGGATTCTACATACAGCATCACCATAAAATAACTTTGAACTCATATGCTATAGTTGAGAAGTAAAAACATCAAACCAATTTATTTGAATTCTATTCAGCAGGCCATAAGTTGCATATAAACAGCTTCTGCTGACTTCCAAATTGTGTCCAACTCTCTGAAATAAATTTGCATGCAATATATTTGCAATAAACCTTGCCTCTGCATTTAGATTTTCCATTAATCTCATTTCAGAATATACATCTGGAATTTTTGATAAAGACTAAATGTTCCATTCCAGTTGTCTCATCATGTCAAATGTGTTCGTAACAACAACACCTTCATTCTTTAATACTAAAACTTCAAAAATTAACTCAGGAGACAATATAAACTCCTATTGATTTATTTGAGTTTTCAGAAAATTGCCATTCTTGACCAGATTGCTATAAAAAGCTGCAATAAGCTCTGTGTATTTCTTCCATTTCGTTCCTACTGGCAAGAATTGAATGAAGCCTTGAAACTCAAATAGATCTCTTATGTTCATCAAATTTTTGAACTTTATTGGATGAGCATGTAGAATCTGACATGTAATCAGATTATAGTATTTCTGCAATGCTTCTTAAGATCTAAAATGAATTGAATTACCTTGAATTTGTAATACTGTACACAAAGAAGGTGATACCTGAAGCCGTGATTCAGAGTTTAATTCATCTTCAGGAAATTCTTCTTCAAAATGAATGTCATGTTGTTCCTCTTCCAAAATATTATCTTGAAGCTGCTTAGGTAAGCTTGATTCTTCAGCTTCAATAGTGTTAGGAACATCTTCAATATGCTCAACATTCATCTGTTCAGTCTCTATAGAATCTTTAGAGTTCAATTTTTCCACAAATTCTACAGCCGGTGTATCTATCTGTAATTGTTCATTTTATTCAATAGATATTTCCATTGAGTCATGCTATGAATTCTCAGACTCTACTTCTATTGATTCTGAAAAAGGTTGGTTAACTTTTAGCTCTTCTAGAGTCTTAACATTTTCAATATCTGCTACTCTAGACAATTCAGCCTTTTAACTAGTTACTGCCTCAACATTGTCAATTATATCTGCAATAACTTGTTCAATGTCAAGTGCCTGATGTTCTGATTTTTCTATTTCTGCATCATCAGGACTTGTACTAATAGAAAAACTTGAGCTCATATTTGACTTGTATTTCTTCTCAAGCTTTCTATCAAGGGAAAATAAGGTCTCATTATCTTCATCAGTTTCAATGTGTTCGGAACTGATGAGTTCATCAGATGCACAATAAGGTACAATGTCTAGACATACATTGTCCTTTGGAAATAAATTTTCATCTGATTTTCCTTTTTCAATAGACTTTGTTTCCTTAGACATAATTTTTATGATTTTTCTTCTTCTATAACATTTCTGTTTCTCCTCATCAAGTATTGTTGTTTTCTTTTCAAATTGCTCCATAAAAGTTTTCTGCTTTAATTCTTCTAAGGCACTTTCTATTGCAACAACCTTTCGAAGACTGTCAACTTTTATTTTGTCTACAGCAATATTTGATTCTACTTGTTTTGAATATAAATGGGTAGGGATAGCTGATTCATGCTCTTCCTAAAATGCATGTAGTCTAGTACCGTTTATTGGTATTTGAGGAGTTCTAGTTGAATAACCTACACCTTTTTCCAAATAATTTGCATACTGCTTAAGTAATGCAATCTCAGCACATTTCATTCTGTATTCTCAATCAAATTTACTACGAATACCCATGTATGTAATATTTGCATCAGTATTTTGGAGTTCTTGTCTAACTTCATTCAATATGCCTTCAGGAAAGAAATATTCACTATAAATTTTTGCTAACCTTTTGTCCACTCGAAATATTTTCTTGAACCAAGTGCGTGGAACTTCATCATTCTCTATTTCTTTTCCTGTTGCATCTCCTCTACTTTTGTCTTTTCCTCTGCCACAACCTTTGTAGAACTTGGAAACCATTGTCGTAGGTTGTAACAACAACAAGCGAGAAATATTTTCTTGACAAAGTTTACAAATAATCTGTGCCCATGTAATAAGTGTTTAAATAGGGTTTTAGGCGAATAACTCAATGTGAAGAGAAGTCAGGTTTAGATATTAAATAAATATTGAATAAGGTTTATTCAATCAAGGTACCCGAAATATTCAAGTAAAACTTGTTGAGTTAACTAACCTAACGAGTAAAACGTTGTCTAGAGCAGTTTTACACGTTACCTTATCTAACATAATGTCCAGTTAGTACACTTAAACAAGTTTCAGATGCTTCCAACTAAAACGTTTTGAAAACAACATACATGCTAAATTTAACATTATCTTAAGAACATTTTAAAGTATTCGAACATTTTTATCCTTTGAATCTAAAATAGTTTGTTTGTCTTTTTAAATTATTTCATCAAGATTTTAAGAGGACATTAATTCAGATTAACTAAGATTTGTATTTTGAATTATATTAATATATTTTCGACATTGGTAATCCTCCCCCTACAAATATAATTCAAATATATTCAATCAAAATACAAAATATAGTTGTAGTGACAATAGATGTTAAGTATAACTATACTTTTAAATTTTCTTTTTAGAGACTTCCGTTATTCTGACATCATCAAAAATGATTTCTAGAATCAATTCCTATTGTATATGAATCAAAACACAACTTTGAACTCAATGTGATTAATTCAAGTAGAATAAAAGAATGTATCTAAAATAAACGTTTTCCAAAGTACTAATGTTGATTCAATAAATCAGTAATCATATTGGTAGAAACGATATGCGATTCAAAGATATATGTAATTAATGAAACAACAATTTATTTATTTTTTTTTTCAAAATAGTAAATATTGATAATTTTCTTTAAAAGTTAGTTTGAAAAGCTTGCATCATACAAGAGCTTTCTAATGTACCCGTGTAATGAGCTTTCAATCAACAATCCCAGATCTGATCAGGACCTTAGGTTGCCAGATTTAAAGAATCCTTTTTCAGGACAACAATCCTTACATACCTATCTGCTCAAGTACAAAAGGCTCGTGATCATACCGATCAATAAACTCTCAAAGATTTTCACTTTGTAAGTACTTTTCATTTTAAGCACAGTATATATGTATTCCATTAATACAGATGTAACAAAACACAAATCTCATACAATTTTTACTTTTATGATTGTACTGAGAATATGAATCAGTTTCAATAAGCTTATACTTTTGATTAACAGTTTAAGATGAGTTACATATAACGTATTCTACAAGTTTAACCAATTAAGTCAATTTTATGCATGATCATATGCATTTTCCTTGATTCAAAGAAAACATTTAATCAAAATTTCAGAATGTCAGAAGTATTTAATGTTTTTCATTTACACTTCCACTTAAAATCGTAAAAACCATTAAAATTGATAAACTACTTAAAATCAATAAGATACTACTATGATTTTACAATAAATACATTGTATCTTAAGCAGCAATTTAGATATTACTTTTTATATTTATGATAAGTATATAATATCTATGAGGTGAACAACATCATCAATAATATTTATCTTTTTATGTGGAGTTTAAGCATTTTACACATCACATAGCCTACAAATACCTAAATTTAATCTAATGTTGCAAAATGTATATTCGTTTAGAGGTTTTGTAAATTTATCAGCTAATTGATTTTTACTAGACACAAATTCTAATTTAATTTTTCCTTTAATTACGTTATCTCTTAGAAAATGATGTCTAGCCTCTATATGCTTTGCTCTTGAATGTAATACAGGATTTTTGGAAAGATTGATTCCAGAACTACTGTCACAATAAATCTCAGTTGTATCATAAGATAATCCAAAATCTTCTAAAGTTTGCCTTATCTACAGAATCTGAGTGCAACACAGTGCATCAACAACATATTCAGCTTTTGTAGTAGAAAATGCTACACAGTTTTGCTTTTTACTAAACCATGACACCAAATTATTTCCCAATAATTGACATGTGCCGCTGGTACTCTTTCTATCATATTTATATCTTGCATAATCAACATCAGTATATCTTCTAAGATCTATTGAACTATCCTTAGATAATACAGTCCGATATTTTTAGTTCCTTGTATATATTTAAATATTCTTTTAACTACAATTAAGTGTGATTCTTTAGGATTAGATTGAAATCTAGCACAAACACACACAACAAACATAATATCAGGTCTACTAGTAGTCAAATAAAGTAAAGAACCAATCATACTTCTATATTTTCTTTGATCTATAGATTTTCCTATGTCATCAATATCTAACTTTAAAGAAGTACTCATAGGAGTTCCTTGAATCCTTGTATCATTAAAATTAAATTTCTTAAGCATTTCATCTACATATTTTTCCTGATTTAAAAATATACCTTTATCCATTTGCTTAATTTGAAGTCCTAGAAAATATGAAAGTTCTCCTATCATACTCATTTCAAACTGATTAGTCATCTCTTCAGAGAATATTTTTATCAACTTATCAGAGGTTGCTCCAAAGATTATATCATCCACGTATATTTGAATAACAATCTGATCTTTACCATCTCTCTTAATAAATAGAGTATGATCCACTTTTCCCATGATATAGCCTTTTTCTATTAAAAAAGTAGACAATCTTTCATACCATGATCTAGGTGCTTGCTTCAAACCATATAAGGCTTTCTTCAATTTATACACAAAGTCAGGATTTTTATTATCTTCAAATCCAGGTGATTGTTTTACATAGACTTCTTCATTAATTAAACCATTTAAAAATGCACTCTTTACATCCATTTGAAATAATTTAAAATCCATATAACAAGCATAGGCCAATAATATTCTAATACTTTCTAATCTAGCCATATGAGCAAATGTTTCATTGTAATCTAATCCTTCTTCCTATGTATACCCTTGTGCAACTAATCTAGCTTTATTCCTTATAACTTGACCAATTTCGTTAGTTTTGTTTCTAAAGATCCACTTTGTACCTATTATGGACTGATTTTCTGGTAGAGAGACTAATTCCCATACATCATTTCTGATGAATTGATTTAGTTCTTCTTGCATTGCCACTATCCAATTTTCATCAGATAATGCTTCTTGTATATTCCTTGGTTCCACCATAGAAACAAACATACACATACTATTTAAATTTACTGAAGCTCTAGTTTTAACTCCCTCATCAATATTACCAATGACTTGAGTAATGAGATGTGATGAAGAATAACGCTAATTTCTCTGATTTTCCTCAATATTCTCATCAACATCTGAAGGTACGTCACTTTCATCATTAGTTTGATCATTTAAGTTCATATTTTTGATTTTCTCAGATAAATCATCAATCTCTCTATTGATCTCTAATTCTTTTGGAAGATTGATCAAATCATCATTATCAGCTTTAGATTGAGATTCTCTAAAAGAATTTTCATTGAAGCTTACATAGAGGATTTCTTCAATAGTCCTAGAAGTCTTGTTATATACTCTATAGGCTTTACTTCTAGTAGAGTAACCTACAAAAATTCCTTCATCCGATTTGACTTGAAATTTATCCCTTTTATCCTTAGCATTAAGAATAAAACACTTGCTGCCAAATGGTCTCATAAAGGAAATTTTTGGAACCCTATTAAACATAATTTCAAAAGGAGTTTTATTAACATGAGGTCTTAAATGACTTCTGTTAATAACATAACAAGTTGTATTTACTACTTCAGCCTAAAGATTTTAAGGTAACTTATGTTCATTCAACATAGTTCTAGCCATTTCTTGAAGTGATCTATTCTTTCTCTCAACAACACCATTTTGACATGGTGCTCTTGGAAAAGAAAATCTGTGATCAATGCCATGCTCATTACAATAATTATCCATTTGATCATTATCAAATTCATTTCCATGATCACTCCTAAGTTTTTGAATAGAGACATTCTGTTCATTTGGAACAAAATTGCAAAACATTTAAAACTTTTCAAAAACTTCTGTCTTAGATGTTACAAAATATAACCAGGTGTATCTAGAGAAGTCATCTACCAAAACAAATACATATCATTTACCACCAAGACTCATGATTCTTGTTGGTCCGAATAGATCCATATGTATAAGTTCTAAGACTCTCTTGCTTGAAATATCAGTTTTGGATTTAAAATAGTTTTTATGAAGTTTACCTAACTCACATGCATCACACATAAAGTCCTTTGAGTATTTAATCTTTGGTAAACCTCTCACTAAGTGTTTTTTTGATAGATTATGTAACAGTTTCATATTTATATGCCCAATCCTTCTATGCCACAGATATGCATCACTAGTTTCAACTAGCAAACATGTATTTAAATCAACTGCACTAGAAGGTAAAGATAAAATACATACAGAACCTTTTCTTTTAGCAATAAACTTAATTTCATTTGTATTTTTATCAATTATTTTGCATACATTATCTTCAAACACTACATAATATCCATTTTCAGTTAGTTTTATGATACTTAGCAAATTAAATCCTAGGTTTTCTACATATAGTACATTTGAAATAACACAAGTTGGAGTTATTTGAACATTGCCCATACCTATGATTTTATCTTTGCTTTTGTTTCCAAATGTTATACTGCCTTTCATGGTATTTGTAAAATTTTGTAGTAGACTTTTCTGTCCGGTCATGTGACTTGACGCTCCATTGTCCAAGATCCATTTTGAAGTTGTTTCCTCCTGCAACACAAATTAAGAAAAACTTTTTCTTGGTACCCAATGTTGTTGAGGACCAAGTTCATTAAACGCATATTTCTTCTTTTTGTTTAAAAATAGTTTAACATTATCATTTAAATTCTTATTAGTTGTAAGTACTATTGATTTATCATTAGCTTCATACTCACATATAGCATTATTGCTTTTACAATCATTCTTTTTATTTTTAGATGTAGTATAATCAAGACCAAACAGATTTTTATCAGATGTTAATTTATTTCAGTCATGCTCATACATTTTAGTAAATTCATACCAAGATTTTGTACTTGTATTTGAATTATCAGTGTATACAAAATCTTTTTCCGCACAAAAATTTTTAGATTTATCACATGCAGAATGAGTAATTGGTCTAATACTAGTGTATTGAATTACATGCTCAGGTTTCTGAATTTTAAGTTTACTACAATTATTTGAAATTTTAGTAACATTAGAAACTAAATTTCCAGAACAAGAAACAAGATTTTTAGAAACATTTATAGTCATGTTAGAAGTACAATTTGACAAATCACATTGATTTATATTATTATTGTATGATTCATCCCTTGAAGTACCTACTTCTACATATTTATTACCTTGTTTCATAATAAAAGGAATTTTAGTCATAGATTTACTTGAACTACAACTAATAAATCCATTATTGGCTTGAGATTCAGGATAATCAAATCCTAAGCCAAATTTATAAGACACCGTAGGGGTACTAGTTAGTTTGTCTAACTTAGTTTGACTTAAATTCCATTTCTCAATGGTAGAATTTAAATCTTGCTCTCTCAGTTTTAATTTATCTATCTCTAATTCAAGTTCATTTATATTGTTTCTCAACATTTCATTTTCAGATTCTATCTTTAATTTTTCAGCATTTATATTCTGTATTTGTTCATGCAAGATACTTTCATTAAATCTAAATTTTTGCAAATCTCTAGCATGATTTTCATTATCACATTTAAACTTTTCTAAAGTAGTAGACAGGAAACAATTTTCTTCTTCCATAATGGATGAAGATTTTCTAATATTCTTATTTTCCAGTTTACATACTTTAAGTTTTTGTAATAATGCATGACAAGCACATAATAATTCATCAAAGTTGAAATCTGAATGACTTTCAGGATCAGATATTACCTCAAACTCATCTACCATGAAGCACACATGAGCAACGTCTTCAAACTCTTGTTCTCCTTCTGAATGTGAAGATTTTGATGCTGATTCCTCAGATTTAGACTCTTCAGACATGTCATCCCAAGTGACCTTCAAAGCCTTTTTATTGTAAAACTTTTTCTAAGTTTTCTGAGCCGTCTTCTTCTGATTTGTCCTACTTTACTTTTCATTTTTTCTCATAGGACAGTTTGGAGAAAGATGTCCAGGTTTCTTACAATTGTAACATACATACTTTCTGGATGAAGAATTCTTGTCATTCAGTGATTTTGACGTTGAGGGTTTATCATTTTTGTTCCTTTGTTGTTTCCTAGCTTTCCATGCTTTCTTGAATTTCCTAGTCAATAAAATCATGTCCTCGTCAGAATCAGTAGATATATCAGAATCTGAATTAATTTCGAAGGCTATTTCTTTCTTCATTTTTAGTTTGTTATGACTCAATGATTCATTTAATTAAACTTCATAAGCTGTTAAATTTCCTATAAGTTCATTCATAGTATAAACATTTAAATCTCGTGATTCCTCAATTGATGTTACTTTCTGAGACCATTTAGAACTTAGGGATCTGAGAATTTTCCTCACCAAATCCTTCTGTTCAAAATTCTTTCCTAAGCATTTTAAAGAGTTTATGATATCAAGAAATCTAGAAAATATCTTAGAAATACTTTCGTCTTCATGCATCTTAAAGAGTTCATACTTATGAATCAACATGTTTATTTTAGTCTCTTTAACTTGAGAAGTACCTTCATGTGAAACTTCTAATGCATGCCACACCTCATAAGCAGATTTATATGTCGACACTTTATTGAACTGTTCATAACTCAATGCACAAAATAAAATATTTAAGCCCTTAGCATTCAGAGTTTCATTTTCTTTTTAGTAATTGTCCAAGTATTATAAGGGGTAGTTAACGGAGTATATGATTTAGAAATCATGAACCACAACTTATGATCTATACTTTGAAGAAAAATAGTCATCCTATATTTCCAATATTCAAAATGTATTCCATCAAATAAAGGAGGACGATTAAGATTTTTGCCTTCATATAAAGGTAAATTACCATTTCCAATAGCCATCTTACCTTAGATTTTTCAACCTATTTGATTTTAAATAGTCTAAAAACTTTAAAACACCTTGAGCCTTAAATCTAGAAAGTTAAACGTATGCTTAGATATTAATTTCTATTTAAAAACAAGGAAGGTAGAATAAGCAATGATATTTAATAAGTGGGTATCGATTTTATATTAAAGATTATTAACAAAGCTCTGATACCACTTGTAGGATCGTATGGCTACACAAGAGGGGGTGAATTGTGTATTTTTAATATTTTCTGAAATATAATTAAAACTTTAAAACTCAAAAACAAGTCGAAACATTGTTTTCATAAAATCATTTTTATTCAAGGTTTTAATTACAATATACAATTCAATTCTCTTTAGAAATTGTAGATGTAATTATATCTCGATACCATGTATCATCTAAATAATTTCATAACTACAAACAGAGAAAACTAATTTGTGGAATTTAAAACATTTCTCCCTGTTTGAGATCTTTCTTCTTCTTCTTTTTCTTCTTCAGCAATTCTTCAGTGACGAATATCTTGTCTTTCTCTACTTCACCGAATTTGCTTTCTTCTGATACTTTAAATCTTCAGTAACATAAATAATACTTGGTTCTGCTTCACTGAATTTTCTTCCACTTGATACTTCAAATCTTCAGCAACATAAATTTAACCTTTTCTACTTCACTGAATTTTCTTCCACTTGAGAGATTTTCCCCGAAGAGGTGTTTTTGATCCCTAAAAAAGATTTTTCTTTTGGTGTGTAAGGATAGTTTGATCCTTGAAAAGAATTTTCTTTTTGTGTGCAAGGATAGTTTGATCACCAAGAATTCTATGACTTTTATTCTGTATCTTCATTTTGTGCATATCCTTCACATTTAATCACTACTAGTTTTCCACTTCTCCACGTCTTTTCTTTTTCCTTCATCGAAACACACACGTTCTGACCCACGTTTATATTTCAAATTTTCTTTAATCATCAGTCCTGGATCTCTAAACAAATTCCTGCAAAATAAACTTTCTCGTCCAAAGAATTTTACATCAAGTGTAATAAGAAGTCGTTACTTTAATGTTAACTAAACGAGTAACACAAGTATATATAACTTAACGTTTCTAACTTAACGGGTTCCTCATGTGCCATTTCACGTGACAAGTACTATAGCTAACTCAACAAACTAAGTCTATGGTGTTACGCTAACTCAACGAACCAGCTTAACCTTTCTTTCGGAAGGTTAAACGATAACTCACCGAAAATAGTTTAAGTTTCGGATAGTTACGGTTGTAAGTCACTGAAAAACTCTTTATACAATAAAACTAGTGAGACACGTGTCAAGACCTGAAAACATGACTTAAGTTACCTTTCGGATAGTTACGACTGTAAGTCTCTGAAAAAACTTTAACTCACTAATTCAGTAATAAACAAATGTTTTTATAATAAGAATTTTACCTCGTGCAAAAATAACAACTTAAGTTTATAACACTAACCTAACGCGTTGCCTTAGTGTATTTACTCAAGGTCAAAAGGATTAAATAAAATAATAGGATCTCAATGATCAAATGGGAATAAATATGGCCTAGGGTATGCTACACCACTAGAAATACCTTATTGTGGTGGAGTGATTCGATCTTATAGAGATGGCACCACTGTATTTGCCATCAAACAAAGATCAAGTCATATGTGGCTGCCAAGAGGCAATGGATTTAATGTTTTAAGGACTAACTCTACTGGACCCAAGAAGATTTGGGTACCAAAAGCTTTAATTTCAGTATGATTTGCAGGGTGACAAGGAGTTTCAAGCACGTTCAACTAAATGGATCGTGGACAATGGATGCTCAAAGCACATGACAGGTAAGAAAAGTTTTCTTGACTTTGTTAAAAACTTAAGTTCAAGATCTGTTAAGTTTGGAAATAATGAAATTAAATGGATGCAAAACAGTAAGAAGAAAATAACACACAACAAATTTTTAGGTGGTTCACCAACTCAGCTAGTCCACCCCCAAGATACACTTGGGCTTCACTAAGTAGACAAGTACTTCCAACACTTGCTTTCAGGTCGAAGCAAGAACCAACACTTAGAGCTTTCAAGTATAAGCTCAATAACCAACCTTTCTTCGAGCTTTCAGGTTGAAGCTCTCAACCAACAATGAGTTTTCATGTTGAAACTCACAAACCAACAGCTTTAAACTTTTCTATTAGAGTTTTAGCACAAGGAGCTTTTCTACTTTAATGAATCTTTAAGAGTATTCTTGAGTGTTGCAGACTTGAGAGTGTATATGGAATTTTGTGTAGCTCACAATATAATGTATGATCGTTATCTCTGTTTGATCTTCTCTTTACTTCTCATATTTATGCCAAAAGGTATAACGATTATATTTTCTTCCAACGAATGTATTCTGTTGTACTTGCTAAGAAATCAGATCTAAAAATGGTAAGTTACCATTCAGGGAGGTATTTCAAGATACCCTTTCGATTTTCTCAAATTTTCGGATAGTTAGTTGTGTAACTTTCCGAAAGATGTATGTAACTCACCGAAAAATCACTTAAGTCTTTCTACCATGTAGGATTTTAGATCGTACAATGACTTGTCACTCGATCGGATACTTGTAACTATAACTTACCAAATTGTCCTTTGACTATTAGATAGTTAGCTACAGTAACCCTCCAAAATCCTTCTTTAAGTTTCCGACTGCTTTCTTATTTTAGCACGTGCATAAAAGAATAACTTAAGTTTTTGGATAGATAAGTTTGTAACCTTCCGAAAATTCCTGCTTTTTGGATAGTTAGCTTTCTAACTCACCGAAAACTTCTTTAAGCTTCTATTCTGGATTTCTACATGTGGGTAATTGAATGACTTAAGTTTTGGATAGTTAGCTTTTCTAACTCACCGAAAACTCCTTTAGCTTCTAGATAGTTAACTCCTTAACTCTTCAATCATTCAATCTTTCTTAACTGTTCGATCATTTAACTCTCCGAAGGCTTTGTAAATTCAGATAGTTATTCTTCTAACTGTTCGACGGTAATTTTGCTGCTTTACTCTTCAGATACTTAAGCCTGTAACTTACTGAAAATTAACTTTCTTCCGGATACTTGGCTTGGTAACTATCCGATTTTCTTGTAGCTTTATAGCAATAATTTCTGAACTACCTGTATCTATTTATCTGCCTTCCGATCTTTTGCTGTATTGTCTTAACTATGAAATACAATATGTTTCCTCACACAGGTTTTTGCATTATCAAAATACTAGGGTCCTAACAATCTCCCCCTTTTTGATAATGACAAAATCCTTTACATTTATTTACATGTATTTCACTCCCTAGATTGTTTCTATACATTCAGTCACATAGAAACTAAGTAAAGCAAAGATTTACAATGAATATAATGACGTGGAGTTAATTCCTCTCCCTGATTGTGTGCTGTCTTCTCCCCCTATCTATGTGCTGGGATTTTCTACCCCCTTTTAATACTTCTCCTTCTATTTGTGCTGGAAATATTGTAAGTTTCCATATCCTTCTCCCCCTTTTTGTCATTATATAAAAAGGTGACTAATATCTGTAAAACTATAAAGCTGATATCTAATATGTCCTGCACGAGTACATGTTAGCAGAAAGCAAGCTCCCATATGGTGAGCTTGAGGAATAATAGATGAAAACATTTAAAGATCATGTAATGAACATATGCCTAGATTTCTTCTAATATGATTAAAGGTTGATTCATTTAAGGGTTTTGTGAAAATATCTGCAAGTTGATTTTCTATTGGAACAAACATGAGTGAGATGTTCCCTTTTTCCACATGATCTCTTAGAAAATGATGTCTGATCTCAATATGCTTGGCTCTAGAATGAAGTACTGTATTCTTAGATAAACTTATTACATTGCTATTATCACAAAATATGACTATATTCTTAATTTTCAGTCTGTAGTCTGCTAAAGTTTGCTGCATCCAAAGAATTTGAGCACAACACAGACCTGTTGCAATATATTCGGCTTTAGTAGTAGATAATGCAATACAATTTTGTTTCCTACTGAACCATAAAATTAATGAATTTCCAAGTAGTTGGCATGTACCACTAGTACTTTTTTTATTAGATCTACCACCTGCATAATCTACATCACTATAGCTTGTTAATGTTAGGCTGCTGTCAGCTGAGTAGTATAATCTGAAATCTTTAGTACCTTATAGATATTTGAAAATTCTTTTTACTGATTTCAAATGAGATTCCTTTGGTGATGCTTGAAATCTAGTACACAAGCATACACTAAACAAGATGTCTGGCCTACTTGCTGAAAGATACAACAGAGATCCAATCATGCCCCTTTATATTTCTTTTGATCTACTACAACACTTAAATCATCAATTTGAAGTTTAGTGCTTGAACTCATTGGAGTATTTGCAGATTTGATGTTTTCATAGCCAAATTTCTTTAACATCTCTTTGCAGTATTTCTCTTGGTTGACAAAGATACCATTTTGCACTTGATGGATCTGTAAACCTAAGAAAAACTTCAATTCTCCCATCATGCTCATTTCAAATTTATTTTTCATCAAATTTTGAAATCCATGACAGAGTTTTTCTAAAGTAGCTCCAAAAACGATATCGTCAACATATATCTGTACTATCAAAATGTGCAAATCAAAAGTTTTGATAAACAAAGTGCTGTCCAGTTTGCCTATAGAGAAATTATTTTCAGTTAAAAATTTTTTCAATTTCTCATACCATGCCCTAGGTGCCTGTTTCAGACCATATAAAGCTTTGTTTAATTTGTAGACATGATTTGGCTTGACTTCATCTTCAAATTTGGGAGGTTGTTTAACAAACACTTCTTCTTGAATTTCTCTATTCAAAAATGCACTTTTCACATCCATCTAAAACAATTTTATTCTCATACTGCTTGCAAAGGCAAGCAACATTCTGATAGCTTCTATTTTGACTACAAGTGCAAAAGTTTCTTCATAGTCAATACCTTCTTGCTGATTATAACCCTGTGCAACCAGTCGAGCTTTATTTCTGAGTATGTTTCCTTCTTCATCTAATTTGTTTTTGAAAATCCATTTAGTTCCAATGATGGATTTTCATACAAGTTTTTCCACTAATTTCCAGACATTATTTTTCTAGAATTGATTTAATTCTTCCTACATGGCCATTATCTAGTAAATATCCTTACAAGCTTCATCTACTGATTTTGGCTCTATTTTTGACACAAATGCATAGTAATTGCAAATATCTTGTGCTTTGCTTCTAGTTTGTACCCCTTTGGTTATATTTCCAATTATTTGTTCCATGGGATGATCAGATTTAAACTTCCAACTATTTTGATTCTGATCTGAAGCTTGGGGTTTGAGTTTCTGCTTGCAGTTATCTTTTTCCAAATATTCATTTTCACTATCACTATCAATCTTCAAATTTTTGAAATTCTGTATCAAATCTTCATCAAACTAAACATTTATACTTTCCTCTACTCTTTTGTCTTTAGCAAAATATACTCTGTAAGCTTTGCTTCTAGATGAGTATTCAATAAGTATGGTAAGTTTAGATTTTGCATCAAACTTGTCTTTAGCATTTCCTGTGTTTAAGACAAAGCATTTGCATCCAAATGTCTTAAAGTAACCAACATTTGGAGTCTTATCAAACCAAATTTCAAAAGGTGTTTTATTCATCATAGATCTGATGTGAGTTCTGTTGGAGATGTGACAAGTTGTTCCTATAGCTTTAGCCTAGAGAAATTTTGGTAGATCAGTGGCATTCAACATAGTTCTAGCCATTTCTTATAATGTCTTATTCTTTCTTTCCATTACTCCATTTTGAGTTGGAGTTCTAAGGCAAGAGAATTCATGCAAAATTCCAAATGAATTGCAAAGATTTTCGAACTCATAGTTTTCAAATTCTCCTCCATGAGCACTTCTGATTTTCTTTACTATCAGTTCCTTCTAGTTTTGAATTCTAATGCAAAAATTTTGGAATTCACTACATGTCTCATTTTTGTGAGTCAAGAATATTACCTAGGTTAATCTAGAAAAATCATCTATAATAACAAGAGTATATTTTCGACCTCCAAGGCTTGAAATTTGAGTTGGGCCAAACAGATCCAGATGTAAGAGTTCCAATGGTCTTTTGGTTGAAATTTCATATTTGCTATGAAGAGAAGTTCTCTTCTACTTCCCTAGCATATTGTCACTACACACCTTGTCTTTCTTAAATGTAAGTTTAGGTACAAGATCACCCTTGGATAACTTTCTAAGAGTCTTCATACTAATGTGACAAAGTCTTTTATGCCACAACCAATCATCTCCACTAGATACTACCAAATAGGAATTTCTTGCAGAATTTTCACATGGAAAGTTTAATGTATAAATTGAGCAATTTCTAATACCAGTAAATTTTATTTCATTTGTAGCTAGATCAATAATGTGACAATTTTCAGTAGTAAAAGAAATTGTATAACCTTTATCACATAATTGTCCTACACTTAATAAATTCTGTTTTAATCCATTGACATGCAAGACATTCTCAATTATACCATTTTCAGATGTAATATTTTCCTATAGTAGTTATTTTACACTTTTCATTATTTCCAAATTTAATAGATCCTGAACTTAAGCTTTTAACAGAATCAAGAAATCTTTTCTTACCTGTCATGTGCTTTGAACATCCACTATCCACAATCCATTTTGTTGTACGTGCTTGAAGCTCCTTGTCATCCTGCAATTTATACTGAAATTAAGACTTTTTGTACCCAAATCTTCTTGAGTCTAGTAGAGTTAGTCCTTAAAATATTAAATTTATTGCCTCTTGGTAGCCACATATGACCTGATCTTCTTCTGATGGCAAACATAGTGGTGTCATCTCTATATGATTGAATCATTCCACCACAATAAGGTACTTCCTATGGTGTAGCATACCCTAGGCCAAATTTACTTCCATTTAGTCGTTGAGATCCTATCATTTTATTTAGTCCTTTTTGACCTTGTGCAAAATTTACATATGGTATTTTTCAAATTATAGATTGTAGTTAATAAGTTTTTATTTTCTTCTTTTAGTTCACAGTTATCACAACTATATTTATCCAAATTAGTTTTCATGTTTCTATTTTCAACTACAGTTGATTCTAATTCAACAAAGGAGTCTTCTAAATAGTTATTCAACCTTTTAATTTCTTTCTTATATTCTCTACATTTAATAGATAGATAATCTACAGTACACAGAAGACTATTAACATCTAATTCATCATGTTCATTTTCTGAATAAAAGGAAGTAGAGCATACCTCTTGTGCTACAAAGCACACATTGGCTGCAGCTTCATCTTCAGAATCAAATGAACTACTTGATGAGCTATTGTCATCCCACGTAACTTTGAGAGCCATCTTCTTTTTGTCCTTTCATCTCTTTTTCTTATCTGCTTGATCCTTGTTTAGAATGAAAAAGTGCATATTATTAACGGTTAAATGATGGTTAATTGCATAATATTTAGCTTATCATATAAGAATTAAGCCATTATGTTATAATTGCACTATTATATGCTTTAATTGAAGAATCTGCTTAATTTTGGGGAATTAATGTTAATTTAGTACATTTCTGAACTGTCAGTAAGTTGTAGGTTGTGAAATTCTTAAGTATCCAAATTTTCTGATATTTTCGATAGTTATGTTTAACAGACCGAACATGTATCGGATAGTTATGTTTAAATTACCGAACAGTTATGTTTTGAAAGAATATTTTATTATTTCCTGAAGTACACGTGTTGAAACCATAATGTATGACTTAAGTGAACTTTCGGTGAGTTATCTATAACTATCTGAAATTGCAGTTGGGCATCGGACAGTTATCCCTGTAACTCTCTGAAATCTTTTTTTATTTATAAAATAGCTAAGGACACGTGTCATGTTCTTTGCTTGCTGTATAGATACAACCATCCACGTATATTCGTTGTTCTTCTTCTGATTCTCCACTCGCTCACCTCTTCCCCACATGATTCTCTTCTCCACGTGTCCTTGGATGTCCTGTTTCGTGTGACCTCTTGGCATAACAAATTAGCTGATAGAAGTATAAGATATCCTAGAGGAAAAATAGAGGATGTCCTAATTAAAATTAAAAACTTCATATATCCTATTGATATTGTGATTTTGGATTCCCAACAAATTAAGCATCAAAATCATGACACGTCTTTAATTTTGGGAAGACCATTCTTAGCAACATTAGGGGCTATTATAAATTGTAAAACTAGAGTGATGAAGTTAGCATATGGTAATGAGGATACTCAATTAAACATTTTCAAACCAAAAAAGTTTGAGGACTTAGAAATGTCCTTACATACTATAGAGTTTTTAGAGGATGAAGGAGATATGCTAGATGATATGATTCAAGAAGAATTAAATAGGCAACTAAATTCTAAAACTTTAGAAGAAAGTGAAAGCATAAATGTAGAAGGAGATCAAGAAGAGATTAATATAGAAAATGAAAATGTTCAATTAGAAGCTCTAGCTCTTGATGGTCAACATTTAGATTTAAAACATTTACCTCCTAAATTAACTTATATATTTCCAGAAGAAAAACGAACTTGTCTAATTATTATTGCTTTAGAGTTAAAAGAGGATCAAATTTCTAAATTAAAAGATGTAGTAAACACTTATAAAGAGGCAATAGGATGGACTATGACTGATATAAAAGGATTAAGTGCAACTTTATGTTGTCACCACATATATTTAGAAGAGAATGCTAAACCAGTTAGAATTCCTAAGAGGAGATTAAATCCAAACCTTAAAGAAGTAGTCAAGAAGGAAATAGTGAAATGGTTAGATAATGACATAATTTATCCGATTTCTGATAGCTCATGGGTTAGTCCAATCCATGTAGTTCCCAAGATATCAGGATTAATAGTTATTAGGAATGAAAGTTAAGACTTGATACCTACTAGAATTCAATCAGGCTGGAGAGTGTGTATAGACTATAGAAAGCTGAATGTTGTGACTAGGAAAGATAATTTTCCCTTACCTTTTATAGATTAAATGCTAGAGAAATTAGAGGGCAAGAATACTTGTGTTTCCTAGATGGGTATTTAGGATATAACCAAGTTCCAGTAGCATTAGAGGATCAAGAGAAAACAACTTTCACCTGTCCTAATGGAACTTATGCTTTTAAGAGAATGCCATTCAAACTATGCAATGCACTAGCCACCTTTCAAAGGTGTATGCAAGGCATATTCACTGGAATGACTGAAGATTTTTTAGAAATATTCCAACCAGTGATGTTGTGAACTAGTCTGAAAGATTGTTATTCTTGGAACTACACTTCCAACTAGTGATGTTGTGAACTGGTCTGAGGAGGATGAGAGAATCATCCAGTTGGATGCTAGAGGATTGAATGCTATTGTAGGATCGTCTGTATCACAAGAGGGGGGGTGAATTGTGTCTTTAGTAATTAAATACTAGTGGATAAAATAAGAGCACAAAACACTCATAAATGAAATTCTATTCTTTTATTTCAAGACAAAATTTACAATATCTTTTCAGCTCAATTCCCTTCTTGACGGTTTTGATACAGTAATGCTCGATATACAATTCAAATAGGAAAACAAAGCTCTTATTCAAAACTAATTTTGAATTGTATATAACCTGATCTTTATGCACACAGCTTCTTTTTTTCTCTTTGCTTAGCTTCTGTATCTCTTCTTCTCCAATTGTCGAATTTCCAGACTTCTTACGTTTGCCACTCCTTTTCTGAAATTGCTTGGAATTTCGAACTTCTTCTAATGTTGGAGAATTTTTCAAAATATGAATATTCAAACTTAACTTTTCAGTTAGGGATCCGGATTGAATATTCAGACTTGGTTTTTGAGATTGGGATCCTTTGTTGTAATGTAGCTCATACTCTCTATTAGTAGTCGAACTTTGTTGTCTTTCACCTTCAGCATGTTCATCCACTTGATCCACAATCCATAATCCATAATCCACGTACTAATTTTCTCTTTAATCCAAATTACTTTCTATTTTAATTTCCACTTTCTCCACTAACATTTTGGATTTCCACAATCTCCACTTCGTAGATTCACCGAAATTTTATCTTCCTGGAGTCTTGTAGAATATCTTCTAAGTCTTCGATTTAGTCGAACATTTATCCTTTAAGTCCTGTAAAACTCGAACACTTATCCTTTAACTCTTTGAGTTTTTGTACCTGCAAAACACGTGATTAAACAAAGAAACTTATCTGTTCGTTAGTCCTTTTATAAAACTCAAATAGTTATCTATCCATGCATATAAAAACTCAAACAGTTATCTAACTATTTGATTTTTCATTACCGAGCACACATGGAAAACATGTGACAACTTAAAACATTAAAAACACATGTGGAGATAACCTTAACTATACGAGTTTTTAACATAAATTATTCGACAAAAATGAAACGTTAACTATCCGAAAGTTTAACTATCCGAAACATTAACTATCCGAAAGTTTAACCAATGCAAATCTAACTCTTTGGAAATCTTTAATTTATCTGACATAAAAATAAAACTTTCTGATAATCTATTAACTATTATACTTAGAGAAATATACTTAGAGAATATTATGTAGACTTATTTAAATATGATAATAAAGCATATATCATCAAAATTAAATACCTAACAATCTCCCCCTTTTTGATGATGTCAAAACCTAATAAGTCACATAATTTATATCTCCCCCTTTTTGGCATTATAAAAAGGTAAACAAACTATTTTCTCCCCCTTTAAGCAAGTTAAATGTAAGGAAGGAAATCTTACTAAGTATATATTAATCAAAACGATAGTTTCAAACATACATAGGATTTATGGATTAAGCATAAACTGTTTAATATCATAAACTGTGAAAAATAGTCACGTAACATTAAAATCAGTAAATAGTTTACATAATAGTTTTGGTTACAAATTACAAAAAATAAATCATGTAATACATAATTTGTATAATCACAAGCCTCTTTGTCTTCGAAAAATATCAATCAGAGTATCTAAAATTTTCTTTGCAATTTCTGTACTAACTCTATTTATCTGATCAAGTAATGCTTGATCTAAATCATTTTGAGAACCTTGTGATGGTTGCTGTAAGAATTCAGTATGTATGTCTGTATCTATACCTGTATGTATTTCTGTATGTATACCTTGTTGTATATCTGTATGTTGTGTTTCTATAGATTGTGTGGATTGTTGCTGTTGTGGCTATGACTGTGTTTACCGATCCTGTTGTTGTTGCTGTTTGAGGACAGGTGTATCTGCTTCCTAGTATTTTTGGAGTTCCTTTGTAGAGAAAGATCTTGACTTTAATATTTTCTGTGGCCAAGGTGTAATATCTGTTTGACTTGCCATAATTCTCAAAATCGTATCACCATAAAATAATTTACTCTACAAATGTAAGATATGAGAAACAAAAATATCATACCAGTTCACTTGTATATGGTTTATTAATGCGTATGTAGCATACAGACAACATCTGCCAACTTCTGCCCCATGACCGAACCTCTGAAACAATGTAGCATGCAATATTTTTGCAATAAAACGTGCTTGGCCATTTAAGTCATTTAGTAATCTCAATGGTTTGTTGGCAATTGGATCTTTGGCTTAACTTGTAATGTCCCATCCCAATCGATAAACCTGTTTTCTTTCTGATAATTTAACTCTTTCATTTTTCAAACCAAGTACCTGATAATGTAAATCTGGAGTTAAATATATGTCATTGTCTTGTATATTAGAAACAGGAATACCTTCTTCCACTATTAAGTTTGAGTAAAAACAACTGATAAGTTCGGGTATAGCAAGATGGCCTGGCTGTTGTAGAAGTAGAGTCAACAAGCCTTGAAATTCAAATAGTTCTCGTATGTGTGCCATCCCTTCAAACTTAACTGGTCTTGAATATAAAACTGTAAAAGTTTTATATGTCTGAAATTTGTCATAACAGGAACTATTTCTGAACCATAATAGTGTATTTTCTTCTAAACTCTGTTCAGGATTAGGTATTTTCTTGCCATGATGTTTTGATCTCGGACTTGTTTCAATATTATCAACAGCATCTATATTTTTAGATCTTTCAGAACTAGTGGAATTGCCATCAAAACTAGTATAAATGTCTGAAATATCTGTTATTGTCGTATCAATAATTTGCTAAATTTCTTCTGTTTGTTCTTCTGGAAACATTTCAGTAACAACAGTCTCTATAGCAATCTGTATATTAGCAACATATATATCTATATTTGATCTATTTAACTGTCTTTGTATGAAAGAATGTTCTATATTAGTTTGTAGAATAGAATCATCTTGTATTTCTGAAATTTGTATATGTGAGACATTGGTAGTATCATATTCTATTTGTAACTGTGTATGTTGTTGATTATATACATTTATTAACAAGTATACTATATACTGTAACAGACATAACTATATATGTAAAATGTAGTTTAAGCAATTGTACCAAAATTCAAAAGTTTCTATTCGAGATATAGTAAGAGGAAGAATATCTGTACATTCCTCTTCAGATGAAATATCTTCAAAATTCATAAACTCAGTGTCTATGTTGTCAAAAATATCATCAAATTAGATATCATCTGTATATGTATCATAAAAATTTCCTACATTCTCTCTTTCCGTAGGAAAAAAATGTGTACTTGCATCATTGTGTGAAAAACTGTCCATTGTATTAAAAGATACATTATGCACTAATGTGACACAATACCTTAGAGTATATGCTTGTAAGCCAATATTTGTCACATCTACTGGGATTCTTGACAAAAATGTCTATCTAGCTTCTACAATGGAGCATAGTTTTCCATTTTTCACTGATTCTTCTTTTTGCTGCAATATTCCTTGTACACCTATAGTTAGTCCAAAATATTCAATTGTCTTTTTCTTTTTCTAACTATATGTCTGTAGTGTTTCAGGTTGTTCAGGAGGTTCTAAAATTGTTTTAATTTCTCCTGTTAAAGGCACCTGGGGTCTTGATGGTCCTTCACCATGATGCCTAGGTGGTAATAATGGAATATAGAGTTTTAAGCTCTCCACCTCTACCATTTTGAGTTGATATACTCTTTGTCCTTCACTTCGAAGGCCCATTTTGCTAATGGCAGTTTTCTGTTCATCTATATACAATTTAATATCATCTAAAATAGTTGGGGGAAAATAATGTTGGGAATACAAGTATTGTAATTCCCTATTTGCATTTTCGATCATTGGTCCCCACTTCTTTCCATAATAAGTGATAGACTGTACCGATGTCTATAGTATATGTCCAAAACTTACAACCACAGGGTTAGGTTGTAAATTTCTTTTACATAAATGCAATGCGGAAAGTTTAGTCTGTTTTAGTCTAAACTGTGTTTCAGCATAATTTTGAATAAATTTCCAACAGAAATTTTTCTCATCTTGAACAACTTTTCTTATTTCATGTAGTATTTCATTTGAAAAAGTGTACCTTGAATAGATGTCATTGATTTCATTCTGCATTTTCTGAAGTTCCAGCTCTCTTTTCTGCACTTTTGTCATTCTACCACGTCCTCGTCCACATCCTGACATTGTTAATTAATCTTCGCTTTGCACTGTAGAACTTAGTGGAAGTAAAGATTGTGAAGCTAGGGTTTTACTAAGGTATAAACATAAAAGGTTGTTAGTAAAACATATATAACTCTTGGAGTTTATAAATGAATAAACAGATTCAATCATTGAAATCATAAATATAAGATCTGTTACTGATAAATAACTCGAGCGCTAGCAATAACTGTACATGTTTAACAACCAACAATTGCACAATTCTTAGCGTAACTGTTCATATAAAGAAAATAACTTCAGGCTAAGTGAGAAGTGAGAAAACTCGAAGACTTATGATAACTGTTCGAGTTTCTCAAAGGAATAGGTGTGAAAAGTTGAAGAGTTAAACATAACTGTTCGAGTTTCAACTGAGACATTATAAAGTAGTGAAATTCAACACATGCATAATTTGAACTTAAGGTGTTCAGAAAGTTTCGAAGACTTATAAACCTAACTATCCGATGCTTAGGTGCATTTCGGAGAGTTACAGATAACCTTCCGAAAGATAACTTAAGTCAATCTTCTAGATCACGACACGTGTACTTAAGTAGTTTTTGTTAGGACCTTAAGGCTTACCAAAGGGGGGGTGAATGGTAAAAATTCGTTTCTTAACAATTTAGAGGTAGTTTAATGTAAAGTCATAGCAAGCATACAATAAGGAAATCACAAAGAGATTTTTAGGTGGTTCACCACTAACGGCTGGTCCACCCCCAAGGGATACTTGGGCTTCACTAAACTCTTGCAAACTTACAATCACTTGCTTTAAGGTTTAAGCAAGAACCAACTAACCATTCACTTGAGCTTCCTTGTCGAAGCTTCAATCAATCCTTTCACTGAAGTTTTAATCTATGTACTTTAGTAAACACTATCTTGTGAACAACAGAGTTGAATGCGTGATGAACTTCTGCAATTTGATCTGCAAATGTTGAGAATGATTTGATCTCTAAAGCTTTTGTTCTGTTGAGCTTGGTGTAAGTATATGTATGAGCAAAGCGCTCCCTAAATCCCTTGTCTGTATTTTGTATATATACCTGATATGTACAACGATCATATTTTCTTCCAACGGATGTATTCTACTGTACTTGATTAGACTCCAGTCCCAATACGGTAAGTTACTGTTCAGAAAATCGTTTCAAGATATCTTATCGATTTTCCTATCCTTTTGGATAGTTAGCTATGCAACTCTCCGAAGAATATCTGTAACTCACTGAAAGATCACTTAAACTTTACTACCAGGTAGGATTCCAGAATATTTACTGTGAGTTGTCATTCAATCGGATACTTATAATTGTAACTCACCAAATAGTTATATATAATTGTCAGATAATTTGTTTCTGTTAACTTTCTGATTGCTTTAATTCAGCACGTGCATAAAGGCTGACTTAAGTTTTGGATGGTTATCCCTATAACTCACCGAAACGCTTCAGGATTTCGGATAGTTATCTTTTTAACTCTCTAAAAACTTATTTGCACTTCTTTCTGGAATTTTGCACGTGGGAAATTCAATGACTTAAGTTTCGGATGGTTATCCCTGTAACTCACTAAAACGCTTCAAGATTTCGAATAGTTAACTTTCTAACTCTCTGAAAACTTATTTGCACTTCTTTCTAGAATTCTACACATGGGAAATTCAATGACTTAAGTTCCGGAAAGTTATACTTGTATCTTACCGAAAAACTCGAATAGTTATCTAACTCTCCGAAAAGAAAACTTGGATAGTTATCTAACTCTCCGACAAGTCCTTTAAGCTTTCGTTCTGTATTTCTGCACGTGGTTTATTGAATGACTTAACTTTCGGATAGTTATACCTGTAACTCTCCGAAAAGTCCTTTAAGCTTCCAAATAGTTAACTCCTTAACTATTCGATCATTTAATCCCCCTTAACCTGAGAATTACACCTTTTAACTGTTCGATTTTCTGCAGCAGCATATTCTGAGTTTACTACCACCTATTTGCTGCTTCGATTTGTCTGTTTTCTAATCTTTTTGCTGTACAGACTAATCCTGATAAATACAATTCAAAACCTTACATTGATTTTTGCATTATCAAAATCTATAGGTCCTTTCAATCTCCCCCTTTTTGATAATGGCAAAAACCTTACAATGTATTACATGTATTTCTCTCCCTATATATCTATATAGAAAAGTACATGAGGAAAGTAGAATAATGTAAATTTAAAGTTTCCCCCTGATTTTCTGAATCCACTCCCCCTGAATTTCTCCCCCTACTTTACTGCAGTTTTGCTTTCCAAACTATGATATTTCTCTCCCTTTTTTGTCAATTGTCAAAAAGAAGTGAGAAGATAGATACTAAGTTGGTGGAGTAATTATAGCTGAGTATCAAAATGTCTAAGTTGCTACAAAATAAAGCAGTTAGTAGAACAAGCTCCTAGTGGTGAGCTTGGAGAGTAGATATGAAATTATAAATCATATAAAGAACAAATCCCTAAATTTCGTCTAATATGATTAAATGCAGCTTCAGATAATGGTTTGGTGAAGATATCTACAAGTTGTTCTTTAGTAGAGACATATTCTAAGGAAATATGACCTTTTTCAACATGGTCTCTTAAAAGTGGTGCCTAATCTCGATATGTTTTGCTCTAGAGTGTAGAACTGTGTTTTTGGAGAGATTGATGGCGCTACTACTATCATAGTAAATAATGGTATTCTGAAAATTTAGCTTATAATCTGCTAGTGTTTGTTGCATCCATAAGATCTGTGCACAACATAGGCCTGCTGCCATATATTCAGCTTCAATGGTGGATAGAGCTATAGAGTTTTATTTCCTACTGAACCAAGAAACAAGTGAATGACCAAGCAACTAACATGTCCCACTGGTGCTTTTTCAATCTGATTTGCATCCTGCATAATCTACATCACTGTATCCTGCTAAAGTCAATTGATTCTATGAAGAATAAAATAAGCCAAACTCTTTGATACGCTGTAGATATTTAAATATACATTTAACTGATTTTAAGTGTGATGCTTTTAGAGAGGCTTGATATCTTGCACAAGTACAAACACTAAACATTATATCTGGTCTACTGGCTGTTAGATACAGAAGTGATCCAATCATACCTCTATATTTCTTTTGAACCATTGGAATGCTAGAAATGTCCTTATCAAGTTTTTCATTTGAGTTCTTAGGAGCACCTACTGCTTTGGATTTATCCATACCAAATTTTAAGAGAATCTCTTTGCAAAATTTCTCTTGATTCAGGAAAATACCATGCTGAAGTTGATGAATCTGTAATCCTAAAAAGAATTTTAATTCTCCCATAAGACTCATCTCAAATTCATTCTTCATTAAGATTTGAAAATCATGACATAGTTTCTCATGTGTGGCACCAAAAATGATATCATCCACGTAGATTTGAATAATCAACATATGAGAGCTTTCAGATTTGATGAATAGGGTGTTGTCTACAGTTCCTATGTTAAACTGATTCTCAAGAAGGAAACTCTTTAGTTTATCATACCATGCACGTGGTGCTTGCTTCAAACCATAGAAAGCTTTATTCAGTTTGTATACATGGTTTGGATTTTCTTCATCTTCAAAACTTGGTGGCTGTTCTACATATACTTCTTCTTGTAGAATGCCATTAAGAAATGCACTTTTAACATCCATTTGATAAAGCTTGATTTTCATACTGCTTGCAAAGGCAAGTAACATTCTAATTGCTTCAAGTCTTGCAATAGGTGCAAAAGTTTCTTCATAGTCGATTCCTTCCAATTGGTTGTATCCCTGAGCAACAAGTCTAGCTTTATTTCTGATAATACTACCATTATTGTCAAGTTTGTTCTTAAACACCTATTTAGTACCAATAATTGATTTTTCGATGGGCCTTTCAATCAAGTTCCAGACTTCATTTTTCTTGAACTGATTTAGTTCCTCTTGCATGGCCATGATCCAGTATTCATCATTGTAGGCATCTTCAACTGTTGAAGGTTCAAGTTCAAACACAAAAGCACAATAATTACAAATATTATGAATTTTGCTTCTTGTTTGAACACCTTGATTTATATTCCCAATAATTTGCCCAATGGGATGTTCAGACTTTGTCTTCCATGCTTTTTCTATCTCAGTAGATGTAGGCAGTGATGAACTATCCTTTTTCTGAGGAATTTTCTGATTTGTTACTTCACTTTCACTTTCACTGTCTATTGTTAGCCTCTTCAATTTTCCTACCATATCTTCATCAAAGAATACATTTATTGACTCTTCTACTCTTCTTTCATGTTCAAAATAGACCCTGTAGGCCTTGCTTCTTGAAGAGTATCCAACAAGTAAAGCAGGATCAGATTTTGCATCAAATTTGTCCTTTTGATCCTTTGTATTAAGCACAAAACATCTTGATCCGAAGACCTTAAAATATCCAACATTTGGTATTTTACCATACCATAGTTCAAAAGGTGTCTTATGTAGGATAGGTCTAAGGTGAGTTCTGTTTATAGAATAACATGCAGTATTTACAACTTCAGCCCATAGAGACTTTGGTAGATCAAATGCATTAAGAATTGTCCTTGCCATTTCTTGTACTGATCTATTCTTCCCTCTACAACTCCATTCTGTGCGGGAGTTCTTGGACATGAGAATTCATGTAGTATGCCAAAAGAATTGCATAAATCTTCAAATTTTGAATTTTCAAATTCACCTCCATGATCACTTCTGATCTTCTTCACAGTTGAATCTTTTCATTTTGAATTCTAATATAGAGATGTTTGAATTCATCACAAGCTTCATTCTTGTGTGTTAAGAAAATAACCCAAGTGAATCTTGTATAATCATCAACTACCACTAACGTATATTTTCTTCCTCCTAAACTAGCTATCTGTGTAGGACCAAACAGGTCCATATGCAATAGATCCAATGGTTGACGTGTGGTAATGTCTTCAATACTCTTGTGTGCTGATTTCTTTTGTTTTCCAATTGTATAGTCACTACACAATTTATCTCTCTTGAATTTGAGCTTAGGCACACCTCTAACAAGATCATGTTTGGTCAATTTTCTTATAAGTCTCATGTTTGCATGATTTAATCTTTTATGCAATAACCATTCATCTTCATTAGAAGCAACTAAACATGCATCACTAGATAAAATATCACATGGAAATGCCAAATTATAAATTGAATTATTTCTATATCTAGTAAATTTGATTTCATGTGTATCAGGTTGTAATATAAAATAGTTTTCTGCAGTAAAAAGTATATTGTAACCTTCGTCACATAATTGACCTACACTTAGTAGATTCTGTTTTAAACCATTTACATGTAAGACATTTTCTATTTTTCCATTTTCGGATGCAACATTTCCTATGGCAGTAATTCCACATTTTTCATTGTTACCAAACTTAACAGATCCTGAATTTATTGATTTAATAGATTCTAGAAGTATTTTCTTACCTGTTATATGCTTTGAGTAACCACTGTCAATGATCCACTTGGACGTTTGAGCTTTCTTGTCCATGTAGTCCTGCAAGTCATGTTGAAATTAAGACTTTTGGTACCCATATCTTCTTGGGTCCATCACTGTTAGTCCTTTGTATACTAAACCTGTTGCCTTTTGGTAGCCATATATACGTAGATCTCTTCTTAATGACAAACACAGTTGTGCCATCTTTATAAGATCTAATTTTTCCATCACAGTAAGGGATTTCCTATGGTACAACATACCCTAGGCTAAATTTGCTTCCTCCTATTCTTTGAGATCCTATTATTTTGTTTAAGCTATTTTCACCTTTAGTAAATTTACATACAGTTTTCTTCAAATCAGTAACTTCAGATAACAGATTTTTATTTTCTTCTCTCAGATCAAAATTTTTACAACTATAGTTATTCATTTTAGTCTTTAATTCCCTATTATCAACTAAGGCTTTTTCTAGTTCAGCAAAAACATCTTCTAGATAGGAATTTAAACTCTTTAATTCTTTCTTGTACTTCTTACATTTTATATATAAGTTATATACTGTACAGAGAAGACTATCTATATCTACATCATCATTTTCTTTTTCCGAGCAATAGGGAGATGTAGAGCATACCTCTTGTGCAGCAAAGCACACGTTTGTAGATGCCTCCTCATCTGAGTCTGATGAGCTGCTGGATGAACTGTTGTCATCCTAAGTGGCTTCCAATGCCATTTTCTTCTTATTCTTCCTTTTCCATTTTGTTTGTCCTCCTCTTGTTGAAAAGGATAGTAAAGTTGAATGTGTCCTAGTTTCTTTCACTTGTAGCATGTAGGGACTTTTGATTTTGAGGAGCTGGCTTTGCCTCCTTGTCTCATCATCCTTCTGAAGTTCCTGGCCAATAGTAACACTTCATCCTCATCCGAGCTTAGTTGATCTTTTGTTGAGGGAAAAGCTAGTTCTTTCTTTTTCTCTGTTTTTCTTTCAGTGACTCCTTCTTTCCATTCCTTCATTTGGACTTCATGGGCTAGAAGGTTTCCCAACAGATCTTCAATTGAATAGTTATTCAGATCCTTTGAATCTTGTATGGAAGTAGACTTCTGCTTCCATTCGACGATCGGGCTCCTTAGGATCTTTTGTACCTGTTCACAATTAGAGAAACTCCTCCCTAGGCCTCTTAGTTCATTCACAATTTCTGTGAATCTAGAAAACATTTCAGTAATACTTTCTTTTTCAAGCATTTTGAATAATTCATATTTTCTTAACAAAATGTTGATTTTAGTATCTTTAACTTGGCTGGTTCCTTCATATGTAATTTAAAGGATCTTCCAAGCTTCATGGGAGAATTTACAAGCAGATATTTTATTATACTGTTCACTAGTTAGTGCACAGTAAATGGATTAAGCCCACGAGCATCCATCTAGATGATTCTTTCATCCTCCTCAGTCCAGTCACTTTCATGACTGATTGAAGTTGGTGCACCATGTACAACCATTCTCCAAAGCTTCACATCTGTACTCCTGAGAAAGCACTCCATCCTATTTTTCCAGTAGCTATAATTGCTACCATCAAAGAGGAGAGGTCGATAGATATTCTAACCCTCTACAGTGTGGAAAGCCATGATCTCAGATGGTTAAATCTATTAACGAGATCAACCTTGCTCTGATACCAATTGTTAGGACCTTAAGGCTTACTAGAGGGGGGGTGAATGGTAAAAATTCGTTTCTTAACAATTTAGAGGTAGTTTAATGTAAAGTGATAGCAAGCATATAATAAGGAAATCACATAGAGATTTTTAGGTGGTTCACCACTAACGGCTAGTCCACCCCCAAGGGATACTTGGGCTTCACTAAACTCTTGCAAACTTACAATCACTTGCTTTAAGGTTTAAGCAAGAACCAACTAACCATTCACTTGAGCTTCCTTGTCGAAGCTTCAATCAATCCTTTCACTGAAGTTTTAATCTGTGTACTTTAGTAAACACTATCTTGTGAACAACAGAGTTGAATGCGTGATGAACTTCTGCAATTTGATCTGCAAATGTTGAGGATGATTTGATCTCTAAAGCTTTTGTTTTGTTGAGCTTGGTGTAAGTATATGTATGAGCAAAGCACTCCCTAAATCCGTTGTCTGTATTTTGTATATATACCTGACATGTACAACGATCATATTTTCTTCCAACAGATGTATTCTACTATACTTGATTAGACTCCAGTCCCAATACGGTAAGTTACCGTTCAAAAAATCATTTCAAGATATCTTACCAATTTTCCTATCCTTTTGGATAGTTAGCTGTGCAACTCTCCGAAGAGTATCTGTAACTCACCGAAAGATCACTTAAACTTTATTGCCAAGTAGGATTCTAGAATATTTACTGTGAGCTGTCATTAAATCGGATACTTATAACTGTAACTCACCGAATAGTTATATACCTATCGGATAGTTTGTCTCTACTAACTTTCCGATTGCTTTAATTCAGCACGTGCATAAAGGCTGACTTAAGTTTCGGATGGTTATCCCTATAACTTACCGAAACACTTCAGGATTTCGAATAGTTATCTTTTTAACTCTCTGAAAACTTATTTACACTTCTTTTTGGAATTTTGCACGTGGGAAATTCAATGACTTAAGTTTTGGATGGTTATCCCTGTAACTCATCGAAACACTTTAGGATTTCGGATAGTTAACTTTCTAATTCTCCGAAAACTTATTTGCACTTCTTTCTGGAATTCTGCACATGGGAAATTCAATGACTTAAGTTTCGAAAAGTTATACCTGTATCTTATTGAAAAACTTGAATAGTTATCTCACTCTCCGAAAAGAAAACTCGGATAGTTATCTAACTCTCCAACAAGTCCTTTAAGCTTTTGTTCTGTATTTCTACACGTGGTTTATTGAATGACTTAACTTTCAGATAGTTATACCTACAACTCTCCGAAAAGTCCTTTAAGCTTCCGGATAGTTAACTCCTTAACTATTCGATCATTCAATCCCCCTTAACCTAAGAATTACACCTCTTAACTGTTCGATTTTCTGCAGCAGCATATTTTGAGATTTACTGCCACCTATTTGCTGCTTCAATTTGTTTGTCTTCTGATGTTTTTACTGTATAGACTAATCCTGATAAATACAATTCAAAACCTTACATTGATTTTTGCATTATCAAAATCTAGAGGTCCTTTCAATTTTATAATAAAGAGATATTTCAGACAATTACAAATCTAACTTTCCGATGCCCAAACGCATTTCAGAGAGTTACAAATAACTTACCGAAAATCCACTTAAGTCATGCATTATGATTTCAACACGTGTACTTCAGGAAATAATAAAATATTCTACTAAACGTTTTAAAACATAACTGTCCGATACTTGCAATATAACTTGCCGAAACAATAGAAAATTCGAATACTTAAGAATTAAAAAGCCTACAAGTCACCAACAGTTCAGAAATGTACTTAATTAAAGTGTATTTCCTGAAATTATGCAGATTCTTTCATGAAAACATATAATAGTTCATAAGAGATGAATTATTATACGAGAAATTGCTCCCCCTACATAAATGTAGTGTAAAGAATCTATGGCGTACTTAATGTGGGTTGCTAAGCCCTAAGTAGATTTGGCTTTAAAAGGTCAAATAGCTTACTTAAAGAGGATGCTAAGCCTTAAATAGATTTGAGTCTCTCTTTTTCTTTTCTTTTTTTTAAATTTAATTTGAATTAAATACAGAAATAAGTAGTAGAGTTAATAATTTAGACTTTTTGGCTTTTATCTTATTCAGTTTACAAAAGATAATTCATAAAGATATACCTACAGAAACTTAAAAAGAATTCAATAATGAGTACCCAAACTTAAGACAATAAATATCGTACATTATATGTAAAGAGTAGATAATAACAAGGATTATATGCATAGATTATGGTAGGATTGTTGTAACACCTTGAAAGATAAATTAAGCTTGAGTACATTGCCCCCCCTTTTTTTTTTTCATATATATATTTTATGTATTACCTACCACAATATCATCTTTTTACTTGATCACAATCCCTTGCTAAAGGGAAAGATAACCAGTTACTCAATGACAAGTGAGAACAGGTAATAATTTTTTTTTTTAAATATAATCTGAATTACTTGCAAAATGAGTTTTCAGTCAACACATCCCAAACCAGTTGGTTTAAGTGACTAGGGTTTAAGATCCTCTAATGGACTTAATTACTCAAGTAATTACAGACAAAAATAAACAATAAATAAAACAAGATAGTAAATTAAATTAGAGGCAACCGCAAGACTTAATTTTTTTCTAACAGAATGTTAATAACTTTCCTTTAATAAAAAGTACATACTTTCTATGTATTTTCCTATTAAAATCTTTGTAATAGCATAGACATAAGTAACAAAAATATAGTTGGCACTCATATTGAATCAATTTAACTATCCTTAAGTAATCTTTTCTAAATTTTTTCTTAAATAAATTGACTTCAATAAAAATCAGAATTTCATAAATTCTTAACTACTAGAAAACTGAAATTCGAAAATAGATATTTTGTTTTGGTTTTTTTTTTAATGATAAAGATATTAAATTCTAAAACTACCTTATAACAAACCAAAATACAATGAACAAGACCATTTAAATATCAGATAACCTACAGATACCAAGTTCTAATCGTAATTTTGAGAAAATATTTTCATCTAAGGGTTTTGTAAATAGATCTGCTAATTGTTCTGTGGTAGGAACAAAATTTAATACTATTTTTCCTTTTATAACATTATCCCTTAGAAAATGATGTCGAACTTCTATATGTTTTGCTCGTGAATGTAACACAGGACTTTTAGATAAACTTATTGTAGAACTACTATCACAGAAAATCTTAGTTGGTTCATAGTCTAAATTAAAAACTTTTAAGGTTTGTCTGATCCATAGGATTTGAGCACAGCAAAGTGCAGCAGCTATATATTCAGCTTCAGTTGTAGATAATGCTACACAATTTTGCTTTTTACTGAACCATGATACTAAAAAATTACCTAACAATTGATAAGTGCCACTAGTACTTTTTCTTTCAGACTTACATCCTGCAAAATCAGCATCACTATAACCTACTAAGTTTAAAGAACTGTGTTTAAAGTAAGACAGTCTAAAATTGATGGAGATATTTAAAAATTCATTTAACAGCAAGTAGGTGTGATTCTTTAGGATTAGATTGATATCTAGAACAAGTACACACACTAAACATAATATCTGGTTGGCTAGCTGTTAAATAGAGTAATGAACCAATCATACTTCTATATTGTTTTACATCTACAGTTTTTCTAGAGTCATCTTTATCCAACTTGGTGATAGTACTCATTGGTGTATTCTTTATTTTAGTGTTGTCTAAACCAAACCTCTTTAATAAATCTTGAGTATATTTTTCTTGTGAAATAAAAGTACCCTGATCTAAATGCTTAATTTGTAAGCCTAGGAAAAATGAAAGTTCACCCATCATACTCATTTCAAATTGATTAGTCATGTCTTTCGAAAAGGACTCAACTAATTTATCATTTGTTGCTCCAAATATGATGTCATCTACATAGATTTGAACTACTAATATATCCTTTTCGATCTTCTTGATAAAAAGAGTGTGATATGCCTTTCCCATAGAATACCCTTTTTCCATAAGAAATTTAGACAATCTTTCATACCAAGACCTAGGAGCTTGTTTAAGGCCATATAATGCCTTTTTAAGCTTGTAAACATATTCAAGATATTTTGAATCTTCAAAGCCTGGAGGTTGTTTTATATACACTTCTTCTTTTATATATCCATTTAAAAATGCAGTCTTAACATCCATTTGATATAATTTGAAATCCATATAACAAGCATAAGCTAACAAAATTCGTATTGATTCTAGTCTAGCAATAGGAGCAAATGTTTCATCATAGTCAATTCCTTCCTCATGCTTGTAACCTTGAGCAACTAATCTAGCTTTATTTTTAACTATATGTCCATCTTGATCTACTTTGTTTCTAAATACCCACCTTGTTCCTATTATGGACTAATTTTTAGGTGGTGGAACTAGATCCCATACCTCATTTCTTATAAATTGATTTAGCTCATCTTGCATAGCTAAATACCAAAATTCATCTTCTAAGGCATCTTCAATTTTCTTAGGTTCTAGCAAAGAAACAATTGAATAAGCACCATAGATGTTGACTACTGATGACCGAGTCCTAACTCCTTGATTAGGATCATCTATTATCTTATCAATAGGATGAGATGAAGCATAACACCAATTTCTATGTTGTTCCACATTTTCTATAGGTACGACATTATATTCTTCTAAATTTTAATCATTCAAACTTAGATTTCTTATTTCGTCAGATAATCTATCAATTTCTCTGTCAACATCATTTGGTACTATTTCTGGGAGAATTTCTGAATCAAAGTTTTCAACATGTCTTAAATCCAAATGAGAATTTTCATGAAATTTTACATGTAGGGTTTCCTCAATGGTTTTTGTTGATTTATTATAAACTCTATATGCTTTACTTCTAATGGAATAACCAACAAAAATACCTTCATCTGATTTGGCTTTAAATTTGTCTCTTCGTTCCTTAGTGTTTAAAATAAAACACTTACAGCTGAAGGGTTTTAAATAACTTATTTTGAGAACCTTGTTATACCATATCTCATAAGGAGTTTTATCTAAAATTGGTCTTAGATGTACTCTATTTATAACATAGCATGCTGTATGAACTGCTTCTACCTAGAGAAATAGGGGTAACTTATTCTCATTTAACATGGTTCTGGACATTTCCTAAAGTAATCTGTTTTTACGTTCTACTATCCCATTTTGTGAAGGAGCTCTTAGAAATGAGTACCTACGATCTATGCCTAATTCTTCACAAAAGGTGTCCATTTGATCATTATCAAATTCTGTACTATGATCACTCCTAAGTTTTTGAATTTTAACATTTTGCTCATTCTGAACTTTATTACAGAATATCTTAAATATTTCAAAAACTTCAGTTTTATTAGCTAGAAAATAGACCCAAGTGAATCTAGAATAGTCATCAACTAGTACAAAAGCATAATGTTTACCTCCTAAACTGGTTGTTCTAGTAGGTCCAAATAAATCCATATGCACTAGTTCTAATACTCTTTTTCTTGTTATTTCATTTAAACTTTTAAAGGATGTTTTATGTAATTTACCTAGTTGACATGCATCACACATAAACTCTTTGGAGTACTTAATACTAGGTAAACCTCTAACTAGATTCTTTTTAGACAGCTTTTGTAATAATTTTAAGTTTGAGTGTCCTAGCCTTCTATGCCATAAAATGACTTCATCAAATTTTGCAATTAAGCAAGCATTGTCTTTAATAATATTAGAAGGCAAATTTAGAATACAAATAGATCCTTTCTTGTATGCAGTGAATAAAATTTCGTTTGTAGACATGTCAATAATTTTATAGGAATCTTTTTCAAAAATTACTTTGTAAATCTTCCTTAAAACAAGAACACTCAATAAATTAAAACCTAAGTTTTCCACTAATAAGACATCATTTATAAAGCATTTCTTAGTTACCTAAACCTTGCTAGACCCAAGGATATTTGTTTTGCTTTTATTTCCAAAGGTAACTTGTCTGTTCTTGGTCTTTGTTATTTCTGTAAGTAATCGTATATCTTCAGTCATGTGGCTGGATGCTCCATTGTCCATTATCCATTTTGATTTGTGTACCTACAAAATAGTCAAAAAGAGATTTTATCTCTTTGAACCCATTTTTGAGTGGGTCCAAGAATTTTAGAGAGAGTCATATCAAAATAATCCATATTTTTAGACTTCAACTTATCTATTTTTTGATAATTATTCTTGCATTCCTTTCTCTTAGTGTTATAAGTCCATCTTGATCTACTTTGTTTCTAAATACCCACCTTCTTCCAATTATGGACTGATTTTCAGGTGATGGAACTAGATCCCATACCTCATTTCTTATAAATTGATTTAGCTCATCCTGCATACCTAAATACCAAAATTCATCTTATAAGGCATCTTCAATTTTCTTAGGTTCTAGTAAAGAAACAAATGAATAAGCACCACAAATGTTGACTACTAATGACCTAGTCCTAACTCCTTGATTAGCATCACCTATTATCTGATCGATAGGATGAGATGAAGCATAACGCCAATTTCTATGTTGTTCCATATTTTCTATAGGAATGACATTATTTTTTTCTAAATTTTCATCATTTAAGTTTATATTTCTTATTCCGTTAGATTATCTCTCAATTTCTCTATCAACATCATTTGATACCATTTCTAGGAGAATTTCTGAATCAAAGTTTTCAGCATGTCTAAATCCAAATGAGAATTTTCATGAAATTTTACATGTAGGGTTTCCTCAATGGTTTTTGTTGATTTATTATAAACTCTATATGCTTTACTTCTAATGGAATAACCAACAAAAATACCTTCATCTGATTTGGCTTTAAATTTGTCTCTTCGTTCCTTAGTGTTTAAAATAAAACACTTACAGCTAAAGGGTTTTAAATAACTTATTTTGGGAACCCTGTTATACCATATCTCATAAGGAGTTTTATCTAAAATTGGTCTTAGATGTACTCTATTTATAACATAGCATGCTGTATGAACTGCTTCTACCTAGAGAAATAGGGGTAACTTATTCTCATTTAACATGGTTCTGGACATTTCCTGAAGTGATCTGTTTTTACATTCTACTATCCCATTTTGTGAAGGAGCTCTTGGAAATGAGTACCTATGATCTATGCCTAATTCTTCACAAAAGGTGTCCATTTGATCATTATCAAATTCTGTACCATGATCACTCCTAAGTTTTTGAATTCTAACATTTTTCTCATTCTGAACTTTATTACAGAATATCTTAAACATTTCAAAAACTTCAGTTTTATTAGATAGAAAATAGACCCAAGTAAATCTAGAATAGTCATCAACTAGTACAAAAGCATAATGTTTACCTCCTAGACTAGTTGTCCTAGTAGGTCCAAATAAATCCATATGCACTAGTTCTAATACTCTTTTGCTTATTATTTCATTTAAACTTTTAAAGGATGTTTTATGTAATTTACGTAGTTGACATGCATCACACATAAACTCTTTCGAGTACTTAATACTAGGTAAACCTCTAACTAGATTCTTTTTAGACATCTTTTGTAATAATTTTAAATTTGAGTGTCCTAGCCTTCTATGCCATAAAATAACTTCATTTGTTTTTGCAATTAAGCAAGCATTGTCTTTAATAATATCAGAAGGCAAATTCAGAATACAAACAGATCCTTTCTTGTATGTAGTGAATAAAATTTCGTTTGTAGACATGTCCATAATTTTACAAGAATCTTTTTCAAAAATTATTCTGTAGAACTTCATCAAAACAGGAATGCTCAATAAATTAAAACCTAAGTTTTCCACTAATAAGACATCATTTATAAAGCATTTCTCAATTACCTGAACCTTACCAGACCCAAGGATATTTGTTTTGCTTTTATTTCCAAAGGTAACTTGTCCATTCTTGGTCTTTGTTATTTCTATAAGTAATTGTATATCTCCAGTCATGTGGTTGGATGCTCCACTGCCCATTATCCATTTTGATTTGTGTACCTACAAAACAGTCAAAAAGAGATTTTATCTCTTGGAACCCATTTTTGAGTGGGTCCAAGAATTTTAGAGAGAGTCATATCAAAATAATCCATATTTTTAGACTTCAACTTATCTATTTTCTGATAATTACTTTTTTTCGTTTCTTTCTCTTAGTGTTATAATTATCAGAACATTTACCTCTATGTAAATCAGAGTGGAAATTTTCATTTCTAACATTATTTGATTTCCAATATCCGATATTCTTTAAATATGAAGAAAATTGATCAAGAATATTAAGATTCTCAAATGACTTAGCTTGATTTTTCTGAAAATTTCTTTTGACATTCTTGCATCGTGTGCTATCATTTATATGCTGCATTTTATCAATTTGCACATATTTTTCTTCCTTTTTAATTACACACGGAATAGTTTTTCTCTTACTATTCTTAGTACTAGAAATAAAGACATTATCTTTAGCAGTACCATCATGCAATATATAATTTTCAGAAGATGCATCGTGTAAACGAATGCCATGTTTTTCTATATTTGATATTTTACTACTAAGTTCATTTGTTATAGTTTGACTATTATTCCATTTACTTAATATAGCCTTTTGATCACAGATCTTAATCTTTAGCATATCAATTTCTAAATTTAAATCAGTAATAGTCAGTTCTAGTTTTTCAATTTCATAGATCATTTTCTTCTTATCAGCAATTAAATTTTCATAATTAGCATGCAATTTTCTTTCTATTGCAGTAAACTTTAAAATTTCCTGTGCATGCTTTTGATTTTTTTCTTTAAATTTATTCAATGTAGAGTTCAGAAAATCAACCTTATTTTCAGATTCATCTAGCATTTTCCTAGTGTTCTTTCCTTCTATTTTTACTTTCTTATATTTTCTGGCCAATCTATTGTATTCAGCAAGTAATCCATCAAAACTATCAAAGTTAGCATTTTGATTAGAGGGTACCTCACTGGATTTTGCCATGAAGCATACGTTTGCCAGATTTTCTTCTGAATCTAATGTTGATGAGGATTCATTGTCTGATGTTGAATCCTTTGTTTCTTCACTTTCTGAAGTTGAAGGGTCATCCCATGTCACTTTAAGTGCCCTTCTCTTTTTGAATTTCTTACTCCTAAAATTCCTTCTCAAATTCTTCTTATCTTTGTTGAGTAACCAATCAGTTTGAAAGTGACCTAATCTGTTGCACTTGTAGCATATGATTTTGTCTTTCGTGAATGACTTCTTCTCCATATCTCCAGATGTCTTTGTTGACCTGAAGTTCTTGTGTTTCTTCAACAGATTTCTAAATTTTCTGGTCAACAACTGTAAATCATCATTAGAATCACTAGTGACTTCTGAGACTTTATTAGTCTCAAAAGCCAGATCCCTTCTAGGATTTTTCCCTTTTAGATCTAAATGTTGTACTTCATAGGTTGTCAGATTTCCTATGAGATCATCGAGAGTATATGTATTTAAATCTTTGGACTCTTCAATAGATGTTGTCTTTTGAACCCAAATTTTAGTTAAAGATCTAAGGATCTTTCTTACCAAGTCTTTTTCCTCGAATTTCTTGCCTAAAGATTTTAATGAATTTACAATCTCAAGAAATTGGGAAAGCATGTCAGAGATACATTCATTTTCGTGCATTTTAAAAACTCATATTTATGTACTAACATATTAATCTTAGATTCCTTGACCTGGGAAGTACCTTCGTTGGCAACTTCTAATGCATGCCATATCTCATATGTAGTTTGATATGCAGAAACTTTATTAAATTAATCATGAGATAAAGCACAAAAAAGATGTTTAAACATTTACCATTCAATGTTATTCACTCCTTTTCATCAAAAGTCCAAGTATCATATGGAGTCGTAACTAACACTATAGGATTGTTAATTATATGCCATAATTTGAAATCGATTAACTGAAAGAATACTTTCATCTTATATTTCTAGTAGCCATAATTGCTACCTTTGAACATAGGAGGATGATTAGTGGTCTGTCCTTTAGTCATAACTAAGATTTCAGTATTATCTATTTTAAATAGATAATCCTAAGAAAATGATAGGAAAAATTGATTCCTAAATAGAGAAATAAAAGCTCTTAATTATGATAATAATGCTTTGATACTAGTTGTAGTAGAGCGTAGTAAATCCAAAAAAAAAAAAAAAAAGTGAAAAACAAAAGCTTTGATACTAGTTGTAGGATCGTCTATATCACAAGAGGGGAGGTGAATTGTGTCTTTAGTAATTAAATACTAGCGGATAAAACAAGAGCACAAAACACTCATAAATGAGATTCTATTCTTTATTTAAAAACAGAATTTACAATATCTTTTCAACTCAATTCCCTTCTTAAAGGTTTTGATACAGTAATGTTCGATATACAATTCAAATAGAAAAACAAAGCTCTTATTCAAAACTAATTTTGAATTGTATAAAACCTGATCTTTATGCACACAACTTCTTTCTTTCTCTTTGCTCAGCTTCTGTATCTCTTCTTCTCTAGTTGTTGAATTTCCAAACTTCTTACGTTTGCAGCTCCTTTTCTGAAATTACTTGGAATTTCGAACTTCTTCTAATGTTGGAGAATTTTTCAGAATATGAATATTCAAACTTAACTTTTCAAATAGGGATCTAGATTGAATATTCAGACTTGGTTTTTGAGATTGAGATCCTCTATTGTAATGTAGCTTGTACTCTCTATTAGTAGACGAACTCTATTGTCTTTCACGTTCAGCATGTTCATCCACTTAATCCACAATCCATAATCCATAATCCATGTACTAATTTTTTTTTAATCCAAATTACTATCTTTTTGAGTTTCCACTTTCTCCACAATCATTTTGAATTTCCTCAATCTTCACTCGTAGATACATTGAGACTTTTATCTTCCTAGAGTCTTGTAGAAAATCTTCTAAGTCTTCGATTTAGTCGAACACTTATCCTTTAAGTCCTGTAAAAACTCGAACACTTATCTGTAACTCTTCGAGTTTTTGCACTTGTAAAACATGTGACTAAACATAGCAAACTTATCTGTTTGTTAGTCATTTTATAAAACTCGAACAGTTATCTATCCATGCGTATAAAAACTTGAACAGTTATCTAACTATTCGATTTTCATTACCGAACGCACATGGAAAACACGTGACAACTTAAAACATTAAAAACACACGTGCAGATAACTTAACTATACGAGTTTTTAACATAAACTATTCGACTAAAATGAAACGTTAACTATCCAAAAGTTTAACTATCGAAAATCTAACTCTTCGAAAATCTTTAACTTATCCGACATAAAAATGAAACTTTCCAATAATCTGTTAACTATTATACTTAGAGAATATTATTTAGACTTATTTAAAAATGTTAATAAAGCATATATTATCAAAACAAAATTCCTAACAGATATTATTTATGCTAGAAACTAGAAAGATAACTTTGAAAATTCATATAACCATAATTGGAGAAATCACTCGAATTTATCTTGGAGAAACAGTAATTTTCAGGGAGGAGAACATATAAATGCCAAAAATATAAGTTAAGAAGCTTTAATTGAACAAGGATCTAGAATAGAGAAATTAGAAAAGATAATCCAACAATTAAACAATCGTATGAATCTTGTATTTGGAAATGCTGCAATTCAAAATCAAAATATAAATAGAAATATACCTCCTAGACAGAAAAAATCAATGGAAGTTAGACCTATTAGAGGATTGCCAATGCAAGCAATACCTAATCCTATCAATAGATCTGTTAATGAAATTGATACCTCCTCTAAGAGGGTAGCTGAATAAAATAGTGTAACTGAAGTAACTATGTATAATATAGTAAGCAAAAAAACATAAAATATAAAAAGAAAAAAATGTAAGTTTAATTATAGTTAGTAGTATCATAGAGTTATTACTTAACTCAACGAACTTAGTCCATTGAGTTATGACCTAACTCCACAAGGGTGTGAAGTAGCTGTGTTAATTTTGTGTTTGTTAATTTTTGTTTATGTTATACAGAATCACAACAGATGGAATTGATGAAATTACCGCTAGATGCACTAAAGGAAGTACTAAGTAACCTGTTAGCAAAAGATCTGTGCAGATTGTGTTGTGTATCAAAGGAAATCAAAGACTATTTCAGAGAAAAATGTTTTCATGAACTACAAGCTGCAAAAATGACTAAGATTAGAGATGGATTTTTATGGAAGTCATTTAATCGTAGTTTAATCTGCTATGAATATCTGAATATGGAATAAACTGCTAGAATTCCACCCAATACATTAATAGGAATAGATCATATTATGGGGATGGATGAAGGATTAATTATATACAGAACCAAACCAAGGTATGCAATTCTATTACTCGATATTTTGATTAGAAATCCTATCATAAGAGAAGAATGGAATATAGGAAGGCCTAATAGATATGAAGTGCCAACTGAAAATTATGGGTCAGCTTTAATATTTTCTTTAATATTAATTATATTATTGGAGACCAACTGGAAATTGGGATGAAGATTTATGCTTAAGTGTGTATAATTTTCTGAATAGATCTTGGACTGAAAATACTATGATATTTCTAGGACAGAAATCATTAATTAACAGCATGCATGTCATACTTGATAGATATATATATCTAGTCACAGATATATCAGTTGCATTTAGATTTGATTTATACATAATAAGCATAGACAGTTATCATGATTTTATAGAAATATTACCTATACCGAGTGATATAGCTAAACCACCGACTTTAGAATGTGATCAAATTCAATTAGGAATGTGGTATAATGAATATGATGATCCTACTTTATGTCTGATAAGATGGTGGGATAAATTGAAGAAATTTCAAATACAGATTATGCAAGACCTAAATGAATGGAAGTGGGAAGACGAAATCTTGAAGTAGATATAGAAATAGAAACAACTACATTATCTTGGAACACAAGAGGATCCCTTTCTGCATTTCATTTCATTAATGGTAATACACTTATATTTAGTATTGATAACATACTGCAAGTTTACAAGCTAAAAAGGAAAGCAAATTGCATTAAAATAGAATTAATAGCAAGAAGAATTATGCCTAAAAAGTTTGCATGGACTGACATGTTTATTCCATTTGTTACTACTTTTCAATCATGTTTTTAAACTATGATTCTGTGCTTTTAATTTTGTGTGTATTCTGCAATTTCTTAATTTTAGTTTTATTCTAAAAAAAAATAAAAAAAACAACAACAAAAACAACAATAAAATATCATTCCAGTTTATTGGTATCTGTTCTGGGAAACCAACTGGCTTGCTTGTGAGCCACCAAAGGCATAGGAGTCTGGGTTCCACACAAGACATTAATTTAATAAGTTAAATTGTTATGTTGTTATATAGTTTACTTTTATGTGTGAATGAAAAGTTTTTCAGAATCAAAAATCGAAAGATATTGAAGGAGATACAAAAGGACGAGGTATGTGATTGATTACTTATCCTGAATTTACATTTCAACTAAGTTCGTTGAGTTAGATGTTAAGTCAACAAAACAATATTCATGCCTGCTATAATTACTGTATTTATTGTAAAATTTTTTACATTGAGGACATTGCAAAATGTAAGTATGGGGGGGAGGTAATTAAAGTAATAGCCATGAAATTTTGTTAATTAAAGGATTAGAATGGTACTACAAAAGTTCTATTTGTGGAAATTGAAAATTTTTTGAACAAGAATTTGTTATAACTATCCGATATTTGAAACTGTAAAATTTTTAAGAACTATGACTGCTTGAATGTTTTATTTATAATCTTATATAAGATGCTACAAATTTTATTATTCATACAAATCTAGATATAGTATCTTATGTTGTTACTGAATTTTATGAGTTTAACAATTTCACAATTTTAAAATGAAATCAGAATACTTAACTGAAACTCAGTAATTATCTGAAATCTTGAAAGAGTTGAAATGTTGATTTTTGGATTAAATGAAATACATATGATCAATGGTACATTTAATTTGATTGATTAAACTTGTAGAATGATTTATGTGTAGAGCTTATTAAGCTACAGAAAAAGTATGAGCTTATTGACATGGATTCATATTTTCAGTAAATAATAGAAGCAGGACTACATCAGATTTGTATTTTATTACATCTATATTAATGAAATACATAAATATATGGTGTTTGTTTAAAAAAAAAAAAAAACTTTGAGAGTTGATTAACTTGTTTGATCACGAGCCTTTTGTACTTGAGTAAATAGGTATGTAAGGATTGTTGACCTGAAAAAGGACTCTTTAAATCTAGCAACCTAAGATCTTAATTAGATCTGAGATTGTTGACTGAAAGCTCGATACATGGGTACACTAGAAAGCTCTTGTATGATTCAAGCTTGTCAAATTAACTTTTAAAGTACAAATATGAATATACTATTTTGAAAAGATACAAGTGTTTTGTGAAATACAGATATCTTTTGAATCGAGTATATGTTATGTTATCTAAAATTGCTGAAGTATGAATCTAGAATAGACTTTTGAAGTTGTTTATTTGAGATACAATTCTTTATTCTACTTGTCTTAATCATATTGAATTGGATTGTGTTTTGATTCGTATGTACTTGAAATTTATTCTGGAAATCATATTGGGAAATTCAGGATGACAAATACTGAAAAGAAGAACAAATGATAATATAATTGCCACCTATGTGATGTTGATATATTTTGTATGTAATTTACATATATTCTAAGTATATTTGCAGGTTGAAGAGGAGAAAAACAAAGTTAAAATAGATTACTGAAACATACAGAAAATCTATATAGTAATCTAAATTATTACTTTGAAGAAGAACTAGGTGAAGAATAAATTCTAGCACTTTAGAAGGACCAACTAATTAGATCTTAGTTTGCAAAGGGGCTAGAAAAATTTAAGTATGGGGGAAGTGTTTAGAATGAAAAAGTGCATAATATTAACGGTTAAATAATGGTTAATTGCATAATATTTAGCTTATCATATGAGAATTAAGCCATTATGTTATAATTGCATTGTTATATGCTTTAATGAAAGAATCTACATAATTTCAGGGAATTAATGTTAATTTAGTACATTTCTGAACTATCGGTAAGTTGCTGGTTTTTAATTCTTTAGTATCCGAATTTTTTGTTATTTCGGAGAGTTATATTGCTTGTACTAGATAGTTATGTTTTAAACGCTAAAAGAATATTTAAGTGAACAGTATCAACTAGTTGAGTTAATGTTCTTTTTGTTAAAAGATCACGTGCCAACTCGTTGAGTTACAGGTTTAAAGGTATAAAAAGATCACGTGAGAACTCGTTGAGTTAGTGAGTGAAAACCCATAAGTTATATATCTGAACTCGTTAAGTTAGAATGATGCACGTGTTGAATTTAAACACTTTATTACATCACGTGAGATGCACATGTTTAACTCGTTAAGTTAGCATAACTAAACGCGTTGAGTTACATGAATACACACTAAGGTAACACGTTATATTAGCAACTTATTTCTTTATTGCACGTGTTTTATAGTTAAATCAATGAAGTAAGTCCGTTGAGTTATCAGTAACTCCACGGACCATTTATTTTCTAATATGCCACTGTAGCGATTACAGAAACAGGACATTCGAAGGAAAGCCACAATTGCATGTATCACGCAGGAATTCACTCGTGGAAGGGAGAAGAAATCACCATCGTTGATTTGAATGAAGGAAATCCAACCAATCATTTAAAGCAGAAGTAGTTACTACTGAAGAAATATAAAAGAAGAGGAGAAAAAATGAAGAAGGTGTGGTTGGAGGTGTGTGGCAGTGTGTGTAAAGGTGGAGGACCGCACTAACTGCAGGCAGCATCAGAAGTTCACTGAATCATCCACACCATCACCAACAATTCATCAACATCACCAACATTACCATAATCACCAACCATTGAAGGTTTGTGAGGATACTTTCCTAATGTCGGGTCAATTCCGAGCCAAACACAATGCCTAATAACCATTGTGAGGAGTGATCACGTCGCAGAAAGGGAAGCCATTTTCACCAAGCACTAACTCATATCTTAGGAGATCGTAAAGCTTCTAGCCTTGGTTTCGGGTTGATGCCAGTATGCTGAGGAGGAGATCATCTTGCAATTCTGGACTCACAATTCTATAGGGAGAGGAGGTAGAATTGTAAGTGATTAAGTTTTCAGTAGTGTAATCACGTAGCATATAGTGATGGAAGTATTTACTATCGATAGAGATTTTTACATTTCACCTTTCACCCATTTTCATGAACATCTCAAAACAAAAATACCAAAAACAACTTATCTATGTTTATATTTAGTATTTAAGTGTTGTATTGTTTGTTTCGTGTCGTGATTAAAATTATCATTGTTAGTATTGTGAATGTTTTATGTTTGTTTGATTCAGAAAATAGAAAGTAGTATTACAGTTTACTGAAATCGATTTGTTCCAAATACTTAAAGATTTTAATGGTTACTATTTGAAATATTTGAATGTTAGTGTTGCTTAATGATAAATCTAATATTCACTAGCATTAAAGAGCTTAATTGATTTTGTTTACAATCTGCAGAACCACCCAATGGTTGGCCGAATTCTTTTGTAAATAGCAGTATTAAACTAAAAAGATAGGCTCGTGGAGTTAACTTAAGTCCACGAGATTAGTTCATTGAGTTAGCCATAACTCCACAAACTAGTCTGTTGTGTTAACTGTAACTCAATGGAGTGATTACTAAACACATTAAGTTTTATAATATAAAAAATGGTATAGTACACAATTCTTACTCAATTCTCTATGGGATCGACCTATACTTGCACAGAAATACAATATACACTGTGCACTTGTAGTTAAAATACAAATTGGAATTAATATCTAATTTGTGTGAAAGGTTGTTTGTTTACTTCTAAAAAGAAATTATTGATATAAGCATAAAGACAAATTAACCAAGTTAAAAACAGAAGTTAACAAATATAAGTTATTTAGTGTTGTTGCCTGGGAACCAATACAAGTTCTCTAATGCCACCTAAAGCAACCCAAACACACGTGTTTTATAGTTAAATCAACGAAGTAAGTCTGTTGAGTTATCTATAACTCCATGGACTATTTATTTTCTAATATGCCACTGTAGTAGTTGTAGAAATAGGACATTCGAAGGAAAACCTTAATCGCACGTATCATGCAGGAATTCACTTGTGGAATGAAGAAGAAATCACCATCGTTGATATGAATGAAGGAAATCCAACCGATCAATTAAGCAAAAGTAGTTACTACAGAAAGAAATATAAAAGAAGAAGAGAAAGACGAAGAAAGTGTGTGTGTAGAGGTAGAGAATCACGCTAAGTGTAGGAAGTGTAAGAAGTTCCTTGAAGCTCCACACCACCACCAAAATCACCAACCATCAGAGGTCTGTGAGGATACTTTCCTGATGTCAAGTCGATTCCGAGCCAAACACGGTGCTTGACAACCATTGTGAGGAGTGATCACATCACAGGAAGGGAAGCTATTTTCACCAAGCACCGACTAATATTTCAGGAGATCATAAAGCTTCTAGGCTTGGTTTCAATTGATGCCAATATGCTGAAGAGGAGATCATCTTGCAATTCTTGATTCACGATTCTATAGGGAGAGAAGGCAAGATTGTAAGTGATTAAGTTTTCAGTGGTGTAATTGCGTCGCATGCAGTGACTGAAGTTTTTACTATCGATAGAGGTTTTTACATTTCACCTTTCGCTCATCTTTAGGAACATATCAAAACAAAAATACTAAAAACAACAAGTTATCTATGTTTACATTTAGTATTAGAATGTTGTCTTATTTGTTTTGTATCGTGATTAATGTTATCATTGTCAATATTGTGAATGTTTTATGTTGTTTGATTTAGAAAATAGAAAATAGTTTTATTGTTTACTAAAATTGATTTGTTCTAGATACTTAAACATTTTAATGGTTACTATTTGAAATTCTAAATGTTAGTGTTGCTTAATGATAAATCTAATATTAATTAGCACTAAAGAGCTTAATTGATGTTATTTACAATCTGTGGAACCGCCTAATGGTTGGCTGAATTCCTCTGTAAATAGTAGTATTTAACTGGAAAGATAGGCTCATGGAGTTAACTTACATCCACAAGGTTAGTCCGTTGAGTTAGTCATAACTCCACGAACTAAGTCCGTTGTGTTAACCTTAACTCAACGAAATGCTTACTAAACACATATAAACTCCAATATAAAAATCGAAACAATACACAATTCTTACTCAATCTCTGTGGGATCGACTTGTACTTGCACACAAATACAATATACACTATGCACATGCAGTTAAAATACAAATTGGAATTAATATCTAATTTGTGTTAATGGTTGTTTGTTTACTCCTAAAAGTAATTATTGATATAAGCATAAAAGTAAATTAAACCAGTTTTCTGATTTAACCTTTCACATCAAACAATTATTGTTGTTCTAATCTTCCCTTTACTTCTCATATTTATACCAAGAGGTATAACAATCAAATTCACTTCCAAAAGATGTTTTCTATTGTACTTGCTGTGTATTCAGTCCCAAAAATAGCAAGTTACCATTCTATATACTATTTAGTATGTAACCTTCTAATTCCCTTTAATTTTCGGATGGTTAGTTGTGAACTCTCCGAAGAATAGCTATAACTCACTGAAAATCCACTTAAGTCCTTTTGTCTGTGTCACGTGGGATTTTAAATTACACACGTGAAGAATCTTAAGTTCGAATGGTTATGGATGTTAACTTATCGAAATTCTTCAACTTTCAGATAGTTAGCTACAATAACCTTTCGAATCTCTTTTATGCTTCTAACTGCTTTCTTCCTATTTCTGCACATGCAAAATAGAGTGACTTAAGTTTCAGATAGTTAAGTTTGTAACCTTCCAAAACCTCTTGTTTTTTGAATAGTTAACTTTCTAACTCTCCGAAAAATCCTTTTAAGCTTCTGTTCTAGATTTCTGCACGTGGGAAATTCAATGACTTAAGTTTCGGATAGTTAGCCTTCCTAACTTTTCGATTTTCCTTGAGCATCCGGATAGTTAGCACCTTAACTCTCTGATCATTCAACCAACTATCTTTAAAACCCTCTGAAGGCCTTGTATTTTCAGATAGTTAATTTTCTAACCGTCCGATGGTGATTCTATTGCTTAAAGCTAACTCATCGGATACTTAAGCCTGGTAACTTGCCAAAATTCTATCTCTTCTGGATGGTTAAGCCTGGTAACTTACCAAAATTCTATCTCTTCTGAATAGTTAAGCCTGGTAACCTTCCGATATCCTTTTTATCACTTGTAGCAAATTCTAAACTATTTATATCGACTTCTACTCTCTTGTTGAACTGTTAAAACTGTGAAATACAATTTGTTTCCTCACATAGGTTTTTGCATTATCAAAATACAAGGGCCCTAATAATCTCCCCCTTTTTGATAATGACAAAATCTTTTACATTTAATTACATGTATTTCACTCCTTAGTTTATTTCTATACATTCTGTCACACAAAAAACAAGTAAAATAGATTTCTAGAACATACAAGAAAATATCTCCCCTTGTTTGTGTGCTGGGATTTCTCCCCCTACCTTCCACATTATTTCTCTTTAAACTTCTTGTAGGATCGTCTATATCACACGAGGGGGGGTGAATTGTGTCTTTAGTAATTAAATACTAGCAGATAAAACAAGAGCACAAAACACTCGTAAATGAAATTCTATTCTTTTATTTCAAGACAGAATTTACAATATCCTTTCAGCTCAATTCCTTTCTTAACGGTTTTGATACAATAATGTTCGATATACAATTCAAATAGGAAAACAAAGCTCTTATTCAAAACTAATTTTGAATTGTATAAAACCTGATCTTTATGCACACAACTTCTTTCTTTCTCTTTGCTCAGCTTTTGTATCTCTTCTTCTCCAATTGTTGAATTTCCAGACTTTTTACGTTTGCAGCTCCTTTTCTAAAATTTCTTGGAATTTCGAACTTCTTCTAATGTTGGAGAATTTTTCAGAATATGAATATTCAAACTTAACTTTTTAGTTAGGGATCTGGATTGAATATTCAGACTTGGTTTTTGAGATTGGGATCCTCTTCTGTAATGTAGCTCATACTCTCTATTAGTAGTCGAACTCTATTGTCTTTCACCTTCAACATGTTCATCCACTTAATCCACAATCCATAATCTACGTACTAATTTTCTCTTTAATCCAAATTACTTTCTATTTTAATTTCCACTTTCTCCACAAACATTTTGAATTTCCACGATCTCCACTTCATAGATTCACTGAAACTTTATCTTCCTGGAGTCTTGTAGAATATCTTCTAAGTCTTCGATTTAGTCGAACATTTATCCTTTAAGTCCTGTAAAAAAACTTGGACACTTATCCTTTAACTCTTCAAGTTTTTGCACTTGTAAAACACGTGACTAAACAAAGAAACTTATCTGTTCATTAGTCCTTTTATAAAACTTGAACAGTTATCTATCCATGCGTATAAAAACTCGAATAGTTATCTAACTATTCGATTTTTCATTACCGAACGCACATGGAAAACACATGACAACTTAAAACATTAAAAACACATGTGTAGATAACCTTAACTATACGAGTTTTTTAACATAAAGTATTCGACAAAAACGAAACGTTAACTATCCGAAAGTTTAACTATTGCAAATCTAACTCTTCAGAAATCTTTAATTTATCCGACATAAAAATGAAACTTTCCGATAATCTGTTAACTATTATACTTAAAGAAATATACTTAGAGAATATTATGTAGACTTATTTAAATTTGTTAATAAAGCATATATCATCAAAATTAAATACCTAACAATCTCCCCATTTTTGATGATGTCAAAACCTAATAAGTCACATAATTTATATCTCCCCCTTTTTGGCATTATAAAAAAGTAAACAAACTTTTTTCTCCCCCTTTAGGAAGTTAAGCAAGTTAAATGTAAGGAAAGAAATCTTACTAAGTATATATTAATCAAAACAATAGTTTCAAACATACATAGGATTTATGGATTAAGCGTAAATTGTTAAAAATAATCACGTAACATTAAAATCAGTATACAGTTTACATAATAGTTTTGGTTACAAATTACAAAAAATAAATCATGGAATATATAATTTGTATAATCACAAGCCTCTTTGTCTTCGAAAAATATCAATCAGAGTATCTAAAATTTTCTTTGCAATTTTTGTACTAACTCTGTTTATCTGATCAAGTAATGCTTGATCTAAATCATTTTGAGAAACTTGTGAAGGTTGCTGTAAAAATTCAGTATGTATGTCTGTATCTATACCTGTATGTATACATTGTTGTATATCTGTATGTTGCTGTGTTTCTATAAATTGTGTGGATTGTTGCTATTGTTGCTGTGATTGTGTTTGCCGATCTTGTTGTTGTTGGTGTTTGAGGATAGGTATATTTGCTTCCTGGTATTTTTGGAGTTCCTTTGCAGAGAAAGATCTTGACTTTAATCTTCTCTGTGGCCAAGGTGTAATATTTGTTTGACTTGCCACAATTCTCAAAATTGTATCACCATAAAATAATTTACTCTACAAATGTAAGATATGAGAAACAAAAATATCATACCAGTTCACCTGTATATGGTGTATTAATGCATATGTAGCATAGAGACAACATCTACCAACTTCTGCCCCATAACCAAACGTCTGAAACAATATAGCATGCAATATTTTTGCAATAAAACATGCTTGGCCATTTAAGTCATTTAGTAATCTCAATGGTTTGTTGGTAGTTGTATCTTTGGCTAAACTTGTAATATCCCATTCCAATCGATAAACCTGTTTTCTTTCTAATAATTTAACTCCATTTTTCAGACCAAGTACCTGATGAAGTAAATCTGGAGTTAAATATATGTCATTGTCTTGTATATTAGAAACAGAAATACCTTTTTCCACTATTAAGTTTGTGTAAAAACAATTGATAAGTTCAGGTATAGCAAGATGGTCTGGTTGTTGTGGAAGTAGAGTCAACAAGCCTTGAAATTCAAACAGTTCTCGTATGTATGCCATCTCTTCAAACTTAACTGGTCTTGAATATAAAACTGTAAAAGTTTTATGTCTGAAATTTGTCATAACAGGAATTATTTCTGAACCATAATAGTGTATTTTCATCTAAACTCTGTTCAAGATTAGGGATTTTCCTATCATGATGTTCTGATCTAGGACTTGTTTCAATATTATCAACAGCATCTATATTTTCAAATCTTTTAGAACTGGTGGAATTGCCATCAAAACTAGTATAAATGTCTGAAATATTTGTTATTGTCGTATCAATAATCTGCTGAATTTCTTCTATTTGTTCTTCTAGAAACATTTCAGTAACAACAGTCTCTGTAACAATCTGTATATCAGCAACATGTATATCTATATTTGATCTATACAACTATCTCTATATGAAAGAATGTTCTATATCTGTATGTGGAATAGAATCATCCTGTATTTCTGAAATTTGTATATGTGAGACATTGGTAGTATCACATTCTATTTGTAACTATGTATGTTGTTGATTATATACATTTATCAGCAAGTATACTCTATACTGTAACAGACATAACCATATATATAAAGTGTAGTATAAGCAACTGTACCAAAATTCAAAAGTCTCTATTCGAGATATAGTAAGAGGAAGAATATCTGTACATTCCTCTTTAGATGAAATATCTTCAAAATTCATAGACTCAGTGTCTATGTTATCAAAAATATCATCGAATTGGATATCATCTGTATATGTATCATCAAAATTTCCTACATTCTCTCTTTCCATATGAAAAGAATGTGTGCTTGTAGCATTTTGTGAAAAACTGTCCATTGTATTAAAAGATACATTATGCACTAATGTGACACAATACCTTAGAGTATATGCTTGTAACCTAATATTTGTCACATCTGCTGGGATTCCTGATAAAAATGTTTGTCCAGCTTCTACATTGGAGCATAGTTTTCCATTTTTCATTGATTCTTCTTTTTGCTACAATATTCCTTGTATACCTGCAATTAGTCCAAAATATTCAATTGTCTTTTTATTTTTCCGACTATATGTCTACAGTGTTTCAAGTTGTTCAGGAGGTTCTAAAATTGTCTTAATTTCTCCTATTAAAGGCACTTGGGGTCTTGATGGTCCTTCACCATGATGCCTAGGTTGTAATAATGGAATATAGAGTTTTAAGCTCTCAACCTCTGCCATTTTGAGTTGATAAACTCTTTGTCCTTCACTTCAAAGGCCCATTTTGCTAATGGCCATTTTTTGTTCATCTATATACTATTTAATATCATCTAAAATAGTTGAGGGAAAATAATGTTGGGAATACAAGGATTATAATTCCCTGTTTGCATTTTCGATCATTGGTCCCCACTTCTTTCCATAATAGGTGATAGATTGTACCAATGTCTCTAGTACATGTGCAGAACTTACAACCATAGGGTTAGGTTGTAAATTTCTTTTCCATAAATGCAATGCGGAAAGTTCAGTCTGTTTTAGTCTAAACTGTGTTTCAACATAATTTTGAATAAATTTCCAACAGAAATTTTTCTCATCTTGAACAGCTTTTCTTACTTCGTTTGAAAAAGTGTACCTGGAGTAAATGTCGTTGATTTCACTTTGTATTTTCTAAATTTCCAGCTCTCTTTTCTGCACTTTGGTCATTCTACCATGTCCTCTTCCACGTCCTGACATTGTCAATTAATCTTCGCTTTGCACTGTAGAACTTAGTGGAAGTAAAGATTGTGAAGCTAGGGTTTTACCAAGGTAGAAACACGAAAGGTTGTTAGTAAAACATTTATAACTCTTTGAGTTTATAAATAGATAAACAGATTCAATCATTGAAATCATAAATATAAGATCTGTTACCGATAAATAACTCGAGTGCTTGCAATAACTGTACAAGTTTTACAACCAACAATTGCAGAATACTTAGCGTAACTATTTATATAAAGAAAATAAATTCAGGCTAAGTGAAAAGTGAGAAAACTCGAAGACTTATGATAACTGTTCGAGTTTCTTGAAGAAATAGGTGTGAAAAGTCAAAGAGTTAAACATAACTATTCAAGTTTCAATTGAGACATTATAAAGTAGTGAAATTCAACACGTGCACAATTTGAACTTAAGGTGTTCAGAAAGTTTCGGAGACTTATAAATCTAACTATTCGATGCTCAAGTGCATTTCGAAGAGTTATAGATAACCTTCCGAAAGATAACTTAAATCAATCTTCCAGATCACGATATGTGTACTTAAGCAGTTTTATAATAAAGAGATGTTTTAGACAGTTACAAATTTAACTTTTCGATGCCTAGACGCATTTCGAAGAGTTACAAATAACTTACCAAAAATCCACTTAAAGTCATGCATTATGGTTTCGACATGTGTACTTCAAGAAATAATAAAATAGGCTATTGAACATTTTAAAACACAACTGTCCAATACTTGCAATATAACTTGCCGAAACAATAGAAAATTCGAATACTTAAGAATTAAAAAAAAAAAACTTGCAAGTCACCGATAGGTTAGAAATGTACTTAATTAAAGTATATTTCCTGAAATTATATAGATTCTTTCATGAAAACATATAATAGTTCATAAGAGATGAATTATTATACGAGAAATTGCTCTCCCTACATAAATGTTGTGTAAAGAATCTATGGCGTTGTTTAGAATGAAAAAGTGCATAATATTAACGGTTAAATGATGGTTAATTTCATAATATTTAGCTTATAATATGAGAATTAAACCATTATGTTATAATTGCACTGTTATAAGCTTTAATTAAAGAATCTGCTTAATTTTGGGGAATTAATGTTAATTTAGTACATTTTTGAACTGTCGTTAAGTTGCCGAATTTTCTGATATTTTTGAATTACCGAATTTTCTAATATTTCAGACAGTTATGTTTAACATACGGAACATGTATCAAATAGTTATGTTTAAATTACCGAACAGTTATGTTTTAAAAGAATATTTTATTATTTCCTGAAGTACATGTGTCGAAATCATAATGCATGACTTAAGTGAACTTTCGGTGAGTTATCTATAACTATCCAAAATTGTAGTTGGGCATCGGATAGTTATATGTGTAACTCTTCGAAATCTCCTTTTATTTATAAAATAGTTGTGGGCATGTGTCATGTTCTAAGAAAGTGACTTAAGTGGATTTTCGGTAAGTTATCTCTAACTATCTAAAATGCATCTAGGCATCGGATAGTTAGACATGTAACTCTCAGAAATGTTTCTTTTATTATTAAACTGCTACTGACACGTATCGAGATTTGGTAGATTTACTTAAGTTATATATCGGTGAGTTATCTGTAATTATCTGAAATACATTTGGGCATCAGATAGTTAAGTTTGTAAGTATCTGAAATGCACCTGAGCATCAGATAGTTAAATTTATGCACGTGTTTTATAGTTAAATCAATGAAGCAAGTCCGTTGAGTTATTTGTAACTCCACGGACTATTTATTTTCTAATATGCCATTGTAGCGGTTGCAGAAATAGGACAGTTGGAAGGAAAAACCACGATCGCACATATCGCGTAGGGAGAAGAAATCATCATCATTGATATGAATGAAGGAAATCCAACCGACCATTCAAGTAGAAGTAGTTACCACCAAAGAAATATAAAAGAAAAGAAGAAAAAGAAGTAAAGGGTGTGCGACCAATGGGTGTGGCCAGTGTGTGCAGAGGAGGATCAATGTCGGCAATTCTCTAAAGTACCACACCAACCATCATCACCACCACCATAATCACCAACCATTAGAGGTTTGTGAGAATACTTTCCTGATGTTGGGTCGATTTCGAGCCAAACACAGTGCCTGACAACCACTGTGAGGAGTGATCGCATCGCGGGAAGGGAAGCCATTTTCACCAAGCGTTGACTCATATCTCAGGAGATCGTAAAGCTTCTAGCCTTGGTTTCGGGTTGATGCCTGTATGCTGAAGAGGAGATCATTTTGCAATTCTAGACTCGCAATTCTATAGGGAGAGGAGACAAAATTGTAAGTGGTTTAATTTTCAGTGGTGTAATTGCATTGCATGTAGTGATGGAAGTATTTACTATCGACTGAGATTACTTTACATTTTGCCTTTCACCCATTTCCATGTTCATATTAAAACGAAAATATCAAAAACAATTTATTTGTGTTGTATCGTGATTAATGTTATCTTTGTTAGTGTTGTGATTGTTTTATGTTTGTTTTAGTTTTACAGTTTACTGAAATTGGTTCGTTCAAAAGACTTAAAGATTTTAATGGTTACTATTTGAATTATCTGAATGTTAGTATGCTTAATGATAAATCCATTGTTTACTAACATTAAAGAGCTTAATTGATGTTATTTACAATCTGTGGAACCGCCCAATGGTTGGCCGAATTCCTCTATAAATAACAGTATTAAATTGGAACGACAGGCTCGTGGAATTAACTTAAGTCCACAAGGTTAGTCCGTTGAGTTTGCCATAACTCAACGAACATTGTCCGTTGAGTTAACTGTAATTCAATGGAGAGCTTATTAAATATATAAATTTGATTGTTCAAAACGGAATAGTTCTCACTTCTTAAGCAATTCCCTGTGGGATCGACCTGTACTTGCACACTAATACAATAGACACTATGCCCTTGTAGTTAAAACAAAAATTAGAATTAAAATCTAATTTGTGTGTAAGGTTGTTTGTTTACTTCTAAAAAAGAAGAAGAATAGGCATAAAGATAAATTAACTAAGTAAAAATAGAAGTTAACAAATCCAAGTTCTTCTAGTGCGGTGCTGGAGATCCAAACAAGTTTTCTAGGGTCGTGCTAGGTAACCAAACAAGTTTTATGGCACTGTTGTCAGGGAATTAATATAAGCAACTGTTAGAGCTATTTCGTTTTAATAGCCAGAGTGTTATATGTTTTCTTCTGTAATTGAGAATATGGCATATGCTTATGCTCAAAGATTTCTAAAACCTGTAGTTAGCATATGTGAATTCTACAATTCTGAAGGTCACGACATTTCTGACTGTTTGAAACTGAGACGTTTGCAGATGGCTAGATCCCATGAACAACAAATGAATTATCCTTAATATAATAGAGTCGAGTATGAGAATCCTATAGTTTACCCAACTGATGGTCAGTATAAAATGTGTAATATGTTGAGAGACACTAAAGTTTGGGATAGGTATGATAGACTAGAGCATAGTATAGAGCAAAACCTAGACAAATTAGAATACTTTATGTGTCAGCAATAAGAAGTAAACCAATTAAACTATAAGGAAGCATATTCAAAACCTAAAATGGATATAATTTATGAAACTGAAAAAACCATAATGAAAATTGATCAAAAATTGAATGCAATGAGATTAGATGATCTGGAAAGAAAATTAAAAGTATTGGACGAATATACAATGAAAATACAAGTTATGCAACAGGACAATGAAAATTATAATTTTATAGATCTACATAATTTGCAAAATATATAGCAAAAAGAAAATATTAATGCAAGAGAATTTAAATAATGCACTTTAAAACTAAAAACAATTGAAGATCATAATCATGAAAATGATATACAAAAACATCATGAGAGTAACGAAAATCTAGAAGATGTATGTGTAACATTAAGATCTGGAACTGATATACCACCAAGAACTCAAAATGAAAATAATATGAAGGTGGACAAGAGTAAAAATCAAAACGATAATGAAAATGTAATAGCTGAAAGTCTAGAAATTACTGAAGAATAATCTAAATCTACTAATGAAGCTAGAAATGATCAAACAAATCAAATGAAAGAAAAAGAATCTTTTAAATCACAATCTTTAGCACCCTATCCTGAAAGATTACAACAAACAATACCTGAAAAATAAGAAAAAATCAGAGAAATTTTTGAAAAAGTACAAGTTAACATTCCTTTGTTAAATCTATTGCAGAAAATGCCACCTTGTGCTAAATTTCTGAAGGATTGGTGTACTAAGAAAAGAGAGCGAAAAGTTTTTAGAAAGGTCTTTTTAGCTGAGCAAAGTAGTTCCCTATTTCTGCCACAAATTCCTATAAAGTTATCTGATCCTGGAATCCCTATTATATCATGCACCATAGGAAATACCATTCTAGAAAGAACCTTAATAGACTTAGGTGCAGGTATAAATGTTATGCCAAGTGATATATTTGCATCCTTAGGATTAGAAGACTTAACTCCTACTAGTACGGTTATTCAATTAGCTGATAGAAGTATAAGATACCCTAGAGGAAAAATAGAGGACATTTTAATTAAAATCAAAAACTTTATATATCCTATTGATATTGTAATTTTGGATTCCCAACAAATTAAGCATAAAAATAGTGATACATCTTTAATTTTGGGAAGGCCATTTTTAGCAACATCAGGGGTTGTTATAAATTATAAAACTGGAGTAATGAAGTTATCATATGGCAATGAGAAATTAATTTAGAAAATGATGATGTTCAATTAGGAGCTCTAGCTTTTGATGGGCAACATTTAGAATTAAAACCTTTACCTCCTGAATTAACCTATATATTTCTCGAAGAGAAACGAACCTGTCCAATCATTATTGTTTCAGATTTAAAAGAGGATCAAATAGCTAAATTAATAGATGTAGTGAAAAGTTATAAAGAAGCAATAGGACGGACTATGACTGATATAAAATGATTAAGTTTAACTTTATGCTGTCACCACATATATTTAGAAGAGAATGCTAAACCTGTTAGAATTCCTAAGAGGAGATTAAATCCAAAACTTAAAGAAGTAGTCAGGAAGGAAATAGTGAAATGGTTAGATAATGACATAATTTATCCGATTTTTGATAACTCGTGGGTTAGTCTAATCCATGTAGTTCCCAAGAAATCAGGATTAACAGTTATTAGGAATGAAAGTCAAGACTTGATACCTACTAGAATTCAATCAGGCTGGAGAGTATGTATAGACTATAGAAAGTTGAATGTTGTGACTAGGAAAGATCATTTTCCCTTACCTTTTATAGATCAAATGCTAGAAAGATTAGTAGGGCAAGAATATTTTTGTTTCCTAGATGGGTATTCAGGTTATAATCAAATTCCAGTAGCATTAGAGGATCAAGAGAAAACAACTTTCACCTATCCTAATGGAACTTATGCTTTTAAGGGAATGCCATTCGGATTATGCAATGCACCAGCCACCTTTCAAAGGTGTATGCAAGGCATATTTACTGGAATGATTGAAGATTTTTTAGAAATATTTATGGATGATTTTACTGTATATGGCAACTCATATGCAGTTTGTTTAAAAAATTTAGACCTAATATTAAAACGATGTGTGGAAAAAAGTCTTGTTTTAAATTGGGGAAAATGTCACTTCATGGTTAAACAAGGAATAGTCTTAGGACATGTTGTTTCTAAGAAAGGGTTGGAAGTAGATAAAGCTGAAATAGAAGTAATTTCTAATTTATCAGAACCTAAATCAGTAAAAGATATTAGATCATTTCTAGGACATGCTGGTTTTTATAGAAAATTTATTAAAGACTTTAGCAAAATAGCTAGACCTTTAACTAATCTATTAAAAGATGTTCCATTTAACTTTGATAAAAATTGCAAGGAAGCATTTTTCAGACTTAAAACTAGCTTAATTTCAACTCCTATAATTCAAGCACCTGATTGGAGCCATCCATTTGAATTAATGTGTGATGCATCTGATTTTGCTGTAGGAGCAGTGTTGGGATAGAAGATAGAAAAATCTCCTAGAGTGATTCATTAAGTAAGCAAAACCTTAAATGATGCTCAAGTTAATTACACAACTACTGAAAAAGAACTATTAGCAGTTGTGTTTGCCTTAGAAAAGTTTAGATCATATCTAATTGGAGCTAAAGTAATAGTATACATAGATCATTCAGCTTTAAAACATCTAATAATAAAAAAAGAAACTAAGCCTAGATTGATCCGATGGATATTATTATTACAAGAATTTAATCTAGAAATTAAAGATAAAAAAGGTTGTGAGAATGTAGTAGCAAATCATTTATCAAGATTACAAATAGAAAAATCAAATATTGAAATTAAGGATAATTTTCCTAATGAACAATTAATGACCATCAACACAATACCTTGGTATGCAAACATAGTTAATTACTTAGTTACTGGTTTAACACCTAATGATTGGAATAGACAGGATAAGAAATTGTTTTTCTCAAGAGTAAAATATTACTATTGGGAAGACCCATACTTATTTAAGAAATGTCTTGATCTGGTTTTAAGGAGGTGTGTTCTAGAAACTGAATATCCGAGCATATTGTCTTTTTGTCATGACCAAGCTTGTGGAGGGCATTTTGGTTCAGGGAAAACTACTGCAAAAATTCTGTAGTATGGATTTTATTGGCCAACACTATTCAAAGATGCTCACAAATATTGCTTAAATTGTTTAAGATGTCAACAAATAGGAAGAGTATCAAAGAGGAATATGATGCTTCTTAATCTTATTGTTGAGGTTGAAATCTTTGATGTGTGGGGAATAGATTTTATGGCTCTGTTTCCTATGTCTAATCAATTTAATTACATATTGTTGGCGGTGGATTATGTATCTAAATGGATAGAAGCTATTCCTACAAAAACTAATGACAACAAAGTGGTAATACAATTTATAAGAACCAATATAATTGCCAGATTTGAAATACCTAAAGCTATTATCAATGATAGAGGAACTCATTTCTGTAATAGAAGTTTTGAAGCCTTAATGAAGAAATATCGAGTAAACCACAAAATTGCAACATCATATCATCCGCAAACAAGTGGACAAGTAGAAAGTGCAAACAAACAAATTAAGTTAATCTTAGAAAAAGTAGTAAATCCTACTAGAACAGATTGGGCTAATAGATTGATAGATGCACTTTGGGCTTATAGAACTGCTTATAAGACAAGCTTTGGTTTGTCATCTTTTAGGCTAGTTTATGGAAAAAGTTGTCATTTACCAATTGAAATAGAACATAAAGCTTATTAGGCATTAAAAACTTTGAACACTAATTAAAATCAAGCTTCTGAAAATAGGAAAATGCAATTAATTGAATTAGAAGAATTTAGAAATGAAGCTTATTCGAAGACTGTAAGAGAAAAAGAGAAAATGAAATTCTAGCACGATAGGAAAATTATTCCAAAAAGCTTTGAAATAGGACAATAAGTATATCTTTATATGGCTAGACTCCATAATCATCCAGAAAAATTAAGATCTAGATGGGCAGGACCTTACATAGTTTGAAATATTTATCCTTATGGAGGAGCTATTGAGATTGAAAATCCTAAAAATCAGAATACATTCAAAGTAAATGGACAAAGACTTAGACCTATTCTGAAAATACCAAAAAGTTCTTTTGGAATTATAGAAGAAGTCAGAGTAGAGGACTACTCGAGCTTTACTTAGTAAGAAATCAGTTTTTATTTTATGTTTACATATAAAAAAAAAAATTATAAAATATAAAAATCAGTGCGGTTTAACTGACTAGATCCATTGGTATGATCGGAACATAAAAATATCTATATTAATTTTTAGTAAAAAAATTTTGGTTTTACCGAAACATAATATTGGTTCAATCGGTAAAAAAATTAGGTCTGACCGAAACATAGTATCGGTTAAACCGGTAAAAAATAGAAAAACTATTATCTTAAGTATTTTTATTTTATTTTATTTATTATATCTGTTTGAACGGGAAGTCCGTTGAGTTACGCTTAACTTAACGAACTTACACCGTTGAGTCTTGAGTTAGTCAATGAGTTTATTCCGTTGAGTTAACTGTAACTCAACGGAGTACTATAGCTAAGACCACGGATGAGAGAGCAATAGTTTGTTCGGGAAATGACCCGATTACCTGCCTAAACTTAGGACTTATTTAAACTAAAACCTAGGGTTTTGGGGGCATTATCCAGCAAACCATTTAGAATTTAAAACAGTAGAGATCAGAGTGATTCTGTGTTGTTGTGTAACTCCACGATGAGGAAGATGACACTTGAGTTCTAGGAAGATGTAGTGGACACAGCATAGTTTTTGAAAGAGTCAGAGGATTGGCACACGTGGTAGAAGATTTGGAACACGACAAGAGAAAAAGAGCTACAAAAGGTAGAATCAGAACTCTTCAACTTGAGGAAATTTTTGGTTGATTTGGGTATACAAATACCCGAAATAGTAGAAACAAAAATAAGAGTAGCGATAGAAATTGTTTTAAGCAAAGAATGAAAAATCAGGCCGAACAATGAAGTAGCCCTAGAGCTAATCCAACGCAAAGCCAGATTATGGTTCAAGAAGCGCATTCCTGGTTGTGCAAGGGGTGCAATAAGGCGGCAGCAACAAGCAGAGGAAGAACAAGAGGAGCCGACTGTTGAAAGACCTGTTCTTGAGGAATAGTAGCTAGGACCTTCAGTTCCACCATTTAAGCCGTTGGCACGAGCAGCAATGTTGGGGCCTTCGACTGAAAAATAATTAAAAGAATTTCAAGGACTGGTTCAAGTTGGAAGGAACCAAGGAGAACTAGAAGATTTAGTAGTAGCCAAAGCACATCTGGTGTTTGATGCACTATGCCATAGGAGGGTTGCAGAAAAATTGCAAGCCCAATATAAAATTAAAGTGGAACAGCATCAAGAAGCTACTACTAGAACTGCTGTCAAATTTGCTGCAAGAAAAGAAACTGAAGTTGGTCCTTCGAGACCAACAATTATTGAAAAAATTAAATAGAAAGAGCCAGTACCTGTGGCTCAAAGGCATGTAGAGCCTTTGTTTTTAGATTTAATCTCAGATGAAGAAGAGGAAGACCAGGCACAATTAATCACACGAAGGAAAGGAAAAGAGATAGTGCCTGAATGTCAAAAGGAGATTAAATCTGAAGTACCAATATCAACAAGGCTTGTGGAGCCAATATTTATAAACCTGCTATCCAATTCTGAGGAGGAGCAAGAGTAGGAGCAGCAGCAGCAAGAGCAAAAAGAAGAAGAAAAATAGGCTGAAATTAGTCTGCAGCCTGTACAAGAAGAAGAAACAGAAATTAGGGTAGAAACTGAATTGCCCATGACTCCATCCCAATCTGCCACAGAATTAGAAAGAACAATGTTGAGTATTTTTGTTTTGATGATGTGTGCTGAATGAAAATAATCATATTTGCTCAATTACTATTGCTTGTGAAAAGAAATTAAAATCATCAATTAATACAGAAAAAGCTTACTGATATAAATACTTGTCTGTATTGGATCTGAAGTTAATAACTAGTAGTTTCGTTGCATTAATTTCTCATTTAGCTAAACGTTAAGTTAACGTGTGTTTTTATTAAAAAGCATGATATGTTTTAATGTTATATCTTCTATATCATGAATAGTGCACGTTTAGACAACTCGTTAAGTTAGAGTTTTGTTTGTATAGACGTCACGTGAGAACTCGTTAAGTTAGAGGCTTAAAGGTTAAAATAGGTCACGTGATAACTCGTTAAGTTAGTGAGTAAAAGAAGAGACGAACTCGTTAAGTTAGTGTTATACATGTGGTGAAATTATAAGTTACGAATGTTGTATTGTATCACGTGAGGTGCTCATGTTTAACTCGTTAAGTTAACATAACTAAACGTGTTGAGTTGCTATATTGAACACTAAGGCAACGCATTATAAACTTAAGTTGTTATTTTTGCACGTGGTAAAATTCTTATTATAAAAACATTTGTTTATTACTGGTTCATTGAGTTATCATAATACAACGGAGATGGTTCGTTGAGATAGCATAACACCACGGACTTAGTTCGTTGAGTTAGCTACAGTACTTGTCATGTGAAATATCACATGAGGAACTCGTTAAGTTAGAAACGTTAAGTTATATATATACTTGTGTTACTCGTTTAGTTAACATTAAAGTAACGACTTCTTATTACACAGATGAAAAAACTTTTGGACGAGAAAGTTTATTTTGCAAGAAATTTTTCAGAGATCTAGGACTGATGATTAAAGAAAATTTGAAATATAAACGTGGGTTAGAATGTGTGTGTTTCGATGAAGGAAAAAGGAAAGACGTGGAGAAGTGGAAAACTGGTAGTGGTTAAATGTGAAGGATATGCATGAAATGAAGATATAGTATAAAAGGCATAGAATTCTCGTTGATCAATTTATCCTTGCACACAAAACGAAAAATCTTTTCAAGGATCAAACCATCCCTACACACCAAAAGAAAAATCTTTTTCAAGGATCAAAAACACCTCTTCGGGAAAAATCTCTCAAGTGGAAGAAAGTTCAGTGAAGCATAAAAAGGTAAGATTTTCGTCACTGAAGATTTGAAGTATTAGAAGAAAGCAAATTCGGTGAAGCATGAAAAGACAAGATATTCGTCACTGAAGAATTGCTGAAGAAGAAAAAGAAGAAGAAGAAAGATCTCAAACAGGGAGAAAAGTTTTAAATTCCGCAAATTAGTTTTCTCTGTTTGTAGTTATGAAATTGTTTAGATGATACATGGTGTCGAAATATAATTGCATCTACAATTTCTGAGGAGAATTGAATTGTATATTGTAATTGAAACCTTGAATAAAAATGATTTTATGAAAACAATGTCTCAACTTGTTTTTGAGTTTTAAAGTTTCAATTATATTTCAGAAAATATTAAAAATACACAATTCACCCCCCTCTTGTGTAGCCATATGATCCTACAAGTGGTATCAGAGCTTTGTGAATAATCTTTAATATAAAATCGATACCAACTTATTTAATATCATTGCTTATTCTACCTTCCTTGTTTCTAAATGGAAATTAATATCTGAGCATACGTTTAACTCTATTGATTTAAGGCTCAAGTTGTTTTAAAGCTTTTAGACTGTTTAAAATCAAATAGGTTGAAAAATCTAAGGTAAGATGGCTACTGGAAATGGTAATTTTTCTTTATATGAATGCCAAAATCTTAATCGTCCTTTATTTGATGGAATACATTTTGAATATTGGAAATATAGGATGACTGTTTTTCTTCAAAGTATAGATCATAAGTTGTGGTTCATGATTTCTAAACCATATACTCCGTTAACTACTCCTTATAATATTTGGACAATTACTGAAAAAGAAAATGAAACTCTTAATGCTAAGGGCTTAAATATTTTATTTTGTGAATTGAGTTATGAACAATTCAGTAAAGTGTCGACATATAAATTTGCTTAAGAGGTGTGACATGCATTAGAAGTTTCACATGAAGGTACTTCTCAAGTTAAAGAGGCAAAAATAAACATGTTGATTCATAAGTATGAACTCTTTAAGATGCATGAAGACAAAAATATTTCTGAGATGTTTTCCAGATTTCTTGATATCATAAACTCTTTAAAATGTTTAGGAAAGAATTTTGAATAGAAGGATTTTGTGAGGAAAATTCTCAGATCCCTAAGTTCTAAATGATCTCAAAAAGTAACATCAATTAAGGAATCACGAGATTTAAATGTTTATACTATGAATGAACTTATAGGAAATTTAACAACTTATGAAGTTCAATTAAATGAATCACTAAGTCACAACAAACTAAAAATGAAGAAAGAAATAGTCTTCGAAATTAATTCAAATTCTGATATATCTACTGATTCTGACGAGGATTTGATTTTACTGACTAGGAAATTCAAGAAAACATGGAAAGCTAGGAAACATCAAAGGAACAAAAATGATAAACCCTCAACGTCAAAATCATTGAATGACAAGAATTCTTCATCTAGAAAGTATGTATGTTACAACTGTAAGAAACCTGGACATCTTTCTCCAGATTGTCCTATGAAGAAAAATGAAAAGCAAAGTAGGACAAATCAGAAGAAAACGGCTCAGAAAACTCAGAAAAAGTTTTACAAGAAAAAGGCTTTGAAGGTCACTTGGGATGACACGTCTGAAGAGTCTGAATCTGAGGAATCAGCATCAAAATCTTCACATTCAGAAGGAGAACAAGAGTTAGAAGACGTTGCTCATGTGTGCTTCATGGCAGATGAGTCTGAGGTAATATCTGATCCTAAAAGTCATTCAGATTTCAACTTTGATGAATTATTATGTGCTTATCATGCATTATTACAAAAACTTAAATTATGTAAACTGGAAAATAAGAATATTAGAAAATCTTCATCCATTATGGAAGAAGAAAATTGTTTCCTATCTACTACTTTAGAAAAGTTTAAATGTGATAATGAAAATCATGCTAGAGATTTGCAAAAATTTAGATTTAATGAATGTATCTTGCATGAACAAATACAGAATATAAATGCTGAAAAATTAAAGATAGAATCTGAAAATGAAATGTTGAGAAACAATATAAATGAACTTGAATTAAAGATAGATAAATTAAAATTGAGGGAGCAAGATTTAAATTCTACCATTGAGAAATGGAATTTAAGTCAAACTAAGTTAGACAAACTAACTAGTACCCTTGCGGTGTCTTATAAATTTAGCTTAGGATTTGATTATCCTTAATATCCTGAATCTCAAGCCAATAAAGGATTTATTAGTTGCAGTCAAGTAAATCTAAGTCTAAAATTCCTTTTATTATGAAACAAGGTAATAAATATGTAGAAGTAGGTACTTCAAGGGATGAATCATGCAGTAATAATATAAATCAATGTGATTTGTCAAATTGTACTTCTAACATGACTATAAATGTTTCTAAAAATCTTGTTTCTTGTTCTGGAAATTCAGTTTCTAATGTTTCTAAAATTTCAGACAATTATAGTAAACTGAAAATTCAGAAACCTGAGCATGTAATTCAATACATTGGTATTAGACCAATTACTCATTCTGCATGTGAAAACAAAAAATTCTTGTGCAGAAAAAGATTTTGTATGTACGGAAAGTGTTAATACAAGTACAAAATCTTGGTATGAACTTTCAGAAATGTATAAGCATGACCAAAATAAATTAACATCTGATAAAAATATGTTTGGTCTTGATTATACTACATCTGAAAACAAAAAGAATGATTGCAAAAGCAATAATGCTATATGTGAGTATGAAGCTAATGATAAATCAATAGTACTTACTACTAATAAGAATATAAATGATAATGTTAAACTATTTTTAAATAAAAAGAAGAAATATGCATTTAATGAACTTGGTCCTCAACAACATTGGGTACCAAGAAAAAGTTTTTCTTAATTTGTGTTGTAGGAGGAAACAACATCAAAATGGATCTTGGACAGTGAAGCGTCAAGTCACATGACCGGACAAAAAAGTCTATTACAAAATTTTACAAATACCATGAAAGGAAGTGTAACATTTGGAAACAAAAGCAAAGATAAAATCATAGGTATGGGCAATGTTCAAATAACTCCTTGTGTTATTTTGAATGTACTATATGTAGAAAACCTAGGATTCAATTTGCTAAGTGTTATAAAACTAACTGAAAATGGATATTATGTAGTGTTTGAAGATAATGTATGCAAAATAATTGATAAAAATACAGATGAAATTAAGTTTATTGCTAAAAGAAAAGGTTCTATATGTATTTTATCTTTACCTTCTAGTGCAGTTGATTTAAATTCATGTTTGCTAGCTGAAACTAGTGATGCATATCTATGGCATAGAAGGATTGGGCATATAAATATGAGACTATTACATAAACTATTTAGAAAACATTTAGTGAGTGGTTTACCAAAGATTAAATACTCAAAGAACTTTATGTGTGATGCATGTGAGTTAGGTAAACTTCACAAAAACTCTTTTAAATCCAAAACTGATATTTCAAGCAAGAGAGTCTTAGAACTTATACATATGGATCTATTTGGACCAACAAGAATCATGAGTCTTGGTGGTAAACGATATGTATTTGTTTTAGTAGGTGACTTCTCTAGATACACTTGGGTATATTTTCTAGCATCTAAGACAGAAGTTTTTGAAAAATTTAAAATGTTTTGCAATTTTGTTCAAAATGAGCAAAGTGTCTCTATTCAAAAACTTAAGAGTGATCATGGAATTGAATTTGATAATGATCAAATGGATAACTATTGTAATGAGCATGGCATTGATCACAAATTTTCTTTTCCAAGAGCTCCGTGTCAAAATGGTGTTGTTGAGAGAAAGAATAGATCACTTCAAGAAATGGCCAGAACTATGTTGAATGAACATAAGTTACCTCAAAATCTTTGGGCTGAAGCAGTAAATATAGTTTGTTATGTTATTAACAGAAGTCATTTAAGACCTCATGTTAATAAAACTCCTTTTAAAATTATGTTTAATAGGGTTCCAAAAATTTCCTATATGAAACCATTTGGCTGTAAGTGTTTTATTCTTAATACTAAGGATAAAAGAGATAAATTTCAAGCCAAATCGGATGAAGGAATTTTTGTAGGTTACTCTACTAGAAGTAAAGCCTATAGAGTATATAACAAGACTTCTAGGACTATTGAAGAAACCCTCCATGTAAGCTTCAATGAAAATTCTCTTAGAGAATCTCAATCTAAAGCTGATAATGATGATATGATCAATTTTCCAAATGAGTTAGAGATCAATAGAGAGATTGATGATTTATTTGAGAAAATCAAAAATATGAACTTAAATGATCAAACTAATGATGAAAGTGATGGACTTTCAGATGTTGATGAGAATATTGAGGAAAATCAAAGAAATTGGCGTTATTCTTCATCACATCCCATTACTCAAGTCATTGGTAATATTAATGAGGGAGTTAAAACTAGAGCTTCAGTAAATTTAAATAGTATGTGTATGTTTGTTTCTATGGTGGAACCAAGGAATATACAAGAAGCATTATCTAATGAAAATTGGATAGTGGCAATGTAAGAGGAACTAAATCAATTCATCAGAAATGATGTATGGGAATTAGTCTCTCCACCAGAAAATCAGTCTATAATAGGTACAAAGTGGATCTTTAGAAACAAAACTAACGAAACTAGTCAAATTATAAGGAATAAAGCTAGATTAGTTGCACAAGGGTATACACAAGAAGAAGGATTAGATTATGATGAAACATTTGCTCCTGTGGCTAGGTTAGAAAGTATTAGAATATTATTGGCCTATGCTTTTTATATGGATTTTAAATTATATCAAATGGATGTAAAGAGTGCATTTCTAAATGGTTTAATTAATGAACAAGTCTATGTAAAACAACCACCTAGATTTGAAGATATTAAAAATCTTGACTTTGTGTATAAATTGAAGAAAGCCTTATATGATTTGAAGCAAGCACCTAGATCATGGTATGAAAGATTGTCTACTTTTTTAATAGAAAAAGGCTTTATCATGGGAAAAGTGGATCATACTCTATTTATTAAGAGAGATGGTAAAGATCAGATTGTTGTTCAAATATACGTGGATGATATAATCTTTGGAGCAACCTTTGATAAGTTGATAGAAATATTCTCTAAAGAGATGACTAATCAGTTTGAAATGAGTATGATAGGAGAACTTTCATATTTTCTAGGACTTCAAATTAAGCAAATGGATAAAGGTATATTTTTAAATCAGGAAAAATATGTAGTTGAAATGCTTAAGAATAATTTTAATGATACAAGGATTCGAGGAACTCCTATGAGTACTATTTTAAAGTTAGATATTGATGACATAGAAAAATCTATAGATCAAAGAAAATACAGAAGTATGATTGGTCTTTACTTTATTTGACTGCTAGTAGACCTGATATTATGTTTGCTGTGTGTGTTTGTGCTAGATTTCAATCTAATCCTAAAGAATCACACTTAATTGCAGTTAAAAGAATATTTAGATATATACAAAGAACTAAAAATTTCGGATTGTATTATTCTAAGGATAGTTCAATAGATCTTATTGGATATACTGATGCTGATTATGTAGGATCTAAATCTGATAGAAAGAGTACTAGTGGCACATGTCAATTATTGGGAAATAATTTGGTGTCATAGTTTAGTAAAAAGCAAAACTATGTAGCACTTTCTACTACAGAAGCTGAATATGTTGCTGCTGCATTGTGTTGCACTCAAATTCTGTGGATAAGGCAAACTTTAGAAGATTTTGGATTATCTTATGATACAACTGAGATTTATTGTGACAGTAGTTCTGCAATAAATATTTCTAAAAATCCTGTATTACATTCAATAGCAAAGCATATAGAGGTTAGACATCATTTTCTAAGAGATAACGTAATTAAAGGAAAAATTAAATTAGAATTTGTGTCTAGTAAAAATCAATTAGCTGATATATTTACAAAACCTCTAAACGAAAATACATTCTGCAACATTAGATTAAATTTAGGTATTTGTAGGCTATGTGATATGTAAAATGCTTAAACTCCACATAAAAAGATAAATATTATTGATGATGTTGTTCACCTCATAGATATTATATACTTATTATAAATATCTAAAGTAATATCTAAACTGCTGCTTAAGATACTATGTATTTATTATAAAATCATAGTAGTATCTTATTGATTTTAAGTAGTTTATCAATTTTAATAGTTTTTACGATTTTAAGTGGAAGTGTAAATGAAAAACATTAAATACTTCTGACATTCTGAAATTTTGATTAAATGTTTTCTTTGAATCAAGGAAAATGCATATGATCATGCATAAATTTGACTTAATTGATTAAACTTGTAGAATAAGTTATATGTAACTCATCTTAAATTATTAATCAAAAGTATAAGCTTATTGAAACTGATTCATATTCTCAGTATAATCATAGAAGTAAAAATTGTATGAGATTTGTGTTTTATTGCATCTGTATTAATGGAATACATATATACTGTGCTTAAAATGAAAAGTGCTTACAAAGTAAAAATCTTTGAGAGTTTATTGATCAGTTTGATCACGAGCCTTTTGTACTTGAGTAGATAGGTTTGTAAGGATTGTTGTCCTGAAAAAGGATTCTTTAAATTTGGCAACCTAAGGTCCTGATCAGATCTGGGATTGTTGACTGAAAGCTCATTACACGGGTACATTAGAAAGCTCTTGTATGATTCAAGCTTTTCAAACTAACTTTTAAAGAAAATTATCAATATTTACTATTTTGAAAAGAAAAAGTTGTTTCATTAATTACAGATATCTTTGAATCGCATATAGTTTATACCAATATGACTACTGATTTATTGAATCAACATTAGTACTTTTGAAAATGTTTATTTGAGATACATTCTTTTATTCTCCTTGAATTAATCGAATTGAGTTCAAAGTTGTGTTTTGATTCATATACAGTAGGAATTGATTCTGGAAATCATTTTTGATGATGTCAGGATAACGGAAGTCTCTAAAAAGAAAATGTAAAAGTATAGTTATACTTAACATCTATTGTCACTACAAGTATATTTTGTATTTTGATTGACTATATTTGAAGTATATTTGAAGGGGGAGGATTAACAATGTCGAAAACAGATTAATATAATTTAGAATACAAATCTTAGTTAATCTGAATTAATGTCCTCTTAAAATCTTGATGAAATAATTTAAAAAGACAAATAAACTATTTTAGATTCAAAGTTCAAATAGTTTACAATTTTCTCAAGATAATGTTAAGTTTAGCATGTATGTTGTTTTCGGAACGTTTCAGTTGGAAGCATCCGAAAATTGTTTTAAGTGTACTAACTAGACGTTATGTTAGATAAGGTAACGTGTAAAACTGCCTCTAGACAACGTTTTACTCGTTAGGTTAGTTAACTCAACGAGATATACTTGAATATTTCAGGTACTTTGATTGAATAAGCTTTATTCAATATTTATTTTATTTCTAAACCCGACTTCTCTTCACGTTGAGTTATACGCCTAAAAACCTTATTTAAACACTTATTACACAGGCACTTAGGTTATTTGTAAACTTTGTCAAGAAAATCTTTTCCGCTTGTTGTTGTTACAACCTGCGACGATGGTCTCCAAGTTCTACAAAGGTCGTGGCAGAGGAAAAGGCAAAAGTAGAAGAGATGCAAAAGGAAAAGAAATAGAGAATGATGAAGTTCCACGTACTTGGTTCAAGAAAATATTTCGAGTGGACAAAAGGTTAGAAGAACTTTATAGAGATTACTTCTTTTCTCAAGATATATTAGATGAAGTTAGACAAGAACTTCAACATACTGATGCAAGTATTACATACATGGGTATTCGAAGTAAATATGATAGAGAATACATAATGAAATGTGCTGAGATTGCATTTTTGGAACAGTATGCAAAATATTTGGAAAAAGGTGTAGGTTCATTAAATAGAACTCCTCAAACTCCTATAAACGGTACAAGACTACATGCATTTGAGGAAGAGCATGAATCAGCTATCCCTACTCCTTCATATTCAAAACAAGTAGAATCAGATATTACTGTAGACAAAACAAAAGTTGACAGTCTTCGAAAGGCCGTTGAAATAGAAAGTGCCTTAGAAGAATTAAAGCAGAAAACTTTTATGGAGCAATTTGAAAAGAAAACAGCAATACTTGAAAAGGAGAAACAAAAATGTTATAGAAGAAGGAAAGTCTGAAAAATTATGTCTAAGGAAACAAAGTCTATTGAAAAAGGAAAATCAGATGAAAATTTATTTCCAAAGGACAATGTATGTCTAGCATTGTACCTTATTGTGCATTTGATAAACTCATCAGTTCCGAACACACTGAAACTGATAAAGATAATGAGACTTTATTTTCCCTTGCTAGAAAACTTGAGAAGAAATCTAAGTCAAATATGAGCTCAAGTTTTTCTATTAATACAAGTCCTGATGATGTAGAAATTGACAAATCAAAGCATCAGGCACCTGACATTGAACAAGTTATTGCAAATATAATTGACAATGTTGAGGCAGTAACTAGTTCAAAGGCTGAATTGTCTAGAGTAGCAAATATTGAAATTGTTAAGACTCCAGAAGAGCTAAAAGTTAACCAACCTTCTACCGAATCTATAGAAGCAGAGTCTGAGAATTCACAGCACAAATCAATGGAATTATCTATTGAACAAAATGAATTATTACAGACAGATACACCGGCTGTAGAATTTGTGAAAAAATTGTACTATGAACATTCTATAGAGACTGAACAGATGAATGTTGAGCATATTGACAATATTCCTAACACTGTTGAAGTTGAAGAATCAAGCTTACTTGAGTAGCTTCAAGATAATATTTTAGAAGAGGAACAACATGACATTCATTTTGTAGAAGAGGTTCCTGAAGATGAATTAAACTCTGAATCACGGCTTCAGGTATCACCTTCTTTTTGTACAATATTAAAAATTCAAGGTAATGCAATTCATTTTAGATATGAAGAAACATTGCAGAAATACAATAATCTGATTACATGTTAGATTCTGCAGGCTTGTCCAATAAAATTCAGAAATTTGATGGAAATAAGAGATCTGTTTGAGTTTCAAGGCCTCATTAAATTCTTGCCAGTAGGAATGAAATGGAAGCAATACACAAAGCTTATTGCAGCTTTTTATAGCAATCTGGTCAAGAATGGAAATTTTCTGAAAACTCAAATAAATGAATAGGAGTTTATGTTGTCTCCTGAGTTAATTTTTGAAGTTTTAGGATTAAAGAATGAAGGTGTTGTTGTTACCAACAGATTTGACATAATAAGACAACTAGAATGGAACATTCAGTCTTTATCAAAAATTCCAGATGTATATTCTGAAATGAGATTAATGGAAAATCTGAATGTAGAGGCAAGGTTTATTGCAAATATATTGCATGCAAATTTATTTCAGAGAGTTGGACACAATTTGGAAGTTAGCAGAAGCTGTTTATATGCAACTTATGGCCTACTGAATAAAATTCAAATAAATTGGTTTGATGTTTTTATGTCTCAACTACAGCATATGAGTTCAAAGTTATTTTATGGTGATGCTATATGTAGAATCCTTGCAAGCCAATTGACTTTATCTGATTGGCCATCTGAAACTAAAGGCATGAGAGCATTTAGTGTCAGAGATTTGCAAAAATTCCAGGCCATGCATAAACCTCAACAACAACAACAACAACCTGATACAGACCATATACAACAACAACAACAATGTTATTCAGTTCAAGCAGAATAGCAAACCCAGCTACCTCCTGACTTAGATGTAGTGCTTAACGACATCAGAAATGAGATTAGGCATCTAGGAGATAAAATATGTAATGTTATAAGTGATATACTTAGGAGGGGTCGATAACTATTTTTGTTTGTTTTTAAATACCAAATGTAATGTTTGTATTACTTGTTCGATTCATTAAACAATACATTTTTCTGTAAATATGTTCAATTATTATTCTTGTTTACAGAAATCATTGTTGTAATTCTCTTATATACATATATATATTCTCTGTAATTATCTTTTTGATTAATGACAAAAAGGGGGAGAAATATTATAAAAAGATGATTATGATCTTAATTGCATATATATATTATAAAAGGAGATGCTATTTAAATGGTTATTGTAACCTAACAGATGATAATTAGAAAACTGATACTTATATAATTATTGACATCTGAGAGGTAAAATTTACACAAACAATAGAAATAAGCTTAAGTGAACTTAAGTCAACAAACAAGATTGTTGAATTAAAAGTTAACCCAACGAAGGTGCTTTGTTGAGTTAAACATATTTCATAATTGATTTAATATGGTTTTGTCATCATCAAAAAGGGGGAGATTGTTGAGTATTTTTGTTTTGATGATGTGTGCTGAATGAAAATAATCATATTTGCTCAATTACTATTGCTTGTGAAAAGAAATTAAAATCATCAATTAATACAGAAAAAGCTTACTGATATAAATACTTGTCTGTATTGGATCTGAAGTTAATAACTAGTAGTTTCGTTGCATTAATTTTTCATTTAGCTAAATGTTAAGTTAACGTGTGTTTTTATTGAAAAGCATGATATGTTTTAATGTTATATCTTCTATATCATGAACAGTGCACGTTTAGACAACTCGTTAAGTTAGAGTTTTGTTTGTATAGAGGTCACGTGAGAACTAGTTAAGTTAGAGGCTTAAAGGTTAAAATAGGTCACATGATAACTTGTTAAGTTAGTGAGTAAAAGAAGAGACGAACTCGTTAAGTTAGTGTTATACACGTGGTGAAATTATAAGTTACTAATGTTGTATTGTATCACGTGAGGTGCTCATGTTTAACTCGTTAAGTTAACATAACTAAACGTGTTGAGTTGCTATATTGAACACTAAGGCAACGCGTTAGGTTAGCGTTATAAACTTAAGTTGTTATTTTTGCACGTGGTAAAATTCTTATTATAAAACATTTGTTTATTACTGGTTCGTTGAGTTATCATAACACAACGGAGATGGTTCGTTGAGATAGCATAACACCACGGACTTAGTTCGTTGAGTTAGCTACAGTACTTGTCACGTGAAATGGCACATGAGGAATTCGTTAAGTTAGAAACGTTATGTTATATATATACTTGTGTTACTCATTTAGTTAACATTAAAGTAACGACTTCTTATTACACCGATGAAAAAACTTTTGGATGAGAAAGTTTATTTTGCAGGAAATTTTTCAGAGATCCAGGACTGATGATTAAAGAAAATTTGAAATATAAACGTGGGTTAGAACGTGTGTGTTTCGATGAATGAAAAAGGAAAGACATGGAGAAGTGGAAAACTAGTAGTGGTTAAACGTGAAGGATATGCATGAAATGAAGATACAGTATAAAAGGCATAGAATTCTCGTTGATCAATTTATCCTTGCACATAAAATGAAAAATCTTTTCAAGGATCAAACTATCCCTACACACCAAAAGAAAAATCTTTTTCAGGGATCAAAAACACCTCTTTAGGAAAAATCTCTCAAGTGGAAGAAAGTTCAGTGAAGCATAAAAAGGTAATATTTTCATCACTAAAGATTTGAAGTATCAGAAGAAAGCAAATTCGGTGAAGCATAAAAAGACAAGATATTCGTCACTGAAGAATTGCTGAAGAAGAAAAAGAAGAAGAAGAAAGATCTCAAACAGGGAGAAAAGTTTTAAATTCTGCAAATTAGTTTTCTCTATTTGTAGTTATGAAATTGTTTAGGTGATACATGGTATCGAAATATAATTGCATCTACAATTTTTGAGGAGAATTGAATTGTATATTGTAATTGAAACCTTGAATAAAAATGATTTTATGAAAACAATGTCTCGACTTGTTTTTGAGTTTTAAAGTTTCAATTATATTTCAGAAAATATTAAAAATACACAATTCACCCCCCTCTTATGTAGCCATACGATCCTACAAACAGTGATAGAGCAAATTAGTAGTCAGGAGGAAGAAGAAAGAACTGAAAATGAAGAAGAAGCTGAACGAAGTCATTTGGACAAAAATGACTTTGCAGATTCCATTGAAGAGCAAGAAACTCTTCAACAATTTATGAAAAGAATTCAAGACGGAGTGGAGAGTTCTGCCAGCTCTCCACCACAGATAGAAGCAAAAGCAAAAATTCAGGAATCTGCAGAACATGTTCAAGTTCAGCATATGGAAGAGGAAGATCAAGAACAAACCCCTCTAGAACAACAAAGTCACATTCTTGACCTGACTAAAGCAATAGTTCTGAATGAAGTACATTTTTGGAGTCAAGAAGCATATCATAAATACCAAGAAATTAGGGGTTATGATATTATATACAGTAGACTAGCAAATTGGGACGGAATGCAAGAAATCAAAGAATTATTTGAATACCAAGGTCTACTAAATTTTATTTCTCAAGAAAGAGGGCATGCAGTATGTGAGAATCTAGTGCCCTGCTTTTATGTTAATTTAAGAGAAGAAGAAGGAAAATTAATTTCCAACGTGGAGGAAGCGGATGTACAGATAACACCTAAGCTTCTCCACAACATTTTTGGGTTAAAAAATGAAGGACAAGAAATTTTGGAAAGTACAACTACCGTTGAATGGACAGAATAGGAAATCAAGGATAGTTTAACTATCAATCCTAGTGTGCCTTTATTAAATAGACTGAAGCATTTAAATTGTAAAGCACACATGATAGCTAACATTTTGATTAAGAATGTCTATCAACGACAAGGCCATGACATAGAACTGAGTCAATTTGTCAAATGGGCCACATTTGCAGTTGTAAATAGAATTCAAATAAATTGGTCTATAGTTTTTGTCTCCAAGCTGAGAATAGTAAAGAAGAAATTATTTTATGGAGATTTGATTCCACTACTGATGGTGGATTGTATCGTTTTCACTAAATGGGCATCAAAAAGGATCAAATCAAGAACCATTTCAGTGAAAGAGTACAGAAATTTTGTAGTTGCAGAGATTGTTGTACCTTCTAGAGACATTACAGGAGTTGTAGAGAGAATTAATCAATTAGAGCAACAATTAGAAAAACTCCAGAAGGAAGTAGATGAACTTAGGAATAGAGGCTAATTGTATTGTTCGTCTACTTGTATATAATTGTATGAAAAATATCTGATTTGATTGTATTGTAATTGATTCATATTAATGAATATATGTTTTTCAGATATACTTTTCATGTGTGTTTTGAATGTGGAATGAATGGAATATATTGAATGTTATATAATTTGTGGAACATTGTGAATGAATGTTTAACAGATTTACAATTTGCTGAATGACAGGATAGATGCTTGAAAATTTCTGCATGTTGCAAGGTAAAATGTAAATTCTGCATAACATAAAATGACCTACAAGTTAAATATTTATATAATGTTCAGATTTAAATGAATTTTGATTAGAATGATACATTAATAACATAGATTTAACTTTATTTCAATTAGCAGAATGTAGAGAAAAAAAACAGAGAGGTACTTACAAAGAGTAAACTTAGAAGTTGCCAAGTGTTAACTCAACGAAGTAAGTTTGTTGAGTTAAACTTAACTCCATGAGGTCAGTAATATAATATAAGGTCACTCCGTTGAGTTATCTGTAACTCAACGAGGTTAGTCCGTGGAGTTAGCAATAGTAACCGACTTTGTTCCGTTGAGTTATCTGTAACTCAACAAGGTTAGTTCGTGGATTAAGCAGAACGGTTATTCTTTTAACCATGAACAAAACTTCGTCGGCTTAGCGGTTACCAAAATTTGAAATTAATAGTGGTACATGTACCCAAAAAAATAGGAACCACGATGCACGTTGCAAGACACATTATTGCAATGAGATTTATTCACTTTATGGATGTGCATTATATATATAAAACAGAATGTTATTTACGAGTTACCAGCACTTTTAAAAGTAAGAAGAAAAGCATTGGGGGAACTGGAAGGAGAAGCAACTGATTCAACTTCGTCCATCAACAAATATTTACTGAATGGAAAGCTTCAGACTGGTATGTAATTAATCTTCTGCTGTTTATTTATGAGCACATGGACTCGTTCTCTAAGCACTAAACGATTAGTACAAACACCTACCCAGGAATATTCAACACAAAGGCGTACTGAAACATTTTCTGAATTAGACTTTAACGAAATTCTTTAGGGTATAGCTAACCTTTCTTTAAAAGAGAACGTAGAGATGACTACTCCAGTAGAAAAACCATTAGGAGAAATTCTGTATCCTGAATTAGTTGATGAACCTTCATGTATTCGATTGCCAAACTTTGAGGGAGAGAGGTTTGAATTGAAATCTAATTATATTAGTCAATTGCCACATTTTCATGGATTAGAAAGAGAGGATGCCTACTATTTCCTTAGAGAATTTAATGAAGTTTGTCAAATGATGAAAATGTCGAACAAGAGTATAGATGCTATTAAACTTAGATATATCCCTTTTGCTTTAAAAGACACAGCTAAGAGATGGTTATATACTCTATCGCCTGATTCAATTTCTGCATGGACTGAATTTTGCTCTATTTTTCTGGAAAAATATTATCCAACACATCAAATGATTAAAAAGAAAAAAGAAATATTAATGTGTAGCCAAAAATAGGGTGAATCATTTTGGAAATATTTTGAAAGATTTAGAAATTTACTGACTCAATGTTCACATCATGCAATGAGTAAAGCACAATTAATAAGTATAATTTATGATGGCATAGATGTTTCAACAAAATCTTTATTAGAATCTACTTGTCAAAATGGATTTCTGAAACTATGTAGTGAAGAAGCATGGGCATATTTAGAAAACTTTGCAAAAAGAACTACATAGTGGGAAAACTCGGCTGAAGCTATTTCAGATAAAAGAATATTGCCAAGAGGAATGCATGAAATAGAATCAAGTACTATGCTTGAAGTGAAATGAACTGAATTAACAAAGAAAATAGAAGAGTTATCATTAAATCAAAAGCTAGATGAAAAGAATACAAACATTAATGATTTAGATATTATTTATGCTACAAACTAGAAAGATAACTTTGGAAATTCTTATAATCCTAATTGGAGAAATCACTCGAATTTATCTTAGAGAAACAACAATTTCCAAGGAGGAGAAAATGTAAATGAGAAGAATATAAGTTATGAAGCATTACTAGAACAAGGATCTAAAATAGAGAAATTAGAAAAGATAATCCAACAATTAAACAATCGTCTGAATTTTGTATTTGGAAATGCTGCAATTCAAAATCACAATAGAAATATACCACTTAGATAGAAGGAATCAATGGAAGTTAGACCCACTAGAGGATTGCCAATACAAGCAATACCTAACCCTGTCAATAGAACTATTAATGAAATTGATACCTCTTCTAGGAGGATAGCTGAATGAAGCAATATAACTAAAGCAACTATCTGTATATATATGTTTATTTATAGTTAATAGTATTGTAGAGTTAGTCCTTAACTCAACGGACTAAGTTCATTGAGTTATGCCCTAACTCCACGAGGGTGTGCAGTAGTTATGTTAATTTTTATCTCTGCTAAATTTTTGTTTATGTTATACAGAATCAACAAATGGAATTGATGCAATTACCATTGGATGCACTAAGGGAAGTACTAAGTAACTTATCAGCTAAAGATCTATGCAGGCTGTGTTCTGTATCAAAGGAAATTAAAGACTATGTTGGAGAAAAATATTTTCAGGGACTACAAGCTACAAAAATGACTAATATTAGAGATGGATTCATATAGAAGTCATTTAATTGTAGTTCAATTACCCATGAATATCTGAATATGGAAGAAACTATTGGAATTTCACCCAATACATTAGAAGGAATAGATCATGTTATGGGGATGGATGAAGGATTAATCATATACAGAACCAGACCAAGGTATGCAAGTCTATTATGTTAGGACCTTAAGGCTTACCAGAGGGGGGGTGAATGGTTAAAATTCGTTTCTTAACCTTTTAGAGGTAGTTTAATGTAAAGTGATAGCAAGCATACAATAAAGGAAATCACATAAAGATTTTTAGGTGGTTCACCACTAACTGCTAGTCCACCCCCAAGGGATACTTGGGCTTCACTAAACTCTTGCAAACTTACAATCACTTGCTTTAAGGTTTAAGCAAGAACCAACTAACCATTCACTTGAGCTTCATTGTCGAAGCTTCAATCAATCCTTTCTCTGAAGTTTTAATCCGTGTACATCAGTAAACACTATCTTGTGAACAACAGAGTTGAATGCGTGATGAACTTTTGAAATTTGGTTTGTAAGTGTTGAAGATGATTTGATCTCTAAAGCTTTTCTTCTATTGAGCTTGGTGTAAGTATATGTATGATCAAAGCGCTACTTAAATCCGTTGTTTGTATCTTGTATATATACCAAACATGTGTAACAATCATATTTTCTTCCAACGGATGTATTCTACTGTACTTGATTAGACTCTAGTCCCAAATACGGTAAGTTACCATTTAGAAAGTTATTTCAAGATGTCTTACCGATTTTCCTAACCTTTCGGATAGTTAGTTGTGTAACTCTCCGAAGAATATCTGTAACTCACCGAAAGATCACTTAAACCTTTCTGCCATGTAGGATTCTAGAATATATACTACAAGCTGTCATTCAATCGGATACTTATAACTGTAACTTACCGAATAGTTATTTAATTGTCGGATAGTTGGCTACAGTAACTCTGCGTTAACTTTCTGATTGCTTCAATTCAGCACGTGCATAAAAGATTGACTTAAGTTTCGGATGGTTATCCTTGTAACTCACCGAAATGCTTCAAGATTTCGGATAGTTATCTTTCTAACTCTCTGAAAACTTATTTGAGCTTCTCTTTGGAATTCTGCACGTGGGAAATTCAATGACTTAAGTTTCGGATGGTTATCCCTGTAACTCATCGAAATGCTTCAGGATTTCGGATAGTTATCTTTCTAACTCTCTGAAAATATATTTGAGCTTCTTTCTGGAATTCTGCACATGGGAAATTCAATGACTTAAGTTTCGGATAGTTAAACTGTAACTTACCGAAACTCTCTTTGAGATTTCGGATAGTTATCTAACTCTCCGATTTTTCCTTTAAGCTTTTGACTGCCGACTTCTCTATTCTACACGTGCGTAATAGGATGACTTAAGTTCTAGAAAGTTATACCTGTAACTTACCGAAAAACTCGAATAGTTATCTAACTCTCTAAAAAGAAAACTCAGATAGTTATCTAACTCTCCGACAAGTCCTTTAAGCTTCCATTTTGTATTTCTGCATGTGATTTATTGAATGACTTAACTTTCGGATAGTTATACCTATAACTCTCTGAAAAGTCCTTTAAGCTTCCAAATAGTTAACTCATTAACTATCCGATCATTCAATCCTCCTTATCCTAAGAAATACAATTCTTAACTGTCCGATTAAATAACTCTCCGAAGGCTTTGTAAAATCGGATAGTTATCCTTCTAACTATCCAATGGACTTGCTGTTGTTTTACTCTTTGGACCTGTAACTGTCTGATTTTCCTGTAACTTTAAGGTAGTATCATTTGGAACCTTCTCCATCTGTTCGTCTGCATGGAATTTGTTCTATCTGCCTTCTGATCTAATGCTACATTGACTTAACTGTGAAATACAATATGTTTCCTCACATAGGTTTTGCATTATCAAAATACTAAGGTCCTAACATATTACCTAATATTTTGATAAGAAATCCTATAACAAGAGAAGAATGGAACATAGGAAGACCTAATAGATATGAAGTACCAACTGTAAATTATCGGTCAGCTTTAATATTTTCTGATAAAAATTCTACCATTCCTAAAAAATTATATTATTGGAGACCTACAGGAAATTGGGATGAAGATTTATGTTTGAGTGTGTATAATTTCTAAATAGATCTTGCACTGAAAATACTATGATATATCTAGGACGGAAATCATTAATTAATAGCATGCATATCATACTTAATGGATATATATATCTTGTCACAGATATATCAGTTGTATTTAGATCTGATTTATACATAGTGAGCATAAACAGTTATGATGAATATATAGAAATTTTACCTATACCGGGAGAAATAGCTAAACCACCATCTGCAGAATTTGATAAAATTCAAATAGGAATGTGGTATAATGATTATGATGATCCTACTTTATGTCTGATAAGATGGTGGGATGAGTTGATGAAATTTCAAATATGGATTATGAAAGACATAAATGAATGGAAGTGGGAAGAGGAATATATTAAAATAGATGTAGAAATAGAAACTGCTACATTATCTTGGAACCGAAAAGGATCCCTTTTTGCATTTCATTTCATTAATGGTAATACACTTGTATTTATCATTGATAATATATTACAAGTTTACAAATTAAGAAGGAACAAGAATGGCATTAAAATAGAATTAATAGCAAGAAGAATTATGCCTAAAAAGTTTGCTTGGATTGACACGTTTATTCCATTTGTTTCTACTTTTCAATCATGTTCTTAAGCTGTGATGTTCTGTGTTTAATGTTGTGTATTCTGCATTTATTTTAGAAAAAAAGAAAAGAAAAAATGTTAGTTTTCATTCTAAGTTATAAAAGAAAACAAAAACAAAATATCAATCCAGTTTGTTGGTATCTGTTCTGGGAAACCAACTGGCTTGCTTGTGAGCCACCCAAGGTGTAGGAGTTTGGGTTCCACACAAGACACTAATTTATCAATATCTATTAAATGTTATTTTCTTATATATTCTGCTTTTATCTGTGAATGAAAAGTTTTTCAGAATCAAAAATCAGAATATGCAGAAGGAGATACAAACGAAACAAGGTATGTAACTGATTACTTATCCTGAATTTAGATTTAAACTCATTCGTTGAGTTAGGTGCTAAATCAACGAAACTTTATTCATGCCTACTACAATTACTGTATTTATTGTCAAATCTTTTGCATTAAGGACAATGCAAAATGTAGGTATGGGGGAGAGGTAATTAAAGTAACAGCCATGTAAGTTTGTTAACTAAAGGAATTAAAATGGTACTAAAAAGTTTTGTGGAAATTGAAAATTTTTATGAACTTGCTGTAACTATCCGATAATTGAGACTGTAAAATTTTTATAAATTGTAACTACTTGAATGTCATATTTAGAAAGCTATATAATATGCTATAGAATTTACTATTTATGCAAATCTAGATATAGTATCTTATGTTTTTTTCTGAATTTCATGAGTTTAACAGTTTCACGATTTTAAAATGAAATCAGAATGCTTAATGAAAAAAATTATTTGAAGTCCTGAAGGAGCAGAAATATGAATTCTAGATTAAATGAAACACATATGATTAAAGATACATTTAATTTGACTGATTATACTTGTAGAATGATTTATGTGTAGATCTTATTAAACTACAGAAAAAGTATGAGCTTATTGTTATGGATTCATATTTTCAGTAAATGATAGAAGTAGGACTATATGAGATTGGTGTTTACTGCATCTATATTAATGAAATATGTACATATATAGTATGTGATTAATGTTTTTGTTGTGATTACTGAAAAGAAAAAAAAAAAAAAAAAAAAAAAAAGAGAGAGAAAAAAAAAAAAACTTTGAGAGTTTATTGACTTGTTTGATCATGAGCCTTTTGTACTTAAGCAAATAGGTATGTAAGGATTGTTGACCTGAAAAATGACTCTTGAAATATGGCAACCTAAGATCCTGATCAGATCTGGGATTGTTGATTGAAAGCTCATTACATGCGTACATTAGAAAGCTCTTGTATGATTCAAGCTTGTCAAATTAACTTTTAAAGTACAAAAATACATATACTGTTCTAAAAAGATACAAGTGTTTTGTGAAATACAGATATCTTATGAATCGAGTATACTTTTTGTTATCTAGAATTGCTGAAAAATGAATCTAGAATTGACTTTTGAAGTTGTTTAATGGAGATATAATTCTTTATTCTACTTGTCTTAATCAGATTGAATTGGATTGTACTTTGATTCGTATGTTGTTGAAATTTCTTCTAGAAATCTTATTGGAAAATTTAGGATGACAGATGATGAAAAGAAGAACAAACGATAATATAATTAACACCTTTGTGATGACGATATACTTTGTACGTAATTTGCATATATTCTAAGTATATTTGCAAGTTGAAGAGGAAAAACAATATTACTGAAACATACAAAATATCTATATAATAATACTAGTTCTTATGCTGAATATAAAAAAAAGAAAAAAAGGGGAAGAATTAATTCTAGCACTTTTAGAAGGACCCATTAATTAGATCTTAGTTTGCTAAGGGACTAGCAAAATTTAGGTATGGGGGAAGTGTTTAGAATGAAAAAGTGCATAATATTAACGGTTAAATGATGGTTAATTGCATAATATTTAGCTTATAATATGAGAATTAAACCATTATGTTATAATTGCACTATTATAAGCTTTAATTAAAGAATCTGCTTAATTTTGGGGAATTAATGTTAATTTAGTACATTTTTGAACTGTCGATAAGTTGCAGGTTGTGAAATCCTTAAGTATCTGAATTTTCTGATATTTCAAACAGTTATGTTTAACATACCGAACATGTATCGGATAGTCATGTTTAAATTACCGAATAGTTATGTTTTAAAAGAATATTTTATTATTTCCTAGAGTACACGTGTCGAAACCATAATGCATGACTTAAGTGAACTTTCGGTGAGTTATCTATAACTATCCGAAATTGTAGCTGGGCATCGGATAGTTATATGTGTAACTCTCCGAAATCTCCTTTTATTTATAAAATAGCTGTGGACACGTGTTATGTTCTAGGAAAGTGACTTAAGTGGATTTTCGATAATTTATCTCTAACTATCCGAAATGCATCTAGGCATCGGATAGTTAGACCTGTAACTCTCCGAAATGTTTCTTTTATTATTAAACTGCTGCTGACACGTGTCGAGATCTAGTAGATTAACTTAAGTTATATATTAGTGAGTTATTTGTAACTATTCGAAATGCATCTAGGCATCGGATAGTTAAGTTTGTAAGTATCCAAAATGCACTTACAGGAAGTAATAAAAATATAGTTGGCACTGATATTGAATCAATTTAACTATCCTTAAGTAATCTTTTCTGAATTTTTCTTAAATAAATTGACTTCAATAAAAAATCAGAATTTCATAAATTCTTAACTACAAGAAAACTGTATTTCGAAAATAGATATTTTGTTCTATTTTGTTTTGTTTTTTTTTTAATGATAAAGACATTAAATTCTAAAACTACCTTATAACAAACCAAAATACAATGAACATGACCATTTAAATATCAGATAACCTATAGATACCAAGTTCTAATCATAATTTTGAGAAAGTATTTTCATCAAAGGGTTTTGTAAATAGATCTGCTAATTGTTCTATGGTAGGAACAAAGTTTAATACTAATTTTCCTTTTATAACATTATCCCTTAGAAAATGAAGTCGAACTTCTATATGTTTTGCTCATGAATGTAACACAGGATTTTTAGATAAACTTATTGTAGAACTACTATCACAGAAAATCTTAGTTGGTTCATAGTCTAAATTAAAATCTTTTAAGGTTTGTCTGATCCATAGGATTTGAGCACAGCAAAGTGCAACAACTATATATTCGGCTTCAGTTGTAGATAATGCTACACAATTTTGCTTTTTACTGAACCATGACACTAAAGAATTACATAACAATTGACAAGTGCCACTGGTGCTTTTTCTTTCAAACTTACATCCTGCGAAATCAACATCACTATAACCTACTAAGTTTAAAGAACTATGTTTAAAGTAAAATAGTCTGAAATTGATGGTTCCTAATAGATATTTAAAAATTCGTTTAACAGCAAGTAGGTGTGATTCCTTTGGATTAGATTGATATCTAGCACAAGTACACACACTAAACATAATATTTGGTCAACTAGCTATTAAATAGAGTAATGAACCAATCATACTTCTATATTGTTTTACATCTACAGTTTTTCCAGAGTCATCTTTATCCAACATGGTGATAGTACTCATTGGTGTATTCTTTGTTTTAGTGTTGTCTAAACCAAACCTCTTTAATAAATCTTGAGTATATTTTTCTTGTAAAATAAAAGTACCCTGATCTAATTGCTTAATTTGTAAGCCTAGGAAAAATGATAGTTCACCCATCATACTCATTTCAAATTGATTAGTCAAGTCTTTCGAAAAGGACTCAACTAATTTATCATTTGTTGCTCCAAATATGATGTCATCTACATAGATTTGAACTACTAATATATCGTTTTCAATCTTCTTGATAAAAAGAGTGTGATCTGCCTTTCCCATAGAATACCCTTTTTCCATAAGAAATTTAAATAATCTTTCATACCAAGACCTAGGAGCTTGTTTAAGGACATATAGTGCCTTCTTAAGCTTGTAAACATACTCAAGATGTTTTGAATCTTCAAAACCTAGAGGTTATTTTACATACACTTCTTCTTTTATATATCCATTTAAAAAAGCAGTCTTAACATCCATTTGATATAATTTGAAATCCATATAACAAGCATAAGCTAACAAAATTCGTATTGATTCTAGTCTAGCAATAGGAGCAAATGTTTCATCATAGTCAATTCCTTCCTCTTGCTTGTAACCTTGAGCAACTAATCTAGCTTTATTTTTAACTATATGTCCATCTTGATCTACTTTGTTTCTAAATACCCACCTTGTTCCTATTATGGACTGATTTTCAAGTGGTGAAACTAGATCCCATACCTCATTTCTTATAAATTGATTTAGCTCATCTTGCATGGCTAAATACCAAAATTCATCTTCTAAGGCATCTTCAATTTTCTTAGGTTCTAGCAAAGAAACAAATGAATAAGCACCACAGATGTTGACTACTAATGACTGAGTCCTAACTCCTTGATTAGGATTGCCTATTATCTGATCAATAGGATGAGATGAAGCATAACGCCAATTTCTATGTTGTTCCACATTTTCTATAGGTACGACATTATTTTCTTCTAAATTTTCATCATTCAAACTTAAATTTCTTATTCTGTTAGATAATCTATCATTTCTCTGTCAACATCATTTGGTACTATTTCTAGGAGAATTTCCAAATCAAGGTTTTCAACATGTCTTAAATCCAAATGAGAATTTTCATGAAATTTCACATGTAGGGTTTCCTCAATGGTTTTTGTTGATTTATTATAAACTCTATATGCTTTACTTCTAATGGAATAACCAACAAAAATACCTTCATCTGATTTGGCTTTAAATTTGTCTCTTCGTTCCTTAGTGTTTAGAATAAAACACTTACAGCCAAAGGGTTTTAAATAACTTATTTTGGGAACCCTGTTATACCATATCTCATAAGGAGTTTTATCTAAAATTGGTCTTAGATGTACTCTATTTATAACATAGCATGTTGTATGAACTGCTTCTGCCCAGAGAAATAACGGTAACTTATTCTCATTTAACATGGTTCTGGACATTTCCTAAAGTGATTTGTTTTTACGTTCTACTATCCCATTTTGTGAATGAGCTCTTGGAAATGAGTACCTATGATCTATGCCTAATTCTTCACAAAATGTGTCCATTTGATCATTATCAAATTCTGTACCATGATCACTCTTAAGTTTTTGAATTTTAACATTTTGCTCATTCTGAACTTTATTACAGAATATCTTAAGTATTTCAAAAACTTTAGTTTTATTAGCTAGAAAATAGACCCAAGTGAATCTAGAATAGTCATCAACTAGTACAAAAGCATAATGTTTACCTCCTAGACTAGTTGTTCTAGTAGGTCCAAATAAATCCATATGCACTAGTTCTAATACTCTTTTGCTTGTTATTTCATTTAAGCCTTTAAAGGATGTTTTATGTAATTTACCTAGTTGACATGCATCACACATAAACTCTTTCGAGTACTTAATACTAGGTAAACCTCTAACTAGATTCTTTTTAGACAGCTTTTGTAATAATTTTAAGTTTGAGTGTCCTAGCCTTCTATGCCATAAAATGACTTCATCCGATTTTGCAATTAAACAAGCATTGTCTTTAATAATATCAAAAGGCAAATTTAGAATACAAACAGATCCTTTTTTGTATGCAGTGAATAAAATTTTGTTTGTAGACATGTCCATAATTTTACAAGAATCTCTTTCAAAAATTACTTTGTAAATCTTCATTAAAACAGGATCACTCAATAATTAAAACCTAAGTTTTCCACTAATAAGACATTATTTATAAAGCATTTCTCAGTTACCTGAACCTTGCTAGACCAAAGGATATTTGTTTTGCTTTTATTTCCAAAGGTAACTTGTTTGTTCTTGGTCTTTGTTATTTCTGTAAGTAATCATATATTTCCAGTCATGTGGCTAGATGCTCCATTGTCCATTATCCATTTTGATTTGTGTACCTCACTGGATTTTGCCATAAAGCATACATTTGTCAAATTTTCTTCTGAATCTGATGTTGATGAGGATTCGTTGTCTAATGTTGAATCCTTTGTTTCTTCACTTTGTGAAGCTGAAGAGTCATCCCATGTCACTTTAAATGCCCTTCTCTTTCTAAATTTCTTATTCCTGAAATTCCTTCTTGAATTCTTCTTATCTTTGTTGAGAGGACAATCAATTTGAAAGTGACCCGACCTGTTGCACTTGTAGCATATACTTTTGTCTTTCTTGAATGACTTCTTCTCCATATCTCCAAATGTCTTTGCTAACCTGAAGTTCTTGCATTTCTTCAATAGATTTCTAAATTTTTTGGTCAACAATAGTAAATCATCGTTAGAATCTGTAGGATCGTATGGCTACACAAGAGGGAGGTGAATTGTGTATTTTTAATATTTTCTAAAATATAATTGCAACTTTAAAACTCAAAAACAAGTCGAGACATTGTTTTCATAAAATCATTTTTATTCAAGGTTTCAATTACAATATACAATTCAATTCTCCTAAGAAATTGTAGATGCAATTATATCTCGATACCATGCATCATCTAAACAATTTCATAACTACAAATAGAGAAAACTAATTTGCGGAATTTAAAACATTTCTCCTTGTTTGAGATCTTTCTTCTTCTTCTTTTTCTTCTTCAGCAATTCTTCAGTGACAAATATCTTGTCTTTCTCTGCTTCACCAAATTTGCTTTCTTCTGATACTTTAAATCTTCAATGACATAAATAATACCTAATTCTACTTCACTGAATTTTCTTCCACTTGATACTTCAAATCTTCAATGACATAAATTTAACCTTTTCAGCTTCATTGAATTTTCTTCCACTTGATACTTCAAATCTTTAGTGACATAAATTTAACCTTTTCTACTTCACTGAATTTTCTTCCACTTGAGAGATTTTCCCCAAAGAGGTGTTTTTGATCCCTGAAAAAGATTTTTCTTTTGGTGTGCAGGGATAGTTTGATCACTGAGAATTCTATGCCTTTTATACTGTATCTTCATTTCATACATATCCTTCACATTTAATCACTACCAGTTTTCCACTTCTCCACGTCTTTTCTTTTTCCTTCATCGAAACACACACGTTCTGACCCACGTTTATATTTCAAATTTTCTTTAATCATCAGTCCTGGATCTTTGAAAAATTTCCTACAAAATAAACTTTCTCATCCAAAGAATTTTACATCAAGTGTAAAAAGAAGTCGTTACTTTAATGTAAACTAAACGAGTAACACAAGTACATGTAACTTAACGTTTCTAACTTAATGAGTTCCTCATGTGCCATTTCATATGACAAGTACTGTAGCTAACTCAACGAACTAAGTCTGTGGTGTTACGCTAACTCAACGACCCAACTTAACCTTTCTTTCGGAAGGTTAAACGATAACTCACTGAAAACAGTTTAAGTTTCAGATAGTTACGGTTGTAAGTCACCGAAAAACTCTTTATACCATAAAACTAGTGAGACACGTGTCAAGACTTGAAAACATGACTTAAGTTACCTTTCAGATAGTTACAACTATAAGTCTCCAAAAAAACTTTAACTCATCGATTTAGTAATAAATAAATGTTTTTATAATAAGAATTTTACCACATGCAAAAATAACAACTTAAGTTTATAATGCTAACCTAACGCGTTACCTTAGTGTTCAATATAGCAACTCAACGCGTTTAGTTATGTTAACTTAACGAGTTAAACATGTGCACCTCACATGATACAATACAACATTCGTAACTTATAATCTCACCACGTGTATAACACTAACTTAACGAGTTCGTCTCTTCTTTTACTCACAAACTTAACGAGTTATCACGTGACCTATTTTAACCTTTAAGCCTCTAACTTAACGAGTTCTCACATGACCTCTATACAAACAAAACTCTAACTTAATGAGTTGTCTAAACGTGCATTGTTCATGATACAGAAGATATAACTTTAAAACATATCATGCTTTTCAATAAAAACACACGTTAACTTAACGTTTAGTTAAATGAGAAATTAATGCAACGAAACAACTAGTTATTAACTTCAGATCCAATACAGATAAGTATTTATACCAGTAAGCTTTTTCTGTATTAATTGATTATTTTAATTTCCTTTCACAAGCAATAGTAATTGAGCAAATATGATTATTTTCATTTAGCACACATCATCAAAACAAAATACTCAACAATCTCCCCCTTTTTGATGATGACAAAACCATATTAAATCAATTATGAAATATGTTTAACTCAACAAAGCACCTTTGTTGGGTTAACTTTTAATTCAACAAAGTTGTTTGTTGACTTTAGTTCACTTAAGCTTATTTCTATTGTTTGTGTAAATTTTACCTCTCAAAACTAAAACTCTTAGATGTCAATAATTATATAAGTATCAGTTTTATAATTATCATCTGTCATATTACAATAACCATTTAAATATCATCTCCTTTTATAATATATATGCAATTAAGATCATAATCATCTTTTTATAATATTTCTCCCCCTTTTTGTCATTAATCAAAAAGATAATTACAGAGAATATATATATATAAGAGATATATTTACAACTCTTTCTGTAAACAAGAATAATAATTGAACACATTTACAGAAAAATGTATTGTTCAATGAATCAAACAAGTAATACAAACATTACATTTTGTATTCAGAAACAAACAAAAATAGTTATCGACCCCTCCTAAGTATATCACTTATAACATTACATATTTTATCTCCTAGATGCTTAATATCATTTCTGATGTCGTTAAGCACTACATCTAAGTCAGGAGGTAGCTGGGTTTGCTGTTCTACTTGAACTGAATAACTTTGTTGTTGTTGTATATGGTCTGTATAATCAGGTTGTTGTTGTTGTCGTTGAGGTTTATGCATGGCTTGGAATTTTTGCAAATCTTTAACACTAAAGGCTCTCATGCCTTTAGTTTTAGAGGGCCAGTCGGATAAAGTCAATTGGCTTGCAAGGATTCTACATATAGCATCACCATAAAATAACTTTGAACTCATATGCTATAGTTGAGAAGTAAAAACATCAAACCAATTTATTTGAATTCTATTCAATAGGCCATAAATTGCATATAAACAGCTTCTATTAACTTCCAAATTGTGTCCAACTCTCTGAAATAAATTTGCATGCAATATATTTGCAATAAACATTGCCTCTGCATTTAGATTTTCCATTAATCTCATTTCAGAATATACATTTGGAATTTTTGATAAAGACTGAATGTTCCATTCCAATTGTCTAATCATGTCAAATCTGTTCGTAACAACACCTTCATTCTTTAATCCTAAAACTTCAAAAATTAACTCAGGAGACAATATAAACTCCTGTTGATTTATTTGAGTTTTCAGAAAATTGCCATTCTTGACCAGATTGCTATAAAAAGCTACAATAAGCTCTATGTATTGCTTCCATTTCGTTCCTACTGGCAAAAATTAAATGAGGCCTTGAAACTCAAATAGATCTCTTATGTTCATCAAATTTCTGAACTTTATTGGACGAGCATGTAGAATCTGACATATAATCAGATTATAGTATTTCTGCAATGCTTCTTCAGAGCTAAAATGAATTAAATTACCTTGAATTCGTAATACTGTACACAAAGAAGGTGATACCTAGAGCTGTGATTCAGAGTTTAATTTATCTTCAGGAATCTCTTTTCAAAATGAATGTCATGTTGTTCCTCTTCCAAAATATTATCTTGAAGCTGTTCAGGTAAGCTTGATTCTTTAGCTTCAACAATGTTAGGAACATCTTCAATATGCTCAACATTCATCTATTCAGTCTCTATAGAATCTTCAGAGTTCAATTTTTCCACAAATTCTACAGTTGGTGTATTTGTCAGTAATTGTTCATTTTGTTCAATAGATATTTCCATTGAGTCATGTTATGAATTCTTAGACTCTACTTCTATAGATTCTGAAGAAGGTTGGTTAACTTTTAGCTCTTCTAGAGTCTTAACATTTTCAATATCTGCTACTCTAGACAATTCAGCCTTTGAACTAGTTACTACCTCAACATTGTCAATTATATCTGCAATAACTTGTTCAATGTCAGGTGCCTGATGCTCTGATTTTTCAATTTCTGCATCATCAGGACTTGTACTAATAGAAAAACTTGAGCTCATATTTGACTTGTATTTCTTCTCAAGCTTTCTAGCAAGGGAAAATAAAGTCTCATTATCTTCATCAATTTCAGTGTGTTTAGAACTAATGAGTTCATCAGATGCACAATAAGGTACAATGTCTAGACATACATTGTCCTTTGGAAATAAATTTTCATCTGATTTTCCTTTTTCAATAGACTTTGTTTCCTTAGACATAATTTTTCTGATTTTTCTTCTTCTATAACATTTCTATTTCTCCTCACCAAGTATTGCTATTTTCTTTTCAACTTGCTGCATAAAAGATTTCTGCTTTAATTCTTCTAAGGCACTTCTATTGCAACAGCCTTTCGAAGATTGTCAACTTTTGTTTTGTCTACAGCAATATTTTATTCTACTTGTTTTGAATATAAAGGGGTAGGGATAGTTGATTCATGCTCTTCCTCAAATGCATGTAATCTAGTACCGTTTATTGGTATTTGAGGAGTTCTAGTTGAAGAACCTACACCTTTTTCCAAATAATTTGCATACTGCTCGAGAAATGCAATCTCAGCCCATTTCATTCTGTATTCTCTATCAAATTTACTATGAATACCCATGTATGTAATATTTGCATTAGTATTTTGAAGTTCTTGTCTAACTTCATTTAGTATGCCTTCAGGAATGAAATATTCACTATAAATTTCTGCTAACCTTTTGTCCACTCGAAATATTTTCTTGAACCAAGTGTGTGGAACTTCATCATTCTCTATTTCTTTTCCTGTTGCATCTCCTCTGCTTTTGCCTTTTCCTCTGCCACGACCATTGTATATATCTAAATATTCTTTTAACTGCAATTAAGTGTGATTCCTTAGGATTAGATTGAAATCTAGCACAAACACAGATAGCAAACATAATATCAAGTCTACTAGCAGTCAAATAAAGTAAAGAACCAATCATACTTCTGTATTTTCTTTGATCTATAGATTTTCCTATGTCATTAATATCTAACTTTAAAGTAGTACTCATAGGAGTTCCTCGAATCCTTGTATCATTAAAATTAAATTTCTTAAGCATTTTATCTGCATATTTTTCCTGATTTAAAAATATACCTTTATCCATTTGCTTAATTTGAAGTCCTAGAAAATATGAAAGTTCTCCTATCATACTCATTTCAAACTGATTAGTCATCTCTTCAGAGAATATTTCTATCAACTTATCAGAGGTTGCTCCAAAGATTATATCATCCACGTATATTTGAACAACAATTTGATCTTTACCATTGTTCAATCTTTAATTTTGCCCATTTTTAATGAATTTTATAAGTAATTTTGCATGATATTATATATCTATGATGGATAAATGATATTAATTATGGGTAATATAAGTCTTGAAATATAGTGCAATATAGAAATTTAATTAACAAGTGCATCCCCCATTGGATATAATTTTACATGGAACACATTGATTTATTTTGCATGTCCTATGTTGGCTAACGTCTCTTGGAGTTCAACTTCCATTAATTGTAGGTAACATATATATGGGAGGAGCTTAATGCAAAAGACCAAAGAAGATGTAAAGAATCAAAAGTTGGTGGACTAAACTTTAAAGAAGAGGACATGCCAACACCTTATTGGCCCTCCTAGATCTGTGGCATCTTATTGGCTTGGTGATAAAACCAAGGTGCCACATCAAAGAGAGAGAAGACAAAACAACATAAATACAAGTGGAGAGGAATTTCGTCCAACACCTTGGTGTTTCCAACGAGAGAAAGAAGGAGGAGAAGAAGCTTGAAGGTGAGGCTTGTGCTTCCAAAGAGAGACCATCCATTCATGCTATTCACCATTCCAAGGGCTAAGGAGAAGACGTCCAAGCTTGGAGGTGGATTTGCTGCCAAGTTCCATTGAATTCAAAGCTCTAGAGAAGAAGATAAGAAGCTCCTAAGATAGTGACAACTCTTAGAATTTATTATTTTCTTGTATAGAAGGAAGAATTGATGAGAAATGGTGGTGAACATCTCAATTATATGTCTTCTTAGCTAGATAGAGTTCAATCAATGTATATGAATGTTTAATTCTTCTTTTCAACTTCTAATTTGCATCCTCTATTCATGTGTATTGTTGGGGCTGTTGGTGAGGCTTTCACACGAGTGAATGACACTCATCAATGGTGGCTTGGCGCATTTGAGAAGAAGGTGTGAATTGAAAGAAGAAGAAAATAAGTGTTGATGTTCATTTGAATGAAGAACCTATCACTTATATCTAGTTGTTAATTTTAATTTCAGTAGTTAATTGAGTTTGTTATATCTTATATTGATCACATTTTGTCCTAATCAATCTCCAAAAAGAATTTCTAATGCAAGTAGTATAGTATAGTTTAGCTAGATTAGCAAATAGCATAGTTGCATGCATTTAGTATAAATTAGAATAGAGTAGTATAGTCTATTGAACCTTGTTGTTTTATTTTTCTTTCCTTAATATTGATGCATTGATATCACTTCTGAAATCACGTGGAACTTGTGTGCATGTTATAATTGAATGAGTTGATAGATTTACAAGTAAAGAAATTGATTCACATCACCATTTTCCACTACAAATTGCCTTGAAATTGCATGATTTGTGAGATTGTGTTAACTTTGATTATTCTACATTCACATGTCACTAATTTACTGAAGTATACCTAAGAGCTTGAAGAACAAGTTGAGTAATAGTTGATTAAGTCATAAACACAATCCTTGTGGAAGAATGACTTGTATTTGCCATGTACACCAAAAGAACTGTGCACTTGCAGTAAAGCTTAAGCTAAAAATATAGCTCAACAACCATCTCTCTTAATAAATAGAGTATGATCCACTTTTCCCATGATATAGCCTTTTTCTATTAAAAAAGTAGACAATCTTTCATACCATGATCTAGGTGCTTGCTTCAAATCATATAAGGCTTTCTTCAATTTATACACAAAGTCAGGATTTTTAAAATCTTCAAATCCAGGTGGTTGTTTTACATAGACTTCTTCATTAATTAAACCATTTAGAAATACACTCTTTACATCCATTTGATATAATTTAAAATCCATATAACAAGCATAGGCCAATAATATTCTAATACTTTCTAACCTAGCCACAGGAGCAAATGTTTCATCATAATCTAATCCTTCTTCCTGTGTATACCCTTGTGCAACTAATCTAGCTTTATTCCTTATAATTTGACCAGTTTCGTTAGTTTTGTTTCTAAAGATCCACTTTGTATCTATTATGGATTGATTTTCTGGTGGAGAAACTAATTCCCATATATCATTTCTGATGAATTGATTTAGTTCTTCTTGCATTTCCTAGTCAGCAAAATCAAATCCTCATCAGAATCAATAGATATATCAGAATCTGAATTAATTTCGAAGGCTATTTCTTTCTTCATTTTTAGTTTGTTGTGACTCAGTGATTCATTTAATTGAACTTCATAAGCTGTTAAATTTCCTATAAGTTCATTCATAGTATAAACATTTAAATCTTGTGATTCCTCAATTGATCTTACTTTCTAAGACCATTTAGAACTTAGGGATCTGAGAATTTTCTTCACCAAATCCTTCTGTTCAAAATTCTTTCCTAAACATTTTAAAGAGTTTATGATATCAAAAAATCTGGAAAACATCTCAGAAATATTTTCGTCTTCATGCATCTTAAAGAGTTCATACTTATGAATCGACATGTTTATTTTAGTCTCTTTAACTAGAGAAGTACCTTCATTGAAACTTCTAATGCATGCCACACCTCATAAGCAGATTTATATGCCGATACTTTACTGAACTGTTCATAACTCAATGCACAGAATAAAATATTTAAGCCCTTAGCATTCAGTGTTTCATTTTCTTTTTCAGTAATTGTCCAAGTATTATAAGGGGTAGTTAACAAAGTATATGGTTTAGAAATCATGAACCACAACTTATGATCTATACTTTGAAGAAAAACAGTCATCCTATATTTCCAATATTCAAAATGTATTCCATCAAATAAAGGAGGACGATTAAGATTTTGGCCTTCATATAAAGAAAAATTACCATTTCTAGTAGCCATTTTACCTTAGATTTTTCAACCTATTTGATTTTAAACAGTTTAAAAACTTTAAAACAATTTGAGCCTTAAATCAAGAAAGTTAAACGTATGCTCAGATATTAATTTCTGTTTAAAAACAAGGAAGGTAGAATAAGCAATGATATTAAATAAGTTGGTATCGATTTTATATCAAAGATTATTAACAATGCCCTGATACCACTTGTAGGATCGTATGGCTACACAAGAGGGGGGTGAATTGTGTATCTTTAATATTTTCTAAAATATAATTGAAACTTTAAAACTCAAAAACAACTCGAGACATTGTTTTCATAAAATCATTTTTATTCAAGGTTTCAATTACAATAAACAATTCAATTCTCCTCAGAAATTGTAGATGCAATTATATTTCGATACCATGTATCATCTAAACAATTTCATAACTACAAATAGAGAAAACTAATTTGCGAAATTTAAAACTTTTCTCCCTGTTTGAGATCTTTCTTCTTCTTCTTTTTCTTCTTCAGCAATTCTTCAGTGACGAATATCTTGTCTTTTCATGCTTCACCAAATTTGCTTTCTTTTGATACTTCAAATCTTCAGTGACAAAAATCTTACCTTTTTATGCTTCACTGAACTTTCTTCCACTTGAGAGATTTTCCCCGAGAATGTGTTTTTGATCCCTGAAAAAGATTTTTCTTTTGGTGTGCAAGGATGGTTTGATCCTTGAAAAGATTTTTCATTTTGTGTGCAAGGATAAATTGATCAACGAGAATTCTATGCCTTTTATACTGTATCTTGATTTCATGCATATCCTTCACGTTTAACCACTACCAGTTTTCCACTTCTCCACGTCTTTTCTTTTTCCTTCATCGAAACACACACGTTCTAACCTACGTTTATATTTCAAATTTTCTTTAATCATCAGTCTTGGATCTCTAAAAAATTTTCTGCAAAATAAACTTTCTCATCCAAAAGTTTTTCATTAGTGTAATAAGAAGTCGTTACTTTAATGTTAACTAAACGAGTAACACAAGTATATATATAACTTAACGTTTCTAACTTAACGAGTTCCTCATGTGCCATTTCACGTAACAAGTACTATAACTAACTCAACGAACTATGTCCGTGGTGTTATGCTATCTCAACGAACCATCTCCATTGTGTTATGATAACTCAACGAACCATTTCTGTTGTGTTATGATAACTCAACGAACCAGTAATAAACAAATGTTTTTATAATAAGAATTTTACCACGTTCAAAAATAACAACTTAAGTTTATAACGCTAACCTAATGCGTTGCCCTAGTGTTCAATATAGCAACTCAACGCATTTAGTTATGTTAACTTAATGAGTTAAACATGTGCACCTCACATGATACAATACAACATTCGTAACTTATAATTTCACCACGTGTATAACACTAACTTAACGAGTTCGTCTCTTCTTTTACTCACTAACTTAACGAGTTATCACGTGATCTATTTTAACCTTTAAGCCTCTAACTTAACGAGTTCTCACGTGACCTCTATACAAACAAAACTCTAACTTAACGAGTTGTCTAAACGTGCACTATTCATGATATAGAAGATATAACATTAAAACATATCATGCTTTTCAATAAAAACACACGTTAACTTAACGTTTAGCTAAATGAGAAATTAATGCAACGAAACAATTAGATATTAACTTCAGATCCAATACAAACAAGTATTTATATTAGTAAGCTTTTTCTGTATTAATTGATGAATTTAATTTCTTTTCACAAGCAATAGTAATTGAGGAAATATGATTATTTTCATTCAACACACATCATCAAAACAAAAATACTCAACAAGTACATCTAAGACCAATTTTAGATAAAACTCCTTATGAGATATGGTATAATAGGGTTCCCAAAATAAGTTATTTAACACCATTTGGGTGTAAGTGTTTTATTTTAAACACTAAGGAACGAAGAGACAAATTTAGAGCCAAATCAAATGAGGGTATTTTTGCTGGTTATTCCATTAGAAGTAAGACATATAGAGTTTATAATAAATCAACAAAAACCATTGAGGAAACCCTACTTGTAAAATTTCATGAAAATTCTCATTTGGATGTTAGACATGTTGAAAACTTTGATTCAGAAACTCTCCTAGAAATGGTACCAAATGATGTTAACAAAGAAATTGAGAGATTATCTAACGGAATAAGAAATATAAACTTAAATGATGAAAATTTAGAAGAAAATAATGTCATACCTATAGAGAATATGGAACAACATAGAAATTGGCGTTATACTTCATCTCATCCTAACGATTAGATAATAGGCGATCCTAATCAAGGAGTTAGGACTAGGTCATCAGTAGTCAACATTTGTGGTGCTTATTCATTTGTTTCTTTTCTAGAACCTAAGAAAATTGAAGATGCCTTAGAAGATGAATTTTGTTATTTAGCTATGCAAGATGAGCTAAATCAATTTATAAGAAATAAGGTATGAGATCTAGTTCCACCACCTAAAAATCAATCCATAATAGGAACAAGGTGGGTATTTAGAAACAAAGTAGATCAAGATGGACATATAGTTAAAAATAAAGCTAGATTAGTTGCTCAAGGTTACAAGCAAGAGCAAGGAATTGACTATGATGAAACATTTGCTCCTATTGCTAGACTAGAATAATACGAATTTTGTTAGCATATGCTTGTTATATGGATTTCAAATTATATCAAATGGATGTTAAGACTAACTTTTTAAATGGATATATAAAAGAAGAAGTGTATGTAAAACAACCTCCAAGTTTTGAAGATTCAAAACATCCTGAGTATGTTTATAAGCTTAAGAAGGCATTATATGGCCTTAAACAAGCCCCTAGATCTTGGTATGAGAGATTATCTAAATTCCTTATGGAAAAAGGGTATTCTATGGGAAAGGCAGATCACACTTTTTTTATCAAGAAGATCGAAAAAGATATATTGGTAGTTCAAATCTATGTAGATAACATCATATTTGGAGCAACAAATGATAAATTAGTTGAGTCCTTTTCGAAAGACATGACTAATTTATTTGAAATGAGTATGATGGGTGAACTATCATTCTTTCTAGGCTTACAAATTAAGCAATTAGATCAGGGTACTTTTATTTCAACAGAAAAATATATTCAAGATTTATTAAAGAGGTTTGGTTTAGACAACACTAAAACAAAGAATACACCAATGAGTACTATCACCAAGTTGGATAAAGATGACTTTGGAAAAACTGTAGATGTAAAACAATATAGAAGTATGATTAGTTCATTACTTTATTTAACAGCTAGCTGACCAGATATTATGTTTAGTGTATGTACTTGTGCTAGATATCAATCTAATCCTAAGGAATCACACCTACTTGCTGTTAAACGAATTTTTAAATATCTATTAGGAACCATCAATTTTAGACTATTTTACTTTAAACATAGTTCTTTAAACTTAGTAGGTTATAATGATGCTGATTTCGCAAGATGTAAGTCTGAAAGAAAAAGCACTAGTGGCACTTGTCAATTATTAGGAAATTCTTTTGTGTCATGGTTTAGCAAAAAGCAAAATTGTGTAGCATTATCTACAACTGAAGCTGAATATATAGCTGTCGCTCTTTGCTATGCTCAAATCCTATGGATCAACCAAACTTTAAAAGATTTTAATTTAAACTATGAACCAACTAAGATTTTCTTTGATAGTAGTTCTGCAATAAGTTTATCTAAAAAGCCTGTCTTACATTCATGAGCAAAGTATATAGAAGTTCGACATCATTTTCTAAGGGATAATGTTATAAAAGGAAAAATAGTATTAGATTTTGTTCCTACCACAAAACAATTAGCAAATCTATTTACAAAACCCTTAGATGAAAATACCTTTTCAAAATTATGATTAGAACTTGGTATTTGTAGATTATCTAATGTTTAAATTGTCTTGTTCATTGCATTTTGGTTTGTTATAAAGGTAGTTTTACAATTTAATGTCTTTATTATTTAAAAAAAAACAAAACAAAAAAAACAAAACAAAACAAAATATATATTTTCGAATTACCATTTTTTAGTAGTTAAGAATTTATGAATTTCTGATTTTTATTGAAGTCAATTTATTTAAGAAAAATTCAGAAAAGATTACTTAAGGAAAGTTAATTTTAATTCAATGTGAGTGCCAACTGTCTTTTTGTTACTTATGTATATGATAGTATAAAGATTTTAATAGGAAAATACATTGAAAGTATGTACTGTTTATTAAAGGAAAGTTATTAACATTCTATTAGAAAAATTAAGTCTTGCAGTTACTTCTAATTTAATTTACTGTCTTGTTTCATTTTTTTTTCTGCAATTACTTGAGGAATTAAGTTCGTTGGGGGATCTTAAACCCTAGTCACTTAAACCAACTAGTTTGGGATGTGCTGGCTAAAAACTCATTTTGCAAGTAATTCAGATTACAATAAAAAAAAAAGAAGGGGCAATGTACTCAAGCTTAATTTATTTTCAAGGTGTTATAACAATCCTACCATAATTTGTGCATATAATCTTTGTTATTTCTCTTTGTTATTATCTACTCTTTACACATAATGTACTGTATTTATTTTCTTAAGTTTGTGTACTCCTTATTGAATTCTTTTAACTTACCTAAGGGTATATCTCTATGAATTATCTTTTGTAAACTGAATAAGATAAAAGCTAGAAAGTCTAAATTGTTAAATCTACTACTTATTTCTATATTTTAATTCATATAAAAAATTTTAAAAAAAAAGGAGAGAGACTCAAATCTATTTAAGGCTTAGTAACCAACTTAAGTCAACTATTTGACCTTTTATTGCCAAATCTATTAGGGCTTTGCAACCTAGTTTAAGTACGCCAGAGATTCTTTACACTACATTTATGTAGGGGGAGCAATTTCTCATATAATAATTCAACTCTTATGAACTATTATATGTTTCCATGAAAGAATCTACATAATTTCAGGAAATTAACATTAATTCAGTACATTTCTGAACTATCGATAAAATACAAGCTCTTTAATTCTTAAGTTTCTAAATTTTCTGGGATTTCGGAAGACTATATTATATATCTCACAGTTATGTTTTAAACGATCAATAGAATATTTTATTATTTCCTGAAGTACACATGTCGAAGCCTAAATGCATATCTTAAGCGAATGTTCGGTAAGTTATTTGGTAACTCTCCGAAATGCATTTGAGCATTGGATAGTTAGGTTTATAAGTATCCGAAAATCTTTGAACACCTTAAGTTAGAATTATGCACGTGTTGAATTTCATTACTTTATTATGTCTCAGTTGAAACTCGAACAGTTATGTTTAACTCTTCAACTTTCACACCTATCCATTCGAGAAACTCGAATAGTTAACTTAATATTATTATATTTTTCTGAAAGACTTAATCTCTAACAATAACTATTCTCGTTTGTCGTATAGTTATGTGCTTTACTGCTCACAAAACTCGAATAGTTATCATAAGTATTCGAGTTTTCTCACTTTTCACTTAGCCCGAAGTTATTTTTTTTCACGAACAGTTATGCTAAGTATTCTACTTTTGATGGTTGTTAAACTTGTACAGTTATTGTAAGCACTCGAGTTATTTATCAATAACGGATCTTATATTTATGATTTCAATGATTAAATCCATTTATCCATTTATAAACTCGAAGAGTTATAAATATTTTACTAACAACCTTTCGTGTTTCTACCTTAATAAAACCCTTGTTTCACAATCTTTACTTCCACTAAGTTCTATAGTGCACAGCGAAGCTTAATCGACAATGTCAGGACGTGGAAGAGGACGTGGTAGAATGACAAAAGTACAGAAAAGAGAGCTGGAACTTCAGAAAATGCAAAGTGAAATCAATGACATCTACTCAAGGTACACTTTTACAAATGAAATACTACATGAAATTAGAAAAGTTGTTCAAGATGAGAAAAATTTATGTTGGAAGTTTATTCGCAATTATGCTGAAACACAGTTTACACTAAAATAGACTGAACTTTCCGCATTACAACTATGGAAACGAACTTTACAACTTAACCCTACAGCTATTTCAAGTTCTAGACATATACTTGAAAAATCGATACAGTCTATCACTTACTATGGAAAGAAATGGGGACCAATGATAGAAAATGCAAACAGGGAATTAGAATCTTTGTATTCCCAACATTATTTTCCCCCAGCTGTTTTAGATGACATTCAACAGTATATAGATGAACAGAAAACTGCCATTAGGAAAATGGGTCTTCGAAGTGAAGGACAAAAAGTTTATCAACTAAAAATGGCAGAGGTTGAGAGCTTAAAACTCTATATTCCATTATTACCACCTAGGCATCATGGTGAAGGACCATCACGACCACAGGTGTCTTTAACAAGAGAAATTAAGAAAATTTTAGAACCTCCTAAACAACCAGAAACACTACAAACATATAGTCGGAAAAAGAAAAAGACATTAGAATATTTTGGACTAACTTTAGGTGTAGAAGGAATGATGCAGCAAAAAGAAGAATCATTGAAAAATGAAAAACTATGTTCCATTGTAGAAGGTGGACAAACATTTGTGTCAAGAATCCCAGCAAATGTGACAACTATTGGATTACACGCATACACTCTAAGGTATTATGTCACATTAGTGCATAATGTATCTTTTAATACAATGGACAGTTTTTCACATCATGCTGCAAGCACACATTCTTTTCCTACGGAAAGAGAACATGTAGGAAATTTTAATGATACATATACAGATGATATCAATTTTGATGATATTTTTGATGATATAGACATTGAGTCTATGAATGTTGAAGATATTTCATTTGAAGAGGAATGTACAGATATTCTTCTTCTAACTGTATCTTGGATAGAAACTTTTGATTTTTGGTATAGTTGCTTATACTACAGTTTATACATATGGTTATGTATGTTACAGTATATAATATACTTGTTGATAAATGTATATAATCAACAACATACAACAGTTACAGATTGAATATCACACTACCAATGTCTCAAGTATAGAAATTTCAGAAATACTGAATGAATATATTATAGAACATTCTTTCCTACAGAGACACTTGTTGTATAGATCAATCATAGATATAAATGTTGCTGATAAACAGATTGATATAGAGACTATTGCTACTCATATGTCTCAAGAAGAACAAATAGAAGAATTTCAGCAGATTATTGATACGATAATAACAAATCTTTCAAACATTTATACCAACTTTGATAAAAATTCCACTAGTTTTGAAAGCTCTGAAAATATAGATACTGCTGATAATTTTGAAACCAGTCCCAGATCAGAACATCATGACAGGAAAATACCTAATCCTGAAAAGAGTTTACACGAAAATACATTATTATGGTTCAGAAATAGTTTCTGTTATGAAAAATTTCAAACATATAGAACTTTTACAATTTTATACTCAAGACTAGTTAAGTTTGAAGGGATGGCACATATACGAGAAATGTTTGAATTTCAAAGCTTGTTGACTCTACTTCCACAACAACCAGACCATCTTGTTATACCCGAACTTATTAATTGTTTTTACTCAAACTTAACAGTGGAAGAAGGTATTCTTGTTTCCAATATACAAGAAAATGACATATATTTAACTCTAGATTTACTTTATCAAATACTTGGTTTGATAAATGGAGTTAAATTATCAGAAAGAAAATAGGTTTATCAATTGGGATGGGACATTCAAAGTTTAGTCAAAGATCCAACTGCCAACAAACCAATGAATATATCTATGCCGACGTCAGAAGAAGAAGAAGAAGAAGAAGAAGAAGAAGGGATGTTAGATGGAATTATAAACAGTAAAAGTTCTATATTGTCGTGTCAATCACTCCGAATGACAATTTAGGTGGAATTCATGGTCATGTAGTGCCAACCAATTATCCTAATCCATACATTATTTTTATGCAAATTCGTGTCAAATATTGTTTATAGTATCGTAAGGTAATAAAAAAGAAAATTTGAAATGAAAAATATGAAAATAAAAAATTGAGAAAGATAGTAAAGAAGGAAAACTTGAGAGTGAGAGTTAAAAACGATTACGGAAAGAAGTGCGCGAAAACGAAAATGGATATAAGAGTATTCATTAACTAAAATAAAAAATTATTGAAAAAAATCTTCTAAAAAAATTAATATTTTAAAATAAAAAGATAGATAGAGGGACTTTCCTACTTGTTTAAAATAAAAGGGTCAGGCTGAATAGGCCGGAATCGTTAAAACTCAGCCCATAAAAAGAAAATATCAACGGATCAGCCCGATTATCCAGAATGGTTGCACCACACAGCCTGAAAGATTGGACCGTGCCAATTCCATGATATAACTGATATCTAACTGACAAGTAGACTTCCGTCTGACGCTCCTTTCACTGTTTGTTCGTTTGTTTATTATTCCATCTAACATCCCTTCTTCTTCTTCTTCTTCTTCTTCTTCTTCTTTTGACATCGGCATAGATATATTCAAAGTTCATATCAACGATGGTGATTTCTTCTTCCTTCCACGAGCGATTTCCTACATGATACGTGCAATCATGGTTTTCCTTCGAATGTCCTGTTTCTGTAACCGCTACAGTGGCATATTAGAAAATAAATAGTCCGTGGAGTTACAGATAACTCAACGGACTTACTTCGTTGATTTAACTATAAAACACGTGCAATAAAGAAATAAGCCGCTAACATAACGTGTTACCTTAGTGTGTATTCATGTAACTCAACGTGTACAGTTATGCTAACTTAACAAGTTAAACATGTGCATCTCACATGATATACTAAAGCATTTAAATTCAATACGTGCATAATTCTATCTTAACAAGTTCAAATATTTCGGATACTTACGAACTTAACTATCTGATGCTCAGATGCATTTCGAATAGTTATAGATAACCTTCCGAAAATCCACTTAAGTCATGCATTATAGTTTCAACACATGTAATCAAGGAAATAATAAAATATTCTTTAAGCATTTAAAACATAACTGTTCGGTACATTAAACATAACTTTCCGAAATAACTGAAAATTTGGATACTAAAGAATTTCACAGCCTACAATTTACCGACAATTCATAAATGTACTAAATTAACATTAATTCCCTGGAATTATGCAGATTCTTTCATTAAAGCATATAATAGTGTAATTATAACATAATGGCTTAATTCTCGTATGATAAACTAAATATTATGCAATTAACCATCATTTAATCGTTAATATTATGCACTTTTTCATTCTAAACACTTCCCCCATACTTAAATTTTGCTAGTCCCTTAGCAAACTAAGATCTAACTAATTGGTCTTTCTAAAGTGCATCTTTTTATCCACGTGCAGTCTATTATCTTAATGAAATATTGTTATAGATGCACCTATAATGATTTTTTGTAATTATTCATGATATAATTCTACATGTGATTGAATAATCTTAATTTGTGTATGAGTTTTATTAATGAAAATAGGTGACATCAAGGAATTATAAGAGGGTTAAATCTCAGCCCTTGGATGGTGTATCAAAAGGGAAAATGGGCTGAGATAAATCTCAACCATTGGATCAATCTTGGAAGACCAAGAGTCACCAATATTAATAGGAGTAAGCTTCACGTCGAAAGTATCTCTTCTCATTTTCTTCCATTCTAGCCGATGGTTCGCTTCTCCAAGGACTCCTCTTCTCATGGCTGAAGGTGGACACTCAAGGGTGTCATTCCCCCTCTCAAACCAGCATCATATCTCTCTTTTTCCATCTTGATTCACGTCCTCAAAGGGTTTCCAAGGGTGATGGTTGTGGCTGTCTTGGTGGAGGAAGCTTGGACGGCAAGTGGGAGTGGTGTTTGACGTGTGAATTTGGGTGGTTCCAAGGAGCATCTTCAGAAGCAAAGGAGAGGCTAGAAACTCTGTTTTGACGTCCAAGGGAAGTGGAAGGAGGCTGAGTGCTCTTCCTCTTGCAACCGTGGAAGGCCCTTGCTATAGGTGACGTTCCAAGGGGTGAGACCTTGGGAAAACATGGCTAAAGAGTGTGGTTTCATCCAACCATGGATCCATTGTTGAGGAAGGGGTGTTCTTCAAGGTATGAGTGAGATTTGAGAGAGATCCCTACGCATATTTTATGTTCATGTTGTGTATGTATGCATAGGTATGTTGTTTCATGTTTTTATATTATGTTTGTATATGTTTGTGTTGTTTGAATGTTATTGCATTGCATTTCAGTGTAGTTTTCATATAGTTAATTAATTCCAGATGTTATCTTGATGTGGATTCTGGTTTAAACGTGGTTTTCATCTTGTTTATATGTGCATATCATGGCTGTAAATAGGATGTTCGATGAAATGGTTGCTTATGTAATAAGGGGAACCATGTACAGAGTTTAGGTATTTTTATTATTTCAATTCTCTCAGCTCAGACATCGGTTTTGAATAATTCTTGATGCAATCTCATGTATTTTCGAGTCTACTTACCAATGATTTTGGTTTCGTAATTATTGGAGATCATTTGACTGGTATTTTCGATTTAAGTGTTGATAGGTGTTTCTGACCTGGACGCAAGTTCTAGGCAGAGTTTTTGAACGTCTTTGATTATCAATTTCTCGGAGTACAAATTGTATTTTTTTGATCTGTAAAATGGGTTTTTGAGATGACGAAGTTAACCTGCATTGAGATTTTGTTTCACGTCATTTCATAAAGAATTCAGGAAGATATGAATTTTCTTGTGAAGTCGCGCAATCTGTGTTTTGATCTCCACTTGTTGCACATCTGCGTTAGATTCGTCACTAATAATTCTATGGTTTGAATTAGATCTCGAAATTATGCTAGATTTTTAGATCTTTTAAAATCCTTTCCAAATCATATTTTTACATGATTTTTCAACGAGTATTTTGGGAAGAAATGATTTCCATAAGTGGATGCAAATTCTACAATTTCAAGAGTTCTTTTAGAGTTACGAATGAGATTGTATGGAAGTGTTTTTCAAGTAATTAAATTAACTAGTTAATCACATATGTATAATTTCTAATATAATTATCAATCATAGTGCTAACTTTTGTTTTGATAAAAATAGGATGTATAGAACGTTTTTAGGTTATGTTACGACATAAGTCAAGTAATTAATCTAATAAAAGTTATTTAGACCAACTCCCTATGGAAATGACCTGTACTTGCATCGCTTAATACAATAGGCATCGTGCGCTTGCAGTTAAATTCTAAATGTAAAACTTGTGCTTTATTGACACACGTTTCATCCTTATAAGTTTTTGGCGTCGTTGCCGGGGAGTTTGGCTTTTAAATTGTTGATTGGATGAGTACTGGATTTAATGTCATTTGCATGATGCTAGTTTTATTTAGATTTTTATTCTCGTGTTTTTTCTACAAGGAAATGGGTGTGAGTGTACAATCCATGCATTCATCTTTCTTGATGCTTGAATGACTTGTCACACATTTATTAAGTATACATATTGGTGATAAGTAGCTTAATGGAGTAATGATAATCTTTGTGCACAAATTATTAAGACAGAATCTACCTATCTGGAAAATTTAAATTTTTGATGTGCACGAGATTAGAACTCATTTTTAGGAAAAATTTTCATGAATACTTGGGTTTTGAGATTTCCTTTGTGTACTTATGCATAAAATTCTGATTAGTATGTTTAAAGATAAAAATCGTAGAATACAAAGATGTTATATAGAATTCTAGGTCGGTTTTTGCTAATGAATTTTTAAAATACACTATTATGAACGTACTTAAAATTTAATTCAGTGATTTTTCTCGAAAACTAGATGAAATTATCTTTCCAACGAGTATTTACACGTTTCATTTGGAGTTACGTAGAATTCTGTATGATTTTTTTAAGTTGACATGTGAGATTTAATCGTTGTTAGGAGGATCGGATGGTTAAGGTCATAACTATCCGACCTTCATGAAGAAATCGGATAGTTATGACATAACTATCTGACCTTCATGAAAAAATCGGATAGTTATGACATAACTATCCGATTTTCGTCCCCGATCGGTAAGTATCTGATTTTTGACCAGTATGTATTCGATCTTCATCCTTGACACATAAGTATCCGACGTTCATGACAAAATCGAATAGTTATGACATAACTATCTGATTTTCATCCCCGACCCATAACTATCCGATGTTTCAACCGAAAGACACCTGTAAGTATCCGATTTTCGTCCCCGACTGGTAAGTATTCGATTTTTCAATCGGAACACACCCGTAACTATCCGATTTTGTACATAACAATCAGATAGTTAGGGTGAAGTATCCGATGTCTAGCGGATGGTTATTTTTCTGGGCAGAATTTTCATAACATGCACGAGTATATTTGGAACTGCAGTTACATGTATAAATAAAATTTATTTTTGAAATTTTTTTCCATGAAACTACAGTAGTTTACCTTTCCAACAAAGTATTATACGTTGTAGTTGAATTTATATACATTTCTGGAGAATTTTTTCTAAAATGGCATGTTCTGCAGATTACGAACTCTAAGTCATTTGAGTTTCATACGATTTTGATAATACTTCAGTTTTGGAAATTTTTATCTCTTATTTTTCTTAGAAACTAGAAGTAATTATCTTTCATGCGAATATTTATTTGTGAAATTCTAAGCTATATAAATTTCTATAGAAAATCTGGAAGTTGCAGTGGCATAGTTTAATTTCTGGAATAATTTGTTGCTCGTTATTTAAAACTTCAAATGAAGTTGGTGGTTATTTGATAAAGTACATTATGTTTTTATGCTTAACATAGTGGCATGAATGTAAGATCTTGAAATTTAATGAGTTAAAGAAAATGAGGTTTAAAGTGGAATTAAAGAGTAATTGTTTTTCCAATTCTATTATTATATTGAAGATTCTTTTAAATTGCTGAGGATCTAAGTGCATGTTAAGTAGGTTAGTTCACTTGTCTAACATTGCATATTATTTTTAATTCCAATGGATAATCATCAGAAGATTAAAATTGATAATTTTGAATTTAACCTCACACCTACATGTTTTAAATGCAAGTTAAATGATCATCTTGCTTCTGATTGTCCATTTTACATGCTAAATGATATTGTAGGTGCACATTCAAATGTTTTTTCAGATTTATCCATGCCATGTCTGAATATTAATGCAAATGAAGCTAGTACTAGTGGTTATCAAATGAGATCACAAGTTGAGTCATCTATTGTTGACAAAGTAAAGTGTGAACAAAAGGTGGATTTATCCAAGACTTTGGATGAGTTAAATTCATCCATTCAGCTATTAGAGTTAACAAGAATTGCCAGCACCCCTATGAAGTTGGAATTAGATGAGGATGTAGGGATAGGGCCCTTGCCTCTGTGTGAAAATGAGGAGGTGGAGGCTTTTGTAACTCTAAGATCGGGTAAGGAAGCTCTTCCCTTAGTTCCTTTGACTCCTTCTGAAGAGCGGAATCCACATCTTAACAAATTAGGAGAAGTTGACCAACCTGTGCATATGGAAAAGAACAATGGTAAGGTAGATGACTTGGGAAACTCTTTAGAGTCCCTTCCTACCCCTTTTCCCCATAGACTAAGAAGTAAAAATCAAGAAGCACAGTTAGGTGAACTTAGGGAAATATTCAAGCAAGTAAGGATTAATATCCCTTTATTAGATGCTATTCAACAGATACCTGCCTATGCCAAGTTCCTAAAGGATGTTTGCACACAAAAAAGAGCTAGGAAACTACTTAGGAAAGCTTGCTTAGCAGAATCTATAGGCACCTATTTTTGCCAAAGTATGCCCAAGAAGTTTAGTGATCTGGGGACTCCTACCATTTCTTGTACCATAGGAGACACCTATTTTGAGAGGGCATTGATTGATCTAGGAGCTGGTGTAAATGTAATGTCATCCAATATTTATGTAGAATTAGGTCTTAATGGCATTAAACCCACTAAGATCCTAATCCAACTAGCAGACCATTCTTATAGGACTCCTTTAGGGGTAGTGGAAGATATCTTAATAAAAGTTGAAAACTTTGTCTACCCAATAGATTTTATAGTATTAGAAAGTCAATTGTCACCTAGTAGAAGACAAAACGTACCTCTAATTCTAGGAAGGCCCTTCCTCGCCATAGTTGATGCTTACATAGGATGTAGAGATGGGTCTATGCAAATAGTTTATGGTGACTCTAAGGTTGAGTTAAATATTTTTGGAGCACATCATGAAATAAAATCTTTAACTAATGGGAATTTTTAGGTGAGTTTCGTAAATGAAGCTTTAGATGATGATGAAGGAGAGGAAAGTTTCATGTCAAGTAGTGAGGAATCTTATCCACCCGAGGAAGAAAGTGACATAGATGTTGAGTCTAACTTAGCTATTGAGGATAGTATAGGGAGTGATCATGTTTGTGAAATGAATTTCGTCGAACCATTGGTAAGCGATGTGAGAGAGGTGAAGAAACCATCCATAGTGGAACCGCCTTTATTAGAATTGAAACCTGTTCCTAAGGTCCTCAAGTATGCCTTTTTGGGAAAGGGAGATACTTTGCCAATCATCCTATCTTCCCATCTTTTTGTTGAGCAAGAAGAAAGGTTATTAGGGGTTCTGCAATCACATAAGGAGGCCATTGGTTGGACCATGGCTAACATAAAAGGGATCAGTTTGAGCATATGTCAACATAGGATTCATGTAGAGAGTGATAGTATTCCTTCTAGAATTCCACAAAGACGACTGAACCCAAACATTAAGGACGTTGTAAAGAAGGAAATCATCAAGTGGTTGGATCATGGCATAATTTATCCTATCTCCGATAGTTCTTGGGTTAGCCCTATACAGGTAGTCCCAAAGAAGTCGGGTATTACGGTAGTTGAAAACAGTAGCCATGAGCTTGTGCCCACGAGAGTGCAAACGGGATGGTGGGTATGTATAGACTATAGAAAGCTTAACACCGCCACTAGGAAAGATCACTTTCCTTTACCTTACATGGACCAAATGTTAGAGAAGCTAGCAGGACAAGAATATTACTGTTTCTTAGATGGTTACTCTGGCTACAATCAAATCCCTATCGCACCGTGTGATCAGGATAAGACTACATTCACTTGTCCATTTGGTACTTTTGCATTCCAGCGCATGCCTTTTGGTTTATGTAATGCTCCAGCAACATTTCAGAGGTGCATGACTGGCATGTTTTCGGACATGGTAGATAAATTCTTAGAGATTTTTATGGATGACTTCTCTATATTTGGACCTTCTTTTGATTCATGCCTCCAGAATCTAAAATTAGTATTAAAAAGGTGTATAGAGAAGAGATTAGTTTTAAATTGGGAAAAATGCCATTTCATGGTTCAGTAGGGTATTGTGCTGGGTCATGTAGTATCTAAGAGTGGGTTGGAAGTTGATAAGGCAAAAGTAGATCTCATAGCCAACTTACCAATTCCTAGATCAATAAAGGATATAAGAGCATTTTTGGGCCATGCAGGCTTTTATAGACGGTTTATCAGGGATTTTAGTAAAATCGCCCGTCCCTTGACGCTACTATTATCAAAGTGCACATCATTTGAATTTTCAAAAGATTGTCATGATGCCTTTGAGGAGCTTAAGAGAGTCTTTGTCTCTGCACCTATTGTGCACCCTCCTGTTTGGTCTCACCCATTCGAGTTGATGTGTGATGCCTCAAATTATGCAGTAGGGGTAGTTTTAGGACAAAAGGTAGATAACTTACCTAGGGTGATTTACTATGCAACAAAAACCTTAAACCCGGCCCAAGTAAATTACACTGTTACATAGAAGGAATTTTTAGCTATAGTGTTTGCCCTTGAGAAATTCCACTCTTATCTGTTAGGGTCAAAAACTATCATTTACACTGATCACTCATCTATCAAGTTCTTATTAGCTAAGCAAGATGCAAAAGCTAGGTTAGTTAGGTGGATCCTCCTACTCCAAGAATTTGATATAGAAATTTGTGATAAAAGAGGTAGTGAAAACATTGTGGCTGATCATTTGTCTCGTCTTGTCACACCTCAAGAGGGAGTACCAATCAATGATTCATTTCCCGATGAACAATTGATGGCGATAACTCTAGCCCCTTGGTTTGCTGACATTGTAAACTATTTGGTGACAAAGCAAGTGCCTAAAAATTGGTCAAGCCAACAAATTAAGAGATTTATGGCCAAGGCAAGAGAATATCATTGGGATGATCCTTATCTGTTCAAATCTTGTCAAGACTTAATTATTAGAAGATGCATCCCTGACATTGAAGTTCATAGTGTGCTATCTTTTGTCATGACCAACCTGTAGGTGGTCATCTCAATCCTCTTAAGATAGCCACAAAGGTTTTGCAATGTGGTTTCTTCTAGCCCACACTGCATAAGGATGCATACTCTTTTGTAAAGAACTATGCTGAATGTCAAAGGGCAGGCAGACTAACAAGGAGAAACATGATGTCGCTCACTCCTATCATTGAGGTAGAGATATTTGATGTTTGGGGCATTGATTTCATGGGACCATTCCCTAACTCTAGAGGTTTCATGTATATTCTCTTGGCTATTGATTATGTGTCAAAGTAGGTGGAGGCCATACCCACTCGTACTTGTGACTCAAAAGTCATAGTAAATTTTATTAAGAGTCACATTTTTGCCAAGTTTGGTATTCCACGAGCAATTTTAAGTGATAGGGGCACCCACTTTTGTAACAGGAGTTTTGAAGCGTTAATGAAAAGATATGGTGTAACGCACAAAATGACTACCCCTTATCACCTGCAAACAAATGGGCAAGTGGAGAATGTGAATAAACAGATTAAGCAAATTCTAGAAAAGATAGTAGGAAAGTCAACAAAAGACTGGGCTAAAAAGTTAGATGAAGCATTATGGGCTTACTATACAGCATATAAGTCAGTTTTGAAAATGTCCCCATATAGAGTAGTGTACGGAAAAGCATGTCACCTACCAGTGGAACTAGAACATAAGGCCTTATGGGCGATAAAGAGTCTTAATTTGGATTTAAAAGCTGCTGGTAGTAAAAGATCCTTCCAACTAGTTGAGCTGGAAGAAATAAGGCGTGAAGCATATGAGAATTCGAGTATTGCTAAGGAGCGAAACAAGGTGTTTCATGATAGCAAGCTTTTACGCAAGGATTTTGAAATAGGGCAGCAGGTATTATTATACAATTCCAGATTGCATCTTTTTCCTGGAAAACTCAGATCTAGGTGGACTGGACCTTTTGTGGTTAAAAGTATATTCCCGCATGGAGCTGTGGAAATAGAAGACCCTAAGAGTGGGAGTTTAACTAAGGTCAATGGCCATCGTCTTAAACCATTTTTACAGTAGGGTTTCATGGGCCGTGGATCTAGTTTGGATTTAAGCCCTGCTGTCTATGCATAAACATCTAGTAGTTTTATTTCTTTTCTTTTTGCTTCTGTATGATTGTTGTAATATTTATTTACTTCCTATATGTTGTTTTGTTAATTGAATTGTGTATTTAATTTTGTGTAAAACTCGCTCCTCATTTTGTTTGATGATGTAGGTATTGGATATGTAGATCTTCCCAATGTGAGTACATCTTATAGTTTACTAGTATTCTTACTCATATTTTTAAGGGACTGTTTTATTTTATGTAAACCTCTAGTTGGGTGAGAGATAGTACATCAAGACTAGTTAGAGGGAGGATTAGAAACGAGCGTGGTGAACTAGATAGAGTGGAACCCATGGCAAACCACGAATTACAATCACTAAAGGATATTTGTTACCCTAGGGTTCACAATCACCCATCTTATTTGTACTTACCACCTATAGATGGGCAAAAATTTGAACTTCATATGAACTATGTCAATCAATTGCCCCATTACCATGGATTAGACAAGGAGGATGCTTATGTTTTTTTAAATGACTTTAATGATGTATGCAATATGGTCAATTAGCCGAATGTACCAATAGATGCTATCAAGCTTAGATTTGTGCCCTTCGCTCTTTGTGATGATGCAAAACTCTGGTTGCACACCTTGCCAGCTGAGTCCATTCGTACCTAGACTGATTTTTGTGCTGTTTTCATAAAGAAATTTCACCCTTTGCACAAAACAATCCAAGCCAAGAATGCAATCTTAGGTATTAGCCAACAACTCAATGAATCCTTTTGGAAGTATTTTGAGCGTTTCACCAAGATGCTGGCTAAATGTCCTAGTCATGGATTGCCACGGTCTAGGCAATGCCAAGCTTTGTATGAAGGACTTGACTATAACACCAAGCTGATGTTGGAGTCCATGTGTCTTGGACGCTTTATGCGCTTGGATGAGAGTAGAGTGTGGGAGGTATTAGTTGATCTAGCTGAAAGAACTATGGAGATGGAGACTTCCATAGATAGGATATATGATAGATCACTAGCAAGGGGGATGCACATTGTAGACCCTATGGTAGGTATGGAGGCAAGGATGTCATCCATGTTTAAGAAGATGGAAGATCTCATTGTATCACAGCAAAAAGGAAAAAGCCATGTTACTGGAGTTCATTGTATTGCATGTGGAATGCAGGGTCATGTTATAGAGGATTGTCCGACAGTTCAAGGCCAAGATGTTGAACAAGTGGATGCTATAGGTGTGGGGCAACGGATGTTCCCACCTTCTTCCCATTATACTCGGGATGGCGAAGCCAACCCAACTTTCCGGGAAGACAACAAGGATCATCGTCACCCACAACAGAACGATCATTGGCTGAAGTACCTATGTTACAAGATCGGATGACCATTTTAGAAAAGAGATTAACTGAAATTGAAAAAGGCATTCAGTCAATATTATCATTAAGTGGACAAACAACACCGATTCTCACAAATCATAATCAGTCCATAAAAAATATAGAAGCTCAATTAGAGAGACTAAATGCCCAACATGGAGGGCGAGTACGGGGGGAACTTCCAAGTAACATTGTTCCAAACCCTCGTATGACAAATGTGCATTCTGTGTAGGGGGAGATTCGAGGGTCTGATCCCTCATCAACTTCTTAGTAAGTGGCAAGGTTTTGTAAATAAAAAAAATAAAAATAAAAATAAAAATAAAACCCTCATTTTATTGTATTTTTAATTCAGTCCTTTTTATTTTCCTTTCTCTTGAATGTTTTGATGTGTTTGTTATTTTGTAGTATATCTCGTCATCAAGCAAGGTACGCCTTCCTTACCTTATTTCTTTATGATGCACATGAATTCAAAATTTATATAGAGCATTATTTCCTTTAGCATGCTACTCAGTTTCCATGATATGTTTTAAGGAATAATGTCTGTTGAAATACTACATATGCTTATCAATAACATGCTAGGTATGGGGGAGTATCTCTTGCTTGTAGTTTTTTTCGTTTAATTTTTCTTTGTAACTATCTTTATGCACCTACCTTGTTGCCTAAATGATTTCTTTTACATTGAGGACCATGTAAATTTTAGGTATGGGGGGGAGGCATTTGCATGCATGTTTTGTTGTTTCTTATTAATTTTGGCGTTTTTATTGTTATTATGTTATTTATGTTGATTTTACGTTTTTCCTTGTAGTTTATTGTTTTTGATTGAAAATCAAACTTGAGAGATTGTAAATTCATTAATTGCTATTTTGATCGATGGGATGAGTTATTTTTGTTGAGTGGAGTGACTCCAAAGCCAATTGTATACAAGCCTAATGTTTATGTTCCTTAGAATAGATAAATTTCAAATTAGGTGTGAAATGGTTTGAGTTTTCCCGTTGATTTGAATTAATGCCTTATTTTTATCATCCTATATCTTTTTATGAGTGAAACGAAATCGAGTGCCACTTTTAACAAGGGGTCCATCTTTATATAACCCCTAGGTGAGAAATGTCCTAGGTACATCTCGAACTTTCACTAAAAGTTTGAAGGGTGTGTTGAAAACAATGTCAAGGATATTAGATTTAGTATGCCATGGAGTTATTTTGGGTCAGGTGGTGGAGAAATAAGGTGTATCTGTCAAGTTTGAGTTATTTTTGTTATATGGCCAAACTTGTTATATGTAAAAAAAAAAAAAAAAAAAAAGAAGAAGAAGAGAGAGAGAACAGAAACACCATTTGGGTAGAATGGAGGTGGAAAGTCACTTGGGAAATGAGAATGAAGTGGATGTCAATAAAAATTTCGAAGTGATGGTGTGTAATGGCATATTAGTGTCTAATCTCTTGTTCACTAGTCATCAGCATTACCCAACAACTTTGAATGGAAGGGAGGGGTCCATGTACTTATTCTTATTCTTATTCAGCTTTGCATGCTTGTACTTTGGTTTATCTCTCTTTGGTGTGAAGTGAGGGTGTGAATCTTTTTATGTAAGGCAGATAGTTCTCTTGAACGGGTAACTCCCTATTCATTATCTAAGGCGAGTTTATTCAATCTAAGGAACAAGTGAGGGAATGATGTAAGGTTGAGCCACCACCATATGCTCAAAGATCTTAATAGTGGTAATGAATCACACAGTCTTTCGTTTGGTTGGTAGATCACTTCTTTACTTTCTTTTTATCTTGATTCTCTTTTGTGAGTTGTTTTCTTATGTGTTTTATGTATTGATTTTTCATAGTTTTGTTGTATTTTTCTTTCATTTTATTTATTTTATTTTAATTTGGACTTTGTGGGTATGTCCTCTACAAACCCTCTAGAGACACAACTCCGCCTCTTTGGTGACTTAGAGGTTTAATGGCTTACTGCATATGCTAAATGCAGTCATGCTCCCTACGAAAGTGGCTTAGGTTAGATTTGTTTATTTTGTTGATTTTGATTGAACTTTCTTTAGGAGTGTTTCTCATGTAGGCTATTTACTTCTTTTTAGATCTAGTTCTTTGCTAAGGGACTAGCAAAGGCTAAGTATGGGGGTGTGTAAAGTTAAGATTTGTGCATTTTATTATATGTTAAAGCATGCATTTTATGGATTACAAGTGCATAGTATATGATTTTTATATTGAATTACATGAAAGTTATATTTTTAGGCTATGCATGTTTTTAGGAATTAAAAATGAAATAATGCACAAATTTACCTTTAATGGAATTAATGTTAAGTTTAATAGCCCACGTGTAGACACTTAGTTATTTAGGATAAATTACATGGAACACAATTGTATTGCACGCATGATCTTCACTTATCAATTTCACTTATGCTTTTCAAAGATTTAGTATTAAGATATAAAAGTGATGCATGATAAGAATTTAAAATTATACTCTCATTATCTTAATGAAATATTGTTATAGATGCACTTATAATGATTTTTTGTAATTATTCATGATATAATTCTACATGTGATTGAATAATCTTAATTTGTGTATGAGTTTTATTGATGAAAATAGGTGACATCAAGGAATTATAAGAGGGTTAAATCTCAGCCCTTGGATGGTGTATCAAAAGGGAAAATGGGCTGAGATAAATCTCAACCATTGGATCAATCTTGGAAGACCAAGAGTCACCAATATTAATAGGAGTAAGCTTCACGTCGAAAGCATCTCTTCTCATTTTCTTCCATTCCAGCAGACGGTTCTCTTCTCCAAGGACTCCTCTTCTCATGGCTGAAGGTGGGCACTCAAGGGTGTCGTTCCCCCTCTCAAACCAGCATCATATCTCTCTTTTTCCATCTTGATTCACGTCCTCAAAGGGTTTCCAAGGGTGATAGCTATGGCTGTCTTGGTGGAGGAAGCTTGGACGGCAAGTGGGAGTGGTGTTTGACGTGTGAATTTGGGTGGTTCCAAGGAGCATCTTCAGAAGCAAAGGAGAGGCTAGAAACTCTGTTTTGACGTCCAAGGGAAGTGGAAGGAGGCTGAGTGCTCTTCCTCTTGCAACCGTGGAAGGCCCTTGCTATAGGTGACGTTCCAAGGGGTGAGACCTTGGGAAAACGTGGCTAAAGAGTGTGGTTTCATCCAACCATGGATCCATTGCTGAGGAATGGGTGTTCTTCAAGGTATGAGTGAGATTTGAGAGAGATCCCTATGCATATTTTATGTTCATGTTGTGTATGTATGCATAGGTATGTTGTTTCATGTTTTTATATTATGTTTGTATACGTTTGTGTTGTTTGAATGTTATTGCATTGCATTTCAGTGTAGTTTTCATATAGTTAATTAATTCCAGATGTTATCTTGATGTGGATTCTGGTTTAAACGTGGTTTTCATCTTGTTTATATGTGCATATCATGGCTGTAAATAGGATGTTCGATGAAATGGTTGCTTATGTAATAAGGGGAACCATGTACAAAGTTTAGGTATTTTTATTATTTCAATTCTCTTAGCTCAGACATCGGTTTTGAATAATTCTTGATGCAATCTCATGTATTTTCGAGTCTACTTACCAATGGTTTTGGTTTCGTAATTTTTGGAGATCATTTGACTAGTATTTTCGATTTAAGTGTTGACAAGTGTTTCTGACCTAGACGCAAGTTCTGGGCAGAGTTTTTGAACATCTTTGATTATCAATTTCTCGGAGTACAAATTGTATTTTTATGATCTATAAAATGAGTTTTTGAGATGACGAAGTTTAACGTGCATTGAGATTTTGTTTCACGTCATTTCATAAAGAATTCAGGAAGATATGAATTTTCTTGTGAAGTTGCGCAATCTGTGTTTTCATCTCTACTTGTTGCACATCTGTGTTAGATTCGTCACTAATAATTCTATGGTTTGAATTAGATCTCGAAATTATGCTAGATTTTTAAATCTTTTAAAATCCTTTCCAAATCATATTTTTACATGATTTTTAAGTGAGTATTTTGGGAAGAAATGATTTCCATAAATGGATGCAAATTCTACAATTTCAAGAGTTCTTTTAGAGTTATGAATGAGATTGTATGGAAGTGTTTTTCAAGTAATTAAATTAACTAGTTAATCACATATGTATAATTTCTAATATAATTATCAATCATAGTGCTAACTTTTGTTTTGATAAAAATAGGATGTACAGAACGTTTTCAAGTTATGTTATGACATAAGTCAAGTAATTAATCTAATAAAAGTTATTTAGACCAACTCCCTGTGGAAATGACCTGTACTTGCACTGCTTAATACAATAGGCACCATGTGCTTGCGGTTAAATTATAAATGTAAAACTTGTGCTTTATTGACACACGTTTCATCCTTATACATTCTCCTTTCTTTTAAAAGTGCGGGTAACTTGTAAATAACATTTTGTTTTATATATATAATGCACATCCATAAAGTAAATAAATCTCATTGCAAATAGACAATCAATTACAGTACAATCAAATCAGATGTTTTTCATACAAATATATACAAGTACAAATAGACAAACTATACAATTAGCCTCTATTCCTAAGTTCATCTACTTCCTTCTGAAATTTTTCTAATTGCCGCTCTAATTGTTCTATCCTTTCTACAGCTCCAATAATGCCTCCAGAAGGTATAGATACTTCAGCAACTGCAACATAATTTCTGTATTCTTTCACTACAATAGTTCTTGATCTTATCCTTTTGGATGTCCATTTCGTGAAATCAATACAGTCTACCATCAATATAGGTATCAAATCTCCATAAAATAATTTCTTCTTTGCAGGCTTCATTTTGGATAGGAAGACTTGACACCAATTAACTTGAATTTTATTCACAACTGCATAAGTGGCCCACTTGACAAATTGACTTAGTTCAAAGTCATGGCCTTGTCATTGGTAGACATTTTTAATCAAAATGTTAGCTATCATGTGTGCTTTACCATTTAAATGCTTCAGTCTATTTAATAATGGCACACCAGGATTTGTAGCCAAACTGTTCTTGATTTCCTGCTCTATCCATTCAACGGCAGTTGTGCTTTCCAAAATTTCTTTTCCTTCATTCTTCAATCCAAGAATGCTATGGAGAAGCTCTGGTGTTATCTGTACATCAGCTTCCTCCACGTTGGAAATTAATTGTCCTTCCTTTTCTCTTAAATTAGCATAGAAGCAAGGCACTAGATTTTCATATATTGCATGCCCTTTCTGTTGAGAAATAAATTGCAGTAAACCTTGGAACTCAAATAATTCCTTAATTTCTTGCATTCTGTCCCAATTTACTGGTCTACTGTATATGATATCATAACCCCTAATCTCTTGGTATTTTTTATAAGCTTCCTGATCCAAAAGTGTACTTCATTCAGAACTGTTGTTTTAGTTGGGTTAGGAATGTGACTTTGTTGTTCTAGAGGGGTTTGTTCTTGATCTTCCTCTTCCATAGGCTGAACTTGAACTTGCTGAAAATGTTCTACAAATTCATGAACATTTGCTTCTACTTTTGTCTATGGTGGTGAGCCGGTAGAACTCTCCACTTTGTCTTGAATACTTTCCATAAATTGCTAATGAGTTTCTTGCTCTTCAGTGGAATCTGTAGAGTCATTTCTTTCCATATATACTTGTTCAGCTTCTTGTTCATTTTCTTTTCTTTCTACTTCCTCCTGACTACCAATCTGCATTGTCACTATTCTTTCTGATTCTTTGGTAGATTGGGATGGAGTCATTGGCAAATCAGCTTCTGCCCTAATTTTTGTTTCTTCTTCTTGTACAGGCTGCAGACTAATTTCAGCCTATTTTTCTTCTTCTCTTTGCTCTTGCTATTGTTGTTGCTGCTCCTGCTCCTCCTTAGAATCGGATAGCAAGTTTACAAAAATTGGCTTTACAGGCCCTGTTGATATTGGTACTTCAGATTTAATCTCCTCTTGATATTTAGGCACTATCTCTTCTCCTTTCCTTCTTCTGATTAATTGTGCCTGGTCTTCCTCTTCTTCTTCTGAGATTAAATCTATAAACAAAGGCTCTACACGCCTTTGAGTCACAGGTACTAGCTCTTCCTATTTAATTTTTTCAATATTTGATGGTCTCGAAGGACCAGCTTCAGCTTCTCCTCTTGTAGCAAATCTGATAGTGGTTCTTTGATGCTGTTCAACTTTGATTTTATATTGGGCTTTCAACTTTTCTGCAGCCCTCTTTTTGTAAAGTTCATCAAACACTAGGTGTGCTTTAGCCACTACCAAATCTTCTGATTCTCCTTGGTTTTTCCCAACTTGAACCAGTTCTTCAAATTCTCTTAATTCTTCTTCATTTGAAGGCCCCATAACTACCACCCTTTCTAATGGTTTAGGAAGTGGATTTGAAGGTCTAGGTTGCTGTTCCTCAAGAACAGGTCTTTTAGCAGTCAGCTCTTCTTGTCCTTTAGTTGCCTCTTCTTCATTTTCTTTCCTTTCTTGCTCCTAGATCGCCCATTTTGCTCATCTACAGATTCATCTTTTGAACCAGAGTTGGGACTTATATTGGATTAATTCTAGGACAACTTCGTTGTTTGGCCTTATATTTCTTTCCTTGCTTACAGCAATTTCCGTAGCAACCTTTATTCTTGTTTCCATTATTTGAGGTATTTGTATACCCAACTCTACTAAAATTCTTCTGAAGTTGAAAAGTTCAGATTCTACCTTCTGTAGCTCTTTTTCTCTTGTCGTATTTTTTATTTTTTGTCGCGTGTGCCATTCCTCTGACTCTTTTAGAAATTCTGATGTGTCAACAACATCTTCCCAGAACTCGGGTGTCATCTTCCTCATCGTGGAATTACACAATGGCACGGAATCACTCTGATCTCTACTGTTCTAAGTTCTAAATGATTTGCCGGATAACGCCCCCAAAACCCAAGGTTTAAGATAAATAAGCCCTAAGTTTAGGCGGGTAATCGGGTCATTTCCCGAACCAACCCTCGCTCTCTCATCTGTGGAATCACAGATAACATCACAGACTAAGTCTGTGAACTTAACTACAGTACTACGTTGACTAACTCAACACTCAACGGAGTAAGTTCGTTGAGTTAAGCGTATCTCAATGAACTTCCCGTACAAAAAGATATATAAACTAATAATAATAATAATAAATACTTAAGACAATAGTTTTTTTTTTTTTTATTGGTTTAACCGATACTATGTTTTGGTCATACCGACTTTTTTCCGGTTGAATCGATATTATGTTTCAGTAAAACCAAAAGTTTTTTTTCATATTTTATAAATTTATATAGACTTTTTTATGTTCTGGTCATACCGATGGATCCAATCGGTTGAACCGCAACGATTTTTTATTTTGTTTATATATATGAAAATAAAATAAAAACTGATTTCTTACAAAGTAAAGCTCAAGTAGTCCTCAACTCTTACTTCTTCTATAATTCCAAAGGAGCTTTTTGGTATCTTCAAAATAGGTCTAAGTCATTGACCATTTACTTTAAAGATATTCTAATTTTTAGGATTTTCAATCTAAATAGCTCCATAAGGATAAATATTTTGAACTATGTAAGGTCTTGCCCATCTAGATCTTAATTTTCCTAGATGATTATGGAGTCTAGCTATGTAAAGATATACTTCTTGTCCTATTTCAAAGTTTTTTGGAATAATTTTCCTATCATGCCAGAATTTCATTTTCTCTTTTTCTCTTATAGTCTTCGAATAAGCTTCATTCCTAAATTCTTCTAATTCAATTAATTGCATTTTCGTATTTTCAGCAGCTTGATTTAAATTAGTGTTCAGAGTTTTTAATGTCCAATAAGCTTTATGTTCTATTTCAGCTGGTAAATGACAACTTTTTCCATATACTAGCCTAAAAGGTGACATACCTAAGCTTGTCTTATAAGCAATTTTATAAGCCCAAAGTGCATCTATCAATCTATTAGCCCAATCTGTTCTAGTAGGATTTACTACTTTTTCTAAGATTAACTTAATTTGTTTGTTAGCACTTTCTACTTGTCCACTTGTTTGCGGATGATATGATGTTGCAATTTTGTGGTTTACTCCATATTTCTTCATTAAGGCTTCAAAACTTCTATTACAGAAATGAGTTCCTTTATCACTGATAATAGCTTTAGGTATTCCAAATCTGGCAAATATATTGGTTCTTATAAATTGTATTACCACCTTGTTGTCATTAGTTTTTGTAGGAATAGCTTCTATCCATTTAGATACATAATCCACCCCCAACAATATGTAATTAAATTCATTAGACATAGGAAATGGACCCATAAAATCTATTCCCCACACATCAAAGATTTCAACCTCAACAATAAGATTAAGAGGCATCATACTCCTATTTGATATTCCTCCTATTTGTTGAAATCTTAAACAACTTAAGCAATATTTATGAGCATCTTTGAATAGTGTTGGCCAATAAAACCCACATTGTAGAATTTTTGCAGTAGTTTTCACTGAACCAAAATGCCCTCCACAAGCTTGGTCATGACCAAAAGACAATATGCACTGATGTTCAGTTTCTAGAACACACCTCCTTAAAACCAGATCAGGACATTTCTTAAATAAGTAAGGGTCTTCCCAATAGTAATATTTTACTCTTGAGAAAAATAATTTCTTATCCTCTCTATTCCAATCCTTAGGTGTTAAACTAGTAACTAAGTAATTAACTATGTCTGCATACCAAGGTATTGTGTTGATGGTCATTAATTGTTCATCAAGAAAATTATCCTTAATTTCAATATTTGATTTTTCTATTTGTAATCTTGATAAATGATCTGCTACTACATTCTCACAACCTTTTTTATCTTTAATTTCTAGATCAAATTCTTGTAATAATAATATCCATTGGATCAATCAAGGCTTAGTTTCTTTTTTTGCTATTAGGTGTTTTAAAGCTAAATGATCTATGTATACTATTACTTTAGCTACAATCAGATATGATCTAAACTTTTCCAAGGCAAACACAACAGCTAATAGTTCTTTTTCAGTAGTTGTGTAATTAACTTGAGCATCATTTAAGGTTTTTCTTGCATAATGAATCACTCTAGGAGATTTTTCTATCTTCTGTCCCAACACTGCTTCTACAACAAAATCAAATGCATCACACATTAATTCGAATGGATGGCTCTAATCAGGTGCTTGAATTATAGGAGTTGAAGTTAAGCTAGTTTTAAGTTTGAAAAATGCTTCCTTGCAATTTTTATCAAAGTTGAATGGGACATCTTTTAATAGATTAGTTAAAGGTCAAGCTATTTTGCTAAAGTCTTTAATAAATCTTCTATAAAATCTAGCATGTCCTAAAAATGGTCTAATATCTTTTACTGATTTAGGTTCTGGTAGATTAGAAATTACTTCTATTTTAGCTTTATCTACTTCCAACCCTTTCTTAGAAACAACATGCCCTAAGACTATTCCTTGTTTAACCATGAAGTGACATTTTTCCCAATTTAAAACTAGATTTTTTTCCACATAGCGTTTTAATATTTGGTCTAAATTTTTTACACACACTTCATATGAATTGCCATAAACAGTAAAATCATCCATAAATATTTCTAAAAAATCTACCGTCATTCCAGTAAATATGCCCTACATACACCTTTGAAAGGTGGCTGGTGCATTGCATAATCCGAATGGCATTCTCTTAAAAGCATAAGTTCCATTAGGACAAGTGAAAGTTGTTTTCTCTTGATCCTCTAATGCTACTGGAACTTGATTATAACCTAAATACCTATCTAGGAAACAAAAATATTCTTTCCCTACTAGTCTTTCCAGCATTTGATCTATAAAAGGTAAGGGAAATTGATCTTTCCTAGTCACAACATTCAGCTTTCTATAGTCTATACATACTCTCCAGCCTGATTGAATTCTAGTAGGTATCAAGTCTTGACTTTCATTCCTAATAACTATTAATCTTGATTTCTTGGGAACTACATGGATTGGACTAACCCACAAGCTATCAGAAATCGTATAAATTATGTCATTATCTAACCATTTTACTATTTCTTTCCTGACTACTTCTTTAAGGTTTGGATTTAATCTCCTCTCAGGAATTCTAACAGGTTTAGCATTCTCCTCTAAATACATGTGGTGACAGCATAAAGTTGAACTTAACCCTTTTATATCAGTCATAGTCCATCCTATTGCTTCTTTATAACTTTTTACTACATCTTTTAATTTAGCTATTTGATCCTCTTTTAAATCTGAAGCAATAATGATTAGACATGTTCGTTTCTCTTCCAGAAATATATAGGTTAATTCAGGAGGTAAAGGTTTTAATTCTAAATGTTGCCCATCAGAAGCTAGAGCTCCTAATTGAACATAATCATTTTCTAAATTAATTTCTTCCAGATCTCCTTCTATATTTATGCTTTCACTTTCCTCTAAAGTTTCAGAATTGATTTGCCTATTTAATTCTTCTTGAATCACATCATCTAACATATCTCCTTCATCCTCTAAAAAGTCTATGGTTTGTAAGGACATTTCTAACTCCTCAAACCTTTCTGGTTTGAAAATGTTTAATTGAGTATCCTCATTGCTATATGATAACTTCATTCCTCCAGTTTTATAATTTATAACAACCCTTGATGTTGCTAAAAATGGCCTTCCCAAAATTAAAGATGTATCACTATTTTTATGCTTAATTTGTTGGGAATCCAAAATTACAATATCAATAGGATATATAAAGTTTTTGATTTTAATTAAGACATCCTCTATTTTTCCTCTAGGGTATCTTATACTTCTATCAGCTAATTGAATAACTGTACTAGTAGGAGTTAAGCCTTCTAATCCTAAGGATGCAAATATATCACTTGGCATAACATTTATACCAGCACCTAAGTCTATTAAGGTTCTTTCTAGAATGGTATTTCCTATGGTGCATGATATAACAAGGATTCCAGGATCAAATAACTTTTTTAGGAATTTGTGGTAGAAATAGGGAACTACTTAGCTTAGTGTTTAGAATCAAAAAGTGCATAATATTAACGATTAAATGATAGTTAATTGCATAATATTTAGCTTATAATATGAGAATTAAACCATTATGTTATAATTGCACTGTTATAAGCTTTAATTAAAGAATCTGCTTAATTTTGGATTCCACAGATTGTAAATAACATCAATTAAGCTTTTTAATGCTAGTTAACATTGGATTTATCATTAAGCAATACTAACATTCAGATGATTCAAACAGTCACCATTAAAATCTTTAAGTTTTTTGTACAAACCAATTTCAGTAAATTGTAAAATTAAAACTAACATAAAACAATCATAAAACTAATACAGATAACATTAATCACGATACAATACAAACAATACAACACTCAAATACAACATACAAACAAAGATAAATTGTTTTTGGTATTTTTGTTTTGATGTGAACATGGAAATGAGCAAAAGGTGAAATGTAAAGTAATCTCACTTGAAAGTAAATACTTCCGACACTACTTGCAACACGATTACACCACTGAAAATTAAACCACTTACAATTTTGTCTCCTCTCCCTATAGAATCGCGAGTCTAGAATTGCAAGATGATCTCCTCTTCAACATGCAAGCATCAACCCGAAGCCAAGGCTAAAAGCTTTACGATCTCCTGAAATATGAGTCGGCGCTTGGTGAAAATGTCTTCCCTTCCCGCAACGCGATCACTCCTCACAGTGGTTGTCAGGCACTGTGTTTGGCTCAGAATCGACCCGACATCAAGCAAGTATCCTCACAGACCTCCGATGATTGGTGATTATGGTGGTGATAACAATGGTTGGTGTGATACTTCAGAGAATCACCGATACTTTCTGCAGAAAGCTTGGTGCTCCTCCTCTGTATACACTGGCCGTCCATCGATCACACTTTCTTCTTTTTTTCTTCTTTTCTTTTATATTTCTTTAGTAGTAACTGCTTCTGCTTGAATGATCAGTTGGATTTCCTTCCTTTAGATCAACGGTGATGCTTCCTTCTCCATGCGCGATTGAATTCCTACGTGATACGTGCAAACGTGGTTTTTCCTTCCAACTGTCTGTTCTTGCAACCGCTACAGTGGCATTTTAGAAAATAACTATAAAATACATGCAATAAAGAAATAAGCCGCTAACCTAACGCGTTACCTTAGTGTATATTCATGTAACTCAACACGTGTAGTTATGCTAACTTAACGAGTTATAACTTAAGTAAATCTACCAGATCTCGACACGTGTCAGTAGCAATTTAAACATAAAATATCATTTTGGAGAGTTACAGATATAACTATCCGATGCTCAGATGCATTTTTGGATAGTTACAGCTAACTCACCGAAAATTCACTTAAGACATTCATTCTGGTTTCGACACGTGTACATCTGGAAATAATAAAATATTCTCTCTAAACATAACTGTTCGGCAATTTAAACATAATTATCCGAAATATCAGAAAATTCGGATACTTAAGAATTTCACAGCCTACAACTTATCGATAGTTCATAAATGTACTAAATTAACATTAATTCCCCAAAATTAAGCAGATTCTTCAATTAAAGCATATAACAGTGCAATTATAACATAATGGCTTAATTCTCATATGATAAGCTAAATATTATGCAATTAACCATCATTTAACCATTAATAATATGCACTTTTTCATTCTAAACAAGAAGTCATTTTCACCAAGCGCCGACTCATATCTTAGGAGATCGTAAAGCTTCTAGCCTTGGTTTCGGGTCGATGCCTGTATGCTGAAGAGGAGATCATTTTGCAATTCTGGACTCGCGATTCTATAGGGAGAGGAGACAGAATTGTAAGTGGTTTAATTTTCAGTGGTGATGGAAGTATTTACTGTCTACTGAGATTACTTTACATTTCACCTTTCGCCCATTTCCATGTTCATATTAAAACAAAAATATCAAAAACAATTTATCTGTGTTTGTATTTTGTATTTAAGTGTTGTGTTGTTTGTGTTGTATCATGATTAATGTTATCTTTGTCAGTGTTGTGATTGTTTTATGTTTGTTTTAGTTTACTGAAATTGGTTCGTTTAAAAGACTTAATGATTTTAATGGTTACTGTTTGAATTATCTGAATGTTAGTATGCTTAATGATAAATCCAGTGTTTACTAACATTAAAGAGCTTAATTGATGTTATTTACAATCTGTGGAACCGCCCAATGGTTGGCCGAATTCCTCTGTAAATAGCAGTATTAAATTAGAATGAGAGGCTCGTGGAGTTAACTTAAGTCCACAAGGTTAGTCCGTTGAGTTAGCTATAACTCAACGAACTTTGTCCGCTGAGTTAATTGTAATTCAACGAAAAGCTTATTGAATATATAAATTTGATTGTTCAAAACGAAACATTTCTCAATTCTTAAGCAATTCCCTGTGGGATCGACCTGTACTTGCACACTAATACAGTAGACACTGTGCAGTTGCAGTTAAAATACAAATTGGAATTAAAATCTAATTTGTGTGAAAGGTTGTATGTTTACTTCTAAAAAAAGAAGAATAGGCATAAAGATAAATTAACTAAGTAAAAATAGAAGCTAACAAATCCAAGTTTTTCTAGTGCATTGCTGGAGATCCAAACAAGTTTTCTGATGTTGTGTTGGGTAACCAAACAAGTTTTATGGTGTCGTTACCAAGGAATTAATATAAGCAACTGTTAGAGCTGTTTTGTTTTAATAGCCAGAGTGTTGTGTGTTTTCTTCTGTAATTGAGAATATGGCATATGTTTATGCTCAAAGATTTCTGAAACCTATAGTTAGCATATGTGAATTCTGCAATTCTGAAGGTCACAACATTTCTAACTGTTTGAAACTGAGACGTTTGTAGATGGCTAGATCCCATGAACAACAAATGAATTATCCTCAATATAATAGAGCCGAGTATGAGAATCCTATAGTTTACCCAACTAATGGTCAGTATAAAATGTGTAATATGTTGAGAGATACTAAAGTTTGGGATAGGTATGACAGATTAGAGCATAGTATAGAGCAAAACCTGGACAAACTAGAATACTTTATGTGTCAGCAATAAGAAGTAAACCAATTAAACTATAAGGAAGCATATTCAGAACCTAAAATGGATATAATTTACGAAACTGAAAAAACCATAATGAAAATTGATCAAAAATTGAATGCAATGAGATTAGATGATCTGAAAAGAAAACTAAAAGCATTGGATGAATATACAATGAAAATACAAGTTATGCAACAAGACAATGAAAATTATAATGTTATAGATCTGCATAATTTGCAAAATATATAGCAAAAAGAAAATATTAATGCAAGAGAATTTAAAGAATGCACTTTAAAACTAAAAAAAATTGAAGATCATAATCACGAAAATGATATACAAAAACATCATGAGAGTAACGAAAATCTGGAAGATGTATGAGTAACATTAAGATCTAGAATTGATATACCACCAAGAACTCAAAATGAAAATAATATGAAGGTGGATAAGAGTAAAAATCAAAATGATAATGAAAATGTAATAGTTGAGAATCTAGAAATCACTAAAGAACAATTTGAATATGCTAATGAAGCTAAAAATGATCAAACAAAGCAAACAAAAGAAAAAGAATCTTTTAAATCACAATCTTTAGCACCCTATCCTGAAAGATTACAACAAACAATACCTGAAAAGCAAGAAAAAATCAGCGAAATTTTTGAAAAAGTACAAGTTAACATACCTTTGTTAGATCTATTACAGAAAATGTCATCTTGTGCTAAATTTCTGAAGGATTGGTCTACTAAGAAAAGAGAGCGAAAAGTTCTTAGGAAGGTCTTTTTAGCTGAGCAAAGTAGTTCCCTATTTCTGCCATAAATTCCAAAAAGGTTATCTAATCCTAGAATCCCTGTTATATCATGCACCATAGGAAATACCATTCTAGAAAGAACCTTAATAGACTTAGGTGCAGGTATAAATGTTATCCCAAGTGATATATTTACATCCTTAGGATTAGAAGGCTTAACTCCTACTAGTACAGTTATTCAATTAGCTGATAGAAGTATAAGATACCCTAGAGGAAAAATAAAGGATGTCTTAATTAAAATCAAAAACTTTATATATCCTATTGATATTGTAATTTTGGATTCCCAACAAATTAAGCATAAAAATAGTAATACATCTTTAATTTTGGGAAAGCCATTTTTAGCAACATCAAGGGCTATTATAACTTGTAAAACTAGAGTAATGAAGTTATCATATGTGTTGAGTATTTTTGTTTTGATGATGTGTGCTGAATGAAAATAATCATATTTGCTCAATTACTATTGCTTGTGAAAAGAAATTAAAATCATCAATTAATACAGAAAAAGCTTACTGATATAAATACTTGTCTGTATTGGATCTGAAGTTAATAACTAGTCGTTTCATTGCATTAATTTCTCATTTAGCTAAACGTTAAGTTAACGTGTGTTTTTCTTGAAAAGCATGATATGTTTTAATGTTATATCTTCTGTATCATGAACAGTGCACGTTTAGACAACTTGTTATGTTAGAGTTTTGTTTGTATAGAGGTCACGTGAGAACTCGTTAAGTTAGAGGCTTAAAGATTAAAATAGGTCACGTGATAACTCGTTAAGTTAGTGAGTAAAAGAAGAAACAAACTCGTTAAGTTAGTATTATACACGTGGTGAAATTATAAGTTACGAATGTTGTATTGTATCACGTGAGGTGCACATGTTTAACTCGTTAAGTTAACATAACTAAACGCGTTGAGTTGCTATATTGAACACTAAGACAACGCGTTAGGTTAACGTTATAAACTTAAGTTATTTTTGCACGTGGTAAAATTCTTATTATAAAAACATTTGTTTATTATTGGTTCGTTGAGTTATCATAATACAACGGAGATGGTTCATTGAGTTATCATAACACCACGGACATAGTTCGTTGAGTTAGCTACAGTACTTGTCACGTGAAATGGCACATGAGGAACTCGTTAAGTTAGAAACATTAAGTTATATATATACTTGTGTTATTCGTTTAGTTAACATTAAAGTAACGACTTCTTATTACACTGATGAAAAACTTTTGGACGAGAAAGTTTATTTTGTAGGAAATTTTTCAGAGATCCAGGACTGATGATTAAAGAAAATTTGAAATATAAACGTGGGTTAGAACGTGTGTGTTTCGATGAAGGAAAAAGAAAAGACGTGGAGAAGTGGAAAACTGGTGGTGGTTAAACGTGAAGGATATGCATGAAATGAAGATACAGTATAAAAGGCATAGAATTCTCGTTGATCAATTTATCCTTGCGCACAAAACGAAAAATCTTTTCAAGGATCAAACCATCCCTACACACCAAAAGAAAAATCTTTTTTAAGGATCAAAAGCACCTTCTCAGGGAAAATCTCTCAAGTAGAAGAAAGTTCAATGAAGCATAAAAATGTAAGATTTTTGTCACTGAAAATTTGAAGTATTAGAAGAAAGCAAATTCGGTGAAGCATGAAAAGACAAGATATTTGTCACTGAAGAATTGCTGAAGAAGAAAAAGAAGAAGAAGAAAGATCTCAAACAGGGAGAAAAGTTTTAAATTCCGAAAATTAGTTTTCTCTGTTTGTAGTTATGAAATTGTTTAGATGATACATGGTATCGAAATATAATTGCATTTACAATTTCTGAGGAGAATTGAATTGTATATTGTAATTGAAACCTTGAATAAAAATGATTTTATGAAAACAATGTCTCGACATGTTTTTGAGTTTTAAAGTTTCAATTATATTTCAGAAAATATTAAAAATACACAATTCACCCCCCTCTTGTGTAACCATTCGATCCTACAATATGGCAATGAGGATACTGAACTAAATATTTTCAATCTAGAAAGGTTGAGGAGTTAGAAATGTCCTTACATACCATAGACTTTTTAGAGGATGAAGAAGATATACTAGATGATGTGATTCAAGAAGAATTAAATAGGCAAATCAATTTTGAAACTTTAGAGGAAAGTGAAAGCATAAATATAGAAGGAGATCTGGAAGAAATTAATTTAGAAAATGATGATGTTCAATTAGGAGCTCTAGCTTCTGATGGGCAACATTTAGAATTAAAACTTTTACCTCTTGAATTAACCTATATATTTCTGGAAGAGAAACGAACATGTCCAATCATTATTGCTTCAGATTTAAAAGAGGATCAAATAGCTAAATTAATAGATGTAGTGAAAAGTTATAAAGAAGCAATAAGATGGACTATGACTAATATAAAAGGATTAAGTTCAACTTTATGCTGTCACCACATATATTTAGAAGAGAATGCTAAACCTGTTAGAATTCTTGAGAGGAGATTAAATCCGAACCTTAAAGAAGTAGTTAGGAAGGAAATAGTGAAATGGTTAGATAATGACATAATTTATCTGATTTCTGATAGCTCGTGGGTTAGTCCAATCCATGTAGTTCCCAAGAAATCAGGATTAATAGTTATTAGGAATGAAAGTCAAGACTTGATACCTACTAGAATTCAATCAGGCTGGAGAGTATGTATAGACTATAGAAAGCTAAATGCTGTGATTAGGAAAGATCATTTTTCCTTAACTTTTATAAATCAAATGCTGGAAAGATTATCAGGGCAAGAATATTTTTGTTTCCTAGACGGGTATTCAGGTTATAATCAAATTCCAGTGGCATTAGAGGATCAAGAGAAAACAACTTTCACCTGTCCTAATGGAACTTATGCTTTTAAGAGAACGCCATTCAGATTATGCAATGCACTAGCCACCTTTCAAAGGTGTATGCAAGGCATATTTACTGGAATGACTGAAGATTTTTTAGAAATATTTATGGATGATTTTACTATATATGGCAACTCATATGAAGTTTGTTTAAAAAATTTAGACCTAATATTAAAACACTATGTGGAAAAAAATCTAGTTTTAAATTGGAAAAAATGTCACTTCATGGTTAAACAAGGAATAGTCTTAGGGCATATTGTTTCTAAGAAGGGGTTGGAAGTAGATAAAGCTAAAATAGAAGTAATTTCTAATCTACCTGAACCTAAATCAGTAAAAGATATTAGATCATTTCTAGGACATGCTGGTTTTTATAGAAGATTTATTAAAGACTTTAGCAAAATAGCTAAACCTTTAACTAATCTATTAAAAGATGTTTCATTTAACTTTGATAAAATTTGCAAGGAAGCATTTTTCAGACTTAAAACTAGCTTAATTTCAACTCCTATAATTCTAGCACCTGATTGGAGCCATCCATTTGAATTAATGTGTGATGCATCTGATTTTGCTGTAGGAGTAGTGTTGAGACAGAAGATAGAAAAATCTCCTAGAGTGATTCATTATGCAAGAAAAACCTTAAATGATGCTCAAGTTAATTACACAACTACTAAAAAAGAACTATTAGCTGTTGTGTTTGCCTTGGAAAAGTTTAGATCATATCTTATTGGAGCTAAAGTAATAGTATGCATGGATCATTCAGCTTCAAAACATCTAATAGCACAAAAAGAAACTAAGCCTAGATTGATCCGATGGATATTATTATTACAAGAATTTGATCTAGAAATTAAAGATAAAAAAGGTTGTGAGAATGTAGTAGCAGATCATTTATCAAGATTACAAATAGAAAAATCAAATATTGAAATTCAGGATAATTTTCCTGATGAACAATTAATGACCATTAACACAATACCTTGGTATGCAGACATAATTAATTACTTAATTACTAGTTTAACACCTAAGGATTGGAATAGACAAGATAAAAAATTGTTTTTCTCAAGAGTAAAATATTACTATTGGGAAGACCCATACTTATTTAAGAAATGTCCTGATCTAGTTTTAAGGAGGTGTGTTCTAGAAACTGAATATCCGAGCATATTATCTTTCTGTCATGACCAAGCTTGTGGAGGGCATTTTGGTTCAAGGAAAACTACTGCAAAAATTCTGCAATGTGGATTTTATTGGCCAACACTATTCAAAGATGCTCATAAATATTGCTTAAATTGTTTAAGATGTCAACAAATAGGAAGAATATCAAAGAGGAATATGATGCCTCTTAATCCTATTGTTGAGGTTGAAATCTTTGATGTGTGGGGAATAGATTTTATGGGTCCATTTCCTATGTCTAATGAATTTAATTACATATTGTTGGGGGTGGATTATGTATCTAAATGGATAGAAGCTATTCCTATAGAAACTAATGACAACAAAGTGGTAATACAATTTATAAGAACTAATATATTTGCCAAATTTGGAATACCTAAAGCTATTATCAGTGATAGAGGAACTCATTTCTATAATAGAAGTTTTGAAGCCTTAATGAAGAAATATGGAGTAAACGACAAAATTGCAACATCATATCATCCGCAAACAAGTGGACAAGTAGAAAGTGCAAACAAACAAATTAAGTTAATCTTAGAAAAAGTAGTAAATCCTACTAGAACAGATTGGGCTAATAGATTGATAGATGCACTTTGAGCTTATAGAACTGCTTATAAGACAAGCTTAGATATGTCACCTTTTAAGCTAGTTTATGGAAAAAGTTGTCATTTACCAGCTGAAATAGAACATAAAGCTTATTGGGCATTAAAAACTCTGAACACTAATTTAAATTAGGCTTCTGAAAATAAGAAAATGTAATTAATTGAATTAGAAGAATTTAGAAATGAAGCTTATTCGAAGACTATAAGAGAAAAAGAGAAAATGAAATTCTGGCATGATAGGAAAATTATTCCAAAAAACTTTGAAATAGGACAAGAAGTATATTTTATATGACTAGAGTCCATAACCATCCAGGAAAATTAATATCTAGATGGGTAGGACCTTACATAGTTTGAAATATTTATCCTTATGGAGTTATTGAGATTGAAAATCTTAAAAATCAAAATATATTTAAAGTAAATGGACAAAGACTTAGACCTATTCTGAAAATACCAAAAAGTTCTTTTGGAATTATAGAAGAAGTCAGAGTAGAGGACTACTCGAGCTTTACTTAGTAAGAAATCAGTTTTTATTTTATGTTTACATATAAAAATAAAAAAATAAAAATTATAAAATATAAAAATCATTACGGTTTAACCGACTGGATCCATCGGTATGATAGGAACATAAAAATATCTATATTAATTTTTAGTAAAAAAAAAAAATTTGTTTTTACCGAAACATAGTATCGGTTCAACTAGTAAAAAAATTAGGTCTGACTAAAACATAGTATCAGTTAAACCGGTAAAAAACAGAAAAACTATTATCTTAAGTATTTTTACTTTATTTTATTTATTATATCTATTTGTACGGGAAGTCCGTTGAGTTACGCTTAACTCAAAAAACTTACTCCGTTGAGTCTTGAGTTAGTCAACGAGCTTATTCTGTTGAGTTAACTATAACTTAACGGAGTACTGTAGCTAAGACCGCAAATGAGAGAGCAATAGTTGGTTCAGGAAATGACCCGATTACCCGCCTAAACTTAGGGCTTATTTAAACTAAAGCCTAGGGTTTTGGGAGCATTATCTGGCAAACCATTTAGAATTTAGAACAGTAGAGATTAGTGCGATTCTGTGCTATTGTGTTACGCCACGATGAGGAAGATGACACCTGAGTTTTGGGAAGATGTAGTGGACACAACATAGTTTCTGAAAGAGTCAGAGGATTGGCACACGCGGTAGAAGATTCGGAACACGACAAGAGAAAAAGAGCTACAAAAGGTAGAATCAAAACTCTTCAACTTGAGGAAATTTTTGGTTGATTTGGGTATACAAATACCCCAAATAGTAGAAACAAAAATGAGAGTAGCAACAGAAATTCCTTTAAGCAAAGAAAGAAAAATCAGGCCAAACAATGAAGTAGCCCTAGAGCTAATCCAACGCAAAGCCAGATTATGGTTCAAGAAGCGCATTACTGGTCGTGCAAGGGATGTGATAAGGTGGCAGCAACAAGCAAAGAAAAAACAAGAGGAGCCGACTGTTGAAAGTCCTATTTCTGAGGAACAGCAGCTAGGACCTTCAGTTCCACCATTTAAGCTGTTGGCACGAGCAGCAATGTTGGGGCCTTCGACTGAAGAAGAATTAAAAGAATTTCAATGACTGGTTCAAGTTGGAAGGAACCAAGGAGAACTAGAAGATTTAGTAGTAGTCAAAGCACATCTAGTGTTTGATGCACTACGCCATAGGAGGGCTGCAGAAAAATTCCAAGCCCAATACAAAACATTAATCACATATTGTATATATACGTATTCCATTAATACATATGCAATAAAACGCCAATCTCATATAGTCCTGCTTCTATCATTTACTGTAAATATGAATCCATAACAATAAGCTCATACTTTTTCTGTAGTTTAATAAGATCTACACATAAATCATTCTACAAGTTTAATTAGTCAAATTAAATGTATCTTTAATCATATGTGTTTCATTTAATCTAGAATTCACATTTCAGCTCCTTCAGGACTTCAAAGAATTTTTTCATTAAGCATTCTGATTTCATTTTAAAATCGTGAAACTGTTAAACTCATGAAATTCAGAAAAAACATAAGATACTATATCTAGATTTAAATAGTAAATTCTATAGCATCTTATATAGCCTTCTAAATATAGCATTCAAGCAATTACAGTTTATAAAAATTTTACAGTCTCAATTATCGGATAGTTACAGCAAGTTCATAAAAATTTTCAATTTCCACAAAACTTTGCAGTACCATTTTAATTCCTTTAATTAAAAAACTTACATGGCTGTTACTTAAATTACCTTCCTCCATACCTACATTTTGCATTGTCCTCAATGTAAAAGATTTGACAATAAATACAGTAATTGTAGCAGGCATGAATACAGTTTCGTTGATTTAGCACCTAACTCAACAAATGAGTTTAAATTTAAATTCAAGATAAGTAATCAGTTACATACCTTGTTTCGTTTATATCTCCTTCTGCATATTCCGATTTTTTATTCTGAAAAACTTTTCATTCACAGATAAAAGAAAAATATTTAACAAAACAACATTTAACAAATATTGATAAATCATTGTCTTGTGTGGAACCTAGGCTCCTATGCCTTTGGTGGCTCACAAGCAAGCCAGTTGGTTTCCCAGAACAGATACCAACAAACTAGATTGATATTTTGTTTTTTTCTATAAAATAAACTAAAACTAAAAAATTTAAAAAAAAAGTAAATGCAGAAAACACACAACATTAAACACACCAAATCACAGCTTAAGAACATGATTGAAAAGTAGAAACAAATGGAATAAACGTGTCAGTCCAAGCAAACTTTTTAGGCATAATTCTTCTTACTATTAATTCTGTTTTAATACAATTCTTGTTCCTTCTTAGTTTGTAAATGTGTAATATATTATAAATTCCAAATACAAGTGTATTACCATTAATGATATGAAATGTAGAAAGGGATCATTTTCGATTCCAAGGTAATGTAGCAGTTTCTATTTCTACATCTATCTCAATATATTCCTCTTCCCACTTCCATTCATTTATGTCTTCCATAATCCATATTTGAAATTTCATCAATTCATCCCACCATCTTATTAAACATAAAGTAGGATCATCATATTCATTATACCACATTCTTATTTGAATTTTATCAAATTCTACAGATGGTGGTTTAGCTATATCACTCGGTATAGGTAATATTTCTATAAAATCATCATAACTGTCTATGCTCACTATGTATAAATCAGATCCAAATGCTATTGATATATCTGTGACTAGATATATATATCCATCAAGTATGACATGTATGCTGTTAATTAATGATTTCTGTCCTAGATATATCATAATATTTTCATTCCAATATCTATGTAAGGTCCTGCCCATCTAGATCTTAATTTTCCTAGATGGTTATGGACTCTAGCCATATAAAGATATACTTCTTATCCTATTTCAAAGTTTTTTGGAATAATTTTCCTATCATGCCAGAATTTCATTTTCTCTTTTTCTCTTAAAGTCTTCGAATAAGCTTCATTTCTAAATTCTTCTAATTCAATTAATTGCATTTTTCTATTTTCAGCAGCTGGATTTAAATTAGTGTTCAGAGTTTTTAATGCCCAATAAGCTTTATGTTCCATTTCAGCTGGTAAATGACAACTTTTTCCATATACTAGCCTAAAAGGTGACATACATCAGCTTGTCTTATAAGTAGTTCTATAAGCCCAAAGTGCATCTATCAATCTATTAGCCCAATCTATTCTAGTAGGATTCACTACTTTTTCTAAGATTAATTTAATTTGTTTGTTAGCACTTTCTACTTGTCCACTTGTTTGCAGATGATATGATGTTGCAATTTTGTGGTTTACTCCATATTTCTTCATCAAGGCTTCAAAACTTCTATTACAGAATTGAGTTCCTCTATCATTGATAATAGCTTTAGGTATTCCAAATCTGGCAAATATATTGGTTCTTATAAATTGTATTACCACTTTGTTGTCATTAGTTTCTATAGGAATAGCTTCTATCCATTCAGATACATAATCCACCCCCAACAATATGTAATTAAATTCATTAGACATAGGAAATGGACCCATAAAATCTATTCCCCACACATCAAAGATTTCAACGTCAACAATAGGATTAAGAGGCATCATATTCCTCTTTGATATTCTTCCTATTTGTTGACATCTTAAACAACTTAAGCAATATTTATGAGCATCTTTGAATAGTGTTGGCCAATAAAACCCACATTGCAGAATTTTTACAGTAGTTTTCCCTGAACCAAAATGCCCTCCAAAAGCTTGGTCATGACAAAAAGACAATATGTTCGGATATTCAATTTCTGGAACACACCTCCTTAAAACCAGATCAGGACATTTCTTAAATAAGTATAGGTCTTCCCAATAGTAATATTTTACTCTTGAGAAAAATAATTTCTTATCCTATTTATTCCAATCCTTAGGTGTTAAACCAGTAACTAAGTAATTAACTATGTCTGCATACCAAGGTGTTGTGTTGATGGTCATTAATTGTTCATCAGGAAAATTATCTTTAATTTCAATATTTGATTTTTCTATTTGTAATCTTGATAAATGATCTGCTACTACATTCTCACAACCTTTTTTATCTTTAATTTCTAGATCAAATTCTTGTAATAATAATATTCATCGGATCAATCTAGGCTTAGTCTCTTTTTTCTTTATTAGATGTTTTAAAGCTGAATGATCCGTGTATACTATTACTTTAGCTCCAATCAGATATGATCTAAACTTTTCTAAGGCAAACACAACAGCTAATAATTCTTTTTTAGTAGTTGTGTAATTAACTTGAGCATCATTTAAGGTTTTGCTTGCATAATGAATCACTCTAGGAGATTTTTCTATCTTCTATCCCAACACTGCTCCTACAGCAAAATTAGATGCATCACACATTAATTCAAATGGATGGCTCTAATCAGGTGCTTGAATTATAGAGTTGAAATTAAGCTAGTTTTAAGTCTGAAAAATGCTTCCTTGCAATTTTTATCAAAGTTAAATGGGACATCTTTTAATAGATTAGTTAAAGGTCTAGCTATCTTGCTAAAGTCTTTAATAAATCTTCTATAAAAACTAGTATGTCCTAGAAATGATCTAATATCTTTTACTGATTTAGGTTTTGGTAGGTTAGAAATTACTTCTATTTTAGCTTTATCTACTTCCAACCCTTTCTTAGAAACAACATGCCTTAAGACTATTCCTTATTTAACTATGAAGTGACATTATTCCCAATTTAAAACCAGATTTTTTTCCACACACCATTTTAATATTTGGTCTAAATTGTTTAAACAAACTTCATATGAGTTGCCATATACAGTAAAATCATCCATAAATATTTATAAGAAATTTTCAGTCATTCTAGTAAATATGCCTTGCGTACACCTTTGAAAGGTAGCTGGTGCATTGCATAATCTGAATGGCATTTTCTTAAAAGCATAAGTTCCATTAGGACAAGTGAAAGTTGTTTTCTCTTGATCCTCTAGGAAACCCGTCTAGGAATTTAATTATAACCTAAATACTCGTCTAGGAAACAGAAATATTCTTGCCCTGCTAATCTTTCCAGCATTTGATCTATAAAAGGTAAGGGAAAATGATCTTTCCTAGTCACAACATTCAACTTTCTATAGTCTATACATACTCTCCAGCCTGATTGAATTCTAGTAGGTATCAAGTCCTGACTTTCATTCCTAATAACTGTTAATCCTGATTTCTTGGGAACTACATGGATTGGACTAACCCACGAGCTACCAAAAATCAGATAAATTATGTCATTATCTAACCATTTCACTATTTCCTTCCTAACTACTTCTTTAAGGTTTGGATTTAATCTCCTCTTAGGAATTCTAACAGGTTTGGCATTGTCTTCTAAATATATGTGATGACAACATAAAGTTGAACTTAACCCTTTTATATTAGTCATAGTCCATCCTATTGCTTCTTTATTGATTTCTAGATTTTCAGCTATTACATTTTCATTATCATTTTGATTTTTACTCTTATCCACCTTCGTATTATTTTCATTTTGAGTTCTTAGTGGTATATTAGTTTCAGATCTTAATGTTACACAAACATCTTCCAGATTTTCGTTACTCTCATGATGTTTTTGTATGTCATTTTCATGATTATGATCTTCAATTGTTTTTAGTTTTAAAGTGCATTCTTTAAATTCTCTTGCATGAGTATTTTCTGTTTGCTGTATATTTTGCAAATTATGTAGATCTATAACATTATAATTTTCATTGTCCTGTTGCATAACTTGTATTTTCATTGTATATTCATCTAATGCTTTTAGTTTTCTTTCCAGATCATCTAATCTCATTGCATTCAATTTTTGATCAATTTTCATTATGGTTTTTTCAGTTTCGTAAATTATATCCTTTTTAGGTTCTGAATATGCTTCCTTATAGTTTACTTGGTTGACTTCTTGTTGCTGACACATAAAGTATTCTAGTTTATCCTAGGTTTTGCTCTATACTACGCTCTAGTCTGTCATACCTATCCCAAACTTTAGTGTCTCTCAACATATTACACATTCTATACTGACCATCAGTTGGGTAAACTATAGGATTCTCATACTCGGCTCTATTATATTGAGGATAATTCATTTGTTGTTCATGGGATCTAACCATCTGCAAACGTCTCAATTTCAAACAATCAGAAATGTCGTGACATTCAGAATTGCAAAATTCACATATGCTAACTACAAGTTTCAGAAATTTTTGAGCATAAGCATGTCATATTCTCAATCATAGAAGAAAACACACAACTCTGGCTATTAAAACAAAACAGCTCTAACAGTTGCTTATATTAATTCAATTCAATTCCCCGACAGCAGCGCCATAAAACTTGTTTGTGTTTGGCCAGCACGACACTAGAAAATTTGTTTTGGATCTCTAGTAATGCACTAGAAAAACTTAGATTTGTTAACTTCTATTTTTCCTTAGTTAATTTATCTTTATGCCTATTCTTTTTCTTTTAGAAGTAAACAAACAACCTTTAATACAAATTATACATTAATTCCAATTTGTACTTTAACTGCAAGTGCACAGTGTCTATTGTATTAGTGTGCAAGTACAGGTCGATCCCATAGGGAATTGCTTAAGAGTTGAGAACTGTTCCATTTTTAACAATCAAATTTATATATTCAATAAGCTCTCTGTTGGGTTGTAGTTAACTCAACGGACAAAGTTCGTTGAGTTATGGTTAACTCAACGAACTAACCCTGTGGACTTAAGTTAACTCCACGAGCCTGCATTTTCTTTTTAATACTACTATTGACAAAGAAATTCGGCCAACCATTGGGTGGTTCCACAGATTGTAAATAACATCAATTAAGCTCTTTAATGTTAGTAAACACTGGATTTATCATTAGGCAATACTAACATTCAGATAATTCAAACAGTAACCATTAAAATCTTTAAGTCTTTTGAACGAACCAGTTTCAGTAAACTATAAAACTAAAACAAACATAAAATAATCACAACACTAACAAAGATAACATTAATCACGATACAACACAAAGAATACAACACTCAAATACAAAATACAAACACAGATAAGTTGTTTTTGGTATTTTTGTTTTAATATGAACATGGAAATGGGCGAAAGGTGAAATGTAAAGTAATCTCAATCGATAGTAAATACTTCCGTCACTACATGCGACGCGATTACACCACTTACAACTCTATCTCCTCTCCCTATAGAATCGCGAGTCCAGAATTGCAAGATGATCTCCTCTTCAACATACAGGCATCAACCCGAAACCAAGACTAGAAGTTTTACGATCTCCTGAAATATGAGTCGGCGCTTGGTGAAAATGGATTCCCTTCCCACGACGTGATCACTCCTCATAGTGGTTGTCAGGCACTGTGTTTGGCTCAGAATCGACCCTACATCAGGAAAGTATCCTCACAGACCTCCGATGGTTGGTGATTATGGTGGTTATGGTGGTTGGTGTGGTGGTGATAATGGTTGGTGTGGTACTTTAGAGAATTACCGACACTGTCTGCAGAAAGCTCGGTGCTCCTCCGCTGTACACACTGGCCATACCCATCGATCACACACCCTTTACTTCTTTTTCTTCTTTTCTTTTATATTTCTTCAGTGGTAACTGCTTCTGCTTGAATGGTCGGTCGGATTTCCTTCATTCGTATCAACGACGATGCTTTCTTCTCCCTTCGACGAGTGAATTCCTACGTGATACGTGCGATCGTGGTTTTTCCTTCCAACTATCATGTTTCTACAACCACTATAGTGGCATATTAGAAAATAAATAGTCTGTGGAGTTATAGATAACTCAACGGACTTACCTCGTTGATTTAACTATAAAACACATGCATAAATTTAACTATCCGATGCTCAAGTGCATTTCGGATACTTATAAACTTAACTATTCGATGCCTAGATGCATTTCGAATACTTACAAATAACTCACCGATATATAACTTAAGTAAATCTACCAGATCTCGACACGTGTCATTAGCAGTTTAATAATAAAAGAAACATTTCGGAGAGTTACAGGTCTAACTTTCCGATGCTTAGCTGCATTTCGAATAGTTATAGCTAACTCACTGAAAATTCACTTAAGTCAAGCATTATGGTTTCGACACGTGTACTTTAGGAAATAATAAACTACTCTTTTAAAGCATAACTATTCAGCAATTTAAACGTAACTATCTAATACATGTTCGGTATGTTAAACATAACTATCTGAAATTTCGGATACTTAAGAATTTCACAGCCTACAACTTACTAATAGTTCAAAAATATACTAAATTAACATTAATTCACCGAAATTAAGCAGATTCTTTAATTAAAGCATATAACAATGCAATTATGACATAATGGCTTAATTCTCATATAATAAGCTAAATATTATGTAATTAACCATCATTTAACCGTTAATAATATGCACTTTTTCATTCTAAACATACACCAACTCCAATCAGTCATGAAAGTGACTAGACTAAGGAGGATGAAAAAATCATCCAGATGGATGCTCGTGGGCTTAATTCCATTTACTGTGCACTAACTAGTAAATAGTATAATAAAATATCTACTTGTAAATTCTCCCATGAAGCTTGGAAGATCTTTCAAATTACATATGAAGGAACCAGCCAAGTTAAAGATACTAAAATCAGCATTTTGTTAAGAAAATATGAATTATTCAAAATACTTGAAAAAGAAAGTATCACTAAAATGTTTTCTAGATTCACAGAAATTGTGAATGAACTAAGAGGCCTTGGGAGGAGTTTTTCTAATCGTCAATAGGTACAAAAGATCCTAAGGAGCCTGACAGTCGAATGGAAGCAAAAGTCTACTTCCATACAGGATTCAAAGGATTTGAATAACTATTCAGTTGAAGATCTGTTGGGAAACCTTCTAGCCCATGACATCCAAATGAAGGAATGGAAAGAAGAAGAAGGAGTCACTGAAAGAAAAGCAGAGAAAAAGAAAGAACTAGCTTTTCCCTCAACAGAAGATCAACTAAGCTCGGATGAGGATGAAGTGTTATTGCTGGCCAGGAACTTTAGAAGGATGATGAGACAAGGAGGCAAAGCCAGCTCCTCAAAACCAAAAGTCCCTACATGCTACAAGTGTAAGAAACTGGGACACATTCAACTTTACTGTCCTTTTCAACAAGAGGAGGACAGACAAAAATGGTAAAGGAAGAATAAGAAGAAGATGGCCTTGAAAGCCACTTGGGATGACAGTAGTTCATCCAGTAGCTCATCAAACTCAGATGAGGAGGCATCTGCAAACGTGTGCTTTGCTGCACAAGAGGTATGGTCTACATCTCCCTATTGCTTAGAAAAAGAAAATGATGATGTAGATATAGATAGTCTTCTCTGTACAGTAGATAACTTATATATAAAATGTAAGAAGTACAAGAAAGAATTAAAGAGTTTAAATTCCTATCTAGAAGATGTTTTTGCTGAACTAGAAAAAGCCTTAGTTGATAATAGGGAATTAAAAACTAAAATGGATAGCTATAGTTGTAAAAATTTTGATCTGAAAGAAGAAAATAAAAATCTATTATCTAAAGTTACTGATTTGAAGAAAACTATATGTAAATTTACTAAAGGTGAAAATAGCTTAAACAAAATAATAGGATCTCAAAGAATAGGAAGAAGCAAATTTGGCCTAGGGTATGCTGTACCATAGGAAACCCCTTACTATGGTGGAAAAATTAGATCTTATAAAGATAGCACAACTATGTTTGTCATTAAGAAGAGATCTACATCTATATGGCTACCAAAAGGCAACAGGTTTAATATACAGAGGACTAACAGTGATGAACCCAAGAAGATATGGGTACCAAAAGTCTTAATTTCAACATGAATTGCAAGACTGCATGGACAAGAAAGCTCAAACGTCCAAGTGGATCATTGACAGTGGTTGCTCAAAGCATATGACAGGTAAGAAAAGACTTTTGGAATCTGTTAAATCAATAAATTCAGGATCTGTTAAGTTTGATAACAATGAAAAATGTAGAATTACTGTCATAGGAAATGTTGCATCCGAAAATGGAAAAATAGAAAATGTCTTACATGTAAATGGTTTAAAATAGAATCTGCTAAGTGTAGGTCAATTATGTGACAAAGGTTACAATATACTTTTTACTACAAAAAACTATTTTATATTACAACCTGATACACATGAAATCAAATTTACTAGATATAGAAATAATTCAATTTATACTTTGGCATTTCCATGTGATATTTTATCTAATGATGCATGTTTTATTGCTTCTAATGAAGATGAATGGTTATGGCATAAAAGATTAAATCATGCAAACATGATACTTATAAGAAAATTGACCAAACATGATCTTGTTAGAGGTGTGCCTAAGCTCAAATTCAAGAGAGATAAATTGTAGTGATTGTATAATTGGAAAACAAAAGAAATCAGCACACAAGAGTATTGAAGACATTGCCACACGTCAACCATTGGATCTATTGCATATGGACCTATTTGGTCCTACACAGACAGCCAGTTTAGGAGGAAGAAAATATACCTTAGTGGTAGTTGATGATTATACAAGATTCACTTGGGTTATTTTCTTAACACACAAGAATGAAGCTTGTGATGAATTCAAACATCTCTGTATTAGAATTCAAAATGAAAAAGATTCAACTGTAAAGAAGATCAGAAGTGATCATGAAGATGAATTTGAAGATTTATGCAATTCTTTTGGCATACTGCATGAATTCTCATGTCTAAGAACTCCTGCTCAAAATGGAGTTGTAGAGAGGAAGAATAGATCAATACAAGAAATGGCAAGGACAATTCTTAATGTATCTTATCTACCAAAGTCTCTATGGGTTGAAGCTGTAATACTGCATGCTATTCTATAAACAGAACTCACCTTAGACCTATCCTACATAAGACACCTTTTGAACTATGGTATGGTAAAATACCAAATGTTGGATATTTTAAGGTCTTCGGATCAAGATGTTTTGTGCTTAATACAAAGGATCAAAAGGATAAATTTGATGCAAAATCTAATCTTACTCTACTTGTTGGATACTCTTCAAGAAGCAAGGCCTACATGGTCTATTTTGAACATGAAAGAAGAGTAGAAGAGTCAATAAACGTATTCTTTGATGAAGACATGGTAGGAAAATTGAAGAGGCTAACAATAGATAGTGAAAGTGAAAGTGAAGTAATAAATCAAAAAATTCCTCAAAAAAAGGATAGTTCAACACTGCCTACACCTACTGAGACAGAAAAAGCATGGAAGACAAAGTCTGAACATCCCATTGGGCAAATTATTGGGAATATAAATCAAGGTGTTCAAACAAGAAGCAAAATTCAAAATATTTGTAATTATTGTGCTTTTGTGTCTGAACTTGAACCTTCAACAGTTGAAGATGCCTGCAATGATGAATACTAGATCATGGCCATGCAAGAGGAACTAAATCAGTTCAAGAAAAATGAAGTCTAGAACTTGATTGAAAGGCCCATCGAAAAATCAATTATTGGTACTAAATGGGTGTTTAAGAACAAACTTGACAATAATGGTAGTATTATCAGAAATAAAGCTAAACTTGTTGCTCAGGGATACAACCAATAGGAAGGAATCGACTATGAAGAAACTTTTGCACCTGTTGCAAGACTTGAAGCAATTAGAATGTTACTTGCCTTTGCAAGTAGTATGAAAATCAAGTTTTATTAGATGGATGTTAAAAGTGCATTTCTTAATGGCATTCTACAAGAAGAAATATATGTAGAACAGCCACCAGGTTTTGAAGATGAAGAAAATCCAAACCATGTATACAAATTGAATAAAGCTCTCTATAGTTTGAAGCAAGCACCACATGCATGGTATGATAAACTGAAGAGTTTCCTTCTTGAGAATCAGTTTAACATAGGAATTGCAGGAATTGCAGAAAACACCTTATTCATCAAATCTAAAGGTTCTCATATGTTAATTATTCAGATCTACGTGGATGATATCATTTTTGGTGCCACACATGAGAATCTATGTCATGATTTTCAAATCTTAATGAAGAATGAATTTGAGATGAGTCTTATGGGAGAATTAAAATTCTTTCTAGGATTACAAATTCATCAACTTAAACATGGCATTTTCCTGAATCAAGAAAAATTTTGCAAAGAGATTCTCTTGAAATTTGGTATGGATAAATCCAAAGCAGTAGGTACTCCAATGAACTCAAATGAAAAACTTGATAAGGACATTTCTAGCATTCTAGTAGATCAAAAGAAATACAGAGGTATGATTGGATCACTTCTGTATCTAACAGCCAGACCAGATATAATGTTTAGTGTTTGTACTTGTGCAAGATATCAAGCCTCTCTAAAAGCATCACACTTAAAATCAGTTAAACGTATATTTAAATATCTACAAGGTACCAAAGAATTTGGCTTATTTTATTCTTCACAAAATCAATTGACTTTAGCAAGATACAGTGATGCAAATTATGTAGGATGCAAATCAGATCGAAAAAGCACCAGTGGGACATGATAGTTGCTTGGTCATTCACTTGTTTCTTGGTTCAGCAAGAAACAAAACTCTATAGCTCTATCCACCACTAAAGCTAAATATATGGCAGTAGGCCTATGTTGTGCACAGATCTTATGGATGCAACAAACTCTGGTAGATTATAAGCTCAATTTTCAAAATACCATTATTTACTGTGATAGTAGCAGTGCCATTAATCTCTCCGAGAATACAATTCTACACTCTAGAGCAAAACATATCAAGATTAGGCACCACTTTTTAAGAGACCATGTTGAAAAAGGTCATATTTCCTTAGAATATGTCTCTACTAAAGAACAACTTGCAGATATCTTCACCAAACCATTATCTGAAGCTACATTTAATCATATTAGATGAAATTTAGGGATTTGTTCTTTAAATGATTTATAATTTCATATCTACTCTCCAAGCTCACAACTAGGAGTTTGTTATACTAACATCTCTGTTTTGCAGCAACTTAGACATTTTGATACTCAGCTATAATTGCTCCACCAACTCAGTATCTGTCTTCTCACTTCTTTTTGACAATTGGCAAAAAAGGGGGAGAAATTCAGGGGGAGTGATTTCAAAAAATCAAGGGGAGTCTTTAAATTTACATTATTTTGTATTCCTCGTGTGCTTTTCTGTATAGATATATAGGGAGAGAAATACATGTAATACATTGTAAGGTTTTTGCCATTATCAAAAAGGGGGAGATTAAAAGGACCTCTAGATTTTGTTAATGCAAAAATCAATGTAAGGTTTTGAATTGTATTTATCAAGATTAGTCTGTACAGCAAAAAGATCAGAAGACAGACAAATCGAAGCAGCAAATAGGTTGCAGTAAATCTCAAAATATGCTGCTGCAGAAAATCGGACAGTTAAAAATTGTATTTCTCAGGATAAGGGGGATTGAATGATTGGATAGTTAAGGAGTTAACTATCCAGAAGCTTAAAGGACTTTTTTGGAGAGTTACAGGTATAACTATCCGAAAGTTAAGTAATTCAATAAATCACGTGCAAAAATACAGAACGGAAGCTTAAAGGACTTATCAGAGAGTTAGATAACTATTCGAGTTTTCTTTTCAGAGAGTTAGATAACTATTCGAGTTTTTCAGTAAGTTACAGGTATAACTTTCCGGAACTTAAGTCATCCTATTACGCATGTGCAGAATAGAGAAGTCGGTAGTCAAATGCTTAAAGGAAAAATCGAAGAGTTAGATAACTATCTAAAATCTCAAAGAGAGTTTCGGTGAGTTACAAGGATAACCATCCGAAACTTAAGTCATTGAATTCCAGAAAGAAGCTCAAATATGTTTTCGAAGAGTTAGAAAGATAACTATCTGAAATCCTGAAGTGTTTCGGTGAGTTACAAGGATAACCATCCGAAACTTAAGTCAGCTTTTTATGCACGTGCTGAATTGAAGCAATCGGAAAGTTAACAGAGGGTTACTATAGCCAACTATCCGACAGTTATATAATTGTTCGATAAGTTACAGTTATAATCATCTGATTCAATGTCAGCTCGTAGTAAATATTTTGGAATCCTACCTGGCAGAAAGTTTAAGTGATCTTTCGGTGAGTTACAAATATTCTTTGGAGAGTTACATAGCTAACTTTTCGAAAGGTTAAGAAAATCGGAAGGACATCTTGAAATAACTTTCTGAACGATAACTTACCGTATTTGGGACTGAAGTCTAATCAAGGATAGTAGAATACATCCGTTGGAAGAAAATATGATTGTTACACATGTTTGGTGTATATATAAGATACAAACAAGATAGCGCTTTGCTCATACATATACTTACACTAAGCTCAACAGAAGAAAAGCTTTAGAGATCAAATCATCTTCAACACTTACAGACCAAATTTCAGAAGCTCATCACGCATTCAACTCTGCTGTTCATAAGATAGTGTTTACTGAAGTACACGGATTAAAACTTCAAAGAAAGGATTTATTGAAGCTTCGACAAGGAAGCTCAAGTGCATGGTTAGTTGGTTCTTGCTTAAACCTTAAAGCAAGTGATTGTAAGTTTGCAAGAGTTTAGTGAAGCCCAAGTATCCCTTGGGGGTGGACTAGATGTTAGTGGTGAACCACCTAAAAATCTCTATGTGATTTCTTTTATTGTATGCTTGCTATCACTTTACATTAAACTACTTCTGAAAAGATAAGAAACGAATTTTTACCATTCACCCCCCTTTGGTAAGCCTTAAGGTCCTAACAAAGTTAACTCCACGAGCCTATTTTTTTCCAGTTAAATACTGTTATTTAGAGAGGAATTCGGTCAACCATTGGGCGGTTCCATAGATTGTAAATTGTTAGGAATGAATGGCTTCACCATAGGGGGGGGTGAATGGAGAATAGTGTGAATTTAAGCCTATTTTTCACTTTACTAACTAATTTGATTAATCAGTTTGCACAAGTAATAATCAGATAAAAATATCATGCACAGCGGAAATAAAGGTAAGAAACATAAGAGAATTTTAGGTGGTTCACCAACTCGGCTAGTCCACCCCCAAGGGTCACTTGGCCTTCACTAAGTGTCTCAACACTTACACACTTGCTTTCAGGTCAAAGCAAGAACCAACTACACAAAAGTTTTCAGGTAAAAACTTCAATAAACCAACCTCTAGAGTTTTCAAGTCGAAACTCAAACCAACACTGTATGTAGCTTTCAAGTTGAAGCCACAAACCAACAACTTTAAACCTTCAATCAGAGTTTTGGCGCAAGAGCTTTTTCTACAGTAGATCTTTAGAATATCTTCACTGTTTGCAGACTTGAGTGTAAATGGAATTGGAGTGTAGCTCACTGTATATCTCTACCATATGTCCGTTGTCTGTATTTTGAATATATACTTGATATGTACAATGATCATATTTTCCTCCAACGGATGTATTCTACTGTACTTGATTAGGATCAAGTCCCAATACGGTAAGTTACCGTTCAAAAAATCATTTCAAGATATCTTACCGATTTTCCTATCCCTTCGGATAGTTAGCTATGCAACTCTCCGAAGAGTATCTGTAACTCACCGAAAAATCACTTAACCTTTACTACCAGGTAGGATTCCAGAATATTAAATGTGAGTTGCCATTCAATCGGATACTTATAATTGTAACTCATCGAACAATTATATACTTGTCGGATAGTTTGTCTCTGTTAACTTTTCGATTGCTTTAATTCAACACGTGCATAAAGGCTAACTTAAGTTTCGAATGGTTATCCCTGTAACTCACCGAAATGCTTTAGGATTTCGGATAGTTATCTTTCTAACTCTCTGAAAACTTATTTGCACTTCTTTTTGGAATTCTGCACTTGGGAAATTCACTAACTTAAGTTTCAGATGGTTAAACTGTAACTCACTGAAACTCTCTTGAAATTTCGGATAGTTATCTTTCTAACTCTCCGAAAACCCATTTGAGCATCTATCTGGAATTCTGCATGTGGGAAATTCACTGACTTAAGTTTCGAATGGTTAAACTGTAACTCACCGAAACTCTCTTGAAATTTCAGATAGTTATCTTTCTAACTCTCCGATTTTCCCTTTTAAGCTTTCAACTACCGGCTTCTCCATTTTGCACGTGCGTAATAAAATGACTTAAGTTTCGGAAAGTTATGCTTGTAACTTACCGAAAACTCGAATAGTTATCTAGCCCTCCGAAAAGAAAACTCGGATAGTTATCTAACTCTCCAACAAGTCCTTTAAGCTACCGTTCTGTATTTCTGCACGTGGTTTATTGAATAACTTAAGTTTCAAATAGTTAGCCTTTCTAACTTTCCGATTTTCCTTTTTCTTTCGGATAGTTAACTCCATAACTCTCTAATCATTCAACCAACTTAACTGTCTGTTTTAATACCTCTATGAAGGCTTTGTAAAATCAAATAGTTATCCTTCTAACTATCTGATGGACTTGCTGCTGTTTTACTCTTTGGACTTGTAACTATCCGATTTTCCTGTAACTTTAAGGCAATATCATCTAGAACCTTCTCCATCTATTCGTCTACATGGAATTTGTTCTATCTACCTTCTGATCTAATGCTGCACTGACTTAACTATGAAATACAATATGTTTCCTCACATAGGTTTTGCATTATCAAAATACTAAGGTCCTAACATAAATAACATCAATTAAGCTCTTTAATGTTAGTTAATATTAGTTTTATCATTAAGAAACACTAACATTCAGATATTTCAAACAGTAACCATTAAAATCTTTAAGTATCTAGAACACATTAATTTCAGTAAACAATAAAATTATTTTCTATTTTCTAAATCAAACAAATGTAAAACATTCACAATACTGATAATGATAACATTAATCACGATACAAAATAGATAATACAACACTTTAATACTAAATGTAAACACAAATAATTGGTTGTTTTTGGTATTTTTGTTTTGATATGTTCCTGAAGATGAACGAAAGGTGAAATGTAAAAATCTCTATCAATAGTAAAAACTTCTATCACTACATGCGACACGATTACACTACTAAAAACTTAATCACTTACAATCTTGCCTCCTCTCCCTATAGAATCGCGAATCAAGAATTGTAAGATGACCTCCTCTTCAGCATATTAGACTCAACTTGAAACCAAGCCTAGAAGCTTTACGATCTCCTGAGATATGAGTCGATGCTTGGTGAAAATGGCTTCCCTTCCCATGACGCGATCACTCCTCATAGTGGTTGTCAATCATCGTGTTTAGCTCGGAATCAACCCGACATCAAGAAAGTATCCTCACAGACCTCTAATGGTTAGTGATTTTGGTGGTGGTGTGGAGCTTCAGGGAACTTCCGACACTTCCTGCAATTAGCACGATTCTCCACCTCTACACACACACTTTCTTCATCTTTTTTCTGTTTTTTTATATTTTTTTCTATAGTAAATACTTCTGCTTAGATGATCAGTTGGATTTTCTTCATTCATATCAACGATGGTGATTTCTTCTTCATTCCACGAGTGAATTCTTGCGTGATACGTGCAATCATAGTTTCTCTTCGTATTGTATCTTCTTGTAACTCTTCTAGTTCTTGCACCTGCAAAACACATGACTAAACAAGAAAACTTATCTATTCATTAGTCATTTTATAAAACTCGAATAGTTATCTATCCATGCGTATAAAAACTCGAATAATTATCCAACTCTTCGATTTTCATTACTGAACGCACATGGAAAACACGTGATAACTTAAAACATTAAAACACATTAAAACACACATGTAGATAACTTAACTATACAAGTTTTTAACATAACTCTTTGACTAAAATGAAACATTAACTATCCGAAAGTTTACTTTTCCTATTTCTGCATAACATTAACACAACGTGTTACTTCAGTGTATATTCAAGTAACTCAACACGTATAGTTATGCTAACTTAACGAGTTAAACATGTGCATAATTCTAACTTAATGAGTTTAGATATTTCAGATACTTACGAACCCAACTATCCGATGCTCAGATGCATTTTGAATAGTTACTAGATAACTTACCGAACATTCACTTAAGTCATGCATTAAGGTTAAAACACATGTACTCCAAGAAATAATAAAATATTCTTTAAGCATTTAAAACATAGTTGTCTGGTACATGCAATATAATTCTCTAAAATAATAGAAAATTTGGAGACATAAGAATTTCAAAGCCTGTAACTTACCAATAGTTCAGAAATGTACTTAATTAACGTTAATTTCCTGAAATTATGCAGATTCCTTCATTAAAACATATAACAGTGCAATTATAACGTAATGGCTTAATTCTCATATGATAAGCTAAATATTATGCAATTAACCATCATTTAACTGCTAATATTTTGCACTTTTTCATTTTAAACAGGTTTCCTTAATGGTTTTTGTTGATTTGTTATATACTCTATATGCCTTACTTCTAATGGAATAACCAACAAAAATACCTTCATCTAATTTGGCTCGAAATTTGTCTCTATGTTCCTTAGTGTTTAAAATAAAACACTTGCAACCAAAGGGTTTTAAATAACTTATTTTGGGAACCCTATTATACCATATCTCATAAAGAGTTTTATCCAAAATTGGTCTTACATGTACTCTATTTATAATATAGAATGTTGTATGAACTGCTTCTACCTAGAGAGATAGGGTAACTTATTTTCATTTAACATGGTTCTAGACATTTCTTAAAGTGTTCTATTTTTACGTTTTACTATCCCATTTTGTGAAGGAGCTCTTGGAAATGAGTACTTATGATCTATGCCTAATTCTTCACAAAAGGTGTCCATTTGATCATTATCAAATTCTGTACCATGATCACTCCTAAGTTTTTGTATTTGAACATTTTGCTCATTGTGAACTTTATTACAGAATATCTTAAATATTTCAAAAACTTCAGTTTTATTAGCTAGAAAATAAACCCAAGTAAACCTAGAATAGACATTAACTAGTACAAAAGCATTATGTTTACCTCCTAGATTGATTGTCCTAGTAGGTCCAAATAAATCCATATGCACTTGTTCTAATACTCTTTTACTTGTTATTTCATTTAAACTTTTAAAGGATGTCTTATGTAATTTACCTAATTCACAAGCATCACATATAAACTCTTTCGAATACTTAATGCTAGGTAAACCTCTAACTAGATTCTATTTAGACAACTTTTGTAATAATTTTAAGTTTGAGTGTCCTAGCCTTCTATGCTATAAAATAACTTCATCCGATTTTGCAATTAAGCTAGCATTGTCTTTAATAATATTAGAAGGCAAATTTAGAATACAAACAAACCCTTTCTTATATGCAATGAATAAAATTTCATTTGTAGACATGTCCATAATTTTACAAGAATCTTTTTCAAAAATTACTTTGTAAAACTTCATTAAAATAGGAACACTCAATAAATTAAAACCTAAGTTTTCCATTAATAAGACATCATTTATAAAACATTTTTCAGTTATCTAAACCTTGCCAGACCCAAGAATATTTGTTTTGCTTTTATTTCCAAAGATAACTTGTCCGTTCTTGATCTTTGTTACTTCTATAAGTAATCGTATATCTTCAGTCATGTGGCTAGATACTCCACTATCTATTATCCATTTGATTTGTGTACCTACAAAACAGTTAATAAGAGATTTTATCTCTTGGAACCCATTTCTAAGTGGGTCCAAGAATTTTAGAGAGTCATATCAAAATAATCAATATTTTTAAACTTCAACTTATCTATTTTCTGATAATTATTCCTACATTTATTCCTTTTAATGTTGTAATTATCAGAACATTTATCTCTATGTAAACAAAAGTTGAAATTTTCATTTCTTACATTATTTGATTGCTGATTCCATTATCTGATATTTTTTAAATATGATGAAAACTGATCAAAAATATTAAAATTCTCAAATGACTTAGCCTAATTTTTTTGAAAGTTTCTTTTGAAATTCTTGCATCGTGTGTTATTATTTATATACTATATTTTATCAATTTGCACATATTTATCTCTCTTTTTAATCACACACGAAATAGTTTTTCTTCTACTATTATTAGTACTGGAAATAAGAACATTATTTTTAGCAGTACTATCATGCAATACATAATTTTTAGAAGATGCATCGTGTAAACGAATACTATGTTTTTCTACATTTAATATTTTACTACTAAGTTCATTTGTTATAGTTTGACTATTATTCCATTTACTTAATGTTGCCTTTTGATCGCAAACCTTAATCTTTAACATATCAATTTTTGAATTTAAATCAGTAATAGTCAGTTTCAGTTTTTCAATTTCACAAATCATTTTCTTTTTATCAACAATTAAATTTTCACAATTAGCATGCAATTTTCTTTCTATTGTAGTAAACTTTAAAATTTCCTATGCATGCTTTTGATTTTCTTCTTTAAATTTATTCAACGTAGAGTTTAGAAAATCAATCTTATTTTCAGATTTATCTAGCATTTTCCTAGTGTTCTTTCCTTCTATTTTTACTTTCTTATATTTTCTAGCCAGTTTATTGTATTCAATAAGTAATCCATCAAAACTAGCATTTTGATAAGAGGATACCTCACTGGATTTTTCCATAAAGCATACATTTGCTAGATTTTCTTTTAAATCTGTTGTTGATGAGGATTCATTGTCTCATGTTGAATCCTTTGTTTCTTCACTTTGTGAAGTTGAAGAGTCATCCTATGTCACTTGAAGTGCCATTCTCCTTCTGAATTTCTTATTCCTAAAATTCCTCCTTGAATTCTTCTTATCTTTGTTAAGAGGACAATCAATTTGAAAGTGACCTGACCTATTGCACTTGTAGCATATGATTTTGTCTTTCATGAATGACTTCTTCTCCATATCTCCAGATGTCTTTGCTGACCTGAAGTTCCTGCGTTTCTTCAACAGACTTCTAAATTTTTTGGTCAACAATAGTAAATCATCATCAAAATCACTAGTGACTTCTGAGACTTTATCAGCCTTAATGTAAATGTAAACACAGATAATTAGTTGTTTTTGATATTTTTGTTTTGATATGTTCTTGAAGATGAGTGAAATGTGAAATGTAAAAATTTATATCAATAGTAAGAACTTCTATCACTACATGCGACGTGATTGCACCACTAAAAATTTAATCACTTATAATCTTGCCTCCTCTCCCTATAGAATCGTGAACCAAGACTTGTAAGTTGATCTCCTCTTCAGTATATTAGCATCAACTCGAAACCAAGGCTAGAAGTTTTACGATCTCTTGAGATATGAGTTGGTGCTTGGTGAAAATGGCTTCCCTTCCTACGTCATGATCACTCCTCACAGTGGTTGTTAGTCATCGTGTTTGGCTTGGAATCGACCTGACATCTAGAAAGTATCCTCACAGACCTCTGATGGTTGGTGATTTTGGTGGTGTTGTGGAACTTTAGGGAACTTCCGACGCTTCCTACAATTAGCGTGGTTCTCCTCCCACACACCCTTCGTCTTTCTCCTCTTCTTTTATATTTCTTTCAGTAGTAACTACTTCTACTTAGCTGATCGATTGGATTTCCTTCATTCGTATCAACGATGGTGATTTCTTCTTCATTTTATGAGTTAATTCCTGCATGATACGTGCAATCGTGGTTTTCCTTCATATTTCCTATTTCTACAACTACTACAGTAGCATGTTAGAAAATAACTTGTCTGTGGAGTTAGTGTAACTCAATGGACTTACTTCGTTGACTTAACTATAAAACACGTGCAATAAAGAAATACTTAACAAGTTTTGATATTTTGGATAGTTACAACTATAAGTATTCGAAATTTACATGTATTTCGGATAGTTAGCATCTAACCTTCCAAAAGATAACTTAAGTCAAGTTTTTAGATTGTGACATTTGTCCTCGGTAAGATTTATAATAAAAAGATATTTCGTATACTTGCAAATCTAACTATCCAATGCTTAGACACATTTCGAATAGTTAACACCTAACTTACCGAAAATCCACTTAAGTCATGAATTAAGGTTATAGTACATGTACTCCAGGAAATAATAAAATATTCTTTAAATATTTAAAACATAACTGTCCAGTACATGAAATGTAACTCTCTGAAATAATAGACAATTCGGATACTTAAGAATTTCAAAGCCTGTAACTCACCAATAGTTTAGAAATGTACTTAATTAACACTAATTCCTTGAAATTATGCAGTTTCTTTCATTAAAGCATATAATAGTGCAATTATAATATAATGACTTAATTCTCATATGATAAGCTAAATATTATGCAATTAATTATTATTTAACTGTTAATATTATGCACTTGTTCATTCTGAACAACTTGTCATGTGATTTTTTAAGTTTACCTCGTGAGTTCTCTTTAAGTTCAGATAATTGGATTTGTAACCTTCCAAAATGAATTGACTTTTGGATAGTTTCACTTCAAAGCCTTTCGAAAGATCCTTATGAAAGTATCTAATATTTTGCTTGTTATTTTTCTACTTATCACGTGAGTTTTTAAGTTCTTCACGTGAGCCCTCTTCAATTTCAGTTCACTATTAAACCTTCTGAAAAACCCTTGTCTTTCAAATAATTAGACTTCAAACCTTCCAAAAGCTTTCCATAGAACCTTCTAAACATATTCTTCTTTTAGATGGTTGCTATTGAAACTATCTGAAAAGATTCTTCTTCTAGATAGTTTCTATTATAACATTCCGAATTTCTTTTGTGAGGTGGTAGCTGCCTTTGCTTTCTTTTTGAGCTACTATCTATGAAATACAATTTAAGTTCTCACATTGATTTCTACATTATCAAAAATCCAGAGGTCCTTTTTGAATTAAATATTATTGATGATATACAAATAACAAGAGAAGTACATATGGATGGACATTTACAAATTAGAATGAGTCAAGAACAACGAAAAGAAGTAGCTAATAAGATAGATGAGGATATGATGATGGCAATATAGGATGAAAGGACTATTTAGATCCATTTATGTTGTACCTTTAGATTATTTATTATATTAAAGTTGTAATAAGTAGAATGCTTTGTATCTTTAAACTATTCTTTACATTCATGTCATAATACTTTGAATGCTTTATACCTTTAGACTATTCTTTACATTTATGTTGTAATAATTTGAACATGTATATTTTTTCAATTCAATAATATTATTTTTATTTTTAAATATCAAATTACAGATTATTATATCAATTACACAATTTTAGGTAGTGTTTTACAATTTATTTCAGCTCAAACTGCAAATATATTGGTTCAAATCATAGATTATAAAGTATATTTATTTAACTAGATTCTTTTTTGGTTAAACAAATCATCTATAATGCAATCTTTAAAATTATATATATAAATATACATTTATCGGTTTCACCTAAAACACATTTGGTTTAACCAAATTCTTAATAATATAAAATTATTATTACATATGTTATGGTGGTTGAATCAAATTAATATCAATTCAACCAAATATAAAAGAAATTAAAAAATGATAATTATCGATTGAACTGAAAGGCTATTGGTTCAATCAATTCAATATATATATATATATATTTAAAGTATCGGTTGAATTGAAACAAAATTGGTTCAACCAATTCAAAAACATAAAAAGAAAAAAATAAATAAACACATAAATGATTAAACTAGTTATCCATTTTTTTAATCAATTAAAAAATAAAATACATGGTTAAAGTGAATAGCTATCGATTTAACCAATAAATATAAGGTACATTTACACCTATTATTAAGCACCCACTCTTGTAAGAACTTTAGACTTAACTATGTTTAAGCAAGAGCAAAATTAGGATAGGTGACCATCTAGGAAGTTCTTGTGCAATGCCTATAGGCAATAGTGCTGACCACTTAAGAAGTTCTCATGCAATGCCTATAGGCAATAGTGTTGGTTTTGTTTAGGCATAGGCAAGTAATAGGTGTGTGCACCTACCTAAAAATCATCTGCCAACATTGCGGGCCTTGCCTTTATCAATTCTTTCGATCGAGTTGGTGGATAGGGTCACTTGGGTACCTTTGACTAGTTGGGAATTTTTGAGAAACAATGTGCCATTTTAGGTACCTAGGAAGGCTTATTATTACAAGTTTTCACCTACATGGATACTCTTATTGTACACTATCTATGAAGTGTCACCTTAAAAAAAAAAACAATAAATATATATATATAATAAAATAGAACTAGATAGTCATCAATTCAAACGATTAAAAAACATACATATATATAACAAAAATTATCGGATGAACCAGAAAGATCATCCAATATGTAAATATTCTCCAATGAATATATATGTAAATAATAATAATAAATATATATATTTTCCAACTCAACCAAGACATTCCCAATTTGGCCAAGTTAAGTAAATATGCATACATATATATTAAAATAATAGTAGTAAAAAATACAATAATGATATAACATCTTTAAATAAATTTTTTTAAATTATAAATACACATAAAATAAAATAAATATAATTATATAAAAAATTTAAGAAAAAGAGAGAATAATATTAGAAATATATATATTCAAGATAATATTATTATTATTATTAAAATTATAAAAACAATTAGGATGCAAATTTTTAATGCTAAAAGTATATTTATCTTTTATGTACCTTTTGCATTTTGACGAGTGACATGTTTATATTGAGCTACTATATTTCCTAATGTACACTATTTTTACATTTAATGTACATATTTATATTTTAACATCAAATAAATTAATATTATTTTCAATTCATTAATATTATTTTTATTTTTAAATATAAAATTATAAATTAATGTATCAATTACACAATTTTAGGTAGTATTTTACAATTTATTTCATTATTTTTTTAATTTCCAAACATTGTGATGCGTACTAAATTCTTTATGGGAATTTAACTTTTTAAACTTTTTGGTAGTTACATTAAACACTCACATGAATTCTAACAATCTATTTGAATTTTCCATTTTCTTTTTGTCTAAACTTTTCAATATATACTAACAGGTCTAAGTAATAATATAATTTAATAGATCTATATGAGAAATTGATGGAATTCAAAGTGTTACGTTAGACAAAAACATTAGGCCTAAATCGTAATAAAACAAACACCTACTTATCTGTCAGCAACAAAGAGAAAAAACCAAACCTAGGGAGAATTGAATCACACTCCCTCAATATAAATTAAATTAAAAGATGTTCAAAGAATGATATAAAAGGAAAGGAAAAAAAGCTTGGTGATCACTAACCGGAAATGAATAAATAATAATTCACAGTTGCATTGCAGTCTTTCCCGATTCTACTTGAAAATAACAAAAAGAAAAGAAGTTATGCGACAGCATACCACGATAAATATATATGTATATGACACCAACACAAGCAATAAGCTATTCCACACAGCCATATTAACACACCTGGCAGGTGTTTAATTGGTACAGACAATTATATTACTTCTGGATGAAATATTAATCATGCATGAAAGCTGCTTAGAAATGAAGATCAAGATTCTACCTCTCTTCTTAGCCGTTGCTGCTGGCTTTATAACTTTTTATCTGGGGGCGGGGGCCAATGCCCAATGGAAAAGCAAGAGAATCCGAAGCGACACTGCACATGGCGATTCTCCACTTGGTCGGCTGCTGCTCTCGCAAGTGAGGTCGCCCCCCTCCTTCACATGTCATGTAAGCTCACGGGCGATGAGCGGCAGCAGCTCATCGTCATCCTCACGGGAACAATAATTAACGACCACCCAAGAATGAGTCATCGGTGACCACCCACCCCCATTCCCCTCCGTCCCCACGGCACCACCCACCAACCTAACACTTTCCCTTCCCTTCCTTCCCTACAACTGCCTTTTCTTTTTTTTTCAAGAATGAGTTAATATATTTAAGTTGATGTAGCCGTAGCATATATAGAATAAGCACCTATATATATACTTAAAAATACTACGAGTGGTTATAACTTTGTTTTCTTTCTTATGGTTAATTCTCGTCCTCTCTCTGTAGGATATTGAATAAAAGTAAATTTGATCTTTATTTTCTGTTTTGATTATTTCTGGCTTCTCTCTACGAGTGGTTATTCTTCTGTTACAATAAGTAATTTTTGTATTCATTAAATTTAAAATTTTAACAAGAATTTAACTAATTTATATTATTATAACTAATTAACTTTCTATTATAATAATAACCAACTTTTAGCTTCATTAAGATTTAAATGTTATTATCATGACGAAATTTTATTTTAAAAAAATTTCATCACTTAGTCTTACTTTTACTCATCCAGATCCGTGACACTTGCCTTCTTCCGACGCTAGAGCATCATTGTCGACGATAATTATTGAACCGTGTCGATCGTATTTACAGTAAATTTCTTTTGATAATTGTAATACTTTTATTTGAATTGCAATCGAGATTGAAACGTGTAATTTATAAAAGAAAATTTTGAATTTAAATACAAATGAAAACACTATCATCGTCGTCGTCGTCGTCGAAAGAATAACTGTATTATACGGTGACACTATTTGCAAAACGCCACCATTATTATTTTTATAAAAAAAAAACTGTATTACATTGTACTTCAATCCATTTGCCCTCCTTTTACCTCTCGATCTCTAACTAAACATTTTTGAAATTTAATTCCGAAAAGTAGTGCCTTTTCTACTAAATTTGATGAGACATTAAAATTGAAATGTATTTGACAAGAAGTGTACATGGTTCGTGAATTGCGAGTTTTTGTCAGAAAGGCACGGCAGTTGCAACTGGAAATCGATATGTGGTGAGTTACAGATCTAACACAACAAAGATCCTGCAAATCTGCTGATATAAGTACGAGTTATGGATGCTGCTGCTCAATTAGAATCAAAAGCAAACAAAAGAGTCACCACCTCATCTTATTCTTCATCGTCTCAAGCCCAAAATCAAACAAAGGAAGAAGAAGAGGAGGAAATAAAAAATAAGTGAGTTTTACAGAAAGAAATAATGGTGACAGCAATGATAACAACAAGATCTTCTAAAATCTACATGAAGGCAGCGATGCAGCAACTACTCTAGCAGCCAATCCAAGATGATACGACACCATGAAGAACAAGAAGTGAAGTCTCAGCACGGGGCGCCGCTGTCAACGACCTAGAAGAAGAGCAGTGCGACTCCTCCCGTCAAGGCCATCAACCCCATGCTGACCCCCAAGGCGTGGGTGCCGCTACCGCCGCCGTCAGCGATGTTGCCGCTGCCCAGAGATGGGCTCGGACTCTCCGTGGGAGTGATCGTTGGTGCACCAGTGGGCGTCGACTCTGGTGCACCGGAGGGAGTGGACGCTGGTGCCTCGGCGGTGGGGGCGGCAGACGGTGTGGCGGTAGGGGTGGAAGCCGGTGCCGACGCCGGTGGTGGGGTAGCGACTGGGGGAGTGGCGGGCGGCGGGGTGGCTACAGGTGGCGGGGTGGCTACAGGTGGTGGGGTGGAGGGAGGAGGAGTGGCCACTGGGGGTGGAGTTGCGGGTGGCGGGGTGGTCGTTGGTGGCGGGGTTGTCGCTGGTGGCGGAGACGCGACAAGAGGTGGCGTTGCGGGTGGTGGAGTAGTGTTAGGAGGGGGAGGAGGGACGGTGGGAGAGGCGGCTGGGCCCTGGGCAATGCAGGTGGCGACAAGGGCCATGGAGACGGCGAGGAAGAGCGAGAAGCGTGAGACGGCCATTGCTGCTGCTGCTGCCGCCTCCGGAAGCCCTAGATCTGATCTGGGTTTTGGGGATTGGGATTGGCAGAGGTGGAGTGAGAGAGGAGGGGAAAAGGAATATATAGGTGAGATGAGGGGGTGGAGGTCGGAGTACGACAGGAGACAGCGAAGCAGATGGGTGGAGCGCAAATGACTCTCCAGTATATTATATGCTCCGGCCCTCCCGTTGCTCGGAAAAATTGGTCATCCTTTCCATTGAATCTTGGGATTAGATGAACGTAGCGTGTTCCGCAGATTTGAATTGTGACGTGACTGCACTTAAGTTAGTTCGCGTTAGGTTCTAAATTGATTCTGTTTTATTTTAAAAATAAATGAATAGTAGGAATTTTTACCTCTTTCAGACTTAGATTTTTTAAAAGAATCAAAATTAAGTTATTACCATCTGTGGTTTCCTTACCTGTGATTTGTTCTTGTCTTCCCATCTTTCAAAAAAACATTAAATCGATTGGAGAAAAAATAAAGCCGACCTCAACTTGCAGAAAGAGAAGTTTGGTGCATTCAACCATCCTTTTATATCATTTTGTTTTCAAAGTAAGTAAATTACATAGCACTATTATGACATTTGTTTATGTCACAAATTTAATAAATGAAGCTGCAGAATGAGAATATATCGTGACTAATTAAACACTGTAACCAAATTTAAATCCTTGCGAAGAACATATATAAAATAAAATCTGTAAAATGTTGGTGTATGAATTGTGTCAAATCAAGCAATCTACCACTCCACAAGTTTTCCAAAATAGCTGTTACAACCAAACATCCATGCGTATGGATGTTTGGTCGGACCCAACTTAGGTAGGAATACATTGAGAACTTTTCTTCTAAGTTTTCCCACATCTCCACACCACTTCAAAGATGGTTGTAACCCTAACTTTTGGCAGAGGAGCAAGGCTCTCACACCTAGAACAGACTCTAAATGAAATTCTCTGTCATATATATTATGACACATAGATAGGAGATGATAAAATGAAGTACCTTTCATTTTGTAATGATAATAAGAATGTTTACTTGATTGTAAAATTTGCCAAGCAAAATAAACTTCCTTTCCCGGATAGCATGATATCTACAAATAAATAATTGTTTTGATTTACTACACTTTAACATATCTCCATTCCCTCTATTGACAATTATAATCATTTTGTTACATGTCTAGAAATACACCACAGAGGAGTTAACGATTCCACCTAAGGGGGAAGAGAAAGAAGATGGAGTTGCCACCCAATTTGTTGAGCAAAAATTGAGAAAACCTAAGAGAGAATGATCCCCCTCACAAAGAATAGATAAGGACTAGTCTATAATGGAGATTTTAGGTAAGTGCTTGGGGTACGTGTAAAGTACTTATTTGTGTACTTTATAGCATACAAATCTATGCATATTACCTTCTTTAATGTGAAATAACTCGAGTCTTAAAGGAAAATCTACACTTTAGTTATTTTTATAGAAATACATGAATTATAGACTTAAATGATATAAAGTGCATGAATGAGTTATTAATTATGAAATATCATTGGTGAGACATCATATGACACATGCATCATTGATTAGTATCGTTATTTTCTAATGTTAAGCCTTGGCATAGAAAATAAATTGCTTTGTAGATGGTGAGAACCTATGTCATTTTGATGGGAAAAATCCATTAAATCAAAGTGGTATGGAGGGAAATCACCACCTATATAAAGCTAAGATAGGGAAAAAAGAAAGGTCGATCTCTATTATTCTCATTTCATGAGGTTGAGGAATAGGTGGCTTTTGCTTCCAAGATTCCCTCTCCTATCAACATGTCTCGTCATTAGTGAAGTTGTGAAGAGGCTAGCATTTAAAGAAGAGGAGAGTTGCTTGTGGTTCACTTGGACGACTTCATATTCAAATCCTCATCAATGAAGTTGTGAAGAGGCTAGCATTTAGAGAAGAGGAGAGTTGCTTGTGGTTCACTTGGACGACTTCATATTCAGATCCTCATCAATGAAGTTGTGAAGAGGCTAGCATTCACAAAAGTAGAGAGTTGCCTATGGATCACTTTGATGACTTTATATTAGGATCTTCACTAGTATGGGACCTCCTCTCCACCTTAGTGACATAGTAATATCTGCAAGGCTAGATAGAGAGCTTGTAAACGAACTATAGGGGGGAAGTTTAAAGGTGTAGATGCCACTTGCAACCAGTTCAACTAAGTTTGCATGCTTGTCTTCATTGAGTAACCTTAGAGGTGACAACTCTAGCTAGAAAGGAGGCAAGGCAACATGGAACTAGGCATTTAGGGACATTGAATGAGCTCAGTAGGTCACACTTTTGGTATAATGAGAATGTGATGATATTTAGAATGAAAAATGGCATAATATTAATGGTTAATTGCATGGTATTTAGCTTATCATATGAGAATTAAGTCATTATATTACAATTATACAATTATAGGCCTAAATTGAAGAATATGCATAATTTCAAAGAATTAAATGTTAATTAAGTATTATTTCTGAAAGATTAAAAAACTAGTGTTTAGAATGAAAAAGTGCATAATATTAATGGTTAATTGCATAATATTTAGCTTATCATATGAGAATTAAGTCATTATGTTACAATTGCACGATTATATGCCTTAATCACAGAATGTGCATAATTTTAAGGAATTAATGCTAATTAAATATCATTTCTGAACGTTTGAAAACTTAGTTTAAGTATGGTTTTATAGAAATACAGATGCTCGTAAAGTTACTGTTGAGTATTTTATTTTGATGATGTGTGTTGAATGAAAGTAATCATATTTGCTTAATTACTATTGCTTGTGGAAAGAAATTAAAAAACATTAATTAATACAGAAAACGCTTACTGATATAAATACTTGTCTGTATTAAATCTAAAATTATATTAAGTTAATAACTAGTCATTTCGTTGCAGTAAATTCTCATTTAACTAAATGTTAAGTTAACGTGTATCTTTATTGAAAAACATGATATGTTTTAAAGTTATTTCTTTTGTATCATAAACAGTGCACATTTAGACAACTCGTTAAGTTAGAGTGTTATTTGTATAGAGATCATGTGAGAACTCATTAAATTAGAGGTTTAAAGGTTAAAATAGGTCATATGAGAACTCACTAAGTTAGTGAGTAAAAGAAGAGACGAACTCATTAAGTTAGTGTTGTACACGTGGTGAAATTATAAGTTATGAATGTTATATTATATCACGTGAGGTGCACATGTTTAACTCGTTAAGTTAACATAACTAAACACGTTGAGTTGCTATATTAAACACTAAGGTAACGTGTTAGGTTAGCGTTATAAAAACTTAAGTTGTTATTTTTACACGTGGTAAAATTCTTATTATAAAAACATTTCTTTATTACTAGTTCGTTGAGTTATCTGTAACACAATGGAGATGGCTCGTTGAGTTATCGTAACACCATGAAGTTGGTTCGTTGAGTTAGCATAACATCACAGACTTAGTTCATTGTATTAGCTACAGTACTTGTTACGTGAGTTAGCACATGAGGAACTCGTTAAGTTAGAAACGTTAAGTTATATATCTACTTGTTTTACTCATTTAGTTAACATAAAAGTAACGACTTCTTATTACACTTGATGAAAGATTTTGGACGAGAAAGTTTATTTTGCAGAAAATTTTTTAGAGATCTAGGATTGATGATTAAAGGAAATTCGAAATGTAAACGTAAGTCAAAACGTGTGTATTTCGATGAAGGAAAAAGAAAAGACGTGAAGAAGTAGAAGACTGATAGTGATTAAATGTGGAGGATATACATGAAATGAAGATATAGTATAAAAGGCATAGAATTTTCGTTGATTAATTATCCCTGCACACCAAACGAAAAATCTTTTTAGGGATCAAAAACACTTTTTGGGGAAAAGCTTTCAAATGAAAGAAAATTCAGTGAAGCAGAAAAGGTCAGATTTATGTCACTGAAAATTTGAAATATCAGAAGAAAGCAAATTCAGTAAAGTAGAGAAAGACTAGATGTTCGTCACTAAAGAATTGTTGAAGAAGAAAGTGAAGAAGAAGAAAGATCTCAAACAGGGAGAAATGTTTTAAATTCCGTAAATTAGTTTTCTTTGTTTGTAGTTATGAAATTGTGTAAATGAAATATGGTATCGATATATAATTGCATCTACAATTTCTAAGGAGAATTGAATTGTATATTGTAATTGAAACCTTGAATAAAAATGATTTTATGAAAATAGTGTCTCGACTTGTTTTTGAGTTTTAAAGTTTCAATTATAATTGAAAATGTTGAAAAATACAATTCACCCCCCTCTTGTGTAGCCATAAGATCCTACAAGTGGTATCAGAGCTTTGTTAATAATCTTTGATATAAAATCGATACCAACTTATTTAATATCATTGCTTATTCTGCCTTCCTTGTTTTTAAACAGAAATTGATATTTAAGTATACTCTTAAACTTCTCGATTTAAGGCTTAAATTGTTTTTATTGTTTTAGACTGTTTAAAATCAAATAGGTTGAAAAATCTAAGGTAAGATGGCTACTGGAAATAGTAATTTTTCTTTATATGAAGGCCAAAATCTTAATCGTCCTCCTTTATTTGATTGAATACATTTTGAATATTGGAAATATAGGATGACAATTTTTCTTCAAAGTATAGATCATAAGTTGTGGTTCATGATTTCTAAACCATATACTCCGTTAACTACTCCTTATAATACTTGGACAATTACTGAAAAAGAAAATGAAACTTTGAATGCTAAAGGCTTAAATATTTTATTTTGTGCATTAAGTTATGAACAGTTCAGTAAAGTGTCGGCATATAAATCTGCTTATGAGGTGTGGCATGCATTAGAAGTTTCACATGAAGGTACTTCTCAAGTTAAATAGACTAAGATAAACATGTTAATTTATAAGTATGAACTCTTTAAGATGCATGAAGACGAAAGTATTTCTGAGATATTTTCCAGATTTCTTGATATCATAAACTCTTTAAAATGCTTAGGAAAGAATTTTGAATTGTAGGATCGTATGGCTACACAAGAGGGGGGTGAATTGTGTATTTTTAATATTTTCTGAAATATAATTGAAACTTTAAAACTCAAAAACAAGTCGAGACATTATTTTCATAAAATCATTTTTATTCAAGTTTCAATTACAATATACAATTCAATTCTCCTCAAAAATTATAGATGCAATTATATTTCGATACCATGTATCATCTAAATAATTTCATAACTACAAACAGAGAAAACTAATTTGCGGAATTTAAAACTTTTCTCCCTGTTTGAGATTTTTCTTCTTCTTCTTTTTCTTCTTCAGTAATTCTTCAGTGACGAATATCTTGTCTTTTCATGCTTCACCGAATTTGCTTTCTTCTGATACTTCAAATCTTCAGTGACGAAAATCTTACCTTTTTATGCTTCACTGAACTTTCTTCCACTTGAGAGATTTTCCTCGAGAAGGTGTTTTTGATCCCTGAAAAAGATTTTTCTTTTGGTGTAAAGGGATGGTTTGATTCTTGAAAAGATTTTTCGTTTTGTGTGCAAGGATAAATTGATCAATGAGAATTCTATGCCTTTTATACTGTATCTTCATTTCATGCATATCCTTCACGTTTAACCACTACCAGTTTTCCACTTCTCCACGTCTTTTCTTTTTCCTTCATCGAAACATACACGTTCTAACCCACGTTTATATTTCGAATTTTCTTTAGTCATTAGTTTTGGATCTCTGAAAATTTCCTACAAAATAAACTTTCTCGTCCAAAAGTTTTTCATCAGTGTAATAAGAAGTCGTTACTTTAATGTTAACTAAATGAGTAACACAAGTATATATATAACTTAACGTTTCTAACTTAACGAGTTCCTCATGTGCCATTTCACGTGACAAGTACTGTAGCTAACTCAACGAACTATGTCCGTGGTGTTATGATAACTCAATGAACCATCTCCGTTGTGTTATGATAACTCAACGAACCAATAATAAACAAATATTTTTATAATAAGAATTTTACCACGTGCAAAAATAACAACTTAAGTTTATAACGTTAACTTAACGCATTGCCTTAGTGTTCAATATAGCAACTCAACGCGTTTAGTTATGTTAACTGAACGAGTTAAACATGTGCACCTCACGTGATACAATACAACATTCGTAACTTATAATTTTACCATGAGTATAACACTAACTTAACGAGTTCGTCTCTTCTTTTACTCACTAACTTAACGAGTTATCACGTGACCTATTTTAATCTTTAAGCCTCTAACTTAACGAGTTCTCACGTGACCTCTATACAAACAAAACTCTAACATAACAAGTTGTCTAAACGTGCACTGTTCATGATACAGAAGATATAACATTAAAACATATCATGCTTTTCAATAAAAACACACGTTAACTTAACGTTTAGCTAAATGAGAAATTAATGCAACGAAACGACTAGTTATTAACTTCAGATCCAATACAGACAAGTATTTATATCAGTAAGTTTTTTCTGTATTAATTGATGATTTTAATTTCTTTTCACAAGCAATAGTAATTGAGCAAATATGATTATTTTCATTCAGCACACATCATCAAAACAAAAATACTCAACAATCTCCCCCTTTTTGATGATATGACAAAACCATATTAAATCAATTATGAAATATGTATAACTCAACAAAGCACCTTCATTGGGTTAACTTTTAATCCAACAAACTTGTTTGTTGACTTAAGTTCACTTAAGCTTATTTCTATTATTTGTGTAAATTTTACCTCTCAGAACTAAAACTCTCAAATGTCAATAATTATATAAGTATCAGTTTTCTAATTATCATCTATTAGATTACAATAACCATTTAAATAGCATCTCCTTTTATAATATATATATGCAATTAAGATCATAATCATCTTTTTATAATATTTCTCCCCCTTTTTGTCATTAATCAAAAAGATAATTACAAAGAATATATATACATATATAAGAGATATAATTACAACAACTCTTTCTGTAAACAAGAATAATAATTGAAGAAATTTATAGAAAAATGTATTGTTCAATGAATCAAACAAGTAATACAAACATTACATTTTGTATTCAGAAACAAACAAAAACAGTTAGCGACCCCTCCTAAGTATATCACTTATAGCATTACATATTTTATCTCCTAGATGCCTAATATCATTTCTGATGTCGTTAAGCACTGCATCTAAGTTAGGAGGTAGTTGGGTTTGCTGTTCTGCTTGAACTGAATAACTTTGTTGTTGTTGTTGTATATGGTCTGCATTAGGTTGTTGTTGTTGTTGTCGTTGAGGTTTATGTATGGCTTGTAATTTTTGCAAATCTTTGACACTAAATGCTCTCATGCCTTTAGTTTCAGAGGGCTAGTCAGATAAATTCAATTGGCTTGCAATGAGTCTACATACAGCATCACCATAAAATAACTTTGAACTCATATACTGTAGTTGAGAAGTGAAAACATCAAACCAATTGATTTGAATTCTATTCAGCAAGCTATAAGTTGCATATAAACAACTTCTGCTGACTTCCATATTGTGTCCAACTCTCTAAAATAAATTTGCAATAAACCTTGCCTCTGCATTCAGATTTTCCATTAATCTCATTTCAGAATATGCATCTGGAATTTTTGATAAAGACTGAATGTTCCATTCCAGTTGTCTTATCATGTCAAATCTGTTGGTAACAACAACACCTTCATTCTTTAATCCTAAAACTTCAAAAATTAACTCAGGAGACAATATAAACTCCTATTCATTTATTTGAGTTTTCAGAAAATTTCCATTTTTGACGAGATTGCTATAAAAAGCTGCAATAAGCTCTGTGTATTGCTTCTATTTCGGTCCTACTGGCTAGAATTTAATGAGGCCTTGAAACTCAAACAGATCTCTTATGTCCATCAAATTTCTGAATTTTATTGGACGAGCATGTAGAATTTGACATGTAATCAGATTATTGTATTTCTGCAATGCTTCTTCAGATCTAAAATGAATTGTATTACCTTGAATGTTTAACATTGTACACAAAGAAGGTGATACCTGAAGCCGTGATTCAGAGTTTAATTCATCTTCAGGAACCTCTTCTTCAAAATGAATGTCATGTTGTTCCTCTTCCAAAATATTATCTTGAAGCTGCTCAGGTAAGTTTGATTCTTCAGCTTCAACAGTGTTAGGAACATTTTCAATATGCTCAACATTCATCTATTTAGTCTCTATAGAATGTTCAGAGTACAATTTTTCTACAAATTCTACAGCCGGTGTATCTGTCTGTAATTGTTCATTTTGTTCAACAGATATTTTTATTGATTCATGTTGTGAATTCTCATACTCTACTTCTATAGATTCTGTAGAAGGCTGGTTAACTTTTAGCTCTTCTGGAGTCTTAACAATTTCAATATCTGCTACTCCAGACAATTCAGCCTTTGAACTAGTTACTGCCTCAACATTGTCAATTATATCTGCAATAACTTGTTCAATGTTAGGTGCTTGATGCTCTGATTTGTCAATTTCTGCATCATCAGGACTTGTACTAATAGAAAAACTTGAGCTTATATTTGACTTGGATTTCTTCTCAAGCTTTCTAGCAAGGGAAAATAAAGTCTCATTATCTTCATCAGTTTCAGTGTGTTCGGAACTGATGAGTTTATTAGATGCATAAAAAGGTACAATGTCTAGACATACATTGTCCTTTGAAAATAAATTTTCATCTGATTTTCCTTTTTCAATAGACTTTGTTTCCTTAGACATAATTTTTCTGACTTTCCTTCTTCTATAACATTTTTGTTTATCCTTTTCAAGTATTGCTGTTTTCTTTTCAAATTGCTCCACAAAAGTTTTCTGCTTTAATTCATCTAAGGCACTTTCTATTGCAACGGCCTTTCAAAGACTATCAACTTTTGTTTTGTCTACAGCAATATCTGATTCTACTTGTTTTGAATATAAAGTAGTAGGGATAGCTGATTCATGCTCTTCCTCAAATGCATGTAGTCTTGTACCGTTTATAGGAGTTTGAGGAGTTCTATTTGATGAACCTACACCTTTTTCCAAATATTTTGCATACTATTCCAAAAATGCAATCTCAGCACATTTCATTCTATATTCTCTATCATATTTACTTCAATTACCCATGTATGTAATACTTGCATCAGTATGTTGAAGTTCTTGTCTAACTTTATCTAATATATCTTGAGAAAGGAAGTAATCTCTATAAAGTTCTTCTAACCTTTTGTCCACTCGAAATATTTTCTTGAACCAAGTACGTGGAACTTTATCATTCTCTATTTCTTTTCCTTTTGCATCTCTTCTGCTTTTGCCTTTTTCTCTGCCACGACCTTTGTAGAACTTGGAGACCATCGTCATAGGTTGTAACAGCAACAAGCAGGAAAGATTTTCTTGACAAAGTTTACAAATAACCTAAGTCCCCTTGTTATAAGTGTTTAAATAGGGTTTTTAGGCGTATAACTCAACGTGAAGAGAAGTCGGGTTTAGAAATTAAATAAATATTGAATAAAGTTTATTCAATCAAGGTACCCGAAATATTCAAGTATAACTCGTTGAGTTAACTAACCTAACGAATAAAACGCTATCTAGAGGCAGTTTTACACGCTACCTTATCTAACATAATGTCTAGTTAGTATACTTAAACAAGTTTTGGATGCTTCCAACTAAAATGTTTTGAAAACAACACACATGCTAAAACTTAACATTATCTTGAGAACATAGTAAACTATTTGAACATTTTGTCTTTTGAATCTAGAATAGTTTATTTGTCTTTTTAAATTATTTCATCAAGATTTTAAGAGGACATTAATTCAGATTAACTAAAATTTGTATTTTAAATTATATTAATCTATTTTTTGACATTGTTAATGCTCCCCCTACAAATATACTTCAAATATATTCAATCGAAATACAAAATATACTTGTAGTGACAATAGATGTTAAGTATAACTATACTTTTACATTTTATTTTCAGAGACTTCCGTTATCCTGACATCATCAAAAATGATTTCCAGAATCATTTCCTACTGTATATGAATCAAAACACAATTTTGAACTCAATTCGATTAATTCAAGGAGAATAAAAGAATGTATCTCAAATAAACATTTTCAAAAGTACTAATGTTGATTCAATAAATCAGTAGTCATATTGGTATAAACTATATGTGATTCAAAGATATTTGTAATTAATGAAACAACTTTTTCTTTTCAAAACAGTAAATATTGATAATTTTCTTTAAAAGTTAGTTTGAAAAGCTTAAATCATACAAGAGCTTTCTAATGTACCTGTGTAATGAGCTTTCAGTCAACAATCCTAGATCTGATCAAGACCTTAGGTTGCTAGATTTAAAGAATCCTTTTTCAGGACAACAATCCTTACATACCTATCTGCTCAAGTACAAAATGCTCGTGATCAAACTGATCAATAAACTCTTAAAGATTTTCACTTTGTAAGCACTTTTCATTTTAAGCACAGTATATATGTATTCCATTAATACAGATGCAATAAAACACAAATCTCATACAATTTTTACTTCTATGATTGTATTGAGAATATGAATCAGTTTCAATAAGCTTATACTTTTGGTTAACAGTTTAAGATGAGTTATATATAACTTATTCTACAAGTTTAATCAATTAAGTCAAATTTATGCATGATCATATGCATTTTCCTTGATTCAAAGAAAACATTTAATCAAAATTTCAGAATGTCAGAAGTATTTAATGTTTTTCATTTACACTTCCACTTAAAATCGTAAAAACCATTAAAATTGATAAACTACTTAAAATCAATAAGATACTACTATGATTTTACAATAAATACATAGTATCTTAAGCAGCAGTTTAGATATTACTTTAGATATTTATAATAAGTATATAATATCTATGAGGTGAACAACATCATCAATAGTATTTATCTTTTTATGTGGAGTTTAAGCATTTTACACATCACATAGCCTACAAATACCTAAATTTTATCTAATGTTGCAGAATGTATTTTCGTCTAGAGGTTTTGTAAATATATCAGCTAATTGATTTTTACTAGACACAAATTCTAATTTAATTTTTCCTTTAATTACGTTATCTCTTAGAAAATGATGTCTAACCTCTATATACTTTGCTCTTGAATGTAATACAGGATTTTTGGAAAGATTTATTGCAGAACTACTATCACAATAAATCTTAGTTGTATCATAAGATAATCCAAAATATTCTAAAGTTTGCCTTATCCACAGAATCTGAGTGCAACACAGTGCAGCAGCAACATATTCAGCTTCTGTAGTAGAAAGTGCTACACATTTTTGCTTTTTACTAAACTATGACACCAAATTATTTCCCAATAATTGACATGTGCCACTGGTACTCTTTCTATCAGATTTAGATCCTGCATAATCAACATCAGTATATCCTATAAGATCTATTGAACTATCCTTAGAAAAATACAATCCGAAATTTTTAGTTCCTTGTATATATCTAAATATTCTTTTAACTGCAATTAAGTGTGATTCTTTAGGATTAGATTGAAATCTAGCACAAACACACACAGCAAACATAATATCAGGTCTACTAGCAGTCAAATAAAGTAAAGAACCAATCATACTTCTGTATTTTCTTTGATCTATAGATTTTCCTATGTCATCAATATCTAACTTTAAAGTAGTACTCATAGGAGTTCCTCGAATCCTTGTATCATTAAAATTAAATTTCTTAAGCATTTCATCTGCATATTTTTCTTGATTTAAAAATATACCTTTATCCATTTGCTTAATTTGAAGTCCTAGAAAATATGAAAGTTCACCTATCATACTCATTTCAAATTGATTAGTCATCTCTTCAGAGAATATATCTATCAACTTATCAGAGGTTGCTCCAAAGATTATATCATCCACGTATATTTAAACAACAATATGATCTTTACCATCTCTCTTAATAAATAGAGTATGATCCACTTTTCCCATGATATAGCCTTTTTCTATTAAAAAAGTAGACAATCTTTCATACCATGATCTAGGTGCTTGCTTCAAACCATATAAGGCTTTCTTCAATTTATACACAAAGTCAGGATTTTTAATATCTTCAAATCCAGGCGGTTGTTTTATATAGACTTCTTCATTAATTAAACCATTTAGAAATGCACTCTTTACATCCATTTGATATAATTTAAAATCCATATAACAAGCATAGGCCAATAATATTCTAATACTTTCTAACCTAGCCATAGGAGCAAATGTTTCATCATAATCTAATCCTTCTTCCTGTATATACCCTTGTGCAACTAATCTAGCTTTATTCCTTATAATTTGACCAGTTTTGTTAGTTTTGTTTCTAAAGATCCACTTTGTACCTATTATGGACTGATTTTCTGGTGGAGAGACTAATTCCCATACATCATTTCTGATGAATTGATTTAGTTCTTCTTGCATTGCCACTATCCAATTTTCATCAGATAATGCTTCTTGTATATTCCTTGGTTCCACCATTGAAACAAACATATACATACTAATTAAATTTACTGAAGCTCTAGTTTTAACTCCCTCATTAATATTACCAATGACTTGAGTAATGAGATGTGATGAAGAATAACGCCAATTTCTCTGATTTTCCTCAATATTCTCATCAACATCTGAAAGTCCATCACTTTCATTATTAGTTTGATCATTTAAGTTCATATTTTTGATTTTCTCAGATAAATCAGCAATCTCTCTATTGATCTCTAACTCATTTGGAAAATTGATCAAGTCATCATTATCAGCTTTAGATTGAGATTCTCTAAGAGAATTTTCATTGAAGCTTACATGGAGGGTTTCTTCAATAGTCTTAGAAGTCTTGTTATATACTCTATAGGCTTTACTTCTAGTAGAGTAACCTACAAAAATCCTTCATCCGATTTGGCTTGAAATTTATCTCTTTTATCCTTAGTATTAAGAATAAAACACTTGCAGCCAAATGGTTTCATATAGGAAATTTTTGGAACCCCATTAAACATAATTTCAAAAGGAGTTTTATTAACATGAGGTCTTAAATGACTTCTGTTAATAACATAACAAGCTGTATTTACTGCTTCAGCCCAAAGATTTTGAGGTAACTTATGTTCATTCAACATAGTTCTGGCCATTTCTTGAAGTGATCTATTCTTTCTCTCAACAACACCATTTTGACACGGTGCTCTTGGAAAATAAAATTTGTGATCAATGCCATGCTCATTACAATAGTTATCCATTTGATCATTATCAAATTCAGTTCCATGATCACTCCTAAGTTTTTGAATAGAGACACTTTGCTCATTTTGAACAAAATTGCAAAACATTTTAAATTTTTCAAAAACTTCTGTCTTAGATGCTAGAAAATATACCCAAGTGTATCTAGAGAAGTCATCTACTAAAACAAATACATACCGTTTACCACCAAGACTCATGATTCTTGTTGGTCCAAATAGATCCATATGTATAAGTTCTAAGACTCTCTTGCTTGAAATATCAGTTTTGGATTTAAAAGAGTTTTTGTGAAGTTTACCTAACTCACTTGCATCACACATAAAGTTCTTTGAGTATTTAATCTTTGGTAAACCTCTCACTATATGTTTTCTAGATAGTTTATGTTACAGTCTCATATTTATATGCCCAATCCTTCTATGCCATAGATATGCATCACTAGTTTCAGCTAGCAAACATGAATTTAAATCAACTACACTAGAAGGTAAAGATAAAATACATATAGAACCTTTTCTTTTAGCAATAAACTTAATTTCATCTGTATTTTTATCAATTATTTTGCATACATTATCTTCAAACACTACATAATATCCATTTTGAGTTAGTTTTATGACACTCAGCAAATTAAATCCTAGGTTTTCTACATATAGTACATTCGAAATAACACAAGTAGGAGTTATTTGAACATTGCCCATACCTATGATTTTATCTTTGCTTTTGTTTCCAAATGTTACACTTCCTTTCATGGTATTTGTAAAATTTTGCAATAGACTTTTTTTTCCAGTCATGTGACTTGATGCTCCACTGTCCAAGATCCATTTTGATGTTGTTTCCTCCTGCAACACAAATTAAGAAAAACTTTTTCTTGGTACTCAATGTTGTTGAGGACCAAGTTCATTAAACGCATATTTTTTCTTTTTGTTTAAAAATAGTTTAACATTATCATTTATATTCTTATTAGTTGTAAGTACTATTGATTTATCATTAGCTTCATACTCAAATATAGCATTATTGCTTTTGCAATCATTTTTTTTGTTTTCAGATGTAGTATAATCAAGACCAAACATATTTTTATCAGATGTTAATTTATTTTGGTCATGCTTATACATTTCTGTAAGTTCATACCAAGATTTTGTACTTGTATTAACACTTTCCGTACATACAAAATCTTTTTCTACACAAGAATTTTTTGTTTTATCACATGCAGAATGAGTAATTGGTCTAATACCAGTGTATTGAATTACATGCTCAGGTTTCTGAATTTTCAGTTTACTACAATTGTCTGAAATTTTAGAAACATTAGAAACTGAATTTCCAGAACAAGAAACAAGATTTTTAGAAACATTTATAGTCATGTTAGAAGTACAATTTGACAAATCACATTGATTTATATTATTACTGCATGATTCATCCCTTGAAGTATCTACTTCTACATATTTATTAACTTGTTTCATAATAAAAGGAATTTTAGTCTTAGATTTACTTGAACTGCAACTAATAAATCCTTTATTGGCTTGAGATTTAGGATATTCAGGATAATCAAATCCTAAGCCAAATTTATAAGACACCGCAGGGGTACTAGTTAGTTTGTCTAACTTAGTTTGACTTAAATTCCATTTCTCAAAGGTAGAATTTAAATCTTGCTATCTAAGTTTTAATTTATCTATTTTTAATTCAAGTTCATTTCTATTGTTTCTCAACATCTCATTTTCAGATTCTATCTTTAATTTTTCAGCATTTATATTCTGTATTTGTTCATGCAAGATACATTCATTAAATCTAAATTTTTGCAAATCTCTAGCATGATTTTCATTATCACATTTAAACTTTTCTAAAGTAGTAGACAAGAAACAATTTTCTTCTTCCATAATGGATGAAGATTTTCTAATATTCTTATTTTCCAGTTTACATACTTTAAGTTTTTGTAATAATGCATGATAAGCACATAATAATTCATCAAAGTTGAAATCTGAATGACTTTCAGGATCAGATATTACCTCAGACTCATCTGCCATGAAGCACACATGAGCAACGTCTTCTAACTCTTGTTCTCCTTCTGAATGTGAAGATTTTGATGTTGATTCCTCAGATTCAGACTCTTCAGACGTGTCATCCCAAGTGACATTCAAAGCCTTTTTCTTGTAAAACTTTTTCTGAGTTTTCTAAGCCATCTTCTTCTAATTTGTCCTACTTTGCTTTTCACTTTTCCTCATAGGACAATCTGGAGAAAGATGTCCAGGTTTCTTACAGTTGTAACATACATACTTTTTAGATGAAGAATTCTTGTCATTCAATGATTTTGACGTTGAGGGTTTATCATTTTTGTTCCTTTGCTGTTTCCTAGCTTTCCATGCTTTCTTGAATTTCCTAGTCAGCAAAATCAAATCCTCGTCAGAATCAGTAGATATATCAGAATCTGAATTAATTTCGAAGGCTATTTCTTTCTTCATTTTTAGTTTGTTGTGAATCAGTGATTCATTTAATTGAACTTCATAAGCTGTTAAATTTCCTATAAGTTCATTCATAGAATAAACATTTAAATCTCGTGATTCCTTAATTGATGTTACTTTCTAAGACCATTTAGAACTCAGGGATCTAAGAATTTTCCTCACCAAATCCTTCTGTTCAAAATTCTTTCCTAAACATTTTAAAGAGTTTATGATATCAAGAAATCTGGAAAACATCTCAAAAATATTTTCGTCTTCATGCATCTTAAAGAGTTCATACTTATGAATCAACATGTTTATTTTTGTCTCTTTAACTTGAGAAGTACCTTTATGTGAAACTTCTAATGCATGCCATACCTCATTAACAGATTTATATGCCGACACTTTACTGAACTGTTCATAACTCAATGCACAAAATAAAATATTTAAGCCCTTAGCATGCAGAGTTTCATTTTCTTTTTTAGTAATTGTCCAAGTATTATAAGGAGTAGTTAATGGAGTATATGGTTTAGAAATCATAAACCACAACTTATGATCTATACTTTGAAGAAAAACAGTCATCTTATATTTCCAATATTCAAAATGTATTCCATCAAATAAAGGAGGACGATTAAGATTTTGGCCTTCATATAAAGAAAAATTACCATTTCTAGTAGCCATTTTACCTTAGATTTTTCAACCTATTTGATTTTAAACAGTCTAAAAACTTTAAAACAACTTGAGCCTTAAATCAATAGAGTTAAACGTATGCTCAGATATTAATTTCTGTTTAAAAACAAGGAAGGTAGAATAAGCAATGATATTAAATAAGTTAGTATCGATTTTATATCAAAGATTATTAACAAAGCTCTAATACCACTTGTAGGATCGTATGGCTACACAAGAGGGGGGTGAATTGTGTATTTTTAATATTTTCTGAAATATAATTGAAACTTTAAAACTCAAAAACAAGTCGAGACATTATTTTCATAAAATCATTTTTATTCAAGGTTTCAATTACAATATACAATTCAATTCTCCTTAGAAATTGTAGATGCAATTATATTTCGATACCATGTATCATCTAAATAATTTCATAACTACAAACAGAGAAAACTAATTTGCGGAATTTAAAACTTTTCTCCCTGTTTGAGATCTTTCTTCTTCTTCTTTTTCTTCTTCAGCAATTCTTCAGTGACGAATATCTTGTCTTTTCATGCTTCACCAAATTTGCTTTCTTCTGATACTTCAAATCTTCAGTGACGAAAATCTTACCTTTTTATGCTTCACTGAACTTTCTTCCACTTGAGAGATTTTCCCCGAGAAGGTGTTTTTGATCTCTGAAAAAGACTTTTCTTTTGGTGTGCAAGGATGGTTTGATCCTTGAAAAGATTTTTCGTTTTGTGTGCAAGGATAAATTGATCAACGAGAATTCTATGCCTTTTATACTATATCTTCATTTCATATATATCCTTCACGTTTAACCACCACCAGTTTTCCACTTCTCCACGTCTTTTCTTTTTCCTTCATCGAAACATACACGTTCTAAACCACGTTTATATTTCGAATTTTCTTTAATCATTAGTTTTGGATCTCTGAAAAATTTCCTGCAAAATAAACTTTCTCGTCCAAAAGTTTTTCATCAGTGTAATAAGAAGTCGTTACTTTAATGTTAACTAAACGAGTAACACAAGTATATATATAACTTAACGTTTCTAACTTAACGAGTTCCTCATGTGCCATTTCACGTGACAAGTACTGTAGCTAACTCAACGAACTATGTCTATGGTGTTATGATAACTCAACGAACCATCTCCGTTGTGTTATGATAACTCAACGAACCAGTAATAAACAAATGTTTTTATAATAAGAATTTTATCACGTGCAAAAATAACAACTTAAGTTTATAACGCTAACCTAACGCGTTGCCTTAGTGTTCAATATAGCAACTCAACGCATTTAGTTATGTTAACTTAACGAGTTAAACTTGTGCACCTCACGTGATACAATACAACATTCGTAACTTATAATTTCACCACGTGTATAACACTAACTTAACGAGTTCGTCTCTTGTTTTACTCACTAACTTAATGAGTTATCACGTGACGTATTCTAACCTTTAAGCCTCTAACTTAACGAGTTCTCACGTGACCTCTATACAAACAAAACTCTAACTTAACGAGTTGTCTAAACGTGCATTGTTCATGATACAGAAGATATAACATTAGAACATATCATGCTTTTCAATAAAAACACACGTTAACTTAACGTTTAGCTAAATGAGAAATTAATGTAACGAAATGACTAGTTATTAACTTCAGATCCAATACAGACAAGTATTTATATCAGTAAGCTTTTTCTGTATTAATTGATGATTTTAATTTCTTTTCACAAGCAATAGTAATTGAGCAAATATGATTATTTTCATTCAGTACACATCATCAAAACAAAAATACTCAACAAGGATTTAGTGAGGAAAATTCTCAGATCCCTAAGTTCTAAATGGTCTTAGAAAGTGACATCAATTAAGGAATCACGAGATTTAAATGTTTATACTATAAATGAACTTATAGGAAATTTAACAACTTATGAAGTTCAATTAAATGAATCACTAAGTCACAATAAACTAAAAATGAAGAAAGAAATAGCCTTCGAAATTAATTCAGATTCTGATATATCTACTGATTTTGATGAAGATTTGATTTTGCTAATTAGGAAATTCAAGAAAGCATGGAAAGTTAGGAAACAACAAAGGAACAGAAATGATAAACCCTCAATGTTAAAATCACTAAATGACAAGAATTCTTCATCTAGAAAGTATGTATGTGACAACTGTAAGAAACCTAAACATCTTTCTCCAAACTGTCCTATAAGAAAAAATGAAAAGCATAATAAGACAAATCAGAAGAAGACAACTTAGAAAACTCAGAAAAAGTTTTACAAGAAAAAGGCTTTGAAGGTCACTTGGGATGACACGTTAGAAGAGTCTGAATCTAAGGAATTATCATTAAAATTTTCACATTCAGAAGAAGAACAAGAGTTAGAAGACGTTGCTCATGTGTGCTTCATGGCAGATGAGTCTGAGGTAATATCTAATCCTGAAAGTCATTCAGATTTAAACTTTGATGAATTATTATGTGTTTATCATGCATTACTATAAAAATTTAAAGTTTGTAAACTAGAAAATAAGAATATTAGAAACTCTTTATCCACCATGGAAGAAGAAAATTGTTTCCTATCTACTACTTTAGAAAAGTTTAAATGTGATAATGAAAATCATGCTAGAGATTTGCATAAATTTAGATTTAATGAATGTGTCTTGCATGAACAAATACAGAATACAAATGCTAAAAAATTAAAGATAGAATCTGAAAATGAAATATTGAGAAACAATATAAATGATCTTGAGGTAGAGATTGATAAATTAAAAATGAGAGAGCTAGATTTAAATTCTACCATTGAAAAATGAAATTTAAGTCAAACTAAGTTAGACAAACTAACTAGTACCCTTGTGGTGTCATATAAATTTGGCTTAGGATTTGATTATCCTGAATATCCTGAATCTCAAGCCAATAAAGGATTTGCTAGTTGTAGTTCAAGTAAATCTAAGACTAAAATTCTTTTTATCATGAAACAAGGATATAAATATGTAGAAGTAGGTACTTCAACGGATGAATCATGTAGTAATAATATAAATCAATGTGATTTGTCTAAATGTACTTCTAACATGACTATTAATGTTTCTAAAAATCTTGTTTCTTGTTCTGGAAATTCAATTTTTAATGTTTCAAAAATATTAGACAATAGTAGTAAACTAAAAATTCAGAAACTTGAGCATGTAATTCAAAACTCTAGTGTTAGACCAATTACTCATTCTACATGTGATTTATCTGAAAATTCTTGTGTAGAAAAAGATTTTGTATGTACTGAAAATTCAAATACAAGTACAAAATCTTGGTATGAACTTACTGAAATGTATGAACATGACCAAAATAGATTAACATTTGATAAAAATTAGTTTGGTTTTGATTATATTACATTTGAAAACAAAAACAATGATTATAAGAGAAATAATGCTATATGTGAGTATGAAGCTAATGATAAGTCAATAGTACTTACAACTAATAAGAATGTAAATGATAATGTTAAACTATTTTTAAATAAAAAGAAGAAATACGTGTTTAATGAACTTGGTCTTCAACAACATTGGGTACCAAGAAAAAGTTTTTCTTAATTTGTTTTATAGGAGAAAACAACATCAAAATGGATCTTGGATAGTGGAGCATCAAGTCACATGACCGAACATAAAAGTTTACTAAAAAATTTTACAAATACCATGAAAGGAAGTGTAACATTTGGAAATAAAAGTAAGGATAAAATCATAGGTATGAGCAATATTCAAATAACTCCTACTTGTGTTATTTTGAATGTACTATATGTAGAAAACCTAGGATTTAATTTGCTAAGTGTTATAAAACTAACTAATAGTGGATATTATGTATTATTTGAAGATGATGCATGCAAAATTATTGATAAAAGTACAGATGAACTTTAGTTTATTGCTAAAAGAAAAGATTCTGTATGTATTTTATCTTTACCTTTTGGTGCAGTTGATTTAAATTCATGTTTGCTAGCTGAAACTAGTGATGCATATCTGTGGCATAGAAGGATCGGGCATATAAATATGAAATAGTTACATAAACTGTCTAGAAAACATTTAGTGAGAGGTTTACCAAAGATTAAATACTCAAAAGACTTTATGTGTGTTGCATGTGAGTTAGGTAAACTTCATAAAAACTCTTTTAAATCCAAAACTGATATATCAAGCAAGAGAGTCTTAGAACATATATATATGGATCTATTTGGATCAACAAGAATCATGAGTCTTGGTGGTAAACGATATGTATTTGTTTTAGTAGATGACTTCTCTAGATACATTTAGGTATACTTTCTAGCATCTAAGACAGAAGTTTTTGAAAAGTTTAAAATGTTTTGCAATCTTGTTCAAAATGAACAAAGTGTCTCTGTTCAAAATCTTAGGAGTGATCATGGTACGAAATTTGATAATGATCAAATGGATAATTATTGTAAAGAGCATGGCATTGATCACAGATTTTCTTTTCCAAGAGCACCGTCTCAAAATGGTGTTGTTGGGAGAAAGAATAGATCACTTCAGGAAATGACCAGAACTATGTTGAATGAACATAAGTTACCTCAAAATCTTTGGTTTGAAGCGGTGAATACAGCTTGTTATGTTATTAACAGAAGTCACTTAAGACCTCGTGTTAATAAAACTCCTTTTGAAATTATGTTTAATAGAGTTCCAAAAATTTCTTATATGAAGCCATTTGGCTGTAAGTATTTTATTCTTAATACTAAAGATAAAAGGGATAAATTTCAAGCCAAAGTGGATGAAGGAATTTTTGTAGGTTACTCTACTAGAAGTAAAGCCTATAGAGTATATAACAAGACTTCTAGAACTACTGAAGAAACCCTACATGTAAGCTTCAATGAAAATTCTTTTAGAGAATCTCAATCTAAAGTTGATAATGATGTTATGATCAATTTCCCAAAAGATTTAGAGATCAATAGAGAGATTGAAGATTTATTTGAGAAAATCAAAAATATGAACTTAAATTATCAAACTAATGATGAAAGTGATGGACTTTCAGATGTTGATGAGAATATTGAGGAAAATCAGAGAAATTGGTGTTATTCTTCATCACATCCCATTACTCAAGTCATTGGTAATATTAATGAGGGAGTTAAAACTAGAGCTTTAGTTAACTTAAATAGTTTGTGTATGTTTGTTTCTATGGTGGAATCAAAGAATATAGAAGAAGCATTATCTGATGAAAATTGGATAGTGGCAATGCAAGAAGAACTAAATCAATTCATTAGAAATGATGTTTGGGAATTAGTCTCTCCACTAGAAAATCAATCCATAATAGGTACAAAGTGGATCTTTAGAAACAAAACTAATGAGACTAGTCAAGTTATAAGAAACAAAGCTAGATTAGTTGCACAAGGGTATACACAGGAATAATGACTAGATTATGGTGAACATTTGCTCTTGTGGCTAGGTTAGAAAGTATTAGAATATTATTGGCCTATGCTTGCTATATGTATTTTAAATTATATCAAATGGATGTAAAGAGTGCATTTCTAAATGGTTTAATTAATGAAGAAGTCTATGTAAAACAACCACCTAGATTTGAAGATATTAAAAATCCTAACTTTGTGTATAAATTGAAGAAAGCCTTATATGGTTTGAAGCAAGCACCTAGATCATGGTATGAAAGATTATCTACTTTTTTAATAGAACAATGGTATATCATGAGAGAAGTAGACCATACTCTATTTATCAAGAGAGATGGTAAAGATCAGATTATTGTTTAAATATATGTGGATGATGTAATCTTTGGAGCAACCTTTGATAAACTGATAAAAATATTTTCTGAAGAGATGACTAGTTAGTTTGAAATGAGTATGATAGGAGAACTTTCATATTTTCTAAGACTTCAAATTAAGCAAATGGATAAAGGTATATTTTTAAATCAGGAAAAATATGCAAATGAAATGCTTAAGAAATTTAATTTTAATGATACAAGGATTCGAGGAACTCCTATGAGTAGTTCTTTAAAGTTAGATATTAATGACAAAGGAAAATCAATAGATCAAAGAAAATACAGAAGTATGATTGGTTCTTTACATTATTTGACTACTAGTAGACCTAATATAATGTTTGCTGTGTGTGCTTATGCTGGATTTCAATCTAATCCTAAAGAATCACACCCAATTGCAGTTAAAAGAATATTTAGATATATAGAAAGAACTAAAAATTTTAGACTGTATTATTCTAAGGATAGTTCAATAGATCTTATAGGATATACTGATGCTGATTACACAGGATCTAAATCTGATAGAAAAAGTACTAGTGACAATGTCAATTATTGGGAAATAATTTAGTGTCATGGTTTAGTAAAAAGTAAAACTGTGTAGCACTTTCAACTATAGAAGCTGAATATGTTGTTGTTGCACTATGTTGCACTCAGATTTTGTAGGTAAGGCAAACTTTAGAAGACTTTGGATTATCTTATGATACAACTAAGATTTATTATGACAGTAGTTCTGCAATAAATCTTTCCAAAAATCCTATATTACATTCTAGAGCAAAGCATATAGAGGTTAGACATCATTTTCTAAGAGATAACGTAATTAAAGGAAAAATTAAATTAGGATTTGTGTCTAATAAAAATCAATTAGCTGATATATTTACAAAACCTCTAGATAAAAATACATTATGCAACATAAGATTAAATTTGGGTATTTGTAGGCTATGTGATGTGTAAAATGCTTAAACTCCACAAAAAGATAAATTTTGTTGATGATGTTGTTCACCTCATAGATATTATATACTTATCATAAATATCTAAGTAATATTTAAACTGCTACATAAGATACTATGTATTTATTGTAAAATCATAGTAGTATCTTATTGATTTTACGTAGTTTATCAATTTTAATGGTTTTCACAATTTTAAGTGGAAGTGTAAATGAAAAACATTAAATACTTCTGAAATTTTGAAATTTTGATTTAGTGATTGTCTTTGGATCAATGATAGTACATATGATCATGCATGAATTTGACTTAATTGATTAAACTTGTAGAATAATTTATATGTAAATCATCTTAAACTGTTAATCAAAAGTATGAGCTTATTGAAATTGATTCATATTTTCAGTAAAGTCATAGACATAAAAATTGTATGAGATTTGTGTTTTTTTACATCTGTATTAATGGAATACATATATACTGTGCTTAAAATGAAAAGTGTTTACAAAGTGAAAATCTTTGAGAGTTTATTGATCAGTTTGATCACGAGCCTTTTGTACTTGAGTAGATAGGTATGTAATGATTGTTGTCCTGAAAAAGGATTCTTTAAATCTGGCAACCTAAAGTCCTGATCAGATATGGGATTGTTGATTGAAAGCTCATTACACAGGTACATTAGAAAGCTCTTGTATGATTCAAGCTTTTCAAACTAACTTTTAAAGAAAATTATCAATATTTACTGTTTTGAAAAGAAATAGTTGTTTCATTAATTACAGATATCTTTGAATCAAATATAGTTTCTACCAATATGATTGCTAATTTGTTGAATCAACATTAGTACTTTTGAAAATGTTTATTTGAGATACATTCTTTTATTCTCCTTGAATTAATCATATTAAGTTCAAAGTTGTGTTTTGATTCATATACAGTGAAAATTGATTCTAGAAATCATTCTTGATGAATTCAGGATAACAGAAGTTTCTGAAAAGAAAATTTAAAGTATAGTTATACTTAACATCTATTGTTATACAAGTATACTTTTTATGTTATTGAATATATTTGAAGTATATTTGTAGGGGGAGGATTAACAATGTCCAAAACAGATTAATATAATTCAGAATACAAATCTTGGTTAATCTAAGTTTAGTTCCCTTAAGATCTTGATGAAATAATTTAAAAGACAAACAAACTATTTTAGATTCATAAGAAGAGAATGTTAGAATAGTTTACAATGCTCTCAATATAATGTTAAGTGTACTAATTAGACGTTATGTTATGTAAGGTAATGTGTAAAACTACCTCTAGACAACATTTTACTCGTTAGGTTAGTTAACTCAACAAGTTATACTTGAATATTTCGGGTACCTTGATTGAATAAACTTTACTCAATATTCATTTAAAATCCAAACCCGACTTCTATACACGTTGTGTTATTCGCCTAAAACCCTATTTAAACACTTATTACATGGGCACTTAGGTTATTTGTAAACCTTTGTTTGAAAATCTTTCCCACTTGTTACTGTTACAACCTGCGACGATGGTCTCCAAGTTCTACAAGGGTTGCGGTAGAGGAACAGACAAAGGCAGATGAGATGCAAAAGGAAAAGAAATAGACACTAATGAAGTTTCACGCACTTGGTTTAAGAAAATACTTCAAGTGGACAAAATGTTAGCAAAAATTTATAGTGAATACTTCTTTTCTGAAGAAATACTAGATGAAGTTAGACAAGAACTTCAAAATACAAATGCCAATATTAAATACATGGGTATTAGAAACAAGTTTGATAGGGAATATTGAATGAAATGTGTCGAGATTGCTTTTCTCGAACAATATGCAAAATACTTGGAAAAAGGTGTAGGTACATCAACTAGAATTCCTCAAACTCCTATAAGTGGTACACGACTACAACCATTTGAGGAAGAACATGAATCTGCTATACCTACTCCTTTGTATTCAAAAGAAGTAGAATCAAATATTGCTGTAGATAAAAGAAAAGTTGAAGAACTTCGAAAGGCCGTAGCAATAGAAAGTGCCTTCGAAGAATTAAAACAGAAAACTTTTATGGAACAATTTCAAAAGAAAATAGCAATACTTGAAGAGGAGAAACAATAGTGTTATAGAAGAAGAAAAATCAAAAAAATTATGTCTTAGGAAACAAAATCTACTAGAAAAGGAAAATCAGATGAGTATTTATTTCCAAAGGACAATGTATGTCTAGACATTGTTCCTTATAGTGTATCTAATAAACTCATCAGTTCTGAGCATACTGAAACTGATGAAGATAATGAGACTTTATTTTCCCTTGCTAGAAAACTTGAGAAGAAATCCAAGACAAATATAAGCTCAAGTTTTTCTATTAGTTCAAGTCCTAATGATGTAAAAATTGAAAAATCAGAGCATTAGGCAACTAACATTGAACAAGTTATTGCATATATAATTGACAATGTTGAGGTAGTAACTAGTTCACAAGCTGAATTGTCTGGAGTAGTTGATATTGAAAAAGTTAAGACTCCAGAAGAGCTAAATGTCAACCAGCCTTCTTCAGAATCTATAGAAGTAGAGTTTGAGAATTCACAACATATATCAATGAAGATATCTGTTGAATAAAATGAACAATTACAGACAGATACACCAGCTGTAGAATTTATGGAAAAATTGAACTCTGATAATTTTATAGAGACTGAACAAATGAATGTTGAGCATAATGAAGATGTTCCTCACATTGTTGAAGCTGAAGAATCAAGCTTACCTGAGTAGCTTCAAGAAAATATTTTCACAGAAGAACAACATGACATTCATTTTGAAGAAGAGGTTCTTGAAGATGAATTAAACTCTGAATAAAGGCTTCAGGTATCACCTTCTTTGTGTACAGTATTACAAATTCAAGGTAATTCAATTCATTTTAGATCTAAGGAAGTAGTGCAGAAATACAATAATTTGATTACATGTCAGATTCTGCATGCTCGACCAATAAAATTCAGAAATTTGATTAATATAAGAGATCTATTTGAGTATCAAGGCCTCATTCAATTCTTGCTAGTTGGAACAAAATGGAAGCAATACAAAGAGCTTATTGTAGATTTTTATAGCAATCTGGTCAAGAATGAAAATATACTGAAAACTCAAATAAATAAACAAGAGTTCATATTGTCTCCTGAATTAATTTTTGAAGTTTTGGGATTAAAGAATGAAGGTGTTGTTACAAACATATTTGACATGGTTAGACAACTAGAATGGGACGTTTAGTCTTTATCACAGATTCCAGGTGTATATACAAAAATGAGACTTATGGAAAATCTAAATGTAGAGGCAAGGTTTATTGCAAATATATTGCATGCCAATTTATTTCAGAGAGTCAGACACAATATGGAAGTCAGCAGAAGCTGTTTATATGCAACTTATGGTTTATTGAATAGAATTCAAATCAATTGATTTGATGTTTTCATTTATCAACTACAACATATGAGTTCAAAGTTATTTTTTGGTGATGCTGCATGTAGACTCCTTGCAAGCCAATTGAATTTATCCGACTGGCCCTCTGAAACTAAAGGCATGAGAGCTTTTAGTGTAAAAGATTTGCAAAAATTCCAAGCCTTGCATCAACCTCAACAACAACCAACAGAATGTACAGAACAAATTCAACCACAATAGCCAAGTTATTCAGTTCAAGCAGAACAGCAACCCCAACTACCTCTTGACCTAGATGATGTGCTTAACGACATCAGAAATGATTTTAGGCATCTAGGAGATAAAATATGTAATGCTATAGGTGATATACTTAGGAGGAATAGATAACTGTCTGTTTGCTTGTATTTGAATACAAAATGTAATGTTTGTATTTATTGTTTGATTCATTGAACAATACATTTTTCTATAAATGGTTCAATTCTTATTTATGTTTACAGAAAGTTTCGCTATAAATATATCTCTTGGTTTATATACTGTGTAATCATCTTTTTGATTAATGACAAAAAGGGGGAGAAATGTTAAATGTTATAAATTCAAAAGAAGAAGATGATTATGATATTAATTGCATATATTATAAAGGGAGATGATATTTAAGTGGTTGTTGTAATCTGACAGATGAAAATGTAATTTGAAAGATATTTATATTGTTATTATAATCTAAAAGATACTTATATAATTATTGACATCTGAAAGTTTTATCTCTGAGAGGTGAATTTTACACAAATAATAGACATAAGCTTAAGTGAACTTAAGTCAACAAACTTGTTTGTTGAATTAAAAGTTAACCCAATGAAGGTGCTTTATTGAGTTAAATATATTTCAAAATTGTTATAATATGGTTTTGTCATCATAAAAAAGGGGGAGATTGCTAAGTATTTTATTTTGATGATATGTGCTGAATGAAAGTAATCATATTTGCTTAATTACTATTGCTTGTGAAAAGAAATTAAAAAACATCAATTAATACAGAAAACGCTTACTGATATAAATACTTGTCTGTATTGCATCTGAAATTATACTAAGTTAATAACTAGTCGTTTCATTGTAGTAAATTCTGATTTAACTAAATGTTAAGTTAACGTGTGTTTTTATTGAAAAACATGATATGTTTTAAAGTTATATCTTCTGTATCATGAACAGTGCACATTTAGACAACTCGTTAAGTTAGAGTGTTATTTGTATAGAGATCACGTGAGAACTCGTTAAGTTAGAGGCTTAAAGGTTAAAATAGGTCACGTGAGAACTCGTTAAGTTAGTGAGTAAAAGAAGAGACGAACTTGTTAAGTTAGTGTTGTACACGTGGTGAAATTATAAGTTATGAATGTTATATTGTATCACGTGAGGTGCACATGTTTAACTCATTAAGTTAACATAACTAAATGCATTGAGTTGCTATATTGAACACTAAGGTAACGCGTTAGGTTAGCGTTATAAAAACTTAAGTTGTTATTTTTGCACGTGGTAAAATTCTTATTATAAAAGCATTTGTTTATTACTAGTTCATTGAGTTATTTGTAACACAACGGAGATGGTTTGTTGAGTTATCGTAACACCACGAAGCTGGTTCGTTGAGTTAGCGTAACACCATGGACTTAGTTCATTATGTTAGCTACAGTACTTGTCATGTGAGTTGGCACATGAGGAACTCGTTAAATTAGAAATGTTAAGTTATATATTTACTTGTTTTACTCGTTTAGTTAACATTAAAGTAACGACTTCTTATTACACTTGATGAAAGATTTTGGATGAGAAAGTTTATTTTGTAGGAAATTTTTCAGAGATCCAAGATTGATGATTAAAGGAATTTCGAAATGTAAACATGGGTCAAAACGTGTGTATTTCGATGAAGGAAAAAGAAAAGACATGAAGAAGTGGAAGACTGATAGTGATTAAACATGGAGGATATGCATGAAATGAAGATATAGTATAAAAGGTAGAGAATTCTCGTTGATTAGTTATCCCTACACATCAAACGAAAAATCTTTTCAGGGATCAAAAACACTTTTCGAGGAAAAGCTCTCAAATGGAAGAAAATTCAGTGAAGTAGAAAAGGTCAGATTTATGTTACGAAAAATTTGAAGTATCAAAAGAAAGCAAATTCAGTGGAGTAGAGAAAGACTAGATATTTGTCACTAAAGAATTGCTGAAGAAGAAAGTGAAGAAGAAGAAAGATCTCAAATAGGGAGAAATGTTTTAAATTCTGCAAATTAGTTTTTTTTGTTTGTAGTTATGAAATTGTATAGATAAAACATGGTATCGATATATAATTGCATCTACAATTTCTAAGGAGAATTGAATTGTATATTGTAATTGAAACCTTGAATAAAAATGATTTTATGAAAATAGTGTCTCGACTTGTTTTTGAGTTTTAAAGTTTCAATTATAATCAAAAATGTTGAAAAACACAATTCACCCCCCTCTTGTGTAGCCATACGATCCTACAGTTACTTATGTAAGTTTACGAACCTTCGTAAAGTTATTAAGGTTATAGAAGCTCATAAAGTTTTAAGTTAAGTTTATGGATCCTCGTAAACTTACAAAGCTAATGTTATGAACCCTCGTTAAGTTAAGAGTATGCATGTGTTGAATTTAAATATTTTATTATATCACGTGAGTTACACATGTTTTATATTATTATTTTATCAAGTTTGTTGAGTTATCCTTTACTCAACGAGGGAAGTCCATTGAGTTACACTAACTCCATGAACTAGTTATTTTTTAATATGCCACTATGAGTAATTATAAAAATAGGAAATTTGAAGGAAAACCATGATTGCACGTAGTATGTAATATTTAACTCATGGAATGAAGAAGAAATCACCATCGCTGATATGAATAAAGGAAATCCAACTGATCATTCAAGTGGAGGCAGTTACTACTGAAAGAAATACAAAAAGAAGAGGAGAAAAATGAAGAAGAGTGTGGAGAACCATGCTAATTGTAGGAAGCGTTGGTAGTTATTTGAAGCTCCATAACACCAACACTAATCACCAACCATTGGAGGTCTGTGAGGATACTTTCTAGATGTCGGGTTGATTCCAAGCCAAACATGGTGATTAACAACCACTGTGAGGAGTGATCACGTCGCAGGAAGGGAAGTCATTTTCACCAAGCACCAAATCATCTCTCAAGAGATAGTAAAGCTTCTACCTTTGGTTTCAGGTTGATGCCAATATATTAAAGAGAAAATCAACTTACAAGTCTCGATTTGTAATTCTATAGAGAGAGGAGGCATGACTGTAAGTGATTAAGTTTTCAGTGGTGAAATCGCATTGCATGTAGTGACAGAAGTTTTTATTGTCAATAGAGAATTTTTACATTTCATCTTTCGTTCATCTTTAGGAATATATCAAAACAAAAACAACAAAAATAAAACTAATTATCTATTTTTATAGTTAGCATTTATGTGTTGTATTGTTTGTTTTGTATCGTGATTAATGATAGTATTGTTAATATAGTGAATGTTTAGTGTTTATTTGATTCAAAAAATAGAAAATAGTTTTATTGATTACTAAAATTGATTCGTATAAAAGACCTAAAATCTTAATGGTTATTGTTTGAAATATTTTAATGTTAGTATTGATTAATGATAAATACCAGATAAACTAACATTAAAAAACTTAATTGATGTTATTTACATTCTGTAGAATCGCCCAATGGATGGGCAAATTCCTTTGTGAATAGCAAAATTTAATTGAAAATTACTAGTTAGGTTTGTGGAGTTAAGTCCATGAGGTTAGTCTATTGTGTTATCAGTAAGTCAACGAAGTGCATAATTTAACACATATAAAACTCTAGTTATAAAAAACAAAATAGTATGCAATTTTTACTCAATCTCTATAGGATCGACTTGTACTTGCACACAAATACAATAGACATTGTGCACTTGTAGTTAAAAACTGATGGAATCGAATGACACACTAAAGGGGGGGTGAATAGTGTCCTAATTAAATTTAAATTGCTTTTAAAAATCCAGAAACTTTTGACACTAATGAACCCTAATTCAATTGATTTATAATAGTAAATAAAGTGTAGGAAAGAAAGAACACAAGAGATTTTATAGTGGTTCTCTAAAACTAGGTAGTCCACTCCTCAAGGCCATAACCTTGAGAATTTCACTAAGTACTTTTGAGGCTAAGCACAAACCTTAAGAAAGTTACTTTTGTAGGCTAAGCAACAACCTTACAGATGTTTTTCCCAAGCTTAACAACAACCCTACAGATGCTTTTACAAGCTAAACAATAACTTAACACAAAACACCAACTTTGTGTACTTAAGACCCTAATCTTGAGCAAGTGAAGTTTCACACTTCACTCTCTTCACCAAGACCCCAACCTTGTGAAGGTACACTCACAACACCCTTATAAGTTAGGGTTTTTCAAATAGATTATAAAACAGTTTAAGTATAGGAGTCACTAACTCAAAATGATTTAAAACACCCAGCACAAAAACAACTCCTATGGGAAGTCAATTGTTGAAACCCTAGGAGAAATCCTGATTGATTTGTAGGCTTTAATCTTCAGTGTTTACAGGATTGTGGAAAAACCAATTTCTCCTTCTATGTGCTAAATTTCTATGCTGTATATTCTTTTGTTTTCTGCAAATCTTTTCTATTCTTCCTTCGAGATTTGCATATTTGGAAAGAATTCTGAATTAGTTAGATTCCTTGTGTAGTAATCCATTTCTAGTAATGTTCAATCATAATTAATTGAGATATGTAAACAAGAGATATCTTGCCAAAAAGTAGTTAGTTAATTAATAGCAATTATAGATTCTATAAAAATAAAATCTTCGGAGGCTTTTAGAAAATTGAAGACTTAGAAAGCTAACCTACCGAAACTTAAAAACATTTCAGATAGTTTAGAGCTAACATTCCAAAAGGCCACTTAAGTCATGCATTTAAATTAAAACACATGCCCTTCTGAAATAGTAGCATAAAACATTAAAAATAAACTATTCGATAGAGAAAACATGTTTCAGATACTTATAGGAGATAACTCTCTAATTCTTAAGCTATTTCAGATAGTGTTTAGAATGAAAAAGTGCATAATATTAACAGTTAAATAATGGTTAATTACGTAATATTTAGCTTATCATATAAGAATTAGGTCATTATGTTATAATTGCACTATTTTATGCCTTAATGAAAGAATCTACATAATTTCAGGGAATTAATGTTAATTAAGTACACTTCTGAACTATCGGTGAGTTACAAGCTTTGAAATTCTTAAGTATCCGAATTTTCTATTATTTTGGAGAGTTACATTTCATGTACCGGATAGTTATGTTTTAAACGCTTAAAGAATATTTTATTATTTCTTGGAGGACATGTGTCACGATTTGGAAACTTGACTTAAGTTATCTTTCAGAAGGTCATGTGCTAACTATTTGAAATGCATGTGAGTTTCAAATACTTATAGTTGTAACTATCCAAAACATCTAAACTCATTAAGTTAGAATTATGCACATGTTGAAATTAAATACTTTATTATGTCACGTGAGCTGCACATGTTTAACTCGTTAAGTTAGCATAACTATATGCATTGAGTTACTTGAATATACACTAAAGTAATACGTTGTGTTAGTTTTATAAGCTTAATAGTGTTTTTTTCTTGCACGTGTTTTATAGTTAAGTCAACAAAGTAAGTTCGTTGAGTTACACTAACTCCATAGACTATTTATTTTCTAACATGCCACTATAGTAGTTGTAGAAATAGGAAATTCGAAGGAAGGATACGATTGCACGTATCATGAAGGAATTAACTTGTGGAATGAAGAAGAAATCACCATTGTTGATATGAATGAAGGAAATCCAATCGATCATTTAAGTAGAATGAGTTACTACTGTTTGGATTAAAATGTTGCATATTTTTATAAGATCTTATTGGTTAAATAGATTTACATGAGATTTATTAAAGTCATATTATGCATTTATTTCATTATTTAACCAATAAGAACCAATTCCTATTTTATACAGTTAAAAGTAGGAAATTATTTCAAACATGCATCATTTATGAATTTTATGGATGACTTGATACTTTGATGTATTTATTGTTATGAAAAGTTTATAATTCAATAGAAGATCATGGAAATTGAAGATTGGAGGAAGAAAATCAAGTGGGATTTAATCCCAATCATTGAATCAAAGATGGATCTCCAAACATGGAAACACTTCTTATAAAAGAGAGTGATGCACATCTAGGGCTCTTCTCTTGGGCTCTTTTGTTCTCCACCTCCAAACCACCAGCCATCACCCCCTCTTGGAGCTCTACATCTTGAAGCAAGGAAGGAGAACACCAGTCATTCCTCCACCTCTCCTCAACTCAGATCTCATCATCTTCATCCCACAAGTCATCTCCAACGTGAAAGCCTTCATTCCACATATTGGAGTAGGGACGTCTACCTTCACAAGGGTTCTCTTCTTCATTTGTGAGATTTCACAAATCATTTCTCCACTTTCTGTTATTCTTTGGCTTCAAATGTATCACATTTTATTATGTTTCACGTAGGTAGTTATTTATGTTCTTAGTTTTCATTGTAATAGGGTAAAAGTAGAAAACAGATTCATTTTTATTTGTTTGTTCCTTTTTGAATCCATGAATCTTTGTTATTTTCATCTGAAAATCATAAAAATAGGTGTTGTTATTGATATATATTCATATATTGTTGTTTGTTGATGCTGAAATCTGGATATTACATTCTGTTATGCATGAAACAACATAGAATTCGTTGAAGGTTGTGCATGTTGTTTACAGATTTGCAGTTTTGTTGATCTATTTTTATTTCGAGAATTCATATGTGTTCTCGAGCGATTCTGTTTAACTAAAAAATCTAAAAAAATTCATAATCATGCTATTATAAGTCTTCTATGATTCTCATAGTAATTTGAAAAGATTTGATGCCATTTTCAAGCTATAACTGTATCGAGCACATAATTTGGTTTGAGATTCTTTTGTTGTGATTGTAATGCGTTTTTCTCACAACTCAGATCGCATAAAAATTGAATAAATATTTCATTAATATTTGCCTCTTGTCTATTTTGCAACGCATTTGATTTTGGAATTTTTGGTTGAGTAATTCTGATTTATAAGGTTTTTAAGATATTGTTGTTAACGTGCAGAATTTTCCAATTTTTTGCATCATTTTCAATGTCCGAATTTTTGTCATAACATTCGTGCATTTTTAAGTGTGAAACTTTTTATCTAAAGTCCACATTAATAGATATGATTGAGATTAAATTTTTAGTCTAATCTGTTGATTGGTCAAAAAATTAAAAATCTGTGGACTTATTTATTTTCTAGTCTAATCTATATTTGGAAAGTATTTCTTGCCATATTCTTGTAATTAGAAACCTAGATTATCCCCATTTCCCTGTGGTTCAACCTGTACTTGCCAACGTACTTCATTAGACACCGTGCACTTGCAATTTATAAATTTAAAACTTCTAAAAAAATCCAAATAAGTTTTTGGCACCATTGTTGGGGATTTGGCACGATATAATCTAGGTTTTAAATTATTATTATTATTTTTGATTAGATTTGAGCTTTTGTGTGTTTTGGTTGTGCATCTTCAAAGGAGGTAATTATGGAGAATAATTTTTATGCCTTTGGGGATGAATGTTCTCTTTATTGTGACTTATGTCATGTAGAGGGGCATACCACAACCAATTGCAATTTTTATTATTATCCACCTCAACCATTAGAAAATGTTAAACAATGCAATAAATGTTTAATGTTAGAACATAATGAAGAAGAATGTCTACAAAATCCTAAAGATGAAATAGTAAAAGCCATTAATTTAATTAATTACTATCATGAAGAAAATGAATGTCAAAATCATTATACTCAACCAACTATTTATGAAAAACCAATTGAGTGAGGTGCAAGCCTTAGGAAAACAAATTGAAGATCTAGCTAGGATGGTAGATGTTATTGTGTGTCTCGAATTAGTTTGTTACGCATATGGGTAGTTTTGTCCTTGGCCACTTGGGGTACACAAATGTTATAAATAGACCCCCAACATGTGCTTTTGAAGGATGATGAATCTTGTATCCCTTTGTGATCACTTTGAGAGAATCAATCAGTTGAGCTCCATCTGTGGACGTACCCAATTGAGGAACCACGTTAAACCTTAGTGTTTTTTGCATTTGCTTCACACGTTTTTCCCCTTTGTCTTCTTCTTTCTTCTCTACGAGTCCAACCTTCTCCCTTTCTGCACTTCTCTTCGCATAACAAGTGGTATCAGAGCGAAGCTTGAGGAGTTGGCCATGGATTAGTCTTGAAAGAAGAAAAGAAAGATCTTGGCCAACGCACGAAGCCGACGCCGATGCCCGTGCCCAACACCCGACGCTCACACCTAATGCCCGCGCCTGACGCCTGACGCTAGCACCCAATGCCCGCTATCCGCGCACCTCGCCCGTGCGGTCACTCGCGTTCTTGCCCGCGCGATCGTCGACATCTCTGCCCACACCAATGTTCGCGTGCATTCGCCCACATTCTTGCCTACGCGATCGTCCACGTCTCCGCCCACGCTAGCATCCACGTGCATTCACCCGTGTTCTTGCCCTGACGATCATCTGCGTCTTCGCCTACGCCAGCACCCATGTGTATTCACCCACGTCTTCATCTGTGCCAGCGCCTATGCGTGATTGCTTATGTCCTCGCCCGACGCCAACGCCTGCGTGCATTCATCCGCGTCATTGCCTGCGCCAGCGCTTGTGCGTGATCGCTCGCATTTCGCCCGACGCTAGCGTTCACGTATCATCACTCACGTTCTTCATCTGACGCTAGCGCTCGCGATTTGCTTACGTGATCTTTACTCATGACTTGTGTTTGTGACAAGCATCTGTGATTGGAATTCTTGTTTGATGCTTGCGATCTTGAATTTGACAATGTGCACTTGGTCATCTGTCGTTTCTGCATTGGTGAAACGAGTAGTAAGAATTCCTATTATAACTTTTGAAGTTTGTTGTTGTGATTCTACGGAATTCTTTTCCGGCTTTTTTCAAAGTAGAACAAGTGTGGCTAGTTCTTTGGAATTCTTTTGCAATTCTTTGGAATTCTTTGAAGTTCTTTTGAATTCTTTGAAGATCTTTGGGAATTCTTTTTGTTTGTTGAGACAATACGTGTGATCTTGGCTCATCTTTGCTTGTTTGGGATTCTTATGAGTGATCTTTTGAATTTGGTAGCTGCATTTGTTAGTTGGGATATTTTGAATGAAAGATTTGTCTACAGCTTTGGGATAGCAAATTTTGTGCTTATTTGTTGTCCGAATTCTTTGGTATTTGCTTGTTGTGTTTGTGTTGTTCTATTGTCATAGCATCTTCAGCCTTGAAAGTTGAGAAGTTCAATGGCAAGAACAACTTTAGTTTGTGGCAGATTAAGATGAAAGCACTTTTGAAACAACAAGGTATTTGGGCTCCCTTAAATGTGGAGACAACCCTAGATAAGAAGTCTGCCGAATTTGAACAACATGAGGAGAAGGCACATTCGACTATTCTTCTATGTTTATCAGATGAGGTAATCATTGAGGTAGTAGATGAAAATATAGCTTTGGGTCTTTGGAATAAGTTAGAATCTCTGTATATGCCTAAGTCTCTCACAAATAAGGTATTGTTGAAGCAAAGGTTATTCTCTCTCAGAATGAAGGAAGGTACACCATTGAAGCAACATTTGAATCAGCTCAACACCATTCTCATGGAGTTGAGGAACATTGGTGTTACTATGGAAGATGAGGATGCTGCTCTCATCTTATTGGTATTTCTCCCTCTCTCCTTTGAGAATTTTGTGCAATCTTTTGTGGTTGGCAAAGATTCTATTACCCTAGAGGAGGTAAGATCGAGTCTTCATTCTCGAGAATTGAGACATTTGGCTACACATGGTAGCAATGATGCTAACGGATCAAGTTTGACAGTGCATCATTCAGAGTCTAGAGGATGACAAAGTAGAAGAGACAATAGGTGCAGAGGCAGAAGTAAGTCCAAAGGTAGAATTTCCAAGGACACTTGCAATTATTGCAAGGAAAAGGGGCATTGGAAGGTAAATTGCCCTAAATTGAAGACTAAGGGAAATGCAACGGTCGCTAAAAATGGAAACTCAGGGTCTGATTGTGATTTCTCCCTTATTGTATGCTATAGTGTCTACTCCGATTAGAGTTAGATTATGGATTTTGGTGCATCACATCATATGACTCCCAACAGAGAATATTTCAATACATACGAGGAGGTAGATGGTGGACAGGTCACTTTAGCAGATAATGATGTTTGTGACAGAACAAGTGTTGGATTTGTCAGATTCAAGATGCATGATGGGGCAGTCAAAGTCTTGGAGGATGTTTGGCATGTGCCAAGGTTGGGCAAGAGCCTTATTTCACTAATGGCTCTTGATCAGAAAGGTTTCAGTTTTTCAAGTGGAGGAGGTAAACTTCACATGTTGAGTATTTTGTTTTGATGAAGTGTGCTGAATGAAAATAATCATATTTGCTCAATTACTATTGCTTGTGAAAAGAAATTAAAATCATCAATTAATACAGAAAAAGCTTACTCGCATAAATACTTGTCTGTATTGGATCTGAAGTTAATAACTAGTCATTTCATTGCATTAATTTCTCATTTAACTAAACGTTAAGTTAACGTGTGTTTTTATTGAAAAGCATGATATGTTTTAAAGTTATATCTTCTGTAATATGAATAGTGCACGTTTAGACAACTCGTTAAGTTAGAGTTTTGTTTGTATAGAGGTCACGTGAGATCTCGTTAAGTTAGAAGCTTAAAGGTTAAAATAGGTCACGTGATAACTCATTAAGTTAGAGAGTAAAAAAAGAGACGAACTTGTTAAGTTAGTGTTATACACATGGTGAAATTATAAGTTACGAATGTTGTATTGTATCATGTAAGGTGCACATGTTTAACTCGTTAAGTTAACATAACTAAATGCGTTGAGTTACTATATTGAACACTAAGGCAAGGCATTAGGTTAGCGTTATAAACTTAAGTTGTTATTTTTGCACATGGTAAAATTCTTATTATAAAAACATTTGTTTATTACTGAATTGGTGAGTTAAAGTTTTTTCAAAGACTTTCAGTCGTAACTATCCGAAAGGTAACTTAAGTCATGTTTTCAGGTCTTGACACGTGTCTCACTAGTTTTATGGTATAAAGAGTTTTTCGGTGACTTACAACCGTAATTATTCGAAACTTAAACTGTTTTCGGTGAGTTATCATTTAACCTTCCGAAAGAAAGGTTAAACTGGTTCATTGAGTTAGCATAACACCACAGACTTAGTTCGTTGAGTTAGCTACAGTACTTGTCACGTGAAATGGCACATGAGGAACTTGTTAAGTTAGAAACGTTAAGTTATATATACTTGTGTTACTCGTTTAGTTAACATTAAAGTAATGACTTCTTATTACACTTGATGGAAAATTCTTTAAACGAGAAAGTTTATTTTGCAGGAAATTTTTCAGAGATCTAGGACTAATGATTAAAGAAAATTTGAAATATAAACATGGGTTAGAATGTGTGTGTTTCAATGAAGGAAAAAGAAAAGACGTGGAGAAGTGGAAAACTGGTAGCGATTAAACGTGAAGGATATGCATGAAATGAAGATACAGTTTATAGGCATAGAATTCTCGGTGATCAAACTATCCTTGCACACAAAAAGAAAAATCTTTTCAAGGATCAAACTATCCCTGCACACCAAAAGAAAAATCTTTTTCAAGGATCAAAAACACCTCTTCGGGGAAAATCTCTCAAGTGGAAGAAAATTCAGTGAAGCAAAAAAGGTTAAATTTATGTCGCTGAAGATTTGAAGTATCAAGTGGAAGAAAATTCAATGAAGTAGAACTAGATATTATTTATGTCACTGAAGATTTAAAGTATTAGAAGAAAGCAAATTCGGTGAAGTAGAGAAAGACAAGATATTCGTCACTGAAGAATTGCTGAAGAAGAAAAAGAAGAAGAAGAAAGATCTCAAATAGGGAGAAATGTTTTAAATTTTGCAAATTAGTTTTCTCTGTTTGTAGTTATGAAATTGTTTAGATGATACATGGTATCGAGATATAATTGCATCTACAATTTCTGAGGAGAATTGAATTGTATATTGTAATTGAAACCTTGAATAAAAATGATTTTATGAAAACAATGTCTCGACTTGTTTTTTGAGTTTTAAAGTTTCAATCATATTTCAAAAAATATTAAAAATACATAATTCACCCCCCTCTTGAGTAGTCATACGATCCTACAAGTGGTATCAAAGCTATGTTAATAATCCTTGATATAAAATCGATACCAACTTATTTAATACCATTGCTTATTCTACCTTCCTTGTTTTTAAATAGAAATTAATATTTGAGCATACGTTTAACTTTCTTGATTTAAGGCTCAAGTTGTTTTAAAGTTTTTAGACTATTTAAAATCAAATAGGTTGAAAAATCTAAGGTAAGATGGCTACTGGAAATGGTAATTTTTCTTTATATGAAGGCCAAAATCTTAATCGTCCTCCTTTATTTGATGGAATACATTTTGAATATTGGAAATATAGGATGACTGTTTTTCTTCAAAGTATAGATCATAAGTTGTGTTTCATGATTTCTAAACCATATACTCCGTTAACTACTCCTTATAATATTTGGACAATTACTGAAAAAGAAAATGAAACTTTGAATGCTAAGGGCTAAAATATTTTATTTTGTGCATTGAGTTATGAACAGTTCAGTAAAGTGTCGGCATATAAATCTACTAATGAGGTGTGGCATGCATTAGAAGTTTCACATGAAGGTACTTCTCAAGTTAAAGAGACTAAAATAAACATGTTGATTCATAAGTATGAACTCTTTAAGATGCATGAAGACGAAAGTATTTCTGAGATGTTTTCCAGATTTCTTGATATCATAAACTCTTTAAAATGCTTAAGAAAGAATTTTGAACAGAAGGATTTGGTGAGGAAAATTCTCAGATCTCTAAGTTCTAAATGGTCTCAGAAAGTAATATCAATTGAGGAATCATGAGATTTAAATATTTATACTATGAATGAACTTATAGGAAATTTAACAGCTTATGAAGTTCAATTAAATGAATCACTGAGTCATAACAAACTAAAAATGAAGAAAGAAATAGCCTTCGAAGTTAATTCAGATTCTGATATATCTACTAATTCTGACGAGGACTTGATTTTGCTGACTAGGAAATTCAAGAAAGCATGGAAAGCTAGGAAACAGCAAAGGAACAAAAATGATAAACCCTTAACGTCAAAATCACTGAATGACAAGAATTCTTCATCTAGAAAGTATGTATGCTACAATTGTAAGAAACTTGGACATCTTTCTCTAGACTGTCCTATGAGGAAAAATGAAAAGCAAAGTAGGACAAATTAGAAGAAGATGGCTCAGAAAAGTTAGAAAAAGTTTTACAAGAAAAAGGCTTTGAAGGTCACTTGGGATGACACGTCTGAAAAGTCTGAATCTGAGTAATCAGCATCAAAATCTTCACATTCAGAAGGAGAGCAAGAGTTAGAAGACGTTGCTCATGTGTGCTTCAAGGAAGATGAGTCTGAGGTAATATCTGATCCTGAAAGTCATTCAGATTTCAACTTTGATGAATTATTATGTGCTTATCATGCATTATTACAAAAACTTAAAGTATGTAAATTGGAAAATAAGAATATTAGAAAATCTTCATCCATTGTGGAAGAAGAAAATTGTTTCATGTCTACTACTTTAGAAAAGTTTAAATGTGATAATGAAAATCATGCTAGAGATTTGCAAAAATTTAGATTTAATGAATGTATATTGCATGAACAAATATAGAATACAAATGCTAAAAAATTAAAGATAGAATTTGAAAATGAAATATTGAGAAACAATATAAATGATCTTGAGGTAGAGATTGATAAATTAAAAATGAGAGAGCTAGATTTAAATTCTACCATTGAAAAATGGAATTTAAGTCAAACTAAGTTAGACAAACTAACTAGTACCCCTGTGGTGTCATATAAATTTGGCTTAGGATTTGATTATCCTGAATATCCTGAATCTCAAGCCAATAAAGGATTTGCTAGTTGTAGTTCAAGTAAATCTAAGACTAAAATTCTTTTTATCATGAAACAAGAAAATAAATATGTAGAAGTAGGTACTTCAAGGGATGAATCATGTAGTAACAATATAAATCAATGTGATTTGTCAAATTGTACTTCTAACATGACTATAAATGTTTCTAAAAATCTTGTTTCTTGTTTTGGAAATTCAGTTTCTAATGTTTCTAAAAATCTTGTTTCTTGTTCTGGAAATTCAGTTTCTAATATTTCTAAAATTTCAAACAATTGTAGTAAACTGAAAATTCAGAAACCTGAGCATGTAATTCAATACACTGGCATTAGACTAATTACTCATTCTACATGTGATACACTAAAAATACAAATACAAGTACAAAATCTTGGTATGAACTTACTGAAATGTATGAGCATGACCAAAATAAATTAACATCTGATAAAAATCCGTTTGGTCTTGATTATACTACATCTGAAAACAAAAAGAATGATTGTAAAAGCAATAATGCTATATGTGAGTATGAAGCTAATGATAAATCAATAGTACTTACAACTAATAAGAACTTAAATGATAATGTTCAACTACTTTTAAACAAAAAGAAGAAATATGCGTTTAATGAACTTGGTCTTCAACAACATTAGGTACCAAGAAAAAGTTTTTCTTAATTTGTGTTACAGGAGGAAACAACATCAAAATGGATCTTGGACAGTGGAGCGTCAAGTCACATGACCGGACAGAAAAGTCTACTACAAAATTTTACAAATACCATGAAAGGAAGTGTAACATTTGGAAACAAAAGCAAAGATAAAATCATAGGTATGGGCAATGTTCAAATAATTCCTACTTGTGTTATTTCGAATGTACTATATGTAGAAAACCTAGGATTTAATTTGCTGAGTGTCATAAAACTAACTTAAAATGGATATTATATAGTGTTTGAAGATAATGTATGCAAAATAATTGATAAAAATAGAGATGAAATTAAGTTTATTGCTAAAAGAAAAGGTTCTCTATGTATTTTATCTTTACCTTCTGGTGCAGTTGATTTAAATTCATGTTTGCTAGTTGAAACTAGTGATGCATATCTGTGGCATAGAAGGATTGGGCATATAAATATGAAACTGTTACATAATCTATCAAAAAAACATTTAGTGAGAGGTTTACCAAAGATTAAATACTCAAAGGACTTTATGTGTGATGCATGTGAGTTAGGTAAACTTCATAAAAACTCTATTAAATCCAAAATTGATATTTCAAGCAAGAGAGTCTTAGAACTTATACATATGGATCTATTTGGACCAACAAGAATCATGAGTCTTGGTGGTAAACGGTATGTATTTGTTTTAGTAGATGACTTCTCTAGATACACTTGGGTATATTTTCTAGCATCTAAGACAGAAGTTTTTGAAAAGTTTAAAATGTTTTGCAATTTTGTTCAAAATGAACAAAGTGTCTCTATTCAAAAACATATGAGTGATCATGGAACTGAATTTGATAATGATCAAATGGATAATTATTGTAATGAGCATGACATTGATCACAGATTTTCTTTTCCAAGAGCACCGTGTCAAAATGGTGTTGTTGAGAGAAAGAATAGATCACTTCAAGAAATAGCTAGAACTATGTTGAATGAACATAAGTTACCTCAAAATCTTTGGGCTGAAGCAGTAAATACAGCTTGTTATGTTATTAACATAAGTCATTTAGGACCTCATGTTAATAAAACTCCTTTTGAAATTATGTTTAATAGGGTTCCAAAAATTTCCTATATGAAACCATTTGGCTGCAAGTGTTTTATTCTTAATACTAAGGATAAAAGGGATAAATTTCAAGCCAAATTGGATGAAGGAATTTTTGTAGGTTACTCTACTAGAAGTAAAGCCTATAAAGTATATAACAAGACTTCTAGGACTATTGAAGAAACCCTCCATGTAAGCTTCAATGAAAATTCTTTTAGAGAATCTCAATCTAAAACTGATAATGATGATTTGATCAATCTTCCAAAAGAGTTAGAGATCAATAGAGAGATTGATGATTTATTTGAGAAAATCAAAAATATGAACTTAAATGATCAAACTAATGATGAAAGTGATGTACCTTCAGATGTTGATGAGAATATTGAGGAAAATTAGAGAAATTGGCGTTATTCTTCATCACATCCCATTACTCAAGTCATTGGTAATATTAATGAGGGAGTTAAAACTAGAGCTTCACTAAATTTAAATAGTATGTGTATGTTTGTTTCTATGGTGGAACTAAGGAATATACAAGAAGCATTATCTGATGAAAATTGGATAGTGGCAATGCAAGAAGAACTAAATCAATTCATCAGAAATGATGTATGGGAATTAGTCTCTCCACTAGAAAATCAGTCCATAATAGGTACAAAGTGGATCTTTAGAAACAAAACTAACAAAACTGGTCAAGTTATAATGAATAAAGCTAGATTTGTTGCACAAGGGTATACACAGGAAGAAGGATTAGATTATGATGAAACATTTCTCCTGTGGCTAGGTTAGAAAGTATTAGAATATTATTGGCCTATGCTTGTTATATGGATTTTAAATTATATCAAATGGATGTAAAGAGTGCATTTTTAAATGGTTTAATTAATGAAGAAGTCTATGTAAAACAACCACTTGGATTTGAAGATATTAAAAATCCTGACTTTGTGTATAAATTGAAGAAAGCCTTATATGGTTTGAAGCAAGCACCTAGATCATGGTATGAAAGATTGTCTACTTTTTTAATAGAAAAAGGTTATATCATGGGAAAAGTGGATCATACTCTATTTATTAAGAGAGATGGTAAAGATCAGATTATTGTTCAAATATACGTGGATGATATAATCTTTGAAGCAACCTCTGATAAGTTGATAAAAATATTCTCTGAAGAGATGACTAATCAGTTTGAAATGAGTATGATAGGAGAACTTTCATATTTTCTAGGACTTCAAATTAAGCAAATGGATAAAGGTATATTTTTAAATCAGGAAAAATATGTAGATGAAATGCTTAAGAAATTTAATTTTAATGATACAAGGATTCGAGGAACTCCTATGAGTACTTCTTTAAAGTTAGATATTGATGACATAGGAAAATCTATAGATCAAAGAAAATACAGAAGTATGATTGGTTCTTTACTTTATTTGACTGCTAGTAGACCTGATATTATGTTTGCTGTGTGTGTTTGTGCTAGATTTCAATCTAATCCTAAAGAATCACACTTAATTGTAGTTAAAAGAATATTTAGATATATACAAGGAACTAAAAATTTCAGACTGTATTATTCTAAAGATAGTTCAATAGATTTTATAGGATATATTGATGCTGATTATGCAGGATCTAAATCTGATAGAAAGAGTACCAGTGGCACATGTCAATTATTGGGAAATAATTTGGTGTCATGGTTTAGTAAAAAGCAAAACTATGTAGCACTTTCTACTATCGGTTTGATCACGAGCCTTTTGTACTTGAGCAGATAGGTATGTAAGTATTGTTGTCCTAAAAAAGGATGCTTTAAATCTGGCAACCTAAGGTCCTGATCAGATCTAGGATTGTTGACTGAAAACTCATTACATAGGTACATTAGAAAGCTCTTGTATGATTCAAGCTTTTCAAACTAACTTTTAAAGAAAATTATTAATATTTACTATTTTGAAAAAAAAAAAAAAAATGTTGTTTCATTAATTGTAGATATCTTTGAATCACATATAGTTTCTACCAATATGACTACTGATTTATTGAATCAACATTAGTACTTTTGAAAATGTTTATTTGAGATACATTCTTTTATTCTTCTTGAATTAATCACATTGAGTTCAAAGTTGTGTTTTGATTCATATATAGTAGGAATTGATTCTAGAAATCATTTTTGATGATGTCAGAATAACGGAAGTCTCTGAAAAGAAAATTTAAAAGTATAGTTATACTTAGCATCTATTATCACTACATGTATATTTTGTATTTTGATTGAATATATTTGAAGTATATTTGTAGGGGGAGGATTACCAACGTTGAAAATAGATTAATATAATTCAGAATACAAATCTTGGTTAATCTGAATTAATGTCCTCTTAAAATCTTGATGAAATAATTTAAAAAGACAAACAAACTAGTTTAGATTCAAAGGACAAAAATGTTCGAATAGTTTAAAATATTCTCAAGATAATGTTAAGTTTAGCATGTATGTGGTTTTCGGAACGTTTTAGTTGGAAGCATCCGAAACTTGTTTAAGTGTACTAACTAGACGTTATGTTAGATAAGGTAACGTGTAAAACTGCCACTAGACAGCGTTTTACTCGTTAGGTTAGTTAACTCAACGAGTTATATTTGAATATTTCGGGTACCTTGATTGATAAACCTTATTCAATATTTATTTAATATCTAAACCCGACTTCTCTTCACGTTGAGTTATTCGCCTAAAACCCTATTTAAACACTTATTACACGGGCACTTAGGTTATTTGTAAACTTTGTCAAGAAAATATTTCCTACTTGTTGCTGTTACAACCTACGACGATGGTCTCCAAGTTCTACAAAAGTCATGGCAGAGGAAAAGGCAAAAGCAGAGGAGATGCAACAGGAAAAGAAATAGAGAATGATGAAGTTCCATGAACTTGGTTCAAGAAAATATTTCGAGTGGACAAAAGGTTAGTAGAAATTTATAGTGAATATTTCTTTCCTAAAGGTATACTGAATAAAGTTAGACAAGAACTCCAAAATACTGATGCAAATATTACATACATGGGTATTCATAGTAAATTTGATAGAGAATACAGAATGAAATGTGCTGAGATTGCATTTCTCGAGTAGTATGCAAATTATTTGGAAAAAGGTGTAGGTTTTTCAACTAGAACTCCTCAAATACCAATAAACGGTACTAGACTACATGCATTTGAGGAAGAGCGTGAATCAGCTATCCCTACCCCTTTATATTCAAAACAAGTAGAATCAAATATTGCTATAGACAAAAGAAAAGTTGACAGTCTTCGAAAGGTCATTGCAATAGAAAGTGTCTTAGAAGAATTAAAATAGAAAACTTTTATGGAGAAATTTGAAAAGAAAACAACAATACTTGATGAGGAGAAATAGAAATGTTATAGAAGAAGAAAAATTATGTCTAAGGAAACAAAGTCTATTGAAAAAGGAAAATCAGATGAAAATTTATTTCCAAAGGACAATGTATGTCTAGACATTGTACCTTATTGTGCATCTAATAAACTCATCAGTTCTGAACACACTGAAACTGATGAAGATAATGAGACTTTATTTTCCCTTGCTAGAAAGCTTGAGAAGAAATACAAGTCAAATATGAGCTCAAGTTTTTCTATTAGTACAAGTCCTGATGATGCAAAAATTGAAAAATCAAAGCATCAGGCACCTGAAATTGAACAAGTTATTGCAGATATAATTGACAATGTTGAGGCAGTAACTAGTTCAAAGGCTGAATTGTCTAGAGTAGCAGATATTGAAAATGTTAAGACTCCAGAAAAGCTAAAAGTTAACCAGCCTTTTTCAAAATCTATAGAAGCAGAGTTTGAGAATTCACAACATGACTCAATGAAAATATCTGTTGAACAAAATGAACAATTACAGACAGATACACCGACTGTAGAATTTGTGGAAAAATTGAACTCTGAAGATTCTACAGAAACTGAATAGATGAATGTTGAGCATAATGAAGATGTTCTTAACACTGTTGAAGTTGAAGAATCAAGCTTACCTGAGCAGCTTCAAGATAATATTTTGGAAGAGGAACAACATGACATTCATTTTGAAGAAAAGGTTCCTGAAGATGAATTAAACTCTAAATCACGACTTCAGGTATCACATTGTGTACAGTATTACAAATTCAAGGCAATGCAATTCATTTTAGATCTGAAGAAGCATTGCAGAAATACTATAATCTGATTACATGTCAGATTCTGCATGCTCGTCCAATAAAGTTCAGAAATTTGATGGAAATAAGGGATCTATTTGAGTTTCAAGGCCTCATTCAATTCTTGCCAATAGGAACGAAATGGAAGCACTACACAAAGCTTATGTAGCTTTTTATAGCAATTTGGTCAAGAATGGAAATTTTCTGAAAACTCAAATAAATCAACAGGAGTTTATATTGTCTCCTGAGTTAATTTTTGAAGTTTTAGGATTAAAGAATGAAGGTGTTGTTGTTACGAACAGATTTGACATGATTTGACAATTGGATTGGAACATTCAGTTTTTATCAAAAATTCCAGATGTATATTTTGAAATGAGATTAATGGAAAATCTAAATGCAGAGGCAAGGTTTATTGCGAATATATTGCATGCAAATTTATTTCAGAGAGTTGGACACAATTTGGAAGTCAGCAAAAGCTATTTATATGCAACTTATGGCCTGCTGAATAGAATTTAAATAAATTGGTTTGATGTTTTTACTTCTCAACTATAGCATATGAGTTCAAAGTTATTTTATGGTGATGCTATATGTAGAATCCTTGCAAGCCATTTGACTTTATCCGACTAGCCCTCTGAAACTAAAGGCATGAGAGCATTTAGTGTTAAAGATTTGTAAAAATTCCAGGCCATGCATAAACCTCAATGATAACAACAACAACAACCTGATTATACAGACCATATACAACAACAACAACAAAGTTATTCAGTTCAAGCAGAACAGCAAACCCAGCTACCTCCTGACTTAGATGTAGTGCTTAACGACATCAGAAATGATATTAGGCATCTAGGAGATAAAATATGTAATGCTATAAGTGATATACTTAGGAGGGGTCGATAACTGTTTTTGTTTGTTTCTGAATACAAAATGTAATGTTTGTATTACTTGTTTGATTCATTGAACAATACATTTTTCTGTAAATGTGTTCAATTATTATTCTTGTTTACAAAAAGAGTTGTTGTAAATATATCTCTTATATATATATATTCTCTATAATTATCTTTTTGATTAATGATAAAAAGGGGGAGAAATATTATAAAAAGATGATTATGATCTTAATTGCATATATATTATAAAAGGAGATGATATTTAAATGGTTATTGTAATTTGACAGATTATAATTAGAAAATTGATACTTATATAATTATTGACATCTGAGAGTTTTAGTTCTGAGAGGTAAAATTTACACAAACAATAGAAATAAGTTTAAGTGAACTTAAGTCAACAAACAAGTTTGTTGAATTAAAAGTTAACCCAACAAAGGTGCTTTGTTGAGTTAAACATATTTCATAATTGATTTAATATGGTTTTGTCATCATCAAAAAGGGGGAGATTGTTGAGTATTTTGTTTTGATGATGTGTGCTGAATGAAAATAATCATATTTACTCAATTACTATTGCTTGTGAAAAGAAATTAAAATCATCAATTAATACAAAAAAAGCTTACTGGCATAAATACTTGTCTGCATTGAATCTGAAGTTAATAACTAGTCGTTTCGTTGCATTAATTTCTCGTTTAACTAAATGTTAAGTTAACGTGTGTTTTTATTGAAAAACATGATATGTTTTAAAGTTATATCTTCTGTATCATGAACAGTGCACGTTTAGACAACTTGTGAAGTTAGAGTTTTGTTTGTATAGAGGTCACGTGAGAACTCGTTAAGTTAGAGGCTTAAAGGTTAAAATAGGTCACGTGATAACTCGTTAAGTTAGTGAGTAAAAGAAGAGACGAACTCATTAAGTTAGTGTTATACACGTGGTGAAATTATAAGTTATGAATGTTGTATTGTATCACGTGAGGTGCACATGTTTAACTCGTTAAGTTAACATAACTAAACGCGTTGAGTTGCTATATTGAACACTAAGGCAATGCGTTAGGTTAGCGTTATAAACTTAAGTTGTTATTTTTGCACATGGTAAAATTCTTATTATAAAAACATTTGTTTATTACTGAATCGGTGAGTTAAGGTTTTTTCGAAGACTTACAGTCGTAACTATCCGAAATGTAACTTAAGTCATGTTTTCAAGTCTTGACACGTGTCTCACTAGTTTTTTGGTATAAAGAGTTTTTCGGTGACTTACAACCGTAATTATCCAAAACTTAAACTGTTTTCGGTGAGTTATCGTTTAACCTTCCGAAAGAAAGGTTAAGTTGGTTCATTGAGTTAGCATAACCTCACAAACATAGTTCGTTGAGTTAGCTACAGTACTTGTCACGTGAAATGGCACATGAGGAACTTGTTAAGTTAGAAACGTTAAGTTATGTATATTTGTGTTACTCGTTTAGTTAACATTAAAGTAACAACTTCTTATTACACTTGATGGAAAATTCTTTGGACGAGAAAGTTTATTTTGCAGGAAATTTTTCAGAGATCTAAGGCTGATGATTAAAGAAAATTCAAAATATAAACATGGGTCAGAATGTGTGTGTTTCGATGAAGGAAAAAGAAAAGACGTGGAGAAGTGGAAAATTGGTAGTGATTAAATGTGAAGGATATGCATGAAATGAAGATACAGTATGAAAGGCATAGAATTCTCGGTGATCAAACTATCCTTGCACACAAAAAGAAAAATCTTTTCAAGGATCAAACTATCCCTGCACACCAAAAGAAAAATCTTTTTCAGGGATGAAAAACACCTCTTTGGGGAAAATCTCTCAAGTGGAAGAAAATTCAATGAAATAGAAAAGGTTAAATTTATGTCGTTGAAGATTTGAAGTATCAAGTGGAAGAAAATTCAGTGAAGTAGAACCAGGTATTATTTATGTCACTAAAGATTTAAAGTATCAAAAGAAAGAAAATTCGGTGAAGTAGAGAAAGACAAGATATTCGTCACTGAAGAATTGCTGAAGAAGAAAAAGAAGAAGAAGAAAGATCTCAAACAGGGAGAAATGTTTTAAATTCTGCAAATTAGTTTTCTCTATTTGTAGTTATGAAATTGTTTAGATGATGCATGGTATCGAGATATAATTGCATCTACAATTTCTGAGGAGAATTGAATTGTATATTGTAATTGAAACCTTGAATAAAAATGATTTTATGAAAACAATGTCTCGACTTGTTTTTTGAGTTTTAAAGTTTCAATTATATTTCAGAAAATATTAAAAATACACAATTCACCCCCCTCTTGTGTAGCCATACGATCCTACATCACATTTTGAAAGGTTCCCTAGTAGTAATGAAGGGAATCAGGGATGGACCTTTATACATTCTTCAAGGCAAACCTATCATTGGATCAGCAGTTGCGACAATAAGTGATCAGTAGTCTATGTCAGCTATTTGGCATTCCAGGTTAGGACATTTGGGTCTGAAGGGAATGTAGAAGCTCAACACACTTGGTAGGTTAGATGGTCATATCTTTACAGATATTGATTTATGCAGGCATTGCATCTATGGGAAACAAAAACGTGTTTCCTTTGGAAGAGCAAAACATTCTACCAAGGGGAAGTTGGATTATGTCCATGCAGATTGTTGGGGACCATCTCAACAACCCTCTTTAGTAGGTTCTAAGTATTTTCTCTCCATTGTTGATAACTTTAGTCATATGACTTGGGTTTTCATTATGAAACATAAGAGTGAGGCCTTCAAGAACTTTAAATAGTGGAAGGTTATTATTGAAAACCAAGTAGGGAGGAAAGTAAAATACTTGAGAACAAATAATGGATTAGAATTTTGCTCAAATGAATTTGATATTTTTTGTAGAGATGTAGGCATAACTAGGCATTATACTGTTAGGGGAACTCCACAACAGAATGGAGTTGTAGAACGTCTTAATAGGACGTTGTTGGAGAGAGCTAGATGTATGCTCTCTCATGTTGGGCTGGAAAACTGTTTTTGGGCTGAAGTTGTTAACACAGCCTCCTATTTGGTGAAGAAGTCACCATCTAATACAATTGGCGACAAGATCCCTTATGAAGTATGGATGGATAAAGTGGCTAATTACTCCAAATTGAAAGTATTTGGATGTCCTACGTATTACCATGTGAATCATGGTAAATTGGAGCCGCATGCCAAGGAAGGCATCTTTGTGGGATATGGAATGGGAATAAAAGGATATAGAATATATGATAAAGAAACAAGAAAAGTCATTCATAGCAGGGATTTTACCTTTGATGAGGTTTCTTTGATGTACAAGAAAGAAAAGCCAACAATTTTGGATCCACCTAGTACTCCTGAGCAGGTGGAGCTTGATTTGAATCAACCATTGATATCTGATCAGTGTGTTCCTGTTAATACAGATCAACATTTGATTTTAGAAGATGATCGAGGAGATGAATTTGTTGAGGACACACGTCCAAGGTGTGTTGCTAGAGATCGTCCTAGGAGGGATGTTCACCCTCCACAGAGGTATGGCTACAATAATATGGTCGCTTTTGCCCTATAGGTAGCTAGTGAGGTGGAGGATGCTGACCCACCTAGTTTTGATGCTGCCATTAGCGGACCAGAAGCCGTACATTGGTTGGGAGCAATGCAAGAAGAACTACAATCTTTGCATAAGAATAGGAATTGGGAGTTAGTAAAACACCCCAAGGACAGGAATGCTGTTGGTTGCAAATGGGTGTTCAAAAGGAAATCAAGAACATAGGGTAACCTTGGAATACAATACAAGGCAAGATTGGTAGCAAAAGGGTTTTCACAGAAGGAGGGTGTGGACTTCAATGAAGTCTTTGCTCCAATAGTTAGACACACCTCCATTCGAGTCCTTTTGGCAATTGTTGCTGTAAAGGATTTAGAACTTGAATAGTTAGATGTGAAAACAGCTTTCTTGTATGGTGATTTAGATGAGGACATCTGGATGGAACAACCAACAGGTTTTGCAAAAAGAGGTAGATCAAACCTCGTTTGTAAGCTGCAAAAATCTTTGTATGGGCTGAAATAGTCTCTCAAGTAGTGGTATAAAAGATTTGATTCTTTTATCACTGATGTTGGTTTTGTTAGAAGTAGTTTTGATTCATGTGTCTATATTAAACAAATTAAAGAAGAATTTGTTTACTTGCTCTTGTATGTGGATGACATTTTAATTACAACCAAAGATGTCAATGAAATACAGGTTTTGAAAGACACATTGAAATCTGAATTTTCTATGAAGGATTTAGGACTGGTAGGTAAAATCCTTGGGATGGAGATTTATCGTGATAGGAACATTGGAAGATTATTTGTCCATTAGCACAGTTATGTTTTGAAGATTTTGAGCAGGTTTGGCATGGCTTCAAGCAAGGCCATCGAAACACCCTATGATAGGAACCTGCGATTATCAGTTGCTATGGCACCTTAGACGCAATCAGAAAAGGAGTACATGAAGAAAGTTCCATATTCATAGGCAGTTGGCAGTCTCATGTATGCCATGGTTTGTACTCGCCCTGATCTTGCTTACCTCTTAGTGTTGTAAGCAGGTTTATGTCGAATCCAGGGAAGAGTCATTGGTAGGCTGTGAAAAGGATCTTTAGGTACTTGAAGGGCACGTCTGATGTAGGACTGATTTATGGTGTTAAACATAACTATAGTATGGCTGGATATTCTGATTCAGATTTTGTAGGTGATGTTGATCAGCGTAGATCCTTAACAGGATATGTCTTCACATTGGCAGATTCCATTATTAGTTGGAAATCTACTCTACAACCTACTATATCTTTATCCACCATAGAGGTTGAGTATATGGCGATGACAGAAGCTGTAAAAGAAGGTTTTTGGTTGAAGGGGTTACTTGGAGACTTTGGTCTGCGATATGATAAAGTAGAAATTTTCTATGACAGTCTCAGTGCCATTAGCTTAACAAAGGACAATGTGTTTCACGACAGGACAAAGCACATTGATGTTCGTTATCACTTTCTTAGAACAGAAGATCGCGTGAAGATTTTGAAAATCAACACACATGACAATCCAGCCGATATGTTTATGAAAGGCATTCTTGAAAGCAAGTTTAAGCATTGCTTAGACTTACTTAATGTGTTTGCTTATAGTTGACCCTTCGGGTCTTTTGAAGATGGAAATTTGTTTGGTTCTAGGTGGAGTTTGTAATTCAAGGCAAGATAGAGATTGTTATTATGTGTCTTGAATTAGTTTGTTACGCATAGGGGTAGTTTTGTCCTTGGCCACTTGGGGTACACAAATGTTATAAATAGACCCCCAACATGTGCTTTTGAAGGATGATGAATCTTGTATCCCTTTGTGATCACCTTGAGAGAATCAATCAGTTAAGCTCCATTCGTAGACATACCCAATTGGGGAACCACATTAAACCTTGGTGTTTTCTGCATTTACTTCACACGTTTTTCCCTTTTGTCTTCTTCTTTCTTCTCCACGAGTCCAAGCTTCTCCCTTTCCACATTTCTCTTCGTATAACAATAGAAGAAGGAGGTTATGAGATAAATCCATCTATAGGATTAGAGGAGCCTTCAATCCAACCTAGTGAAGAGGTAGAGCACCAATTTCAAATTAATATAGAAAGAGAACAAGAGGATAATTTAGAGAATTTTGTAATAATTGAAGAAAATAATGAAAATAATGGGAAAAATTTAAGTGAAGTAAGTGACATAGTAGATGCTTATGTAACACTTAGATCAGGCAATGTCACTCATAAGACCCCACCCATAAGAGAAGAAAATGAAATAATTAGACAAGAAGAAGAAAAGAAGGAAAATGAGGATATTAAAAATCAACATAGTAACTTAGATGGAGAGAGAGTAGATTTAGAACCTAAAGAAAATCATTTAGAACCTACTCAACCCATAGCTTTAGCACCTTATCCTGATAGGTTGAAATTAAATGAAAATATAAAAGATGAAGATATTGAAAGAATTTTTAAACAGGTACAAGTTAATTTACCTCTCCTTGATTTATTAAAACAAATGCCTAATTGTGCTAAATTTCTTAAGGGGTGGTGCACTAAGAAGAGAACCAAGAAAGTCATTAAGAGAGCCTTTCTAGCTCGAAAAGCTAGTTCTCTTTTTACCAACCACCTTCCTTTTAAGTTAGATGATCCAGGTACTCCATTGATTTCTTGTATTATTAGGGATAAAACATTAGATAAAGCTCTCATAGATTTGGGAGCTAGAATTAATGTCATGCCTAGTAGTGTTTTTGAATCCCTAGGATTAGAGGGCTTGGAAAGCATCAAAACCATTGTATAGTTAGTTGATAGGTCTTTAAGATACCCTTGAGGGAAGATCGAGGATGTCTTAATTAGGATTAGAGATTGTATTTACCTTGTAGATTTTTTAGTTTTAGAAACCTGCAATTCTCCGCATAAGTCTGATTTTATTCCTCTTATTTTGGGTAGACCATTTTTGGCCACTATTGAGGTAGTGATTAATTGTAAGTTAGGTGTCATGAGGTTAACTTATGGAGATAATGTTAGTTCATTTATTTATTAGTTAATTTTGATGATGAAAAACGTGTGGTTTAATTATTTCTACCATATGTTAGATGTCTTTTTACTCAAATGAATTTTGGCTAACTACTATGTACTTAAAGTCTTTTAAATTAGATTTCGACAGGTTATTTTGTCTATAGTGTATTGATCGGAGAGTTATTTTATAAGTCATCGAACAAAACAGGACAAATTGGATGGTTATGTCTCTCTCTCCTAGCTTTTCGGACAGTTATATTAGTAACTATTCGAAAAGTATTTATCTTCGGTGAGTTAAGTTTTTTTTTATGTCCGGATATGATTTTTTATGGTAAGTCTCTGAAATTCTGTTGGTTTCGGATAGTTAAAGTTTTTATTCTAGAGAGTTAGTTGTTTCTCTATTTTAATATATTGTCAGTTACTTTCTTTTGAAGGACATGTGTCAGTCTCTCATCGCTTGACTTAAGTGACTTTTCGGAAAGTTACGATGTAACTATCCAAAAACTCTTAAGAATCGGAGAGTTATCTTCAGTAAGTATCCGAAAACTGTTTTAAGCTTCGGATGGTTGAGTTTTTTATTATTTTTTGACTTAAGTGACTTTTTAGAAGGTTACCTATGTAACTATCCGAAATGACTTAAGGATCAAAGAGTTATCTTTATAAGTATCCGAAACATGTCCACTCTATTGGATAGTTTATTTTTAATATTTTATAATGCAGTTTCAGAAGGACACGTGTTTCAATTTTAATACATGACTTAAGTAGTCTTTCAGAATGTTAGTTCTATCTATCCGAAATGATTTTGATTTTTGGCAGGTTATCTTTCTAAGTCTCCAATTTTCTGAAAGCCTTCAAAGATTTTATTTTTACAGAAACTGCAACTATTATTAATTGACTAATCTTTGTGGCAAGATATATTTTGATTGCAGATCTTAACTTTATTATGATTGAAGGTTGCCGAAAATGAATTCCTACATAAGGCATTTAACCATTTCAGAATTCTTTCCACTTATGCAAATCTCGAAGGAAAAATAAAAAGGATTTTGTAGAATACTAAAAAACACACAAAATTTTTCAACACTCGAAAAAGGAGAAATTGTCTGCTTAGTAATTCTGAAAAACACTTTGAAGATTCGTCTGCAACAAATTCTAGAAGATCAACAATTGCAGATTAATCAAGAATTCTCCTTAGAGCTTTTGTGTCAACTCTTCATTGGAGTTGATCTAGTCTTGTGTGTCGTTTTCATTTTGAGTCTGTGACTCCTGGTTTTAAACTATTGTCTCTTTTGTATTAAAACCAAAACTCACAAGGGTGTTATGAGTATACCTTCACAAGGTCGGGGCCTTGGTGAAGAGAGTGAACTGTGATACTTCACTTGCTCAAGATTGAGGTCTTCAGTACACAAAGTTAGTGCTTTGTGTAAGGTTTTTGTTTAGCCTTTAAAAACATCTGTAAGGTTGTTGCTTAGCCTGCAAAAGCAACTTGTTTAAGGTTTGTGCTTAACCTTAAAAGCACTTAGTGGAATTCTCGAGGTTGTGGCCTTGAGGAGTGGACTACCTAGTTTGGGGAACCACTATAAATCTCTTTGTGTTCTTTACTTTCTACACTGCAAGTTTTAATTCCAAAATCAAGTAATCAGGGTTCATTAGTGTCAACAGCTTCCGAATTCTTAAAAGCAAAATAAATCTTATTAGGACACTATTCACCCCCCTCTAGTGTGCCATTCGATCCTTTCAAGTGGTATCAGAGCAAGGCTATCTCTGTAAAAGATTTAATCAATCTGAGATCAATGGTAGAGGGTCAGCATGTACACTGACCTCCACTCTTTGATGGCAATAACTATGGTTTTTGGAAAAATAAAATGACTAACTTTTTAAAATCTATGGATGTGAAGGTATGGAGAGCAGTGGTTCATGGTATACAGCTTCTAGATGTTCTTGAAGACATGTGGAATGATGAAGATGAGAAGAAAATACAAATGGATGCAAGAGTAATGAATGCACTAACTTGTGTAATCACAACTGATATATACAACAAGATCTCTGCTTGTTCTACTACACATGAAGCTTGGCGTGCATTAGAATTACTTGTGAGGGAACAAATGAAGTAAAGGATACAAAAATCAGTATTCTACTGAGGAAATATGAAATGTTTAAAATGAAAGAGAATGAGAGTATCACTGATCTCATTTCTCGTTTCATTGAGATAATAAATGGACTGAAGAATCTCGGGAAAGAATTGCCCATGAAAGAACAGGTTATCAAAGTCTTCAGAAGCTTGAATAAAGATTGGAAAGCTAAGGCTACCTCCCTACAAGATTCAAAGGATATGAGGACTTTCACTCTTGAAGATCTTACTAGAAATCTGTTAGCCTATGAGACTCAACTAAAGGACTAGAAAGAAGAGGAAGGAGAAACCTCAAGGAAAGTTGAAAAGAAAAAGGAGCTTGCACTGAAAGCTCAACAGCCATCTAAGGAACTTGTTAATGAGTTTGCAGAAGAATTGGCCTGTATTATTAGAAAATACAGAAAATTCTAGAAGAAAGGAAAAAGTCATGATAAAGGGAAGCAATCTGCTACAAAATGCTTCAACTACAACAGATATGGGCATTTTTAGAGCCAATGCACATATCAAAAGAAGGATGAAAGAAAGAATTTTGACAAGAAGAAATCTCATGGAAAACAGAAGTTTCATAAGAAAAGATTTAATCAAGGAAAGAAGAAAGCATTCCAAGTTACTTGGGATGATTCTACAGAATCTGAAGTATCTGAGGGTACTAGTACTGATGGTACACAGACTAAGTCCGAGTCTGAAGAGCTAGCCAATGTCTATTTTATGGCTAATACTAATGAGGTACATTTTGATTCTAATATAGCTGAGGTACATTTTGATAATGATTCTGATGTATCTGATATAAATCAAGATGATTATATTGAATTATTGGAAGAATTGAAAAATGTTAGTCTAGAAAACTCTATGTTAAAAAGAAAATTATCAAATAGTAATAAAACTGCTACTAAGTTAGAAAAGGAAATTACTGCATTAAAAACTGAAAATTCTACATTAAAGAAAAATAAATTTGTTGCTGATAGTTCTAATATGCATGATAAAATTTCTGAACTTGAAAAATATAATTCAGAACTTATTAAGGAACTGAAGGATAAATTTTTAGAAAACAAAAGGCTACAAGATGAAACTGAAAAATTGAATGAAAATCTTAAAAATCAGTGTGTTGAAAATTCTAACTCTAATAATGATATAGAAAAATTAGAACAAGAAATTGGTAGACTGAAATTTAAACTAGGAGCATTTACTAAAGGAGATAAGAAACTAACAAATATTATTAATAGTTATAAAGTTTTTGGTGATAGAACTGGTATAAGTTTTAACTATGAACCACCAAAAACATATGCTTTTGTTAATTTTTCAAACAGCTATAAAATGGACTATGGAAATGGCTATTTGAAAACAATTAATAAAGAGAAAGTTATCTATGTGTTAAAAAGAAATACTATTAATCGAAATAACACATGGATTTCAAAATAAATAGATTTCAAATATTCTCCACTAACAAAAATGGACCCAAGAAAATATGGGTACCAAAGGATGTGATTATGACTATCCTTGTAGGTCAAAACTAAAAGATCACAATGGGTGATGGACAGTGGTGCCTCAAAGCATATGACTAGAGATAAATTTGTCCTAAAAGACTTGAAGATGATTGATGGAGGAAATGTTAGATTTGGCAATGATCAAAAAGGTAAGATTATTGGTATTGGATCTGTTTATGTAAATGATAAAATGGTTATAGATAATGTCTTACTAGTTGAAAATTTAGAGCATAATTAATTAGTATTACTTAGTTAGAAGATAAAGGTTATATGGTTTTGTTTAAATCTAAGAAATGCCTTGTTATTAATGAAAACTCTAATGAAGTTAAATTTACTACTCATAGAAGAAATGATGTATGTTGTCTAAATTTACCTGATGATATTTCTTCTACTGAATCCTATTTAATTGCTAATAATTTGGACAATGCGTGGTTATGGCATCATAGACTAGGTCATATTCATATGAAGCAGCTAGATAAGTTAGCTAAGAAGAACCTAGTAGATGGTTTACCCAATTTGAAATTTAAAAAGGATAAAATCTATGATGCATGTGAATTGGGAAAATAGAAGAAGAGTTCTTTTAAATCAGGAAAGCAAATTATATCAAGAAGAATTTTGGAATTAATTCATATGGATTTATTTGGCCCTACTAGAATAGAAAGTTTAGGTGGTAAGAGATATGTATTTGTTCTAGTTGATGATTTTTCAAGATATACTTAGGTAATATTTCTAAAACATAAGAGTTAAGTATTTGAGGAGTTTAAAATTTTTTTGAATATGATTCAAAATGAAAAACAATTGAAAGTTCAGAAAATTAAGAGTGATCATGGAGGGGAATTTGAAAATGAAAATATGGAAAAACTTTGCCAAGATCTAGGAATAGAACATAGATTGCCTTTCCTAGAGCCCCTTCTCAAAATGGAGTTGTAGAGAGAAAGAATAGATCTCTTCAAGAAATGGCTAGAACTATGCTGAATGAAAACAAGGTTGCTTATTATTTTTGGGCTAAGGTAGTTAGTACTGCATGTTATATTTTAAATAGAGTAACCATAAGAAGAGATTTGAATAAGACTCCTTTTGAGCTATGGATGGGAAGAATTCCTAAAGTACATTATTTTAAAGCTTTTGAATCTAAATGTTTTATTCTGAATACAAAAGAGAATAAAGATAAATTTGAAGCAAAATCTAATGAAGGTATATTTTTGGGATATTCTTCAAGAAGTAAAGCATATAGAATTTATAACAAAATTTCTTTGGTTGTTGAAGAATCTATGCATGTAAATTTTGATGAAGAGTCAAGTAATACTTCAAAAGAATTTATTGATACTTCAGATTATGAATGTGATGAATCAAATATTGGAGAATCTAGTACCATGGGTCAAGAAAGAAATAACAACCCTTTGACTCAAAAATTTTTGCCTCAACACCCTAAGGAGTTTATTATTGGTGATATTTCTAAAGGTGTGCAAACAAGATCTAGGATTAATGTTTCCAGGTGTTATGCATTTCTATCTGTAATAGAACCTAAAAACATTGATGAGGCATTAAATGATGAATTTTGGATTAGTGCTATGCAGGAAGAACTTAATAATTTAGAAGAAATGAAGTTTGGGACTTAGTTCCTAAACCTGTAGATCATTCAATTATAGGCACTAAATGGATATTTAAGAATAAATCTGATGAATCAGGGTAGGTAATTAGAAATAAGGCTAGACTAGTAGCCCAAGGGTATAACCAACAGGAGGGAATAGATTTTGAAGAAACCTTTGCTCTTGTAGCTAGATTAGAATCAATTAGAATATTTCTAGCTTTTGCTACTCATATGAATTTTAAACTATATCAAATGGATGTTAAAAGTGCATTTTTAAATGGTTTCATTAAAGAAGAAGTTTATGTTAGGCAACCACCTGGTTTTGCTGATGCTGATTTTCCTAAGCATGTTTTCAAACTGAAGAAGGCTTTGTATGGTTTGAAACAAGCTCTGAGAGCTTAGTATGATAGGCTGAAATCCTTTCTGTTAGTTAATGGTTTTTCTATTGGTAAGGTTGACAATACCTTATTCTTTAAGAAAAATCATCTAGGTTTCTATTGTTCAGAACTTAGGGATCTGAGAATTTTCCTCACCAAATCCTTCTGTTCAAAATTCTTTCCTAAACATTTTAAGGAGTTTATGAATCAAGAAATCTGGAAAACATCTCAGAAACATTTTCGTCTTCATGCATCTTAAAGAGCTCATACTTATGAATCAACATGTTTATTTTAGTCTCTTTAACTTGAGAAGTACCTTCATGTGAAACTTCTAATGCATGCCACACCTCATAAGCAAATTTATATGCCAACACTTTATTGAACTGTTCATAACTCAATGCACAAAATAAATATTTAAGCTCTTAGCATTCAGAGTTTCATTTTCTTTTACAGTAATTTTCCAAGTATTATAAGGAGTAGTTAACGGAGTATATGGTTTAGAAATCATGAACCACAACTTATGATCTATACTTTGAAAAAAAATAGTCATCCTATATTTCCAATATTCAAAATGTATCCATCGAATAAAGGAGGACGATTAAGATTTTGGCCTTCATATAAAGAAAAATTACCATTTCCAGTATCCATCTTACCTTAGATTTTTCAACCTATTTAATTTTAAACAGTCTAAAAACTTTAAAACAACTTGAGCCTTAAATCAAGAGAGTTAAATGTATGCTCAGATATTAATTTCTGTTTAAAAACAAGGAAGGTAGAATAAGCAATGATATTAAAAAAGTTGGTATCGATTTTATATCAAAGATTATTAACAAGGCTTTGATACCACTTGTAGGATCGTATGGCTACACAAGTGGGGGGTGAATTGTGTATTTTTAATATTTTCTGAAATATAATTGAAACTTTAAAACTCAAAAACAAGTCGAGACATTGTTTTCATAAAATGATTTTTATTCAAGGTTTCAATTACAATATACAATTCAATTCTCCTTAGAAATTGTAGATGCAATTATAACTGGATACCATGTATCATCTAAACAATTTCATAACTACAAATAGAGAAAACTAATTTGCGAAATTTAAAACATTTCTCCCTATTTGAGATCTTTATTCTTCTTCTTTTTCTTCTTCAGCAATTCTTTAGTGACGAATATCTTGTCTTTCTTTGCTTCACCGAATTTGCTTTCTTCTAATACTTCAAATCTTCAACGACATAAATCTGACCTTTTCTGCTTCACTGAATTTTCTTCCACTTGAGAGATTTTCCCCGAGAAGGTGTTTTTGATCCTTGAAAGAGATTTTTCTTTTGGTGTGCAGGGATGGTTTGATCCTTGAAAAGATTTTTCGTTTTGTGTGCAAGGATAGTTTAATGAACGAGAATTCTATGCCTTTTATACTGTATCTTCATTTCATGCATATCCTTCACGTTTAACCACTACCAGTTTTCCACTTCTCCACGTCTTTTCTTTTTCCTTCATCAAAACACACACATTCTAACCTACGTTTATATTTCAAATTTTCTTTAATCATCAGTCTTGGATCTTTGAAAAATTTCTTGTAAAATAAACTCTCATCCAAAAATTTTTCATCAGTGTAATAAGAAGTCGTTATGCTAACTTAATGAACCAGCTTAACCTTTCTTTCGGAAGGTTAAACAATAACTCACCGAAAATAGTTTAAGTTTTAGATAGTTATGGTTGTAAGTCTTCGAAAAACTCTTTATATTATAAAACTAGTGAGACACATGTCAAGACCTGAAAACATGACTTAAGTTACCTTTTGGATAGTTATGATTATAAGTCTCCGGAAAAACTTTAACTCACCGATTCAGTAATAAACAAATGTTTTTATAATAAGAATTTTACCACGTGCAAAAATAACAACTTAAGTTTATAACGCTAACCTAACGCGTTGCCTTAGTGTTCAATATAGCAACTCAACGCGTTTAGTTATGTTAACTTAATGAGTTAAACATGTGCACCTCATGTCATACAATACAACATTCGTAACTTATAATTTCACCACGTGTATAACACTAACTTAATGAGTTTGTCTCTTGTTTTACTCACTAACTTAACGAGTTCTCACATGACCTATTTTAACCTTTAAGCCTCTAACTTAACGAGTTCTCACGTGACCTCTATACAAACAAAACTCTAACTTAACAAGTTGTCTAAACATGCACTGTTCATGATACAGAAGATATGAGTTTAAAACATATCATGCATTTCAATAAAAACACACGTTAACTTAACGTTTAGCTAAATGAGAAATTAATGCAACGAAATGACTAGTTATTAACTTCAGATCCAATACAGACAAGTATTTATATCAATAAGCTTTTTCTATATTAATTGATGATTTTAATTTCTTTTCACAAGCAATAGTAATTGAGAAAATATGATTATTTTCATTCAGCACACATCATCAAAACAAAAATACTCAACATTAAGCTAAACAGTTATTCTTTTTTGCCACGAACAAAACTTTGTGGGTTTAACGGTTACTAAAATTTGAAATTAGAAGTGACACAGGTACCCATCAAAATAGGAACCACACTGCACATTACAAGACACGTTCTTGCAACGAGATTCATTTGCTTTATGAACATGCATTATAAATATAGAACAGAATGTTATTTACAAGTTACCAGCACTTAGGGAAGAAAAGGAAATTCGTTGGAGAACTGGAAGGAGAAGCAATTGATTCAACTTCATCTGTCAACAACTATTTACTGAATATAAAGCTTCAGACTAGTATGTAATTAATCTTCTACTATTTTACTTTATGTTAAGAGTTTATGAGTACATGGATTCATTCTCCTAGCACTAAATGATTAGTAAGAACACTTACACAGGATTATTTAACATAGAGACGTATTGAAATATTTTCTGAATTAGACTTTAACGAAATCCTTAGGGGTGTAGCTAACCTTTCTTTAAAAGAGAACGAAGATATGGCTACTCTAGTAGAGAAACCATTAGGGGAAATTCTATATCCTGAATTAGTTGATGAACTTTCATGTATTTGATTGCCAAACTTTGAGGGAGATAGGTTTGAACTGAAATCTAATTATATTAGTCAATTACCACATTTTCATGGATTAGAAAGAGAAGATGCCTATTATTTCATTAGAAAATTTAACGAAGTTTGCCAAATGATGAAAATGTCAAACATGAGTATAGATGCTATTAAACTTAGATATATCCCTTTAGTTTTAAAAGACATAGCTAAGACATGGTTATATACTCTATCGCTTGATTCAATTTCTGCATGGACTGAATTTTGCTCTGTTTTTCTCAAAAAATATTATCCAACACATCAAACAATTAAAAAGAAAAAAGAAATATTAATGTGTAGCCAAAAACAGGGAGAATCATTTTGGAAATATTTTGAAAGATTTAAAGATTTACTAACTCAATGTCCACATCATGCAATGAGTAAAGCACAATTAATAGGTATAATTTATGAAGGCATAGATGTTTCAACGAAATCTTTATTAGAATTTACTTATTAGAATGGATTTTTAAAACTATGTAGCAAAAAAGCATGGGCATATTTAGAAAACATTGCAAAAGGAACTGCATAATGGGAAAACTCGGTTGAAGCCATTACAAATAAAAGAATATTGCCAAGGGGAATGCATGAAATAGATTCAAGCACTATGCTTGAAGTGAAATTAACTGAATTAACAAAGAAAATAGAAGAGTTATCATTAAATCAAAAGCTAGCAGAAAAGAATGCAAACATTAATGATTTAGATATTATTTATGCTAGGAACTAGAAAGATAACTTTGGGAATTCTTATAACCCTAATTAGAGAAATCACTGGAATTTATCTTGGAGAAACAACAATTTCTAGGGAGGAGAAAATATAAATGACAAGAATATAAGTTATGAAGCATTAATTGAATAAGGATCTAGAATAAAGAAATTAGAAAAGATAATCCAACAATTAAACAATCATCTTGATCTTGTATTTGGAAATGTTGTAATTCAAAATAAAAATAGAAACATACCACTTAGACAGAAGGAATCAATGGAAGTTAGACCTACTAGAGGATTGCCAATACAAACAATACCTAACCTTGTCAATAGAACTATTAATGAAATTGATACCTCCTCTAGGAGGGTAGGTGAATGAAGTAGTATAACTGAAGTAACTATGTATAATATAGTAAAAAAAAAAATTATAAGTTTACTTATAGTTAATAGTATCGTAGAGTTATTACTTAACTCAATGAACTTAATCTGTTAAGTTATGACCTAACTCCACGAGGGTGTGAAGTAGTTATGTTAATTTTTGTGTCTGCTAAATTTTTGTTTATGTTATACAGAATCAACAGATGGAATTTATAAAATTACTACTGGACGCACTAAGGGAAGTGCTAAGTAACTTGTCAGCTAAAGATCTGTATAGATTGTGTTGTGTATCAAAGGATATTAAAGACTGTGTTAGAGAAAAATATTTTCATGGATTACAAGCTGCAAAAATGACTAAGATTAGAGATGGATTTTTATGGAAGTCATTTAATCGTAGTTCAATTAGCTATGAATATCTGAATATGGAAGAAACTGCTGGAATTCCACTCAATACATTAGAAGGAATAGATCATATTATGGGGATGGATGAAGGATTAATTATATACAAAACCAAACCAAGGTATGCAATTCTGTTACCTGATATTTTGATTAGAAATCCTCTTACAAGAGAAGAATGGAATATAGGAAGGCCTAATAGATATGAAGTACCAACTGAAAATTGTGGGTCAGCTTTAATATTTTTTGATAAAAATTCGACTGTTCTTGAAAAATTATATTATTGGAGATCAATTGGAAATTGGGATGAAGATTTATGCTTAAGTGTGTATAATTTTCTGAATAGATCTTGGATTGAAAATATTATGATATATCTAGGACAGAAATCATTAATTAACAACATACATGTCATACTTGATGGATATATATATCTAGTCACAGATATATCAGTTGCATTTAGATCTGATTTATACATAGTAAGCATAGATAGTTATGATAATGACTATATAGAAATTTTGCTTATACCGAGAGAAATAGCTAAACCACCATCTATAGAATATGATAAAATTCAAATAGGGATGTGGTATAATGAATATGATGATCCTACTTTATGTCTAATAAGATGGTGAGATGAATTGATGAAATTTCAAATATAGACTATGAAAGAGATAAATGAATGGAAGTGGGAGGAAGAATATATTGAAATAGATGTAGAAATAATAACAGCTACATTATCTTAGAATCGAAAAGGATCCCTTTCTGCATTTCATTTCATTAATGGTAATACACTTGTATTTAGTATTGATAACATACTGCAAGTTTACAAATTAAGAAGGAACACAAACTACATTAAAACAGAATTAATAGCAAGAAGAATTATGCCTAAAAAGTTTGCTTGGACTGACACGTTTATTCCATTTGTTACTACTTTTCAATCATGTTCTTAAATTATAATTCTGTACTTTTAATGTTTTGTGTATTTTGCATTTATTTTTAGAAAGAAAACAAAATATGAATCTAGTTTGTTGGTATCTATTCTGGGAAACCAACTAGCTTGCTTGTGAGCCACCAAAGGCATAAGAGCCTGGGTTCCACACAAGACACTGATTTATCAATATCTATTAAATGTTATTTTGTTATATATTTTGCTTTTATCTGTGAATGAAAAGTTTTTCAGAATCAAAAAAAAATCAAAATATGCAGAAGGAGATACAAACGAAACAAGGTATGTAATTGATTACTTATCCTGAATTTTAGATTTAAACTCAATTTGTGGAGTTATTCATTAACTCAACGAACTTAATTCGTTGAGTTAAATGCTAAGTCAACGAAACAATATTCACGCCTGCTACAATTACTGTATTTATTGTCAAATCTTTTACATTGAGGACAATGCAAAAAAATAGCTATGGGGGGGAGGTAATTAAAGTAACAGCCATGTAAGTTTGTTAATTAAAGGAATTAGAATGGTACTGCAAAGTTTTGTGGAAATTGAAAATTTTTTATGAATTTGCTGTAACTATCCGATAATTGAAACTGCAAAATTTTTAATGAACTGTAACTACTGAAATGTTATATTTATAATCTTATATAGGATGCTACAAATTTTACTATTTATGCAAATCTAGATATAGTATCTTATGTTGTTACTGAATTTTATGAGTTTAACAATTTCACGATTTTAAAATGAAATCAGAATGCTTAATTGAAACTTAGCAAATTATCTGAAGTCCTCAAATAGCTGAAATATTGATTTTTAGATTAAATGAAACACATATGATCAAAGATACATTTAATTTGACTGATTAAACTTGTAGAATGATTTATGTTAGATCTTATTAAACTACAGAAAAAAGTATGAGCTTATTGATATGGATTCAAATTTTTAGTAAATAATAGAAGCAGGACTATATGAGATTGGTGTTTTATTGCATCTGTATTAATGAAATACGTACATATACTATGTTGAAAAAAAAAAAAAAAAAGAGAAAAACTTTGAGAGTTTATTAACTTGTTTGATCACGAGCCTTTTGTACTTGAGTAGATAGGTATGTAAGGATTGTTGACCTGAAAAAGGACTCTTTAAATCTGGCAACCTAAGATCCTGATCAGATTTGGGATTGTTGACTGAAAGCTCGGTACATGGGTACACTAGAAAGCTCTCATATGATTCAAGTTTGTGAAATTAACTTTTAAAGTACAAATATACATATATTGTTCTAAAAAGATACAAGTGTTTTGTGAAATACAGATATCTTTTGAATCGAGTATATTTTTTGTTATCTAGAATTGCTAAAATATGAATCTAGAATAGACTTTTTAAGTTGTTTATTTGAGATACAATTCTTTATTCTACTTGTCTTAATCATATTGAATTGGATAGTGTTTTGATTCGTATGTTGTTGAAATTTATTCTGGAAATCTTATTGGAAAATTCAGGATGACAGATGATGAAAAGAAGAACAAATGATAATATAATTAACACCTATGTGATGCTAATATATTTTGTATGTAATTTACATATATTCTAAGTATATTTGCAGGTTGAAGAGGAGAAAACAATGTTAAAACAGATTACTGAAACATACAAAATATCTATATAATAATATAAGTTCTTATGCTAAACAGAAGTACAAAAGGAAGAAATAATTCTAGCACTTTACAAAGACTAATTAATTAGATCTTAGTTTGCTAAGAGACTAGCAAAATTTAAGTATGGGGGAAGTGTTTAGAATGAAAAAGTGCATAATGTTAATGGTTAAATGATGGTTAATTACATAATATTTAACTTATCATATGAGAATTAAGCCATTATGTTATAATTGCACTGTTATATGCTTTAATGAAAGAATCTACATAATTTCAGGGAATTAATGTTAATTTAGTATATTTCTGAACTGTCGATAAATTGCAGGCTGTGAAATTCTTAAGTATCTGAATTTTCTGTTATTACAGAGAGTTATATGTAATGTACCGAACAGTTATGTTTTAAAGAATATTTTATTATTTCTTGAAGTACACGTGTTGAAACTATAATGCATGACTTAAGTGGATTTTTGGTAAGTTATCTGTTAACTATCCGAAATGCATCTAGGCATCGGATAGTTAGGTTTTTAAGTATCCAAAATATTTGTAATCATTAAGTTAGAATTATGCACGTGTTGAATTTAAATACTTTAGTATATCACGTAAGATGCACATGTTTAACTTGTTAAGTTAGCATAACTATACACGTTGAGTTACGTGAATACACACTAAGGTAATGTGTTATGTTAGCGGCTTATTTCTTTATTGCACGTGTTTTATAGTTAAATCAACGAAGTAAGTCCGTTGATGTTGAGTATTTTGTTTTGATGATGTGTGCTGAATGAAAATAATCATATTTGCTCAATTACTATTGCTTGTGAAAAGAAATGAAAATCATCAATTAATATAGAAAAAGCTTACTAACATAAATACTTGTCTGTATTAGATCTGAAATTATACTAAGTTAATAACTAGTCATTTCATTGCATTAATTTCTCATTTAACTAAACATTAAGTTAACGTGTGTTTTTATTGAAAAGCATGATATGTTTTAAAGTTATATCTTCTGTATCATGGATAGTGCACGTTAAGACAATTTGTTAAGTTAGAGTGTTATTTGTATAGAGGTCACGTGAGAACTCGTTAAGCTAGAGGCTTAAAGGTTAAAATAGGTCACATGAGAACTTGTTAAGTTAGTGAGTAAAAGAAGAGACAAACTCGTTAAGTTAGTGTTATACATGTGGTGAAATTATAAGTTACGAATGTTATATTGTATCATGTGAGGTGCACATGTTTAACTTGTTAAGTTAGCATAACTAAATGCGTTGAGTTGCTGTATTGAACACTAAGGCAACGTGTTAGGTTAGCATTATAAACTTAAGTTGTTATTTTTGCACATGATAAAATTCTTAATATAAAAACATTTGTATATTACTAGTTCGTTGAGTTATCGTAACACAACGGAGATGGTTTGTTGAGTTAGCGTAACACCATGGAGATAGTTCACTGAGTTAGCTACAATACTTATCACATGAAATGGCACATGAGGAACTCGTTAAGTTAGAAACGTTAAGTTAATATCTACTTATGTTACTAGTTTAGTTAACATTAAAGTAACGACTTCTTATTACATTGATGAAAATTTTTGGACGAGAAAGTCTATTTTGCAGGAAATTTTTCAGAGATCCAAAATTGATGATTAAAGAAAATTTGAAATGTAAACGTGGGTTAGAACGTTTGTGTTTTGATGAAGGAAAAAGAAAAGATGTGAAGAAGTGGAAAATTAGTAGTGATTAAATGTGGAGGATATGCATGAAATGAAGATACAGTATAAAAGGCATAGAGTTCTCATTGATCAAACCATCCTTGCACACAAAACAAAAAATCTTTTCAAGGATCAAACTATCCCTGCACACCAAAAGAAAAATCTTTTCAAGGATCAAAAACACCTCTTCGGGGAAAAACTCTCAGGTGGAAGAAAGTTCAGTGAAGCATAAAAAGGTAAGATTTTCATCATTGAAGATTTGAAGTATCAGAAGAAAGCAAATTCAGTGAAGAATAAAAAGACAAGATATTCGTCACTGAAGAATTGCTGAAAAAGAAAGAAGAAGAAGAAGAAGAAAGATCTCAAATAGGGAGAAATGTTTTAAATTCCGCAAATTAGTTTTCTCTATTTGTAGTTATGAAATTGTATAGATGAAACATGGTATCAATATATAATTGCATCTACAATTTCTGAAGAGAATTGAATTGTATATTGTAATTGAAACCTTGAATAAAAATGATTTTATGAAAATAGTGTCTTGACTTGTTTTTGAGTTTTAAAGTTTCAATTATATTCAAAAATATTGAAAAACACAATTCACCCCCCTCTTGTGTAGCCATACGATCGTACAGTTTAGTTATCTGTAATTCCATGGACCATTTATTTTCTAATATGCTACTATAGTAGTTACAGAAACAGGACATTCGAAGGAAAACCACGATTGCTCATATCACGCAGTAATTCATTCGTGGAAGGGAGAAGAAATCACCATCGTTGATATGAATGAAGGAAATCTAACCGATCATCTAAGCAGAAGCAGTTACCACTAAAGAAATATAAAAGAAAAGGAGAAAAGATGAAGAAGTGTGTGTGCGGAGGAGGACAAACCGAGCTATCTACAAGCAGCGTTGGAAGTTACCTGAAGTTCCACACCAACCATCACCACTACCACCATAATCACTAACCATCAGAGGTCTGTGAGGATACTTTCTTGATGTTGGGTTGATTCTAAGACAAACACGGTGCCTAACAACTACTGTGAGGAGTGATCGCGTCGCGAGAGGGGAAGCCATTTTCACCAAGCATCGACTCATATCTCAGGAGATTGTGAAGCTTCTAGCCTTGGTTTCAGGTTGATGCCAATATGCTGAAGAGGGGATCATCTTGCAATTCTGGACTCGGGATTCTATAGGGAGAGGAGGCAGAATTGTAAGTGATTAAGTTTTCAGTGGTATAATCGTGTAGCATGTAGTGATAGAAGTATTTATTGTCGATAGAGAATTTTTACATTTCACCTTTTGCCCATTTTCATGAACATCTCAAAACAAAAATACCAAAAACAACAACTTATCTGTGTTAGTATTTCATATTTAAGTGTTGTATCATTTGTTTTGTATCATGATTAAAGTTATCATTATCAGTATTGTGAATGTTTTATGTTTGTTTGATTCAAGAAATAGAAAATAGTTTTACAGTTTACTGAAATTGATTCGTTCAAAATACTTAAAGATTTTAATGGTTACTATTTGAAATATCTGAATGTTAGTATGGATTAATGATAAATCTAATGTTCACTAACATTAAAGAGCTTAATTGATGTTATTTACAATCTGTGGAACTGCCCAATGGTTGGCAAAATTCCTCTGTAAATAGTAGTATTAAATTGGAAAGATAGGCTCGTGGAGTTAACTTCACGAGATTAGTCTGTTGTGTTAACTGTAACTTAGTGGAATGATTACTAAACACATTAAGTATAATAAAAAAATGGAACAGTACACAATTCTCACTCAATTCTCTATGGGATCGACCTGTACTTGCACACAAATACAATATACACTATGCACTTGCAGTTAAAATACAAATTGGAATTAATATCTAATTTGTGTGAAAGGTTCTTTGTTTACTTCTAAAAGGAAATTATTGATATAAGCATAAGGATAAATTAACCAAGTAAAAACAGAAGTTAACAAATGTATGTTTTCTAGCGATGCTACCTGTGAACTAAACAAGTTCTCTAGTGCTGCCTAAAGCTAAACCAAACAATATACGTATTTCATTAATACAGATGCAGTAAAACACAAATCTCATATAATCCTGCTTCTATTATTTACTAAAAATATGAATCTATATCAATAAGCTCATACTTGTTCTGTAGTTTAATAAGATCTACACATAAATCATTCTACAAGTTTAATCAATCAAATTAAATGTATCCTTGATCATATGTATTTCATTTAATCCAAAAATCAACATTTTAACTCATTCAGGATTTCAGATAATTTATTGAGTTTTAGTTAAGCATTCTGATTTCTTTTTAAAATCATGAAACTGTTAAATTCATAAAATTTAGCAAAAACATAAAATACTACATCTAGATTTGTATGAATAGTAAAATTTGTAGCATCTCTTATAAGATTATAAATATAACATTCAAACAGTTACAGTTCTTAAAAATTTTACAGTCTCAATTATCGAATACTTACAGCAAATTCATAAAAAAGTTTCAATTTCCATAAAACTTTTGTAGCATCATTCTAATTCCTTTAATTAACAAAATTACTTAGTTGTTAATCAAATTACCTCCCCCCCATACCTACATTTTGCATTGTCCTCAATGTAAAAGATTTTGTAGTAAATTTAGTAAATGTTAGCAGGCAGGAATATTGTTTCGTTGACTTAGCACTTAACTCAACGAACTTAATTCGTTGAGTTAATGAATAACTCCAAGCTTAAGTAAATAACAAATATCTTGTTCTTTTGTGTCTCATTCAATATCTTCCAATTTTTGATTTTGAAAAGCTTTCATTCACAAATAAAAGTAGAATATATAACAAAATAATAAAACATAAATTGTTAAATCAATTCTTGTGTGGAACCCAGGCTCCTATGCCTTTGCTGGCTCACAAGCAAGCCAATTGGTTTCCCAGAATAGATACCAACAAACTGGATTGATATTTTGTTTTTCTTTTCTTATAAACTAAAACTAAAACTCAAATTTTTCTTTTTTCTTTTTTTCTTTTTCTAAAAATAAATTCAAAATACACACAACATTAAATCATAGAATAACATTTTAAGAACATTATTGAAAAGAAGTAACCAACAGAATAAATGTTTTAGTCTAAGCAAACTTTTTAGGCATAATTCTGTTTTAATGCAGTTCGCTTTCCTTTTTAACTTGTAAACTTGCAGTATGTTATCAATACTAAATATGAGTGTATTTCCATTAATGAATTGAAATGCAGAAAGGGATCCTCTTCTGTTCTAAGATAATGTAGCTACTTCTATTTCTACATATATGTCAATATATTCCTCTTCCCACTTCCATTCATTTAGGTCTTTTATAATCGATATTTGAAATTTCATCAATTCATCCCACCATCTGATCAGACATAAATTAGGAACATCATATTCATTATACCACATTCCTAATTGAATTTTATCATATTTTGCAGATGGTGGTTTAGCTATATCACTTGGTATAGGCAATATTTCTATAAAGTCATCATCACAATTATTTATGCTTACTATGTATAAATCAGATCTAAATGCAACTGATATATCTATGACTAGATATATATATCCATCAAGTATGATATGTATGTTGTTAATTAATGCTTTCTGTCCTAGATAGATCATAGTATTTTCAGTCCAAGATTTATTCAGAAAATCATACACACTTTAGCATAAATCTTCATCCCAATTTCCAATTGGTCTCTAGTAATATAATTTTTCAGGAATGGTCGAATTTTTATCAGAAAATGTTAAAGCTGACCCACAATTTTTAGTTGGTACTTCAAATCTATTAGGCCTTCCTACATTCCATTCTTCTCTAGTGATAGGATTTCTAATCAAAATATCAGGTAATAGAATTGCATACCTTGGTTTGATTCTGTAGATAATTAATCCTTCGTCTATCCCCATAATATGATTCATTCCTTCTAGTGTATTGGGTGGAATTCTAGCATTTTCTTCCATATTCAAATATTCATAGCTGATTGAACTACGATTAAATGACTTCCATAAAAATCCATCTATAATCTTAATCATTTTTGTAGCTTGTAGTCCATGAAAATATTTTTTTCTAACATAGTCTTTGATTTCCTTTGATACACAACACAATCTACACAGATTTTTAGCTAACAGGTTACTCAGTACTTCCCTTAGTGCATCTAGTGGTAATTTCATCAATTCTATCGATTGTGATTCAGTCTGAAGCTTTGTTTTCAGTAAATAGTTGTTGACGGATGAAGTTGAATCAACTACTTCTCCTTCTAGTTCCTCAATGAATTTTCTTTTCTTTCAAAAGTGTTGGTAACTCGTAAATAACATTCTGTTCTATATTTATAATGCACGTCCATAAAGCAAATGAATCTTGTTGCAAGAATGTGTCTTGTAACGTGTAGTATGGTTCCTATTTTTATGGATACTTGTTCCACTTCTAATTTCAAATTTCAGTAACTGCTATACCCACGAAGTTTCGTTTGTGGCTAAAAGAATAACTGTTTAGCTGAATCCACAAACTAACCTCGTTGAGTTATAGTTAACTCAACAGACTAGCTTCGGTTACTATTTCTAACTCCACAAACTAACTTTGTTGAGTTATATAGTTAACTCAATGGAGTGACCTTATATTTTATTATTGACTTTGTGGAGTTAAGGTTAACTCAACGGACTTACTCCGTTGAGTTAACACTTAGCAAATTTTCTAAAACTTACTCCTCATATTAATTTCTATATTTTTTCTTTGCTGCATTTTGTCAACTTAAATAAAGTTAAATACATGTCGTTAATGTAGTGTTCTAATTTAAACTCATTTAAAACTGAACATTATATGCATATTAAACTTGCAGTTCATTTCCTATTATGTAGAATTTACATTTTACTTTTCAGCATGCAGATATGTTTAAGCATTAACCAAACATCATGCATTTAATCATGTCATTCAAAAAATTTGTAAATCTTTTAAACAGTCTTGCACATTGTTTAAATAGTTATATAATATTCAAGATAGTTCATCCATTACATCATTCATTCTCAAACACAAATGTAAAACATTTGAAAAACATTCATTCATTTATATGAATAATTTACATTTACATTCAGTCAGATATTTTTCATACAAATATAAGTATAAGTAGATGAATAATACAATTTAATCTTTCTTCCTAAGTTCATCTACTTCCTTCTAGAATTTTTCTAATTGTTGCTCTAATTGATTTATCCTCTCAACAGCTCCAATAATGTCTCTAGAAGGTATAGATACTTCAACAATTGTAGCATTGTAGTTTTTGTATTCCTTCACTAAAATAGCTCTTGATTTCATCCTTTTAGATGTCCATCTCGTGAAGTCAATACAGTCCCCCATCAGTATAGGTATCAAATCTCCATAAAATAATTTCTTCTTTGAAGATTTTATCTTGGACAGCAAGACTTGACACCAGTTAACTTGGATTCAATTCACAACTACATATGTGGCCCATTTGACAAACTAACTTAATTCAATATCATGACCTTGTCGTTGATAGACATTTCTAATCAAAATGTTAGTTATCATGTGTGCTTTCCCATTTAAGTGCTTCAGTCTATTTAATAATGGCTGTAGGATCGTATGACTACACAAGAGAGGGGTGAATTGTGTATCTTTAATATTTCCTGAAATATAATTGAAACTTTAAATCTCAAAAACAAGTCGAGACATTGTTTTCATAAAATCATTTTTATTCAAGGTTTCAATTACAATATACAATTCAATTCTCCTCAGAAATTGTAGATGCAATTATATTTCGATACCATGTATCATTTAAACAATTTCATAACTACAAACAAAGAAAACTAATTTGCGGAATTTAAAACTTTTCTCCCTGTTTGAGATCTTTCTTCTTCTTCTTTTTTTTCTTCAGCAATTCTTTAGTGACGAATATCTTGTCTTTTCATGCTTCACCAAATTTTCTTTCTTCTGATACTTCAAATCTTCAGTGACGAAAATCTTACCTTTTTATGCTTCACTGAACTTTCTTTCACTTGAGAGATTTTCCTCGAGAAGGTGTTTTTGATCCTTGAAAAAGATTTTTCTTTTGGTGTGCAGGGATGGTTTGATCCTTGAAAAGATTTTTTGTTTTGTGTTCAAGGATAAATTGATCAATGAGAATTCTATGCCTTTTATACTGTATCTTCATTTCATGCATATCCTTCACATTAAACACTACCAGTTTTCCACTTCTCCACGTCTTTTCTTTTTCCTTCATTGAAACACACACGTTCTAACCCACATTTATATTTCGAATTTCCTTTAATCATCGGTCTTGGATCTCTAAAAAATTTCCTGCAAAATAAACTTTCTCGTCCAAAAGTATTTCATCAGTGTAATAAGAAGTCGTTACTTTAATGTTAACTAAACGAGTAACACAAGTATATATATAACTTAACGAGTTCCTCATGTGTCATTTCACGTGACAAGTACTGTAGCTAACTCAATGAACTAAGTTTGTGGTGTTATGCTATCTCAACAAACCATCTCCGTTGTGTTATGATAACTCAACGAACCATTTCCGTTGTGTTATGATAACTCAATGAACCAGTAATAAACAAATGTTTTTATAATAAGAATTTTACCACGTGCAAAAAATAACAACTTAAGTTTATAACGCTAACCTAACGCGTTGCCTTAGTGTTCAATATAGCAACTCAATGCGTTTAGTTATGTTAACTTAACGAGTTAAACATGTGCACCTCACGTGATACAATACAACATTCGTAACTTATAATTTCACCACGTGTATAACACTAACTTAACGAGTTTGTCTCTTCTTTTACTCACTAACTTAACGAGTTATCATGTGACCTATTTTAACCTTTAAGCCTCTAACTTAATGAGTTCTCACGTGACCTCTATACAAACAAAAGTCTAACTTAACGAGTTGTCTAAACGTGCATTGTTCATGATACAGAAGATATAACATTAAAACATATCATGCTTTTCAATAAAAACACACGTTAACTTAACGTTTAGCTAAATGAGAAATTAATGCAACGAAACGACTAGATATTAACTTCAGATCCAATATAGACAAGTATTTATATCAGTAAGCTTTTTCTGTATTAATTGATGATTTTAATTTCTTTTCACAAGCAATAGTAATTGAGCAAATATGATTATTTTCATTCAGCACACATCATCAAAACAAAAATACTTAACAATCTCCCCCTTTTTGATGATGACAAAATCATATTAAATCAATTATGAAATATGTTTAACTCAACAAAGCACCTTCGTTGGGTTAACTTTTAATTCAACAAACTTGTTTGTTGACTTAAGTTCACTTAAGCTTATTTCTATTGTTTGTGTAAATTTTACCTCTCAGAACTAAAACTCTCAGATGTCAATAATTATATAAGTATCAGTTTTCTAATTATCATCTGTCAGATTACAATAACCATTTAAATAGCATCTCCTTTTATAATATATATATGCAATTAAGATCATAATCATCTTTTTATAATATTTCTCCCCCTTTTTGTCATTAATCAAAAAGATAATTACAAAGAATATATATATGTATATAAGAGAATTACAACAACGATTTCTGTAAACAAGAATAATAATTGAACACATTTACAGAAAAATGTATTGTTCAATGAATCAAACAAGTAATACAAACATTACATTTTGTATTCAGAAACAAACAAAAACAATTATCGACCCCTCCTAAGTATATCACTTATAGCATTACATATTTTATCTCCTAGATGCCTAATATCATTTCTAATGTCATTAAGCACTATATCTAAGTCAGGAGGTAGCTGGGTTTGCTGTTCTACTTGAACTGAATAAATTTGTTGTTGTTGTTGTATATGGTCTGTATCAGGTTGCTGTTGTTGTTGTCGTTGAGGTTTATGCATGGCCTGAAATTTTTGCAAATCTTTGACATTAAATGCTCTCATGCCTTTAGTTTCAAAGGGCCAGTCGGATAAATTCAATTGGCTTGCAATGAGTCTACATACAACATCACCATAAAATAACTTTGAACTCATATGCTGTAGTTGAGAAGTGAAAACATCAAACCAATTGATTTGAATTCTCTTCAGCAAGCTATAAGTTGCATATAAACAACTTCTACTGACTTCCATATTGTGTCCAACTCTCTGAAATAAATTTGCATGCAATATATTTGCAATAAACCTTGCCTCTGCATTCAAATTTTCCATTAATCTCATTTCAGAATATACATCTGGAATTTTTAATAAAGACTAAATGTTCCATTCCAGTTGTCTTATTATGTCAAATCTGTTGGTAACAACAACACCTTCATTCTTTAATCCAAAAACTTCAAAAATTAACTCAGGAGACAATATAAACTCTTATTCATTTATTTGAGTTTTCAGAAAATTTCCATTCTTGAACAGATTGCTATAAAAAGCTGTAATAAGCTCTGTGTATTGCTACCATTTCGTTCCTACTGGCAAGAATTTAATGAGGTCTTGAAACTCAAACGGATCTCTTATTTCCATCAAATTTCTAAATTTTATTGGACGAGCATGCAGAATCTGACATGTAATCAGATTATTGTATTTCTGTAATGCTTCTTCAGATCTAAAATGAATTGCATTACCTTGAATTTGTAATATTGTACACAAAGAAGGTGATACCTGAAGCCGTGATTCAGAGTTTAATTCATCTTCAGGAACCTCTTCTTCAAAATGAATGTCATGTTGTTCCTCTTCCAAAATATTATCTTGAAGCTGCTCAGGTAAGCTTGATTCTTCAGCATCAACAGTGTTAGGAACATTGTCAATATGCTCAACATTCATCTGTTCAGTCTCTATAGAATGTTCAGAGTACAATTTTTCCACAAATTCTACAACCGGTGTATCTATCTGTAATTGTTCATTTTGTTCAATAGATATTTCCATTGATTCATGCTATGAATTCTCAGACTCTGCTTCTATAGATTCTGTAGAAGGCTGGTTAACTTTTAGCTCTTCTGGAGTCTTAACATTTTCAATATCTGCTACTCTAGACAATTCAGCCTTTGAACTAGTTACTGCCTCAACATTGTCAATTATATCTGTAATAACTTGTTCAATGTCAGGTGCCTGATGCTCTGATTTGTCAATTTTTGCATCATCAGGACTTGTACTAATAGAAAAACTTGAGCTCATATTTGACTTGGATTTCTTCTCAAGTTTTCTAGCAAGGGAAAATAAAGTCTCATTATCTTCATCAGTTTCAGTGTGTTCGGAACTGATGAGTTTATCAGATGCACAATAAGGTACAATGTCTAGACATACATTGTCCTTTGGAAATAAATTTTCATCTGATTTTCCTTTTTCAATAGACTTTGTTTCCTTAAACATAATTTTTCTGACTTTCCTTCTATAATATTTCTGTTTCTCCTTTTCAAGTATTGCTGTTTTCTTTTCAAATTGCTCAATAAAAGTTTTCTGCTTTAATTCTTCTAAGGCACTTTCTATTGCAATAGCCTTTCGAAGACTATCAACTTTTGTTTTGTCTACAGCAATATCTGATTCTACTTGTTTTGAATATAAAGTAGTAGGGATAGCTGATTCATGCTCTTCCTCAAATGCATGTAGTCTTGTACCGTTTAGAGGAGTTTGAGGAGTTCTATTTGATGAACCTACACCTTTTTCCAAATATTTTGCATACTGTTCCAAAAATGCAATCTCAGCACATTTCATTCTGTATTCTCTATCATATTTACTTCAAATACCCATGTATGTAATACTTGCATCAGTATGTTGAAGTTCTTGTCTAACTTCATCTAATATATCCGAGAAAAGAAGTAATCTCTATAAAGTTCTTCTAACCTTTTGTCCACTCGAAATATTTTCTTGAACCAAGTACGTGGAACTTCATCCTTCTCTATTTCTTTTCCTTTTGCATCTCTTCTACTTTTGCCTTTTCCTCTGCCACGACCTTTGTAGAACTTGGAGACCATCGTTGCAGGTTGTAACAGCAACAAGTGGGAAAGATTTTCTTGACAAAGTTTACAAATAACCTAAGTCCCCATGTTATAAGTGTTTAAATAGCGTTTTTAGGCGTATAACTCAACGTGAAGAGAAGTCGGGTTTAGAAATAAAAAAAATATTGAATAAAGCTTATTCAATCAAAGTACCCGAAATATTCAACTATAACTCATTGAGTCAACTAACCTAACGAGTACAACGCTGTCTAGAGGCAGTTTTACACGTTACCTTATCTAACATAACGTCTAGTTAGTACACTTAAAACAATTTTCGGATGTTTCCAACTAAAACGTTTCGAAAACAACACACATGCTAAAACTTAACATTATCTTGAGAATAGTGTAAACTATTTGAACATTTTGTCCTTTGAATCTAAAATAGTTTATTTATCTTTTTAAATTATTTCATCAAGATTTTAAGAGGACATTAATTCAAATTAACTAAGCTTTGTATTTTAAATTATATTAACCTGTTTTTGACATTTTTAATGCTCCCCCTACAAATATACTTCAAATATATTCAATCAAAATACAAAATATACTTGTAGTGACAATAGATGTTAAGTATAACTATACTTTTACATTTTCATTTCAGAGACTTCCGTTATCCTGACATCATAAAAAATGATTTCTAGAATCAATTCCTACTGTATATGAATCAAAACACAACTTTGAACTCAATTCGATTAATTCGAGGAGAATAAAAGAATGTATCTCAAATAAACATTTTCAAAAGTACTAATGTTGATTCAATAAATCAATTGTCATATTGGTATAAACTATATGCGATTCAAAGATATCTGTAATTAATGAAACAACTTTTTCTTTTCAAAACAGTAAATATTGATAATTTTCTTTAAAAGTTAGTTTGAAAAGCTTGAATCATACAAGAGCTTTCTAATGTACCCGTGTAATGAGCTTTCAGTCAACAATCCCAGATCTGATCAGGACCTTAGGTTGCCAGATTTAAATAATCCTTTTTCAGGACAATAATCCTTACATACCTATCTGCTCAAGTACAAAAGACTCGTGATCAAACGTATCAATAAACTCTCAAAGATTTTTACTTTGTAAGCACTTTTCATTTTAAGCACTATATATATGTATTCCATTAATACAGATGGAATAAAATACAAATCTCATACAATTTTTACTTCTATGATTGTACTAAGAATATGAATCAGTTTCAATAAGCTTATACTTTTGATTAACAGTTTAAGATGAGTTACAATTAAGATAAGCTTATACTTATTCTACAAGTTTAATCAATTAAGTCAAATTTATGCATGATCATATGCATTTTCCTTGATTCAAAGAAAACATTTAATCAAAATTTCAGAATGTCAGAATTATTTAATGTTTTTCATTTACACTACTTCCACTTAAAATCGTAAAAACTATTAAAATTGATAAACTACTTAAAATCAATAAGATACTACTATGATTTTACAATAAATACAAAGTATCTTAAGCAACAGTTTAGATATTACTTTAGATATTTATAATAAGTATATAATATCTATGAGGTGAACAACATCATCAATAATATTTATCTTTTTCATGTGGAGTTTAAGCATTTTACACATCACATAGCCTACAAATACCTAAATTTAATCTAATGTTGCATAATGTATTTTCATCTAGAGGTTTTGTAAATATATCAGCTAATTGATTTTTACTGGACACAAATTCTAATTTAATTTTTCCTTTAATTACGTTATCTCTTAGAAAATGATGTCTAACCTATATATGTTTTGCTCTTGAATGTAATACAGGATTTTTGGAAAGATTTATTGCAGAACTACTGTCACAATAAATCTCAGTTGTATCATAAGATAATCCAAAATCTTCTAAAGTTTGCCTTATCCATAGAATTTGAGTGCAACACAGTGCAACAACAACATATTCAGCTTCTATAGTAGAAAGTGCTACATAGTTTTGCTTTTTACTAAACCATAACACCAAATTATTTCCCAATAATTGACATGTGCCATTGGTACTCTTTCTATCAGATTTAGATCCTGCATAATCAGCATCAGTATATCCTATAAGATCTATTGAACTATCCTTAGAATAATACAGTCTGAAATTTTTAGTTCCTTGTATATATCTAAATATTCTTTTAACTGCAATGAAGTGTGATTCCTTAGGATTAGATTGAAATCTAGCACAAACACACACAGCAAACATAAGATCAGGTCTACTAGTAGTCAAATAAAGTAAAGAACTAATCATACTTCTGTATTTTCTTTGATCTATAGAGTTTCCTATGTCATCAATATCTAACTTTAAAGTAGTACTCATAGGAGTTCCTCGAATCCTTGTATCATTAAAATTAAATTTCTTAAGAATTTCATCTGCATATTTTTCCTGATTTAAAAATATACCTTTATCCATTTGCTTAATTTGAAGTCCTAGAAAATATGAAAGTTCTCCTATCATACTCATTTCAAACTGATTAGTCATCTCTTCAGAGAATATTTCTATCAACTTATCAAAGGTTGCTCCAAAGATTATATCATCCACGTATATTTGAACAACAATCTGATCTTTACCATCTCTCTTAATAAATAGAGTATGATCCACTTTTCCCATGATATAGCCTTTTTCTATTTAAAAAGTAGACAATCTTTCATACCATGATCTAGGTGCTTGCTTCAAACTATATAAGGCTTTCTTCAATTTATACACAAAGTCAGGATTTTTAATATCTTCAAATCCAAGTAGTTGTTTTACATAGACTTCTTCATTAATTAAACCATTTAGAAATGCACTCTTTACATCCATTTGATATAATTTAAAATCCATATAACAAGCATAGACCAATAATATTCTAATACTTTCTAACCTAGCCACAGGAGCAAATGTTTCATCATAATCTAATCCTTCTTCCTATGTATACCCTTGTGCAACTAATCTAGCTTTATTCCTTATAATTTGACCAGTCTTGTTAGTTTTGTTTCTAAAGATCCACTTTGTACCTATTATGGACTGATTTTCTGGTGGAGAAACTAATTCCCATACATCATTTCTGATGAATTGATTTAGTTCTTCTTGCATTGCCACTATCCAATTTTCATCAGATAATGCTTCTTGTATATTCCTTGGTTCCACCATAGAAACAAACATACACATACTATTTAAATTTATTGAAGCTCTAGTTTTAACTCCCTCATTAATATTACCAATGACTTGAGTAATGGGATGTGATGAAGAATAATGCTAATTTCTCTGATTTTCCTCAATATTCTCATCAACATCTGAAAGTCCATCACTTTCATCATTAGTTTGATCATTTAAGTTCATATTTTTTATTTTCTCAGATAAATCATCAATCTCTCTATTGATCTCTAACACATTTGGAAAATTGATCATATCATAATTATCAACTTTAGATTGAGATTCTCTAAGAGAATTTTCATTGAAGCTTACATTAAGGGTTTCTTCAATAGTCCAAGAAGTCTTGTTATATACTCTATAGGCTTTACTTCTAGTAGAGTAACCTACAAAAATTCCTTCATCCAATTTGGCTTGAAATTTATCCCTTTTATCCTTAGTATTTAGAATAAAACACTTGCAGCCAAATGGTTTCATATAGGAAATTTTTTAGAACCCTATTAAATATAATTTCAAAAGGAGTTTTATTAACATGAGGTCTTAAATGACATCTGTTAATAACATAACAAGCTGTATTTACTGCTTCAGCCCAAAGATTTTGAGGTAACTTATGTTCATTCAACATAGTTCTGGCCATTTCTTGAAGTGATCTATTCTTTCTCTCAACAACACCATTTTGACACGGTGCTCTTGGAAAAGAAAATCTGTGATCAATGCCATGCTCATTACAATAGTTATCCATTTGATCATTATCAAATTCAGTTCCATGATCACTCCTAAGTTTTTGAATAGAGACACTTTGCTCATTTTGAACAAAATTGCAAAACAATTTAAATTTTTCAAAAACTTCTATGTTAGATGCTAGAAAATATACCCAAGTGTATCTAGAGAAGTCATCTACTAAAACAAATACATACCGTTTACCACCAAGACTCATGATTCTTGTTGGTCCAAATAGATCCATATGTATAAGTTCTAAGACTCTCTTGCTTGAAATATCAGTTTTGGATTTAAAAGAGTTTTTGTGAAGTTTACCTAACTCACATGCATCACACATAAAGGTCTTTGAGTATTTAATCTTTGGTAAACCTCTCACTAAATGTTTTCTAGATAGTTTATGTAATAGTCTCATATTTATATGCCCAATCCTTCTATGTCATAGATATGCATCACTAGTTTCAACTAGCAAACATGAATTTAAATCAACTACACTAGAAGGTAAAGATAAAATACATACAAAATCTTTTCTTTTAGCAATAAACTTAATTTCATCTGTATTTTTATCAATTATTTTGCATACATTATCTTCAAACACTACATAATATCCATTTTCAGTTAGTTTTATGACACTCAGCAAATTAAATCCTAGGTTTTCTACATATAGTACATTCGAAATAACACAAGTAGGAGTTATTTGAACATTGCCCATACCTATGATTTTATCTTTGCTTTTGTTTCCAAATGTTACACTTCCTTTCATGGTATTTGTAAAATTTTGTAATAGACTTTTTTGTCCGGTCATGTGACTTGACGCTCCACTATCCAAGATCCATTTTGATGTTGTTTCCTCCTGCAACACAAATTAAGAAAAACTTTTTCTTGGTACCCAATGTTGTTGAGGACCAAGTTCATTAAACGCATATTTCTTCTTTTTGCTTAAAAATAGTTTAACATTATCATTTATATTCTTATTAGTTGTAAGTACTATTGATTTATCATTAGCTTCATACTCACATATAGCATTATTGCTTTTGCAATCATTCTTTTTGTTTTCAGATATAGTATAATCAATACCAAACATATTTTTATTAGATGTTAATTTATTTTGGTCATGCTTATACATTTCAGTAAGTTCATACCAAGATTTTGTACTTGTATTAACACTTTCCGTACATACAAAATCATTTTCTGCACAAGAATTTTTTGTTTTGTCACATGTAGAATGAGTAATTGGTCTAATACTAGTGTATTGAATTACATGCTCAGGTTTCTGAATTCTAAGTTTACTATAATTGTCTGAAATTTTAGAAACATTAGAAACTAAATTTCCAGAACAAGAAACAAGATTTTTAGAAACATTTATAGTCATGTTAGAAGTACAATTTGACAAATCACATTGATTTATATTATTACTGCATGATTCATCCCTTGAAGTACCTACTTCTACATATTTATTACCTTGTTTCATTATAAAAGGAATTTAGTCTTAGATTTACTTGAACTGCAACTAATAAATCCTTTATTGGTTGAGATTTAGGATATTCAGGATAATCAAATCCTAAGCCAAATTTATAAGACACCGCAGGGGTACTAGTTAGTTTGTCTAACTTAGTTTGACTTAAATTCCATTTCTCAATGGTACAATTTAAATCTTGCTCTCTTAGTTTTAATTTTTCTATCTCTAATTCAAGTTCATTTATATTGTTTCTCAACATTTCATTTTCAGATTCTATCTTTAATTTTTCAGCATTTATATTCTGTATTTATTCATGCAAGATACATTCATTAAATCTAAATTTTTGCAAATCTCTAGCATGATTTTCATTATCACATTTAAACTTTTCTAAAGTAGTAGACAGGAAACAATTTTCTTCTTCCATAATGGATGAAGATTTTCTAATATTCTTATTTTCCAGTTTACATACTTTAAGTTTTTGTAATAATGCATGATAAGCACATAATAATTCATCAAAGTTGAAATCTGAATGACTTTCAGGATCAGATATTACCTTAGACTCATCTGCCATGAAGCACACATGAGCAACGTCTTCTAACTCTTGTTCTCCTTTTGAATGTGAAGATTTTGATGCTGATTCCTTAGATTCAGACTCTTAAGACGTGTCATCCCAAGTGACCTTCAAAGCCTTTTTCTTGTAAAACTTTTTCTAAGTTTTCTGAGCCGTCTTCTTCTGATTTGTCTTACTTTACTTTTCATTTTTCCTCATAGGACAATCTGGAGAAAGATGTCTAGGTTTCTTACAGTTGTAACATACATACTTTCTAGATGAAGAATTCTTGTCATTCAATGATTTTGACGTTGAGGGTTTATCATTTTTGTTCCTTTGCTGTTTCCTAGCTTTCCATGCTTTCTTGAATTTCCTAGTCACCAAAATCAAATCCTCGTCAGAATCAGTAGATATATCAAAATCTGAATTAATTTCAAAGGCTATTTCTTTCTTCATTTTTAGTTTGTTGTGACTCAGTGATTCATTTAATTGAACTTCATAAGTTGTTAAATTTCCTATAAGTTCATTCCTAGTATAAACATTTAAATCTCGTGATTGCTCAATTGATGTTACTTTTTGAGACCATTTAGAACTTAAGGATCTGAGAATTTTCCTCACCAAATCCTTCTGTTCAAAATTCTTTCCTAAACATTTTAAAGAGTTTATGATATCAAGAAATCTGGAAAACATCTTAGAAATATTTTCGTCTTCATGCATCTTAAAGAGTTCATACTTATGAATCAACATGTTTATTTTTGTCTCTTTAACTTGAGAAGTACCTTCATGTGAAACTTCTAATGCATGCCACACCTCATAAGCAGATTTATATGCCGACACTTTACTGAACTGTTCATAACTCAATGCATAGAATAAAATATTTAAGCCCTTAGCATTCAGAGTTTCATTTTCTTTTCTGTAATTGTCCAAGTATTATAAGGAGTAGTTAACGGAGTATATGGTTTAGAAATCATGAAGCACAACTTATGATCTATACTTTGAAGAAAAACAGTCATCCTATATTTCCAATATTCAAAATGTATTCCATCAAATAAAGGAGGACGATTAAGATTTTAGCCTTCATATAAAGAAAAATTACCATTTCCAGTAGCCATTTTACCTTAGATTTTTCAACCTATTTGATTTTAAATAGTCTAAAAACTTTAAAACAATTTGAGCCTTAAATCAATAAAGTTAAACGTATGCTTAGGTTAATTTCTATTTAAAAACAAGGAAGGTAGAATAGGCAATGATATTAAATAAGTTGGTATCGATTTTATATCAAAGATTATTCACAATGCTCTAATACCACTTGTAGGATCGTATGGCTACACAAGAGGGGGGTGAATTGTGTATTTTTAATATTTTCTGAAATATAATTGAAACTTTAAAACTCAAAAACAAGTCGAGACATTGTTTTCATAAAATCATTTTTATTCAAGATTTCAATTACAATATACAATTCAATTCTCCTCAGAAATTGTAGATGCAATTATATTTCGATACCATGTATCATCTAAACAATTTCATAACTACAAACAGAGAAAACTAATTTGTGGAATTTAAAACTTTTCTCCTTGTTTGAGATCTTTCTTCTTCTTCTTTTTCTTCTTCAGCAATTCTTCAGTGACGAATATCTTGTCTTTTCATGCTTCACTGAATTTGCTTTCTTCTGATACTTCAAATCTTTAGTGACGAAAATCTTACCTTTTTATACTTCACTGAACTTTCTTCCACTTGAGAGATTTTCCCCGAAGAGGTGTTTTTGATCCCTGAAAATGATTTTTCTTTTGGTGTGTAGGGATGGTTTGTTCCTTGAAAAGATTTTTCGTTTTGTGTGCAAGGATAAATTGATCAACGAGAATTCTATGCCTTTTATACTGTATCTTCATTTCATGCATATCCTTTACATTTAACCACTACTAGTTTTCCACTTCTCCATGTCTTTTCTTTTTCCTTCATCGAAACACACACGTTCTAACCCACATTTATATTTCGAATTTTCTTTAATCATCAGTCCTGGATCTCTGAAAAATTTCTTGCAAAATAAACTTTCTCGTCCAAAAGTTTTTCATCAATGTAATAAGAAGTCGTTACTTTAATGTTAACTAAACGAGTAATACAAGTATATATATAACTTAACGTTTCTAACTTAATGAGTTCCTCATGTGCCATTTCACGTGACAAGTACTGTAGCTAACTCAACGAACTAAGTCCGTGGTGTTATGCTATCTCAACGAACCATCTCCATTGTGTTATGATAACTCAACGAACCATTTTTGTTGTGTTATGATATCTCAACGAACCAGTAATACACAAATGTTTTTATAATAAAAATTTTACCACGTGCAAAAGATAACAACTTAAGTTTAAAATGCTAACCTAACGTGTTGCCTTAGTGTTCAATATAGCAACTCAACGCATTTAGTTATGTTAACTTAACGAGTTAAACATGTGCAACTCACGTGATACAATACAGCATTCGTAACTTATAATTTCACCACGTGTATAACACTAACTTAACGTGTTCGTCTCTTCTTTTACTCACTAACTTAACAAGTTATCACGTGACCTCTATACAAACAAAACTCTAACTTAACGAGTTGTCTAAACATTCACTATTCATGATACAGAAGATATAACATTAAAACATATCATGCTTTTCAATAAAAACACACATTAACTTAATGTTTAGCTAAATGAGAAATTAATGCAACGAAACGACTAGTTATTAACTTCAGATCCAATACAGACAAGTATTTATATCAGACGGGTTAGTGCTTGACGGAATTGAGCTGACGGAAAGGAAAATTATTGAATTCCGTCAGAATGGTGTTAGTGTACATTATACTTGACGGAAAGGAAAGTCGGATTTTACCGTTGTATAAAATCCAAAAATTTCCTTTACCGTCAGAAATTTTCTCCTCTCAACCTTGGAGAAACCTCGCGACGTTCGCCTCCGCTGGACGCGAAACCCTCGACCGTCTCCCTCTCGCGACGTTCGCCTCTGCTCTGGACTCCCTCTCCCGACCTCCCCTCGAGCCTGACGCCCCCATCTCGACCTGTGAAGTCAAAGAACATTCGTCGCGTCGCCTGAAACCGACTCTTCCTCGTCACATCCGTCGCTGCCGCAGCCCTCCTGCTCGTCGCTACTGTAGCCCTCTTGCTTGCCGTGACCTCTGGTTGAGAGGAAGAGTTGAGGAGAAACCTCGCGACGTTCGCCTCCGCTGGACGCGAAACCCTCGACCGTCTCCCTCTCGCGACGTTCGCCTCTGCTCTGGACTCCCTCTCCCGACCTCCCCTCGAGCCTGACGCTCCCATCTCGACCTGTGAAGTCAAAGAACATTCGTCGCATCGCCTGAAACTGACTCTTCCTCGTCGCATCCGTCGCTGCCGCAGCCCTCCTGCTCGTCGCTACTGTAGCCCTCTTGCTTGCCGTGACCTCTGGTTGAGAGGAAGAGTTGAGGAGAAACCTCGCGACGTTCGCCTCCGCTGGACGCGAAACCCTCGACCGTCTCCCTCTCCCGACCTCCCCTCGAGCCTGACGCCCCCATCTCGACCTGTGAAGTCAAAGAACATTCGTCGCGTCGCCTGAAACCGACTCTTCCTCGTCGCATCCGTCGTTGCCGCAGCCCTCCTGCCCGTCGCTACTGTAGCCCTCTTGCTTGCCATGACCTCTGGTTGAGAGGAAGAGTTGAGGAGAAACCTCGCAACGTTCGCCTCCGCTGGACGCGAAACCCTCAACCGTCTCCCTCTCGCGACGTTCGCCTCTGCTCTAGACTCCCTCTCCCGACCTCCCCTCAAGCCTGACGCCCCCATCTCGACCTGTGAAGTCGAAGAACATTCGTCGCGTCGCCTGAAACCGACTCTTCCTTGTCGCATCCGTCGCTGTCGCAGCCCTCCTGCTCGTCGCTACTGTAGCCCTCTTGCTTGCCCGTCGCTCGTCGCTACTACAGCCCATCTGTCGCATCTCGCTCTCGCTCGTCGCACTAAACCCTCCTGTCGCTACTGCAGCCCTCCTGCTCGCTCGTCGCTGCCGTAGCCCTCTCGCCGCATCTTCCTCGTCGCGTCTGTCGCTGTGGTAGCCCTTCCTCCTCCACCTCCGCCATTTCACGTCTTGCTCAGGTACAATTCCTCTTATTCATTTTTTTCTGTAATTGCTTATGAGTGAAAGGAAAGTAGGAGATCGGACTTTCAACATTTCCTTTGGATTAATATTCGTGATGTTTAACACTTCTTATAATCTTCATGATAATGTATTTCTGTGTATTACTCCAAACAGTGCCTAGTAATGTTGCTTATATGGCATATCATATATCATTGCTTGTATGACATATAACAGTTCAAATATGAAAAGAGAGATGGTTAGCATACAAAAGTAGATGGTTGGCACACAATCAAGAAATGTTTGTATGGATATTACCCCCTCATGTAGATGAAATAGAAATATAGATGCAAGTAATATTAGGATATTACCCCCTCATGTACCATTTATTGATGTGATTCGTAAGATAATTCTGTTTGGTATAGGATATTATTTTGCATTTATTGTTTGGCATAAGTTATTTAATTCATTAACCATTTAATATTAATATATATTTATTGGTTTGCTTTCATTTTCAATTATTGAGTAGATTGACAAAATATATTATGTAGTAGTAAATCTTATAATCTTCTGTCGTAGCAGTTAATTAATATTTGATCTTATGTAGTAAATGAGTACTTCTGATAGAGGACGGGGTAATGGAGGACAAACTTATATGACTTGGAATGCTGATGCAGATGCATTCTTTTTAGATATTTTATCAGAAGTATTAAATGAGGGAAACAAAAAAACCCAAGATGGAAAGATAAAAGGGAGCACTTGGGATGAAGTAGTTGAAAAATACAATATTAGAAGAAATGCATGTATTACAAAGAAGAATGTGGAAAGTCGCTTAAAGACATGGAGACAAATTTATCGTAACTACTCAAAAATTGCAAATCAGAGTGGATGGGGATGGAATTTCATACAAGGGTATACTGATATAGATGAAGAGATATGGAAGGAGTTTATTAAGGTAAGATTTTTATTTACATACTTTAAGATTATCCCAATTATATTGAATTTTTCTTAATATATATTGTAATTTTATGTAGGCACATCTAGAGTGTGAAAGCTGCAAGGGAAAACCATGTTTGATTTATGAACAATTACAACTCATTTTTGAAGGTACTATGGCTAGTGGAAATATGTCTAGACAGGCAGAAGAAGTAGACATTGTACCAAACACTCAAGTTCCAAATATATTTACTCCAGACATTACACAAGATGGAATGGACCTCGATTCTGACATACCTCCTAGTTCAGGAGGAAGTGCACATGTTCCATTGGAGCAAAGGAAAAAGGGGAAGCGAGCACGCCCTCATGCAGAATCTCAACAAATGATAGCAGAAAGTTTGAAAGATACGTCACGAGCTTTTCTTACTTTGTGTGAACAAGATACTGTTAATGGTGAGGTACGTAATGAACAAATGAGAGAGATGATTCACATACAAAAGGAGATGTTTGTATGTAAGAAGGAAATGTTTGCATGGAAGAAGGAAATGTTTGCATGGCAAAAGAAGTCTGAGTCTTTTTTAGATGAAGCTATTGCTTCAATATTTGAGATTGAAGATCTATCTATGACTGATCGATATAAAGCTACTCAATTATTCCAAAAGCAAGAAATCAGTAAAATATTTCTATCAATTCCAAAAGAAATGCGACAAGGATGGTTGAAGTTTCACTTAGAAAAGATGGAAGACTAAAGATGATTTACTTGTTTTTTTTTTTGTATTAGATGTATGATGTAACTACTTTTTGTTTGGACAAGGAAATGTGGAATGATATTATTATTGATGTTTGTTTATCATATTTTATTATGTTCTATTAATTGTGGAATGATTTCATGTAATATGTTTATTTGTATTACAACCTTGTAATATGTTTGGACATGAAATTTTGTAGGTGACGATGAATTTTGAAGAGGATTTTGACGAACTAGTAAATAACACATTGATGTTATTTGAAGAAGAGGAAGAACATGCTAGAAGAAGGTGAAGACGTTTACTTGCTTTTTGAAATATTTTAGCAGGGATTGCAAGTACCTCAACTTTGTTTTCAAGTACAAGTCGTATTTATAGTAAAGAAGGTGCAGATTATATAAGAAGATTATTAGATCCTTCTTTACCACATCAAGTTTACAATTGTCGAAAGATTTATAGAATGAGTCAAAGTGTTTTCAAGGGTTTTTGTGAATTAATGAGGAGGGAAGAAGTGCTGAAAGATACCAACAATATCAGTGTAGAAGAGAAGTTTGCCATGTTCCTTGTGACAGTTGGGCAAAATCAAAGGTATGGAGTAACTACAGAACGATTTAGTCGATCAAGTTGGACAGTTAGTAAATACTTTAATGAAGTGTTGAATGCTGTATTACGACTAAATCATGTTCTTCTAGCAAGACCTTCATCTGAAACACCAAGTCGAATTCGTCAAGACTCAAATGTGTACCCATATTTTAAGGTACATTTTCACACCTTTGGTGTTTCCTTATCTTATATGTTATTTTAGTCAATATCAAAATAAAAGTGCATGTTTATAGGATTGTATTGGAGCTATTGATGGTACACATATAAAAGCAACTATTTATGGACAAGAAACAGCAAGATTTAGGAACAGGAAAGGTGAATTATCTCAAAATGTAATGGCAGCATGTAATTTTGATATGGAATTTACATATATTTTAGCTGGTTGGGAAGGATCAGCTGCTGATGCTCGTATTCTCTAAGATGCAGTTACTAGACCTAATGGTTTTCAAGTTCCACCAGGTAAATGTGTTTTCCACTTCTACAAGTTATGAAGACATCACCATACTAATATTTTTTTTATACAGGTAAGTTTTACTTAGTTGATGCTGGATATCCAAATCGACCAGAATATATTTGTCCATATCGAGGTGTAAGATACCATCTATCTGATTATGTTAATGATAGAGTTCCTCGTAATGCTGTAGAAAATTTCAACTACAGACATTCACAATTGAGAACAGTCATTGAGCGTACATTTGGAGTTGTGAAACATCGATTTTCAATATTACGTGGTCAAATGCCATATCCATATGAAACACAAGTAAAGATTGTCATCGCATGTTTTTTGCTTCATAATTTTATTCGTAAGACTGATAAGGAAGATTTACTTGAGGACCTGCTAGATGAGTTGGAAGAGTTAAATATTATTGATGACATACAACCAATGGGAGAGATACATATAGAAAGCAATGCCTAGGTTCGAATGACTCAAGAACAAAGAAAAAAAATGGCAGATAAGATGCGAGAAGATATGATGATGGCAATGTGGGATGGAAGAACTAGATGATATTATTTCGTATTGTAATATTTCAATTAAGATGTATTTGTATTTTTCGAATATTAGTTGTAATAAACTTTTGTCAAAATTTCCATCAGAATTTTCCGTCCTGCACTAAACCCCTCTCAGAATTTTCCTTTTCCTTTCCATTACAAATTTTCCATTTCCTTTCCGTCAGAATTTTCCTTTTCCTTTCCGTCAGAATTTTCCGTCATGCACTAACACGCCCTAAAACATATCATGCTTTTCAATAAAAAGACACATTAACTTAACGTTTAGCTAAATGAGAAATTAATGCAACGAAACGACTAGTTATTAACTTCAGATCCAATACAGACAAGTATTTATATCAGTAAGCTTTTTCTATATTAATTGATGATTTTAATTTCTTTTCACAAGCAATAGTAATTGAGGAAATATGATTATTTTCATTCAGCACACATCATCAAAACAAAAATACTCAACACTCTAGAGATTCTTGCATTTTTACTTCTGCTTCTATCTATGGTGGAGAGTCGGCAGAACTCTCCACTCTATCTTGAATTCTTTCAATTAATTGCTGAAGAGTTTCTCCCTCTTCAATGGAATCTGTCAAGTCATTCCTTTCTTGTTCAATGAGTACTTGTTCAACTTCTTCTCTTTCTTTTTCCTCTTGACTACCAATCTGCATTATCACTATCCTTTTTGATCCTGTGGCAGATTGGGATGGAATCATGGGCAAATCAGCTTCTGCCCTAATTTCTATTCTTTCTATTTGTACAAGCTATAGATTAGTTTCAACCTATTTTCCTTCTCCTCTTTGCTCTTGTTGCTGCTCCTCCTACTCCTCCTCAGAATTAGATAGCATTTTTACAAAAATTGACTCTATAGGCCCTATTGATATTTGCATTTCAGATTTAATCTTGTCTTGATGTTCAGGCACTATCTCTTTTCCTTTCCTTCTTTTAATTAACTATGCCTAATCTTCCTATTCTTCTTTTGAGATTAAATCTACAAAAATTGTCTCTGTAGGCCCTTGAGCCATAGGTACTGGCTCTTCCTATTTAACTTTTTCTATAATTGCTGGTCTCGAAGGACCAGCTTCAACTTCTCTTGCAGTCATTGATCTAGCTACTTCCTAATGTTGTTCAACTTTAATTTTGTATTGGGCCTTCAACTTTTCTTTGACCCTTTTCCTACAGAGTGCGTCATAAAGTAAATGAGATTTTTCCACAGCCATATCTTCAGAATTTCCTTGGCTCTTGGCAACTTTCACCAGCTCTGCAAATTCTTTCCATTCCTCTAGTGTAGATGACCCCAAAAATGCTGCTCTTTCTAATGGCCTTGGCAGTGGAATGGATGATCCTAGCTGCTATTCCTTAGTAATTGGTCTTTCAGCAGTCGGCTCTTCCTGTTGTTCTTTAGTGGCCTATTTTTCATTTTCTTTCCTCTATTGCTCCCAGATTGCCCACCAAGCACGTCCACGTATGCGTCTTTTAAACCATAGTCAGGATTTACGTTGGATCAATTCTAGGGCAACTTCATTATTTGGTCTGATTTTTCTCTCTCTATTTACAGCAACTTTCGTTGCTACTTTGATTCTCATTTCCATAATCTGAGGTATTTTTATGCCTAAATCTACCAAAACTTTTCTCCAGTAGAAAAGGTCAGATTCTACCTTTTGTAGTTCTTTTTCCCTCGTATTTCTAATCTTCTGCCTTGTTGTTTAGAATGAAAAAGTGCATATTATTAATGGTTAAATGATGGTTAATTGCATAATATTTAGCTTATCATATGAGAATTAAGCCATTATGTTATAATTTCACTGTTATATGCTTTAATTAGAATTACTGCTTAATTTTGGGGAATTAATGTTAATTTAGTACATTTTTGAACTGTCAATAAGTTGCAGGCTATGAAATTCTTAAGTATCCGAATTTTCTGATATTTCGGATAGTTATGTTTAACATATCGAACATATTTCGAACAGTTATGTTCAACATACCGAACATGTATCAGATAGTTATGTTTAAATTATCGAACAGTTATGTTTTAAAAGAATAGTTTATTATTTCCTGAAGTACACGTGTCGAAACCATAACGCATGACTTAAGTGAACTTTCAGTGAGTTATCTATAACTATCCGAAATTGCAGCTAGGCATCGGATAGTTATATGTGTAACTCTCCGAAGTCTCCTTTTATTTATAAAATAGCTGTGGACACGTGTCATGTTCTGCGAAAGTGACCTAAGTGGATTTTCGGTGAGTTATCTCTAATTATTCGAAATGCATCTGAGCATCGGATAGTTAAATTTATGAACGTGTTTTATAGTTAAGTCAATGAAGCAAGTTCGTTGAGTTATCTGTAACTCCATGGACTATTTATTTTCTAATATGCCACTATAGCGGTTGTAGAAACAAGACAATTGGAAGAAAAATCACGTTTGCACGTATCGCGTAGGGAGAAGAAATCATCGTTGTTGATATGAATGAAGGAAATCCAACCGACCATTCAAGCAGAAGCAATTACCACTGAAGAAATATAAAAGAAAAGAAGAAAAAGAAGTAAAGTGTGTGTGATCGATGGGTATGGCCAGTGTGTACAGAGGAGGAGCACCGAGCTTTCTGCAAACAGTATTGGCAATTCTCTAAAGTACCACACCAACCATCATTACCACCACCATAATAACCAACCATCGGAGGTCTGTGAGGATACTTTCCTGATGTCGGGTCGATTTCATGCCAAACACAGTGCTTGAAAATCACTGTGAGGAGTGATCACGTCGCGGGAAGGGAAGCCATTTTCACCAAGCGCCGACTCATATTTCAAAATATCGTAAAGCTTCTAGCCTTGGTTTCGGGTTGATGCCTGTATGTTGAAGATGAGATCATCTTGCAATTCTGGACTTGTGATTTTATAGGGAGAGGAGACAGAATTATAAGTGGTTTAATTTTCAGTGGTGTAATCATGTCGCATGTAGTGACGGAAGTATTTACTATCGATTGAGATTACTTTACATTTCACCTTTCACCCATTTCCATGTTCATATTAAAACAAAAATACCAAAAACAATTTATTTGTGTTTGTATTTTGTATTTGAGTATTGTATCGTGATTAATGTTATCTTTGTCAGTGTTGTGATTGTTTTATGTTCGTTTTAGTTTTACAGTTTACTAAAATTGGTTCGTTCAAAAGACTTAAAGATTTTAATGGTTTCTGTTTGAATTTTCTGAATGTTAGTATTGCTTAATGATAAATCTAGTGTTTACTAACATTAAAGAGCTTAATTGATGCTATTTACAATTTGTGGAATCGCCCAATGGTTGGCTGAATTCCTTTGTAAATAGTAGTATTAAAAAGAAAAGGCAGGCTCTTGGAGTTAACTTAAGTCCACGATATTAGTCCGTTGAGTTAACCATAACTCAACGAACTTTGTCCGTTGAGTTAACTATAACTCAACAAAGGGCTTATTGAAGATATTAATTTGATTGTTAACTAACGGAACAGTTTTCAATTCTTAAACAATTCTTTGTGGGATCGACCTGTACTTGCACACTAATACAATAGACACTGTGCACTTGTAGTTAAAATACAAATTGGAATTAAAATCTAATTTGTGTGAAAGGTTGTTTGTTTACTTCTAAATAAAAGGAATAGGCATAAAGATAAATTAACTAAGTAAAAATAGAAGTTAACAAATCCAAGTTTTTCTAGTGCGTTACTGGAGATCCAAGCAAGTTTTCTAATGTCGTGCTAGTTAACTAAACAAGTTTTATGACGCCGTTGTCGGGGAATTAATATAAGCAACTGTTAGAGCTATTTCGTTTTAATAGCTAGAGTTGTGTGTTTTCTTCTGTGATTGAGAATATGGCATATGCTTATGCTCAAACATTTCTGAAACCTGTAGTTAGCATATGTGAATTCTGCAATTCTGAAGGACACGACATTTCTAACTATTTGAAATTGAGATGTTTGCAGATGGTTAGATCCCATGAACAACAAATGAATTATCCTTAGTATAATAGAGCCGAGTATGAGAATCCTATAGTTTACCCAACTGATGATCAATATAGAATGTGTAATATGTTGAGAGACACTAAATTTTGGGATAGGTATGATAGACTGGAGCGTAGTATAGAGCAAAACCTGGACAAACTAGAATACTGTATGTGTCAGCAATAAGAAGTCAACCAATTAAACTATAAGGAAGCATATTCAAAACCTAAAATGGATATAATTTACGAAACTGAAAAAACCATAATGAAAATTGATCAAAAATTGAATGCAATGAGATTAGATGATCTGGAAAGAAAACTAAAGCATTGGATGAATATACAATGAAAATACAAGTTATGCAATAGGACAATGAAAATTATAATGTTATAGATCTACATAATTTGTAAAATATACAGCAAAAAGAAAATATTAATGCAAGAGAATTTAAAGAATGTACTCTAAAACTAAAAACAATTGAAGATCATAATCATGAAAATGATATACAAAAACATCATGAGAGTAACGAAAATTTGGAAGATGTATGTGTAACATTAAGATCTGGAACTGATATACCACCAAGAACTCAAAATGAAAATAATATGAAGGTGGATAAGAGTAAAAATCAAAATGATAACGAAAATGTAATAGTTGAAAATCTAGAAATCACTAGAGAATAATCTGAATCTGCTAATGAAGCTAAAAATGATCAAACAAATCAACTGAAAGAAAAAGAATCTTTTAAATCACAATCTTTAGCACCCTATCCTAAAAGATTACAACAAAAAATACCTGAAAAACAAGGAAAAAATTAGAGAAATTTTTGAAAAAGTACAAGTTAACATTCCTTTGTTAGATCTATTGCAAAAAATGCCACCTTGTGCTAAATTTCTAAAGGATTGGTGTACTAAGAAAAAGAGTGAAAAGTTCTTAGAAAGGTCTTTTTAGCTAAGCAAAATAGTTCCCTATTTATGCCACAAATTCCTAAAAAGTTATCTGATCCTGGAATCCCTGTTATATCATGCACCATAGGAAATACCATTCTAGAAAGAACCTTAATAGACTTAGGTGCAGGTATAAATGTTATGCCAAGTGATATATTTGCATCCTTAGGATTAGAAGGCTCAACTCCTACTAGTACGGTTATTCAATTAGCTGATAGAAGTATAAGATACCCTAGAGGAAAAATAGAGGATGCCTTAATTAAAATCAAAAACTTTATATATCCTATTGATATTGTAATTTTGGATTCCCAACAAATTAAGCATAAAAATAGTCATACATTTTTAATTTTGGGAAGGCCATTTTTAGCAACATCAAGGGTAGTTACAAATTGTAAAACTGGAGTAATGAAGTTAGCATATGGTAATGAGGATACTCAATTAAATATTTTCAAACTAGAAATGTTTCAGGAATTAGAAATGTCCTTACATACCATAGACTTTTTAGAGGATGAAGGAGATATATTAGATGATGTGATTCAAGAAGAATTAAATAGGCAAATCAATTCTGAAACTTTAGAGGAAAGTGAAAGCATAAATATAGAAGGAGATCTGGAAGAAATTAATTTAGAAAATGATGATGTTCAATTAGGAGCTCTAGCTTCTGATGGGCAACATTTAGAATTAAAACATTTACCTCCTGAATTAACCTATATATTTCTGGAAGAGAAACGAGCCTGTCCAATCATTATTGCTTCAGATTTAAAAGAGGATCAAATAGATAAATTAATAGATGTAGTGAAAAGTTATAAAGAAGCAATAGGATGGACTATGACTGATATAAAAGGATTAAGTTCAACTTTATGCTGTCACCACATATATTTAGAAGAGAATGCTAAACCTGTTAGAATTCCTGAGAGGAGATTAAATCCAAACCTTAAAGAAGTAGTCAGGAAGGAAATAGTTAAATGGTTAGATAATGACATAATTTATCTGATTTCTGATAGCTCATGGGTTAGCTCAATCCATGTAGTTCCCAAGAAATCAGGATTAATAGTTATTAGGAATGAAAGTCAAGACTTGATACCTACTAGAATTCAATCAGGCTAGAGAGTATGTATATACTATAGAAAGCTGAATGCTGTGACTAGGAAAGATCATTTTCCCTTACCTTTTATAGATCAAATGCTGGAAAGATTAGCAGGGCAAGAATATTTTTGTTTCCTAGACGGGTATTCAGGTTATAATCAAATTCAAGTAGCATTAGAGGATCAAGAGAAAATAACTTTCACCTATCCTAATGGAACTTATGCTTTTAAGAGAATGCCATTCGGATTATGCAATGCACCAACTACCTTTCAAAGGTGTATGCAAGGCATATTTACTAGAATGACTAAAGATTTTTTAGAAATATATATGAATGATTTTACTGTATATGGCAACTCATATGAAATTTGTTTAAAAAATTTAGACCTAATATTAAAATGCTGTGTGGAAAAAAATCTAGTTTTGAATTGGGAGAAATGTCACTTCATGGTTAAACAAGGAATAGTCTTAGTTGTTGTGCGGAAAGATTAAACAAACGTGGAGGATCTAGGGGTGGCGTGGAGAAGAGATCTACGTGGAAGAGAGGATTGCGAGTGGAGAATTTGAAGAACAACGAATTTACGTGGTTCCCCAACACGGGTACGTCCATGGGTGATCAATCTATCGTGATTCCTTGCTGTATGGTTGCTGGTACAAAGAAGGGGGAGAACAAAATCAAGGGATGGTTTGGCATGGCATCCCTTGGACGAGGATGACACCTTGCATATATAGGGGCAACGGTTGGTGATACCCAAAAGACAAGTTTTCCCTTGTACAAATTATCAAAGAAATACAACCATATTCAATGACACATACATATACTTGATGGAAGACACACGCATCACAAATCTCCACCTTGTCTTTCATCAATCTTCACCACGAACAGGTGATGGATCACCAAGACCCAACTTGGGTCAGCAGCAGCAATAGACGTTGAGTAAGTCCAAGCAATGCTTGAACTTGCTTTCAACAACGCCCTTTGTAAACATATCAACCGGATTGTCCTTTGTGTTGACCTTCATAATCTTTATCCTGTCTTCATTCTTGAGGAAGTGATACTTAACATCAATATGTTTAGTTCTATCATGAAAGACATTATCTTTGGAGAGACAAATAGCGCTAAGACTATCACAGAAGATATCAGCTTTATCAATGCGCCAACCAAAGTCTCCAAGTAAGCCTTTCAACCAAATCCCTTCCTTTGCAGCTTCTGTCATAACCACATATTCAGCCTCAGTTGTGGACAGAGATACCGTAGGCTGAAGAGTTGATTTCCAACTCACAATAGAACCTGCAAATGTAAAGACATAACCAGATAATGATCTCCTTCTGTCAACATCACCTGCATAGTCTGAGTCTATATAACCAGCCATAGTACAACCCTGATCTGCTGCATACATCAAGCCAACACCTGGAGTTCCTTTCAAATATCTGAATATCCTTTTAATTGATTTCCAATGTTCCCTGCCTAGATTGGACATGAACCTACTAACAATACTCAAAGGATATGCCAGATCAGGCCTAGTGCATACCATAGCATACATAAGACTTCCAATTGCCTGTGCATAAGGAACTCGCTGCATATCAAGGTTTTCAGAATTAGTTTGTGGACACATCGCAGATGACAATTTGACATTTCTATCATAAGGTGTGCTAATGGCTTTGCATGAAGCCATACCAAATCTGCTAAGGATCTTCTCAATATACTTCTGTTGATTCAAAAATAGCTTACTAGAATTTCTTTCACGCCTAATCTCCATTCCAAGAATTCTGCCAGTTGAACCAAGATCCTTCATATCAAATTCTAATTTTAATGTGTCCTTCAGCTTCTGTATCACTTCGATATTCTTCGCAACTATAAGAATATCATCAACATACAATAACAAATAAACATGTGTACTCTTATCAAGAGTTTTAACATATACACATGAATCATAGTTGCTACGTCTAAAACCAACTTTAACTATAAAGGCATCAAACCTTTTGTACCATTGGCGTGGTGACTGTTTAAGTCCATACAAGGACTTATTTAATTTGCACATCCAATTAGATTTACCTTTCACCACAAACCCTGTTGGTTGTTCCATCCAAATATTTTCTTCCAACTCACCATGCTAGAAGGCCGTCTTTACATCTAGTTGTTCCAATTCTAAATTCTATGTTGCAGCAATAGATAACAAAATTCTAATAGATGTATGACATATAACAGGAGCAAATACTTCATTGAAGTCAACTCCTTCTTGCTGTGAATAACCTTTGGCGACTAATCTTGCCTTGTGCTACACACTTGCGTTGCCTTGAGTCCCAATCTTCTTCTTATAGACCCATTTGCAACCAACAATATTTGTGTTCTTTGGATGTTTCACCAGTTCCCAAGTATTGTTCTTATGGAGAGATTGGAGTTCCTCCTCCATAGCAGACATCCAAAGACCAGCTTCTGAATCTTTCATTGCAGCTTCATATGTAGGTGGATCAATAAAATCCTCCACCTCAACTACTACTTGTAAGGCAAAAGCAACCAAATTGTCGTAGCCATATCTAATAAGAGGTCTAACGTCTCTTCTAGGACGATCTTTGCCAATGGTTCTTGGTGGTGGTTGCTCCACCTCTTCCTCCTCAACTTCATTTTCCTAAGTTTCAGATGAGATTTCTCTAATTTCAACTTGATCAGTGATAGGCGGCTACTGTGCGTCATCTATCTCCATCTGTTCAGGAAGGGTGTGCTCAATTTCTGGTGTTTCACCTACTAGTTTATCTGTTGCCTGCAAAAGAGAATTCTCATCAAAAGTAACATCACGACTATATATTACTTTGTGAGACTCAATATCATATATCTTGTATCCCTTTACACCAACACCATAGCCCACAAATATGCCTTTCTTGGCACGTGGTTCCAGCTTACCATTGCTCACATGATAGTAAGCTAGACACCTGAAAATTCTGAGCTTTGAATAACTAGCAGATCTTTTCAATCATACCTCAAGAGGTATCTTCCCATCTAAGGCACTAGAAGGGGACCTGTTCACCAGATAGGAAGTTGTGTTAACAGCCTCTGCCCAAAACTTCTTGCTCAAACCTACATGAGACAGCATACAACGTGCCTTTTCTAGGAGTGTTCTATTCAATCTTTCAGCCACTCCATTTTGCTGAGGGGTATACCTGACAGTGTTATGCTGTGTAATGCCTTCATCTTTACAAAAGTTATCAAATTCTTGAGAACAAAACTCAAGACCATTATCAGTTCTAAGATATTTTACCTTTCTATCTGTTTGGTTTTCTACCTGCTTCTTCCAATGCTTGAAGCAAGAAAAAGCTTCACTTTTGTGTGTCAAAAAGAAAACCCAGTTCATCCTTGAATGATAGTCAATGATAGAAAGAAAATATCTGGAACCTGCAATAGAAGGCTGGCATGAAGGCCCCCAACAATCAGCATGAATATAATCAAGAACTCCCTTGGAGCTATGCTGACTACGTGCAAATGACACTCTTTTCTGTTTGCCAAAGACACAATGCTTGCACATGTCAATACAAGCAACCTTGTGCCCATCAAACTTGCCTAGACTACTTAGTTTCTGCATTCCTTTCTGCCCCAAATGACCCATCCTTGAGTGCCACATGACAGAAAAATCCTTCCCTCCACCTTGTCTCTAGCTTCTTCCCCTATTCTCTTGTTGCTGAGCTGAGAGGCCAACACCAATTGCCTCGTTTCTACCATGCACCATGTGCTTGAGCTCCCTGGAATGAAGTCTGGACCTCACTTCTTCTAGTGTAATTGAATCTCTTCCAACTACACAAGACTGAACAAAGTTTTCATAACTCAATGGGAGTGAACAAAGCAAGATAAGAGCTACATCTTCATCTTCTATGATTACTCTAATATTCTTGAGTTCCATCAGAATAGCATTTAGCTGATCTAAATGCTGCTTAAGAGGTACACCTTCTATCATCTTTAAAGAGAACAATTTCTGCTTTAACAACAATTTGTTTGTTAAAGACTTAGTCATATACAATGACTCAAGTTTCTGCCAAAGACCTAACGAGGTAGATTCATCAGCAACTTCTATTATAACTTCATCAGACAAACACAACAAGATGGTGGAGTGAGCTTTCTCCTCCTGCAATTCAAACTCTGGCGAATTTCTGTTCAGAGTAGTTTCCTTATTTAAAGGAGCCCAAATACCTTGTTGCTTTAGAAGTGCTTTCATCTTAATTTGCCATAAGCTGAAGTTATTCTTACCATCAAACTTTTCTATCTTCAACCTCGAAGTATTCATGTTTTCAAAACAACAAATAATCAGCAATACACACAAGATACAATGTGATTTCAACAAACACAATTCTACGGCAAGGTACACAATAGCAAGCAATATCTCAACAACAATATGCTACTGAAACTACTGATTTCAACGAAATGCAATCAGCCATAAGCCAAGCACACTACTTAGCACAAAACAGTAGCAAATACTCACACAAACCAAGCACAAAACCACAATCACAAAATGCCCAAAATCCGACAATCAAAGAGTCACTCATCTAGAAAAACTGTTGTGCCCTAGCCAGACGCCTCCTGCTGTATCTCTCTGAATATGAAACTTCTTACCATGAAAGTTTAAAGGAAAGAAGTTCAGGAAGCTTACTACACGACCTCAAAATTTGAGATGCAACGGAGTATGGACAAGGAAGGCACACGACTTGGCGTTGGAGTGTGCAGACTGGCGCCGACGACGACGACAGTTGCAGCAATGGGGGATATCCTTGCAGAAATGGCTTGAACCTTGATCAATCTCTTCGAAATTTTAAAGTAAGGAAGTTCAGGAAGCTTACTACACATATTAAAAATTTGAGACACAAGGGAGTACGGATGAGGAAGGCCCATGACTTGGCGACGGAGTGTGCAGACTGGCGCCACCGACGACGGCAGTTACAACAATGGAGAGATCCCTTGCGAAAATGGCTTGAACCTTGATGAAACTCTTCGAAACTTCAGATGCAAACCCAGAGATGTCCAACCTCACTCTGATATCAGTTGTTGTGCGGAAAGATCAAACAAACGTGGAGCATCTAGGGGTGGCGTGGAGAAGAGATCTGCATGGAAGAGAGGATTGCAAGTGGAGAATTCAAAGAACAACAAATTTACGTGGTTCCCCAACACGGGTACGTCCACGGGTGATCAATCTATCATGATTCCTTGTTGTATGGTTGCTGGTACAAAGAAGGGGGAGAACAAAATCAAGGGATGGTTTGGCATGACATCCCTTGGACGTAGATGACCCCTTACATATATAGGGGCAACGGTTGGTGATACCCAAAAGACAAGTTTGCCCATGTACAAATTATTAAAGAAATACAACCATATTCAATGACACATACATATACTTGATGGAAGACACATGCATCACATTAGGGCATGTTGTTTCTAAGAAAGGGTTGGAAGTAGATAAAGCTAAAATAGAAGTAATTTCTAATCTACCAGAACCTAAATCAGTAAAAGATATTAGATCATTTCTAGGACATGCTGGTTTTATAGAAGATTTATTAAAGACATTAGCAAAATAGCTAGACCTTTAACTAATCTATTAAAAGATATTCCATTTAACTTTGATAAAAATTGTAAGGAAACATTTTTCAAACATAAAACTAGCTTAATTTCAACTCCTATAATTCAAGCACCTGATTGGAGCCATCCATTTGAATTAATGTGTGATGCATCTGATTTTGCTGTAGTAGTGTTTGGACAGAAGATAGAAAAATCTCCTAGAGTGATTCATTATGCAAACAAAACCTTAAATGATGCTCAAGTTAATTACACAACTACTGAAAAAGAACTATTAGCTGTTGTGTTTGCCTTAGAAAAGTTTAGATCATATCTGATTGGAGCTAAAGTAATAGTATATACGGATCATTCAGCTTTAAAACATCTAATAATAAAAAAAGAAATTAAGCCTAGATTGATTTGATGGATATTATTATTACAAGAATTTGATCTAGAAATTAAAGATAAAAAAGGTTGTGAGAATGTAGTAGCAGATCATTTATCAAGATTACAAATAGAAAAATCAAATATTGAAATTAAAGATAATTTTCCTGATGAACAATTAATGACCATCAACACAATACCTTGGTATGCAGACATAGTTAATTACTTAGTTACTGGTTTAACACTTAAGGATTGGAATAGACAAGATAAGAAATTATTTTTCTCAAGAGTAAAATATTACTATTGGGAATACCCATACTTATTTAAGAAATGTCCTAATCTGGTTTTAAGGAGGTGTGTTCCAGAAACTGAATATCCGAGTATATTGTCTTTCTGCCATGACCAAGCTTGTGGAGGGCATTTTGGTTCAGGGAAAACTACTGCAAAAATTCTGCAATGTTGATTTTATTGGCCAACATTATTCAAAGATGCTCATAAATATTGCTTAAATTGTTTAAGATGTCAACAAATAGGAAGAATATCAAAGAGGAATATGATGTCTCTTAATCCTATTGTTGAGGTTGAAATCTTTGATGTGTGGGGAATAGATTTTATGGGTCCATTTCCTATGTCTAATCAATTTAAGTACATATTGTTGGGGGTGGATTATGTATCTAAATGGATAGAAGCTATTCCTACAAAAACTAATGACAACAAAGTGGTAATACAATTTATAAGAACCAATATATTTGCGAGATTTGGAATACCTAAAGCTATTATCAGTGATAGAGGAACTCATTTTTGTAATAGAAGTTTTAAAGCCTTAATGAAGAAATATGGAGTAAACCACAAAATTGCAACATCATATCATCCGCAAACAAGTGGACAAGTAGAAAGTGCTAACAAACAAATTAAGTTAATCTTAGAAAAAGTAGTAAATCCTACTAGAATAGATTGGGCTAATAGATTGATAGATGCACTTTGGGCTTATAGAACTGCTTATAAAACAAGCTTAGGTATGTCACCTTTTAGGCTAGTATATGGAAAAAGTTGTCATTTACCAGCTAAAATAGAACATAAAGCTTATTGGGCATTAAAAACTCTGAACACTAATTTAAATCAAGCTGTTGAAAATAGAAAAATGTAATTAATTGAACTAGAAGAATTTAGAAATGAAGCTTATTTGAAGACTATAAGAGAAAAAGAGAAAATGAAATTCTATCATGATAGGAAAATTATTCCAAAAAGCTTTGAAATAGGACAAGAAGTATATCTTTATATGGCTAGACTCCATAACCATCTAGGAAAATTAAGATCTAGATGGGCAGGACTTTACATAGTTTGAAATATTTATCCTTATGGAGATTGAAAATCCTAAAAATCAGAATATATTTAAAGTAAATGGACAAAGACTTAGACCTATTCTGAAAATACCAAAAAGTTCTTTTGGAATTATAGAAGTCAGAGTAGAGGACTACTCGAACTTTACTTAGTAAGAAATCAGTTTTTATGTTTATATAATAAAAATAAATAAATAATTATAAAATATAAAAAATTGTTGCGGTTTAATCGACCAAATCCATCGGTATGACTGGAACATAAAAATATGTATATTAATTTTCAATAAAAAATGTTGGTTTTATCGAAAAATAATATCGGTTCAACTAGGAAAAAAAATTAAGTCTGACCGAAACATAGTATCGGTTAAACCGGAAAAAAAAAAAATAGAAAAACTATTATCTTAAGTATTATTTATTTATTTATTATTATATATGTTTGTACGAGAAGTCCGTTGAGTTACGCTTAACTCAATGAGCTTACTCCGTTGAGTCTTGAGTTAGTCAACGAGCTTATTCTATTGAGTTAACTATAACTCAACGAAGTACTGTAGCTAAGACCGCAGATGAGAGAGCAATAGTTGGTTTGGGAAATGACCTGATTACCCGCCTAAACTTAAGGCTTATTTAAACTAAAACCTAGGGTTTTGGGGGCATTATTCGGCAAACCATTTGGAATTTAGAACAGTAGAGATCAGAGCGATTCTGTGTTGTTGTGTAACACCACAATGAGGAAGATGACACCTTAGTTTTGGGAAGATGCAGTTGACACAACACAGTTTCTGAAGGAATCTGAAGAATGGCCCACACGGTAAATGATTCGGAATACGACAAGAGAGAAAGAGCTACAAAAGGTAGAATCAGAACTCTTCAACTTGAGGAAATTTTTGGTTGATTTGGGTATACAAATACCCTAGATAGTAGAAACAAAAATAAAAGCAACAGCAGCAGGAGTAAAGAGAAGAAGAAAATCAAGCTGAAATTAGTCTGTAGCCTGTACAAGAAGAAGAAACAGAAATTAGGGTAGAAACTGAATTGCCCGTGACTCCATCCCAATCTGCCATAGAATCAGAAAGAATAGTGACAGAGCAGATTGGTAGTCAAGAGGAAGAAGAAAGAATAGAAAATGAAGAAGAAGCTGAACGAAGCCATTTGGACAAAAATGACTTTGCAGATTCCACTGAATTAAATGAAACAACTCAAGACAGAGTGGAGAGTTTTGCCGACTCACCACCACAAACAGAAGCAGAAGCAAAAATTAAGGAATTTGCAGAACATGTTCAAATTCAGCCTATGGTAGAGGAAGATCAAGAACAAACCCCTTTAGAACAACAAAGTCACATTCCTGATCCGATTGAAACAACAGTTTTGAATGAAGTACATTTTTAGAGTCAGGAAGCTTATAATAAATATCAAGAGATTATGGGTTATGATATTATTTATAGTAGACTAGTAAATTGGGATGGAATGCAAGAAATCAAAGAATTATTTGAATTCCAAGGTCTACTAAATTTTATTTCTCAAGAAAGAGGGCATGTAGTATATGAGAATCTAGTGCCCTGTTGTTATGTAAATTTGAGGGAAGAAGAAGGAAAATTAATTTCCAACGTGGAGGAAGCTGATGTACAGATAACACCAGAGCTTCTCCACAACATTTTTTGATTAAAGAATGAAGGATAGGAAATTTTGGAAAGTACAACTGCCGTTGAATGGACAGAACAGGAAATCAAGGATAGTTTGGCTATCAATCTTGGTATGCCTATATTAAACAGACTGAAGCATTTAAATGGTAAAGCACACATGGTAGCCAATATTTTGATTAAAAATGTCTACCAACGACAAGGCTATGACATAGAATTGAGTCAATTTGTCAAATGGGCCACGTTTGCAGTTGTAAATAGAATTCCAATAAATTGGTCTACAGTTTTTATCTCCAAGCTGAGAATAGTGAAGAAGAAATTGTTTTATGGAGATTTGATTCCACTGCTGATGGTGGATTGTATTGATTTCACAAAATGGGCATCAAAAAGGATCAAATCAAGAACCATTTCAATGAAAGAATACAGAAATTTTGTAGCTGCAGAGATAGTTGTACCTTCTAGAGGAATTACAGGAGTTGTAGAGAGAATTAATCAATTAGAGCAACAATTAGAAAAACTCTAAAAGGAAGTAGATGAACTTAGGAATAAAGACTAAATTGTATTGTTCGTCTACTTATATAGAATTGTATGAAAATTGTCTGATGTACTTGTAATGTAAATTGATTCATATTAATTAATATAAATTTTTTAGATGTACTTTTCATACGTGTTTTGAATGTGAAATGAATGGAATTTATTGAATGTTATATAATTTTTGGAACATTATGAATGAATGTTTAAAAAGATTTACAATTTGTTGAATGATAGGATTAAATAATAGATGCTTGAAAATTTTTGCATACTGCAAGGTAAAATGTAAATTCTACATAACATAAAATGACCTGCAAGTTAAATATTTATATAATGTTTAGATTTAAATGAATTTTGATTAGAATGATGCATTAATGACATAGATTTAACTTTATTTCAGTTAGCAGAATGAAAAGAAAAAAGCAGAGAGGTACTTATGAGGAGTAAACTTAGAGGTTCCTAAGTGTTAACTCAACGAAGTAAGTTCGTTGAGTTAAGCTTAACTCCACGAGGTCAGTAATATAATATAAGGTCACTCCATTGAGTTATCTGTAACTCAACGAAGTTAGTCCGTGGAGTTAGCAACAGTAACTGACTTTGTTCCGTTGAGTTATCTGTAACTCAACGTGGTTAGTTTGTGGATTAAGCAGAACGGTTATTCTTTTAACCACAAACGAAACTTCATCGGTTTAGCGGTTACCAAAATTTGAAATTAATAGTGGTACACGTACCCATAAAAATAGGAACCACAATGCACGTTACAAGACACGTTCTTACAATGAGATTTATTCACTTTATAGATGTGCATTATATATATAAAATAGAATGTTATTTACAAGTTACCAGCACTTTTAAAAGAAAGGAAAAGCGTTGGAGGAATTGGAAGGCGAAGCAGCTGATTCAACTTCATCCATCAACAAATATTTATTGGATGGAAAGCTTCAGACTGGTATGTAATCAATCTTCTGCTATTTATTTATGAGCACATGGACTCATTCTCTAAGCACTAAACGATTAGTAAGAACACCTACCCAAGAATATTCAACACAGAGGCGTACTGAAACATTTTCTAAATTGGATTTTAACGAAATTCTTTGGGGTGTAGCTAACATTTCTTTAAAAGAGAACGTAGAGATGGCTACTCCAGTAGAAAAACCATTAGGAGAAATTCTGTATCCTAAATTAGTTGATGAACCTTCATGTATTCGATTGCCAAACTTTGAGGGAGAGAGGCTTGAACTGAAATCTAATTATATTAGTCAATTGCCACATTTTCATGGATTAGAAAGAGAGGATGCCTACTATTTCCTTAGAGAATTTAATGAAGTTTGTCAAATGATGAAAATGCCGAACATGAGTATAGATGCTATTAAACTTAGATATATCCCTTTTGCTTTAAAAGACACAGCTAAGAGATGGTAATATACTCTGTCACCTGATTCAATTTCTACATGGAATGAATTTTGCTTTGTTTTTCTGGAAAAATATTATCCAACACATCAAACTATTAAAAAGAAAAAAGAAATATTAATGTGTAGTCAAAAACAGGGTGAATCATTCTAGAAATATTTTGAAAGATTTAAAGATTTACTAACTCAATGTCCACATCATGCAATGAGTAAAGCACAATTAATAGGTATAATTTATGAAGGCATAGATGTTTCAACGAAATCTTTATTAGTATCTACTTGTCAAAATGGATTTCTAAAACTATGTAGTGAAGAAGCATGGGCATATTTATAAAACTTTGCAAAAAGAACTGCATAGTGGGAAAACTCGGCTGAAGCTATTGTAGATAAAAAAATATTGCCAAGAGGAATGCATGAAATAGATTCAAGTACTATGCTTGAAGTGAAATTAACTGAATTAACAAAGACAATAGAAGAGTTATCATTAAATCAAAAGCTAGCAGAAAAGAATGCAAACATTAATGATTTAGATATTATTTATGCTAGAAACTAAAAAGATAACTTTGGAAATTCTTATAATCCTAATTGGAGAAATCACCCGAATTTATCTTAGAGAAACAACAATTTCCAAGGAGGAGAAAATATAAATGAGAAGAATATAAGTTATGAAGCATTACTTGAACAAGGATCTAGAATAGAGAAATTAGAAAAGATAATCCAACAATTAAACAATTGTCTAGATTTTGTATTTGGTAATGCTGCAATTCAAAATCAGAATAGAAATATACCACTTAGACAGAAGGAATCAATGGAAGTTAGACCTACTGAAGGATGGCCAGTACAAGCAATACCTAACCCTGCCAATAGAATTGTTAATGAAATTGATACCTCTTTTGAGAGGGTAGCTGAATGAAGCAATATAACTGAAGCAACTATCTGTATATATATGTTTATTTATAGTTAATAGTATCGTAGAGTTAGTCCTTAACTCAACGAACTTAGTCCGTTTAGTTATGCCCTAATTCCACAAGGGTGTGCAGTAGTTATGTTAATTTTTGTCTCTGCTAAACTTTTGTTTGTGTTATATAGAATCGACAAATGGAATTGATGCAATTACCGTTGGATGCACTAAGGGAACTACTGAGTAACTTATCAGCTAAAGATCTATGCACTTGTAAAATTATATCCAATGGGGGATGCACTTGTTAATTAAATTTCTATATTGCACTATATTTCAAGACTTATATTACCCATAATTAATATCATTTATCCACCATAGATATATAATATCATGCAAAATTACTTATAAAATTCATTAAAAATGGGCAAAATTAAAGCTTGAACACCCCCCCACACTTAAGCTTTGCTAGTCCTCTGGCAAAATTTAAAGAAGAAAAGATTAAGGAATCCCTTTTAAACAAACAAACACAATAAAGAAAATTAAGGAAAATTAAATTCTCACCAAGTAATGCAACAATACTTATAGATAATCTCCACTCACAAGTTGAGTTCTTGTAATGGTGAGGAATATAGAATAGACATCTAATGCCAACCTAAGGAAAATAAGTTTTTAAGATACTATTAAGTGCAAAGTGCTTAGACCCATAATCAATAGCATCTAGGTTCATCTCACTTAATCCAAGAATACATGAAGGTTTCTTTAGGCTTCTATCCTCTAGTACATTGCCCCTTTATTTTCAATTGAGTTTTTTTTTTTTTTATTCTATAAAAGTATTTTCTTTATTCATTCTATAGAACAACTTCTTCTTCTTCTTCTTTTTTTTTTTTTTTTTTTTTTTTTTTTTGAAACCTCTCTTTTCTCACATCCTACCACTACCCTTAGGATACCTCCCATAAAGGGTTTACACGTGAAGACTAAGAGGTTACTTAGCCTCCGTCCCCAGCAACCTTATGAGAATGGGTATCAAACCTTATTCCCAAATTCATATATCTACCCTTCTCATGGGACAACCTATTGGAAAGATTTCCTAAGCCACTCCTCAAGATTCATGTCATAAGAAGAGTCCTCTAGATACCACATGATTAAGAGTCTAGTGCAAGAATGCGTATATGTTATAAGTAAGAAACTATGGTTGGCATCCCAAATGCATATTCCTATCCTCACCTTAAAGATAAGCTCAGCTCTAAGTGTAAGACATCATAAGGAAAGAATATTATTGAGGAAAATTCAACATGCCACAAAAAGAAATTAAGTTTAAATGAAAACAAAGCTAAAACTAATAAAGAATTAATGATCTTAACCTTAAGAGCATACAATGGAGATTGAGTAGCATGCTAGTAAGGCTAAGATGCAATAATTCAAAATCAAAATTAAACTAACAAAGCTATTTCCTAAAAAAAAATTGACATGCAAGTTCTTATCATGGATACACAAAAAACATGGTGGCATGCAACATATAGAACGAATTTTCAAACTTACCACCAACCTGCTTGTGAAAGAAACTTACATTTGGAAAATTTTCAATTTCATTGCTGTAGTATGCATCCTAAAACATTTTTTTACTTTCTCCTCCCCCCTGCACTTAGTTCCTGCATTGTCCTCAATGTAGAAAGGATTGTTTCAACAATAAGAATAAGTAAAAAAATGTTAGTGCATGCCTGTTGTGCACTGCTCTTCAAGTGGTGTAGATAAATTGTATTTAACTCTAATTATGGTTGAACATCAATTTGTCAAACAAACACATGATATAATGATAAAGTCTTTCAACCCATTCTACACCCTTCAAGTGTTTGAAAATCATGCATATAAAATTTAGACATGAACTTGCAATAATCAATTTTATTGTTAACTACTAACACAATAATACATATAATGAAAAATTACTAAAAATTAAGAAAAGAAAAACTACATCTACAACTAAATACATATAAAAACTAATTATAATTGGGTTCCAACAACAAAGCACTCTCTCCATGATTGTAGGTTTTTCCAAGATAATATTCTTTAAGTCTTTGACCATTCACTACAGTTTTAAATCCTATCTTACAATTTTCTATAGCTATAGCTCCATGATTATATATATGTTTAATGATGAATGGTCCTGTCCATCTAGTCTTAAATTTTCCAAGGAACAAATGTAATCTAGAGTTATATAATAAAACTTCTTGTCCCTCATGAAAGTCCTTTCTTAAAATTTTCTTGTCATGGAATGCTTTTGCTCGTTCTTTTGCAATCTTTGCATTTTCATAAGCCTCTCTTCTTATTTCTTCCAACTCATTGAGTTGATATTTCCTTGCTTTTCTTGCATCATTAACACACATGTTAAATGTTCTAATAGCCCATTCTGCTTTATGTTCTATTTCTATAGGTAAATGACATGCTTTCCCATAAACTACTCTAAATGGTGACATTCCCAACACAATTTTATGGGCAGTCCTATAACCCCAAAGTGCATCATTAAGCTTTTCTACCCAATCCTTCTTACTTGGTTTGATTACTTTTTCGAGCATGTGCTTGATTTGTCTATTGGATACCTCAACTTGCCCACTTGTTTGAGGATGATATGGTGTTGCTAACTTGTGAGTAACCCCATACTTCCTCAAAGCCATTTGAAATACTCTGTTGCAAAAGTGAGGTCCATTATCACTAATTATAGCTCTTGGAATACCAAATCTAGCAAAAATGTTAGATCTAAGAAAATCAACAACTTTAGCATCATTTCTCTTAGTTGGGATAGCTTCAATCCATTTAGAAACATAATCAACAGCCAACAAAATATAAGAATAACCAAAAGAAATGGGAAATGGTCCCATGAAATCAATGCCCCAAACATCAAAAATTTCAACTTCAATGATAGGATTCAAAGGCATCATATTTCGTTTGGAAATTTTTCCCATTCTTTGGCATCTATCACAATGTCTACAATGATCTTTAGAGTCTTTAATTAGAGAAGGCCAATAAAATCCACATTCAAGAATTTTCAAAGAAGTTTTTCTATGGCTAAGATGACCTCCACAAGCATGATTATGACAAAAATTTAAGACATTAGCAATTTCATCTTCAGGAAGACATCTTCTTAAAATTTGATCAGAACCTATTTTATACAAATAAGATTCCATCCAAACATAATGTTTAGCCATGTACCTCAATCTTTTCTTATCTGGTTTAGATAAATCAGTTGGTATTAACCCTGTAGCAAGATATTTAGCAATGTCTGCAAACCAAGGTAACTTACCAACTAGAAATAAACTCTCATCAGGAAACTTTTCATTAATCACATTATTGTATGCTGGAATATTTTCTAATCTAGAGAGGTGATCAGCAACTAAATTTTCTTTTCCAACCTTATCTTTAATTTCTATGTTGAATTCTTGCAACAATAAAACCCAATGAATTAATCTTGGTTTTGCATTTTTTTTACTCATCAAATGTTTAATAGCTGCATGATTAGTATGCACAATAACTTGATTGCAAACTAAATATGGTCTAAATTTATCTAGAGCAAAAACAACAGCAAGAAATTCTTTTTCTGTGGTAGTATAATTTACTTGAGCTTCATTCAAAGTTTTACTAGCATAGCATATGACATGATGTTTCTTATCAATTATTTGCCCAAGTACTGCACCTACTGCATAATTGGAGGCATCACACATAATTTCAAAAGGATAATCCCATATTGGGGCATGAATTATAGGAGGAGATATTAATGCATGCTTAAGTTGATTAAAGGCAGCAAGACAATGTTCATCAAAAACAAACTCAAAATCTTTTGCAAGTAAATTAGTTATAGGTCTTGCTATCTTGCTAAAATCATGAATAAATCTACGATAAAAACCAGCATGTCCTAAAAAGCTTCTAACCTCCTTAACAGATTTAGGTGGCTGCAAATGAGATATAACGTCAATTTTTGCCTTATCCACCTCAATCCCTCTATTAGATATCACATGCCTAAGAACTATGCCTTCATTCACCATGAAATGGCACTTTTCCCAATTTAAAATAAAATTCTTTTCAACACATCTTTGAAAAACCATATCTAAATGATGTAAAAAAATATCAAAATTTTTGCCAAAAATAGAAAAGTCATCCATGAAAATTTCTAAAAATTTTTCATTCATATCATAAAAAATTCCTGCCATGCATCTTTGAAATGTTGCAGGCGCATTACATAAACCGAAAGGCATACGCCTAAAAGCATAGGTTCCGCTTGGACAAGTAAAAGTAGTCTTTTCTTGATCCTCAGAGATTATGGGTATTTGATTGTACCCAGAGTATCCATCAAGAAAACAATAAAATTCATGTCCAGCTAACCTTTCTAGCATCTGATCAACAAATGGCAATGGGAAATGATCTTTATGAGTTGCAGAATTCAATTTACGATAATCAATACATACCCTCCAACTAGTTTTTATTCTAGTAGGCACTAACTCATGATCTTGATTTTCAACTACTGTAAAGCCCGATTTCTTAGGTACTACATGCACAGGGCTTACCCACCTACTATCACTAATAGGGTATATAATGCCATTGTTAAGCCATTTAACTATCTCCTTCTTTACCACCTCACTCATTTGGGGATTTAATCTATGTTGAGGTTCTCTAAAGGCATAGTTCTCATCTTCTAGGATAATTCTATGTTGAACTATAATGGGACTAACTCCTACAATATCACTCAATTGCCAACCAAGAGCTCTCTTGTTTTAACTTAATATCTTCATTAATTTTTCTTCTTGGTTTGAGGTTAAGTTTGCTCCAATTATAACAGGATATTCATTTTGCTTATCTATAAATGCATATTTCAGATTTTGTGGGAGTGCTTTTAATTTATTCCTTTCCTTAACTTCTAAAATCAAGTCATTATTCATTTCATGCTCACCACTATTCTCTTGTAAAGATGCCTTGTGTTCTAGATTATCTTCAACATCTAGAAAGCAAATTTCAGCACTAAGTTCTTCCTCATTACTACTATTTTCAACTTCTTCAAATAATTCAGAAATGCTTACACTAATGTTGTCATGATCTCAGATGGTGGATGTTCTAACCCTCTTTGTGAAAAGATGCCATGATCTCAGATGGTTAAATCTATAAAAAAGGAGATCAACCTGCTCTAATACCAATTGTTAGGAACGAATGGCTTCACTAGAGGGGGGGTGAATGGAGAATAGTGTGAATTTAAGCCTATTTTTCACTTTACTAACTAATTTGATTAATCAGTTTGCACAAGTAATAATCAGATAAAAATATCATGCACAATGGAAATAAAGGTAAGAAACACAAGAGAATTTTAGGTGGTTCACTAACTCGGCTAGTCCACCCCCAAGGGTCACTTGGGCTTCACTGAGTGTCTCAACACTTACACACTTGCTTTCAAGTCGAAGCAAGAACCAACCACATAGAAGTTTTCAAGTATAAACTCTAGAAGCCAACACTTAGAAATTTTTAGGTATAAACTCTAGAAAAACCAACACTTAGAAGTTTTCAGGTATAAACTCCAAAAAACCAACCTCTTGAGTTTTCAGGTCAAAACTCAAACCAACAACTGAATTTAGCTTTCAGGTTGAAGCCATGAACCAAATGATCCTTCTTGGATCAAACTTTCAGCACATGGAGAGCTTTAAGAATCTTCTTGTAAATCCAGCTTTCTATCGATTCTTTGTTGAACTGAATTTGAGCTTTCTCCTATATCAGTAATTGATCTGCAATGTATACTATATCTCTGTATGTAATTGTATCTATAATCTCACTTGTAAGCTCTGCTGAATATTGAAAGATCTGTTTGTATTTATGCTTGAATATCTAATGATCATAATTTCTCCTCAACGGATGTATTCTACTGTACTTGGTAAATAATCAGACCTAAATATGGTAAGTTACCGTTGTCTGATGTTCAGTAAGTAACCTTCCGAAAATCTCAGGCTTTCGGATGGTTATAAAAATAACTTATCGAAAAGCATCAATAACTTACCGATTCATCACTCAAATTTTGTTATTAGAGTCACGTGAGGATTTTAAGTTGCTCACGTGTAATGTCAAGTGTTCAAAGTCTTGTATTCAACTTATCGAAAAGAACTCCTGACTTTCGGATAGTTGACTATTGTAACTCTCTGAACTTTCTTTTAAGTCTCCGACAACTATCTCTTCAATTCTGCATGTGCATAAAAAAATAACTTAAGTTTTGGATAGTTAAGAATGTAACTCACCAAAACTTCCCATTTTTCGAATAGTTATCTTTCTAACTCTCCGAAAACCCATTTGAGCATCTGTCTGGAATTTTGCACGAGGGAAATTCAATGACTTAAGTTTTGGATAGTTAAACTGTAACTCACCGAAAATCTCTTGAAATTTCGGATAGTTATTTTTCTAACTCTCTGAAAACTTAAATGATCTTCTTTCTGGAATTCTGCACGTGGCAATTTTAATAACTTAAGTTTCGGATAGTTAAACTGTAACTTACCGAAACTCTCTTTGAAATTTCAGATAGTTATCTAACTCTCCGATTTTCCATTTTAAGCTTTCAATTGCCGGCTTCTCCATTTTGCACGTGCGTAATAAGATGACTTAAGTTCTGGAAAGTTATACCTATAACTTTCTGAAAAACTCGAATAGTTATCTAACTCTCCGAAAGAAAACTCGGATAATTATCTAACTCTCTGAAAAATCCCTTAAGATTCTATTTTGTATTTCTGCACGTGGTTAATTGAATGACTTAAGTTTCAGATAGTTAGCCTTTCTAACTTTCCGATTTTCCTTTTTCTTTTGGATAGTTAACTCCATAACTCTCCGATCATTTAACCAACTTAACTGTCTGATTAAATAACTCTCCGAAGGCTTTGTAAAATCGGATAGTTATCCTTCTAACTATCCGATGGACTTGCTGTTGTTTTACTCTTTGGACCTGTAACTGTCTGATTTCCTGTAACTTTAAGGTAGTATCATCAGGAACCTTCTCCATCTGTTCGTCTGCATGGAATTTGTTCTATCTGCCTTCTAATCTAATGCTGCACTGACTTAACTGTGAAATACAATATGTTTCCTCACATAGGTTTTGCATTCTCAAAATATTAGGGTCCTAACATCTTTAACTAAAATTTGGACTCAAAAGACATCATCTATTGAAGAGTCCAAAGATTTAAATACATATACTCTCAATGATCTCATAGGAAATTTGACAGCCTATGAAATACAACATTTAGATCCAAAAGGGAAAAATCCTAGAAGGGATCTAGCTTTTGAGGCTGACAAAGTCTTAGAAGTCACTAGTGATTCTAACAATAATTTACTGTTGTTGACTAGAAAATTTAGAAATCTGTTGAAGAAACGTAGGAACTTCAGGTCAGCAAAGACATCTAGAGATATGGAGAAGAAGTCATTCACAAAAGACAAAATCATATGCTACAAGTGCAACAGACCGGGTCACTTTCATACTAATTATTTGCTCAACAAAGATAAGAAGAATTCGAGGAGGAATTTTAGGAGTAAGAAATTCAGAAAGAGAAGGGCACTTAAAGTGACATGGGATGACTCTTCAACTTCACAAAGTGAAGAAACAAAGGATTCAACATCAGACAATGAATCCTCATCAACATCAGATTCAGAAGAAAATCTAGCAAGCGTATGCTTCATGGCAAAATCCAGTGAGGTACACAAATCAAAATGGATAATGGACAGTGGAGCATCCAACCACATGGTTGGAGATATACGATTACTTACAGAAATAACAAAGACCAAGAATGGACAAGTTACCTTTGGAAATAAAAGTAAAACAAATATCCTTAGGTCTAGCAAGGTTCAGGTAACTTAGAAATGCTTTATAAATGATGTCTTATTAGTGGAAAACTTAGGTTTTAAATTATTGAGTGTTCCTATTTTAATGAAGTTTTACAGAGTAATTTTTGAAAAAGATTCCTGTAAAATTATGGACATGCTACAAATGAAATTTTATTCACTACATATAAGAAAGGATCCGTTTGTATTCTGAATTTTCCTTCTGATATTATTAAAGACAATGCTTGCTTAATTGCAAAAACATATGAAGTTATTTTATGGCATAGAAGGCTAGGACACTCAAATTTAAAATTATTACAAAAGCTGTCTAAATAGAATCTAGTTAGAGGTTTACCTAGTATTAAGTACTCGAAAGAGTTTATGTGTGATGCATGTCAACTAGGTAAATTACATAAAACATCCTTTAAAAGTATAAATGAAATAACAAGCAAAAGAGTATTAGAACTAGTGCATATGGATTTATTTGGACCTACTAGGACAACCAGTCTAGGAGGTAAACATTATGCTTTTGTACTAGTTGATGACTATTCTAGATTTACTTGGGTCTATTTTCTAGCTAATAAAATTGAAGTTTTTGAAATATTTAAGATGTTCTGTAATAAAGTTCAGAATGAGCAAAATGTTAGAATTCAAAAACTTAGGAGTGATCATGGTATAGAATTTGATAATGATCAAATGGACACCTTTTGTGAAGAATTAGGCAGATCATAGGTACTCATTTCCAAGAGCTCCTTCACAAAATGGGATAGTAGAACGTAAAAACAGATCACTTCAAGAAATGTCTAGAACCATGTTAAATGAGAATAAGTTACCCCTATTTCTCTGGGCAGAAGCAGTTCATACAGCATGCTATGTTATAAATAGAGTATATCTAAGACCAATTTTAGATAAAACTCCTTATGAGATATGGTATAACAAGGTTCCCAAAATAAGTTATTTAAAACCCTTTGGCTGTAAGTGTTTTATTTTAAACACTAAGGAACGAAGAGACAAATTTAAATCCAAATCAGATGAAGGTATTTTTGTTGGTTATTCCATTAGAAGTAAAGCATATAGAGTTTATAATAAATCAACAAAAACCATTGAGGAAACCCTACATGTAAAATTTCATGAAAATTCTCATTTAGATGTTAGACATGCTGAAAACTTTGATTTAGGAATTCTCCTAGAAATGGTATCAAATGATGTTGACAGAGAAATTGAGAGATTATCGGATGGAATAAGAACTATAAACTTAAATGATGAAAATTTAGAAGAAAATAGTGTCATACCTATAGAAAATATAGAACAACATAGAAATTGGCGTTATGCTTCATCTCATCCTATCGATTAGATAATAGGCGATCCTAATCAAGGAGTTAGGACTAGGTCATTAGTAGTCAACATCTGTGGTGCTTATTCATTTGTTTCTTTACTAGAACCTAAGAAAATTGAAGATGCCTTAGAAGATGAATTTTGGTATTTAGCTATGCACGATGAGCTAAATCAATTTATAAGAAATGAGGTATGGGATCTAATTCCACCACTTGAAAATCAGTTCATAATTGGAATAAGGTGGGTATTTAGAAACAAAGTAGATCAAGATGGACATATAGTTAAAAATAAAGCTAGATTAGTTGCTCAAGGTTACAAGCAAGAGGAAGGAATTGACTATGATGAAACATTTGCTCCTGTTGCTAGACTAGAATCAATACGAATTTTGTTAGCTTATGCTTGTTATATGGATTTCAAATTATATCAAATGGATGTTAAGACTGCTTTTTTAAATGGATATATAAAAGAAGAAGTGTATGTAAAACAACCTCTAGGTTTTGAAGATTCAAAACATCCTAAGTATGCTTATAAGCTTAAGAAGGCACTATATGGCCTTAAACAACCTCCTAGATCTTGGTATGAGAGATTATCTAAATTCCTTATGGAAAAAGGGTATTCTATGGGAAAGGCAGATCACACTCTTTTTATCAAGAAGATCAAAAAAGATAAATTGGTAGTTCAAATCTATGTAGATGACATCATATTTGGAGCAACAAATGGTAAATTAGTTGAGTACTTTTCGAAAGACATGACTAATCAATTTGAAATGAGTATGATGGGTGAACTATAATTTTTTCTAGGCTTACAAATTAAGCAATTAAATCAGGGTACTTTTATTTCATAAGAAAAATATACTCAAGATTTATTAAAGAGGTTTGGTTTAGACAACACTAAAACAAAGAATACACCAAGAGTACTATCACCAAGTTGGATAAAGATGACTCTGGAAAAACTGTAGATGTAAAACAATATAGAAGTATGATTGGTTCATTACTTTATTTAACAGCTAGCCGACCAAATATTATGTTTAGTGTGTGTACTTGTGCTAGATATCAATCTAATCCTAAGGAATCACACCTACTTGCTGTTAAACAAATTTTTAAATATCTATTAGGAACCATCAATTTTGGATTGTTTTACTTTAAACACAGTTCTTTGAACTTAGTAGGTTATAGTGATGCTGATTTCGCAAGATGTAAGTCTAAAAGAAAAAGCACCAGTGGCACTTGTCAATTATTAGGAAATTCTTTAGTGTTATGGTTTAGCAAAAAGCAAAATTGTGTAGCATTATCTACAACTGAAGCTGAATATATAGCTACTGCACTTTGTTGTGCTCAAATAATGTGGATCAGACAAACTTTAAAAAATTTTAATTTAGACTATGAACCAACTAAGATTTTATGTGATAGTAGTTCTGTAATAAGTTTATCTAAAAATCCTGTCTTACATTCATGAGCATAACATATAGAAGTTCGACATCATTTTTTGAGGGATAATGTTATAAAAGGAAAAATAGTATTAAATTTTGTTACTACCATAGAACAATTAGCAGATCTATTTACAAAACCCTTAGATGAAAATACTTTTTCAAAATTACGATTAGAACTTGGTATCTGTAGGTTATCTGATATTTAAATGGTTCTGTTCATTACTTTTTGGTTTGTTATAAAGGAAGCTTTAGAATTTAATGTCTTTATTATTAAATATATATATATATCTTTTTTTGAATTACAGTTTTCTGGTAGTTAAGAATTTATGAAATTCTGATTTTTATTGAAGTCAATTTATTTAAGAAAAATTCAAAAAAGATTACTTAAGGAAAGTTAAATTGATTCAATGTGAGTGCCAACTATATTTTTCTTACTTATGTATATGCTATTACAAAGATTTTAACAGGAAAATACATAGAAAGTATGTACTTTTTATTAAAGGAAAGTTATTAACATTCTATTAGAAAAATTAAGTCTTGCGGTTGACTCTAATTTAATTTACTATCTTGTTTTATTTTTTGTTTGTTTTTGTCTGCAATTACTTAAGTAATTAAGTCTGTTGGAGGATCTTAAACCCTACTCACTTAAACCAACTGGTTTGGGATGTGTTGACTGAAAACTCATTTTGCAAGTAATTCAGATTACAATTAAAAATTAAAAAAAAAAACCTATTCTCACTTGTCATTAAGTAATTGGTTATCTTTCCCCTAAGCAAGGGATTGTGATCACGTAAAAAGATGATATCGTGGGAGGTAATAAATAAAATATATATATGAATATAAACAAAAAAAAAAAGGAAAAAGGGGCAATGTACTCAAGCTTAATTTATCTTTCAAGGTGTTATAACAATCCTACCATAATTTGTGCATATAATCTTTATTTTTTTTCTTGTTATTATCTACTCTTTACACATAATGTACGATATTTATTGTCTTAAGTTTGTGTACTCATTATTGAATTCTTTTAAGTTCTTGAAGGTATATCTTTATGAATTATCTTTTGTAAACTGAATAAGATAAAAGCTAGAAAGTCTAAATTGTTAAATCTACTACTTCTTTCTGTATTTAATTTATATTTTTAAAAAAAAAAAAATTAGAGAGACTCAAATCTATTTAAGGCTTAATATCCTTTTTAAGTAAGCTATTTGACCTTTTAAAGCCAAATATATTGAAGGGCTTGGCAACCCAGTTTAAGTACGTCATAGATTCTTTACACTACATTTATGTAGGGGGAGCAATTTCTCGTATAATAATTCATCTCTTATGAACTATTATATGTTTTCATGAAAGAATTTGCATAATTTCAGGAAATACACTTTAATTAAGTACATTTTTGAACTATCGGTGACTTGTAGGCTTTTTAATTCCTAAGTATCCAAATTTTCTATTGTTTCGGCAAGTTATATTGCAAGTATCGGATAGTTATGTTTTAAAACATTCAGTAGAATATTTTATTATTTCTTGTAGTACACGTGTTGAAACCATAATGCATGACTTAAGTTTTGTTTCGGAAGGTTATTTGTAACTCTTCGAATTGTGCCTATGCATCGGATAGTTAGGTTTATAAGTCTCTGAAACTATCTAAACACCTTAAGTTCAAATTGTGCACGTGTTGAATTTCATTACTTTATAATGTCTCAGTTGAAACTCGAACAGTTATGTTTAACTCTTCGACTTTCACACCTATCCATTCGAGAAACTCGAATAGTTAACTTAATATTATTATATTTTTTGAAAGACTTAATCTCTGACAATAACTATTCATGTTTGTCGTATATTTATGTGCTTTACTACTCACAAAACTCGAATAGTTATCATAAGTCTTCGAGTTTTCTCACTTTTCACTTAGCTAGAAGTTATTTTCTTTGCACAAACAGTTATGCTAAGTATTCTGCTTTTGTTGGTTGTAAAACTCATATAATTATTGTAAGCACTCGAGTTATTTATCAGTAACGGATCTTATATTTATGATTTCAATGATTGAATCCGTTTATCTGTTTATAAACTCGAAGAGTTATAAATATTTTACTAACAACCTTTCATGTTTCTACCTTGGTAAAACCTTAGTTTCGTAATCTTCACTTCCACTAAGTTCTACAATGCACAATGAAGCTTAATCGACAATGTCAGGACGTGGAAGAGGATGTGGTAGAATGACAAAAGTGCAGAAAAGAGAGCTGAAACTTCAGAAAATGCAGAATGAAATCAACGACATCTATTCAAGGTACACTTTTACAAATGAAATACTACATGAAATTAGAAAAGCTGTTCAAGATGAGAAAAATTTCTGTTGGAAGTTTATTCGTAATTATGCCGAAACACAGTTTAGACTAAAATAAACTGAACTTTACAACCTAACCCTACGGTTGTTACAAGTTCTGGACAGATACTTGAAAAATTGGTATAGTCTATCACTTATTATGGAAAGAAATGGGGACCAATGATAGAAAATGCAAATAGGGAATTAGAAACATTGTATTCCCAACATTATTTTTCCCCGACTATTTTAGATGACATTCAACAGTACATAAATGAATAGAAAACTGCCATTAGCAAAATGGGCCTTCGAAGTGAAGGACAAAGAATTTATCAACTAAAAATGGCAGAGGTTGAGAGCTTAAAACTATATATACCATTATTACAACCTAGGCATCATGGTGAAGGACCATCAAGACCCCAGGTGCCTTTAACAAGAGAAATTAAGACAATTTTAGAACCTCCTGAACAACCTGAAACACTATAGACATATAGTTAGAAAAAGAAAAAGACAATTGAATATTTTGGACTAACTGCAGGTGTACAAGGAATATTGCAGCAAAAGAAGAATCAATGAAAAATGGAAAACTATGCTCCATTGCAGAAGCTGGACAAACATTTTTGTCAGGAATACTAGCAGATGTAACAAATATTGGCTTACAAGCATATACTCTAAGGTATTGTGTCACATTAGTGCATAATGTATCTTTTCATACAATGGATAGTTTTTTACACAATATTGCAAGCACACATTCTTTTCCTACGGAAAGAGAGCATGTAGGCAATTTTGATGATACATATACAGATGATATCAATTTTGATGATATTTTTGATGATATAGACACTGAGTCTATGAATATAGAAGATATTTCATCTGAAGAGGAATGTACAAATATTCTTCCTCTAACTGTATCACGGATAGAAAATTTTGATTTTTGGTATAGTTGCTTATACTACAGTTTATGCATATGGTTATGTTTGTTATAGTATATAATATACTTGTTGATAAATGTATGTAATCAACAACATACACAGTTACAGATTGAATATCAGACTACCTATGTCTCAAGAATAGAAATTTCAGAAATACAGGATGATTCTATTATATAGACAGATATAGAACATTCTTTTATATAGAGACAATTGTTGTATAGATCAATTATAGACATACATGTTGCTGATAGACAGATTGATACAGATACTGTTGCTACTGAAATGTTTCCAGAAGAACAAATAGAAGAATTTCAGCAGATTATTGATACAACAATAACAAATATTTCAAACATTTATACTAGTTTTGATGGAAATTCCACTAGTTCTGAAAGATCTGAAAATATAGATGCTACTAATAATATTGAAACAAGTCCCAGATCAGAACATCATGACAAGAAAATACCTAATCTTGAATAGAGTTTAGATGAAAATACATTATTATGGTTCAGAAATAGTTCCTGTTATGACAAATTTCAAACATATAAAACTTTTACAGTTTTATATTCAAGACCAATTAAGTTTAAAGAGATGGCACATATACAAGAAATGTTTGAATTTCATGGCTTGTTGACTCTACTTCCACAACAGCCAGGCCATCTTGTTATACCCGAACTTATCAGCTATTTTTACTCAAACTTAACAGTGGAAAACAGTATTCCTATTTCTAATATACAAGAAAATGACATATATTTAACTCTCGATTTACTTTATCAAGTACTTGGTTTGAAAAATGAAGGAGTTAAATTATCAGAAAGAAAACAGGTTTATCATTTGGGATGGGACATTCAAACTTTAGCCAAAGATCCAATTGCCAACAAACCATTGAGGTTACTAAATAACTTAAATGGCCAAGCACGTTTTATTACAAAAATACTGCATGCTTCATTGTTTCAAATGTTTGGTCATGGTGCAGAAGTTGGCAGATGTTGTCTTTATGCTACATATGCATTAATTATCCATATACAGGTGAATTGGTATGATATTTTTGTTTCTCATATCTTACATTTGCAGAGTAAATTATTTTATGGTGATACGATTTTGAGAATTATGGCAAGTCAAACAGATATTACACTGTAAAATGTCAATTTGTGCATTTTATATATGTTAATTCATACATATTAAGGATTATAAGTCATCATTATATATGTTCTTATAAAGGATTACATGACAATCATATTTTTAGACATATGCATGAATTAGGGATTAAATAGTTGATAATGTACAAATTTATCCTTTATCAATTAAACACCTAGTCAATAGCCCTTGTATTAGACATAATTCTTATAATTCTTCAATGTATGACTTTATATACATTGTATGATTGCCAAATCACTTAAATATGATGTTAAACTAAAGAACTTTAAGTAATTCATGTATGTACATGTGAAAAAGTTGTAGACCAAAACCTTCCTAATTTGGCAACTTTCCATATATGGCAACTCATGCATGCATGTATACTATATTTGCATCATATGATTTATATTCAATGTATATGTGCATCCAACTTGGTTTTGAGTTTTATAGGTCAATAAATCATGAAATCAAGGTGGATTAAAGAGGAAAAAACGTGGGCCATTGGATGCAACTTATTGGAGCCCAAGCAACAAAAGCCTAGAGTATTTAAAGTGTTTGACCACTCAATTCTAGACTATCTCCTCCTCTTCCAACACATTGCAGCCGGCGGTTTCAACCATTCCAGCATCTTCATCCGGAAAGTCCCATCTTTCCCTTGATCTTGAACAAGCTCCCTTCAAGAATGGTGAGCTTTGGTGTCTTCCACTCCTCCTAGAAGACACCTTCTCTTCAATTCAGACGGCCATACGTTAGGATCTCCTTGGGCATTTATCTTGGTGGATTGGGGGGCTCATGTGACTGATTTGGAGTGGAGCAAAAGGTTAGGATCTTCAGGGTTGAGTCATCGAAAGCACCATTTTTAGATGTGGAAGCCAAAGTTGTGGGTCTTGGACACAAGATCTTGAGGACGTGCACCACTCTTCTTCAAGGCAACCTTAGAAGCTTCACTTGGACCTGCTAGAGGTGGTGACAGCCCTATGGAGCATCGATTTCAAGGACTTTGGGGAGTCATTACTTGAAGAAACATGGAGGATTAAAAGGTATGATGGAAAGGAGAGATCCTCATATTAATTTTCATGTTTTACAATTTTATATGTATGAGTATAGTTTGAGTATGTGGAAGGACGAAATTCTATGCATAAATCTTTGTTTCAAATGTTCTATATTAAAGATCACATACTATTTTGATGTTAATTGATATCAGGATTGAGCTCATATTATATGTTTAGTGTGAATGAATGTGATGATGTGAATTGTGAAGGCAGTTTTACGTTCTTAGATGGCCAGATTGTTAGTAGTTTTTCTTCGAATTGTATCTACGTGTTCGTCATCTATAAATTCCATTTTTTGTTTCGTTTTGTAAGTATAATGAATGTAGAATAAGTTTACAAAGTTTTAGAATTTTTTTAGAATGTTTTCCAAAGATTTTTTATTTTATTTTGTGAAGGTATCAGCGGTTTTGAGTCTCTGTCGAGTGCTAATTTTGAGCTCGACGCCTGTTCTATGCTTGCGTCGTGTACTTTGTGGAATTCAGTTCTGTAAATTTTCCTTGTTAGTGTAACGGATCTACTTTCAAGGCGTGCTTATTTCGTAGCATTTCATGAAGATTTGACGGAGATTTGATTTTTGCACCGAAGGTGCGTTTTTGGAAAGTTGCCATAACCGTCTACACCCCTTTCTTAAATAAGATATTGCTAGCATTTTAATTTTTGTTAACCCACAAAATCACTGACATTTGAAAGATATTCTGAGGATCTTTCCAACCATTATTTATTCTGGATTTTTAAACATTCAAGTTGGAAGTTATTGGAGTTAAAAGTAGAGCATAAATTTTGTAATTTTCGGATTAATACTCATTGATTTCTTTAATATCTTATCATAACTAATTGGATTTTGGGGTAATCTTATAAACCTTAATTGTGCTACAAAATTTGTATATTAATATTAAGTAATTATGAATTAGTTTAATGTGGATATTTAATCGGATAATCATTTTAATAAAATTATTTAAGACAAACTCCTTGTGGCTTCGACCCGTACTTGCATGTGCTTATTACAAAGGGCACCGTGCGCTTGCGGTTATAAATGTAAAATTTGCACTTTTGCCATTATTTTAATAACACATAAAAGCGTTACATACACCTTGGCCACAGAAAAGATTAAAATCAAGATCTTTCTCTGCAAAGGAACTCCAAAAATACCAGAAAGCAGATACACCTGTCCTCAGACAACAACAACAATAGGATTGGCAAACTCAATCCCAACAGCAACAACACCAATCAACACAATTTACAGAACAACAGCAACATACAGATATACAACAAGATATACAACAAGATATACATATAGATATACAACAAGGTATACATACAGATACACATATAGGTATAGATACAGACATTCATACTGAATTTTTACAGCAACCATCACAAGTTTCTCAAAATGATTTAGATCAAGCATTACTTGATCAAATAAACAGAGTTAGTACAGAAATTGCAAAGAAAATTTCAGATACTCTAATTGATATTTTTTGAAGACATAAAGGCTTGTGATAATACAAATTATGTATTACATGATTTATTTCTTGTAATTTGTAACCAAAAATATTATGTCAACTGTTTATTGAATTTAATGTTATGTGATTATTTTTCATAGTTTATGTTTAAACAGTTTATGCTTAATCCATAAATTTTATGTATGTTTGAAACTATCATTTTGATTAATATATACTTAGTAAGATTTCCTTCCTTACATTTAACTTGCTTAACTTCCTAAAGGGGGAGAAAATAGTTTGTTTACTTTTTTATAATGCCAAAAAGGGGGAGATATAAATTATGTGGCTTATTAGGTTTTGACATCATGAAAAAGGGGGAGATTGTTAGGAATTTAATTTTGATGATATATGCTTTATTAACGTTTTTAAATAAGTCTACATAATATTCTCTAAGTATATTTCTCTAAGTATAACAGTGAACAGATTATCGGAAAGTTTCATTTTTGTGTCGAATAAATTAAAGATTTTCGAAGAGTTAAATTTGCAATAGTTAAACTTTCAAATAGTTAACGTTTTGTTTTTGTCGAATACTTTATGTTAAAAACTCGTATCGTTAAGTTATCTGCACATGTGTTTTTAATGTTTTAAGTTGTCATGTGTTTTCCATGTGCGTTTGGTAATGAAAAATCAAATAGTTAGATAACTGCTCAAGTTTTCATACGCATGGATAGATAACTGTTCGAGTTTTATAAAATGACTAACGAACAAATAAGTTTCCTTGTTTAGTCACGTGTTTTGCAGGTGCAAAAACTCGAAGAGTTACAGATAAGTGTTCTAGTTTTTATAGGACTTAAAGGATAAGTGTTCGACTAAATCGAAGACTTAGAAGATATTCTACAAGACTCCAAGAAGATAAAAGTCTCAATATATCTACAAGTGGAGATCATGGAAATTCAAAATGATTGTGGAGAAAGTGGAAACTCAAAAAGATAGTAATTTGGATTAAAGAAAAAAATTAGTATGTGGATTATGGATTATGGATTGTGGATTAAGTGGATGAACATGCTGAACGTGAAAGACAACAGAGTTCGACTACAAATAGAGAGTACGAGCTACATTACAGAAGGGGATCCCAATCTCAAAAGCCAAGTTTGAATATTCAATCTAGATCCCTAACTGAAAAGTTAAGTTTGAATATTAATATTCTAAAAAATTCTCCAACATTAGAAGAAGTTCGAAATTCCAAGCAATTTCAGAAAAGGAGCTACAAACGCAAGAAGTCTGGAAATTCGACAACTAGAGAAGAAGAGATACAGAAGCTGAGCAAAGAGAAAGAAAGAAGTTGTGTGCATAAAGATCAGGTTTTATACAATTCAAAATTAGTTTTGAATAAGAGCTTTGCTTTTCTATTTGAATTGTATATCAAATATTACTGTATCAAAACCTTCAAGAACGGAATTGAGCTGAAAAGATATTGTAAATTCTATTTTTAAATAAAGAATAAAATCTCATTTACGAGTGTTTTGTGCTCTTGTTTTATCTGCTAGTATTTAATTACTAAAGACACAATTCACCTCCCCTCTTGTGATACAAACGATCCTACAAACTTGCTTGTGAGCCACCAAAGGCATAGGAGCTTGGGTTCCACACAAGACACTAATTTAACAATTTATGTTTTATTGTTAAGTTGTTATTTTGTTATATATTCTACTTTTAATTGTGAATGAAAAGTTTTTCAGAATCAAAAGTCGAACGATATTGAAGGAGATACAAAAGAACAAGGTATGTATTTGATTATTGATCCTCAATTTACATTCAAACACAATTGTTGAGTATTTTGTTTTGACGAAGTGTGCTGAATGAAAATAATCATATTTGCTTAATTACTATTGCTTGTGAAAAGAAATTAAAATCATCAATTAATACAGAAAAAGCTTATTGACATAAATACTTGTCTGTATTAGATCTGAAGTTAATAACTAGTCGTTTCGTTGCATTAATTTCTCATTTAACTAAATGTTAAGTTAACGTGTGTTTTTATTGAAAAGCATGATATGTTTTAAAGTTATATCTTCTCTATCATGAATAGTGCACTTTTAGACAACTCGTTAAGTTAGAGTTTTGTTTGTATAGAGGTCACGTGAGAACTCGTTAAGTTAGAGGCTTAGAGGTTAAAATAGGTCACGTGAGAACTCGTTAAGTTAGTGAGTAAAAGAAGAGACGAACTGGTTAAGTTAGTGTTATACACATGGTGAAATTACAAGTTACGAATGTTGTATTGTATCATGTGAGGTACACATGTTTAACTTGTTAATTTAACATAACTAAATGCGTTGAGTTGCTATATTAAACACTAAGGCAATGCGTTAAGTTAGCGTTATAAACTTAAGCTGTTATTTTTGCACGTGCTAAAATTCTTATTATAAAAACATTTGTTTATTGCTGAATCGGTGAGTAAAAGTTTTTCGGAGACTTACAACCATAACCATCTGAAACTAAAACTATTTTCGGTGAGTTATCGTTTAACCTGGTAGTGGTTAAAGATGAAGGATATGCATGAAATGAAGATACAGTATAAAAGGCATAGAATTCTCATTGATCAAATTAATCCTTGCACACAAAATGAAAAATCTTTTCAAGGATCAAACTATCCCTGCACACTAAAAGAAAAATCTTTTTCAAGGATCAAAAACACCTCTTCGGGGAAAAGCTATCAGGTGGAAGAAAATTCAATGAAGCAGAAAAAGGTAAGATATATGTCATTGAAGATTTGAAGTATCAGATGGAAGAAAATTCAGTGAAGTAGAAAAATGTATTATTTATGTCATTGAAGATTTAAAGTATCAGAAGAAAGCAAATTTAGTGAATTAGAGAAAGACAAGATATTTGTTGCTGAAGAATTGCTGAAGAAGAAGAAAGATCTCAAACAGGGAGAAAAGTTTTAAATTCCGCAAATTAGTTTTCTCTGTTTGTAGTTATGAAATTGTTTAGATGATACATGGTATCGAGATATAATTGCATCTACAATTTCTGAGGAGAATTGAATTGTATATTGTAATTGAAACCTTGAATAAAAATGATTTTATGAAAACAATGTCTCGACTTGTTTTTGAGTTTTAAAGTTTCAATTATATTTCAGAAAATATTAAAAAAAAACACAATTCACCCCTCTCTTTGATATAAAATCAATACCAACTTATTAAATATCATTGCTTATTCTACCTTCCTTGTTTTTAAACAGAAATTAATATCTGAGCATACGTTTAACTTTCTTGATTTAAGGCTCAAGTTGTTTTAAAGTTTTTAGACTATTTAAAATCAAATAAGTTAAAAAATCTAAGGTAAGATGGCTATTGGAAATGGTAATTTTTCTTTATATGAAGGCCAAAATCTTAATCGTCCCCCTTTATTTGATGGAATACATTTTGAATATTGGAAATATAGGATGACTATTTTTCTTCAAAGTATAGATCATAAGTTGTAGTTCATAATTTCTAAACCATATACTCTGTTAACTACCTCTTATAATACTTAGACAATTACTGAAAAAGAAAATGAAACTCTGAATGCTAAGGGCTTAAATATTTTATTTTGTGCATTGAGTTATGAACAGTTCAGTAAAGTGTCGGCATATAAATCTGCTTATGAGGTGTGGCATGCATTAGAAGTTTCACATAAAGGTACTTTTCAAGTTAAAGAGACTAAAATAAACATGTTGATTCATAAGTATGAACTCTTTAAGATGCATGAAGACAAAAATATTTCTGAGATGTTTTCCAGATTTCTTGATATCATAAACTCTTTAAAATGCTTAGGAAAGAATTTTGAACAGAAGGATTTGGTGAGAAAAATTCTCGGATCCCTAACTTCTAAATGGTCTTAGAAAGTAACATCAATTGAGGAATCACGAGATTTAAATGTTTATACTATGAATGAACTTATAAGAAATTTAACAGCTTATGAAGTTCAATTAAATGAATCACTGAGTCATAACAAACTAAAAATGAAGAAAGAAATAGTCTTTGAAATTAATTCAGATTCTGATATATCTACTGATTCTAACGAGGATTTGATTTTGCTGACTAGGAAATTCAAGAAAGCATGGAAAGCTAGGAAACAACAAAGGAACAAAAATGATAAACCCTCAATGTAAAAATCACTGAATGACAAGAATTCTTCATCCAGAAAGTATGTATGTTACACCTATAAGAAACCTGGACATCTTTCTCTAGACTATCTTATGAGAAAAAATGAAAAGCAAATTAGGACAAATCAAAAGAAGACAACTCAGAAAACTTAGAAAAAGTTTTACAAGAAAAAGGCTTTGAAGGTCACTTGGGATGACACGTCTGAAGAGTTTGAATCTGAGGAATTATCATTAAAATCTTCACATTCAGAAGGAGAACAAGCGTTAGAAGACATTTCTCATGTGTGCTTCATGGTAGATGAGTTTGAGGTAATATCTGATCCTGAAAGTCATTCAGATTTCAACTTTGATGAATTATTATGTGCTTATCATGTATTATTACAAAAACTTAAAGTATGTAAACTGGAAAATAAGAATATTAGAAAATCTTCATCCATTATGGAAGAAGAAAATTGTTTCCTGTCTACTACTTTAGAAAGGTTAAATGTGATAATGAAAACCATGCTAGAGATTTGCAAAAATTTAGATTTAACGAATGTATCTTGCATGAACAAATACAGAATATAAATGTTGAAAAATTAAAGATAGAATCTGAAAATGAAATATTGAGAAACAATATAAATGAACTTGAATTAGGGATAGATAAATTAAAACTGAGAGTGCTAGATTTAAATTCTACCATTGAGAAATGGAATTTAAGTCAAACTAAGTTAGACAAACTAACTAGTACCCCTGCGGTGTCTTATAAATTTGGCTTAGGATTTGATTATCCTGAATATCCTGAATCTCAAGCCAATAAAGGATTTATTAGTTGCAATTCAAGTAAATCTAAGACTTCTTTTATTATGAAACAAGGTAATAAATATGTAGAAGTAGGAACTTCAAGGGATGAATCATGTAGTAATAATATAAATCAATGTGATTTGTCAAATTGTACTTCTAACATGACTATTAATGTTTCTAAAAATCTTGTTTCTTGTTTTGGAAATTTAGTTTCTAATGTTTCTAAAATTTCAAACAATTATAGTAAACTGAAAATTCAGAAACCTGAGCATGTAATTCAATACACTAGTATTAGACCAATTACTCATTCTACATGTGAAAAATCTGAAAATTTTTGTGTAGAAAAAGATTTTGTATGCATTTAAAATTCAAATACAAGTACAAAATCTTGGTATGAACTTACTGAAATGTATGAGCATGACCAAAACAAATTAACATCTGATAAAAATTGGTTTGGTCTTGGTTATACTACATCTGAAAACAAAAAGAATGATTATAAGAGCAATAATGCTATAAGTATGATGTTAAAAATAAGTCTATAGTACTTACAACTAATAAGAATGTAAATGATAATGTTAAACTATTTTTAAACAAAAAGAAGAAATATGCGTTTAATGAACTTGGTCCTCAACAACATTGGGTACCAAGAAAAAGTTTTTCTTAATTTGTATTGTAGGAGGAAACAACATCAAAATGGATCTTGGACAGAGGAGTGTCAAGTCACATGACTGGACTGAAAAGTCTACTACAAAATTTTACAAATACCATGAAAGGAAGTGTAATATTTGGAAACAAAAGCAAAGATAAAATCATAGGTATGGGTAATGTTCAAATAACTCCAACTTGTGTTATTTCGAATGTACTATATGTAGAAAACCTAGGATTTAATTTGCTAAGTATCATAAAAGTAACTAAAAATGGATATTATGTAGTGTTTGAAGATAATGTATGCAAAATAATTGATAAAAATGTAGATGAAATGCTTAAGAAATTTAATTTTAATGATACAAGGATTTGGGGAACTCCTATGTGTACTTCTTTAAAGTTAGATATTGATGACATAGGAAAATCCATAGATCAAAGAAAATACAAAAGTATGATTGGTTCTTTACTTTATTTGACTGCTAGTAGACCTGATATTATGTTTGTTGTGTGTGTTTGTGCTAGATTTCAATCTAATCCTAAAGAATCACACTTAATTGCAGTTAAAAGAATATTTAGATATATACAAGGAAATAAAAATTTTAGACTGTATTATTCTAAGGATAGTTCAATAGATCTTATAGGATATACTGATGCTAATTATGCAGGATCTAAATCTGATAGAAAGATTACCAGTGGCACATGTCAATTATTGGGAAATAATTTGGTGTTATGGTTTAGTAAAAAGCAAAACTATGTAGCACTTTCTACTACAGAAGCTGAATATGTTGCTGCTGCACTGTGTTGCACTCAGATTCTATGGATAAGGCAAACACTAGAAGATTTTGGATTATCTTATGATACAACAGAGATTTATTGTGATAGTCGTTCTGCAATAAATCTTTCCAAAAATCCTGTATTACATTCAAGAACAAAGCATATAGAGGTTAGACATCATTTTCTAAGAGATAACGTAATTAAAGGAAAAATTAAATTAGAATTTGTGTCTAGTAAAAATCAATTAGCTGATATATATACAAAACCTCTAGACGAAAATACATTCTGCAACATTAGATTAAATTTAGGTATTTGTAGGCTATGTGATGTGTAAAATGCTTAAACTCCACATAAAAAGATAAATTTTATTGATGATGTTGTTCACCTCATAGATATTATATACTTATCATAAATATCTAAACTACTACTTAAGATACTATGTATTTATTGTAAAATCATAGTAGTATCTTATTGATTTTAAGGAGTTTATCAATTTTAAGGGTTTTGACGATTTTAAGTGGAAGTGTAAATGAAAAACATTAAATACTTCTGACATTCTGAAATTTTGATTAAATGTTTTCTTTGAATCAAGGAAAATGCATATGATCATGCATAAAATTCACTTAATTGATTAAACTTGTAGAATAAGTTATATGTAACTCATCTTAAACTGCTAATCAAAAGTATAAGCTTATTAAAACTGATTCATATTCTCAATACAATCATAGAAGTAAAAATCATATGAGATTTGTGTTTTATTGCATCTGTATTAATGGAATACATATATACTGTGCTTAAAATGAAAAGTGCTTACAAAGTAAAAATCTTTGAGAGTTTATTGATCAGTTTGATCACGAGCCTTTTGTACTTGAGCAGATAGGTATGTAAGGATTGTCGTCCTAAAAAGGGATTCTTTAAATCTAGCAACCTAAGGTCCTGATTAGATCTGGGATTGTTGATTGAAAGCTCATTACACGTGTACATTAGAAAGCTCTTGTATGATTCAAGCTTTTCAAACTAACTTTTAAAGAAAATTATCAATATTTACTATTTTGAAAAAAAAAAATTTATTTCATTAATTATAGATATCTTTGAATCGCATATAGTTTCTACCAATATGGCTACTGATTTATTGAATCAACATTAGTACTTTTGAAAACGTTTATTTGAGATACATTCTTTTATTCTCCTTGAATTAATCATTTTAAGTTCAAAGTTGTGTTTTGATTCATATATAGTAGGAATTGATTCTGGAAATCATTTTTGATGATGTCAAAATAACAGAAGTCTCTGAAAAGAAAATTTAAAAGTATAGTTATACTTAACATCTATTGTCACTACAAGTATATTTTGTATTTTGATTGAATATATTTGAAGTATATTTGTAGGGGGAAGATTAACAATGTCGAAAATAGATTAATATAATTCAGAATACAAATCTTGGTTAATCTGAATTAATGTCCTCTTAAAATCTTGATGAAATAATTTAAAAAGACAAACAAACTATTTTAGATTCAAAGGACAAAAATGTTGGAGTAGTTTACAATGTTCTCAAGATAATGCTAAGTTTAGCATGTGTGTTGTTTTCGGAACGTTTCGGTTGGAAGCATTTGAAAATTGTTTTAAGTGTACTAACTAGATGTTATATTAGATAAGGTAACGTGTAAAACTTCCTCTAGATAGCATTTTACTCGTTAGGTTAGTTAACTCAACGAGTTCTACTTGAATATTTCAGGTACCTTGATTGAATAATCTTTATTCAATATTTAGTTAATATCTAAACCCGACTTCTATCACGTTGTGTTACTCACCTAAACACCCTATTTAAACACTTACTACACGGGCAATTAGGTTATTTGTATACTTTGTCAAGAAAATCTTTCCCGCTTGTTGCTGTTACAACCTGCGACGATGGTCTCCAAGTTCTACAAAGGTCGTGGTAGAGGAAAAGGCAAAAGTAGAGGAGATGCAAAAGAAAAAGAAATAGAGAATGATGAAATTCCATGCACTTGGTTCAAGAAAATATTTCGAGTGGACAAAAAGTTAGCAGAAATTTATAGTGAATATTTCTTTCCTGAAGGTATACTGAATGAAGTTAGACAAGAACTTCAAAATACTGATGCAAATATTACATACATGGGTATTCGTAGTAAATTTGATAGAGAATACAGAATGAAATGTGCTGAGATTGCATTTCTTGAGCAGTATGTAAAATATTTGGAAGAAGGTGTAGGTACTTCAACTAGAACTCCTCAATTACCAATAAACGGTACTAGACTACATGCATTTGATGAAGAGCATGAATCAGCTATCCCTACTTCTTTATATTCAAAACAAGTAGAATCAAATATTATTGTAGACAAAACAAAAGTTGACATTCTTCGAAAGGCCGTAGCAATAGAGAGTGTCTTAGAAGAATTAAAGCAAAAAACTTTTATGGAACAATTTCAGAAGAAAACAGCAATACTTCAAGAAGAGCGATTCACTTGTTATAGAAGAAGAAAAATCAGAAAAATTATGTCTAAGGAAACAAAGTCTATAGAAAAAGGAAAATCAAATGAAAATTTATTTCCGAAGGACAACGTATGTGTTGACATTGTACCTTATTGTGCATCCGATAAACTCATCAGTTCTGAACACATTGAAACTGATGAAGATAATGAGACTTTATTTTCCCTTGCTAGAAAGCTTGAGAAGAAATACAAGTCAAATATGAGTTTAAGTTTTTCTATTAGTACAAGTCCTGATGATGTAGAAATTGATAAATTAGAGCATCAGGCACTTGACATTGAACAAGTTATTGTAGATATAATTGAAAATGTTAAAGTAGTAACTAGTTCACAGGTTGAATTGTCTGGAGTAGCAGATATTGAAAATGTTAAGACTCTAGAAGAGCTAAAAGTTAACCAGCCTTCTACAGAGTCTATAGAAGTAGAGTTTGAGAATTCACGGCATGAATCAATGGAAATATTTGTTGAACAAAATGAACAATTACAAATAGATACACCGGCTATAGAATTTATGGAAACATTGAACTTTGATCATTCTATAGAGACTGAACAAATAAATGTTAAGCATATTGAAGATGTTCCTAACACTATTGAAGCTAAAGAATCAAGCTTACCTGAGTAGCTTCAAGATAATATTTTGGAAGAGGAACAACATGACATTCATTTTGAAGAAGAGGTTCCTGAAGATGAATTAAACTCTGAATCACGGCTTCAGGTATCACCTTCTTTGTGTACAGTATTACAAATTCAAGGTAATTAAATTCATTTTAGATTTAAAGAAGCATTGCAAAAATACAATAATCTAATTACATGTTAGATTCCACATGCTCGTCCAATAAAGTTCAGAAATTTGATGGAAATAAGAGATCTATTTGAGTTTCAAGGCCTCATTCAATTCTTACTAGTAGGAACGAAATGGAAGCAATACACAGAGCTTATTGCAGCTTTTTATAGCAATCTGGTCAAGAATGGAAATTTACTGAAAACTCAAATAAATCAACAAGAGTTTATATTGTCTCTTGAGTTAATTTTTGAAGTTTTGGGATTAAAGAATGAAGGTATTGTTGTTACAAACAGATTTGACCTGATTAGACAACTAGAATGAAACATTCAGTCTTTATCAAAAATTCTAGATGTATATTCTGAAATGAGATTAATGGAAAATCTGAATGCAGAGGCAAGGTTTATTGCAAATATATTGCATGCAAATTTATTTCAAAGAGTTGGACACAATTTAGAAGTTAGCAGAAGCTATTTATATGCAACTTATGGCTTGCTGAATAGAATTCAAATCAATTGGTTTGATGTTTTTACTTCTCAACTACAACGTATGAGTTCAAAGTTATTTTATGGTGATGCTATATGTAGAATTCTTGTAAGCCAATTGAATTTATCCGACTAGCCCTCTAAAACTAAAGGCATGAGAGCATTTAGTGTTAAAGATTTGCAAAAATTCCAGGCCATACATAAACCTCAAAGACAACAATAACAACAACCTGACTGTACAGACCATATACAACAACAACAAAGTTATTCAGTTCAAGCAGAATAGCAAACCCAGCTACCTCCTGACTTAGATGTAGTGCTTAATGACATTAGAAATGATATTAGGCATCTAGGAGATAAAATATGTAATGCTATAAGTGATATACTTAGGAGGGCTCGTTAACTGTTTTTGTTTATTTTTGAATACAAAATGTAATGTTTGTATTTTTTTGTTTGATTCATTGAACAATACATTTTTTTGTAAATGTGTTCAATTATTATTCTTGTTTACAGAAATCGTTGTTGTAAATATATCTCTTACTATATATATATATATATATATTCTCTGTAATTATCTTTTTGATTAATGACAAAAAGGGGGAGAAATATTAATTGTGTATATTATAAAGGGATATGATATTTAAATGGTTATTGTAATCTAATAGATGATAATTAGAAAACTTATACTTATATAATTATTGACATTTGAGAGTTTTAGTTTTGAGAGGTGAAATTTACACAAACAATAGAAATAAGCTTAAGTGAACTTAAGTCAACAAACTTGTTTGTTGAATTAAAAGTTAACCCAACAAAGGTTCTTTGTTGAGTTAAATATATTTCATAATTGAATTAATATGGTTTTGTCATTATCAAAAAGGGGGAGATTGTTGAGTATTTTGTTTTGATGATGTGTGCTGAATGAAAATAATCATATTTGCTCAATTACTATTGCTTGTGAAAAGAAATTAAAATCATCAATTAATACAAAAAAAGCTTACTGACATAAATACTTGTCTATATTGGATCTGAAGTTAATAACTAGTCATTTCGTTGCATTAATTTCTCATTTAACTAAACGATAAGTTAACGTGTGTTTTTATTGAAAAGCATGATATGTTTTAAAGTTATATCTTCTGTATCATGAATAGTGCACGTTTAGACAACTCGTTAAGTTAGAGTTTTGTTTGTATAGAAGTCACATGAGAACTTGTTAAGTTAGAGGCTTAAAGGTTGAAATAGGTCACGTGAGAACTCGTTAAGTTAGTGAGTAAAAGAAGAGACGAACTTGTTAAGTTAGTGTTATACACGTGGTGAAATTATAAGTTACGAATGTTGTATTGTATCACGTGAGGTACACATGTTTAACTCGTTAAGTTAACATAAATAAACGCGTTGAGTTGCTATATTAAACACTAAGGCAATGCATTAGGTTAGCGTTATAAACTTAAGCTCTTATTTTTGCACGTGGTAAAATTCTTATTATAAAAATATTTGTTTATTGCTGAATTGGTGAGTTAAAGTTTTTCGGAGACTTAGAATCATAACTATCTAAAACTTAAACTGTTTTCAGTGAGTTATCGTTTAACCTTCCGAAAGAAAGGTTAAGTCGGTTCGTTGAGTTAGCGTAACACCATAGACTTAGTTCATTGAGTTAGTTACAGTACTTGTCACGTGAAATGGCACATGAGGAACTCGTTAAGTTAGAAACGTTAAGTTATATATATATACTTGTGTTACTCGTTTAGTTAACATTAAAGTAACAACTTCTTATTACGCTTAATGAAAGATTTTGGACGAGAAAGTTTATTTTGTAAGAAATTTTTCAGAGATCTAAGACTGATGATTAAAGAAAATTTGAAATGTAAACATGGGTCAGAACGTGTGTATTTCGATGAAGGAAAAAGAAAAGACGTGAAGAAGTGGAAAACTAGTAGTGTTAAACGTGAAGGATATGCATGAAATGAAGATATAGTATGAAAGACATAGAATTCTCGTTGATCAAATTAATCCTTGCACACAAAACAAAAAATCTTTTCAAGGATCAAACTATCCCTGCACACCAAAAGAAAAATCTTTTTCAGGGATCAAAAACACCTCTTCGGGGAAAAGCTATCAGGTGGAAGAAAATTCAATGAAGCAGAAAAAGGTAAGATATATGTCATTGAAGATTTGAAGTATTAGATGGAAGAAAATTCAGTGAAGTAGAAAAAGATATTATTTATGTCACTGAAGATTTAAAGTATTAGAAGAAAGCAAATTCGGTGAAGTAGAGAAAGACAAGATATTCGTCACTAAAGAATTGCTGAAGAAGAAAAAGAAGAAGAAGAAATATCTCAAACAAGGAGAAATGTTTTAAATTCTGTAAATTAGTTTTCTCTATTTGTAGTTATGAAATTGTTTAGATGATACATGGTATCGAGATATAATTGCATCTACAATTTCTGAGGAGAATTGAATTGTATATTGTAATTGAAACCTTGAATAAAAATGATTTTATGAAAATAATGTCTCGACTTGTTTTTGAGTTTTAAAGTTTCAATTATATTTCAGAAAATATTAAAAAAAAACACAATTCACCCCCCTCTTATGTAGTCATACGATCCTACAACAGTTCATGAAGTTATTCATTAACTCAACAAATTAAGTTCGTTGAGTTAGGTGCTAAGTCAACGAAATAATATTCATGTTTGCTAATATTTTCTGTATTTGTTGTAAAATCTTTTACATTGAGGGCAATGCAAAATGTAGGTATGGGGGGAGGTAATTAGATAAAATCTAAATAATCTTGTTAATTAGAGGAATTAGGATTGTGCTGCAAACTTCTGTGGAAACTGAAAATTTTTTTTTTATGAATTTGTTGTAACTAATTGAAATTTCCTATAACTATTCAATAATTGAGACTGTCAAATTTTTAAGAACTGTAACTACTTGAATGATATTGTAGGATCATATGGCTACACAAGAGGGCGGTGAATTGTGTTTTTCAATATTTTTGAATATAATTTAAACTTTAAATCTTAAAAACAAGTCGAGACACTATTTTCATAAAATCATTTTTATTCAAGGTTTCAATTACAATATACAATTTAATTCTCCTCAAAAATTGTAGATGCAATTATATATTGATACCATGTTTCATCTATACAATTTCATAACTACAAATAGAGAAAACTAATTTGCGGAATTTAAAACATTTCTCCTAGTTTGAGATCTTTCTTCTTCTTCTTCTCTTTCTTCTTCAGCAATTCTTTAGTGACGAATATCTTGTCTTCCTTTGCTTCACCGAATTTACTTTCTTCTGATACTTTAAATCTTCAGTGACGTAAATCTAACCTTTTCTACTTCACTGAATTTTCTTCCATCTGATACTTCAAATCTTCAGTGACATATATCTTACCTTTTTCTAATTCACTAAACTTTCTTCCACTTGAGAGTTTTTCCCTAAAGATGTGTTTTCGTATGTGTGCCATCCCTTCAAACTTAACTAGTCTTGAATATAAAACTGTAAAAGTTTTATATGTCTGAAATTTGTCATAACAGGAAGTATTTCTGAACCATAATAGTGTATTTTCATCCAAACTCTGTTTAGGATTAGGTATTTTCCTGTCATGATGTTTTGATCTAGGACTTGTTTCAATATTATCAATAACATCTATATTTTCAAATCTTTCAAAACTAGTGGAATTTCCATCAAAACTAGTATAAATGTCTGAAATATCTGTTATTGTCATATCAATAATCTACTGAAATTCTTTTGTTTGTTCTTCTGGAAACATTTCAGTAACAATAGTATCTGTATCAATCTATCTATCAGCAACATGTATGTTTATAATTGATCTATACAACAACTATCTCTGTATGAAAGAATGTTCTATATCTGTATGTATAATAGAATCATCCTGTATTTCTGAAATTTCTATTCTTGAGACATAGGCAGTGTGATATTCAATCTGTAACTGTGTATGTTGTTGATTATATACATTTATCAACAAGTATATTATATACTGTAATAGACATAACCATTTGTATAAACTGTAGTATAAGCAACTATACCAAAAATCAAAATTTTCTATCCGTGATACAGTTAGAGGAAGAATATCTGTACATTCCTCTTCAGATGAAATATCTTCTATATTCATAGACTTAGTGTCTATATCATCAAAAATATCATCAAAATTGATATCATTTGTATATGTATCATCAAAATTGCCTGCATGCTCTCTTTCCATAGGAAAATAATGTGTGCTTGCAGCATTGTGTAAAAAACTGTCCATTGTATGAAAAGATACATTATGCACTAATGTGACATAATACCTTAGAGTATATGCTTGTAAGCTAATATTTGTCACATCTGTTGGTATTCCTGACAAAAATGACTCTCCAGCTTCTACAACGGAGCATAGTTTTCCATTTTTCACTGATTCTTCTTTTTGCTGCAATATTCCTTGTACACCTGTAGTTAGTCCAAAATATTCAATTGTCTTTTTCTTTTTTTGACTATATGTCTGTAGTGTTTCAGGTTGTTCAGGAGGTTCTAAAATTGTCTTAATTTCTCCTTTTAAAGGCACCTAGGGTCTTAATGGTCCTTCACCATGATGCCTAGGTTGTAATAATGGAATATAGAGTTTTAAGCTCTCAACCTCTGCCATTTTAAGTTGATAAACTCTTTGTCCTTCACTTCGAAGGCCCATTTTGCTAATGGCAGTTTTCTGTTCATTTATGTACTGTTGAATGTCATCTAAAACAATTGGGGGAAAATAATGTTGGGAATACAATGTTTCTAATTCCCCATTTGCATTTTCTATCATTGGTCCCCATTTCTTTCTATAATAAGTGATAGACTATACTGATTTTTTAGGTATTTGTCCAAAACTTCTAACAACTGCTAGGTTAGGTTGTAAAGTTCGTTTCCAAAGTTGTAATGCAGAAAGTTCAGTCTGTTTTAGTCTAAATTGTGTTTCAGCATAATTACGAATAAACTTCAAATAGAAATTTTTCTCATCTTGAACAGCTTTTCTAATTTCATGTAGTATTTCATTTTTAAAAGTGTACCTTGAATAGATGTCGTTGATTTCATTCTGCATTTTCTAAAGTTCCAGCTCTCTTTTCTGCACTTTTGTCATTCTACCACATCCTCTTCCATGTCCTGACATTATCAATTAAGCTTTGTTGTGCATTGTAGAACTTAGTGGAAGTGAAGATTACAAAACTAGGGTTTTGCCATGGTAGAAACACGAAAGGTTGTTAGTAAAACATTTATAACTCTTCGAGTTTATAAACCGATAAATGGATTCAATCATTGAAATTATAAATATAAGATTCATTACTAATAAATAACTCGAGTGCTTACAATAACTATACGAGTTTTACAACTAACAAAAGCAGAATACTTAGCGTAACTATTTGTGCAAACAAAATAACTTCTGGCTAAGTGAAAAGTGAGAAAACTCGAAGACTTATGGTAACTATTCGAGTTTTGTGAGGAGTAAAGCACATAAATATACAACAAACATGAATAGTTATTGTCAGAGATTAAGTCTTTCAAAAAATATAATAATATTAAGTTAACTGTTCATGTTTCTCGAATGGATAGGTGTGAAAGTCGAAGAGTTAAACATAACTGTTCGAGTTTCAACTGAGACATTATAAAGTAGTGAAATTCAACATGTGCACAATTTTAACTTAAGGTGTTTAGAAAGTTTCGGAGACTTATAAACCTAACTATCCGATGCTTAGGTGCATTTCGGAGAGTTACAGATAACCTTCCAAAAGATAACTTAAGTCAATCTTCTGGATCACGACACGTGTACTTAAGCAATTTTATAATAAAGAGATGTTTCGGACAATTACAAATCTAACTTTCCGATGCCCAAACACATTTCAGAAAGTTACAGATAACTTACCGAAAATCCACTTAAGTCATGCATTATGGTTTCGACACATGTACTTCAGGAAATAATAAAATAGTCTATTGAACGTTTTAAAACACAACTATCCGATACTTGCAATATAACTTGCCGAAACAATAGAAAATTTGGATACTTAAGAATTAAAAAATCCTACAAGTCACCGACAGTTCAGAAATGTACTAAATTAAAGTGTATTTCCTGAAATTATGTAGATTCTTTCATGAAAACATATAATAGTTCATAAGAGATGAATTATTATACGAGAAATTGCTCCCCCTACATAAATGTAGTGTAAAGAATCTATGGCGTACTTAAACTGGGTTGCCAAGCCCTACAATAGATTTGGCTTTAAAAGTCCAAATAGCTTACTTAAAAAGGATGTTAAGCCTTAAATAGATTTGAGTCTCTCTAAATTTTTTTTTTTTTTTTTTAAAATATGAATTAAATACAGAAATAATTAGTAGATTTAACAATTTAGACTTTCTGGCTTTTATCTAATTCAGTTTACAAAAGATAATTCATAAAGATATACCTTCAAGAACTTAAAAGAATTCAATAATGAGTACACAAACTTAAGACAATAAATATCGTACATTATGTGTAAAGAGTAGATAATAACAAGAAAAAAATAAAGATTATATGCATAGATTATGGCAGGATTGTTATAACACCTTGAAAGATAAATTAAGCTTGAGTACATTGCCCCTTTTTCCTTCTTTTTTTTTGTTTATATTCATATATATTTTATGTATTACCTCCCACAATATCATCTTTTTACATGATCACAATCCCTTGCTTAGGGGAAAGATAACCAATTACTTAATGACAAGTGAGAATAGGTTTTTTTTTTTTTAATTGTAATATGAATTACTTGCAAAATGAGTTTTCAGTCAACACATCCTAAACCAGTTAGTTTAAGAGACTAGGGTTTAAGATCCCCCAATGGACTTAATTACTCAAGTAATTACAAACAAAAACAAACAAAAAATAAAACAAAATAGTAAATTAAATTAGAGGCAACCGCAAGACTTAATTTATCTAACAGAATGTTAATAACTTTCCTTTAATAAAATGTACATACTTTCTATATATTTTCTTGTTAAAATCTCTATAATAGCATATACATAAGTAACAAAAATATAGTTGGCACTCACATTGAATCAATTTAACTTTCCTTAAGTAATATTTTATGAATTTTTCTTAAATAAATTGACTTCAATAAAAATCAAAATTTCATAAATTCTTAACTACTAGAAAATTTTAATTTGAAAATAGATTTTTTTTTTCTTTTTTAATATATAAAGACATTAAATTCTAAAACTACCTTTATAACAAACCAAAAAGCAATGAATAGAACCATTTAAATATCAGATAACCTATAGATACCAAGTTCTAATCGTAATTTTGAAAAAGTATTTTCATCTAAGGGTTTTGTAAATAGATCTGCTAATTGTTCTGTGGTAGGAACAAAATTTAATACTATTTTTCCTTTTATAACATTATCCCTTAGAAAATGATGTTGAACTTCTATATGTTTTGCTCGTGAATGTAAGACAAAATTTTTAGATAAACTTATTGCAAAACTACTATCACAGAAAATCTTAGTTGGTTCATAGTGTAAATTAAAATCTTTTAAAGTTTGTCTGATCCACAGGATTTGAGCACAGCAAAGTGTGGTAGCTATATATTCAGCTTCAGTTGTAGATAATGCTACAAAATTTTGCTTTTTGCTAAACCATGACACTAAAGAATTTCCTAATAATTGACAAGTGTCACTGGTGCTTTTTCTTTCAAACTTACATCCTGCGAAATCAGCATCACTATAACCTACTAAGTTTAAAGAACTGTGTTTAAAGTAAAACAATTCGAAATTGATGGTTCCTAATAGATATTTAAAAATTTGTTTAACAACAAGTAAGTGTGATTCCTTAGGATTAAATTGATATCTAGCACAAGTATACACACTAAACATAATATCTGGTCGACTAGCTATTAAATAAAGTAATGAACCAATCATACTTCTATATTGTTTTACATCTACAGTTTTTCCAGAGTCATCTTTATCCAACTTGGTGATAGTACTCATTGGTGTATTCTTTGTTTTAGTGTTGTCTAAACCAAGCCTCTTTAATAAATCTTGAGTATATTTTTCTTATGAAATAAAAGTACCCTGATCTAATTGCTTAATTTGTAAGCCTAGAAAAAATTATAGTTCACCCATCATACTCATTTCAAATTGATTAGTCATGTCTTTCAAAAAGGACTCAACTAATTTATCATTTGTTGCTCCAAATATGATGTCATCTACATAGATTTGAACTACCAATATATCTTTTTCGATCTTCTTGATAAAAAGAGTGTGATCTGCCTTTCCCATAGAATACCCTTTTTCTATAAGGAATTTAGATAATCTCTTATACCAAGATCTAGGAGCTTGTTTAAGGCCATATAGTGCCTTCTTAAGCTTATAAACATACTCAGGATGTTTTGAATCTTCAAAATCTGGAGGTTGTTTTCCATACACTTCTTCTTTTATATATCCATTTAAAAAAGCAATCTTAACATCCATTTGATATAATTTGAAATCCATATAACAAGCATAAGCAAACAAAATTCGTATTGATTCTAGTCTAGCAACAGGAGCAAATGTTTCATCATAGTCAATTCCTTCTTCTTGCTTGTAACCTTGAGCAACTAATCTAGCTTTATTTTTAACTGTATGTCCATCTTGATCTACTTTGTTTCTAAATACCTACCTTGTTCCAATTATGGACTAATTTTCAGGTGGTGGAACTAGATCCCATACCTCATTTCTTACAAATTGATTTAGCTCATCGTGCATAGCTAAATACCAAAATTCATCTTCTAAGGCATATTCAATTTTCTTAGGTTCTAGTAAAGAAACAAATGAATAAGTACCACAGATGTTAACTACTGATGACCTAGTCCAAACTCCTTGATTAGGATCACCTATTATCTGATCGATAGGATGAGATGAAGCATAACGCCAATTTCTATGTTGTTCCATATTTTCTATAGGTATGACATTATTTTCTTCTAAATTTTCATCATTTAAGTTTATATTTCTTATTCTATCAGATAATCTCTCAATTTCTCTATCAACATCATTTGATACCATTTCTGGGAGAATTTCTAAATCAAAGTTTTCAACATGTCTAACATCTAAATGAGAATTTTCATGAAATTTTACATGTAGGGTTTTCTCAATGGTTTTTGTTGATTTATTATAAACTCTATATGTTTTACTTCTAATGGAATAACCAACAAAAATACCTTCACCTGATTTGGCTTTAAATTTGTCTCTTCGTTCCTTAGTGTTTAAAATAAAAGACTTACACCCAAAGGGTTTTAAATAACTTATTTTGGAAACCCTGTTATACCATATCTCATAAGGAGTTTTATCTAAAATTGGTCTTAGATGTACTCTATTTATAACATAGCATGTTGTATAAACTACTTCTGCCCAGATAAATAGGGGTAACTTATTCTCATTTAACATGGTTCTGGACATTTCCTGAAGTGATCTATTTTTACGTTCTACTATCCCATTTTGTGAAGGAGCTCTTGGAAATGAGTACCTATGATCTATGCCTAATTCTTCACAAAAGGTGTCCATTTGATCATTATCAAATTCTGTACCATGATCACTCCTAAGTTTTTGAATTCTAACATTTTTCTCATTCTGAACTTTATTATAGAATATCTTAAATATTTCAAAAACTTCAGTTTTATTAGCTAGAAAATAGACCCAAGTAAATCTAGAATAGTCATCAACTAGTACAAAAGCATAATGTTTACCTCCTAGACTAGTTGTCCTAGTAGGTCCAAATAAATCCATATGCACTAGTTCTAATACTCTTTTGCTTGTTATTTCATTTAAATTTTTAAAGGATGTTTTATGTAATTTACCTACTTGACATGCATCACACATAAACTCTTCCAAGTACTTATTAGGTAAACCTCTAACTAGATTCTTTTTAGATAGCTTTCGTAATAATTTTAAATTTGAGTGTCCTAGCCTTCTATGACATAAAATAACTTCATCTATTTTTGCAATTAAGCAAGCATTGTCTTTAATAATATTAGAAGGCAAATTCAGAATACAGACGGATCCTTTCTTGTATGCAGTGAATAAAATTTTGTTTGTAGACATGTCCATAATTTTACAGGAATCTTTTTCAAAAATTACTCTATAAAACTTCATTAAAACAAGAACACTCAATAAATTCAAACCTAAGTTTTCTACTAATAAGACATCATTTATAAAGCATTTCTCAGTTACCTGAACCTTGCCAAACCCAAGGATATTTGTTTTGCTTTTATCTCCAAAGGTAACTTGTTCGTTCTTGGTCTTTGTTATTTCTGTAAGTAATCGTATATCTCCAGTCATGTGGCTGGATGCTCCACTGTCCATTATCCATTTTGATTTGTGTACCTACAAAATAGTCAATAAGAGATTTTATCTCTTGGAACCCATTTTTGAGTGGGTCCAAGAATTTTATAGAAAGTCATATCAAAATAATCTGTATTTTTAGACTTCAACTTATCTATTTTCTAATAATTATTTTTTCATTTCTTTCTCTTAGTGTTATAATTATCAAAACATTTATCTCTATGTAAACCAGAGTTGAAATTTTCATTTCTAACATTATTTGATTTCCAATATCCGATATTCTTTAAATATGAAGAAAATTGATCAAGAATATTAAGATTCTCAAATGACTTAGCTTGATTTTTCTGAAAATTTCTTTTGACATTCTTGCATCATGTGCTATCATTTATATACTTCATTTTATCAACTTGCACATATTTTTCTCCCTTTTTAATTACACATGGAATAGTTTTTCTCTTACTATTCTTAGTACTGGAAATAAAGACATTATTTTTAGTAATACCATCATACAATATATAATTTTCAAAAGATGCATACTCTAAACCAATACCATGTTTTTCTATATTTGATATTTTACTACTAAGTTCATTTGTTATAGTTTGACTATTATTCCATTTACTTAATATAGCCTTTTGATCGCAGATCTTAATCTTTAGCATATCAATTTCTGAATTTAAATTAGTAATAGTTAGTTCCAGTTTTTGAATTTCACAGATCATTTTCTTCTTATCAGCAATTAAATTTTCACAATTAGCATGCAATTTTGTTTCTATTGCAGTAAACTTTAAAATTTCCTGTGCATGCCTTTGATTTTCTTCTTTAAATTTATTCAATGTAGAGTTCAGAAAATCAACCTTATTTTCAGATTCATCTAGCATTTTCCTAGTGTTCTTTCCTTCTATTTTTACTTTCTTATATTTTCTAGCCAGTCTATTGTATTCAACAAGTAATCCATAAAAATTATCAAAGTTAGCATTTTGATCAGAGGATTCCTCACTGGATTTTGCCATGAAGCATACATTTGCTAGATTTTCTTCTGAATCTGATGTTGATGAGGATTCATTGTCTAATGTTGAATCTTTTGTTTCTTCACTTTATGAAGCTGAAGAGTCATCCCATATCACTTTAAGTGCCCTTCTCTTTCTGTATTTCTTACTCCTAAAATTCCTCCTCGAATTCTTCTTATCTTTGTTGAGCGGACAATCAGTTTGAAAGTGACCTGGTCTGTTGCACTTGTAGCATATGATTTTGTCTTTCGTGAATGACTTCTTCTCCATATCTCCAGATGTCTTTGCTGACCTGAAGTTCCTACGTTTCTTCAACAGATTTCTAAATTTTCTAGTCAACAACAGTAAATCATCGTTAGAATCACTAGTGACTTCTGAGACTTTATCAACCTCAAAAGCCATATCCCTTTTAGGATTTTTCCCTTTTGGATCTAAATGTTGTACTTCATAGGCTGTCAGATTTCTTATGAGATCATCGAGACTATATGTATTTAAATCTTTGGACTCTTCAATAGATGTTGTCTTTTGAGCCCAAATTTTAGTTAAAGATCTAAGGATCTTTCTTACCAAGTCTTTTTCCTCGAATTTCTTGCCTAAAGATTTTAATGAATTTACAATCTCAAGAAAACGGGAAAACATGTGAGAGATACATTCATTTTTGTGCATTTTAAAAAGCTCATATTTATGTACTAACATATTAGTCTTAGATTCCTTGACCTAGTTAGTACCTTTGTTGGAAACTTCTAATGCATGCCATATCTCATATGCAGTTTGATATGCAGAAACTTTATTAAATTGATCATGAGATAAAGCACAAAACAAGATGTTTAAACCTTTAGCATTTAGTGTCATTCGCTCCTTTTCATCAAAAGTCCAAGTATCATATGGAGTCGTAACTAACACTATAGGATTGCTAATTATATGCCATAATTTGAAATCGATTGACTAAAAGAATACTTTCATCCTATATTTCCAGTAGCCATAATTGCTACCTTCGAACATAGGAGGACGATTAGTGGTCTGTCCTTCAGTCATAACTAAGATTTCAATATTATCCATTTTAAATAGATAATCCTAAGAAAATGATAAGAAAAACCGATTCATAAATAGAGAAATAAAAGCTTTTAATTATGATAATAAAGCTCTGATACCAGTTGTAGCAGAGCGTAGTAAATCTAACAAAAATAAGTGAAAAATAGCTCTAATACCAGTTGTAGGATTGTCTGTATCACAAGAGGGGGGTGAATTGTGTCTTTAGTAATTAAATACTAGCGGATAAAACAAGAGCACAAAATACTCGTAAATGAAATTATATTCTTTTATTTCAAGATAGAATTTACAATATCTTTTCAGCTCAATTCCCTTCTTGACGGTTTTGATACAGTAATGTTCGATATACAATTCAAATAGAAAAACAAAGCTTTTATTCAAAACTAATTTTGAATTGTATAAAACCTGATCTTTATGCACACAGCTTCTTTCTTTTTCTTTGCTCAGCTTCTGTATCTCTTCTTCTCTAGTTGTTGAATTTCCAAACTTCTTGTGTTTGTAGCTCCTTTTCTGAAATTGCTTGGAATTTCGAACTTCTTCTGATGTTGGAGAATTTTTTTAGAATATGAATATTCAAACTTAACTTTTCAGTTAGGGATCTGGATTGAATATTTAGACTTGGTTTTTGAGATTGGGATCCCCTGCTGTAATGTAGCTCGTACTCTCTATTTGTAGTCGAACTCTGTTGTCTTTCACATTTAGCATGTTCATCCACTTAATCTATAATCCACGTACTAATTTTCTCTTTAATCCAAATTACTTTCTTTTTGAGTTTCCACTTTCTCCACAATCATTTTGAATTTCCACGATTTCCACTCGTAGATTTATCGAGACTTTTATCTTCTTGAAGTCTTGTAGAATATCTTTTAAGTCTTCGATTTAGTCGAACACTTATCCTTTAAGTCCTGTAAAAACTCGAACACTTATCTGTAACTCTTTGAGTTTTTGCACTTGCAAAACACATGACTAAACAAGGAAACTTATCTGTTCGTTAGTCCTTTTATAAAACTAGAACAGTTATCTATCCATGCGTATAAAAACTCAAACAGTTATCTAACTATTCGATTTTTCATTACCGAAGGCACATGGAAAACACGTGACAACTTAAAACATTAAAAACACACATGTAGATAACTTAACTATACGAGTTTTTAATATAAACTATTCGACAAAAATGAAACGTTAACTATCCAAAAGTTTAACTATCCGAAACATTAACTATCTGAAAGTTTAACTATTGCAAATCTAACTCTTCGGAAATCTTTAATTTATCCGACATAAAAATGAAACTTTCCGATAATCTATTAACTGTTATACTTAGAGAATATTATATAGACTTATTTAAAAACGTTAATAAAGTATATATCATCAAAATTAAATTCCTAACAAAATACAAACATTACATTTTGTATTCAAATACAAGCACACAAGCAGTTATCTATTCCTCCGAATTATATCACTTATAGTATTACAGATTTTATCTCCTAGATGCCTAATATCATTTCTGATGTCGTTAAGTACATCATCTAGGTTAGGAGGTAGCTGGGGTAGCTGTTCTGCTTGAACTGAATAACTTTGTTGTTGTTGTTGTTGTATATGGTCAGTATAATCAGGTTGTTGTTGTGTTTGTTGAGGTTGATGCAAGGCTTAGAATTTTTGCAAATCTTTTATACTAAAAGCTCTCATGCCTTTAGTTTCAGAGGGCTAGTCGGATAAATTCAATTGGCTTGCAAAGAGTCTACATACAACATCACCATAAAATAACTTTGAACTTATATGCTGTAGTTGAGAAGTAAAAACATCAAACCAATTGATTTGAATTCTATTCAGTAGACCATAAGTTGCATACAAACAACTTCTATTGATTTCCATAATGTGTTTGACTCTCTGAAATAAATTGGCATGCAATATATTTGCAATAAACCTTGCCTCTACATTTAGATTTTCTATGAGTCTCATTTCAAAATATACATCTGGAATGTTTGATAAAGACTGAATGTTCCATTCCAATTGTCTAATCATGTCAAATCTGTTTGTAACAACAACACCTTCATTCTTTAATCCCAAAATTTCAAAAATTAATTCAGGAGACAATATTAACTCTTGTTTATTTATTTGAGTTTGCAGTATATTTTCATTCTTGACCAGATTGCTGTAAAAAGTTGCAATAAGCTCTTTATATTGCTTCCATTTCGTTCCAACTCGCAAGAATTGAATGAGGCCTTGATACTCAAATAAATCTCTGATATCAATCAAATTTCTGAATTTTATTGGTTGAGCATGTAGAATCTGACATGTAATCAGATTATTGTATTTCTGCAATGCTTCCTCAAATCTAAAATAAATTGAATTTCCTTGAATTTGTAATACTGTACATAAAGAAGGTGATACCTAAAGCCGTGATTCAGAGTTTAATTCATCTTCAATAACTTCTTCAAAATGAATGTCATGTTGTTCCTCTGTGAAAATATTTTCTTGAAGCTACGTATGTACACTTGATTTTTCAGCTTCAACAGTTTAAGGAACATTTTCAATATCTACCACATTCATTTGTTCAGTTTCTATAGAAAATACAGAGTTCAAATTTTGCATAAATTCATCAGCTTGTGTATCTGTTTGTAATTTTTCAATTTCTACAATAGATAGTTCCATTTGTACATGCTGTAAATTCTCAGACTCTGCTTCTATAGATTTTGAAGAAGGCTGATTGACATTTAGCTCTTCTGGAGTCTTAACATTTTCAATATCTACTACTCCAAATAATTCAGCCTATGAACTAGTTACTGCCTCAACATTGTCAATTATATCTGCAATAACTTGTTCAATGTCAGGTGCTTGATACTCTTATTTTTCAATTTTTACATCATCAGGACTTGTAGTTATAGAAAAACTTGAGCTCATATTTGACTTGCATTTCTTCTCAAGTTTTCTAGCAAGAGAAAATAAAGTCTCATTATCATCATCAGTTTCAGTATGCTCGGAACAGATGAGTTCATCAGATGCACTATAAGGTACAATGTCTAGACATACATTGTCCTTTGGAAATAATTGTTCATCCGATTGTCCTTTTCCAATAGACTTTGTTTCTGTAGACATAATTTTTCTAACTTTTCTTCTTCTATAACATTTTTGTTTCTCCTTTGTAAGTATTGCTGTTTTCTTTTCAAATTGCTCTAGAAAAGTTTTCTGCTTTAATTCTTCAAAAACAATTTCTATTGCTATAGCCTTTCGAAGACTGTCAACTTTTCTTTTATCTACAACAATATGTGATTCTACTTGTTTTGAATATAAAGGAGTAGGGATAGCTGATTCATGCTCTTCCTCAAATGCATGTAGTCTTGTACCGTTTATAGGTATTTAAGGAATTCTAGTTGATGTACCTACACCTTTTTCCAAATATTTTGCATATTGTTTAAGAAATGCAATCTCAGCACATTTCATTCTATATTCTCTATCAAATTTACTACGAATACCCATGTATGTAATATTTTCATCTGTATTTTGAAGCTCTTGTCTAACTTCATCTAGTATACCTTGAGGAAAGAAGTAATCTCTATAAATTTCTGCTAACCTTTTGTCCACTCGAAGTATTTTCTTGAACCAAGTGCGTGGAACTTCATCAGTATCGATTTCTTTTCCTTTTGCATCTCCTCTATTTTTGCCTTTTCCTCTGCCACAAACTTTGTAGAACTTGGAGACCATCGTTGCAGGTTGTAATGGCAACAAGTGGGAAAGATTTTCTTAACAAAGTTTACAAATAACCTATGTGCCCATGTAATAAGTGTATAAATAAGGTTTTTAGGTGAATAACTCAATGTATATAAGTTGGGTTTGGATTTCAAATGAGTATTGAATATAGTTTATTCAATCAAGATACCCGAAAAATTTCAGTATAACTCATTGAGTTAACTAACCTAACGAGTAAAATGCTGTCTAGAGGTAGTTTTACATGTTACCTTATATAACATAACGTTCAGTTAGTACACAAAAAAAAACAAGTTTCGGATGCTTTCAATTGAAACCTTCCAAAGACAACACAAATGCTACACTTAACATTATCTTAAGAACATTGTAAACTATTCTAACATTCTCTTCTTATGAATCTTAAACAGTTTGTTTGTCTTTTTAAATTGTTTCATCAAGATCTTAAGACGACTTTAATTCAGATTAACCAAGATTTGTATTTTGAATTATATTAATCTATTTTGGACATTGTTAATCCTCCCCCTACAAATATACTTCTTATATATTCAATAACATACAAAATATACTTGTATAACAATAGATGTTAAGTATAACTAGACTTTTAAATTTCTTTTTAGAAACTTCTGTTATCCTGAATTCATCAAAAAATGATTTCCATAATCAATTCCTACTATATATGAATCAAAACACAACTTTGAACTCAATATGATTAATTCAAGGAGAATAAAAGAATGTATCTCAAATAAACATTTTCAAAAGTACTAATGTTAATTCAATAAATTAGTAGTTATATTGGTAGAAACTATATTTGATTCAAAGATATCTGTAATTAATGAAACAACTTTTTTTTTTTTAAAAAGTTAGTTTAAAAAGCTTGAATCATACAAGAGCTTTCTAATGTACCCGTGTAATGAGCTTTCACTCAACAATCCCATATCTAATCAGGACCTTAGGTTGCCAGATTTAAAGAATCCTTTTTCAAGACAACAATCCTTACATACCTATCTACTCAAGTACAAAAGGCTTGTGATCAAACTAATCAATAAACTCTCAAAGATATTCACTTTGTAAGCATTTTTCATTTTAAGCATAGTATATATGTATTCCATTAATACAGATGCAATAAAACACAAATCTCATACAATTTTCACTTCTATGATTTTACTAAAAATATGAATCAGTTTCAATAAGTTCATACTTTTGATTACTAGTTTAAGATGATTTACATATAAATTATTCTACAAGTTTAATCAATTAAGTCAAATTTATGCATGATCATATGCACTTTCCTCGATTTAAAGAAAACACTTAATCAAAATTTCAAAAGTATTTAATGTTTTCCATTTACACTTCCACTTAAAATCGTGAAAACCATTAAAATTGATAACTTACATAAAATCAATAAGATCCTACTATGATTTTATAATAAATACATAGTATCTTAAGCAGCAGTTTAGATATTACTTAAATATTTATGATAAGTATATAATATCTATGAGGTGAACAACATCATCAATAATATTTATCTTTTTGTAGAGTTTAAGCATTTTACACATCACATAGCCTACAAATACCCAAATTTAATCTTATGTTGCAAAATGCATTTTCATCTAGAGGTTTTGTAAATATATCAACTAATTGATTTTTACTAGACACAAATTCTAATTTAATTTTTCCTTTAATTACGTTATCTCTTAGAAAATGATGTTTAACCTCTATATGTTTTGCTTTAGAATGTAATACAGGATTTTTGGAAAGAATTATTGTAGAACTACTGTCACAATAAATCTTAATTGTATCATAAGATAATCCAAAATCTTCTAAAGTTTGCCTTATCCATAGAATCTGAGTGTAACACAGTGCAGCAGCAATATATTCAGCTTCTGTAGTAGAAAGTACTATAGAGTTTTGCTTTTTTCTAAACCATGACACCAAATTATTTCCCAATAATTGACATGTGCCACTCATACTCTTTCTATCAGATTTAGATCCTACATAATCAGCATCAGTATATCCTATAAGATTTATTGAACTATCCTTAGAATAATACAGTTTGAAATTTTTAGTTCCTTGTATATATCTAAATATTCTTTTAACTACAATTGAGTGTGATTCTTTAGGATTAGATTGAAATCTAGCACAAACACACACAGCAAACATAATATCAGGTCTACTAATAGTCAAATAAAATAAAGAACCAATCATACTTCTATATTTTCTTTGATCTATTGATTTTCCTATGTCATCAATATCTAACTTTAGAGAAGTACTCATAGGAGTTCCTCAAATCCTTGTATCATTAAAATTAAAATTCTTAAGCATTTCATCTACATATTTTTCCTGATTTAAAAATATACCTTTATCCATTTGCTTAATTTGAAGTCCTAGAAAATATGAAAGTTCTCCTATCATACTCATTTCAAACTGACTAGTCATCTCTTCAGAAAATATTTTTATTAGTTTATTAGAAGTTGCCTCAAAGATTATATCATCCACATATATTTGAACAACAATCTGATCTTTACCATCTCTCTTGATAAATAGTGTATGATCCACTTTTCCCATGATATAAACTTGTTCTATTAAAAAAGTAGATAATCTTTCATACCATGATCTAGGTGCTTGCTTCAAACCATATAAGGCTTTCTTCAATATATACACAAAGTCAGGATTTTTAATATCTTCAAATCCAAGTCTTTGTTTTACATAGACTTCTTCATGAATTAAACCATTTAGAAATGCACTCTTTACATACATTTGATATAATTTAAAATCCATATAACAAGCATAGGCCAATAATATTCTAATACTTTCTAACCTTAAGATTTTTTTTTTATGAATTTGTTGTAACTAACTGAAATTTCCTATAACTATTCAATAATTGAGACTATCAAATTTTTAAGAACTGTAACTGCATTAATGTTATTGTAGGATCGTATGGCTACACAAGAGGGGGTGAATTGTGTTTTTCAATATTTTTGAATATAATTGAAACTTTAAATCTCAGAAACAAGTCGAGACACTATTTTCATAAAATCATTTTTATTCAAGGTTTTAATTACAATATACAATTCAATTCTCCTCAGAAATTGTAGATGTAATTATATATCGATACCATGTTTCATCTATACAATTTCATAACTATAAATAGAGAAAACTAATTTGTGGAATTTAAAGCATTTCTCCCTGTTTGAGATATTTCTTTTTTCTCTTTCTTCTTCAGCAATTCTTTAGTAATAAATATCTTGTCTTTCTCTACTTCACCGAATTTGCTTTCTTCTGATACTTTAAATCTTCAGTGACGTAAATCTGACCTTTTCTACTTTACTGAATTTTCTTCCATCTAATACTTCAAATCTTCATTGACATATATCTTACCTTTTCTACTTCACTAAGCTTTCTTGCACTTAAGAGTTTTTCCCTAAAGAGGTGTTTTTGATCCCTGAAAGGATTTTTCTTTTGGTGTGCAGGGATAACTGATCAACAAGAATTCTATGCCTTTTATACTGTATCTTCATTTCATGCATATCTTCTACATTTAATCACTACCAGTTTTCCACTTCTTCACGTCTTTTCTTTTTCCTTCATCAAAATACACACGTTCTAATCCACATTTACATTTCAAATTTTCTTTAATCATCAATCCTAAATCTCTGAAAAATTTCCTACAAAATAAACATTCTCTTCCAAAATTTTTCATTAGTGTAATAAGAAGTCATTACTTTAATGTTAACTAAACGAGTAATATGAGTATATATATAACTTAACATTTCTAACTTAACAAGTTCCTCATGTGCCAACTCACGTGATAAGTACTGTAGTTAACTCAACGAACTATCTCCGTGGTGTTACGATAACTCAACGAACTATCTCCGTTGTGTTACAATAACTCAACAAACCATCTCCATTGTGTTACGATAACTCAACGAACCAGTAATAAACAAATGTTTCTATAATAAGAATTTTACCACGTACAAATATAACAACTTAAGTTTATAACGCTAACCTAACACATTGCCTTAGTGTTCAATATAGCGACTCAACACCTTTAGTTATGTTAACTTAACGAGTTAAACATGTGCACCTCACGTGATACAATATAACATTCGTAACTTATAATTTCACCACGTGTATAACACTAACTTAACGAGTTCGCCTCTTCTTTTACTCACTAACTCAACGAGTTCTCACGTGACCTATTTTAACCTTTAAGCCTCTAACTTAATGAGTCCTCACTTGATCTCTATACGAACAAAACTCTAACTTAACGAGTTGTCTAAACGTGCACTGTTCATGATACAGAAAATATAACTTTAAAACATATCATGCTTTTCAATAAAAACACACATTAACTTAACTTTTAGTTAAACGAGAAATTAATGCAATGAAACAACTAGTTATAAACTTAGTATAATTTCAGATCCAATACAGTCAAGTATTTATATCAACAATCTTTTTCTGTATTAATTGATGTTTTTAATTTCTTTTCACAAGCAATAGTAATTGAGTAAATATGATTATTTTTCATCCAGCACACATCATCAAAATAAAATACTCAACAATTATATTTAGAATCTTATATAAGATGCTACAAATTTTACTATTAATATAAATCTAGATATAGTATCTTATGTTTTTGCTGAATTTTATGAGTTTAACAGTTTCACAATTTTCAAGAAATCAAAATTCTTAATTGAAACTTAGTAAATGATCTGAAATCTTGAAGGAGCTGAAATGTTGATTTTTAGATTAAATGAAATACATTTGATCAAGGATACATTTAATTTGATTGATTAAACTTGTAGAATGATTTATGTGTAAATCTTATTAAACTATAGAAAAAGTATGAGCTTATTGATATGGATTCATGTTTTCAATAAATTATAGAAGCAAGATTATATGAGATTTGTGTTTTATTGCATCTGTATTAATGAAATACAAATATATACTGTGTTGAAAAGAAAAAAAGAGGGAAAAAAGAGAAAAACTTTGAAAGTTTATTTATTTGTTTGATCATGAGCCTTTTGTACTTGAGCAGATAGGTATGTAAGGATTGTTGACCTAAAAAAGGACTCTTTAAATTTGGCAACCTAAGATCCTAATCAAATTTGGGATTGTTGACTAAAAACTCGATACATGGGTACACTAGAAAGCTCTTGTATGATTCAAGCTTTTCAAATTAACTTTTAAAGTAAAAATATGCATATACTATTCTGAAAAGATAAAAATGTTTTGTGAAATACAGATATCTTTTGAATCGAGTATATTTTCTGTTATTTATGATTACTGAAGTATGAATCTAGATTAGACTTTTGAAGTTGTTTATTTGAAATACAATTCATTATTCTTCTTGTTTTAATCATATTGAGTTGGATTATGTTCTGATTCGTATGTAGTTGAAATTTATTTTGGAAATCATATTGGAAAAATCCGGATAACAGACGTTGAAAAGAAAAAATGAAAATATAATTACCAACTATGTGATGCTAGTATATTTTGTATGTAATTTACATATGTGTAAATATATTTGCAGGTTGAATTAGATTACTAAATTAATATAGAATATTTTTACATTAATCTAATCTACGTATTCTAAAGAAGAAATGAAGAATTAGTTCTAACACTTTAGAAAGACCAACTAGTTAGATCTTAGTAGTTTGCTAAGGGACTAGCAAAATTTAAGTATGGGGGAAGTGTTTAGAATGAAAAAGTGCATAGTATTAACAGTTAAATAATGGTTAATTTTATAATATTTAGCTTATCATATGAGAATTAAGTCATTATGTTATAATTGCACTATTATATGCTTTAATGAAAGAATCTACATAATTTCAGGAAATTAGTGTTAATTAAGTACATTTCTAAACTATCGGTGAATTATAGGCTTTTTATATCCTAAGTCTCCAAATTTTCTATTTTTTTGGAGGGTTACATTTTATGTATCAGATAGTTATGTTTTAAACGCTTAAAAAATATTTTATTATTTCCTAGAGTACACGTGATGTAACCTTAATGTATGACTTAAGTGAATGTTTAGTAAGTTATCTGCTAAGTATCTGAAATGTGTTTGAGCATCAGATAGTTAGGTTTGCAAGTATCCAAAATATCATTTTATTATAAAACTTACTAAAGACACATGTCGTGATCTGAAAACCTGATTTAAGTGTGGTTTTATAGTATTAAGCATGATCTATTTTATTTGCATATATTTAAATCTTGTACAACTATACAGTAACAACTCGTTGAGTTAGTGTTCTTTTTGTTGAAAGATCACGTGTCAACTCATTGAATTACATGTTTAAAGGTGTAAAAAGATCACGTGAGAACTCGTTGAGTTAGTTGTTAGGATCGGTAGACTCACTAGAGGGAGGGTGAATGGTGAAGATGTGTAAGTTTTACTTCTTTTAAAAACAAAATTGACTGATTCTAATTATTAGTGAGTTGAGATAGATTAAATGGATGCAAAGCAGTAAATAGAAAGGAACACAAGACAATTTTTAGGTGGTTCACCAACTCGGCTAGTCCACCCCCAAGATTCACTTGGGCTTCACTAAGTTTAAGAACTTACAACACTTGCTTTCAAGTAGAAGCAATAACCAACACTTGAGCTTTCAGGTTGAAGCTCAGCAACCAACCTTACTTCGAGCTTTTAGGTACAAACTTTAAACCAATAATGAGTTTTCAGGTTGAAACTCATGAACCAACAACTTTGAACTTTTTCTCAAAGTATTAGCATAGGGAGCTTTTATGCTACAATGAATCTTTGAGAGCATTCTTGAATGTTGCAAACTTGAGAGTGTGTCTGGAATATTTGTGTAGCTTACAATATATGATATTCGTTTTCATTGTCTTGATCTTCCCTTTACTTCTCATATTTATACCAAGAGGTATAACGATCATATTCTCTTCCAACAGATGTTTTCTGCTGTACTAGATATGTAGTCAATCCCAAAAATAGTAAGTTACCGTTTTGTCTGATGTTTAGTAAGTAACATTTCGATTCCTTTTGATTTTCGGATGGTTATATGTGTAACTCACCGAAGAACATCTGTAACTCACCAAAACTCTACTTAAATCCTATTGTCTATGTCACATGAGAATTTAAGTTGTGCACATGAGGTGTCATGAGTTTGGAAACTTGTAACTTTAACTTACCGATAAGTTCTTGACTTTCGGATAGTTAGCTACAATAACTCTCCGATTCTACTTTTAAGCTTCTAACTGTTGTCTTCTTAATTCTACACGTGCATAATAGAATAACTTAAGTTTCGGATAGTTAAGTCTGTAACCTTCTGAAACTTCTTGTTTTTTGAATAGTTAGCTTTCTAACTCTCTAAAAAATCCTTATAAGCTTCTATCTGGATTTCTACACGTGGGTAAATGAATGACTTAAGTTTCGGATAGTTAGCTTTCCTAACTTTTCGATTTCCTTGAACTTTCATATAGTTAAGTCTATAACTCTCTGATCATCTAGTCAGCTACCTTTCAAACTCTCTGAAGGCCTTGTATTTTCAGATAGTTAACCTTCTAACTGTCTAATAAAGTTTCTACTGCTTAATACTGACTCTTCAGATACTTAAGCCTGATAACTCACTGAAAATTTATCTCTTCCGGATGGTTAAGCCTAGTAACCTTCCAAAATTCTGTTTATCTCTTGCAGTAGATATTGAACTATCTGTAATGACTTATCTAACTTTTGCTCTTCTACTGAACTATCATATCTATGAAATACAAATTGTTTCCTCACAATCTCCCCCTTTTTGATAATGACAAAATCATTTACATTTAATTATATCTATTTCACTCCCTAGATTGTTTCTATACATTCAGTCACATAGAAACTACGTAAAGCAAAGATTTACAGTGAATATAATAAAATGGAGTTAATTCCTCCCCCTATCTGTGTGTTGGAAATACTGTAATTTCCATATTCTTCTCCCCCTTTCTGTGTGCTGAGATTTTCTCTCCCTTTTATACTTCTCCCTCTGAACTGATTTCCTTCCTGTTATACTTCTCCCTCTTTTTGTCATTATATAAAAAGGAGACTTCTGAAATCTGATTTTTGATTAAAAGATGCTATTAATAAATCTTGTAGGAATACACGTTAGCAGAAAACAAGCTCCCATATGGTGAGCTTGAGGGATAACAAAATATAAATGCATTATAAGTCATGCAAAGAACATATGCCTAGATTTCTCCTAATATGATTAAATGTTGATTCATTTAAGGGTTTTGTGAAAATATCTGCAAGTTGATTTTCTATTGGAACAAACTTGAGTGAGATGTGCCCTTTTTCCACGTGATCTCTTAAGAAATGATGTCTGATCTCGATATGCTTGGCTCTAGAATGAAGTACTGTATTCTTAGATAAGCTTATTGCACTACTGTTATCACAAAATATATTTGTATTCTGAATTTTCAGTTTGTAATTTGCTAAAGTTTGTTGCATCCATAAAATTTGAGCACAACATAGACCTATTGCAATATATTCGACTTTAGTAGTGGATAATGCAATACAATTTTTTTTTCTATTGAACCATGAAATTAAAGAATTTCCAAGTAGTTGGCATGTGCCACTTGTGCTTTTTCTATCTGATCTACTACCTGCATAATCTGCATCACTATAACCTGTTAAAGCCAAACTACTGTTAGCTGAGTAAAATAATCTGAAATCTTTAGTGCCTTATAGATACTTGAAGATTCTTTTGATTGATTTCAGATGAGATTCTTTTAGTAATGCTTGAAATCTGGCACACAAACATACACTGAACATGATATCTAGCCTACTTGTTGATAGGTACAACAGAGATCCAATCATACCTTTATATTTCTTTTGATCTACTACAACACTTGAGTCATCATTTTCAAGTTTAGTGTTTGGACTCATTGGTGTGTTTGCAGATTTGATGTTCTCAAAGCCAAATTTCTTCAGAGTTTCTTTGCAGTATTTTTCCTGATTAACAAAGATACCATTTTTCACTTAATGGATCTGTAATCCTAAGAAAAACTTCAACTCTCCCATCATGCTCATTTCAAACTTGTTTTTCATCAAGTTTTGAAATTCATGACACAGTTTTTCTGATGTAGCACCAAAAACAATATCATCAACATAGATTTGAACGATTAACATGTATAAATCAATAGTTTTAATAAATAGAGTGTTGTCTACCTTGCCTATGATAAAATGATTTTCGGTTAAGAACATTTTCAACTTTTCATACCATGCCCTGGGTGCCTGTTTCAGACCATATAAAACTTTGTTTAGTCTGTAGACATGATCTGAATTGACTTCATCTTCAAATCCGGGGGGTTGCTTAACAAATACTTCTTGTATTTCCCCATTCAAAAATGCACTTTTTACATCCATTTGAAACAGTCTTATTCTCATACTGCTTGCAAATGCAAGCAATATTCTGATAGCTTCTATCCTGACCATAGGTGCAAAAGTTTCTTCATAATCAATGCCTTCTTACTAATTATAGCCTAGTGCAACCAATCGAGCTTTATTTCTGAGAATGTTCCCTTCTTCATCTAATTTGTTTCTGAAAATCTATTTAGTTCCAATGATGGATTTTCCTACAGATTTCTCCACTAATTTCCATACATTTTTTTCTGGAACTAATTTAATTCTTCTTGCATAGCCATTGTCCAGTAAATATCCTTACAAGCTTCATCTACTGATTTTGGCTCTATTTCTGACACAAATGCACAATAATGGCAAATATCTTGTGCTTACTTCTAGTTTGTACCCCTTTGGTTATATTTCCAATTATTTGTTCCATGGGGTGATCGAATTTGAACTTCCAACTATTTTGATTCTTATCTGAAGCTTGGGATTTGAGTTTCTGCTTGCAATTATCTTTTTCCAAATATTCATTTTCACTTTTACTGTCAATCTTCAAATTTCTGAAACTCTGTATCAAATCTTCATCAAACTGAACATTTATACTTTCATCTACTCTTCTATCTTTAGCAAAGTATACTCTGTAAGCTTTGCTCCTAGATGAGTATCTGACAAGTATGGCAGGTTTAGATTTTGTGTCAAACTTGCCTTTAGCATCTCTTGTGTTTAAGACAAAGCATTTGCATTTGAATGTCTTAAAATATCCAACATTTGGTGTCTTGCCAAACCAGAGTTCAAAAGATGTCTTATTCTATAAAGATCTGATATGAGTTCTGTTGGAGATGTAACAAGTTGTACCTACAACTTCAGCCCAAAGAGATTTAGGTAGATCAGAGGCATTCAACATAGTACTAGTGATTTCTTGCAATGTTCTATTTTTCCTTTCCACAACTCCATTTTGAGATAAAGTTCTAGGGCAAGAGAATTCATGTAGGATTCCAAATAAATTGCAAAAGTTTTCAAATTCATAATTTTCAAATTCTCCTCCATGATCACTTCTAATTTTTTTCACCGTTAGTTCCTTCTGATTTTGAACTCTTATGCAAAAGTTTTTGAATTCATTACATGTCTCATTTTTATGTGCCAAGAATATTACCCAAGTTAATTTAGAGAAATCATCTACAATAACAAGAGAATATTTTCTACCTCCAAGACTTGATACTTGAGTTGGGCCAAAAAGATCTAGATGTAAGAGTTCTAGTGGCTTTTTGGTGGTGATCTCATTTTTGCTATGAAGAGAAGTTCTCTTCTGCTTGCCCAACATACAATCACTACATACCCTATCTTTTTTGAATGTAAGTTTAGGCAGTCCCCTGACTAGATCACCCTTGGATAACTTTCTAAGAGTCTTCATACTAACATAACCGAGTCTTTTATGCCACAACCAATCATCTTCACTAGATGCTACCAAATAGGAATTGCTTGCAAAATTTTCACACAGAAAGTTTAGTGTATAAATTAAGCAATTTCTAACACTAGTAAATTTTATTTCATTTGTAGCTGGATCAATAATGTAACAATTTTCAGTAGTAAATGAGACAATATAACATTTATCACATAATTGTCCTACACTTAATAAATTTTGTTTTAGTCCATTAACATGCAAGACATTCTCAATTCTACCATTTTGAAATGAAATATTTCCTATTGCAGTTATTTTACACTTTTCATTATTCCCAATTTTAACACATCCTGAACTCAAGCTTTTAACTGAATCAAGAAATCTTTTCTTACCTGTCATGTGCTTTGAGCATCCACTGTCCACAATCCATTTTGTTGTACGTGCTTAGAGCTCCTTGTCATCCTACAATTCATACTGAAATTAAAGCTTTTGGTACCCAAATCTTCTTGGGTCCAGCAAAGTTAATCCTTAAAACCTTAAATTTATTGCCTCTTAGCAGCCACATGTGACCCAATCTTCTTCTAATAGCAAAAATAGTAGTGCCATCTCTATATGATCGAATCATGCTACCACAATAAGGTACTTCCTATGGTATAGCATACCCTAGGCCAAATTTAATTCCATTAGATCGTTGAGATCCTATCATTTTATCTAGTCCCTTTTGACCTTATGTAAATTTGCAAATGATACTTTTCAGATCAAAGATTGTAGTTAATAAATTTTTATTTTCTTCTTTTAACTCACTATTATCACAACCATATTTATCCATGTTAGTTTTCAAATTTCTATTTTCAACAATAGCAGTTTCTAATTCAACAAAAGAGTCTTCTAAACAATTATTCAGCCTCTTAATTTCTTTCTTATATTCTCTACATTTAACATATAGATTATCTACAATACATAGAAGACTATTAACATCTAATTCATCATGCTCGTTTTCTGAACAATAAGAGGAAGTAGAGCATACCTCTTGTGCTGCAAAGCACACGTTGGCTACAGCTTCATCTTCAAAATTTGAAGAACTGTTTGAGGAGCTACTGTCATCCCAAGTAGCTTTGAGAGCTATTTTCTTTTTGTTCTTCCATCTCTTCTTCTTATCTGTTTGATCCTCTTCTGTCTGAAATGGACAGAAGGTCTATATGTGCCCTTACCTTTTACATTTAAAGCATGTAGGGATAGTTCTTTTGAAGGAGCTGGTCTTATTATTTTTCTTCATGAACTTTCTGATGTTCCTTGCCAATAGCATAATCTCATCATCATCTGAACTCAGAGCTTCTTCAGTTGAAGGAAATGCAATTTCCTTTTTCTTCTCAACTTTCTTTTTAACAGTTCCCTCCTGTTCCTTCTAGTCTTTCATTTGAACTTCGTGGGCCAAAAGATTGCCCAACAGTTCTTCAACCATGTAGTTATTTAGATCCTTGGAATCTTAAATAGAAGTGGATTTCTGTTTCCACTCAACGGTTAAACTTCTCAGGATCTTCTGTACTTGTTAATGAGAAGAGAATTCCTTTCCCAGGCCTTTTAGACTATTAATGATTTCAATAAATCTTGAAAACATTTTAGTTATGTTTTCATTATCATCCATTTTAAACAATTCTAGTTTTCTTAACAAAATGCTAATTTTAGTGTCCTTTACCTGGCTTGTACCTTCATGAGTAACTTGAAGGATTTTCCAAGCCTCATGTGCAGACTTACTTGCAAAAACTTTGTTATATTGTTCAGCAGTTAGTGTACAGTATATAGCATTCAGCCCTCTAGCATCCAACTAGATGATTCTCTCATCCTCCTCAAACCAGTCCATCATATTACTGATTGAAGTGTAGTTCCAAGAACAACAATATTCTAGAGTTTTACATCAGAACTTCTAAGGAAACACTCCATTCTATTCTTCTAATAATTGTAATTGGAACCATCGAATAGAGGAGGTCTATGGATGTTTTGTCCCTCAATAAATTGAGTCATAAATCCAGATGGTTAAATCTTATAGCAGATTAACCAAGCTATGATACCAATTGTTAGGATTAGTAGGCTTACTAGAGGGGGGGTGAATGGTGAAGGTGTGTAAGTTTTACTTCTTTTAAAAACAAAATTGACTGATTCTAATTATTAGTGAGTTGAGATAGATTAAATGGATGCAAAGTAGTAAATAGAAAGGAACACAAGACAATTTTTAGGTGGTTCACCAACTCGGCTAGTCCACCTCCAAGATTCACTTGGGCTTCACTAAGTTTAAGAACTTACAACACTTGCTTTCAGGTAGAAGCAAGAACCAACACTTGAGCTTTCAAGTTGAAGCTCAACAACTAACCTTCCTTTGAGCTTTCAAGTACAAGCTCTAAACCATCAATGAGTTTTTAGGATGAAACTCGTGAACCAACAGCTTTGAACTTTTTCTCAAAGTATTAGCGTAGGGAGCTTTTATGCTATAGTGAATCTTTGAGAGTATTCTTGAATGTTGCAAACTTGAGAGTGTGTCTGGAATATTTGTGTAGCTCACAATATATGATATTCATTTTTATTGTCTTGATCTTTCCTTTACTTCTCATATTTATACCAAGAGGTATAACGATCATATTCTCTTCCAACGAATGTTTTCTGCTGTATTAGATATGTAGTCAGTCCCAAAAATAGTAAGTTACCGTTCTATCTGATGTTTAGTAAATAACCTTCTGATTCCTTTTGATTTTTGAATGGTTATGTGTAACTCACCGAAGAACATATCTAACTCACCAAAACTCCACTTAAATCATGTTGTCTATGTCATGTGAGAATTTAAGTTGTTCACGTGAGGTGTCATGAGTTCAGAAACTTGTAATTTTAACTTACCAATAAGTTCTTGACTTTCGAATAGTTAGCAACAGTAACTCTCTGATTCTTCTTTTAAGCTTCTGACTGCTATCTTCTTAATTCTACATGTGCATAATAGAATAACTTAAGTTTCGGATAGTTAAGTCTGTAACCTTCCGAAAATTCTTATTTTTCAAATAGTTAGCTTTCTAACTCTCCGAAAAATCCTTGTAAGCTCCTATCTGGATTTCTACACATGGGTAAATGAATGACTTAAGTTTCAAATAGTTAGCTTTCCTAACTTTCCAATTTCCTTGAACTTTTGAATAGTTAAGTCTGTAACTCTCCGATCATCCAGTCAGCTACCTTTCAAACTCTCCGAAGGCCTTGTATTTTTGGATAGTTAACCTTCTTACTATCCGATAAAGTTTCTACTGCTTAACACTAACTCTTCGGATACTTAAGCCTGATAACTCACTAAAAATTTATCTCTTCCAAATGGTTAAGCCTGGTAACCTTTTGAAATCTTATTTATCTCTTGCAGCACATATTGAACTATTTGTGATAACTTATCTGACTTCTGCTCTTCTGTTGAATTGTCATATCTATGAAATACAAATTGTTTCCTCACATAGGTTTTTGCATTATCAAAATACTAGGGTCCTAACATTAGTGAGTAAAAACTGTAAGTTGTATATCTAAACTCGTTAAGTTAGAATTATGCACGTGTTGAATTTAAATGTTTTATGATGTCACGTGAGCTGCACATGTATAACTTGTTAAGTTAGCATAACTATATGTGTTGTGTTAGTGTTATAAGCTTATAAGTTATTTCTTTATTGCACATGTTTTATAGTTAAATCAATGAAGTAAGTCCGTTGAGTTACACTAACTCTACGGACCATTTATTTTCTAACATGCCATTGTAGTAGTTGCAAAAACAAGAAATTTGAATGAAAACCATGATTGCACGTATCATGCAAGAATTCACTCGTGAAAGGAAGAAGAAATCACCATCGTTGATATGAATGAAGGAAATCCAACCAATCATTTAAGCAAAAGCAGTTATTATTAAAAGAAATATAAAATAAGAGGAGAAAGACGAAAAGTGTGTGTGTAGGTGGAGAACTATGCTAGCTGCAGGAAGCATCGGAAGTTCCTTAAAGCTCCACACCACCACCAAAATCACCAACCATCAAAGGTTTGTGAGGATACTTTCCAGATGTCGGGTCAATTCTAAGCTAAACACGGTGATTGACAACCACTATGAGAAGTGATCGCGTCATAGGAAAGGAAGCCATTTTCACCAAGCATTGACTCATATCTCAAGAGATCGTAAAGCTTCTAGCCTTGGTTTCGGGTTGATGCCAGTATGCTGAAGAGGAGATCATCTTAAAATTCTTGATTCGCGATTCTATAGGGAGAGGAGGCAAGATTGAAAGTGAATAAGTTTTCAATAGTGTAATCGCATCACATGTAATGTCAGAAGTTTTTACTATCAATAGAGATTTTTACATTTCACCCTTCACTCATTTTTAGGAACATATCAAAACAAAAATACCAAAAACAACTCATTATCTGTGTTTACATTTAGCATTAAAGTGTTGTATTGTATGTTTTGTATCATGATTAATGTTATCATTGTCAATATTGTGAATGTTTTATGTTTGTTTGATTCAGAAAATAGTTTTACAGTTTACTGAAATTGATTCATCCTAGATACTTAAAGATTTTAATGGTTACTATTTGAAATATCTGAATGTTAGTGTTGCTTAATGATAAATCTTAGATTAACTAACATTAAAGAGCTTAATTGATGTTATTTACATTTTATGGAATCGCCCAATGGTTGGCCAAATTCCTTTGTAAATAACAATATTTAATTGGAAAGATAGGCTTGTGGAGTTAACTTAAGTTCACGAGATTAGTCCGTTGAGTTCACTATAACTCAACAAAGTAGTTAATTAAACACATATAAACTCCAATTTAAAGAAAAATAGTACACAATTCTTAGTCAATCTTTGTGGGATCGACTTGTACTTGCACACAAATACAATATACACTATGCACTTACAGTTAAAAATACAAATTGGACTTAATATCAAATTTGTGTGAAAGGTTGTTTGTTTACTTCTAAAAGAATTTATTAATACAAGCATAAAAACAAATCAAACAAGTTTATGATTTAACTTAACAACCCCAATACAGAACTCATTGAGTTAGTGAACAAAACGTTAAGTCGAAAAGACGAACTCATTAAGTTAGTATTATGCACATGGTGAATTTAAAGTTTATGAATGTTATATTGTATCACATGAGTTGCATATATTTAACTCATTAAGTTAACATAATTGCATGTGTTGAGTTGCTATATTGAATACTAAGGCAACGTGTTAGGTTAGTGTTATAAACTTAAAGTTATTTTTCTTGCATGTGGTAAATACTTTATTATTTAAAACATTTATTTATTACTAGTTCATTGAATTATCAATAACACAACAGAGTTAATTCGTTAAGTTAACTATAAGACCATGAGGTTGATTTGTTAAGTTAGTGTAACACCATGAAGCTAGTTCGTTGAGTTAGCGTAAGACCACGAACTTAGTTCGTTCAGTTAGCTACAATACATGTCATGTGAATTGGCACATGATAAACTCATTAAGTTAGATACGTTAAGTTATAAATCTACTTATTTTACTTGTTTAGTTAACATTAACACAATGACTTGTTATTATACTTGATGAAAAATTTTGGATGAGAAAGTTTATTTTGCAAGAAATTTTTCAAATATCTAAGATTAATGATTAAAGAAAATTCGAGAGGAAAACGTAGATCAGAACGTGTGTATTTTGATGAAGGAAAAAGAGAAGTCATAAAGAGTGGAAGATTGATTGTGGATAAATGTGGAAGATATGCATAAAATGAAAATACAAAATAAAAGGTATAGAATTCTCATTGATCAATTATCCCTACACACCAAATGAAATATATTTTTAAGGATCAAACACCTCTCTAGGGAAAAGCTCTCAAATAGAAGAAAATTCGGGGAAGAAGAGAAAGTCAAGTATATGTTACTGAAGATTTGAAGAATTAGAAAAAGAAGAAGAAGAAGAAAATCTCAAATAGGGAGAATTGTTTTAATTTCTACAAATTAGTTTTCTCTATTTTAAGTTATGAAATTGATTAGATGAAACATGGTATCGTTATATAATTGCATCTACAATTTCTAAGGAGAATTGAATTGTATATTGTAATTGAAACCTTGAATAAAATGATTTAATTAAAATAATGTCTTGACTTGTTTTTAATTTTAAAGTTTCAATTATAATTGAAATTATTGAAAAACATAATTCACCCCTCTCTTATATAGTCATTCGATTCTACAAAAATAGACTTATAACTCAATGAGTTCAACATGTGCCATACATGTGACATGTTTCATTGTATAAGATGATAACTCAATGAACTAACTCCATTGTGTTACTGATAATTCAATGAACCAGTATATATAAATGTTAAACAATAATGTATTTATCATGTGCAAGAATAATAACATTATAAGTTTATAATGCTAACTTAACACATTGCCTTAGTGTTCAATATAGCAACTCAATGTATGCAATTATGTTAACGAATTAAACATGTGTAACTCACGTGATGCAATATAATATTCATAAACTTTAAATTCAATACGTGCATGATGCTAACTTAACGAATTCATTCATAAAACTTAACGTTTTGTTCACTAACTCAATGAGTTCTCACGTGACCTTTTTTAACCTTTAAGCCTATAACTCAATGACTTCTCATGTGATCTTTTTATAAAAAGAACGCTAACTCAATGAGTTGTCTTAACGTACATTGTACATGATATAAATCTATAGCATTAAAATATATCATGCTTTACAATAAAAACATATTTTAACTTAACATTTAGTTAAATGAAAAATTAGTATAACTTAATGACTAGTTATTTAACTTAACATAATTCCAAATCTATTACAGACAAGTATAAAACATTAAACTTTTTCTGTATTAATCGATATTCATAATTTACTTTCACAAACAACATTAATTAATTAAATATGATTACATACATTATATACACATCACCAAAAACATAATACTCAACACTTACCAACAAGTTTTAAAATGAATAAAAAATAAAGAACAGCTTTTGCTAGGTGCTTACATAAGTCAAACTTCTTAATGGTTACACATTCATTGAATCTAAATGTATTAAACTTCAATCAAGAAATTTTACATGCTTGAAGAGCTATGATCATTATGTTCTAATGCAATAATTACGTCCACTAGTTATTCGACAATTGTTGTCTAATAAAAGACCTATACTCTAACATTATATGTGGAGATGAATTCGTAGAATTAGATTTTCAAGTGGTTGCCATCTTAAGAAAACTTGAGATCATCTTCCCACCCTCCTTTTGACGTTGTTGAGTATTTTGTTTTGATGATGTGTGCTGAATGAAAATAATCATATTTACTCAATTACTATTACTTGTGAAAAGAAATGAAAATCATCAATTAATACAGAAAAAGCTTATTGACATAAATATTTTTTTGTATTAGATCTGAAATTATACTATGTTAATAATTAGTCGTTTCATTGCACTAATTTCTCATTTAACTAAACGTTAAGTTAACGTGTGTTTTTATTGAAAAACATGATATGTTTTAAAGTTATATCTTCTATATCATGAATAGTGCATGTTAAGACAACTCGTTAAGTTAGAGTGTTATTTGTATAGAGGTCACATGAGAACTCGTTAAGTTAGAGGCTTAAAGGTTAAAATATGTCATGTGAGAACTCGTTAAGTTAGTGAGTAAAAGAAGAGGCGAACTCGTTAAGTTAGTTTTATACACGTGGTGAAATTATAAGTTACGAATGTTATATTGTATCACGTGAGGTGCACATGTTTAACTCGTTAAGTTAGCATAACTAAACGCGTTGAGTTGCTATATTGAACACTAAAGCAATGCGTTAGGTTAGCGTTATAAACTTAAGTTGTTATTTTTGCACGTGGTAAAATTCTTAATATAAAAACATTTGTATATTACTAGTTCATTAAGTTATCGTAACACAATGGAGATGATTCGTTGAGTTAGCGTAACACCACGGAGATAGTTCATTGAGTTAGTTACAATACTTGTCATGTGAAATGGCACATGAGGAACTCATTAAGTTAACATTAAAGTAATGACTTCTTATTACACTAATGAAAATTTTTGGACAAGAAAGTTTATTTTGTAGGAAATTTTTCAGAGATCCAAGACTGATGATTAAAGAAAATTCGAAATGTAAACGTGGGTCATAACGTGTGTGTTTCGATGAAGGAGAAAGAAAAGACGTGGAGAAATGGAAAACTTGTAGTGATTAAACGTGGAGGATATGCATGAAATGAAGATACAATATAAAAGGCATAGAGTTCTCGTTGATCAAACTATCCTTGCACATAAAACGAAAAATCTTTTCAAGGATCAAACTATCCCTACACATCAAACGAAACATCTTTTCAAGGATCAAAAACACCTCTTTAGGGAAAAGCTCTCAAGTGGAAGAAAGTTCAATGAAGCATAAAAAGGTAAGATTTACATCACTGAAGATTTAAAGTATCAAAAGAAAGCAAATTCGGTGAAGCATAAAAAGACAAGATATTCGTCACTGAAGAATTGTTGAAGAAGAAAGAAGAAGAAGAAGAAGAAAGATCTCAAACAAGGAGAAATGTTTAAAATTCCACAAATTAGTTTTCTCTGTTTGTAGTTATGAATTGTTTAGATGATACATGGTATCGATATATAATTGCATCTACAATTTCTTAGGAGAATTGAATTGTATATTGTAATTGAAACCTTGAATAAAAATGATTTTATGAAAATAGTGTCTTGACTGGTTTTTAGATATTGAAGTTTCAATTATAATTGGAAAAAGTTGAAAAACACAATTCACTCCCCTCTTGTGTAGCCATACGATCCTACAAGTGGTATCAGAACTTTGTTAATAATCTTTGATATAAAATCGATACCAACTTATTTAATATCATTGCTTATTCTACCTTCCTTGTTTTTAAACAGAAATTAATATCTGAGCATACATTTAACTTTCTTGATTTAAGGCTCAAGTTGTTTTAAAGTTTTTAGATTGTTTAAAATCAAATAAGTTGAAAAATCTAAGGTAAGATGGCTACTGGAAATGGTAATTTTTTTTATATGAAGGCCAAAATCTTAGTCGTCCTCCTTTATTTGATGGAATACATTTTGAATATTGGAAATATAGGAGGACAGTTTTTCTTCAAAGTATAGATCATAAGTTGTGGTTCATGATTTCTAAACCATATACTTCGTTATCTACCCCTTATAATACTTGGACAATTACTGAAAAAGAAAATGAAACTCTAAATGCTAAGGGCTTAAATATTTTATTTTGTGCATTGAGTTATGAACAGTTCGGTAAAGTGTCGGCATATAAATCTGCTTAAGAGGTGTGGCATGCATTAGAAGTTTCACATGAAGGTACTTCTCAAGTTAAAGAGACTAAAATAAACATGTTGATTCATAAGTATGAACTCTTTAAGATGCATGAAGACGAAAGTATTTTTGAGATGTTTTCCAGATTTCTTGTTATCATAAACTCTTTAAAATGCTTAGGAAAGAATTTTGAACTAAAGGATTTGGTGAGGAAAATTCTCAGATCCCTAAGTTCTAAATGGTCTCAGAAAGTAACATCAATTGAGGAATCACGAGATTTAAATTTTATACCATGAATGAACTTATAGGAAACTTAACAGTTTATGAAGTTCAATTAAATGAATCACTAAGTCACAACAAACTAAAAATGAAGAAAGAAATAGCCTTTGAAATTAATTTAGATTCTGATATATCTACTAATTCTGACGAGGATTTGATTTTGCTGACTAGGAAATTCAAAAAAGCATGGAAAGCTAGGAAATAGCAAAGGAACAAGAATGATAAACCCTCAATGTCAAAATCACTAAATGACAAGAATTCTTCATCCAGAAAGTATGTATGTTACAACTGCAAGAAACCTAGACATCTTTCTCCAAATTGTCCTATAAGGAAAAATGAAAAGCAAAGTAGGACAAATCAGAAGAAGACAACTTAGAAAACTCAGAAAAAGTTTTACAAGAAAAAGGCTTTAAAGGTCACTTAGGATGACACGTCTGAAGAGTCTAAATTTGAGGAATTATCATCAAAATCTTCACATTCAGAAGGAGAACAAGAATTAGAAGAAATTGCTCATGTATGCTTCATGGTAGATGAGTCTGAGGTAATATCTGATCTTGAAAGTTTTTTAGATTTCAACTTTGATGAATTATTATGTGCTTATCATGTGTTATTACAAAAACTTAAAGTTTGTAAACTAGAAAATAAGAATATTAGAAACTCTTTATCCATTGTGGAAGAAGAAAATTGTTTCCTGTCTACTACTTTAGAAAAGTTTAAATGTGATAATGAAAATCATGCTAGAGATTTGCATAAATTTAGATTTAATGAATGTGTCTTGCATGAATAAATACAGAATACAAATGCTGAAAAATTAAAGATAGAATCTGAAAATGAAATGTTGAGAAACAATATAAATGAACTTGAATTAAAGATAGATAAATTAAAACTGAGAGAGCTAGATTTAAATTCTACCATTGAGAAATGGAATTTAAGTCAAACTAAGTTAGATAAACTAACTAGTACCCCTACGATGTCATATAAATTCTGCTTAGGATTTGATTATCCTGAATCTCAAGCCAATAAAGGATTTGTTAGTTGCAGTTCAAGTAAATCTAAGACTAAAATTCCTTTTATGATGAAACAAGGTAATAAATATGTAGAAGTAGGTACTCCAACGGATGAATCATGTAGTAATAATATAAATCAATGTGATTTGTCAAAATGTACTTCTAACATGATTATAAATGTTTCTAAAAATCTTGTTTCTTGTTCTGGAAATTCAATTACTAATGTTTCTAAAATTTTAGACAATTATAGTAAATTGGAAATTCAGAAACCCGAGCATGTAATTCAAAACACTAGTGTTAGACCAATTACTCATTCTACATGTTCTTTATCTAAAAATTTATGTGCAGAAAAAGATTTTGTATGTACTGAAAATTCAAATAAAAGTACAAAATCTTGGTATGAACTTACTAAAATGTATGAGCATGACCAAAATATTGAGTATTTTGTTTTGATGATGTATGCTGAATGAAAATAATCATATTTGCTCAATTACTATTGCTTGTGAAAAGAAATGAAAATCATCAATTAATATAGAAAAAGCTCACTGACATAAATACTTGTCTGTATTGGAACTGAAATTATACTAAGTTAATAACTAGTCATTTCATTGAATTAATTTCTCATTTAACTAAACGTTAAGTTAACGTGTGTTTTTATTGAAAATCATGATATGTTTTAAAGTTATATCTTCTGTATCATGAACAGTGCACGTTAAGACAACTCGTTAAGTTAGAGTGTTATTTGTATAGAGGTCACGTGAGAACTCGTTAAGTTAGAGGCTTAAAGGTTAAAATAGGTCACATGAGAACTCGTTAAGTTAGTGAGAACTCTTTAAGTTAGTGTTATACACGTGGTAAAATTATAAGTTACGAATGTTATATTGTATCACGTGAGGTGCACATGTTTAACTCGTTAAGTTAGCATAGCTAAACGCGTTGAGTTGCTATATTGAACACTAAGGCAACGTGTTAGGTTAGCGTTATGAACTTAAGTTGTTATTTTTGCACGTGGTAAAATTCTTAATATAAAAATATTTGTATATTACTTGTTCGTTGAGTTAGCGTAACACAATGGAGATGGTTCGTTGAGTTAGCGTAACACCACAGAGATAGTTTGTTGAGTTAGCTATAGTACTTGTCACGTGAAATGGCATATGAGGAACTCGTTAAGTTAGAAACATTAAGTTAATATTTACTTGTGTTACTCGTTTAGTTGACATTAAAGTAACGACTTCTTATTACACTAATGAAAATTTTTGGATGAGAAAGTTTATTTTGCAGGAAATTTTTCAGAGATCCAAGACTGATGATTAAAGAAAATTTGAAATGTAAACGTAGGTCAGAACGTGTGTGTTTCGATGAAGGAAAATGAAAAGACGTGGAGAAGTGGAAAACTGGTAGTGATTAAACGTGGAAGATATGCATGAAATGAATATACAATATAAAAGGCATAGAGTTCTCGTTGATCAAACTATCCTTGCACACAAAACGAAAAATCTTTTCAAGGATCAAACTATCCCTACACACCAAAAGAAAAATCTTTTCAGGGATCAAAAACACCTCTTCGGGGAAAAACTCTCAAGTGGAAGAAAGTTCAGTGAAGCATAAAAATGTAAGACTTTCATCACTAAAGATTTAAAGTATCAGAAGAAAGCAAATTCGGTGAAGCATAAAAAGACAAGATATTCGTCACTCAAGAATTGCTGAAGAAGAAAGAAGAAGAAGAAGAAGAAAGATCTCAAACAGGGAGAAATGTTTTAAATTCTGCAAATTAGTTTTCTATGTTTGTAGTTATGAAATTGTTTAGATGATACATGATATCGATATATAATTGTATCTACAATTTCTTAGGAGAATTGAATTGTATATTGTAATTGAAACCTTGAATAAAAATGATTTTATGAAAACAATGTCTTGACTTGTTTTAATTATATTCGAAAATATTGAAAAACACAATTCACCCCCCTCTTGTGTAGCCATACGATCCTACAGACATTATGGTCTACTTACCTATTTATTTAGTTGAAGAAGTATGGAGTAGAGTGGTATTGTTATTATTCATGCATGTTGTGATTTAAAGCAAGTTAAAAATTAGAAAAAAAATCAATTGTTTGTTAGAGTTTTCTTTTACATGAAGTTGCATGGGTATAGCTCCATGTTGAAGTAACATTAGAACAATAGTGAAAGAAACGCATCTATATTCTAGTTATTATCTCTCTCAACCTTATTTGGCATATAGAAATAAAATATTTCCTTAATTTCTTTTGAAACCATCAGACGTTGGCTACTTCGCCTTTTATTTGTCTCTTTTTCACCAATTATATTGCCTCTATCTTTAACCAAGTGCAGCAACCAAAAATAAAAGTTCAATGATACAACATATTAGAAAGATATAGTAACCATTTGACATCACAATTTTCTACTGATTTAATTTCTTGTGTGGTATATATCACTTTGCTATTATGATATACTTTCCTAAATGTATAGTGATGTATTATGATGTCTTCTCATAGCACAAAACCATCCCAGCCATTCGTGGAGAGGTGCGTAGAGTGAATTTAATGATCTTATAGTAGTTTGTAGATTTTGATTTGTAACTTGTACTTCTATTAATATTATAATAATAACGACAAGTGTTGAGTATTTTGTTTTGATGATATGTGATAAACAAATATAATCATATTTACTCAATTACTGTTGTTTGTGAAAGTAAATTAAGAACATTAATTATTATAGAAAAAGTTTACTGATATAAATACTTGTTTATAATGGATCTGAGATTCATCTAAGTTGAATAACTAGTCGTTAAGTTATACTAATTTTTCATTTAACTAAATGTTAAGTTAACATGTGTTTTTATTGTAAAGCATGATATGTTTTAAAGTTATATTTTCTGTATCATGTATAGTGCATGTTAAAGACAACTCTTTAAGTTAGTGAGTTATTTGTATAAAGGTCACGTGAAAACTTGTTAAGTTAGTGAGGAAAAGAGCAGACGAACTTGTTAAGTTAAAATTATACATGTAGTGAAATTAAAGGTTATGAATGTTATATTGTATCATATGAGTTGCACATGTTTAACTTGTTAAGTTAACATAACTACATGCATTGAGTTGCTATATTGAATACTAAGGCAATGCGTTAGGTTAGTGTTATAAACTTAAAGTTAATATTATTGCACGTGGTAAAATTCTTATTATAAAAACATTTGTTTATTTCTATTTCATTGAGTTATCTATAACACAACAGAGTTGGTTTGTTGAGTTAGCGTAACACCACGAAGTTGGTTTGTTGAGTTAGCGTAACACCATGGACTTAGTTCGTTGAGTTAACTACAATACTTGTCATGTGATTTGGCACATGATGAACTCGTTGAGTTAGATACGTTAAGTTATAAATATACCTGTTTTATTTGTTTAGTTAACATTAACACAACTTATTATTACACTTGATGAAAATTTTGGACGAGAAAGTTTATTTTGCAAGAAATTTTTCAAAGATCTAGGATTGATGATTAAAGAAAACGTGGGTCAAAACATGTGTATTTCGATGAAGGAAAAACAAAAGATGTGAAAAGTGGAAAACTAATAGTGATTAAATGTGAAGGATATGCATGAAGTGAATATACAGTATAAAAGGCATAGAATTCTCATTGAACAATCATCCCTACACACCAAACGAAATATCTTTTCAAGAATCAAAGACACCTCTTTGGGGAAAAGCTCTCAGATGGAAGAAAAATTCAGTGAAGCAGAAAAAGTCAGATTTATGTCACTAAAGATCTAAAGTATCAAAAGAAAGCAAATTCGGTGAAGCAGAGAAAGTCAGATTTTTGTCACTAAAGAATTGTAGAAGAAAAAGAAGAAGAAAAATCTCAAATAGGGAGAAATGTTTTAAATTCCGCAAATTAGTTTTCTCTGTTTGTAGTTATGAAATTGATTAGATGAAACATGATATTGTTATATAATTGCATCTACAATTTCAAAGGAGAATTGAATTGTATATTGTAATTGAAACCTCGAATAAAATGATTTGATTAAAATAGTGTCTCAACTTGTTTTTATTTTTTGAAGTTTCAAATATGATCGAAAATGTTGAAAAACACAATTCACCCCCCTCTTGTATAGCCATTCGATCCTACAAGTGGTATTAGAGCTAGTTGATAATCTTTGATATAAAATCGATACCAACTTAATTAATATCATTGCTTATTCTGCCTTCTTTATTTTTAAACAAAAGTTAATATCTAAGCATACAATTAACTTTCTTGATTTTAAGCTCAAGTTGTTTTAAAGTTTTAAACTGTTTAAAATCAAATAGGTTCAAAAATCTAAGGTAAGATGGCTATTGGAAATGGTAATTTTTCTTTGTATGAAGGCTAAAATCTTAACTGTCCTCCTTTATTTGTTGGAATACATTTTCAATATTAGAAATACAATATGACAGTCTTTCTTCAAAGTATAGATCACAAGTTGTGGTTCATGATTTCAAAATCATATACTCCATTAACTACTCCTTATAATACTAAAAAAGAAAATGAAACTCTAAATGTAAAAGGCTTAAATATCTTATTTTGTGCATTGAGTTATGAATAGTTCAATAAAGTGTCGACATATAAATATACTTATGAGGTGTGGCATGCATTAGAAGTTTCGTATGAAGGTACTTCTCAATTTAAAGAGACTAAGATTAATATGTTAATTCATAAGTATGAACTCTTTAAGATGCATGAAGACGAAAGTATTTCTGAGATGTTTTCTAGATTCCTAGATATCATAAATTCTTTAAAATGCTTAGGAAAGAACTTTGAACAGAAGGATTTGGTGAAAAAAATTCTTAGATCCCTAAGTTCCAAGTGGTCTCAGAAAGTGACATCGATTGAGGAATCACATGTTCATACTATAAATGCTTATAGAAAATTTAACTACTTATGAAGTTCAATTAAATGATTCATTGAGTCACAACAAATTAAAAATGAAGAAAGAAATATCCTTCAAAATTAATTAAGATTCTGAAATATTAACTGATTTTGATGAGGATTTGATTTTGCTGACTAAGAAATTCAAGAAAGCATGGAAAGCTAGGAAACAACAAAGGAATAGAAATGACAAGCCCTCAATGTCAAAGTCACTAAATGAAAAGAATTCTTCATCCAAAAAGTATGTATGTTACAACTACAAGAAACCTGGACATCTTTCTCCAAATTGTCATCTAAGGGAAAATGAAAAGTAAAGTAGGACAAATCAGAAGAAGAAGACTCAAAAATCTCAAAAAAAGTTTGACAAGAAAAAGGCTTTGAAGGTCACTTGGGATGACACGTTAGAAAAGTCTGAATCTAAGGAATTATCATCAAAATCTTCACATTTAGAAGAACAAGAATTAGAGGACGTTGCTCATGTGTGCTTCATGGCAAATGAGACTAAGGTAATATCTGATCCTGAAAGTCATTTAGATTTTAACTTTGATGAATTATTATGTGCTTATCATGCATTATTACAAAAACTTAAAGTTTGTAAACTGAAAAATAAGGATATTAGAAACTCTGTCTATTTTGGAAGAAGAAAATTGTTTCCTGTCTATTACTTTAGAGAAGTTTAAATGTGATAATGAAAATTATGCTAGAGATTTGCATAAATTTAGATTTAATGAATGTGTCTTGCATGAACAAAATTCCTTTTATCATAAATCTAAGACTAAAATTCCTTTTATCATGAAACAAGGTAACAAATACGTAGAAGTAGGTACTTCAAGGGATGAATCATGTAGTAATAATATAAACCAATATGATTTATCTAAATGTACTTCTAACATGACTATCAATGTTTCTAAAAATCTTGTTTCTTGTTTTGGAAATTCAGTTCCTAATGCTTCTAAAATTATAGACAATTGTAGTAAAATGAAAATTCAGGAACCTGAGCATGAAATTTAAAACTCTAGTATTAGACCAATTATTAGATCTGCATGTTTTTTATTTGAAAATTCATGTGTAGAAAAAGATTTTGTATGTATTGAAAATTTAAATACAAGTACAAAATCATGGTACGAACTTACTGAAATGTATGAGCATGACCAAAATAAATTAACTTCTAATAAAAATTAGTTTGGTCTTGGTTCTACTACATCGAAAAATAAGCAGAATATCAATAAGAGCAATAATTTTATAAGTATGAAGTTAATGATAAATCAGTAGTACTTACAACTAATAAAAATATAAATGATAATGTTAAGCTATTTTTAACCAAAAAGAAGAAATATGCTTTTAATGAACTTGGTCCTCAAAGACATTGGGTACCAAGAAATAATTCTTCTTAATTTGTTTTGTAGGAGATAACAACATCGAAATGGATTTTAGATAGTGAAGCATCAAGTCACACGACTGGACAGAAAAGTCTACTAAAAAATTTTACAAATACCAAGGAAGGAAGTGTAATATTTGGAAACAAAAGCAAGGATAAAATCATAGGTATGGGCAATGTTCAAATAACTCCTACTTGTGTTATTTCGAATGTACTATATGTAAAAAACCTAGGATTTAATTTGCTGAGTGTTATAAAACTAATTGATAATGGATACTATGTGTTGTTTAAAGATAATGTATGCAAAATTATTGATAAAATTATAGATGAACTTAAATTTATTGCTAAAAGAAAAGGTTTTGTATGTATTTTATATGCTTAATTCCGTTCTTGACGGTTTTGATACAATAATGTTCGATATACAATTCAAATAGGAAAACAAAGCTCTTATTCAAAACTAATTTTGAATTGTATATAACCTGATCTTTATGCACATAGCTTCTTTCTTTCTCTTTGCTTAGCTTCTGTATTTCTTCTTCTCTAGTTGTTGAATTTCCAGACTTCTTATGTTTGCAACTCTTTTTCTGAAATTACTTGGAATTTTGAACTTCTTTTGATGTTGGAGAATTTTTCAGAATATAAATATTCAAACTTAACTTTTCAGTTAGGGATCTGGATTGAATATTCAGACTTGGTTTTTGAGATTGAGATCCTTTGTTGTAATGTAGCTTGTACCCTCTATTAATAGTCGAACTCTATTATCTTTCACCTTCAGCATGTTCATCCACTTGATCCACAATCCATAATCCATAATCCACGTACTAATTTTCTCTTTAATCCAAATTACTTTTTATTTTAATTTCCACTTTCTCCACTAACATTTTGAATTTCCACGATCTCCACTTCGTAGATTCACCGAGACTTTTATCTTCCTAGAGTCTTGTAGAATATCTTCTAAGTCTTTGATTTAGTCAAACACTTATCCTTTAAGTCTTGTAAAAACTCAAACACTTATCGATAACTCTTCGAGTTTTTGCATCTACAAAACACGTGACTAAACAAGGAAACTTATCTGTTCGTTAGTCCTTTTATAAAACTTGAACAGTTATCTATCTATGCGTAGAAAAACTCGAACAGTTATCTAAATATTCGATTTTTCATTACCGAACGTACATGGAAAACACATGACAACTTAAAACACTAAAAGCACACGTGTAGATAACCTAACTATACAAGTTCTTAATATAAAGTATTCGACAAAAATGAAACGTTAACTATCCGAAAGTTTAACTATTGCAAATCTAAATCTTCAGAAATCTTTAATTTATCCGACATAAAAATGAAACTTTCCGATAATCTGTTAACTAGTATACTTAGAGAAATATACTTAGAGAATATTATGTAGACTTATTTAAAAACGTTAATAAAGCATATATCATCAAAATTAAATACCTAACAATCTCCCCCTTTTTGATTATGTCAAAACCTAATAAGTCACATAATTTATATCTCCCCCTTTTTGACATTATAAAAAAGTAAACAAACTATTTTCTCCCCCTTTAGGAAGTTAAGCAAGTTAAATGTAAGGAAGGAAATCTTACTAAGTATATATTAATCAAAACGATAGTTTCAAACATATATAAAATTTATGGATTAAGCATAAACTGTTTAAACATAAACTATGAAAAATAATCACATAACATTAAATTTAGTAGATAGTTGACATAATATTTTTGGTTACAAATTACAAGAAATAAATCATGTAATACATAATTTGTATTATCACAAGCCTCTATGTCTGTTAGGTATTTAATTTTGATGATATATGCTTTATTATCGTATTTAAATAAATCTACATAATATTCTCTAAGTATATTTCTCTAAGTATAATAGTTAACAGATTATCGGAAAGTTTTATTTTTGTGTCGGATAAATTAAAGATTTTCGAAGAGTTAGATTTGCAAAAGTTAAACTTTTGGATAGTTAACGTTTCGTTTTGGTCGATTACTTTATGTTAAAAACTCGTATAGTTAAGGTTATCTGCACGTGTGTTTTTAATGTTTTAAGTTGTCACGTATTTTCCATATGCGTTTGGTAATGAAAAATCAAATAGTTAGATAACTGTTTGAGTTTTTATACGCATGGATAGATAACTGTTCGAGTTTTATAAAAGGACTAACGAATAGATAAGTTTCTTTATTTAGTCATGTGTTTTGCAGGTGCAAAAACTCGAAGAGTTAAAGGATAAGTGTTCGAGTTTTTACAGGACTTAAAGGATAAATGTTCGACTAAATCGAAGACTTAGAAGATATTCTACAAGACTCTAGGAAGATAAAATTTTGGTGAATCTAAGAAGTGGAGATCGTGGAAATTCAAAATGCTAGTGGAGAAAGTGGAAATTAAAATAGAAAGTAATTTGGATTAAAGAAAAAATTAGTACGTGGATTATGGATTATGGATTGTGGATCAAGTGGATGAACATGCTGAAGGTGAAAGACAACAGAGTTCAACTACTAATAGAGAGTACAAGCTACATTACAATAAAGGATCCCAATCTCAAAAACCAAGTCTGAATATTCAATTCGGATCCCTAACTGAAAAGTTAAGTTTGAATATTCATATTCTGAAAAATTCTTCAACATTACAAGAAGTTCGAAATTCCAAGCTATTTCAGAAAAGGAGCTGCAAACATAATAAGTCTGGAAATTCGACAACTAGAGAAGAAGAGATACAGAAGCTAAGCAAAGAGAAAGAAAGAAGTTGTGTGCATAAAGATCTGGTTATATACATTTCAAAATTAGTTTTAAATAAGAGCTTTGTTTTCCTATTTGAATTGTATATCGAACATTACTGTATCAAAACTGTCAAGAAGGGAATTGAGCTGAAAAGATATTATAAATTTTGTCTTGAAATAAAAGAATAGAATTTCATTTACGAGTGTTTTGTGCTCTTGTTTTATCCGCTAGTATTTAATTACTAAAGACACAATTCACCCCCCTCTTGTGATACAAACGATCCTACAACTGGTATCAGAGCATTCATTATTATCGTAACTAAAAGCCTTCATTTCTCTATATAGGAATTAGTTTTTCCTGTTATTTACTTCGGATCATTTGTTTAAAATGGATAATTCTGAAATCTTAGTTATAACTAAAGGAAAGACCACTAATCGTCCTCCTATGTTCGAAGGTAGCAATTATGGCTACTAGAAATATAGGATGAAAGTATTCTTTCAGTCAATTGATTTCAAATTATGGCATATAATTAGCAATCCTACAGTGTTAGTTACGACTCCCAATGATACTTGGACTTATGATGAAAAGGAGCGAATGACACAAAATACTAAAGGTTTAAACATCTTGTTTTGTGCTTTATCTCATGATCAATTTAATAAAGTTTATACATATCAAACTGCATATGAGATACAGCATGCTTTAGAAGTTGCCAACGAAGGTACTAATCAGGTCAAGTAATCTAAGATCAATATATTAGTACATAAATATAAGCTTTTTAAAATGCACAAAAATGAATGTATCTCTGACATGTTTTCCCATTTTCTTGAGATTATAAATTCATTAAAATCTTTAGGCAAGAAATTTGAGGAAAAAGACTTGGTAAGAAAGATCCTTAGATTTTTAACTAAAATTTGGGCTCAAAAGACAACATCTATTGAAGAGTCCAAAGAATTAAATACATATACTCTTGATGATCTCATAGGAAATCTAACAGCCTATGAAGTACAACATTTAGATCCAAAAGGGAAAAATCCGAGAAGGGTTCTAGCTTTTGAGGTTGATAAAGTCTCAGAAGTCACTAGTGATTCTAACGATGATTTACTATTGTTGACCATAAAATTTAGAAATCTGTTGAAGAAACGCAGGAACTTCAGGTCAGCAAAGACATTTGGAGATATGGAGAAGAAGTCATTCACGAAAGACAAAAGTATATGCTACAAGTGCAATAGGCTGGGTCACTTTCAAACTAATTGTCCTCTCAACAAAGATAAGAAGAATTCAAGGAGGAATTTCAGGAATAAGAAATTCAGAAAGAGAAGGGCGCTTAAAGTGACATGGGATGACTCTTCAACTTCACAAAGTGAAGAAACAAAGGATTCAACATTAGACAACGAATCCTCATCAACATCAGATTCAAAAGAAAATCTGGCAAATGTATGCTTTATGGCAAAATCCAGTGAGGTATCCTCTGATCAAAATGCAAATTTTGATAGTTTTGATGGATTACTTGTTGAATACAATAGACTGGCCAGAAAATATAAGAAAGTCAAAACAGAAAGAAAGGACATTAGGAAAATGCTAGATGAATCTGAAAATAAGATTGATTTTTTGAACTCTACGTTGAATAGATTTAAAGAAGAAAATCAAAGGCATGCTTAGGAAATTTTAAAGTTCACTACTATAGAAAGAAAATTGCATGCTGATTGTGAAAATTTAATTGCTGATAAGAAGAAAATGATCTGTGAAATTGAAAAACTAGAATTGACTATTACTGATTTAAATTCAGAAATTGATGTGTAAAAGATTAAAGTCTGTGATCAAAAGGTTATATTAAGTAAATGGAATAATAGTCAAACTATAACAAATGAACTTAGTAGTAAAATATCAAATGTAGAAAAACATGGTATTGGTTTACACGATGCATCTTCTGAAAATTATATATTGCATGATGGTACTACTAAAAATAATGTCTTTATTTCTAGTACTAAGAATAGTAAGAGAAAAACTATTCCATGTGTGATTAAAAAGGGAGAAAAATATATGCAAGTTGATAAAATGCAGCATATAAATGATAGCACACGATGCAAGAATTTCAAAAGAAATCTTCAGAAGAATCAAGCTAAGACATTTGAGAATTTTAATATTCTTGATCAATTTTCTTCATATTTAAAGAATATCGCATATTGGAAATCAAGTAATATTAGAAATGAAAATTTCAACTCTGGTTTACATAGAGACAAATGTTCTGATAATTATAACACTAAGAGAAAGGAACGCAAGAATAATTATCAGAAAATAGATAAGTTGAAGTCTAAAAATATGGATTATTTTGATATGATTCTCTCTAAAATTCTTGGACCCACTCAAAAATGGGTTCCAAGAGATAAAATCTCTTTTTGACTATTTTGTAGGTACACAAATCAAAATGGATAATGGATAGTGGAGCATCCAACCACATGACTGGAGATATACGATTACTTACAGAAATAACAAAGACCAAGAACGGACAAGTTACCTTTGGAGCAAAACAAATATCCTTGGGTCTAGCAAGGTTTAGGTAACTGAGAAATGCTTTATAAATGATGTCTTATTAGTGGAAAACTTAGGTTTTAATTTATTGAGTGTTCCTGTTTTAATGAAGATTTACAAAGTAATTTTTGAAAAAGATTCTTGTAAAATTATGGACATGTCTACAAACGAAATTTTATTCACTATATACAAGAAAGGATCTGTTTGTATTTTAAATTTGCCTTCTGATATTATTAAAGACAATGCTTGCTTAATTGCAAAATCGGATGAAGTCATTTTATGGCATAGAAGGCTAGGACACTCAAACTTAAAATTATTACAAAAGATGTTTAAAAAGAATCTAGTTAGAGGTTTACCTAGTATTAAGTACTCGAAAGAGTTTATGTGTGATGCATGTCAACTAGGTAAATTACATAAAACATCCTTTAAAAGCTTAAATGAAATAACAAGCAAAAGAGTATTAGAACTAGTGCATATGGATTTATTTGGACCTACTAGAACAACCAGTCTAGGAGGTAAACATTATGCTTTTGTACTAGTTGATGACTATTCTAGATTCACTTGGGTCTATTTTCTAGCTAATAAAACTAAAGTTTTTGAAATATTTAAGATATTCTATAATAAAGTTCAGAATGAGCAAAATGTTAAAATTCAAAAACTTAGGAGTGATCATGGTATAGAATTTGATAATGATCAAATGGACACCTTTTGTGAAGAATTATGCATAAATCATAGGTACTCATTTCAAAGAGCTCCTTCACAAAATGGGATAGTAGAACGTAAAAACAAATCACTTCAGGAAATGTCCAGAACCATGTTAAATGAGAATAAGTTACCCCTATTTCTCTGGGCAGAAGTAGTTCATACAACATGCTATGTTATAAATAGAGTACATCTAAGACCAATTTTAGATAAAACTCCTGATGAGATATGGTATAACAGGGTTCCCAAAATAAGTTATTTAAAACCCTTTGGTTGTAAGTGTTTTATTTTAAACACTATGGAACGAAGAGACAAATTTAAAGCCAAATCAAATGAAGGTATTTTTGTTGGTTATTCCATTAGAAGTAAAGCATATAGAGTTTATAATAAATCAACAAAAACCATTGAGGAAACCCAACATGTAAAATTTCATGAAAATTCTCATTTGGATTTAAGACATGTTGAAAACTTCGATTCAAAAATTTTCCCAAGAATAGTACCAAATGATGTTGATAGAGAAATTGATAGATTATGTGACGGAATAAGAAATCTAAGTTTGAATGATGAAAATTTAGAAGAAAATAATGTCATACCTATAGAAAATGTGGAACAACATAGAAATTGGTGTTATGCTTCATCTCATCCTATTGATCAGATAATAGGCGATCCTAATCAAGGAGTTAGGACTCGGTCATCAGTAGTCAACATTTGTGGTGCTTATTCATTTGTTTCTTTGCTAGAACCTAAGAAAATTGAAGATGCCTTAGAAGATGAATTTTGGTATTTAGCTATGCAAGATGAGTTAAATCAATTGATAAGAAATGAGGTATGGGATCTAGTTCCACCACCTCAAAATTAGTCCATAATAGGAACAAGGTGGGTATTTAGAAACAAAGTAGATCAAGATGGACATATAGTTAAAAATAAAGCTAGATTAGTTGCTCAAGGTTACAAGCAAGAGGAAGGAATTGACTATGATGAAACATTTGCTCCTTTTGCTAGACTAGAATCAATACGAATTTTGTTAGCTTATGCTTGTTATATGGATTTCAAATTATATCAAATGGATCTTAAGACTTCTTTTTTAAATGGATATATAAAAGAAGAAGTGTTTGTAAAACAACCTCTAGAGTTTGAAGATTCAAAACATCCTGAATATGTTTACAAGCTTAAGAAGGCGCTATATGGCCTTAAACAAGCTCCTAAGTCTTGGTATGAAAGATTATCTAAATTTCTTATGGAAAAAGGGTATTCTATGGGAAAGGCAGATCACACTCTTTTTATCAAGAAGATCGAAAAAGATATATTAGTAGTTCAAATCTATGTAGATGACATCATATTTGGAGCAACAAATGATAAATTAGTTGAGTCCTTTTCGAAAGGCATGACTAATCAATTTGAAATGAGTATGATGGGTGAACTATCATTTTTCCTAGGCTTACAAATTAAGCAATTAGATCAGGGTACTTTTATTTCACAAGAAAAATATACTCAAGATTTATTAAAGAGGTTTGGTTTAGATAACACTAAAACAAAGAATACACCAATGAGTACTATCACCAAGTTGGATAAAGATGACTCTAGAAAAACTGTAGATGTAAAACAATATAAAAGTATGATTGGTTCATTACTCTATTTAACAGCTAGCTGACCAGATATTATGTTTAGTGTGTGTACTTGTGCTAGATATCAATCTAATCCTAAGGAATCTCACCTACTTGCTGTTAAACGAATTTTTAAATATCTATTAGGAACCATCATTTTCAGACTGTTTTACTTTAAACACAGTTCTTTAAACTTAGTAGGTTATAGTGATGTTGATTTCGCAAGATGTAAGTCTGAAAGAAAAAGCACCAGTGGCACTTGTCAATTGTTAAGTAATTCTTTAGTATCATGGTTAAGCAAAAAGCAAAATTGTGTAGCATTATCTACAACTGAAGCTGAATATATAGCTGCTACACTTTGCTGTGCTCAAATCCTGTGGATCAGACAAACCTTAAAAGATTTTAATTTAAACTATGAACCAACTAAGATTTTCTGTGATAATAGTTCTGCAATAAGTTTATCTAAAAATCCTGTGTTACATTCACGAGCAAAACATATAGAAGTTCGACATCATTTTCTAATGGATAATGTTATAAAAGGAAAAATAGTATTAAATTTTGTTCCTACCACAAAACAATTAGCAGATCTATCTACAAAACCCTTAGATGAAAATACTTTCTCAAAATTACGATTAGAACTTGGTATCTGTAGGTTATCTGATATTTAAATGGTCTTGTTCATTGTATTTTGGTTTGTTATAAGGTAGTTTTAGAATTTAATGTCTTTATCATTAAAAAAAAAAAACAAAAACAAAAACAAAACAAAACAAAATATCTATTTTCAAATTACAATTTTCTGGTAGTTAAGAATTTATGAAATTCTGATTTTTATTGAAGTCAATTTATTTAAGAAAAATTCAGAAAAAATTACTTAAGGACAGTTAAATTGATTCAATATGAGTGCCAACTATATTTTTGTTACTTATGTCTATGCTATTACAGAGATTTTAACAGGAAAATACATAGAAAGTATGTACTTTTTATTAGCAAAAGTTATTAACATTCTGTTAGAAAAATTAAGTCTTGTGGTTGCCTCTAATTTAATTTACTGTCTTGTTTTATTTTTTGTTTGTTTTTGTCTATAATTACTTGAGTAATTAAGTCCGTTGGGGGATCTTAAACTCTAGTCACTTAAACCAACTAGTTTGGGATGTGCTAACTAAAAACTCATTTTGCAAGTAATTCATATTATATTTAAAAAATAAAATAAAAAATTATTACCTCTTCTCACTTGTCATTAAGTAATTGGTTATCTTTCCCCTAAGCAAGAGATTGTGATCATGTAAAAAGATGATATTGTGGGAGGTAATACATAATATATATATATGAATATAAAAAAAAAAAGGGGCAATGTACTCAAGCTTAATTTATCTTTCAAGGTGTTACAACAATCCTACCATAATATGTGCATATAATCCTTGTTATTTTTTTGTTATTATCTACTCTTTACACATAATGTATGATATTTATTGTCTTAAGTTTGTGTACTCATTATTGAATTCTTTTTAAGTTTCTGTAGGTATATCTTTATGAATTATCTTTTGTAAACTAAATAAAATAAAAGCCAGAAAGTCTAAATTGTTAACTCTACTACTTATTTCTGTATTTAATTCAAATTAAATTTAAAAAAAAGAAAAGAAAAAGAGAGACTCAAATCTATTTAACTCGTTAAGTTAGTGAGTAAAAGAAGAGACGAACTCGTTAAGTTAGTGTTATACACGTGGTGAAATTATAAGTTACGAATGTTATATTGTATCACGTGAGGTGCACATGTTTAACTCGTTAAGTTAACATAACTAAACGCGTTGAGTTGCTATATTGAACGTGTGTGTTTCGATGAAGGAAAAAGAAAAGACGTGGAGAAGTGGAAAACTGGTAATGGTTAAACGTGAAGGATATACATGAAATGAATATATAGTATAAATGGCATAGAATTCTCATTGATCAATTTATCGTTGCACACAAAAAGAAAAATCTTTTCAAGGATCAAACCATCCTTGCACACCAAAAAGAAAAATCTTTTCAAGGATCAAACCATCCCTGCACACCAAAAGAAAAATCTTTGTCAGGGATCAAAAACACCTCTTCGGGAAAAATCTCTCAAGTGGAAGAAAGTTCAGTGAAGCATAAAAAGGAAAGATTTTCGTCACTGAAGATTTGAAGTATCAGAAGAAAGCAAATTCGGTGAAGCATGAAAAGACAAGATATTTGTCACTGAAGAATTGCTGAAGAAGAAAAAGAAGAAGAAGAAAGTTCTCAAACAGGGAGAAAAGTTTTAAATTCTGCAAATTAGTTTTCTCTGTTTGTAGTTATGAAATTGTTTAGATGATACATGGAATCGAAATATAATTGCATCTACAATTTCTGAGGAGAATTGAATTGTATATTGTAATTGAAACCTTGAATAAAAATGATTTTATGAAAACAATGTCTTGACTTGTTTTTGAGTTTTAAAGTTTCAATTATATTTCAGAAAATATTAAAAATACACAATTCACCCCCCTCTTGTGTAGCCATACGATCCTACAACAAAAGAAATTAAAACAATTTTAGAACCTCCTAAACAACCTAAAACACTGCAGACATATAGTCGAAAAAAGAAAAAGACAATTGAATATTTTGGACTAATTACAGGTGTACAAGGAATATTGCAGCAAAAAGAAGAATCAGTGGAAAATGGAAAACTATGCTCCATTGTAGAAGTTGGACAAACATTTTTGTCAGGAATCCCAGTAAATGTGACAAATATTGGCTTACGAGCATATACTCTAAGGTATTGTGTCACATTAGTGCATAATGTATCTTTTAATACAATGGACAGTTTTTCACACAATGTTGCAAGGACACATTCTTTTCCTACAGAAAGAGAGAATGTAGGAAATTTTGATGATACATATACAGATGATATCCAATTTGATGATATTTTTGACAACATAGACATTGAGTTTATGAATTTTGAAGATATTTCATTTGAAGAGGAATGTACAAATATTCTTCCTCTTACTGTATCTCGAATAGAGATTTTTGAATTTTGGTACAGTTGCTTAAACTACACTTTACATATATGGTTATGTCTGTTACAGTATATAGTATACTTGTTGATAAATGTATATAATCAACAACATACATAGTTACAAATAGAATATGATACTACCAATGTCTCACATATACAAATTTTAGAAATACAGGATGATTCTATTCCACAAACAGATATAGAACATTCTTTCATACAGAGACAGTTAAATAGATCAAATATAGATATACATGTTGTTGATATACAGATTGCTACAAAGACTATTGTTACTGAAATGTTTTTAGAAGAACAAACAGAAGAAATTCAGTAGATTATTGATATGACAATAACAGATATTTCAGACATTTATGCTAGTTTTGATGGCAATTCCACCAGTTCTGAAAGATCTGAAAATATAGATGCTGTTGATAATATTGAAACAAGTCCCAGATCAGAACATCTTTACAAGAAAATACCTAATCCTGAACAAAGTTTAGATGAAAATACACTATTATGGTTCAGAAATAGCTCCTGTTATGACAAATTTCAGACATATAAAACTTTTACAGTTTTATATTCAAGACCAGTTAAGTTTGAAGGGATGGCACACATACAAGAACTATTTGAATTTCAAGGCTTGTTGACTCTACTTCTACAACAGCCAAGCCATCTTGCTATACCCGAACTTATTAGTTGTTTTTACTCAAACTTAATAGTGGAAGAAGGTATTCCTATTTCTAATATACAAGGCAATGACATATATTTAACTCCAGATTTACTTTATCAAGTACTTGGTCTGAAAAATGAAGGAGTTAAATTATTAGAAAGAAAACAGGTTTATCGATTGGGATGGGACATTACAAGTTTAGCCAAAGATCCAACTGCTAACAAACCATTAACATTACTAAATGACTTAAATGGCCAAGCACGTTTTATTGCAAAAATATTGCATGCTACATTGTTTCAGAGGTTTGGTCATGGGGCAGAAGTTGGCAGATGTTGTCTGTATGCTACATACGCATTAATAAACCATATACAGGTGAACTGGTATGATATTTGTGTTTCTCATATCTTACATTTGCAGAGTAAATTATTTATGGTGATACGATTTTGAGAATTGTGGCAAGTCAAACAGATATTACACCTTGGCCATAGAAAAGATTAAAGACAAGATCTTTCTCTGCAAAGGAACTCCAAAAATACCAGGAAGCAGATACACCTTTCCTCTGACAACAACAACAACAGGATCGGCAAACACAGTCACAACCACAACAACAACAATCCACACAATTTACAAAAACACAGCAACATACAGATATACAACAAGGTATACATATAGAATTACATACAGGTATAGATACAGACATACATACTGAATTCTTACAACAACCATCACAAGGTTCTCAAAATGATTTAGATCAAGCATTACTTAATCAGATAAACAGAGTTAGTACAAAAATTGCAAAGAAAATTTCAGATACTCTGATTGATATTTTTCGAAGACAAAGAGGCTTGTGATTATACAAATTATGTATTACATGATTTATTTTTTGTAATTTGTAACCAAAACTATTATGTAAACTGTTTACTGATTTTAATGTTACGTGATTATTTTTCACAGTTTATGATATTAAACAGTTTATGCTTAATCCATAAATCCTATGTATGTTTGAAACTATCGTTTTGATTAATATATACTTAGTAAGATTTCCTTCCTTACATTTAACTTGCTTAACTTCCTAAAGGGGGAGAAATAGTTTGTTTACTTTTTATAATGCCAAAAAGGGGGAGATATAAATTATGTGACTTATTAGGTTTTGACATCATCAAAAAGGGGGAGATTGTTAGGTATTTAATTTTGATGATATATGCTTTATTATCGTATTTAAATAAGTCTAGATAATATTCTCTAAGTATATTTCTCTAAGTATAATAGTTAACAAATTATCGGAAAGTTTTATTTTTATGTCGGATAAATTAAAGATTTTCGAAGAGTTAGATTTGCAATAGTTAAACTTTTAGATAGTTAGCGTTTCGTTTTTTTCAAATACTTTATGTTAAAAACTCGTATAGTTAAGGTTATCTGCATGTGTGTTTTTAATGTTTTAAGTTGTCATGTGTTTTCCATGTGCATTCGGTAATGACAAATCGAATAGTTAGAAAACTATTCGAGTTTTTATACGCATGGATAGATAATTGTTTGAGTTTTATAAAAGGACTAACGAATAGATAAGTTTCTTTGTTTAGTCATGTGTTTTGCAAGTGCAAAAACTCGAAGAGTTAAAGGATAAGTGTTTGAGTTTTTACAGGACTTAAAGAATAAATGTTCGACTAAATCAAAGACTTATAAGATATTCTACAAGACTCCAAGAAGATAAAATTTCGGTGAATCTAAGAAATGGAGATCGTGGAAATTCAAAATGTTAATGGAGAAAGTGGAAATTAAAATAGAAAGTAATTTGGATTAAAGAGAAAATTAGTACGTGGATTATGGATTATGGATTGTGGATCGAGTAGATGAACATGCTGAAGGTGAAAGACAACAGAGTTCGACTACTAATAAAGAGTATGAGCTACATTACAACAGAGGATCTCAATCTCAAAAACCAAGTCTGAATATTCAATCCAGATCCCTAACTGAAAAGTTAAGTTTGAATATTCATATTTTGAAAAATTCTCCAACATCAGAACAAGTTTGAAATTCCAAGCAATTTCAAAAAAAGAGCTACAAACGTAAGAAGTCTGGAAATTCGACAACTAGAGAAGAAGAGATACAAAAGCTAAGCAAAGAGAAAGAAAGAAGTTGTGTGCATAAAGATCAGGTTTTATACAATTCAAATTAGTTTTGAATAAGAGCTTTGTTTTCCTATTTGAATTGTATATTGAACATTACTATATCAAAACCGTCAAGAAGGGAATTGAGCTGAAAAGATATTGTAAATTATGTCTTGAAATAAAAGAATAGAATTTCATTTACGAGTGTTTTGTGCTTTTGTTTTATCCACTAGTATTTAATTACTAAAGACACAATTCCCCCCACCTCTTGTGATACAGACAATCCTATAGTGTCTTCGAAAAATATCAATTAGAGTATCTGAAATTTTCTTTGCAATTTCTGTACTAACTCTATTTATCTGATCAAGTAATGCTTGATCTAAATCATTTTGAGAAACTTGTGATGGTTGTTGTAAAAATTCAATATGAATGTCTATATCTATACCTGTATGTGTATCTGTATGTATATCTTGTTGTATATCTATATGTTGCTGGTGTTCTGAAAATTGTGTGGATTGTTGCAGTTGCTGTTGTGACTATGTTTGCCGATCCTATTGTTGTTGTTGTCTGAGGACAGGTGTATCTGCTTCCTAGTATTTTTGGAGTTCCTTTACAAAGAAAGATCTTGATTTTAATCTTTTCTGTGGCCAAGGTGTAATATCCTTTTGACTTGCCACAATTCTCAAAATCGTATCACCATAAAATAATTTACTCTGCAAATGTAAGATATGAGAAACAAAAATATCATACTAGTTCACCTGTATATGGTTAATTAATGCATATGTAGCATAAAGACAACATCTGCCAACTTCTGCACCATGACCAAACCTCTGAAACAATGAAGCATGTAGTATTTTTGCAGTAAAATGTGTTTGGCCATTTAAGTCATTTAGTAACCTCAATGGTTTGTTGGCAATTGAATCTTTGGCTAAAGTTTGAATGTCCCATCCCAAATGATAAACCTATTTTCTTTCTGATAATTTAACTCCATTTTTCAGACCAAGTACTTGATAAAGTAAATCGAGAGTTAAATATATGTCATTTTCTTGTATATTTGAAATAGGAATACCATCTTCCATTGTTAAGTTTGAGTAAAAACAGCTGATAAGTTTGGATATAACAAGATGGTCTAGCTATTGTGGAAGTAGAGTCAACAAGCCTTGAAATTCAAACATTTCTTGTATATGTGTCATCCCTTCAAACTTAATTGGTCTTGAATATAAAAATGTAAAAGTTTTATATGTTTGAAATTTGTCATAACAGGAACTATTTCTGAATCATAATAATGTATTTTCATCTAAACTCTGTTCAGGATTAGGTATTTTCCTATCAGGATGTTCTGATTTGGGACTTATTTCAATATTATCAGCAGCATCTATATTTTCAGATCTTTTAGAACTAGTGGAATTTCCATCAAAACTAGTATAAATGTCTGAAATATCTGCTATTGTCGTATTAATAATCTACTGAAATTCTTCTGTTTGTTCTTCTGGAAACATTTCAGTAGCAACAGTATCTGTATCAATCTGTCTATCAACAACATGTATGTCTATAATTGATCTATACAACAACTGTCTCTATATGAAAGAATGTTCTATATCTGTCTGTATAATAGAATCATCCTATATTTCTGAAATTTCTATTCTTGAGACATAGGCAGTGTGATATTCAATTTGTAACTGTGTATGTTGTTGATTATATACATTTATCAACAAGTATATTATATATTGTAACAGACATAACCATATGTATAAACTATAGTATAAGGAACTATACCAAAAATCAAAATTTTCTATCCGTGATATAGTTAGAGGAAGAATATCTGTACATTCCTCTTTAGATGAAATATCTTCTATATTCATAGACTCAGTGTCTATATCATCAAAAATATCATCAAAATTGATATCATCTGTATATGTATCATCAAAATTGCCTACATGCTCTCTTTCCGTAGGAAAAGAATGTGTGCTTGCAGCATTGTGCAAAAAACTGTCCATTGTATGAAAAGATACATTATGCACTAATGTGACACAATACCTTAGAGTATATACTTGTAAGCCAATATTTGTCACATCTATTGGTATTCTTGACAAAAATGTCTGTCCAGCTTCTGCAATGGAGCATAGTTTTCCATTTTTCACTGATTCTTCTTTTTGCTGCAATATTCCTTGTACACCTACAGTTAGTCCAAAATATTCAATTGTGTTTTTCTTTTTTCGATTATATGTCTACAGTGTTTCAGGTTGTTTAGGAGGTTCTAAAATTGTCTTAATTTCTCCTGTTAAAGGCACCTAGGGTCTTAATGGTCCTTCACCATGATGCCTAGGTTCTACTAATGGAATATAGAGTTTTAAGCTCTCAACCTCTGCCATTTTAAGTTGATAAACTCTTTGTCCTTCACTACGAAGGCCCATTTTGCTAATGGCAGTTTTCTGTTTATTTATGTACTATTGAATGTCATCTAAAACAGTCGGGGGAAAATAATGTTGGGAATACAATGTTTCTAATTCCCTATTTGCATTTTCTATCATTGGTCCCCATTTCTTTCCATAATAAGTGATAGATTGTACCGATTTTTCAGGTATCTATCTAGAACTTGTAACAACCGCAGGGTTAGGTTGTAAAGTTCGTTTCCAAAGTTGTAATGTGGAAAGTTCAGTCTGTTTTAGTCTAAACTGTGTTTCAGCATAATTGCGAATAAACTTCCAACAAAAAATTTTCTCATCTTGAACATCTTTTCTAATTTCATGCAGTATTTCATTTGTAAAAGTGTACCTTCAATAGATGTCGTTGATTTCATTCTGCATTTTTGAAGTTCCAGCTCTCTTTTCTACACTTTTGTCATTCTACCACATCCTCTTTCACGTCCTGACATTGTCGATTAAGCTTCGTTGTGTACTGTAGAACTTATTGGAAGTGAAGATTACGAAACTAGGGTTTTACCAAGGTAGAAACACAAAAGGTTGTTAGTAAAACATTTATAACTCTTCGAGTTTATAAACGGATTCAATCATTGAAATCATAAATATAAAATCCATTACTGATAAATAACTCGAGTGCTTACATTAACTATATGAGTTTTACAATTGACAAAAGCAGAATACTTAGCGTAGCTATTCGTGCAAAGAAAATAACTTCTAGCTAAGTGGAAAGTGAGAAAACTCGAAGACTTATGATAACTATTCAAGTTTTGTGAGTAGTAAAGCATATAAATACACGACAAACATGAATAGTTATTGCCAAAGATTAAGTCTTTCAAAAAATATAATAATATTAAGTTAACTGTTCGAGTTTCTTGAATGGATAGATGTGAAAGTCGAAGAGTTAAACATAACTGTTCGAGTTTCAACTAAGACATTATAAAGTAATGAAATTCAACATGTGCACAATTTGACCTTAAGGTGTTCAAATAGTTTCGAAGACTTATAAACCTAACTATCCGATGCGCAGGTGCAATTCAGAGAGTTATAGATAACCTTCCGAAAGATAACTTAAGTCATGCATTATGGTTTCGACACGTGTATTTCAGGAAATAATAAAATATTCTACTAAACGTTCTAAAACATAATTGTCCGATACTTGCAATATAACTTGCTGAAACAATAGAAAATTCGGATACTTAAGAATTAAAAAGCCTGCAAGTCACCGACAGTTCAGAAATATACTTAATTAAAGTGTATTTCTTGAAATTATGCAGATTCTTTCACGAAAACATATAATAGTTCATAAGAGATGAATTATTATACGAGAAATTGCTCCCCCTATGTAAATGTAGTTTAAAGAATCTATGGCGTACTTAAACTAGGTTGCCAAGCCCTTCAATAGATTTGGCTTTAAAAGGTCAAATAGCTTACTTAAAAAGGATGTTAAGCCTTAAATAGATTTGAGTCTCTTTATAAAAAAAAAAATTATTTATTTTAAATATGAATTAAATATAGAAAGAAGTAGTAGATTTAACAATTTAGACTTTCTGGCTTTTATCTTATTCATTTTACAAAAGATAATTCATAAAGATATATGTTTAGAATGAAAAAGTGCATATTATTAACGGGTAAATGATGGTTAATTGCATAATATTTAGCTTATCATATGAGAATTAAGCTATTATGTTATAATTGCACTGTTATATGCTTTAATTGAAGATGCTGCTTAATTTTGGGGAATTAATGTTAATTTAGTACATTTATGAATTGTCGGTAAGTTGCAGGCTATGAAATTCTTAAGTATCCGAATTTTCTGATATTTCGGACAGTTATGTTTAACATACCGAACATATTTCAGATAGTTATGTTTAACAGACCAAATATGCTGGATAGTTTTGTTTATATTGCTGAACAGTTATGTTTTGAAAGAATATTTTATTATTTCCTGAAGTACACGTGTCGAAACCATAATGAATGACTTAAGTGAAACTTCAATGAGTTATCTATAACTATCCGAAATTGCAGCTGGGCATCGAATAGTTATCCCTGTAACTTTCCAAAATCTCTTTTTATTTTATAAAATAGGTGAGGACACGTGTCATGTTCTGGGAAATTGACTTAAGTGGATTTTCGGTGAGTTAGCTGTAACTATCTGAAATGCATCTAAGCATTGGATAGTTAGACCTATAACTCTCCGAAATGTTATTTTATAATTAAAACTGCTGCTGACACATGTCGAGATCTGGTAGATTTACTTAAGTTATATATCAGTGAGTTATCTGTAACTATTTGTAATGCATCTGAGCATCGGATAGTTAAGTTTATAAGTATCCGAAATGCACCTGAGCATCAAATAGTTAAATTTATGCATGTGTTTTATAGTTAAATCAACGAAGAAAGTCCGTTGAGTTATTTGTAACTCCACGGACTATATATTTTCTAATATGCCATTGTAGCGGTTGCAGAAACAGGACAGTTGGAAGGAAAAACCACGTTTGCACGAATCGCATAGGGAGAAGAAAGCATCACCGTTGATATGAATGAAGGAAATCCAACCGACCATTCAAGCAAAAGCAGTTACTACTGAAGAAATATAAAAGAAAAGAAGAAAAAAAAGAAGAGGTGTGATCGATGGAAGGTCAGTGTGTGTAGAGGAGGATCGGCGTCGCAATTCTCTGAAGTACCACACCAATCACCATCATCACCACCATAATCACCAACCATCAGAGGTCTATGAGGATACTTGCCTGATGTCGGGTCGATTCCGAGCCAAACATAGTGCCTGACAACCACTGTGAGGAGTGATTGTGTTGCGGGAAGGGAAGCCATTTTCATCAAGCGCCGACTCATATTTTAGGAGATCGTAAAGCTTTTAGCCTTAGCTTCAGGTTGATGCCTGTATGCTGAAGAGGAGATTATCTTGCAATTCTAGACTCACGATTCTATAGGGAGAGGAGACAGAATTATAAGTGGTTTAATTTTCAGTGGTGTAATCGCGTTGCAAGTAGTGTCGGAAGTATTTACTATCAAGTGAGATTACTTTACATTTCACTTATCGCCCATTTCCATGTTCATATTAAAACAAAAATACCAAAAACAATTTATCTATGTTTGTATGTTGTAATTGAGTGTTGTATTGTTTGTGTTGTATCGTGATTAATGTTATCTGTATCAATTTTGTGATTGTTTTATGTTTATTTTAGTTTTACAGTTTATTGAAATTGGTTCGTTCAAAAGACTTAAAGATTTTAATGGTTACTATTTGAATTATCTGAATGTTAGTATTGCTTAATGATAAGTCCAATGTTAACTAACATTAAAGAGCTTAATTGATGTTATTTACAATCTGTGGAATCGCCCAATGGTTGGTCGAATTCCTCTGTAAATAGCAGTATTAAAAAAGAAAAGTCAAGCTCGTGGAGTTAACTTAAGTCCACGAGGTTAGTCCGTTGAGTTAGCCATAACTCAACGAACTTAGTTTGTTGAGTTAACTGTAAGTCAACGGAGAGCTTATTGAATATATAAATTTGATTGTTAACAAACGAACAGTTCTCATATTTGTCAGCAATTCCCTATGGGATCGACCTGTACTTGCACACTAATACAATAGACACTGTGCACTTGTAGTTAAAGTACAAATTGGAATTAATATCTAAATTGTATTAAAGGTTGTTTGTTTACTTCTAAAAGAAAGAATAGGCATAAAGATAAATTAATTAAGTAAAATAGAAGTAACAAATCCAACTTTTTCTAGTGTAGTGCTGGGAAAATCCAAACAATATACTTTCAGGAACTTAAAAGAATTCAATAATTAGTACACAAACTTAAGACAATAAATATCGTACATTATGTGTAAAGAGTAGATAATAACAAGAAAAAAAATAAAGATTATATGCACAGATTATGGCAGGATTGTTATAGCACCTTGAAAGATAAATTAAGCTTGAGTACATTGCCCCTTTTTCCTTTTTTTTTTTTTTTTATATTCATGTATATTTTTTATGTATTACCTCCCACAATATCATCTTTTTACGTGATCACAATCCCTTGCTTAGGGGAAAGATAACCAATTACTTAATGACAAGTGAGAATAGGTAATTTTTTTTTTTTAATTTTAAATTGTAATCTGAATTACTTGCAAAATGAGTTTTCAGTCAGCACATCCCAAACTAGTTGGTTTAAGTGACTAGGGTTTAAGATCCCCCAATGGACTTAATTACTCAAGTAATTGCAGACAAAAACAAACAAAAAATAAAACAAGACAGTAAATTAAATTAGAGGCAACCGCAAGACTTAATCTTTCTAACAGAATATTAATAACTTTCCTTTAATAAAAAGTATATACTTTCTATGTATTTTCCTATTAAAATCTCTGTAATAGCATATACATAAGTAACAAAAATATAGTTGGCACCCACATTCAATCAATTTAACTTTCCTTAAGTAATCTTTTCGTAATTTTTCTTAAATAAATTGACTTCAATAAAAAACAGAATTTCATAAATTCTTAACTACCAGAAAATTGTAATTCGAAAATAGATATATATATATTTTTTTAAATAATAAAGACATTAAATTCTAAAACTACCTTTATAACAAAATAGTCAAAACGAGATTTTATCTCTTGGAACCCATTTTTGAGTGGGTCCAAGAATTTTAGAGAGAGTCCTATCAAAATAATCCGTATTTTTAGACTTCAACTTATCTATTTTCTGATAATTATTTTTCGTTTCTTTCTCTTAGTGTTATAATTATCAGAACATTTATCTCTATGTAAACTAGAGTTGAAATTTTCATTTCTAACATTATTTGATTTCCAATATCCAATATTCTTTAAATATGAAGAAAATTGATCAAGAATATTAAGATTCTCAAATGACTTAGATTGATTTTTCTGAAAATTTCTTTTGACATTCTCTCATCGTGTGGTATCATTTATATGCTGCATTTTATCAACTTGCACATATTTTTCTCCCTTTTTAATTACACACGGAATAGTTTTTCTCTTGCTATTCTTAGTATTGGAAATAAAGACATTATTTTTAGCAGTACCATCATGCAATATATAATTTTTAGAAGATGCATCGTGTAAACCAATACCATGTTTTTCTATATTTGATATTTTACTACTAAGTTCATTTGTTATAGTTTGACTATTATTCCATTTACTTAATATAGCCTTTTGATCACAGATCTTAATCTTTAACATATCAATTTCTGAATTTAAATCAGTAATAGTCAGTTCTAGTTTTTCAATTTCATAGATCATTTTCTTCTTATCAGTAATTAAATTTTCACAATTAGCATGCAATTTTCTTTCTATTATAGTAAACTTTAAAATTTCCAGTGCAAGCCTTTGATTTTCTTCTTTAAATTTATTCAATGTAGAGTTCAGAAAATCAACCTTATTTTCAGATTCATCTAGCATTTTCTTAGTGTTCTTTCCTTTTATTTTTACTTTCTTATATTTTCTGGCCAATCTATTGTATTCAACAAGTAATCCATCAAAACTATCAAAGTTAGCGTTTTGATCAGAGGATACCTCACTGGATTTTGCCATGAAGTATACATTTGCTAGATTTTCTTCTGAATCTGATGTTGATGAGGATTCATTGTCTGATATTGAATCCTTTGTTTCTTCACTTTGTGAAGCTGAAGAGTCATCCCATGTCACTTTAAGTGCCCTTCTCTTTCTGAATTTCTTACACCTAAAATTCCTCGAATTCTTCTTATCTTTGTTGAGCGGACAATCAGTTTGAAAGTGACCTTGTCTATTGCACTTGTAGCATATGATTTTGTCTTTCGTGAATGACTTCTTCTCCATATCTCTAGATGTCTTTGTTGACCTGAAGTTCCTACGTTTCTTCAATAGATTTCTAAATTTTCTAGTCAACAATAGTAAATCATCATTAGAATCACTAGTGACTTCTGAGACTTTATCAACCTTAAAAGTCAAATCCCTTCTAGGATTATTCCCTTTTGGATCTAAATGTTGTACTTCATAGGCTATCAGATTTCCTATGAGATCATCGAGAGTATATGTATTTAAGTCTTTGGACTCTTCAATAAATGTTGTCTTTTGAGTCCAAATTTTAGTTAAAGATCTAAGGATCTTTCTTACCAAGTCTTTTTCCTCGAATTTCTTGCCTAAAGATTTTAATGAATTTACAATCTCAAGAAAACGAGAAAACATGTCAGAGATACATTCATTTTCGTGCATTTTAAAAAGCTCATATTTATGTACTAACATATTAATCTTAGATTCCTTGACCTAGTTAGTACCTTCATTGGCAACTTCTAATGCATGCCATATCTCATATGTAGTTTGATATGCAGAAACTTTATTAAATTGATCATGAGATAAAGCACAAAACAAGATGTTTAAACCTTTAGCATTCAGTGTCATTCGCTCCTTTTCATAAAAAGTCCAAGTATCATATGGCGTGTTTAGAATGAAAAAGTGCATAATATTAACGGTTAAATGATGGTTAATTGCATAATATTTAGCTTATAATATGAGAATTAAACCATTATGTTATAATTGCACTATTATAAGCTTTAATTAAAGAATTTGCTTAATTTTAGGGAATTAATGTTAATTTAGTACATTTTTGAACTGTCGGTAAGTTGCAAGCTGTGAAATCCTTAAGTATCTGAATTTTCTGATATTTCGAACAATTATGTTTAACATACCAAACATGTATCAGATAGTTATGTTTAAATTACCGAACAGTTATGTTTTAAAAGAATATTTTATTATTTCCTGAAGTACACATGTCGAAACCATAATGCATGACTTAAGTGAACTTTTGGTGAGTTATCTATAACTATCCGAAATTGCAGTTGGGCATCGGATAGTTATATGTGTAACTCTCCGAAATCTCCTTTTATTTATAAAATAGCTGTGAACACGTGTCATGTTCTGGGAAAGTGACTTAAGTGGATTTTCAGTGAGTTATCTCTAACTATCTGAAATGCATCTGAGTATCGGATAGTTAGACATGTAACTCTCCAAAATGTTTCTTTTATTATTAAACTGCTGTTGACATGTGTCGAGATCTGGTAGATTTACTTAAGTTATATATCTGTGAGTTATCTGTAACTATCCGAAATGCATCTAGGCATCGGATAGTTAAGTTTGTAAGTATCTGAAATGCACCTAAGTATTGGATAGTTAAATTTATGCTCGTGTTTTATAGTTAAATCAACGAAGTAAGTCCGTTGAGTTATTTGTAAATCCATAGACTATTTATTTTCTAATATGCCACTATAGCGGTTGTAGAAACAAGATAGTTGGAATGAAAAACCATGATCGCACGTATCGCGCAGAGAGAAGAAATCATCGTCGTTGATATGAATGAAGGAAATCCAACCAACCATTCAAGTAGAAGTAGTTACCACTAAAGAAATATAAAAGAAAAGAAGAAAAAGAAGTAAAGAGGTGTGTGATCGATGGGTGTGGCCAATGTGTGCAAAGGAGGATCAGCGTTGACAATTCTCTAAAGTACCACACCAACCATCATCACCACCATCATAATCATCAACCATCGGAGGTCTGTGAGAATACTTACCTAATGTTGAGTCGATTCCGAGCCAAACACAGTGCTTGACAACCATTGTGAGGAGGGATCGCGTCGCGGGAAGGGAAGCCATTTTCACCAAGCGCCGACGCATATCTCAGGATATCGTAAAACTTCTAGCCTTGGTTTTAGGTTGATGCTTGTATGCTGAAGAGGAGATCATTTTGCAATTCTAGACTCATGATTCTATAGGGAGAGGAGACAAAATTGTAAGTGGTTTAATTTTCAGTGGTGTAATTGTGTCGCATGTAGTGACGAAAGTATTTACTGTCAACTGAAATTACTTTACATTTCACCTTTCGCCCATTTCCATGTTCATATTAAAACAAAAATACCAAAAACAATTTATTTGTGTTTGTATTTTGTATTTGAGTGTTGTGTTGTTTGTGTTGTATTGTGATTAATGTTATCTTTATCAGTGTTGTGATTGTTTTATGTTTGTTTTAGTTTTACAGTTTACTGAAATTAGTTCGTTCAAATGACTTAAAGATTTTAATGGTTATTGTTTGAATTATCTAAATGTTAGTATGCTTAATGATAAATCTAGTGCTTACTAACATTAAAGAGCTTAATTGATGTTATTTACAATCTATGGAACCGCCCAATGGTTGGCCAAATTCCTTTGTAAATAGTAGTATTAATTTGGAAAGACAGGCTCGTGGAGTTAACTTAAGTCCATGAGGTTAGTCCGTTGAGTTAACTGTAATTCAATGGAGAGCTTATTGAATATATAAATTTGATTGTTCAAAATGGAACAGTTCTCAATTCTTAAGCAATTACTTGTGGGATCGACCTATACTTGCACACTAATACAGTAGACACTATGCACTTGCAGTTAAAATGCAAATTGAAATTAAAATCTAATTTGTGTGAAAGGTTGTTTGTTTACTTCTAAAAAAAAGGGAATAGGCATAAAGATAAATTAACTAAATAAAAACAGAAGTTAACAAATCCAAGTTTTTTTGGTGCATTGTTGGAGATCCAAACAAGTTTTCTAGTGTCGTGCTGGGTAACCAAACAAGTCGTAACTAACACTATAGGATTGCTAATTATATGCCATAATTTGAAATCGATTGACTGAAAGAATACTTTCATCCTATATTTCTAGTAGCCATAATTGCTACCTTCGAACATAGGAGGACGATTAGTAGTCTATCCTTCAGTCATAACTAAGATTTCAGTATTATCCATTTTAAATAGATAATCCTAAGAAAATGATAGGAAAACCGATTCCTAAATAAAGAAATAAAAACTCTTAATTATGATAATAACGCTCTGATACCAGTTGTAGCAGAGCATAGTAAATCTGACAAAAATAAGTGAAAAACAGCTCTGATACCAGTTGTAGGATCGTTTGTATCACAAGAGGGGGGTGAATTGTGTCTTTAGTAATTAAATACTAGTAGATAAAACAAGAGCACAAAACACTCGTGAATGAAATTCTATTCTTTATTTAAAGACAAAATTTACAATATCTTTTCAGCTCAATTCCGTTCTTGATGGTTTTGATACAATAATGTTTGATATACAATTCAAATAGAAAAACAAAGCTCTTATTCAAAACTAATTTTGAATTATATAAAACCTGATCTTTATGCACACAGCTTCTTTCTTTCTCATTGCTCAACTTCTGTATTTCTTCTTCTCTAGTTGTCGAATTTCTAGACTTCTAGTGTTTGCAGCTCCTTTTCTAAAATTGCTTGGAATTTCAAACTTCTTCTGATGTTGGAGAATTTTTCAGAATATGAATATTCAAACTTAACTTTTTAGTTAGGGATCTAGATTGAATATTCAGACTTGGTTTTTGAGATTGGGATCCCCTTGCTGTAATGTAGCTCGTACTCTCTATTTGTAGTTGAACTCTGTTGTCTTTCACATTCAACATATTCATCCACTTAATCCACAATCCATAATCCATAATCCACGTACTAATTTTTTCTTTAATCCAAATTACTATCTTTTTGAGTTTCAACTTTCTCCACTAACATTTTGAATTTCCACGATCTCCACTTCGTAGATTTATCGAGACTTTTATCTTCCTAGAGTCTTGTAGAATATCTTCTAAGTCTTCGATTTAGTCGAACACTTATCCTTTAAGTCCTGTAAAAACTTGAACACTTATCGGTAACACTTCGAGTTTTTGCACCTACAAAACATGTGACTAAACAAGGAAACTTATCTATTCGTTAGTCCTTTTATAAAACTCGAACAGTTATCTATCTATGCGTATAAAAACTCGAACAGTTATCTAACTATTCGATTTTTCATTACCGAATGCACATGGAAAACACGTCACAACTTAAAACATTAAAAACACAAGTGCAGATAACTTAACTATACGAGTTTTTAATATAAAGTATTCGACAAAAACAAAACGTTAACTATCCGAAAGTTTAACTATTACAAATCTAACTCTTCGGAAATCTTTAATTTATCCGACATAAAAATGAAACTTTTCAATAATCTATTAACTAGTATACTTAGAGAAATATACTTAGAGAATATTATGTAGACTTATTTAAAAATGTTAATAAAGCATATATCATCAAAATTAAATACCTAACAGTAAGAAAGATCCTTAGATCTTTAACTAAAATTTGGGCTCAAAAGACAAAATCTATTGAAAGTCCAAAGATTTAAATACATATACTCTCGATGATCTCATAGTAAATCTGACAGCCTATGAAGTACAACATTTAGATCCAAAAGGAAAAAGTCCTAGAAGGGATCTAGCTTTTGAGGCCGATAAAGTCTTAGAAGTCACTAGTGATTCTAAAGATGATTTACTGTTGTTGACCAAAAAATTTAGAAATTTGTTGAAGAAATGCAAGAACTTGAGGTCAGCAAAGACATTTAGAGATATGGAGAAGAAGTCATTCACGAAAAACAAAATCATATGCTACAAGTGCAACAGACTGGGTCACTTTCAAACTGATTGTTCGCTCAACAAAGATAAGAAGAATTCAAGGAGGAATTTTAGGAGTAAGAAATTCAGAAAGAGAATGGCACTTAATGTGACATGAGATGACTCTTCAACTTCACAAAGTGAAGAAACAAAGGATTCAACATCAGACAATGAATCATCATCAACATCAGATTCAGAAGAAAATCTGGCAAACGTATGTTTCATGGCAAAATCCAGTGAGGTATCCTTTGATCAAAATGCTAACATTGATAGTTTTAATGGATTACTTGTTGAATACAATAGATTGGCCAAAAAATATAAGAAAGTAAAAATAGAAGGAAAGAACACTAGGAAAATGCTAGATGAATCTGAAAATAAGGTTGATTTTCTGAACTCTTCATTGAATAAATTTAAAGAAGAAAATCAAAGGCATGCATAGGAAATTTTAAAGTTTACTGCAATAGAAAGAAAATTGCATGCTAATTGTGAAAATTTAATTGCTGATAAGAAGAAAATGATCTGCGAAATTGAAAAATTGGCACTGACTATTACTGATTTAAATTCAAAAATTAATATGCTAAAGATTAAGATCTACGATCAAAAGGCTATATTAAGTAAATGGAATAATAGTCAAACTATAACAAATGAACTTAGTAGTAAAATATCAAATATAGAAAAACATGGTATTGGTTTACACGATGCATCTTCTAAAAATTATATATTGCATGATGGTACTGCTAAAAATAATGTCTTTATTTCTAGTACTAAGAATAGTAAGAGAAAAACTATTCTGTGGGTAATTAAAAAGGAAGAAAAATATGTGCAAGTTGATAAAATGCAGCATATAAATGATAGCACACGATGCAAGAATGTCAAAAGAAATTTTTAAAAAAATCAAGCTAAGTCATTTGAGAATCTTAATATTCTTGATCAATTTTCTTCATATTTAAAGAATATCGGATATTGGAAATCAAATAATGTTAGAAATGAAAATTTCAACTTTGGTTTACATAGAGATAAATGCTCTGATAATTATAACACAAAGAGAAAGAAACGAAAAAATAATTATCAGAAAATAGATAAGTTGAAGTCCAAAAATACAGATTATTTTGATATGACTCTCTCTAAAATTCTTGGACCCACTAAAAAATGGGTTCCAAGAGATAACATTTCTTTTTGACTATTTAGTAGGTACACAAATCAAAATGGATAATGGATAGTGGAGCATCCAGCCACATGACTAGAGATATATGATTACTTACAGAAATAACAAAGACCAAGAACGAACAAGTTACCTTTGGAAATAAAAGCAAAACAAATATCCTTAGGTCTGGCAAGGTTCAGGTAACTGAGAAATGCTTTATAAATGATGTCTTATTAGTGGAAAACTTAGGTTTTAATTTATTGAGTGTTCGTGTTTTAATGAAGTTTTATAGAGTAATTTTTGAAAAAGATTCCTATAAAATTATAAACATGTCTACAAACGAAATTTTATTCACTGCATACAAGAAAGGATCCGTTTGTATTCTGAATTTGCCTTCTGATATTATTAAAGACAATGCTTGCTTAATTGCAATAACATATGAAGTTATTTTATGTCATAGAAGGCTAGGACACTCAAATTTAAAATTATTACAAAAGCTGTCTAAAAAGAATCTAGTTAGAGGTTTACCTAGTATTAAGTACTCGAAAGAGTTTATGTGTGATGCATGTCAACTAAGTAAATTACATAAAACATCCTTAAAAGCTTAAATGAAATAACAAGCAAAAGAGTATTAGAACTAGTGCATAAGGATTTATTTAGACCTACTAGGACAACTAGTCTAGGAGGTAAACATTATGCTTTTGTACTAGTTGATGACTATTCTAGATTTAATTGGGTCTATTTTCTAGCTAATAAAACTGAAGTTTTTGAAATATTTAAGATATTCTGTAATAAAGTTTAGAATGAGCAAAATGTTAGAATTCAAAAACTTAAGAGTGATCATGGTACAAAATTTGATAATGATCAAATGGACACCTTTTGTGAAGAATTAGGCATAGATCATAGGTACTCATTTCGAAGAGCTCCTTTACAAAATGGGATACTAGAACGTAAAAACAGATCACTTCAGGAAATGTTTAGAACCATGTTAAATGAGAATAAGTTACCCCTATTTCTTTAGGTAGAAGCACTTCATACAGCATGCTATGTTATAAATAGAGTACATCTAAGACCAATTTTAGATAAAACTCCTTATGAGATATGGTATAACAGGGTTCCCAAAATAAGTTATTTAAAACCCTTTGGGTGTAAGTGTTTTATTTTAAACACTAAGGAACGAAGAGACAAATTTAAAGCCAAATCAGATGAAGGTATTTTTGTTGGTTATTCTATTAGAAGTAAAGCATATAGAGTTTATAATAAATCAACAAAAACCATTGAGGAAACCCTACATGTAAAATTTCATGAAAATTCTCATTTGGATGTTAGACATGTTGAAAATTTTGATTCAGAAATTCTCCCAGAAATGGTATCAAATGATGTTGACAAAGAAATTGGGAGATTATCTAATAGAATAAGAAATATAAACTTAAATGATGAAAATTTAGAAGAAAATAGTGTCATACCTATAGAAAATATGGAACAACATAGAAATTGGCGTTATGCTTCATCTCATCCTATCGATCAGATAATAGGCGATCCTAATCAAGGAGTTAGGACTAGGTCATCAATAGTCAACATTTGTGGTGCTTATTCATTTGTTTCTTTACTAGAACCTAAGAAAATTGAAGATGCCTTAGAAGATGAATTTTGGTATTTAGCTATGTAGGATGAGCTAAATCAATTTATAAGAAATGAGGAATGGGATCTAGTTCCACCACCTGAAAATCAGTCCATAATTAGAACAAGGTGGGTATTTAGAAACAAAGTAAATCAAGATGGACAGATAGTAAAAAATAAAGCTAGATTAGTTGCTCAAGGTTACAAGCAAGAGGAAGGAATTGACTATGATGAAACATTTGCTCCTATTGCTAGACTAGAATTAATATGAATTTTGTTAGCTTATGCTTGTTATATGGATTTCAAATTATAACAAATGGATGTTAAGACTACTTTTTTAAATGGATATATAAAAGAAGAAGTGTATGTAAAACAACCTCCAAGTTTTGAAGATTCAAAACATCCTGAGCATGTTTATAAGCTTAAGAAGGCACTATATGGCCTTAAACAAGCTCCTAGATCTTGGTATGAGAGATTATCTAAATTCCTTATGGAAAAAGGGTATTCTATGGGAAAGGCAGATCACACTCTTTTTATCAAGAAGATCGAAAAAGATATATTTGTAGTTCAAATCTATGTAGATGACATCATATTTAGAGCAACAAATGATAAATTAGTTGAGTTCTTTTCGAAAGACATGACTAATCAATTTGAAATGAGTATGATGGGTGAATTATCAATTTTTCTAAGCTTACAAATTAAGAAATTAGATCAGGGTACTTTTATTTCACAAGAAAAATATACTCAAGATTTATTAAAGAGGTTTGGTTTAGACAACACTAAAACAAAGAATACACCAATGAGTACTATCACCAAGTTGGATAAAGATGACTCTAGAAAAATTGTAGATGTAAAACAATATAGAAGTATGATTGGTTCATTATTTTATTTAACAGTTAGCCGACCAGATATTATGTTTAGTGTGTGTACTTGTGCAAAATATCAATCTAATCATAAGGAATCACACCTACTTGCTATTAAATGAATTTTTAAATATCTATTAGGAACCATCAATTTTGGATTGTTTTACTTTAAACACAGTTCTTTAAACTTAGTAGGTTATAGTGATGCTGATTTCGCAGGATGTAAGTTTGAAAGAAAAAGCACCAATGGCACTTGTCAATTCTTAGGAAATTCTTTAGTGTCATGGTTTAGCAAAAAGCAAAATTGTGTAGCATTATTTACAACTGAAGCTGAATATATAGCTGCCGCACTTTGCTATGCTCAAATCTTGTGGATCAAACAAACTTTAAAAGATTTTAATTTAGACTATGAACCAACTAAGATTTTCTATGAGAGTAGTTTTGCAATAAGTTTATCTAAAAATCCTATCATACATTCATGAGCAAAACATATAGAAGTTCGACATCATTTTCTAAAGGATAATGTTATAAAAGGAAAATTAGTATTAAATTTTGTTCCTACCACAGAAAAATTAGCAAATTTATTTACAAAACCCTTAGATGAAAATACTTTTTCAAAATTACGATTAGAACTTGGTATCTGTAGGTTATCTGATATTTAAATGGTCCTATTCATTGCTTTTTGGTTTGTTATAAAGGTAGTTTTAGAATTTAATGTCTTTATTATTAAAAAAAAAACAAAAACAAAACAAAACAAAATATCTATTTTCGAATTACAATTTTCTAGTAGTTAAGAATTTATGAAATTCTGATTTTTATTGAAGTCAATTTATTTAAGAAAAATTCAGAAAAGATTACTTAAGGAAAGTTAAATTGATTCCATGTGAGTGCCAACTATATTTTTGTTACTTATGTATATGCTATTATAGAGATTTTAACAGGAAAATACATAGAAAGTATGTACTTTTTATTAAAGGAAAGTTATTACCATTCTGTTAGAAAAATTAGGTCTTGCGGTTGCCTCTAATTTAATTTACTGTCTTGTTTTACTTTTTATTTGTTTTTGTCTACAATTACTTGAGTAATTAAGTCCATTGAGGGATCTTAAACCCTAGTCACTTAAACCAACTAGTTTGGGAAGTGCTGATTGAAAACTCATTTCACAAGTAATTTAGATTACAATTAAAAATTTAAAAAAAAAAAAATTACCTGTTCTCACTTGTCATTATGTAACTAGTTATCTTTCCCCCAAGCATGGGATTGTGATCACGTAAAGAGATGATATTGTGGGAGGTAATACATAAAATATATATATGAATATAAACAAAAAAAAGGAGGAAAAAGGGGCAATGTACTTAAACTTAATTTATCTTTCAAGGTGTTATAACAATCCTGCCATAATCTGTGCATATAATCTTTTTTTTTTTTTTTTTGTTATTATGTACTCTTTACACATAATGTACGATATTTATTGTCTTAAGTTTGTGTACTCTTTATTGAATTCTTTTAAGTTCTTGAAGGTATATCTTTATGAATTATCTTTTGTAAAATGAATAAGATAAAAACAAGAAAGTCTAAATTGTTAAATCTACTACTTCTTTCTGTATTTAATTCATATTTAAAAAAATATATATATATATTTAGAGAGACTCAAATCTATTTAAGGCTTAGCATCCTTTTTAAGTAAGCTATTTGACCTTTTAAAGCCAAATCTATTTAGGGCTTGGTAACCCAGTTTAAGTACGCCATTGATTCTTTAGACTACATTTATGTAGGGGGAGCAATTTGTAATATAATAATTCAACTCTTATGAACTATTATATGTTTTCATGAAAAAATCTGCATAATTGTAGGATCGTATGGCTACACAAGAGGGGGGTGAATTGTGTTTTTCCATATTTTCCAATATAATAGAAACTTTAAAATTCAAAAACAAGTCAATACACTATTTTCATAAAATCATTTTTATTCAAGGATTCAATTACAACATATAATTCAATTCTCCTCAGAAATTGTAGATGCAATTATATATCGATACCATGTTTCATCTATACAATTTTATAACTACAAACAGAGAAAACTAATTTACGAAATTTAAAATATTTCTCCCTGTTTGAGATCTTTCTTCTTCTTCTCCTTTCTTCTTCAACAATTCTTTAGAGACGAATATCTTGTCTTTTTATGCTTCACCGAATTTGCTTTCTTTTGATACTTCAAATCTTTAGTGACAAAAATCTTACCTTTTTATGCTTCACTGAACTTTCTTCCACCTGAAAGTTTTTCCCCGAAGAGGTGTTTTTGATCCCTAAAAAGATTTTTCTTTTGGTGTGCAGGGATAGTTTGATCCTTGACAAGATTTTTCATTTTGTGTGCAAGGATGGTTTGATCAACGAGAACTCTATGTCTTTTATATTGTATCTTCATTTCATGCATATCCTCCATGTTTAATCACTACCAGTTTTCCACGTCTTTTCTTTTTCCTTCATTGAAACACACACGTTCTAACCCACATTTATATTTCGAATTTTCTTTAATCATCAATCTTGGATCTCTGAAAAATTTCCTGCAAAATAAACTTTCTCGTCAAAAAATTTTCATCAGTGTAATAAGAAGTCATTACTTTAATGTTAACTAAACGAGTAACACAAGTAGATATTAACTTAACGTTTCTAACTTAACGAGTTCCTCATGTGCCATTTCACGTGACAAGTATTGTAGCTAACTAAATGAACTATCTCCATGGTGTTACGCTAACTCAACGAAACATCTCCGTTGTGTTACGATAACTCAATGAACCAGCGATATACAAATGTTTTTATATTAAGAATTTTACCACGTGCAAAAATAACAACTTAAGTTTATAACGCTAACCAAAGGCGTTGCCATAGTGTTCAATTTAGCAACTCAACGCGTCTAGTTATGCTAACTTAACGAGTTAGACATGTGCACCTCTTGTGATACAATATAACATTCGTAACTTATAATTTCACCACGTGTATAACACTAACTTAATGAGTTTGTCTCTTCTTTTACTCACTAACTTAACGAGTTCTCACATGACCTATTTTAACCTTTAAGCCTCTAACTTAATGAGTTCTCACGTGACCTCTATACAAATAACACTCTCACTTAACGAGTTGTCTTAACGTACACTGTTCATGATATAGAAGATATAACCTTAAAACATATCATGCTTTTCAATAAAAACACACGTTAACTTAACGTTTAGTTAAATGAGAAATTAATGCAATGAAATGACTAGTTATTAACTTAGTATAATTTCAAATCCAATACAAACAAGTATTTATGTCAGTAAGCTTTTTCTATATTAATTGATGATTTTCATTTCTTTTCACAAGCAATAGTAATTGAGCAAATATGATTATTTTCATTCAGCACGCATCATCTAAACAAAATACTCAACAATCTCCCCCTTTTTTATGATGACAAAACCATATTAAATCAATTACGAAATATGTTTAACTCAACAAAGCACCTTCGTTGGGTTAACTTTTCATTCAACAAACAAGTTTTTTGACTTAAGTTCACTTAAGCTTATTTCTATTGTTTGTGTAAATTTTACCTCTCAGAACTAAAACTTTCAGATGTTAGTAATTATATAAGTATCAGTTTTCTAATTATCATCTGTCAGATTACAATAACCATTTAAATATCATCTCTCTTTATAATATATGCAATTAAAATCATAATCATCTTTTTATAATATTTCTCCCTCTTTTTGTCATTAATCAAAAAGATAATTATAGAGAATATATATATAGTAAGAGATATATTTACAACAACTCTTTCTGTAAACAATAATAAGAATAGAATACATTTACAGAAACAAATGTTTTGTTCAATGAATCAAACAAGGAATACAAACATTACATTTTGTATTCAAAAACAAACAAAAACAGTTATCAACCCCTCCTAAGTATATCACTTATAGCATTACATATTTTATCTCCTAAATGCCTAATATCATTTCTGATGTCGTTAAGCACTGCATCTAAGTCAAGACGTAGTTGGGTTTGATGTTCTGCTTGAACTGAATATCTTTGTTGTTGTTGTTGTTGTATATGGCCTGTACAATCAGGTTGTTGTTGTTGTTGTCGTTGAGGTTTATGCATGAACTAGTATCGTTGCAAATCTTTTACACTAAATGCTCTCATGCCTTTAGTATTAGAGGGCTAGTCGGATAAATACAATTGACTTGCAATGAGTCTACATACAGCATCACCATAAAATAACTTTGAACTCATATGCTATAGTTGAGAAGTGAAAACATCAAACCAATTGATTTGAATTCTATTCAGCAGGCCATAAGTTGCATATAAACAGCTTTTGCTGACTTCCAAATTGTGTCCAACTCTATGAAATAAATTTGCATGCAAAATATTTGCAATGAACCTTGACTCTGCATTCAGATTTTCCATTAATCTCATTTCAAAATATACATCTGAAATTTTTGATAAAGACTGAATGTTCCATTCCAGTTGTCTAATCATGTCCAATCTATTTGTAACAACAACACCTTCATTCTTTAATCCCAAAACATCAAAAATTAACTTAGGAGACAATGTGAACTCCTATTGATTTATTTGAGTTTTCAGTATGTTGTCATTCTTGACCAGATTGCTATAAAAAGCTGCAATAAGCTCTTTGTATTGTTTCCATTTCGTTCCAACTGGCAAGAATTGAATGAGGCCTTGAAACTCAAATAGATCTCTTATTTCCATCAAATTTCTGAATTTTATTGGACGAGCATGTAGAATCTGACATGTAATCAATTTATTGTATTTATGCAATGCTTCTTCAGATCTAAAATGAATTGAATTACATTGAATTTGTAATACTGTACACAAAGAAGATGATACCTGAAGCTGTGATTCTGAATTTATTTCATCTTTAGGAATCTCTTCTGCAAAATGAATGTCATTTTGTTCCTCTATCAAAATATTATCTTGAAGCTGCTCAAGTAAGCTTGATTCTTCAGCTTCAATAGTGTAAGGAACATTTTCAATATGCTCAACATTCATCTATTCAGTCTCTATAGAATCTTCAGAGTTCACTTTTTCCACAAATTCTACAGCCGATGTAACTGTCTGAAATTGTTCATTTTATTCAACAGATATTTCCATTAAGACATGCTGTGAATTCTCTGACTCTACTTCTATAGGTTCTAAAGAAGACTGGTTAAGTTTTAGCTCTTCTAGAGTTTTAACATTTTCAATATCTACTTCTCTAGACAGTTCATCCTATGAACTAGTTACTACCTCAACATTTTCAATTATATCTGCATAACTTGTTCAATGCCAGGTGCCTAATGCTCTGATTTTTCAATTTCTGCATCATTAGGACTTGTACTAATAGAAAAACTTGAGCTCATATTTGACTTATATTTCTTCTCAAGCTTTCTAGTAAGGGAAAATAAAGTCACATTATCTTCATCAGTTTCAGTATGTTCGGAACTGATGAGTTTATCAAATGCAAAACAAAGTACAATGTCTAGACATACATTATCCTTTGAAAATAAATTTTCATCTGATTTTCCTTTTTCAATAGACTTTGTTTCCTTAGACATAATTTTTCTGACTTTCCTTCTACTATAACATTTCTGTTTCTCCTCTTGAAGTAATGCTGTTCTCTTTTCAAATTGCTCCATAAAAGTTTTCTACTTTAGTTCTTCAAAGGCACTTTCTATTGCTATAGCCTTTCGAAGACTTTCAACTTTTCTTTTATCAACAGTAATATTTGATTCTAATTGTTTTGAATATAAAGGAGTAGGGATAGCTGATTCATGCTCTTCCTCAAATGGTTGTAGTCTTGTACCACTAATAGGAGTTTGAGGAATTCTAGTTGATGAACCTACACCTTTCTCCAAATATTTTGCAAACTGTTCCAAAAATGCAATCTCAGCAGATTTCATACGGTATTCTCTATCATATTTACTTTGAATTCCCATGTAGGTAATATTTGCATCAGTATGTTGAAGTTCTTGTCTAACTTCATCTAGTATTTCTTTAGAAAAGAAGTAATCTCTATAAATTTCTACTAACCTTTTGTTCACTCGAAATATTTTCTTGAACCAAGTGCGTGGAACTTCATCATTTTCTATTTCTTTTCCTTTTGCATCTCCTCTACTTTTGCCTTTTCCTTTGCCACGACCTTGTAGAACTTGGAGACCACTATCGTAGGTTGTAACAGCAACAAGCGGGAAATAATTTCTTGACAAAGTATACAAATAACCTAAGTGCTCGTGTAATAAGTGTTTAAATAGGGTTTTAGGCGAATAACTCAACGTGAAGAGAAGTCGGGTTTAGATATTAAATAAATATTGAATAAAGTTTATTCAATCAAGGTACCCAAAATATTCAAGTATAACTCGTTGAGTTAACTAACCTAACGAGTAAAACGCTGTCTAAAGGCATTTTTACACGTTACCTTATCTAACATAACGTCTAGTTAGTACACTTAAAACAATTTCCGGATGCTTCCAACTGAAACGTTTCGAACACATCACAATAGCTATACCTTATTATTTTCTTGAGAACATTGTAAACTATTCTAACATTCTTGTCCTTTGAATCTAAAATAGTTTGTTTTTCTTTTTAAATTATTTCATTAAGATTTTAAGACGACATTAATTCAGATTAACCAAGATTTGTATTCTGAATTATATTAATCTATTTTTGGACATTGTTAATCCTCCCCCTACAAATATACTTCTTATATATTCAATAACATACAAAATATACTTGTATAACAATAGATGTTAAGTATAACTATACTTTTAAATTTTCTTTTTAGAAACTTTCGTTATTCTGACTTCATCAAAAATGATTTCCAAAATCAATTCCTACTGTATATGAATCAAAACACAACTTTGAACTCTATATAATTAATTCAAGGAGAATAAAAGAATGTATCTCAAATAAACGTTTTCAAAAGTACTAATGTTGATTCAATAAATCAGTAGTCATAATGGTTGAAACTATATGCGATTCAAAGATATCTGTAATTAATGAAACAACTTTTTCTTTTCAAAATAGTAAATATTGATAATTTTCTTTAAAAGTTAGTTTGAAAAGCTTGAATCATACAAGAGCTTTCTAATGTACCCGTGTAATGAGCTTCCAATCAACAATCCCAGATCTAATCAGGACCTTAGGTTGCTAGATTTAAAGAATCTTTTTTCAGGACAACAATCCTTACATACCTATCTGCTCAAGTACAAAAGGCTCATGATCAAACTGATCAATAAACTCTCAAAGATTTTCACTTTGTAAGCACTTTTCATTTCAAGCACAGTATATACGTATTCCATTAATACAGATGCAATAAAACACAAATCACATACAATTTTTACTTCTATGATTTTACTGAGAATATAAATCAGTTTCAATAAGCTTATACTTTTGATTAACAGTTTAAGATGAGTTACATATAACTTATTCTACAAGTTTAATCAATTAAGTCAAATTTATTCATGATCATATGCACTTTCCTTGATTCAAAGAAAACACTTAATGAAAATTTTAAAATCTTAGAAGTATTAAATGTTTTTCATTTACACTTCCACTTAAAATCGTAAAAACCATTAAAATTGATAAACTACTTAAAATCAATAAGATACTACTATGATTTTACAATAAATACATAGTATCTTAAGCAACAGTTTAGATATTACTTTAGATATTTATGATAAGTATATAATATCTATGAGGTGAACAACATCATCAATACTATTTATCTTTTTATGTGGAGTTTAAGCATTTTACACATCACATAGCTTACAAATACCTAAATTTAATCTAATGTTGCAGAATGTATTTTCGTCTAGAGGTTTTGTAAATATATCAGCTAATTGATTTTTACTAGACACAAATTCTAATTTAATTTTTCCTTTAATTACGTTATCTCTTAGAAAATGATGTCTAACCTCTACATGCTTTGGTCTTGAATGTAATACAGGATTTTTGAAAAGATTTATTGCAGAACTACTGTCACAATAAATCTCAATTGTATCATAAGATAATCCAAAATCTTCTAAAGTTTGCCTTATCCACAGAATCTAAGTGCAACACAATGTAGCAGCAACAAATTCAACTTCTGTAGTAGAAAGTGCTACACAGTTTTGCTTTTTACTAAACCATGACACCAAATTATTTCCCAATAATTGACATGTGCCACTGGTACGCTTTCTATCAGATTTAGATCCTACATAATCAGCATCATATATCCTATAAGATCTATTGAACTATCCTTAGAATAATACAGTCTGAAATTTTTAGTTCCTTGTATATATCTAAATATTCTTTTAACTGCAATTGAGTGATTCTTTAAGATTAGATTGAAATCTATCACAAACACACATAGCAAACATAATATTAGGTCTACTAGTAGTCAAATAAAGTAAAGAACCAATCGTACTTCTGTATTTTCTTTGATCTATTGATTTTCCTATGTCATCAATATCTAACTTTAAAGAAGTACTCAAAGGAATTCCTCGAATCCTTGTATCATCAAAATTAAATTTCTTAAGCATTTCATCTGCATATTTTTCCTGATTTAAAAATATACCTTTATCTATTTGCTTAATTTGAAGTCCTAGAAAATATGAAAGTTCTCCTATCATACTCATTTCAAACTAATTAGTCATTTCTTCAGAGAATATTTTTATCAACTTATTAGAGATTGCTCCAAAGATTATATCATCCACATATATTTGAACAACAATCTGATCTTTACCATCTCTCTTGATAAATAGAGTATGATCCACTTTTCCTATGATAGAGCCTTTTTCTATTAAAAAAATAGATAATCTTTCATACCATGATCTAGGTGCTTGCTTCAAACCATATAAGGCTTTCTTCAATTTATAGACAATGTCAGGATTTTTAATATCTTCAAATCCAGGTGGTTGTTTTACATAGACTTCTTCAATAATTAAACCATCTAGAAATGCACTCTCTACATCCATTTGAAATAATTTAAAATCTATATAACAAGCATAGGCCAATAATATTCTAATACTTTCTAACCTAGCCACAGGAGCAAATGTTTCATCATAATCTAGTCCTTCTTCTTGTGTATACCCTTGTGCAACTAATCTAGCTTTGTTCCTTATAACTTGACCAGTTTCGTTAGTTTTGTTTCTAAAGATCCACTTTGTACCTATTATAGGCTGATTTTCTAGTGGAGAGACTAATTCCCAAACATCATTTCTGATGAATTGATTTAGTTCTTCTTGCATTGCCACTATCCAATTTTCATCAGATAATGCTTATTCTATATTCTTTGGTTCCACCATAGAAACAAACATACACGTACTATTTAAATTTACTAAAGCTCTAGTTTTAACCCCCTCATTAATATTACCAATGACTTGAGTAATGGGATGTGATGAAGAATAACGTCAATCTCTCTGATTTTCCTCAATATTCTCATCAACATCTAAAGGTCCATCACTTTCATCATTAGTTTGATCATTTAAGTTCATATTTTTGATTTTCTCAGATAAATCTTCAATCTCTCTATTGATCTCTAACTCTTTTGGGAGATTGATCATATCATCATTATCAGCTTTAGATTGAGATTCTCTAAAAGAATTTTCAATGAAGCTTACATGGAGGGTTTCTTCAATAGTTCTAGAAGACTTATTATATACTCTATAGGCTTTACTTCTAGTAGAGTAACCTACAAAAATTCCTTCATCCGCTTTGGCTTGAAATTTATCCCATTTATCCTTAGTATTAAGAATAAAACATTTGCAACCAAATGGTTTCATATAGGAAATTTTTAGAACCCTATTAAACATAATTTCATAAGAAGTTTTATTAACACAAGGTCTTAAGTGGCTTCTGTTAATAACATAATAAGCTGTATTCACTACTTCAGCCCAATGATTTTGAGGTAGCTTATGTTCATTCAACATAGTTCTAGCCATTTCCTGAAGTGATCTATTCTTTCTCTCAACAACACCATTTTGAGACAGTGCTCTTGGAAAAGAAAAACTATAATCAATGCCATGATCTATACAATAATTATCCATTTGATCATTATCAAATTCAGTACCATGATCACTCCTAAGTTTTTGAATAGAGACATTTTGTTCATTAGAATAAAATTGCAAAACATTTTTAATTTTTCAAAAACTTCTGTCTTGGATGCTAGAAAATATACCCAAGTGTATCTAGAGAAGTCAACTACTAAAACAAATACATATCATTTACCACCAAGACTCATGATTCTTGTTGGTCCAAATAGATCCATATGTATAAGTTCTAAGACTCTCTTGCTTGAAATATCAGTTTTGGATTTAAAAGAGTTTTATGAAGTTTACGTAACTCACATGCATCACACATAAAGTCCTTTGAGTATTTAATCTTTGGTAAACCTCTCACTAAATGTTTTCTAGATAGTTTATGTAACAGTTTCATATTTATATGCCCAATCCTTCTATGCCATAGATATGCATCACTAGTTTCAGCTAGCAAACATGAATTTAAATCAACTGCACCATAAGGTAAAGATAAAATACATACAGAACATTTTCTTTTAGCAATAAACTTAATTTAATCTGTATTTTTATCAATAATGTTGCATACATTATCTTTAAACACCACATAATATCCATTTTCAGTTAGTTTTATAACACTCAGCAAATTAAACCCTAGGTTTTCTACATATAGTACATTCAAAATAACACAAGTCAAAGTTATTTGAACGTTACCCATACCTATGATTTTATCTTTGCTTTTGTTTCCAAATGTTACACTTCCATTCATGGTATTTATAAAATTTTGTAGTAGACTTTTCTGTTCGGTCATGTGACTTGACGCTTGTTTGGATCTCCAGCACGGCACCAGAAAAACTTGATTGGTTACCCAGCAACATGCTAGAAAAACTTGGATTTGTTAACTTCTATTTTTACTTAGTTAATTTATCTCTATGCCTATTCCTCTTTAGAAGTAAACAAACAACCTTTCACAAAAATTAGATATTAATTCCAATTTGTATTTTAACTACAAGTGCACAGTGTCTATTGTATTAGTGTGCAAGTATAGGTCGATTCCACAAGGAATTGCTTAAGAATTGCAAACTGTTCCGTTTTTAGCAATCAAATTTATATATTCAATAAGCTCTCCATTGAGTTATAGTTAACTCAACGGACAAAGTTCGTTGAGTTATGGCTAACTCAACGGACTAACCTCGTGGACTTAACTCCACAAGCTTACCTTTCTTATTTAATACTACTATTTACAAAGGAATTCGGCCAACCATTGGGTAGTTCCACAGATTGTAAATAACATCAATTAAGCTCTTTAATGTTAGTAAACACTGGATTTATCATTAGGCAATACTAACATTCAGATAATTCAAACAATAACCATTAAAATCTTTAAGTCTTTTGAATGAACCAATTTCAGTAAACTATAAACTAAAACAAACATAAAACAATCACAACACTGACAAAGATAACATTAATCACGATACAAAACAAACAATACAACACTCAAATACAAAATATAAACACAGATAAGTTATTTTTTGTACTTTTGTTTTGATATGAGCATGGAAATGGGCGAAAGGTGAAATGTAAAGTAATCTCAGTCGATAGTAAATACTTCTGTCACTACATGCGACGCGATTACACTATTGAAAATTAAACCACTTACAATTTTGTCTCCTCTCCCTATAGAATCGCGAGTCCAGAATTGCAAGATGATCTCCTCTTCAGCATACAGGCATTAACCCGAAGCCAAGGCTAGAAGCTTTACGATCTCCTGAGATATGAGTCAGCACTTGATGAAAATGATTTCCCTTCCCGCAACGCGATCACTCCTCATAATGGTTGTCAAGCACTATGTTTAGCTCGGAATCGACCCGACATCAGGAAAGTATCCTCATAGACCTCTGATGGTTGGTGATTATGGTGGTGGTGATGATGGTTGGTGTGGTACTTCAGAGAATTACCGATGCTGCCTACAGAAAGCTCGGTGATCCTCCTCTGCATACACTAGCCACACCCATCGGCCACACACCCTTTACTTCTTTTTCTTCTTTTCTTTTATATTTCTTTAGTGGTAACAACTTCTGCTTGAATGGTTGGTTGGATTTCCTTCATTTATATCAATGACGATGATTTCTTTTCCCTTCGACGAGTGAATTCCTGCGTGATACGTGCGATCGTGGTTTTTTTTCTTCCAACTATCCTATTTCTGCAACCGCTATAGTGGCATATCAGAAAATAAATGGTCCGTGGAGTTATAGATAACTCAACGGACTTGCTTCATTGATTTAACTATAAAACACGTGCATAAATTTAACTATCTGATGCTCAGGTGTATTTCGGATACTTACAAACTTAACTATCCGATGCCTAGATGCATTTCTGATAGATACAGACTTAACTATCTGATGCTCAGATGCATTTCAGATAGTTACAGATAACTCACCGATATATAACTTAAGTCAATCTTCTAGATCACGACGCGTGTCATCAGTAGTTTTATAATAAAGAAATATTTCAGAGAGTTAAAAGACTAACTATCCGATGTCCAAATGTATTTCGGATAGTTAGAGATAACTCACCGAAAATCCACTTAAGTCATTCTCCCAGAACATGACACGTGTCATCAGCTATTTTATAATAAAAGGAGATTTCAGAGAGTTACAAGTCTAACTATCCGATGCCCAGATGCATTTCGGATAGTTAGAGATAGCTCATTGAAAATTCACTTAAGTCATGCATTATGGTTTCGACATGTGTACTTCAGGAAATAATAAAATATTCTTTTAAAACATAACTGTTCGGCAATTTAAACATACCTGTCAGTTACATGTTCGGTACGTTAAACATAACTGTCTGAAATAACAGAAAATTTGGATACTTAAGAATTTCACAGCCTGCAATTTACTGACAGTTCAAAAATGTACTAAATTAACATTAATTCCTTGGAATTAAGCAGATTCTTTCATTAAAGCATATAACAATGCAATTACAACATAATGGCTTAATTCTCATATGATAAGCTAAATATTATGTAGTTAACCATCATTTAACCGTTAATATTATGCACTTTTTCATTCTAAACAATGCTCCACTATCCAAGATCCATTTTGATGTTGTTTCCTCCTACAAAACAAATTAAGAAAAACTTTTTCTTGGTACCCAATGTTGTTGAGGACCAAGTTCATTAAACACATATTTCTTCCTTTTGTTTAAAAATAGTTAAACATTATCGTTTACATTCTTATTAGTTGTAAGTACTATAGACTTATCATTTGCATCATACTTACTTATAGCATTATTGCTCTTATAATCATTCTTTTTGTTTTCAGGTGTAGTATAATAAAGACCAAACCGATTTTTATAAGATGTTAATTTATTTTGGTCATGCTTATACATTTCAATAAGTTCATACCAAGATTTTGTACTTTTATTTAAATTTTCAGTACATACAAAATCTTTTTCTACACATAAATTTTTAGATAAAGAACATGAAAAATTAGTAATTGGTCTAACACTAGTGTTTTGAATTACATGCTCGGGTTTCTGAATTTCCAATTTACTACAATTGTCTGAAATTTTAGAAACATTAGTAATTGAATTTCCAAAACAAGAAACAAGATTTTTAGAAACATTTATAATCATGTTAGAAGTACATTTAGACAAATCACATTGATTTATATTATTACTACATGATTCATCCCTTGGAGTACCTACTTCTACATATTTATTACCTTATTTCATGATAAAACGAATTTTAGTCTTAGATTTACTTGAATTGCAACTAACAAATCCTTTACTGGCTTGAGATTTAGGATAATCAAATCCTAAGCCAAATTTATATGACACCGTAGGGGTACTAGTTAGTTTGTCTAACTTAGTTTAACTTAAATTCTATTTCTAAATGGTAGAATTTAAATCTAGCTCTCTCAGTTTTAATTTATCTATCTCTAATTCAAGTTCATTTATATTGTTTCTCAACATGTCATTTTCAGATTCTATCTTTAATTTTTCAGCATTTGTATTCTGTATTTGTTCATGCAAGACACATTCATTAAATCTAAATTTATGCAAATCTTTAGCATGATTTTCATTATCACATTTAAACTTTTATAAAGTAGTAGACAGGAAACAATTTTCTTCTTCCACAATGGATAAAGAGTTTCTAATATTCTTATTTTCCAGTTTACAAACTTTAAGTTTTTGTAATAATGCATGATAAGCACATAATAATTCATCAAAGTTAAAATCTGAATGACTTTCAGGATCAAATATTACCTTAGACTCATCTGCCATAAAGCACACATGAGCAACATCTTCTAACTCTTGTTCTCCTTCTAAATGTGAAGATTTTGATGATGATTCCTCAGATTCAGACTCCTCAGACGTATCATCCTAAGTGACCTTCAAAGCCTTTTTCTTGTAAAACTTTTTCTAAGTTTTCTAAGTCATCTTCTTCTGATTTGTCCTACTTTGCTTTTCATTTTTCCTTATAGGACAATCTGGAGAAAGATGTCCAAGTTTCTTGCAGTTGTAACATACATACTTTCTAGATGAAGAATTCTTGTCATTTAGTGATTTTGACGTTGAGGGTTTATCATTCTTGTTCTTTTGGTGTTTCCTAGCTTTCCATGCTTTTTTGAATTTCCTAATCAGCAAAATCAAATCCTCATCAGAATCAGTAGATATATCAAAATCTGAATTAATTTCAAAGGCTATTTCTTTTTTCATTTTTAGTTTGTTGTGACTCAGTGATTCATTTAATTGAACTTCATAAGCTATTAAGTTTCCTATAAGTTCATTCATGGTATAAACATTTAAATTTCGTGATTCCTCAATTGATGTTACTTTCTGAGACCATTTAGAACTTAGGGATCTGAGACTTTTCCTCACCAAATCCTTCTGTTCAAAATTCTTTCCTAAGCATTTTAAAGAGTTTAAGATATCAAGAAATCTGGAAAGCATCTTAGAAATACTTTCATCTTCAAGCATCTTAAAGAGTTCATACTTATGAATCAACATGTTTATTTTAGTCTCTTTAACTTGAGAAGTACCTTCATGTGAAACTTTTAATGCATGTCATACCTCATAAGCAAATTTATATGTCGACAATTTACTGAACTGTTCATAACTCAATGCACAAAATAAAATATTTAAGCCCTTAGCATTCAGAGTTTCATTTTCTTTTTCAGTAATTGTCCAAGAATTATAAGGGGTAGATAACGGAGTATATGGTTTAGAAATCATGAACCACAACTTATGATCTATACTTTGAAGAAAAACAGTCATCCTATATTTCCAATATTCAAAATGTATTCCATCAAATAAAGGAGGACGATTAAGATTTTGGCCTTCATATAAAGAAAAATTACCATTTCCAGTAGCCATCTTACCTTAGATTTTTCAACCTATTTGATTTTAAATAGTCTAAAAACTTTAAAACAACTTGAACCTTAAATCAAGAAAGTTAAACGTATGTTTAGATATTAATTTCTGTTTAAAAACAAGGAAGGTAGAATAAGCAATGATATTAAATAAGTTGGTATCAATTTTATATCAAAGATTATTAACAAAGCTCTGATACCACTTGTAGGATTGTATGGCTACACAAGAGGGGGGTGAATTGTGTTTTTCAATATTTTCCAATATAATTGAAACTTTAAAACTCAAAAACAAGTCAAGACACTGTTTTCATAAAATCATTTTTATTCAAGGTTTCAATTACAATATACAATTCAATTCTCCTTAGGAATTGTAGACGCAATTATATATCGATACCATGTTTCATCTATACAATTTCATAACTACAAATAGAGAAAACTAATTTACGAAATTTAAAACATTTCTCCCTGTTTGAGATCTTTCTTTTTCTTCTTCTTCTTTCTTCTTCAGCAATTCTTCAGTGACGAATATCTTGTCTTTTTATGCTTCATCGAATTTACTTTCTTCTGGTACTTCAAATCTTCAGTGACGAAAATCTTACCTTTTTATGCTTCACTGAACTTTCTTCCACTTGAGAATTTTTCCTCGAAGAGGTGTTTTTGATCCCTGAAAAGATTTTTCTTTTAGTGTGCAAGGATAATTTGATCCTTGAAAAGATTTTTTGTTTTGTGTGCAAGGATGGTTTGATCAACGAGAACTCTATGCCTTTTATACTCTATCTTCATTTCATGCATATCCTCCACGTTTAATCACTACCAATTTTCCACTTCTCCACGTCTTTTCTTTTTCCTTCTTCGAAATACACACGTTCTGACCCACGTTTACATTTCGAATTTTCTTTAATCATCAATCTTGGATCTTTGAAAAATTTCCTGCAAAATAAACTTTCTCGTCCAAAAATTTTCATTAGTGTAATAAGAAGTCATTACTTTAATGTTAACTAAACGAGTAACACAAGTAGATATTAACTTAACGTTTCTAACTTAACGAGTTTCTCATGTGCCATTTCACGTGACAAGTACTGTAGCTAACTCAACGAACTATCTCTGTGGTGTTACACTAACTCAATGAACCATCTCCGTTGTGTTACGATAACTCAACGAACCAGTAATATACAAATATTTTTATATTAAGAATTTTACCACGTGTAAAAATAACAACTTAAGTTTATAATGCTAACCTAACACGTTGCCTTAGTGTTCAGTATGGCAACTCAACGTCTTTAGTTATGCTAACTTAACGAGTTAAACATGTGCACCTCACGTGATACAATATAACATTCGTAACTTATAATTTCACCACGTGTATAACACTAACTTAACGAGTTCGTCTCTTCTTTTACTCACTAACTTAACGAGTTCTCACGTGACCTATTTTAACATTTAAGCCTCTAACTTAACAAGTTCTCACGTGACCTCTATACAAATAACACTCTAACTTAACGAGTTGTCTTAACGTGCACTATTCATGATACAAAAGATATAACTTTAAAACATATCATGCTTTTCAATAAAAACACACGTTAACTTAACGTTTAGTTAAATGAGAAATTAATGCAATGAAATGACTAGTTATTAACTTAGTATAATTTTAGATCCAATACAGACAAGTATTTATGTCAATAAGCTTTTTCTGTATTAATTGATGATTTTCATTTCTTTTCACAAGCAATAGTAATTAAGCAAATATGATTATTTTCATTCAGCACACATCATCAAAACAAAATACTCAACAATAATTTCAGGAAATTAACATTAAGTCAGTACATTTCTGAACTATCGATAAAATACATGTTTTTTAATTCTTAAGTGTCTGAATTTTCTGTGATTTCGGAAGACTATTGTATATATATTGGACAGTTATGTTTTAAATGATTAATAGAATATTTTATTATTTCCTGAAGTACACGTGTCAAAGCCTAAATGCATATCTTAAGTGAATGTTCAGTAAGTTATCTAGTAACACTCCGAAATGCATCTGAGCATCGGATAGTTAGGTTTATAAGTATCCGAAAATATCTAAACACCTTAAGTTAGAATTATGCACGTGTTGAATTTCATTGCTTTATAATGTCTAAGTTGAAACTCAAACAGTTATGCTTAACTCTTTGACTTTCACACCTATCCATTTGAGAAACTCGAATAGTTAACTTAATTTTTTTTTTTTTTTGAAAGACTTAATCTCTGACAATAACTATTCATGTTTGTCGTATAGTTATGTGCTTTACTGCTCACAAAATTCGAATGGTTATCATAAGTATTTGAGTTTTCTCACTTTTTACTTAGCCAGAAGTTATTTTCTTTGCACGAACAGTTACGCTAAGTATTCTACTTTTGTCGGTTGTAAAACTCATACAGTTATTGTAAGCACTCGAGTTATTTATCAGTAACGGATCATATATTTATGATTTCAATGATTGAATCTGTTTATCCATTTATAAACTCGAAGAGTTATAAATGTTTTACTAACAACCTTTTGTGTTTCTACCTTGGTAAAACCCTAGTTTCGTAATCTTCACTTCCACTAAGTTCTACAATGCACAATGAAGCTTAATCGACAATGTCAAGACATGGAAGAGGACGTGGTAGAATGACAAAAGTGTAGAAAAGAGAGATGGAACTTCAGAAAATGCAGAATGAAATCAACGACATCTATTCAAGGTACACTTTTACAAATGAAATACTACATGAAATTAGAAAAGTTGTCCAAGATAAGAAAAATTTATGTTGGAAGTTTATTCGCAATTATGCTGAAACATAGTTTAGACTAAAACAGACAGAACTTTCCACATTACAACTATGGAAACTAACTTTACAACCTAACCCTACGGTTGTTACAAGTTCTGGACAGATACTTGAAAAATCGGTATAGTCTATCACTTATTATGGAAAGAAATGGGGACCAATGATAGAAAATGCAAATAGGGAATTAGAAACATTGTATTCCCAACATTATTTTCCCCTGGCTATTTTAGATGACATTCAATAGTACATAAATGAACAGAAAACTGTCATTAGCAAAATGGGCCTTCGAAGTGAAGGACAAAAAGTTTATCAACTTAAAATGGCGGAGGTGGAGAGCTTAAAACTCTATATTCCATTATTACTACCTAGGCATCATGGTGAAGGACCATCAAGACCCTAGGTGCCTTTAACAGGAGAAATTAAGAAAATTTTAGAACCTCCTGAACAACAAGAAACACTATAGACATATAGTTAGAAAAAGAAAAATACATTAGAATATTTTGGACTAACTGTAGGTGTAGAAGGAATAATGCAGCAAAAAGAAGAATCATTGAAAAATGGAAAACTATGTTCCATTGCAGAAGCTGGACAGACATTTGTGTCAAGAATCCCAGCAGATGTGAACAATATTGTATTACAAACATACACTCTAAGGTATTGTGTCACATTAGTGCATAATGTATCCTTTAATACAATGGATAGTTTTTCACATCATACTGCAAGTACACATTCTTTTCCTACGGAAAGAGAACATGTAGGAAATTTTGATGATACATATACAGATGATATCAATTTTGATGATATTTTTGATGATATAGACACTAAGTCTATGAATATAGAAGATATTTCATCTAAAGAGGAATGTACAGATATTCTTCCTCTAACTATATCACGGATAGAAAATTTTGATTTTTGTTATAGTTGCTTATACTACAGTTTATACATATGGTTATGTTTGTTGCAGTATATAATATACTTGTTGATAAATGTATATAATCAACAACATACACAGTTATAGATTGAATATCACATTGCCTATGTCTCAAGAATAGAAATTTCAGAAATACAGGATGATTCTATTATACAGACAGATATAGAACATTCTTTCATGCAGTGACAATTGTTGTATAGATCAATTATAGACATACATGTTGCTGATAGACAGATTGATACAGATACTGTTGCTCCTGAAATGTTTCCAGAAGAACAAATAGAAGAATTTCAGCAAATTAATTATACGACAATAACAGATATTTCAAACATTTATACTAGTTTTGATGGAAATTCCACCAGTTCTGCAAGATCTAACAATATGGATGCTACTGATAATATTGAAACAAGTCCCAGATCAGAACATCATGATAGGAAAATACTTAATCCTAAACAGAGTTTAGATGAAAATACATTATTATGGTTCAGAAATAGTTCCTGTTATGACAAATTTCAAACATATAAAACTTTTACAATTTTATATTCAAGACCAGTTAAGTTTGAAGGGATGGCACATATACAAGAAATGTTTGAATTTCAAGACTTGTTGACTCTACTTCCATAATAGCCAGGCCATCTTGTTATACCTGAACTTATCAATTGTTTTTACTCAAACTTAACAGTGGAAGACGGTATTCATGTTTCCAATATACAAGAAAATGACATATATTTAACTCCCGATTTACTTTATCAAGTACTTGATCTGAAAAATGAAGGAGTTAAATTATTAGAAAGAAAACAGGTTTATCATTTGGGATGGGACATTCAAACTTTAGCCAAAGATCCAATTGCCAACAAACCATTGAGGTTACTAAATGACTTAAATGGTCAAGCACGTTTTATTGCAAAAATACTGCATGCTTCATTGTTTCAAAGGTTTGGTCATGGTGCAGAAGTTGGTAAATGTTGTCTTTATGCTACATATGCATTAATTAACCATATACAGGTGAACTGGTATGATATTTTTATTTCTCATATCTTACATTTGCAGAGTAAATTATTTTATGGTGATACAATTTTGAGAATTGTGGTAAGTCAAACAGATATTACACCTTGGCCATAGAAAAGATTAAAATCAAGATCTTTCTCTGCAAAGGAACTCCAAAAATACTAGGCAACAGATACACCTGTAGTCTGGCAACAACAAGATAGGCAAACTCAGTCCCAACAGCAACAGCAACAATCAACACAATTTTCAGAACAATAGCAACATACAGATATCAATACCAGTATACATGCAGATATAAATATAGGTACACAAACAGTACATAAACAGATACAAATACAGGTATACATACAGACGTCCATACTGAATTTTTACAGCAACCATCACAAGTTTCACAAAATGATTTAGATCAAGTAGTAATTGATCAGATAAACAAAGTAAGTACAGAAATTGCAAAGCAAATTTCAAACACTCTGATCAATATTTTTCGAAGACAAAGAGGCTTGTGATTATACAAATTATGTATTACATGATTTATGTATTATAATTTGTTACCAAAAATATTTTGTAAACTGTTTACTACAATTTAATACTTATGTGATTATTTTTCACAGTTTATGCTTAATCCACGACAGTTATGCATGTTTAAAATCTTTTTGAACGATATGTACTTAGAATCTTTTTTTCTTCCTTACATTTTATTTACTTTTTGATAATGCCAAAAAGGGTGAGAAGAGATAGATTATTTTTGACTTATTAAGTTTTAACATCATCAAAAAGGGGGAGATTGTTAGGAATTTTGTTTTGATGATATATGTTTTATTAACGTTTTTAAATAAGTCTAAATAATATTCTCTAAGTATATTTCTCTAAGTATAATAGTTAACAAATTATCGGAAAGTTTCATTTTTATGTCGGATAAGTTAAAGATTTCCGAAGAGTTAGATTTTTGATAGTTAAACTTTCAGATAGTTAACGTTTCATTTTTGTCAAATAGTTTATGTTAAAAACTCATATAGTTAAGTTATCTGCACGTGTGTTTTTAATGTTTTAAGTTGTCACATGTTTTACATGTGCGTTCGGTAATGAAAATCAAATAGTTAGATAACTGTTCGAGTTTTTATACGCATGGATAGATAATTATTCAAGTTTTATAAAATGACTAACGAATAGATAAGTTTGCTATGTTTAGTCACGTGTTTTGTAGGTGCATAAACTTGAAGAGTTATAGATAAGTGTTTGAGTTTTTACAAGACTTAAAGGATAAGTGTTCGACTAAATCGAAGACTTAGAAGATATTCTACAAGACTCCAGGAAGATAAAAGTCTTGATGTATCTACGAGTGGAGATAGTGGAAATTCAAAATGATTGTGGAGAAAGTGGAAACTCAAAAAGATAGTAATTTGGATTAAAGAAAAAATTAGTACGTGAATTATGGATTGTGGATTAAGTGGATGAACACACTAAGTGAAAGACAATAGAGTTCGACTACTAATAGAGAGTACGAGCTACATTACAACAAAGGATCCCAATCTCAAAAACCAAGTCTGAATACTCAATTTGGATCCCTAATTGAAAAGTTAAGTTTGAATATTCATATTCTGAAAAATTCTCCAACATCAGAAGAAGTTTGAAATTCAAAGCAATTTCAGAAAAGGAGCTGCAAACACAAGAAGTCTAGAAATTCGACAACTAGAGAAGAAGAGATACAGAAGCTGAGCAAAGAGAAAGAAAGAAGCTATGTGCATAAAGATCAGGTTTTATACAATTCAAAATTAGTTTTGAATAAGAGCTTTGTTTTTCTATTTGAATTGTATATCGAACATTACTGTATCAAAACCTTCAAAAAGGGAATTGAGCTGAAAAGATATTGTAAATTCTATTTTTAAATAAAGAATAGAATTTTATTTACAAGTGTTTTGTGCTCTTGTTTTATCTGCTAGTATTTAATTACTAAAGACACAATTCACCCCCCCTCTTGTGATGTAGACGATCCTACACTATGCAATGCACCAGCCACCTTTCAAAGGTGTATGCAAGGCATATTCACTAGAATGACTGAAGATTTTTTAAAATTATTTATGGATGATTTTACTATTTATGGAACTTCATATGAAGTGTGTTTAAACAATTTAGACCAAGTATTAAAACGCTATGTGGAAAAAAGTCTGGTTCTGAATTGGGAAAAATGTCACTTCATGGTTAAACAAGGAATAGTCTTAGGACATTTTCCAAAGAAAGGGTTGGAAGTAGATGAAGCTAAAATAGAAGTAATTTCTAATCTACCAGAACCTAAATTAGTAAAAGATATCAGATCATATCTAGGACATGCTGGATTTTATAGAGGACTTATTAAAGATTTTAGCAAAATAGCTAGACCTTTAACCAATCTATTAAAAGATGTCCCATTCAATTTTGATAAAAATTGCAAAGAAGCATTTTTCAAGCTTAAAACTAGCTTAATTTCAACTCCTATAATTCAAGCACTTGATTAGAGCCATCCATTTGAATTAATGTGCGATGCATTTGATTTTGCTGTAGGAGCAGTGTTGCAACAGAAGATAGAAAAATCTCTTACAGTGATTCATTATGCAAGCAAAACCTTAAATGATACTCAAGTTAATTACACAACTACTAAAAAAGAACTGTTAGCTGTTGTGTTTGCCTTAGAAAAGTTTAGATCATATCTGATTGGAGCTAAAGTGATAGTATACATGGATCATTCAACTTTAAAACACCTAATAGCAAAAAAATAGACCAAACCGAGATTGATTCGGTGGATATTATTATTACAAGAATTTGACCTAGAAATTAAAGATAAAAAGGTTATGAGAATGGAGTAGCAGATCATTTATCAATATTACAAATAGAAAAATCAATTATTGAAATTAAGGATAATTTTCCTGATGAACAACTAATGACCATCAACACAATGCCTTAGTATGTAGACATAGTTAACTACTTAGTTACTAGTTTAACACCTAAAGATTGGAATAGACAGGATAAGAAATTGTTATTTTCAAGAGTAAAATATTACTATTGAGAAGACCCATACTTATTTAAGAAATGTCCTAATCTGATTTTAAGGAGTGTTTCAGAAACTGAATATCAAAGCATATTGTCTTTCTACCATGACAAAACATGTGGAGGGCATTTTGGTTCAGGGAAAACTACTGCTAAAATTCTGCAATGTAGATTTTATTGGCCAACACTATTCAAATATGCTCATAAATATTGCTTAAGTTGTTTAAAATGTCAACAAATAGGAAGAATATCAAAGAGGAATATGCTGCCTTCTAATCCTATTGTTGAGGTTGAAATCTTTGATGTGTGGGGAATAGATTTTATGGGTCCATTTCCTACGTCTAATGAATTTAATTATATATTGTTGGGGGTGGATTATGTATCTAAATGGATAGAAGTTATTCCTATAAAAACTAATGACAACAAAGTGGTAATATAATTTATAAGAACCAATATAATTGCTAGATTTGGGATACCTAAAGCTATTATCAGTGATAAAGGAACTCATTTCTATAATAGAAGTTTTGAAGCCTTAATGAAGAAATATGGAGTAAACCACAAATTGCAACATCATATCATCCGCAAACTAGTGGACAAGTAGAAAGTGCAAACAAACAAATTAAGTTAATCTTAGAAAAAGTAGTAAATCCTACTAGAACAGATTGGGCTAATAGATTGATAGATGCACTTTGGGCTTACAAAATTGCTTATAAGACAAGCTTAGGTATGTCACCCTTTAGGCTAGTATATGGAAAAAGTTGTCATTTATCAGCTGAAATTGAACATAAAGCTTATTGGGCATTAAAAATTCTCAACACTAATTTAAATCAAGCTGCTGAAAATAGGAAAATACAATTGATTGAATTAAAAGAATTTAGGAGTGAAGCTTATTCAAAAACTGTAAGAGAAAAAGAAAAAATGAAGTTCTAGCATGATAGGAAAATTACTCCAAAAACCTTTGAAATAGGATAAGAAGTATATCTTTACATGACTAGACTCCATAACCATCTAGGAAAATTAAGATCTAGATGGGCAGAACCTTACATAGTTTGAAATATTTATCCCTATGGAGTTATTGAAATTGAAAATCCTAAGAATCAGAATATATTTAAAGTAAATGGACAAAGACTTAGGCCTATTTTGAAAATTCCAAAAAGTTCCTTTAGAATTATAGAAGAAGTAAAAGTAGAGGATTACTCGAGCTTCACTTAGTAAGAAATTTTCTAAGTATATAAAAAAAAAAAAAAACCTTATTTAAATATAATCACAGTTAAACCGAAAGGAATTATCAGTTTTACCAAAATATATTTTAAAAAGAAAAAAATTGTTGTTGTTTAACTAACAAGATCCATCGGTCTGACCGTAACACAAAAATATAAAAAAAGGATATTTATATTATATTTAGTTTAATGTCGGTGTTATCGAAGTACAGTATCGGTTCAATCGAAAGAAAAAAAGAGAAATATATATATATATATATGTAATTTAGGTTCAACCAAGGAATATAACGGTTTGACCAAAAAATTTTAAAGTGTAGAAAAAGTAAGATCGGCTAGACCGAAAATTCTTCGGTCTTGACCGAAGTAAAAATTATTATTATATGCATTTTTATTAGATATAACTTTACGGGAAGTCCGTTGAGTTACACGTAACTCAACGAACTTACTCCGTTAAGTCTAGGATAAGTTAACGAATTTACCTAGTTGAGTTAACTCTAACTCCACATAGTATTGTAGTTAAGTCCACGGACTAAGTTCATGGAGTTAATCGTAATTTCATGGATGAGAGAGCGAGAGTTTTGCATGGGAAGTGACCCGATTACCCGCCTAAATTTAAGGCTTATTTATACTAAACTTAGGGTTTGAGGGCATTATCCACAGAATCATTTAGAACTTAGAACAGTAAAGATCAAAGCGATTCTGTTCCGTTGTGTAACTCCACGATGACGAAGATGACACCCGAGTTCTGGGAAAATGCAGTTGGCACGTCAGAATTTCTCAAAGATATAGAGGAATGGCACACGAGGCAGAAAATCAGGAATACAACGAGGGAAAAAGAGCTGCTAAAGGTAGAATCTGACCTTTTCTATTGGAGGAAAGTGTTAGTAGATTTGGATATACAAATACCTCAAATAATGGAAACTAGAATCAAAGTTGCTACGAAAATTGCTGTAAGTAGAGAGAGAAGAATCAAGCCAAATAACAAAGTTGCCCTAGAACTAATCCAACATAAGTTCCACCTCTGGTTCAAAAGACACATAGTTAGACGGGCTCAATGGGCAATCCAAGAGCAACAAAGGGAAGAAAATGAAGAACAAGAGGAGCCAACTACTGAAAGACCTATTCCTAAGGAACAACAGCTAGGACATTTAGTTCCACCACCAAGGCCGTTAGAACAAGCAGCAATTTTGGGGCCTTCTACTAAGGAAGAAAGAAGAGAATTTCAAGAACTGGTTCAAATAGGAAAAGACCAAGGAGAACCAAAAGAATTGGTAGTGGCTATAGCACATCTAGTGTTTGATGCACAGTGCAAAAAGAGGGCTGCAGAAAAGTTCAAAACCCAATATAAAATCAAAGTGGAACAACATCAAGAAGCTACTACCAGACCTACTGCAAAAGGAGATGAAGCTGGTCCTTCGAGACCAGTAATTATGGAAAGAGTTAAATAGGAAGAGCCAGTACCTGTGGCTCAAAGGCCTGTAGAGCCCATTTTTGTAGATTTAATCTTAGATGAAGAAGAGGAAGACCAGGCATAGTTAATCAGAAGAAGGAAAGGAAAAGAGATAGTGCATGAGTATCAAGAGGAGATTAAATCTGAAATACCAAGATCAGTAGGGCTTGTAGAGCCGATTTTTGTAAACCTGCTATCCGATTCTAAAGAGGAGTAGCAGCAGCAAGAGCAAAGAGAAGAAGAAAATCAGGCTGAAACTAGTCTAAAGCCTGTACAAGAAGAAGAAACAGAAATTAGGGCAGAAGCTGATTTACCCGTAATTCCATCTTAATTTGCCACAGAATCAAAAAGAATAGTGACATTCTAGATTGGTAGTCAGGAGGAAGAAGAAAAAGAAGAAAATGAACAAGAAGCTGAACAATTACATATGGAAAGAGATGACTCGACAGATTCCACTAAAGAGCAAAGAACTCTTCAGCAAATTTTGGACAGTATTCAAGACAAAGTGGAGAGTTCTACCAGCTCACCACCACAAACAATAGCAGAAGTAAAAATGCTAGAATCTATGGAGCATTTTCAGCAAGTTCAAGTTCAGCTTATGGAAGAGGAAGTTCAAGAACAAACCCCTCTAGAGCAACAAATTCACATTCTTGACCTCACTGAAACAACAGTTTTAAGTAAAGTACACTTTTGGAGTTAGGAAGCTTATAATAAATACCAAGAGATAAGGGGTTGTGATATCATTTACAGTAGACTAGTAAATTGGTACGGAATGTAAGAAATCAAATATTTATTTGAGTTCCAAGGTCTACTACAGTTTATTTCTCAAGAAAGAGGGCATGCAGTATATGAAAATCTAGTGCCCTACTTTTATGCAAACTTAAGAGGAGAAAATGGATTAATTTCCAACATGGAGCAAGCTGATGTATAGATAACACCAGAGCTTCTCCACAACATTTTAGGACTGAAGAATGAAGGACTAGAAATTCTAGAAAGCACAACTATAGTCGAGTGGACAGAACATACCATAAAGGATTGTTTAGCTATCAATCCTGGTGTGCCATTATTAAATAGACTAAAGTAGCTAAATGGTAAAGCACATATGATAGCTAACATTTTGATTAAGAATGTCTACCAACGACAAGGCCATGATATAGAACTGAGTCAATTTGTCAAATGGGCCACATATGCAGTTGTGAACAGAATTCAGATAAATTGGTCTGTAGTTTTTATCTCCAAGCTAAGAACAGTGAAGAAGAAATTATTTTATGAAGATCTGATTCCACTACTAATGGTGGACTGTATCGATTTCACTAAATGGGCATCCAAAAGGATAAGATCTAGAACCATTTCAGTGAAAGAGTACAAAAATTATGCGGCTGCAAAGATAGCTGAACCTTCTAGAGAAGTTACAGGAGCTATAGAAAGGATTAATCAATTAGAGCAATAAGTAGAAAGACTCCATAAGAAAGTAGATGAACTTAGGAGAAAGTATTAAATTGTATTGTTGGTCTACTTGTATATATTTGTATGAAAAATATCTAACTGATTGTAATGAAAATTATTCATATAAATGAATGTATGTTTTTTAGATGTTTTTGTATTAATATTGGAGAATGATATAATAGATGAATTATCTTGAATATTATATAATTATTTGAACAATGTGCAAAACTGTTTAAAAGATTTATAAATTTTATAAATAACAGGATTAAATGCAAGATAACTGGTTAATGCTGAAAATATTCGTATGCTGTAGAGTAAAATATAAATTCTGCATAATATGAAATGAACTATAAGTTAAATATTTATATAATGTTCAGATTCAAATGAGTTTAATGAGATGTATTTAACTTGATTTAAGTTAACAGAATGCTAGAGAGAAGAAAAATATAGAAGTTAATATGAGGAGTAAACTTAGAGGTTGCTAAGTGTTAACTCAATGAAGTAAGTTCGTTGAGTTAACCTTAACTCCACGAGGTCAATAATATAATATAAGGCCACTCCATTGAGTTATTTATAACTCAATGAAGTTAGTCTGTGGAGTTAGCAACAGTAACTGAAACTTGTCCATTGAGTTAACTATAACTCAACGAGGTTAGTTCGTGGATTAAGCTAAATGGTTATTCTTTTAGCCACGAACGAAACTTCGTAGATCTAGTAGTTTTTAAAATTTGAAATTAGAAGTGACACACGTACTCATAAAAATAGGAATTGCACTACACGTTACAAGACATATTCTTGCAACGAGATTCATTTGCTTTATGGACGTGCATTATAAATATAGAATAGAATGTTATTTACAAGTTACCAGCACTTTTGAAAGAAAAGGAACTTTGTTGGGGAACTGGAAGGAGAAGCAGCTAATTCAACTTCGTTTGTCAACAACTATTTACTAAGTATAAAGCTTCAGACTGGTATGTAATTAATCTTCTGTTATTTTACTTTATGTTAAGAGTTTATGAGTAAATGGATTCGTTCTCCTAGCACTAAAAGATTAGTAAGAACACCTACATAGGATTCTTCAACATAGAGACGAACTGAAATATTTTCTGAATTAGACTTTAACAAAATCTTAAGGGGTGTAGCTAATCTTTCTTTAAAAGAGAGCGAAGATATGGCTGCTCCGGTAGAGAAATTATTAGGGGAAATTCTGTATCCTGAATTAGTTGATGAACCTTCATGTATTCGATTGCCAAACTTTGAGGGAGATAGGTTTGAACTGAAATCTTATTATATTAGTCAACTGCCACATTTTCATGGATTAGAAAGAGAGGATGCCTATTATTTCCTTAGAGAATTTAACGAAGTTTGTCAAATAATGAAAATGTCGAACATGAGTATTGATGCTATTAAACTTAGATATATCTCTTTTGCTTTAAAAGACACAGCTAAGAGATGGTTATATACTCTGTCGCCTAATTCAATTTCTACATTGACTAAATTTTACTCTATTTTTCTAGAAAAATATTATCCAACACATCAAACGATTAAAAAGAAGAAAGAAATATTAATGTGTAGCCAAAAACAGGGAGAATCATTCTAGAAATATTTTGAAAGATTTAAAGATTTACTGACTCAGTGTCCACATCATGCAATGAGTAAAACACAATTAATAGGTATAATTTATGAAGGCATAGATGTTTCAATGAAATCTTTATTAGAATCGACTTGTCAAAATGGATTTTTAAAACTATGTAGTGAAAAAGCATGGGCATATTTAGAAAACTTTGCAAAAAGAACTGTATAGTGGGAAAACTCAACTAAAGCTATTGTAGATAAAAGAATATTGCCAAGGAGAATGCATAAAATAGATTCAAGCACTATGCTTGAAGTTAAATTAACTGAATTAACAAAGAAAATAGAAGAGTTATCATTAAATCAAAAGCTAGCAGAAAAGAATGCAAACATTAATGATTTAGATATTATTTATGCTAGAAACCAGAAAGATAACTTTGGAAATTCATATAACCCCAATTAGAGAAATCACCTGAATTTATCTTGGAGAAACAATAATTTTCAGGGAGCAGGAAATATAAATGACAAAAATATAAGTTATGAAGCTTTATTGAACAAGGATCTAGAATAGAGAAATTAGAAAAGATAATCCAACAATTAAACAATCGTCTCGATCTTGTATTTGGAAATGCTGCAATTCAAAATCAAAATATAAATAGAAATATACCCCTTAGACAGAAGGAATCAATGGAAGTTAGACCTACTGGAGGATTGCCAATGCAAGCAATACCTAATCCTATCAACAGAATTGTTAATGAAATTGATACCTCCTTTGGGAAGGTAGCTGAATGAAACAATATAACTAAAGTAGTTATGCATAATATGTTAGGACCATTTTCTCATTTGCTTTAAAACCTTAACTCACAAGGGTGTTGTGAGTATACCTTCATAAGGTCGGGGCCTTTGTGAAGAGAGTGAAGTGTGATACTTCACTTGCTCAAGATTGGGGTCTTGAGTACACAAAGTTGGTGCCTTGTGTGAGGTTTTTGTTTAGCCTTTAAAAAACATCTGTAAGGTTGTTGCTTAGCTTGCAAAAGCAACTTGTTTAAGGTTTGTGCTTAGCCTTAAAAGCACTTAGTGGAATTCTTGAGGTTGTGGCCTTGAGGAGTGGACTACCTAGTTTGGGGAACCACTATAAATCTCTTTGTGTTCTTTACTTTCTGCACTAAAAGTTTTAATTCCAAAATCAATTAATCAGGGTTCATTAGTGTCAACAGCTTCCAAAGTTTTAAAAGCAAAATAAATTTTATTAGGACACTATTCACCCCCCCTCTAGTGTGCCATTCAATCCTTACATAATATAGTAAGTAGAAAAACATAAGAATATAAAAAGAAAAAAAATGTAAGTTTAATTATAGTTAGTAGTATTGTAGAGTTATTACTTAACTCAATGAACTTAGTCCGTTGAGTTATGACCTAACTCCACGAGGGTGTGAAGTAGCTATGTTAATTTTGTCTCTGTTAATTTTTGTTTATGTTATACAAAATCACAACAGATGGAATTGATGAAATTACCCTTGGATGCACTAAAGGAAGTACTAAGTAACCTGTCAGCTAGAGATCTATGCAGATTGTGTTGTGTATCAAAGGAAATGAAAGACTGTGTCAGAGAAAAATATTTTCATGGACTACAAGATGCAAAAATGACTAAGATTAGAGATGGATTTTTATGGAAGTCATTTAATCATAGTTCAATCTACTATGAATATCTGAATATGGAAGAAACTGCTGGAATTTCACCTAATGCATTAAAAGGAATACATCATATTATGGGGATGGATGAAGGATTAATTATATACAGAACCAAACCAAGGTATGCAATTCTGTTACCTGACATTTTGATTAGAAATCCTACCACAAGAGAAGAATGGAATATAGGAAGACCTAATAGATATGAAGTACCAACTGAAAATTGTGGGTCAGCTTTAACATTTTCTGATAAAAATTCGACCATTCCTAAAAAATTATATTATTGGAGACCAACTGGAAATTGGGATGAAGATTTATGCTTAAGTGTGTATAATTTTCTGAATAAATCTTGGACTGAAAATACTATGATATATCTAGGACAAAAATCATTAACAGCATGTATGTCATACTTGATGGATATATATATCTAGTCACAGATATATCAATTGCATTTAGATCTGATTTATACATAGTAAGCATAGATAGTTATGATGATTTTATAGAAATATTACTTATACCGAGTGATATAGCTAAACAACCAACTTCAGAATATGATCAAATTCAATTGGGAATGTGGTATAATGAATATGATGATGCTACTTTATATCTGATAAGATGGTGGGATGAATTGAAGAAATTTCAAATATGGATTATGAAAGACCTAAATGAATGGAAGTGGGAAGAAGAATATATTGAAATAGATGTAGAAATAGAAATAGCTACATTATCTTGGAACACAAGAGGATCCCTTTCTTCATTTCATTTCATTAATGGTAATACACTTATATTTAGTATTGATAACATACTGCAAGTTTACAAGCTAAAAAGGAAAGCAAATTGCATTAAAACATAATTAATAGCAAGAAGAATTATGCCTAAAAAGTTTGCATGGACTGATACGTTTATTCCATTTGTTATTACTTTTCAATCATGTTTTTAAACTATCATTCTGTGCTTTTAATTTTGTGTGTATTCTACATTTTTCTTAATTTTAGTTTTATTCTAAAAAAAAAAAAACCTGAACAAGTTTTCTGTATTCTGTGCTTTTAATTTAGTTGTATTCTGCTTTTATGTGTGAATGAAAAGTTTTTCAGAATCAAAAATCAGAAAATATTGAAGGAGATACAAAAGGATGAGGTATGTAATTGATTACTTATCCTAGATTTACATTTCAACTAAGTTCGTTAAGTTAGATGCTAAGTCAACGAAACAATATTCATGTCTGCTATAATTATTGTATTTATTATAAAATCTTTTACATTGAGGACAATGTAAAATGTAGGTATGAGGGGGAGGTAATTAAAGTAATAGCCATGTAATTTTGTTAATTAGAGGAATTAGAATGGTACTGCAAAAGTTTTGTATGTGGAAATTGAAAGTTTTTTGAACAAGAATTTGCTATAACTATCCAATATTTGAAACTGTAAAATTTTTAAGAACTGTGACTACTTGAATGTTATATTTATAATCTTATATAAGATGCTACAAATTTTATTATTCATACAAATCTAGATATAGTATCTTATGTTGTTGATGAATTTTATGAGTTTAACAATTTCACAATTTTAAAATGAAATCAAAATGCTTAACTGAAACTTAGTAATTATCTGAAATCCTCAAAGAGTTGAAATGTTGATTTTTGGATTAAATGAAATACATATGATTAAGGATACATTTAATTTGATTGATTAAACTTGTAGAATGATTTATGTGTAGAGCTTATTAAACTACAGAAAAAGTATGAGCTTATTGACATGTATTCATATTTTCAATAAATAATAGAAGCAGGACTATATGAGATTTGTGTTTTATTGCATCTGTATTAATGAAATACATAAATATATTGTGTTTGTTTATCTGTGTTAAAATAATAAAAAACTTTGAGAATTTATTGACTTGTTTGATCACGAGCCTTTTGTACTTGAGCAAATAGGTATGTAAGGATTGTTGATCTGAAAAATGACTCTTTAAATCTAGCAACCTAAGATCCTAATCAGATCTAGGATTGTTGACTGAAAGCTCGATACATGGGTACATTAGAAAGCTCTTGTATTATTCAAGCTTGTCAAATTAACTTTTAAAGTACAAATATGAATATACTATTTTGAAAAGATACAAGTGTTTTGTGAAATATAGATATCTTTTGAATCGAGTATATGTTCTGTTATCTAAAATTGCTGAAGTATGAATCTAGAATAGACTTTTGAAGTTGTTTATTTGAGAAACAATTCTTTATTCTACTAGTCTTAATCATATTGAATCAGATTGTGTTTTGATTCGTATGTACTTGGAATTTATTCTGGAAATCATATTGGAAAATTCAGGATGATAGATGCTAAAAAGAAGAACAAACAATAATATAATTAACACCTATGTGATACTGATATATTTTGTATGTAATTTACATATATTCTAAGTATATTTTGTAGGATCGTATGGTTACACAAGAGGGGGGTGAATTGTGTATTTTTAATATTTTCTAAAATATAATTGAAACTTTAAAACTCAAAAACAAGTCGAGACATTGTTTTCATAAAATCATTTTTATTCAAGGTTTCAATTACAATATACAATTCAATTCTCCTCAGAAATTGTAGATGCAATTATATTTCGATACCATGTATCATCTAAACAATTTCATAACTACAAATAGAGAAAACTAATTTTCGGAATTTAAAACTTTTCTCCCTATTTGAGATCTTTCTTCTTCTTCTTTTTCTTCTTCAGCAATTCTTTAGTGACGAATATCTTGTCTTTTCATGCTTCACTGAATTTGCTTTCTTCTGATACTTCAAATCTTCAGTGACGAAAATCTTGTCTTTTCATGCTTCACCGAATTTGCTTTCTTTTGATACTTCAAATCTTTAGTGACGAAAATCTTACCTTTTTATGCTTCACTGAACATTCTTCCACTTGAGAGATTTTTCCCGAAGAGGTGTTTTTGATCCCCGAAAAAGATTTTTCTTTTGGTGTGTAGGGATGGTTTGATCCTTGAAAAGATTTTTCTTTTTGGTGTGCAAGGATGGTTTGATCCTTGAAAAGATTTTTCTTTTTGGTGTGCAAGGATGGTTTGATCCTTGAAAAGATTTTTCTTTTTGGTGTGCAAGGATAAATTGATCAACGAGAATTCTATGCCTTTTATACTATATCTTCATTTCATGCATATCCTTCACGTTTAACCACTACCAGTTTTCCACTTCTCCACGTCTTTTCTTTTTCCTTCATCGAAACACACACGTTCTAACCCATGTTTATATTTCGAATTTTCTTTAATCATCAGTCCTGGATCTCTGAAAAATTTCCTGAAAATAAACTTTCTCGTCCAAAAATTTTTCATCAGTATAATAAGAAGTCGTTACTTTAATGTTAACTAAACGAGTAACACAAGTATATATATATAACTTAACGTTTCTAACTTAACGAGTTCACCATGTGCTATTTCACGTGACAAGTACTGTAGCTAACTCAACGAACTAAGTCTGTGGTGTTATGCTATCTCAACGAACCATCTCCATTGTGTTATGATAACTCAACGAACCAGTAATAAAGAAATGTTTTTATAATAAGAATTTTACCACGTGCAAAAATAACAACTTAAGTTTATAACGCTAACCTAACGCGTTGCCTTAGTGTTCAATATAGCAACTCAACACGTTTAGTTATGTTAACTTAACGAGTTAAACATGTGCACCTCACATGATACAATACAACATTCGTAACTTATAATTTCACCACGTGTATAACACTAACTTAACGAGTTCGTCTCTTCTTTTACTCACTAACTTAACGAGTTATCACGTGACCTATTTTAACCTTTAAGCCTCTAACTTAAGGAGTTGTCTAAACGTGCACTGTTCATGATACAGAAGATATAACATTAAAACATATCATGCTTTTCAATAAAAACACACGTTAACTTAACGTTTAGCTAAATGAGAAATTAATGCAACGAAATGACTAGTTATTAACTTCAGATCCAATACAAACAAGTATTTATATCAGTAAGCTTTTTCTGTATTAATTGATGATTTTAATTTCTTTTCACAAGCAATAGTAATTGAGGAAATATGATTATTTTCATTCAGCACACATCATCAAAACAAAAATACTCAACAATCTCCTCCTTTTTGATGATGACAAAACCATATTAAATCACTCGAAACAAACCATCAAAGAAGTAATCTCTATAAATTTCTGCTAACCTTTTGTCCACTCGAAATATTTTCTTGAACCAAGTGTGTGGAACTTCATCATTTTCTATTTCTTTTCCTTTTGCATCTCCTCTGCTTTTGCCTTTTCCTTTGCCACAACCTTTGTAGAACTTGGAGACCATCATCACAGGTTGTAACAGCAACAAGCGGGAAATAGTTTCTTGACAAAGTTTACAAATAACCTAAGTGCTTGTGTAATAAGTGTTTAAATAGGGTTTTAGGTGAATAACTCAACGTGAAGAGAAGTCGGGTTTAGATATTAAATAAATATTGAATAATGTTTATTCAATCAAGGTACTCGAAATATTCAAGTATAACTCATTGAGTTAACTAACCTAACGAGTAAAACGCCGTCTAGAGGGATTTTTACATGTTACCTTATCTAACATAACGTCTAGTTAGTACACTTAAAACAATTTTTGGATGCTTCCATCTGAAACGTTCTGAACACATCACAATAGCTATACCTTATTATTTTCTTGAGAACATTGTAAACTATTCTAACATTCCTGTCCTTTGAATCTAAAATAGTTTGTTTGTCTTTTTAAATTATTTCATCAAGATTTTAAGACATTAATTCAGATTAACCAAGATTTGTATTCTGAATTATATTAATCTGTTTTTGGACATTGTTAATCCTCCCCCTACAAATATACTTCTTATATATTCAATAACATACAAAATATACTTGTATAACAATAGATGTTAAGTATAACTATACATTTAAATTTTCTTTTCAGAAACTTCCATTATTCTGACTTCATCAAAAATGATTTCCAGAATCAATTCCTACTGTATATGAATCAAAACACAACTTTGAAGTCTATATGATTAATTCAAGGAGAATAAATAAATGTATCTCAAATAAACGTTTTCAAAAGTACTAATGTTGATTCAATAAATCAGTAGTCATAATGGTAGAAACTATATGTGATTCAAAGATATCTGTAATTAATGAAACAACTTTTTCTTTTCAAAACAATAAATATTGATAATTTTCTTTAAAAGTTAGTTTGAAAAGCTTGAATCATACAAGAGCTTTTTAATGTACCCGTGTAATGAACTTTCAATCAACAATCTCAGATCTGATCAGGACCTTAGGTTGCTAGATTTAAAAAATCTTTTTTGAGGATAACAATCCTTACATACCTATTTTCTCAAGTACAAAAGGCTCGTGATCTGATCAATAAACTCTCAAAGATTTTCACTTTGTAAGCACTTTTCATTTTAAGCACAGTATATATGTATTCCATTAATACAGATGCAATAAAACACAAATCTCATACAATTTTTACTTTTATGATTTTACTGAGAATATGAATCAGTTTCAATAAGCTTATACTTTTGATTAACAGTTTAAGATGAGTTACATATAACTTATTCTACAGGTTTAATCAATTAAGTCAAATTTATGCATGTTCATATGCACTTTCCTTGATTCAAAGAAAACACTTAATGAAAATTTCAGAATGTCAGAAGTATTTAATCTTTTTCATTTACACTTCCACTTAAAATCATAAAAACCATTAAAATTGATAAACTACTTAAAATCAATAAGATACTACTATGATTTTACAATAAATACATAGTATCTTAAGTAATAGTTTAGATATTACTTTAGATATTTATGATAAGTATATAATATCTATGAGGTGAACAACATCATCAATACTATTTATCTTTTTATATGGAGTTTAAGCATTTTACACATCACATAGCCTACAAATACCCAAATGTTGCAGAATGTATTTTGGTCTAGAGGTTTTGTAAATATATCAGCTAATTGATTTTTACTAGACACAAATTCTAATTTAATTTTTCCTTTAATTACATTATCTCTTAGAAAATGATGTCTAACCTCTACATACTTTGCTCTTGAATGTAATACAAGATTTTTGGAAAGATTTATTGTAGAACTATTGTCACAATAAATCTCAGTTGTATCATAAGATAATCCAAAATCTTCTAAAGTTTGCCTTATCCACAGAATCTAAGTGCAACACAATGCAGCAGCAATAAATTCAACTTCTGTAGTAGAAAGTGCTACACAGTTTTGCTTTTTACTAAACCATGACACTAAATTATTTCCTAATAATTGACATGTGCCACTAGTACTCTTTCTATCAGATTTAGATCCTACATAATCAGCATCAGTATATCCTATAAGATCTATTGAACTATCCTTAGAATAATACAATCTGAAATTTTTAGTTCCTTGTATATATCTAAATATTCTTTTAACTGCAATTGAGTGTGATTCTTTAGGATTAGATTGAAATCTAGCACAAACACACACAACAAACATAATATTAGGTCTACTAGTAGTCAAATAAAGTAAAGAACCAATCATACTTCTGTATTTTCTTTGATCTATTGATTTTCCTATGTCATCAATATCTAACTTTAAAGAAGTACTCATAGGAGTTCCTCGAATCCTTGTATCATTAAAATTAAATTTCTTAAGCATTTCCTCGAATCTGCATAATTTTAGGAAATTAACGTTAATTTAGTACATTTTTGAACTATTAGTAAGTTGCAGCTTTGAAAATCCTAAGGATCCAAATTTTTTGTATTTTAGAGAGTTATATTGCATGTACCAGACAGTTATGTTTTAAATGCTTAAAGAATATTTTATTATTTCCTGAAGTACACATGTTGAAACATCAATCCATGACTTAAGTGGATTTTCAATAAGTTATCTAGTAACTATCTGAAATGCATCTAAGCATCGAATAGTTAGATTTTTAGGTATCCGAAATAGCTTTTTATCATAAAACTACTTGAGGACACATGTCGCATTCTAGAAACTTGACTTAAGTTATCTTTTGGAAGGTTAGTTGCTAACTATTCGAAATGTATAAGTTTCAGACAACTAAGGTTTCTAAGTATTCGAAACATCTGAACTAGTTATTTCTCTATTGCACGTGTTTTATAGTTAAATCAATGAAGTAAGTCCGTTGAGTTATCTATAACTCCACGGACTATTTATTTTCTAATATGCCACTGTAGTAGTTGCAGAAACAAGACATTCGAAGGAAAACCATGATTACACGTATCACGTAGGAATTCACTCAAGGAATGAAGAAGAAATCACCATCATTGATATGAATGAAGGAAATCCAACCGATCATCTAAGCAGAAGCAGTTACTATAGAAAGAAATATAAAAGAAGAGAAAAAAGATGAAGAAAGTGTGTGTGTAGAGGTGGAGAACTATGCTAACTGTAAGAAGCATTGGAAGTTCCCTGAAGCTCCACACCACCACCAAAATCACTGATGAGTATTTTGTTTTGATGATGTGTGCTGAATGAAAATAATCATATTTGCTTAATTACTATTGCTTGTGAAAAGAAATTAAAATCATCAATTAATATAGAAAAAGCTTACTAACATAAATACTTGTCTGTATTAGATCTGAAGTTAGTAACTAGTCGTTTCGTTGCATTAATTTCTCATTTAACTAAACATTAAGTTAACGTGTGTTTTTATTGAAAAGCATATGTTTTAAAGTTATATCTTCTGTATCATGAATAGTGCATGTTTAGACAACTCATTAAGTTAGAGGCTTAAAGGTTAAAATAGGTCACGTGAGAACTCATTAAGTTAGTGAGTAAAAGAAGAGACGAACTCGTTAAGTTAGTGTTATACACATGGTGAAATTATAAGTTTCGAATGTTATATTGTATCACGTGAGGTGCACATGTTTAACTCATTAAGTTAACATAACTAAACGCGTTGAGTTGCTATATTGAACACTAAGGCAACGCGTTAGGTTAGCGTTATAAACTTAAGTTGTTATTTTTGCACGTGGTAAAATTCTTATTATAAAAACATTTGTTTATTGCTGAATCGGTGAGTTAAAGTTTTTCGAAGACTTACAACCATAACTATCCAAAACTTAAACTATTTTCAGTGAGTTATCGTTTAACCTTCCGAAAGAAAGGTTAAGTCGGTTCGTTGAGTTAGCGTAACACCACAGACTTAGTTCGTTAAGTTAGCTACAGTACTTGTCACATGAAATGGCACATGAGGAACTCGTTAAGTTAGAAACGTTAAGTTATATATATATACTTGTGTTACTTGTTTAGCTAACATTAAAATAACGACTTCTTATTACGCTTGATGAAAGATTTTGGATGAGAAAGTTTATTTTGCAGGAAATTTTTTAGAGATCCAATACTAATGATTAAAGAAAATTTGAAATGTAAACGTGGGTCAAAACATGGGTATTTCGATGAAGGAAAAAGAAAAGATGTGAAGAAGTGGAAAATTGGTAGTGGTTAAACGTAAAGGATATGCATGAAATGAAGATACAGTATAAAAGGCATAGAATTCTCGTTGATCAAACTATCCCTGCACATCAAATGAAAAATCTTTTTCAAGGATCAAAAACACCTCTTCGGGGAAAAGCTATCAGGTGGAAGAAAATTCAATGAAGCAGAAAAAGGTAAGATATATGTCATTGAAGATTTGAAGTATCAAATGGAAGAAAATTCAGTGAAGTAGAAAAAGGTATTATTTATGTCACTGAAGATTTAAAGTATCAGAAGAAAGCAAATTCAGTGAAGCAGAGAAAGACAAGATATTCATCACTGAAGAATTGCTGAAGAATTGCTGAAGAAGAAAAAGAAGAAGAAGAAATATCTCAAATAGGGAGAAATGTTTTATATTTCGCAAATTAGTTTTCTCTGTTTGTAGTTATGAAATTGTTTAGATGATACATGGTATCGAGATATAATTGCATCTACAATTTCTAAGGAGAATTAAATTGTATATTGTAATTGAAACCTTGAATAAAAATAATTTTATGAAAACAATGTCTCGACTTGTTTTTGAGTTTTAAAGTTTCAATTATATTTCAGAAAATATTGAAAAAACACAATTCACCCCCCTCTTGTGTAGCCATACGATCCTACAATCACCAACCATCAGAAATCTGTGAGGATACTTTCCTAATGTCAGGTCGATTCCGAGCAAAACACGGTGACTGACAACCACTGTAAGGAGTGATCGCATCATGGAAAGGGAAGCCATTTTCACCAAGCACCAACTCATACCTCAGGAGATCGTAAAGCTTCTAACCTTGGTTTTGGGTTGATGCCAGTATGCTGAAGAGGAGATCATCTTACAATTCTTATTTCGCAATTCTATAGGGAGAGGAGGCAAGATTGTAAATGATTAAGTTTTCAGTGGTGTAATCGCGTCGCATGTAGTGACAGAAGTTTTTACTATCGATAGAGATTTTTACATTTCACCTTTCACTCATATTCAGGAACATATCAAAACAAAAACACCAAAACCAACAAATTATCTATGTTTACATTTAGTATTAGAGTGTTGTATTGTTTGTTTTGTATCGTGATTAATGTTATCATTGTCACCATTGTAAATGTTTTATGTTTGTTTAATTAAGAAAATAGAAAATTGTTTTATTATTTACTAAAATTGATTTGTTCCAGATACTTAAAGATTTTAATGGTTACTATTTGAAATATCTAAATATTAGTGTTGCTTAATGATAAATCTAATATTAACTAACATTAAAGAGCTTAATTGATGTTATTTACATTTTGTGGAATCGCCCAATGGTTGGTCGAATTCCTTTGTAAATAGCAGTATTTAACTAGAAAAGACCCAACTCATGGAGTTAACTAAGTCCACGAGGTTGATCCGTTGTGTTAACCTTAACTCTGTTAGGACCTTAAGGCTTACTAGAGGGGGGGTGAATGGTTAAAATTCATGTCTTAACCTTTTAGAGGTAGATTAATGTAAAGTGATAGCAAGCATACAATAAAGGAAATCACATAGAGATTTTTAGGTGGTTCACCACTAACGGCTAGTCTACCCCCAAGGGATACTTGGGCTTCACTAAACTCTTGCAAACTTACAATCACTTGCTTTAAGGTTTAAGCAAGAACCAACTAACCATTCACTTGAGCTTCCTTGTCGAAGCTTCAATCAAACCTTTCTCTGAAGTTTTAATCCATGTACTTCAGTAAACACTATCTTGTGAACAACAGAGTTGAATGCGTGATGAACTTCTGAAATTTGTTCTATAAGTGTTGAACATGATTTGATCTCTAAAGCTTTTCTTTTGTTGAGCTTGGTGTAAGTATATGTATGATCAAAGCGCTACTTAAATCTGTTGTCTATATCTTGTATATATACCTGACATGTGTAACGATCATATTTTCTTCCAACGGATGTATTCTACTGTACTTGATTAGACTCCAGTCCCAAATATGGTAAGTTACCGTTTAGAAAGTTATTTCAAGATGTCTTACCGATTTTCCTAACCTTACGGATAGTTAGCTGTGTAACTCTCCGAAGAATATCTGTAACTCACCGAAAGATCACTTAAAGCTTTCTGCCATGTAGGATTCCAGAATATATACTGCAAGCTGTCATTCAATAGGATACTTATAACTGTAACTTACCGAACAGTTATTTAACTATCAGATAGTTGGCTACAGTAACTCTGCGTTAACTTTCCGATTGCTTCAATTCAACACGTGCATAAAAGATTGACTTAAGTTTCGGATGGTTATCCCTGTAACTCACTGAAACGCTTCAAGATTTTGGATAGTTATCTTTCTAACTCTCCGAAAACTTATTTGAGCTTCTCTCTGGAATTCTACACGTGGGAAATTCAATGACTTAAGTTTCAGATGGTTATCCCTGTAATTGACTAAAATGCTTCAAGATTTCGGATAATTATCTTTCTAACTCTCCGAAAATATATTTGAGCTTCTTTCTAGAATTCTGCACAAGGAAAATTCAATGACTTAAGTTTCAAATAGTTAAACTGTAACTTACCGAAACTCTCTTTGAGATTTCGGATAGTTATCTAACTCTTTGATTTTTCCTTTAAGCTTTTGACTACCGACTTCTCTATTTTGCACGTGCGTAATAGGATGACTTAAGTTCCGAAAAGTTATACTTGTAACTTACCAAAAAACTCGAATAGTTATCTAACTCTCTGAAAAGAAAACTTGGATAGTTATCTAACTCTCCGACAAGTCCTTTAAGCTTCTGTTCTGTATTTCTCCATGTGATTTATTGAATGACTTAACTTTCGGATAGTTATACCTATAACTCTCCGAAAAGTCCTTTAAGCTTTCGGATAGTTAACTCCTTAACTATCCGATCATTCAATCCTCCTTATCCTGAGAAATACAATTCTTAACTGTCCGATTTTCTACAGCAACATATTCTGAGATTTACTACAACCTATTTGTTGCTTCGATTTGTCTGTCTTCTGATCTTTTTGCTGTACAGACTAATCTTGATAAATACAATTCAAAACCTTACATTGATTTTTGCATTATCAAAATCTAGAGGTCCTTTCAATCTCCCTTTTTGATAATGGCAAAAATCTTACAATGTATTACATGTATTTCTCTCCCTATATATCTATACAGAAAAGCACACGAGGAATACAGAATAATGTAAATTTAAAGACTCCCCCTGATTTTCTGAAATCACTCCCCTTGATTTTCTCCCCCTACTTTACTGCAGCTTTGCTTACCAAAATATGATATTTCTCCCCCTTTTTTGCCAATTGTCAAAAAGAAGTGAGAAGACAGATACTGAGTTGGTGGAGCAATTATAGCTGAGTATCAAATTGGCTAAGTTGCTGTAAAACAGAGATGTTAGTAGAACAAGCTCCTAGTTGTGAGCTTGGAGAGTAGATATGAAATTATAAATCATATAAAAAACAAATCCCTAAATTTCGTCTAATATGATTGAATGCAGCTTCAGATAATGGTTTAGTGAAAATATCTGCAAGTTGTTCTTTAGTAGAGACATATTCTAAGGAAATATGACCTTTTTCAACATGGTCTCTTAAAAAGTTGTGCCTAATCTCGATATGTTTTGCTCTAAAGTGTAGGACTGTATTCTTGGAGAGATTAATGGCACTACTGCTATCATAGTAAATGATGGTATTTTGAAAATTGAGCTTATAATCTGCCAGAGTTTGTTGCATCCATAAGATTTGTGCACAACATAGGTCTACTGCCATATATTCAGCTTCAATGGTGGATAGAGCTATAGAGTTTTGTTTCCTGCTGAACCAAGAAACAAGTGAATGACCAAGCAACTGACATGTCCCACTAGTGCTTTTTTGATCTGATTTGCATCCTGCATAATCTGCATCACTGTATCTTGCTAAAGTCAATTGATTCTGTGAAGAATAAAATAACCCAAACTCTTTGGTACCCTGTAGATATTTAAATATACGTTTAACTGATTTTAAGTGTGATGCTTTTGGAGAGGCTTGATATCTTGCACAAGTACAAACACTAAACATTATATCTGGTCTACTAGTTGTTAGATACAGAAGTGATCCAATCATACCTCTACATTTCTTTTGATCTACTGGAATGCCAGAAATGTCATTATCAAGTTTTTCATTTGAGTTCATAGGAGTACCTGCTGCTTTGGATTTATCCATACCAAATTTTAAGAGAATCTCTTTGCAAAATTTTTCTTGATTCAGGAAAATACCATGCTGAAGTTGATGAATCTGTAATCCTAGAAATAATTTTAATTCTCCCATAAGACTCATCTCAAATTCATTCTTCATTAAGATTTGAAAATCATGACATAGTTTCTCATGTGTGGCACCAAAAGTGATATCATCCACGTAGATTTGAATAATCAACATATGAGAACTTTCAGATTTGATGAATAAGGTGTTGTCTGCAGTTCCTATGTTAAACTGATTCTCAAGAAGGAAACTCTTCAGTTTATCATACCATGCACGTGGTGCTTGCTTCAAACCATAGAGAGCTTTATTCAGTTTGTATACATAGTTTGGATTTTCTTCATCTTCAAAACCAAGTGGCTGTTCTACATATACTTCTTCTTGCAGAATGCTATTAAGAAATGCACTTTTGTAGGATCGTATGGCTACACAAGAGGGGGGTGAATTGTGTATTTTTAATATTTTCTGAAATATAATTGAAACTTTAAAACTTAAAAACAAGTCGAGACATTGTTTTCATAAAATCATTTTTATTCAAGGTTTCAATTACAATATACAATTCAATTCTCCTTAGAAATTGTAGATGCAATTATATTTCGATACCATGTATCATCTAAACAATTTCATAACTACAAACAGAGAAAACTAATTTACGGAATTTAAAACTTTTCTCCCTGTTTGAGATATTTCTTCTTCTTCTTTTTCTTCTTCAGCAATTCTTTAGTGATGAATATCTTGTCTTTTCATGCTTCACCGAATTTTCTTTCTTCTGATACTTCAAATCTAGAGTGACGAAAATTTTACATTTTTATGTTTCACTGAACTTTCTTCCACTTGAGAGATTTTCCCCGAGAAGGTGTTTTTGATCCCTGAAAAAGATTTTTCTTTTGGTGTGCAGGGATGGTTTGATCCTTGAAAAAAATTTTCGTTTTGTATGCAAGGATAAATTGATCAACGAGAATTCTATGCCTTTTATACTGTATCTTCATTTCATGCATATCCTTCACGTTTAACCACCACCAGTTTTCCACTTCTCCACGTCTTTTCTTTTTCCTTCATCGAAACACACATGTTCTAACCCACGTTTATATTTCGAATTTTCTTTAATCATCAGTCCTGGATCTCTGAAAAATTTCCTGCAAAATAAACTTTCTCGTCCAAAAGTTTTTCATCAGTGTAATAAGAAGTTGTTATTTTAATGTTAACTAAACGAGTAACACAAGTATATATATAACTTAATGTTTCTAACTTAACGAGTTCCTCATGTGCCATTTCACGTGACAAGTATTGTAGCTAACTCAACAAACTATGTCTGTGGTGCTATGATAACTCAACGAACCATCTCCGTTGTGTTATGATAACTCAACGAACCATCTCCGTTGTGTTATGATAACTCAACGAACCAATAATAAACAAATGTTTTTATAATAAGAATTTTACCACGTGCAAAAATAACAACTTAAGTTTATAACGCTAACCTAACGCGTTGCCTTAGTGTTCAATATAGCAATTCAATGCGTTTAATTATGTTAACTTAACGAGTTAAACATGTGCACCTCACGTGATACAATACAACATTCGTAACTTATAATTTCACCACGTGTATAACACTAACTTAACGAGTTCGTCTCTTCTTTTACTCACTAACTTAACGAGTTATCACGTGACCTATTTTAACATTTAAGTCTCTAACTTAACGAGTTCTCACGTGACCTCTATAAAAACAAAACTCTAACTTAAGGAGTTGTCTAAATGTGCACTGTTCATGATACAGAAGATATAACATTAAAACATATCATGCTTTTCAATAAAAACACACATTAACTTAACATTTAGCTAAATGAGAAATTAATGCAACGAAACGACTAGTTATTAACTTTAGATCCAATATAGACAAGTATTTATATCAGTAAGCTTTTTCTATATTAATTGATGATTTTAATTTCTTTTCACAAGCAATAGTAATTGAGCAAATATGATTATTTTCATTCAGCACACATCATCAAAACAAAAATACTCAACAATCTCCCCCTTTTTGATGATGACAAAACCATATTAAATCAATTATGAAATATGTATAACTCAACAAAGCACCTTCATTGGGTTAACTTTTAATTCAACAAACTTGTTTGTTGACTTAAGTTCACTTAAGCTTATTTCTATTGTTTGTGTAAATTTTACTTCTCAGAATTAAAACTCTCAAATGTCAATAATTATATAAGTATCAGTTTTCTAATTATCATCTGTCAGATCACAATAACCATTTAAATAGCATCTCCTTTTATAATATATATATGCAATTAAGATCATAATCATCTTTTTATAATATTTCTCCCCCTTTTTGTCATTAATCAAAAAGATAATTACAAAGAATATATATACATATATAAGAGATATAATTACAACAACTCTTTATGTAAACAAGAATAATAATTGAAGACATTTACAGAAAAATGTATTGTTCAATGAATCAAACAAGTAATACAAACATTACATTTTGTATTCAGAAACAAACAAAAACAGTTAGCGACCCCTCCTAAGTATATCACTTATAGCATTACATATTTTATCTCCTAGATGCTTAATATCATTTCTGATGTCGTTAAGCACTACATCTAAGTTAGAAGGTAGCTGGGTTTGCTGTTCTGCTTGAACTGAATAACTTTGTTGTTGTTGTTGTTGTATATGGTTTATATCAGGTTGTTGTTATTGTTGTCGTTGAGGTTTATGCATGGCCTAGAATTTTTGCAAATCGTTGACACTAAATGCTCTCATGCCTTTAGTTTCAGAGGGCCAATCGGATAAATTCAATTGGCTTGGAATGAGTCTACATACAGCATCACCATAAAATAACTTTGAACTCATATGCTGTAGTTGAGAAGTGAAAACATCAAACCAATTGATTTGAATTCTATTCAGCAAGCTATAAGTTGCATATAAACAACTTCTACTGACTTCCATATTGTGTCCAACTCTCTGAAATAAATTTGCATGCAATATATTTGCAATAAACCTTGCCTCTACATTCAGATTTTCCATTAATCTCATTTCAGAATATGCATCTGGAATTTTTGATAAAGACTGAATGTTCCATTCTAGTTGTCTTATCATGTCAAATCTGTTGGTAATAACAACACTTTCATTCTTTAATCCTAAAACTTCAAAAGTTAACTCAGGAGACAATATAAACTCCTGTTCATTTATTTGAGTTTTTAGAAAATTTCCATTCTTGACCAGATTGCAATAAAAAGCTGCAATAAACTCTGTGTATTGCTTCCATTTCGGTCCTATTGGCAAGAATTTAATAAGGCCTTGAAACTCAAACATATCTCTTATGTCCATCAAATTTCTAAATTTTATTGGACGAGCATGCAGAATCTGACTTGTAATCAGATTATTGTATTTCTGCAATGCTTCTTCAGATCTAAAATGAATTGTATTACCTTGAATGTTTAACATTGTACACAAAGAAGGTGATACCTGAAGCCGTGATTCAAAATTTAATTCATCTTTAGGAACCTCTTCTTCAAAATGAATGTCATGTTGTTCCTCTTCCAAAATATTATCTTGAAGCTGCTCAGGTAAGCTTGATTCTTCAACTTCAACAGTGTTAGGAACATTGTCAATATGCTCAACATTCATCTGTTCAGTCTCTATAGAATGTTTATAGTACAATTTTTCCACAAATTCTACAGCCGGTGTATCTGTCTGTAATTGTTCATTTTGTTCAATAGATAATTCCATTGATTCATGCTGTGAATTCTTAGACTCTGCTTCTATAGATTCCGTAGAAAGCTGGTTAACTTTTAGCTCTTCTGGAGTCTTAACAATTTCAATATCTACTACTCCAGACAATTCAGCCTTTGAACTAGTTACTGCATCAACATTGTCAATTATATCTGCAATAACTTGTTCAATGTCAGGTGCCTGATGCTCTGATTTGTCAATTTCTGCATCATCAGGACTTGTACTAATAGAAAAACTTGAGCTCATATTTGACTTGGATTTCTTCTCAAGTTTTCTAGCAAGGGAAAATAAAGTCTCATTATCTTGATCAGTTTCAGTGTGTTCGGAACTGATGAGTTTATCAAATGCACAATAAGGTACAATGTCTAGACATACATTGTCCTTTGGAAATAAATTTTCATTTGATTTTCCTTTTTCAATAGACTTTGTTTCCTTAGACATAATTTTTCTGACTTTCCTTCTTCTATAACATTTTTGTTTCTCCTTTTCAAGTATTGCTGTTTTCTTTTCAAATTGTTCCATAAAAGTTTTCTGCTTTAATTCTTCTAAAGCACTTTCTATTGCAACGGCCTTTCGAAGACTATCAACTTTTGTTTTATCTACAGCAATATCTGATTCTACTTGTTTTGAATATAAAGGACTAGGGACAGCTGATTCATGTTATTCCTCAAATGCATGTAGTCTTGTACCGTTTATAGGAGTTTCAGGAGTTCTATTTGATGAACCTACACCTTTTTCCAAATATTTTGCATACTGTTCCAAAAATGCAATCTCAACACATTTCATTCTGTATTCTCTATCATATTTACTTCGAATACCCATGTATGTAATACTTGTATTAGTATGTTGAAGTTCTTATCTAACTTCATCTAATATATCATGAGAAAAGAAGTAATCTCTATAAAGTTCTTCTAACCTTTTGTCCACTCAAAATATTTTCTTGAACCAAGTACGTGGAACTTCATCATTCTCTATCTCTTTTCCTTTTGCATCTCTTCTGCTTTTGCCTTTTCCTCTGCCACGACCGTTGTAGAACTTGGAGACCATTGTCGTAGGTTGTAACAGCAACAAGCGGGAAAGATTTTCTTGACAAAGTTTACAAATAACCTAAGTCCCCGTGTTATAAGTGTTTAAATAGGGTTTTTAGGAGTATAACTCAACATCAAGATAAGTCGGGTTTAGAAATTAAATAAATATTGAATAAAGTTTATTCAATCAAGGTACCCAAAATATTCAAGTATAACTCGTTGAGTTAACTAACCTAACGAGTAAAACGCTGTCTAGAGGCAGTTTTACACGTTACCTTATCTAACATAACGTCTAGTTAGTACACTTAAACAAGTTTTGGATGCTTCCAACTAAAACGTTCCGAAAACAACACACATGCTAAAACTTAACATTATCTTGAGAACATAGTAAACTATTTGAACATTTTGTCCTTTAAATCTAAAATAGTTTATTTGTCTTTTTAAATTATTTCATCAAGATTTTAAGAGGACATTAATTTAGATTAACTAAAATTTGTATTTTAAATTATATTAATCTATTTTTTTTGACATTGTTAATGCTCTCCCTACAAATATACTTCAAATATATTCAATCAAAATACAAAATATACTTGTAGTGACAATAGATGTTAAGTATAACTATACTTTTACATTTTCTTTTCAAAGACTTTCGTTATCCTAACATCATCAAAAATGATTTCCAGAATCAATTCCTACTGTATATGAATCAAAACACAACTTTGAACTCAATTCGATTAATTCAAGGAGAATAAAAGAATGTATCTCAAATAAACATTTTCAAAAGTACTAATGTTGATTCAATAAATCAGTAGTCATATTGGTATAAACTATATGCGATTCAAAGATATCTATAATTAATGAAACAACTTTTTCTTTTCAAAACAATAAATATTGATAATTTTCTTTAAAAGTTAGTTTGAAAATCTTGAATCATACAAGAGCTTTCTAATGTACCCGTGTAATGAGCTTTCAGTCAACAATCCCAGATCTGATCAGGACTTTAGGTTGCCAGATTTAAAGAATCCTTTCCAGGACAACAATCCTTACATACCTATCTACTCTAGTACAAAAGGCTCGTGATCAAACTGATCAATAAACTCTCAAAGATTTTCACTTTGTAAGCACTTTTCATTTTAAGCACAGTATATATGTATTCCATTAATACAGATGCAATAAAACACAAATCTTATACAATTTTTACTTCTATGATTGTACTGAGAATATGAATCAGTTTCAATAAGCTTATACTTTTGATTAATAGTTTAAGATGAGTTACATATAACTTATTCTACAAGTTTAATCAATTAAGTCAAATTTATGCATGATCATATGCATTTTCCTCGATTCAAAGAAAACATTTGATCAAAATTTTAGAATGTCAGAAGTATTTAATGTTTTTCATTTACACTTCCACTTAAAATCGTAAAAACCATTAAAATTGATAAACTACTTAAAATCAATAAGATACTACTATGATTTTACAATAAATACATAGTATCTTAAGCAGCAGTTTAGATATTACTTTAGATATTTATAATAAGTATATAATATCTATGAGGTGAACAACATCATCAATAATATTTATCTTTTTATGTGGTGTTTAAGCATTTTACACATCACATAGCCTACAAATACCTAAATTTAATCTAATGTTGCAGAATGTATTTTCGTCTAGAGGTTTTGTAAATATATCAGCTAATTGATTTTTACTAGACACAAATTCTAATTTCATTTTTCCTTTAATTACGTTATCTCTTAGAAAATGATGTCTAACCTCTATATGCTTTGCTCTTAAATGTAATACAGGATTTTTGGAAAGATTTATTGCAGAACTACTGTCACAATAAATCTTAGTTGTATCATAAGATAATCCAAAATCTTCTAAAGTTTGCCTTATCCCAAAATCTGAGTGCAACACAGTGCAGCAGCAACATATTTAGCTTCTGTAGTAGAAAGTGCTACATAGTTTTGCTTTTTACTAAACCATGACACCAAATTATTTCCTAATAATTGACATGTGCCACTGGTACTCTTTCTATCAGATTTAGATCTTGCATAATCAACATCAGTATATCCTATAAGATCTATTAAACTATCCTTAGAATAATACAGTCCGAAATTTTTAGTTCCTTGTATATATCTAAATATTCTTTTAACTGCAATTAAGTGTGATTCTTTAGGATTAGATTGAAATCTAGCACAAACACACACAGCAAACATAATATCAGGTCTACTAGCAGTCAAATAAAGTAAAGAACCAATCATACTTCTGTATTTTCTTTGATCTATAGATTTTCCTATGTCATCAATATCTAACTTTAAAGTAGTACTCATATGAGTTCCTCGAATCCTTGTATCATTAAAATTAAATTTCTTAAGCATTTCATCTGCATATTTTTCCTAATTTAAAAATATACCTTTATCCATTTGCTTAATTTGAATTCCTAGAAAATATGAAAGTTCTCTTATCATACTCATTTCAAACTGATTAGTCATCTCTTCAGAGAATATTTCTATCAACTTATTAGAGGTTGCTCCAAAGATTATATCATCCACGTATATTTGAACAACAATCTGATCTTTACCATCTCTCTTAATAAATAGAGTACAATCCACTTTTCCCATGATATAGCCTTTTTCTATTAAAAAAGTAGACAATCTTTCATACCATGATCTAAGTGCTTGCTTCAAACCATATAAGGCTTTCTTCAATTTATACACAAAATCAAGATTTTTAATATCTTCAAATCCAGGTGGTTGTTTTACACAGACTTCTTCATTAATTAAACCATTTAGAAATGCACTCTTTAATTTGATATAATTTAAAATCCATATAACAAGTATAGGCCAATAATATTCTAATACTTTCTAACCTAGCCACAGGAGCAAATGTTTCATCATAATCTAATCCTTCTTCCTGTGTATACCATTGTGGAACTAATCTAACTTTATTCCTTATAATTTGACCAGTTTCGTTAGTTTTGTTTCTAAAGATCCACTTTGTACCTATTATGGACTGATTTTCTGGTGGAGAGACTAATTCCCATACATCATTTCTGATGAATTGATTTAGTTCTTCTTGCATTGCCATTATCCAATTTTCATCAGATAATGCTTCTTGTATATTCCTTGATTCCACCATAGAAACAAACATACACATACTATTTAAATTTACTGAAGCTCTAGTTTTAACTCCCTCATTAATATTACCAATGACTTGAGTAATGGGATGTGATGAAGAATAACGCCAATTTCTCTGATTTTCCTCAATATTCTCATCAACATCTGAAAGTCCATCACTTTCATCATTAGTTTGATCATTTAAGTTCATATTTTTGATTTTCTCAGATAAATCATCAATCTCTCTATTGATCTCTAACTCATTTGGAAAATTGATCAAGTCATCATTATCAGCTTTAGATTGAGATTCTCTAAGAGAATTTTCATTGAAGCTTACATGGAGGGTTTCTTCAATAGTCCTAGAAGTCTTGTTATATACTTTATAAGCTTTACTTCTAGTAGAGTAACCTACAAAAATTCCTTCATCCGATTTGGTTTGAAATTTATCCCTTTTATCCTTAGTATTAAGAATAAAACACTTGCAGCCAAATGGTTTCATATAGGAAATTTTTGGAACCTTATTAAACATAATTTCAAAAGGAGTTTCATTAACATGAGGTCTTAAATGACTTCTGTTAATAACATAACAAGCTGTATTTACTGCTTCAACCCAAAGATTTTGAGGTAACTTATGTTCATTCAACATAGTTTTGGCCATTTCTTGAAGTGATCTATTCTTTCTCTCAACAACACCATTTTGACACGGTGCTCTTGGAAAAGAAAATCTGTGATCAATGCCATGCTCATTACAATAGTTATCCATTTGATCATTATCAAATTCAGTTCCATGATCACTCCTAAGTTTTTGAATAGAGACACTTTGCTCATTTTGAACAAAATTGCAAAACATTTTAAATTTTTCAAAAACTTCTGTCTTAGATGCTAGAAAATATACCCAAGTGTATCTAGAGAAGTCATCTACTAAAACAAATACATACCGTTTACCACCAAGACTCATGATTCTTGTTGGTCCAAATAGATCCATATGTATAAGTTCTAAGACTCTCTTGCTTGAAATATCAATTTTGGATTTAAAAGAGTTTTTGTGAAATTTACCTAACTCACATGCATCACACATAAAGTTCTTTGAGTATTTAATCTTTGGTAAACCTCTCACTAAATGTTTTCTAGATAGTTTATGTAACAGTCTCATATTTATATGCCCAATCCTTCTATGCCATAGATATGCATCACTAGTTTTAGCTAGCAAACATGAATTTAAATCAACTACACTAGAAGGTAAAGATAAAATACATACAGAACCTTTTCTTTTAGCAATAAACTTAATTTCATCTGTATTTTTATCAATTATTTTGCATACATTATCTTCAAACACTACATACTATCCATTTTTAGTTAGTTTTATGACACTCAGCAAATTAAATCCTAGGTTTTCTACATATAGTACATTCGAAATAACACAAGTAGGAGTTATTTGAACATTGCCCATACCTATGATTTTATCTTTGCTTTTGTTTCCAAATGTTACACTTCCTTTCATGGTATTTGTAAAATTTTGTAATAGACTTTTTTGTCCGGTCATGTGACTTGACACTCCACTGTCCAAGATCCATTTTGATGTTGTTTCCTCCTGAAACTCATCTGCCCTGAAGCACACATGAGCAACATCTTCTAACTCTTGTTCTCCTTCTGAATGTGAAGATTTTGATGCTGATTCCTCAGATTCAGACTCTTCGGACGTGTCATCTCAAGTGACCTTCAAAACCTTTTTCTTGTAAAACTTTTTCTGAGTTTTTTGAGCCGTCTTCTTCTGATTTGTCCTACTTTGCTTTTCATTTTTCCTCATAGGACAATCTAGAGAAAGATGTCCAGGTTTCTTACAGTTGTAACATACATACTTTCTAGATGAAGAATTCTTGTCATTCAATGATTTTGACGTTGAGGGTTTATCATTTTTGTTCCTTTGCTGTTTCCTAGCTTTCCATGCTTTCTTGAATTTCCTAGTTAGCAAAATCAAATCCTCGTCAGAATCAGTAGATATATCAGAATCTGAATTAATTTTGAAGGCTATTTCTTTCTTCATTTTTAGTTTGTTGTGACTCAGTGATTCATTTAATTGAACTTCATAAGCTGTTAAATTTCCTATAAGTTCATTCATAGAATAAACATTTAAATCTCGTGATTCCTCAATTGATGTTACTTTCTGAGACCATTTAAAACTTAGGGATTTGAGAATTTTTCTCACCAAATCCTTCTATTCAAAATTCTTTCCTAAACATTTTAAAGAGTTTAAGATATCAAGAAATCTGGAAAACATCTTAGAAATATTTTCGTCTTCATGCATCTTAAAGAGTTCATACTTATGAATCAACATGTTTATTTTTGTCTCTTTAACTTGAGAAGTACCTTCATATGAAACTTCTAATGCATGCCACACCTCATAAGCAGATTTATATGCCGACACTTTACTAAACTATTCATAACTCAATGCACAAAATAAAATATTTAAGCCCTTAGCATTCAGAGTTTCATTTTCTTTTTCAGTAATTGTCCAAGTATTATTAGGAGTAGTTAACGGAGTATATGGTTTAGAAATCATGAACCACAACTTATGATCTATACTTTGAAGAAAAACAATCATCCTATATTTCCAATATTCAAAATGTATTCCATCAAATAAAGGAGGACGATTAAGATTTTGGCCTTCATATAAAGAAAAATTACCATTTCCAGTATTCAATTTACCTTAGATTTTTCAACCTATTTGATTTTAAACAGTCTAAAAACTTTAAAACAACTTGAGCCTTAAATCAATAGAGTTAAACGTATGCTCAGATATTAATTTCTGTTTAAAAACAAGGAAGGTAGAATAAGCAATGATATTAAATAAGTTGGTATCGATTTTATATCAAAGATTATTAACAAAGTTCTGATACCACTTGTAGGATCGTATGGCTACACAAGAGGGGGGTGAATTGTGTATTTTTAATATTTTCTGAAATATAATTGAAACTTTAAAACTTAAAAACAAGTCGAGACATTGTTTTCATAAAATCATTTTTATTCAAGGTTTCAATTACAATATACAATTCAATTCTCCTCAGAAATTATAGATGCAATTATATTTCGATACCATGTATCATCTAAACAATTTCATAACTACAAATTGAGAAAACTAATTTGCGGAATTTAAAACTTTTCTCCCTGTTTGAGATATTTCTTCTTCTTCTTTTTCTTCTTCAACAATTCTTCAGTGACGAATATCTTGTCTTTTCATGCTTCACCGAATTTGCTTTCTTCTAATACTTCAAATCTTCAGTGACAAAAATCTTACCTTTTTATGCTTCACTGAACTTTCTTCCACTTGAGAGATTTTCCCCGATAAGGTGTTTTTGATCCCTGAAAAATATTTTTCTTTTGGTGTGTAGGGATGGTTTGATCCTTGAAAAGATTTTTCATTATGTGTGCAAGGATAAATTGATCAACGAGAATTCTATGCCTTTTATACTGTATCTTCATTTCATGCATATCCTTCACGTTTAACCACCACCAGTTTTCCACTTCTCCATGTCTTTTCTTTTTCCTTCATCGAAACACACACGTTCTAACCCACGTTTATATTTCGAATTTTCTTTAATCATCAGTCCTGGATCTCTGAAAAATTTCCTGCAAAATAAACTTTCTCGTCCAAAAGTTTTTCATCAATGTAATAAGAAGTCGTTACTTTAATGTTAACTAAACGAGTAACACAAGTATATATATAACTTAACGTTTCTAACTTAACGAGTTCCTCATGTGCCATTTCACGTGACAAGTATTGTAGCTAACTCAACGAACTATGTCTGTGGTGTTATGATAACTCAACGAACCATCTCCGTTGTGTTATGATAACTCAACGAACCAGTAATAAACAAATATTTTTATAATAAGAATTTTACCACATGCAAAAATAACAACTTAAGTTTATAACGCTAACCTAACGCGTTGCCTTAGTGTTCAATATAGCAACTCAATGCGTTTAGTTATGTTAACTTAACGAGTTAAATATGTGCAACTCACGTGATACAATACAACATTCGTAACTTATAATTTCATCACGTGTATAACACTAACTTAACGAGTTCGTCTCTTCTTTTACTCACTAACTTAACGAGTTATCACGTGACCTATTTTAACCTTTAAGCTTCTAACTTAACGAGTTCTCACGTGACCTCTATACAAACAAAACTCTAACTTAAGGAGTTGTCTAAGTGTGCACTGTTCATGATACAGAAGATATAACATTAAAACATATCATGCTTTTCAATAAAAACATACGTTAACTTAACGTTTAGCTAAATGAGAAATTAATGCAACGAAATGACTAGTTATTAACTTCAGATCTAATACAGACAAGTATTTATATCAGTAAGCTTTTTTTGTATTAATTGATGATTTTAATTTCTTTTCACAAGCAATAGTAATTGAGCAAATATGATTATTTTCATTCAGCACACATCATCAAAACAAAAATACTCAACAACTTTTAACATCCATCTAATAAAGCTTGATTTTCATACTGCTTGTAAAGGCAAGTAACATTCTAATTGCTTCAAGTCTTGCAACAGGTGCAAAAGTTTCTTCATAGTCGATTCCTTCCTGTTGGTTGTATCCTTGAGCTACAAGTCTAGCTTTATTTCTGATAATACTACCATTATTGTCAAGTTTGTTCTTAAACACCCATTTAGTACCAATAATTGATTTTTTGATGGGCCTTTCAATCAAGTTCCAGACTTCATTTTTATTGAACTGATTTAGTTCCTCTTGCATGGCCATGATCCAGTATTCATCATTGTAGACATCTTCAACTATTGAAGGTTCAAGTTCAAACACAAAAGCACAATAATTACAAATATTTTGAATTTTGCTTCTTATTTGAATACCTTGATTTATATTCCCAATAATTTTCCCAATGGGATGTTCAGACTTTGTCTTCCATGCTTTTTCTGTCTCAATAGATGTAGGCAGTGATGAATTATCCTTTTTTTGAGGAATTTTTTGATTTATCACTTTCACTTTCACTGTCTATTGTTGGCTTCTTCAATTTTCCTACCATGTCTTCATCAAAGAATACGTTTATTGACTCTTCTACTCTTCTTTCATGTTCAAAATAGACCCTATAAGCCTTGCTTCTTGAAGAGTATCTAACAAGTAGAGTAGGATCAGATTTTGCATCAAATTTGTCCTTTTGATCCTTTGTATTAAGCACAAAACATCTTGATCCGAAGACCTTAAAATGCCCAACATTTGGTATTTTACCATACCATAGTTCAAAAGGTGTCTTATGTAGGATAGGTCTAAGATGAGTTTTGTTTATTGAATAACATGCAGTATTTACAACTTCAGCCCATAAAGACTTTGGTAGATCAGATGCATTAAGAATTGTCCTTGCCATTTCTTGTACTGATTTATTCTTCCTCTCTACAACTCCATTCTGAGCAGGAGTTCTTAGACATGAGAATTCGTACAGTATGCCAAAAGAATTGCATAATTCTTCAAATTCTGAATTTTCAAATTCACCTCCATGATCACTTCTGATCTTATTCACGGTTGATTCTTTTTCATTTTGAATTCTAATACAAAGATGTTTGAATTCATCACAGGCTTCATTCTTGTGTGTTAAGAAAATAACCCAAGTGAATCTTGTATAATCATCAACTACCACTAAGGTATATTTTCTTCCTCCTAAACTGGCTGTCTGTGTAGGACCAAACAAGTCCATATGCAATAGATCCAATGGTTGACATGTGGTAATGTCTTCAATACTCTTGTGTGCTGATTTCTTTTGTTTTCCAATTGTACAGTCACTACACAATTTATTTCTCTTGAATTTGAGCTTAGGCACACCTCTAACAAGATCATGTTTGGTCAATTTTCTTATAAGTCTCATGTTTGCATGATTTAATCTCTTATGCCATAACCATTCATCTTCATTAGAAGCAACTAAACATGCATCACTAGATATAATATCACATGGAAATTCCAAAGTATAAATTGAATTATTTCTATATCCAATAAATTTGATTGCATGTGTATCTTGTTGTAATATAAAACAGTTTTTTGCAAATCAGTAACTTCAGATAACAGATTTTTATTTTCTTCTTTCAGATCAAAATTTTTACAACTATAGTTATCCATTTTAGTTTTTAATTCTTTCTTGTACTTCTTACATTTTATATATAAGTTATCTACTGTACAGAGAAGACTATCTATATCTACATCATCATTTTCCTTTTCTGAGCAATAGGGAGATGTAGAGCATACCTCTTGTGCAACAAAGCACACGTTTGCAGATGCCTCCTCATCTGAGTCTGATGAGCTCCTAGATGAGCTGCTGTCATCCCAAGTGGCTTTCAATGCCATCTTCTTCTTATTCTTCCTTTTCCATTTCTGTTTGTCCTCCTCCTATTAAAAAGGACAGTAAAGTTGAATGTGTCCCAATTTCTTGCACTTGTAGCATGTAGGGACTTTTGGTTTTGAGGAGCTGGTTTTGCCTCCTTGTCTCATCATCCTTCTAAAGTTCCTGGCTAGCAGTAACACTTCATCCTCATCCGAGCTTAGTTGATCTTCTATTGAGGGAAAAGCTAGTTCTTTCTTTTTCTCTACTTTTCTTTCAGTGACTCCTTCTTCTTTCCATTCCTTCATTTAAACTTCATGGGCTAGAAGGTTTCCCAACAGATCTTCAACTGAATAGTTATTCAGATCCTTTGAATATTGTATGGAAGTAGACTTCTACTTCCATTCGACTGTCAAGCTCCTTAGGATCTTTTGTACCTGTTCACGATTAGAAAAACTCCTCCCAAGGCCTCTTAGTTCATTCACAATTTCTGTGAATCTAGAAAACCTTTCAGTGATACTTTCTTTTTCAAGCATTTCGAATAATTCATATTTTCTTAACAAAATGCTAATTTTAGTATCTTTAACTTGGTTGGTTCCTTCATATGTAATTTGAAGGATCTTCCAAGCTTCATGGGAGAATTTACAAGCAGATATTTTATTATACTATTCACCAGTTAGTGCACAGTAAATGGAATTAAGCACACGAGCATCCATCTAGATGATTTTTTCATCCTCCTCAGTCTAGTCACTTTCATGACTGATTGGAGTTGGTGTACCATGTACAACCATTCTTCAAAGTTTCACATTTGTACTCCTGAGAAAGCACTCCATCCTATTTTTCTAGTAGCTATAATTGCTACCATCAAAGAGGGGAGGTCGATGGATATTCTGACCCTCTACAGTGTAGAAAGCCATGATCTCAGATGGTTAAATCTATTAATGAGATCAACCTTGCTCTGATACCAATTGTTAGGACCTTAAGGCTTACCAGAGGAGGGGGTAAATGGTTAAAATTTGTTTCTTAAACTTTTAGAGGTAGTTTAATGTAAAGTGATAGCAAGCATACAATAAAGGAAATCACCTAGAGATTTTTATGTGGTTCACCACTAACGGCTAGTCCACCCTCAAGGGATACTTGGGCTTCACTAAACTCTTGCAAAGTTACAATCACTTGCTTTAAGGTTTAAGCAAGAACCAACTAACCATTCACTTGAGCTTCCTTGTCGAAGCTTCAATCAATCCTTTCTATGAAGTTTTAATCTGTGTACTTCAGTAAACGTTATCTTGTGAACAACAGAGTTGAATGCGTGATGAACTTCTGAAATTTGGTCTGTAAGTGTTGAAGATGATTTGATCTTGTTATAAGAAGAGAAGCGCGGAAAGGGAGAAGCTTGGACTCGTGGAGAAGAAAGAAGAAGACAAATGGGAAAGACGTGTGAAGCAAATGCAAAAACACCAAGGTTTAACGTGGTTCCCCAATTGGGTACGTCCATGGATGGAGCTCAACTGAATGATTCTCTAGGTGATCACAAAGGGATACAAGATTCAACATCATCACTAAGCACACGTTGGGGGTCTATTTATAGCATTTGTGTACCCCCAAGTAACTAAGGACAAAACTAACCCTATGTGTAACAAACTAATTCAAGACACATAATAACAGATCTCTAAAGCTTTTCTTCTGTTGAGCTTGGTGTAAGTATATGTATGATCAAAGCGCTACTTAAATCTGTTGTCTGTATCTTGTATATATACCTGACATGTGTAACGATCATATTTTCTTCCAACGGATGTATTCTACTGTACTTGACTAGACTCCAGTCCCAAATACAGTAAGTTATCATTTAGAAAGTTATTTCAAAATGTCTTACCGATTTTCCTAACCTTTTGGATAGTTAGCTGTGTAACTCTCCGAAGAATATCTGTAACTCACTGAAAGATCACTTAAAGCTTTCTGCCATGTAGGATTCCAGAATATATACTGCAAGTTGTCATTCAATAGGATACTTATAATTGTAACTTACCGAACAGTTATTTGACTATCGAATAGTTGGCTACAGTAACTCTGCGTTAACTTTCCGATTGCTTCAATTCAGCACATGCATAAAAGATTGACTTAAGTTTCAGATGGTTATCCCTGTGACTCACCGAAACGCTTCAAGATTTCAAATAGTTATCTTTCTAACTCTTCGAAAACTTATTTGAGCTTCTCTCTGGAATTCTGCACGTGGGAAATTCAATGACTTAAGTTTCGGATGTTTATCCCTGTAACTCATCGAAACGCTTCAGGATTTCGAATAGTTATCTTTCTAACTCTCCGAAAATATATTTGAGCTTCTTTTTGGAATTCTGCACGTGGGAAATTCAATGACTTAAGTTTCAGATAGTTAAATTGTAACTTACCGAAACTCTCTTTGAGATTTCAGATAGTTATCTAACTCTCTGATTTTTCCTTTAAGCTTTTGACTGCCGACTTCTCTATTCTGCACGTGCGTAATAGGATGACTTAAGTTTCGGAAAGTTATACTTGTAACTTACCGAAAAACTCGAATAGTTATCTAACTCTCCGAAAAGAAAACTCGGATAGTTATCTAACTCTCCGATAAGTCCTTTAAGCTTCCGTTCTGTATTTCTGCACGTGATTTATTGAATGACTTAACTTTCGAATAGTTATACCTATAACTCTACGAAAAGTCCTTTAAGCTTCTGGATAGTTAACTCATTAACTATCCGATCATTCAATCCTCCTTATCTTGAGAAATACAATTCTTAACTATCCAATTTTCTACAGCAACATATTCTGAGATTTCCTGCAACCTGTTTGCTGCTTCGATTTGTCTATCTTCTGATCTTTTTGTTGTACAAACTAATCCTGATAAATACAATTCAAAACCTTACATTGATTTTTGCATTATCAAAATCTAGAGGTCCTTTCAAACTCAACGGAGTGCTTAACTAAACATATATAAACTCCAATATAAAAATCGAAATAGTACATAATTCTTACTCAATCTCTATGGGATTGACCTGTATTTGCACAAAAATATAATATACACTGTGCACTTGCAGTTAAAATACAAACTTGAATTAATCTCTAATTTGTGTGAAAGGTTGTTTGTTTACTTCTTAAAGTAATTATTTATATAAGCATAAAAATAGAAGTTAACAAATCCAAAATAAGTTTTTTGGTGCCATTGTCGGGGATTGAGAAGCTAAGCAATTGTGAGTGCTGTTTTGTTTTAATAGTAGAGGAGTGTTATGTGTTTTATTTTATAATTAAGAATATGGCATATGCTTATGCTCAAAGATTTCTGAAACTTGTAGTTAGCATATGTGAATTCTGCAATTTGGAAGGTCATGATATCTTTGATTGTTTGAAACTAAGACAATTGCAGATGGTTAGATCCCATGAACAAAAAATGAATTATATTCAATATAATAGAGTTGAGTATGAGAATTCTATAGTTTACCCAACTGATGATCAATTTAGAATGTGTAATATGTTAAGAGACAAGGAAGTTTAAGATAGGTATGACAAACTAGAACGTAGCTTAGAGTAAAACATGGACAAACTAGAACAATACATGTGTCAGCAACAAGAAGTCAACCAATTAAACAATAAGGAAGAATATACAGAACCTAAAATTGATATCATATACAAAACTAAAAAAATCATAATGAAAATTGATCGAAAATTGAATGCAATGAGATTAGATGATCTAGAAAGAAAACTCAAAGTATTGGACGAATTTACAATGAAATTACAAGTTATACAATAGAAAAACACAAATGAAAACTTTAATGTTACATATTTGCATAATCGTAAGATATATAAACAAAAGAAAATACCAATGCAATAGAATTTAAAGAATGTAAGTTAAAACTAAAAACAGTTGAAGATCATAATCACGAAAATGAAATATGAGAACATCATGGAAGTAATGAGAATCTAGAAGATGTATGTATAACATTAAGATCTGGAACTAATATACCACCAAGAATGCAAAAAGAAAATAATATAAAGGTGGATAAGAACAAAAATCAAAATGATAATGAAAATGTAATATTTGAAAATTTAGAAATCAATGAAGAAAAATTTGAATATGAAAATGAGACTAAAAATGATCAACCAAATCAATTGAAAGAAAAAGAATCTTGTAAATCACAATCATTAGCACCCTATCTTGAAAGATTATAACAAACATTTTCTGAAAAATAAGAAAAAATTAGAGAAATTTTTGAAAAAGTACAAGTTAACATTCCTTTGTTAGACTTATTGTAGAAAATGTCACCTTATGCTAAATTTCTTAAGGATTGGTGTACTAAGAAAAGAGAGCAAAAAGTATTAAGGAAAGTCTTTTTAGCTAAGCAAAGTAGTTCCCTATTTCTGCCACAAATTCTTAAAAAGTTATCTGATCCTAGAATCCCTGTTATATCATGCACCATAGGAAATACTATTATAGAAGGAACCTTAATAGACCTAGGTGCAGGTATAAATGTTATGTCGAGTGATATATTTGCATCCTTAGGATTAGAAGGCTTAATCCCTACTAGGACTATTATTCAATTAGCTGATAGAAGTATAAGATACCCTAAAGGAAAAATAGAGGATGTCTTAATTAAAATTGAAAACTTCATATATCCTATTGATATTGAGATTTTGGATTCCCAACAAATTAAGCATTAAAATCATGATACATCTTTAATTTTGAGAAGACCATTCTTAACAACATCAGGGGCTATTATAAATTGTAAAACTAGAGTAATAAAGTTAGCATATGGTAATGAAGATACTCAATTAAACATTTTCAAACCAGAAAAGTTTGAGGAGTTAGAAATGTCCTTACATACTATAGACTTTTTAGAGGATGAAGGAGATATGCTAGATGATGTGATTCAAGAAGAACTAAATAGGCAACTAAATTCTAAAAATTTAGGAGAAAGTGAAAGCATAAATGTAGAAGGAGATCAAAAAGAGATTTATATAGAAAATGAAAATGTTCAATTAGGAGCTCTAGGTTTTGATTGGCAACATTTAGATTTAAAACATTTACCTCCTGAATTAACCTACATATTTCTGGAAGAAAAATGAACATGTCCAATCATTATTGTTTTAGATTTAAAAGAGAATCAAATTTCTAAATTAAAAGATATAGTAAAAGCTTATAAAGAAGCAATAGGATGGACTATGACTGATATAAAAAGGTTAAGTGCAACTTTATGCTGTTACCACATATATTTAGAAGAGAATGCTAAACTAGTTAGAATTCTTGAGAGGAGATTAAATCCAAACCTTAAAGAAGTAGTCAGGAAGGAAATAGTGAAATAGTTAGATAATGACATAATTTATCTAATTTCTAATAGCTCATGGGTTAGTCCAATCCATATAGTTCCCAAGAAATCAGGTGTTATGTGAAGAGAAGCGCGGAAAGGGAGAAGCTTAGACTCGTGGAGAAGAAAGAAGAAGACAAATGGGAAAGACGTGTGAAGTAAATGCAAAAACACCAAGGTTTAACGTGGTTCCCCAATTGGGTACGTCCACGGATGGAGTTCAACTGAATGATTCTCTAGGTGATCACAAAAGGGATACAAGATTCAACATCATCTCTATGCACACGTTGGGGGTCTATTTATAACATTTGTGTACTCCCAAGTGGCTAAGGACAAAACTACCCCTATGTGTAACAAACTAATTCAAGACACATAATAACAATCTCCACCTTGCCTTGAATTTACAAACTTCACCTAGAACCCAACAAATTCCCATCTTCAAAAGACCCGAAGGGTCAACTATAAGCAAACACATTAAGTAAGTCTAAGCAATGCTTAAACTTGCTTTCAAGAACGCCTTTCGTAAACATATCAGCTGGATTGTCATGTGTGTTGATCTTCAAAATCTTCACGCGATCTTCTGTTCTAAGAAAGTGATAACGAACATCAATGTGCTTTGTCTTGTCATGAAACACATTGTCCTTCATTAAGCTGATGGCATTGAGACTGTCACAGAAAATTTTTGCTTTATCATATCGCAAACCAAAGTCTCCAAGTAACCCTTTCAGCCAAATACCTTCTTTTGCAACTTCTGTCATCACCATATACTCAGCCTCTGTGGTGGATAAAGATACAGTAGGCTGTTGTAAACACTTTTATGTGTTGTTAAATTAACGGCAAAAGCGCAAATTTTACATTTATTACCGCAAGCGCACGGTGCCCATTGTAATAAGCATGTGCAAGTACGAGTCGAATCCAAAAGGAGTTTGTCTTAAATAATTTTATTAAAATGATTATCCGATTAAATATCCACATTAAACTAATTCATAATTACTTAATATTAATATACAAATTTCGTAACATAATTAAGGTTTATAAGATTACCCCAAAATCCAATTAGTTATGATAAGATATTAAAGAAATCAATGAGTATTAATCTGGAAATCACAGAATTTATGCTCGACTTTTAACTCCAATAACTTCCAACTTGAACGTTTAAAAATCCAGAATAAATAATGGTTGGAAAAATCCTCGAAATATCTTTCAAATGGTAGTGATTTTGTGGATTAACACAAATTAAAACACTGGCAATATCTTATTTAAGAAAGGGGTGCAGACGGTTACGGAAACTTTCCAAAAACGCACCTTCGATGCAAAAATCAAATCTCCGTCAAATCTTCATGAAATGCTACAAAATAAGTGTGCCTTGAAAGTAGATCTGTTACACTAACAAGGAAAATTTACAGAACTGAATTCCACAAAATACACGATGCAAGCACAGCATAGGCGTCGAGCTAAAAATTAGCACTCGACAGAGACTCAAAACCGCTGATACCTTCACAAAATAAAATCGAAAATCTTCGGAAAACATTCTAAAAAATTCTAAAACTTTGTAAACATATTCTACATTCATTATACTTACAAAACGAAACAAAAAACAGGATTTATAGATGATGAACAAGTAGATACAATTTGAAGAAAAACTACTAACAATCTGGCCATCTAAGAACGGAAAACTGCCTTCACAATTCACATCATCACATTCATTCACACTAAACATATAATATGAACTCAATTCTTATATCAATTAACATCAAAACAATATATAATCTTTAATTTAGAACATTTGAAACAAAGATTTATGCATAGAATTTCGTTCTTCCACATACTCAAACTATACTCATACATATAAAATTGTAAAACATGAAAACTAGTATGAGGATCTCTCCTTTCCATCATACCTTTTAATCCTCCACGTTTCTTCAAGCAATGACTCCCCAAAGTCCTTGAAATTGATGCTCCACAGGGCTGTCACCACCTGTAGCATGTCCAAGTGAAGCTTCTAAGGTTGCCTTGAAGAAGAGTGGTGCACGTCCTCAAGATCTTGCCTCCAAGACCCACAACTTTGGCTTCCACATCTAAGAATGGTGCTTCCGATGACTCAACCCTGAAGATCCTAACCTTTTGCTCCACTCTAAATCAATCACATGAGCCTCCCAATCCACCAAGATAAGCGCCCAAGGAGATCCTAACGTATGGCCGTCTGAATTGAAGAGAAGGTGTCTTCTAGGAGGAGTGGAAGACGCCAAAGCTCACCATTCTTAAAGGGAGCTTGTTCAAGATCAAGGGGAAGATGGGACTATTCGGATGAAGATGCTGGAATGGTTGGAACCGTCGGCTGCAATGTGTTGGAAGAGGAGGAGATAGCCTAGAATTGAGTGGTCAAACACTTTAAATACTCTAGGCTTTTGTTGCTTGGGCTCCAATAAGTTGCATCCAATGGCCCACGTTTTTTCCTCTTTAATCCACCTTGATTTCATGATTTATTGACCTATAAAACTCAAAACCAAGTTGGATGCACATATACATTGAATATAAATCATATGATGCAAATATAGTATACATGCATGCATGAGTTGCCATATATGGAAAGTTGCCAAATTAGGAAGGTTTTGGTCTACAACTTTTTCACATGTACATACATGAATTACTTAAAGTTCTTTAGTTTAACATCATATTTAAGTGATTTGGCAATCATACAATGTATATAAAGTCATACATTGAAAAATTATAAGAATTATGTCTAATACAAGGGCTATTGACTAGGTGTTTAATTGATAAAGGATTAATTTGTACATTATCAACTATTTAATCCCTAATTCATGCATATGCCTAAAATATGATTTTCATGTAATCCTTTATAAGAACATATATAATGATGACTTATAATCCTTAACATGCATGAATTAATATATATAAAATGCACAAATTGATACTTTACAGTTGTAGAGTAGATTTCCAACTAATAATGGAATCTGCCAATGTGAAGATGTTCAAGCTTTAATTTTGCCCATTTTTAATGAATTTTATAAGTAATTTTGCATGATATTATATATCTATGGTGGATAAATGATATTAATTATGGGTAATATAAGTCTTGAAATATAGTGCAATATAGAAATTTAATTAACAAGTGCATCCCCCATTGGATATAATTTTACATGGAACACATTGATTTATTTTGCATGTCCTATGTTGGCTAACGTCTCTTGGAGTTCAACTTCCATTAATTGTAGGTAACATATATATGGGAGGAGCTTAATGCAAAAGACCAAAGAAGATGTAAAGAATCAAAAGTTGGTGGACTAAACTTTAAAGAAGAGGACATGCCAACACCTTATTGGCCCTCCTAGATCTATGGCATCTTATTGTCTTGGTGATAAAACCAAGGTGCCACATCAAAGAGAGAGAAGACAAAACAACATAAATACAAGGGGAGAGGAATTTCGGCCAACAACTTGGTGTTTCCAACGAGAGAAAGAAGGAGGAGAAGAAGCTTGGAGGTGAGGCTTGTGCTTCCAAAGAGAGACCATCCATACATGCTATTCACCATTCCAAGGGCTAAGGAGAAGACGTCCAAGCTTGGAGGTGGATTTGCTGCCAAGTTCCATTGAATTCAAAGCTCTAGAGAAGAAGATAAAAAGCTCCTAAGGTAGTGACAACTCTTAGAGTTTATTATTTTCTTGTGTAGAAGGAAGAATTGATGAGAAATGGTGGTGAACATTTCAATTATATGTCTTCTTAGCTAGATAGAGTTCAATGAATGTATATGAATGTTTAATTCTTCTTTTCAACTTCTAATTTGCATCCTCTATTCATGTGTATTGTTGGGGCTGTTGGTGAGGCTTTCACATGAGTGAATGACACTCACCAATGGTGGCTTGGCACATTTGAGAAGAAGGTGTGAATTGAAAGAAGAAGAAAATAAGTGTTGATGTTCATTTGAATGAAGAACCTATCACTTATCTCTAGTTGTTAATTTTAATTTCAGTAGTTAATTGAGTTTGTTATATCTTATATTGATCACATTTTGTCCTAATCAATCTCCAAAAAGAATTTCTAATGCAAGTAGTATAGTATAGTTTAGCTAGATTAGCAAATAACATAGTTGCATGCATTTAGTATAAATTAGAATAGAGTAGTATAGTCTATTGAACCTTCTTGTTTTATTTTTCTTTCCTTAATATTGATGCATGGATATCACTTCTGAAATCACGTGGAACTTGTGTGCATGTTATAATTGAATGAGTTGATAGATTTACAAGTAAAGAAATTGATTCACATCATCATTTTCCACTACACATTGCCTTGAAATTGCATGATTTGTGAGCTTGTGTTAACTTTGATTATTCTACATTCACATGTCATTAATTTACTGAAGTATACCTAAGAGCTTGAAGAACAAGTTGAGTAATAGTTGATTAAGTCATAAACACAATCCTTGTGGAAGAATGACATGTATTTACCATGTACACCAAAAGAACTATGCACTTGCAGCAAAGCTTGAGCTAAAAATATAGCTCAACAGAAGACATATCTTGTTAAGGATCTATGCTGATCAACATCACCAGCAAAATCTGAATCAAAATATCCAGCTACACTACAGTTATATTTAACACCATAAATTAGTCCTACATTAGATGCGCCCTTCAAGTACCTAAAGATCCTTTTCACGACCTGCCAATGACTCTTCCCTAGATTTGACATAAACCTGCTTACAACACTAAGAGGGTAAGCAAGATCCGGACGAGTACAAACCATGGCATACATAAGACTGCCAACTACTTGTGAATATGGAACTTTCTTCATGTACTCTTTTTCAGATGGCGTCTGAGGTGCCATAGCAACTGATAATCGCAAGTTCCTATCATAGGGCGTTCCGATGGCCTTGCTTGAAGCCATGCCAAACCTGCTCAAAATCTTCAAAACATAACTGTGCTGATGGAGAAATAATCTTCCAATGTTCCTATCACGATAAATCTCCATCCCAAGGATTTTACCTACCGGTCCTAAATCCTTCATTGCAAATTCAGATTTCAATGTGTCTTTCAAAACCTGTATTTCATTAACATCTTTGGCTGTAATCAAAATGTCATCCACATACAAGAGCAATTAAACAAATTCTTCTTTAATTTGTTTAATATAGACACATGAATCAAAACTACTTCTAACAAAACCAACATCAGTGATAAAAGAATCAAATCTTTTATACCACTGCCTGGGAGACTGTTTCAACCCATACAAAGATTTCTGCAGCTTACAAATGAGGTCTGATCTACCTCTTTCTGCAAAACCTATTGGTTGTTCCATCCAGATGTCCTCATCTAAATCTCCATGCAAGAAAGCTGTTTTTACATCCAACTGTTCAAGTTCTAAATCCTTTACTGCAACAATTGCCAAAAAGACTCGAATGGAGATGTGTCTAACTACTGGAGCAAAGACTTCATTGAAGTCCACACCCTCCTTCTGTGAAAACCCTTTTGCTACCAATCTTGCCTTATATTGTATTCCAAGGTTGCCCTGTGTTCCTGATTTCTTTTTGAACACCCATTTGCAACCAACAATATTCCTATCCTTGGGACATTTTACCAACTCTCAAGTCCTATTCTTATGCAAAGATTGTAGTTCTTCTTACATAGCTCTCAACCAATGTACGGCTTCTGGTCCGCTAACGGCAGCATCAAAACTAGGTGGGTTAGCATCCTCCACCTCACCAGCTACCTGTAGGGCAAAAGCGACCATATTATTGTAGCCATACCTCTGTGGAGGGTGAACATCCCTCCTAGGACGATCTCTGACAGCACACCTTGAACGTGTGTCCTCAACAAATTCATCTCCTCGATCTTCTTCTAAAATCAAACGTTGATCTATATCAACAGGAACAGACTGATCAGATATCAACGGTTGATTCAAATCAAGCTCCACCTGCTCAGGAGTACTAGGTGGATTCAAAATAGTTGGATTTTCTTTCTTGTGCATCAAAGAAACCTCATCAAAGGTAACATCCCTGCTATGAATGACCTTTCTTATTTCTTTATCATATATCCTATATCCTTTTACTCCCATTCCATATCCCACAAATATGTCTTCCTTGGCGCGCGGCTCCAATTTACCATGATTCACATGGTAATACGCAGGACATCTAAATACTTTCAATTTGGAATAGTTAGCTGCTTTATCCATCCATACTTCATAAGGGATCTTGTCACCAATTGCATTGAATGGCGACCTATTCACCAAATAGGAGGTTGTGTTAACAGCTTCAACCCAAAAACATTTTTCTAGCCCAACATGAGAAAGCATACACCTAGCTCTCTCCAACAACGTCCTATTAAGACGTTCTGCAACTCCATTCTATTGTGGAGTTCCCCTAACAGTATAATGCCTAGTTATGCCTACATCTATGCAAAAAATGTCAAATTCATTTGAGCAAAATTCTAAACCATTGTCTGTTCTCAAGTATTTTACTTTCCTCCCTACTTGGTTTTCAACAATAGCCTTCCATTGTTTAAAGTTCTTGAAGGCTTCACTCTTATGTTTCATAATGAAAATCCAAGTCATATGACTAAAGTCATCAACAATGGAGAGAAAATACTTAGAACCTGCTAAAGAGAATTGTTGAGACGGTCCCCAACAATCTGCATGAACATAATCCAACTTTCCCTTGATAGAATGTTCTGCTCTTCCAAAGGAAACACGTTTCTATTTCCCATAGATACAATGCTTGCATAAATCAATATCTGTAAAGATATGACCATCTAACCTACCAAGTGTACTAAGCTTCTGCATTCCCTTTAGGCCCAAATGTCCTAACCTAGAATGCCAAATAGCTGACATAGACTGTTGATCACTTATTGTTGCAGCTACCGATCCAATGATAGGATTGCCTTGAAGAATGTATAAAGGTCCATCCTTGATTCCCTTCATTACTACTAGGGAACCTTTCAAAATGTGAAGTTTACCTCCTCCACCTAAAAAACTGAAACCTTTCTGATCAAGAGCCATTAGCGAAATAAGGCTCTTGCCCAACCTTGGCACATGCCAAACATTCTCCAAGACTTTAATCGTCCCATCATGCATCCTGAATCTGACAGATCCAAAACCTGTTCTATCACAAACATCATTATCTACTAAAGTGACCTGTCCACCATCTACCTCCTCATATGTATGGAAATATTCTTTGTTGGGAGTCATATGATGTGATGCACCAAAATCCATAATGCAACTCTAATCGGAGTAGACACTACAGCATACAGTAAGGGAGAAATCACAGTCCGACCCTGAGTCTCCATTTTTTGGGGACTGTTGCATTTCCCTTAATCTTCAATTTAGAGCAGTTTACCTTCTAATGCCCCTTTTCCTTGCAATAATTGTAAGTGTCCTTGGAAATTCTACCTCTGGACTTACTTCTGCCTCTACGCCTGTTGTCTCTTCTACTTTGCCATCCTCTAGACTCTAAATGATGCATTGTCAAACCTGATCCGCTAGCATCATTGCTACCATGTGTAGCCAAATGTCTCAATTCTTGAGAATGAAGACTCGATCTTACCTCCTCCAAAGTAATAGAATCTTTGCCAACCACAAAAGATTGCACAAAATTCTCAAAGGAGAAAGGGAGAGATACCAATAAGATGAGAGCAACATCTTCATCTTCCACAGTAACACCAATGTTCCTCAACTCCATGAGAATGATGTTGAGCTAATCCAAATGTTGCTTCAATGGTGTACCTTCCTTCATTCTTAGAGAATGAAGACTCGATCTTACCTCCTCCAAAGTAATAGAATCTTTGCCAACCACAAAAGATTGCACAAAATTCTCAAAGGAGAAAGGGAGAGATACCAATAAGATGAGAGCAGCATCTTCATCTTCCACAGTAACACCAATGTTCCTCAACTCCATGAGAATGGTGTTGAGCTGATCCAAATGTTGCTTCAATGGTGTACCTTCCTTCATTCTTAGAGAGAACAATCTTTGCTTCAACAACAGCTTATTCATAAGAGACTTAGTCATATACAGAGATTCTAACTTATTCCAAAGACCCAAAGCTGTATTTTCATCTGCTACTTCAATGATTATCTCATCTGATAAACAAAGCAGAATAGTCGAATGTGCCTTCTCCTCTTGCTGTTCAAATTCGGCAGACTTCTTATCTAGGGTTGTCTCCACATTTAAGGGAGTCCAAATACCCTACTGTTTCAAAAGTGCTTTCATCTTAATCTGCCACAAACTAAAGTTGTTCTTGGTGTTGAAGTTTTCAACTTTCAAGGCTGAAGATGCCATGATAGTAGAACAACATAAACACAGCAAGCAAATACCAAATAATTCGGACAACAAATAAGCACAAAATTTGCTATCCCAAAGCTGCGGATGAATCTTTTATTCAAAATATCCCAACTAACAAATGCAGCTACCAAATTCAAAAGATCACTCGCAAAGAATCCCAAGCAAACAAAGATGAGCCAAGATCACACGTATTGTCTCAAAATTCCCAAAGAACTTCAAAGAATTCCAAAGAACTTCAAAGAATTCCAAAGAACTGGTAAAGAATTCCAAAGAACTGGTAAAGAATTCCAAAGAACTGGCCACACTTGATCTACCAAAAAGGCCGAAAAGGAATTCCGCAAAATCATAACAACAAACTTCAAAAGTTATGATAGGAATTCTTACTACTCGTTTCACCAACGTGGAAATGACAGATGACCAAGTGCACGTTGTCAGCTTCAAGATCACAGATGTCGAACAAGAATTCCAACCATGGATGCTTTGTCATGAGCAAAGATCGCGTGAACAAACCGCAAGTGCTGGCGTCGAACAAAGAACGCAAGCATTGATACGTGAATGCTGGTGTCTTGTAGAATGCGAGCAATCACGTATAGGCACTGGCGCAAGCAATGACGCAGACAAATGCACGCAAGCGCTAGCGTCGGGTGAGGTCGCTAGTGGTTGCGTGCGGGCGCTAACGCGGACGAAGATGCGAGCGAATACACGCTGGTGCAGGCGTGGGCAGAGACGCGGACGTTCGCGCAGGCAAGAATGCGGGCAAATGCGCGCGGACGCTGGCGTGGGCGGAGACACAGACGATCGCGCAGGCAAGAACGCGGGCTAATGCGTGCGGACGCTAATGCAGGTGGAGACGCAGATGATCGCGCGGTCAAGAACGCGGGCGAATACGTGCGTTGGGTGCGGGCATCGAGCGTCGGGTGCGGGCATTCGGTGCGGGTGTTGGGCGCGGGTGTTGGGCCCGGGCATGGGCGTCGGCACGTGCGTTGGCCAAGATCTTTCTTTTCTTCTTTCAAGCCTAATCCACAGCCAACTCCTCAAGCTTCGCTCTGATACCACTTTTTATGTGAAGAGAAGCGTGGAAAGGGAGAAGCTTGGACTCGTGGAGAAGAAAGAAGAAGACAAATGGGAAAGACGTGTGAAGCAAATGCAAAAACACCAAGGTTTAACGTGGTTCCCCAATTGGGTACGTCCACGGATGGAGCTCAACTGAATGATTCTCTAGGTGATCACAAAAGGGATACAAGATTCAACATCATCTCTAAGCACACGTTGGGGGTCTATTTATAACATTTGTGTACCCCCAAGTGGTTAAGGACAAAACTACCCCTATGTATAACAAACTAATTCAAGACACATAATAACATCAGGGTTAATAGTTATTAGGAATGAAAGTCAAGACTTAATACCTACTAGAATTCATTCAGGCTAGAGAGTGTGTATAGATTATAGAAAGCTGAATGTTTTGACTAGGAAAGATCATTTTCCCTTACCTTTTATAGACTAAATGTTGGAGAAATTAGTAGGGCAAGAATATTTTTGTTTCTTAGATGGGTATTCAAGATATAACCAAGTGCTAGTAGCATTAGAGGATCAAGAGAATACAACTTTCACATGTCCTAATGGAACTTATGCTTTTAAGAGAATGTTATTTGGATTATGCAATGCACCAGCCACCTTTCAAAGTTGTATATAGGGCATATTCACTAGAATGACTTAAGATTTTTTAGAAATATTTATGGATGATTTTACTGTTTATGGAACTTCGTATGAAATGTGTTTAAACAATTTAGACCAAGTATTAAAACACTGTGTGGAAAAAAGTCTAATTCTAAATTGGGAAAAATGTCACTTCATGGTTAATCAAGGAATAGTCTTGGGACATGTTGTTTCAAAGAAAGGGTTGGAAGTAGACAAAGTTAAAATAGAAGTAATTTCTAATCTACCAAAACCTAAATCAGTAAAAGATATTAGATCATTTTTAGGACATGTAGGATTTTATAGAAGATTTATTAAAGATTTTAGCAAAATAGCTAGACCTTTAACTAATCTATTAAAAGATGTCCTATTCAACTTTGATAAAAATTGCAAAGAAGCATTTTTCAAGCTTAAAACTAGCTTAATTTCAACTCCTATAATACAAGCACCTAATTTGAGCCATCCATTTGAATTAATGTGCGATGTATTTGATTTTGCTGTAGGAGTAGTGTTGGGACAGAAGATAGAAAAATCTCCTAGAGTGATTCATTATGCAAGCAAAACTTTGAATGATGCTCAAGTTAATTATACAACTGCTGAAAAAGAATTGTTAGCTATTGTGTTTGCCTTAGAAAAGTTTAGATCATATCTAATTGGAGCTAAAGTGATAGTATACACAAATCATTTAGCTTTAAAACACCTAATAGCAAAGAAAGAGATTAAACCTAGATTGATTTGATGGATATTATTATTACAAGAATTTGATCTAGAAATTAAAGATAAAAAAGGTTGTGAGAATGTAGTAGCAGATCACTTATCAAGATTACAAATAGAAAAATCAAATATTGAAATTAAGGATAATTTTCCTGATGAACAGTTAATGACCATGAACGCAATGTCTTGGTATGTAGACATAGTTAATTACTTAATTACTAGTTTAACACTTAAAGATTGGAATAGACAGGATAAGAAATTGTTCTTTTCAAGAGTAAAATATTACTATTGGGAAGACCCTTACTTATTTAAGAAATGTCCTGATCTGGTTTTAATGAGGTGTGTTCCAGAAATTGAATATTAGAGCATATTGTCTTTCTGCCATAACTAAGCATGTGGAGGGCATTTTGGTTCAGGAAAAATTGCTGCCAAAATTCTACAATGTGGATTTTATTGGCCAACACTATTCAAAGATGCTCATAAATACTGCTTAAGTTGTTTAAGATGTCAACAAATAGGAAGAATATCAAAGAGGAATATGATGCCTTTGAACCCTATTGTTGAAGTTGAAATCTTTGATGTGTGGGGAATAGATTTTATGGGTCCATTTCCTATGTCTAATCAATTTAATTATATATTGTTGGGGGTGGATTATGTATCTAAATGGATAGAAGTTATTCCTACAAAAACTAATGACAACAAAGTGGAAATACACTTCATAAGAACTAATATAATTGCTAGATTTGGAATACCTAAAGTTATTATCAGTGATAGAGGAACTCATTTCTATAATAGACGTTTTGAAGCCTTAATGAAGAAATATAGAATAAATCACAAAATTACAACATCATATCATTCGCAAACAAGTGGACAAGTAGAAAGTGCAAACAAACAAATTAAGTTAATCTTAGAAAAAGTAGTAAATCCTACTAGAAAAGATTGGGCTAATAGATTGATAGATGCACTTTGGGCTTATAGAACTACTTATAAGACAAGTTTAGGTATGTCACATTTTAGGCTAGTATATGAAAAAAGTTGTCATTTACCAGCTGAAATTGAACATAAAGCTTATTGGGCATTAAAACTCTGAACACTAATTTAAATCAAGCTACTAAAAATAGGAAAATGCAATTGATTGAATTAGAAGAATTTTGGAATGAAGCTTATTCAAAGATTGTAAGAGAAAAAGAAAAAATGAAGTTCTAGCATGACAAGAAAATTATTCCAAAAACCTTTGAAGTAGGATAAGAAGTATATCTTTACATGACTAGACTCCATAACCATCTAGGAAAATTAAGATCTAAATGGGCAGGACCTTATATAATTTGAAATATTTATCCCTATGGAGTTATTGAAATTGAAAATCCTAAAAATTAGAATATATTTAAAGTAAACGGACAAAGACTTAGACCTATTCTAAAGATTCCAAAAAGTTCCTTTAGAATTATAGAAGAAATAAGAGTAGAGGACTACTCGAGCTTTACTTAGTAAGAAATTATCTTAATAGTGTTTAAAAAAAAAACTTATTTAAACATAGTCACGATTCAACCGAAAGAAATTATCGATTTTATCGAAACATATATTAAAAGAAAAAAATCGTTGTGGTTCAACCGATAGGATCCATCGGTCTGACTAGAACATAAAAACAAAAAAAAAAAACTATTTAAATTCGGTTTAATTGAGGAATATAATGGTTTGACCTAAATTTTAAATGTTAAAAAATTAAGAGTCAATTAGGCTGAAAATTCTTTGGTATTGACCGAAGTAAAAATTATTATTATAAGTATTTTTATTAGTTATAACTTTATGGAAAGTCTGTTGAGTTATATTTAACTCAACGAACTTACTCCATTGAGTCTAGGATAAGTTAACGAACTTACCCCATTGAGTTAACTATAACTCAACGGAGTATTGTAGTTAAGTCCACGAACTTAGTCCGTGGAGTTAACCATAACTCCACAGAGAAGTAAGTGAGAGAGCGAGTGTTTGCACAAGAAAATGACCCAATTACCCACCTAAAACTTAGGGTTTATTTATACTAAACTCAGGATTTGGGGGCATTATCTGTAGAATCATTTAGAACTTAGCATAGTAGAGATCAGAGTGATTCTATTTCGTTCCATCACACCACGACGATAAGATGACGCCAGAGTTCTGGGAGAAGATAGACACCATGAGATTTCTCAAAGAATCAAAAGAATGGCACATGCGACAAAAGATAGGAACACAAAGAGGGAAAAAGAACTCCAAAAGGTAGAATCTGACATCTTTTACTAGAGAAAAGTTTTAGTAGATTTAGACATAAAAATACCTTTGATTGTGGATACAAGGATTAAGGTAGCAACGGAAGTTGCTGTAAACAAAAAAGAAGAATCAGGCCAAATAATGAAGTTGCCCTAGAATAGATCTAGCGCAAGTCTAGATTATGGTTTGTACGCCATATTGGTGGACATGCTAGGTGGGTAAACTAGGATGGTATGCAAGAAATTAAGGACTTATTTGAATTTCAATGTCTACTACAATTTATTTCCCAACAGAGAGGGTATGCAGTATACAAAAATCTAGTGCCTTGTTTCTATGCAAATTTAAGAGAAGGAGAAAGTAGATTAATTTCCAACATGGAGCAAGCTAATGTACAGATAACACCAGAGCTTCTCCACAATATTTTTGGACTGAAAAATGAAGGAATAGAAATTCTGGAAGAAACAACTACAATCGAGTGGATAGAATAGATAATAAAGGATTGTTTAGCTATCAATCCTGGTGTGCCATTATTAAACAAACTGAAACACTTAAATGGTAAAGCACACATGGTAGCTAACATTTTGATTAAAAATGTCTACCAATGATAAGACCACGATATTCAATTTAGTCAATTTGTCAAATAGGCCACATATGCAGTTGTAAATAGAATTCAGGTTAATTGGTTTGTAGTATTTATCTCCAAGTTAAGAGCAGTAAAGAAGAAATTATTTTATGGAGATCTAATTCCACTACTAATGGTGGATAGTATTGATTTCACAAAATGGGCATCCAAAAGGATAAGATCAAGAACCATTTCAATGAAAGAATACAGAAATTATGCTGCTGCTGAGATGACTATACCTTTTAGAGGCATTATAGAAGCTGTAAAGAGGATAAATCAATTAGAGCAAAAATTAGAAAAACTCCAAAAGGAAGTAGATGAACTTAGGAAGAAAGATTAAAATGTATTGTTCATCTACTTGTATTAAAAATTTTTGATTACTTGTACTGTAAAACAACATTTATATAAATGAATGTTTGAATTTCAAATGCTTTTGAATTCATGTTTGAGAATGAATGATAGAATTGATGAACTGTATTGAATATTATATAACTGTTTAAAGACATGCAAGACTGCTTAAAAGATTTTATGAACATCATGGTTAAATGCATGATAATTGGTTAATGCTTGAAAATATCTACATGCTGAAAAGTAAAACGTAAATTCTACACAACAGGAAATGAACTGTAAGTTAAATATGCATATAATATTTAGATATAAATGAGCACATTAAAACATTGCATTAATGACATGTATTTAACTTTAATTAAGTTGACAAAATGCAGAAGAGGAAAAAAATATAGAAGTTAATATGAGGAGTAAGTTTTAGAAATTTGCCTAGTGTTAACTCAACGAAGTAAGTCTATTGAGTTAACCTTAACTCCATGAGGTCAATAATAAAATATAAGGTCACTCCGTTGAGTTAACTGTAACTCAACGAAGTTAGTCCATGGAGTTAGCAAATAAGTAACTGAAGCTAGTCTGTTTAGTTAATTGTAACTCAACAAGGCTAGTTCGTGGATTAAGCCAAATGGTTATTCTTTTAGCCATGAATGAAACTTTATGGGTTTAGCGATTATTGAAATTTGAAATTAGAAGTGAAACACATATCCATAAAAATAGGAACCATACTACATGTTACAAGATACATTCTTGCAACGAGATTCATTTGCTTTATGGACGTGCATTATAAATATAGAACAAAATGTTATTTACAAGTTACAAGCACTTTTGAAAGAAAAGAAAATTCATTAGGGAACTGGAAGGAGAAGTAGCTGATTCAACTTCATCCATCAACAACTATTTACCGAGAACAAAGCATCAGACTAGTATGTAATTAATCTTATACTATTTTACTTTATGTTAAGAGTTCATGAGCACATGGATTCGTTCTCCTAGCACTAAATGATTAGTAAGAACACCTACACAGGATTATTCAATGCAAAGCCATACTAAAATATTTTCTAAATTGGACTTTAATGAAATCCTTAGGGGTGTAGCTAACCTTTCTCTAAAAGAGAATGAAGATATGGCTTCTCCAATAGAAAAACCATTAGGAGAAATTCTGTATCCTGAACTAGTTGATGAACCTTCTTGTATTCAATTGCCAAACTCTAAGGGAGATAGGTTTGAATTGAAATCTAATTATATTAATCAATTGCCACACTTTTATAGATTAGAACGAGAAGATGCCTATTATTTCCTTAGAGAATTTAATGAAGTTTGTCAAATGATGAAAATGCCGAACATGAGAATTGATGCTATTAAACTTAGATATATCACTTTTGCTTTAAAAGACACAGCTAAGAGATGGTTATATACTCTATCGCTTGATTCAATTTCTACATGGACTGAATTTTGCTCTATTTTTCTAGAAAAATATTATCCAACACATCAAATGATTAAAAAGAAAAAGGAAATATTAATGTGTAGCCAAAAATAGGGAGAATCATTTTGGAAATATTTTGAAAGATTTAAAGATTTACTGACTCAATGTCCACATCATGCAATAAGTAAAGCATAATTAATAGGTATAATTTATAAAGGCATAGATGTTTCAACGAAATCTTTATTAAAATCTACTTGTTAGAATGGATTTTTAAAACTGTGTAGTGAAGAAGCATGGGCATACTTAGAAAACTTTGCAAAAAGAATTGCATAGTGGGAAAACTCGACTGAAGCTATTACAGATAAAAAAATATTACTAAGAGGAATGCATGAAATAGATTCAAGCACTATGCTTAAAGTTAAATTAACTAAATTAATAAAGAAAATAGAAGAGTTATCATTAAATCAAAAGCTAGCAGAAAAGATTGCAAACATTAATAATTTAGATATTATTTATGCTAGAAATGAGAAAGATAACTTTGGAAATTCTTAAAACCCTAATTAGAGAAATCACCTGAATCTATCTTAGAGAAACAATAATTTCTAAGGAGGAGAAAATATAAATGACAAAAATATAAGTTATGAAGCATTAATTGAACAAGGATCTAGAATAGAGAAGTTAGAAAAGATAATTCAACAATTAAACAATCATCTAGATCTTGTATTTGGAAATACTACAATTCAAAATCAAAATATGAATAGAAATATACCCCCTATACAGAAGGAATCAATAAAAGTTAGACCTACAAGAGGATTGCTAATGCAAGCAGTACCTAACCTTATCAATAGACACTATGCACTTGCAGTTAAAATACAAATTGGACTTAATATCTAAATTGTATTAAAGGTTGTTTGTTTACTTCCAAAAGAAAGAATAGGCATAAAGATAAATTAACTTAGTAAAAACAGAAGTAACAAATCTAAGTTTTTCTGGTGCGTTATTGGAGATCTAACCAGATATTCTAGTGTCGTGCTGGGAAAACACAAACATGGTGCAAAAGTTCTGTAGAAATTGAAAGTTTTTTATGAATTTGCTATAACTATCTGATAATTAAGACTGTCAAATTTTTAAGTATTGTAACTACTTGAATGTTATATCTATAATCCTATATAAGATGCTACAAAATTTTACTATTAATACAAATCTAGATATAGTATCTTATGTTTTTGCTGAATTTTATGAATTTAATAGTTTCACGATTTAAAAAAAAATCTGAATGCTTAACTAAAACTCAATAAATTATCTAAAATCCTGAAAGAGCTGAAATGTTGATTTTTGGATTAAATGAAATACATATGATCAAGGATACATTTAATTTGATTGATTAAACTTGTAGAATGATTTATGTGTAAATCTTATTAAACTATAGAAAAAGTATGTGCTTATTGATATGGATTCATATTTTCGATAAATTATAAAAGCAGGACTATATGAGATTTGTGTTTTATTGCATTTGTATTAATGAAATACGTACAAATACTATGTTGAAAAGAAAAAAAAGAAAAAAAAGAGAAAAATTTTGAGAGTTTATTGACTTGTTTGATCACGAGCCTTTTGTACTTAAGTAGATAGGTATGTGAGGATTGTTGACCTGAAAAAGGACTTTTTAAATCTGGCAACCTAAGATCCTGATTAGATCTGAGATTGTTGACTGAAAGCTCGATACATGGGTACACTAGAAAGCTCTTGTATGATTCAAACTTTTCAAATTAACTTTTAAAGTACAAATATGCATATACTGCTTTGAAAAGATAAAAGTGTTTTGTGAAATACAGATATCTTTTGAATCGAGTATATTTTCTATTATCTAAGATTGCTGAAGTATGAATCTAGAATAGACTTTTGAAGTTGTTTATTTGAGATACAATTCATTATTCTCCTTGTTTTAATCATATTGAATTGGATTGTGTTTTGATGCATATGTAGTTGAAATTTGTTCTGAAAATCATATTAGAAAATTCAAGGTAACATATGTTTGAAAAGAAGAAAAAAGATAATATAATTAACACCTATATGATGCTAATATATTTTGTATATAATTTACATATGTTTTAAATATATTTGCAAATTAAAGAGGAGAAAACAATGTTAAAATAGATTACTGAAAAATTCAGAATATCTATGTAGTAATCTAATTTATGTATTCTGAAGAAACAAAATGAAGAATTAATTCTAGCACTATAGAAAGACCAACTAGTTAGATCTTAGTTTGCTAAGGGACTAACAAAATTTAAGTATGGGGGAAGTGTTTAGAATGAATAAGTGCATAATATTAATGCTTAAATGATGGTTATTTGCATAATATTTAGTTTATCATATGAGAATAAAGCCATTATGTTATAACTGCACTGTTATATGCTTTAATAAAAGAATCTGCATAATTTCAGGAAATTAACATTAATTTACTACATTTTTGAACTATCGGTAAGTTGCAGCTTTGAAAATCCTAAGGATCCGAATTTTCTATATTTCGAAGAGTTATATTGCATGTACTAGATAGTTATGTTTTAAATGCTTAAAGAATATTTTATTATTTCCTGAAGTACACGTGTTGAAACATCAATGCATGACTTAAGTGGATTTTCGGTAAGTTATCTGGTAACCATTTGAAATGCACCTGAGCATCAGATAGTTAGATTTTTAAGTATCTGAAATAGTTTTTTATCATAAAACTACTTGAGGACACGTGTTGCATTCTGGAAACTTGACTTAAGTTATCTTTCAGAAGGTTAGGTGCTAACTATCCGAAATGCATATAAGTTTCGAATAGTTAAGGTTTGTAAGTATCCAAAACATCTGAACTAGTTATTTCTTTATTGCATGTGTTTTATAGTTAAATCAACGAAGTAAGTCTATTGAGTTATCTATAACTCCACAAACTATTTATTTTCTAATATGCTATTGTAGTAGTTGTAGAAACAAGACATTCGAAGGAAAACCATGATTGCACATATCACGCAGGAACTCACTCGTGAAATGAAGAAGAAATCACCATCATTGATATGAATGAAGGAAATCCAACAGATCATCTAAGTAGAAGTAGTTACTACAAAAAGAAATATAAAAGAAGAGAAAAAAGATGAAGAAAGTGTGTGTACAGAGGTGGAGAACCGCGCTAACTACAGGAAGCGTCGGAAGTTCCCTGAAGCTCCACACCACCACCAAAATCATCAACCATCGGAGGTTTGTGAGGATACTTTCCTGATGTCAGGTCAATTCCGAGTCAAATACGATGATTGACAACCACTGTGAGGAGTGATCGCGTCGCGGGAAGAGAAGCCATTTTCACCAAGCACTGACTCATATCTCAAGAGATCGTAAAGCTTCTAGCATTGGTTTCAGGTTGATGCCAATATGCTGAAGAGGAAATCATCTTACAATTCTTGATTCACGATTCTATAGGGAGAGGAGGCAATATTGTAAGTGATTAAGTTTTCAATGGTGTAATTGCGTCGCATGTAGTGATGGAAGTTTTTACTATCGATAGAGATTTTTACATTTCACATTTTGCTCATCTTTAGGAACATATCAAAATAAAAACACCAAAAACAACAAATTATCTATGTTTACATTTAGTATTAGAATGTTGTATTGTTTGTTTTGTATCATGATTAATGTTATCATTGTCAGTATTGTGAATGTTTTATGTTTGTTTGATTCAAAAAATAGAAAATAGTTTTATTATTTACTGAAATTAATTCGTTCTAGATACTTAAAGATTTTAATGGTTATTGTTTAAAATATCTGAATGTAAGTGTTGCTTAATGATAAATCTAATATTAACTAACATTAAAGAGCTTAATTGATGTTATTTACATTCTGTGGAACTACCCAATGGTTGGCCGAATTCCTTTGTAAATAGTAGTATTTAATTGGAAAAGACCTAGCTCGTGGAGTTAACTAAGTCTACGAGGTTAGTCTGTTGTGTTAACCTTAACTTAACAGAGTGCTTAACTAAACACATATAAACTCCAATATAAAAATCAGAATAGTACACAATTCTTACTCAATCTTTGTGGAATTGACCTGTACTTGCACATAAATATAATATACACTATTCACTTGCAATTAAAATATAAATTGGAATTAATCTCTAATTTGTGTGAAAGGGTGTTTGTTTACTTCTAAAAGTAATTATTTATATAAGCATAAAAATAGAAGTTAATAAATCCAAAACAAGGCTTCAGGTATCAACTTCTTTGTATAGAATAATAAACATTCAAGGAAATTCAATTTACTTTAAATCTAAGGAAGCATTGTAAAAATATAATAATTTGATTTCATGTTAGATTCTGCATACTCGACCAATAAAGTTTAGAAATTTATTGGAGATAAAAGATCTATTTGAGTTTTAAGGCTTAATGAAATTCTTGCCAATTGGAACAAAATGGAAGCAATACAAAGAGCTTATTGTAGCTTTTTACAACAATCTAGTTAAGAATAACAATATATTGACAACTCAAATAACTCAATAAGAGTTCACCTTATCTCTTGAATTGATTTTTGAAGTTTTAGGATTATGGAATGAAGGTGTTGTCGTTACTAACAGATTTGACATTGTTAGACAACTAGAATGAGACATTCAATCATTATCACAGATTCTAAGTGTATATACTGAAATGAGATTAATGAAAAATCTGAATGTAGACACAAGGTTTATTGCAAATATTTTGCATGCCAATTTATTTTAGAGAGTCAGACATAATCTAGAAGTTAGTAGAAGTTGTTTATATGCAACTTATGGCCTCCTGAATAGAATTCAAATCAATTGGTTTGATGTTTTCATTTCTCAACTACAGCATAAGAGTTCAAAGTTATTTTTTGGTGATGTTGTATGTAGAATTCTTGCAAACCAATTAACTTTATCTCATTGGTCCTCTGAAACTAAAGGCATGAGAGCTTTTAGTATTAAAGATTTGCAAAAATACCAGTCTATGCATCAACAATAGCAACAACAATAGCCTTACATTACAGAAAATCAAACACAACAGCAAAACTTTTTAGATCAAGTACAACAGTAACCAGATCAACCTCCTACCTTAGATGCAATGTTGAATGCTATCCAAAATGATTTTAGGCATCTAGGAGATAAAATTTGTAATGCTATTATTGATATCATTAGGAGGAATAGATAAATGTATTGTCATTTGTCTATTTGCTTATGTCTAAATACAAAATGTAATGTTTGTATTTATTGTTTGATTATTTGAACAATACATTTTACTGTAAATGATTTCATTCTTATTAATGTTTACAGAAAGTTGAGCTGTACATACTTGTCTCTTGATTTTTATACTATGTAATCATCTTTTTGATTAATGCCAAAAAGGGGGAGATGATTATGTGTTTAAGTTGCATATATATATATATAAAAGGGGAAATGATTATGTTAAAATATTTTGTCTGAGAAGTTTTATTCCTGAGAGATGTTTTTCACACAAACAATAGATATAATCTTAAGTAAACTTAAGTCAATAAACTTATTTGTTGAATTAAAACTTAACCCAACGAAGGTGATTTGTTGAGTTAAACATATTTCATAATTGATTTAATATGATTTTTTTGTCATCATCAAAAAGGGGGAGATTGTTGAGTATTTTGTTTTGATGATATGTGATAAACAAATATAATCATATTTACTTAATTACTGTTGTTTGTGAAAGTAAATTAAGAACATCAATTAATACAGAAAAAGTTTACTGATATAAATACTTATTTGTAATAGATTTGAGATTCATCTAAGTTGAATAACTAGTCATTAAGTTATACTAATTTTTTATTTAACTAAACATTAAGTTAATGTGTGTTTTTATTGTAAAGCATGATATGTTTTAAAGTTATATTTTCTGTATTATGTACAGTGCACGTTAAAGACAACTTGTTAAGTTTGTGAGTTATTTATATAAAGATTACATGAGAACTCATTAAGTTAGTGAGTAAAAGAGTAGACGAACTCGTTAAGTTAATATTGTACACGTGGTGAAATTAAAGGTTACGAATGCTATATTGTATCACGTGAGTTGCACATGTTTAACTTATTAAATTAACATAATTGCACGCGTTGAGTTGCTATATTGAATACTAAGGCAATGCGTTAGGTTAGTGTTATAAACTTAAAGTTAGTATTATTGCACGTGGTAAAATTCTTATTATAAAAACATTTGTTTATTTCTATTTCATTGAGTTATTTGTAACATAACGGAGTTGGTTTGTTGAATTAGCGTAACACCACAAAACTGGTTCGTTGAGTTAGCGTAACACCACAGACTTAGTTCATTGAGTTAGCTATAATACTTATCATGTGATTTGAGACATGATGAATTTGTTGAGTTAGATACGTTAAGTTATAAATATATTTATTTTACTTGTTTAGTTAACATTAACACAATGACTTGTTACTACACTTGATGAAAATTTTAGACGAGAAAGTTTATTTTGCAAGAAATTTTTCAAAGATCCAAGATTAATGATTAAAGAAAATTTGAAAAGAAAATGTGGGTTAGAATGTGTGTATTTTGATGAAGGAAAAATAAAAGATGTGAAGAGTGGAAAACTGATAGTGATTAAACGTGAAGGATATGTATGAAGTGAATATATAGTATAAAAAGTATAGAATTCTCGTTGATTAATCATCCCTACACACCAAACGAAATATCTTTTTAAGGAACAAAAACACCTTTTCTAGGAAAAGATCTCAGATGGAAAAAAAATTCAATGAAACATAAAAAATCAGATTTATGTCATTAAAAATCTGAATTATCAGAAGAAAGTAAATTCAGTAAAGTAGAGAAAGTCAAATATTTGTCATTGAAGAATTATAAAAAAAAAAAAAGAATAAAAATCTCGAATATAGAGAAATATTTTAAATTTCGTAAATTAGTTTTCTCTGTTTGTAGTTATGAAATTAATTAGATGAAACATAATATCGTTATATAATTGCATCTACAATTTTAGAAGAGAATTGAATTGTATATTGTAATTGAAACATTGAATAAAATAATTTGATTAAAATGATGTCTCGATTTATTTTTATTTTTTGAAGTTTCAATTATAATCGAAAATATTGAAAAATACAATTCACCTTATTATTGTGTAGTCATTCAATCTTACAATAAGTATATAATATCACATAACCAAACAACAAACTGTAAAAAATTTAAAAAAATTTATTTTTCCTAACGTTGATGCAGCGTTTGTTCACGGTGACTTCACTTTTAGCTATTTTTACCCCTTTCAATTTGACGTGTTACAATTAATATTATCTATCTTTTGTTAAAAAAAACATTGAAGGATCATGATGGTCTCTTAATAGTTGAATAAAAACAACCCAAAATGTGTGAATTTTGTTGTCTTAATTCAAAAGTAAAATGAGATTAAATTGTACGGTAGATTCTAGTAAACTCCTTTTTTCGCTGTCATGGTGATCATTATATTATTATTATTTAATATCATACCCATGCCATCGAAGTGTTTGAAGGAGGTCCTAATTAATATGACAAAAACTTTGGGCTTCATACAATTACACCAATATCAGAGAGAAACCGGGTTCGTTTGATACGGTCCTTCCATTTCCCTCCTCTACTCGAGAAAAACCCTAGCCTGCTTTCCTGCTCACATCCTCCGGCAATGGCTGATGCCTACTGGAGGTACGACGGACACATACCGGCAGGCTACCAAGCTCCTCCAAATGCTCCCGTGAAGCGCCCTCGGACAGACTTTCCCGGTGAGCTTATCCCTTTACGGCGAGTTTCCTTTCCGTGCTCCATCTTTGGAATAAATTGTTTGTTTCCCCTTGTTCATCGATCTGGAATTGATGCTTTCTGGCATCTAGTTTTGCTTTGTTGAAGAAATAAAAACTTGACTGATTAGTTTCAGAGTGAAGATCTTTGTACATTGCGATGAAAGTTGGATCATGGCCCTGGACGTGATTTGAGTTTTGCGCTATTTTCTAATATAACTCGGCAGATTGATAATCAATCTGAGCGGTACTCTTTATCCGAAAAGGTTCCACCGTTCCATCAGTAATAAACAACGAAAGATATTTGAAATAGTTACTGATTATTGATATGGTACCATGGCTACTTTCTTCCTTTTCATCATCTGGCGTAAACCACTAGTGCATGATTTCACCCTAAATTGATGAAATGCCTAGATTTTCTGAGCAACTGAAAGGAGGATGTTTATTTTCCATTGATCATGGATATCTTCTTTTTTGTTTATTGTGTCTTCTCTGAATTTGTTTAAAACTTACTGTTTTATTCTTTAAGATATTGGTGCTGGCCCTGAATTCTCTGGTCACATTCCTCGTGATGAAGCCAGAGCTGCACATTATGTTGTCAGGGACAATGATTCTATTGGGGCATCCTATGATCATTACTTGCAAACTAGAGTACTTTCTTATCCTAGCTGTCGCTACTGTTATTAAATTCTAACAGAGTGTAATAATAACATGTTTTTATGATTCTTTCAGCAAGTTTCATCATACAGCACTGGGGATTCTGCTAAGCCTCTCCCAGCGGTACTCACCACTCATCCTGTTGATGATTCACGAGTAACAGGCATTAATAGCGTAGATAGTTACAGTGCTGGACATGGAGGTGGAAGACCTCAACCACCTCTTCCCCCAGATGCTTCCAGCACACTTTTCATGGAGGGTCTCCCTTCAAACTGTACAAGGAGAGAAGTGTCTCGTATCCTAAATGCTAAAAATGTAAGGATAATTAATAATGTATATTATACAATATTAACTTCTGCCTTCTTTAGCTTAAGCCTACAGATATTTTTCGTCCATTTTTTGGATTTCGTGAAGTTAGACTTGTTAACAAGGATTCTCGACGTGTAAGTTGACTGATCTCTTCTTATGATTCTCCCATCTTCTTTCACCAGACACATTGCATTCTGTTAAAGACTCAATTTCACTTCTTGCAGCCTGGAGGTGAACCACTGGTGCTGTGCTTTGTTGATTTCTCTACTCCAAGCCAGGCAGCAGTTGCATTGGAAGCCCTGCAAGGTAAGAAAATTCTATTACATTTCTTGTTCTGTTTAAGTAGTGATTGTTTGCATCTTGTTGTGTACACTCAGCTTAAAGTTATGTATGGGCCTATTAAGTTATTATCTTAAGTGCTAATATGTGTAAATTTTATTATACAGATTTTCTTTAATATTCTCTAGCACCAATATCTACATAGAGAAACTTTGGGATTGCAATCAATCAAATATCTTAACTGGAATAATGTCCTATTCTCCTATAACATCTATGGAAAATCTTAGCTGGAATGATACCATGCTCTTCTTGAGACTAATTTCAGAGAAGTTTCTCATTACTTCCATTTTTCATTTGTTTTCATGTTTGAACCTTTGATTTATCTCCCAACCCAACACAAGTCCATGAAGATGACCAATTTCACTTTACCATCCATTTGTCAATGGAACTGATTTTGCAACATGACTTTATGCTGCCCACATTGTTGATTTCTACCTAGTGTTGCGATTTTTATGGGGATGAGGTTTACTTTACCTGCCATGGTGGGAAAGTGAAAATAAAAGGAAGGAGTTTCTTCAGGTTCAGTCAAATGGACCATGCAGTCTACTTGGTTTGGGTTAGGTGATCTATTTCTTTCTTGATGAGATTGGGGATTGCAATATCAATGTAACTCACATGTCACTACCATATTACTCTAGCCAGTTGCTGGTCCCTTTTGCACCAGAAAATAGTAATTATTTGATTTTTCAGGTTACAAATTTGATGAGCATGATCCAGAGTCAGCCAATCTTAGGCTGCAATTTGCCCGTTTTCCTCCAAGGTCAGCTGGCGGACCCCGAAGCAGACGTTAAATTTATCATTATTGTCAGGTGGTTAACCAGAATATACTTACAATATATGAATTCTGTTCCTTTTGCAGAATATATTCCATAGTGTCACTGATTATTTTGGTAGCATTGTTGTCTGATGTATGTGTATTCTAGGATCAGTGTTGAATATTCCAGCCTTTTTCACAATGTTTTATGGAAGAGGCCAATCAGTTTCTGTTTTTCCCATTAGAATGATCTGAACAAAGAGGCGTTAGGAATTTATTAGTGAACTTTGCTTGTTTGTTTTCAAAATTGGTAGTTTTTATTTTTGTGGAAAATTTAAAACAATGTATTATGGTTATATGGAAGATGGAAATGATTATTTGTCTGTTTAGATGGATGTATTTCTACTTTATTTAAATGGAATGCACTAAGTTTTATGGCTATTGCAGGATTACACACTATTTTTTTATGACTAATATCTTAACTATTGCAGTTAGATTGAGAAACTTTCTGTGATCCCTTTGGCTTTTATGGTACCTATCTATTTGGTTAGTTTGTGTGACACTTTTTTTGGAATCCATCTATTCTATGAAAATTTAATTTTTGTTGAGTTTAAATGCATTCTATGGAATGGTAGGATTCTCTAAAGTTTATCATGCATTTATGGGAAGGGATGCTGTTTGAATTGACAGTTATTTACTTTATTACCAAAGGGTTGTTTCATAGAGGGCTTTATGTAGTCATGTCTATGGTATTTTGATAGATACCAAAAATTTAAGTTTTGACTATCAATTCAAAAACATGGATGATATGATTTGAAGTAAGACTAATAATTAAATAGTGGTTATTGCTTTGTGAGACAGCAACATGAATGCTAAGTTCCCTTTTTAAAACAAATCAATTTGAAGAGATGTGTTTGGAAGACTTATTTATATTTCACTTTTAAAATTTCTTCTGGCTCTTAACTAGCCAATGTAAACATTATTTTGCTTGTGTTTGTTCGTGAGACTAGTGTTTTTATTGGTGTTTGAACTTCGTGTTGCCCAGGCAAGACTGTGCGGAGCTAGGATCTCAAACTCTTATGTCCTTATGGTTCACACCAAGTACTTGTCTTTCTGTTCTAGTTGTGCAAGTGTTGATGTATAACTACATATTTCCGTCATTACAATTATATCTATTAAGTTCTTTTTCATAGAGAACGAATGTGCTTTCATTTTTAATTTTTTTTATTGTAATTTTTCTCTTTTAAACATTTCCTTTTGTAGTGGTCTTTTTATATTTTTCTTTGTTCACTATTTTTAATTATGTACAATAGTAACGGACATTTTGTTAGATGCCTGCCTTACCGTGCATTGGTGAGGAGCAATGTGCTATGGCACTTCCCCACCTTTACAGGATTGCTACGTATTTTTACCCTTTTATCTACCATTTGTGAAAATGACCTTCATTCGATATGGATTTTTCCCTTGTATGTTCCATTATAAAAATCCCGTCATCCTCGACTTTCCTCGTTTAATGGTAAGGGACGTTTTGTTAGATGCCTGCCTTGCCGTGCATTGGTGAGGAGCAATGTGCTATAGCACTACCCCACCTTTGGAGGATTGCTACGTATTTTTACCCTTTTATCTACCATGACGAAAATGACCTTCATTCGATATGGATTTTTCCCTTGTATGTTCCATTATAAAAAACCCGTCGTCCACGACTTTCCTCTCATTAACTCTGAAACAAAGTCAGCGATGGAAAGTAAAATCATCACTTTTCAACTTGTAAAAACATTTTCCCTCCTCCCATGGAAAGCTCTTGTGCCTCATCTACTGATCATTCGTACTGGTGACAGTTTTCTGCCCATCTTTTCATTGACTGACCTCTCATCTTTGACTTCTTATCTCATTTACACGGGCAGTAGGGTGAAAGAGAATAATTAACAACTTGAATTTATTAAAATAAGCTAGATTTTGGTACAAGAATATATATTATTTATAGAAATAGTAGAGGATATACAATTGATTTTGGAATAATTAACAACTTGAATTTATTAAATAAGCTAGATTTTGGTACAAGAATATATATTATTTATAGAAATAGTATGTTGATTCTAAAAATAATTGAGCATATACAATTGATTTTGGTATATTGCTTATAGAAGTGACGTTGGTTTTGAAAATAATTCAACATACTAGCCTACTGAATGTTATGTTGAAAATGCATTGAGATTTTAGATTACTTTTTGATAGGAGCTTATGTGTATAATGAAAAGTTAAAAAAGAATCAAAGGTATGCAAGTTTTGAATTTGATAAAAGAATTGCTTAGGATGAAGGATGTAGAATCTCTCAAAGAATATTTAAACAAGTTGATATTGCCAACAAAGTCTAATTACTAGGCACCGATTTCATTGATTCAAGGATTGTTGAGAAAATCCTTGTAATGGTCCTTGAAAAATATGAAACATCAATAACCACCTTAGAAAACACAAGAGACTTGTCGCAAATCTCTTTGTTAGAATTGTTAAACTCTTTGCAAGTTGAAGCATAGAGACATTTAGTGAGATGAGAAGGCACAACTAGAGGTTCAATGTTGGTTAAAAATTTTTTAGAGAAGAAAAACAAGAAGGGATCGAAAAATTTAGATGGAGGAACTTTTAAATAGGGGATAGGAAATGGAAAAAAACAAGCAAAAGAAAAGTTATCCACCTTGCAAACATTGTGGGAAAAAGGGACATCCTCCCTATAAATGTTGGATGAGACCTAATGATAAGTGTACAAAGTGTCACCAAATTGTCCATAAAGTAGTTGTATGCAAGAACAAAAATCAAAAGAACTCATATCAAAACAAAACAAATGCAAATGAAGAACAATTGTTTGTGGCAAAAGCTATGGTAGTTGCTGAAGATTCAACTGTAGAAGAGTGGCTTATAGATAGTGAATGCACTCACTATATGTCCTTTGACAAGACTTTGCTTAAAGACTCATAGTTGATTCAAGCAACCAAGGTTAAAATCAGGAATAAAGAGTATTTAGTGGCAAAAGGGTATGTAACAATTATCCTATCAATGTCGTCTAGTAACAAAAGCCTTTCTAATGTACTTTTTATTCCCAAACTAGATCAAAATTTAATTAGTCTTGGCCAGCTTTTAGAAAATAGGTTAAAATTGTTGTTTGATAACAACCTTTGTTCCATTTTCAATGGTGAATGAGAACTATTATTTACTATTTAGATGAAGAATAGGAGTTTTTCTTTGAACCTACAGCAAAACAAGGCTACAATTTGCATAGTTTCAAGTAGTTTAATAAACATATGGCATAAAAGATTGGGTCATTACTAATTGAAGAGGATGTTGAAAATGAAAAGCTTGAATTTGTCCATTGATCTACCTATTTTTGAGAGCAAACTCTCTCATTATAATGCTTGTCAATTTGACAAGTTGTATAGGAAGAGTTTTAGTTATTCAACCTAGAAATCTTCTTCTAAACTTTGGTTGATTCATACTAATGTGGTTGGTCCTATGAGTGTTCCATCTTTGAATGGGAGTTTGTATTGTGTTATTTTTATAGATGATTATACCAGGATGTGTTGAATTTATTTTATTAAATTCAAATCAAAATCTGTGAGGAGTTAGGAATTCTTTGTTAGGATTGAATGACATACTAGAGGGGGGGTGAATAGTATCCTAGCAAGATTTAATTACTTTTAAAAACTCGAAAGTAGTTGACACTAAGTAACCCTAATTAAGATGATTCAATTTAATAATAAGCAAATGCAGTAACTAAAGAACATAGGAAATTTTATAATGGTTCCCTAAATGAGTAGTCCACTCCTCAAGACACCAACCTTAAGAATTCAATGTGTTTTTAAGGCTAAACACAAACCTAAGTAAAGTTGCTTTTGTAGGTTGAGCAACAACCTTTACAAGTGTTGTTTTTCTTGGGCTCAACAATCCTACACAAATGTTATTTTTTAGGCTAAACAATAACCTTACACAAAGCATCAACTTTGTGTACTCAAGACTTCAATCTTGAGTAAGTAAAGTCTCATACTTCACTCTCTTCACCAAAGCCCTAATCTTGTGAAGGTTTACTCACAACACTCTTGTGAGTTAGGGTTTTTCAAAAATTCAAGAAACAATTTCAACATAGGAGTCCACGACTTAAATTGATTAAAAACACACTATAGAGAAACTCCATATTTGAAATGTTGATGATTGAATCTTTAGGAGTATTGTTTGGGTTGTTAAGTTAAATCTTAAACTTGTTTAATTTAATTTTATGCTTATATCAATAATTACTTTTAGAAGTAAACAAACAACCTTTCACACAAATTAAATATTAATTCCAATTTGTATTCTAATTGTAAGTGCATAGTGTATATTGTATTTGTGTGCAAGTACAGGTCGATCCCATAGAGATTGAGTAAGAACTGTGTATTATTTCGATTTTTATATTGGAGTTTATATATGTTCAGTTAAGCACTTCGTTGAGTTACAATTAACACAACAGACCTAGTTCGTGGAGTTATGGTTAACTCAATGAACTAACTTCATGGACTTAAGTTAACTCCATGAGCCTATTTTTCCAGTTAAATATTGTTATTTACAGAGAAATTCGGCCAACCATTGGGCAGCTCCACAGAATGTATATAACATCAATTAAACTCTTTAATGTTAGTTAATATTAGATTTATTATTAAGCAGCACTAACATTCAAATATTTCAAACAGTAACCATTAAAATCTTTAAGTATCTGGAACGAGTCAATTTCAGTAAACAATAAAACTATTTTCTATTTTCTAAATCAAACAAATGTAAAACATTCACAATACTGATAATGATAACATTAATCACGATACAAAACAAACAATACAACACTTTAATACTAAATATAAACATAGATAATTTGTTGTTTTTGGTATTTTTGTTTTGATACGTTCTTGAAGATGAACGAAAGGTGAAATGTAAAAATCTTTATCGATAGTAAAAACTTCTATCACTACATGCGACACGATTACACCATTGAAAACTTAATCACTTACAATCTTACCTCCTCTCTCTATAGATTCGTGAATCAAGAATTGTAAGATGACCTCTTCTTCAACATACTGGCATCAATCCAAAACCAAGGCTAGAAGCTTTACGATCTCCTGATATATGAGTCGGTGCTTGGTGAAAATGGCTTCCCTTTCCGCGACACAATCACTCCTCACATTGGTTGTCAGTCACTGTGTTTGACTCGGAATCGACCCGACATCAGGAAAGTATTCTCACAGACCTCTAATGGTTGGTGATTTTGGTGGTGGTGTGGAGCTTTAGGGAACTTTCGACGCTTCTTACAGTTAGCGCGGTTCTCCACCTCTACACACACTATAGGATCATATGGCTACACAAGAGGGGGGTGAATTGTGTTTTTCAACATTTTCAAATATAATTGAAACTTTAAAACTCAAAAACAAGTCGAGACACTGTTTTCATAAAATCATTTTTATTCAAGGTTTCAATTACAATATACAATTCAATTCTCCTTAGAAATTGTAGATGCAATTATATATCGATACCATGTTTCATCTATACAATTTCATAACTACAAACATAGAAAACTAATTTGCGGAATTTAAAACATTTCTCCCTGAGATCTTTCTTCTTCTTCTTCTCTTTATTCTTTCGAGACGAATATCTAGTCTTTCTTTGCTTCATCGAATTTGCTTTCTTCTAATACTTTAAATCTTCAGTGACATAAATCTGACCTTTTCTACTTCACTAAATTTTCTTCCATCTGATACTTCAAATCTTCAGTGACATATATCTTACCTTTTTCTGCTTCATTGAATTTTCTTCCACTTGAGAGCTTTTCCTTGAAGAGGTGTTTTTGATCCCTAAAAAGATTTTTCTTTTGGTGTGCAGGGATAACTAATCAACGAGAACTCTATGCCTTTTATACTGTATCTTCATTTCATACATATCCTTCACGTTTAATCACTACCAATTTTCCACTTCTTCACGTTTTTTCTTTTTCCTTCATCGAAATACACATGTTCTAACCCACGTTTACATTTCAAATTTTCTTTAATCATTAATCCTAGATCTCTAAAAAATTTCCTACAAAATAAACTTTCTCTTCCAAAATTTTTCATCAAGTATGATAAGAAGTCGTTACTTTAATGTTAACTAAACGAGTAACACAATTAGATATATAACTTAACGTTTCTAACTTAATGAGTTCCTCATGTGCCAACTCATGTGACAAGTATTGTAGCTAACTCAACGAACTAACTCTGTGGTGTTACGCTAACTCAACGAACCATCTCCGTTGTGTTACAAATAACTCAATGAACCAGTAATAAACAAATATTTTTATAATGAGAATTTTACCACGTGCAAAAATAACAACTTAAGTTTATAACGCTAACCTAATGTGTTGCCTTAGTGTTCAATATAGTAACTCAACGCGTTTAGTTATGTTAACTTAACGAGTTAAACATGTGCACCTCATGTGATACAATATAACATTCGTAACTTATAATTTCACCACGTGTACAACACTAAACGAGTTCGTCTCTTCTTTTACTCACTAACTTAATGAGTTCTCATGTGACCTATTGTTTAGAATGAAAAAGTGCAAAATATTAACGGTTAAATGATGGTTAATTACATAATTTTTAGCTTATCATATGAAAATTAAGCCATTATGTTATAATTGCACTGTTATATGCTTTAATGAAAGAATCTACATAACTTTAAGGAATTAACGTTAATTTAGTACATTTCTGAACTATTGGTAAATTGTAAGTTATGAAATTCTTAAGTATCCGAATTTTCTGTTATTTCGGAGAGTTATGTTTAATGTACCGGACAGTTATGTTTTAAATGCTTAAAGAATATTTTATGATTTCTTGGATTACACGTGTTGAAACTACAATGCATGACTTAAGTGGACTTTCGGTAAGTTATTTGTTAACTATCCAAAATGCATCTGGGCATCGGATAGTTAGGTTCGTAAGTGTCTAAAATATTTGAACTTGTTAAGTTAGAATTATGCACGTGTTTAATTTAAATGCTTTAGTATATCACGTGAGATGTACATGTATAACTCGTTAAATTAGCATAACTGTACGTGTTGAGTTATATGAATACACACTAAGGTAACACGTTAGGTTAGCAGCTTATTTCTTTAGTGCACGTGTTTTATAGTTAAATCAACGAAGTAAGTCCGTTGAGTTATCTACAACTCCATAGACCATTTATTTTCTAATATTCCACTATAGTAGTTACAGAAACAAGACATTCGAAGGAAAACCACGATTGCACGTATCACATAGGAATTCACTCATGGAAGGAAGAAGAAATCACTATCGTTGATATGAATGAAGGAAATCCAACCGATCATTGAAGTAGAAGTAGTTACTACTAAGAAATATAAAAGAAGAGGAGAAAAAAAATGAAGAGGTGTGTGGCTAGTGTGTGTGTAGAGGTGGAGGACCGCACTAACTGTAGGTAGCGTCGGAAGTTCCTTGAAGCTCTACACCATGTTTAGAATGAAAAAGTGCATATTATTAACGGTTAAATGATGGTTAATTGCATAATATTTAGCTTATCATATGAGAATTAAGTCATTATGTTATAATTGTACTGTTATATGTTTTAATTAAAGAATCTGCTTAATTTGGGGGAATTAATGTTAATTTAGTACATTTCTAAACTGTCGGTAAGTTGCAGGCTGTGAAATTCTTAAGTATCTGAATTTTTTGATATTTCGGATAGTTATGTTTAACATACCGAACATATTTCGGACAGTTATGTTTAACATACCGAATATGTATTAGATAGTTATGTTTAAATTGCCGAACAGTTATGCTTTAAAAGAATATTTTATTATTTCCTGAAGTACACGTGTCGAAACCATAATGCATGACTTAAGTGAACTTTCGGTGAATTATCTATAACTATCTGAAATTGCAGCTGAGCATCAGATAGTTACACTTGTAACTCTTCGAAATGTTTCTTTTATTATTAAATTGTAGTTGACATGTGTCGAGATCTGGTAGATTTACTTAAGTTATATATCGTTGAGTTATCTGTAACTCCACGGACTATTTATTTTCTAATATGCCACTATAGCGGTTGGAGAAACAAGATAGTTGGAAGGAGAAATCACGATCGCACGTATCACGTAGGAATTCACTTGTCGAAGGGAGAAGAAATCATCGTCGTTGATATGAATGAAGGAAATCCAACTGACCATTCAAGCAGAAGTAGTTACCATTGAAGAAATATAAAAGAAAAGAAGAAAAAGAAGTAAAGTGTGTGTGATCGATGGGTATGACCAATGTGTACAGAGGAGGAGCATCGAGCTTTTTGCAGACAGCATCGCCAATTCTCTGAAGTACCACACCAACCATTATCACCACTACCACATTATCACCACCTTATCACCAACCATCGGAGGTCTATGAGGATATTTTCCTGATGTTGGGTCGATTCCGAGCCAAACACAGTGCCTGACAACCACTATGAGGAGTGATCGCGTCGCAGGAAGGGAAGCCATTTTCACCAAGCGTTGACTCATATTTTAGTAGATCGTAAAACTTTTAGCCTTGGCTTCGGGTTGATGCCTATATGTTGAAGAGGAGATCATCTTGCAATTCTGGACTCGCGATTCTATAGGGAGAGGAGACAAAATTGTAAGTGGTTTAATTTTTAGTGGTGTAATCGCGTCGTATGTAGTGACAGAAGTATTTACTGTCGACTGAGATTACTTTACATTTCACTTTTCACCAATTTCCATGTTCATATTAAAACAAAAATACCAAAAATAACTTATCTACTATTATATTTTGTATTTGAGTGTTGTATTGTTTGTGTTGTATCGTGATTAATGTTATCTTTGTCAATGTTGTGATTGTTTTATGTTTGGTTTAGTTTTACAGTTTACTGAAATTGGTTCATTCAAAAGACTTAAAGATTTTAATGGTTACTGTTTGAATTATCTGAATGTTAATATGCTTAATGATAAATCCAATGTTTACTAACATTAAAGAGCTTAATTGATGTTATTTACAATATGTGGAACTACCCAATGGTTGGCCGAATTCCTTTGTAAATAGCAGTATTAACTAGGAAATGCAGGCTCGTGGAGTCAACTTAAGTCCACGAAGTTAGTCCATTGAGTTAGCCATAACTCAACGAACTTTGTCCGTTGAGATAACTGTAACTTAACGGAGAGCTTATTGAATATATAAATTTGATTGTTAAAAAAATGGAACAGTTCTCAACTCTTAAGCAATTCCCTATGGGATCGACCTGTACTTGCACACTGATATAATAGACACTGTGCACTTGCAATTAAAGTACAAATTGGAATTAATATCTAATTTGTATTAAAGGTTATTTGTTTACTTCTAAAAGAAAAAGAACAGACATAAAGATAAATTAACTAAGTAAAAATAGAAGTTAACAAATCTAAGTTTTTCTAGTGCATTGCTAGAGATCCAAACAAGTTTTCTGGTGTTGTGCTAGCCAAGCAAACAAGTTTTATGGTGTCGTTGCTGGGGAATTGAATTGAATTAATATAAGAAACTATTAGAGATGTTTCGTTTTAATAGCCAGAGTTGTGTATTTTCTTTTGTAATTGAGAATATGGCATATGCTTATGCTCAAAGATTTCTAAAACCTGTAGTTAGCATATGTGAATTCTGCAATTCTAAAGGACACGACATTTCTAGCTGTTTCAAACTGAGACATTTGCATATGGTTAGATCCCATGAACAACAAATGAATTATCCTCAATATAATAGAGTCGAGTATGAGAATCCTATAGTTTACCTAACTGATGGTCAGTATAGAATGTGTAATATGTTGAGAGACATTGAAGTTTGGGATAGGTATGACAAATTGGAGCGTAGTTTAGAGCAAAACCTGGACAAACTAGAATACTTTATGTGTCAGCAACAAGAAGTCAACCAATTAAACTATAAGGAAGCATATTCAGAACCTAAAATTGATATAATTTACGAAACTGAAAAAACCATAATGAAAATTGATCAAAAATTGAATGCAATGAGATTAGATGATCTGGAAAGAAAACTAAAAGCATTAGATGAATATACAATGAAAATATAAGTTATGAAACAAGATAATGAAAATTATAATGTTATAGACCTGCATAAATTGCAAAATATATAGCAAACAGAAAATATTAATGCAAGAGAATTTAAAGAATGCACTTTAAAACTAAAAACAATTGAAGATCATAATCACGAAAATGATATACAAAAACATCATGAGAGTAATGAAAATCTAGAAGATGTATGTGTAACATTAAGATCTGGAACTGATATACCACCAAGAACTCAAAATGAAAATAATATGAAGGTGGATAAGAGTAAAAATCAAAATGATAATGAAAATGTAATAGCTGAAAATCTAGAAATCACTAAAGAACAATCTGAATCTGCAAATGAAGCTAAAAATGATCAAACAAATCAAACGAAAAAAAAAGAATCTTTTAAATCACAATCTTTAGCACCTTATTCTGAAAGATTACAACAAACAATACCTGAAAAATAAGAAAAAATCAGAGAAATTTTTGAAAAAGTACAAGTTAACATTCCTTTGTTAGATCTATTGTAGAAAATGCCACTTTGTGCTAAATTTCTAAAGGATTGGTGTACTAAGAAAAGAGAGCGAAAAGTTCTTAGAAAGGTCTTTTTAGCTGAGCAAAGTAGTTCCCTATTTCTGCCACAAATTCTTAAAAAGTTATCTGATCTTGGAATCCCTGTTATATCATGCACCATAGGAAATGCCATTCTAGAAAGAACCTTAATAGACTTAGGTGTAGGTATAAATGTTATGTCAAGTGATATATTTGCATCCTTAGGATTAGAAGGCTTAACTCCTACTAGTATGGTTATTCAATTAGCTGATAGAAGTATAAGATACCCTAGAGGAAAAATAGAGGATGTCTTAATTAAAATCAAAAACTTTATATATCCTATTGATATTGTAATTTTGGATTCCCAACAAATTAAGCATAGAAATAGTGATACATCTTTAATTTTGGGAATGCCATTTTTAGCAACATCAGGGGCTATTATAAATTGTAAAACTGGAGTAATGAAGTTATCATATGGTAATGAGGATACTCAATTAAATATTTTCAAACTAGAAAAGTTTGAGGAATTAGAAATGTCCTTACATACCATAGATTTTTTAGAGGATGAAGGAGATATGTTAGATGATGTGATTCAAGAAGAATTAAATAGGCAAATCAATTTTGAAACTTTAGAAGAAAGTGAAAGCATACATATAGAAGGAAATCTGGAAGAAATTAATTTAGAAAATGATGATGTTCAATTAGGAGCTCTAGCTTCTAATGGGCAACATTTAGAATTAAAACATTTACCTCCTGAATTAACCTATATATTTCTGGAAGATAAACGAACCTGTCCAATCATTATTGCTTCAGATTTAAAAGAGGATCAAATAGCTAAATTAAAAGATGTAGTAAAAAGTTATAAAGAAGCAATAGGATGGACTGACTGATATAAAAGGGTTAAGTTCAACTTTATGCTGTCACCACATATATTTAGAAGAGAATGCTAAACCTGTTAGAATTCCTGAGAGGAGATTAAATCCAAACCTTAAAGAAGTAGTTAGGAAGGAAATAGTGAAATGGTTAGATAATGACATAATTTATCCGATTTCTGATAGCTCGTGGGTTAGTCCAATCCATGTAGTTCCCAAGAAATCAGGATTAACAGTTATTAGGAATGAAAGTCAAGACTTGATACCTACTAGAATTCAATCAGGCTGGAGAGTATGTATAGACTATAGAAAGCTGAATGTTGTGACTTGGAAAGATAATTTTCCCTTACCTTTTATAGGTCAAATGCTAGAAAGATTAGCAGGGCAATAATATTTTTGTTTCCTAGACGGGTATTCAAGTTATAATCAAATTCCAGTAGCATTAGAGGATCAAGAGAAAGCAACTTTCACATGTCCTAATGAAACTTATGCTTTTAAGAGAATGCCATTCGGATTATGCAATTGTTTAGAATGAAAAAGTGCATAATATTAATGTTTAAATGATGGTTAATTGCATAATATTTAGCTTATCATATGAGAATTAAGCCATTATGTTATAATTGCACTATTATAAGCTTTAATTAAAGAATCTGTTTAATTTTGGTGAATTAATGTTAATTCAGTACATTTCTGAACTGTCGGTAAGTTGTAGGTTGTGAAATTCTTAAGTATCTGAATTTTCTGATATTTCAGACAGTTATGTTTAACATATCGAACATGTATCGGATAGTTATGTTTAAATTGCTGAACAGTTATGCTTTAAAAGAATATTTTATTATTTCCTGAAGTACATGTGTCGAAACCATAATGCATAACTTAAGTGAATTTTCGATGAGTTAGCTGTAACTATCCGAAATGCAGTTGAGCATCGGAAAGTTAGACCTGTAACTCTTCGAAATGTTTCTTTTATTATTAAACTGCTGATGACACCTGTCGAGATCTAGTAGATTTACTTAAGTTATATATCAGTGAGTTATCTATAAGTATCTGAAATGCATCTAGGCATCAGATAGTTAAGTTTATAAGTATCTGAAAATGCACCTGAGCATCGGATAGTTAAATTTATGCATGTGTTTTATAGTTAAATCAACGAGGTAAGTTCGTTGAGTTATCTGTAACTCCACGGACTATTTATTTTCTAATATGCCACTATAGCGGTTGCAGAAACAAGACAGTTGGAAGGAAAAACCACGATTGCACGTATCACGTAGGAATTCACTCGTCGAAGGGAGAAGAAAGCATTGTTGTTGATATGAATGAAGGAAATCTGACCGACCATTCAAGTAGAAGCAGTTACCACTGAAGAAATATAAAAGGAAAGAAGAAAAGAAGTAAAGGGTGTGTGATCGATGGGTATGACCAATGTATACAGAGGAGGAGCACTGAGCTTTCTGCAGACAATGTCAGCAATTATCTGAAGTACCACACCAACCATTATCACCACCACATTATCATCACCTTATCACCAACCATCGGAGGTCTGTGAGGATACTTTCCTGATATCAGGTCAATTATGAGCCAAATACAGTGCCTAAACACCACTATGAGGAGTGATCGCATCACGAGAAGGGAAACCATTTTCACCAAGCGCCGACTCATATTTCAGGAGATCGTAAAACTTCTAGCCTTGACTTTAGGTTGATTCCTTTATGCTGAAGAGGAGATCATCTTGCAATTCTGGACTCGTGATTCTATAGGGAGAGGAGATAGAATTGTAAGTGGTTAAATTTTCAGTGGTGTAATTGCGTCGTATGTAGTGATGGAAGTATTTACTGTTGATTGAGATTATTTTACATTTCACCTTTCGCACATTTCCATGTTCATATTAAAACAAAAATACCAAAAACAACTTATCTGTGTTTGTATTTGAGTGTTGTATTGTTTGTGTTGTATCGTGATTAATGTTATCTTTGTAAGTGTTGTGATTGTTTTAGTTTTACAGTTTACTGAAATTGGTTCGTTCAAAAGACTTAAAGATTTTAATGGTTATTGTTTAAATTATCTGAATGTTAATATTGCTTAATGATAAATCCAATATTTACTAACATTAAAGAGCTTAATTGATGTTATTTACAATCTGTGGAACCGCCCAATGGTTGGCCGAATTTCTCTGTAAATAGTAGTGTTAAAAAGAAAAGACAAGCTTGTGGAGTTAATATAAGTCTACAAGGTTAGTCCATTGAGTTAGCCATAACTAAACGAACTTTGTTTGTTGAGTTGCTTATTGAATATATAAATTTGATTGTTAATAAACGGACAGTTCTCAACTCTTAAGTAATTCCCTATGGGATCGACCTGTACTTGCACACTAATACAATAGACACTATGCACTTGCAGTTAAAGTACAAATTGGAATTAATATATAATTTGTATTAAAGGTTGTTTGTTTACTTCTAAAAGAAAAAGAATAGGCATAAAGATAAATTAACTAAGTAAAAACAGAAGTTAACAAATCAAAGTTTTTCTAGTGTGTTGTTGGAGATCCAAAACTGGTTTTCTGGTATCATGTTGGCAAAAATCAAATAGCAATGCACCAGCTACCCTTTAAAGGTGTATGCAAGGCATATTTACTAGAATTATTGAAGATTTCTTAGAAATATTTATGGATGATTTTACTATATATGGCAACTCATATGAAGTTTATTTAAGCAATTTAGACCAAATATTAAAATGTTGTGTGGAAAAATATCTAGTGTTAGATTGGGAAAAATGTCACTTCATGGTTAAACAAGGAATAGTCTTAGGGCATATTGTTTCTAAGAAAGGGTTGGAAGTAGATAAAGCTAAAATAGAAGTAATTTCAAACCTACCAGAACCTAAATCAGTAAAAGATATTAGATCATTTCTAGGACATGCTGGTTTTTATAGAAGATTTATTAAAGACTTTAGCAAAATAGCTAGACCTTTAACTAATCTATTAAAAGATGTTCCATTTAACTTTGATAAAAATTGCAAGGAAGCATTTTTCAAACTTAAAATTAGCTTAATTTCAACTCCTATAATTCAAGTGCCTGATTGGAGCCATCCATTTGAATTAATGTGTGATGCATCTGATTTTGCCGTAGGAGTAGTGATGGGACAGAAGATAGAAAAATCTCCTAGAGTGATTCATTATGCAAGAAAAACCTTAAATGATGCTCAAGTTAATTACACAACTACTGAAAAAAAATTATTAGCTGTTGTGTTTGCTTTAGAAAAGTTTAGAGCATATCTGATTAGAGCTAAAGCAATAGTATACACAGATCATTCAGCTCTAAAACACTTAATAAAGAAAAAAGAAACGAAGCCTAGATTGATACGATGGATATTATTATTACAAGAATTTGATCTAGAAATTAAAGATAAAAAAGGATGTAGTAGCAGATCATTTATCAAGATTACAAATAGAAAAATCAAATATTAAAATTAAGGATAATTTTCTTGATGAACAATTAATGACCATCAACACAATACCTTGGTATGCAGACATAGTTAATTATTTAGTTACTAGTTTAACACCTAAGGATTGGAATAGACAAGATAAGAAATTGTTTTTCTCAAGAGTAAAATATTACTATTGGGAAGACCCTTACTTATTTAAGAAATGTCCTGATCTAGTTTTAAGGAGGTGTGTTCCAGAAACTGAATATCCAAGCATATTGTCTTTCTATCATGACCAAGCTTGTGGAGGGCATTTTGGTTCAAGGAAAACTGTTGCAAAAATTCTGCAATGTGGATTTTATTAGCCAACACTATTCAAAGATGCTCATAAATATTGCTTAAGTTGTTTAAGATGTCAACAAATAGGAAGAATATCAAAAAGGAATATGATGCCTCTTAATCCTATTGTTGACGTTAAAATCTTTAATGTGTGGGGAATAGATTTTATGGGTCCATTTCCTATGTCTAATCAATTTAATTACATATTGTTGGGGGTGGATTATGTATCTAAATGGATAGAAGCTATTCCTACAAAAACTAATGACAACAAAGTGGTAATACAATTTATAAGAACCAATATATTTGCTAGATTTAGAATACCTAAAGCTATTATCAGTGATAGAGGAACTCATTTTTGTAATAGAAGTTTTGAAGCCTTAATAAAGAAATATGGAGTAAACCACAAAATTGCAACATCATATCATCCGCAAATAAGTGGACAAATAGAAAGTGCAAACAAACAAATTAAGTTAATCTTAGAAAAAGTAGTAAATTCTACTAGAACAGATTGGGCTAATAGATTGATAGATGTACTTTGGGCTTATAGAACTGCTTATAAAATAAGCTTAGGTATGTCACCTTTTCGGCTAGTATATGGAAAAAGTTGTCATTTACCTGCTAAAATAGAACATAAAGCTTATTGGGCATTAAAAACTCTGAATACTAATTTAATTCAAGCTTCTAAAAATAGAAAAATGCAACTAATTGAATTAGAAGAATTTAGAAATGAAGCTTATTCGAAGACTGTAAGAGAAAAAGAGAAAATGAAATTCTAGCATGATAGGAAAATTATTCCAAAAAGCTTTAAAATAGGACAAGAAGTATATCTTTATATGGCTAGACTCCATAACCATCTAGGAAAATTAAGATCTAGATGGGCTAGACCTTACATAGTTCGAAATATTTATCCTTATGGAGCTATTGAAATTGAAAATCCTAGAAATCAGAATATATTTAAAGTAAATGGACAAAGACTTAGACCTATTTTGAAAACACCAAAAAGCTCCTTTGGAATTATAGAAGAAGTCAGAGTAGTGGACTACTCGAGCTTTAATTAGTAAGAAATCAGTTTTTATGCTTATAAAAATAAAAAAAAATCGTTATGGTTCAACCGACTGGATCCATTGGTATGATCGGAACATAAAAAATATGTATATTAATTTTCAGAAAAAAATGTTGGTTTTACCGATACATAGTATCGGTTCAATCGAAAAAAAAATTAGGTCTGACCGAAACATAGTATCGGTTAAACCGGTAAAAACATAGAAACTATTATCTTAAGTATTATTATTATTATTATATATCTGTTTGTACGGGAAGTCTGTTGAGTTACGCTTAACTCAACGAGCTTACTCCGTTGAGTCTTGAGTTAGTCAATGAGCTTATTCCGTTGAGTTAACTGTAACTCAATAGAGTACTGTAGCTAAGACAATTAATCACATGAAGGAAAGGAAAAGAGAGAGTGCTTGAATGTCAAAAGGAGATTAAATCTAAAGTACCAATGTCAAAAGGGCCTGTGGAGCCAATTTTTATAGACTTGTTATCCGATTCTAAGGAGGAGCAGGAGCAACAGCAGCAAGAGCAAAGAGAAGAAGAAAAATAGGCTGAAATTAATCTGCAGCCTATACAAGAAGAAGAAACAGAAATTAGGGCAGAAACTGAATTGCCCGTGACTCCATCCCAATCTGTTACAGAATCAGAAAGAACAGTGACAGAACAGATTGGTAGTCAGGAGGAAGAAGAAAGAGTAGAAAATGAAGAGGCTGAAAGAAGCCATTTGTGTTAGGACCCTAGTATTTTGATAATGCAAAACCTACATGAGGAAACATATTGTATTTCACAGTTAAGTCAGTGCAACATTAGATCAGAAGGCAGATAGAACAAATTCCATGCAGACGAACAAATGGAGAAGGTTCCAGATGATACTGCCTTAAAGTTACAGGAAAATCGGATAGTTACAGGTCCAAAGAGTAAAACAGCAGCAAGTCCATCGGACAGTTAGAAGGATAACTATCTGATTTTACAAAGCCTTCAGAGAGTTATTTAATCAGACAATTAAGTTGGTTGAATGATCGGAGAGTTATGGAGTTAACTATCCGAAAGAAAAAGGAAAATTGGAAAGTTAGAAAGGCTAACTATCCGAAACTTAAGTCATTCAATAAACCACATGCAGAAATACAGAACAGTAGCTTAAAGGACTTGTCGGAGAGTTAGATAACTATCCGAGTTTTCTTTTCGGAGGGTTAGATAACTATTCGAGTTTTTGGTAAGTTACAAGCATAACTTTCCGGAACTTAAGTCATTTTATTACGCACGTGCAAAATAGAGAAGTCGGTAGTTGAAAGCTTAAAAGGGAAAATCGGAGAGTTAGATAACTATCCGAAATTTCAAAGAGAGTTTCGGTAAGTTACAGTTTAACTATCTGAAACTTAAGTTATTAAAATTGCCACGTGTAGAATTCTAGAAAGAAGATCATTTAAGTTTTCGGAGAGTTAGAAAGATAACTATTCGAAATTTCAAGAGAGTTTCGGTGAGTTACAGTTTAACTATCCGAAACTTAAGTCATTGAATTTTCCACATGCAGAATTCCAAACAGATGCTCAAATGGGTTTTCGGAGAGTTAGAAAGATAACTATTCGAAAAATGTGAAGTTTCGGTGAGTTACATTCTTAACTATCCAAAACTTAAGTTATTCTTTTATGCACGTGTAGAATTGAAGAGACAGTTGTTAGAGACTTAAAAGAAAGTTTGGAGAGTTATAGTAGTTAGCTATCCGAAAGTCAGGAGCTCTTTTTGGTAAGTTGAATACAAGACTCCGAACACTTGACATTACACGTGAGCAACTTAAAATCCTCACGTGACTTAGATAACAGAATTTGAGTGATGAATCGGTAAGTTATGGATGCTTTTTGGTAAGTTATTTTTATAACCATCCGAAAGCTTGAGATTTTCAGAAGGTTACTTACTGAACATCAGAGAGAATGGTAACTCACCATATTTAGGTCTGATTATTTACTAAGTACAGCAGAATACATCCGTTGAGGAGAAATTATGATCGTTGGATATTCAAGCATAAATACAGATAGATCTTTTAATATTCAATAGAGCTTACAAGTGAGATTACAAATACAATTACATACAAAGATATAGTATACATTGTAGATCAATTACTGATATAGAAGAAAGCTCAAATTCAGTTCAACAAAGAATCGATTGAAAGCTGGATTCACAAGAAGATTCTTAAAGCTCTCCATGTGCTGAAAGTCTGATCCAAGAAGGATCATTTGGTTTGTGGCTTCAACTTTAAAGCTTCATTCAGTTGTTGGTTTGAGTTTCGACCTGAAAACTCAAGAGGTTGGTTTTCTGAAGTTTATACCTGAAAACTTCTAGGTGTTGGTTTTCTAGAGTTTATACCTGAAAACTTCTAAGTGTTGGTTTCTAGAGTTTATACCTGAAAACTTCTAAGTGTTGGTTTTCTGGAGTTTATACCTGAAAACTTCTATGTGGTTGGTTCTTGCTTTGACCTGAAAGCAAGTGTGTAAGTGTTGAGACACTTAGTGAAGCCCAAGTGACCCTTGGGGGTTGTTTGGGTTTTCCCAGCACTATACTAGAAAAACTTGGATTTGTTACTTTTGTTTTTACTTAGTTAATTTATCTTTATGCCTATTCTTTCTTTTAAAAGTAAACAAACAACCTTTAATACAATTTAGATATTAATTCCAATTTGTACTTTAATTGCAAGTGCACAGTGTCTATTGTATCAGTGTGCAAGTATAGGTCGATCCCACAGGGAATTGCTAACGAACTTGAGAACTATTTGCTTGCTAAAAATCAAATTTATATATTCAATAAGCTCTCCGTTGAATTATAGTTAACTCAATAGACTAAGTTCCGCAAATTCCGCAAATTAGTTTTCTCTGTTTGTAGTTATGAAATTGTATAGATGAAACATGATATCGATATATAATTGCATCTACAATTTCTAAGGAGAATTGAATTGTATATTGTAATTGAAACCTTGAATAAAAATGATTTTATGGAAACAATGTCTTGACTTGTTTTTGAGTTTTAAAGTTTCAATTATATTCGAAAATATTGAAAAACACAATTCACCCCCCTCTTGTGTAGCCATATGATCCTACAAGTGGTATCAGAGCTTTGTTAATAATCTTTGATATAAAATCGATACTAACTTATTTAATATCACTGCTTATTCTACCTTCCTTATTTTTAAACAGAAATTAATATTTGAGCATATGTTTAACTTTCTTGATTTAAGGCTCAAGTTGTTTTAAAGTTTTTAGATTGTTTAAAATCAAATAGGTTGAAAAATCCAAGGTAAGATGGTTATTGGAAATGGTAATTTTTCTTTATATAAAGGCTAAAATCTTAATCGTCCTCCTTTATTTGATGGAATATATTTTGAATATTGGAAATATAGGATGACTATTTTTCTTCAAAGTATAGATCATAAGTTGTGGTTCATGATTTCTAAATTATATACTCCATTATCTACCCCTTATAATTCTTGGATAATTACTGAAAAAAAAAATGAAACTCTAAATGCTAAGGGCTTAAATATTTTATTTTGTGCATTGAGTTATGAACAATTCAATAAAGTGTTGGCATATAAATCTGCTTATGAGGTGTGGCATGCATTAGAAGTTTCACATGAAGGTACTTCTCAAGTTAAAGAGACTAAAATAAACATGTTGATTCATAAGTATGAACTCTTTAAGATGCATGAAGACAAAAGTATTTCTGAGAAGTTTTCCAGATTTCTTGATATCATAAACTCTTTAAAATGCTTAGGAAAGAATTTTGAATAGAAGGATTTGGTGAGGAAAATTCTCAGATCCCTAAGTTCTAAATGGTCTCAGAAAGTAACATCAATTGAGGAATCACAAGATTTAAATGTTTATACCATGAATGAACTTATAGGAAACTTAACATCTTATGAAGTTCAATTAAATGAATCATTAAGTCACAACAAACTAAAAATGAAGAAAGAAATAGACTTTGAAATTAATTCAGATTCTGATATATCTACTGATTATGATGAGGATTTGATTTTGTTGATTAGGAAATTTAAAAAAGCATGGAAAGCTAGGAAACAGCAAAGGAACAAGAATGATAAACCCTCAACGTCATAATCACTAAATGACAAGAATTCTTCATCCAAAAAGTATGTATGTTACAACTGCAAGAAACCTGGACATCTTTCTCCAAATTGTCCTATAAGGAAAAATGAAAAGCAAAGTAGGACAAATCAGAAGAAGACGACTCAAAAAACTCAAAAAAAGTTTTACAAGAAAAAGGCTTTGAAGGTCACTTGGGATGACATGTCTGAAGAGTTTGAATTTGAGGAATCATCATCAAAATCTTCACATTCAGAAGGAGAAAAAGAGTTAGAAGATGTTGCTCATGTGTGTTTCATGGTAGATGAGTCTGAGGTAATATTTGATCCTGAAAGTCATTCAGATTTTAACTTTGATGAATTATTATGTGCTTATCATGCATTATTACAAAAACTTAAAGTTTGTAAACTAGAAAATAAGAATATTAGAAACTCTTTATCCATTGTGGAAGAAGAAAATTGTTTCCTATCTACTACTTTAGAAAAGTTTATATGTGATAATGAAAATCATGCTAGAGATTTGCATAAATTTAGATTTAATGAATGTGTCTTGCATGAACAAATACAGAATACAAATGTTGAAAAATTAAAGATAGAATCTGAAAATGAAATGTTGAGAAACAATATAAATGAACTTGAATTAGAGATAGATAAATTAAAATTGAGAGAGCTAGATTTAAATTCTACCATTGAGAAATGGAATTTAAGTCAAACTAAGTTAGACAAACTAACTAGTACCTTTCCGGTGTCATATAAATTTGGCTTAGGATTTGATTATCCTGAATATCCTGAATCTCAAGCCAATAAAAGATTTGTTAGTTGTAGTTCAAGTAAATCTAAGACTAAAATTCCTTTTATCATGAAACAAGGTAATAAATATGTAGAAGTAGGTACTCCAAGGGATGAATCATGTAGTAATAATATAAATCAATGTGATTTGTCAAAATGTACTTCTAACATGATTATAAATGTTTCTAAAAATCTTGTTTCTTGTTTTGGAAATTCAATTACTAATGTTTCTAAAATTTCAGACAATTGTAGTAAATTGGAAATTAAGAAACCCGAGCATGTAATTCAAAACACTAGTGTTAGACCAATTACTCATTCTGCATGTTCTTTATCTGAAAATTTATGTGTAGAAATAGATTTTGTATGTATTGAAAATTTAAATGAAAGTACAAAATCTTGGTATGAACTTACTAAAATGTATGAGCATGACCAAAATAAATTAACATCTTATAAAAATCGGTTTGGTCTTGATTATACTACACCTGAAAACAAAAAGAATGATTATAAGAGCAATAATGCTATAAGTAAGTATGATGCAAATGATAAGTCTATAGTACTTACAACTAATAAGAATGTAAATGATAATGTTAAACTATTTTTAAACAAAAAGAAGAAATATGCGTTTAATGAACTTGGTCCTCAACAACATTGGATACCAAGAAAAAGTTTTTCTTAATTTGTTGAATGTTATAAAACTAACTGAAAATGGATATTATGTGATGTTTAAAGATAATGTATGAAAAATTATTGATAAAAATACAAATGAAATTAAGTTTATTGCTAAAAGAAAAGGTTCTATATTATTTTATCTTTACCTTCTAGTGTAGTTGATTTAAATTCATGTTTCCTAGCTGAAACTAGTGATGCATATCTATGGCATAGAAGGATTGGGCATATAAATATGAAACTATTACATAAACTATTTAGAAAACATTTAGTGAGAGGTTTACCAAAGATTAAATACTCAAAGGACTTTATGTGTGATGCATGTAAGTTAGGTAAACTTTATAAAAACTCTTTTAAATCCAAAACTGATATTTCAAGCAAGAGAGTCTTAGAACTTATACATATGGATCTATTTGGACCAACAAGAATCATGAGTCTTGGTGGTAAACGGTACGTATTTGTTTTAGTAGATAACTTCTCTAGATACACTTGGGTATATTTTCTAGCATTTAAGACAGAAGTTTTTGAAAAATTTAAAATGTTTTGCAATTTTGTTCAAAATGAACAAAGTGTCTCTATTCAAAAACTTAGGAGTGATCATGGTACTGAATTTGATAATGATCAAATGGATCATTATTGTATAGATCATGGCATTGATCATAGTTTTTCTTTTCCGAGAGCACCGTCTCAAAATGGTGTTGTTGAGAGAAAGAATAGATCACTTCAAGAAATGACCAGAACTATGTTGAAGGAACATAAGTTACCTCAAAATCTTTGGGCTGAAGCAATGAATACAGCTTGTTATGTTATTAACAGAAGTCACTTAATACCTTGTGTTAATAAAACTTCTTATGAAATTATGTTTAATAGGGTTCCAAAAATTTCCTATATGAAACCATTTGGCTGCAAGTGTTTTATTCTTAATACTAAGGATAAAAGGGATAAATTTCAAGCCAAATCGGATGAAAGAATTTTTGTAGGTTACTCTACTAGAAGTAAAACCTATAGAGTATATAAGAAAACTTCTAGAACTATTGAAGAAGACCTCCAATGGTTGGTGATTATGGTGGTGGTAACGATGGTTGGTGTGATACTTCGAAGAATTGCCAATACTATCTACAGAAAGCTCGGTGCTCCTCTGTATACACTAGCCGTCCATCGATCACACACTTTTTCTTCTTTTTCTTCTTTTCTTTTATATTTCTTTAGTAGTAACTACTTATGCTTCAATGGTCAGTTGGATTTCCTTCATTCATATCAACGGCGATGCTTTCTTCTCCCAACGCGATACATGCAGTCGTGGTTTTTTTCTTCCAACTGTCTTGTTTCTGCAACCGTTACAGTGGCATATTAGAAAATAAATAGTCCGTGGAGTTACAAATAACTCAACGAACTTTCTTTGTTGATTTAACTATAAAACACGTGCATAAATTTAACTATCCGATGCTCAAGTGCATTTCAGATACTTATAAACTTAACTCTCCGATCTTAGATGCATTTCGGATAGTTAGAGATAACTCACCAATATATAACTTAAGTAAATCTACCAGATCTCAACATGTGTCAGCAGCAGTTTCATCATAAAATAACATTTCGGAGAGTTACAGAGCTAACTATCCAATGCTTAGATGCATTTCGGATAGTTAGAGATAACTCACTGAAAATCCACTTAAGTCACTTTCTCAGAACATGACATGTGTCCTCAGCTATTTTATAAATAAAAAGAGATTTCGGAGAGTTATACATATAACTGTCCGATGCCTAGCTGCAATTTTAGATAGTTATAGATAACTCACTGAAATTTCACTTAAGTCATGCATTATGGTTTCGACACGTGTACTTTAGGAAATAATAAAATATTCTTTCAAAACATAACTATTTAGTAATTTAAACATAACTATCCGACATGTTCGATCTATTAAACATAACTGTCCGAAATATGTTCGGTATGTTAAACATAACTGTCCGAATTATCAGAAAATTTGGATACTTAAGAATTTCATAGCCTACAACTTACCGACAGTTCAGAAATGTACTAAATTGACATTAATTCCCCAAAATTAAGTAGATTCTTCAATTCAAGTATATAACAGTGCAATTATAACATAATGACTTAATTCTTATATGATATGCTAAATATTATGCAATTAACCATCATTTAATCGTTAATAATATGCACTTTTTCATTCTAAATAAACAACCACTTGGATTTGAAGATATTAAAAATCTTGACTTTGTGTGTAAATTGAAGAAAGCCTTATATGGTTTGAAGCAAGCACCTAGATCATGGTATGAAAGATTATCTACTTTTTTAATAGAAAAAGGCTATATCATGAGAAAAGTGGATCATACTCTATTTATCAAGAGAGATGGTGAAGATCAGATTGTTGTTCAAATATATGTGGATGATATAATCTTTGGAGCAACCTCTGATAAGTTGATAAAAATATTCTCTAAAGAAATGACTAATCAGTTTGAAATGAGTATGATAGGAGAACTTTCATATTTTCTAGGACTTCAAATTAAGCAAATAGATAAAGGTATTTTTTTAAATCATGAAAAATATGCAGATGAAATGCTTAAGAAATTTAATTTTAATGATACAAGGATTCGAGGAACTCCTATGACTACTTCTTTAAAGTTAGATATTGATGACATAGGAAAATCAATAGATCAAAGAAAATACAGAAGTATGATTGGTTCTTTACTTTATTTGACTACTAGTAGACTTGATATTATGTTTGCTGTGTGTGTTTGTGCTAGATTTCAATCTAATCCTAAAGAATTACACTCAATTATAGTTAAAAGAATATTTAGATATATACAAGGAACTAAAAATTTCAGACTGTATTATTCTAAGGATAGTTCAATAGATCTCATAGGATATACTGATGCTGATTATGTAGGATCTAAATCTGATAGAAAGAGTACCAGTGGCACATGTCAATTATTGAGAAATAATTTGGTGTCATGGTTTAGTAAAAAGCAAAACTGTGTAGCACTTTCTACTACAGAAGTTGAATATGTTGCTACTGCACTATGTTGCACTCAGATTCTGTAGATAAGGCAAACTTTAGAAGATTTTGGATTATCTTATGATACAACTGAGATTTATTGTGACAGTAGTTCTACAATAAATCTTTCCAAAAATCCTGTATTACATTCAAGAGTAAAGCATATAGAGGTTAGACATCATTTTCTAAGAGATAACGTAATTAAAGGAAAAATTAAATTAGAATTTGTGTCTAGTAAAAATCAATTAGTTGATATATTTACAAAACCTCTAGACGAAAATACATTCTGCAACATTTGGGTATTTGTAGGCTATGTGATGTGTAAAATGCTTAAACTCCACATAAAAAGATAAATAGTATTGATGATGTTGTTCACCTCATAGATATTATATACTTATCATAAATATCTAAAGTAATATCTAAAGTGCTGCTTAAGATACTATGTATTTATTGTAAAATCATAGTAGTATCTTATTGATTTTAAGTAGTTTATCAATTTTAATGGTTTTTACGATTTTAAGTGGAAGTGTAAATGAAAAACATAAAATACTTTTGACATTCTGAAATTTTCATTAAGTGTTTTCTTTGAATCAAGGAAAGTGCATATGAACATGCATAAATTTTACTTAATTGATTAAACTTGTAGAATAAGTTAAATGTAACTCATCTTAAACTGTTAATCAAAAGTATAAGCTTATTGAAACTGATTCATATTCTCAGTAAAATCATAAAAGTAAAAATTGTATGAGATTTGTGTTTTATTGCATTTGTATTATTTGAATACATATATATTGTGCTTAAAATGAAAAGTGCTTACGAAGTGAAAATCTTTGAGAGTTTATTGATCAGTTTGATCACAAGCCTTTTGTACTTGAGCAGATAGGTATGTAAGGATTGTTGTCTTGAAAAAGGATTCTTTAAATCTGGCAACCTAAGGTCCTGATCAGATCTGGGATTGTTGACTGAAAGCTCATTACATGGGTACATTAGAAAGCTCTTGTATGATTCAAGCTTTTCAAACTAACTTTTAAAGAAAATTATCAATATTTATTGTTTTGAAAAGAAAAAGTTGTTTCATTAATTACAGATATCTTTGAATCACATATAGTTTCTACGAATATGACTACTGATTTATTGAATCAACATTAGTACTTTTGAAAACGTTTATTTTAGATACATTCTTTTATTCTCCTTGAATTAATTATATAGAGTTCAAAGTTGTGTTTTGATTCATATACAGTAGGAATTGATTCTGGAAATCATTTTTGATGAAGTTAGAATAACGGAAGTTTCTGAAAAGAAAATTTAAAAGTATAGTTCTACTTAGCATCTATTGTTATACAAGTATATTTTGTATGTTATTGAATATATAAGAAGTATATTTGTAGGGGGAGGATTAACAATGTCCAAAAACAGATTAATATAATTTAGAATACAAATCTTGGTTAATCTGAATTAATGTCCTCTTAAAATCTTGATGAAATAATTTAAAAAGACAAACAAACTATTTTAGATTCAAAGGATAGGAATGTTAGAATAGTTTACAATGTTCTCAAGAAAATGATAAGGTATAGCTATTGTGATGTGTTTGGAACGTTTCAGTTGGAAGCATCCAAAAATTGTTTTAAATGTACTAACTAGACGTTATGTTAGATAAGGTAACGTGTAAAAATGCCTCTAGACAGCGTTTTACTCGTTAGGTTAGTTAACTCAATGAGTTATACTTGAATATTTCAAGTACCTTGATTGAATAAACTTTATTCAATATTTATTTAATATCTAAACCTGACTTCTCTTCACGTTGAGTTATCCGCCTAAAACCCTATTTAAACACTTATTACATAGGCACTTAGGTTATTTGTAAACTTTGTCAAGAAACTATTTCTCGCTTGTTGCTGTTACAACTTGCGACGATGGTCTCCAAGTTCTACAAAGGTCGTGGAAAAGGAAAAGGCAAAAGCAGAGGAGATGCAAAAGGAAAAGAAATAGAAAATGATGAAGTTCCACACATTTAGTTCAAGAAAATATTTCGAGTGGACAAAAGGTTAGCAGAAATTTATAGAGATTACTTCTTTTCTGAAGAAATACTAGATGAAGTTAGACAAGAACTTCAACATACTGATGCAAATATTATCTACATGGGAATTCAAAGTAAATATGATAGAGAATATCGTATGAAATGTGTTGAGATTGCATTTTTGGAACAGTATGCAAAATATTTGGAAAAAGGTGTAGGTTCTTCAACTAGAACTCCTCAAATACCAATAAACGGTACAAGACTACAACCATTTGAGGAAGAGCATGAATTAGTTATCCCTACTCCTTTATATTCAAAACAATTAGAATCAAATATTGCTATTGATAAAAGAAAAGTTGAAAGTCTTCGAAAGGCTATAGCAATAGAAAGTGTCTTTGAAGAACTAAAGTAGAAAACTTTTATGAAGCAATTTGAAAAGAAAACAGCAATACTTGAAGAGGAGAAATAGAGATGTTATAGTAGAAGGAAAGTTAGAAAAATTATGTCTAAGGAAACAAAGTCTATTGAAAATGGAAAATTAGTTGAAAATTTATTTCCAAAGGACAATGTATGTTTAGGCATTGTACCTTATTGTGCATCTGATAAACTCATCAGTTCCAAACATATTGAAACTGATGAAGATAATGTGACTTTATTTCCCTTACTAGAAAGCTTGAGAAGAAATACAAGTCAAATATGAGCTCAAGTTTTTCTATTAGTACAAGTCCTGATGATGCAGAAATTGAGAAATTAGAGCATCAGGCACTTGACATTGAACAAGTTATTGCAGATATAATTGAAAATGTTGAGGAGGTAACTAGTTCACAGGCTGAATTGTCTGGAGTAGTAGATATTGAAAATGTTAAGACTCTAGAAGAGCTAAAAGTTAACCAACCTTCTTCAGAATCTATAGAAGCAGAGCTAGGGAATTGATAGCATGTCTTAATGGAAATATCTATTGAACAAAATGAACAATTTCAGATAGATACACCGGTTGTAGAATTTGTGGAAAAATTGAACTCTAAAGATTCTATAGAGACTGAACAGATGAATGTTGAGCATATTGAAAATGTTCCTTACACTGTTGAAGCTGAAGAATCAAGCTTACCTGAGCAGCTTCAAGATAATATTTTGACAGAGGAACAAAATGACATTCATTTTGTAGAAGAGATTCCTGAAGATGAAATAAATTTAGAATCACAGCTTTAGGTATGACCTTCTTTGTGTACAGTATTACAAATTCAAGGTAATTCAATTCATTTTAGATATGAAGAAGCATTGCAGAAATACAATAATCTGATTACATGTCAGATTCTACATGCTCGTCCAATAAAATTCAGAAATTTGATGGAAATAAGAGATCTATTTGAGTTTCAAGGCTTCATTCAATTCTTGTCAGTTGGAACGAAATGGAAGCAATACAAAGAACTTATTGCAGCTTTTTATAGCAATCTGGTCAAGAATGACAATATACTGAAAACTCAAATAAATCAACAAGAGTTCACATTGTATCCTTAGTTAATTTTTGATGTTTTGGGATTAAAAAATGAAGGTGTTGTTACTAACAAATTTGACATTATTAGAGAACTGGAATAGAACATTTAGTCTTTATAAAAAATTCCAGATATATATTCTAAAATGAGATTAATGGAAAATATGAATGTAGAGGCAAGGTTCATTGCAAATATATTGCATGCAAATTTATTTCAAAGAGTTGGACACAATTTGGAAGTCAGCAGAAGCTGTTTATATGCAACTTATGGCCTACTGAATAGAATTAAAATCAATTGGTTTGATGTTTTCACTTCTCAACTACAACATATGAGTTCAAAGTTATTTTTTGGTGATGCTGTATGTAGACTCATTGCAAGCCAATTGAATTTATCTGATTGACCCTTTGAAACTAAAGGCATGAGAGCATTTAGTGTAAAAGATTTTGTTGAGTATTTTTGTTTTGATGATGTGTGCTGAATGAAAATAATCATATTTGCTCAATTACTATTGCTTGTGAAAAGAAATTAAAATCATCAATTAATACAGAAAAAGCTTACTGATATAAATACTTGTCTGTATTGGATTTGAAGTTAATATCTAGTCGTTTCATTGCGTTAATTTCTCATTTAGCTAAACGTTAAGTTAACATGCGTTTTTATTGAAAAGCATGATATGTTTTAATGTTATATCTTCTGTATCATGAACAGTGTACGTTTAGACAACTCGTTAAGTTAGAGTTTTGTTTGTATAGAGGTCATGTGAGAACTCGTTAAGTTAGAGGCTTAAAGGTTAAAATAGGTCACGTGATAACTCGTTAAGTTAGTGAGTAAAAGAAGAGACAAACTCGTTAAGTTAGTGTTATACACGTGGTGAAATTATAAGTTACGAATGTTGTATTGTATCACGTGAGGTGCACATGTTTAACTCGTTAAGTTAACATAACTAAACGCGTTGAGTTGCTATATTGAACACTAAGGCAACGCGTTAGGTTAGCGTTATAAACTTAAGTTGTTATTTTTTACACGTGGTAAAATTGTTATTATAAAAATATTTATTTATTACTGGTTCATTGAGATATCATAACACAACGGAGATGGTTCGTTGAGTTATCATAACACAACGGAGATGGTTCGTTGAGATAGCATAACACTACGGACTTAGTTCGTTGAGTTAGCTAAAGTACTTGTCACGTGAAATGGCACATGAGGAACTCGTTAAGTTAGAAATGTTAAGTTATATATATGCTTGTGTTACTCGTTTAGTTAACATTAAAGTAACGACTTCTTATTACACTGATGAAAAAACTTTTGGACGAGAAAGTTTATTTTGTAGGAAATTTTTCAGAGATCTAGGACTGATGATTAAAGAAAATTTGAAATATAAACGTGGGTTAGAACGTGTGCGTTTCGATGAAGGAAAAAGAAAAGATGTGGAAAAGTGGAAAACTGGTAGTGGTTAAACGTGAAGGATATGCCTGAAATGAAGATACAGTATAAAAGACATAGAATTCTCGTTGATCAATTTATCATTGCACAAAAAATGAAAAATCTTTTCAAGGATCAGACCATCTCTGCACACCTAAAGAAAAATCTTTTTCAGGGATCAAAAACACCTTTTCGGGAAAAATCTCTCAAGTGGAAGAAAGTTCAGTGAAGCATAAAAAGGTAAGATTTTCGTCACTGAAGATTTGAAGTATCAGAAGAAAGCAAATTCGGTGAAGCATGAAAAGGCAAGATATTCGTCACTGAAGAATTGCTGAAGAAAAAAAAGAAGAAGAATGATCTCAAATAGGGAGAAATGTTTTAAATTCCGCAAATTAGTTTTCTTTGTTTGTAGTTATGAAATTGTTTAGATGATACATGGTATTGAAATATAATTGCATCTACAATTTCTGAGGAGAATTAAATTGTATATTGTAATTGAAACCTTGAATAAAAATGATTTTATGAAAACAATGTCTCGACTTATTTTTGAGTATTAAAGTTTCAATTATATTTCAGAAAATATTAAAAATACACAATTCACCCCCCTCTTGTGTAGCCATACGATCCTATAGATTTGCAATGATTCCAGCTCAGCATAAACCTCAACGACAACAACAACAACAACAACTTGATTGTACAGACCATATACAACAACAACAAAGTTATTCAGTTCAAGTAGAACATCAAACCTAGCTACCTCCTGACTTAGATGCAGTGCTTAACGACATCAGAAATGATATTAGGCATCTAGGAGATAAAATATGTAATGCTACAAGTGATATACTTAGGAGGGGATGATAACTATTTTTGTTTGTTTCTGAATACAAAATGTAATTTTTGTATTCCTTGTTTGATTCATTGAACAATACATTTGTTTCTATAAATATATTCTATTTTTATTATTGTTTACAGAAAGAGTTATTGTAAATATATATCTTACTATATATATATTCTCTATAATTATCTTTTTGATTAATGACAAAAAGGGGGAGAAATATTATAAAAAGATGATTATGATTTTAATTGCATATATTATAAAGAGAGATGATATTTAAATGGTTATTGTAATCTGACAAATGATAATTAGAAAACTGATACTTATATAATTATTGACATCTGAAAGTTTTTGTTTTGAGAGGTGAAATTTACACAAACAATAGAAATAAACTTAAGTAAACTTAAGTCAACAAACTTGTTTGTTGAATGAAAAGTTAACCCAATGAAGGTGCTTTGTTGAGTTAAACATATTTCATAATTGATTTCATATGGTTTTGTCATCATCAAAAAGGGGAAGATTGTTGAGTATTTTGTTTTGATGATGTGTGTTGAATGAAAATAATCATATTTGCTCAATTAATATTGCTTGTCAAAAGAAATGAAAATCATCAATTAATACAAAAAAGCTTACTGACATAAATACTTGTCTGTATTAGATCTGAAATTATAATAAGTTAATAACCAGTCGTTTCATTGCAATAATTTCTCATTTAACTAATCGTTAAGTTAACGTGTGTTTTTATTGAAAATCATGATATGTTTTAAAGTTATATCTTTTGTATCATGAACAGTGCACGTTAAGACAACTCGTTAAGTTAGAGTGTTATTTGTATAGAGGTCACGTGAGAACTCGTTAAGTTAGAGACATAAAACTTGTTCGTGTTTTCCCAACACTACACTAGAAAAACTTGGATTTGTTACTTCTATTTTTACTTAGTTAATTTATCTTTATGCCTATTCTTTCTTTTAGAAGTAAACAAACAACCTTTAATACAATTTAGATATTAATTCCAATTTGTACTTAAACTGCAAGTGCATAGTGTCTATTGTATCAGTGTGCAAGTACAGGTCGATCCCACAGGGAATTGTTGACGAATTTAAGAAATGTTTGATTGTGAACAATTCAAATTTATATTCAATAAGCACTCCGTTGAGTTGCAGTTAACTCAACGGACTAAGTTCGTTGAGTTATGGATAACTCAATGGACTATCCTCGTGGACTTAAGTTAACTCCACGAGCCTGTCTCTTCTTTATAATACTACTAATTACAGAGGAATTCGGCCAACCATTGGGCGATTCCATAGATTGTAAATAACATCAATTAAGCTTTTTAATGCTAGTTAACATTGGATTTATCATTATGCAATACTAACATTCAGATGATTCAAACAGTAACCATTAAAATCTTTAAGTTGTTTTGTACGAACCGATTTCAGTAAACTGTAAAATTAAAACTAACATAAAACAATCATAAAATTGATACAGATAACATTAATCACGATACAACACCGACAATACAATACTCAAATACAACATACAAACAAAGATAAATTGTTTTTGGTATTTTTGTTTTGATGTGATGGACAAAAGGTGAAATGTAAAGTAATTTCACTTGACAGTAAATACTTCTGACACTACTTGCAATGCGATTACACCACTGAAAATTGAACCACTTACAATTCTGTCTCCTCTCCCTATAGAATTGCGAGTCCAGAATTGCAAGATGATCTCCTCTTCAGCATACAGACATCAACTCGAAGCCAAGGCTAAAAGCTTTACGATCTCCTGAAATATGAGTCGGCGCTTGGTGAAAATGTCTTCCCTTCCCGCGACACGATCACTCCTCACAATGGTTGTCAAGCAATGTGTTTGGCTCGGAATCGACCCGACATCAGGCAAGTATCCTCACAGACCTCCGATGATTGGTGATTATGGTGGTGATACGATGGTTGGTGTGATACTTCGGAGAATCGCCGATACTATCTGCAGAAATCTCGGTGCTCCTCCTCTATATACACTGGCCGTCCATCGATCACACCCTTTCTTTTTTTTCTTCTTTTCTTTTATATTTCTTCAGTGGTAACTACTTCTACTTGAATGGTCGGTTGGATTTCCTTCCTTCAGATCAACGGCGATGATTTCTTTCTCCCTACGCGATTGAATTCCTGCGTGATACGTGCAAACGTGGTTTTTCCTTCCAACTGTCTTTTCCTACAACCGCTACAGTGGCATATTAGAAAATATATAGTCCGTGGAGTTACAGATAACTCAACGGATTTCCTTTGTTGATTTAACTATAAAACACGTGCAAAAATAACAACTTAAGTTTATAACGCTAACCTAACGCGTTGCCTTAGTGTATTTTCATGTAACTCAACATGTGTAGTTATACTAACTTAACGAGTTATAACGTAAGTAAATCTACCAACTCTCAAGACGTGTCAGCAACAGTTTAAACATAAAATAACATTTCGGAGAGTTACAAGTATAACTATCCGATGCTCAGATGCATTTTCGGATACATAAGAATTTCACAGTCTGCAATTTACCGATAGTTCATAAATGTACTAAATTAACATTAATTCCCCAAAATTAAGCAGATTCTTCAATTAAAGCATATAACAGTGCAATTATAACATAATGGCTTAATTCTCATATGATAAGCTAAATATTATGTAATTAACCATCATTTAACCATTAATAATATGCACTTTTTCATTCTAAACACTTCCCCCATACCTAAATTTTGCTAGTCCCTTAGCAAACTAAGATTTAATTAATTGGTCTTTCAAAAAGTGCTAGAATTAATTCTCCCCCTTTTTTTTTTTCTTCTTCTGTTTAGCATAAACATATATTCTGTATGTTTCAGTAATCAACCTGCAAAGATATTTAGAATATATGTAAATTACATACAAAGTATATCATCTTCATATAGGTGTTAATTATATTATCGTTTGTTCTTCTTTTCATCATCTCTAATCCTGAATTTTCCAATAAGTTTTTCCAGAAGAAATTTCAACAACATACAAATTAAAGTACAATCCAATTCAATCTGATTAAGACAAGTAGAATAAAGAATTGTATTTCCATTAAACAACTTCAAAAGTCAATTCCAGATTCATATTTCAGCAATTCTAGATAACAGAAAATATACTCGATTCATAAGATATCTGTATTTCACAAAACACTTGTATCTTTTTAGAACAGTATATGTTTTTTTTTTTTTTTGTACTTTAAAAGTTAATTTGACAAGCTTGAATCATGCAAGAGCTTTCTAATGTACCCATGTAACGAGATTTCAGTCAACAATCCTAGATCTGATCAAGATCTTAGGTTGCCAGATTTTCAGAGTCCTTTTTTAGGTCAACAATCCTTACATACCTATCTGCTCAAGTACAAAAGGCTCGTGATCAAACTAAGTCAATAAACTCTCAAGGTTTTTTTTTTTTTTTTTCTAAAAATAAATGCACACACAAAACAAAGCATTAATCACATACTGTATATGCACGTATTTTATTAATATAGATGCAGTAAAACACCAATCTCATATAATCCTACTTCTATCATTTACTAAAGATATGAATCCATAACAATAAGTTCATACTTTATCTGTAGTTTAATAAGATCTACACATAAATCATTCTACAAGTTCAATCAGTCAAAGTAAATGTATCTTTCATCATATGTTTTTCATTTAATCTAGAATTCACATCTCAGCTCCTTCAGGACTTTAGATAATTTTCTGATTAAGCATTAAATATTCTGATTTCATTTTAAAATCGTGAAACTATTAAACTCATGAAATTCAGAAAAATCATAAGATACTATATCTAGATTTACATAAATAATAAATTCTATAGAATCTTCTATAGCCTTCTAAATATAACATTCAAGCAGTTTATAAAAATTTTACAGTCTTAATTATCGGATAGTTACAGCAAGTTCATAAAAATTTTCAATTTCCTCAAAACTTTGCAGTACCATTTTAATTCCTTTAATTAACAAACTTATATGGTTGTTACTTTAGTTACCTCCCCCCATACCTACATTTTGCATTGTCCTCAATGTAAAAGATTTGACAATAAGTACAGTAATTATAGCAGGCATGAATAAAGTTTTGTTTGATTTAAAATTTAGGATAAGTAATTGGTTACATACCTTGTTCCATTTGTATCTCTTTCTGCATATTTCGATTTTTGATTCTGAAAAACTTTTCATTCCTAGATAAACACAGAATATAAAACAAAATAACATTTAACAAGTATTAATAAATCAGTGTCTTGTGTGGAACCCAGGTTTCTATGCCTTTGGTGGCTCACAAGCAAGTCAGTTGGTTTCCTAGAACAGATACCAACAAACTGGATTGATATTTTGTTTTGTTTGTTTTTTTTTTTGTTGTTGTTTTTTTTTTTTATAAAATGAACATGAAAAACTTCAAAATTCCTTTTTTTAAAAAATAAAATAAAAATAAATGTAGAATACACAACATTAAACACACAAAATCACAACTTAAGAACATGATTGAAAAGTAGAAACAAATGGAATAAATGTATCAATCCAAGCAAACTTTTTAGGCATAGTTTTTCTTGCTATTAATTCTGTTTTAATGCAGTTCTTGGTCCTTTTTAATTTGTAAACATGCAATATATTATAAATTCCAAATAGGAGTGTATTACCATTAATGATATGTAATGCAGAAAGGGATCCTTTTTGGTTCCAGGGTAATGTAGCAGTTTCTATTTCTACATCTATTTCAATATACTCCTCTTCCCACTTCCATTCATTCATGTCTTCCATAATCCATATTTGAAATTTCATCAGTTCTTCCCACCATCTTATCAGACATAAAGTAGGATCATCTTTTTCATTATACCACATTCCTATTTGAATTTTATTAAATTTTTTAGATGGTGGTTTAGCTATTTCACTCGGTATAGGTAAAATTTCTGTATAATCATCATAACTGTCTATGCTCACTATGTATAAATCAGATCTATATGCTATTGATATCTCCGTGACTAAATAAATATAACCATCAAGTATGACATGTGTTTGGTTAATTAATGATTTCTGTCCTAGATATATTATAATGTTTTCATTCCAAGATCTGTTAAGAAAAGTATACACACTTAAGCGTAAATCTTCACCCCAATTTCCTATAGGTCTCCAATAATATAATTTTTCAGGAATTGCAGAATTTTTATCAGAAAATATTAAAGCTGACCCATAATTTTCAGTTGGTGCTTCAAATATATTAGGTCTTCCTATATTACATTCTTCTCCTGTTATAGGATTTCTTATCAAAATCTTAGGTAATGATAAACTTGCATACCTTGGTCTCATCTTGTATATGATTAATCATTCATCTATCCCCATAATATGACTCATTCCTTCTAATGCATTGGGTGGAGTTCCAGTAGTTTCTTCCATAGCTAGATATTCATGGGTATTTGAACTACAATTAAATGACCTCCATATGAATCCATCTCTAATCTTAGTCATTTTTGCAGCTTGTAGTCCCTGAAAATATTTTTCTTCAATACAGTCTTTAATTTCCTTTGATACACAACACATCTTGCACAGATCTTTAGCTGACAAGTTACTTAGTATTTTCCTTTGTGCATCCAACGGTAATTGCATTAATTCCATTTGTCGATTCTGTAAAATAAAAACAAAAATTTAGCAGAGACAAAAATTAACATCACTACTGCACACCCTCGTGGAGTTAAGGCATAACTCAACGGACTAAGTTCGTTGAGTTAAAAATTAACTCTACGATACTATTAACTTAAAATAAAAATAAAAACATATATACATACAGATAGTTTCTTTAGATATGCTGCTTCATTCAGTTACCCTCCTAGAAGAGGTATCAATTTCATTAACCGTACTATTGACAAGATTAGGTATAGCTTGTATTGGCAATCCTCTAGTAGGTCTAACTTCCTTTGGTTCCTTGTATCTAAGTGGTATATTTCTATTCTAATTTTGATTTACAGCATTTCCAAATATAAATTCTAGACGATTGTTTACTTGTTGGATTATCTTTTCTAATTTCTCTATTCTAGCTCCTTGTTCAATTAATACTTCATAACTTATGTTCTTCTCATTTATATTTTCTCCTCCCTAGAAATTGTTGTTTCTCCAAGATAAATTCAGGTGATTTCTTCAATTAGGATTATAAGAATTTCCCAAGTTATCTCTCTGGTTTCTAGCATAAATAATATCTAAGTCATTTATGTTTGTATTCTTTTCTGCTAGCTTTTGATTTAATGATAACTCTTCTATTTTCTTTGTTAATTCATTTAATTTCACCTCAAGCATAGTATTGGAATCTATTTCATGCATTCCTCTTGGCAATAATTTTTTATCTACAATAGCTTCAGCCGAATTTTCCCATTGTGCAGTTCTTTTTGCAAAATTTTCTAAATATGCCCATGCTTCTTCACTACATAATTTTAAAAATCCATTTTGACAAGTAGATTCTAATAAAGATTTCGTTGAAACATCTATGCCTTCATAAATTATGCCTATTAATTATGCTTTACTCATTGCATGATGTGGACATTGAGTCAGTAAATCTTTAAATCTTTTAAAATATTTCCAAAATGATTCACCCTATTTTTGGCTACACATTAATATTTCTTTCTTCTTTTTAATCGTTTGATGTGTTGGATAGTATTTTTTCAGAAAAACAGAGCAAAATTCAGTCCATGTAGAAATTGAATCAGGCGATAGAGTATATAACCATCTCTTAGCTGTATCTTTTAAAGCAAAAGGGATATATCTAAGTTTAATAGCATCTATACTCATGTTCGGCATTCTCATCATTTGACAAACTTTGTTAAATTCTCTAAGGAAATAATAGGCATCCTCTTTTTCTAATCCATGAAAATGTGGCAATTGACTAATATAATTAGATTTCAGTTCAAACCTATCTCCCTCAAAGTTTGGCAATCGAATACATGAAGGTTCATCAATTAATTCAGGATACAGAATCTCTCCTAATGGTTTTTCTACTGGAGCAGCCATCTCTACGTTCTCTTTTAAAGAAAGGTTAGCTACACCCTAAAGAATTTCGTTAAAGTTCAGTTCAGAAAATTTTTCAGTACCCCTTTGCAATGAAAATTCCTGGATAGGTGTTCTTACTAATCGTTTAGTGCTTAGAGAACGAGTCCATGTGCTCATAAATAAATAACAGAAGATTAATTACATACCAGTCTGAAGCTTTCCATTCTATAAATATTTGTTATCGGATGAAGGTTGAATCAACTGCTTCTCCTTCCAATTCCTCCAACGCTTTCTCCTTTTTCTTAAAAGTGTTGGTAACTCGTAAATAACATTTTGTTTCATACATATACTGCACATCCATAAAGTGAATAAATCTCGTTGCAAGAACGTGTCTTGCAACATGCATCATGGTTCCTGTTTTAATGGGTACGTGTATCACTACTAATTTCAAATTTTGGTAACCGCTAAACCGACGAAGTTTTGTTTGTGGTTAAAAGAATAACCGTTCTGCTTAATCCATGAACTAACCTTGTTGAGTTACAGATTACTCAATAGAACACAGTCGGTTACTGTTGCTAACTCCATGGACTAACTTCATTGAGTTACAGATAACTCAACGGAGTGACCTTATATTATATTACTGACTTCGTAGAGTTACGGTTAACTCAACGGAATTACTTCGTTGAGTTAACACTTGGCAACTTCTAAGTTTCACTCTCGTAAGTTTTCTATTCTGTTTTTTTTTTTTTTCTTCTTTGTCATTCTGCTAACTGTAATAAAGTTAAATCTATGTCATTAATGCCTCATTTTGATTAAAATACATTTAAATCTGAACATTATATAAAGATTTAAATTGCAGGTCATTTTATGTTATGCAAAATTTACATTTTACCTTATAACATGCAGAAATTTTTAAGCAGTTATCTTGTCATTCAGCAAATTGTAAATCTATTACATATTCATAAAGTTCCACAAATTACATAATATTCAATAAATTCTATTCATTTCACATTCAAATAAGTGTGAAAATTGCATCTGAAAAATTATATTCATTAATATGAATCAATTACATTACAAGTACATCATACAATTTCATACAATTTTACACAAGTAGACGAACAATACAATTTAATCTCTATGCCTAAGTTCATCTACTTCCTTTTGGAGTTTTTCTAATTGCTGCTCTAATTGATTTATCCTCTCTACTGCTCCTACAATTTCTGTAGAAGGTACAGCTAATTCTGCAGCTACAAAATTTCTGTATTCTTTCACTGAAATGGTTCTAGATCTTATCCTTTTTGATGTCCATTTAGTGAAATCAATACTATCCACCATCAGTAGTGGAATCAAATCTCCATAAAATAATTTCTTCTTTACTGTTTTCAGCTTGGAGATAAAAACTGCAGACCAATTTATTTGGATCTTATTTACAACTACATACGTGGCCCATTTGACAAATTGACTTAATTCTATGTCATGGCCCTGTCGTTGATAGACATTCTTAATCAGAATGTTAGCTACCATGTGTGCTTTACCATTTAAATGCTTCAATCTGTTTAATAATGGCACACTAGGATTGATAGCTAAACAATCCTTAATTTGCTGCTCAATCCATTCAACTACAGTTGTATCCTCCAAAATTTTTGTTCCTTCATTCTTTAAACCAAATATGTTGTGGAGAAGCTCTGGTGTTATCTATACATCAACTTCCTCTACGTTTGAAATTAATTCTCCTTCTCCTTCTCTTAAATTTGCATAGAAACAGGGCACTAAATTCTCATATACTGCATGCCCTCTATCTTGAGATATAAATTGCAGTAGACCTTGGAATTCAAATAGATCTTTGATTTCTTGCATTCCATCCCAATTTACTGGTCTATTGTAAATAATATCGTAACCCCTTATTTCTTGGTATTTGATATAAGCTTCCTGACTACAAAAATGTACTTCATTTAAAATTGTTGTTTCAGTCGGGTCAGGAAGGTGACTTTGTTGCTCTAGAGGGGTTTGCTCTTGCTCTTCCTCTAGCATAGGCTGCATTCGGACATTCTCTTCAGATTCCTGAATTTTTGCTTTTGCTTCTGTCTGTGGTGGTGAGCCGACAAAACTCTCCACTTTGCCTTGAATTCTTTCCATAATTTGCTGAAGAGTTTCTTACTCTTTAGTGGAATCTATGAAATTATTTTTGTCCAAATGGCTTCTTTCAGCCTCTTCATTTTCTACTCTTTCTTCTTCCTCCTGACTACCAATCTGTTCTGTTACTGTTCTTTCTGATTCTGTAACAGATTGGGATGGAGTCACAGGCAATTCAGTTTCTGCCCTAATTTCTGTTTCTTCTTGTACAGGTTGCAAACTAATTTCAGCCTGATTTTTTTCTTTTCTTTGGTCCTCCTGCTCCTTAGATTCGGATAGCAGGTTAATAAAAATCTGCTCCATAGGCCCTATAAAAATTGGTACTTCAGATTTAATTTCTTTATAATCAGACACTTTTTCTTTTTCTTTCTTTTTTCTGATTAGTTGTGCCTGCTCTTCCTCTTCATCTTTTGAAATTAAATCTACAAAAATAGGCTCTACAAGCTTTCGAACCATAGGTACTGGCTCTTCCTGTTTAATTCTTCCAATAATTGCTGGTCTCGAAGGACCAGCTTCAGCTTCTTTTGCAGCATCTCTAATAGCAGTTCTGGCAGTAGCTTCTTGATGCTGTTCCACTTTAATTTTATATTGGGCTTTCAACTTTTCTGCAGCCCTCTTTTTGTACAGTGCATCAAACACCAGATGTGCTTTAGCCACTACCAAATCTTCTAATTCTCCTTGGTTTTTTCCAACTTGAACCAGTTCTGCAAATTCTCTTATTTCTTCTTCAGTCGAAGGCCCCATCATTTCTGCTAGTGTCAATGGCTTAAATGGTGGAACTGAAGGTCCAGACTGTTGCTCCTCAGGAACAGGTCTTTCAGTAGTTGGTTCCTCCCGTTCTTTAGTTGCCTCTTCATTTGCTTTCCTTTCTTGCTCCCAGATCACCTGTTTAGCTTGTTTACAGATTCGTCTTTTGAACCAGAGTCGGGACTTACGCTAGATTAATTCTAGGGCAACTTCATTACTTGGCCTTATTTGTCTTTCCTTACAGCTATTTCTGTTGCTATTTTGATTCGTATTTCCATTATTTGAGGTATTCATATATCCATATCTACTAAATCTCTTCTCAACTTGAAAAGTTCTGATTCTACCTTCTGCAGCTCTTTCTCTCTTGTCGTATTTCTAATCTTCTACCGCATGTGCCACTTTTCTGATTCTTTCAGAAATTCTGATGTATCAACAACATCTTCCCAGAATTCAGGCGTCATCTTCATCATCGTGGAGTTACACAATAGCACGTAATTGCTCTGATTTCTATTGTTCTAGATTCTAAATGATTTGTCGGATAATGCCCCCAAAACCCTAGGTTTTAGTTTAAATAAGCACTAAGTTTAGGCAGGTAATCGGGTCATTTCCCGAACCAACTATTACTATTTTATCCAAGGTCTTAGCTACAGTACTCCGTTGTGTTACAGGTAACTCAACGGAATAAGCTCGTTGACTAACTCAAGACTTAACGGAGTAAGCTCGTTGAGTTAAGCGTAACTTAACGGACTCCCCGTACAAGCAAATATAATAATAAAAATATTACAGAGAATAGTTTTTCTATTTTTTTTTTTTACAGGTTTAACTGATACTATGCTTCGGTCAGACCTAAATATTTTTTTATTTTTTTATCTTTCTTTCGGTTGAACCGATACTATGTTTCGGTAAAACAAAATTTTTTTCTGAAAATTAATATACAATTTTTTTCCAGTTTAACTGATACTATGCTTCGGTAAAACCAATATTTTTTTAATGTTCCGGTCATACCGATGCTACGCTTCGGTCAGACCTAAATATTTTTTAATATTCCGGCCGTACCGATGGATTCAATCGGTTGAACCGCAACAATTTTTATGTTTTATATATATTTTTAATGCTTTTATATATATATATATATATATAAACATAAAAATTGATTTCTTACTAAGTAAAACTCGAGTAGTCCTCTACTCTGATTTCTTCTATAATTCCAAAGGAGCTTTTTGGTGTTTTCAGAATAGGTTTAAGTCTTTGTCCATTTACGTTAAATATATTCTGATAGCTCCATAAGGATAAACATTTCGAACTATGTAAGGTCCTGCCCATCTAGATCTTAATTTTCCTAGATGGTTATGGAGTCTAGCCATATAAAGATATACTTCTTGTCCTAGTTCAAAGTTTTTAGGAATAATTTTTCTATCATGCCAGAATTTAATTTTCTCTTTTTCTCTTACAGTCTTTGAATAAGCTTCATTTCTAAATTCTTCTAATTCAATTAGTTGCATTTTCCTATTTTCAGCAGCTTGATTTAAATTAGTGTTCAGAGTTTTTAATGCCCTATAAGCTTTTTGTTCTATTTCAGCAGGTAAATGACAACTTTTTCCATATACTAGCCTAAAAGGTGACATACCTAAGCTCGTTTTATAAGCAGTTCTATAAGCCCAAAGTGCATCAATCAATCTATTAGCCCAATCTGTTCTAGTAGGATTTACTACTTTTTCCAAGATTAATTTAATTTGTTTGTTTGCACTTTCTACTTGTCCACTTGTTTGTGGATGATATGATGTTGCAATTTTGTGGTTTACTCCATATTTCTTCATTAAGGCTTCAAAACTTCTATTATAGAAATGAGTTCCTCTATCACTGATAATAGCTTTAGGTATTCCAAATCTGGCAAATATATTTGTTCTTATAAATTGTATTACCACTTTGTTATCATTAGTTTTTGTAGGAATAGCTTCTATCCATTTAGATACATAATCCACTCCCAACAATATGTAATTAAATTGATTAGATATAGGAAATGGACCCATAAAATCTATTCCCCACACATCAAAGATTTCAACCTCAACAATAGGATTAAGAGGCATCTTATTCCTCTTTGATATTCTTCCTATTTGTTGACATCTTAAACAACTTAAGCAATATTTATGAGCATCTTTGAATAGTGTTGGCCAATAAAACCCACATTGCAGAATTTTTGCAGCAGTTTTTCCTGAACCAAAATGTCCTCCACAAGCTTGGTCATGACAGAAAGACAATATGCTCGAATATTCAGTTTCTAGAACACACCTCCTTAAAACCAGATCAGTACATTTCTTAAATAAGTAAGGGTCTTCCCAATAGTAATATTTTACTCTTGAGAAAAATAATTTCTTATCCTGTCTATTCCAATCCTTAGGTGTTAAACCAGTAACTAAGTAATTAACTATGTCTACATACCAAGGCATTGTGTTGATGGTCATTAATTGTTCATCAGGAAAATTATCCTTAATTTCAATATTTGATTTTTCTATTTGTAATCTTGACAAATGATTTGCTACTACATTCTCACAACCTTTTTTATCTTTAATTTCTAGATCGAATTATTGTAATAATAATATCCATCAGATCAATCTAGGTTTAGTTTCTTTTTCATTTATTAGATGTTTTAGAACTGAATGATCCGTGTATACTATTACCTTAGCTCCAATCAAATATGATCTAAACTTTTCAAAAGCAAACACAACAACTAATAATTCTTTTTTAGTAGTTGTGTAATTAACTTGAGCATCATTTAAGGTTTTGCTTGCATAATGAATCACTCTAGGAGAATTTTCTATTTTCTGTCCTAACATTGCTCCTAAAGTAAAATCAGAAGCATCGCACATTAATTCAAATGGATGGTTCCAATTAGGTGCTTGAATTATAGGAGTTGAAATTAAGCTAGTCTTAAGTCTAAAAAATGCTTCCTTGCAATTTTTATCAAAGTTAAATGGAACATCTTTTAATAGATTAGTTAAAGGTCTAGCTATCTTGCTAAAGTCTTTAATAAATCTTCTATAAAAACCAGCATGTCCTAGAAATGATCTAATATCTTTTACTAATTTAGGTTCTGGTAGATTAGAAATTACTTCTATTTTAGCTTTATCTACTTCCAACCCTTTTCTAGAAACAACATGCCCTAAGACTATTCCTTGTTTAACCATGAAGTGACATTTTTCCCAATTTAAAACCAGATTTTTTTCCACATAGCGTTTTAATATTTGGTCTAAATTGCTTAAACACACTTCATATGAGTTGCCATATACAGTAAAATCATCCATAAATATTTCTAAAAATTCATCAGTCATTCCAGTAAATATGCCCTACACACACCTTTGAAAGGTAGCTGGTGCATTGCATAATTCGAATGACATTCTTTTAAAAGCATAAGTTCCATTAGGACAGGTGAAAGTTGTTTTCTCTTGATCCTGTAATGCTACTGGAATTTGATTGTACCCTGAATACCCATCTAGGAAACAAAAATATTCTTGCCCTGCTAATCTTTCCAGCATTTGATCTATAAAAGGTAAGGGAAAATGATCTTTCCTAGTCACAGCATTCAGCTTTCTATAGTCTATACATACTCTCCAGCCTGATTGAATTCTAGTAGGTATCAAGTCTTGACTTTCATTCCTAATAACTGTTAATCCTGATTTCTTAGGAACTACACAGATTGGACTAACCCACGAGCTATCAGAAATCAGATATATTATATCATTATCTAACCATTTAACTATTTCCTTCCTGACTACTTCCTTAAGGTTTGGATTTAATCTCCTCTCAGGAATTCTAACAGGTTTAGCATTCTCTTCTAAATATATGTGGTGACAGCATAAAGTTGAACTTAACCCTTTTATATCAGTCATAGTCCATCCTATTGCTTCTTTATAACTTTTTATTACCTCTTTTAATTTAGCTATTTGATCCTCTTTCAAATCTGAAGTAATAATGATTGGACAGGTACGTTTATCATCCAGAAATATATAGGTTAATTTAGGAGGTAAATGTTTTAATTCTAAATGATGCCCATCAGAAGCTAGAGCTCCTAATTGAACATCATCATTTTTTAAATTAATTTCTTCCTGATCTCCTTCTATATTTATGCTTTCACTTTCTTCTAAAGTTTCAGAATTGATTTGCCTATTTAATTCTTCTTGAATCACATCATCTAACATATCTCCTTCATCCTCTAAAAAGTATATGGTATGTAAGGACATTTCTAACTCCTCAAACCTTTCTGGTTTGAAAATATTTAATTGAGTATCCTCATTACCATATGCTAACTTCATTACTCCAGTTTTACAATTTATAACAGCCCTTGATGTTGCTAAAAATGGCCTTCCCAAAATTAAAGATGTATCACTATTTTTATGCTTAATTTGTTGGGAATCCAAAATTACAATATCAATAGGATATATAAAATTCTTGATTTTAATTAAGACATCCTCTATTTTTCCTCTAGGGTATCTTATACTTCTATCAGCTAATTGAATAACCGTACTAGTAGGAGTTAAGCCTTCTAATCCTAAGGATGCAAATATATCACTTGGCATAACATTTATACCTGCACCTAAGTCTATTAAGGTTCTTTCTAGAATGGTATTTCCTATGGTGCATGATATAATAGGGATTCCAGGATCAGATAACTTTTTAGGAATTTGTGGCAGAAATAGGTAACTACTTTGCTCAGCTAAAAATACCTTTCTAAGAACTTTTCGCTCTCTTTTCTTAGTACACCAATCCTTCAGAAATTTAGCACAAGGTGGCATATTATGCAATAGATCTAACAAAGGAATGTTAACTTGTACATTTTCAAAAATTCCTCTTATTTTTTCTTATTTTTCAGGAATTGTTTGTTGTAATCTTTTAAGATAGGGTGCTAAAGATTTTGATTTCAAAGACTCTTTTTCTTTCAGTTGATTTGTTTGATCATTTTTAGCTTCAATTGCAGATTCAGTTTGTTCTTTAGTGATTTCTAGATTTTCAGCTATTACATTTTCATTATCATTTTGATTTTTACTCTTGTCCACCTTCATATCATTTTCATTTTGAGTTCTTGGTGGTATATCAGTTCCAGATCTTAATGTTACACATACATCTTCCAGATTTTCGTTACTTTCATGATGTTTTTGTATATCATTTTGGTGATTATGATCTTCAATTGTTTTTAGTTTTAAAGTGCATTCTTTAAATTCTCTTACATTTGTATTTTCTGTTTGTTGTATATTTTGCAAGTTGTGCAGGTTTATAACATTGTAATTTTCATTGTCCTATTGTAAAACTTGTATTTTCATTGCATTTTTGTCTAATGCTTTTAATTTTGTTTCCAGATCATCTAATTTCATTGCATTCAATTTTTGATCAATTTTCTTTATGGCTTTTTCAGTTTCGTAAATTATATCCTGTTTAGGTTCTAAATATGCCTCCTTATAGTTTAATTGGTTGACTTCTTGTTGTTGACACACAAAGTATTCCAGTTTGTCCAGATTTTGCTCTATACTATGCTCCAGTCTGTCATAGCTATCCCAAACTTCAGTGTCTCTCATCATATTACACATTCTATACTGACCATCAGTTGGGTAAACTATAGGATTCTCATACTCGGCTCTATTATATTGAGGATAATTCATTTGTTGTTCATGGGATCTATCAATCTGTAAATGTCCCAATTTCAAACAATCAGAAATGTCGTGTCCTTCAGAATTGTAGAATTCACATATGCTAATTAAAGGTTTCAGAAATCTTTGAGCATAAGCATATGCCATATTCTCAATTACAGAAGAAAACACACAACTCTGACTATTAAAATGAAATAGCTCTAACAGTTGCTTATATCTATTCAATTCAGTTCAATTCAATTCAATTCCCCAACAACGGCGCTATAAAACTTGTTCGTGTTTTCCTAGCACTACACTAGAAAAACTTGGATTTGTTACTTCTATTTTTACTTAGTTAATTTATCTTTATGCCTATTCTTTCTTTTAGAAGTAAACAAACAACCTTTAATACAATTTAGATATTAATTCCAATTTGTACTTTAACTGCAAGTGCACAGTGTCTATTGTATCAGTGTGCAAGTACAGGTCGATCCCACAGGGAATTGCTGATGAATTTAAGAAATGTTTGATTGAGAACAATTCAAATTTATATTCAATAAGCACTCTGTTGAGTTACAGTTAACTCAACGGACTAAGTTCGTTGAGTTATGGATAACTCAACGGACTATCCTCGTGGACTTAAGTTAACTCCACGAGCCTATCTCTTCTTTATAATACTGCTAATTACAGAGGAATTTGGCCAACCATTGGGCGATTCCATAGATTGTAAATAACATCAATTAAGCTTTTTAATGCTAGTTAACATTGGATTTATCATTATGCAATACTAACATTCAGATGATTCAAACAGTAACCATTAAAATCTTTAAGTTGTTTTGTACGAACCAATTTCAGTAAACTGTAAAATTAAAACTAACATAAAACAATCATAAAATTGATACAGATAACATTAATCACGATACAACACCAACAATACAACACTCAAATATAACATACAAACAAAGATAAATTGTTTTTGGTATTTTTGTTTTGATGTGATGGGCGAAAGGTGAAATGTAAAGTAATTTCACTTGACAGTAAATACTTCTGACACTACTTGCAACGTGATTACACCACTGAAAATTGAACCACTTACAATTCTGTCTCCTCTCCCTATAGAATCGCGAGTCCAGAATTGCAAGATGATCTCCTATTCAGCATACAAGCATCAACCCGAAGCCAAGGCTAAAAGCTTTACGATCTCCTGAAATATGAGTCGGCACTTGGTGAAAATGTCTTCCCTTCCCGCGACGCGATCACTCCTCATAGTGGTTGTCAGGCACTGTGTTTGGCTCGGAATTGACCCGACATCAGGCAAGTATGCTCACAGACCTCCGATGATTGGTGATTATGGTGGTGATACGATGGTTGGTGTGATACTTCGGAGAATCGCCGATACTGTTTGTAGAAAGCTCGGTGCTCCTCCTCTGTATACACTGGTCGTCCATCGATCACACCCTTTCTTTTTTTCTTCTTTTCTTTTATATTTCTTCAGTGGTAACTGCTTCTACTTGAATGGTCGATTGTATTTCCTTCCTTCAGATCAATGGCGATGATTTCTTTCTCCCTGCGTGATTGAATTCCTACGTGATACGTGCAAACGTGGTTTTTCCTTCCAACTGTCTTTTCCTACAACCGCTACAGTGGCATATTAGAAAATATATAGTCCGTGGAGTTACAGATAACTCGACGGACTTCCTTCATTGATTTAACTATAAAACACGTGCAAAAATAACAACTTAAGTTTATAACGCTAACCAAACGCGTTGCCTTAGTGTATTTTCATGTAACTCAATGCAAGCAGTTATATTAACTTAACGAGTTATAACGTAAGTAAATCTATCAGCTCTCAACACGTGTCAGTAGTAATTTAAACATAAAATAACATTCTGGAGAGTTACAGGTATAACTATCTGATGCTCAAATGCATTTTCGGATACTTAAGAATTTCACAGCCTCCAATTTACCGACAGTTCATAAATGTATGAAATTAACATTAATTCCCCAAAATTAAGCAGATTCTTCAATTAAAGTATATAACAGTGCAATTATAACATAATGGCTTAATTCTCATATGATAAGCTAAATATTATGCAATTAACCATCATTTAACCGTTAATAATATGCACTTTTTCATTCTAAACAGAGGCTTAAAGGTTAAAATAGGTCACGTAAGAACTCGTTAAGTTAGTGAGTAAAAGAAGAGACGAACTTGTTAAGTTAGTGTTATACACATGGTGAAATTATAAGTTACGAATGTTATATTGTATCACGTGAGGTGCACATGTTTAACTCGTTAAGTTAGCATAACTAAACGCGTTGAGTTGCTATATTGAATATTAAGGCAACGCGTTAGGTTAGCGTTATAAACTTAAGTTATTATTTTTGCACGTGGTAAAATTCTTATTATAAAAACATTTGTTTATTACTGAATTGGTGAGTTAAAGTTTTTCGGAGACTTACAGTCGTAATTATCCAAAAGGTAACTTAAGTCATGGTTTCAGGTCACAACACGTGTCTCACTAGTTTTATGGTAAAAAGAGTTTTTCGGAGACTTACAACCGTAACTATTCGAACTTAAACTGTTTTCGGTGAGTTAGCATTTAACCTTCCGAAAGAAAGGATAAGTTGTTTTGGTGAGTTAGCTACAATACTTGTCACATGAAATGACACATGAAGAACTTGTTAAGTTAGAAACGTTAAGTTAATATCTACTTGTGTTACTCGTTTAGTTAACATTAAAGTAACGACTTCTTATTACACTGATGAAAATTTTTGGACGAGAAAGTTTATTTTGCAGGAAATTTTTCAGAGATCCAAAACTGATGATTAAAGAAAATTTGAAATGTAAACGTGGGTCAGAACATGTGTTTCGATGAAGGAAAAAGAAAAGACGTGGAGAAGTGGAAAACTAGTAGTGATTAAACGTGGAGGATATGCATAAGATGAAGATACAGTATAAAAGGCATAGAGTTCTCGTTGATCAAACCATCCTTGCACACAAAACGAAAAATCTTTTCAAGGATCAAACTATCCCTGCACACCAAAAGAAAAATCTTTTCAGAGATCAAAAACACCTCTTCGGGGAAAAACTCTCAGGTGGAAGAAAGTTCAGTAAAGCATAAAAAGGTAAGATTTTTGTCACTGAAGATTTGAAGTATCAGAAGAAAGCAAATTCAGTGAAACATAAAAAGACAAGATATTCATCACTGAAGAATTGCTGAAGAAGAAAGAAGAAGAAGAAGAAGAAATATCTCAAACAGGGAGAAATGTTTTAAATTCCGTAAATTAGTTTTCTCTGTTTGTAGTTTTGAAATTGTATAGATGAAACATGGTATCGATATATAATTGCATCTACAATTTCTAAGGAGAAGTGAATTATATATTGTAATTGAAACCTTGAATAAAAATGATTTTATGAAAACAATGTCTTGACTTGTTTTTGAGTTTTAAAGTTTCAATTATATTCGAAAATATTGAAAAACACAATTCACCCCCCTCTTGTGTAGCCATACGATCCTATAGGATTGTAAGTGGTTAAATTTTCAATGGTGTAATCGCGTCGCATGTAGTGACAGAAGTTTTTACTATCGATAGAGATTACTTTTACATTTCACCGTTCGCCCATTTTCATGACCATATCAAAACAAAAATACCAAAAACAACTTATCTATATTTATAGTTAGTATTTAAATGTTGTATTGTTTGTTTTGTATCGTGATTAATGTTATCATTGTCAGTATTGTGAATGTTTCATGTTTGTTTTATTTAGAAAATAGAAAATAGTTTTACAGTTTACTGAAATTGAATCGTTCCTGATACTTAAAGATTTTAATGGTTACTATTTGAAATATCTAAATGTTAGTGTTACTGAATGATAAATCTAATATTAACTAGCATTAAAGAGCTTAATTGATGTTATTTATAATCTTTGAAACCACCCAATGGTTGGCCGAATTCCTTTGTAAATTGCAGTGTTAAACTAGAAAGATAGCTTCATTGAGTTAATTCAATTCAACGAGGTTAGTTCGTTGAGTTAGTTATAACTCAACGGAGTGCTTACTGAATATATAAATTTCATTATTAAAAATGGAACAGTACACAATTCTTACTCAATTCTCTATGAGATCGACTTGTACTTTCACATAAATACAATATACATTGTGCACTTGCAGTTAAAATACAATTTGGAATAAATATCTAATTTGTGTGAAAGGTTGTTTGTTTACTTCTAAAAAAGGAATTATTGATATAAGCAAGTTTAAGATTTAACTTTTCACAACCTATACAAGTTTTCTTGTACCATTGCCGGGGAACTAATCAAGTTCTCTAGTGCTGCCTAACAAACAAAAGTTAACAAATCAATAGAAGTTTTCTAGCACCGTTGTCGAGGAACTAATCAAGTTCCTTGGTGTTGCCTAATAAACAGAAGTTAACAAACCAATACAAGTTTTCTAGCACCGTTGCTAGGGAATTGAGTAGCTAAGCAACTGTAAGTGCTGTTTTGTTTTAATAGCAAGAGGGGTATTATGTGTTTTCTTCTATAATTGAGAATATGACATATGCTTATGCTCAAAGATTTTTAAAACCTGTAGTTAGCATATGTGAATTCTACAAATTGGAAGGTCATGACATCTCTGATTGTTTGAAACTGAGACAATTGTAGATGGTTAGATCACATGAATAACAGATGAATTATATTCAATATAATAGAGCTGAGTATGAGAATCCTATAGTTTACCCAACTAATGGTCAGCTTAGAATGTGTAATATGCTAAGAGACAATGAAGTTTAGGATAGGTATGACAGACTGGAGCGTAGTTTAAAACAAAACATGGACAAACTGGAACAATATATGTGTCAGCAACGAGAAGTCAACCAATTAAACTATAAGGAAGCATATTCAGAACCTAAAATTGATATTATATATGAAACTGAAAAAACTATAATGAAAATCAATCAAAAATTGAATGTAATGATATTAGATGATCTGGAAAGAAAACTAAAAGCATTGGATGAGTTTACAATGAAATTACAAGTTATGCAACAAGACAACACAAATGAAAACTTTAATGTTATAGTTTTACATAATTTGCAAGATATACAAACAATAGAGAATACCAATGCAATAGAAAATAAAAAATGCAATTTAAAACTAAAAACAATTGAAGATCATAATCACGAAAATGAAATACAAGAACATCAAGAAAGTAATGAAAATCTGGAAGATGTATGTATAACACTAAGATCTGGAACTGATATACCATCAAGAATTCAAAAACAAAGTAATATAAAGATGGATAAGAACATAAATTAAAACGATAATGAAAATATAGAAATCAATGAAGAAAAGTTTGAATCAAAAAATGAGACTAAAAATGATCAAACAAATCAAATGAAAGAAAAAGAATCTTTTAAATCACAATCATTAGCACCCTATCCTGAAAGACTATAATAAACATTTCCTGAAAAATAAGAAAAAATTGGGGAAATTTTTGAAAAAGTATAAGTAAACATTCATTTGTTAGACTTATTGCAGACAATGCCACATTATGCTAAATTTCTTAAGGATTGGTGTACTAAGAAAAGAGAGTGAAAAGTTTTAAGGAAAGTCTTTTTAGTTGAGCAAAGTAGTTCCCTATTTCTACCATAAATTCCTAAAAAGTTATTTAATCTTGGAATCCCTGTTATATCATGCACCATAGGAAATACCATTCTAGAAAGAACCTTAATAGACCTAGGTGTAGGTATAAATGTTATGCCAAGTGATATATTTGCATCCTTAGGATTAGAAGGCTTAATCCCTACTAGGACTGTTATTGAATTTGATGATAGAAGTAAAAGATACCCTAGAGGAAAAATAGAGGATGTCTTAATTAAAATCAAAAACTTCATATATCTTATTGATATTGTAATTTTGGATTCCCAACAAATTAAGCATAAAAATAGTGATGCATCTTTAATTTTGGGAAGACCATTTTTAGTAACATCAGGGGCTGTTATAAATTGTAAAACTGGAATTATGAAGTTAGCATATGGTAATGAGGATACTCAATTAAACATTTTCAAACTAGAAAAGTTTGAAGAGTTAGAAATGTCCTTACATACTATAGACTTTTTAGAGGATGAAGGAGATATGCTAGATGATGTGATTCAAGAAGAATTAAATAGGCAACTTAATTCTAAGATTTTAGAAGAAAGTGAAAGCATAAATGTAGAAGGAGATCAGGAAGAAATTAATTTAGAAAATGATGTTCAATTAGGAGCTCTAGCTTCTGATGGGCAATAGTTAGAATTAAAATCTTTACCTCCTAAATTAACCTATATATTTTTGGAAGAAAAATGAACATGTCCAATCATTATTGCTTTAGATTTAAAAGATGATCAAATTGCTAAATTAAAAGATGTAGTAAAAACTTATAAAGAAACAATAGGATGGACTATGACTGATATAAAAGGGTTAAGCGCAACTTTATGTTGTCACCATATATATTTAGAAGAGAATGCTAAACTAGTTAGAATTCCTGAGAGGAGATTAAATTCAAACCTTAAAGAATAGTCAGGAAGGAAATAGTGAAATGGTTAGATAATGACATAATTTATCTGATTTCTGATAGCTCATGGGTCAGTCTAATCCATGTAGTTCCCAAGAAATCAGGATTAATAGTTATTAGGAATGAAAGTCAGGACTTGATACCTACTAGAATTCAATCAGGTTGGAGAGTGTGTATAGACTTTAGAAAGTTGAATATTGTGACTAGGAAAGATCATTTTCCCTTACCTTTTATAGATCAAATGCTTGAGAAATTAGTAGGGCAAGAATATTTTTGTTTCCTAGATGGGTATTCAAGATATAACCAAGTTCCAGTAGCATTAGAGGATTAAAAGAAAACAACTTTCACTTGTCCTAATGGAACTTATGCTTTTAAGAGAATGTCATTCAAATTATGTAATGCACTAGCCACCTTTCAAAGGTGTATGCAGGGCATATTCATTGGAATGACTAAAGATTTTTTAGAAATATTTATGGATGATTTTACTATTTATGAAACTTCATATAAAGCGTGTTTAAACAATTTAGACCAAGTATTAAAATGCTCTATGGAAAAAAATCTGGTTCTAAATTGGGAAAAATGTCACTTCATGGTTAATCAAGGAATAGTCTTGGGACATGTTGTTTCAAAGAAGGGGTTGGAAGTAGATAAAGCTAAAATAGAAGTAATTTCTAATCTATCATAACCTAAATGAGTAAAAGATATTAGATCATTTCTAGGACATACTGGATTTATAGAAGATTTATTAAAGATTTTAGCAAAATAGCTAGACCTTTAACTAATCTATTAAAAGATGTCCCATTCAACTTTGATAAAAATTGTAAAGAAGCAATTTTCAAGCTTAAAAATAGCTTAATTTAAACTTCTATAATTCAAGCACCTGATTGGAGCCATCCATTTGAATTAATGTTTTTGTTGAGGTTTTTGTTGTCCCCAAAATAAGATCTTAACACTCACAAAGGGACCAAAATGATAAAACATTAAACTCAAAACTCATTTTAAAATAACTGCAAGTGCACGGTGCAATTGTAATATACTCCGACGAGTACGAGTCGAATCCACAAGGATTTGGCTTTTACAAAATATTTCTACGGAGCCCAGAATAGGGATTAGAAAATATGATCAAAGTTTGATTCAAAAATACTCTTTACACATGATTCATTCATCCTTACATAGGAATATAACTGAAAACACAAGATTTTACATCAATTCCTTCGAACTCCTACTTCATCCCATTGCTTATAAAATCACATAAAAATTACAGATTGAAACATCTATGGATCAACTAGAAATCTGAATTGATTTCATTCAAAAATATTAAGTACAGCTTTGTAAACACCTAGATTAACACAAACGTGCATTCAATAGTTTAGCAATACAGAATTGCAGATGGTAACTAAAACTACCATAACTTTCTCAATACTTAATGAAATTGCCCGAAATAAAAGGGCTTTTATAGATAACCTCTTGACCTAAAACCCATGAAAATTCATATAAATATTTAATTCAGATCCCCTTCAAATTCATTTCACAAAATACAGAAAAATCTGGATTATGACAGAAAAATAGAGCAGTTGCGCATCCATTGAATAAATTCGATAACTTAGTAGAAACATCTCTGAAAAATTCTTTAAAACTCATGACTGCAACCTACTTTTCGAGAGCTTGTTTTGGCATCCAAAAAAGTGAAAGACTAACATCGAAAACCCTCTGAACATTCACATCAACATTGTAAAACAGTAAATCCGAGAACAATTGTCATTTTTTCCACTCACAACATTAAGATCTACACTACCACCATGGTATTTTATTGAATCACCTCAAAACAACTTGAAGTAAAGAATAGACACATCTAATACACATGTATTTACAACATTTACAAATATACAAATGGGGTTAATCATCAGATTAGTAATATCATACATAAACAAAAAGAACTATGTACATTCATTCTCACATTCACAAGATTCAACCAAAATTTGCTTTCGTTCACTTAAACTAAACATAATATACTACTGAAATTAAAGTTCTATGATTAAACTACAATGTAACATTACAACTACATCTAAAACTACAACTACAACATCTAAAAACTATTATTAACCTGCTGAAATTACAACAAACACAGTCTACACAAGGAAATGAAAACCTAGAGAGCTCAACTACTTCAATCCTTTTTACCTTAAAGTCCAAGCTTGTTTTAGAGGAGAATGATGCAAGAGATTTGCTCCTAGCCATCCTCCTAGCCAAGAAATTCGTGACTGTCACCACACGAGTTCTCTTCCGAAAGTGGGAGGTCTTCAAGCACCACCAAACACCAAGAACAAGGAGTCATCCACCTCAAGTCAACAACCCTTGCCTTTCTTCTACAAGGAGTGATCCATGAAAGAAGGGAGACAGTTGCACGGTTGGAAATGTGCTCCACATAGCACCCACAAGGCCTGGAAAGAGTGCCCTAGCCGTCCTCCTACCAGCAACACCAAGAGAGGAGAAGAAGAGGTTGGTCGAACCTTGCTTCCACCACTTGGAGCTTCATGAGAGGGGGGAGAGCACCACCTTCCACGAGGGCTTGAAGGAGTGTTTGCAGCTGACGACTTGCATGAATGAGAAGGTCAGCCCAATGAGAGAGAGGGCTAGAATGTTGGCCTTGCCCCTCCTTTTGTAGAGGCTCCAAGTGGTGGAGCTTGATCTCTATCCTTGATCTTCAATCCAAGAGGCAAAATTCCTCCTAACTTGATTTGCTTTAATTTTCTTATTCTTCAACCTTTAAAACTTAAATAAATACATCAAAACACTAAAGAAATAAGATAAGATATATTCCTAAACATGGATACTTCAAAAGGGCCAAAAATCACATTTTTCATTGAATTCCAGAAATACCCATGTACTTATTTAAATAATTAATCCTAAGTGCTAAAGTAAATTTAATCTACTTAATAAAATGCAATTGTATTGCCACCAAGATGTAAATGTGTTTATATGAAATGCTAAATAACAAATAGAGTCTCATTTATGCATTACTTTCTTCATTTAAGCCCATAACTACATTATTTGCCTAGAATGCATTATAACTTAAATCTTCATTAAACACTTAAGAGTATATGACTTTCACCACATAAAATGCATCAATTAATTATATAAAATATGCATAAATTATGACTCTACACTTAATTTCAACTCTTATAATTCAAGCACTTGATTAGAGCCATCCATTTGAATTAATGTGTGATGCATCTGATTTTGCTGTAGAAGCAATGCTGGGATAGAAGATAGAAAAATCTCCTAGAGTGATTCATTATGCAAGCAAAACCTTAAATGATGCTCAAGTTAATTACACAACTACTGTAAAAGAGTTGTTAGCTGTTGTGTTTGCCTTAGAAAAGTTTAGATCATATCTGATTGGAGCTAAAGTGATAGTATACATGGATCATTCAGCTTTAAAACACCTAATAGCAAAGAAAGATACTAAACCTTGATTGATCCGATGGATATTATTATTACAAGAATTTGATCTAGAAATTAAAGATAAAAAAGGTTGTGAGAATGTAGTAGCAGATCATTTATCAAGATTACAAATAGAAAAATCAAATATTGAAATTAAGGATAATTTTCCTGATGAATAGTTAATGACCATCAACACAATGCCTTGGTATGCAGACATAGTTAATTACTTAGTTGCTGGTTTAACACCTAAGGATTGGAATAGACAGGATAAGAAATTGTTCTTCTCAAGAGTGAGATATTACTATTGGGAAGACCCATACTTATTTAAGAAATGTCTTGATTTGGTTTTAAGGAGGTGTGTTCCAGAAACTGAATATCAGAGCATATTATCTTTCTACAATGACCAAGCATGTGGAGGACATTTTGGTTTAGGGAAAACTGCTGCAAAAATTTTGCAATGTGGATTTTATTGGTCAACACTATTCAAAGATGCTCATAAATGCTGTTTAAGTTGTTTAAAATGTTAACAAATATGAAGAATATCAAAGAGGAATATGCTGCCTCTTAATCCTATTGTTGAGGTTGAAATCTTTGATGTGTGGGGAATAGATTTTATGGGTCTATTTCCTATGTCTAATCAATTTAATTATATATTGTTAGGGGTGGATTATGTATCTAAATGGATAGAAGCTATTCCTATAAAAAGTAATGACAACAAAGTGGTAATACATTTTATAAGAACCAATATAATTGCTAGATTTGGAATACCTAAAGCTATTATCAATGATAGAGGAACTCATTTCTGTAATAGAAGTTTTGAAGCCTTAATGAAGAAATATGTAGTAAACCACAAAATTGAAACATCATATCATCTACAAACTAGTGGACAAGTAGAAAGTGCAAACAAACAAATTAAGTTAATCTTAGAAAAAGTAGTAAATCCTACTAGAACAGATTGGGCTAATAGATTGATAGATGCACTTTGGGCTTATAGAACTGCTTACAAGACAAGCTTAGGTATGTTACCTTTTAGGCTAGTATATGGAAAAAGTTGTCATTTACTAGCTGAAATTGAATTTAAAGCTTATTGGGCATTAAAAACTCTGAACACTAATTTAAATCAAGCTGCTGAAAATAGGAAAATACAATTGATTGAATTAGAAGAATTTAGAAATGAAGCTTATTCGAAAATTGTAAGAGAAAAAGAGAAAATGAAGTTCTAGCATGATAAGAAAATTATTCCAAAAACCTTTGAAGTAGGACAAAAAGTATATCTTTACATGACTAGACTCCATAACCATCTAGAAAAATTAAGATCTAGATGGGCAGGACCTTACATAGTTCAACATATTTGTCCCTATGGAGCTATTGAAATTGAAAATCCTAAAAATCAGAACATATTTAAAGTAAATGGACAAAGACTTAGACCTATTTTGAAGATACTAAAAAGTTCTTTTGGAATTGTAGAAGAAATAAGAGTAGAGGACTACTCAAGCTTTACTTAGTAAGAAAGTTTCCAAGTTAAAATATATATATATATATTATATTTAATTAAGTGTTGGTGTTACCGAAGTATAGTATTGGTTCAACCGATAGAAAAGAAGAGAGAAAATATGTAATTTCGGTTCAACCGAGGAATGTAATAGTTTGACTGAAAACTTTTAAAGTGTTGAAAAATTAAGAATCGGTTAGACCAAAAATTCTTCGGTCTTGACCAAAGTAAAAAAATATTATTATATGTATTTTTATTAGATATAACTTTACAGAAAGTCTATTGAGTTACACTTAACTCAACGAACTTACTCCGTTGAGTCTAGGATAAGTTAACGAACTTACCCCGTTGAGTTAACTATAATTCAACGGAGTACTATAGTTAAGTCCACAGACTTAGTCCGTGGAGTTAATCGTAATTCCATAGATGAGAGAGCGAGAGTTTGTGTGGGAAATGATCCGATTACCTGCCTAAACTTAGGGCTTATTTATATTAAACTTAGGGTTTGGGGGCATTATCCACAGAATCATTTAGAACTTAGAACAGTAGAGATCAGAGTGATTCTGTTCCATTGTGCAACTCTACGATGAGGAAGATGACACCTGAGTTCTAGGAGAAGGCAGTAAACACGTCAGAATTTCTCAAAGACTCAAAGGATTGGCACACAAGGTAGAAAATCAGAAATATGACGAGAGAAAAAGAACTACAAAAGGTAGAATCTAAACTTTTTAACTAGAGAAGAGTTTTAGTAGATTTGGATATACAAATACCTTAGATTATGGAAACAAGAATAAAGGTTACTACGGAAATTGTTGTAAGCAAAGAGAGAAAAATCAGGCCAAATAATGAAGTTGCCCTAGAATTAATCCAACATAAGTCTCGGCTCTGGTTCAAATGATGCATAGGTAGACGAGCTCAATAGGTGATCTAGGAGCAAGAAAGGAAAGAAAATGAAGAAGAGGCAACTATAGAACAAGAGGAACCGACTGCTGAAAGACCTGTTCCTGAGGAACAGTAGCTAGGACCTTCAGTTCCACCACCAAGGCTGTTGGAACGAGTAGCAATTTTGGGACCTTCGACTGAGGAAGAAAGAAGAGAATTTCAAGAACTGGTTCAAATAGGAAAAGACCAAGGAGAACTAGAAGAATTGGTAGTGGCTATAGCACATTTGGTGTTTGATGCACGATGCAAAAAGAGGGCTGCAAAAAAGTTGAAAGCCCAATATAAAATCAAAGTGGAATAGCATCATGAAGCTACTGCCGGACCTACTGCAAAAGGAGATGAAGCTGGTCCTTCGAGACTAGTAATTATGGAAAGAGTTAAACAGGAAGAGCCAGTACCTATGGCTCAAAGGCTTGTAGAGCCTATTTTTGTGGATTTAATCTCAGACGAGGAAGAGGAAGACTCAGCATAATTAATTAGAAAAAGGAAAGGAAAAGAGATAGTGCCTGAATATCAAGAGGAGATTAAATCTGAAATACAAATGTTAGTAGGGCCTATAGAGCCAAATTTTGTAAACCTGCTATTCGATTCTAAAGAGGAGCAGGAGTAGCAGTAGCAAGAGCATAGAGAAGAAGAAGAATAGGCTGAAACTAGTCTGTAGCCTATACAAATAGAAGAAATATAAATTAGGGCAGAAGCTGATTTGCCCAGAACTCCATCTCAATTTGCCATAGAATCATAAAGAACAGTGACAATGTAGATTGGTAGTCAGGAGGCAGAAGAAAGAATAGAAACTGAACAAGAGCAGATGGAACAAGAAAGGAATAACTCGACAGATTTCACTGAAGAGCAGAGAACTCTTCAGCAAATTTTAGAGAGGATGCAAGAAAGAAGAGTGGAGAGTTCTGTTGGCTCACCACCATAGATAGAAGTAGAAGTAAATATTCAGGAATCCCTAGAGCATTTTCAATCTATCCAAGTTCAGCATATGGAAGAGGAAGTTCAAGAACAAACCCCTATAGAGCAACAAATTCACATTCCTGGCCCGACTGAAACAATAGTTCTAAATGAAGTACACTTTTGGAGTCAAGAAGCTTATAATAAATACCAAGAGATTAGGGGTTATGATATCATTTACAGTAGACTAGTAAATTGGGACGGAATGCAAGAAATCAAAGATTTATTTGAGTTCCAAGGTCTACTACAGTTTATTTCTCAACAAAGAGGTCATGCAGTATATGAGAATCTAGTGCCCTGCTTTTATGCAAACTTAAGAGAAGGAGAAGGAGGATTAATTTCCAACATGGAGGAAGCTGATGTACTGATAACACCAGAGCTTCTCCACAACATTCTTGGATTAAAGAATGAAGGACTAGAAATTCTGGAAAGCACAACTACAGTCGAGTGGACAGAATAGACCATAAAGGATTGTTTAGCTATCAATCCTAGTGTGCCGTTATTAAATAGACTAAAGCAATTAAATGGTAAAGCACACATGATAGCTAACATTCTCATTAAGAATGTCTACCAACGACAAGGCCATGATATAGAACTGAGTCAATTTGTTAAATGGGTCACATATGCAGTTGTGAACAAAATTCAGATAAATTGGTCTACAGTTTTTATCTCCAAGTTGAGAACAGTGAAGAAAAACTTATTTTATGGAGATCTGATTCCACTGCTGATGGGGGACTGTATCGATTTCACTAAATGGGCATCCAAAAGGATAAGATCGAGAACCATTTCAGTGAAAGAGTATAGAAATTATGCTGCTGTAGAGATTGTTGAACCTTTTAGAGGAGTTACAGGAGCTGTAGAAAGGATTAACTAATTAGAGCAACAATTAGAAAAACTCCAGAAGGAAGTAGATGAACTTAGGAAGAGAGATTAAATTGTATTGTTTGTCTACTTGTACTTATATTTGTATGAAAGATATCTGACTGAATGTAATGTAAAACTATTCATATTAATGAATGTATATTTTTCAGATATTTTTACATGCTTGTTTGTGAATGAATGATATAATTGATGAACTATCTTGAATATTAAATAACTGTTTGAACATTATGCAATCTGTTGGATGACAAGATTAAAGGCACGATAACGGATTAATGCTTGAAAATATCTGCATGCTGCAAAGTAAAATATAAATTCTACATAACATGAAATGAACTACAAGTTAAATATTTATATAATGTTTAGATTTAAATGAGTTAAATTAGAACACTGCATTAATGACATGCATTTAACTATAATTAAGTTAACAGAATGTAGGAGAGAAGAAAAATATAGAAGTTAATACGTTGAGTAAACTTAGAGGTTGCTAAGTGTTAACTCAACGAAGTAAGTCTGTTGAGTTAACCTTAACTCCACGAGGTCAATAATAAAATATAAGGTCACTCCGTTGAGTTAACTGTAACTCGACGAAGTTAGTCCGTGGAGTTAGCAGTAGTAATCGAAGTTGGTCTATTGAGTTAACTGTAACTCAACGAGGTTAGTTCGTAGATTAAGCTAAACAATTATTCTTTTAGCCACGAATGAAACTTCATGGGTTTAGCGGTTACTAAAATTTGAAATTAGAAGTGGCACATGTATCCATTTAAATAGGAACCACACTGCATGTTACAAGACACATTCTTGCAATGAGATTCATTTGCTTTATGGACGTGCATTATAAATATAGAATAGAATGTTATTTACAAGTTACCAGCATTTGAGAGAAGGAAATTCATTGGGGAACTGGAAGGAGAAGCAGCTGATTCAACTTCATCCGTCAACAACTATTTACTGAATATAAAGCTTCAGACTAGTATGCAATTAATCTTCTGTTGTTTTATTTTATGTTAAGAGTTTATGAGCACATGGATTCGTTCTCCTAGCACTAAATGATTAGTAAGAACACCTACATAGGATTATTCAACACAGAGACGTACTGAAATATTTTCTGAATTAGACTTTAACAAAATCCTTAGGGGTGTAGCTAACCTTTCTTTAAAAGAGAACGAAGATATGACTACTCCAGTAGAGAAACCATTAGGGGAAATTTTGTATCTTGAATTAGTTGATGAACCTTCATGTATTCGATTGCCAAACTTTAAGGGAGATAGGTTTGAATTGAAATCTAATTATATTAGTCAATTGCCACATTTTCATGGATTAGAAAGAGAGGATGTCTATTATTTCCTTAGAGAATTTAACGAAGTTTGTCAAATGATGAAAATGTCGAATATGAGTATAGATGCTATTAAACTTAGATATATCCCTTTTGCTTTAAAAGACATAGCTAAGAGATAGTTATATACTTTATCGCCTGATTCAATTTCTACATGGACTGAATTTTGCTTTGTTTTTTTGGAAAAATATTATCCAACACATCAAATGATTAAAAAGAAAAAGGAAATATTAATGTGTAGCCGAAAACAGGGAGAATCATTCTAGAAATATTTTGAAAGATTTAAAGATTTACTAACTCAATGTCCACATCATGCCATGAGTAAAGCGCAATTGATAGGTATAATTTATGAAGGTATAGATGTTTCAACAAAATCTTTATTAGAATCTACTTGTCAGAATGGATTTTTAAAATTGTGTAGTGAAGAATCATGGGCATATTTAGAAAACTTTGCAAAAAGAACTACATAGTGGGAAAACTCAGCTAAAGCTATTACAGATAAAAGAATATTGCCAAGAGGAATGCATGAAATAGATTCAAGCACTATGCTTGAAGTTAAATTAACTGAATTAATAAAGAAAATAGAAGAGTTATCATTAAATCAAAAACTAGTAGAAAAGAGTGCAAACGTTAATGACTTAGATATTATTTATGCTAGAAACCAGAAAGATAACTTTGGAAATTCTTATAACCTCAATTGGAGAAATCATCCGAATTTATCATGGTGAAACAATAATTTCCAAGGAGGAGAAAATATAAATGACAAAAATATAAGTTATGAATCATTAATTGAACAAGGATCTAGAATAGAGAAGTTAGAATAGATAATTCAATAATTAAACAATCGTCTAGATCTTGTATTTGGAAATGCTACAATTCAAAATCAAAATATAAATATAAATATACCCCCTAGACAGAAAGAATCAATAGAAGTTAGACCTAGTGGAGGATTGCCAATGCAAGCAGTACCTAACCCTATTAACAAAACTGTTAATGAAATTGTTACCTCCTCTGGGAGGGTAGCTGAATGAAACATCATAACTGAAGTAACTATGTATAATATAGTAAGTAGAAAAATATAAAAAAAATATAAGTTTAATTATAGTTAGTTGTATCGTAGAGTTATTACTTAACTCAATGAACGTAGTCCGTTGAGTTATGACCTAACTCCACGAGGGTATGAAGAAGCTATGTTGATTTTGTCTCTATTAATTTTTTGTTTATGTCATACAGAATCACAACAGATGGAATTGATGGAATTTTTTGCATTATTTGTATGCAATTCTGTTACCTAATATTTTGATTAGAAATCTTATCACAAGAGAAGAATGGAATATAAGAAGACCTAATAGATATGAAGTACCAATTGAAAATTGTGGGTTAGCTTTAATCTTTTCTAAAAAAAATTCGACCATTCCTGAAAAATTATATTATTGGAGACCAACTGGAAATTGGGATGAAGATTTATGCTTAAGTGTGTATAATTTTCTGAATAGATATTGGACTGAAAATATTATGATATATCTAGGACAGAAAGCATTACTTAACAACATATATGTCATACTTGATGGATATATATATCTAGTCACAGATATATCAGTTGCATTTAGATTTAATTTATACATAGTAAGCATAGACAGTTATGATGATTTTATAGAAATATTGCCTATATCGAGTAATATAGCTAAACCATCAACTTCAGAATACAATCAAATTCAATTGGGAATGTGGTATAATGAGTATGATGATGCTACTTTATGTCTGATAAGATGGTGAGATGAATTGAGGAAATTTCAAATATGAATTATAAAAGACCTAAATGAATGGAAGTGGGAAGAGGAATATATTGAAATAGATGTAGAAATAGAAACAACTACATTATCTTGGAACAGAAGAGGATCCCTTTCTGCATTTCATTTCATTAATGGAAATACACTTATATTTAGTATTGATAACATACTGCATGTTTACAAATTAAAAAGGAAAATGGATTGCATTGAAACAGAATTAATAGCAAGAAGAATTATGCCTAAAAAGGTTTCTTGGACTAACACGTTTATTCCATTTGTTACTACTTTTCAGTCATGTTCTTAAAGTGTGATTTTGTGTTTTTAATGTTGTGTGTATTCTGCATTTATTTTTTTTTTTTAAAAAGAAAAAAGAAGAAAAATTTTAGTTTTAGTTTTATTCTATGAAAAAAAAAAGAAAAAAAGAAAAACAAAATATCAATCCAGTTTGTTGGTATCTGTTTTGAGAAACCAATTGGCTTGCTTGTGAGCCACCAAAGGCATAGGAGCCTAGGTTCCACACAAGAAACTAATTAACAAGTTATGTTTTGTTATGATTGTTGTTATATATTTTACTTTTATTTGTGAATGAAAAGTTTTTCAAAATCAAAAATCAGAAGATATTGAAGGAGATACAAAAGAACAAGGTATGTAATTAATTACCTATCCTGAATTTACATTTAAACTCAGTTCATTGAGTTAGGTGTTAAGTCAACGAAATAATATTCATACCTGCTACAATTACTGTATGTATTGAAAACAATCTTTTACATTGAGGGCAATGCAAAATGTAGGTATGGGGGGGAGGTAATTAAAGTAATAGCCATATAATTTTGTTAATTAGAAGAGTTAAAACAGTATTGCAAAAGTTCTATGGAAATTAAATTTTTTTTTGATGAAGTTGCTATAACTATCCAATAATTGAAACTGTAAAATTTTTAAGAACTGTAATTGCTGGAATGTTATATTTATAATCTTATATAAGATGCTACAAATTTTACTACTCATACAAATCTAGATATAGTATCTTATGTTTTTGCTGAAATTTATGAGTTTAACACTTTCATGATTTTAAAAAGAAATTAGAATGTTTAACTGAAACTCAATGAATTATCTAAAATCCTGAAAGAGCTGAAATGTTGATTTTCAGATTAAATGAAATACATATGATCAAGGATACATTTAATTTGATTGATTAAACTTGTAGAATGATTTATGTGTAGATCTTATTAAACTACAAAAAAAGTATGAGCTTATTGACATGGATTCATATTTTCAGTAAATAATAAAAGTAGGACTATGCGAGATTTGTGTTTTATTGCATTTGTATTAATGAAATACGTACATATACTGTGTTGAAAAGAAAAAAAAAAGAAGAGAAAAAAAAAACTTTGAGAGTTTATTGACTTATTTGATCACGAGTCTTTTGTACTTGAGCAGATAGGTATGTAAGGATTATTGACCTGAAAATGGACTCTTTAAATTTGGCAACCTAAGATCCTGATCAGATCTGGGATTGTTGACTGAAAGCTCGATACGTGGGTACACTAGAAAGCTCTTGTATGATTCAAGCTTGTCAAATTAACTTTTAAAGTACAAATATGCATATACTGTTTTGAAAAGATACAAGTGTTTTGTGAAATACAGATATCTTTTGAATCAAGTATATGTTCTGTTATCAAAAATTGCTGAAGTATGAATCTAGAATAGACTTTTGAAGTTATTTATTTGAGATATAATTCATTATTCTACTTATTTTAATCATATTGAATTAGATTGTGTTTTGATTCGTATGTACTTGAAATTTATTCTGGAAATCATATTGGAAAATTCAGGATGACAGATGCTAAAAAGAAAAAAATGATAATATAATTAACACCTATGTGATGCTGATATATTTTGTATGTAATTTACATATGTTCTAAATATATTTGTAGGATTGAAGAGGAGTAAACAATGTTAAAACAGATTACTGAAACATGCAGAAAATCTATATAGTAATCTAATTTATTATTTTGAAGAAGAACAAAATGAAGAAGTAAATCTAGCACTTTAGAAAGACCAACTAGGTAGATCTTAGTTTGCTAAGGGACTAGCAAAATTTAAGTATGGGGGAAGTGTTTAGAATGAAAAAGTGCATAATATTAACGGTTAAATGATGGTTAATTACATAATTTTTAGCTTATCATATGAAAATTAAGCCATTATATTATAATTGCACTGTTATATGCTTTAATGAAAGAATCTTCATAACTTTAGGGAATTAGCATTAATTTAGTACATTTCTGAATTATCGGTAAATTGCAGGCTATGAAATTCTTAAGTATCTAAATTTTCTGTTATTTCGGAGAGTTATGTTTAATGTACCTGACATTTATGTTTTAAATGCTTAAAGAATATTTTATTATTTCCTAGATTACACATGTTGAAACTACAATGCATGACTTAAGTGAATTTTCAGTAAGTTATTTGTTAAGTATTCGAAATGCATTTGGGCATCGGATAGTTAGGTTCGTAAGTGTTCGAAATATTTGAACTTGTTAAGTTAGAATTATGCATGTGTTGAATTTAAATGCTTTAGTATATCACGTGAGATGCACATGTATAACTCGTTAAGTTAGCATAACTATACAAGTTGAGTTACATGAATATACACTAAGGTAACACATTAGGTTAGCAATTTATTTCTTTAGTACACGTGTTTTATAGTTAAATCAACGAAGTAAGTTTGTTGAGTTATCTGCAACTCCACGGACCATTTATTTTCTAATATGCCATTATAGTGGATACAAAAATAGGACATTTGAAGGAAAACCACGGTTGCACGTATCATGTAGGAATTCACTCGTGGAAGGAAGAAGAAATCACCATCGTTGATATGAATGAAGGAAATCCATCTGATCATCGAAGTAGAAGTAGTTACTACTAAGAAATATAAAAGAAGAGAAAAAAAATGAAGAGGTGTGTGGCCAGTGTGTGTGTAGAGGTGGAGGACCGCACTAACTGCAGGCAACGTCGGAAGTTCCCTGAAGCTCCACACCACCATCACCAACATCACCAACCATTGGAGGTCTGTGAGGATACTTTCCTGATGTCGGGTCGATTCCGAGCCAAACATAGTGCCTGACAACTATTGTGAGGAGTGATCATGTCGCAGGAAGGGAAGCCATTTTCACCAAGCACCGACTCATATCTTAGGAGATTGTAAAGCTTCTAGCCTTGGTTTCGGGTTGATGCCAATATGTTGAAGAAGAGATCATCTTGCAATTCTAGACTCGCGATTCTATAGGGAGAGGAGAGAGGATTGTAAGTGGTTAAATTTTCAGTGGTGTAAATGCATCACTTGTAGTGACAGAAGTTTTTACAATCGATAGATATTACTTTTACATTTCACCTTTCGCCCATTTTCATGACCATATCAAAACAAAAATACCAAAAACAACTTATCTGTGTTTATAGTTAGTATTTAAGTGTTGTATTATTTGTTTTGTATCGTGATTAATGTTATCATTGTTAGTATTATGAATGTTTTATGTTTGTTTGATTTAGAAAATAGAAAATAGTTTTTTGGCGTCGTTGCCGGAGAACTAATCAAGTTCTCTAGTGCCACCTAACAAATAGAAGTTAACAAACCAATACACCTATTTTAACATTTAAGCCTCTAACTTAACGAGTTCTCACGTAACCTCTATACAAACAAAACTCTAACTTAACGAGTTGTCTAAATATGCACTGTTCATGATACAGAAGATATAACTTTAAAACATATCATGCTTTTCAATAAAAACACACGTTAACTTAACGTTTAGTTAAATGAGAAATTAATGCAATGAAACGACTAGTTATTAACTTAGTATAATTTCAGATCCAATATAGACAAGTATTTATATCAGTAAGCTTTTTCTGTATTAATTGATGATTTTAATTTCTTTTCACAAGCAACAGTAATTGAGCAAATACAATTATTTTCATTCAGCACACATCATCAAAACAAAATACTCAACACTTATTTGTAACTCTTTGAGTTTTTGCACTTACAAAACACGTGACTGAACATAGAAAACTTATCTTTTCGTTAGTCATTTTATAAAACTCGAACAGTTATCTATCCATGCGTATAAAACTCGAACAGTTATCTAACTCTTCGATTTTCATTATCAAATGCACATGGAAAACACGTGACAACTTAAAACATTAAAAACACATGTATAGATAACTTAACTATAAGAGTTTTTAACATAACTCTTCGACTAAAATGAAATGTTAACTATTTGAAAGTTTACTTTTCCTATTTCTACATAACACTAACACAATGCGTTACTTCAGTGTATATTCAAGTTGTTAGTTCAATTATTTTATCAGTTAATTTTGATGATGAAAAACGTGTGGTTTAATTATTTCTACCATATTTTAGTTGTCATTTTACTCAAATGAATCTTGTCTAACTACTATGTACTTAGAGTCTTTTAAATTAGATTTCGACAGGTTATTTTGTCTACAGTGTATTGATCAGAGAGTTGATATTTAAGTCACCAAACAACACAGGATAAATTGGATGGTTACTCCTTTCTCTTGGCTTTTCGGACAGTTATATCAATAACTATCCGAAAAGTATCTCTCTTCGATGAGTTAAGCTTCTTTTATGTCTGGATATATTTTTTATGCTAAGTGTTCGAAATCCCTTTAGTTTCAGATAGTTAAGGGTTTTTATTCCAGATAGTTAGCTAATTTAATGTATTTTCAATTACTTTCTTCTAAAGGACACGTGTCACTCTGTCATCACTTGACTTAAGTGACTTTTCGGAAGGTTACCTGTGTAACTATCCGAAAAATCTTAAGAATTAGAGAGTTACCTTCAACAAGTATCTAAAATTGGTTTTAATCTTTGGATAGTTATTTATTATTATTATTTCTGACTTAAGTGACTTTTCGGAAGGTTACCTATGTAACTATTCGAAATGCCTTAAGATTCGGAGAGTTATTTTTTACAAGTATCTGAAACATGTTTTCGCTATCAAATAGTTTATTTTTAATATTTTATGCTATTGTTTTTGAAGGACACATGTCTCAATTTTAATACATGACTTAAGTGGCCTTTCAAAATGTTAGTTTTATCTATCCGAAATACTTTTGAATTTTGGCAAGTTATCATCCTAAGTATCCAATTTTCGGAGATTCTTTGAAGATTTGATTTCTACAGAATTTGCAACTATTATTTATTGACTAACCATTTTGGCAAGATATCTTTGGTTGTAGATCTCAAATTAATTAGGATTGATTGTTGCTAGAAAATGAATTATTGCATAAGGTATCTAACCTTTTTCAGACGTCCTTCCATCTATGAAAATCTCGAAGGAAGAACAAAAGGACTTGGTAGAGAGAAAACAAAAAATATACACAGAATTTTTCAACACTCAAAAGGAGAAATTGGCTGCTCAGCAATTCTACAAACATTCTGAAGATTCGTCTGCAACAAAGTCTAGAAGATCAAAAGCTGTAGATCAATCAAGAATTCTCCTTAGAGCTTCATATGTCAACTCTTCATTGGAGTTGATCTAGTCTTGTGTGTCATTTTCATTTTGAGTCAGTGACTCTTGAGTTTAAATTGTTTTCTCGCTTACTTGAAAACCCTAACTCACAAGGGTGTTGTAAGTATACCTTCACAAGGTCGGGGCTCTGGTGAAGAGAGTGAAGTGTGATTCTTCACTTGCTCAAGATTGGGGTCTTGAGTACACAAAGTTGGTGCTTTGCATAAGGTTTTTGTTTAGCCTTTAAAAACATCTGTAAGGTTGTTGCTTAGCCTGCAAAAGCAACTTGTTTAAGGTTTGTTCTTAGACTTAAAAGCACTTAGTGGAATTCTCAAGGTTGTGGCCTTGAGGAGTGGACTACCTAGTTTAGGGAACCATTATAAATCTCTTTGTGTTCTTTACTTTCTACACTACAAGTTATAATTCCAAAATCAATTAATCAGGGTTCATTAGTGTCAACAGCTTCCGAAAAACTTAAAAGCAAAAAAAATTTAATTAGGACACTATTCACCTCCCCTCTAGTGTGTCATTTGATTCTTTCACAAGTAACTCAACGCGTATAGTTATGCTAACTTAACGAGTTAAATATGTGTAGCTCATGTGATATACTAAAGCATTCAAATTTAACATGTGCATAATTCTAACTTAACAAGTTCAAATATTTCAGATACTTACACACTTAACTATCCGATGCTCAGATGCATTTCAGATAGTTACCAGATAACTTACTGAAAATCAACTTAAGTCATGCATTGATGTTTCAACATGTGTACTCTAGGAAATAATAAAATATTCTTTAAACATTTAAAAACATAACTATCTGGTACATGCAATATAATTCTCCAAAATAACAGAAAATTCGGATACTTAGGAATTTCAAAGCTTGTAATTCACTAATAGTTCAGAAATGTACTTAATTAACACTAATTCCTTGAAGTTATGCAAATTCCTTCATTAAAGCATATAATAGTGCAATTATAACATAATGACTTAATTCTCATATGATAAGCTAAATATTATGCAATTAACCATCATTTAATCGTTAATATTATGCACTTTTACATTCTAAACACTTCCCCCATATTTAAATTTTGCTAGTCCCTTAGCAAACTAAGATCTAATTGGTTGGTCTTTTTAAAGTTGCTAGAATTAATTCTTCATTTTGTATCTTTAGAATACATAAATTAGATTACTATATAGATATTCTGTATTTTTTCATCAATCTATTTTAAAATTGTTTTCTCCTCTTCAACCTGTAAATATATTTAAAACATATGTAAATTATATACAAAATATATTAGCATCACATATGTGGTAATTATATTATCATTTTTTCTTCTTTTCAACATCTATTATCTTGAATTTTCTAATATGATTTCTAGAATAAATTTCAACTACATACGAATCAAAACACAATCTAATTCAATATGATTAAAACAAGTAGAATAATGAATTATATCTCAAATAAACAACTTCAAAACTTTAATATAGATTCATACTTCAATAATCTTAGATAATAGAAAATATACTTGATTCAAAAGATATCTGTATTTCACAAAACACTTTTATCTTTTCAGAATAGTATATGCATATTTGTACTTTAAAAGTTAATTTGAAAAGCTTGAATCATACAAGAGCTTTCTAGTGTACCCATGTATTGAGCTTTCAATCAACAATCCCAAATCTGATCAGGATCTTAGGTTGCCAGATTTAAAGAGTCAATTTTTTAGGTCAACAATCCTTACATACCTATCTGCTCAAGTACAAAAGTCTCGTGATCAAACAAGTCAATAAACTCTCAAAGTTTTTTTTTTTTTTTTTTTCTTTCTTTCTTTCCAACACAGTATATATACATATTTCATTAATATAGATGCAATAAAACACAAATCTCATATAGTCCTGCTATTATTTACTAAAAATATGAATCCATATCAATAAGCTCATACTTTTTTTGTAATTTAATAAGATTTACACATAAATCATTCCACAATTTTAATCAATCAAATTAAATGTATCCTTGATCATATGTATTTCATTTAATCCAAAAATCAACATTTCAGCTCTTTTTAGGATTTTAGATAATTTACTAAATTTCAATTAAGCATTCTAATTTCTTTTTAAAATCGTGAAACTATTAAACTCATAAAATTTAGCAAAAACATAAGATACTATATCCAAATTTGTATTAATAGTAAAATTTTTGTAGTGTCTTATATAAGATTCTAAATATAACATTCAAGCAGTTACAGTTCTTAAAATTTTGACAATCTCAATTATCGGATAGTTACAGCAAATTCATAAAAAAAATTTTCAATTTCCATAGAATTTTGCAGCACCATTCGTAGTTCCTCTAATTAACAAAATTACTTGGCTTTTAATCTAATTACCTCCCCCCTATACCTACATTTTGCATTATCCTCAATGTAAAAGATTTTATAGTAAATATAGTAAATGTTAGCAAGCATGAATATTGTTTCGTTGACTTAGTACCTAACTCAACGAACTTAATTCATTGAGTTAATGAATAACTCCACGAACTGAGTTTAAATGTAAATTCAAGATAAGTAATCAATTACATACCTTGTTCTTTTGTATCTTCTTCAATATCTTCTAACTTTTGATTCTGAAAAACTTTTCATTCACAAATAAAAGCAGAATATATAACAAAATAACATTTAACAACAAAACATAAATTGTTAAATCAGTGTCTTGTGTGGAACCCAGTTTCCTATGCCTTTGGTGGCTCACAAGCAAGCTAGCTGGTTTCCCAGAATAGATACCAACAAACTGGATTGATACTTTGTTTTTTTCTTTTCTTTTCTTTTCATAAAATAAAACAAAAACTAAAAGTTTTCTTCCTTTTCTAAAAATAAATATAGATTACACACAACATTAAAAGTACAAAATCACAATTTAAGAACATGATTGAAAAGTAGTAACAAATGGAATAAATGTGTTAGTCCAAGCAAACTTTTTAGGCATAATTATTCTTACTATTAATTCTGTTTTAATGTAGTCTACTTTCCCTTTTAACTTGTAGACTTGTAGTGTGTTATCAATACTAAATATAAGTGTATTTCCATTAATGAAATGAAATGCAGAAAGGGATCATTTTCTGTTCCAAGATAATGTAGCTGTTTCTATTTCTACATCTATTTCAATAAATTCCTCTTCCCACTTCCATTCATTTAAGTCTTTCATAATCCATATTTGAAATTTCATTAGTTCATCCTACCATCTTATCAGACATAAAGTAAGATCATCATATTCATTATACCACATTCCTAATTGAATTTTATCATATTCTAAAGACGATGGTTTAGCTATATCACTCGGTATAGGTAATATTTCTATAAAGTCATCATCATAACTGTCTATGCTTACTATGTATAAATCAGATCTAAATGCAACTGATATATTTGACACTAAATATATATATCCATCAAGTATGACATGTATGCTGTTAATTAATGCTTTCTGTCCTAGATATATCATAGTACTTTTAGTCCAAGATCTATTCAGAAAATCATACACACTTAAGCATAAATCCTCATCCCAATTTCTAGTTGGTCTCCAATAATACAATTTTTCAGGAATGGCCAAATTTTTATCAGAAAATGTTAAAGCTAACCCACAATTTTCAATTGGTACTTCAAATCTATTAGGCCTTCCTATATTCCATTCTTCCCTAGTGATAGGATTTCTAATCAAAATACCGGGTAACAGAATTGCATACCTTGGTTTGGTTCTGTAAATAATTAATCCTTCATCTATCCCCATAATATGATCTATTCCTTTTAATGTATTGGGTGGAATTCCAGTAGTTTCCTCCATATTTAGATATTCATAGCTGATTGAACTACAATTAAATGACTTCCATAAAAATCCATCTCTAATCTTAGTCATTTTTGCAGCTTGTAGTCTATGAAAATATTTTTCTCTAACACAGACTTTAATTTCTTTTGATACACTACACAATCTGCATAGATCTTTAGTTGATAAGTTACTCAATACTTCCCTTAGTGCATCTAGTGGTAATTTCATCAATTCCATCTGTTGTGATTCTATATAACATAAGCAAAAATTTAATAGAGATAAAATAAACATAACTACTTACTTACACTTGTGGAGTTAGGTCATAACTCAATGGACTAAGTTCATTGAGTTAAGTAATAACTCTACGATACTACTAACTATAATTAAACTTACATTTTTTTCTTTTTATATTTTTCTACTTACTATATTATACATAGTTACTTTAGTTATACTACTTCATTCAACTTCCCTCCCATAGGAGGTATCAATTTCATTAACAGCTCTGTTGACAAGGTTAGGTACTGCTTGCATTGGCAATCCTTTAGTAGGTCTAACTTCTATTGAATCCTTTTGTCTAGGGGGTATATTTCTATTCATATTATGATTTTAAATGGCAGCATTTCCAAATACAAGACCTAGACGATTGTTTAATTGTTGAATTATCTTTTCTAACTTCTCTATTTTAGATCCTTATTCCATTAATGCTTCATAACTTATATTCTTATCATTTATATTTTCTCCTCCCTAGAAATTGTTATTTCTCTAAGATAGATTCGGGTGATTTCTCCAATTAGGGTTACAAGCATTTCCAAAGTTATCTTTCTCGTTTCTAGCATAAATAATATCTAAATCATTAATATTTGCATTCTTTTCTTTTAGCTTTTGATTTAATGATAACTCTTCTATTTTTTTTGTTAATTTAGTTAATTTAACTTCAAGCATAGTGCTTGAATCTATTTCATGCATTCCCCTTGACAATATTCTTTTATCTATAATAGCTTCAACTGAGTTTTCCCATTATGTAGTTCTTTTTGCAAAGTTTTCTAAATATGCCCATGCTTCTTCACTACACAGTTTTAAAAATCCATTCTGACAAGTAGATTTTAATAAAGATTTCATTGAAACATCTATGCCTTCATAAATTATACTTATTAATTGTGCTTTACTCATTGCATGATGTGGACATTGAGTTAGTAAATCATTAAATCTTTCAAAATATTTTCAAAATGATTCTCCCTATTTTTGGCTACACAATAATATTTTCTTTTTCTTTTTAATCATTTGATATGTTGGATAATATTTTTCCAGAAAAATAGAGTAAAATTCAGTCCATGTAGAAATTGAATCAAGCGATAGAGTATATAACCATCTCTTAGCTATCTTTTAAAGCAAAAGGGATATATCTAAGTTTAACAACATCAATACTCATGTTCGACATTTTCATCATTTCAAAAACTTTGTTAAATTCTCTAAGGAAATAATAGGTATCTTCTCTTTCTAATCCATGAAAGTGTGGCAATTGACTAATATAATTGGATTTCAGTTCAAACCTATCTCCCTCAAAGTTTGGCAATTGAATACATAAAGGTTCATCAACTAAGTCAGGATACAGAATTTCCCCTATTGGTTATTCTACTAGAGCAGCCATATCTTTGTTCTCTTTTAAAGAAAGGTTAGCTACACCCCTAATGTAGGATCGTATGGCTACACAAGCGGGGGGTGAATTGTGCTTTTCAATATTTTTGAATATAATTGAAACTTTAAAACTCAAAAACAAGTCAAGACATTGTTTTCATAAAATCATTTTTATTCAAGGTTTCAATTACAATATACAATTCAATTCTCCTCAGAAATTGTAGATGCAATTATATATCGATACCATGTTTCATCTATACAATTTCATAACTACAAACAGAGAAAACTAATTTGCGGAATTTAAAACATTTCTCCCTATTTGAGATCTTTCTTCTTCAGCAATTCTTTAGTGATGAATATCTTGTCTTTTTATGCTTCACCGAATTTGCTTTCTTCTGATACTTCAAATCTTCAGTGACAAAAATCTTACCTTTTTATGCTTCATTGAACTTTCTTCCACCTGAGAGTTTTTCCCTAAAGAGGTGATTTTGATCCTTGGAAAGATTTTTCTTTTGGTATGTAGGGATAGTTTGATCCTTGAAAAGATTTTTCATTTTGTGTGCAAGGATGGTTTGATCAACGAGAACTCTATGCCTTTTATACTGTATCTTCATTTCATGCATATCCTCCACATTTAATCACTACAAGTTTTCAACTTCTCCACGTCTTTTCTTTTTCCTTCATCGAAACACACACGTTCTGACTCACGTTTACATTTCAAATTTTCTTTAATCATTTGTCTTGGATCCCTGAAAAATTTCTTGCAAAATAAACTTTCTCGTCCAAAAATTTTCATCAGTGTAATAAGAAGTTGTTACTTTAATGTTAACTAAACAAGAAACACAAGTAGATATTAACTTAACGTTTCTAACTTAACGAGTTCCTCATGTGCCATTTCATGTGACAAGTACTGTAGCTAACTCAATGAACTATCTCTGTGGTGTTATGCTAACTTAACGAACTATCTCCATTGTGTTACGATAACTCAACGAACCAGTAATGTACAAATGTTTTTATATTAAGAATTTTACCACGTGCAAAAATAACAACTTAAGTTTATAATGCTAACCTAACGCGTTGCCTTAGTGTTCAATATAGCAACTCAACGCATTTAGTTATTCTAACTTAACGAGTTAAACATGTGCTCCTCACGTGATACAATATAACATTCGTAACTTATAATTTCACCACGTGTATAACACTAACTTAACGAGTTCGTCTCTTCTTTTACTCACTAACTTAACGAGTTCTCACGCGACCTATTTTAACCTTTAAGCCTCTAACTTAATGAGTTCTCACGTGACCTCTATACAAATAACACTCTAACTTAACTAGTTGTCTTAACATGCACTGTTCATGATATAGAATATATAACTTTAAAACATATCATGCTTTTCAATAAAAAGACACGTTAACTTAACGTTTAGTTAAATGAGAAATTAATGCAATGAAATGACTAGTTATTAAGTTAGTATAATTTCAGATCCAATACAGACAAGTATTTATGTTAGTAAGCTTTTTCTATATTAATTGATGATTTTCATTTCTTTTTACAAGCAATAGTAATTGAGCAAATATGATTATTTTCATTCAGCACACATCATCAAAACAAAATACTCAACACGTAAGGATTTCGTTAAAGTCCAATTCAGAAAATATTTTAGTACGCCTCTATGTTGAATAATCCTGTGTAGGTGTTCTTACTAATCGTTTAGTGCTAGGAGAACAAATCCATGTGCTCATAAACTCTTAACATAAAGTAAAATAGCAGAAGATTAATTACATACCAGTTTGATACTTTGTTCTTAGTAAATAGTTGTTGATAGATGAAGTTGAACTTACCAGTTTGATGCTTTGTCAAGCTACTTCTTCTAGTTCCCCAACGAATTTTCTTTCCTTCCTCAAGTGCTGGTAGCTCGTAAATAACATTCTGTTCTATATTTATAATGCATGTCCATAAGGCAAATGAATCTCGTTGTAAGAACGTATCTTGTAACCTATAGTATGGTTCTTATTTTTATGGATACGTGTTCCACTTCTAATTTCAAATTTCAGTAACCGCTAAATCCACGAAGTTTCGTTCATGGCTAAAAGAATAATCGTTCAGCTTAATCCACGAACTAACCTTATTGAGTTACAGTTAACTCAACAGACTAGCTTCAGTTACTATTTCTAACTCCATGGACTAACCTCGTTGAGTTACAGATAACTCAACAGAGTGACCTTATATTTTATTCTTGGCCTCGTGGAGTTAAGGTTAACTCAACAGACTTACTTCGTTGAGTTAATACTCAGCAAATTTCTAAAACTTACTCATCGTATTAACTTCTATATATATATATATATTTTCTTTCTCTACATTTTTTCAACTTAATTAAAGTTAAATATATGTCAATAATGCAGTGTTCTAATGTAACTCATTTAAATCTGAACATTATCTATATATTTAACTTATAGTTCACTTCCTGTTATGTAGAATTTACATTTTACTTTTCAGCATGCAGATGTATTCAAGCATTAACCAATTATTGTGCATTTAACCATGTCATTCATAAAATTTGTAAATCTTTTAAACAATCTTGCACTTCTTTTAAACAGTTATATAATATTCAATACATTTCTCAATTATATCATTTATTCTCAAACACGAATTCAAAAACATCTGAAATTCAAACATTCATTTATATGAATAGTTTACATTTACATATAGTCAGATATTTTTCAATACAAATATAAGTAGACGAATAATACAATTAGTCCTTTCTCCTAAGTTCATCTACTTCCTTCTAGAGCTTTTCTAGTTGTTGTTCTAATTGATTTATCCGTTTAACAACTCCTATAATGTCTCCAGAAGGTCCAGATACCTCAACAGCTACAACATTATAATTTCTATATTCCTTCACTGAAATGGTTCTAGATCTTATCCTTTTGGATGTTCATTTTGTGAAGTCAATACTGTCCACCATCAGTAGTGGAATCAGATCTCCGTAAAATAATTTCTTCTTTGGTGCTCTCAACTTGGAGATAATAACTTTGTACCAATTAATTTGAATTTTGTTCACAACTGCATATGTGGCCCATTTAATAAATTGACTTAGTTCAATATCATGGCATTGTCATTGGTAGACATTTTTAATCAAAATGTTAGCTACCATGTGTGCTTTACCATTTAAGTGCTTCAATCTTTTTAATAATGGCACACTAAGATTGATAGCTAAATAGCCCTTTATTTCCAGTTCTGTCCACTCGACTGCAGTTATGTTATCTAGAATTTCTATCCCTTCATTTTTTAATTCAAAAATGTTGTGGAGAAGCTCTAGTATTATCTATACATCAACTTGCTCCATGTTAGAAATTAACTTTCCTTCTTCCTCTCTCAAATTTGCATAAAAGTAGGGCACTAGATTCTCATATACTGCATGCCCTTTCTGTTGAGAAATAAATTGTAGTAGACCTTGGAACTTGAATAATTCTTTAATTTCCTGCATACCGTCCCAGTTTACTGGTCTATTGTATATAATATCATGACTCCTAATCTCTTGATATTTATTGTATGCTTCTTGACTCCAAAAGTGTACTTCATTCAGAACTATTGCTTTAGTCGGGTCAAGAATTTGAATTTGTTGCTCCAAAGGGGTTTGTTCTTGAATTTCCTCTTCCAATTGCTGAACTTGAGTTGGTTGGGAATTTGCTGAACTTGAATTTGTTGGAAATAATCTAGAGATTCCTACATTTCAGCTCCTCTTTCTATCTGTGGTGGAGAGCCGGTAGAACTCTCTACTCTTCTTTCTTGAATCCTCTCAAAAATTTGCTGAAGAGTCTCTCCCTCTTTAGTGGAATCTATCGAGATATTTCCTTCATGTTCAGTTTCTTCTCTTTCTTCTTCCTCCTGACTATCAATCTGCATTGTCACTGTTCTTTCTCATTCTGTGGCAGATTGGGATGGAGTCACGAGCAAATCAGCTTCTACCCTAATTTCAATTTCTTCTATTTGTATAGGCTGCAGACTAATTTCAACTTGTTTTTCTTCTTCTCTTTACTCTTTCACTTACTTTCTCTATGGAGTTATGATTAACTCCATAGACTAAGTCCATGGACTTAACTATAGTACTTCGTTGAGTTATAGTTAACTCAACGGGGTAAGTTCGTTAACTTATTCTAGACTCAATGGAGTAAGTTTGTTGAGTTAAGCATAACTCAATGGACTTCCTATAAAGTTATAACTAATAAAAATACTTATAATAATAATTTTTACATCGGTCAAGACCGAAAAATTTCCAATCTAACTGACTCTTAATTTTTCAATATTTTAGAATTTCGATCAAACCATTATATTCCTTAGTCGAACTGAAATTAAATACTCTCACTTTTTTTCTATCAATTGAACCGATACTATGCTTCGGTAAAATTGACATTTTTACTTAATATAATATATAGATTTTTTTTTTTTATGTTTCGGTTAGATCGATGGATCCTGTTGGTTAAACCGTAACAATTTTTTTTTCTTTTAATATATGTTTCGGTAAAACCGATAATTTCTTTCGGTTGAATCATGACTATGTTTAATTAAGTTTTTTTATTTTTTTTATTTTTACAAAACTTAGATGATTTCTTACTAAGTAAAGCTCGAGTAGTCCTCTACTCTTACTTCTTCTATAATTCCAAAGGAACTTTTTGGAATCTTTAGAATAGGTCTAAGTCTTTGTCCATTTATTTTAAATATATTCTGAATTTTAGGATTTTCAATTTCAATAGCTCCATAGGAATAAATATTTCGAATTATGTAAGGTCCTGCCCACCTAGATCTTAATTTTCCTAGATGTTATAGAGTCTAGTAATGTAAAGATATACTTCTTGTCCTATTTCAAAGATTTTTGGAATAATTTTCTTGTCATGCTAGAACTTCAATTTCTCTTTTTCTCTTACAGTTTTCAAATAAGCTTCATTCCTAAATTCTTCTAATTTAATTAATTGCATTTTCCTATTTTCAGTGGCTTGATTTAAATTAGTGTTCAGCGTTTTTAATGCCCAATAAGCTTTATGTTCAATTTCAACTGGTAAATGACAACTTTTTCCATACTAGCCTAAAAGGTGACATACCTAAGCTTGTCTTATAAGTAGTTTGTTAGGTTGAAACATGTGTCGTTAAAAGCACAAGTTTTACATTTATAATTTAACCACAAGCACACCGTGCTTTATTGTATTAAGCAGTGCAAGTACGGGTCATTTCCACAAGGAGTTTATCCAAATGACTTTTATTAGATTGATTGTTTATTAATATCCTAAAAAAACTATAAAAATTTCTTTGCATCTTAATTTATTTAAACAATGGTTAGACTTAAGGTTAAAAGTTAAATTAGAACAAATACACAAATATACATACAAAAATCAACTCCAAAACAATCTCACCTATAACTCTATTATAGCTCTGGAAATTACAGAAATGGCTTCCAATTGTAAAACTTATTCCTTCCAAAATATACACTAAAAATTCACGTAAAAATACAATTTGGAAAGGAGTTTTAAAGATCTAAAATCTAGCATAATTTCGTGGTCTAATTTAAACCCAAGAGTTATTGACATCAAATCTACCAAGAGAGCATAAAACACGGATACCAAATCACAAAACACACATCTTTACAAGAAAGTCCATAGCTTTCTGGAATCTTTACGAAATGGTGTGAAATAAAATTTCATCGCAAATTGACTTCTTCATCTTGAAAACCCAATTTATAAATCATGAAAACTTGATCTTTGCTCAAAGAAATAAATGATCAAAAATGCACAAAATCTTTGCGTGGACCTGCATTCCAGGTCAGATGCACCTATTGAGAATTAATTCGTGAAAGCCACTCAAATGACATCCAAAAATTATGAAATTACGTCCATTGGAAAGTAGACTTAAAACCATATGAGATTGCCTCAAGATTTGATCAAAACCGTCATTGGAGCTGATAGAAATCAATTAAACAAAATGGATAAAACTCTGTACACGAATTTCTGCATTTATATATACAACTATTTCTTCAAACACTAGATCTATAACTATGATATTCACATATAAACATTGAAAAACCATATTAACCATCATTCAATATTGAAATAACTTTTGCAATTTAAAAATAAACAAGTAAATAAATAAAACAAACATGGAATTCCATATATCAGCACACACGTCCAACACTCATACATATAGGCAATAACAACAAAGAAATGTGTATGAGGATCTCTCCTCTCCATTTTTACCGTGAAGTCTTCACTTGGTTCCTCGCATATGCCTCCTATTTGGTTGTATACCACTTCAATTAGTTCTCCACAAGACTGTCACCACTTCTGGATTGCGTTTTTGAAGGGATCCGCCTAGGTATGCGATGGAAGAAGCGAGTTGCACGTCCTTAAGCCTCCAAAGCAACAAACTCGTGCTGTCTCGAGCCAAGAAGATGCTCCCTATTCACCGTCCACTGTAAAACATGTCCTTTATTTCTGAACGTTTTAGCATGGCTTCTCCCCACCAATCCATCGTAAAACCACCCGTGAAGCTCCTTATGCCTAAGATTCTGCCCTGAAAAAGGAGAAAGTATCTTCAATGGAGGAGCAAGACGCAAGAAATGCTCACCTTTCTTGGGAAACTAGCTGGTCCACGTCCTTGGAAGAGAAGGGAGGCTACTGGAAATGATGGAGAATTACTGGAAATGACCGTCCACCTCCACTCTCGGTGCTGGAATGGAAGAAATAGCTGCAACCCTTGCGTGAATGGAGTTACCCGAAATGGAGAGATGCCTTGCATGGATGCTCGTGGTCCTTTTTATTAAGGGTAAGTTTTGATCCAATGGCTGGGGTTAATCCAGCCATATATGATTTAAAATCTCCATCCAATGGTGAAGATTAATTCATCTTTTAAGCTCCAATAGATGCCACTTATTAAAATGAAACTTGGAGAATACTTAGCACATAACAAGAACATAAAATAAATGTAATAAAAATTGATATTAGATTTTGATTTTAACCATCAATAAAATGGGACTTATTATTTACATCATGCCAATGATTTACGTTGATAATAAAATTCAATTGAAAAGCATATATAACACTTACGTCATGCATGTGTGAAATTGAAATGTGTGATAAATGGTTTATTCCCAACAACTAAGTGTCTACATATGGGCTTGTAACTTGACATTAACTTTATTAAAGGTAAATTTGTGCATTAATTAAATTTTAATATATAAAAACATGCATAGTCTAAAAATATAGTTTTCATGTAATCTTATATAAATATCATGTGATATGCAATTGAAATCCATAAAATGCATGCTTTAACATATAATAAAATGCACAAATCTTAACTTTACATAGTTCTATAAGCCCAAAGTGCATCTATTAATCTATTAGCCCAATCTGTTTTAGTAGGATTTACTACTTTTTCTATGATTAACTTAATTTGTTTATTTGCACTTTCTACTTGTCCACTTGTTTGCGGATGATATGATGTTGCAACCTTGTGATTTACTCCATATTTCTTCGTTAAGGCTTCAAAACTTCTATTACAGAAATGAGTTTCTCTATCACTAATAATAGCTTTAGGTATTCCAAGTCTAGCAATTATATTAGTTTTTATAAAGTGTATTACTAATAATATATAGCTTTGTTGTCATTAGTTTTTGTAGGAATAACTGCTATCCATTTAGATACATAATCCACCCTCAATAATATATAATTAAATTGATTAGACATAGGAAATGGACCCATAAAATCTATTCCCCACACATCAAAAATGTTGAGTATTTTTGTTTTGACGATGTGTGCTGAATGAAAATAATCATATTTCCTCAATTACTATTGCTTGTGAAAAGAAATTAAAATCATTAATTAATACAGAAAAAGCTTATTGATATAAATACTTGTCTATATTGGATCTGAAGTTAGTATCTAGTCGTTTCGTTGCATTAATTTCTCATTTAGCTAAACGTTAAGTTAACGTGTGTTTCTATTGAAAAACATGATATGTTTTAATGTTATATCTTTTGTATCATGAACAATGCACGTTTAGACAACTCGTTAAGTTAGAGTTTTGTTTGTATAGAGGTCACATGAGAACTCGTTAAGTTAGAGTTTTGTTTGTATAGAGGTCACATGAGAACTCGTTAAGTTAGAGGCTTAAAGGTTAAAATAGGTCACGTGATAACTCGTTAAGTTAGTGAGTAAAAGAAGAGATGAACTCGTTAAGTTAGTGTTATACATGTGGTGAAATTATACGTTACGAATGTTGTATTGTATCACGTGAGGTGCACATGTTTAACTCGTTAAGTTAACATAACTAAACGCGTTGAGTTGCTATATTGAACACTAAGGCAACGCATTAGGTTAGCGTTATAAACTTAAGTTGTTATTTTTGCACGTGGTAAAATTCTTATTATAAAAACATTTGTTTATTACTGGTTCGTTGAGTTATTATAACACAACGGAAATGGTTCGTTGAGTTATCATAACACAACGGAGATGGTTCGTTGAGATAGCATAACACCACAGACTTAGTTCGTTGAGTTAGCTACAGTACTTGTCACGTGAAATGGCACATGAGGAACTCATTAAGTTAGAAACGTTAAGTTATATATATACTTGTGTTACTCGTTTAGTTAACATTAAAGTAATGACTTCTTATTACACTAATGAAAAACTTTTGGACGAGAAAGTTTATTTTGCAGGAAATTTTTCAGAGATCCAAGACTGATGATTAAAGGAAATTCGAAATATAAACGTGGGTTAGAATGTGTGTGTTTCGATGAAGGAAAAAGAAAAGACGTGGAGAAGTGGAAAACTGGTAGTGGTTAAACGTGAAGGATATGCATGAAATGAAGATACAGTATAAAAGGCATAGAATTCTCGTTGATCAAACCATCCTTACACACCAAAAAGAAAAATCTTTTAAAGGATCAAACCATCCCTACACACCAAAAGAAAAATATTTTTCAGGGATCAAAAACACCTCTTCGGGAAAAATCTCTCAAGTGGAAGAAAGTTCAGTGAAGCATAAAAAGGTAAGATTTTTGTCACTGAAGATTTGAAGTATCAGAAGAAAGCAAATTCGGTGAAGCATGAAAAGACAAGATATTCGTCACTAAAGAATTGCTGAAGAAGAAAAAGAAGAAGAAGAAAGATCTCAAACAGGGAGAAAAGTTTTAAATTCCGCAAATTAGTTTTCTCTGTTTGTAGTTATGAAATTGTTTAGATGATACATGGTATCGAAATATAATTGCATCTACAATTTCTGAGGAGAATTGAATTGTATATTGTAATTGAAACCTTGAATAAAAATGATTTTATGAAAACAATGTCTCGACTTGTTTTTGAGTTTTAAAGTTTCAATTATATTTCAGAAAATATTAAAAAAATTCACCCCCCTCTTGTGTAGCCAAACGATCCTACAAGTGGTATCAGAGCTTTGTTAATAATCTTTGATATAAAATCGATACCAACTTATTTAATATCATTGCTTATTTTACCTTCCTTGTTTTTAAACAGAAATTAATATCTGAGCATACGTTTAATTTTCTTGATTTAAGGCTCAAATTGTTTTAAAGTTTTTAGACTGTTTAAAATCAAATAGGTTGAAAAATCTAAGGTAAAATGGCTACTGGAAATGGTAATTTTTCTTTATATGAAGGCAAAAATCTTAATCGTCCTCCTTTATTTGATGGAATACATTTTGAATATTAGAAATATAGGATGACTATTTTTCTTCAAAGTATAGATCATAAATTGTGGTTCATGATTTCTAAACCATATACTTTGTTAACTACTCCTTATAATACTTGGACAATTACTGAAAAAGAAAATGAAACTCTGAATGCTAAGGGCTTAAATATTTTATTTTGTGCATTGAGTTATGAATAGTTCAGTAAAGTGTCGGCATATAAATCTGCTTATGAGGTGTGGCATGCATTAGAAGTTTTACATGAAGGTACTTCTCAAGTTAAAGAGACAAAAATAAACATGTTGATTCATAAGTATGAACTCTTTAAGATGCATGAAGACGAAAATATTTCTGAGATGTTTTCCAGATTTCTTGATATCATAAACTTTTTAAATTGTTTAGGAAAGAATTTTGAACAGAAGGATTTGGTGAGGAAAATTCTCAGATCCCTAAGTTCTAAATGGTCTCAGAAAGTAACATCAATTGAGGAATCACGAGATTTAAATGTTTATACTATGAATGAACTTATAGGAAATTTAATAGCTTACGAAGTTCAATTAAATGAATCACTAAGTCACAACAAACTAAAAATGAAGAAAGAAATAGCCTTCGAAATTAATTCAGATTCTGATATATCTACTGATTCTGACGAGGATTTGATTTTGCTGACTAGGAAATTCAAGAAAGCATGGAAAGCTAGGAAACAGCAAAGCAACAAAAATGATAAACCCTCAACGTCAAAATCATTGAATGACAAGAATTCTTCATCCAGAAAGTATGTATGTTACAACTGTAAGAAACCTGGACATCTTTCTCCAGATTGTCCTATGAGGAAAAATGAAAAGCAAAGTAGGACAAATCAGAAGAAGACGGCTCAGAAAACTTAGAAAAAGTTTTACAAGAAAAAGGCTTTGAAGGTCACTTGGGATGACACGTCTAAAGAGTCTGAATTTGAGGAATCAACATTAAAATCTTCACATTCAGAAGGAGAACAAGAGTTAGAAGACATTGCTCATGTGTGCTTCATGGCAGATGAGTCTAAGGTAATATCTGATCCTGAAAGTCATTCAGATTTCAACTTTGATGAATTATTATGTGCTTATCATGCATTATTACAAAAACTTAAAGTATGTATACTGGAAAATAAGAATATTAGAAAATCTTCATCCATTATGGAAGAAGAAAATTGTTTCCTGTCTACTACTTTAGAAAAGTTTAAATGTGATAATGAAAATCATGCTACAGATTTGCAAAAATTTAGATTTAATGAATGTATCTTATATGAACAAATACAGAATATAAATGCTGAAAAACTAAAGATAGAATCTGAAAATGAAATGTTGAGAAACAATATAAATGAACTTGAATTAGAGATAGAAAAATTAAAACTAAGAGAGCAAGATTTAAATTCTACCTTTGAGAAATAGAATTTAAGTCAAACTAAGTTAAACAAACTAACTAGTACCCCTGCGGTGTCTTATAAATTTGGCTTCGGATTTGATTATCCTGAATATCCTGAATCTCAAGCCAATAAAGGATTTATTAGTTGTAGTTCAAGTAAATCTAAGACTAAAATTCCTTTCATTATGAAACAAGGTAATAAATATGTAGAAGTAGGTACTTCAAGTGATGAATCATGCAGTAATAATATAAATCAATGTGATTTGTCAAATTGTACTTCTAACATGACTATAAATGTTTCTAAAAATCTTGTTTCTTGTTTTGGAAATTCAGTTTCTAATGTTTCTAAAATTTCAGACAAATGTAATAAACTGAAAATTTAGAAACCTGAGCATGTAATTCAATACATTGGTATTAGACCAATTACTCATTCTGCATGTGATAAAACTAAAAATTCTTGTACAGAAAAAAATTTTGTATGTACGGAAAATGTTAATACAAGTACAAAATCTTGGTATGAACTTACTGAAATGTATAAGCATGACCAAAATAAATTAACATCTGATAAAAATATGTTTGGTCTTGATTATACTACATCTGAAAATAAAAAGAATGATTGCAAAAGCAATAATGCTATATGTGAGTATGAAGCTAATGATAAATCAATAGTACTTACAACTAATAAGAATATAAATGATAATGTTAAACTATTTTTAAACAAAAAGAAGAAATATGCGTTTAATGAACTTGGTCCTCAACAACATTGGGTACTAAGAAAAAGTTTTTCTTAATTTGTGTTGCAGGAGGAAACAACATCAAAATGGATGTAAAGAGTGCATTTCTAAATGGTTTAATTAATGAAGAAGTCTTTGTAATACATTAGATTAAATTTAGGTATTTGTAGGCTATGTGATGTGTAAAATGCTTAAACTCCACATAAAAAGATAAATATTATTGATGATGTTGTTCACCTCATAGATATTATATACTTATTATAAATATCTAAAGTAATATCTAAACTACTGCTTAAGATACTATGTATTTATTGTAAAATCATAGTAGTATCTTATTGATTTTAAGTAGTTTATCAATTTTAATAGTTTTTACGATTTTAAGTGGAAGTGTAAATGAAAAACATTAAATACTTCTGACATTCTGAAATTTTGATTAAATGTTTTCTTTGAATCAAGGAAAATGCATATGATCATGCATAAATTTGACTTAATTGACTAAACTTGTAGAATAAGTTATATGTAACTCATCTTAAACTGTTAATCAAAAGTATAAGCTTATTGAAACTAATTCATATTCTTAGTACAATCATAGAAGTAAAAATTGTATGAGATTTGTGTTTTATTGCATCTGTATTAATGGAATACATATATTCTGTGCTTAAAATGAAAAGTGCTTACAAAGTAAAAATCTTTGAGAGTTTATTGATCAGTTTAATCACGAGCCTTTTGTACTTGAGCAGATAGGTATGTAAGGATTGTTGTCCTGAAAAAGGATTCTTTAAATCTTGCAACCTAAGGTCCTGATCAGATCTGGGATTGTCGACTGAAAGCTCATTACACAGGTACATTAGAAAGCTCTTGTATGATTCAAGCTTTTCAAACTAACTTTTAAAGAAAATTATCAATATTCACTATTTTGAAAGAAAAAAAAAGAAGTTGTTTCATTAATTACAGATATCTTTGAATCGCATATAGTTTATACTAATATGACTACTGATTTATTGAATCAACATTAGTACTTTTGAAAACGTTTATTTGAGATAAATTCTTTTATTCTCTTTGAATTAATCGAATTGAGTTCAAAGTTGTGTTTTGATTCATATACAGTAGGAATTGATTCTGGAAATCATTTTTGATGATGTTAGGATAACGGAAGTCTCTAAAAAGAAAATGTGAAAGTATAGTTATACTTAACATCTATTGTCACTACAAGTATATTTTGTATTTTGATTGAATATATTTGAAGTATATTTGTAGGGGGAGGATTAACAATGTCAAAAACAGATTAATATAATTTAGAATACAAATCTTAGTTAATCTGAATTAATGTCCTCTTAAAATCTTGATGAAATAATTTAAAAAGACAAATAAACTATTCTAGATTGAAAAGACAAAATGTTCAAATAGTTTACAATGTTCTCAAGATAATGTTAAGTTTAGCATGTGTGTTGTTTTCGGAAGGTTTCAGTTGGAAGCATCCGAAACTTGTTTAAGTGTACTAACTAGACGTTATGTTAGATAAGGTAACGTGTAAAACTGCCTCTAGACAACGTTTTACTCGTTAGGTTGGTTAACTCAACAAGTTATACTTGAATATTTCGGGTACCATGATTGAATAAACTTTATTCAATATTTATTTAATTTCTAAACCCGACTTCTCTTCACGTTGAGTTATACGCCTAAAAACCCTATTTAAACACTTATTACACGGGGACTTAGGTTATTTGTAAACCTTGTCAAGAAAATCTTTCCCGCTTGTTGCTATTACAACCTGCGACGATGGTCTCCAAGTTCTACAAAGGTCGTGGCAGAGGAAAAGGCAAAAGCAGAAGAGATGCAAAAGGAAAAGAAATAGAGAATGATGAAGTTCCACGTACTTGGTTCAAGAAAATATTTCGAGTGGACAAAAGGTTAGAGGAACTTTATAGAGATTACTTCTTTTCTCATGATATATTAGATGAAGTTAGACAAGAACTTTAACATACTGATGCAAGTATTACATACATGGGTATTTGAAGTAAATATGATAGAGAATACAGAATGAAATGTGCTGAGATTGCATTTTCGGAACAGTATGCAAAATATTTGGAAAAAGGTGTAGGTTCATCAAATAGAACTCCTCAAACTCCTATAAACGGTACAAGACTACATGCATTTGAGGAAGAGCATGAATTAGCTATCCCTACTCCTTTGTATTCAAAACAAGTAGAATCAGATATTGCTGTAGACAAAACAAAAGTTGACAATCTTCGAAAGGCCGTTGCAATAGAAAGTGCCTTAGAAGAATTCAAGTAGAAAACTTTTATGGAGCAATTTGAAAAGAAAACAACAATACTTGAAAAGGAGAAACAAATATGTTATAGAAGAAGGAAAGTTAGAAAAATTATGTCTAAGGAAACAAAGTCTAAGGAAAAAGGAAAATCAGATGAAAATTTATTTCCAAAGGACAATGTATGTCTAGACATTGTACCTTATTGTGCATCTGATAAACTCATTAGTTCCGAACACACTGAAACTGATGAAGATAATGAGACTTTATTTTCCCTTGCTAGAAAACTTGAGAAGAAATCCAAGTCAAATATGACCTCAAGTTTTTCTATGAGTACAAGTCCTGATGATGCAGAAATTGACAAATCAGAGCATCAGGCACCTGACATTGAACAAGTTATTGCAAATATAATTGACAATGTTGAAGTAGTAACTAGTTCAAAGGCTGAATTGTCTGGAGTAGCAGATATTGAAATTGTTAAGACTCCAGAAGAGCTAAAAGTTAACCAACCTTCTACGGAATCTATAGAAGTAGAGTCTGAGAATTCACAGCATGAATCAATGGAATTATCTATTGAACAAAATGAACAATTACAAACAGATACACCAGTTGTAGAATTTGTGGAAAAATTGTACTCTGAACATTCTATAGAGACTAAACAGATGAATGCTGAGCATATTGACAATGTTCCTAACAATGTTGAAGCTGAAGAATCAAGCTTACCTGAGCAGCTTCAAGATAATATTTTGGAAGAGGAACAACATGACATTCATTTTGAAGAAGAGGTTTCTGAAGATAAATTAAACTCTAAATCACGGCTTCAGGTATCACCTTCTTTGTGTACAATATTAAAAATTCAAGGTAATGCAATTCATTTTAGATCTGAAGAAGCATTGCAGATATACAATAATCTGATTACATGTCAGATTCTGCATGCTCGTCCAATAAAATTCAGAAATTTGATGGAAATAAGAGATCTGTTTGAGTTTCAAGGCCTCATTAAATTCTTGCTAGTAGGAACGAAATGGAAGCAATACATAGAGCTTATTGTAGCTTTTTATAGCAATTTGGTCAAGAGTGGAAATTTTCTGAAAACTCAAATAAATGAACTGGAGTTTATATTGTCTCCTGAGTTAATTTTTGAAGTTTTAGGATTAAAGAATTAAGGTGTTGTTGTTACCAACAGATTTGACATAATAAGACAACTAGAATGGAACATTCAGTCTTTATCAAAAATTCCAGATGTATATTCTGAAATGAGATTAATGGACAATCTGAATGCAGAGGCAAGGTTTATTGCAAATATATTGCATGCAAATTTATTTCAAAGAGTTGGACACAATTTGGAAGTCAGCAGAAGCTGTTTATATGCAACTTATGGCCTGCTGAATAGACTTCAAATAAATTGGTTTGATGTTTTTATGTCTCAACTACAACATATGAGTTCAAAGTTATTTTATGGTGATGCTATATGTAGAATCCTTGCAAGCCAATTGACTTTATCTGACTAGCCCTCTGAAACTAAAGGCATGAGAGCATTTAGTGTCGAAGATTTGCAAAAATTCCAAGCCATGCATAAACCTCAACGATAACAACAACAACTTGATACAGACCATATACAACAACAACAACAACAAAGTTATTTAGTTCAAGTAGAACAGCAAACCTAGCTACCTCCTCACTTTGATGCAGTGCTTAACGACATCAGAAATGATATTAGGCATCTAGGAGATGAAATATGTAATGCTATAAGTGACATACTTAGGAGGGGTCGATAACTATTTTTGTTTGTTTCTGAATACAAAATGTAATGTTTGTATTACTTGTTTGATTCATTGAACAATACATTTTTCTGTAAATGTGTTCAATTATTATTCTTGTTTACAGAAATTGTTGTTGTAATTCTCTTATATATATATATATATATATATTCTCTGTAATTATCTTTTTGATTAATGACAAAAAGGGGGAGAAATATTATAAAAAGATAATTATGATCTTAATTGCATATATATATTATAAAAGGATATGCTATTTAAATGGTTATTGTAATCTGACAGATGATAATTAGAAAACTAATACTTATATAATTATTTACATCTGAGAGTTTTAGTTCTGAGAGGTAAAATTTACACAAACAATAGAAATAAGCTTAAGTGAACTTAAGTCAACAAACAAGTTTGTTGAATTAAAAGTTAACCCAATGAAGGTGCTTTGTTGACTTAAACATATTTCATAATTGATTTAATATGGTTTTGTCATCATCAAAAAGGGGGAGATTGTTGAGTATTTTTGTTTTGATGATGTGTGTTGAATGAAAATAATCATATTTCCTCAATTACTATTGCTTGTGAAAAGAAATTAAAATCATCAATTAATATAGAAAAAACTTACTGATATAAATACTTGTCTATATTGGATCTGAAGTTAATATCTAGTCGTTTTGTTGCATTAATTTCTCATTTAGCTAAACGTTAAGTTAACGTGTGTTTTTATTGAAAAACATGATATGTTTTAATGTTATATCTTCTGTATCATGAACAGTGCACGTTTAGACAACTCGTTAAGTTAGAGTTTTGTTTATATAGAGGTCACGTGAGAACTCGTTAAGTTAGAGGCTTAAAGGTTAAAATAGGTCACGTGATAACTCGTTAAGTTAGTGAGTAAAAGAAGAGACGAACTCGTTAAGTTAGTGTTATACACGTGGTGAAATTATAAGTTACGAATGTTGTATTGTATCACGTGAGGTGCACATGTTTAACTCGTTAAGTTAACATAACTAAACGCGTTGAGTTGCTATATTGAACACTAAGGCAACGCGTTAGGTTTGCGTTATAAACTTAAGTTGTTATTTTTGCACGTGGTAAAATTCTTATTATAAAAACATTTGTTGATTACTAGTTCATTGAGTTATCATAACGCAACGGAAATGGTTCGTTGAGTTATCATAACATAACGGAGATGGTTCGTTGAGATTGCATAACACCACAGACTTAGTTCGTTGAGTTAGCTACAGTACTTGTCACGTGAAATGACACATGAGGAACTCGTTAAGTTAGAAACGTTAAGTTATATATATACTTGTGTTACTCGTTTAGTTAACATTAAAGTAACGACTTCTTATTATACTAATGAAAAACTTTTGGACGAGAAAGTTTATTTTGCTGGAAATTTTTCAGAGATCCAAGACTGATGATTAAAGGAAATTCGAAATATAAACGTGGGTTAGAACGTGTGTGTTTTGATGAAGGAAAAAGAAAAGACGTGGAGAAGTGGAAAACTGGTAGTGGTTAAACATGAAGGATATGCATGAAATGAAGATACAGTATAAAAGGCATAGAATTCTCGTTGATCAAACCATCCTTGCACACCAAAAAGAAAAATATTTTCAAGGATCAAACCATCCCTGCACACCAAAAGAAATATCTTTTTCAGAGATCAAAAACACCTCTTCGGGAAAAATCTCTCAAGTGGAAGAAAGTTCAGTGAAGCATAAAAAGGTAAGATTTTCGTCATTGAAGATTTGAAGTATCAGAAGAAAGCAAATTCGGTGAAGTATGAAAAGACAAGATATTCGTCATTGAAGAATTGCTGAAGAAGAAAAAGAAGAAGAAAGATCTCAAATTGGGAGAAAAGTTTTAAATTTCGCAAATTAGTTTTCTCTGTTTGTAGTTATGAAATTGTTTAGATGATACATGGTATCGAAATATAATTGCATCTACAATTTCTGAGGAGAATTGAATTGTATATTGTAATTGAAACCTTGAATAAAAATGATTTTATGAAAACAATGTCTCAACTTGTTTTTGAGTTTTAAAGTTTCAATTATATTTTAGAAAATATTAAAAATACACAATTCACCCCCCTCTTGTGTAGCCATACGATCCTATAAAAAATTTCAACCTCAACAATAGGATTCAAAGGCATCATATTCCTCTTTGATATTCTTCCTATTTGTTGACATCTTAAACAACTTAAACAGTATTTTTGAACATCTTTAAAAAGTATTGGTTAGTAAAATCCACATTGTAAAATTTTGGCAGCAATTTTCCTTGAACCAAAATGCCCTCCACATGCTTGGTCATGGAAGAAAGACAATATGCTCTGATATTCAGTTTCTGGAATACACCTCTTTAAAATCAAATCAGGACATTTCTTAAATAAGTATGGGTCTTCCTAATAGTAATATTTTACTCTTGAAAAGAACAATTTCTTATCCTGTCTATTCCAATACTTAGGTGTTAAACCAGTAACTAAGTAATTAACTATGTTTGCATACCAAGGCATTGCGTTGATGGTCATTAACTATTCATTAGGAAAATTATCCTTAATTTCAATATTTGATTTTTCTATTTGTAATCTTGATAAATGATCTGCTACTACATTCTCACAACCTTTTTTATCTTTAATTTCTAGATCAAATTCTTGTAATAATAATATCCATTGGATCAATCTAGGTTTAGTCTCTTTCTTTGCTATTAGGTGTTTTAAAGTTGAATGATTCATGTATACTATTACTTTAGCTCCAATCAGATATGATCTAAACTTTTTTAAGGCAAATACAACAGCTAACAGCTCTTTTTTAGTAGTTGTATAATTAACTTGAGCATCATTTAAGGTTTTGCTTGCATAATAAATCACTCTAGGAGATTTTTTTATCTTTTGTCCTAGCACTGCTCCTACAGCAAAATTAGATGCATCGCACAATAATTGAAATGGATGGCTCCAATCAAGTGCTTGTATTATAGGAGTTGAAATTAAGCTAGTTTTAAGCTTGAAAAATGCTTCTTTGCAATGTTTATCAAAGTTGAATGGGACATCTTTTAATAGATTAGTTAAAGGTCTAGCTATTTTGCTAAAATCTTTAATAAATCTTTTATAAAATCCTGCATGTCCTAGAAATGATCTAATATCTTTTACTGATTTAGGTTCTGGTAGATTAGAAATTACTTCTACTTTAGCTTTATCTACTTCCAACCTCTTTGAAACAACATGTCCCAAGACTATTCCTTTTTTAACCATGAAGTGACATTTTTCCCAATTTAGAACCAGACTTTTTTCCACATAGTATTTTAATACTTGGTCTAAATTGTTTAAACATACTTCATATGAAGTTCCATATACAATAAAATCATCCATAAATATTTCTAAAAAATCTTCAGTCATTCCAATGAATATGCCCTACATACACATTTGAAAGGTGGTTGGCGCATTGCATAATCTGAATGGCATTCTCTTAAAAGCATAAGTTTCATTAGGACAGGTGAAAGTTGTTTTCTCTTGATCCTCTAATGCTATTGGAACTTAGTTATAACCTGAATACCCATCTAGGAAACAAAAATATTCTTGCCTTGCTAATTTCTCTAGCATATGATCTATAAAAGGTAAGGGAAAATGATCTTTCCTAGTCATAGCATTTAACTTTCTATAGTCTATACACACTCTCCAGCCTGATTGAATTCTAGTAGGTATGAAGTCATAACTTTTATTCCTAATAATTGTTAATCTTGATTTCGTAGGAACTACGTGGATTGGACTAACCCATAAGCTATCAGAAATCAGATAAATTATGTCATTATTTAACCATTTCACTATTTCCTTCCTAACTACTTCTTTAAGGTTTGGATTTAATCTCCACTTAGGAATTCTAACTGGTTTAGCATTCTCTTCTAAATATATGCGGTGACAGCATAAAGTTGCACTTAACCCTTTTATATCAGTCATAGTCCATCCTATTGCTTCTTTATAAGTTTTTACTACTTCTTTTAATTTAGAAATTTGATCCTCTTTTAAATCTGAAGTAATAATGATTGGACATGTTCGTTTTTCTTCCAGAAATATATAGGTTAATTCAAGAGGTAAAAGTTTTAAATCTAAATTTTGACCATTAGAAGTTAGAGCTTCTAATTGAACATTATAGGATCGTCTGCATCACAAGAGGGGGGGTGAATTGTGTCTTTAGTAATTAAATACTAGCGGATAAAACAAGAGCACAAAACACTCATAAATGAAATTCTATTCTTTTATTTCAAGACAGAATTTACAATATCCTTTTAGCTCAATTCCCTTCTTGACGGTTTTGATACAGTAATGTTCGATATACAATTCAAATAGGAAAACAAAGCTCTTATTCAAAACTAATTTTGAATTGTATATAACCTCATCTTTATGAACACAACTTCTTTCTTTCTCTTTGCTTAGCTTCTGTATCTCTTTTTCTCTAGTTGTCGAATTTTCAGACTTCTTATGTTTGTAGCTCCTTTTCTGAAATTGCTTGGAATTTCGAACTTCTTCTGATGTTGGAGAATTTTTCAGAATATGAATATTCAAACTTAACTTTTCAGTTAGGGATCCGGATTGAATATTCAGACATGGTCTTTGAGATTAGGATCCTCTATTGTAATGTAGCTCATACTCTCTATTAGTAGTCGAACTCTATTGTCTTTCACCTTCAACATGTTCATCCACTTGATCCACAATCCATAATCCATAATCCACGTACTAATTTTCTCTTTAATCCAAATTACTTTCTATTTTAATTTCCACTTTCTCCACTAACATTTTGAATTTCCACGATCTCCACTTCTTAGATTCACCGAAATTTTATCTTCCTGGAGTCTTGTAGAATATCTTCTAAGTCTTCGATTTAGTCGAACATTTATCCTTTAAGTCCTATAAAAACTCGAACACTTATTCTTTAACTCTTCGAGTTTTTGCACCTACAAAACACATGACTAAACAAAGAAACTTATCTGTTTGTTAGTCCTTTTATAAAACTTGAATAGTTATCTATCCACGCGTATAAAAACTCGAACAGTTATCTAACTATTCGATTTTTCATTACCAAACGCACATGGAAAACACGTGACAACTTAAAACATTAAAAACACACGTGTAGACAACCTTAACTATACGAGTTTTTAACATAAAGTATTCGACAAAAATGAAACGTTAACTATTCGAATGTTTAACTATCCGAAACGTTAACTATCCGAAAGTTTAACTATTGCAAATCTAACTCTTTGGAAATCTTTAATTTATCCGACATAAAAATAAAACTTTCCGATAATCTGTTAACTATTATACTTAGAGAAATATACTTAGAGAATATTATGTAGACTTATTTAAATACGATAATAAAGCATATATCATCAAAATTAAATACCTAACAATCTCTCCCTTTTTGATGATGTCAAAACCTAATAAGTCACATAATTTATATCTCCCCCTTTTTAGCATATAAAAAAGTAAACAAACTATTTTCTCCCCATTTAGGAAGTTAAGCAAGTTAAATGTAAGGAAAGAAATCTTACTAAGTATATATTAATCAAAACGATAGTTTTGAAACATACATAGGATTTATGGATTAAGCATAAACTATTTAATATCATAAACTGTGAAAAATAATCACGTAACATTAAAATCAGTAAACAGTTTACATAATAGTTTTGGTTACAAATTACAAAAAATAAATCATGTAATACATAATTTGTATAATCACAAGTCTCTTTGTCTTCGAAAAATATCAATCAGAGTATCTGAAATTTTCTTTGCAATTTCTGTACTAACTCTGTTTATCTGATCAAGTAATGCTTGATCTAAATCATTTTGAATGCTTTACTTCTAATGGAATAACCAATAAAAATACCTTCATTTGATTTGGCTTTAAATTTGTCTCTTTGTTCCTTAGTGTTTAAAATAAAACACTTACAACCAAAGGGTTTTAAATAACTTATTTTGGGAACCCTGTTATATCATATCTCATAAGGAGTTTTATCTAAAATTGGTCTTAGATGTACTCTATTTATAACATAGCATGCTGTATGAACTACTTCTGCTTAGAGAAATAGGGGTAACTTATTCTCATTTAACATGGTTCTGGACATTTCTTGAAGTGATCTATTTTTACGTTCTACTATCCCATTTTGTGAAGGAGCTCTTGGAAATGAGTACTTATGATCTATGCCTAATTCTTCACAAAAGGTGTCCATTTGATCATATATCAAATTCTATACCATGATCACTCCTAAGTTTTTGAATTTTAACATTTTGCTCATTCTGAACTTTATTATAGAATATCTTAAATATTTCAATAACTTCAGTTTTATTAGCTAGAAAATTGACCCAAGTGAATCTAGAATAGTCATCAACTAGTACAAAAGCATAATGTTTACCTCCTAGACTGGTTGTTCTAGTAGGTCCAAATAAATCCATATGCACTAGTTCTAATACTCTTTTGCTTGTTATTTCATTTAAGCTTTTAAAGGATGTTTTATGTAATTTACCTAGTTGACATGCATCACACATAAACTTTTTCGAGTACTTAATACTAGGTAAACCTCTAACTAGATTCTTTTTAGACAACTTTTGTAATAATTTTAAGTTTGAGTGTCCTAGCCTTCTATGCCATAAAATGACTTCATTTGATTTTGCAATTAAGCAAGCATTGTCTTTAATAATATCAGAAGTCAAATTTAGAATACAAACAGATCCTTTCTTGTATGTAGTGAATAAAATTTCGTTTGTAGACATGTCCATAATTTTACAGGAATCTTTTTCAAAAATTACTTTGTAAATCTTCATTAAAACAGGAACACTCAATAAATTAAAACCTAAGTTTTCCACTAATAAGACATCATTTATAAAACATTTCTCAGTTACCTGAACCTTGCCAGACCCAAGGATATTTGTTTTGCTTTTATTTCCAAAGGTAACTTGTCCGTTCTTGGTCTTTGTTATTTTTGTAAGTAATCGTATATCTCTAGTCATGTGGCTGGATGCTCCACTATCCATTATCCATTTTGATTTGTGTACCTACAAAACAGTCAAAAAGAGATTTTATCTCTTGGAACCCATTTTTGAGTGGGTCCAAGAATTTTAGAGAGAGTCATATCAAAATAATCCATATTTTTAGACGTCAACTTATCTATTTTTTGATAATTATTCTTGCATTCCTTTCTCTTAATGTTATAATTATCAGAACATTTGTCTCTATGTAAACCAGAGTTGAAATTTTTATTTCTAATATTACTTGATTTCCAATATCCGATATTCTTTAAATATGAAGAAAATTGATCAAGAATATTAAAATTCTCAAATGTCTTAGCTTGATTCTTCTAAATATTTCTTTTGAAATTCTTGCATCGTGTGCTATCATTTATATGCTGCATTTTATCAACTTGCACATATTTTTATCCCTTTTTAATCACACATGGAATAGTTTTTCTCTTACTATTCTTAGTACTAGAAATAAAGACATTATTTTTAGTAGTACCATCATGCAATATATAATTTTCAGAAGATGCATCGTGTAAACCAATATCATGTTTTTCTACATTTGATATTTTACTACTAAGTTCATTTGTTATAGTTTGACTATTATTTCATTTACTTAATATAGCCTTTTGATCGCAGACTTTAATCTTTAACACATCAATTTCTAAATTTAAATCAGTAATAGTCAGTTCTAGTTTTTCAATTTCACAGATCATTTTCTTCTTATTAACAATTAAATTTTCACAACCAGCATGCAATTTTCTTTCTATAGTAGTGAACTTTAAAATTTCCTAAGCATGCCTTTGATTTTCTTCTTTAAATTTATTCAACATAGAGTTCAGAAAATCAATCTTATTTTCAGATTCATCTAGCATTTTCCTAGTGTCCTTTCTTTCTGTTTTGACTTTCTTATATTTTCTGGCCAGTCTATTGTATTCAATAAGTAATCCATCAAAACTATCAAAATTTGCATTTTGATCAGAGGATACCTCACTGGATTTTGCCATAAAGCATACATTTGCTAGATTTTCTTCTAAATCTGATGTTGGTGAGGATTCGTTGTCTAATGTTGAATCCTTTGTTTCTTCACTTTGTGAAGCTGAAGAGTCATCCCATGTCACTTTAAGCACCCTTCTCTTGTTGAGAGGACAATCAATTTGAAAGTGACCCAGCCTGTTGCACTTGTAGCATATACTTTTGTCTTTCGTGAATGACTTCTCCATATCTCTAAATGTCTTTGTTGACCTGAAGTTCCTGCGTTTCTTCAATAGATTTCTAAATTTTCTAGTCAACAATAGTAAATCATTGTTAGAATCACTAGTGACTTCTGAGACTTTATCAACCTCAAAAGCTAGATCCCTTCTAGGATTTTTTCCTTTTGGATCTAAATGTTGTACTTCATAGGTTGTCAGATTTCCTATGAGATCATCAAGAGTATATGAATTTAAGTCTTTGGACTCTTCAATAGATGTTGTCTTTTGAGCCCAAATTTTAGTTAAAGATCTAAGGATCTTTCTTACCAAGTCTTTTTCCTCGAATTTCTTGCCTAAAGATTTTAATGAATTTACAATCTGAAGAAAACGGGAAAACATGTCAAAGATACATTCATTTTTGTGCATTTTAAAAAGCTCATATTTATGTACTAACATATTGATCTTAGATTCCTTGACTTGATTAGTACCTTTGTTGGCAACTTCTAAAGCATGTCATATCTCATATGCAGTTTGATATGTAGAAACTTTATTAAATTGATCATGAGATAAAGCACAAAACAAGATGTTTAAACCTTTAGTATTCAGTGTCATTCACTCCTTTTCATCAAAAGTCTAAGTATCATAGGGAGTCATAACTAACACTATAGGATTGCTAATTATATGCCATAATTCGAAATCAATTGATTGAAAGAATACTTTCATCCTATATTTCCAGTAGCCATAATTGCTACCTTCAAACATAGGACGATTAGTGGTTTGTCCTTCAGTCATAACTAAGATTTCAAAATTATCCATTTTAAACAGATGATCCGAAGTAAATAACAGGAAAAACTGATTCCTAAATAGAGAAATGAAGGCTTTTAATTACGATAATAATGAATGCTTTGATACTAGTTGTAGGATCATCTGTATCACAAGAGGGGAGGTGAATTGTGTCTTTACTAATTAAATACTAGCGGATAAAACAAGAGCACAAAACACTCGTAAATGAAATTCTATTCTTTTATTTCAAGACAGAATTTACAATATCTTTTCAGCTCAATTCCCTTCTTGACGGTTTTGATACAGTAATGTTCGATATACAATTCAAATAGGAAAACAAAGCTTTTATTCAAAACTAATTTTGAATTGTATATAACCTCATCTTTATGCACACAACTTCTTTCTTTCTCTTTGCTTAGCTTCTGTATCTCTTTTTCTCTAGTTGTCGAATTTTCAAACTTCTTACGTTTGCAGCTCCTTTTTTGAAATTGCTTGGAATTTCAAACTTCTTTTGATGTTGGAGAATTTTTCAGAATATGAATATTCAAACTTAACTTTTCAGTTAGGGATCCAGATTGAATATTCAGACTTGGTTTTTGAGATTGGGATCCTCTATTGTAATGTAGCTCGTACTCTTTGTTAGTAGTCGAACTCTGTTGTCTTTCACCTTCAACATGTTCATCCACTTGATCCACAATCCATAATCCATAATCCACGTACTAATTTTCTCTTTAATCCAAATTACTTTCTATTTTAATTTCCACTTTCTCCACTAACATTTTGAATTTCCACGATCTCCACTTCTTAGATTCACCGAAATTTTATTTTCCTAGAGTCTTGTAGAATATCTTCTAAGTCTTCGATTTAGTCGAACATTTATCCTTTAAGTCTTGTAAAAACTCGAACACTTATCTTTTAACTCTTCAAGTTTTTGCACCTACAAAACACGTGACTAAACAAAGAAACTTATCTATTTGTTAGTTCTTTAATAAAACTCAAACAGTTATCTATCCATGCGTATAAAAACTCGAATAGTTATCTAACTATTCGATTTTTCATTATCGAACGCACATGGAAAACATGTGACAACTTAAAACATTAAAAATACATGTGTAGATAACCTTAACTATACGAGTTTTTAACATAAAGTATTCGACAAAAATGAAACGTTAACTATCCGAATGTTTAGGTATCCAAAACATTATCTATCCGAATGTTTAACTATTGCAAATCTAACTCTTCAGAAATCTTTAATTTATCCGACATAAAAATAAAACTTTCCGATAATCTGTTAACTATTATACTTAGAGAAATATACTTAGAAAATATTATGTAGACTTATTTAAATACGATAATAAAGCATATATCATCAAAATTAAATACCTAACAAACATTTTCACCTTCTACATAAATCTCTTCTTGATCTCCTTCTACATTTATGCTTTCACTTACTTCTAAAGTTTCAGAATTTAGTTGCCTATTTAATTCTTCTTGAAACACATCATCTAGCATATCTCCTTCATCCTCTAAAAAGTCTATAGTATGTAAGGACATTTCTAGCTCCTCAAACTTTTCTAGTTTGAAAATGTTTAATTGAGTATTCTCCATACCATATGCTAACTTTATCACTTTAGTTTTACAATTTATAATAGCCCCTGATGTTGCTAAGAATGGTCTTCCCAAAATTAAAGATGTATCATGATTTTGATGCTTAAGTTGTTGGGAATCCAAAATCACAATATCAATGGGATATATGAAGTTTTTGATTTTAATTAAGACATCCTCTATTTTTCCTCTAGGGTATCTTATACTTCTATCAGCTAATTGAATAACAATCCTAGTAGAGATTAAGCCTTCTAATCCTAAGGATGCAAATATATCACTCGGCATAACATTTAGATCTACACCTAGGTCTATTAAGGTTCTTTCTAGAATGGTATTTCCTATGGTGCATGATATAATAGGGATTCCAAGATCAGATAACTTTTTAGGAATTTGTAGCAGAAATAGGGAACTACTTTGCTCAACTAAAAAGAATTTCCTTAAAACTTTTCACTCTCTTTTCTTAGTACATCAATCCTTAAGAAACTTAGCACAAGGTGGTATTTTCTGCAATAAGTCTAACAAAGTAATGTTAACTTGTACTTTTTCAAAAATTTCTCTAATTTTTTCTTATATTTTAGGAGATGTTTGTTGTAATCTTTCATGATAGGGTGCTAATGATTGTGATTTACAAGATTCTTTTGATTGTCATTTCATTTGTTTGATCATTTTTAGTCTCATTTTCAGATTTAGTTTTGTCTTTATTGATTTCTAAATTTTCAGATATGACATTTTTATTATCATTTTGAAGTTTGTTCTTATCCACCTTCATATTACTTTCTTTTTGAATTCTTGGTGGTATATCAGTTCTAGATCTTAATGTTATACAAACATCTTCTAGATTTTTATTACTTTCATGATATTCTTATATTTCATTTTCGTGATTTTGATCTTCAATTATTTTTAGTTTTAGATTGCATTCTTTAAATTCTATTGCATTGGTACTTTCTTTTGTCTATATATCTTGCAAATTATGTAAATCAATAACATTAAAGTTTTCATTTGTATTTTCCTATTGCATAATTTGTAATTTCATTGTAAATTCATCCAATGCTTTTAGTTTTCTTTCCAAATCATCTAATCTCATTGCATTTAATTTTTGATCAATTTTCATTATGGTTTTTTCAGTTTCGTATATGATATCAATTTTAGGTTCTATATATTCTTCCCTATAGTTTAATTGGTTGACTTCTTGTTGCTGACACATGTATTGTTTCAGTTTGTCTATGTTTTGCTCTAAGCTACGCTCTAGTCTGTCATACCTATCCCAAACTTCCTTATCTCTTAGGATATTACACATTCTAAACTGACCATCAGTTGGGTAAACTATAGGATTCTCATACTCAGCTCTATTATATTGAATGTAATTCATTTGTTGTTCATGTGATCTAATCATCTGTAATCGTCTCAGTTTCAAACAATCAAAGATGTCATGACTTTCTAAATTGCAGAATTCGCATATGCTAACTACAGGTTTCAGAAATCTTTGAGCATAAGCATATGTATGCCATATTCTCAATTATAAAATAAAACACATAACACTCCCTCTACTATTAAAACAAAATAGCACTCATAGTTGCTTAACTTCTCAATCCCCGACAATGGTGCTAGAAAACTTGTCTAGGTTGTTAAGTTAAATCTTAAACTTGTTTAATTTGTTTTTATGCTTATATCAATAATTACTTTTAGAAGTAAACAAACAACCTTTCATTCAAGTTAGATATTAATTCCAATTTATATTTTAACTGCAAGTGCACACTGTATATTGCATTTGTGTGCAAGTATAGGTCGATCCCATAGAGATTGAGTAAGAATTGTGTATTGTTTTGATTTTTATATTGAAGTTTATATATGTTCAGTTAAGCACTTCGTTGAGTTACAATTAACACAACAGACCTAGTTCGTGGAGTTATGGTTAACTCAACAGACTAACCTCATGGATTTAAGTTAACTCCACGAGCTATTTTTCCAGTTAAATGCTGTTATTTACAAAGGAATTCGGTCAACCATTGGGTGGTTTCATAGAATGTAAATAACATCAATTAAGCTCTTTAATGCTAGTTAATATTAGATTTATCATTAAGCAACACTAACATTTAGATATTTCAAACAGTAACCATTAAAATCTTTAAGTATCTAGGGCGAGTCAATTTCATTAAACAATAAAACTATTTTCTATTTTCTGAATCAAACAAATGTAAAACATTCACAATACTAACAATGATAACATTAATCACGATACAAAATAAACAATACAACACTTTAATACTAAATGTAAACATAGATAATTTCTTGTTTTTGGTATTTTTGTTTTGATATGTTCCTGAAGATAAACCAAAGGTGAAATGTAAAAATCTCTATCGACAGTAAAAACTTTCGTCACTACATGCGACGCGATTACACCACTGAAAACTTAATCACTTACAATCTTGCCTCCTCTCCTTATAGAATCGTGAATCAAGAATTGTAAGATGACCTCCTCTTCAACATACTAACATCAACTCGAAACCAAGGCTAGAAGCTTTACGATCTCTTGAGATATGAGTCGGTGCTTGGTGAAAATGGTTTCCCTTCCCGCAACACGATCACTCATCATAGTAGTTGTTAGTCACCATGTTTGGCTTGGAATCAACCCAACATCAGAAAAGTATCCTCACAGACCTCCGATGGTTGGTGATTTTGGTGGTGGTGTGGAGCTTTAGGGAACTTCTAACACTTCTTGTAGTTAGTGCGGTTCTCCACCTCTGCACACACACTTTCTTCATCTTTTTCCTCTTCTTTTATATTTCTTTTTGTAGTAACTACTTCTGCTTAGATGATCTATTGGATTTCCTTCATTCATATCAACGATGGTGATTTCTTCTTCATTCCACGAGTGAATTCCTACGTGATACGTGCAATCATGGTTTTCCTTCGTATTGTATCTTCTTGTAACTCTTCTAGTTCTTGTAAGTCTTTGTTTTAGTCAAACATTTATCTTTTAAGTCCTGTAAAAACTCAAACAGTTATTTGTAACTCTTCGAGTTTTTACACTTGCAAAACACGTGACTGAACATAGAAAACTTATCTATTCGTTAGTCATTTTATAAAACTCGAACAGTTATCTATCCATGCATATAAAACTCGAACAATTATCTAACTCTTCGATTTTCATTATCGAATGCACATGGAAAACACGTGATAACTTAAAACACTAGAAACACACGTGTAGATAACTTAATTATATGAGTTTTTAACATAACTCTTCAACTAAAATGAAATGTTAAATATCCGAAAGTTTACTTTTCCTATTTCTGCATAACACTAACACAATGCGTTACTTCAGTATATATTCAACTAACTCAACGCGTATAGTTATGCTAACTTAATGAGTTAAACATGTGCAATTCACGTGATATACTAAAGCATTCAAATTCTACACGTGCATAATTCTAACTTAACGAGTTCAGATATTTCAGATACTTACACGTCTAACTATCTGATGCTCAGATGCATTTCGGATAGTTACCAGATAATTTACTAAAAGTTCACTTAAGTCATGCATTGATATTTCAACACGTGTACTCTAGGAAATAATAAAATATTCTTTAAGCATTTATAAACATAACTGTTTGGTACATGCAATATAACTCTCCGAGATAACAGAAAATTCAAATACTTAGGAATTTCAAAGCTTGTAATTCATCGATAGTTTAGAAATATACTTAATTAACACTAATTCCTTGAAATTATGTAGATTCTTTCATTAAAGCACATAACAGTGCAATTATAACAAAATGGCTTAATTCTCATATGATAAGCTAAATATTATGCAATTAACCATCATTTAACCATTGATATTATGTACTTTTTATTCTAAACAAGTATTTTGAATGGATCTACATGAATGATTGTTGCAAAATGTTAGCTTTTTCTCCTTGTGTGTTTTCTCTATATCTTTCTCTATGTATTTTCTTTATGTTCTATAATTCAATTTTTCATTTGTTCAAGGTTTATATGTTATGAAATTAACACACAACCGAGTTTTAATATTTATAACCGCAAGCGCATGGAGTCAATTATAGAAAGCACGCAAGAACGGGTTGAGTCTACAGGGATCAGCAATTAAATACAAAATTCACTAGAGTTTATAGATATGCCTTGTGTACATGCATTCTCATCACATGTTTACCTTAACAATCATGTGAATGTTAGAAATGACTTCATATAGAGTTGAATTAGTAATGAGAAACCTCATACATGTCCCTTTCTATCCATCACCTAAGAGAAAGCATCACACAATAATTATTAAACTACAAACATAGAAAATAAAATTACACTACATCGAACTACCAATTCTACTATAAAACTAGCATACATGGACTTATAACCATACATCTACATCCATGTATGCTCTAATCTATTAAGTACAAGCTATATACAATCAAAACCAAGTAAATCAGGAGGTTAGAGTTAAGTAAAAAACATCTAAACTATGTTAGAGTTAGAGGAACAAACGTTTGAGAAGAATTCACACAAGGACACATAAAATCAAACACATAAGAGGCAGAAACTCAAACTAAACTTAGAATTGAAATTCATTGAAACTAACACAAGAATTCAACATTACAATAAGGGGAAATACATGGACAACACAAACAACAACAATTAACATACATACAACATCAAAATAGGAAATACAAACAACACCATCTCAATTCATAGTCCATCTCCTCACCTTAAGCTCACATCTCCAATGATCTTTCCACAAGGGACGTCACCTCCTTGCTTCAACCACCAAAGATGTCTACCTTCTCCACCAATTCTCCATGCCTAATGCAGCTTATTCCTTCCACGGATTGGAGGTTCAACACCGAAAGGAATGCAACAATGTGTAGAACAAGGGAGTATACTCTTGAAGATACTTCACTACACCTTAACTTGTCTTCTCCAAGGCTTCTCTCCTCCACGGATTCAACTCCACAAGGAGTAATTTCAGCAGCAATTCAACCTCCCTAATGGTGAAGAATGCTGGAGAAGGAAGTGGAGAGAACAAGGGAAGGGAGAGACATACCTCCAAGAGTCGTTTGGAAGAGAAATCACCATGAGTGGAGCTCCTTCACCTCCTTGCTTGGAGCACCAAGGGGGATTCCGAATTTTGGAGTTGGAGAGGGGGCTGAACATGTGGGATACAAGGCCTATTTATAGAGATTTAGATCATCAAAGATTGATGATCCTAAGGCTTGATCTAAGGGCCCTCATTCACCTATAATCAAATCTATTTAAGTCATGCATGTAATGTTAGTAATACATGCCAAAAATAACTCTAGTTATGAACTTGAAATATATTTATTTCTAAGGTATGTAACACTCATTTTAACATGTTTACAAATGTGAAATGTAAGTTCATCAATGAATGAATCAATTAGTAACATGTATTTAAAATCATTCATAATCAATGTCACATCATTGCATTTAATGTCCACAAGTTCATAACCATAGTGTATAAAATATATGTGGCCATATCAAATTATTTCAATGCCTTGATGACCTTTAAAATCTCTTTCTTGGCCTAAGAATTATTAAATCATACATTCAAGCATATGAACATATAGTATGTTTCGTGAAAATTGCATTAAAGGGGTGCATTTGTGCACATATTCATGCAATGCCATAAAAATGTGATTAACATGTATTTTCTTGTATAATTGCATATGAACATATAGACATAGAATGCATGAATTATCATATAAAAATGTGCACAAATATCATCTATACAAATTCCCCCATACCTAAACCTTGCTAGTCCCTTAGCAAAATCTAGGCTAAAATGAACAAAACATACAAATGCTAAATGAATGAATGACTTTATTCAAAACACAATAACATTTAAAAATGGAAATCCTAACTCACTTTTGTAGGAATCACAGTTGCATTTAGCCTATGCAACAAGCTGTTAAACCCTTAGGTCACCCTAGTGGTGGAGTGTTGTCTTTAGAGGGTTTTCAGTAGATAACCCACAAAATCCAAAAACTCAAAAACAAAAATGCAAACTAAAACAAAAGAAAATGAGCAAAACATCACAAATCATAAACATACACATAACAAGGACAAAAGTTGACATACCCAAGATTACTTAAACATACATGAAGTTACTTACAAAGTTTCTAGTTTAACCTTTTTGGCTCCACCTTTATTCCAACACCCTTATCCTTTTAGGTTTAAACTTAATTGCTCATTCTCATTTCATCCTAAGAAAATGAGTACATACATATATAGGTGTAAGTGAAATGGCCAAAACTAAAAATTCACATAATAACCTACTCACTCCATCCATGTTACTTACATAATCTTCAAAAGTCTATCCTCTAGTACATTGTCTCTTTTATTTTATTCCTCTCTTTTTTTCTTTTGTTTTCTTTTTCTTTTCTTTTTTCTCTTTTGCCTTTTTTCTTTTTCTTTTTTTCTTTTATAACTTGCTTCTTTTTTTCTTTTTCTTTTTAACTCTCTGCCTACATTTATCCTTAGGATTACCTCCTACTTAGAAACACGATTCTACACGAATATTAAGAGGTTGCTTAGCCTCCATACCCGGCTACTAAGTGTCCTTTGTAAGAATGGGCAATCACCTTATTCCTTTTTTACTACCCTTCTCGAGAGACAACCCATTGGATAGCACTTTAGACTATTACTTAAGCTTCACTTCAAAAAGGAATAAGCTTGTTATGTTCTTTTTAGTTAAGGCCTCATGGTTGTGCAATACCTATATATATAAACATATGAATGAAAATTGAATTTACTCTTAAGTTCTTACCTTTAAGTTCAAGGGTATTATCCTATTAGTGTTACCTCTAAGGTTCAACTAATAAACCTTAAATAAGCACTTCATTAATTAAGACCTTAGGTATGCCAACAAAAGACACCAAACACAAAAAAAATAAATCGACAAAAGATGCGACTAATAACACTCCTACGAACAAGCAATGGAGATTGACTAGCTTGTTAATAGGAATATTGTCAATCACAAAAATGCAAAATACACTTCACAGCCACCCCCCCATACCTATCTTGTACATTGTCCCCAATGTACTCGTAAGTATGAAATTGGTAAACTTGTGAAGCAAAAACAAAACAAAAACAACAAGCAACACAAAACAAGCACGAATAGTCACAACAAACGCAGGATAGTATCGCAGCAGACTCCTACATGCATGCAACCAATATGAAAGTGGACATTCTAAGCACAAAAATATATAAGGAGAACGAAATGCATACCTGCGTTGTAGTAAGAATTCGTAACTGAAAACATGAACAAACACATCAAACAATTCTATAAAAGGAAATGTAAAAAAAAGACAAACACAAATACAGCAAAAGAACATCAACTAGAAGTGGAAGGTCTATCAATAGGTGTAGTGTCTTGCACAGAATGAATGGTAGTGCTACGTGAGTTGGGAATGGTGGAACTAGGCAAAGAACCTCTATGACATCCTCTAGATGAGGAAGCAATCTGATCCAGACGAGCTTCTATGTTCTTAATAGCATTCCCATGCTTTGCTAAGATGGGTGTAGCCTGGCTACTTATCTTTAGCAAAGATGCAATACCCTTCTCAAGATCAGCAAGGTGCTTATTAATAGAAGTATGTGACTCATGGGATGACGAAAAAGGTGCTCTAGAAGTGCTCAGAAATGATGGTGGTGGGTTCTCTCTAGGCGGCTCAGGTTGTCACCACGAAAAATTAGGATGGTTCCTCCATCTCGGGTGATAATACTGTGATGGAGGGTTGGGTCTATAACCTGCCCCAATGGCATTGACATCCTTAGTCAAATAAGAATCAGTGCTAGTGACAATAGGGCAAGTCTCAATCACATGTCCCAATGCCCCACACCCTACGCACTTAATACTAGGGCTCTCAATAGGCCCCCTAATTATGAAATCCTCCATCTTCTTCAACATCGCTGTCACACGTGCCTTAACCCCAGTCATCGGGTCAACACGATGAACTCCTCTAGCTAGGAGGGATCTATCAAAACTCCTAACTGAACTCTCCATTTGCATAGTGTGCTTAGCTAAATCCTGATAAAACGTTCATGCTTGTTCTTCATTATACCTCATAAATCCCATAGGACACATGGACTCTAGCATTGTCTTAGTAGGATAGTTCAACCCCTCATATAAGATTTGACACTGCCTTGAACGAGGGATCCCATGGTTTGGGCACCGAGCCAGCATTTTGTTAAATCTCTCAAAGTACTTCCAGAATGGATCTTCTGATCCTTGAACAATGTTCTTTATGGCATTCTATGCTTGGATCATGCAATGCAATGGATAGAATTTCTTAATAAATAGGGCACAGAATTCTACCCAAGTCCTAATAGATAGCGCTAGTAAAGTGAACATCCAACACTTGGCATCATCTTGTAATGCCAAGGGAATGAACCTCAACTTGATGGCATCAGCAGGCACATCAGGGATGTTAATTGTTTAGAATGAAAAAGTGCATAATATTAATGTTTAAATGATGGTTAATTGCATAATATTTAGCTTATCATATGAGAATTAAGCCATTATGTTATAATTACACTGTTATAAGCTTTAATTAAAGAATCTGCTTAATTTCAGTGAATTAATGTTAATTTAGTACATTTCTGAATTGTCGGTAAGTTGCAGGCTGTGAAATCCTTAAGTATCCGAAATTTCTGATATTTCGGATAGTTATGTTTAACATACCAAACATGTATTGGATATTTATGTTTAAATTGCCGAACAGTTATACTTTAAAAGAATATTTTATTATTTCCTGAAGTACATATGTCGAAACCATAATACATGATTTAAGTGAATTTTCGATGAGTTAGCTCTAACTATCCGAAATGCAACTGAGCATCGGAAAGTTAGACCTGTAACTCTCTGAATTGTTTCTTTTATTATTAAACTACTAATGACACGTGTTGAGATCTGGTAGATTTACTTAAGTTATATATTAGTGAGTTATCTGTAAGTATCCGAAATGCATCTAGGCATCGGATAGTTAAGTTTGTAAGTATCTGAAAATGCACTTGAGCATCAGATAGTTAAATTTATGCATGTGTTTTATAGTTAAATCAACGAGGTAAGTCCGTTGAGTTATCTGTAACTTCACGGACTATTTATTTTCTAATATGCCACTATAGCGATTGCAGAAACAGGATAGTTGGAAGGAAAAACCATGACCGCACGTATCACGTAGGAATTCACTCGTTGAAGGGAGAAGAATGCATCGTCATTGATATGAATGAAGGAAATCCGACCAACCATTCAAGCAGAAGCAGTTACCACTAAAGAAATATAAAAGAAAAGAAGAAAAAGAAGTAAGGTGTGCGTGATCGATGGGTATGGCCAGTGTGTACAGAGGAGGAGCACCGAACTTTCTACAGACAGTGTTGTCAATTCTCTAAAGTACCACACCAACCATTATCACCACCACCACATTATCACCACCACATTATCACCACCTTATCACCAACCATCGGAGGTCTGTAAGGATACTTTCCTAATGTCGGGTCGATTCCGAGCCAAACACAGTGCTTGAAAACCACTATGAGGAGTGATCGCGTCGCGGGAAGGGAAGCCATTTTCGCCAAGCACCGACTCATATTTCAGGAGATCGTAAAGCTTCTAGCCTTGGTTTCGGGTTGATGCCTGTATGTTGAAGAGGAGATCATCATGCAATTCTGGACTTGTGATTCTATAGGGAGAAGAGACAGAGTTGTAAGTGGTTTAATTTTCAGTGGTGTAATCATGTCGCATGTAGTGACAGAAGTATTTACTATCGATTGAGATTACTTTACATTTCACCTTTCACTCATTTCCATGTTCATATTAAAACAAAAATACCAAAAACAACTTATCTGTGTTTGTATTTGTATTTGAGTGTTGTATTGTTTGTATGTATCGTGATTAATATTATCTTTGTCAGTGTTGTGATTGTTTTATGTTTGTTTTAGTTTTACAGTTTACTGAAATTGGTTCGTTTAAAAGACTTAAAGATTTTAATAGTTACTATTTGAATTATCTGAATGTTAGTATTGCCTAATGATAAATCCAGTGTTTACTAACATTAAAGAGCTTAATTGATGTTATTTACAATCTATGGAACTGCCCAATGGTTGGCCGAATTCCTCTGTAAATAGTAGTACTAAAAAGAAAATGCAGACTCGTGGAGTTAACTTAAGTCCACGAGGTTAGTCCGTTGAGTTAACCATAACTCAACGAACTTTGTCTGTTGAGTTAACTGCAACCCAATGGAGGGCTTATTGAATATATAAATTTGATTGTTAAAATGGAACAGTTCTCAAATCTTAAGCAATTCCCTGTGCGATCAACTTGTACTTGCACACTAATACAATAGACACTATGCACTTGCAGTTAAAATACAAATTGGAATTAATATCTAATTTGTGTGAAAGGTTGTTTGTTTTCTTCTAAAAAAAGAATAGGCATAAAGATAAATTAACTAAGGAAAAACAAAAGTTAACAGATCCAAGTTTTTCTAGTGCGTTGTTGGAGATCCAAAACAAGTTTTCTGGTCTCGTGTTGGGGAAATCAAACAAGTTTTATGGCGCCGTTGCTGGGGAATTGAATTGAATTAATATAAGCAACTATTAGAGCTGTTTTGTTTTAATAGCCAGAGTTGTGTGTTTTCTTCTGTGATTGAGAATATGGCATATGCACAAAGATTTCTGAAACTTGTAGTTAGCATATGTGAATTCTGCAATTCTAAAGGTCACGACATTTCTGACTGTTTGAAACTGAGATGCTTGCAGATGGTTAGATCCCATGAACAACAAATGAATTATCCTCAGTATAATCGAGCCGAGTATGAGAATCCTATAGTTTACCCAACTGATGGTTAGTATAGAATGTGTAATATGTTGAGAGACACTGAAGTTTGGGATAGGTATGACAGACTGGAACGTAGTATAGAGCAAAACCTAGATAAACTAGAATACTTTATGTGTCAGCAACAAGAAGTCAACCAAGTAAACTATAAGGAAGCATATTCAGAACATAAAAAGGATATAATTTACGAAACTGAAAAAACCATAATGAAAATTGATCAAAAATTGAATGCAATGAGATTAGATGATCTGGAAAGAAAACTAAAAGCATTAGATGAATATACAATGAAAATACAAGTTATGCAATAGGACAATGAAAATTATAATATTATAGATCTGCATAATTTGCAAAATATACAACAAACAGAAAATATTAATGCAAGAGAATTTAAAGAATGCACTTTAAAACTAAAAACAATTAAAGATCATAATCACGAAAATGACATACAAAAACATCATGAGAGTAACGAAAATCTAGAAGATGTTTGTGTAACATTAAGATCTGAAACTGATATACCACCAAGAACTCAAAATGATAATAATATGAAGGTGGATAAAAGTAAAAATCAAAACGATAATGAAAATGTAATAGCTGAAAATCTAGAAATCAATGAAGAACAATCTGAATCTGCTAATGAAACTAAAAATGATCAAACAAATCAACCGAAAGAAAAAGAATCTTTTAAATCACAATCTTTAGCACCCTATCCTAAAAGATTACAACAAACAATACCTGAAAAATAAGAAAAATCAGAGAAATTTTTGAAAAAGTACAAGTTAACATTCCTTTGTTAGATTTATTGCAGAAAATGCCACCTTGTGCTAAATTTCTGAAGGATTGGTGTACTAAGAAAAGAGAGGGAAAAGTTATTAGAAAGGTCTTTTTAGCTGAGCAAAGTAGTTCCCTATTTCTACCACAAATTCCTAAGAAGTTATCTGATCCTAGAATCCCTGTTATATCATGCACCATAGAAAATACCATTCTAGAAAGAACCTTAATAGACTTAGGTGCAAGTATAAATGTTATGCCAAGTGATATATTTGCATCCTTAGGATTAGAAGGCTTAATTCCTATTAGTACGGTTACTCAATTAGCTGATAGAAGTATAAGTTACCCTAGAGGAAAAATAGAGGATGTCTTAATTAAAATCAAAAACTTTATATATCCTATTGATATTGTAATTTTGGATTCCCAACAAATTAAGCATAAAAATAGTGATACATCTTTAATTTTGGGAAGGCCATTTTTAGCAACATCAGGGCTGTTATAAATTGTAAAATTGGAGTAATGAAGTTATCATATGGTAATGAGGATACTCAATTAAATATTTTCAAATCAGAAAGGTTTAAGGAGTTAGAGATGTCCTTACATACCATAGACTTTTTAGAGGATGAAGGAGATATGTTAGATGATGTGATTCAAGAAGAATTAAATAGACAAATCAATTCTAAAGCTTTAGAAGAAAGTGAAAGCATAAATATATAAGGAGATCTGGAAGAAATTAATTTAGAAAATGATGATGTTCAATTAGGAGCTCTTGCTTCTGATGGGCAACATTTAGAATTAAAACCTTTACCTCCTGATTTAACCTATATATTTTTGAAAGAGAAATGAACCTGTCCAATCATTATTGCTTCAGATTTAAAAGAGTATCAAATAGCTAAATTAATAGATGTAGTGAAAGGTTATAAAGAAGCAATAGGATGGACTATGACTGATATAAAAGGGTTAAGTTCAACTTTATGCTGTCAACACATATATTTAGAAGAGAATGCCAAACCTATTAGAATTCTTGAGAGGAGATTAAATCCAAACCTTAAAGAAGTAGTTAGGAAGGAAATAGTGAACTGGTTAGATAATTACATAATTTATCTGATTTCTGATAGCTCGTGGGTTAGTCCAATCCATGTAGTTCCTAAGAAATCAGGATTAAAAGTTATTAGGAATGAAAGTCAAGACTTGATACCTACTAGAATTCAATCAGGCTGGAGAGTATGTATAGACTATAGAAAGCTGAATGCTGTGACTAGGAAAGATCATTTTCTCTTAACTTTTATAGATCAAATGCTGGAAAGATTAGCAGGGCAAGAATATTTCTGTTTCCTAGACGGGTATTCAGGTTATAATCAAATTCCAGTAGCATTAGAGGATCAAGAGAAAACAACTTTCACTTGTCTTAATGGAACTTATGCTTTTAAGAGAATGCCATTCGGATTATGCAATGCACCAGCTACCTTTCAAAGATGTATGTAAGGCATATTTATTGGAATGACTAAAGATTTTTTAGAAATATTTATGGATGATTTTACTATATATGGCAACTCATATGAAGTTTGTTTAGGCAATTTAGACCAAACATTAAAACGCTATGTGGAAAAAAATCTGGTTTTAAATTGGGAAAAATGTCACTTCATGGTTAAACAAGGAATAGTCTTAGGGCATGTTGTTTCTAAGAAAGGGTTGGAAGTAGATAAAGCTAAAATAGAAGTAATTTCTAACCTACTAGAACCTAAATCAGTAAAAGATATTAGATCATTTCTAGGACATGCTGGTTTTTATAGAAGATTTATTAAAGACTTTAGCAAGATAGCTAGACCTTTAACTAATCTATTAAAAGATGTCCCATTTAACTTTGATAAAAATTGCAAGGAAGCATTTTTTAGACTTAAAACTAGCTTAATTTCAACTCCTATAGTTCAAGCACCTGATTGGAGCCATCCATTTGAATTAATGTGCGATGCATCTGATTTTGCTATAGGAGCAGTGTTGGGACAGAGGATAGAAAAATCTCCTAGAGTGATTCATTATGCAAGCTAAACCTTAAATGATGCTCAAGTTAATTACACAACTACTGAAAAAGAATTATTAGCTGTTGTGTTTGCTTTAGAAAAGTTTAGATCATATCTGATTGAAGCTAAAATAATAGTATACATGGATCATTCAGCTTTAAAACATCTAATAAAGAAAAAAGAGACTAAGCCTAGATTGATCCGATGGATATTATTATTACAAGAATTTGATCTAGAAATTAAAGATAAAAAAGGTTGTGAGAATGTAGTAGCAGATCATTTATCAAGATTACAAATAGAAAAATCAAATATTGAAATTAAAGATAATTTTCTTGATGAACAATTAATGACCATTAACACAACACCTTGGTATGTAGACATAGTTAATTACTTAGTTACTGGTTTAACACCTAAGGATTGGAATAGACAGGATAAGAAATTATTTTTCTCAAGAGTAAAATATTACTATTGGGAAGACCTATACTTATTTAAGAAATGTCTTGATCTGGTTTTAAGGAGGTGTGTTCTAGAAACTGAATATCCGAGCATATTGTCTTTCTATCATGACCAAGCTTGTGGAGGGCATTTTGGCTCAGGGAAAACTGCTGCAAAAATTCTGCAATGTGGATTTTATTGGCCAACACTATTCAAAGATGCTCATAAATATTACTTAAGTTGTTTAAGATGTCAAAAAATAGGAAGAATATCAAAGAGGAATATGATGCCTCTTAATCCTATTATTGAGGTTGAAATTTTTGATGTGTGGGGAATAGATTTTATGGGTCTATTTCCTATGTCTAATCAATTTAATTACATATTGTTGGGGGTGGATTATGTATCTAAGTGGATAGAAGCTATTCCTACAAAAACTAATGACAACAAAGTTGTAATACAATTTATAAGAATCAATATATTTGCCAGATTTGGAATACCTAAAGCTATTATCAGTGATAGAGGAACTCATTTTTGTAATAGAAGTTTTGAAGCCTTAATGAATAAATATGGAGTAAACCACAAAATTGCAACATCATATCATCCACAAACAAGTGGACAAGTAGAAAGTGCTAACAAACAAATTAAGTTAATCTTAGAAAAAGTAGTAAATCTTACTAGAACAGATTAGGCTAATAAATTGATAGATGCACTTTGGGCTTATAGAATTGCTTATAAGACAAGCTTAGGTATGTCACCTTTTAGGCTAGTATATGGAAAAAGTTGTCATTTACCAGCTGAAATAGAATATAAAGCTTATTGGGCATTAAAAACTCTAAACACTAATTTAAATCAAGCTACTGAAAATAGAAAAATGCAATTAATTGAATTAGAAGAATTTAGAAATGAAACTTATTCGAAGACTTTAAGAGAAAAAGAGAAAATGAAATTCTAGCATGATAGGAAAATTATTCCAAAAAGCTTTGAAATAGGACAAGAAGTATATTTTTATATGGCTAGACTCCATAATCATCCAGAAAAATTAAGATCTAGATGGGCAGGACCTTACATAGTTCGAAATATTTGTCCTTATGAAACTATTGAAATTGAAAATCCTAAAAATCAGAATATATTTAAAGTAAATGGACAAAGACTTAGACCTATTTTGAAAACACCAAAAATCTCCTTTGGAATTATAGAAGAGGTCAGAGTAGAGGACTACTCAAGCTTTACTTAGTAAGAAATCAGTTTTTTATGTTGATGTATAAAAAAAAAAAAAAATTTAGTATAAAAATTGTTACGGTTCAACCGACCAGATCCATTGGTATGACCGGAACATAAAAATATGTATAATAATTTTCAATAAAAAAAATGTTGGTTTTATCGAAACAAAGTATTAGTTCAACTGGGAAAAAATTAGGTCTGACCGAAACATAGTATCGGTTAAATTGGTAAAAGCAGAGAAACTATTACCTTAAGTATTTTTATTATTATATATATCAATTTGTACGAGGAGTTCATTGAGTTATGCTTAACTCAACGAGCTTACTCCGTTGAGTCTTGAGTTAGTCAACGAGCTTATTCCGTTGAGTAAATTGTAACTCAACGGAGTACTATAGCTAAGACTGTGGATGAGAGAGCAATAGTTGGTTTGGGAAATGACCTAATTACCCGCCTAAACTTAGGGCTTATTTAAACTAAAACCTAGGGTTTTGGGGGCATTATCCGGTAAATCATTTAGAATTTAGAACAGTAGAAATCAAAGCGATTCGTGTTGCTATGTAACTCCACGATGAGGAAGATGACACCTGAGTTCTGGGAAGATGCTGTTGACACATCAGAATTTCTGAAAGATCAAGAATACAACAAGAGAAAAAGAGCTACAGAAGGTAGAATTAGAACTTTTCAACTTCAAAAGAGATTTAGTAGATTTGGGTATACAAATACTTCAAATAATGGAAACAAGAATAAAGGTTGCAACGGAAATTGCAGTTAGTAAAGAAAGAAAAATAAGGCCAAACAACGAAGTTGCCCTAGAATTAATCCAACATAAGTCCCGGCTCTGGTTCAAAAGATGAATCTGTAGATGAGCTAAATGGGCGATCTAGGAGCAAGAAAGGAAAGAAAATGAAGAAGAGGCAATTGAAGGATAAGACGAGCCGACTGCTGAAAGACCTGTTCCTGAGGAACAATAGTCAGGACCTCTAGTTCAGCCAATAGAGTCATTGCCACGAGTAGCATTTGCTTGGCCGAGAATTGATGAAGAAGAGAAAGAGTTTACAAGCTTGGTCAAAATAGTAAGAGACCAAGGTGATGAAGAAAGTATAGCTATAGCTAAGGCACTTATTTTATATGATGGCATTAAAAGAAGAAGGGTAGAAGAAAAATTGAGGGCCCAGTACAAAATTAAAGTGGAACAGCATCAAGAAGCTACTACTAGAATTGTTGTCAGATTTGCTGCAAAAGAAGCTGAAGCTGGTCCTTTGAGACTAGTAATTATTGGAAAAATTAAACAGGAAGAGCCAGTACCTGTGGCTCAAAGGCGTGCAGAGCCTTTATTTTTAGACTTAATCTCAGATGAAGAAGAGGAAGACCAGGCACAATTAATCACACGAAGGAAAGGAAAAGAGATAGTGCCTGAGTATCAAAAGGAGATTAAATCTAAGGTACTAATGTCAATAAGGCTTGTGGAGCCAATTTTTATAAACCTGCTATCCGATTCTAAGGAAGAGCAAGAGCAGTAACAGCAAGAGCAAAGAGAAGAAGAAAAAATAGGCTGAAATTAGTCTGCAGCCTGTACAAGAAGAAGAAACAGAAATTATAACTGAAACTGAATTGCCTGTGACTCCATCCCAATCTGCCACAGGATCAGAAAGAATAGTTACAATGCAGATTGGTAGTCAGGAGGAAGAAGAAAGAATAGAAAATGAAGAAGAAGCTGAATGAAGCCATTTGGACAAAAATGACTTTGCAGATTCCACTACAGAGCAAGAAACTCTTCAGCAATTTATGGAAAGAATTCAAGAAAGAGTGGAGAGTTTTGCAGGCTCACCACCACAGATAGAAGCAGAAGCAAAAATTCAGGAATCTGCAAAACATGTTCAAGTGCAGCCTATGGCAGAGGAAGATCAAGAACAAACCCCTCTGGAATAACAAAGTCACATTCCCAACCTGACTGAAACAACAGTTCTGAATGAAGTACATTTTTGTAGTCAAGAAGCTTATAATAAATATCAAGAGATTAGGGGTTATGATATTATTTACAGTGGACCAGTAAATTGGGATGAAATGCAAGAAATCAAAGATTTATTTGAGTTCCAAGGTCTACTAAAGTTTATTTCTCAAGAAAGAGGACATGCAGTGTATGAGAATCTAGTGCCCTATTTTTATGCAAATTTGAGGGAAGAAGAAGGAAAATTAATTTCCAACGTGGAGGAAGCAGATGTATAGATAACACTAGAGCTTCTCCATAACATTTTTGGATTAAAGAATGAAGGATAGGAAATTTTGGAAAGCACAACTGCCGTTGAATGGACAGAACAGGAAATCAAGGACAGTTTGGCTATCAATCCTGGTGTGCCTTTATTAAATAGACTGAAGCATTTAAATGGTAAAACACACATGATAGCTAACATTTTAATTAAGAATGTCTATCAACGACAAGGCTATGACATAGAATTGAGTCAATTTGTCAAATGGGCCATGTTTGCAGTTGTCAATAGAATTCCAATAAATTGGTCTGCAGTTTTTATCTCCAAGTTGAGAACAGTAAAGAAGAAATTGTTTTATGGAGATATGATTCCACTACTGATGGTGGATTGTATTGATTTCACGAAATGGGCATCAGAAAGGATCAAATCAAGAACCATTTCAATTAAAGAATATAGAAATTTTGTAGCTATAGAAATAGCTGTTCCTTCTAGAGGAATTATAGGAGCTATAGAGAGAATTAATCAATTAGAACTTCAATTAGAAAAACTCCAGAAGGAAGTAGATGAACTTAGGAATAGAGACTAAATGTATTGTTCGTCTACTTGTATAGAATTGTATGAAAGTTGTATGATGTACTTGTAATGTAAATTGATTCATATTAATGAATATAAATTTTTCAGATGTACTTTTCATACGTATTTTGAATGTGAAATGACTAGAAATTTATTAAATGTTATATAACTTGTGGAACATTATGAATGAATGTTAACAGATTTACAATTTGCTGAATGACAGGATAGATGCTTCAAAATTTCTGCATGTTGCAAGATAAAATGTAAATTCTACATAACATAAATTGACCTACAAGTTAAATATTTATATAATGTTCAGATTTAAACGAATTTTGATTAGAAGGATGCATTAATGACATAGATTTAACTTTATTTCAGTTAGCAGAATGCATAAAATTTTTTATAAGCAGAGAGGTACTTACGAGGAGTAAACTTAGAAGTTGCTAAGTGTTAACCCAACGAAGTAAGTTCGTTGAGTTAAACGTAACTCCACGAGGTTAGTAATATAATATAAGGTCACTCCGTTGAGTTATCTATAATTCAACGAAGTTAGTTCGTGGAATTAGCAACAGTAACTGACATTATTCCATTGAGTTATCTGTAACTCAACGAGGTTAGTTCATGGATTAAGCAGAACAATTATTCTTTTAACCATGAACGAAACTTCGTTTGTTTAGCGGTTACCAAAATTTGAAATTAATAGTGGTACACGTACCCACAAAAATAGGAACCACGATGCACGTTGCAAGACACGTTCTTGCAACGAGATTTATTCACTTTATGGATGTGAATTATATATAGAACAGAATGTTATTTACGAGTTACCAGCACTTTTAAAAGAAAAGAGAAAAGCGTTGGGGGAACTAGAAGGCGAAGTAGCTAATTCGACTTCATCCGTCAACAAATATTTATTGAATGGAAAGCTTTAGACTAGTATGTAATTAATCTTCTGCTATTTATTTATGAGCACATGGACTCGTTCTCTAAGTACTAAATGATTAGTAAGAACACCTACCTAGGAATTTTCAACATAGAGGCACACTGAAACATTTTCTGAATTGGACTTTAACGAAATTCTTTGGGGTGTAGCTAACCTTTATTTAAAAGAGAATGTAGAGATGGCTGCTTAGTAGAAAAACCATTAGGAGAAATTCTATATCTTGAATTAGTTGATGAACTTTCATGTATTCGAATGCCAAACTTTAAGGGAGATAGGTTTGAACTGAAATCTAATTATATTAGTCAATTGCCACATTTTCATGGATTAGAAAGAGAGGATGCCTATTATTTCCTTAGAGAATTTAACGAAGTTTGTCAAATGATGAAAATGTCAAACATGAGTATAGATGCTATTAAACTTAGATATATCCCTTTTGCTTTAAAAGACACAACTAAGAGATGGTTATATACTTTGTCGATTTCTGCATGGACTGAATTTTGCTCTATTTTTCTGGAAAAATATTATTCAACACATCAAACGATTAAAAAGAAAAAAGAAATATTAATGTGTAGTCAAAAATAGGGTGAATCATTCTGGAAATACTTTGAAAGATTTAAAGGTTTACTGACTCATTGTCCATATCATGCAATGAGTAAAGCACAATTAATAAGTATAATTTATGAAGGCATAGATGTTTCAACAAAATCTTTATTAGAATCTACTTGTCAAAATGGATTTTTGAAACTATGTAGTGAAGAAGCATGGGCATATTTAGAAAACTTTGCAAAAAGAACTACACAGTGGGAAAACTCAGCTGAAGTTATTGTAGATAAAATAATATTGCCAAGGGTAATGCATGAAATAGATTCAAGTACTATGCTTGAAGTGAAATTAACTAAATTAACAAACAAAATAGAAGAGTTATCATTAAATCGAAAGCTAGCAGAAAAGAATGCAAACATTAATGATTTAGATATTATTTATGTTGGAAACCAGAAAGATAACTTTGGAAATTCTTATAATCCTAATTAGAGAAATCACCCGAATTTATCTTGGAGAAACAACAATTTTCAGGGAGGAGAAAATGTAAATGAGAAGAATATAAGTTATGAAGCATTACTCGAACAAGGATCTAGAATAGAGAAATTAGAAAAGATAATCCAACAATTAAACAATCGTCTAGATTTTGTATTTGGAAATGCTGCAATTCAAAATCAGAATAGAAATATACCACTTAGACAGAAGGAATCAATGGAAGTTAGACCTACTAGAGGATTTCCAATGCAAGTATAGATTCAAGTACTATGCTTGAAGTGAAATTAACTAAATTAACAAACAAAATAGAAGAGTTATCATTAAATCGAAAGCTAGCAGAAAAGAATGCAAACATTAATGATTTAGATATTATTTATGTTGGAAACCAGAAAGATAACTTTGGAAATTCTTATAATCCTAATTAGAGAAATCACCCGAATTTATCTTGGAGAAACAACAATTTTCAGGGAGGAGAAAATGTAAATGAGAAGAATATAAGTTATGAAGCATTACTCGAACAAGGATCTAGAATAGAGAAATTAGAAAAGATAATCCAACAATTAAACAATCGTCTAGATTTTGTATTTGGAAATGCTGCAATTCAAAATCAGAATAGAAATATACCACTTAGATAGAAGGAATCAATGGAAGTTAGACCTACTGGAGGATTTCCAATGCAAGTAGTAACTAACCCTGTTAATAGAACTGTTAATGAAATTGATACCTTTTTTGGGAGGGTAGTTGAATGAAGCAGCATATCTGAAGCAACTATCTGTATATATATGTTTTATTTTATTTTATAGTTAATAGTATCGTAGAATTAGTCCTTAACTCAACAAACTTAGTTCGTTGAGTTATGGCTTAATTCCACGAGGGTGTGTAGTAGTTATGTTAATTTTTGTCTCTGCTAAATTTTTGTGTGTGTTATACAGAGTCAACAAATGGAATTGATGCAATTACCGTTGGATGCATTAAGGGAAGTACTGAGTAACTTGTCAACTAAAGATCTATGCAGGTTGTGTTGTGTATCAAAGGAAATTAAAGACTGTATTGAAGAAAAATATTTTCAAGGACTACAAGCTGCAAAAATGACTAAGATTAGAGATGGATTCATATGGAGGTCATTTAATCGTAGTTCAATTAATAATGAATATCTGCCTATAGAAGAAACTACTGGAATTCCACCCAATACATTAGAAGGAATAGAACATATTATGGGGATAGATGAAGGATTAATCATATACAGGACAAGACCAAGGTATGCAAGTCTATTACTTGATATTTTGATAAGAAATCCTATCACAAGAGAAGAATGGTATATAGGAAGACCTAATAGATATGAAGTACCAACTGTAAATTGTGGGTCGGCTTTATTATTTTCTGAAAAAAATTCGACCATTCCTGAAAAATTATATTATTTGAAACCTACATGAAATTGGGATGAATATTTATGATTAAGTGTGTATAATTTTCTAAATAGATCTTGGACTGAAAATATTATGATATATCTAGGATAGAAATCATTAATTAACAGCATGCATGTCATACTTGATGGATATATATATCTAGTCACAGATATATCAATAGCATTTAGATCTGATTTATACATAGTGAGTATAGACAGTTATGATGATTTTATAGAAATATTACCTATACCGAGTGATATAGTTAAACCACCATCTGCAGAATTTGATAAAATTCAAATAGGAATGTGGTATATTGAATATGATGATCCTACTTTATGTCTGATAAGATGGTGGGATGAACTGATGAAATTTCAAATATGGATTATGGAAGACATAAGTGAATGGAAGTGAGAAGAGGAATATATTGAAATAGATGTAGAAATAGAAACTGCTACATTACCCTGGAACCGAAAAGGATCCCTCTTTGCATTTCATATCATTAATGGTAATACACTTGTATTTGGAATTTATAATATATTACATGTTTACAAATTAAGAAGGAACAAGAACTGCATTAAAACGGAATTAATAGTAAGAAGAATTATGCCTAAAAAGTTTGCTTGGACTGACACGTTTATTCCATTTGTTTCTACTTTTCAATCATGTTCTTAAGCTGTGATTTTGTGTGTTTAATGTTGTGTGTTTTCTGCATTTACTTTTTTTTAAAAAAATGTAGTTTTCATTTTTATTTTATAAAGAAAAAACAAAATATTAATCCAGTTTGTTGGTATCTGTTCTGGGAAACGAACTAGCTTGCTTGTGAGCCACCAAAGGCATAGGAGCCTAGGTTCCACATAAGACAATGATTTATCAATATCTGTTAAATGTTATTTTGTTATATATTTTGCTTTTATCTATGTATGAAAAGTTTTTCAGAATCAAAAATTGGAATAGGCAGAAGGAGATATAAACAAAACAAGGTATGTAACTGATTACTTATCCTGAATTTAAATTTAAACTCATTTGATGAGTTAGGTGCTAAATCAACGAAACTGTATTCATGCTTGCTACAATTACTGTATTTATTGTCAAATCTTTTACATTGAGGACAATGCAAAATGTAGGTATGGGGGAAGGTAATTTAAGTAACACCCATGTAAGTTTGTTAATTAAAGGAATTAAAATGGTACTGCAAAGTTTTGTGGAAATTGAAAATTTTTATGAACTTGCTGTAACTATCTAATAATTGAGACTGTAAAACTTTTATAAACTGTAACTGCTTGAGTGTTGTATTTAGTAGGCTATATAAGATGCTATAGAATTTACTATTTATATCTAGATATAGTATCTTATGTTTTTTCTAAATTTCATGAGTTTAATAGTTTCACAATTTTAAAATGAAATCAGAATGCTTAATGAAAAAAATTCTCTAAAGTCCTGAAGGAGCTGAAATGTGAATTCTAGATTAAATGAAACACATATGATTAAAAATACATTTAATTTGACTGATTGAACTTGTAGAATGATTTATGTGTAGATCTTATTAAACTACAGAAAAAGTATGAGCTTATTGTTATGGATTCATATTTACAATAAATGATAGAAGCATGACTATATGAGATTGGTGTTTTATTGCATCTGTATTAATGAAATACGTACATATATAGTATGTCATTAATGTTTTGTTTTGTTTTTGTATTTTGAAAAAAAAAATTTGAGAGTTTATTGACTTGTTTGATCACAAGCCTTTTGTACTTGAGTAGATAGGTATGTAAGGATTGTTGACTTGAAAAAAAGGACTTTTGAAATCTGGCAACCTAATATCCTGATCAAATCTGGGATTGTTGACTGAAAGCTCGTTACATGGGTACATTAAAAAGCTCCTGTATGATTCAAGCTTGTCAAATTAACTTTTAAAGTACAAAAAAAAAGAAAAAGAAAAAATATATACATATACTATTCTGAAAAGATACAAGTGTTTTGTGAAATATAGATATCTTATGAATCGAGTATATTTTCTATTATCTAGAATTACTAAAATATGAATCTAAGAATTGACTTTTAAAGTTGTTTTAATGGAGATACAATTCTTAATTCTACTTGTCTTAATCATATTGAATTGGATTGTACTTTGATTCGTATGTTGTTGAAATTTCTTCTAGAAATCTTATTGGAAAATTCAGGATGACAAATGATGAAAAGAAGAACAAACGATAATATAATTTAACACCTATGTGATGATGATATATTTTGTATGTAATTTGCATATATTCTAAGTATTTATAGGTTGATTACTGAAACATATAGAATATCTATATGATAATACTAGTTCTTATGCTGAATAGAAGAAGAAAAAAAAGGAAGAAGAATTAATTCTAGCACTTTTAGAAAGAACAATTAATTAGATTTTAGTTTGCTAAGGGACTAGCAAAATTTAGGTATGGGGCAAGTGTTTAGAATGAAAACGTGCATAATATTAACGTTTAAATGATGGTTAATTGCATAATATTTAACTTATCATATGAGAATTAAGCCATTATGTTATAATTGCACTGTTATAAGCTTTAATTAAAGAATCTGCTTAATTTCGGTGAATTAATGTTAATTTAGTACATTTCTGAACTATCGGTAAGTTGCAGGCTGTGAAATCCTTAAGTATTCGAAATTTCTGATATTTTGGATAGTTATGTTTAACATACCAAACATGTATCGGATAGTTATGTTTAAATTGCCGAATAGTTATGCTTTAAAAGAATATTTTATTATTTCCTGAAGTACACGTGTCGAAACTATAATGCATGATTTAAGTGAATTTTTGGTGAGTCAGCTATAACTATTCAAAATGCAGCTGAGCATCGAAAAGTTAGACCTGTAACTCTTCGAAATGTTTCTTTTATTATTAAACTGCTAATGACACATGTCGAGATCTGGTAGATTTACTTAAGTTATATATCGGTGAGTTATCTATGAGTATCCGAAATGCATCTGGGCATAGGATAGTTAAGTTTGTAAGTATCCGAAAATGCACCTAAGCATCGGATAGTTAAATTTATACATGTGTTTTATAGTTAAATAAATGAGGTAAGTCCGTTGAGTTATCTGTAACTCCACGGACTATTTATTTTCTAATATGCCACTATAGCGGTTGCAGAAATAGGATAGTTGGAAGGAAAAACCACGACCACACGTATCACGTAGGAATTCACTCGTCGAAGGGAGAAGAAAGCATCGTCGTTGATATGAATGAAGGAAATCCGACTGACCATTCAAGTAGAAGCAGTTACCACTGAAGAAATATAAAAGAAAAGAAGAAAAAGAAGTAAGGTGTGTATGATCGATGGGTATGGCCAGTGTGTACAGAGGAGGAGCACCGAGCTTTCTGTAAACAGTGTTGGCAATTCTCTAAAGTACCACACCAACCATTATCACCACTACCACATTATCACCACCATTAATCTTGTTGCATACTACATTAAAGTCATGTAAAAACAAGTATGCATCCTCATTCTCAATCCCATGAAACTTAGGGAGTTGGCTAATATAACTAGAATGAAGCTCAAATTTCTTCCCTACACACGGTGGAAGAATAAAACAAGATGGCTGATCTAACTGAACAAGATAGCAGATTTCCTATAAAGGTTGCAACTGCTGGTCAGCCATACTATCAAAGCTAGCACAGGACAAGTCAACAAATCCCTCAAGGGTTTACTCTACTCTCGCGAGCCTATTGGAACTATCTCTAACCCATGAAGAACTATGCATACAGTACTTGGTAATAAAAATGAAATAGAAGAGAAACATACATGACACCAGCTATGCAACTTAAGCACTCGAGAAACCTATCCACAAATTCTTGATTAGAAACACACTTATAAACAAATAAAACTAAAAACACACAGTAGAAAAGAAACAAGAAAAATACAACTACATATACAGAATGAGCTAAAATATTTAAACATTCAAACCTAGCTCAAGTATAAGAAGGCTCATCTAAAGTAATATCGTCACCACTAGGAGTCTTCTTAATAGATAAGAATAATTTCAACTGATGACCATTAACCTTAAAAATATCCCCCCTTTTCATATTTTCTATATCTATTGCACCGTGGGGATAAACTTTCTTAACTAAATAAGGTCCGGTCCATCAGGATCTAAACTTCCCAGGAAAAATGTGCAATCTCGAATTATATAATAGAACCTTTTGGCCTATCACAAATTCTCTCCTCAAGATATGCTTATCATGAAATATTTTGGCCTTCTCTTTTGCAATTCTAGAATTCTCATATGCCTGATGACAGATTTCTTCCAATTCAAATAATTCTAGTCTCCTCTTCTTCTTTGCTGCCTCTAAATCCAAATTACATCTTTTTATTGCCCACATAGCTCTATGTTCTAATTCTACGAGCAAATGGTAGGCTTTACCATATATAGTCCTGAAAGGAGACATACCTAGGGTAGACTTATGGGTAGTTCTGTAAGCCCACAAAGCTTCATCTAATCTATCTACCTAGTCTTTCCTAGATGGTCCAATAGTCTTTTCTAAGATACTTTTGATTTGTCTATTAGCATTCTCAACTTGTCCATTTGTTTGTGGATGATAAGGAGTAGCCATTTTATGTGTAACCCCATATTTTCTCATTAATACCTCAAAGCTCTTGTTACAAAATTGGGTTCCTCTATCACTCACTATAGCCCTAGGAACACCAAATCGAGCAAAGATGTTGGACTTAAGAAAGGATATCACTACTTTTGAATCACATGTGCAGGTAGGAATAGCCTCAATCCACTTGGAGACATAATCTATGGCTAAAAGGATATATAGATAACCCCTAGAATTTGGAAATGGTCTCATAAAATCTATCCCCCACACATCAAACAACTCAACTTCTATAATAGGTGAAAGCGACATCATACTTTTTCTAGTAAGTCTACCCACTTTCTAGCATTCACCACACTACTTAACAAATGAATGTGCATCCCTGAATAATGTAGGCCAATAGAAACCACACTGAAGTACCTTTGCAGTGGTTTTCCCTAAACCTAAATGACCACCTGCAGCTTGGTCATGGCAAAAGGAAAGCACACTACTGACCTCAGTGTCAGGAATACATCTCCTTAACACACAATCGGGCCCAGACTTGAACAAATATGGATCATCCCAATAATATTCTCTAGTCTTGGCTAAAAATCTCTTTTTCTCTTGAGTTGACCACTTACTAGGCATTTGATTTGTCACCAAGAAGTTGACGATATCAGAATACCAAGGAACAGCACTGATGGCCATAACTTGCTCATCAGGAAAAGCATCGTCTATAACTATCTCATTCTATGGTATAACTATTCTAGACAAGTGATCTACTATAACATTTTCACATCCTTTCTTATTTCTAATCTCTATATCAAATTCTTGCAACAGAAGGACCCATCTAATAAGACGTGCTTTCGCATCCTTCTTAGCAAGAAGATAATTGCAGAATAGTCAGTGTATACTATAACATGAGAACCTAGCAAATATGGTCTAAATTTCTCTAATGCATAAACTATAGCTAGAAATTCTTTCTCCATCACTGTATAGTTCAATTGGGCATGATTTAAAGTTTTGCTAGCGTAGTAAACTACCTGAGGCAAGCTATCAATACGCTGTCCTAAAGCTACACCTAATGCAAAATTTGATGCATCACACATCAGCTCAAAAGGTAGATCCCATCGTAGAGGATGGACAATAGGTGCAGACGACAATGCAATCTTAAGTTGATCAAAGGCTACATTCTAATGTAAATTCAAATTTATGGTCCTTAGTCAACAACTACATCAAAGGTTGGGTAATTTTACTAAAGTATTTAATAAACATTCTATAAAAACCTACATACCTAAGGAATGCTCTAACATCCTTAATATTTTGAGGGAATGGTAGACCTAAAATAACAGCTATTTTGGCTTGATCTACTTCCAAACCCTTTTTAGACACTATATGTCCTAAAACAACTCCTTTCTGAACCATGAAATGGCATTTCTCCTAATTCAGAACGAAGTGTTTCTCTCTGCATCTAATCTAAACTATCTCCAGGTGAGACAAACAAGAATCAAAAGAATCCCCATAGATTGAAAGATCATTCATGAAGATCTTTAAGAATCTATCAATCATATCAGAGAAGACACTTGTCATGCATCTCTGAAAGGTCGCCGGTGCGTTGCATAAACCAAACGACATGTGTTTGAATGCAAACGTATCAAAAGGACAAGTGAATGTACTCTTCTCTTGATCCTTAGGAGTTACAAGAATCTGATTGTACCCAGAATAACTGTCTAGAAAGCAACAAAATTCTTGCCCCGCTAATCTTTCTAACATTTGATCTACAAAGGGCAAAGGAAAATGATCCTTCCAAGTGGCGGCATTCAACTTCCTATAATCGACACACACATGCCACCTAGTTTGCAATCTAGTAGGTATTAATTCTTTCTTACTATTTTCAACTACGATTATTCCTGATTTCTTGGGTACTACATGAAGGGGACTGACCCATGGACTATCAGAAATAGGATAAATGATATCATGGTCAAGCCATTTAAGAATTTCTTTCTTAACTACCTCCTTCATGGCAGAGTTTAATCTTCTTTGAAAGTCTCTAGTAGGAATTATATTAGGGTTCACCCTAATTCTATGTTGAGTTATACTAGGACTTAATCCTTTAATATTGGCCATGGTCCATCCTATGGCCTCCTTATGTCTTTTTAGAACCACTAATAAAGCCCTCTCTTGATCATTAGATAACTCAGCAGAAATGATAACAGGGAGAGTCTCATTGTCTCCTAAATAAACATATTTAAGAATTTTAGGTAGAGGTTTTAATTCTAGTACAGGTGGTTCTATAATTGACGGTTTCAAAATATTTTCTAGCCTATTTCCTAATGATTCATTAGACCATACTAAATCTACATTGTGAATACTATCTATACTGACCACATCTTCTATAGAATCTAAAGACTCTAATAAAGAATTTTCTACAATGTCATCTAATGTAGAGTCTTCATCTAAAATATTATCTTCTAAAATCTCTATTAAATTTACATTTACTTCATCATTTGAGGAACTAGACTCGGAACTAAAAATGTTTAACTCTACCCTAGAGTCACCATATGAAATATGCAATGATCCATCTCTACAACCTATCATAGCATCAGATGTCGCTAAAAATGGTCGTCCCAAAATCAAAGGGACAAAATCTTTCTTTCCATGTAATGGTTGATTTTCTAAAACTATAAAATCTATAGGGTAGATAAAGTTTTTAATTTTAATTAATAGATTTTCTATTATGCCTAAGGGGGTTCTTATGGACCTATCAGCTAATTGGATAAAAATGCTAGTCGGCTTTAATCCATCCAATCCTAAGTCCACATAAACACTAGAAGACATGACATTAACCCTAGCTCCTAAGTCTATTAAGGCCTTGTCAAAATAGTTGTTTCCTATTATACAAGAAATGGTTGGTGTACCAGGATCTCCATATTTTCTAGGAATACTATTAGAAAAATAAGAACTCATAACTTCAGCTAAATATACTTTCTTAGGCAATTTCCTAGATCTTTTCCTTGTACATAATTCTTTTAGAAATTTAGCATAGGAGGGAATCTATTGGATTGCATCTAATAGTGGAATGCTAATCCTCACTTGCTCAAAAATTTCTTTAATACCTCCTTCTATGTGGTTATTGTTAGTATCCTTAAGCCTTTGGAGAAATGGAGCTACATTGTCTAAGGGACTAGACATATCATCTAAGACCTCTTTACCTTTATCCTCTATCACCACCGACTTAGGATTGCTAATAGAACTAGAAGATGGCTCTATAACAACCTTAGAACTTATACACTCTTTACCACTTCTTAGAGTTGCAAAGGCATCCACCTTTTCCTCTACTTGGGCTTTAGGCTTAAGGTGTTCATTAGAGCATCTTGCTAACTCTAAGTTTAGAAAAGCTAATTTAGTCTCTTCAATAGCTCTATTGAGCTCAACATTAGCACTATAACCATCATTATCATCATCAATAGTAATAACATCATGAAAATTTGCATTGTCAACATTATCAGCAGGAAATTTAGCATGCAATGCTTGTACATTAAAGTTCAAATTCTCATTTTCTAATATGGATAAATCAGGATGCTTATACTCTTTAAAATTATCATCTAACATGTAAAAAGGACAATCCTCAAGAATATGATCATTTAAACCACATTTAGCACAAAATACCATAAATGAAGTGTTTAGAATGAAAAAGTGCATAATATTAACGGTTAAATGATGGTTAATTGCATAATATTTAGCTTATCATATGAGAATTAAGCCATTATGTTATAATTGCACTATTATATGCTTTAATGAAAGAATCTGCTTAATTTCAGGGAATTAATGTTAATTTAGTACATTTCTGAACTGTCGGTAAATTACAGGCTGTGAAATTCTTAAGTATCCAAATTTTCTATTATTTCGGACAGCTATTTTTAACGTACCGAACAATTATGCTTAATGTACCGAAGAGTTATGTTTAAATTACCGAACAGTTATGCTTTAAAAGAATATTTTATTATTTCCTGAAGTACACGTGTCGAAACCATAATGCATGACTTAAGTGGACTTTCGGTGAGTTATCTCTAACTATCCGAAATGCATTTGGGCATTAGATAGTTAGACTTGTAACTCTCCGAAATATTTCTTTATTATAAAACTGCTAATGACACGTGTCGTGATTTGGAAGATTGACTTAAGTTATATATCAGTGAGTTATCTGTAACTATTTGAAATGCATCTGAGCATCGGATAGTTAAGTTTGTAACTATCCGAAATGCATCTAGGCATCGGATAGTTAAGTTTGTAAGTATCCGAAATGCACCTGAGCATCGGATAGTTAAAATTATGCACGTGTTTTATAGTTAAATCAATGAAGCAAGTCCGTTGAGTTATCTGTAACTCAACGGACCATTTATTTTCTAATATGCCACTGTAGCGATTGTAGGAACAAAATAGTTGGAAGAAAAAAACCACAATCGCACGTATCACGTAAGAATTCACTCGTCGAAGGAAGAACAAATCATCGTCATTGATATGAATGAAGGAAATCCAACTGATCATTCAAGCAAAAGTAGTTACCACTGAAGAAATATAAAAGGAAAGAAGAAGAAAAAAAGTAGTAGGGTGGTGGCCGATGTATGTGGCCAGTGTGTGCAGAGGAGGATCACCGAGCTTTCTACAGGTAGTGTCGGCAATTCTCTGAAGTACCACACCAACCATCTCCACCACCACCATAATCACCAACCATCAGAGGTCTATGAGGATACTTTCCCAATGTCGGGTTGATTTCGAGCCAAACATAGTGTCTGACAACCACTGTGAGGAGTGATCGCGTCACAAGAAGGGAAGCCATTTTCACCAAGCGCCGACTCATATCTCAGGAGATCGTAAAGCTTCTAGCCTTGGCTTCGGGTTGATTCCTATATGCTGAAGAGGAGATCATCTTGCAATTCTGGATTCGCGATTCTATAGGGAGATGAGATAGAATTGTAAGTGGTTTAATTTTCAATGGTGTAATCGCGTCGCATGTAGTGACGGAAGTATTTACTATCGATTGAGATTACTTTACATTTCACCTTTCGCCCATTTTCATGCTCATATCAAAACAAAAATACCAAAAACAACTTATCTGTGTTTGTATTTTGTATTTGGGTATTGTATTGTTTGTTTTGTATCGTGATTAATGTTATCTTTGTTAGTGTTGTGATTGTTTTAGTTTTACAATTTACTGAAATTGGTTCGTTCAATAGACTTAAAGATTTTAATGGTTACTGTTTGAATTATTTGAATGTTAGTATTGCCTAATGATAAATCCAATGTTTATTAACATTAAAGTGCTTAATTGATGTTATTTACAATCTGTGGAACCGCCCAATGGTTGGTCAAATTCTTCTGTAAATAGCAATATTAAATAGGAAAGACAGGCTTGTGGAGTTAACTTAAGTCCATGAGGTTAGTCCGTTGAGTTAGCCATAACTCAACGAACTTAGTCCGTTGAGTTAACTGTAACTCAACGGAGATCTTATTGAATATATAAATTTGATTGTTAAAAACGGAATAGTTCGCAATTCTTAAGCAATTCCCTATGGGATCGACCTATACTTGCACACTAATACAATAGACACTATGCACTTGCAGTTAAAATACAAATTGGAATTAATATCTAATTTGTGTAAAAGGTTGTTTGTTTACTTCTAAAAAGGAATTCAGTGATATAGGCATAAAGATAAATTAACTAAGTAAAAACAGAAGTTAACAAATCCAAGTTTTTCTAGCACGTTGCTAGGTAACCAATCAAGTTTTCTGGTGCCATGCTAGAGATCCAAACAAGTTTTTTGGCAAATCCAAACAAGTTTTCTGGCACCGTTGTCGGAGAATTCATATAAGCAACTGTTAGAGCTATTTCATTTTAATAGCTAGAGTGTTGTGTGTTTTCTTTTGTAATTGAGAATATGGCATATGCTTATGCTCAAAGATTTCTGAAACCTATAGTTAGCATATGTGAATTCTGCAATTCTGAAGGACACGACATTTCTGATTGTTTGAAATTGAAACGTTTGCAGATGACTAGATCCCATGAACAACAAATGAATTATCCTCAATATAATAGAGCCAAGTATGAGAATCTTATAGTTTACCCAACTGATGGTCAGCATAGAATGTGTAAGATGTTGAGAGGCACTAAAGTTTGGGATAGGTATGACAGACTAGAGCGTAGTATAGAGCAAAACCTAGACAAACTAGAATACTTTATGTGTCAGCAACAAGAAGTCAACCAATTAAACTATAAGGAAGCATATTCAAAACCTAAAATGGATATAATTTACGAAACTGAAAAAACCATAATGAAAATTGATCAAAAATTGAATGCAATGAGATTAGATGATTTGGAAAAAAAACTAAAAGCATTGGACGAATATACAATGAAGATACAAGTTATGCAACAGGACAATGAAAATTATATTGTTATAGATCTGCATAATTTGCAAAATACACAGCCAAAAGAAAATACTAATGCAAGAGAATTTAAAGAATGCACTTTGAAAGTAAAAAAATTGAAGATCATAATCACGAAAATGACATACGAAAACATCATGTGAGTAACGAAAATCTGGAAGATGTATGTGTAACATTAAGATTTGGAACTGATATACCATCAAGAACTCAAAATGAAAATAATATGAAGGTGGATAAGAGTAAAAATCAAAATGATAATGAAAATGTAATAGCTGAAAATCTAGAAATCATTGAAGAACAATTTGAATATGCTAATGAGGCTAAAAATGATCAAACAAATCAAACGAAAGAAAAAGAATCTTTTAAATCACAATCTTTAACACCCTATCCTGAAAGATTATAACAAACAATACCTGAAAAACAAGAAAAAATTAGAGAAATTTTTGAAAAAGTGCAAGTTAACATTCCTTTGTTAGATCTATTGCAGAAAATGCCACATTGTGCTAAATTTCTGAAGGATTGGTGTACTAAGAAAAGAGAGTGAAAAGTTCTTAAAAAGGTCTTTTTAGCTGAGCAAAGTAGTTCCCTATTTCTGCCACAAATTCCTAAAAGGTTATCTGATCCTGGAATCCTTGTTATATCATGCACCATAGGAAATACCATTCTAAAAAGAACCTTAATAGACTTAGGTACAGGTATAAATGTTATGCCAAATGATATATTTGCATCCTTAGGATTAGAAGGCTTAACTCCTACTAGTACGGTTATTCAATTAGCTAATAGAAGTATAAGATACCCTAGAGGAAAAATAGAGGATGTCTTAATTAAAATCAAAAGCTTTATATATCCTATTGATATTGTAATTTTGGATTCCCAACAAATTAAGCATAAAAATAGTGATACATCTTTAATTTTGGAAAGGTCATTTTTAGCAACATTAGGGACTGATATAAATTGTAAAACTGGAGTAATGAAGTTAGCATATGGTAATGAGGATACTTAATTAAATATTTTCAAACCAGAAAGGTTTGAGGAGTTAGAAATGTCCTTACATACCATAGACTTTTTAGAGGTTGAACGAGATATGTTAGATGATGTGATTCAAGAAGAATTAAATAGGCAAATCAATTCTGAAACTTTAGAGGAAAGTGAAAGCATAAATATAGAAGGAGATCTGGAAGAAATTAATTTAGAAAAAGATGACGTTCAATTAGGAGCTCTAGCTTCTAATAGGTAGCATTTAGAATTAAAACCTTTACCTCTTGAATTAACCTATATATTTCTGGAAGAGAAACGAACTTGTCCAATCATTATTGCTTTAGATTTAAAAGAGGATCAAATAGCTAAATTGAAAGATAAGTGAAAAGTTATAAAGAAGCAATAGGATGGACTATGACTGATATAAAAGGATTAAGTTCAACTTTATGCTGTCACCACATATATTTAGAAGAGAATGCTAAACCTATTAGAATTCCTGAGAGGAGATTAAATCCAAACTTTAAAGAAGTAGTTAGGAAGGAAATAGTGAAATGGTTAGATAATGACATAATTTATCCGATTTCTGACAGCTCGTGGATTAGCCTAATCCATGTAGTTCCCAAGAAATTAGGATTAACAGTTATTAGGAATGAAAGTCAAGACTTGATACCTACTAGAATTCAATCAGGCTAGAGAGTATGTATAGACTATAGAAAGTTGAATGTTATGACTAGGAAAGATCATTTTCCCTTACCATTTTATAGATCAAATGCTGGAAAGATTAGCAGGGCAAGAATATTTTTGTTTCCTAGACGGGTATTCAAGTTATAATCTGTAGGATCGTATGGCTACACAAGAGGGGGGTGAATTGTGTTTTTCAATATTTTCGACTATAATTGAAACTTTAAAACTCAAAAACAAGTCAAGACACTGTTTTCATAAAATCATTTTTATTCAAGGTTTCAATTACAATATACAATTCAATTCTCCTCAGAAATTGTAGATGCAATTATATATCGATACCATGTTTCATCTATATAATTTCATAATTACAAATAGAGAAAACTAATTTACGAAATTTAAAACATTTCTCCCTGTTTAAGATCTTTCTTCTTCTTCTTTTTTCTTCAGCAATTCTTTAGTGACGAAAATCTTGTCTTTTTATGCTTCACCGAATTTGCTTTCTTTTGATACTTCAAATCTTCAGTGACGAAAATCTTACCTTTTTATGCTTCATTGAATTTTCTTCCACTTGAGAGTTTTTCCCCGAAGAGGTGTTTTTGATCTTTGAAAAGATTTTTCTTTTGGTGTGTAGGGATAGTTTGATCCTTGAAAAGATTTTTCATTTTATGTGCAAGGATAGTTTAATCAACGAGAACTCTATGCCTTTTATACTATATCTTCATTTCATGCATATCCTCCACGTTTAATCACTACCAGTTTTCCACTTCTCCACGTCTTTTCTTTTTCCTTCATCGAAACACACACGTTCTGACCCACGTTTACATTTCAAATTTTCTTTAATCATCAATCTTGGATCTCTGAAAAATTTCCTACAAAATAAACTTTCTCGTCCAAAAATTTTCATTAGTATAATAAGAAGTCGTTACTTTAATGTTAACTAAACGAGTAACACAAGTAGATATTAACTTAACGTTTCTAACTTAACGAGTTCCTCATGTGCCATTTCACGTGACAAGTACAATACCTAACTCAATGAAACAACTTATCCTTTCTTTCAGAAGGTTAAATGCTAACTCACGGAAAATAGTTTAAGTTTCGGATAGTTACGGTTGTAAGTCTCTGAAAAACTCTTTTTGCCATAAAACTTGTGAGACACGTGTCGTGACTTGAAACCATGACTTAAGTTACCTTTCAGATAGTTATGACTGTAAGTCTCCGAAAAACTTTAACTCACCGATTCAGTAATAAAGAAATGTTTTTATAATAAGAATTTTACCACGTGCAAAAATTACAACTTAAGTTTATAACGCTAACCTAACGCGTTGCCTTAGTGTTCAATATAGTAACTCAACGCGTTTAGTTATGCTAACTTAACGAGTTAAACATGTGCACCTCACGTGATACAATATAACATTCGTAACTTATAATTTCACCATGTGTATAACACTAACTTAACGAGTTCATCTTTTCTTTTACTCACTAACTTAACGAGTTCTCACGTGACCTATTTTAACCTTTAAGCCTCTAACTTAACGAGTTCTCACGTGACCTCTATACAAATAACACTCTCACTTAACGAGTTATCTTAACGTGCATTGTTCATGATACAGAAGATATAACTTTAAAACATATCATGCTTTTCAATAAAAACACATGTTAACTTAATGTTTAGGTAAATGAGAAATTAATGCAATGAAATGACGAGTTATTAACTTAGTATAATTTCAGATCCGATACAGACAAGTATTTATGTCAGTAAGCTTTTCTATATTAATTGATGATTTTCATTTCTTTTCACAAGCAATAGTAATTGAGCAAATATGATTATTTTCATTCAACACACATCATCAAAACAAAATACTCAACAATCTCCCCCTTTTTGATGATGACAAAACTATATTAAATCAATTATGAAATATGTTTAACTCAATAAAGCACATTCGTTGGGTTAACTTTTCATTCAACAAACAAGTTTGTTGACTTAAGTTTACTTAAGCTTATTTCTATTATTTGTGTAAATTTCACCTCTCAAAACTAAAACTTTTAGATGTCAATAATTATATAAGTATCAGTTTTCTAATTATCATCTATTAGATTACAATAACCATTTAAATATCATCTCTCTTTATAATATATGCAATTAAAATCATAATCATCTTTTTTATAATATTTCTCCCCCTTTTTGTCATTAATCAAAAAGATAATTACAGAGAATATATATATAGTAAGAGATATATTTACAACAACTCTTTCTGTAAACAATAATAAGAATAGAATACATTTACAGAAACAAATGTATTGTTCAATGAATCAAACAAAGAATACAAACATTACATTTTGTATTCAGAAACAAACAAAAACAGTTATCAACTCCTCCTAAGTGTATCACTTATAGCATTACATATTTTATCTCTTAGATGCCTAATATCATTTCTGATGTCATTAAGTACTGCATCTAAGTCAGGAGGTAGCTGGGTTTGATGTTCTACTTGAACTGAATAACTTTGTTGTTGTTGTTGTATATGGTCTGTACAATTAGGTTGTTGTTGTTGTTGTCATTGAGGTTTATGCATGAGTTGGAATCGTTGCAAATCTTTTACACTAAATGCTCTCATGCCTTTAGTTTTAGAAGGCCAGTCAGATAAATTCAATTGGCTTGCAATGAGTCTACATATAGCATCACCATAAAATAACTTTCAACTCATATGTTGTAGTTGAGAAGTGAAAACATCAAACCAATTGATTTGAATTCTATTCAGTAGGTCATAAGTTGCATATAAACAGCTTCTGCTGACTTCCAAATTGTGTCCAACTCTTTGAAATAAATTTGCATGCAATATATTTGCAATGAACCTTGCCTCTGCATTCAGATTTTCCATTAATCTCATTTCAGAATATATATCTGGAATTTTTGATAAAGACTGAATGTTCCATTCCAGTTGTTTAATCATGTCAAATTTGTTTGTAATAACAACACCTTCATTCTTTAATCCCAAAACTTCAAAAATTAACTTAGGAGACAATGTGAACTCCTATTGATTTATTTGAGTTTTTAGTATGTTGACATTCTTGACCAGATTGCTATAAAAAGCTACAATAAGCTCTTTGTATTGCTTTCATTTCATTCCAACTGGCAAGAATTGAATGAGGCCTTGAAACTCAAATAGATCTCTTATTTTCATCAAATTTCTGAATTTTATTGGACGAGCATGCAGAATTTGACATGTAATCAAATTATTGTATTTCTACAATACTTCTTTAGCTTTAAAATGAATTGAATTACCTTGAATTTTGTAATACTGTACACAAAGAAGGTGATACCTGAAGTTGTGATTCTGAATTTATTTCATCTTCAGGAATCTCTTCTGCAAAATGAATGTCATTTTGTTCCTCTATCAAAATATTATCTTGAAGCTGCTCAGGTAAGCTTGAATCTTTAGCTTCAACAGTGTAAGGAACATTTTCAATATGCTCAACATTCATCTATTCAATCTCTATAGAATCTTCAGAGTTCAATTTTTCCACAAATTCTACAACTAGTGTATCTATCTGAAATTATTCATTTTGTTCAACAGATATTTCCATTAAGACATGTTGTGAATTCTCTGACTCTGCTTCTATAGATTCTAAAGAAGGCTAGTTAACTTTTAGCTCTTCTGGAGTTTTAACATTTTCAATATCTACTACTCTAGACAATTCAACCTATGAACTAGTTACTGCATCAACATTTTCAATTATATCTGCAATAACTTGTTCAATGTCAGGTGCCTGATACTCTGATTTTTCAATTTTTGCATCATCAGGACTTGTACTAATAGAAAAATTTGAGCTCATATTTGACTTGTATTTCTTCTCAAGCTTTCTAGTAAGGGAAAATAAAGTCTCATTATCTTCATCAATTTCAGTATGCTCGGAACTGATGAGTTTATCAGATGCATAATAAGGTATAATGTCTAGACATACATTGTCCTTTGGAAATAAATTTTCATTTGATGTTCCTTTTCAATAGACTTTGTTTCCTTAGACATAATTTTTTTGACTTTCCTTCTACTATAACATTTCTATTTCTCCTCTTCACGTATTGCTGTTTTCTTTTCAAATTGCTCCATAAAAGTTTTTTGCTTTAGTTCTTCAAAGGCACTTTCTATTGCTATAGCCTTTTGAAGACTTTCAACTTTTCTTTTATCAACAACAATATTTGATTCTCATTGTTTTGAATATAAAGGAGTAGGGATAGTTGATTCATGCTCTTCCTCAAATGGTTGTAGTCTTGTACTACTAATAGGAGTTTGAGGAATTCTAGTTGATGAACCTACACATTTTTCCAAATATTTTGTATACTGTTCCAAAAATGCAATCTCAGCACATTTCATACAGTGTTCTCTATCATATTTACTTTGAATTCCCATGTAGGTAATATTTGCTTCAGTATGTTGAAGTTTTTGTCTAACTTCATCGAGTATTTCTTCAGAAAAGAAGTAATCTCTATAAATTTCTGCTAACCTTTTGTCCACTCGAAATATTTTCTTGAACCAAGTGCATGGAACTTCATCATTTTCTATTTCTTTTCCTTTTGCATCTCCTCTACTTTTGCCTTTTCCTCTGCCACGACCTTTGTAGAACTTGGAGACCATCGTCGTAGGTTGTAACAACAACAAGCGGAAAATAGTTTCTTGACAAAGTTTACAAATAACCTAAGTGCTCATGTAATAAGTGTTTAAATAGGGTTTTAGGCGAATAACTCAACGTGAAGAGAAGTCAGGTTTAGATATTAAATAAATATTGAATAAAGTTTATTCAATCAAGGTACCTGAAATATTCAAGTATAACTCATTGAGTTAACTAACCTAACGAGTAAAACGCTGTCTAGAGGCATTTTTACACGTTACTTTATCTAACATAACATCTAGTTAGTACACTTAAAACAATTTTCGGATGCTTCCAACTGAAGTGTTCTAAATACATCACAATAGCTATACCTTATTATTTTCTTGAGAACATTGTAAACTATTCTAACATTCCTGTCCTTTGAATCTAAAATAGTTTGTTTGTCTTTTTAAATTATTTCATCAAGATTTTAAGACATTAATTTAGATTAACCAAGATTTGTATTTTGAATTATATTAATCTATTTTTGGACATTGTTAATCCTCCCCCTACAAATATACTTCTTATATATTCAATAACATACAAAATATACTTGTATAACAATAGATGTTAAGTATAACTATACTTTTAAATTTTCTTTTCAGAAACTTTCGTTATTCTGACTTCATCAAAAATGATTTCCAGAATCAATTCCTACTATATATGAATCAAAACACAACTTTGAACTCTATATGATTAATTCAAGGAGAATAAAAGAATGTATCTCAAATAAACGTTTTCAAAAGTACTAATGTTGATTCAACAAATCAGTAGTCATATTGGTAGAAATTATATGTGATTCAAAGATATTTGTAATTAATGAAACAACTTTTTCTTTTCAAAACAGTAAATATTGATAATTTTCTTTAAAAGTTAGTTTGAAAAGCTTGAATCATACAAGAGCTTTCTAATGTACCCGTGTAATGAGCTTTCATTCAACAATTCCAGATCTGATCAAGACCTTAGGTTGCCAGATTTAAAGAATCCTTTTTCAGGACAACAATCCTTACATACCTATCTACTCAAGTACAAAAGGCTCGTGATCAAACTGATCAATAAACTCTCAAAGATTTTCACTTTGTAAGCACTTTTCATTTTAAGCACAGTATATATGTATTCCATTAATACAGATGAAATAAAACACAAATCTCATACAATTTTTACTTCTATGATTTTACTAAGAATATGAATCAGTTTCAATAAGCTTATACTTTTGATTAACAGTTTAAGATGAGTTACATATAACTTATTCTACAAGTTTAATCAATTAAGTCAAATTTATGCATGATCATATGCACTTTCCTTGATTCAAAGAAAACACTTAATTAAAATTTCAGAATGTCAGAAGTATTTAATGTTTTTCATTTACACTTCCACTTAAAATCGTAAAAACCATTAAAATTGATAAACTACTTAAAATCAATAATATACTACTATGATTTTACAATAAATACATAGTATTTTAAGTAGTAGTTTAGATATTACTTTAGATATTTATGATAAGTATATAATATCTATGAGGTGAACAACATCATCAATACTATTTATCTTTTTATGTGGAGTTTAAGCATTTTACACATCACATAGCCTACAAATACCCAAATTTAATCTAATGTTGCAGAATGTATTTTCGTCTAGAGGTTTTTTAAATATATTAGCTAATTGATTTTTACTAGACACAAATTCTAATTTAACTTTTCCTTTAATTACGTTATCTCTTAGAAAATGATGTCTAACCTCTATATGCTTTGCTCTTGAATGTAATACAGGATTTTTGGAAAGATTTATTGCAGAACTACTGTCACAATAAATCTCAATTGTATCATAAGATAATCGAAAATCTTCTAAAGTTTGCCTTATCCACAGAATCTGAGTGCAACACAGTGCAGCAGCAACATATTCAGCTTCTGTAGTAGAAAGTGCTACACAGTTTTGCTTTTTACTAAACCATGATACCAAATTATTTCCCAATAATTGACATGTGCCACTGGTACTCTTTCTATCAGATTTAGATCCTGCATAATCAGCATCAGTATATCCTATAAGATCTATTGAACTATCCTTAGAATAATATAGTTCGAAATTTTTAGTTCCTTGTATATATCTAAATATTCTTTTAACTACAATTAAGTGTGATTCTTTAGGATTAGATTGAAATCTAGCACAAACACACACAGCAAACATAATATCAGGTCTACTAGCAGTCAAATAAAGTAAAGAACCAATCATACTTCTATATTTTCTTTGATCTATAGATTTTCCTATGTCATCAATATCTAACTTTAAAGTAGTACTCATAGGAGTTCCTTGAATCCTTGTATCATTAAAATTAAATTTCTTAAGCATTTCATCTGCATATTTTTCCTAATTTAAAAATATACCTTTATCCATTTATGACACTTAGCAAATTAAATCCTTGGTTTTTTACATATAGTACATTCGAAATACCACAAGTAGGAGTTATTTGAACATTGCCCATACCTATAATTTTATCTTTGCTTTTGTTTCCAAATGTTACACTTCCTTCCATGGTATTTGTAAAATTTTGTAATAGAAATTTTTTTTTCCGGTCATGTGACTTGACGCTCCACTGTCCAAGATCCATTTTGATATTGTTTCCTCCTGCAACACAAATTAAGAAAAACTTTTTCTTGGTACCCAATGTTGTTGAAGACCAAGTTCATTAAACGCATATTTCTTCTTTTTGTTTAAAAATAGTTTAACATTATCATTTATATTCTTATTAGTTGTAAGTACTATTGATTTATCATTAGCTTCATACTCACATATAGCATTATTGCTTTTGCAATCATTCTTTTTGTTTTCAGATGTAGTATAATCAAGACCAAACATATTTTTATTAGATGTTAATTTATTTTGGTCATGCTTATACATTTCTGTAACTTCATACCAAGATTTTGTACTTGTATTAACACTTTCCGTACATACAAAATCTTTTTCTGCACAAGAATTTTTTGTTTTATCACATGTAGAATGAGTAATTGGTCTAATACTAGTGTATTGAATTACATGCTCAGGTTTCTGAATTTTCAGTTTACTACAATTGTTTGAAATTTTAGAAACATTAGAAACTGAATTTTCAAAATAAGAAGCAAGATTTTTAGAAACATTTATAGTCATGTTAGAAGTACAATTTGACAAATCACATTGATTTATATTATTATTGCATGATTCATCCCTTGAAGTACCTACTTCTACATATTTATTACCTTGTTTCATAATAAAAGGAATTTTAGTCTTAGATTTACTTGAACTGCAACTAATAAATCCTTTATTGGCTTGAGATTCAGGATATTCAGGATAATCAAATCCTAAGCCAAATTTATAAGACACCGCAGGGGTACTAGTTAGTTTGTCTAACTTAGTTTGACTTAAATTCCATTTCTCAAAGGTAGAATTTAAATCTTGCTCTCTTAGTTTTAATTTATCTATCTCTAATTCAAGTTCATTTATATTGTTTCTCAACATTTCATTTTCAGATTCTATCTTTAATCTTTCAGCATTTATATTCTATATTTGTTCATACAAGATACATTCATTAAATCTAAATTTTTGCAAATCTCTAGCATGATTTTCATTATCACATTTAAACTTTTCTAAAGTAGTAGACAGGAAACAATTTTCTTCTTCCATAATGGATGAAGATTTTCTAATATTCTTATTTTCCAGTTTACATACTTTAAGTTTTTGTAATAATGCATGATAAACACATAATAATTCATCAAAGTTGAAATCTGAATGACTTTCAAGATCAAATATTACCACAGACTCATCTGCCATGAAGCACACATGAGCAACGTCTTCTAACTCTTGTTCTCCTTCTGAATGTGAAGATTTTGATGCTGATTCCTCAGATTCTGACTCTTCAGACGTGTCATCCCAAGTGACCTTCAAAGCCTTTTTCTTGTAAAACTTTTTCTGAGTTTTTTGATCCGTCTTGTTCTGATTTGTCCTACTTTGCTTTTCATTTTTCCTTATAGGACAATCTGGAGAAAGATGTCTAGGTTTCTTATAGTTGTAACATACATACTTTCTAGATGAAGAATTCTTGTCATTCAATGATTTTGACGTTAAGGGTTTATCATTTTTGTTCCTTTCCTGTTTCCTAGCTTTCCATGCTTTCTTGAATTTCCTAGTCAACAAAATAAAATCCTCGTCAGAATCAGTAGATATTTCAGAATCTAAATTAATTTCGAAGGCTATTTCTTTCTTCATTTTTAGTTTGTTGTGACTCAGTGATTCATTTAATTGAACTTCATAAGCTGTTAAATTTCCTATAAGTTCATTCATAATATAAACATTTAAATCTCGTGATTCCTTAATTGATGTTACTTTCTGAGACCATTTAGAACTTAGGGATCTGAGAATTTTCCTCACCAAATCCTTCTGTTCAAAATTCTTTCCTAAACATTTTAAAGAGTTTATGATATCAAGAAATCTGGAAAACAACTCAGAAATATTTTCGTCTTCATGCATCTTAAAGAGTTCATACTTATGAATCAACATGTTTATTTTTGTCTCTTTAACTTGAGAAGTACCTTCATGTGAAACTTCTAATGCATGCCACACCTCATAAGCAGATTTATATGCTGACACTTTACTGAACTGTTCATAACTCAATGCACAAAATAAAATATTTAAGCCTTTAGCATTCAGAGTTTCATTTTCTTTTTCAGTAATTGTCCAAGTATTATAAGGCGTAGTTAACGGAGTATATGGTTTAGAAATCATGAAGCACAACTTATGATCTATACTTTGAAGAGAAACAGTCATCCTATATTTCCAATATTCAAAATGTATTCTATCAAATAAAGGAGGACGATTAAGATTTTGGCCTTCATATAAAGAAAAATTACCATTTCTAGTAGCCATTTTACCTTAGATTTTTCAACCTATTTGATTTTAAACAGTCTAAAAACTTTTAAACAACTTGAGCCTTAAATCAATAGAGTTAAACATATGCTCAGATATTAATTTCCGTTTAAAAACAAGGAAGGTAGAATAAGCAATGATATTAAATAAGTTGGTATCGATTTTATATCAAAGATTATTCACAAAACTCTGATACCACTTGTAGGATCATATGGCTACACAAGAGGGGGGTGAATTGTGTATTTTTAATATTTTCTGAAATATAATTGAAACTTTAAAACTCAAAAACAAGTCGAGACATTATTTTCATAAAATCATTTTTATTCAAGATTTCAATTACAATATACAATTCAATTCTCCTCAGAAATTGTAGATGCAATTATATTTCGATACCATGTATCATCTAAACAATTTCATAACTACAAACAGAGAAAACTAATTTACGGAATTTAAAACTTTTCTCCCTATTTGAGATCTTTCTTCTTCTTCTTTTTCTTCTTCAGCAATTCTTTAATGACGAATATCTTGTCCTTTCATGCTTCACCGAATTTACTTTCTTCTGATACTTCAAATCTTCAGTGACGAAAATCTTACCTTTTTATGCTTCACTAAACTTTCTTCCACTTGAGAGATTTTTCCCGAAGAGGTGTTTTTGATCCCTGAAAAAGATTTTTCTTTTGGTGTGTAGGGATGGTTTGATCTTTGAAAAGATTTTTCATTTTGTGTGCAAGGATGGTTTGATCAACGAGAATTCTATGCCTTTTATACTGTATCTTCATTTCATGCATATCCTTCACGTTTAACCACTACCAGTTTTCCACTTCTCCACGTCTTTTCTTTTTCCTTCATCGAAACACACACGTTCTAACCCACGTTTATATTTCGAATTTCCTTTAATCATCAGTCTTGGATCTCTGAAAAATTTCCTGCAAAATCAATTTTCTCGTCCAAAAGTTTTTCATCAGTGTAATAAGAAGTCGTTACTTTAATGTTAACTAAACGAGTAACACAAGTATATATATAACTTAACGTTTCTAAATTAACGAGTTCCTCATGTGCCATTTCACGTGACAAGTACTGTAGCTAACTCAATGAACTATGTCCGTGGTGTTAAACTATCTCAACGAACCATCTCCATTGTGTTATGATAACTCAACGAACCATTCCGTTGTGTTATGATAACTCAACGAACTAGTAATAAACAAATGTTTTTATAATAAGAATTTTACCATGTGCAAAAAATAACAACTGAAGTATATAACGCTAACCTAATGCATTGCCTTAGTGTTCAATATAGCAACTCAACGCGTTTAGTTATGTTAACTTAACGAGTTAAACATGTGCACCTCACGTGATACAATACAACATTCGTAACTTATAATTTCACCACGTGTATAACACTAACTTAACGAGTTCGTCTCTTCTTTTACTCACTAACTTAACGAGTTATCACGTGACCTATTTTAACCTTTAAGCCTCTAACTTAACGAGTTCTCACGTGACCTCTATACAAACAAAACTCTAACTTAACGAGTTGTCTAAACGTGCACTGTTTATGATACAGAAGATATAACATTAAAACATATCATGCTTTTCAATAAAAACACACGTTAACTTAACGTTTAACTAAATGAGAAATTAATGCAACGAAACGACTACTTATTAACTTCAGATCCAATACAGACAAGTATTTATATCAGTAAGCTTTTTCTGTATTAATTGATGATTTTAATTTCTTTTCACAGTAATAGTAATTGAGCAAATATGATTATTTTCATTTAGCACAAATCATCAAAACAAAAATACTCAACATTTAATATTTTGTAGGATCGTATGACTACACAAGAGGGGGGTGAATTGTGTATCTTTAATATTTTTTGAAATATAATTGAAACTTTAAAACTCAAAAACAAGTTGAGACATTGTTTTCATAAAATCATTTTTATTCAAGGTTTCAATTACAATATACAATTCAATTCTCCTCAAAAATTGTAGATGCAATTATATTTCGATACCATGTATCATCTAAACAATTTCATAACTACAAACAGAGAAAACTAATTTGCGAAATTTAAAACTTTTCTCCCTGTTTGAGATCTTTCTTCTTCTTCTTTTTCTTCTTCAGCAATTCTTCAGTGACGAATATCTTGTCTTTTCATGCTTCACCGAATTTACTTTCTTCTGATACTTCAAATCTTCAGTGACGAAAATCTTACCCTTTTATGCTTCACTGAACTTTCTTCCACTTGAGAGATTTTCCCCGAGAAGGTATTTTTGATCCCTGAAAAAGATTTTTCTTTTGGTGTGTAGGGATGTTTTGATCCTTGAAAAGATTTTTCTTTTTGTGTGCAAGGATGGTTTGATCAACGAGAATTCTATGCCTTTTATACTGTATCTTCATTTCATGCATATCCTTCACGTTTAACCACTACCAGTTTTCCACTTCTCTATGTCTTTTCTTTTTCCTTCATCGAAACACACATGTTCTAACCAATGTTTATATTTCAAATTTTCTTTAATCATCAGTCTTGGATCTCTGAAAATTTTCCTGCAAAATAAACTTTCTCGTCTAAAAATTTTTCATCAGTGTAATAAGAAGTCGTTACTTTAATGTTAACTAAACGAGTAACGCAAGTATATATATAACTTAATGTTTCTAACTTAACGAGTTCCTCATGTGCCATTTCACGTGACAAGTACTATAGCTAACTCAACGAACTAAGTCTGTGGTGTTATGCTATCTCAACGAACCATCTCTGTTGTGTTATGATAACTCAACGAACCATTTTCATTGTATTATGATAACTCAACGAACCAGTAATAAACAAATGTTTTTATAATAAGAATTTTACCACGTGCAAAAATAACAACTTAAGTTTATAATGCTAACCTAACACGTTGCCTTAGTGTTCAATATAGCAACTCAACGCGTTTAGTTATGTTAACAAGTTGAACATGTGCACCTCATGTGATACAATACAACATTCGTAACTTATAATTTCATCACGTGTATAACACTAACTTAATGAGTTCGTCTCTTCTTTTACTCACTAACTTAGTGAGTTATCACGTGACCGATTTTAACCTTTAAGCCTCTAACCTAATGAGTTCTCACGTGACCTCTATACAAACAAAACTCTAACTTAACGAGTTGTCTAAACGTGCACTATTCATGACACAGAAGATATAACATTAAAACATATCATGCTTTTCAATAAAAACACACATTAACTTAACGTTTAGCTAAATGAGAAATTAATACAACGAAACGACTAGTTATTATCTTCAGATCCAATACAGACAAGTATTTATATCAGTAAGCTTTTTCTGTATTAATTGATGATTTTAATTTCTTTTCTCAAGCAATAGTTATTGAGGAAATATGATTATTTTCATTCAGCATACATCATCAAAACAAAAATACTCAACATATTTTCTAATAAAAATTCGACCATTCCTGAAAAATTATATTATTGGAGACCTATAGGAAAATAGGATGAAAATTTATGCTTGAGTATGTATAATTTTCTAAATAGATCTTGGACTGAAAACACTATGATATATCTAGGACAAAAATCATTAATTAATAGCATGCATGTCATACTTGATGGATATATATATCTAGTCACAGATATATCAGTTGCATTTAGATCTGATTTATACATAGTAAGCATAGATAATTATGATGAATATATAGAAATTTTGCCTATACCGAGAGAAATAGCTAAACCACCATCTACAGAATTTGATAAAATTCAAATAGGGATGTGGTATAATGAATATGATGATCCTACTTTATGTCTAATAAGATGGTGGGATGAGTTGATGAAATTTCAAATATGGATCATGAAAGACATAAATGAATGAAAGTGGGAAGAAGAATATATTGAAATAGATGTAGAAATAGAAACTGCTACATTATCCTGGAACCAAAAAGGATCCCTTTCTACATTTCATTTCATTAATGGTAATACACTTGTATTTGGCATTGATAATATATTGCAAGTTTACAAATTAAGAAGGAACACGAATTGCATTAAAACAGAATTAATAGCAAGAAGAATTATGCCTAGAAAGTTTGCTTGGATTGACACGTTTATTCCATTTGTTTCTACTTTTCAATCATGTTCTTAAGCTGTGATTTTGTGCTTTTAATGTTGTGTGTTTTCTGCATTTACTTTTAGAAAAATTTTAGTTTTAGTTTATTTTATAAAATATATATATATATATATCAATCTAGTTTGTTGGTATCTATGTTGGGAAACTAACTGGCTTACTTGTGAGCCACCAAAGGTGTAGGAGCCTAGGTTCCACACAAGTCACTGATTTATCAATATCTATTAAATGTTATTTTGTTATATATTTTGCTTTTATCTGTGAATAAAAAGTTTTTCAGAATCAAAAATCAGAATATGTAGAAGGAGATACAAATGAAACAAGGTATGTAATCGATTACTTATCTTGAATTTAGATTTAAACTCATTCGTTGAGTTAGGTGCTAAGTCAACGGAACAATATTCATGTCTGCTACAATTACTGTATTTATTATCAAATCTTTTACATTGAGGACAATGCAAAATGTAGGTATGGGGGGGAGGTAATTAAAGTAACAGCCATGTAAGTTTGTTAATTAAAGGAATTAGAATGGTACTGCAAAGTTTTGTGGAAATTGAAAATTTTTTATGAATTTGTTGTAACTATCCGATAATTGAGACTGTAAAATTTTTACGAACTGTAACTACTTGAATGTTATATTTAGAAGGCTATATAAGATGCTATAGAATTTACTATTTATGCAAATCTAGATATAATATCTTATGTTTTTTCTGAATTTTATGAGTTTAACAGTTTCACGATTTTAAAATGAAATTAGAATGCTTAACTGAAACTTAGTAAATTATCTGAAGTCTTGAAAGAGTTGAGATGTTGAATTCTAGATTAAATGAAACACATATGATTAAAGATACATTTAATTTGACTGATTAAACTTGTAGAATGATTTATGTATAGATCTTATTAAACTACAGAAAAAGTATGAGCTTATTGTTATGGATTCATATTTTCAGTAAATAATAAAAGTAGGACTATATGAGATTGGTGTTTTATTGCATCTGTATTAATGAAATACGTACATATATAGTTTTTTTTTTTAAAAAAAAAAAAAACTTTGAGAGTTTATTGACTAGTTTGATCACAAGCCTTTTGTACTTGAGCAGATAGGTATGTAAGGATTGTTGACCTGAAAAAGGACTTTTGAAATCTGGCAACCTAAGATCCTGATTAGATCTAGGATTGTTGACTGAAAGCTAGTTATATGGGTACACTAGAAAGCTCTTGTATGATTCAAGCTTGTCAAATTAACTTTTAAAGTACAAAAATACATATACTGTTCTGAAAAGATACAAGTGTTTTGTGAAATACAGATATCTTTTGAATCGAGTAGATTTTTTGTTATCTAAAATTGCTGAAATATGAATCTAGAATAGACTTTCGAAGTTGTTTAATGGAGATAGAATTCTTTATTCTACTTGTCTTAATCATATTGAATTGGATTGTATTTTGATTTGTATGTTGTTGAAATTTATTCTAGAAATCTTATTGGAAAATTCAGGATGACAGATAATGAAAAGAAGAACAAATGATAATATAATTAACACCTATGTGATGCTGATATATTTTGTATGTAACTTGCATATATTCTAAGTATATTTGCAGGTTGAAGAGGAGAAAACAATGTTAAAACAGATTACTGAAACATATAGAATATCTATATAATAATATAAGTTATTATGCTGAACAGAAGAAAAAAGGAAGAATTAATTCTAGCACTTTTAGAAAGACCAATTAATTAGATCTTAGTTCGCTAAGGGACTAGCAAAATTTAGGTATGGGGGGAGTGTTTAGAATGAAAAAGTGCATAATATTAATGGTTAAATGATGGTTAATTGCATAATATTTAGCTTATCATATGAGAATTAAGCCATTATGTTATAATTGCACTATTATATGCTTTAATGAAAGAATCTACTTAATTTCAGGGAATTAATGTTAATTTAGTACATTTCTGAATTGCAGGCTGTGAAATTCTTAAGTATCTGAATTTTCTGTTATTTCGGACAACTATGTTTAACGTACCGAACAGTTATGCTTAATGTATTGAAGAGTTATGTTTAAATTACTGAATAGTTATGTTTTAAAAGAATATTTTATTATTTCCTGAAGTACACGTGTCGAAACCATAATGCATGACTTAAGTGGACTTTCGATGAGTTATCTCTAACTATCCGAAATGCATCTAGGTATCAGATAGTTAGACTTGTAACTCTCCGAAATATTTCTTTATTATAAAACTGTTGATGACACGTGTCGTGATATGGAAGATTGACTTAAGTTATATATCAGTGAGTTATCTATAACTATCCGAAATGCATCTGAGCATTGGATAGTTAAGTCTGTAATTATCCGAAATGCATCTGGGCATCAGATAGTTAAGTTTGTAAGTATCCGAAATGCACCTAAGCATCGGATAGTTAAATTTATGCATGTGCTTTATAGTTAAATCAACGAAACAAGTTCGTTGAGTTATCTGTAACTCCACAGACCATTTATTTTCTAATATGCCACTATAGCGGTTGCAGGAACAAAACAGTTGGAAGAAAAAAACCACGATCACACGTATCACGTAGGAATTCACTCGTCAAAGGAAGAAGAAATCATCGTCGTTGATATGAATGAAGGAAAACGAACCGATCATTCAAGCAGAAGCAGTTACCACTGAAGAAATATAAAAAAAAAGAAGAAAAAAAGTAGTAGGGTGGTGGCCGATGTGTGTGGCCAATGTGTGCAGAGGAGGATCACCGAACTTTCTGCAGGCGGTGTCGACAATTCTCTGAAGTACCACACCAACCATCTCCACCACCACCATAATCGCCAACCATCGGAGGTCTGTGAGTATACTTTCCTGATGTTGGGTCGATTCCGAGCCAAACATAGTGCCTGACAACCACTCTGAGGAGTGATCGCATCGCAGGAAGGGAAGCCATTTTCCCCAAGCGCCGACTCATATCTCAGGAGATCGTAAAGCTTCTAGCCTTAGCTTCGGGTTGATGCTTGTATGCTGAAGAGGAGATCATCTTGCAATTCTGGACTCGCGATTCTATAGGGAGAGGAGACATAATTGTAAGTGGTTTAATTTTCAGTGGTGTAATCGCATCGCATGTAGTGTCGGAAGTATTTACTGTCAAGTGAGATTACTTTACATTTCATCTTTCACCCATTTTCATGCTCATATCAAAACAAAAATACCAAAAACAACTTATCTGTGTTTGTATTTTGTATTTGGATATTGTATTGTTTGTTTTGTATCGTGATTAATGTTATCTTTGCCAGTGTTGTGATTGTTTTATGTTTGTTTTAGTTTTATAGTCTACTAAAATTGGTTCGTTCAATAGACTTAAAGATTTTAATGGTTACTGTTTGAATTATTTGAATGTTAGTATTGCCTAATGATAAATCCAGTGTTTACTAACATTAAAGAGCTTAATTGATGTTATTTACAATCTGGTGTTTATTAACATTAAAGTTTCTGGTGTCGTGCTGGAGATCCAAACATGAAGCATCATATGAACTATTCTAATTGAAATTACTATCCATAATCAGAGCAAAATCTTAATCTCAGGCTAACCTACAGGGTGCTTTATTAAGATCTTCAATTAAGAGCAATTAACAATATGCACATAATAACATAACTACAATCATTTCAATTGCATCACTCACTATTGCAGTTTAAGCATAACAGTACTAAAAGATTTACTCAGAAATGTATACACATCAGAATTGAGCATGCAAATATGGCTTGGAAGGCTAATTCATCAAAGACTTCAACAAAAATATCTATTGAAACAAAATATGCAGTGATTATGCAAGCACTTCCAAATAAAAAGCATGTAACTGATAGAATTCTGGAAACTGCTTTGCATCATACCCTATATCTTAAGAATTAATTAACCTATTATTTCTACTCCAATTTCAACTTGCAAATGCTCGTATGAAAGCTCAACTTCCATACTTTCAAGTAAAAATATTAAATCAATGTTTCATAAACTCCAATCATAGTAGAATAAACAATACCTCAAAAGTTCTTCTGAAAAACCTGTTATGTATTCTGAAAACAACCTGAACTTCAAAAATTCATACAAAAATCTCTAAAACTCCAATTCTAGTGTTTAAACACACTCTGGAAAGCTAAGGAAACCTTCTTTCATGGAAAAATATAAACGCATCACATTGAAAAGCCCTTTGGTAGCAGATTCACATGGAACAGAGATGAAAAATTTAGAACTCTGAAAATTCTACTACTTAACATGTAGTCCACAAATGCCATAAGAAACTTAAATCAATTAAAGCATATGACATTATATCATGAAATCAAAGCATCAAGACATACTAATACACCATTATTACATCAAAAACACTTTGAAATCAGAATTCCAAAAGAAGAAACATATTAAAAACTCTAGAAAATTTCAAATAGAAAATTGGCACAATCCCTAGCAATGACGCCAAAAACTTGTTTGGGGTTTATACGTTATGAAATTAACACACAACCAAGTTTTAATATTTATAATCGCAAGCGCACGGAATCAATTATAGAAAGCACGCAAGAACGGGTTGAGTCCACAAGGATCAACAATTAAATACAAAATTCACTAGAGTTTATAGATATGCCTTGTGTACATGCAAACCCACGTTTATATTTTGAATGAAGTACGTCCGCACGTACTGGTCGAACCACAAGGAAATGGGGATAATCTAGGATTCTAATTACAAGAATATGGCAAGCAAATACTTTCCAAATATAGACTAGACTACAAAAAAGGTAAGTCCACGGATTTTTAATTTATCGACCATTCAACATATTAGACTGAAAATTTAATCTCAATCAGATATGTTAATGTGGACTTCAGATAAAAATTTTTACATTCAAAAACGCACGCATGTTATGACTGAAAATTCGGACATTGAAAATGATGCATAAAATTGGAAACTTTTGCGTGTTAACAACAGTATCTTAAAAACTTTATAAATACCGCATTACTCAACCAAAAATTCCAAAATAAAATGCGTTGCAAAATATACAGGATGTAGATATTAATGAAATATTTATTATAATTTTTATGTGATATGAGTTGTGAAAAAAAAGCATTACAATCACGAAAAAAGAGTCTCAGACCGAATTCTGTGCTCGATACAGTTATAGCTTTAAAATGGCATCAAATCTTCTCAGATTACTATGAAATTTTATAGAATCACAGAAGACTTATAATAGCACGATTATGATTTTTTTCAGAATTTGTAGTTAAACAGAATCACTCCAGAATGCATATGAACTCTCGAAATAAAAATAGATCAACAAAACTGCAAATCTGTAAACAACATGCACAACCTTCAACGAATTCTATGTTGTTTCATGCATAACAGAATGTAATATCCGGATTTCAGCATCAACAAAAAACAATATATGAATATATATCAATAACACCACCTGTTTTTACGATTTTCAGATGAAAAGAACAAAGATTCACGGATTCAAAAAGGAACAAACAAATAACAACGAATTTGTTTTCTACTTTTACCTTATTACAATGAAAACTAAGAACATAAATAACTACCTACGTGAAACATGATAAAATATGATACATTTGAAGCCAAAGAAGAGGGGAAAGTGGAGAAACGATTTGTGGAATCTCACAAATGAAGAAGAGAACCCTTGTAGAGGTAGACGTCCCTCCTCCAAGATGTGGAATGAAGGTTTTCACGTTGGAGATGATTTGTGGAATGAAGATGATAAGATCCGAGTTGAAGAGAGGTGGTGGAATGACTGGCGTTCTCCTTCCTTGCTTCAAGACATGGAGCTCCAAGAGGGGTGACGGCTGGTGGTGTTGGAGGTGGAAAACAAAAAGAGCCCCAAAGAGAAGACCTAGACGTGCACCACTCTCTTTTATGTAGAGAGTTTCCAAGTTTGGAGATCCATCTTTGATTCAATGATTGGGATTAAATCCCACTTGATTTTCTTTCTCCAATCTTTAATTTCCATGATCTTCTATTGAATTATAAACTTTTCATAACAATAAATACATCAAAGTATCAAGTCATACATAAAATTCATAAATGATGCATGTTTGAAATAATTTTCTACTTTTAACTGTATAAAATGGGGATTGGTTCTTATTGGTTAAATAATGAAATAAATGCATAATATGACTTTAATAAATCTCATGTAAATCTATTTAACCAATAAGATCCTATAAAAATATGCAACATTTTAATCCAAACAAAGTAGAAAACAGATTCATTGTTGTTTGTTTGTTCCTTTTTGAATCTGTGTATCTTTATTCTTTTCATCTGAAAATCGTAAAAACAGGTGCTGTTATTGATATATATTCATATATTATTATTTGTTGATGCTGAAATCTGGATATTACATTCTGTTATGCATGAAACAACATAGAATTCGTTGAAGGTTGTGCATGTTGTTTACAGATTTGCAGTTTTGTTGATCTATTTTTATTCCTAGAGTTCATATGCGTTCTGGAACGATTCTATTTAACTGAAAATACTGAAAAAAATCATAATCATGCTATTATAAGTCTTCTATGATTCTCTAAAATTTCATAGCAATACAAGAAGATTTGATGCCATTTTGAAGCTATAACTGTATCGAGCACAGAATTCGGTTTGAGACTCTTTTTTTTGTGATTGTAATGCATTTTTTTCACAACTCATATCACATAAAAATTATAATAAATACTTGATTAATATCTATATCCTGTCTATTTTGCAACGCATTTTATTTTGGAATTTTTGGTTGAGTAATGCGGGATTTATAAGGTTTTTAAGATACTATTATTAACACGCAGAAGTTTCCAATTTTATGCATCATTTTCAATTTCTGAATTTTCAGTCATAACATGCGTGCGTTTTTAAGTGTAAAATTTTTTATCTGAAGTCTACATTAACAGACATGATTGAGATTAAATTTTTAGTCTAATTTGTTGAATGGTCAGTAAATTAAAAATCTGTGGACTTACCTTTTTTGTAGTCTAGTTTATATTTGGAAAGTATTTGCTTGCCATATTCTTGTAATTAGAATCCTAGATTATCCCTATTTCCTTGTGGTTTGACCTATACTTGCCGACATACTTCATTGGACTCCGTGCAATTGCAGTTTATAAATTTTAAAACTTCTAAAAAAAAAATCCAAACAAGTTTTTGGATTCAAAGGTGTATGTAGGGTATATTCACTAGAATGACTAAAGATTTTTTAGAAATATTTATAGATGATTTTTCTATATATGGAACTTCATATGAAGTGTGTTTAAACAATTTAGACCAAGTATTAAAATGCTGTGTGAGAAAAAATTTGGTTCTAAATTGGGAAAAATATCACTTCATGGTTAAACAAGGAATAGTCTTAGGACATGTTTCAAAGAAAGGGCTCGAAGTAGATAAAGCTAAAATTGAAGTAATTTCTAATCTCTAGAACCTAAATCAGTAAAAGATATTAGATCATTTTTAGGACATGCTAGATTTTATAGAAGATTTATTAAAGATTTTAGCAAAATAGCTAAACCTTTAACTAATCTATTAAATGATGTCCCATTTAACTTTGATAAAAATTGCAAAGAAGTGTTTTTCAAGCTTAAAACTAGCTTAATTTCAACTCCTATAATACAAGCACCTGATTGGAGCCATCCATTTGAATTAATGTGTGATGCATCTAATTTTGTTGTAGGAGCAGTGTTGGGACAAAAGATAGAAAAATCTCCTAGAGTAATTCATTATGCTAGCAAAACCTTAAATGATGCTCAAGTTAACTATACAACTATTGAAAAAGAGCTATTAGCTGTTGTGTTTGCCTTAAAGAAGTTTAGATCATATCTGATTGGAGCCAAAGTGATAGTATACACAGATCATTTAGCTTTAAAACACCTAATAGCAAAGAAAGATACTAAACCTAGATTGATCTGGTGGATATTATTATTACAAGAATTTGATCTAGAAATTAAAGATAAAAAAGGTGTGAGAATGTAGTAGCTTTTATTTGTAATTTTGATAAATGATCTGCTATCAATACTACAAATAGAAAAATCAAACACTGAAATTAAGGATAATTTTCTTGATGAATAGTTAATGACTATAAACATAATGTCTTGGTATGTAGACATAGTTAATTACTTAGTTACTGGTTTAACACCTAAAGATTAGAATAGACAAGATAAGAAATTGTTCTTTTCAAGAGTAAAATATTACTATTGGGAAGACTCATACTTATTTAAGAAATATCCTGATTTGGTTTTAAAGAGGTGCTTTCCAAAAACTAAATATCAGAGCATATTGTCTTTCTACCATGACCAAGCATGTGGAGGACATTTTGGTTCAGGGAAAACTATTGCCAAAATTCTGCAATGTGGATTCTATTGGCCAACACTATTCAAAGATGCTCACAAATACTACTTAAGTTGTTTAAGATGTCAACAAATACGAAGAATATCAAAGAGGAATATGATGCCTTTGAATCCTATTGTTGAGGTTGAAATCTTGGATGTGTGGGAAATAGATTTTATGGGTCCATATCCTATGTCTAATCAATTTAATTATATATTATTGGGGGTGGATTATGTATTTATATGGATAGAAGTTATTCCTACAAAAACTAATGACAACAAAGAGGTAATACATTTGTTAGAAATTTTGTTTTGATGATATATGCTTTATTAAAGTCTTTAAATAAGTCTAAATAATATTTTCTAATTATAATAGTCACATAATTAAATGTTGACAAGTTATCGGAAAGTTTCATTGAAAATTTTGGATAGTTAACTTTTGGATAGTTAGATTTTCGAATAGTTAAAGTTTTCAGATAGTTAGAATTTTAGATAGTTAAACTTTCAGATAGTTAACGTTTTGATTTAGTCGAAGAGTTATGTTAAAAAGTCGTATAGTTAAATTATCTACATGTGTGTTTTTAATATTTTAAGTTGTCACATGTTTTCCATGTGTATTCGGTAATGAAAATCGAAGAGTTAGATAACTGTTCGAGTTTTTATACGCATGGATAGATAACTGTTTGAGTTTTATAAAATGACTAACGAATAGATAAGTTTTCTATGTTCAGTCATGTGTTTTGTAGGTGTAAAAACTCGAAGAGTTATAGATAAGTGTTTGAGTTTTTACAGGACTTAAAGGATAAGTGTTCGACTAAAACGAAGACTTAGAAGATATTCTACAAAAATCCAGGAAGATAAAAGTTTCATTGAATCTATGAGGGAGATCATGGAAATTCAAAATGATAGTGGAGATTGTGGAAATTCAAAATGATAGTAGAGATCGTGGAAATTCAAAATGATAGTGGAGATCGTGGAAATTCAAAAAGATAGTGGAAATCGTGGATTATGGATTAAGTGGATGAACATGCTGAACATGAAATCATAGTTCGACTACTAATAGAGAGTACGAGCTACATTACAATGAGGATCCCCAATCTCAAAAACCAAGCCTAAATATTCAATCCAGATCCCAAACTGAAAAATCAAGTCTGGATATTCATATCTAGAAAAGTTCTCCAACATTAGAAGAAGTTTGAAATTCCAAGCAATTTCAAAAAAGAAGCTGCAAATGCAAGAAGTCTGGAAATTTGACAATTAGAGAAGAGATACAGAAGTTGAGCAAAAAGAAGGAAAGAATCTTCGTGCATAAAGATTAGGTTTTATACAATTCGAAATTAGTTTTGAATAAGTACTTCATTTTCTATTTGAATTGTATATCGAACATTACTGTATCAAAACCGTCAAGAAGGGAATTGAGCTTAAAAGATATTGTAAATTCTTTCTTTAAAGTTTATAAAGAATAGAATTTTATTTACAAGTATTTTGTGCTCTTGTTTTATCCGTTGGTAATTTTAATTACTAAAGACACATTTCACCCCCCCTCTTGTGATACAACGATCTTACAACTAGTTTTAAAGCATTTATCATAATTAAGAGCTTTCATTTCTCTATTTAAGAATCAGTTTTTCTTATCGTTTACTTAGGATCATCTGTTTAAAATAGATAATACTGAAATCTTAGTTATGACTAAAGGACAAACCACAAATTATCATATTATGTTCGAGGGTACCAATTATGGCTACTAGAAATATAGGATGAAAGTATTCTTTTAGTCAATTGATTTCAAACTATGGCATATAATTAGCAATCCTATAGTGTTAGTTATGACTCCATATGATACTTGGACTTTTGATGAAAAGGAGCGGATGACACTGAATGCTAAAGGTTTAAACATCTTGTTTTGTGCTTTATCTCATGATCAATTTAACAAAGTTTCTGCATATCAAACTACATATGAGATATGGCATGCATTAGAAGTTGCCAACAAAGGTACTAACCAGGTCAAGGAATCTAAGATTAATATGTTAGTACATAAATATGAGCTTTTTAAAATGCACGAAAATGAATGTATCTTTGATATGTTTTCCCGTTTTCTTGAGATTATAAATTCATTAAAATCTTTAAGCAAGAAATTCGAGGAAAAGACTTGGTAAAAAAGATCCTTAGATCTTTAACTAAAATTTGGGTTCAAAAGATAACATCTATTGAAGAGTCCAAAGATTTAAATACATATACTCTCGATGATCTCATAAGCAATCTAACAGCCTATGAAGTACAACATTTAGATCCAAAATGGAAGAATCTTAGAAGGGATCTGGCTTTTGAGACTGATAAAGTCTCAGAAGTCACTAGTGATTCTAACGATGATTTACTATTGTTGACTAGAAAATTTAGAAATTTATTGAAGATGTAGGAACTTCAAGTCAGCAAAGACATCTAGAGATATGGAGAAGAAGTCATTCATGAAAGACAAAATCATATGCTACAAGTGCAACCGGCTGGGTCACTTTCAAATTGATTGCCCTCTCAACAAAGATAAGAATAATTAGAGGAGGAATTTTAGGAATAAGAAATTTAGAAAGAGAATGGCACTTAAAGTGACATGGGATGACTCTTCAGCTTCACAAAGTGAAGAAGCAAAGGATTCAACATCAAACAATGAATCCTCATCAACATCAGATTCAAAAGAAAATCTGGCAAATGTATGCTTCATGGAAAAGTCCAATGAGGTATCCTTTGATCAAAACGTTAGTTTTGATAGGTTATTTGTTGAATACAATAAACTAGCTAAAAAATATAAGAAAGTAAAAATAGAAGGAAAGAACACTAGGAAAATGCTAGATGAATCTGAAAATAAGATTGATTTTCTGAACTCTACGTTGAATAAATTTAGAGAAGAAAATCAAAAGCATGCATAGGAAATTTTAAAGTTTACTACAATAGAAAGAAAATTGCATGCAAATTGTGAAAATTTAATTGCTAATAAAAAGAAAATGATCTGTGAAATTGAAAAACTGAAACTGACTATTACTGATTTAAATTCAAAAATTGATATGTTAAAGATTAAGGTCTGCGATCAAAAGGCTACATTAAGTAAATGGAATAATAGTCAAACTATAACAAATGAACTTAGTAGTAAAATATCAAATGTAGAAAAACTTGGTATTGGTTTACACGATGCATCTTTTGAAAATTATATATTGCATGATGGTATTGCTAAAAATAAAGTCTTTATTTCTAGTACTAAGAATAGTAAAAGAAAAACTATTCCGTGTGTGATTAAAAAGGGAGATAAATATGTGTAAATTGATAAAGTGTAGCATATAAATAATAGCATACAATGCAACAATTTCAAAAGAAATTTTCAAAAAAATCAAGCTAAGTCATTTGATAATTTTAATATTTTTGATTAGTTTTCTTTATATTTAAAAAATATCAGATATTGGGATTAGCAATCAAATAATGTCAGAAATGAAAATTTCAACTTTAGTTTACATAGAGATAAATGTTCTGATAATTATAATAATAAGAGAAATAAACGTAGGAATAATTATCAGAAAATAGATAAGTTGAAGTTTAAAAATATTGATTATTTTGATATGACTCTCTCTAAAATTCTTGGACCTACTTAGAAATGGGTTCCAATAGATAAAATCTCTTCTTAACTGTTTTGTAGGTACACAAATCAAAATGGATAATGGGCAGTGGAGCATCCAACCATATGACTAAAGATATACGATTACTTACAAAAGTAACAAAGACCAAGAACGGACAAGTTACCTTTGGAAATAAAAGCAAAACAAATATCCTTGGGTCTGGCAAGGTTCAGGTAACTGAAAAATGTTTTATAAATGATGTCTTATTAGTGGAAAACTTAGGTTTTAATTTATTGAGTGTTCCTGTTTTAATGAAGTTTTACAAAGTAATTTTTGAAAAAGATTCTTGTAAAATTATGGACATGTCTATAAATGAAATTTTATTTACTGCATATAAGAAAGGATCCATTTATATTCTGAATTTTCCTTCTAATATTATTAAAGACAATGCTTGCTTAATTGCAAAATCAGATGAAGTTATTTTATGGCATAGAAGGCTAGGACACTCAAACTTAAAATTATTACAAAAGTTGTCTAAAAAGAATCTAGTTAGATGTTTACCTAGTATTAAGTACTCGAAAGAGTTTATGTGTGACGCATGTCAACTAGGTAAATTACATAAAACATTCTTTAAAAGTTTAAATGAAATAACAAGCAAAAGATTATTAGAACTAGTGCATATGGAGGTAAATATTATGCTTTTGTACTAGTTGATGACTATTCTTGGTTTACTTGGGTTTATTTTCTAGCTAATAGAACTGAAGTTTTTGAAATATTTAAGATAATCTATAATAAAGTTCAGAATGAGCAAAATGTTAAAATTCAAAAACTTAGGAGTGATCATGGTAGAAAATTTGATAATGATCAAATGGACACCTTTTGTGAAGAATTAGGCATAGATCATAGGTACTCATTTCCAAGAGCTCTTTCACAAAATGGGATAGTAGAATGTAAAAACAGATCACTTCAGGAAATGTTCAGAACCATGTTAAATGAAAATAAGTTACCCTTATCTCTCTAGGTAGAAGGATTCATACAACATATTATGTTATAAATAGAGTATATCTAAGACCAATTTTGGATAAAACTCCTTATGAGATATCGTATAATAGGGTTCCCAAAATAAGTTATTTAAAACCCTTTAGTTGCAATTGTTTTATTTTAAACACTAAGGAATGTAGAGACAAATTTAGAGCCAAATCAGATGAAGGTACTTTTGTTGGTTATTCCATTAGAAGTAAGGCATATGGAGTATATAACAAATCAACAAAAACCATTGAGGAAACCCTGCATGTGAAATTTCATGAAAATTCTCATTTGAATTTTAGACATGCTGAAAACTTTGATTCAAAAATTCTCTCAGGAATGAAACCAAATGATGTTGATAGAGAAATTAAGAGATTATTTGACAGAATAAGAAATATAAATTTAAATGATGAAGATTTAGAAGAAAATAATGTCATACCTATAGAAAATATGAAACAACATAGAAATTGGCGTTATGCTTCATCTCATCCTATTGATTAGATAATAGGCTATTGAGTATTTTGTTTTGATGATGTATGCTAAATGAAAATAATCATATTTGCTCAATTACTATTGCTTGTGAAAAGAAATGAAAATCATCAATTAATACAGAAAAAGCTTACTGACATAAATACTTGTCTATATTGGATCTGAAATTGTACTAAGTTAATAACTAGTCGTTTTATTGCATTAATTTCTCATTTTACTAAATGTTAAGTTAACGTGTGTTTTTATTGAAAAACATGATATGTTTTAAAGTTATATCTTCGATATCATGAACAGTGCATATTAAGACAACTCGTTAAGTTAGAGTGTTATTTGTATAGAGGTCACGTGAGAACTCATTAAGTTAGAGGCTTAAAGGTTAAAATAGGTCACATGAGAACTCGTTAAGTTAGTGAGTAAAAGAAGAGACGAACTCGTTAAGTTAGCGTTATATACGTAGTGAAATTATAAGTTACAAATGTTATATTGTATCACGTGAGGTGCACATGTTTAACTCATTAAGTTAACATAACTAAACACGTTGAGTTGCTATATTGAACACTAAGGCAACGCGTTAGGTTAGCGTTATAAACTTAAGTTGTTATTTTTGCACGTGGTAAAATTCTTATTACAAAAACATTTGTTTATTACTGAATCGGTGAGTTAAAGTTTTTCGGAGACTTACAGTCGTAACTATCCGAAAGGTAACTTAAGTCATGGTTTCAGGTCACGACACGTGTCTCACTAGTTTTATGGTAAAAAGAGTTTTTCGGACACTTACAACCGTAACTATCTAAAACTTAAACTATTTTCAGTGAGTTAGCATTTAACCATTTGAAAGAAAGGATAAGTTGTTTCAGTGACTTAGCTACAATACTTGTCACGTGAAATGGCACATGAGGAACTCGTTAAGTTAGAAACGTTAAGTTAATATCTACTTGTGTTACTCGTTTAGTTAACATTAAAGTAACGACTTCTTATTAAACTAATGAAAACTTTTGGACGAGAAAGTTTATTTTGTAGGAAATTTTTCAGAGATCCAAGACTGATGGTTAAAGAAAATTCGAAATGTAAACGTAGGTCAGAACGTGTGTGTTTCGATGAAGGAAAAAGAAAAGACGTGAAGAAGTGGAAAACTGGTAGTGATTAAACGTGGAGGATATGCATGAAATGAAGATACAGTATAAAAGACATAGAGTTCTCGTTGATCAAACCATCCTTGCACACAAAATGAAAAATGTTTTCAAGGATCAAACTATCCTTGCACACCAAAAGAAAAATCTTTTTAGGGATCAAAAATACCTCTTCAGGGAAAAACTCTCAGGTGGAAGAAAGTTCAGTGAAGAATAAAAAGGTAAGATTTTCGTCACTGAAGATTTGAAGTATTAGAAGAAAGTAAATTAGGTGAAGCATAAAAAGACAAGATATTCGTCATTGAAGAATTACTAAAGAAGAAAGAAGAAGAGGAAGAAGAAAGATCTCAAATAGGGAGAAATGTTTTAAATTCCGCAAATTAGTTTTCTCTATTTGTAATTATGAAATTGTATAGATGAAACATGGTATCGATATATAATTGCATCTACAATTTCTGAGGAGAATTGAATTGTATATTGTAATTGAAACCTTGAATAAAAATGATTTTATGAAAATAGTGTCTTGACTTTTTTTGAGTTTTAAAGTTTCAATTATATTGGAAAATGTTGAAAAACACAATTCACCCCCCTCTTGTGTAGCCATACGATCCTACAAGTGGTATTAGAGCTTTGTTAATAATCTTTGATATAAAATTGATACCAACTTATTTAATATCATTGCTTATTCTACCTTCCTTGTTTTTAAACAAAAATTAATATCTGATCATACGTTTAACTTTCTTGATTTAAGGCTCAAGTTGTTTTAAAGTTTTTAGACTGTTTAAAATCAAATAGGTTGAAAAATATAAAGTAAGATGGCTACTAGAAATGGTAATTTTTCTTTGTATGAAGGCCAAAATCTTAATCGTCCTACTTTATTTGATGGAATACATTTTGAATATTGGAAATATAAGATAATGTATGCAAAATAATTGATAAAAATACAGATGAAATTAAGTTTATTGCTAAAAGAAAAGGTTCTGTATGTATTTTATCTTTACCTTCTGGTGCAATTGATTTAAATTCATGTTTGCTAGCTGAAACTAGTGATGCATATCTATGACATAGAAGGATTGGGCATATAAATATGAAACTGTTACATAAACTATCTAGAAAACATTTAGTGAGAGGTTTACCAAAGATTAAATACTCAAAGGACTTTATGTGTGATGCATGTGAGTTAGGTAAACTTCATAAAAACTCTTTTAAATGCAAAACTGATATTTCAAGTAAGAGAGTCTTAGAACTTATACATATGGATCTATTTGGACCAACAAGAATCATGAGTCTTGGTGGTAGACGGTATGTATTTGTTTTAGTAGATGACTTCTCTAGATACACTTGGGTATATTTTCTAACATCTAAGACAGAAGTTTTTGAAAAATTTAAAATGTTTTGCAATTTTGTTCAAAATAAACAAAGTGTCTCTATTCAAAAACTTAGGAGTGATCATGGTACTGAATTTGATAATGATCAAATGGATAATTTTTGTATAGATCATGGCATTGATCATAGTTTTTCTTTTCCAAGAGCATCGTCTCAAAATGATGTTGTTGAGAGAAAGAATAGATCACTTCAGGAAATAGCCAAAACTATGTTGAATGAACATAAGTTACCTCAAAATCTTTGGGCTGAAGTAGTGAATATAGCTTGTTATGTTATTAACAGAAGTCACTTAATACCTCGTGTTAATAAAACTTCTTATGAAATTATGTTTAATAGGGTTCCAAAAATTTCCTATATGAAACCATTTGGTTGCAAGTGTTTTATTCTTAATACTAAAGATAAAAGGGATAAATTTCAAGCCAAAGCGGATGAAGGAATTTTTGTAGGTTACTCTACTAGAAGTAAAGCCAATAGAGTATATGACAAGACTTCTAGAACTATTGAAGAAACCCTCCATGTAAGCTTCAATGAAAATTCTTTTAGAAAATCTCAATCTAAAGCTGATAATGATGATATGATCAATCTCCCAAAAGAGTTAGAGATCAATAGAGAGATTGAAGATTTATTTGAGAAAATAGAAAATATGAACTTAAATGATTAAACTAATGATGAAAGTGATGGACCTTCAGATGTTGATGAGAATATTGATGAAAATCAGAGAAATTGGCGTTATTCTTCATCACATCCCATTACTTAAGTCATTGGTAATATTAATGAGGGAGTTAAAACTAGAGCTTCAGTAAATTTAAATAGTATGTGTATGTTTGTTTCTATGGTAGAACCAAGGAATATAGAAGAAGCATTATCTGATGAAAATTGGATAATGGCAATGCAAGAAGAACTAAATCAATTTATTAGAAATGATGTTTGGGAATTAGTCTCTCCACCAGAAAATCAGTCCGTAGTAGGTACAAAGTGGATCTTTAGAAACAAAACTAACGAAACTGGTCAAGTTATAAGGAACAAAGCTAGATTAGTTGCACAAGGGTATACATAGGAAGAAAGACTAGATTATGATGAAACATTTACTCCTATGGCTAGGTTAGAAAGTATTAGAATATTATTGGCATATGCTTGTTATATGGATTTTAAATTATTTCAAATGGATGTAAAGAGTGCATTTCTAAATGGTTTAATTAATAAAGAAGTCTATGTAAAACAACCACTTGGATTTGAAGATATTAAAAATCCTGACTTTGTGTATAAATTGAAGAAAGCCTTATATGGTTTGAAGCAAGCACCTAGATCATGGTATGAAAGATTATCTACTTTTTTAATAGAGAAAGGCTATATCATGGGAAAAGTGGATCATACTCTATTTATTAAGAGAGATGGTAAAGATCAAATTGTTGTTCAAATATACGTGGATGATATAATCTTTGGAGCAACCTTTGATAAGTTGATAAAAATATTCTCTAAAGAGATGACTAATCAGTTTGAAATGAGTATGATAGGAGAACTTTCATATTTTCTAGGACTTCAAATTAAGCAAATGGATAAAGGTATATTTTTAAATCAGGAAAAATACGCAGATGAAATGCTTAAGAAATTTAATTTTAATGATATAAGGATTTGAGGAACTCCTATGAGTACTTCTTTAAAGTTAGATATTGATGACATAGGAAAATCCATAGATCAAAGAAAATGCAGAAGTATGATTGGTTCTTTACTTTATTTGACTACTAGTAGACCTGATATTATGTTTGCCGTGTGTGTTTGTACTAGATTTCAATCTAATCCTAAAGAATCACACTTAATTGCAGTTAAAAGAATATTTAGATATATACAAGGAACTAAAAATATCAGACTATATTATTCTAAGGATAGTTCAATAGATCTTATAGGATATACTGATGCTGATTATGTAGGATCTAAATCTGATAGAAAGAGTACCAGTGGCACATGTCAATTATTGGGAAATAATTTGGTGTCATGGTTTAGTAAAAAGCAAAACTGTGTAGCACTTTCTACTACAGAAGCTGAATATGTTGCTGCTGCACTGTGTTGCACTCAGATTTTGTGGATAAGGCAAATTTTAAAAGATTTTGGATTATCTTATGATACAACTGAGATTTATTGTGACAGTAGTTCTGCAATAAATCTTTCCAAAAATCCTGTATTACATTCAAGAGCAAAGCATATAGAGGTTAGACATCATTTTCTAAGAGATAACGTTATTAAAGGAAAAATTAAATTAGAATTTGTGTCTAGTAAAAATCAATTAGCTGATATATTTACAAAACCTCTAGACGAAAATACATTCTACAACATTAGATTAAATTTAGGTATTTGTAGGCTATGTGATGTGTAAAATGCTTAAACTCCACATAAAAAGATAAATATTATTGATGATGTTGTTCACCTCATAGATATTATATACTTACTATAAATATCTAAAGTAATATCTAAACTGTTGCTTAAGATTCTATGTATTTATTGTAAAATCATAGTAGTATCTTATTGATTTTAAGTAGTTTATCAATTTTAATGGTTTTACGAGTTTAAGTGGAAGTGTAAATGAAAAACATTAAATACTTCTGACATTCTGAAATTTTGATTAAATGTTTTCTTTGAATCAAGGAAAATGCATATGATCATGCATAAATTTGTCTTAATTGATTAAACTTGTACAATAAGTTATATGTAACTCATCTTAAACTGTTAATCAAAAGTATAAGCTTATTGAAACTGATTCATATTCTCAGTACAATCATAGAAGTAAAAATTGTATGAGATTTGTGTTTTATTGCATCTGTATTAATGGAATACATATATACTGTGTTTAAAATGAAAAGTACTTACAAAGTGAAAATCTTTAAGAGTTTATTGATCGGTTTGATCATGAGCCTTTTGTACTTGAGCAGATAGCTATGTAAGGATTGTTGTCTTGAAAAAGGATTCTTTAAATATGGCAACCTAAGGTCCTAATCAGATCTAGGATTGTTGACTGAAAGCTCATTACACGGGTACATTAGAAAGCTCTTGTATGATTCAAGCTTTTCAAACTAACTTTTAAAGAAAATTATCAATATTCACTATTTTGAAAGAAAAAAAAAAAGTTGTTTCATTAATTACAGATATCTTTGAATCGCATATAGTTTCTACTAATATGACTACTGATTTATTGAATCAACATTAGTACTTTTGAAAATACTTATTTGAGATACATTCTTTTATTCTCCTTGAATTAATCACATTGAGTTCAAAGTTGTATTTTGATTCATATACAATAGGAATTGATTTTGGAAATCATTTTTGATGATGTCAGGATAACGGAAGTCTTTGAAAAGAAAATTTAAAAGTATAGTTATACTTAACATCTATTATCACTACAAGTATATTTTGTATTTTGATTGAATATATTTGAAGTATATTTGTAGGGGGAGGATTAACAATGTTGAAAACAGATTAATATAATTTAGAATACAAATCTTAGTTAATCTAAATTAATGTCCTCTTAAATTCTTGATGAAATAATTTAAAAAGACAAATAAACTATTTTAATTCAAAGGACAAAATGTTTAAATAGTTTACAATGTTCTCAAGATAATGTTAAGTTTAGCATGTGTGTTGTTTTCGGAACGTTTCAGTTGGAAGCATCTGAAAATTGTTTTAAGTGTACTAACTAGATGTTATGTTAAATAAGGTAACATGTAAAACTACCTCTAGACAGCGTTTTACTCGTTAGATTAGTTAACTCAACGAGTTATACTTCAATATTTCGGGTACCTCGATTGAATAAACTTTATTCAATATTTATTTAATTTCTAAACCCGACTTCTCTTCACGTTGAGTTATTCGTCTAAAACCCTATTTAAACACTTACTTTACGGGCACTTAGGTTATTTGTAAACTTTGTCAAGAAATTTTTTCCCGCTTGTTACTATTACAACCTGCGACGATGGTCTCCAAGTTCTACAAAGGTTGTGGCAGAGGAAAAGACAAAAACAAAGGAGATGCAATAGGAAAAGAAATAGAGAATGATGAAGTTCCACGCACTTGGTTCAAGAAAATATTTCGAGTGGACAAAGGGTTAGCAGAAATTTATAGTGAATATTTCTTTCCTGAAGGTATACTAAATGAAGTTAGACAAGAACTCCAAAATACTAATGCTAGTATTACATACATGGGGATTCGAAGTAAATTTGATAGAGAATACAGAATGAAATGTGCTGAGATTGTATTTTTGGAATAGTATGCAAAATATTTGGAAAAAGGTGTAGGTTCATCAAATATAACTCCTCAAACTCCTATAAACAATACAAGACTACATGCATTTGCGGAAGAGCATGAATCAGCTATCCCTACTCCTTTATATTCAAAACAAGTAGAATCAAATATTGCTGTAGACAAAGCAAAAGTTGACAATCTTCGAAAGGCCGTAGCAATTGAGAGTGCCTTAGAAGAATTAAAGCAGAAAACTTTTATGGAGCAATTTGAAAAGAAAACAGCAATACTTGAAGAGGAGAAACAGAAATGTTATAGAAGAAGAAAAATCAGAAAAATTATGTCTAAGGAAATGAAGTCTATTGGAAAAGGACAATCAGATGAAAATTTATTTCCAAAGGACAATGTATGTCTAGACATTGTACCTTATTGTGCATCTGATAAACTCATTAATTCCGAACACACTGAAACTGATGAAGATAATCAGACTTTATTTTCCCTTGCTAGAAAACTTGAGAAGAAATACAAGTCAAATATGAGCTCAAGTTTTTCTATTAGTACAAGTCCTGATGATGCAGATATTGACAAATCAAAGCATCAGGCACCTAACATTGAACAAGTTATTGCAGATATAATTAACAATGTTGAGGAAGTAACTAGTTCACAGGCTGAATTGTCTGGAGTAGTAGATATTGAAAATATTAAGACTCCAGAAGAGCTAAAAGTTAACCAGCCTTCTACAGAATCTATATAAGTAGAGTCTAAGAATTCACAGCATGAATCAATAGAATTATCTGTTGAACAAAATGAACAATTACAGACAGATACACAAGCTGTAGAATTTGTGGAAAAATTGAACTCTGAACATTCTATAGAGACTGAACAGATGAATGTTGAGCATATTGATAATGTTCTTAACACTATTGAAGCTGAAGAATCAAGCTTACCTGAGCAGCTTCAAGATAATATTTTGGAAGAGGAACAACATGACATTCATTTTGAAGAAGAAGTTCCTGAAGATGAATTAAACTCTGAATCATGGCTTCAGGTATCACCTTCTTTGTATACAATATTACAAATTTAAGGTAATACAATTCATTTTAGATCTAAAGATGTATTGCAGAAATACAATAATCTGATTACATGTCAAATTCTACATGCTCGTCCAATAAAATTTAGAAATTTGATGGAAATAAGAGATCTGTTTGAATTTCAAGGCCTCATTAAATTCTTGCTAGTAGGAACAAAATGGAAGCAATACATAGAGCTTATTGCAGCTTTTTATAGCAATCTGGTCAAGAATGGAAATTTTCTGAAAACTCAAATAAATGAACAGGAGTTTATATTATCTCCTGAGTTAATTTTTGAAGTTTTAAGATTAAAGAATGAAGATATTGTTGTTACAAACAAATTTCACATGATAAGACAACTGGAATGGAACATTCAGTCTTTATCATATTCTGAAATGAGATTAATGGAAAATCTAAATGCAGAGGCAAGGTTTATTGCAAATTTATTTCAGAGAGTTGGACACAATTTGGAAGTCAGCAAAAGCTGTTTATATGCAACTTATGGCCTGCTGAATAGAATTCAAATAAATTGGTTTGATGTTTTTATGTCTCAAATACAGCATATGAGTTCAAAGTTATTTTATGGTGATGCTGTATGTAGAATCCTTGCAAGCCAATTGACTTTATCTGATTGGCCCTTTGAAACTAAAGGCATGAGAGCATTTAGTGTTAAAGATTTGCAAAAATTCTAGGCCATGCATAAACCTCAACGACAATAACAACCTGATTATATAGACCATATACAACAACAACAACAACAACAAAGTTATTCAGTTCAAGCATAACAGCAAACCCAACTACCTCCTGACTTAGATGTAGTGCTTAACGACATCAGAAATGATATTAGGCATCTAGGAGATAAAATATGTAATGTTATAAGTGATATACTTAGGAGGGGTCGACAACTGTTTTTGTTTGTTTCTGAATACAAAATGTAATGTTTGTATTATTTGTTTGATTCATTGAAAAATACATTTTTCTGTAAATGTGTTCAATTATTATTCTTGTTTACAGAAAGAGTTGTTGTAAATATATCTCTTATATATACATATTCCCCATAATTATCTTTTTGATTAATGACAAAAAGGGGGAGAAATATTATAAAAAGATGATTATGATCTTAATTGCATATATATTATAAAAGGAGATGATATTTAAATGGTTATTGTAATCTAACAGATGATAATTAGAAAACTGATACTTATATAATTATTGACATCTAAGAGATTTAGTCCTGTGGGGTAAAATTTACACAAACAATAGAAATAAGCTTAAGTGAACTTAAGTCAACAAACAAGTTTGTTGAATTAAAAGTTAACCCAACAAAGGTGCTTTGTTGAGTTAAACATATTTCATAATTGATTTAATATGGTTTTGTCATCATCAAAAAGGGGGAGATTGTTGAGTATTTTGTTTTGATGATGTGTGCTGAATGAAAATAATCATATTTGCTCAATTACTATTGCTTGTGAAAAGAAATTAAAATCATCAATTAATACAGAAATAGCTTACTAGCATAAATACTTATCTGTATTGGATCTAAAGTTAATAACTAGTCATTTCATTGCATTAATTTCTCATTTAACTAAATGTTAAGTTAACGTGTGTTTTTATTGAAAAGCATGATATTTTTTAAAGTTATATCTTCTGTATCATGAATAGTGCATATTTAGACAACTCGTTAAGTTAGATTTTTGTTTGTATAGAGGTCACGTGAGAACTCGCTAAGTTAGAGGCTTAAAGGTTAAAATAAGTCACGTGATAGCTCATTAAGTTAGTGAGTAAAAGAAGAGACGAACTCGTTAAGTTAGTGTTATACACGTGGTGAAATTATAAGTTACGAATGTTGTATTGTATCACGTGAGGTGCACATGTTTAACTCGTTAAGTTAACATAACTAAATGCGTTGAGTTGCTATATTGAACACTAAGGCAATGCATTAGGTTAGCATTATAAACTTAAGTTGTTATTTTTGCACGTGGTAAAATTCTTATTATAAAAACATTTGTTTATTATTGAATCGGTGAGTTAAAGTTTTTTTGAAGACTTACAGTCGTAACTATCCGAAAGGTAACTTAAGTCATGTTTTCAGGTCTTGACACGTGTCTCACTAGTTTTATGATATAAAGAGCTTTTCAGTGACTTACAACCATAACTATCTGAAACTTAAACTAATTTCGGTAAGTTATCGTTTAACCTTTCGAAAGAAAGGTTAAGCTAGTTCGTTGAGTTAGCATAACACCACAGATTTAGTTCATTGAGTTAGCAATAGTACTTGTCATGTGAAATGGCATATGAGGAACTTGTTAAGTTAGAAACGTTAAGTTATATATACTTGTGTTACTCGTTTATTTAACATTAAAGTAACGACTTCTTATTACAGTTGATGTAAAATTCTTTGGACAAGAAAGTTTATTTTGCAGGAAATTTTTTAGAGATCTAGGATTGATGATTAAAGAAAATTCGAAATATAAACGTGGGTCAGAACGTGTGTGTTTTGATGAAGGAAAAAGAAAAGACGTGGAGAAGTGGAAAACTAGTAGTGATTAAACGTGAAGGATATGCATGAAATGAAGATACAGTATAAAAGGCATAGAATTCTTGGTGATCAAACTATCCCTGCACACCAAAAGAAAAATCTTTTTCAGGGATCAAAAACACCTCTTCAAGGAAAATCTCTCAAGTGGAAGAAAATTCAATGAAGTAGAAAAGGTTAAATTTATGTCGCTGAAGATTTAAAGTATCAAGTGGAAGAAAATTCAGTGAAGTAGAACCAGGTATTATTTATGTCACTGAAGATTTAAAGTATTAGAAGAAAGCAAATTCGGTGAAGTAGAGAAAGACAAGATATTCGTCACTAAAGAATTGCTGAAGAAGAAAAAGAAGAAGAAGAAAGATCTCAAACAGTGAGAAATGTTTTAAATTCCGCAAATTAGTTTTCTCTATTTGTAGTTATGAAATTGTTTAGATGATACATGGTATCGAGATATAATTGCATCTACAATTTCTGAGGAGAATTGAATTGTATATTGTAATTGAAACCTTGAATAAAAATGATTTTATGAAAACAATGTCTCGACTTATTTTTGAGTTTTAAAGTTTTAATTATATTTCAGAAGATATTAAAAATACACAATTCACCCCCCTCTTGTGTAGCCATATGATCCTACACATTTGCTCCTATTGCTAGACTAGAATCAATATGAATTTTGTTAGTATATGCTTGTTATATGGATTTCAAATTATGTCAAATGGATGTTAAGACTACTTTTCTAAATGGATATATAAAAGAAGAAGTTTATGTAAAACAACCTCTAGGTTTTGAAGATTCAAAACATCTTGAGTATGTTTACAAGCTTAAAAAGGCATTATATGGCCTTAAACAAGCTCATAGGTCTTGGTATAAGAGATTATCTAAATTTCTTATGGAAAAAGGGTATTTTATGGGAAAGGTAGATCACACTCTTTTTATCAAGAAGGTTGAGAAAGATATATTGGTAGTTCAAATCTATGTAGATGACATCATATTTGTAGCAACAAATGATAAATTAGTTGAGTCTTTTTCGAAAGACATGATTAATCAATTTGAAATGAGTATGATGGGTGAACTATCATTTTTCCTAGGTTTACAAATTAAGCAGTTAAATCAGGGTACTTTTATTTCACAAGAAAAATATACTCAAGATTTATTAAAGAGGTTTGGGTTAGACAATACCAAAATAAAGAATACACCAATGAGTACTATCACTAAGTTGGATAAAGATGACTCTAGAAAAACTGTAGATATAAAATAATATAGAAGTATGATTGGTTCATTACTTTATTTAATAGCTAGTCGACCAGATATTATTTTTAGTGTGTGTACTTGTGCTAGATATCAATCAAATCCTAAAGAATCACACCTACTTGGTGTTAAACGAATTTTTAAATATTTATTAGGAACCATCAATTTTGGATTGTTTTACTTTAAACACAGTTCTTTAAATTTAATAGGTTACAGTGATGCTGATTTCGTAGGATGTAAGTCTGAAAGAAAAAGTACTAGTGGCACATGTCAATTATTAGGAAATTCTTTAGTGTCATGGTTTAACAAAAAGCAAAATTGTGTAGCATTATCTACAACTGAAGCTGAATATATAGTTGCTGCACTTTGTTGTGCTTAAATCCTATGGATTAGACAAACTTTAAAAGATTTTAATTTAGCCTATGAACCAACTAAGATTTTCTATGATAGTAGTTCTACAATAAGTTTGTCTAAAAATCTTGTCTTACATTTACGAGCTAAACATATAGAAGTTTGACATCATTTTCTAAGGGATAATGTTATAAAAAGAAAAATAGTATTAAATTTTGTTCCTACCACAGAACAATTAGCAGATCTATTTACAAAACCCTTAGATGAGAATACCTTTTCAAAATTATGATCAGAACTTGGTATCTATAGGTTATCTGATGTTTAAATTGTCCTGTTCATTGCATAACATTTTGGTTTGTTATAAAGTAGCTTTAGAATTTAATTTCTTTATTAAAAAAAAAACTCAAAATATCTATTTTAGAATTGCTATTTATTAGTAGTTAAGAATTTATGAAATTCTGATTTTTATTAAAGTCAATTTATTTAAGAAAAATTTAGAAAAGGTTACTTAAGGAAAGTTAATTTGATTCAATATGAGTGCCAACTGTATTTTTGTTACTTATGTATATGCTATTATGGAGATTTTAACTGGAAAATACATAGAAAATATGTACCGTTTATTAAAGGAAAGTTATTAACATACTGTTAGAAAAATTAAGTCTTGTGATTGCCTCTTATTCAATTTACTATCTTGTTTTATTGTTTGTCTGCAATTGCTTGAGTAATTAAGTCTGTTAGAGGATCTTAAACACTAGTTACTTGAACCAACTGGTTTGGGATGTGCTGACTGAAAACTCATTTTACAAGTAATTCAGATTCTATTTAAATTAAAAAAAAAGGTTATGTTGAGTATTTTGTTTTGATGATGTGTGCTAAATGAATATAATCATATTTGCTCAATTACTATTGTTTGTGAAAAGAAATTAAAAACATCAATTAATACAGAAAAAGCTTACTAGCATAAATACTTGTCTGTCTTGGATCTGAAGTTAATAACTAGTCGTTTCGTTGCATTAATTTCTCATTTAACTAAACATTAAGTTAGTGAGTAAAAGAAGAGACGAACTCGTTAAGTTAGTGTTATACACGTGGTGAAATTATAAGTTACGAATGTTATATTGTATCACATGAGGTGCACATGTTTAACTCGTTAAGTTAACATAATTGAACGCGTTGAGTTGCTATATTGAACACTAAGGCAACACGTTAGGTTAGCATTATAAACTTAAGTTTTTATTTCTGCACGTGGTAAAATTCTTATTATAAAAACATTTATTTATTACTGAATCGGTGAGTTAAAGCTTTTTTCGGAGACTTACAGTCGTAACTATCAGAAAGGAAACTTAAGTCATGTTTTCAGGTCTTGACACGTGTCTCACTAGTTTTATGATATAAAGAGTTTTTCGGTGACTTACAACCGTAATTATACGAAACTTAAACTATTTTCGGTGAGTTATCATTTAACCTTCTAAAAGAAAGGTTAAGCTGGTTCGTTGAGTTAGCATAACAACACAGACTTAGTTCGTTGAGTTAGCTACAGTACTTGTCACGTGAAATGGCACATGAGGAACTCGTTAAGTTAGAAACGTTAAGTTATATATATATACTTGTGTTACTCGTTTAGTTAACATTAAAGTAACGACTTCTTATTACACTTGATGGAAAATTCTTTGGACGAGAAAGTTTATTTTGTAGGAAATTTTTTAGAGATCCAGGACTGATGATTAAAGAAAATTCGAAATATAAACGTGGGTTAGAACGTGTTTGTTTCGATGAAGGAAAAAGAAAAGATGTGGAGAAGTGGAAAACTAGTAGTGGTTAAACATGAAGGATATGCATGAAATGAAGATATAGTATAAAAGGCATAGAATTCTCGTTGATCAAATTATCCTTGCACACGAAAAGAAAAATCTTTTCAAGGATCAAACCATCCTTGCACACTAAAAGAAAAATCTTTTTCAAGGATCAAAAACACCTCTTCGGGCAAAATCTCTCAAGTGGAAGAAAATTCAGTGAAGCATAAAAAGGTAAGATTTTCGTCACTGAAGATTTGAAGTATCAGAAGAAAGCAAATTCAGTGAAGCATAAAAAGACAAGATATTCGTCACTAAAGAATTGTTGAAGAAGAAAGAAGAAGAAGAAGAAGAAAGATCTCAAACAGGGAGAAATGTTTTAAATTTCGCAAATTAGTTTTCTCTGTTTGTAGTTATGAAATTGTATAGATGAAACATGGTATCGAAATATAATTGCATCTACAATTTCTAAGGAGAATTGAATTGTATATTGTAATTGAAACCTTGAATAAAAATGATTTTATGAAAATAATGTCTCGACTTATTTTTGAGTTTTAAAGTTTCAATTATATTTCAGAAAATATTAAAAATACACAATTCACCCCCCTCTTGTGTAGCCATACGATCCTATAGGTTACTTGTTCTCACTTGTCATTGAGTAACTGGTTATCTTTCTCCTAAGTAAGGGATTGTGATCACATAAAAAGATGATATTGTGGGAGGTAATACATAATATATATATATATATATATATAAATGAATAAAAAAAAGAGAGGCAATGTACTGAAGCTTAATTTATTTTACAGGTGTTATAATAATTCTACCATAATCTGTGCATATAATCTTTGTTATTTTTCTTTATTATTATCTATACTTTACAAATAATGTAATGCATTTATTTTCTTAAGTTCGTGTACTCATTATTGAATTCTTTTAAATTACCTAAAGGTATATCTTTATGAATTTTCTTTTGTAAACTGAATAAAATAAAAGCCAGAAAGTCTAAATTGTTAAATCTACTACTTATTTTTGTATTTAAATTTTTTTTTTTTTAAAAAAAGGTAGAGAGACTCAAATTTATTAGGGTTTCGCAACCTAGTTTAAGTACACTAGATTTTAAACTTAAATGACAAATCTATTTAAGGCTTCACAACCCAGTTTCAGTACGCTAGATTTTGAACTTAAATGACAAATCTATTTAAGGCTTAGCAACCAACTTAAGTCAGCTAATCTTGAACTTTAATAACAAATCTATTAGGGCTTGGCAACCTAATATTAATTACACCATAGATTCTCTAGACTATATTTATGTAAGGGGAGAAATTTATCATAAGAGAAATAAGACATAATGTTATAATTGCACTATTATATGCTTTAATGAAAGAATCTGCATAATTTTAGGACATTAACATTAATTAAGTACAATTCTGAACTGTTAGAGAATTACAAGTCTTTTAGTTCTTAATGAAAGGATTGAATGGCACACTAGAGGGGGGGTGAATAGTGTCCTAATAAGATTTATTTTGCTTTTAAGAATTCGGAAGCTGTTGATACTAATGAACCTTGATTACTTGATTTTGGAATTAAAACTTGCAGTGTAGAAAGTAAAGAACACAAAGAGATTTATAGTGGTTTGCCAAACTGGGTAGTCCACTCCTCAAGACCACAACCTTGAGAATTCTACTAAGTGCTTTTAAGGCTAAGCACAAACCTTAAACAAGTTGCTTTTGCAGGCTAAGCAACAACCTTATAGATGTTTTTAAAGGCTAAACAAAAACCTCACACAAAGCACCAACTTTGTGTACTCAAGACCCCAATCTTGAGCAAGTGAAGTATCACACTTCACTCTCTTCACCAAGGCCTCGACCCTGTGAAGGTATACTCACAACACCCTTGTGAGTTAAGGTTTTAATACAAAAGAGACAACAGTTTAAAAACAGGAGTCACTGACTCAAAATGAAAACGACACACAAGACTAGATCAACTCCAATGAAGAGTTAACATAGAAGCTCTAAGGAGAATTCTTGATTGATCTGCAGTTGTTGATCTTCTGAACTTTGTTGCAGACGAATCTTCAAAGTGTTTTCAGAATTACTAAGCAGACAATTTCTCCTTTCGAGTGTTGAAAAATTCTGTGTGTTTTTCAGTTTTTTTGCAAAACCCTTTTATTTTTCCTTCGAAATTTGCATAGATGGAAAGACTTCTGAAATGGTCAGATGCCTTAAGTAGTAATTCATTTCCGGCAACCTTCAATCATAATAAAGTTGAGATCTGCAATCAAAAGATATCTTGCCACAAAGATTAGTCAATTAATAATAGTTGCAGTTTCTATAAAAATAAAATCTTTGGAGGCTTTCAGAAAATCAGAGACTTAGAAAGATAACCTGTCGAAAATCAAAACCATTTCGGATAGATAGAACTAACATTCTGAAAGACTACTTAAGTCATGTATTAAAATTGAAACATGTGTCCTTCAGAAATCGCGTTATAAAATATTAAAAAATAAACTATCTAACAAAGTGAACATGTTTTGGATACTTATAAAGATAACTCTCCGATCCTTAAGTCATTTCAGATAGTTACACAGGTAACCTTCCGAAAAGTCACTTAAGTCAGAAAACAATAGAAAACTCAACCATCCGAAGCTTAAAACAGTTTTCGGATACTTATTGAAGATAACTCTCCGATTTTTAAGAGTTTTCGAATAGTTACATCGTAACCTTCTGAAAAGTCACTTAAGTCAAGCGATGAGAAACTAACACGTGTCCTTCAAAAGAAAGTAACCGAAAATATATTGAAACAGAGAAATAGCTAACTCTCCGGAATAAAAACCTTAACTATCCGAAACCAAAGGGATTTCGGAGACTTACCATAAAAAAATCATATTTGGACATAAAAAGACTTAACTCACCGAAGGTAAATACTTTTCGGATAGTTACTGATATAACTGTTTGAAAAGCCAAGAGAGAGAGACTTAACCATCTAATTTGTCCTGTTTCGTTCGGTGACTTATAAAATAACTCTCCGATCAATACACTATAGACAAAATAACCTGCTGAAATCTAATTTAAAAGACTTTAAGTACATAGTAGTTAGCCAAAATTCATTTGAGTAAAAAGACATCTAACATATGGCAAAAATAATTAAACCACACATTTTTCATCATCAAAATTAACTGATAAAATAATGAACTAACAATCTCCCCCTTTTTGATGATGACAAAACTGTAAACAGATATATTCTCCCCCTTCGTCAGAATTAAAAAGTGGAGACAATTAATTGAAGAATACTTAGAGATAAATAAAATATAATTTTATTGATTGAAGAGTAAGAACAATAGGGATACATAAAAAAATGAAAATTACATCAAAGGAAAAATAAGAAATCTAAGGTGTAGTTGACTTTTTCTGTAATAAATCTTGAATTAAGTTATCCCTCTCCCTCAGAAGTTGTTCTAAATGAGCCACTTGATCCAAAAGCATCTGATTATGCTAAAGAGAAGCTCATTCTGTTTTAGGAGTGTCTCAGAACTGTCAATTGCTGTAAATGAAGTTGTTGGAGCTGGAGGACGTGGTGCAGGAGGTGGAGTTTCTACAGGAGGTACAATAGGAGTTGGATTTTCTGTAGAAGGAGAAGTTGAATTCTGAGTTGCAGATGGTTGAAAATGAGAGGGCAACTCAACCAGATCAGAAGATGACATTCTATGAAGATCCTTAAGTTGTAATACTCTTCTTTTAGTGGATTTTAAAGGTTTGCCTGATAAATCAAGGTATCTGGCCATTAGATGATAAATAAAATCTCCATAGTACAGAAAACTTTGCAGATGAGAAATCTGAGCAATAATAACTTTTTCCTAGTTAACCTTGATACCAGCAGCCATCACAGCATAAGTGGCTTGGTAGACTTTCCTTTCCAATTCATCTACATGATCAATCTTCTGAAATACAGAGGAAGACAAAATTGTAGCAATCATCTAGGCCAAACCATTAAGATATGTAGTCTTAACTAACTTGAATTTTCTATCAAGAGTTTTTCCAATCAATTTATTCATCTCTAATTCCTGCCACCCAAGCTCTGATGGAGAAAGAGCAATGTTTATACCAGTAGATGGTATTCCAAAAAGATTCTCCAAAAATTCTCCATCAATCCTTATTGTTTGATTTTGGAGGTGCAGGAGACAAAAATGAGGAAATATCTCAAGGTTGGAGTAGAAAAGGGGAATTAGGTCTTTAAAAATAGTTAACCCTAAGAGAGAAGAAATAAGACCTAAAAGCCCTTGATGAATTAGCAGACTATGAATCGAATTCATTCCTTTAAAATTTACAGGTCTACTGTAAATGATCTTCATACCTTGATATTTATTAAAAAAGAGATCCCTAGCTGTAGAGGATCTGAAATAATATACATCTATAGGGATGTCTGAAGAAAAATTGACTTCAACCTTTGGATCTTCATCTATTGGAGGGTTTGTAGAAGGAGGAGGAGATTGAGTAGCAGAGACAAAACTTGAATCTTCATACAATCCTTGTATCACCATTTAAGTGTGAGGAGAAGGAATTGGATGAGATTTTACATTAGATGAAGGAGGAGGAGGTGTGAATTTTTCTCTATGTACAAGTAGAGATTGGGCAAAACTCGGATGAGAAGAAAGAGTTTTCTTTCTTCTCCTAGAGTAAGTAAAGGAAGTAGATGGAAGGGGAGAGGAGACAACTGTAGGCAAAATTGGACTAGCTGAGGAGATCAAATGAGAAGGACCAGGAGCAATTTGGTGTAGAATTCCAATACATAACTCAGGAATTGGAGGATATGAATGGCCAGCCACATGCCTGAAATCAATTCCTTTTTGAGGCAAAAAGATTTCAGGTTCAGCCACTGATTTCTTCTTCTCTGCCATATCAAAAAAATCATGAAGACAAGCAGGCTCTATAGGCTCTTGAATTTTAATTCCTAGTTGCTCACTGAGTTTATGCAATAATGCTTGATTTCTCCTCTTGACTAGAGTATCTTGTAAATGTAGGGCCATATGCAATGCTCGTTTCTCTGATGCCCTAGTATCCTTAGAAGTATTCAAAAATTGGCTGAGATAAGCTTTATAAACTGATTTAAACAGAGGTTCTAAGGAGTTAACTTTAGTAGTAAAAATATCCTCATCATTTGAGGAAGATTCCTTAGAAACCCTAACATCAACACCATCTGTTTTACTACTCTGTGAAGCATGGGTAGAAGTGGTCTTCAGTTTCTTATAACCAGTAGAGGTTTTGGTGGATTTTCTCTTAAAAGTTCTCTATTTGGATTTCAAATGCTTTTGATGCCGAAAAGGAGTACTAACGAGACAAAATTTTCAAAAAAGAGATAGTTGTTTTTCTAAATATAGGAAACGTGTAACTATTTCTGAAGTGCCATAAACTGACTTAATATCGATAACTTCTTCTTCAATAAAAACAATTTGTTGAACTTTGCTAGGAGATAGGTCTGCTATACCTGATTGGAGTTCTTGTTCCAGTACAAGAATCCTCTGTTCTTGCTCTTGCTAAGAGAGACCAGAAAAGTGTCCAGATGAAGCCATGAAGAAGAAGGCATGAAACAGAGATGAAGCAGACGAAGGATTTGAGAATCGGAAGGTTGAGACAGAGTGAGAAGATAACCCTCCGAAAGCATATAGGTATTGAAAAGTTCTAGAGATCAGTGAGTTAGAGACCTAACTGACCGAAAAGAAAAGAATTTTCGGATAGTTATAAGATAACTGTCCGAAAAAGAGGTACAAAGGCCAAAAAACAGTAACTTGTCGAAATATAGGAATTTTTGGATAGTTACTGACTGAACTGTCCAAAAACCTACAGAAATAGTATGTTAACTCTTCGAAAACTTTCAACACCTAACTAGTTAAAGAAAATAACTCCCCCTAAAGATATGCTAACTAAGAAAGAAAGAGATGTTAAAATTGAGAAAATCAGACATATGAAAAAGAATAAACTCCCCTTGGATATATGAATAAAAGAAATCAGCAAATAAAATAAAATTTTTGTTGAGGTATTTGTAGTTTATTATTGAAATTTTTTTTTTATGATTATATATATATTTTTTTATTCATTTTTTTTTTAAAATTAAAATTATTATTATAGTTTTTTTTTATTTGTGTGAGAATTACTAAAATATTCAAGGCTCCACATTAAGATAAATAACACATTTCACTTAGCATGAGAACTTGATCCTATGTTTCACCTTATTAACCTTAAAAAAATCAGTTTTCACAAACTTCAATGCTATAACTTAATGTTTTTAGAATAGAAAAAAAATTTAGAATTATTTAATATGTCCTCTCTAGCCAGTTTGAAATTTCCATGAAGTAACCCCAAGGTATATTTTCCCTTAACAATGTCTATTATGTAATTAACTAAGAAGAAAGGAAGATCTTTGAGAATTATGAAACTGTTAGTACTGCATAGCCTATAATCAGATTTTTTTTTTTTGTGTAAATTGGTGTTGGTTTTTCTTTGCAACAAACATTCCAATTTTTTTTTATTTTGATAATGGAAATCACTTTGACAGTACTAAAAAAATGGGAAAGTGTAGAAAGTTAAAAACATTTGGACAAGGTCAAGTTAAATATCTTGAGTCTTATTGCTTCCAACCACTTTTCCTTGTTTTTCACCCTCACATATTAAATACCTCTAAATTTTCTAATCATGAAACATTCAGTCTAGAAATTAGGAATACAATCACTAAATTAATTAAGGTAACTTGGCTATTTTTCGGATATAGATCCCCATTCTAAGTGTCATGTGGACATTATTCTATTTGTGGAGCAAAAACCTTCAATAATGTGGTGAGTTATTCTGAGTTGATTTTAATATAGAGGTATGAAGTCATTGTAATTTATAAACTCAGTAGAAAATACCATGAAGAGTGTTTGTTGTTTTGTTTTTGTTTTAAAGTTTGAAGAATAATAATTTGTAAATATTCTCAAGAAATAACTCAAAATAAGAATTAAACAGAAATAGATTATCAAAATAACTCAATATAATTAAAACAGATAATAGAGAATAAGATGGTGAAGTAAATATAAAAGAAATAGAAGATAAAAGATGGTAGGTAAAGCTAAAAATCATTTAGGCAACATATTCCTAAATCTCTTCTCAATTTGATAAACTATTTTTCTTCAAGAGGCTTTGTAAAGATATTTGCCAACTGCTCATGAGTAGAAACAAAATTCAGCTTAATGTTATCCTTCATAACATTATCTCCCAAAAAATGGTGTCTTATCTCAATATGTTTTGCCCGAGAGTGCAACACAGGGTTCTTTGACAAACTTATTGCACTATTACTATCACAATTAATACGTGTTTTTCCATATGTAATTCCATAATCTTTAATAGTTTGTTTCATCCAAAGAATTTGTGCACAACATAGGGCAGCAGCAACATATTCAGCTTCAGTAGTTGATAGGGCAACACAATTTTGCTTTTTACTGAACCAAGAAATTAATGAACTGCTAAACAATTGACAAGTTTTACTAGTACTCTTTCTATCAGATTTGCATCCAGCATAATCAGCATCACTGTATCCAATTAGATCCAAACTGCTATCTTTGAAATACATTAAACCAAAATTTGAAGTTCCTTAAAGGTATTTCATTATCCTTTTAACTGCAAATAGATGAGATTCTTTAGGTTGAGCTTGAAAACGAGCACAAGCACAAACACTGAACATGATATCGGGTCTAGAAGTAGTTAATAAAGAAGAGAACCTATCATTCCTCTATATTTAGTAATATCAACAGCTGGTCCAGATTCATCTTTATCCAATTTAATTGATGAACTCATAGGAGTGCCTTATGACTTGTAGTTACTCATTCCAAATTTTTCTAAAAGTTGCTTTGTATATTTCTCTTGATATACAAAAATTCCTTTTTCAACTTATTTAATCTGCAATCCCAGAAAGTCAACTCACCCATTAGACTCATCTCAAACTGATTTTTCATCTAATCTGCAAACTTATTACTTAAATCCTCATTAGTTGCTTCAAAAATGATATCATCTACATAAATCTGAACAACTAACAAACCTAGATGATTTTTCTTAAAGAATAAGGTATTGTCAACCTTACCAATAGAAAAATCATTATCTAATAGAAAGGATTTCAACCTATCATACCAATCTCTCGGAGCTTGTTTCAAACCATACAAAGCCTTCTTCAGTTTGAAAACATGCTCAGGAAAATCAGCATCAGCAAAACCAAGTGGTTGCCTAACATAAACTTCTTCTTTAATGAAACCATTTAAAAATGCACTTTTAACATCCATTTGATATAGTTTAAAATTCATATGAGCAGCAAAAGCTAGAAATATTCTAATTGACTCTAATCTAGCTACAAGAGCAAAGGTTTCTTCAAAATCTATTCCCTCCTGTTGGTTATACCCTTGGGCTACTAGTCTAGCCTTATTTCTAATTACATGCCCTAATTCATCAGATTTATTCTTAAATATCCATTTAGTGCCAATAATTGAATGATCTAGAGGTTTAGGAACTAAGTCCCATACTTCATTTCTTCTAAACTGATTGAGTTCTTCCTGCATGGCACTAATCCAAAATTCATCATTGAATGCCTCATCAATGTTTTTAGGTTCTATTACAGATAGAAATGCATAACACCTGGAAACATTAATCCTAGATCTTGTTTGCACACCTTTAGAAATATCACCAATAATAAACTCCTTAGGGTGTTGAGGCAAAAATTTATGAGTCAAAGGGTTGTTATTTCTTTCTTAACCAATGGTACTAGATTCTCCAATATTTGATTCATCACATTCATAATCTGAAGTATCAATAATTTCTTTTGAAGTATTACTTGGCTCTTCATCAAAATTTACATGCATAGATTCTTCAACAGCCAAAGAAATTTTGTTATAAATTCTATATGCTTTACTTCTTGAAGAATATCCCAAAAATATACCTTCATCAGATTTTGCTTCAAATTTATCTTTATTCTCTTTTGTATTTAGAATAAAACATTTAGATCCAAAATCTTTAAAATAATGTACTTTAGGAATTCTTCCCATCCATAGCTCAAAAGGAGTCTTATTCAAATCTCTTCTTATGGTTACTTTATTTAAAATATAACATGCAGTACTAACTGCCTCAACCCAAAAATAATAAGCAACCTTGTTTTCATTCAGCATAGTTCTAGCCATTTCTTGAAGAGATCTATTCTTTCTCTCTACAACTCCATTATGAGAAGGGGCTCTAGGAAAGGCAAATCTATGTTCTATTCCTAGATCTTAGCAAAGTTTTTCTATATTTTCATTTTCAAATTCCCCTCTATGATCACTCTTAATTTTCTGAACTTTCAATTGCTTTTCATTTTGAATCATATTCAGAAAAATTTTAAACTCCTCAAATACTTCACTCTTATGTCTTAGAAATATTACCTAAGTATATCTTGAAAAATCATCAACTAGAACAAATACATATCTCTTACCACCTAAACTTTATGTTCTAGTAGGGCCAAATAAATCCATGTGAATTAATTCCAAAATTCTTCTTGATATAATTTGCTTTCCTGATTTAAAAGAACTCTTCTTATGTTTTCCCAATTCACATGCATCATAGATTTTACCCTTTTTAAATTTAAAATTAGGTAAACCATCTACTAGGTTCTTCTTAGCTAACTTATCTAGCTGCTTCATATGAATATGACCTAGTCTATGATGCCATAACCATGCATTGTCCAAATTATTAGCAATTAAACAGGAATCAGTAGAAGAAACATCATCAGGTAAATTTAGACAACATACATCATTTCTTCTATGAGTAGTAAATTTAACTTCATTAGAGTTTTCATCAATAACAAGGCATTTCTTAGATTTAAACAAAACCATATAACCTTTATCTTCTAACTGAGTAATACTAATTAAATTATGCTCTAAATTTTCAATTAGTAAGACATTATCTATAACCATTTTATCATTTACATAAATAGATCCGATACCAATTGTTAGGTATTTAATTTTGATGATATATGTCTTATTAACGTATTTAAATAAGTCTACATAATATTCTCTAAGTATATTTCTCTAAGTATAATAGTTAATAGATTATTGGAAAGTTTCATTTTTATGTCGGATAAATTAAAGATTTTCGAAGAGTTAGATTTGCAATAGTTAAACTTTCGGATAGTTAACGTTTCATTTTTTTCGAATACTTTATGTTAAAAACTCGTATTGTTAAGGTTATCTGCACATGTGTTTTTAATGTTTTAAGTTGTCACGTGTTTTTCATGTGCGTTTGGTAATGAAAAATTGAATAGTTAGATAACTGTTCGAGTTTTTATACACATGGATAGATAACTGTCCGAGTTTTATAAAAGGACTAACGAACAGATAAGTTTCTTTGTTTAGTCATGTGTTTTGTAGGTGCAAAAAACTCGAAGAGTTAAAGGATAAGTGTTTGAGTTTTTACAGGACTTAAAGGATAAATGTTCGACTAAATCGAAAACTTAGAAGATATTCTACAAGACCCCAGGTGCCTTTAACAGGAGAAATTAAGACAATTTTAGAACCTCCTGAACAACCTAAAACACTGGAGACATATAGTTGGAAAAAGAAAAAGACAATTGAATATTTTGGACTAACTGTAGGTATACAAGGAATATTGCAGCAAAAAGAAGAATTAGTGAAAAATAGAAAATTATGCTCCATTGTAGAAGTTGGACAAACATTTTTGTCAAGAATCCCAGTAGATGTGACAAATATTGGCTTACAAGCATATACTCTAAGGTATTGTGTCACATTAGTGCATAATGTATCTTTTAATACAATGGACAGTTTTTCACACAATGCTGCAAGCACACATTCTTTTCCTACAGAAAGAGAGAATGTAGGAAATTTTGATGATACATATACAGATGATATCCAATTTGATGATATTTTTGACAACATAGACACTGAGTTTATGAATTTTGAAGATATTTCATCTGAAGAGGAATGTACAGATATTCTTCCTCTTACAGTATCTCGAATAGAGACTTTTGAATTTTGGTATAGTTGCTTAAACTACATTTTACATATATGGTTATGTCTGTTATAGTATATAGTATACTTGTTGATAAATGTATATAATCAACAACATACATAGTTACAAATAGAATATGATACTACCAATGTCTCACATATACAAATTTCAGAAATACAGGATGATTCTATTCCACAAACAAATATAGAACATTCTTTCATACAAAGACAGTTAAATAGATCAAATATAGATATATATGTTGCTGATATACAGATTGCTACAGAGACTATTGTTACTGAAATGTTTCCAGAAGAACAAATAGAAGAAATTCAGCAGATTATTGATACGACAATAACAGATATTTCAAACATTTATACTAGTTTTGATGGCAATTCCACTAGTTCTGAAAGATCTAAAAATATAGATGCTGCTGATAATATTGAAACAAGTCCCAGATTAGAACATCATGACAGGAAAATACCTAATCCTGAACAGAGTTTAGATGAAAATATATTATTATGGTTTAGAAATAATTTCTATTATGACAAATTTCAGACATATAAAACTTTTACAGTTTTATATTCAAGACTAGTTAAGTTTGAAGGGATGGCACACATACATGAACTGTTTGAATTTCAAGGCTTGTTCACTCTACTTCCACAACAGTCAAGCCATCTTGCTATACCCGAACTTATCAGTTGTTTTTACTCAAACTTAATAGTGGAAGAAGGTATTCCTATTTCTAATATACAAGAAAATGACATATATTTAACTCCAGATTTACTTTACTAGGTACTTGGTCTGAAAAATGAAGGAGTTAAATTATCAGAAAGAAAACAGGTTTATCGATTAGGATGGGACATTACAAGTTTAGCCAAAGATCCAACTACCAACAAACCATTGAGATTACTAAATGACTTAAATGACCAAGCACGTTTTATTGCAAAAATATTGCATGCTACATTGTTTCAAAGGTTTGGTCATGGGGCAGAAGTTGGTAGATGTTGTCTTTATGCTACATATGCATTAATTAACAATATACAAGTGAACTGGTATGATATTTTTGTTTCTCATATCTTACATTTGTAGAGTAAATTATTTTATGGTGATACAATTTTGAGAATTGTGTCAAGTCAAACAGATATTACACCTTGGCCACAGAAAAGATTAAAGTCAAGATCTTTCTCTGCAAAGGAACTCCAAAAATACCAGGAAGCAGATACACTTGTCCTCAAACAACAACAACAATAGGATCGGCAAACACAGCAACAATCCACACAATTTATAGAAACATAGCAACATATAGATATACAATAAGGTATATATACAGAAATACATACAAGTATAGATACAGACATACATACTGAATTTTTACAGCAACCATCACAAGTTTCTCAAAAATTTTGATCAAATATAGGAAACTTTGATGATCTTTATGCATTACTTGATCAGATAAACAGAGTTAGTACAGAAATTGCAAAGAAAATTTTAGATACTCTGATTGATATTTTTCGAAGACATAGAGGCTTGTGATAATACAAATTATGTATTACATGATTTATTTCTTGTAATTTGTAACCAAAAATATTATGTCAATTGTTTACTAAATTTAATGTTATGTGATTATTTTTCACAGTTTATGTTTAAACAGTTTATGCTTAATCCATAAATTTTATGCATGTTTGAAACTATCATTTTGATTAATATATACTTAGTAAGATTTTCTTCCTTACATTTAACTTGCTTAACTTCCTAAAGGGGGAGAAACTAGTTTGTTTACTTTTTTATAATGTCAAAAAGGGGGAGATATAAGTTATGTGACTTATTAGGTTTTGACATCATCAAAAAGGGGGATATTGTTAGGTATTTAATTTTGATGATATATGTTTTATTAACGTAGTTAAATAAGTCTACATAATATTCTCTAAGTATATTTCTCTAAGTATAATATTTAACAGATTATCGGAAAGTTTCATTTTTATGTCGGATAAATTAAAGATTTCTGAAGAGTTAGATTTGCAATAGTTAAACTTTCAGATATTTAACATTTCGTTTTTGTCAAATACTTTATGTTAAAAACTCGTATAGTTAAGGTTATCTGCACGTGTGTTTTTAATGTTTTAAGTTGTCACGTGTTTTCCATGTGCGTTCGATAATGAAAAATCGAATAGTTAGATAACTGCTCGAGTTTTTATATGCATAGATAGATAACTGTTCGAGTTTTATAAAAGGACTAACGAACAGATAAGTTTCTTTGTTTAGTTACGTGTTTTGTAGGTGCAAAAAACTAGAAGAGTTAAAGGATAAGTGCTCGAGTTTTTATAGGACTTAAATGATAAATGTTTGACTAAATCGAAGACTTAGAAGATATTCTACAAGACTCCAGGAAGATAAAATTTCGGTGAATCTACAAAGTGGAGATCGTGGAAATTCAAAATGTTAGTGGAGAAAGTGGAAATTAAAATAAAAAGTAATTTGGATTAAAGAGAAAATTAGTATGTGGATTATGGATTGTGGATCAAGTGGATGAATATGCTGAAGGTGAAAGACAATAGAGTTCGACTACTAATAGAGAGTACGAGCTACATTACAACAGAGAATCCCAATCTCAAAAACCAAGTCTAAATATTCAATCTGGATCCCTAACTTAAAAGTTAAGTTTGAATATTCATATTCTGAAAAATTCTCCAACATTAGAAGAAGTTCGAAATTCCAAGCAATTTCATAAAAGGAGCTGCAAACGTAAGAAGTCTGAAAATTCGATAACTGGAGAAGAAGAGATACAGAAGTTGAGCAAAGAGAAAGAAAGAAGTTGTGTGCATAAAGATCAGGTTATATACAATTCAAAATTAGTTTTGAATAAGAGCTTTGTTTTCCTATTTGAATTGTATATCGAACATTACTGTATCTAAATCGTCAAGAAGGGAATTGAGCTGAAAAGATATTGTAAATTCTGTCTTGAAATAAAAGAATAGAATTTCATTTATGAGTGTTTTGTGCTCTTATTTTATCCACTAGTATTTAATTATTAAAGACACAATTCACCCCCCCTCTTGTGATACAAACGATCCTACACCAATAATCTTACCTTTTTGATCATTACCAAATCTGACATTTCCTCCATCAATCATCTTCAAGTCTTTTAGGACAGATTTATCTCCAGTCATATGCTTTGAAGCTCCACTGTCTATCACCCATCGTGATCTTTTAGTTTTGTCCTGTAAGGACAATCATAATCACATCCTTTGGTACCCATATTTTCTTGGGTCCATATTTGTTAGTGGAGAATATTTAAAATCTATTTTGTTTTGAAATCCATGTGTTATTTCAATTAACAGTATTTCTTTTTAACACATAGATAACTTTCTCTTTATTAATTGTTTTCAAATATCCATTTCCATAGTCCATTTTATAGCTGTTTGAAAAATTAACAAAAGCATATGTTTTTGGTGGTTCATAGTTAAAACCTATACCAGTTATATCACCAAAAACTTTATAACTATTAATAATATTTGTTAGTTTCTTATCTCCTTTAGTAAATGCTCCTAGTGTAAATTTCAGTCTACCAATTTCTTGTTCTAATTTTTCTATATCATTATTAGAGCTAGAATTTTCAACACACTGATTTTTAAGATTTTCATTCAATTTTTCAGTTTCATCTTGTAGCCTTTTGTTTTCTAAAATTTATCCTTTAGTTCCTTAATAAGTTCTGAATTATATTTTTCAAGTTCAGAAATTTTATCATGCATATCAGAACTATCAACAATAAATTTATTTTTCTTTAATGTAGAATTTTTAGTTTTTTAATGCAGTAATTTCCTTTTCTAACTTAGCAGCAGTTTTATTACTATTTGATAATTTTCTTTTTAACATAGAATTTTCTAAACTAACATTTTTCAGTTCTTCCAATAATTCATTATAATCATCTTGATTTATATCAGATACATCAGAATCATTATCAAAAATAATTTCCTTAGTGATATTAGAATCAAAATGTACCTCATTAGTGTTAGCCATAATACAGACATTGGCTAGCTCTTTAGACTCGGACTCAGTCTGTTTACCATCATTACTAGTACCCTTAGATACTTTAGATTCTATAGAATCATCCCAAGTAACTTGGAATGCTTTCTTCTTTCCTTGATTAAATCTTTTCTACTGAAATTTCTATTTTCCATGAGATTTCTTCTTGTCAAAATTCTTTCTTTCATCCTTCTTTTGATATGTGCATTGGCTCTGAAAATGCCCATATCTGTTGCAATTGAAGCATTTTGTAGCAGATTGCTTCCCTTTATCATGACTTTTTCCTTTCTTCTAGAATTTTCTGTATTTTCTAATAATACAAGTGTAAAGTATCAATTTGTGCATTTTATATATGTTAATCATGCATGTTAAGGATTATAAGTCATCATTATATATGTTCTTATGAAAGATTACATGAAAATCATATTTTTAGACATATGCATGAATTAGGGATTAAATAGTTGATAATGTACAAATTTATCCTTTATCAATTAAACACCTAGTCAATAGCCCTTGTATTAGACATAATTCTTATAATTCTTCAATGTATGACTTTATATACATTATATGATTTCCAAATCACTTAAATATGATGTTAAACTAAAGAACTTTAAGTAATTCATGTATGTACATGTGAAAAAGTTGTAGACCAAAACCTTCCTAATTTGGCAACTTTCCATATATGGCAACTCATGCATGCATGTATACTATATTTGCATCATATGATTTATATTCAATGTATATGTGCATCCAACTTGGTTTTGAGTTTTATAGGTCAATAAATCATGAAATCAAGGTGGATCAAAGAGGAAAAAAATGTGGGCCATTGGATGCAACTTATTGGAGCCCAAGCAACAAAAGCCTAGAGTATTTAAAGTGTTTGACCACTCAATTATAGGCTATCTCCTCCTCTTCCAACACATTGAAGCCGGCGGTTCTAGCCATTCCAACATCTTCATTCGGAAAGTCCCATCTTCCCCTTGATCTTGAACAAGCTCCCTTCATGAATGGTGAGCTTTGACATCTTCCACTCCTCCTAGGAGACACCTTCTCTTCAATTCAGACGGCCATACGTTAGGATCTCCTTGGGCGTTCATCTTGGTGGATTGGGAGGCTTGTGTGATTGATTTGGAGTGGAGTAAAAGGTTAGGATCTTCAGGGTTGAGTCATCGAAAGCACCATTCTTAGATGTGAAAGCCAAAGTTGTGGGTCTTGAAGGCAAGATCTTGAGGACATGCACCATTCTTCTTCAAGGCAACCATAGAAGCTTCACTTGTATGTGCTACAAGTGGTGATAGCCCTGTGGAGCATCGATTTCAAGGACTTTGGGGAGTCATTGCTTGAAGAAACATGGAAAATTAAAAGGTATGATGGAAAGGAGAGATCCTCATACTAGTTTTCATGTTTTACAATTTTATATGTATGAGTATAGTTTGAGTATGTGGAAGAACGAAATTCTATCCATAAATATTTGTTTCAAATGTTCTAAATTAAAGATTATATATTGTTTTGATGTTAATTGATATAAGAATTGAGTTCATATCATATGTTTCGTGTGAATGATGGTGATGGTGTAAATTGTGAAGGTAGTTTTCCGTTTCTTAGATGGCCAGAATGTTAGTAGTTTTTCTTCGAATTGTATGCACTTGTTCGTCATCTTTAAATTTCTTTTTTGTTTCATTTTGTAAGTATAATGAGTTAGAACAAGTTTACAAAGTTTTAGAATTTTTTAGAATGTTTTTCGAAGCTTTTCGATTTTATTTTGTGAAGGTATCAGCGGTTTTGAGTATCTGTTGAGTGCTAATTTTGAGCTCGACGCCTGTGTTGTGCTTGCATCGTGTATTTTGTGGAATTCAGTTTTGTAAATTTTCCTTATTAGTGTAACGGATCTACTTTTAAGGTGCGCTTATTTTGTAGCATTTCATGAAGATTTGACGGAGATTTGATTTTTTCACCGAAGGTGCGTTTTTGGAAAGTTTCCATAACCGTTTGCGCCCCTTTCTTAAATAAGATATTGCTAGTGTTTTAATTTGTGTTAATCCACTAAATCACTGCCATTTGAAAGATATTCCGAGGATCTTTCCAACTGTTATTTATTCTGGATTTTTAAACGTTCAAGTTGGAAGTTATTGGAGTTAAAATTCGAGCATAAATTCTGTGATTTCCGGATTAGTACTCATTGATTTCTTAAATATCTTATCATAACTAATTGGATTTTGGGGTAATCTTATAAACTTTAATTGTGCTACGAATTTTGTATATTAATATTAAGTAATTAGAGTTTAATTATGAGTTAGTTTAATGTGGATATTTAATCAGATAATCATTTTAATAAATTTATTTAAGACAAACTCCTTGTGGATTCAACTTGTACTTACACATGCTTATTACAATGGGCACCGTGCGCTTGCGGTTATAAATTTAAAATTTGCACTTTTTCCGTTAATTTAACAACACATAAAAGCGTTACAACAGGCCAATTCTTTTGGAAACTTATTAACAAACTCCTCAAATAGTTGTTGAGCCTTTAGTGCAAGCTCCTTTTTCTTTTCAACTTTCCTTGAGGTTTCTCCTTCCTCTTCTTTCCAGTCCTTCAGTTGAGTCTCATAGGCTAATAGATTGCTAGTGAGATCTTCAAGAGTAAAAGTCCTCATATCCTTTGAATCTTGTAGGGAGGTAGCCTTAGCTTTCTAATCTTTATTCAGGTTTCTTAAGACTTTGATAACCTGTTCTTTCATGGGAAATTTTTTCTCGAGATTCTTCAGTCCATTAATTATCTCAATGAAACGAGAAATGAGATCAGTGATACTCTCATTCTCTTTCATTTCAAACATTTCATATTTCCTTAGTAGGATACTTATTTTTGTATCCTTCACCTCATTTGTTCCTTCATATGTAATTTCTAATGCACGCCAAGCTTCTTGTGTAGTAGAACAAGTAGAGATCTTGTTGTATATATCAGTTGTGATTGCACAAGTTAGTGCATTCATTCCTCTTGCATCTATTTGTATTTTCTTCTCATCTTCATCATTCCACATGTCTTCAGGAACATCTGGAAGTTGTATACCACAAACCATTGCTCTCCATACCTTCACATCCATAGATTTTAAAAAGTTAGTCATTTTATTTTTCCAAAAACCATAGTTATTGCCATCAAAGAGTGGAGGTCAGTGTACATGCTGATCCTCTACCATTGATCTCAGATTGATTAAATCTATTATAGAGATAACCTTGCTCTGATACCACTTGAAAGGATCGAATGGCACACTAGAGGAGGGGTGAATAGTGTCCAAATAAGATTTATTTTGCTTTTAAGAATTCGGAAGCTGTTGACACTAATGAACCCTGATTACTTGATTTTGGAATTAAAACTTGTAGTGCAGAAAGTAAAGAACATAAAGAGATTTATAGTGGTTCCCCAAACTGGGTAGTCCACTCCTCAAGGCCACAATCTCGAGAATTCCACTAAGTACTTTTAAGGCCAAGCACAAACCTTAAACAAGTTGCTTTTGCAGGCTAAGCAACAACCTTATAGATGTTTTTAAAGGCTAAACAAAAACCTCACACAAAACACCAACTTTGTGTACTCAAAACCCCAATCTTGAGCAAGTGAAGTATCACACTTCACTCTCTTCACCAAGGCCCTGACCTTGTGAAGGTATACTCACAACACCCTTGTGAGTTAATGTTTTAATACAAAAGAGACAATAGTTTAAAAATAGGAGTCACTAACTCAAAATGAAAACGACACACAAGACTAGATCAACTCCAATGAAGAGTTGACACGAAAGCTTTGAGGAGAATTCTTGATTGATCTGCAACTGTTGATCTTCTAGACTTTGTTGCAAACGAATCTTCAAAGTGTTTTTAGAATTACTGAGCAGACAATTTCTCCTTTCAAGTGTTGAAAAATTCTATGTGTGTGTTTTTCAGTTTTTCTGCAAAACCTTTTTATTTTTCTTTCGAAATTTGCATAGATGGAAAGAGTTTTGAAATGGTCAGATGCCTTAAGCAGTAATTCATTTTCGACAACCTTCAATCATAATAAAGTTGAGATCTGCAATCAAAAGTTGTCTTGCCACAAAGATTAGTCAATTAATAATAGTTGTAGTTTTTGTAAAAATAAAATCTTTAGAGGCTTTCAAAAAATCGAAGACTTAGAAAGATAACCTACCGAAAATCAAAATCATTTCGGATAGATAAAACTAACATTCCGAAAGACTACTTAAGTCATGTATTAAAATTGAAACATGTGTCCTTCAGAAATCGTGTTATAAAATATTAAAAAATAAACTATCCGACAAAGTGAACATGTTTCGGATACTTATAAAGATAACTCTCCGATCCTTAAGTCATTTCAGATAATTACACAGGTAACCTTCCAAAAAGTCACTTAAGTCAGAAAACAATAGAAAACTCAACCATCCGAAGCTTAAAATAGTTTTTGAACACTTACTGAAGATAACTCTTTGATTCTTAAGAGTTTTTGGATAGTTACATCGTAACCTTTTGAAAAGTCACTTAAGTCAAGCGATGAGAGACTAACACATGTCCTTTAGAAGAAAGTAACCGAAAATATATTAAAATAGAGAAACAGCTAACTCTCTAGAATAAAAATCTTAACTATCCATAACTAAAGGGATTTCGGAGACTTACCATAAAAAAATCATATCCGGACATAAAAAGACTTAACTCACCAAAGAAAAATACTTTTTGGATAGTTACTGATATAACTATCCAGAAAGCCAGGAGAGAGAGACTTAACCATCTGATTTGTCCTGTTTTGTTCGGTGACTTATAAAATAACTCTTCGATCAATACACTGTAGACAAAATAACCTACCAAAATCTAATTTAAAAGACTTTAAGTATATAGTAGTTAGCCAAAATTCATTTGAGTAAAAAGATATCTAACATATGGCAGAAATAATTAAACCACACGTTTTTCATCATCAAAATTAACTGATAAAATAATGAACTAACACTTAAGTATCTGAATTTTCTGTTATTTTAGAAAGTTATATTGTATATACTAGACAGTTTTGTTTTAAACGATTAAAAGAATATTTTATTATTTCCTAAAGTACACGTGTTGAAACCTAAATGCATACCTTAAGTGAATGATCAATAAGTTATCCGGTAACTATTCGAAATGCATTAGATAGTTAGGTTTGTAAGTATCCAAAATATCTGAACTCCTTAAGTTAGAATTATGCACGTGTTGAATTTAATTGCTTTATTATGTCTCATGTTGAAACTCTAACAGTTACGCTTAAGTCTTTGACTTTTACGCATATTCGTCCGAGAAACTTGAATAGTTAATGTTGAGTATTTTTGTTTTGATGATGTGTGCTGAATGAAAATAATCATATTTCCTCAATTATTATTGCTTGTGAAAAGAAATTAAAATCATCAATTAATACAAAAAAAGCTTACTGATATAAATACTTGTCTATATTGGATCTGAAGTTAATAACTAGTCCTTTCGTTGCATTAATTTCTCATTTAGCTAAACGTTAAGTTAACGTGTGTTTTTATTGAAAAGCATGATATGTTTTAATGTTATATCTTCTGTATCATGAACATTGCACGTTTAGACAACTCGTTAAGTTAGAGGCTTAAAGGTTAAAATAGGTCACGTGATAACTCGTTAAGTTATTGATTAAAAGAAGAGAAGAACTCGTTAAGTTAGTGTTATACACGTGGTGAAATTATAAGTTACGAATGTTGTATTGTATCATGTGAGGTGCACATGTTTAACTCGTTAAGTTAACATAACTAAACGCGTTGAGTTGCTATATTGAACACTAAGGCAACGCGTTAGGTTAGCGTTATAAACTTAAGTTGTTATTTTTGCACGTGGTAAAATTCTTATTATAAAAACATTTGTTTATTACTGGTTCGTTGAGTTATCATAACACAATGGAGATGGTTCGTTGAGATAGCATAACACCATAGACTTAGTTTGTGAGTTAGCTATAGTACTTGTCACGTGAAATAGCATATGGGGAACTCGTTAAGTTAGAAACGTTAAGTTATATATATATACTTGTGTTACTCGTTTAGTTAACATTAAAGTAACAACTTCTTATTACACTGATGAAAAATTTTTGGACGAGAAAGTTTATTTTCAAGAAATTTTTCAGAGATCTAGGAATGATGATTAAAGAAAATTCGAAATATAAACGTGGGTTAGAACGTTTGTGTTTCGATGAAGGAAAAAGAAAAGATGTAGAGAAGTGGAAAACTGGTTGTGGTTAAACATGAAGGATATGCATGAAATGAAGATACAATATAAAAGGTATAAAATTCTCGTTGATCAATTTATCCTTGCACACCAAAAAGAAAAATCTTTTCAAGGATCAAACCATCCTTGCACACCAAAAGAAAAATCTTTTTCAAGGATCAAAAACACCTCTTCGGGAAAAATCTCTCAAGTGGAAGAAAGTTCAGTGAAGCATAAAAAGGTAAGATTTTCGTCACTGAAGATTTGAAGTATCAGAAGAAAGCAAATTCAGTGAAGCATGAAAAGACAAGATATTCGTCACCGAAGAATTGCTGAAGAAGAAAAAGAAGAAGAAAGATCTCAAACAGGGATAAAAGTTTTAAATTCCACAAATTAGTTTTCTCTGTTTGTAGTTATGAAATTGGTTAGATGATACATGGTATCGAAATATAATTGCATCTACAATTTCTGAGGAGAATTGAATTGTATATTGTAATTGAAACCTTGAATAAAAATGATTTTATGAAAACAATGTCTCGACTTGTTTTTGAGTTTTAAAGTTTCAATTATATTTCAGAAAATATTAAAAATACACAATTCACCCCCCTCTTGTGTAGCCATACGATCCTACAAGTGGTATCAGAGCTTTGTGAATAATCTTTGATACAAAATCGATACCAACTTATTTAATATTATTGCTTATTCTACCTTCCGTGTTTTTAAATGGAAATTAATATCTGAGCATACGTTTAACTCTATTGATTTAAGGCTCAAGTTGTTTTAAAGTTTTTAGACTGTTTAAAATCAAATAGGTTGAAAAATCAAAGGTAAAATGGCTACTGGAAATGGTAATTTTTCTTTATATGAAGGCCAAAATCTTAATCGTCCTCCTTTATTTGATGGACTACATTTTGAATATTGGAAATATAGGATGACTATTTTTCTTCAAAGTATAGATCATAAATTGTGGTTCATGATTTCTAAACCATATACTCCATTAACTACTCCTTATAATACTTGGACAATTACTGAAAAAGAAAATGAAACTCTAAATGCTAAGGGCTTAAATATTTTATTTTGTGCATTGAGTTATGAACAGTTCAGTAAAGTGTCAGCATATAAATCTGCTTATGAGGTGTGGCATGCATTAGAAGTTTCACATGAAGGTACTTCTCAAGTTAAAGAGAAAAATAAACATGTTGATTCATAAGTATGAACTCTTTAAGATGCATGAAGACGAAAATATTTCTGAGATGTTTTCCAGATTTCTTGATATCATAAACTCTTTAAAATGTTTAGGAAAGAATTTTGAACAGAAGGATTTGGTGAGGAAAATTCTCAGATCCCTAAGTTCTAAATGGTCTCAAAAAGTAACATCAATTGAGGAATCACGAGATTTAAATGTTTATACTATGAATGAACTTATAGGAAATTTAACAGCTTATGAAGTTCAATTAAATGAATCACTAAGTCACAACAAATTAAAAATGAAGAAAGAAATAGCCTTCAAAATTAATTCAGATTCTGATATATCTACTAATTCTGATGACGATTTGATTTTGCTGACTAGGAAATTCAAGAAAGCATGGAAAGCAAGGAAACAACAAAGGAACAAAAATGATAAACCCTCAACGTCAAAATCAATGAATGACAAGAATTCTTCATCCAGAAAGTATCTATGTTACAACTGTAAGAAACTTGGACATCTTTCTCCAAATTGTCCTATGAGGAAAAATGGAAAGCAAAGTAGGACAAATCAGAAGAAGACGGCTCAGAAAACTTAGAAAAAGTTTTACAAGAAAAAGGCTTTGAAGGTTACTTGGGATGACACGTCTGAAGAGTCTGAATCTGAGGAATCAGCATCAAAATCTTCACATTCAAAAGGAGAACAAGAGTTAGAAGACGTTGCTCATGTGTGCTTCATGGTAGATGAGTCTGAGGTAATATCTGATCCTGAAAGTCATTCAGATTTCAACTTTGATGAATTATTATGTGCTTATCATGCATTATTACAAAAACTTAAAGTATGTAAACTAGAAAATAAGAATATTAGAAAATCTTCATCCATTATGGAAGAAGAAAATTGTTTCTTGTCTACTACTTTAGAAAAGTTTAAATGTGATAATGAAAATCATGCTAGAGATTTGCAAAAATTTAGATTTAATGAATGTATCTTGCATAAACAAATACAGAATATAAATGCTGAAATATTAAAGATAGAATCTGAAAATGAAATGTTGAGAAACAATATAAATGAACTTGAATTAGAGATAGAAAAATTAAAACTAAGAGAGCAAGATTTAAATTTTACCTTTGAGAAATGGAATTTAAGTCAAACTAAGTTAGATAAACTAACTAGTACCCCTGCGGTGTCTTATAAATTTGGCTTAGGATTTGATTATCCTGAATATCCTAAATCTCAAGCCAATAAAGGATTTATTAGTTGCAGTTCAAGTAAATCTAAGACTAAAATTCCTTTTATTATGAAACAAGGTAATAAATATGTAGAAGTAGGTACTTCAAGGGATGAATCATACAGTAATAATATAAATCAATGTGATTTGTCAAATTGTACTTCTAACATGACTATAAATGTTTCTAAAAATCTTGTTTCTTGTTCTGGAAATTCAGTTTCTAATGTTTCTAAAATTTCAGACAATTGTAGTAAATTGAAAATTCAGAAACCTGAGCATGTAATTCAATACATTGGTATTAGACTAATTACTCATTCTACATGTGATAAAACTAAAAATTCTTGTGTAGAAAAAGATTTTGTATGTACGGAAAATTTTAATACAAGTACAAAATCTTGGTATGAACTTACTGAAATGTATAAGCATGACCAAAATAAATTAACATCTGATAAAAATATGTTTGGTCTTGATTCTACATCTGAAAACAAAAAGAATGATTGCAAAAGCAATAATGCTATATGTGAGTATGAAGCTAATGATAAATCAATAGTACTTACAACTAATAAGAATATAAATGATAATGTTAAAGAATTTTTAAACAAAAAGAAGAAATATGCGTTTAATGAACTTGGTCCTCAACAACATTGGGTACCAAGAAAAAGTTTTTCTTAATTTGTGTTGCAAGAGGAAACAACATCAAAATGAATCTTGGATAGTGGAGCATCAAGTCACATGACCGGATAGAAAAGTCTATTACAAAATTTTACAAATACCATGAAAGGAAGTGTAACATTTGGAAACAAAAGCAAAGATAAAATCATAGGTATGGGCAATGTTCAAATAACTCCTACTTGTGTTATTTCGAATGTACTATTTGTAGAAAACCTAGGTTTTAATTTGCTGAGTGTCATAAATGGATAAAGGTATATTTTTAAATCAGGAAAAATATGCAGATGAAATGATTAAGAAATTTAATTTTAATGATACAAGGATTCGAGTAACTCCTATGAGTACTACTTTAAGGTTAGATATTGATGACATAGGAAAATCTATAGATCAAAGAAAATACAGAAGTATGATTGGTTCTTTACTTTATTTGACTGCTAGTAGACCTGATATTATGTTTGCTGTGTGTGTTTGTGCTTGATTTCAATCTAATCCTAAGGAATCGCACTTAATTGCAGTTAAAAGAATATTTAGATATATATAAGGAATTAAAAATTTCGGACTATATTATTCTAAGGATAGTTCAATAGATCTTATAAGATATACTGATGCTAATTTTGCAAGATCTAAATCTTATAGAAAGAGTACCAGTGGCACATGTCAATTATTGGGAAATAATTTGGTGTCATGGTTTAGTAAAAAGCAAAACTATGTAGCACTTTTTACTACAAAAGTTGAATATGTTGCTGCTGCACTATGTTGCACTCAGATTCTATGGACAAGGCAAACTTTAGAAGATTTTGGATTATCTTATGATACAACTGAGATTTATTGTGACAGTAGTTCTACAATAAATCTTTCTAAAAATCCTGTATTACATTCAAGAGCAAAACATATAGAGATTAGACATCATTTTCTAAGAGATAACGTAATTAAAAGAAAAATTAAATTAGAATTTGTGTCTAGTAAAAATCAATTAGCTGATATATTTACAAAACCTCTAGACGAAAATACATTCTGCAACATTAGATTAAATTGAGGTATTTGTAGGCTATGTGATGTGTAAAATGCTTAAACTCCACATAAAAAGATAAATATTATTGATGATGTTGTTCACCTCATAGATATTATATACTTATTATAAATATCTAAAGTAATATCTAAACTGCTGCTTAAGATACTATAAATTTATTGTAAAATCATAGTAGTATCTTATTGATTTTAAGTAGTTTATCAATTTTAATGGTTTTTACGATTTTAAGTGGAAATGTAAATGAAAAAATATTAAATACTTCTGACATTCTGAAATTTTGATTAAATGTTTTCTTTGAATCAAGGAAAATGCATATGATCATGCATAAATTTGACTTAATTGATTAAACTTGTAGAATAAGTTATATGTAACTCATCTTAAACTATTAATCAAAAGTTTAAGCTTATTGAAACTGATTCATATTCTTAGTACAATCATAGAAGTAAAAATTGTATGAGATTTGTATTTTATTGCATCTGTATTAATGGAATACATATATTCTGTGCTTAAAATGAAAAGTGCTTACAAAGTAAAAATCTTTGAGAGTTTATTGATTAGTTTGATCACGGGCCTTTTGTACTTGAGCAAATAGGTATGTAAGGATTATTGTCCTGAAAAAGGATTCTTTAAATCTGGCATCCTAAGGTCCTGATCAGATCTGAGATTGTTGACTGAAAGCTCATTACACGGGTACATTAGAAAGCTCTTGTATGATTCAAGCTTTTCAAACTAACTTTTAAAGAAAATTATCAATATTTACTGTTTTGAAAAGAAAAAGTTGTTTCATTAATTACAGATATCTTTGAATCGCATATAGTTTATACCAATATGACTACTGATTTATTGAATCAACATTAGTACTTTTGAAAATGTTTATTTGAGATACATTCTTTTAGTCTCCTTGAATTAATCGAATTGAGTTCAAAGTTGTGTTTTGATTCATATATAGTAGGAATTGATTTTGGAAATCATTTTTGATGATGTCAGGATAACAGAAGTCTCTGAAAAGAAAATGTAAAATTATAGTTATACTTAACATCTATTGTCACTACAAGTATATTTTGTATTTTGATTGAATATATTTGAACTATATTTGTAGGGGGAGGATTAACAATGTCGAAAACAGATTAATATAATTTAGAATACAAATCTTAGTTAATCTGAATTAATGTCCTCTTAAAATCTTGATGAAATAATTTAAAAAGACAAATAAACTATTTTAGATTCAAAGGACAAAATGTTCAAATAGTTTACAATGTTCTCAAGATAATGTTAAGTTTAGCATGTATGTTGTTTTCGGAACATTTTAGTTGGAAGCATCCGAAAATTATTGTGTACTAACTAGACGTTATGTTAGATAAAGTAATGTGTAAAACTACCTCTAGACAGCATTTTACTCATTAGGTTGGTTAACTCAACGAGTTATACTTGAATATTTTGGGTACCTTGATTGAATAAACTTTATTCAATATTTATTTAATTTCTAAACCCGACTTCTCTTCACGTTGAGTTATACGCCTAAAAACCCTATTTAAACACTTATTATACGGGGACTTAAGTTATTTGTAAACTTTGTCGAGAAAATCTTTCCCGCTTGTTGCTATTACAACCTGCGACGATGGTCTCCAAGTTCTACAAAGGTCGTGGCAGAGGAAAAGGCAAAAGCAGAAGAGATGCAAAAGGAAAAGAAATAGAGAATGATGAAGTTCCACGTACTTGGTTCAAGAAAATATTTCGAGTAGACAAAAGGTTAGCAGAACTTTATAGAGATTACTTCTTTCCTTAGGGAATATTAGATGAAGTTAGACAAGAACTTCAACATACTGATGCAAATATTACATACATGGGTATTCGTAGTAAATTTGATAGAGAATACAGAATGAAATGTGTTGAGATTGCATTTTTGGAACAGTATGCAAAATATTTGGAAAAAGGTGTAGGTTCATCAAATAGAACTCCTCAAACTCCTATAAATGGTACAAGACTACATGCATTTGAGGAAGAGCATGAATCAACTGTCCCTACTCCTTTATATTCAAAACAAGTAGAATCAGATATTGCTGTAGACAAAACAAAAGTTGACAGTCTTCGAAAGGCTGTTGCAATAGAAAGTGCCTTAGAAGAATTAAAGCAGAAAACTTTTATGGAGCAATTTGAAAAGAAAACAGCAATACTTAAAAAGGAGGAACAAAAATGTTATAGAAGAAGGAAAGTTAGAAAAATTATGTCTAAGGAAACAAAGTCTATTGAAAAAGCAAAATCAGATGAAAATTTATTTCCAAAGGACAATCTATGTCTAGACATTGTACCTTATTATGCATCTGATAAACTCATTAGTTCCGAACACACTGAAACTAATAAACTAATAAAGATAATGAAACTTTATTTTCCCTTGCTAGAAAACTTGAGAAGAAATCCAAGTCAAATATGAGCTCAAGTTTTTCTATTAGTACAAGTCTTGATGATGCAGAAATTGACAAATCAGAGCATCAGGCACCTGACATTGAACAAGTTATTGCAAATATAATTGACAATGTTGAAGTAGTAACTAGTTCAAAGGCTGAATTATCTAGAGTAGCAGATATTGAAATTGTTAAGACTCTAGAAGAGCTAAAAGTTAACCAGCCTTCTACGGAATCTATAGAAGCAGAGTTTGAGAATTCACAACATGAATCAATGGAATTATCTGTTGAACAAAATGAACAATTACAGATAGATACACCAGTTGTAGAATTTGTGGAAAAATTGTACTCCAAACATTCTATAGAGACTAAACAGATGAATGTTGCGCATATTGACAATGTTCCTAACATTGTTGAAGCTGAAGAATCAAGCTTACCTGAGCAGCTTCAAGATAATATTTTGGAAGAGGAACAACATGACATTCATTTTGAAGAAGAGGTTCCTGAAGATGAATTAAACTCTGAATCACGACTTTAGGTATCACCTTCTTTGTGTACAATATTAAAAATTCAAGGTAATGCAATTCATTTTAGATCTAAAGAAGCATTGCAGAAATACAATAATCTGATTACATGTCAGATTCTGCATGCTCGTCCAATAAAATTCAGAAATTTGATGGAAATAAGAGATCTGTTTGAGTTTCAAGGCCTCATTAAATTCTTGCTAGTAGGAACGAAATGGAAGCAATACATAGAGCTTATTGCAGCTTTTTATAGCAATCTGGTCAAGAATGGAAATTTTCTAAAAACTCAAATAAATGAAGAGGAGTTTATGTTGTCTCCTGAGTTAATTTTTGAAGTTTCAGGATTAAAGAATGAAGGTGTTGTTGTTACCAACAGATTTGACATAATAAGACAATTGGAATGGAACATTCAGTCTTTATCAAAAATTCCAGATGTATATTCTGAAATGAGTTTAATGGAAAATCTGAATGCAGAGGCAAGGTTTATTGCAAATATATTGCATGCAAATTTATTTCAGAGAGTTGGACACAATTTGGAAGTCAGCAGAAGCTGTTTATATGCAACTTATGGCCTGCTGAATAGAATTCAAATAAATTGGTTTGATGTTTTTATGTCTCAACTACACCATATGAGTTCAAAGTTATTTTATGGTGATGTTGTATGTAGAATCCTTGCAAGCCAATTGACTTTATCTAACTGGCCCTCTGAAACTAAAGGCATGAGAGCATTTAGTGTCAAAGATTTGCAAAAATTCCAAGCCATGCATAAACCTCAACGACAATAACAACAACAACCTGATATAGACCATATACAACAACAACAATAACAAAGTTATTTAGTTCAAGCAGAATAGCAAACCTAGCTACCTCCTGACTTAGATGTAGTGCTTAACGACATCAGAAATGATATTAGGCATCTAGGAGATAAAATATGTAATGCTATAAGTGATATACTTAGGAGGGGTTTCTGAATACAAAATGTAATGTTTGTATTACTTGTTTGATTTGATTGAACAATACATTTTTCTGTAAATGTCTTCAATTATTATTCTTGTTTATAGAAAGAGTTGTTGTAATTATATCTCTTATATATATATATATATATTCTTTGTAATTATCTTTTTGATTAAGGACAAAAAGGGGGAGAAATATTATAAAGAGATGATTATGATCTTAATTGCATATATATATTATAAAAGGAGATGCTATTTAAATGGTTATTGTAATCTGATAGATGATAATTAGAAAACTGATGCTTATATAATTATTGGCATCTGAGAGTTTTAGTTCTGAGAGGTAAAATTTACACAAATAATAGAAATAAGCTTAAGTGAACTTAAGTCAACAAACAAGTTTGTTGAATTAAAAGTTAACCCAACGAAGGTGCTTTGTTGAGTTAAACATATTTCATAATTGATTTAATATGGTTTTGTCATCATCAAAAAGGGAGAGATTGTTGAGTATTTTTGTTTTGATGATGTGTGGTAAATGAAAATAATCATATTTCCTCAATTACTATTGCTTGTGAAAAGAAATTAAAATCATCAATTAATACAGAAAAAGCTTACTGATATAATTACTTGTCTGTATTGGATCTGAAGTTAATAACTAGTCGTTTCGTTGCATTAATTTCTCATTTAGCTAAATGTTAAGTTAACGTGTGTTTTTATTGAAAAGCATGATATGTTTTAATGTTATATCTTCTGTATCATGAATAGTGCACGTTTAGTCAACTTGTTAAGTTTAAGGCTTAAAGGTTAAAATAGGTCACGTGATAACTCGTTAAGTTAGTGAGTAAAAGAAGAGACGAACTCGTTAAGTTAGTGTTATACACGTGGTGAAATTATAAGTTACGAATGTTGTATTGTATCACATGAGGTGCACATGTTTAACTTGTTAAGTTAACATAACTAAACGCATTGAGTTGCTATATTAAACACTAAGGCAACGTGTTAGGTTAGCGTTATAAACTTAAGTTGTTATTTTTTCACGTGGCAAAATTCTTATTATAAAAGCATTTGTTTATTACTAGTTCGTTGAGTTATCATAACACAACGGAGATGGTTCGTTGAGATAGCATAACACCACGGACTTAGTTCGTTGAGTTAGCTATAGTACTTGTCATGTGAAATAGCACATGGTGAACTCGTTAAGTTAGAAACATTAAGTTATATATATATATACTTGTGTTACTCGTTTAGTTAACATTAAAGTAACGACTTCTTATTACACTGATGAAAAATTTTTGGACGAGAAAGTTTATTTTCAGGAAATTTTTCAGAGATCCAAGACTGATGATTAAAGAAAATTCAAAATATAAACGTGGGTTAGAACGTGTGTGTTTCGATGAAGGAAAAAGAAAAGACGTGGAGAAGTGGAAAACTAGTAGTGGTTAAATGTGAAAGATATGCATGAAATGAAGATATAGTATAAAAGGCATAGAATTCTCGTTGATTAATTTATCCTTGCACACCAAAAAGAAAAATCTTTTCAAGGATCAAACCATCCCTGCACACCAAAAGAAAAATCTTTTTCAAGGATCAAAAACACCTCTTCGGGAAAAATCTCTCAAATGGAAGAAAGTTCAGTGAAGCATAAAAAGGTAAGATTTTCGTCACTGAAGATTTGAAGTATCAGAAGAAAGCAAATTCGGTGAAGCATAAAAGACAAGATATTCGTCACTGAAGAATTGCTGAAGAAGAAAAAGAAGAAGAAGAAAGATCTCAAACAGGGAGAAAAGTTTTAAATTCCGCAAATTAGTTTTCTCTGTTTGTAGTTATGAAATTGGTTAGATGATACATGGTATCGAAATATAATTGCATCTACAATTTCTGAGGAGAATTGAATTGTATATTGTAATTGAAACCTTGAATAAAAATGATTTTATGAAAACAATGTCTCGACTTGTTTTTGAGTTTTAAAGTTTCAATTATATTTCAGAAAATATTAAAAATACACAATTCACCCCCCTCTTGTGTAGCCATACGATCCTACAGTTAACTTAATATTATTATATTTTTATGAAAGACTTAAACTATGACAATAACTATTCTAGTTTGTCGTATAGTTATGTGCTTTACTACTCATAAAATTCGAATAGTTATCATAAGTTTTCGAGTTTTTCTCATTTTTACTTAGCAACTAGTTATTTTCTTTACACGAACAGTTACGCTAAGTCTTCTGCTTTTGTCTGTTGTAAAACTCGTATAGTTATTGTAAGTATTCGAGTTATTTATCAGTAACGGATCTTATATTTCTGATTTTAATGATTGAATTTGTTTATCCGTTTATAAACTTGAAGAGTTATAAATGTTTTATTGACAACTTTTCGTGTTTCTACCTTGGTAAAATCCTAGTTTCACAATCTTTACTTCCACTAAGTTCTACAGTGAATAGCGAAGATTAATCGACAATGTCAGGACGTGGACGAGGACGTGGTAGAATGGCCAAAGTGTAGAAAAGAGAGATGGAACTTTAAAAGATAAAAAATGAAATCAAGGACATCTACTCAAGGTATACTTTTTCTAATGAAGTACTACATGAAATTCGAAAAGTTGTTCAAGATGAGAAAAATTTTTGTTGGAAATTTATTAGAAACTATGTTAAAACACAGTTTAGACTAAAACAAACCAAACTTTCTACGTTACAAATGTGGAAACGAACTTTACAGCCTAACCTTGTAGTTGTTACAAGTTCTAGACAAGTACTTGAAAAATCGGTACAGTCTATTACTTATTATGGAAAGAAATGGGGACCAATGATAGAAAATGCTAATAGGGAATTAGAATCTTTGTATTCCCAACATTATTTTCCCCTAGCTATTTTAGACGACATTCAACAATTTATTGATGAATAGAAAACTGCCATTTGGAAAATGGGCCTTCAAAGTGATGGACAAAATGTTTATCAACTAAAAATGATAGAGGTTGAGAGCTTAAAACTCTATATTCCATTATTACAACCTAAGCATCATGGTGAAGGACCATCAAGACCACAAGTGCCTTTAATAGGAGAAATTAAGAAAACTTTAGAACCTCCTAAACAACCAAAAACACTGTAGACATATAGTCGGAAAAAGAAGAAGACATTAGAATATTTTAGACTAACTGTAGGTGTAGTAGGCATATTGCAGCAAAGAGAAGAATCTTTGAAAAATGGAAAACTATGTTCCATTACACAAGCTAGACAGGATTTTGTTTTAGGAATCCCAGTAGATGTGACAAATATCGAATTACAAGCATACACTCTAAGGTATTGTGTCACATTAGTGCATAATGTTTCTTTTAATACAACGGACAATTTTTCACATCATGATGCAAGCCAACATTCTTTTCCTACGAAAAGAGAACATGTAGGAAATTTAGATGATATATATATAGATGATATCAATTTTGATGACATAAACACTAAGTCTATGAATTTTGAAGATATTTCATTTGAAGAGGAATGTATAGATATTCTTTCTCTTATTGTATCTTGGATAGAGACTTTTGATTTTTGGTATAGTTGCTTATACTACATTTTATACGTGTGGTTATGTCTGTTACAGTATATAGTATATTTATTGATAAATGTATATAATCAACAAACTACACAGTTACAAATAGAATATAACACTGCCAATGTCTCAATTATAGTAATTTCAGAAGTACAAGATGATTCTATTACACAAACAAGTATAGAACATTCTTTCATATAGAGATAGTTGTTGTATAGATCAATCATAGAAATAAATGTTGCTGATAGACAGAATAATATAGAGACTGTTGATATTGATATGTTTCAAGAAAATGAAATAGAGGAAATTCAGTAGATTATTGATATGACAATAACAAATATTTCAGACATTTATACTAGCTTTGATAGAAATTCAACCAGTTTTGAAAGATTTGAAAAATAGATGTTGCTGATAATATTGAAATAAATCCTAGATCAAAACATCATGACAGGAAAATACCTAATCTTGAACAGAATTTAAATGACAATACATTGTTATGGTTCGGAACTCGTTCTTGTTATGAAAAATTTCAGACATATAAAACTTTTACAATTTTATATTCAAGACCAGTTAAGTTTGAAGGGATGACACATATACAAGAAATGTTTAAATTTCAAGGCTTGTTGACTCTACTTCCACAACAGCCAAGCCATCTTGTTATACTAGAAATTATAAGTTGTTTTTACTCAAACTTAATAGTGGAAGAAGGTATTCTTGTTTCCAATATACAAGACTACGATATATATTTAACTCCAAAATTACTTTATTAAGTACTTGGTCTGAAAAATGATGAAGTTAAATTATCAGAAAGAAAACAGGTTTATTAATTAGGATGGGACATTAAAAGTTTAACCAAAGATTCGACTGCTAACAATCCAATGAGATTACTAAATGACTTAAATGGCCAAGCACATTTTATTGCAAAAATACTGTATGCTTCACTCTTTCAGAGCTTTGGTCGTGGTGCAGAGGTTGGCAGATGCTGTCCTTATACTACATATGCATTAATTAACCATATACAGATGAACTAGTATGATATTTTTGTTTCTCATATCTTAAACTTGCAGAGTAAATTATTTTATGGTGACACACTTTTGAGAATTGTGGCAAGTAAAACAGATATTACACCTTGGCCATAGAAAAGATTAAAATCAAGATCTTTCTCTACAAAGGAACTACAAAAATACCAAGAAGCAGATACACCTATCATTTGATGACAACAACAACAATAGGATTGGCAAAATCAGTCACAACAACAATAGCAACAGTCGACACAGTTTTCAGAACAACAACAACATATAGATATAAATATAGGTATACATACAGATACACATACAGATTTACATACAAACATAAATACTGAATTTTTACAACAACCGTCACAAGTTTCACAAACTGATTTAGATCAAACAATAGTTGATCAGATAAACAGAGTAAGTACAGAAATTGCAAGGTAAATTTCAAATACTCTGATCAATATTTTTCAAAGACAAAGAGGCTTGTGATTATACAAATTATGTATTGCATGCTTTATTTATTGTAATTTATTACCGAAAATTATTTATGTACAGCAATCGCATTATGTAAACTGTTTACTACATTTAATGATCATATACTTGTTTTTGATAATTTATGTTTAAAACAATTTTATTTAAATAGTTTATGCTTATCCACGAAAGTTATGAATGTTTATAAATGTCTTTTTGAACGATATATACTTAGCAAGTTTTTCTTCCTTACATTTTATTTACCTTTTTATAATGCCAAAAAGGGGGAGGGGATAGATTATTTGACTTATTAGGTTTTGACATCATCAAAAAGGGGGAGATTGTTAGGAATTTTGTTTTGATGATATATGCTTTATTAAAGTTTTTAAATAAGTCTAAATAATATTTTCTAAGTATAATAGTCATGTAATTAAATGTTGACAAGTTATCGGAAAGTTTCATTTAAAATTTTGGATAGTTATCTTTCAAATAGTTAGATTTTTGAATGGTAAAAGTTTTTGTATAGTTAGAATTTCAGATAGTTAAACTTTCGGATAATTAATGTTTCGATTTAGTCAAAGAGTTATGTTAAAAGTTGTATAGTTAAGTTATCTGCACATGTGTTTTTAATGTTTTAAGTTGTCACATGTCTTCCATGTGCATTGTGTAATGAAAATTGAAGAGTTAGATAACTGTTCGAGTTTTTATATGCATGGATAGATAACTGTTCAAGTTTTATAAAATGACTAACGAATAAAAAAGTTTTCTATGTTCAGTCACGTGTTTTGCGGATGCAAAAACTCGAAGAGTTACAGATAAGTGTTTGAGTTTTTACAAGACTTAAATGATAAGTGTTTGAATAAAATGAAGACTTAGAAGATATTCTACAAAACTCTAGGAAGATAAAAGTTTCAGTGAATCTACGAGTGGAGATCGTGGAAATTCAAAATGATAGTGGAGATCGTGGAAATTCAAAAAGATAGTGGAAATCGTGGATTATAGATTAAGTGGATGAACATATTGAATGTAAAGTATCAATTTGTGCATTTTATATATGTTAATTCATGCATGTTAAGGATTATAAAGTGTAAATATATATGTTCTAATGTGGAATTACATGCAAATCATATTTTTAGACATATGCATGAATTAGGGATTAAATAGTCAATAATGCACAAATTTATCCTTTATTAAATTAACACCTAGTCAATTAGCCCATGTGTAGATATAAGTAATTTATATATTGATTTCATGCATATCTTAAAAGAATTATCATTAAGATATGAAATCAAATAATCCTCAATTGAGCAAGCAATATATTATGCACATTTCATTTTTGCTTTATAATCTAATAAGAATTTATGTGTAATGTACATATGCATTTAATGTTATCTTTTGAGTTTTTGATAATAGGTGAGAACGTGGACCCTTGGATTAAATCATGGGAAATCAACAACTCATGGTCGTCCAATTCAAACTGCAAATCAATCAATCAATGATTAAAACTTGCCTAAATTAGAAGGTCTTAATTGAAAGGAGTTTGAGATATTTCCACAGATGGACGACAATGGAAAGCAAAAGAGGATGGTTGGCCAAAGGAAAGAGCATCCTCCTCTTTCTCCTCCATGCAAGGGCAAGAACTCCAACTCCAATTTTCCTCCATCCTCCTCCATCCAAGATTTTGGAAGAGTTTTCCTCCAAGATTGGTGAGCTTAGGCGCCTTCCCCCTCATCTTAGATGGCCTCCTTTTCTCCACTCCAAGCCAACATACGGAAGGATCTCCACAGGTGAATTTGGTGGTATTGGAGGCATGTGTGCAACATTGAAAGAGCTTGAGACATGATCTTCAAGGTGAGGTAATTAGGAAGCATCAAAGTTGAAGAGGAAAGCCAACAAATCCATGTATCTTGGAAGTAGATTGAGGACGTGCAACCCATTTTCTCCAAAGCAAACATAGGCAGTTCCCTTTGGACATGACTTGCAAGTGATGACAGCCTTGTAGGGGAGTGGACAAAGTTGTTCATCCTCAAATAGGGATCAAATGCTTGAAGAGAAGTGGATGAATTAAAGGTAAAAGAGAAGGGAGAGATCCTCATACTTGAATATCAAATTTTCATATCATATGTGTATGAGTATTTAGGTTTTTAATTCATTTGTTATGTGCACATGTAGTATGTTATTTAAATGATGATTTTGTTTAAGAATATTAGTTGTTTTACAATATATTTCGTAGAAAATGGTTACTTCATGTGAATGTTGTGCATAAAACTAACTCTTAACCCTTGTGAATGCGTGTATATCCTATTTGCTGTAAATTCCAATGCATGTTCCATTTTGTTATATGTTGTATGACTTGATTTCTCTAAGTTATATGTCATGTTATAGCTTGTTTTGTAAGTATTTCAAGTGTACGATATGTATGTAATTCTTTTGGAATTTTTTAGAATGTATTTATTCGGTTTTTCGATTATTCTTTCGAAGGTAGCATCTGCTCTCTTTTACTAGCCGAGTGACAGAAATTGTGCTCGACGCCTTCATGTTACCTTCCTCTTGTGCATTTAGAAATGTTTTTCTGTAAATTTTCCTTATTAGAAAAATGAGTTATCTTTCAAGGCGCGTTCATTTCATTGTGTTTCGTGGAGATTTGATTGAGTTATGATTTTTACACCGATAGTGTGTTTTTGGAAAGTTTTCAGAGTCATTTTGCGCACTGTTCATGAATCTGACTTTGGCAACAACCTAGAGTGAGTTAGTCCTACCTATTTTAAAGATAACTTTATGGCCTTTCCAACCAATATTTTCTTTGGATTTTTCAGTGTCCAAGTTGGAAGGAAAAAGAGTTAGAATTTGGACTTAATTTTTGTGATTCTAGAGATGTGAAATAATGATTTTCTTGAGTTTTCAAGCTATCAACTCTAGGAATTAATAGGTTTTATGCTACCTTTGAAATATTTATTGTATTTTTGTAAATTGTAACTTGATTACACATGGTTAGAGTTTTAATTACAAAATTAATGGTGTGGATGTTTTATCGAACAATCATTTTAACAAAATTATTTAAAACAAACTCCTTGTGGATTCGACATGTACTTGCACATGTTTATTACAATGGGCATTGTGCGCTTGCAGTTATAAATGTAAAATTTGCACTTTTGCCATTTAATTTAACAACACATAAAAGCATTACATTGAACATGAAGTCATAGTTCGACTATTAATAGAGAGTACGAGCTACATTACAATGAGGATCCCTAATCTCAAAAACCAAGTCTGAATATTCAATCCGGATCCCAAACTGAAAAATCAAGTCTAAATATTCATATCTAGAAAAGTTCTCCAACATCAGAAGAAGTTTGAAATTCCAAGTAATTTCAGAAAAGGAGCTACAAACGTAAGAAGTCTGGAAATTCGACAATTGGAGAAGAAGAGATATAGAAGTTGAGCAAAAAGAAGGAAAGGAGCTACGTGCATAAAGATCAGGTTTCATACAATTCGAAATTAGTTTTGAATAAGGACTTCATTTTCTATTTGAATGTATATCGGACATTACTATATCAAAACCGTCATGAAGGGAATTGAGTTGAAAAGATATTGTAAATTCTTTCTTTAAAGTTTATAAAGAATAGAATTTTATTTACGAGTGTTTTATGCTCTTGTTTTATCTGCTAGTAATTTTAATTACTAAAGACACAATTCACCCGCTCTCTTGTGATACAATGATCCTACAATATTTTATAAGAACTAATATAATTGCTAGATTTGGAATACCTAAAGCTATTATTAGTGATAGAGGAACTCATTTTTGTAACAAACGTTTTGAAGCCCTAATGAAGAAATATGGAGTAAACCATAAAATTGCAACATCATATCATCTGCAAACAAGTGGACAAGTAGAAAGTGCAAACAAACAAATTAAGTTAATCTTAGAAAAAGTAGTAAATCCTACTAGAAAAGATTGGGATAATAGATTAACAGATGCACTTTGGGCTTATAGAACTGCTTATAAGACAAGTTTAGATATGTCACCTTTTAGACTAGTATATGGAAAAAGTTATCATTTACTAGTTGAAATTGAACATAAAGTTTATTGGGCATTAAAAACTTTGAACACTAATTTAAATCAAGCTGTTGAAAATAAGAAAATGTAATTGATTGAATTAGAAGAATTTAGGAATGAAGCTTATTCGAAAACTGTAAAAGAAAAAGAAAAAATGAAGTTCTAGCATGACAAGAGAATTATTCCAAAATCTTTTGAAATAGGACAAGAAGTATATCTTTACATGACTAGACTTCATAACCATCTAGGAAAATTAAGATCTAAATGGGTAGGACCTTACATAATTTGAAATATTTATCCCTTTGGAGCAATTGAAATTGAAAATCCTAAAAATCAGAATATATTTAAAGTAAATGGACAAAGACTTAGACCTATTCTGAAGATTCCAAAAAGTTCCTTTGGAATTATAGAAGAAGTAAGAGTAGATGACTACTTGAACTTTACTTCATAAGAAATAGATATTTGTTTTGAAAAAAAAAAACTTATTTTAAATATCACAGTTCAATCGAAAGAAATTATCAATTTTACCAAAACATATATTAAAAGAAAAAATATTGTTACGGTCGCACCAAAAGGATCCATTGATTTGACCGAAATATAAAAAATACAAGTTTATATATATTATTTTAAGTAAAAATGTAGTTTAGAATGTTGAAAAATTAAGAGTCGATCAGACTAGAAATTCTTCAGTCTTGACCGAAGTGAAAAATTATTATTATAAGTATTTTTATTAGTTATAACTTTACGGGAGGTCCGTTGAGTTACACTTATCTCAACGAACTTACTCCTTTAATTCTAGGATAAGTAACGAACTTACTCCATTGAGTTAACTGTAACTCAACGAAGTACTGTAGTTAAGTCCACAAACTTAGTTCGTGGATTTAATCGTAACTCCATGGAGAAGTGGATGAGATAGCGAGAGTTTGCATGGGAAAATGACCCGATTACCTGCCTAAAACTTAGGGTTTATTATATACTAAAACTTACGATTTGGGAGCATTATCTACGGAATCATTTAGAACTTGGAATAGTAAAAATCAAAGTGATTCCGTTCCATTTCGTCACACCACGAAGTTAAGATGACGCCAAAGTTCTAGGAGGAAGTTGACACCACGAGATTTCTTAGAGAATTAGAAGAATGGCATACAAAACAAAAGATCAGGAACACAACTTGAGAAAAGGAACTACAAAAGGTAGAATCTAACATCTTCTACTAGAGAAAAGTTTTAGTAGATTTAGATATAAGAATACCTCAGATTGTGGAAATAAGAATTAAAGTAGCAATAAAAGTTGTTGTGAATAGAGAAAGAAAAATTAGACCAAACAACGAGGTTACCCTAGAGTTGATCTAACACAAGTCACGATTATGGTTTACAAGACATATTGCTTGACATGCCTAGTGGGAAATCAAGGAGCAACAGAGGAAGGCAATTGAAGAACTAGCAGCAGAAATGCCAGTAGCAATAGTAGAATAAGCAGGACCTTCAGTTCCACCACCTAAACCATTAGAAAGGGTGGTAGTTATGGGGCCTTCTACTAAAGAAGAGTTGAAAGAATTTGAAGAACTAGTTCAAGTTGGGAAAAACCAAGGAGAACCAAAAGATTTGGTAGTAGCTAAAGCACATCTGGTGTTTGATGCACTTCACAAAAGGAGGGCTGTAGAAAAGTTGAAGGCCCAATACAAAGTTAAAGTTGAATAGCATTAAGAAGCCACTGCCATACCTATTGTAAAAGAAACTGAAGTTGGTCCTTTGAGACCAGTAATTATAGAAAAAGTAAAATAGGAAGAGCCAATATCTGTGGCTCGAGGGCCTATAGAGCCTATTTTTGTAGATTTAATCTCAAAGGAAGAAGAGGAAGACCAAGCACAACTAATTAGAAGAAGGAAAGGAAAAGAGATAGTGCATGAAGCTCAAGCAGAGATTAAATCTAAGCTTAAAATATCAGTAGGGCCTAAAGAGCCTATTTTTGTAGATTTACTATTCGAATTAGAGGAGGAGCAAGAGCAACAGTAGCAAGAGTAAAGAGTAAAAGAAAAATAGGCTGAAATCAGTCTACAGCCTATACAAATAGAAGAAATAGTTAGGGTAGAATATACTATGCCCGTGACTCCATCCCAATCTACCATAAAATCAAAAAGAATAGTGACAATGTAGATTGGTAGTCAAGAGGAAGAAGAAAGAGAAGAAGTTGAACAAGTACATACTGAACAAGAAGGAAATGACTCAACAGATTCCACTAAAGAGGGAGAGACTTTTCAATAAATTATTGAAAGAATTCAAGAAAGAAGAGTGGAGAGTTCTACTATTTCTCCACCATAGATAGAAAGAGGAGTTGAAATGCAAGAATCTCTAGATCATTTCCAACAAATTCAAGTTCAGTATTTTGAAGAAGAAATTCAAGAACAAACCCCTCTAGAGCAACAAATCCAAATTCGTAACCTAGTTGAAGCAATAGTTCTAAATGAAGTATACTTTTGGAGTTAGGAAGTATACAACAAATATCAAGAAAGTAGGGGTTATGATATTATATATAGTAGACCAGTAAACTAGGATGACATAAATGACATTAAAGAATTATTTGAGTTCTAAGGTCTACTGCAAGTTATTTCTCAATAGAGAGGGCATGCTATATATGAAAATTTAGTGCCCTACTTTTATGCCAACTGTTTAGAATGAAAAAATGCATAATATTAACGGTTAAATGATGGTTATTTGCATAATATTTAGCTTATCATATGAGAATTAAGCCATTATGTTATAATTGCATTGTTATATGCTTTAACGAAGGAATCTACATAATTTCAAGGAATTAATGTTAATTTAGTACATTTCTGAACTGTCGGTGAGTTACAGGCTTTGAAATTCTTAAGTATCTGAATTTTCTATTATTTCAAAGAGTTATATTGCATGTACCGGATAGTTATGTTTTAAATGCTTAAAGAATATTTTATTATTTCCTGAAGTACACGTGTTGAAACATTAATGCATGACTTAAGTGAATGTTTAATAAGTTATCTCCAAGCTATCCAAAATGCATCTGAGCATCAGATAGTTAGGTTTGCAAGTATCCGAAACATCTGAACTCGTACAGTTAAGTTATTTGCACGTGTGTTTTTATTGTTCTAAGTTGTCATGTGTTTTTCATGTGCATTTGGTAATGAAAATCGAAGAGTTAGATAACTGTTCGAGTTTTTATACGCATGGATAGATAACTGTTAGAGTTTTAAAATGACAAATGAATAGATAAGTTTTCTATGTTTAGTCATGTATTTTGCAGGTGCAATAACTCGAAGAGTTACAGATAAGTGTTCGAGTTTTTACAAGACTTAAAGGATAAGTGTGTAGGATCGAATGGCTACACAAGAGGGGGGGTGAATTGTGTTTTTCAATAGTTTTGATTATAATTGAAACTTCAAAAATAAAAATAAGTCGAGACACTATTTTAATCAAATCATTTTATTCAAGGTTTCAATTACAATATACAATTCAATTCTCTTCTAAAATTGTAGATGCAATTATATAACGATACCATGTTTCATGTAATCAATTTCATAACTACAAATAGAGAAAACTAATTTACGGAATTTAAAACATTTCTCCCTGTTAGAGATTTTTCTTTTTCTTCTTCTTCATCTTTTTCTTCTACAATTCTTTAGTGACAAATATCTGACTTTCTTTGCTTCATCGAATTTGCTTCCTTCTGATACTTCAGATCTTCAGTGATATAAATCTGACTTTTTTTGCTTCACTAGATTTCCTTCCACTTGAGAGCTTTTCCCTGAAGAGGTGTTTTTGATCCCTAAAAAGATATTTCGTTTGGTGTGTGTTTAGAATGAAAAAGTGCATAATATTAACGGTTAAATGATGGTTAATTGCATAATATTTAGCTTATCATATGAGAATTAAGCCCTTATGTTATAATTGCACTATTATATGCTTTAATGAAGGAATCTACATAATTTCAAGGAATTAGCGTTAATTTAGTACATTTCTAAACTATCGGTGAATTATAGGCTTTGAAATTCTTATGTATCCAAATTTTCTGTTATTTTGGAGAGTTATGTTTAATGTACCAGACAGTTATGTTTTTAACGATAGAAGAATATTTTATTATTTCCTAGATTACACTTGTTGAAACTTCAATGCATGACTTAAGTGGATTTTCAGTAAATATTTGCTAACTATCCGAAATGCATCTAGGCATTGGATAGTTAAGGTTTGTAAGTATCCGAAATATCTAAACTTGTTAAGTTAGATTTATGCACGTGTTGAATTTAAATGCTTTATTATGTCACGTCAGATGCACATGCTTAACTCGTTAAGTTAGCATAACTATACGCGTTGAGTTACATGAATACATATTGAGAATGAAAAAGTGCATAATATTAACGGTTAAATGATGGTTAATTGCATAATATTTAGCTTATAATTTGAGAATTAAACTATTATGTTATAATTGCACTGTTATAAGCTTTAATTAAAGAATCTGCTTAATTTTAGGGAATTAATGTTAATTTAGTACATTTTTAAACTATCGGTAAGTTGCAGGTTGTGAAATCCTTCAGTATCTGAATTTTCTGATATTTTGGATAGTTATGTTTAACATATTGAACATATATCGGATAGTTATGTTTAAATTACCGAACAGTTATGTTTTAAAAGAATATTTTATTATTTCATGAAGTACACGTGTCGAAACCATAATGCATGACTTAAGTGAACTTTCGGTGAGCTATCTATAACTATCTGAAATTACAGCTAGGCATTAGATAGTTATATGTGTAACTCTCCAAAATCTCCTTTTATTTATAAAATAGTTGTGAACACGTGTCATGTTCTGGGAAAGTGACTTAAGTGGATTTTCGGTGAGTTATCTCTAACTATCCGAAATGCATTTGAGCATTGGATAGTTAGACCTGTAACTCTCTGAAATGTTTCTTTTATTATTAAACTGCTGCTGACTCGTGTCGAGATCTGGTAGATTTACTTAAGTTATATATCAGTGAGTTATCTATAACTATCCGAAATGCATCTAGGCATCGGATAGTAAAGTTTGTAAGTATCCGAAATGCACCTGAGCATCGGATAGTTAAATTTATACACGTGTTTTATAGTTAAATCAATGAAGCAAGTCTGTTGAGTTATCTGTAACTCCACGGACTATTTATTTTCTAATATGCCACTATAGCGGTTGTAGAAACAGGACAGTTGGAAGGAAAAACAATGATCGCACGTATCGCGCAAAGAGAAGAAATCATCGTCGTTGATATGAATGAAGGAAATCCAACTAACTATTCAAGCAGAAGCAGTTACCACTGAAGAAATATAAAAGAAAAGAAGTAAAGAGGTGTGTGATCGATGGGTGTGGCCAGTGTGTGCAGAGGAGGATTAGCATCGACAATTCTCTGAAGTACCACACCAACCATCATCACCACCACCATAAGCACCAATGATCAGAGGTCTATGAGAATACTTTCCTGATGTTGGGTCGATTCTGAGCCAAACACAATGCCTGACAACCACTGTGAGGAGTGATCGCGTCACGGGAAGAGAAGCCATTTTCACCAAGCGCTAACTGATATCTCAGGAGATCGTAAAGCTTCTAGCCTTGGTTTCGGGTTGATGCCTGTATGCTGAAGAGGAGATCATTTTGCAATTCTAGACTCGTGATTATATAGGGAGAGGAGACAGAATTGTAAGTGGTTTAATTTTTAGTGGTGTAATCGTGTCGCATGTAGTGACGGAAGTATTTATTGTCGACTGAGATTACTTTACATTTCACCTTTCGCTCATTTCCATGTTCATATTAAAACAAAAATACCAAAAACAATTTATATGTGTCTGTATTTTGTATTTGAGTGTTGTGTTGTTTGTGTTGTATCGTGATTAATGTTATCTTTATCAGTGTTGTGATTATTTTATGTTTGTTTTAGTTTTACAGTTTACTGAAATTGGTTCATTCAAAAGACTTAAAGATTTTAATGGTTACTATTTGAATTATTTGAATGTTAGTATGCTTAATGATAAATCCAGTGTTTACTAACATTAAAGAGCTTAATTGATGTTATTTACAATCTGTGGAACCGCCCAATGGTTGGCCGAATTCCTTTGTAAATAGTAGTATTAAATTGGAAAGATAGGCTCATAGAGTTAACTTAAGTCCACAAGGTTAGTCCATTGAGTTAGCCCTAACTTAACGAACTTTGTCCGTTGAGTTAACTGTAATTCAACAGAGAGCTTATTGAATATATAAATTTGATTGTTCAAAATGGAATAGTTCTCAATTCTTAAGCAATTCCCTGTGGGATCGACCTGTACTTGTACACTAATATAGTAGACACTATGCACTTGTAGTTAAAATACAAATTGGAATTAAAATCTAATTTGTGTGAAAGGTTGTTTGTTTACTTCTAAAAAAAAAGGGAATAGGCATAAAGATAAATTAACTAAGTAAAAACAGAAGTTAACAAATCCAAGTTTTTTTGGTGCGTTGCTGGAGATCCAAACAAGTTTTCTGGTGTCGTGCTAGGTAACCAAACAAGTTTTATGGCGCCGTTGCCGGAGAATTAATATAAGCAACTGTTAGAGCTATTTCGTTTTAATAGCCAAAGTGTTGTGTGTTTTCTTCTGTAATTGAGAATATGGCATATGCTTATGCTCAAAGATTTCTGAAACCTGTAGTTACCATATGTGAATTCTGCAATTTTGAAGGTCACAACATTTCTAACTATTTGAAACTGAGACGTTTGTAGATGGCTAGATCCCATGAACAACAAATGAATTATCCTCAATATAATAGAGCCGAGTATGAGAATCCTATAGTTTACCCAACTGATGGTCAGCATAAAATGTGTAATATGTTGAGAGACATTGAAGTTTGGGATAGGTATGACAGAATGGAGCATAGTATAGAGCAAAACCTGGACAAACTAAAATACTTTATGTGTCAGCAACAAGAAGTCAACCAATTAAACTATAAGGAAGCATATTTAGAACCTAAAATAGATATAATTTATGAAACTGAAAAAACCATAATGAAAATTGATTAAAAATTGAATGCAATGAGATTAGATGATCTAGAAAGAAAATTAAAAGCATTGGACAAATATACAATAAAAATACAAGTTATGCAACAGGACAATGAAAATTATAATGTTATAGATCTGCATAATTTGTAAAATATACAGCAAAAAGAAAATATTAATGCAAGAGAATTTAAAGAATGCACTTTAAAACTAAAAATAATTGAAGATCATAATCATGAAAATGATATACAAAAACATCATGAGAGTAACGAAAATCTGCAAGATGTATGTGTAACATTAAGATCTAGAACTGATATACCACCAAGAACTCAAAATGAAAATAATATGAAGGTGGATAAGAGTAAAAATCAAAACGATAATAAAAATGTAATAGCTAAAAATCTAGAAATCACTAAAGAACAATTTAAATCTGCTAATGAAGCTAAAAATGATCAAACAAATCAAACGAAAGAAAAAGAATCTTTTAAATCACAATCTTTAGCACCCTATCTTGAAAGATTACAACAAACAATACCTGAAAAACAAGAAAAAATCAGAGAAATTTTTGAAAAAGTACAAGTTAACATTCCTTTGTTAGATCTATTGTAGAAAATGCCACCTTGTACTAAATTTTTGAAGGATTGGTGTACTAAGAAAAGAGAGCGAAAAGTTCTTAGGAAGGTCTTTTTAACTAAGCAAAGTAGTTCCCTATTTCTGCCACAAATTCCTAAAAAGTTATCTGATCCTGGAATCCCTATTATATCATGCACCATAGGAAATACCATTCTAGAAAGAACCTTAATAGACTTAGGTGTAGGTATAAATGTTATGCCAAGTGATATATTTGCATCCTTAGGATTAGAAGGCTTAACTCCTACTAGTACTGTTATTCAATTAGCTGATAGAAGTATAAGATACCCTAGAGGAAAAATAGAGGATGTCTTAATTAAAATCAAGAATTTTATATATTCTATTGATATTGTAATTTTGGATTCCCAACAAATTAAGCATAAAAATAGTGATACATCTTTAATTTTGGGAAGGCCATTTTTAGCAACATCAAGGGCTGTTATAAATTGTAAAACTGGAGTAATGAAGTTATCATATGGCAATGAGGATACTCAATTAAATATTTTCAAACTAGAAAGGTTTAAGGAGTTAGAAATGTCCTTATATACCATAGACTTTTTAGAGGATGAAGGAGATATGTTAGATGATGTGATTCAAGAAGAATTAAATAGGCAAATCAATTCTGAAACTTTAGAGGAAAGTGAAAGCATAAATATAGAACGAGATCTAGAAGAAATTAATTTAGAAAATGATGATGTTCAATTAGGAGTTCTAGCTTTTGATGGGCAACATTTAGAATTAAAACCTTTACCTCCTAAATTAACCTATATATTTCTAGAAGAGAAATGAACCTGTCCAATCATTATTGCTTCAGATTTAAAAGAGGATCAAATAGCTAAATTAATAGATGTAGTGAAAAGTTATAAAGAAGCAATAGGATGGACTATGACTGATATAAAAGGATTAAGTTCAACTTTATGCTGTCACCACATATATTTAGAAGAGAATGCTAAACCTGTTGGAATTCTTGAGAGGAGATTAAATCCAAACCTTAAAGAAGTAGTCAGGAAGGAAATAGTGAAATGCTTAGATAATGACATAATTTATCCGATTTTTGATAGCTCGTGGGTTAGTCCAATCCATGTAGTTCCCAAGAAATTAGGAATAACGATTATTAAGAATGAAAGTCAAGACTTGATACCTACAAGAATTCAATCAGGTTGGAGAGTATGTATAGACTATAGAAAGTTGAATGTTGTGACTAGGAAAGATCATTTTCCCTTACCTTTTATAGATTAAATGCTGGAAAGATTAGCAGGGAAAGAATATTTTTGTTTCCTAGACAGGTATTCAAGTTATAATCAAATTCCAGTAGCATTAGAGGATCAAGAGAAAACAACTTTCACTTGTCCTAATGGAACTTATGCTTTTAAGAGAATGCTATTCGGATTATGCAATGCACTAGCCACCTTTCAAAGGTGTATGCAAGGCATATTTACTAGAATGATTGAAGATTTTTTAGAAATATTTATGGATGATTTTACTGTATATGGCAACTCATATGAAGTTTGTTTAAAAAATTTAGACCTAATATTAAAACGCTATGTGGAAAAAAATCTGGTTTTAAATTGGGAAAAATGTCACTTCATGGTTAAACAAGGAATAGTCTTAGGGCATGTTGTTTCTAAGAAAGGGTTGAAAGTAGATAAAGCTAAAATAGAAGTAATTTCTAATCTACCAGAACCTAAATCAGTAAAAGATATTAGATCATTTCTAGGACATGATGGTTTTTATAGAAGATTTATTAAATACTTTAGCAAAATAGCTAGACCTTTAACTAATCTATTAAAAGATGTTCCATTTGACCTTGATAAAAATTGTAAGGAAGCATTTTTCAGACTTAAAACTAGCTTAATTTCAACTCCTATAATTCAAGCACCTGATTGGAGCCATCCATTTGAATTAATGTGTGTTGCATCTGATTTTGTTGTAGGAGCAGTGTTGGGACAGAAGATAGAAAAATCTCCTAGAGTGATTCATTATGCAAGAAAAACCTTAAATGATGCTCAAGTTAATTACACAACTACTAAAAAAGAACTATTAGCTGTTGTGTTTGCCTTAGAAAAGTTTAGATCATATCTGATTGGAGCTAAAGTAATAGTATACACGGATCATTCAGCTTTAAAACATCTAATAGCAAACAAAGAAACTAAGCCTAGATTGATCCGATGGATATTATTATTACAAGAATTTGATCTAGAAATTAAAGATAAAAAAGGTTGTGAGAATGTAGTAGCAGATCATTTATCAAGATTACAAATAGAAAAATCAAATATTGAAATTAAAGATAATTTTCCTGATGAACAAATAATGACCATCAGCACTAATGTTTAGATTTAAATGAATTTTGATTAGAATGATGCATTAATGACATAGATTTAACTTTATTTCAGTTAGTAGAATGAAAAAAAGAAAAAAAAAAGCAGAGAGGTACTTACGAAGAGTAAACTTAGAGGTTGCTAAGTGTTAATTCAACGAAGTAAGTTCGTTGAGTTAAGCCTAACTCCACGAGGTTGGTAATATAATATAAGGTCACTTCGTTGAGTTATCTGTAACTTAATGAAGTTAGTCCATGGAGTTAGCAACAGTAACCAATAGTGTTCCGTTGAGTTATCTATAACTCAACGAGGTTAGTTCGTGGATTAAGTAGAACGATTATTCTTTTAACCACGAACGAAACTTCGTCGGTTTAGCGGTTACCAAAATTTGAAATTAATAACGGTACACGTACCCATAAAAATAGGAACCACGATGCACGTTGCAAGACACGTTCTTGCAACGAGATTTATTCACTTTATGGATGTGCATTATATATATAAAGCAGAATGTTATTTACGAGATACCAGCACTTTTAAAAGTAAGAAGAAAAGCGTTGGAGGAACTGGAAGGAGAAGCAACTGATTCGACTTCCTCCGTCAACAAATATTTACTGAATGGAAAGCTTTAGACTAGTATGTAATTAATCTTCTGCTATTTATTTATGAGCACATGGACTCATTGTCTAAGCATTAAACGATTAGTAAGAACACCTACCCAGGAATTTTCAACACAAAGGAGTACTGAAACATTTTCTAAACTAGACTTTAACGAAATTCTTTGGGTGTAGCTAACCTTTCTTTAAAAGAGAACATAGAGATGGCTGCTCTAGTAGAAAAACCATTAGGAGAAATTCTGTATACTAAATTAGTTGATGAACCTTCATGTATTTGATTGCCATACTTTGAGGGAGATAGGTTTGAACTGAAATCTAATTATATTAGTCAATTGCCACATTTTCACATATTAGAAAGAGAGGATGCCTATTATTTCCTTAGAGAATTTAATGAAGTTTGTCAAATGATGAAAATGACGAACATGAGTATAGATGCTATTAAACTTAGATATATCCCTTTTTCTTTAAAAGACATAGCTAAGAGATGGTTATATACTATGTTGCCTGATTCAATTTCTACATGGACTGAATTTTGTTTCGTTATTCTAGAAAAATATAATCCAACACATTAAACGATTAAAAAGAAAAAAGAAATATTAATGTGTACCCAAAAATAGGGTGAATCATTCTGGAAATATTTTGAAAGATTTAAAGATTTACTGACTCAATGTTCACATCATGCAATGAGTAAAGCACAATTAATAGGTATAATTTATGAAGGCATAGATGTTTCAACGAAATCTTTATTAGAATCTACTTGTCAAAATGGATTTCTAAAACTTTGTAGTGAAGAAGCATGGGCATATTTAGAAAACTTTGCAAAAAGAACTACATAGTGGGAAAACTCGGCTGAAGCTATTGTAGATAAAAAAATATTGCCAAGAGGAATGCATGAAATGGATTCAAGTACTATGCTTGAAGTGAAATTAACTTAATTAACAAAGAAAATAGAAGAGATATCATTAAATCAAAAACTAGCAGAAAAGAATGCAAACATAAATGATTTAGATATTATTTATGTTAGAAACCAGAAAGATAACTTTGGAAATTCTTATAATCCTAATTGGAGAAATCACTCAAATTTATCTTGGAGAAACAACAATTTCCAAGGAGGAGAAAATGTAAATGAGAAGAATATAAGTTATGAAGCATTACTTGAATAAGGATCTAGAATAGAAAAATTAGAAAAGATAATCCAACAATGGAAGTTAGACCTACTGGAGGATTGCCAATACAAGCAATACCTAACCCTGTCAATAGAATTGTTAATGAAATTGATACCTCTTCGGGGAGGGTAGCTGAATGAAGCAGCATATCTGAAGCAACTATCTGTATATATATGTTTTTATTTATAGTTAATAGTATCATAGAGTTAGTCCTTAACTCAACGAACTTAGTCCATTGAGTTATGCCTTAATTCCACGAGGGTGTGCAGTAGTTATGTTAATTTTTGTCTCTACTAAATTTTTGTTTGTGTTATACAGAATCGACAAATGGAATTGATGCAATTACCGTTGGATGAACTAAGGGAAATACTGAGTAACTTGTTAGCTAAAGATCTATGCAGGCTGTGTTGTGTATCAAAGGAAATTAAAGACTGTATTGAAGAAAAATATTTTCAGGGACTACAAGCTGCAAAAATGACTAAGATTAGAGATGGATTCATATGGAGGTCATTTAATCGTAGTTCAATTAACTATGAATATCTGACTATGGAAGAAACTACTGGAATTCCACCCAATACATTAGAAGGAATAGATCATATTATGGGGATAGATGAAGGATTAATCATATACAGGACGAGACCAAGGTATGCAAATCTATTACCTGATATTTTGATAAGAAATCCTATAACAAAAGAAGAATGGTATATAGGAAGACCTAATAGATATGAAGTACCAACTGTAAATTGTGGGTCAGCTTTAATATTTTTTAATAAAAATTCTACAATTCCTGAAAAATTATATTATCAAAGACCTACAGGAAATTGGGGTGAAGATTTATGTTTAAGTGTGTATAATTTTCTAAATAGATCTTAGACTGAAAATATTATGATATATCTAGGACAGAAATCATTAATTAACAACATGCATGTCAAACTTGACGGATATGTATATCTAGTCACAGATATATCAATAGCATTTGGATCTGATGTATACATAGTGAGCATAGACAGTTATGATGAATATATAGAAATTTTACCTATACTGAGAGAAATAGCTAAACCACCATCTGCAGAATTTGATAAAATTCAAATAGGAATATGGTATAATGAATATGATGATCCTACTTTATGTCTGATAAGATGGTGGGATGAATTGATGAAATTTCAAATATGGATTATGGATGACATAAATGAATGGAAGTGGGAAGAGGAATATGTTGAAATAGATGTAGAAATAGAAACTACTACATTACCTTGGAACCGAAAAGGATCCCTTTCTGCATTTCATATCATTAATGGTAATACACTTGTATTTGGAATTTGTAATATATTACACGTTTACAAATTAAGAAGGAACAAGAATTGCATTAAAACAGAAATAATAGCAAGAAGAATTATGCCTAAAAAGTTTGCTTGGACTGACACGTTTACTTCATTTGTTTCTACTTTTCAATCATGTTCTTAAGTTGTGATTTTGTGTGTTTGATGTTGTGTGTATTCTGTATTTATTTTATAAAAGAAAAAAAAAACAAAATATCAATCTAGTTTGGTGGTATCTGTGTTGGGAAACCAACTGGCTTGCTTGTGAGCCACAAGAGGCATAGGAGCCTGGGTTCCACACAAGACACTGATTTATCAATATCTGTTAAATGTTATTTTGTTTTATATTCTACTTTTATCTGTGAATGAAAATTTTTCAAAATCAAAAATCAGAATATGTAGAAGGAGATACAAACAAAACAAGGTATGTAGCTGATTAGTTATCCTGAATTTAGATTTAAACTCATTCGTTGAGTTAGGTGCTAAATCAACGAAACTGTATTCATGCCTGCTACAATTATTGTATTTATTGTCAAATCTTTTACATTGAGGACAATGCAAAATGTAGGTATGGAGGGGAGGTAATTAAAGTAACAACCATGTAAGTTTGTTAATTAAAGGAATTAAAATGGTACTGCAAAGTTTTGTGGAAAGTGAAAATTTTTATGAACTTGCTGTAACTATCCGATAATTGAGATTGTAAATTTTTTTTTATAAACTATAACTACTTGAATGTTGTATTTAGAAGGCTATATTAGATGCTATAGAATTTACTATTTATGCTAATCTAGATATAGTATCTTATGTTTTTTCTTAATTTCATGAGTTTAACAGTTTCATGATTTTAAAATGAAATCAGAATGTTTAAAGAAAAAATTATCTGAAGTCCTGAAGGAGCTAAAATGTGAATTCTAGATTAAATGAAACACATATGATTAAAGATACATTTAATTTAACTGATTAAACTTGTAGAATGATTTATGTGTAGATCTTATTAAACTACAGAAAAGGAATGAGCTTATTATTATGGATTCATATTTTCAGTAAATGATAGAAGCAGGACTATATGAGATTGGTGATTACTGCATCTGTATTAATGAAATAGGTACATATACAGTATGTGATTAATGTTTTGTTTTGTTTTTGTATTTTGTAAAAAAAAAAAAAAAAACTTTGAGAGTTTATTGACTTGTTTGATCACGAGCTTTTTGTACTTGAGCAGATAGGTATGTAAGGATTGTTGACCTAAAAAAGAACTCTTGAAATCTGGCAACCTAAGATCCTGATCAGATCTGAGATTGTTGATTGAAAGCTCGTTACATGGGTACATTAGAAAGCTCCTATAAATTGGTCTGCAGTTTTTGTCTCCAAGCTGAGAACAGTAAAGACGAAATTGTTTTATGGAGATTTGATTCCATTGCTAATGGTGGATTGTATCAATTTCATTAAATGGGCATCAAAAACGATCAAATCAAGAACCATTTCAGTGAAAGAGTATAGAAATTTTGTAGCTGCAGAGATTGCTGTACCTTTTGGAGACATTACAGGAGCTGTAGAGAGAATTAATCAATTAGAGCAATAATTAGAAAAACTCCAGAAGGAAGTAGATGAACTTAGGAATAGAAGCTAATTGTATTGTTCGTCTACTTGTATATAATTGTATGAAAAATATCTGATTTGATTGTACTGTAATTGATTCATATTAATGAATATATGTTTTTCAGATAGACTTTTCATCTATGTTTTAAATGTGGAATGAGGAATAGATTGAATGTTATATAATTTGTGGAACATTATGAATGAATGTTTAACAGATTTACAATTTACTGAATGACAAGATAGATGCTTGCAAATTTCTACATGTTGCAAGGTAAAATGTAAATCTTGCATAACATAAAATGACCTGTAAGTTAAATATTTATATAATGTTCAGATTTAAACGAATTTTGATTAGAATGATGCATTAATGACATAGATTTAACTTTATTTCAGTTAGTAGAATGTAGAGAAAAAAATAGAGAGGTACTTACGAAGAGTAAACATAGAAGTTGCTAAGTATTAACTCAAGGAAGTAAGTTCGTTGAGTTAAACTTAACTCCACGAGGTTAGTAATATAATATAAGGTCACTTCGTTGAGTTATTTGTAACTCAACGAGGTTAGTCTGTGGAGTTAGCAACATTAATCGACTTTGTTTCGTTGAGTTATCTGTAACTCAATGAAGTTAGTTTGTGGATTAAGCAGAACGGTTATTCTTTTAACCACGAACGAAACTTCATCGGCTTAGCGGTTACCAAAATTTGAAATTAATAGTGGTACACGTACCTATAAAAACAGGAACCACGATGCACGTTGCAAGACACGTTCTTGCAACGAGATTTATTCACTTTATGGATGTGCATTATATATATAAAACAGAATGTTATTTACAAGTTACCAGCACTTTTAAAAGTAAGGAGAAAAGCTTTGGGGGAACTGGAAGGAGAAGCAGCTGATTCGACTTCGTCCGTCAACAAATATTTACTAAATGGAAAGCTTCAGACTGAATCAACAAATGGAATTAATGCAATTACCGTTGGATGCACTAAGGGAAGTACTAAGTAACTTATCAGCTAAAGATCTGTGCAGGCTGTGTTGTGTATCAAAGGAAATTAAAGACTGTGTTGGAGAAAAATATTTTTAGGGACTACAAGCTGCAAAAATGACTAAGATTAGAGATGGATTCATGTGGAAGTCATTTAATCGTAGTTCAATTACCTATGAATATCTAAATATGGAAGAAACTACTGGAATTTCACCCAATACATTAGAAGGAATAGATCATGTTATCGGGATGGATGAAGGATTAATCATATACAGAACCAGACCAAGGTATGCAAGTCTATTACCCGATATTTTGATAAGAAATCCTATAACAAGAGAAGAATGGAATATAGGAAGACCTAATAGATATGAAGTACCAACTGTAAATTATGGGTCGGCTTTAATATTTTCTGATAAAAATTCTACCATTCCTATAAAATTATATTATTGGAGACCTACATGAAATTGAGATGAAGATTTATGCTTGAGTGTGTATAATTTTTTGAATAGATCTTGGACTGAAAATACTATGATATATCTAGGACAGAAATCATTAATTAACAGCATGCATGTCATACTTGATGGATATATATATCTTGTCACAGATATATCAGTTGCATTTAGATCTGATTTATACATAGTGAGCATAAACAGTTATGATGAATATATAGAAATTTTACCTATACCAAGAGAAATAGCTAAACCACCATCTGTAGAATTTGATAAAATTCAAATAAGAATGTGGTATAATGAATATGATGATCCTACTTTATGTCTGATAAGATGGTGGGATGAATTGATGAAATTTCAAATATGGATTATGAAAGACATAAATGAATGGAAGTGGGAAGAGGAATATATTGAAAGAGATGTAGAAATAGAAACTGCTACATTATCCTGGAACCGAAAAGGATCCCTTTCTGCATTTTATTTCATTAATGGTAATAGACTTGTATTTAGCATTGATAATATATTATAAGTTTACAAATTAAGAAGGAACAAAAATGGCATTAAAACAGAATTAATAACTAGAAGAATTATGCCTAAAGAGTTTGCTTGGACTGACACGTTTATTCCATTTGTTTCTACTTTTCAATCATGTTCTTAAGCTTTGATGTTGTGTGTTTAATGTTGTGTATTCTGCATTTATTTTTAGAAAAAAAATGAAAAAAATGTTAGTTTTCATTTTAAGTTATAAAAGAAAACAAAAACAAACTATCAATCCAGTTTGTTGGTATCTATTTTGTGAAACCAACTAGCTTGCTTGTGAGCCACCAAAGGCATAGGAGCCTGGGTTCCACACAAGACACTAATTTATCAATATCTGTTAAATGTTATTTTGTTATATATTCTGTTTTATCTATGAATGAAAAGTTTTTTAGAATCAAAAATCAGAATATGCAGAAGAATATACAAATGAAACAAGGTATGTAACTGATTACTTATCTTGAATTTAGATTTAAACTCATTTGTTGAGTTAGGTGCTAAATCAATGAAACTGTATTCATGCCTACTACAATTACTGTATTTATTGTCAAATCTTTTACATTGAAGACAATGCAAAATGTAGGTATAGGGGGGAGGTAATTAAAGTAACAGTCATGTAAGTTTGTTAACTAAAAGTTTTGTGGAAATTGAAAATTTTTATGAACTTGCTATAACTATCCGATAATTGAGACTGTAAAGTTTTTATAAACTGTAACTGCTTGAATGTCATATTTAGAAGGCTATATAATAGGCTATAGAATTTACTATTTATGCAAATCTAGATATAGTATCTTATGTTTTTTTTCTGAAATTCATGAGTTTAACAATTTCACGATTTTAAAATGAAATCAGAATGCTTAATAAAAAAATTATCTGAAGTACTAAAGGAGCGTGTAGGATCGTTTGTATCACAAGAGGGGCGGTGAATTGTGTCTTTAGTAATTAAATACTAGCGGATAAAACAAGAGCCAAAACACTCGTAAATGAAATTCTATTCTTTTATTTCAAGACAGAATTTACAATATCTTTTCAGCTCAATTCCCTTCTTGACAGTTTTGATACAGTAATGTTCGATATACAATTCAAATAGGAAAACAAAGCTCTTATTCAAAACTAATTTTGAATTGTATATAACCTGATCTTTATGCACACAGCTTCTTTCTTTCTCTTTGCTTAGCTTCTATATCTCTTCTTCTCCAGTTGTCAAATTTCCAGACTTCTTACGTTTGCAGCTCCTTTTCTGAAATTGCTTGGAATTTTGAACTTCTTTTGATGTTGGAGAATTTTTCAGAATATGAATATTCAAACTTAACTTTTTAGTTAGGGATCCGGATTAAATATTCAGACTTGGTTTTTGAGATTGGGATCCTCTGTTGTAATGTAGCTCGTACTCTCTATTAGTAGTCGAACTCTGTTGTCTTTCACCTTCAACATGTTCATCCACTTGATCCACAATCCATAATCCACATACTAATTTTCTCTTTAATCCAAATTACTTTCTATTTTAATTTTCACTTTCTCCACTAACATTTTGAATTTCTACGATCTCCACTTCTTAGATTCACTGAAATTTTATCTTCCTGGAGTCTTGTAGAATATCTTCTAAGTCTTCGATTTAGTTGAACATTTATCCTTTAAGTCTTGTAAAAACTCGAACACTTATCCTTTAACTCTTCGAGTTTTTACACCTACAAAACACGTGACTAAACAAAGAAACTTATAAAACTCGAATAGTTATCTATCCATGCGTATAAAAACTCGAATAGTTATCTAACTATTCGATTTTTCATTACCGAACGCACATGGAAAACATGTGACAACTTAAAACATTAAAAGCACACGTGCCGATAACCTTAACTATACGAGTTTTTAACATAAAGTATTCGACAAAAATGAAACGTTAACTATCCAAAAGTTTAACTATCTGAAACGTTAACTATCCGAAAGTTTAAATATTGCAAATCTAACTCTTCAGAAATCTTTAATTTATCCGACATAAAAATAAAACTTTCTGATAATCTGTTAACTATTATACTTAGAGAAATATACTTAGAGAATATTATGTAGACTTATTTAAATACGATAATAAAGCATATATCATCAAAATTAAATACCTAACAATCTCCCCCTTTTTGATGATGTCAAAACCTAATAAGTCACATAATTTATAACTCCCCCTTTTTGGCATTATAAAAAAGTAAACAAACTATTTTCTCCCCCTTTAGGAAGTTAAGCAAGTTAAATGTAAGGAAGGAAATCTTACAAAGTATATATTAATCAAAACGATAGTTTCAAACATACATAGGATTTATGGATTAAGCATAAACTGTTTAATATCATAAATTGTGAAAAATAATCACGTAACATTAAAATTAGTAAACAGTTTACATAATAGTTTTGGTTACAAATTACAAAAAATAAATCATGTAATACATAATTTGTATAATCACAAGCCTCTTTGTCTTCGAAAAATATCAATCAGAGTATCTGAAATTTTCTTTGCAATTTCTGTACTAACTTTGTTTATCTGATCAAGTAATGCTTGATCTAAATCATTTTGAGAACCTTGTGATGGTTACTGTAAAAATTCAATATGTATGTCTGTATCTATACCTGTATGTATTTCTATATGTATACCTTGTTGTATATCTGTATGTTACTGTGTTTCTGTAAATTGTGTGGATTGTTGCTGTTGTGGCTGTGACTATGTTTATCGATCCTGTTGTTGTTGTTGTCAGAGGACAAGTATATCTACTTCCTGGTATTTTTGGAGTTCCTTTGCAGAGAAAGATCTTGACTTTAATCTTTTCTATGGCCAAGGTGTAATATCTATTTGACTTGCCACAATTCTCAAAATCATATCACCATAAAATAATTTACTCTGCAAATGTAAGAAATGAGAAGCAAAAATATCATACCAGTTCACCTGTATATGGTTTATTAATGCGTATGTAGCATACAAACAACATATGCCAACTTCTGCCTCATGACCAAACCTCTGAAACAATGTAGCATGCAATATTTTTGCAATAAAACGTGCTTAGCCATTTAAGTCATTTAGTAATCTCAATGGTTTTTTGGTAGTTGGATCTTTGGCTAAACTTGTAATGTCCCATCCCAATCGATAAACCTGTTTTCTTTTTGATAATTTAACTCCATTTTTCAGACAAAGTACCTGATAAAGTAAATCTGGAGTTAAATATATGTCATTGTCTTGTATATTAGAAACAAGAATACCTTCTTCCACTATTAAGTTTGAGTAAAAACAACTAATAAGTTCAGGTATAGCAAGATGGCCTAGCTATTGTAGAAGTAGAGTCAACAAGCCTTGAAATTCAAATAGTTCTCGTATGTGTGTCATCCCTTCAAACTTAACTAGTCTTGAGTATAAAATTGTAAAAGTTTTATATGTCTGAAATTTGTCATAACAGGAGCTATTTCTGGACCATAATAGTGTATTTTCATCTAAACTCTGTTTAGGATTAGGTATTTTCCTATCATGATGTTCTGATCTGGGACTTGTTTCAATATTATCAGCAGCATCTATATTTTCATATCTTTCAGAACTAGTGGAATTGCCATCAAAACTAGTATAAATGTCTGAAATATCTATTATTGTCATATCAATAATCTGCTAAATTTCTTTTGTTTGTTCTTCTGGAAACATTTCAATAACAACAGTCTTTGTAGCAATCTATATATCAACAACATGTATATCTACATTTGATCTATTTAACTGTCTCTGTATGAAAGAATGTTCTATATCTGTTTGTGGAATAGAATCATCCTGTATTTCTGAAATTCGTATATGTGAGACATTGGTAGTATCATATTCTATTTGTAACTGTGTATGTTGTTGATTATATACATTTATCAACAAGTATACTATATACTGTAACAGACATAACCATATATGTAAAGTGTAGTTTAAGCAACTGTACCAAAATTCAAAAGTCTCTGTTCGAGATATAGTAAGAGGAAGAATATCTGTACATTCCTCTTCAGATGAAATATCTTCAAAATTCATAAACTCAATGTCTATGTTGTCAAAAATATCATCAAATTGGATATCATCTGTATATGTATCATCAAAATTTCCTACATTCTCTCTTTCTGTAGGAAAAGAATGTGTGCTTACAGCATTATGTGAAAAACTGTCCATTGTATTAAAAGATACATTATGCACTAATGTGACACAATACCTTAGAGTATATGCTCGTAAGCCAATATTTGTCACATCTACTGAGATTCTTGACAAAAATGTCTATCCAACTTCTGCAATGGAGCATAGTTTTCCATTTTTCACTGATTCTTCTTTTTGCTGCAATATTCCTTGTACACCTGTAGTTTGTCCAAAATATTCAATTGTCTTTTTCTTTTTCCGACTATATGTCTGTAGTGTTTCAGGTTGTTCAGGAGGTTCAAAAATTGTTTTAATTTCTCCTGTTAAAGGCACCTAGGGTCTTGATGGTCCTTCACCATGATGCCTAGGTGGTAATAATGGAATATAGAGTTTTATGCTCTCCACCTCTGCCATTTTGAGTTGATATACTCTTTGTCCTTCACTTCGAAGGCCCATTTTGCTAATGGCAGTTTTCTATTCATCTATATACAGTTTAATATCATCTAAAACAGCTGAGGGAAAATAATGTTGGGAATATAAGGATTGTAATTCCCTATTTGCATTTTCGATCATTGGTCCCCACTTCTTTCCATAATAAGTGATAGACTATACCGATGTCTCTAGTACATGTCCAGAACTTACAACTACAGGGTTAGGTTGTAAATTTCTTTTCCATAAATGCAATGCAGAAAGTTTAGTCTGTTTTAGTCTAAATTGTGTTTCAACATAATTTTGAATAAATTTCCAACAGAAATTTTTCTCATCTTGAACAGCTTTTCTTACTTCATGTAGTATTTCATTTGAAAAAGTGTACCTTGAATAGATGTCGTTGATTTCATTCTGCATTTTCTGAAGTTCCAACTCTCTTTTCTGCACTTTTGTCATTCTACCACGTCCTGACATTGTCGATTAATCTTCGCTTTGCACTATAGAACTTAGTGAAAGTAAAGATTGTGAAGCTAGGGTTTTACCAAGGTAGAAACACAAAAGGTTGTTAGTAAAACATTTATAACTCTTCAAGTTTATAAATGGATAAACGGATTCAATCATTGAAATCATAAATATAAAATCCGTTACCGATAAATAACTCGAGTGCTTGCAATAACTGTACAAGTTTTACAACCAACAATTGCACAATACTTAGCGTAACTATTCATATAAAGAAAATAACTTCAGGCTAAGTGAAAAGTGAGAAAACTCGAAGACTTATGATAACTGTTCGAGTTTCTTGAAGGAATAGGTGTGAAAAGTCAAAGAGTTAAACATAACTATTTGAGTTTCAACTAAGACATTATAAAGTAGTGAAATTCAACACGTGCATAATTTGAACTTAAGGTGTTCAGAAAGTTTCGGAGACTTATAAACATAACTATCCGATGTTCAGGTGCATTTCGGAGAGTTACAGATAACCTTTTGAAAGATAACTTAAGTCAATCTTCCAGATCACGACACGTGTACTTAAGTAGTTTTATAATAAAGAGATGTTTCAAATAGTTATAAATCTACCTTTCCGATGCCTAGACACATTTTGGAGAGTTACAGATAACTTACCGAAAATCCACTTAAGTCATGCATTATGGTTTCGACACGTGTATTTCAGGAAATAATAAAATATTCTATTGAACGTTTTAAAACATAATTGTCCGATACTTGCAATATAACTTGCTGAAACAATAGAAAATTCGGATACTTAAGAATTAAAAAGCCTGCAAGTCACCGACAGTTCAGAAATGTACTTAATTAAAGTGTATTTCCTGAAATTATGCAGATTCTTTCATGAAAACATATAATAGTTCATAAGAGATGAATTATTATACGAAAAATTGCTCCCCCTACATAAATGTAGTGTAAAGAATCTATGGCGTACTTAATGTAGGTTGCCAAGCCCTAAGTAGATTTAGCTTTAAAATGTCAAATTACTTACTTAAAGAGGATGCTAAGCCTTAAATAGATTTGAGTCTCTCTTTTTCATTTCTTTTTTTTAATTTAATTTGAATTAAATATAGAAATAAGTAGTACAGTTAACAATTTAGACTTTCTGGCTTTTATCTTATTTAGTTTACAAAAGATAATTCATAAAGATATACTTGCAAAAACTTAAAAAGAATTCAATAATGAGTACACAAACTTAAGACAATAAATATCATACATTATGTGTAAAGAGTAGATAATAACAAAAAAATAACAAGGATTATATGCACAGATTATGGTAGGATTGTTGTAACACCTTGGAAGATAAATTAAGCTTGAGTACATTGCCCCTTTTTTTTTCTTTTTTTTTATATATTCATATATATATTTTATGTATTACCTCCCACAATATCATCTTTTTACGTGATCACAATCCCTTGCTTAGGGGAAAGATAACCAGTTACTCAATGACAAGTGAGAACAAGTAATATATATATATATATTTTTAAATATAATCTGAATTACTTACAAAATGAGTTTTCAGTCAGCACATCCCAAACCAGTTGGTTTAAGTGACTAGGGTTGAAGATCCCCCAACGGACTTAATTACTCAAGTAATTACAGACAAAAACAAACAAAAAATAAAACAAGACAGTAAATTAAATTAGAGGCAACTACAAGACTTAATTTTTCTAACAGAATGTTAATAACTTTCCTTTAATAAAAAGTACATACTTTCTATGTATTTTCCTGTTAAAATCTCTATAATAGCATAGACATAAGTAACAAAAATATAGTTCGCACTCATATTGAATCAATTTAACTATACTTAAGTAATCTTTTTTGAATTTTTCTTAAATAAATTGACTTCAATAAAAATCAGAATTTCATAAATTCTTAACTACCAGAAAACTGTAATTCGAAAATAGATATTTTGTTTTGTTTTATTTTATTTTATTTTAAAGATAAAGACATTAAATTCTAAAACTACCTTATAACAAACCAAAATACAATGAACAAGACCATTTAAATATTAGATAACCTACAGATACCAAGTTCTAATCGTAATTTTGAGAAAGTATTTTCATCTAAGGGTTTTGTAAATAGATCTACTAATTGTTCTGTGGTAGGAACAAAATTTAATACTATTTTTCCTTTTATAACATTATCCCTTAGAAAATGATGTCGAACTTCTATATGCTTTGCTCGTGAATGTAACACAGGATTTTTAGATAAACTTATTGCAAAACTACTATCACAAAAAATCTTAGTTGGTTCATAGTCTAAATTAAAATCTTTTAAGGTTTGTCTGATCCACAGGATTTGAGCACAACAAAGTGTAGCAGCTATATATTCAGCTTCAGTTGTAGATAATGCTACACAATTTTACTTTTTATTGAACCATTATACTAAAGAATTACCTAACAATTGACAAGTGCCACTAGTGCTTTTTCTTTCAAACTTACATCTTGCAAAATTAGCATCACTATAACCTACTAAGTTTAAAGAACTGTGTTTAAAGTAAAATAGTCCGAAATTGATGGTTCCTAATAGATATTTAAAAATTCGTTTAGCAGCAAGTAGGTGTGATTCCTTAGGATTAGATTGATATCTAGCACAAGTACACACACTAAACATAATATCTGGTCGGCTAGGTGTTAAATAGAGTAATGAACCAATCATACTTCTATATTGTTTTACATATAAAAGTTTTTCCAGTCATCTTTATCCAACTTGGTGATAGTACTCATTGGTGTATTCTTTGTTTTAGTGTTGTTTAAACCAAACCTCTTTAATAAATCTCGAGTATATTTTTCTTGTGAAATAAAAGTACCCTGATCTAATTGCTTAATTTGTAAGCCTAAGAAAAATGATAGTTCACCCATCATACTCATTTCAAATTGATTAGTCATGTCTTTCAAAAAGGACTCAACTAATTTATCATTTGTTGCTCCAAATATGATGTCATCTACATAGATTTGAACTACTAATATATCTTTTTTGATCTTCTTGATAAAAAGAGTGTGATCTGCCTTTCCCATAGAATTCCCTTTTTCCATAAGAAATTTTGATAATCTTTCATACCAAGACCTAAGAGCTTGTTTAAGGCCATATAGTGCCTTCTTAAGCTTGTAAACATATTCAGGATGTTTTGAATCTTCAAAACCTAGAGGTTGTTTTACATACACTTCTTCTTTTATATATACATTTAAAAAAGCAGTCTTAACATCCATTTGATATAATTTGAAATCCATATAACAAGCATAAGCTAACAAAATTCGTATTGATTCTAGTCTAGCAACAGGAGCAAATGTTTCATCATAGTCAATTCCTTCCTCTTGCTTGTAACCTTGAGCAACTAATCTAGCTTTATTTTTAACTATATGTCCATCTTGATCTACTTTGTTTCTAAATACCCACCTTGTTCCTATTATGGACTGATTTTCAGGTGGTGGAACTAGATCCCATACCTCATTTCTTATAAATTGATTTAGCTCATCTTGCATAGCTAAATACCAAAATTCATCTTCTAAGGCATCTTCAATTTTCTTAGGTTCTAGCAAAGAAACAAATGAATAAGCACCATAGATGTTGACTACTGATGATCAAGTCCTAACTCCTTGATTAGGATCGCCTATTATCTGATCAATAGGATGAGATGAAGCATAACGCCAATTTCTATGTTGTTCCACATTTTCTATAGGTATGACATTATTTTCTTCTAAATTTTCATCATTCTAACTTAGATTTCTTATTCCTTCAGGTAATCTATCAATTTCTCTGTCAATATCATTTGGTACTATTCTTGGGAGAATTTCTGAATCGAAGTTTTCAGCATGTCTTAAATCCAAATGAGAATTTTCATGAAATTTTACATGTAGGGTTTCCTCAATGGTTTTTGTTGATTTATTATAAACTCTATATGCTTTACTTCTAATGGAATAACCAACAAAAATACCTACATCTGATTTGGCTTTAAATTTGTCTCTTCGTTCCTTAGTGTTTAAAATAAAACACTTACAGCCAAAGGGTTTAAAATAACTTATTTTGGGAACCCTATTATACCATATCTCATAAGGAGTTTTATCTAAAATTGGTCTTAGATGTACTCTATTTATAACATAGCATGCTGTATGAACTGCTTCTGCCTAGAGAAATAGGGGTAACCTATTCTCATTTAACATGGTTCTGGACATTTCCTAAAGTGATCTGTTTTTACGTTGTACTATCCCATTTTGTGAAGGAGCTCTTGGAAATGAATACCTATGATCTATGCCTAATTCTTCACAAAAGGTGTCCATTTGATCATTATCAAATTCTGTACCATGATCACTCCTAAGTTTTTGAATTTTAACATTTTGCTCATTCTGAACTTTATTACAGAATATCTTAAATATTTCAAAAACTTTAGTTTTATTAGCTAGAAAATAGACCCAAGTGAATCTAGAATAGTCATCAACTAGTACAAAAGCATAATGTTTACCTCCTAGACCAGTTGTTCTAGTAGGTCCAAATAAATCCATATGCACTAGTTCTAATACTCTTTTGCTTGTTATTTCATTTAAGCTTTTAAAGGATGTTTTATGTAATTTACCTAGTTGACATGCATCACACATAAACTCTTTCAAGTACTTAATACTAGGTAAACCTCTAACTAGATTCTTTTTAGACAGCTTTTGTAATAATTTTAAGTTTGAGTGTCTTAGCCTTCTATGCCATAAATTGACTTTATCCAATTTTGCAATTAAGCAAGCATTGTATTTAATAATATCAGAAGGCAAATTTAGAATACAAATAGATCCTTTCTTTTATGTAGTGAATAAAATTTTGTTTGTAGACATGTCCATAATTTTACAGGAATCTTTTTCAAAAATTACTCTGTAAATCTTCATTAAAATAGGAACACTCAATAAATTAAAACCTAAGTTTTCCACTAATAAGACATCATTTATAAAGCATTTCTCAGTTACCTGAACCTTGCAAGACCCAAGGATATTTGTTTTGCTTTTATTTCCAAAGGTAACTTGTCCGTTCTTGGTCTTTGTTATTTCTGTAAGTAATCGTATATCTCCAGTCATGTGGCTGGATGCTTCACTATCTCTTATCCATTTTGATTTGTGTACCTACAAAATAGTCAAAAAGAAATTTTATCTCTTGGAACCCATTTTTGAGTGGGTCCAAGAATTTTAGAGAGAGTCATATCAAAATAATCCATATTTTTAGACTTCAACTTATCTATTTTCTGATAATTATTCTTGCGTTCCTTTCTCTTAGTGTTAGAATTATCAGAACATTTGTCTCTATGTAAACCAGAGTTGAAATTTTCATTTCTAATATTACTTGATTTCCAATATCCGATATTCTTTAAATATGAAGAAAATTGATCAAGAATATTAAAATTCTCAAATGTCTTAGCTTGATTCTTTTGAAGATTTCTTTTAAAATTCTTGCATCGTGTGCTATCATTTATATGCTACATTTTATCAACTTGCACATATTTTTCTCCCTTTTTAATCACACACGGAATAGTTTTTCTCTTACTATTCTTAGTACTAGAAATAAAGACATTATTTTTAGTAGTACCATCATGCAATATATAATTTTCAGAAGATGCATTGTGTAAACCAATACCATGTTTTTCTACATTTGATATTTTACTACTAAGTTCATTTGTTATAGTTTGACTATTATTCCATTTACTTAATATAGCCTTTTGATCGCAGGCTTTAATCTTTAACACATCAATTTCTGAATTTAAATCAGTAATAGTCAGTTCTAGTTTTTCAATTTCGTATTTCATTTTCTTCTTATCAGCAATTAAATTTTCACAATCAGCATGCAATTTTCTTTCTATAGTAGTGAACTTTAAAATTTCCTAAGCATGCCTTTGATTTTCTTCTTTAAATTTATTCAACGTAGAGTTCAGAAAATCAATCTTATTTTCAGATTCATCTAGCATTTTCCTAGTGTCCTTTCTTTCTGTTTTGACTTTCTTATATTTTCTGGCCAATCTATTGTATTCAACAAGTAATCCATCAAAACTATCAAAATTTGCATTTTGATCAGAGGATACCTCACTAGATTTTGCCATAAAGCATACATTTGCCAGATTTTCTTCTGAATCTGATGTTGATGAGGATTCATTGTCTAATGTTGAATCTTTTGTTTCTGCACTTTGTGAAGCTGAAGAGTCATCCCATGTCACTTTAAGCGCCCTTCTATTTTTGAATTTCTTATTCCAAAAATTCTTCCTTGAATTCTTCTTATCTTTGTTGAGAGGACAATCAGTTTGAAAGTGACCCGGCCTATTGCACTTGTAGCATATACTTTTGTCTTTCGTGAATGACTTCTTCTCCATATCTCTAGATGTCTTTGCTGACCTGAAGTTCCTGCATTTCTTCAACAGATTTCTAAATTTTCTAGTCAACAACAGTAAATCATTGTTAGAATCACTAGTGACTTCTGAGACTTTATCAGCCTTAAAAGTTAGATCCCTTTTAGGATTTTTCCCTTTTGGATCTAAATGTTGTACTTCATAGGCTGTCAGATTCCTATGAGATCATCAAGAGTATATGTATTTAAGTCTTTGGACTCTTGAATAGATGTTTAAACCTTTAGCATTCAGTGTCATTCGCTCCTTTTCATCAAAAGTCCAAGTATCATAGGGAGTCGTAACTAACACTATAGGATTGCTAATTATATGCCATAATTTGAAATCAATTGACTGAAAGAATACTTTCATCCTATATTTCTAGTAACCATAATTGCTACCTTCGAACATAGGAGGACGATTAGTGGTCTGTCCTTCAGTCATAACTAAGATTTCAGAATTATCTATTTTAAGTAGATGATCCAAAGTAAATAACAGGAAAAACCGATTCCTAAATAGAGAAATGAAGGCTTTTAATTACGATAATAATGAATGCTTTGATACTAGTTGTAGGATCGTCTATATCACAAGAGGGGGAGTGAATTGTGTCTTTAGTAATTAAATACTAGCAGATAAAACAAGAGCACAAAACATTCATAAATGAAATTTTATTCTTTTATTTCAAGACAGAATTTACAATATCTTTTCAGCTCAATTCCCTTCTTGACGGTTTTGATACAGTAATGTTCGATGTACAATTCAAATAGGAAAACAAAGCTCTTATTCAAAACTAATTTTGAATTGTATATAACCTGATCTTTATGCACACAGCTTCTTTCTTTCTCTTTGCTTAGCTTCTGTATCTCTTCTTCTCCAGTTGTCGAATTTCCAGACTTCTTACGTTTGCAGCTCCTTTTCTGAAATTGCTTGGAATTTTGAACTTCTTCTGATGTTGGAGAATTTTTTAGAATATGAATATTCAAACTTAACTTTTCAGTTAGGGATCCAGATTGATTATTCAGACTTGATTTTTGAGATTGGGATCTTCTGTTGTAATGTAGTTCATACTCTCTATTAGTAGTCGAACTTTGTTGTCTTTCACCTTCAGCATGTTCATCCACTTGATCCACAATCCATAATCCACGTACTAATTTTCTCTTTAATCCAAATTACTTTCTATTTTAATTTCCACTTCTCCACTAACATTTTGAATTTCCACGATCTCCACTTCTTAGATTCACCGAAATTTTATCTTCCTGGAGTCTTATAGAATATCTTCTAAGTCTTCGATTTAGTCAACATTTATCCTTTAAGTTCTGTAAAAACTCGAACACTTATCCTTTAACTCTTCGAGTTTTTGCACTTGCAAAACACGTGACTAAACAAAGAAACTTATCTGTTCGTTAGTCCTTTTATAAAACTCGAACAGTTATCTAACTATTCGATTTTTCATTACCGAACGCACATGGAAAACATGTGACAACTTAAAACATTAAAAACACATGTGCAGATAACCTTAACTATACGAGTTTTTAACATAAAGTATTCGACAAAAACGAAATGTTAACTATCCGAAAGTTTAACTATCTGAAACGTTAACTATCCGAAAGTTTAACTATTGCAAATCTAACTCTTCGGAAATCTTTAATTTATCTGACATAAAAATAAAACTTTCCGATAATCTATTAACTATTATACTTAGAGAAATATACTTAGAGAATATTATGTAGACTTATTTAAATATGATAATAAAGCATATATCATCAAAATTAAATACCTAACAGAGTGGAAATTTGAATTCTAGATTAAATGAAACACATATAATTAAAGATACATTTAATTTGACTGATTAAACTTGTAGAATGATTTATGTGTAGATCTTATTAAACTACAAAAAGAGTATGAGCTTATTGTTATGGATTCATAGTTTTAGTAAATGATAGAAGCAAGACTATAAGAGATTGGTGTTTACTACATCTGTATTAATGAAATATGTACATATATAGTATGTGATTAATGTTTTTGTTTGTATTTTGAAAAAAGAAATATATATATATATATATATATAGAAAAAAAATAGAGAGAAAAAAAAAAAAACTTTGAGAGTTTATTGACTTGTTTGATCATGAGCCTTTTGTACTTAAGCAGATAGGTATGTAAGGATTATTGACCTGAAAAATGACTCTTGAAATCTAGCAACCTAAGATCCTAATCAAATCTAGGATTGTTGACTGAAAGCTCATTACATGGGTACATTAGAAAGCTCTTGTATGATTCAAGCTTGTCAAATTAACTTTTAAAGTACAAAAATACATATACTGTTCTGAAAAGATACAAGTGTTTTGTGAAATACAGATATCTTATGAATTGAGTATATTTTCTATTATCTAGAATTGCTGAAAAATGAATCTAGAATTGACTTTTGAAGTTGTTTAATGGAGATACAATTCTTTATTCTACTTGTCTTAATTAGATTGAATTGGATTGTACTTTGATTCGTATGTTGTTGAAACAAACAATAATATAATTAACACCTATGTGATGATGATATACTTTGTATGTAATGTGCATATATTCTAAGTATATTTGCAGGTTAAAGAGGAGAAAACAATATCACTGAAACATACAGAATATCTATATAATAATACTAGTTCTTATGCTGAACAGAGAAAAAAAAAGTGGGAAGAATTAATTCTAGCACTTTTAGAAGGACCCATTAATTAGATCATATGTAGGATCGTATGGCTACACAAGAGGGGGGTGAATTGTGTATTTTTAATATTTTCTGAAATATAATTGAAACTTTAAAACTCAAAAACAAGTCGAGACATTGCTTTCATAAAATCATTTTTATTCAAGGTTTCAATTACAATATACAATTCAATTCTCCTCAGAAATTGTAGATGCAATTATATTTTGATACCATGTATCATCTAAACAATTTCATAACTACAAACAGAGAAAACTAATTTGCGGAATTTAAAACTTTTTTCCCTATTTGAGATCTTTCTTCTTCTTCTTTTTCTTCTTCAGCAATTCTTCAGTGACGAATATCTTGTCTTTTCATGCTTCACCGAATTTGCTTTCTTTGGATACTTCAAATCTTTAGTGACAAAAATCTTACCTTTTTATACTTCACTGAACTTTCTTCCACTTGAGAGATTTTTCTCGAAGAGGTGTTTTTGATCCCTGAAAATGATTTTTCTTTTGGTGGGTAGGGATGGTTTGATCCTTGAAAAGATTTATCGTTTTGTGTGCAAGGATGGTTTGATCAATGAGAATTTTGTGCCTTTTATACTGTATCTTCATTTCATGCATATCCTTCACGTTTAACCACTACCAGTTTTCCACTTCTCCACATCTTTTCTTTTTCCTTCATCAAAACACACACGTTCTAACCCACGTTTATATTTCGAATTTTCTTTAATCATCAGTCTTGGATCTTTGAAAAATTTCCTGAAAATAAACTTTCTCGTCCAAAAATTTTTCATCAGTGTAATAAGAAGTCGTTACTTTAATGTTAACTAAACGAGTAACACAAGTATATATATATAACTTAATGTTTCTAACTTAACGAGTTCACCATGTGCTATTTCACGTGACAAGTTCTGTAGCTAACTCAATGAACTAAGTCCATGGTGTTATGCTATCTCAATGAACCATCTCCGTTGTGTTATGATAACTCAACGAACTAGTAATAAACAAATGTTTTTATAATAAGAATTTTACCACGTGCAAAAATAACAACTTAAGTTTATAATGCTAACCTAACGCGTTGCCTTAGTGTTCAATATAGCAACTCAATGCGTTTAGTTATGTTAACTTAACGAGTTAAATATGTGCAACTCACGTGATACAATACAACATTCGTAACTTATAATTTCACCACGTGTATAACACTAACTTAACGAGTTCGTCTCTTCTTTTACTCACTAACTTAACGAGTTATCACGTGACCTATTTTAACCTTTAAGCCTCTAACTTAACGAGTTCTCACGTGACCTCTATACAAACAAAACTCTATCTTAACGAGTTGTCTAAATGTGCACTGTTCATGATACAGAAAATATAACATTAAAACATATCATGCTTTTCAATAAAAACACACGTTAACTTAACGTTTAGCTAAATGAGAAATTAATGCAACGAAACGACTAGTTATTAACTTCAGATTCAATACAAACAAGTATTTATATCAGTAAGCTTTTTCTATATTAATTGATGATTTTAATTTCTCTTCACAAGCAATAGTAATTGAGGAAATATGATTATTTTCATTCAGCACACATCATCAAAACAAAAATACTCAACATCTTAGTTTGCTAAGGGACTAACAAAATTTAGGTATGGGGGAAGTGTTTAGAATGAAAAAGTGCATAATATTAACGGTTAAATGATGGTTAATTGCATAATATTTAGCTTATCATATGAGAATTAAATCATTATGTTATAATTGCACTATTATAAGCTTTAATTAAAGAATCTGCTTAATTTATGGGAATTAATGTTAATTTCGTATATTTTTGAACTGTCGATAAGTTGTAGGTTGTGAAATCTATAAGTATCCAAATTTTCTGATATTTCGGACAGTTATGTTTAATATACCGAACATGTATCAGATAGTTATGTTTAAATTACCGAACAGTTATGTTTTAAAAGAATATTTTATTATTTCCTGAAGTACACGTGTTGAAACCATAATGCATGACTTAAGTGAACTTTCGGTGAGTTATCTATAACTATCCGAAATTGTAGTTGGGCATTAGATAGTTATATGTGTAACTCTCCGAAATCTCCTTTTATTTATAAAATAGTTGTGGACATGTGTCATGTTCTGGGAAAGTGATTTAAGTGGATTTTTAGTGAGCTATCTATAACTATCCGAAATGCATCTAGGCATCGGATAGTTAGACCTATAACTCTTCGAAATGTTTCTTTTATTATTAAATTGCTGCTGACACGTGCCAAGATCTGGTAGATTTACTTAAGTTATATATCGGTGAGTTATCTGTAACTATCTGAAATGCATTTGGGCATCGAATAGTTAAGTTTGTAAGTATCTGAAATGCACCTGAGCATCAAATAGTTAAATTTATGCACGTGTTTTATAGTTAAATCAATGAAGCAAGTCCATTGAGTTATTAGTAACTCCACGGACTATTTATTTTCTAATATGCCACTATAGCAGTTGTAGAAACAGGATAGTTGGAAGGAAAAACCACAATCGCACGTATCGCGTAGGGAGAAGAAATCATCGTCGTTGATATGAATGAAGAAAATCCAATGGACCATTCAAGCAGAAGTAGTTACCACTGAAGAAATACAAAAGAAAAGAAGAAAAAGAAGTAAAGGGTGTGATCGATGGGTGTGGCCAATGTGTACAGAGGAGGAGCACCGAGCTTTCTGCAGACAGTGTCGGCAATTATCTAAAGTACCACACCAACCATCATCACCACCACCATAATCACCAACCATCGGAGGTCTGTGAGAATACTTTCCTAATGTCGAGTCGATTCTAAGCCAAACACAGTGCCTGACAACCACTATGAGGAGTGATCGCGTCGCAGGAAGGGAAGCCATTTTCACCAAATGCTGACTCATATCTTAGGAGATTGTAAAGCTTCTAGCCTTGGTTTCAAGTTGATGCCTGTATGCTGAAGAGGAGATCATTTTGCAATTCTAGACTCGCGATTCTATAGGGAGAGGAGACAGAATTGTAAGTGGTTTAATTTTTAGTAGTGTAATTGCGTCGCATGTAGCGATGAAAGTATTTACTGTCGACTAAGATTACTTTGCATTTCACCTTTCGCCCATTTCCATGTTCATATTAAAATGAAAATATCAAAAACAATTTATCTATGTTTGTATTTTGTATTTGAGTGTTGTGTTGTATCGTGATTAATGTTATCTTTGTTAGTGTTGTGATTGTTTTATTTTTGTTTTAGTTTTACAGTTTACTGAAATTGGTTCGTTGAAAAGACTTAAAGATTTTAATGGTTACAGTTGGAATTATTTGAATGTTAGTATGCTTAATGATAAATCCAGTGTTTACTAACATTAAAGAGCTTAATTGATGTTATTTACAATATGTGGAACCGCCCAATGGTTGGTCGAATTCCTCTGTAAATAGCAGTATTAAATTGGAAAGACAGGCTCGTGGAGTTAACTTAAGTCCACGAGGTTAGTCCCTTGAGTTAACCATAACTCAACGAACTTTGTCTATTAAGTTAACTGTAATTCAACGAAGAGCTTATTGAATATATAAATTTGATTGTTCAAAATGGAATAATTCTCAATTCTTAAGCAATTCCCTATGGGATCGACCTGTACTTGCACACTAATACAGTAGACACTGTGCACTTGCAGTTAAAATACAAATTGGAATTAAAATCTAATTTGTGTGAAAGGTTGTTTGTTTACTTCTAAAAAAAATAGGCATAAAGATAAATTAACTAAGTAAAAACAGAAGTTAACAAATCCAAGTTTTTCTGGTGCGTTGCTGGAGATCCAAACAAGTTTTCTAGTGTCGTGCTAGGTAACCAATCAGATACCAACAAATTGGATTGATATATATATTTCTTTTTAGACTAAAACTAAAACTAAATGTTTTTTCTTTTCTAAAAAAAAATGCAGAATACACACAACATTAAAAGTAGAGAATCATAGTTTATAAACATGATTGAAAAGTAGTAACAAATGGAATAAACGTGTCGGTCCATGCAAACTTTGTAGGCATAATTCTTCTTGCTATTAATTCTATTTTAATGCAATTTGCTTTCCTTTTTAGCTTGTAAACTTGTAGTATGTTACCAATACTAAATATAAGTGTATTACCATTAATGAAATGAAATGCAGAAAGGGATCCTCTTCTGTTCCAAGATAATGTAGCTGTTTCTATTTCTACATCTATTTCAATATATTCTTCTTCCTACTTCCATTCATTTAGGTCTTTCATATTTTAAATTTCTTCAATTCATCCCACCATCTTATCAGACATAAAGTAGGATCATCATATTCATTATACCACATTCCCAATTGAATTTGATCATATTCTGAAGATGGTGATTTAGCTATATCACTAGGTTTAGGTAATATTTCTATAAAATCATCATAATTGTCTATGCTTACTATGTATAAATCAGATCTAAATGCAACTGATATATCTATGACTAGATATATATATCCATCAAGTATGACATACATGCTGTTAATTAATGATTTCTGTCCTAGATATATCATAGTATTTTTAGTCCAAGATCTATTCAGAAAATTATACACACTTAAGAATAAATCTTCATCCCAATTTCTAATTGGTCTTCAATAATATAATTTTTCAGGAATGGTCAAATTTTTATCAGAAAATATTAAAGTTGACCCACAATTTTCAATTGGTACTTCATATCTATTAGGCCTTCCTATATTCCATTCTTCTCTTATGATAGGATTTCTAATCAAAATTTCGGGTAACAGAATTGCATACCTTGGTTTGGTTCTATATATAATTAATCCTTCATCCATCCCCATAATATGGTCTATTCCTTCTAATGTATTGGGTGGAATTCCAACAGTTTCTTCCATATTCAGATATTCATAGTAGATTGAACTACGATTAAATGACTTCCATAAAAATCCATCTATAATCTTAGTCATTTTTGCAGCTTGTAGTCCATGAAAATATATTTCTTTGACATAGTCTTTGATTTCCTTTGATACACAACACAATCTACACAGATCTTTAGCTGACAGGTTACTTAGTACTTCCCTTAGTGCATCTAGTGGTAATTTCATCAATTCCATCTGTTGTGATTCTGTATAACATAGACAATAATTAACAGAGACAAAATTAACATAGCTACTTCACACCCTCGTGGAGTTAGGTCATAACTCAACGGATTAAGTTCGTTGAGTTAAGTAATAACTCTACGATACTACTAACTATACTTAAACTTACATTTTTTTTCTTTTTTTTTTATATTTTTTTATATATTTACTATATTATACATATTTACTTCAGTTATACTATTTTATTCAGCTACCCTCCCCAAGGAGGTATCAATTTCATTAATAGTTCTATTAATAGGATTAGGTATTGCTTGCATTGGCAATCCTCTAATAGGTCTAACTTCTATTCATTCTTTTTGTCTAGGGGGTATATTTCTATTTATATTTTGATTTTGAATTGCAACATTTCCAAATACAAGATCCAAACGATTGTTTAATTGTTGGATTATCTTTTCTAATTTCTCTATTCTAGATCCTTGTTCAATTAAAGCTTCATAACTTATATTTTTGTCATTTATATTTTCTCCTCCTTGGAAATTATTGTTTCTCCAAGATAAATTCGGGTGATTTCTCCAATTAGGGTTGTAAGAATTTCCAAAGTTATCTTTCTAGTTTCTAACATAAATAATATCTAAGTCATTAACACTTGGATTCTTCTCTGCTAGCTTTTGATTTAATGGTAACTCTTCTATTTTCTTTGTTAATTCAGTTAATTTAACTTCAAGCATAGTGCTTGAATCTATTTCATGCATTCCCCTTGGCAATATTCTTTTATCTGTAATAGCTTCAATTGAATTTTCCCATTGTGGAGTTCTTTTTACAAAGTTGTCTAAATATGTCCATGCTTCTTCACTACACAGTTTTAAAAATCCATTGTGACAAGTAGATTCTAATAAAGATTTTGTTGAAACATATATGCCTTCATAAATTATACCTATTAATTGTGCTTTACTCATTGCATGATGTGGACATTGAGTCAGTAAATCTTTAAATCTTTCAAAATATTTTTAGAATGATTCTCCCTGTTTTTGGCTACACATTAATATTTCCTTCTTCTTTTTAATTGTTTGATGTGTTGGATAATATTTTTGCAAAAAAATAGAGCAAAATTTAGTCCATGTAGAAATTGAATCAAGTGATAAAGTATATAACCATCTCTTAGCTGTCTTTTAAAGCAAAATGGATATATCTAAGTTTAATAGCATCAATACTCATGTTTGGTATTTTCATCATTTTACAAACTTTGTTAAATTCTCTAAGGAAATAATAGGCATCCTCTCTTTCTAATCCATGAAAATGTGGCAATTGACTAATATAATTCGATTTCAATTCAAACCTATCTCTCTCAAAGTTTGGCAATCGAATATATGAAGGTTCATCAACTAATTTAGGATACAGAATTTCCCCTAATGGTTTCTCTACTAGAGAAGCTATTTAGAATGAAAAAGTGCATATTATTAATGGTTAAATAATGGTTAATTGCATAATATTTAGCTTATCATATGAGAATTAAGCCATTATGTTATAATTGCACTATTATATACTTTAATTAGAATTACTACTTAATTTTGGGGAATTAATGTTAATTTAGTACATTTCTGAACTGTTGGTAAGTTGTAGGCTGTGAAATTCTTAAGTATCTGAATTTTCTGATATTTCGGACAGTTATATTTAACATACCGAACATATTTTGGACAATTATGTTTAACATATCGACATGTATCGGATAGTTATGTTTAAATTACCGAACAGTTATGTTTTAAAAGAATATTTTATTATTTCCTGAAGTACACGTGTCAAAACTATAACGCATGACTTAAGTGAACTTTCGATGAGTTATCTATAACTATCCAAAATTGCAATTGGGCATCAGATAGTTATATGTGTAACTCTCCGAAATATCCTTTTATTTATAAAATAGCTGTGGACACGTGTCATGTTCTAGGAAAGTGACTTAAGTGGATTTTCGGTGAGTTATCTGTAACTATCTGAAATGCATCTGAGCATTAGATAGTTAGACTTGTAACTCTCCGAAATGTTTCTTTTATTATTAAACTGCTGTTGACATGTGTCGAGATCTGGTAGATTTACTTAAGTTATATATTAGTGAGTTATCTATAACTATCCGAAATGCATCTAAGCATCAGATAGTTAAGTTTGTAAGTATCCAAAATGCACCTGAGCATCGGATAGTTAAAGTTATGCATGTGTTTTATAGTTAAATCAACGAAGCAAGTCTGTTGAGTTATCTGTAACTCCATGGACTATTTATTTTCTAATATGCCACTTTAGCGGCTGCAGAAACAGGATAGTTGGAAGAAAAACCACGATTGCACGTATCGCGCAAGGAGAAGAAATCATTGTTGTTGATATGAATGAAGGAAATCCAACCGACCATTCAAGCAGAAGCAGTTACCACTGAAGAAATATAAAAGAAAAGAAGAAAAAGAAGTAAAGTGTGTGTGATCGATGGGTATGGCCAGTGTGTATAGAGGTAGAGCACCGAGCTTTCTGTAGACAGTATCAGCAATTCTCTGAAGTACCACACCAACCATCATTACCACCACCATAATCACCAACCATCAGAGGTTTGTGAGGATACTTTCCTGATACCAGGTCGATTCTGAGCCAAACATAGTGCTTGACAACCATTGTGAGGAGTGATCGTGTCGCGGGAAGGGAAGCCATTTTCACCAAGCGCCGACTCATATCTCAAGAGATCGTAAAGCTTCTAGCCTTGGTTTCAGGTTGATGCCTGTATGTTGAAGAGGAGATCATCTTGCAATTTTGGACTCGCGATTCTATAGGGGAGGAGACAGAATTGTAAGTGGTTTAATTTTCAATGGTGTAATCACGTCACATGTAGTGACGGAAGTATTTACTGTCGATTGAGATTACTTTACATTTCACCTTTCGCCCATTTCCATGTTCATATTAAAACAAAAATACCAAAAACAATTTGTTTGTGTTTGTATTTTGTAATTGAGTGTTGTATTGTTTGTGTTGTATCGTGATTAATGTTATCTTTGTTAGTGTTGTGATTGTTTTATATTTGTTTTAGTTTTACAGTTTACTGAAATTAGTTCGTTCAAAAGACTTAAAGATTTTAATGGTTACTATTTGAATTATTTGAATGTTAGTATACTTAATGTCCAATGTTTACTAACATTAAAGAGCTTAATTGATGTTATTTACAATTTGTGGAACCGCCCAATGGTTGGCTGAATTCCTCTGTAAATAGCAATATTAAAAAGAAAAGGCAGGCTCGTGGTGTTAATATAAGTCCACGAGGTTAGTCCGTTAAGTTAACCATAACTCAACGAACTTTGTCTGTTAAGTTAACTGTAACTCAACGGAGGGCTTATTGAAGATATAAATTTGATTGTTAACAAACAGAACAGTTCTCAATTCTTAAACAATTCTCTATGGTATCGACTTGTACTTGCACACTAATACAATAGACACTGTGCACTTGCAGTTAAAAATACAAATTGGAATTAAAATCTAATTTGTCTACAGGCATTTCTAGTTCTCCTTGGTCTTTTCCTATTTGAACCAATTCTTGAAATTCTCTTTTTTCTTCCTCAGTAGAAGGCCCCAAAATTACTACTCGTTCTAATGGCCTTAGTGGTGGAACTAAAGGTCCTAGCTGCTGTTCCTCAAGAGTAGGTCTTTCAGCAATCGGCTCCTCTTGTTCTTTAGTTGCTCATTCTTCATTTTCTTTCCTTTGTTGCTGCCACCTAATTTCTCCCCTTACACAACTAGCAATGCACCTTTTGAACCATAGTTGAGACTTACGTTGGATTAGTTCTAGGGCAACTTCGTTATTTGGCCTAATTCTTCTCTCTCTACTTACACCAACTTCTGTAGCAACTTTGATTCTAGTTTCCATTATCTAAGGTATTTGTATACCCAAATCTACTAACACTTTCCTCTAGTAGAAAAGGTCGGATTCTACCTTTTGTAGCTCTTTTTCCCTCGTCGTATTCTTGATTTTCTGTCTCGTATGCCATTCCTCCGAATCTTTGAGAAATTCTGATGTGTCAACTGCATTTTCCTAGAACTCGGGTGTCATCTTCCTCATCATGGAGTTACACAATAGAATGGAATCACTTTGATCTCTATTGTTCTAAGTTCTAAATGATTTTATGGATAATGCCCCCAAACCCTATGTTTAGTATTAATAAGCCCTAAGTTTAGGCAGGTAATCGGGTCACTTCCCATGCAAAACTCTCGCTCTCTCATCCATGGAATTGCAGTTAACTCCACGGACTTAGTCCGTGGACTAAACTATAGTATTCCATTGAGTTAGAGTTAACTCAACGGGGTAAATTCGTTAATTTATCCTAGACTCAACGGAGTAAGTTCGTTGAGTTAAGTGTAACTCAACAGATTTCTTGTAAAGTTATATCTAATAAAAATGCATATAATAATAATTTTTACTTCAGTCAAGACCGAAGAATTTTTGGTCTAGCCGATCTTAATTTTCCAACGTTTTAAAATTTTTTGGTCAAACCGTTATATTCCTTGGTTGAACCTAAATTAATTTTTTTTTTTTCCTCTCTATCGATTGAATCGATACCATACTTCGATAACATCGACATTAAACTAAATATAATATAAATATATCTTTTTATGTTTTTGAGTTTCAGTTAGACTGATGGATCCTATCGGTTGAACCGCAACAATTTTTTTCTTTTTAAAATATGTTTCGGTAAAATCGATAATTCCTTTTGGTTTAACCGTGATTATATTTAAATAAGGTTTTTTTTTTATATACTTAGAAAATTTCTTACTAAGTGAAGCTCCAGTAATCCTCTACTCTTACTTCTTCTATAATTCCAAAGGAACTTTTTGGTATTTTCAAAATAGGTCTAAGTCTTTGTCCATTTGCTTTAAATATATTCTAATTTTTAGGATTTTCAATTTCAATAGCTACATCGGGATAAATATTTTGAACTATGTAAGGTCTTGCCCATCTAAATCTTAATTTTCCTAGATGGTTATGGAGTCTAGTCATGTAAAGATATACTTCTTGTCCTATTTCAAAGGTTTTTGGAATAATTTTCCTATCATGCCAAAACTTCATTTTCTCTTTTTCTCTTACAATTTTTGAATAAGCTTCATTCCTAAATTCTTCTAATTCAATCAATTGTACTTTTCTATATTTAGCAGCTTGATTTAAATTAGTGTTCAGAGTTTTTAATGCCCAATAAGCTTTATGTTTAATTTCAACTAGTAAATGACAACTTTTTCCATATACAAGCCTAAAAGGTGACATACCTAAGCTTGTCTTATAAGTAGTTCTATAAGCCCAAAGTGCATCTATCAATCTATTAGCCCAATCTATTCTAGTAGGATTTACTACTTTTTCTAAGATTAACTTAATTTATTTGTTTGCACTTTCTACTTGTCCACATGTTTGCGGATGATATGATGTTGCAATTTTGTGGTTTACTCCATATTTCTTCATTAAGGCTTCAAAACTTCTATTACAGAAATGAGTTCTTCTATCACTGATAATAGCTTTAGGTATTCCAAATCTGGCAATTATATTGGTTCTTATAAAATGTATTACCACTTTGTTGTCATTAGTTTTGGTAGGAATAGCTTCTATCCATTTAGATACATAATCTACCCCCAATAATATATAATTAAATTGATTAGACGTAGGAAATGAACCCATAAAATCTATTTCTCACACATCAAAAATTTCAACCTTAACAATAGGATTAAGAGGCAGCATATTCCTCTTTGATATTCTTCCTATTTGTTGACATTTTAAACAACTTAAACAATATTTATGAGCATCTTTGAATAGTGTTGGTCAATAAAATCCACATTGTAGAATTTTAGCAGCAGTTTTCCCTAAACCAAAATGCCCTCCACATGCTTGGTCATGACAGAAAGACAATATGCTCTGATATTCAGTTTCTAGAACACACCTCCTTAAAACCAAATCAGGACATTTCTTAAATAAGTATGGGTCTTCCCAATAGTAATATTTTACTCTTAAAAAGAATAATTTCTTATCCTGCCTATTCCAATCCTTAGGTATTAAACCAGTAACTAAGTAATTAACTGTCTGCATACCAAGGCATCGTGTTGATGGTTATAATTGTTCATCAAGAAAATTATCCTTAATTTCAATATTTGATTTTTCTATTTGTAATCTTGATAAATGATCTGCTACTGCATTCTCACAACCTTTTTTATCTTTAATTTCTAGATCAAATTCTTGTAATAATAATATCCATCAAATCAATCTAGGTTTGGTCTCTTTCTTTGCTATTAGGTGTTTTAAAGTTGAGTGATCTATGTATACTATCACTTTAGCTCCAATCAGATATGATCTAAACATTTCTAAGGCAAACACTACAGCTAACAGTTCTTTTTTAATAGTTGTATAATTAACTTGAGCATCATTTAATATTTTGCTTGCATAATGAATCACTCTAGGAGATTTTTCTATCTTTTGTCTCAACACTACTCCTTTAGCAAAATCAAATGCATCACACATTAATTCAAATGGATGGCTCCAATTAGGTGCTTAGATTATGGGAGGTTAAATTAAGTTAGTTTTAAGCTTGAAAAATGCTTCTTTGCAATTTTTATCAAAATTGAATGGGACATCTTTTAATAGATTGGTTAAAGGTCTAGCTATTTTGCTAAAATCTTTAATAAATCTTCTATAAAATCCAACATGTCCTAGAAATGATCTAATTGGTAGAACCTGAGTATTTTGATAATGCAAAAACCTATGTGAGCAAACCAAATTGTATTTAACAAATATGATAGCTTAGAAAAAGATCAGAAAGCAGACGAACAAATGGAGAAGACGGTAGTTAAAAGCTTAAAAGGAAAAATCGGAGAGTTAGATAACTATTCGAAATTTCAAGAGAGTTTCAATGAGTTACAGTTTAACTATCCGAAACTTAAGTCATTGAATTTCCCACGTGTAGAAATCCAAACAGAAACTTAAATGAGTTTTCGGAGAGTTAGAAAGCTAACTATCCGAAAAATAAGAAGTTTTAGTGAGTTACAGTTTTAACTATCCAAAACTTAAGTTATTCTTTTATGCACGTGTAGAAATGAGAAGACAACTATCAAAAGCTTAAAAGGAAAAATCGGAGAGTTACTATAGCTAACTATCCGATAGCCAGGAGAATTTCGGTGAGTTACAATTGTAGGTATCCGAACTTTAAGTACTTCACGTGTATGACTTAAAACTCACGTGACAAATAAACTTAAGTGGATTTTCGGTGAGTTAAGATCATCCTTCAAAGAGTTACACTGCTAACTATTCGAAAGTTTGAGAAGATTGAAAGGTTAGCTTGAGATACCTTTCTAAACGGTAACTTACCATATTTGGATCTGCAAACTCAGCAAGTACAATAGAATAAATCCGTTGGGGAGAAAATATGATCGTTAGATATTCAAGCATATATACAGTTAGATCATTCAGTATTCGGGAAGAGCTAAGATGTGAGATTACAGATACAATTACATATAGAAATATAGTATACATTGCAGATCAATTACTGATATAGAAGAAAGCTCAAATTCAATTCAACAAAGAATCGATTGAAAGCTGGATTTACAAGAAGATTCTTAAAGCTCTCCATGTGCTGAAAGTCTGATCCAAGAATGATCATTTGGTTTGTGGCTTCAACCTTAAAGCTTCATTCAATTGTTGGTTTGACTTTCGACTTGAAAACTCAAGAGGTTGGTTTTTCTAGAGTTTATACCTAAAAACTTCTAAGTGTTGGTTTTTTGGAGTTTATACCTGAAAACTTCTATGTGATTAGTTCTTACTTCGACCTAATAGCAAGTGTGCAGGTGTGTAAGTGTTGAGACACTTAGTGAAGCCCAAGTGACCCTTGGGGGTGGACTAGCCAAGTTGGTGAACCACCTAAAATTCCCTTGTGTTTCTTACTTTTATTTTCGCTGTGCATGTTTAGTATGTTTGTTTAGTACTTGTGCAAATTGATTAATCAAATTAGTTAAAAAAGTTAGTAAAAAGTTTTAATTACTCATTGATCACCATTCACCCCCCCTCTAGTGAAGCCATACGTTCCTAACAATTGGTATCAAAGTAGGTTGATCTCTTTTTATAGATTTAACCATCTGAGATCATGGCATCTTTTCACAGAGAGGGTTAGAACATCCATCGTCCTCCCCTATTTGATGGTATTAACTATAATTACTGGAAAAATAGGATGGAGTGTTTCCTTAGAAGCTCAAATGTGAGGTTATGGAAAATGGTTGTTCTAGGAACACCTATTCCACCTAGTCATGAGGATGACTAGACTGAGGAGGATGAAAGAATCATCCAAATGGATGCTCAAGGGTTAAATATTATCTATTGTGCCTAATCTGCTGAACAATATAATAAAGTTTCAGCTTATAAATCTGCTCACAAGGCTTGGAACACTCTTCAAATAACCTTTGAAGGAACCAGCAGTAGGATCGTCTATATCACAAGAGGGGGGTGAATTGTGTCTTTAGTAATTAAATACTAGCGAATAAAACAAGAGCACAAAACACTCGTAAATGAGATTCTATTCTTTATTTAAAAATAGAATTTACAATATCTTTTAAGCTCAATTCCCTTCTTGAAGGTTTTGATACAGTAATGTTTGATATACAATTCAAATAGAAAAATAAAGCTCTTTGTTGAGTATTTTTGTTTTGATGATGTGTGCTGAAAGAAAATAATCATATTTGCTCAATTACTATTACTTGTGAAAAGAAATTAAAATCATCAATTAATATAGAAAAAGCTTACTAATATAAATACTTGTTTGTATTGGATCTGAAGTTAATAACTAGTTGTTTCGTTGCATTAATTTCTCATTTAGCTAAACGTTAAGTTAACGTGTGATTTTATTGAAAAGCATGATACGTTTTAAAGTTATATCTTCTGTATCATGAACAGTGCACGTTTAGACAACTCGTTAAGTTAGAGTTTTGTTTGTATAGAGGTCACGTGAGAACTCGTTAAGTTAGAGGCTTAAAGGTTAAAATAGGTCACATGATAACTCGTTAAGTTAGTGAGTAAAAGAAGAGACGAACTCATTAAGTTAGTGTTATACACGTGGTGAAATTATAAGTTACGAATGTTGTATTGTATCATGTGAGGTGCACATGTTTAACTCGTTAAGTTAACATAACTAAACATGTTGAGTTGCTATATTGAACACTAAGGCAACGCGTTAGGTTAGCGTTATAAACTTAAGTTGTTATTTTTACACGTGGTAAAATTCTTATTATAAAAACATTTGTTTATTACTGAATTGGTGAGTTAAAGTTTTTTTAGAGACTTACAGTCGTAACTATCCAAAAGGTAACTTAAGTCATGTTTTCAGGTCTTGACATGTGTCTCACTAGTTTTATAATATAAAGAGTTTTTCGGTGACTTACAACTGTAACTATCCGAAACTTAAACTGTTTTTGGTGAGTTATCATTTAACCTTCCGGAAGAAAGGTTAAGCTGGTTCGTTGAGTTAGCATAACACCACGGACTTAGTTCGTTGAGTTAGCTACAGTACTTGTCACGTGAAATGGCACATGAGGAACTCATTAAGTTAGAAACATTAAGTTATATATATATACTTGTGTTACTCGTTTAGTTAACATTAAAGTAACGACTTCTTATTACACTAATGAAAAATTTTTGGACGAGAAAGTTTATTTTGCAGGAAATTTTTTAGAGATCCAAGATTGATGATTAAAGAAAATTCGAAATATAAACATGGGTTAGAATGTGTGTTTCGATGAAGGAAAAAGAAAAGACATGGAGAAGTGGAAAACTGGTAGCGGTTAAACGTGAAGGATATGCATGAAATGAAGATACAGTATAAAAGGCATAGAATTCTCGTTGATCAAACCATCCTTGCACACAAAATGAAAAATATTTTCAAGGATCAAACCATCCCTGCACACCAAAAGAGAAATCTCTTTCAGGAATCGAAAACACCTTCTCGGGGAAAATCTCTCAAGTGGAAGAAAATTCAGTGAAGCAGAAAAGGTCAGATTTATGTCGCTGAAGATTTAAAGTATTAGAAGAAAGCAAATTCGGTGAAGCAGAGAAAGACAAGATATTCATCATTGAAGAATTGCTGAAGAAGAAAAAGAAGAAGAAAGATCTCAAACAGGGAGAAATGTTTTAAATTCCGCAAATTAGTTTTCTCTGTTTGTAGTTATGAAATTGTTTAGATGATACATGGTATCGAGTTATAATTGCATCTACAATTTCTGAGGAGAATTGAATTGTATATTGTAATTGAAACCTTGAATAAAAATGATTTTATGAAAACAATGTCTCGACTTGTTTTTGAGTTTTAAAGTTTCAATTATATTTCAGAAAATATTAAAAATACACAATTCAACCCCCTCTTGTGTTGCCATACGATCCTACACTCTTATTCAAAACTAATTTTGAATTGTATAAAACCTGATTTTTATGCACACAACTTCTTTCTTTCTCTTTGCTAAGCTTCTGTATCTCTTCTTCTCTAGTTGTTGAATTTCTAAACTTCTTGCGTTTGTAGCTCCTTTTCTGAAATTGCTTGAAATTTCGAACTTCTTTTGATGTTGGAGAATTTTTCAGAATATGAATATTCAAACTTAACTTTTCAGTTAGGGATCTAGATTGAATATTCAGACTTGGTTTTTGAGATTGGGATCCTCTTTTTTTGTAATGTAGCTCATACTCTCTATTTGTAGTCGAACTCTGTTGTCTTTCACGTTTAGCATGTTCATCCACTTAATCCGTAATCCACGTACTAATTTTCCCTTTAATCCAAATTGCTTTCTTTTTGTGTTTCCACTTTCTCCACAATCATTTTGAATTTCCATGATCTCCACTCGTAGATATATCGAGACTTTTATCATCCTGGAGTCTTGTAGAATATCTTCTAAGTCTTCGATTTAGTCGAACACTTATCCTTTAAGTCATGTAAAAAGTCGAACACTTATCCTTAAACTCTTTGAGTTTTTGTGCACTTGCACAACACGTGACTAAACACGGAAACTTATCTATTCGTTAGTCTTTTTATAAAACTCGAACAGTTATCTAACTATTCGATTTTTCAATACCGAACGCACATGGAAAACACATGACAACTTAAAACATTAAAAACGCATGTGTAGATAACTTAACTATATGAGTTTTTAACATAAAGTATTCGACAAAAATGAGACGTTAACTATCTGAAATGTTAACTATCCAAAAGTTTAACTATTGCAAATCTAACTCTTCGAAAATTTTTAAGTTATCCAACATAAAAATGAAACTTTCCGATAATCTATTAACTGTTATACTTAGAGAATATTATGTACACTTATTTAAAAATGTTAATAAAGCATATATCATCAAAATTAAATTCCTAACACTAGCCAAGTGAAAGACACTAAAATCAGCATTTTACTTAGAAAGCTTGAATTATTTAAAATGCTTGATGATGAAACTATCACTAATATGTTTTCAAGATTTGCTGAGATTATTAATGGCTTAAGAGGTTTGGGAAAGGAATTTTCTATCTATGAATAGGTGTAGAAAATCCTTAAAAGCTTAACTGTGGAGTGGAAGCAAAAGTCCACATCAATACAAGATTCCAAAGACCTCAACAAATTCACAGTAGAGGATCTAATGGGCAATCTACTGGCCCATGAAGTTCAAATGAAAGAATGGAAAGATGAGGAAGGTAGTATTAAAAAGAAAACAAAAACAAAGAAAGAACTAGCCTTTCCATTACTGATATACACGTGACTAAACGTTAAGTTAACGTGTGTTTTTATTGAAAAGCATGATATGTTTTAAAGTTATATCTTCTGTATCATGAATAGTGCACGTTCAGACAACTCGTTAAGTTAGAGTTTTGTTTGTATAGAGGTCACGTGAGAACTCATTAAGTTAGAGGCTTAAAGGTTAAAATAGGTCATGTGAGAACTCGTTAAGTTAGTGAGTAAAAGAAGAGACGAACTCGTTAAGTTAGTGTTATACATGTGGTAAATTATAAGTTACGAATGTTGTATTGTATCTGTAGGATCGTATGGCTACACAAGAGGGGGGTGAATTGTGTATTTTTAATATTTTCTGAAATATAATTGAAACTTTAAAACTCAAAAACAAGTCGAGACATTGCTTTCATAAAATCATTTTTATTCAAGGTTTCAATTACAATATACAATTCAATTCTCCTTAGAAATTGTAGATGCAATTATATTTCGATACCATGTATCATCTAAACAATTTCATAACTACAAACAGAGCAAATGTTTCATCATAATCTAATCCTTCTTCCTGTGTATACCCTTGTGCAACTAATCTAGCTTTATTCCTTATAATTTGACCAGTTTCGTTAGTTTTGTTTCTAAAGATCCATTTTGTACCTATTATGGATTGATTTTCTAGTGGAGAAACTAATTCCCATACATCATTTCTAATGAATTGATTTAGTTCTTCTTGCATTGCCACAATCTAATTTTCATCAGATAATGCTTCTTGTATATTCCTTGGTTCCACCATAGAAACAAACATACACATACAATTTAAATTTACTAAAGCTCTAGTTTTAACTCCCTCATTAATATTACCAATAACTTGAGTAATGGGATGTGATGAAGAATAACGCGAATTTCTCTGATTTTCCTCAATATTCTCATCAACATCTGAAAGTCCATCACTTTCATCATTAGTTTGATCATTTAAGTTCATATTTTTGATTTTCTCAGATAAATCATCAATCTCTCTATTGATCTCTAACTCATTTGGAAAATTGATCATATCATCATTATCAGCTTTAGATTGAGATTCTCTAAGAGAATTTTCATTGAAGCTTACATGGAGGGTTTCTTCAATAGTCCTAGAAGTCTTGTTATATACTCTATAGGCTTTACTTCTAGTAGAGTAACCTACAAAAATTCCTTCATCCCATTTGGCTTGAAATTTATCCCTTTTATCCTTAGTATTAAGAATAAAACACTTGCAGCCAAATGGTTTCATATAGGAAATTTTTGGAACCCTATTAAACATAATTTCAAAAGGAGTTTTATTAACATGAGGTCTTAAATGACTTCTATTAATAACATAACAAGCTGTATTTACTGCTTCAGCCTAAAGATTTTGAGGTAACTTATGTTCATTCAACATAGTTCTGGCCATTTCTTGAAGTGATCTATTCTTTCTCTCAACAACACCATTTTGACACGGTGTTTTTGGAAAAGAAAATCTGTGATCAATGCCATGCTCATTACAATAGTTATCCATTTGATCATTATCAAATTCAGTTCCATGATCACTCCTAAGTTTTTGAATAGAGACACTTTGCTCATTTTGAACAAAATTTCAAAACATTTTAAATTTTTCAAAAACTTCTGTCTTAGATGCTAGAAAATATACCCAAGTGTATCTAGAGAAGTCATCTACTAAAACAAATACATACCGTTTACCACCAAGACTCATGATTCTTGTTGGTCCAAATAGATCCATATGTATAAGTTCTAAGACTCTCTTGCTTGAAATATCAGTTTTGGATTTAAAAGAGTTTTTGTGAAGTTTACCTAACTCACATGCATCACACATAAAGTTCTTTGAGTATTTAATCTTTGGTAAACCTCTCACTAAAAGTTTTCTAGATAGTTTATGTAACAGTCTCATATTTATATGCCCAATCCTTCTATGCCATAGATATGCATCACTAGTTTCAGCTTGCAAACATGAATTTAAATCAACTGCACTAGAAGGTAAAGATAAAATACATACAGAACCTTTTCTTTTAGCAATAAACTTAATTTCATCTGTATTTTTATCAATTATTTTGCATACATTATCTTCAAACACTACATAATATCCATTTTCAGTTAGTTTTATGACACTTAGCAAATTAAATCCTAGGTTTTCTACATATAGAACATTCGGAATAACACAAGTAGGAGTTATTTAAACATTGCCCATACCTATGATTTTATCTTTGCTTTTGTTTCCAAATGTTACACTTCCTTTCATGGTATTTGTAAAATTTTGTAATAGACTTTTTTGTCTAGTCATGTGACTTAACGCTCCACTGTCCAAGATCCATTTTGATGTTGTTTCCTCTTACAACACAAATTAAGAAAAACTTTTTCTTGGTACCCAATGTTGTTGAGGACCAAGTTCATTAAACGCATATTTCTTCTTTTTGTTTAAAAATAGTTTAACATTATCATTTATATTCTTATTAGTTGTAAATACTATTGATTTATCATTAGCTTCATACTCACATATAGCATTATTGCTTTTGCAATCATTCTTTTTGTTTTCAAATGTAGTATAATCAAGACCAAACATATTTTTATCAGATGTTAATTTATTTTGGTCATGCTTATACATTTCTGTAAGTTCATACCAAGATTTTGTACTTGTATTAACACTTTTCGTACATACAAAATCTTTTTCTGCACAAGAATTGTTTGTTTTATCACATGCAGAATGAGTAATTTGTCTAATACTAGTGTATTGAATTACATGCTCAGGTTTCTGAATTTTCAGTTTACTATAATTGTCTGAAATTTTAGAAACATTAGAAACTAAATTTCCAGAACAAGAAACAAGATTTTTAGAAACATTTATAGTCATGTTAGAAGTACAATTTGACAAATCACATTGATTTATATTATTACTACATGATTCATCCCTTGAAGTACCTACTTCTACATATTTATTACCTTGTTTCATAATAAAAGGAATTTTAGTCTTAAATTTACTTAAACTGCAACTAATAAATCCTTTATTAGCTTGAGATTCAAGATATTCAGGATAATCAAATCCTAAGCCAAATTTATAAGACACCGCAGGGGTACTAGTTAGTTTGTCTAACTTAGTTTGACATAAATTCCATTTCTCAATGGTAGAATTTAAATCTTGCTCTCTCAGTTTTAATTTGTCTATCTCTAATTCAAGTTCATTTATATTGTTTCTCAACATTTCATTTTCAGATTCTATCTTTAATTTTTCAGCATTTATATTCTGCATTTGTTCATGCAAGATACATTCATTAAATCTAAATTTTTGCAAATCTCTAGCATGATTTTCATTATCACATTTAAACTTTTCTAAAGTAGTAGACAGGAAACAATTTTCTTCTTCCATAATGGATGAAGATTTTCTAATATTCTTATTTTCCAGTTTACATAATTTAAGTTTTTGTAATAATGCATGATAAGCAAATAATAATTCATCAAAGTTGAAATCTGAATGACTTTCAGGATCAGATATTACCACAGACTCATCTGCCATGAAGCACACATGAGCAACGTCTTCTAACTCTTGTTCTCCTTCTGAATGTGAAGATTTTGATGCTGATTCCTCAGATTCAGACGTGTTATCCCAAGTGACCTTCAAAGCCTTTTTCTTGTAAAACTTTTTCTAAGTTTTCTGAGCCATCTTCTGATCTGTCCTACTTTTTCATTTTTCCTCATAGGACAATCTGGAGAAAGATGTCCAGGTTTCTTACAGTTGTAACATACATACTTTCTGGATGAAGAATTCTTGTCATTCAATGATTTTGACGTTGAGGGTTTATCATTTTTGTTCCTTTGCTGTTTCCTAGCTTTCCATGCTTTCTTGAATTTCCTAGTCAGCAAAATCAAATCATCGTCAGAATTAGTAGATATATCAGAATCTGAATTAATTTCGAAGGCTATTTCTTTCTTCATTTTTAGTTTGTTGTGACTCAGTGATTCATTTAATTGAACTTCATAAGCTATTAAATTTCCTATAAGTTCATTCATAGTATAAACATTTAAATCTCGTGATTCCTCAATTGATGTTACTTTCTAAGACCATTTAGAACTTAGGGATCTGAGAATTTTCCTCATCAAATCCTTCTATTCAAAATTATTTCCTAAACATTTTATAGAGTTTATGATATCAAGAAATCTAGAAAACATCTCAGAAATATTTTCGTCTTCATGCATCTTAAAGAGTTCATACTTATGAATCAACATGTTTATTTTTGTCTCTTTAACTTGAGAAGTACCTTCATGTGAAACTTCTAACGCATGCCACACCTCATAAGCAGATTTATATGCCGACACTTTACTGAACTGTTCATAACTCAATGCACAAAATAAAATATTTAAGCCCTTAGCATTCAGAGTTTCATTTTCTTTTTCAGTAATTGTCCAAGTATTATAAGGAGTAGTTAACGGAGTGTATGGTTTAGAAATCATGAACCACAATTTATGATCTATACTTTGAAGAAAAACAGTCATCCTATATTTCCAATATTCAAAATGTATTCCATCAAATAAAGGACGACAATTAAGATTTTGGCCTTCATATAAAGAAAAATTACCATTTCCAGTAGCCATTTTACCTTAGATTTCTCAACCTATTTGATTTTAAACAATCTAAAAACTTTAAAACAACTTGAGCCTTAAATCAAGAAAGTTAAACGTATGCTTAGATATTAATTTCTGTTTAAAAACAAGGAAGGTAGAATAAGCAATGATATTAAATAAGTTGGTATCGATTTTATATCAAAGATTATTAACAAAGCTCTGATACCAGTTGTAAGATCGTATGGCTACATAAGAGGGGGGTGAATTGTGTATTTTTAATATTTTCTGAAATATAATTGAAACTTTAAAACTCAAAAACAAGTTGAAACATTGTTTTCATAAAATCATTTTTATTCAAGGTTTCAATTACAATATACAATTCAATTCTCCTCAGAAATTGTAGATGCAATTATATTTCGATACCATGTATCATCTAAACAATTTCATAACTACAAACAGAGAAAACTAATTTGCGAAATTTAAAACTTTTCTCCCTGTTTGAGATCTTTATTCTTCTTCTTTTTCTTCTTCAGCAATTCTTAAATGACGAATATCTTGTCTTTTCATGCTTCACCGAATTTGCTTTCTTCTGATACTTCAAATCTTCAGTGACGAAAATCTTACCATTTTATGCTTTATTGAACTTTCTTCCACTTGAGAGATTTTTCCGGAAGAGGTGTTTTTGATCTCTGAAAAAGATTTTTCTTTTGGTGTGCAGGGATGGTTTGATCCTTGAAAAGATTTATCGTTTTGTGTGCAAGGATAAATTGATCAACGAGAATTCTTTGCCTTTTATACTGTATCTTCATTTCGTGCATATCCTTCACGTTTAACCACTACCAGTTTTCCACTTCTCCACGCCTTTTCTTTTTCCTTCATCGAAACACACACGTTCTAACCCACGTTTATATTTCAAATTTTCTTTAATCATCAGTCCTGGATCTCTAAAACATTTCCTAAAAATAAACTTTCTCGTCCAAATATTTTTCATTAGTGTAATAAGAAGTCGTTACTTTAATGTTAACAAAACAAGTAACACAAGTATATATATATAACTTAACGTTTCTAACTTAACGAGTTAACCATGTGCCATTTCACGTGACAAATACTGTAGCTAACTCAATGAACTAAGTCTGTGGTGTTATGCTAACTCAATGAACCAGCTTAACCTTTCTTTCGAAAGGTTAAACGATAACTCACCCAAAACAGTTTAAGTTTTGGATAGTTACGATTGTAAGTCACCGAAAAACTCTTTATATTATAAAACTAGTGAGACACGTGTCAAGACCTGAAAACATGACTTAAGTTACCTTTCGGATAGTTACGACTGTAAGTCATCGAAAAAACTTTATCTCACCAATTCAGTAATAAACAAATGTTTTTATAATAAGAATTTTACCACGTGTAAAAATAACAACTTAAGTTTATAACGCTAACCTAATGCATTGCCTTAGTGTTCAATATAGCAACTCAACGCATTTAGTTATGTTAACTTAACAAGTTAAACATGTGCACCTCACGTGATACAATACAGCATTCATAACTTATAATTTCACCACGTGTATAACACTAACTTAACGAGTTCGTCTATTCTTTTACTCACTAACTTAACGAGTTATCACGTGACCTATTTTAACCTTTAAGCCTCTAACTTAACGAGTTCTCACGTGACCTCTATACAAACAAAACTCTAACTTAAGGAGTTGTCTAAACGTGCACTATTCATGATACAGAAGATATAACATTAAAACATATCATGCTTTCCAATAAAAACACACGTTAACTTAATGTTTAGCTAAATGAGAAATTAATGCAACGAAATGACTAGTTATTAACTTCAAATCCAATACAGACAAGTATTTATATCAGTAAGCTTTTTCTGTATTAATTGATGATTTTAATTTCTTTTCACAAGCAATAGTAATTGAGCAAATATGATTATTTTCATTCAGTACACATCATCAAAACAAAAATACTCAACAGTATCACGTGAGGTGCACATGTTTAACTCGTTAAGTTAGCATAACTAAACGCGTTGAGTTCCTATATTGAACACTAAGGCAACACATTAGGTTAGCATTATAAACTTAAGTTGTTATTTTTGCATGTGGTAAAATTCTTATTGTAAAAACATTTGTTTATTGCTGAATCGGTGAGTTAACGTTTTTTAGAGACTTACAACTGTATCTATCCAAAACTTAAACTATTTTCAGTGAGTTATCATTTAACCTTCTGAAAGAAAGGTTAAGCTAGTTCGTTGAGTTAGCGTAACACCACGGACTTAGTTCATTGAGTTAGCTACAATACCTGTCACATGAAATGGCACATGAGGAACTCGTTAAGTTAGAAATGTTAAGTTATATATATATGCTTGTGTTACTCGTTTAGTTAACATTAAAGTAACGACTTCTTATTACGCTTGATGAAAGATTTTGGACAAGAAAGTTTATTTTGCAGGAAATTTTTCAGAGATCCAGGACTGATGATTAAAGAAAATTCGAAATGTAAATGTGGGTCAGAACGTGTGTATTTCGATGAAGGAAAAAGAAAAGACGTGAAGAAGTGGAAAACTGGTATTGGTTAAACGTGAAGGATATGCATGAAATGAAGATACAGTATAAAAGGCATAGAATTCTCGTTGATCAAATGAATCCTTGCATACAAAACAAAAAATATTTTCAAGGATCAAACTATCCCTACACACCGAAAGAAAAATCTTTTTTTGGGAGCAAAAGCACCTCTTTGGAGAAAAGCTCTCAGGAGGAAGAAAATTCAATGAAGTAGAAAAAGGTAAGACATATGTCATTGAAGATTTGAAGTATCAGATGGAAGAAAATTCAGTGAAGTAGAAAAAGGTATTATTTAAGTCACTGAAGATTTAAAGTATCAAAAGAAAGCAAATTCGGTGAAGCAGAGAAAGACAAGATATTCGTCATAGAAGAATTGTTGAAGAAGAAAAAGAAGAAGAAGAAAGATCTCAAACAGAGAGAAATGTTTTAAATTTCGTAAATTAGTTTTCTTTGTTTGTAGTTATGAAATTGTTTAGATGATACATGGTATCGAGATATAATTGCATCTACAATTTCTGAGGAGAATTGAATTGTATATTGTAATTGAAACCTTGAAAAAAAATGATTTTATGAAAATAATGTCTCGACTTGTTTTTGAGTTTTAAAGTTTCAATTATATTTCAGAAAATATTAAACAAAAAAAAACATAATTCACCCCCCTCTTGTGTAGCCATACGATCCTACAAGTGGTATCAGAGCTTTGTTAATAATCTTTGATATAAAATCAATACCAACTTATTAAATATCATTGTTTATTCTACCTTCCTTGTTTTTAAACAGAAATTAATATCTGAGCATACGTTTAACTTTCTTGATTTAAGGCTCAAGTTGTTTTAAAGTTTTTAGACTGTTTAAAATTAAATAGGTTGAAAAATTTAAGGTAAGATGGCTATTGGAAATGGTAATTTTTATTTATATGAAGGCCAAAATCTTAATCATCTTCGTTTATTTGATGGAATACATTTTGAATATTGGAAATATAGGATGACTGTTTTTCTTCAAAGTATAGATCATAAGTTGTGGTTCATGATTTCTAAACCATATACTCCGTTAACTACCCCTTATAATACTTGGGCAATTATTGAAAAAGAAAATGAAACTTTGAATGCTAAGGGCTTAAATATTTTATTTTGTGCATTGAGTTATGAACAATTCAGTAAAGTGTCGGCATATAAATATGCTTATGAGGTGTGACATGCATTAGAAGTTTCACATGAAGGTACTTCTCAAGTTACAGAGACAAAAATAAACATGTTGATTCATAAGTATGAACTCTTTAAGATGCATGAAGACGAAAGTATTTCTAAGATGTTTTCTAGATTTGTTGATATCATAAACTCTTTAAAATGCTTAGGAAAGAATTTTGAATAGAAGGATTTGGTGAGGAAAATTCTGAGATCCCTAAGTTCTAAATGGTCTCAGAAAGTAACATCAATTGAGGAATCACGAGATTTAAATGTTTATGCTATGAATGAACTTATAAGAAATTTAACAGCTTATGAAGTTCAATTAAATGAATCACTGAGTCACAACATACTAAAAATGAAGAAAGAAATAGCCTTCAAAATTAATTCAGATTCTGATATATCTACTGATTCTGACGAGGATTTGATTTTGCTAACTAGGAAATTCAAGAAAGCATGGAAAGCTAGAAAACAGCAAAGGAACAAAAATGATAAACCCTTAGCGTCAAAATCACTGAATGACAAGAATTCTTCATCTAGAAAGTATGTATGTTACAACTGTAAGAAACCTAGACATCTTTCTCCAGACTGTTCTTTGAGGAAAAATGAAAAGCAAAGTAGGACAAATAAGAAGAAGACAGCTCAAAAAACTTAGAAAAATTTTTACAAGAAAAAGGCTTTGAGGGTCACTTGGGATGACACGTCTGAAGAGTCTGAATCTGAGGAATTATCATCAAAATCTTCACATTCAGAAGAAGAACAAGAGTTAGAAGACGTTGCTCATGTGTGCTTCATGGCAGATGAGTTTGAGGTAATATCTGATCCTGAAAGTCATTTAGATTTCATCTTTGATGAATTATTATGTGCTTATCATGCATTATAGCAAAAACTTTAAGTATGTAAACTGTAAAATACCTTGTTCTTTTGTATCTCCTTCAATATCTTCCGATTTTTGATTCTAAAAAACTTTTCATTCACAAATAAAAGTAGAATATATAACAAAATAACAAAACATAACTTGTTAAATCATTGTCTTGTGTGGAACCCAGGCTCCTATGCCTTTGGTGGCTCACAAGCAAGCCAGTTGATTTCCTAGAACAGATACTAACAAACTAAATTGATATTTTGTTTTTTTTTCTTATAAAATAAAACTAAAATTTTTTTCTCTTCTTTTTCTTTTCTTTTTTTCTAAAAATAAATGCAAAATACACAACATTAAAAACATAGAATTATAATTTAAGAACATGATTGAAAAGTGGTAACAAATGGAATAAACGTGTCAGTCCATGCAAACTTTTTAGGCATAATTCTTCTTGCTATTAATTCTCTTTTCATGCAGTCTATTTTCCTTTTTAGTTTGTAAACTTGCAGTATGTTATCAATGCTAAATATAAGTGTATTACCATTAATGAAATGAAATGCAGAAAGGGATCCTCTTCTATTCCAAGATAGTGTAGTCATTTCTATTTCTACATCTATTTCAATATATTCTTCTTCCTACTTCCATTCATTTAGGTCTTTCATAATCCATATTTGAAATTTCTTCAATCCATCCCACCGTCTTATCAGACATAAAGTAGGATCATCATATTCATTATACCACATTCCTAATTGAATTTTATCATATTCTGAAGATGATGGTTTAGCTATATCACTCGATATAGGTAATATTTCTATAAAATCATCATAACTATCTATGCTTACTATGTATAAATCAGATCTAAATGCAACTGATATATTTGTAACTAGATATATATATCCATCAAGTATGACATGCATGTTGTTAATTAATGCTTTCTGTCCTAGATATATCATAGTATTTCAGTCCAAGCTCTATTTTGAAAATTATACACACTTAAGCATAAATCTTCATCCCAATTTCCAATTGGTCTCTAATAATATAATTTTTCAAGAATGGTCGAATTTTTATCAGAACATATTAAAGCTAACCCACAATTTTCAGTTGGTACTTCAAATCTATTAGGCCTTCGTATATTCCATTCTTCTCTTGTGATAGGATTTCTAATCAAAATGTTGGGTAACAGAATTGCATACCTTGGTTTGGTTCTGTATATAATTAATCCTTCATCCATCCCCATAATATGATCTATTCCTTCTAATGTATTGGGTGGAATTCTAGTAGTTTCTTCCATATTCAAATATTCATAGCAAATTGAACTACGATTAAATGACTTCCATAAAAATCCATCTCTAATCTTAGTCATTTTTGCAGCCTATAATCCATGAAAATATTTTTCTCTAACACAATCTTTGATTTCCTTTGATACACAACACAATCTGCATAGATCTTTAGTTGACAGGTTACTCAGTACTTCCCTTAGTGCATCTTATGGTAATTTCATCAATTCGATCTGTTGTGATTCTATATAACATAAACAAAAAATTAACAGAGATAAAAATTAACATAGCTACTTACTTACTCTCGTGGAGTTAGGTCATAACTCAATGGACTAAGTTCGTTGAGTTAAGTAATAACTCTACGATACTACTAACTATAATTAAACTCACATTTTTTCTTTTTCTTTTTATATATATATATATATATTTTTATATTTACTATAATATACATAGTTACTTTAGTTATACTGCTTCATTCAACTTCCCTCCCATAGGAGGTATCAATTTCATTAATAATTCTGTTGACAGGGTTAGGTACTACTTGCATTGGCAATCCTCATGTAGGTCTAACTTCTATTGATTCCTTCTATCTAGGAGGTATATTTCTATTTATATTTTGATTTTGAATTGCAGCATTTCCAAATACTAGATTTAGATGATTGTTTAATTGTTTGATTATCTTTTCTAATTTCTCTATTCTAGATCCTTATTCAATTAAAGCTTCATAACTTATATTTTTGTCATTTATATTTTCTCCTCCCTGGAAATTGTTGTTTCTCCAAGATAAATTCAGGTGATTTCTCTAATTAGGGTTATAAGAATTCCCAAAGTTATCTTTCTAGTTTCTAGCATAAATAATATCTAAATCATTAACGTTTGCATTCTTTTTTGCTAGCTTTTTATTTAATGATAACTCTTCTATTTTCTTTGTTAATTTAGTTAATTTAACTTCAAGCATAGTGCTTGAATCTATTTCATACATTCCCCTTGGCAATATTCTTTTATTTGTAATAGCTTCAGCTGACTTTTCCCACTATGCAGTTCTTTTTGCAAAGTTTTCTAAATATGCCTATGCTTCTTCACTACATAGTTTTAAAAATCCATTCTGACAAGTAGATTCTAATAAAGATTTTGTTGAAACATCTATGCTTTCATAAATTATACCTATTAATTGTGCTTTACTCATAGCATGATGTGGGCATTGAGTTAGTAAATCTTTAAATCTTTCAAAATATTTCCAAAATGATTCTCCCTATTTTTGGCTACACATTAATATTTCCTTTTTCTTTTTAATCGTTTAATGTGTTGGATAATATTTTTCCAAAAAAATACAGCAAAATTCAGTCCATGCAGAAATTAAATTAAGCAACAAAGTATATAACCATCTCTTAGCTGTGTCTTTTAAAGCAAAAGGGATATATCTAAGTTTAATAGCATCTATACTCATGTTCGACATTTTCATCATTTGACAAACTTCGTTAAATTCTCTAAGGAAATAATAGGCATCCTCTCTTTCTAATCCATGAAAATGTGACAATTGACTAATATAATTAGATTTCAATTCGAACCTATCTCCCTCAAAGTTTGGCAATCAAATATGTTGAGTATTTTTGTTTTGATGATGCATGCTGAATGAAAATAATCATATTTCCACAATTACTATTGCTTGTGAAAAGAAATTAAAATCATCAATTAATACAGAAAAAGCTTACTGATATAAATACTTGTCTGTATTGGATCTGAAGTTAATAACTAGTCATTTCGTTGCATTAATTTCTCATTTAGCAAAACGTTAAGTTAACGTGTGTTTTTATTGAAAAGCATGATATGTTTTAATGTTATCTCTTCTGTATCATGAACAGTGCACGTTTAGACAACTCGTTAAGTTAGAGTTTTGTTTGTATAGAGGTCATGTGAGAACTCGTTAAGTTAGAGGCTTAAAGGTTAAAATAGGTTACGTGATAACTCGTTAAGTTAGTGAGTAAAAGAAGAGACGAACTCCTTAAGTTAATGTTATACACGTGGTGAAATTATAAGTTACGAATGTTGTATTGTATCACGTGAGGTGCTCATGTTTAACTCGTTAAGTTAACATAACTAAACGCGTTGAGTTGCTATATTGAACACTAAGGCAATGCATTAGGTTAGCGTTATAAACTTAAGTTGTTATTTTTGCACGTGGTAAAATTCTTATTATAAAAACATTTGTTTATTACTAGTTCGTTGAGTTATCATAATACAACGGAGATGGTTCGTTGAGATAGCATAACACCACGGACTTAGTTCGTTGAGATAGCTACAGTACTTGTCATGTGAAATGGCACTTGAGGAACTCATTAAGTTAGAAACGTTAAGTTATATATATACTTGTGTTACTCGTTTACTTAACATTAAAGTAACGACTTCTTATTACACTGATGAAAAAACTTTTGGACGAGAAAATTTATTTTGCAGGAAATTTTTCAGAGATCCAGGACTGATGATTAAAGAAAATTCGAAATATAAACGTGGGTTAGAATGTGTGTGTTTCGATGAAGGAAAAAGGAAAGACATGGAGAAGTGGAAAACTAGTAGTGGTTAAACGTGAAGGATATGCATGAAATGAAGATACAGTATAAAAGGCATAGAATTCTCGTTGATCAATTTATCCTTGCACACAAAACGAAAAATCTTTTCAAAGATCAAACCATCCTTGCACACCAAAAGAAAAATCGTTTTTAGGGATCAAAAACACCTCTTCGGGAAAAATCTTTCAAGTGGAAGAAAGTTCAGTGAAGCATAAAAAGGTAAGATTTTCGTCACTAAAGATTTGAAGTATCAGAAGAAAGCAAATTTGGTGAAGCATGAAAAGACAAGATATTCGTCACTGAAGAATTGCTGAAGAAAAAAAAGAAGAAGAAGAAAGATCTTAAACAGGGAGAAATGTTTTAAATTTCGTAAATTAGTTTTCTCTGTTTGTAGTTATAAAATTGTTTAGATGATACATGGTATTGAAATGAAAAGCAAAGTAGGACAAATCAAAAGAAGACAGCTCAGAAATCTTAGAAAAAGTTTTACAAGAAAAAGGCTTTGAAGGTCACTTGGGATGACACGTCTGAAGAGTCTGAATCTGAGGAATCAGCATCAAAACCATCACATTCAAAAGGAGAACAAGAGTTAGAAGATGTTGCTCATGTGTGCTTCATGGCAGATGAGTCTGAGGTAATATCTGATCCTGAAAGTCATTCAGACTTCAACTTTAATGAATTATTATGAGCTTATCATGCATTATTACAAAAACTTAAAGTATGTAAATTGGAAAATAAGAATATTAGAAAATCTTCATCCATTATGGAAGAAGAAAATTGTTTCCTCTCTACTACTTTAAAAAAGTTTAAATGTGACAATGAAAATCATGCTAGAGATTTGCAAAAATTTAGATTTAATGAATGTATCTTGCATGAACAAATACATAATATAAATGCTGAAAAATTAAAGATAGAATCTGAAAATGAAATGTTGAGAAACAATATAAATGAACTTGAATTAGAGATAGATAAATTAAAACTGAGAGAGCAAGATTTAAATTCTACCTTTGAGAAATGGAATTTAAGTCAAACTAAGTTAGACAAACTAACTAGTACCCCTGCGGTGTCTTATAAATTTGGCTTAGGATTTGATTATCCTGAATATCCTGAATCTCAAGCCAATAAAGGATTTATTAGTTGCAATTCAAGTAAATCTAAGACTAAAATTCCTTTTATTATGAAACAAGGTAATAAATATGTAGAAGTAGGTACTTCAAGGGATGAATCATGCAGTAATAATATAAATCAATGTGATTTGTCAAATTGTACTTCTAACATGACTATAAATGTTTGTAAAAATCTTGTTTCTTTTTCTAGAAATTCAGTTTCTAATGTTTCTAAAATTTTAGACAATTATAGTAAACTGAAAATTCAGAAACCTGAGCATGTAATTCAATACACTGGTATTAGACCAATTACTCATTCTGCATGCGATAAAATAAAAAATTCTTGTGCTGAAGAAGATTTTGTATATACGAAAAGTGTTAATACAAGTACAAAATCTTGGTATGAACTTACAGAAATGTATAAGCACGACCAAAATAAATTAACATTTGATAAAAATATGTTTGGTCTTGATTATACTACATCTGAAAACAAAAAGAATGATAGCAAAAGCAATAATGCTATATGTGAGTATGAAGCTAATGATAAATCAATAGTACTTACAACTAATAAGAATATAAATGATAATGTTAAACTATTTTTAAACAAAAAGAAGAAATATGCATTTAATGAACTTGGTCCTCAACAGCATTGGGTACCAAGAAAAAGTTTTTCTTAATTTGTGTTGTAGGAGGAAACAACATCAAAATGGATCTTGGACAGTGGAGCGTCAAGTCACATGATCGGACAAAAAAGTCTACTACAAAATTTTACAAATACCTTGAAAAGAAGTGTAACATTTGGAAACAAAAGCAAAGATAAAATCATAGGTATGGGCAATGTTCAAATAACTCCTACTTGTGTTATTTCGAATGTACTATATGTAGAAAACCTAGGATTTAATTTGCTAAGTGTCATAAAACTAACTGAAAATGGATATTATGTAGTGTTTGAAGATAATGTATGCAAAATAATTGATAAAAATACAGATGAAATTAAGTTTATTACTAAAAGAAAAGGTTCTGTATGTTTTTTATCTTTACCTTCTAGTGCAGTTGATTTAAATTCATGTTTGCTAGCTGAAACTAGTGATGCATATCTATGGCATAGAAGGATTGGGCATATAAATATGAGACTATTACATAAACTATCTAGAAAACATTTAGTGAGAGGTTTACCAAAGATTAAATACTCAAAGAACTTTATGTGTGATGCATGTGAGTTAGGTAAACTTCACAAAAACTCTTTTAAATCCAAAACTGATATTTCAAGCAAGAGAGTCTTAGAACTTATACATATGGATCTATTTGGACCAACAAGAATCATGAGTCTTGGTGGTAAATGGTATGTATTTGTTTTAGTAGATGACTTCTCTAGATACACTTGGGTATATTTTCTAGCATCTAAGACAGAAGTATTTGAAAAATTTAAAATGTTTCGCAATTTTGTTCAAAATGAGCAAAGTGTCTCTATTCAAAAAGTTAGGAGTGATCATGGAACTGAATTTGATAATGATCAAATGGATAACTATTGTAATGAGTATGGCATTGATCACAGATTTTCTTTTCCAAGAGCACTGTGTCAAAATAGTGTTGTTGAGAGAAAGAATAGATCACTTCAAGAAATGGCCAGAACTATGTTGAATGAACATAAGTTACCTTAAAATCTTTGGGCTGAAGCAGTAAATACAGCTTGTTATGTTATTAACAGAAGTCATTTAAGACCTCATGTTAATAAAACTCCTTTTGAAATTATGTTTAATAGGGTTCCAAAAATTTCCTATATGAAACCATTTAGCTGCAAGTGTTTTATTCTTAATACTAAGGATGAAAGGGATAAATTTCAAGCCAAATCCGATGAAGGAATTTTTGTAGGTTAATCTACTAGAAGTAAAGCCTATAGAGTATATAACAAGACTTCTAGGACTATTGAAGAAACCCTCCATGTAAGCTTCAATGAAAATTCTCTTAGAGAATCTCAATCTAAAGCTGATAATGATGATATGATCAATTTTCCAAATGAGTTAGAGATCAATAGAGAGATTGATGATTTATCTTAGAAAATCAAAAATATGAACTTAAATGATCAAACTAATGATGAAAGTGATGGACGTTCAGATGTTGATGAGAATATTGAGGAAAATCAGAGAAATTCGCGTTATTCTTCATCACATCCCATTACTCAAGTCATTGGTAATATTAATGAGGGAGTTAAAACTAGAGCTTCAGTAAATTTAAATAGTATGTGTATGTTTGTTTCTATAGTGGAACCAAGGAATATACAAGAAGCATTATCTAATGAAAATTGGATAGTGGCAATGCAAGAAGAACTAAATCAATTCATCAGAAATGATGTATGGGAATTAGTTTCTCCACCAAAAAATCAATCCATAATAGGTACAAAGTGGATCTTTAGAAACAAACTAACGAAACTAGTCAAATTATAAGGAATAAAGCTAGATTAGTTGCACAAGGGTATACATAGGAAGAAGGATTAGATTATGATGAAACATTTTCTCCTATGGCTAGGTTAGAAAGTATTAGAATATTATTGGCCTATGCTTGTTATATGGATTTTAAATTATATCAAATGGATGTAAAGAGTGCATTTCTAAATGGTTAAATTAATGAAGAAGTCTATGTAAAAAAACCACCTGGATTTGAAGATATTAAAAATCCTAACTTTGTGTATAAATTGAAGAAAGCCTTATATGATTTGAAGCAAGCACCTAGATCATGGTATGAAAGATTGTCTACTTTTTTAATAGAAAAAGGCTATATCATGGGAAAAGTGGATCATACTCTATTTTTTAAGAGAGATGGTAAAGATCAGATTGTTGTTCAAATATACGTGGATGATATAATCTTTGGAGCAACCTCTGACAAGTTGATAGAAATATTCTTTGAAGAGATGACTAATCAGTTTGAAATGAGTATGATAGGAGAACTTTCATATTTTCTAGGACTTCAAATTAAGTAAATGGATAAAGGTATATTTTTAAATCAGGAAAAATATGCAGATGAAATGCTTAAGAAATTTAATTTTAATGATACAAGGATTCGAGGAACTCCTATGAGTACTACTTTAATGTTAGATATTGATGACATAAGAAAATCTATAGATCAAAGAAAATACAGAAGTATGATTGGTTCTTTACTTTATTTGACTGCTAGTAGACCTGATATTATGTTTGTTGTGTGTGTTTGTGATAGATTTCAATCTAATCCTAACGAATCACACTTAATTGCAGTTAAAAGAATATTTAGATATATACAAGGAACTAAAAATTTTGGACTGTATTATTCTAAGGATAGTTTAATAGATCTTATAGGATATACTGATGCTGATTATGCAGGATCTAAATTTGATAGAAAGAGTACCAATGGCACATGTCAATTATTGGAAAATAATTTGGTGTGATGGTTTATTAAAAAGCAAAACTATGTAGTACTTTCTACTACAGAACCTGAATATGTTGCTGCTGCACTATGTTGCACTCAGATTCTGTGGATAAGGCAAACTTTAGAAGATTTTGGATTATCTTATGATACAACTGAGATTTATTGTGACAGTAGTTCTACAATAAATCTTTCCAAAAATCCTGTATTACATTCAAGAGCAAAGCATATAGAGGTTAGACATCATTTTCTAAGAGATAACGTAATTAAAGGAAAAATTAAATTAGAATTTGTGTCTAGTAAAAATCAATTAGCTAATATATTTACAAAACCTCTAGACGAAAATACATTCTGCAACATTAGATTAAATTTAGGTATTTGTAGGCTATGTGATGTGTAAAATACTTAAACTCCACATAAAAAGATAAATATTATTGATGATGTTGTTCACCTCATAGATATTATATACTTATTATAAATATCTAAAGTAATATCTAAACTACTGCTTAAGATACTATGTATTTATTGTAAAATCATCGTAGTATCTTATTGATTTTAAATAGTTTATCAATTTTAATGGTTTTTACGATTTTAAGTGGAAGTGTAAATGAAAAACATTAAATACTTCTGACATTCTGAAATTTTGATTAAATGTTTTCTTTGAATCAAGGAAAATGCATATGATCATGCATAAATTTGACTTAATTGATTAAACTTGTAGAATAAGTTTTATGTAACTCATCTTAAACTGTTAATCAAAAGTATAAGCTTATTGAAACTGATTCATATTCTCAGTACAATCATAGAAGTAAAAATTGTATGAGATTTGTGTTTTATTGCATCTGTATTAATGGAATACATATATACTGTGCTTAAAATGAAAAGTACTTACAAAGTAAAAATCTTTGAGAGTTTATTGATCAGTTTGATCACGAGCCTTTGTACTTGAGCAAATAGGTATGTAAGGATTGTTGTCCTGAAAAAGGATTCTTTAAATCTGGCAACCTAAGGTCTTGATCAGATTTGGGATTGTTGACTGAAAGCTCATTACACGGGTACATTAGAAAGCTCTTGTATGATTCAAGCTTTTCAAACTAACTTTTAAAGAAAATTATCAATATTTACTGTTTTGAAAAGAAAAAGTTGTTTCATTAATTACAGATATCTTTGAATCGCATATAGTTTATACCAATATGACTACTGATTTATTGAATCAACATTAGTACTTTTGAAAATGTTTATTTGAGATACATTCTTTTAGTCTCCTTGAATTAATCGAATTGAGTTCAAAGTTGTGTTTTGATTCATATACAGTAGGAATTGATTCTGGAAATCATTTTTGATGATGTCAGGATAATGGAAGTCTCTGAAAAGAAAATGTAAAAGTATAGTTATACTTAACATCTATTATCACTACAAGTATATTTTGTATTTTGATTGACTATATTTGAAGTATATTTGTAGGGGGAGGATTAACAATGTCAAAAACAGATTAATATAATTTAGAATACAAATCTTAGTTAATCTGAATTAATGTCCTCTTAAAATCTTGATGAAATAATTTAAAAAGACAAATAAACTATTTTAGATTCAAAGTTCAAATAGTTTACAATGTTCTCAAGATAATGTTAAGTTTAGCATGTGTGTTGTTTTCGGAACATTTCAGTTGGAAGCATCCGAAAATTATTTTAAGTGTACTAACTAGACGTTATGTTAGATAAGGTAACGTGTAAAACTACCTCTAGACAGCGTTTTACTCATTAGGTTAGTTAACTCAACGAGATATATTTGAATATTTCGGGTACTTTGATTGAATAAGCTTTATTCAATATTTATTTTATTTCTAAACCCAACCTCTCTTCACGTTGAGTTATACGCCTAAAAACCCTATTTAAACACTTATTACACAGGCACTTAGGTTATTTGTAAACTTTGTCAAGAAAATCTTTCCCGCTTGTTGCTGTTACAACTTGCGACGATGGTCTCCAAGTTCTACAAAGGTCGTGGCAAAGGAAAAGGTGAAAGCAGAAGAGATGCAAAAGGAAAAGAAATAGAGAATGATGAAGTTCCACGTACTTGGTTCAAGAAAATATTTCGAGTGGACAAAAGGTTAGAAGAACTTTATAGAGATTACTTCTTTTCTCAAGATATATTAGATGAAGTTGGACAAGAACTTCAACATACTGATGCAAGTATTACATACATGGGTATTCAAAGTAAATATGATAGAGAATACAGAATGAAATGTGCTAAGATTGCATTTTTGGAATAGTATGCAAAATATTTGGAAAAAGGTGTAGGTTCATCAAATAGAACTCGTCAAACTCCTATAAACGGTACAAGACTACATGCATTTGAGGAAGAGCATGAATCAGCTATCCCTACTCCTTTATATTCGAAACAAGTAGAATCAGATATTGCTGTAGACAAAACAAAAGTTGACAGTCTTCGAAAGACCGTTGCAATAGAAAGTGCCTTAGAAGAATTAAACTAGAAAACTTTTATGGAGCAATTTGAAAAGAAAACAGCAATAATTGAAAAGGAGAAACAAAAATGTTATAGAAGAAGGAAAGTCAGAAAAATTATGTCTAAGGAAATAAAGTCTTTTGAAAAAGGAAAATTAGATGAAAATTTATTTCCAAAGGACAATGTATGTCTAGACATTGTACCTTATTGTGCACCTGATAAACTCATCAGTTCCAAACACATTGAAACTGATGAAGATAATGAGACTTTATTTTCCCTTGCTAGAAAACTTGAGAAGAAATCCAAGTCAAATATGAGCTCAAGTTTTTCTATTAGTACTAGTCCTGATGATGCAGAAATTGACAAATTAGAGCATCAGGCACCTGACATTGAACAAGTTATTGCAGATATAATTGACAATGTTGAGGCAGTAACTAGTTCAAAGGCTGAATTGTCTGGAGTAGAAGATATTGAAAATGTTAAGACTCCAGAAGCGCTAAAAGTTAACCAACCTTCTACAGAATCTATAGAAGCAGAGTTTGAGAATTCACAGCATGAATCAATGGAATTATCTGTTGAACAAAATGAACAATTACAGACAGATACACCGATTGTAGAATTTGTGGAAAAATTGTACTCTGAACATTCTATAGAGACTGAACAAATGAATGTTGAGCATATTGACAATGTTCCTAACACTGTTGAAGCTGAAGAATCAAGCTTACCTGAGCAACTTCAAGATAACATTTTGGAAGAGGAACAACATGGCATTCATTTTGCAGAAGAAGTTCCTGAAGATGAATTAAACTCTGAATCACGGCTTCAGGTATCACCTTCTTTGTGTACAATATTAAAAATTCAAGGTAATGCAATTCATTTTAGATCTGAAGAAGCATTGCAGAAATACAATAATCTGATTACATGTCGGATTCTGCATGCTCGTCCAATAAAATTCAAAAATTTGATGGAAATAAGAGATCTGTTTGAGTTTCAAGGCCTCATTAAATTCTTGCCAGTAGGAACGAAATGGAAGCAATACATAGAGCTTATTGTAGCTTTTTATAGCAATCTGGTCAAGAATGGAAATTTTCTGAAAACTCAAATAAATGAACAAGAGTTTATGTTGTCTCCTGAGTTAATTTTTGAAGTTTTAGGATTAAAGAATGAAGGTGTTGTTGTTACCAACAGATTTGACATAATAAGACAACTAGAATGGAACATTCAGTCTTTATCAAAAATTCCAGATGTATATTCTAAAATGAGATTAATGGAAAATCTGAATGTAGAGGCAAGGTTTATTGCAAATATATTGCATGCAAATTTATTTCAGAGAGTTGGACACAATTTGGAAGTCAGTAGAAGCTGTTTATATGCAACTTATGGCCTGCTGAATAAAATTCAAAGAAATTGGTTTGATGTTTTTATGTCTCAATGACAGCATATGAGTTCAAAGTTATTTTATGATGATGTTGTATGTAGAATCCTTGCAAGTCAATTGACTTTATCTGACTGGCCCTCTGAAACTAAAGGCAAGAGAGCATTTAGTGTCAAAGATTTGCAAAAATTCCAGGCCATGCATAAACCTCAACGACAACAACAACAACAACCTGATACAGACCATATACGACAACAACAACAAAGTTATTCAGTTCAAGCAGAACAACAAACCCAGCTACCTCCTAACTTAGATGTAGTGCTTAACGACATCAGAAATGATATTAGGCATCTAGGAGATAAAATATGTAATGCTATAAGTGATATACTTAGGAGGGGTCGATAATTGTTTTTGTTTGTTTCTGAATACCAAATGTAATGTTTGTATTACTTGTTCGATTCATTAAACAATACATTTTTCTATAAATATGTTCAATTATTATTATTGTTTACAGAAATCGTTGTTGTAATTCTCTTATATACATATATATATTCTCTGTAATTATCTTTTTGATTAATGACAAAAAGGGGGAGAAATATTATAAAAAGATGATTATGATCTTAATTGCATATATATATTATAAAAGGAGATGCTATTTAAATGGTTATTGTAATCTGACAGATGATAATTAGAAAACTGATACTTAGATAATTATTGACATCTGAGAGTTTTAGTTCTGAGAGGTAAAATTTACACAAACAATAGAAATAAGCTTAAGTGAACTTAAGTCAACAAACAAGTTTGTTGAATTAAAAGTTAACCCAACGAAGGTGCTTTGTTGAGTTAAACATATATCATAATTGATTTAATATGGTTTTGTCATCATCAAAAAGGGGGAGATTGTTGAGTATTTTTGTTTTGATGATGTGTGCTGAATGAAAATAATCATATTTCCTCAATTACTATTGCTTGTGAAAAGAAATTAAAATCATCAATTAATATAGAAAAAGCTTACTGATATAAAACTTGTCTGTATTGGATCAGAAGTTAATAACTAGTCGTTTCGTTGCATTAATTTCTCATTTAGCTAAACGTTAAGTTAACTTGTGTTTTTATTGAAAAGCATGATATGTTTTAATGTTATATCTTCTATATCATGAACAGTGCACATTTAGACAACACGTTAAGTTAGAGTGTTGTTTGTAAAGAGGTCACGTGAGAACTCGTTAAGTTAGAGGCTTAAAAGTTAAAATAGGTCACGTGATAACTCGTTAAGTTAGTGAGTAAAAGAAGAGACGAACTCGTTAAGTTAGTGTTATACACGTGGTGAAAATATAAGTTACGAATGTTGTATTGTATCACGTGAGGTGCTCATGTTTAACTCGTTAAGTTAACATAACTAAACACGTTGAGTTGCTATATCGAACACTAAGACAACGCGTTAGGTTAGCGTTATAAACTTAAGTTGTTATTTTTGCACGTGGTAAAATTCTTATTATAAAAACATTTGTCTATTACTAGTTCGTTGAGTTATCATAACACAACGGAGATGGTTCGTTGAGATAGCATAACACCACAAACTTAGTTCATTGAGTTAGCTATAGTACTTGTCACGTGAAATGACACATGAGGAACTCATTAAGTTAGAAATGTTAAGTTATATATATACTTGTGTTACCCGTTTAGTTAACATTAAAGTAAATACATCTTATTACACTGATGAAAAAACTTTTGGACAAGAAAATTTATTTTGCAGGAAATTTTTCAGAGATCCAGGACTGATGATTAAAGAAAATTTGAAATATAAACGTGGGTTAGAACGTGTGTGTTTCGATGAAGGAAAAAGGAAAGACATGAAGAAGTGGAAAACTAGTAGTGGTTAAACGTGAAGGATATGCATGAAATGAAGATGCAGTATAAAAGGCATAGAATTCTCGTTGATCAATTTATCCTTGCACACAAAACGAAAAATCTTTTCAAGGATCAAACCATCCCTACACACCAAAAGAAAAATCATTTTCATGGATCAAAAACACCTCTTCAGGAAAAATCTCTCAAGTGGAAGAAAGTTCAGTGAAGCATAAAAAGGTAAGATTTGAAGTATCAAAAGAAAGCAAATTCGGTGAAGCATGAAAAGACAAGATATTAGTCACTAAAGAATTGCTGAAGAAGAAAAAAAGAAGAAGAAAGATCTCAAACAGGGAGAAATGTTTTAAATTCCGTAAATTAGTTTTCTCTGTTTGTAGTTATGAAATTGTTTAGATGATACATGGTATCGAAATATAATTACATCTACAATTTCTAAGGAGAATTGAATTGTATATTGCAATTGAAACCTTGAATAAAAATGATTTTATGAAAGCAATGTCTCGACTTGTTTTTGAGTTTTAAAGTTTTAATTATATTTCAGAAAATATTAAAAATACACAATTCACCCCCCTCTTGTGTAGCCATACGATCCTACAAGTGGTATCAGAGCTTTGTGAATAATCTTTGATATAAAATCGATACCAACTTATTTAATATCATTGCTTATTCTACCTTCCTTGTTTTTAAACGGAAATTAATATCTGAGCATACGTTTAACTCTATTGATTTAGGGCTCAAGTTGTTTTAAAGTTTTTAGACTGTTTAAAATCAAATAGGTTGAAAAATCTAAGGTAAAATGGCTACTGGAAATGGTAATTTTTCTTTATATGAAGGCCAAAACCTTAATCGTCCTCCTTTATTTGATGGAATACATTTTGAATATTGGAAATATAGGATGACTATTTTTCTTCAAAGTATAGATCATAAATTGTGGTTCATGATTTCTAAACCATATACTCCATTAACTACTCCTTATAATACTTGGACAATTACTAAAAAAGAAAATGGAACTCTGAATGCTAAGGGCTTAAATATTTTATTTTGTGCATTGAGTTATGAACAGTTCAGTAAAGTGTCGACATATAAATCTGCTTATGAGGTGTGGCATGCATTAGAAGTTTCACATGAAGGTACTTCTCAAGTTAAAGAGACAAAAATAAACATGTTGAATCATAAGTATGAACTCTTTAAGATGCATGAAGACGAAAATATTTCTGATATGTTTTCCAGATTTCTTGATATCATAAACTCCTTAAAATGCTTAGGAAAGAATTTTGAACAGAAAGATTTGGTGAGGAAAATTCTCAGATCCCTAAGTTCTAAATGGTCTCAGAAAGTAACAACAATTGAGGAATCACGAGATTTAAATGTTTATACTATGAATGAACTTATAGGAAATTTAACACCTTATGAAGTTCAATTAAATGAATCATTGAGTCACAACAAACTAAAAATGAAGAAAGAAATAGCCTTCGAAATTAATTTAGATTCTGATATACCTACTGATTCTGACGAGGATTTGATTTTGTTGACTAGGAAATTCAAGAAAGCATGGAAAGCTAGGAAACAGCAAAGGAACAAAAATGATAAACCCTCAACGTCAAAATCAATGAATGACAAGAATTCTTCATCCAAAAAGTATGTATGTTACAACTGTAAGAAACCTGGACATCTTTCTCCAGATTGTCCTATGAGGAAAAATGAAAAGCAAAGTAGGACAAATCAGAAGAAGACGGCTCAGAAAACTCAGAAAAAGTTTTACAAGAAAAGGGCTTTGAAGGTCACTTAGGATGACACATCTGAAGAGTCTAAATTTGAGGAATCAGCATCAAAATCTTCACATTCAGAAGGAGAACAAGAGTTAGAAGATGTTGCTCATGTGTGCTTCATGGCAAATGAGTCTGAGGTAATATCTGATCTTGAAAGTCATTCAGATTTCAACTTTGATGAATTATTATGTGCTTATCATGCATTATTACAAAAACTTAAAGTATGTAAACTGGAAAACAAGAATATTAGAAAATCTTCATCCATTATGGAAGAAGAAAATTGTTTCCTCTCTACTACTTTAGAAAAGTTTAAATGTGATAATGAAAATCATGCTAGAGATTTGCAAAAATTTAGATTTAATGAATTTATCTTGCATGAACAAATATAGAATATAAATGCTGAAAAATTAAAGATAGAATCTGAAAATGAAATGTTGAGAAACAATATAAATGAACTTGAATTAGAGATAGAAAAATTAAAATTGAGAGAGCAAGATTTAAATTCTACCTTTGAGAAATGGAATTTAAGTCAAACTAAGTTAGACAAACTAACTAGTACCCCTGCGATGTCTTATAAATTTGGCTTAGGATTTGATTATCCTGAATATCCTGAATCTCAAGCCAATAAAGGATTTATTAGTTGCAGTTCAAGTAAATCTAAGACTAAAATTCCTTTTATTATGAAACAAGGTAATAAATATGTAGAAGTAGGTACTTCAAGGGATGAATCATGTAGTAATAATATAAATCAATGTGATTTGTCAAATTGTACTTCTAACAAGACTATAAATGTTTCTAAAAATCTTGTTTTGGAAATTTAGTTTCTAATGTTTCTAAAATTTCAGACAATTGTAGTAAACTGAAATTCAGAAACCTGAGCATGTAATTCAATACACTAGTATTAGACCAATTACTCATTTTGCATATGATAAAACTAAAAATTCTTATGTAGAAAAAGATTTTGTATGTACGGAAAATGTTAATACAAGTACAAAATCTTGGTATGAACTTACTGAAATGTATAAGCGTGACTAAAATAACTTAACATCTGATAAAAATATGTTCGGTCTTGATTATAATACATTTGAAAACAAAAAGAATGATTGCAAAAGTAATAATGCTATATGTGAGTATGAAGCTAATGATAAATCAATAGTACTTACAACTAATAAGAATATAAATGATAATGTTAAACTATTTTTAAACAAAAAGAAGAAATATGCATTTAATTATCTTGGTCCTCAACAGCATTGGGTACCAAGCAAAAGTTTTTCTTAATTTGTGTTGCAGGAGGAAACAACATCAAAATGGATCTTGGACAGTGGAGCATCAAGTCACATGACCGGACAAAAAAGTCTATTACAAAATTTTACAAATACCATGAAAGGAATTGTAACATTTGGAAACAAAAGCAAAGATAAAATCATAGGTATGGGCAATGTTCAAATAACTCCTACTTATGTTATTTCGAATGTACTATATGTAGAAAACCTAGGATTTAATTTGCTGAGTGTCGTAAAACTAACTGAAAATGGATATTATGTAGTATTTGAAGATAATGTATGCAAAATAATTGATAAAAATACAGATGAAATTAAGTTTATTGCTAAAAGAAAAGGTTCTATATGTATTTTATCTTTACCTTCTAGTGCAGTTGATTTAAATTCATGTTTGCTAGCTGAAACTAGTGATGCATATCTATGGCATAGAAGGATTGGGCATATAAATATGAGATTGTTACATAAACTATCTAGAAAACATTTAGTGAGAGGTTTACCAAAGATTAAATACTCAAAGAACTTTATGTGTGATGCATGTAAGTTAGGTAAACTTCACAAAAACTCTTTTAAATCCAAAACTGATATTTTAAGCAAGAGAGTCTTTGAACTTATACATATGGATCTATTTGGACCAACAAGAATCATGAGTCTTGGTGGTAAATGGTATGTATTTGTTTTAGTAGATGACTTCTCTAGATACACTTGGGTATATTTTCTAGCATCTAAGATAGAAGTATTTGAAAAATTTAAAATGTTTCACAATTTTGTTCAAAATGAGCAAAGTGTCTCTATTCAAAAACTTAGGAGTGATCATGAAACTGAATTTGATAATGATCAAATGGATAACTATTGTAATGAGCATGGCATTGATCACAGATTTTCTTTTCCAAGAGTACCGTGTCAAAATGGTGTTGTTGAGAGAAAGAATAGATCACTTCAAGAAATGGCCAAAACTATGTTGAATGAACATAAGTTACCTCAAAATCTTTGGACCGAAGTAGTAAATACAGCTTGTTATGTTATTAACAGAAGTCATTTAAGACCTCATGTTAATAAAACTCCTTTTGAAATTATGTTTAATAGGGTTCCAAATATTTCCTATTTGAAACCATTTGGCTGCAAGTGTTTTATTCTTAATACTAAGGATAAAAGGGATAAATTTCAAGTCAAATCGGATGAAGGAATTTTTGTAGGTTACTCTACTAGAAGTAAAGCCTATAGAGTATATAACAAGACTTCTAGGACTATTGAAGAAATCTTCCTTGTAAGCTTCAATGAAAATTCTCTTAGAGAATCTCAATCTAAAGCTGATAATGACGATATGATCAATTTTCCAAATGAGTTAGAGATCAATAGAGAGATTGATGATTTATCTGAAAAAATCAAAAATATGAACTTAACTGATCAAACTAATGATGAAAGTGATGAACTTTCAGATGTTGATGAGAATATTGAGGAAAATTAGAGAAATTGGCGTTATTCTTCATCACATCCCATTACTCAAGTCATTGGTAATATTAATGAGGGAGTTAAAACTAGAGCTTCAATAAATTTAAATAGTATATGTATGTTTCTTTCTATGGTGGAACCAAGGAATATACAAGCATTATCTGATGAAAATTGGATAGTGGCAATGCAAGAAGAACTAAATCAATTCATCAGAAATGATGTATGGGAATTAGTCTCTCCACTAGAAAATCAGTCCATAATAGGTACAAAGTGGATCTTTAGAAACAAAACTAATGAAACTGGTCAAATTATAAGGAATAAAGCTAGATTAGTTGCGCAAGGGTATACACAGGAAGAATGATTACATTATGATGAAACATTTGCTCTTGTGGCTAGGTTAGAAAGTATTAGAATATTATTGGCCTATGCTTGTTATATGGATTTTAAATTATATCAAATGGATGTAAAGAGTGCATTTCTAAATGGTTTAATTAATGAAGAAGTCTATGTAAAACAACCACCTGGATTTGAAGATATTAAAAATCCTGACTTTCTGTATAAATTGAAGAAAGCCTTATATGGTTTGAAGCAAGCACCTAGATCATGGTATGAAAGATTGTCTACTTTTTTAATAGAAAAAGGCTATATCATGGGAAAAGTGGATCATACTCTATTTATTAAGAGAGATGGTAAAGATCAGATTGTTGTTCAAATATACGTGGATGATATAATCTTTGGAGCAACCTCTGATAAGTTGATAGAAATATTCCCTGAAGAGATGACTAATCAGTTTGAAATGAGTATGATAGGAGAATTTTCATATTTTCTAGGACTTTAAATTAAGCAAATGGATAAAGGTAAAATTTTAAATCAGGAAAAATATGTAGATGAAATGCTTAAGAAATTTAATTTTAATGATACAAGGATTCGAGGAACTCCTATGAGTACTACTTTAATGTTAGATATTGATGACATAGGAAAATCAATAGATCAAAGAAAATACAGAAGTATGATTGGTTCTTTACTTTATTTGACTGCTAGTAGACCTGATATTATGTTTGGTGTGTGTGTTTGTGCTAGATTTCAATCAAATCCTAACGAATCACACTTAATTGCAGTTAAAAGAATATTTAGATATATACAAGGAACTAAAAATTTTGAACTGTATTATTCTAAGGATAGTTCAAAAGATCTTATAGGATATACTGATGCTAATTATGTAGGATCTAAATCTGATAGAAAGAGTACCAGTGGCACATGTCAATTATTGGGAAATAATTTGGTGTCATGGTTTAGTAAAAAGCAAAATGCTGTAGCACTTTCTACTATAGAAGCTGAATATGTTGCTGCTGCACTGTGTTGCACTCAGATTCTGTGGATAAGGCAAACTTTAGAAGATTTTGGATTATCTTATGATACAACTAAGATTTATTGTGACAGTAGTTCTGCAATAAATCTTTCCAAAAATCCTGTATTACATTCAAGAGCAAAACATATAGAGGTTAGACATCATTTTCTAAGAGATAACGTAATTAAAGGAAAAATTAAATTAGAATTTGTGTCTACTAAAAATCAATTAGCTGATATATTTACAAAACCTCTAGATGAAAATACATTCTGCAACATTAGATTAAATTTAGGTATTTGTAGGCTATGTGATGTGTAAAATGCTTAAACTCCACATAAAAAGATAAATATTATTGATGATGTTGTTCACCTCATAGATATTATATACTTATTATAAATATCTAAAGTAATATCTAAACTACTGCTTAAGATACTATGTATTTATTGTAAAATCATCGTAGTATCTTATTGATTTTAAGTAGTTTATCAATTTTAATGGTTTTTACGATTTTAAGTGGAAATGTAAATGAAAAACATTAAATACTTCTGACATTCTGAAATTTTGATTAAATGTTTTCTTTGAATCAAGGAAAATGCATATGATCATGCATAAATTTGACTTAATTGATTAAACTTGTAGAATAAGTTTTATGTAACTCATCTTAAACTGTTAATCAAAAGTATAAGCTTATTGAAACTGATTCATATTCTCAATACAATCATAGAAGTAAAAATTGTATGAGATTTGTGTTTTATTGCATCTGTATTAATGGAATACATATATACTGTGCTTAAAATGGAAAGTGCTTACAAAGTAAAAATCTTTCAGAGTATATTGATCAGTTTGATCACGAGCCTTTTGTACTTGAGCAGATAGGTATGTAAGGATTGTTGTCCTGAAAAAGGATTCTTTAAATCTGGCAACCTAAGGTCTTGATCAGATCTGGGATTGTTGACTGAAAGCTCATTACACGGGTACATTAGAAAGCTCTTGTATGATTCAAGCTTTTCAAACTAACTTTTAAAGAAAATTATAAATATTTACTGTTTTGAAAAGAAAAAGTTGTTTCATTAATTACAGATATCTTTGAATTGCATATAGTTTATACCAATATGACTACTGATTTATTGAATCAACATTAGTACTTTTGAAAATGTTTATTTGAGATACATTCTTTTATTCTCCTTGAATTAATCGAATTGAGTTCAAAGTTGTGTTTTGATTCATATACAGTAGGAATTGATTCTGGAAATCATTTTTGATGATGTCAGGATAACGGAAGTATATTGAAAAAGGAAAATCAGATGAAAATTTATTTCCAAAGGACAATGTATGTCTAGACATTGTACCTTATTGTGCATCTGATAAACTCATCAGTTCCGAACACACTGAAACTGATGAAGATAATGAGACTTTATTTTCCCTTGCTAGAAAACTTAAGAAGAAATCCAAGTCAAATATGAGCTCAAGTTTTTCAATTAGTACAAGTCCTGATGATGCAGAAATTGACAAATCAGAGCATCAAGCACCTTACATTGAACAAGTTATTGGAAATATAATTGACAATGTTGAAGCAATAACTAGTTCAAAGGTTGAATTGTCTAGAGTAACAGATATTGAAATTGTTAAGACTCCAGAAGAGCTAAAAGTTAACCAGCCTTCTATGGAATCTGTAGAAGCAGAGTTTGAGAATTCACAGCTTGAATCAATGGAATTATCTGTTGAACAAAATGAATAATTACAAACAGATACATCGGCTGTAGAATTTGCGTAAAAATTGTACTCTGAACATTCTATAGAGACTGAACAGATGAATGTTGAGCATATTGACAATGTTCCTAACACTGTTGAAGCTGAAGAATCAAGCTTACTTGAGCAGCTTCAAGATAATATTTTGGAAGAGGAACAACATGACATTCATTTTGAAGTAGAGGTTCCTGAAGATGAATTAAACTCTGAATCATGGCTTTAGGTATCACCTTCTTTGTGTACAATATTAAAAATTCAAGGTAATGCAATTCATTTTAGATCTAAAGAAGCATTGCAGATATACAATAATCTGATTACATGTCAGATTCTACATGCTCGTCCAATAATATTTAGAAATTTGATGGAAATAAGAGATCTGTTTGAGTTTCAAGGCATCATTAAATTCTTGCCTATAGGAACGAAATGGAAGCAATACACAGAGCTTATTGCGGCTTTTATAACAATCTAGTGAAGAATGGAAATTTTCTGAAAACTTAAATAAATGAACAAGAGTTTATGTTGTCTCCTGAGTTAATTTTTGAAGTTTTAGGATTAAAGAATGAAGGTGTTGTTGTTACCAACAGATTTGACATAATAAGACAACTGGAATGGAACATTCAATCTTTATCAAAAATTCCAGATGTATATTCTGAAATGAGATTAATGGAAAATCTGAATGTAGAGGCAAGGTTTATTGCAAATATATTGCATGCAAATTTATTTCAAAGAGTTGGACACAATTTGGAAGTCAGCAGAAGCTATTTATATGCAACTTATGGCCTGCTGAATAGAATTCAAATAAATTGGTTTGATGTTTTTATGTCTCAACTACAGCATATGAGTTCAAAGTTATTTTATGGTGATGCTATATGTAGAATCCTTGCAAGCCAATTGACTTTATCTAGCTGGCCCTCTCAAACTAAAGGCATGAGAGCATTTAGTGTCAAAGATTTGTAGAAATTCCAGGCCATGCATAAACCTCAACGACAACAACAACAACTTGATACAGACCATATACAACAACAACAACAACAAAGTTATTCAATTCAAGCAGAATAGCAAACCCAGCTACCTCCTGACTTAGATGTAGTGCTTAACGACATCAGAAATGATATTAGGCATGTAGGAGATAAAATTTGTAATGCTATAAGTGATATACTTAGGATGGGTTTCTGAATACAAAATGTAATGTTTGTATTACTTGTTTGATTTCATTGAACAATACATTTTTCTGTAAATGTCTTCAATTATTATTCTTCTTTATAGAAAGAGTTGTTGTAATTATATCTCTTATATATATATTCTCTGTAATTATCTTTTTGATTAACGACAAAAAGGGGGAGAAATATTATAAAAAGATGATTATGATCTTAATTGCATATATATATTATAAAAGGAGATGCTATTTAAATGGTTATTGTAATCTAACAGATGATAATTAGAAAACTGATACTTATATAATTGTTGACATCTGAGAGTTTTAGTTCTGAGAGGTAAAATTTACACAAACAATAGAAATAGGCTTAAGTGAACTTAAGTCAACAAACAAGTTTGTTGAATTAAAATTTAACCCAACGAAGGTGCTTTGTTGAGTTAAACATATTCCATAATTGATTTAATATGGTTTTGTCATCATCAAAAGGGGGAGATTGTTGAGTATTTTTGTTTTGATGATGTGTGCTGAATGAAAATAATCATATTTCCTCAATTACTATTGCTTGTGAAAAGAAATTAACATCATCAATTAATACAGAAAAAGCTTACTGATATAAATACTTGTCTGTATTGGATCTGAAGTTAATAACTAGTCGTTTCGTTGCATTAATTTCTCATTTAGCTAAACGTTAAGTTAACGTGTGTTTTTATTGAAAAGCATGATATGTTTTAATGTTATATCTTCTGTATCATGAATAGTGCACGTTTAGACAACTCGTTAAGTTAGAGGCTTAAAGGTTAAAATAGGTCATGTGATAACTCGTTAAGTTAGTGAGTAAAAGAATAGACGAACTCGTTAAGTTAGTGTTATACACGTGGTGAAATTATAAGTTACGAATGTTGTATTGTATCACGTGAGGTGCACATGTTTAACTCGTTAAGTTAACATAACTAAACGCGTTGAGTTGCTATATTGAACACTAAGGCAACATATTAGGTTGGTGTTATAAACTTAAGTTGTTATTTTTGCACGTGGTAAAATTCTTATTATAAAAACATTTGTTTATTACTAGTTCGTTGAGTTATCATAACACAACGAAGATGGTTCGTTGAGATAGCATAACACCACAGACTTAGTTCATTGAGTTAGCTACAGTATTTGTCACGTGAAATAGCACATGGTGAACTCGTTAAGTTAGAAACATTAAGTTATATATATATACTTGTGTTACTCGTTTAGTTAACATTAAAGTAACGACTTCTTATTACACTAATGAAAAAATTTTGGACGAGAAAGTTTATTTTCAGGAAATTTTTCAGAGATCCAGGACTGATGATTAAAGAAAATTTGAAATATAAACGTGGGTTAGAACGTGTGTGTTTCGATGAAGGAAAAAGAAAAGACGTGGAGAAGTGGAAAACTAGTAGTGGTTAAACGTGAAGGATATGCATGAAATGAAATTACAGTATAAAAGGCATAGAATTCTCGTTGATCAATTTATCCTTGCACACCAAAAAGAAAAATCTTTTCAAGGATCAAACCATCCCTGCACACCAAAATAAAAATCTTTTTCAGGGATCAAAAATACCTCTTCGGGAAAAATCTCTCAAGTGGAAGAAAGTTCAGTGAAGCATAAAAAGGTAAGATTTTCATCACTAAAGATTTGAAGTATTAGAAGAAAGCAAATTCGGTGAAGCATGAAAAGACAAGATATTCGTCACTGAAGAATTGCTTAAGAAGAAAAAGAAGAAGAAGAAAGATCTCAAACAGGGAGAAAAGTTTTAAATTCCGCAAATTAGTTTTCTCTGTTTGTAGTTATGAAATTGTTTAGATGATACATGGTATCGAAATATAATTGCATCTACAATTTTTGAGAAGAATTGAATTGTATATTGTAATTGAAACCTTGAATAAAAATGATTTTATGAAAACAATGTCTCGACTTGTTTTTGAGTTTTAAAGTTTCAATTATATTTCAGAAAATATTAAAAATACACAATTCACCCCCCTCTTGTGTAGCCATACGATCCTACATACACCCCTAAGGATTTCGTTAAAGTGTAATTCAGAAAATATTTCAGTACATCTCTGTGTTGACTAATCCTGTGTAGGTGTTCTTACTAATCGTTTAGTGTTAGGAGAATGAATCCATGTGCTCATAAACTCTTAACATAAAGTAAAATAGCAGAAGATTAATTACATACCAATCTGAAGCTTTATATTCAATAAATAGTTGTTGACGGATGAAGTTGAATCAACTACTTCTCCTTCCAGTTCCCCAACGAATTTTCTTTTCTTTCAAAAGTGCTGGTAACTCGTAAATAACATGCTATTCTATATTTATAATGCACGCCCATAAAGCAAATGAATCTCGTTGCAAGAACGTTTCTTGTAATATGTAGTGTGGTTGCTATTTTTATAGATACGTGTTCCACTTCTAATTTCAAATTTTAGTAACTGCTAAACCCATGAAGTTTTGTTCGTGGCTAAAAGAATAACTATTTAGCTTAATCCATGAACTAACCTCATTGAGTTATAGTTAACTCAACGGACCAGCTTCGTTACTGTTACTAACTCCACGAACTAACTTCGTTGAGTTATAGATAACTCAACGGAGTGACCTTATATTATATTATTGACCTCGTGGAGTTAAGGTTAACTAAATGAACTTACTTCATTGAGTTAACACCTAGCAAATTTCTAAAACTTACTCTACGTATTAACTTCTATATTTTTCTCTCTCCTGCATTTTGTCAACTTAAATAAAGTTAAATACATGTCAATACTGTAGTGTTCTAATTAAAGCTCATTTAAATCTGATCATGATATGTATATTTAACTTGCAGTTAATTTCATGTTATGCAGAATTTAAATTTTACTTTGTAGTATGCAGATATTTTCAAGCATTAACTAGTTATCTTGCATTTAATCTTGTCATTCAGAAATTTGTAAATCTTTTAAACAGTCTTGCATCTTTTTCAAACAATTATATAATATTCAAGATAGTTCATCCATTACATCATTCTCAAACATAAATGCAAAAACATCTAAAAAACATACATTCATTTATATGAATAATTTACATTACAATCAATTAGATATTTTTCATACAAATAAATACAAGTAAACGAACAATATAATTTAATCTTTCCTCCTAAGTTCATCTACTTCCTTTTAGAGTTTTTCTAATTGTTGCTCTAATTGGTTTATCCTTTCTACAACTCTTGTAATTCCTCTAGAAGGTTCAACAATCTCAACAACACCATAAATTAGTTTCCGTATTCCTTCATTGAAATGGCTCTTGATTTTATTCTTTTAGATGTCCATTTCGTGAAGTCAATACAGTCTACCATCAGTAGTGGAATCAAATCTCCATAAAATAGTTTCTTCTTTACTGTTCTCAACTTGGAGATAAAAATAGCAAACCAATTTATCTGAATTATGTTCACAATTACATACATGGCCCATTTGACAAATTGACTTAGTTCTATACCATGGCCTTGTCATTAGTAGACATTCTTAATCAAAATGTTAGCTATCATGTGTGTTTTACCATTTAAGTGCTTCAGTTTATTTAATAATGGCACACCAGGATTGATAGCTAAACAATCCTTTATTATCTGTTCTGTCCACTCGACTGTAGTTGTGCTTTCCAGAATTTCTAGTCCCTCATTCTTTAGTCCTAAAATGTTGTGGAGAAGTTCTGGTGTTATCTGTACATCAGCTTGCTCTACGTTGAAAATTAATCCTCTTTCTCCTTCTCTTAAGTTTGCATAAAAGTAGGGCACTAGATTCTCATATACTGCATGCCCTCTCTATTGAGAAATAAACTACAGTAGAACTTGGAACTCAAATAAATCCTTAATTTCTTATATCCCGTCCCAATTTACTGGTCTACTGTATATGATATCATAATCCTAATCTCTTGGTATTTATTATATGCTTCCTAACTCCAAAAGTGTACTTCATTCAAAACTGTTGCTTCAATCGGGTCAGGAATGTGAATTTGTTGCTCTAAAGGGGTTTGTTCTTGAACTTCCTCTTCCATGTGCTGAACTTGAATAGATTGAAAATGCTCTGGAGATTCTTGCATTTTTGCTTCTGCTTTTGTCTATGATGGTGAGTCGGTAGAACTCTCCACTCTGTCTTGAATTCTTTCCAAAATTTGCTGAAAGTTCTTTGCTCTTCAATGGAATCTGTCAAGTCATTTCTTTCTTGTTCCATTTGTATTTGTTCAACTTCTTGTTCAGTTTCTTCTTTTTCTTCTTCCTCCTGACTACCAACCTGCATTGTCACTATTCTTTCTGATTCTATGGCAGATTGGGATGGAGTTATGGGCAAATCAGCTTCTGCCCTAATTTCTGTTTGTGTAGGCTATAGATTAGTTTCAGCCTATTTTTCTTCTTCTCTTTGCTCTTGCTATTATTGCTCCTGCTCCTCCTTAGAATCGAAAAAGGTCATATTCTACATTTGATAGCTCTTTTTCCCTCGTCATATTCTTGATTTTCTACCTTGTGAGCCAATCTTCCATATCTTTAAAAAATTTTGACGTGTCAACAACATCTTCTCAGAATTCTGGTGTCATCTTTCTCATCGTGGAGTTACGAAACGGAACGGAATCGCTCTGATCTCTACTGTTCTAAGTTCTAAATGATTCTATGGATAATGCCCCCAAACCTTAAGTTTAGTATAAATAAGCACTAAGTTTAAACGGGTAATTCGGTCATTTTGCAAATAGGGAGAAATGTTTTAAATTCCGTAAATTAGTTTTCTTTGTTTGTAGTTATGAAATTGTATAGATGAAACATGGTATCGATATATAATTGCATTTACAATTTCTAAGGAGAATTGAATTGTATATTGTAATTGAAACCTTGAATAAAAATGATTTTATGAAAATAGTGTCTTAACTTGTTTTTGAGTTTTAAAGTTTCAATTATATTTGAAAATATTGAAAAACACAATTCACCCCCCTCTTGTGTAGCCATATGATCCTACAAACTTATAGGAAACTTAACATCTTATGAAGTTCAATTAAATGAAAATCTGAGTCACAACAAACTAAAAATAAAGAAAGAAATAGCCTTTGAAATTAATTCAGATTCTAATATATCTACTGATTCTGATGAGGATTTGATTTTGCTGACTAGGAAATTCAAAAAAGCATGGAAAGCTAGGAAACAGCAAAGGAACAAGAATGATAAACCCTCAACGTCAAAATCACTAAATGACAAGAATTATTCATCCAAAAAGTATGTATGTTACAACTGCAAGAAACCTGGACATCTTTCTCCAGATTGTCCTATAAGGAAAAATGAAAAGTAAAGTAGGACAAATCAAAAGAAGACAACTCAGAAAAGTCAGAAAAAGATTTACAAGAAAAAGGCTTTGAAGGTCACTTGGGATGACACGTCTGAAGAGTCTGTATTTGAGGAATCATCATCAAAATCTTCACATTCAGAAGGAGAACAAGAGTTAGAAGATGTTGCTCATGTGTGCTTCATGGCAAATGAGTCTGAGGTAATATCTGATCCTGAAAGTCATTCAGATTTTAACTTTGATGAATTATTATGTGCTTATCATGCATTATTACAAAAACTTAAAGTTTGTAAACTGGAAAATAAGAATATTAGAAACTCTTTATCCATTGTGGAAGAAGAAAATTGTTTCCTATCTACTAGTTTAGAAAAGTTTAAATGTGATAATGAAAATCATGCTAGAGATTTGCATAAATTTAGATTTAATGAATGTGTCTTGCATGAACAAATACAGAATACAAATGCTGAAAAATTAAAGATAGAATCTGAAAATGAAATGTTGAGAAACAATATAAATGAACTTGAATTAGAGATAGATAAATTAAAACTAAGAGAGCTAGATTTAAATTCTACCATTGAGAAATGAAATTTAAGTCAAACTAAGTTAGACAAACTAACTCGTACCCCTACGGTGTCATATAAATTTGGCTTAGGATTTGATTATCCTAAATATCCTGAATCTCAAGCCAATAAAGGATTTGTTAGTTGTAGTTCAAGTAAATCTAAGACTAAAATTCCTTTTATCATGAAATAAGGTAATAAATATGTAGAAGAAGGCTGGTTAACTATTAGCTCTTCTGGAGTCTTAACATTTTCAATATCTACTACTCTAGACAATTCAGCTTGTGAACTAGTTACTGCCTCAACATTTTCAATTATATATGCAATAACTTGTTCAATGTCAGGTGCCTGATGCTCTGATTTTTCAATTTTTACATCATTAGGACTTGTACTAATAGAAAAACTTGAGCTCATATTTGACGTGCATTTCTTCTCAAGCTTTCTAGTAAGGGAAAATAAAGTCTCATTACCTTCATCATTTTCAGTATGTTCAGAACTGATGAGCTCATATTCGACCTAACGCATTGCCTTAGTGTTTAATATAGCAACTCAACACGTTTAGTTATGCTAATTTAACGAGTTCGTCTCTTTTTTTACTCACTAACTTAACGAGTTCTCACGGGACCTATTTTAACCTTTAAGCCTCTAACTTAACGAGTTATCACGTGACCTCTACACAAATAACACTCTAACTTAACGAGTTGTCTAAACGTGCACTGTTCATGATACAAAAGATATAACTTTAAAATATATCATTCTTTTCAATAAAAACACACGTTAACTTAACGTTTAGTTAAATGAAAAATTAATGCAATGAAATGACTAGTTATTAACTTAGTATAATTTCAGATCCAATACAGACAAGTATTTATGTCAGTAAGCTTTTTTTGTATTAATTGATGATTTTCATTTCTTTTCACAAGAAATAGTAATTGAGCAAATATGATTATTTTCATTCAGCACACATCATCAAAACAAAATACTCAACAATCTCCCCCTTTTTGATGATGACAAAACCATATTAAATCAATTACAAAATATGTTTAACTCAACAAAGCACCTTTGTTGGGTTAAATTTTCATTCAACAAACAAGTTTGTTGACTTAAGTTTACTTAAGCTTATTTCTATTGTTTATGTAAATTTCACCTCTCAGAACTAAAACTTTCAAATGTCAATAATTATATAAGTATCAGTTTTCTAATTATCATCTGTCAGATTACAATAACCATTTAAATATCATCTCTCTTTATAATATATGCAATTAAAATCATAATCATCTTTTTATAATATTTCTCCCCCTTTTTATCATTAATCAAAAAGATAATTACAAAGAATATATTTATAGTAAGAGATATATTTACAACAACTCTTTCTGTAAACAATAATAAGAATAGAATACATTTATAGCAACAAATGTATTGTTCAATGAATCAAACAAGGAATACAAACATTACATTTTGTATACAGAAACAAACAAAAACAGTTATCAACCCCTCCTAAGTATATCACTTATAGCATTACATATTTTATCTCCTAGATGCCTAATATCATTTCTGATGTCGTTAAGCACTGCATCTAAGTTAGGAGGTAGCTGGGTTTGATGTTCTGCTTGAACTGAATAACTTTGTTGTTGTTGTTGTATATGGTCTGTACAATCAGGTTGTTGTTGTTGTTGTCGTTGAGGTTTATGTATGAGCTGGTATCGTTGCAAATCTTTTATACTAAATGCTCTCATGCCTTTAGTTTTAGAGGGCCAGTCAGATAAATTCAATTGGCTTGCAATGAGTCTACATACAGCATCACCATAAAATAACTTTGAACTCATATGTTGTAGTTGAGAAATAAAAACATCAAACCAATTGATTTGAATTCTATTCAGTAGGCCATAAGTTGCATATAAACAGCTTTTGCTGACTTCCAAATTGTGTCCAACTCTCTGAAATAAATTTACATGCAATATATTTGCAATGAACCTTGCCTCTACATTCAGATTTTCCATTAATCTCATTTCAGAATATATATCTGGAATTTTTGATAAAGACTGAATGTTCCATTCCAGTTGTCTAATCATGTCAAATCTGTTTGTAACAACAACACCTTCATTCTTTAATCCCAAAACTTCAAAAATTAACTTAGGAGACAATGTGAACTCCTCTTGATTGATTTGAGTTTTCAGTATGTTATCATTCTTGACTAGCTTGCTATAGAAAGCTACAATAAGCTCTTTGTATTGCTTCCATTTCGTTCCAATTGGCAAGAATTGAATGAGGCCTTGAAACTCAAATAGATCTCTTATTTCCATCAAATTTCTAATTTTATTGGACGAGCATGCAGAATCTGACATGTAATCAAATTATTGTATTTCTACAATGCTTCTTTAAATCTAAAATGAATTGAATTACCTTGAATTTGTAATACTGTACACAAAGAAGGTGATACCTGAAGCTGTGATTCTGAATTTATTTCATCTTCAGGAATCTCTTCTGCAAAATGAATGTCATTTTGTTCCTCTATCAAAATATTATCTTGAAGTTGTGATTCTGAATTTATTTCATCTTCAGGAATCTCTTCTGCAAAATGAATGTTATTTTGTTCCTCTATCAAAATATTATCTTGAAGCTGCTCAGGTAAGCTTGATTCTTCAGCTTCAATAGTGTAAGGAACATTTTCAATATGCTCAACATTCATCTGTTCAGTCTCTATAGAATCTTCAGAGTTCAATTTTTCCACAAATTCTACAATCGGTGTATCTATCTAAAATTGTTCATTTTGTTCAACAGATATTTCCATTAAGACATGCTGTGAATTCTCTGACTCTACTTCTATAGATTCTGAAGAAGGTTGGTTAACTTTTAGCTCTTCTAGAGTCTTAACATTTTCAATATCTACTACTCTAGACAATTCAGCCTGTGAACTAGTTACTGCCTCAACATTTTCAATTATATCTGCAATAACTTGTTCAATGTCAGGTGCTTGATGCTTTGATTTTTCAATTTCTACATCATTAGGACTTGTACTAATAGAAAAACTTGAGCTCATATTTGACTTGTATTTCTTCTCAAGCTTTCTAGTAAGGGGGGGTTAGTGCCTGACGGAATTCAGCTGACGGAAAGGAAAATTATTGAATTCCGTCAGAATGCTGTTAGTGTGCATTACACTTGACGGAAAGGAAAGTCGGATTTTACCGTTGTATAAAACCCAAAAATTTCCTTTATCGTTAGAAATTTTCTCCTCCCTCTAGACGTGAAACCCTCAACCCTCGCTTCTCTCGCGACGTTCGCCTCCGCTGCCGCCTGCGAAAGCTTCTCTCCTTCTTGCGCCTGCGTCGGTAGTGGCCCGATCTCGCGTCTGCTCTGGACTCCTCTCTGCGCTGGTCCCTGCTCCCTCTGGCCTGCGAAAGCTTCTCTCCCTCTCGCGCCTCCGATCTTCTACATTTTCATTACTTTCTTGATGTTCTTGTATATCATTTTCGTGATTATGATCTTGAACTGTTTTTAGTTTTAAATTGCATTCTTTAAATTCTATTGCATTGGTATTTTCTTTTGTTTGTATGTCTTGCAAATTATGCAAATCTATAACATTAATGTTTTCATTTGTGTTTTCCTGTTGCATAACTTGTAATTTCATTGTAAATTCATCCAATGCTTTGAGTTTTCTTTTCAGATGATCTAATCTCATTGCATTCAATTTTTGATCAATTTTCATTATGGTTTTTCAGTTTCATAAATGATATCAATTTTAGGTTCTGAATATGCTTCCTTATAGTTTAATTGGTTGACTTCTTGTTGCTGACACATATGTTGTTCTAGTTTGTCCATGTTTTGCTCTAAGCTGCGCTCTAGTCTGTCATACCTATCCTAAACTTCCTTGTCTCTCAACATATTACACATTCTAAGCTGACCATTAGTTGGGTAAACTATAGGATTCTCATACTTAGATCTATTATAGTGAAGATAATTCATTTGTTGTTCATGTGATCTAACCATCTGCAATCGTCTCAATTTCAAACAATCAGAAATGTCATGACCTTCCAAATTGTAGAATTCACATATGCTAACTATAAGTTTTAGAAATCTTTGAGCATAAGCATATGCCATATTCTCAATTATAGAAGAAAACACACAACACTCCTCTTGCTATTAAAACAAAATAACACTCACAGTTGCTTTACTTCTCAATCCCTAACAATGGCGCCAGAAAACTTGTATTGATGTGAAAGGTTAGATCAAACAACTGGTTTAATTTGTCTTTAGGCTTATATCAATAATTACTTTTAGAAGTAATCTAACAAACTTTCACACAAATTAGATATTAATTCCAATTTGTATTTTAACTACAAGTGCACAGTGTATATTGTATTTGTGTGCAAGTACAAGTCAATCCCACAAAGATTAAGTAAAAATTGTGTACTGTTCTAGTTTTAATAATGGAATTTATGTGTTTAGTAAGCACTCTATTGAGTTACAGTTAACATAACAGACCAAGTTCGTGGAGTTATGGCTAACTCAACAGACTAACTAACCTCGTGGACTTAAGTTAACTCCATGAGCCTATCTTTTTAGCTAAATACTGCTATTTACAGAGGAATTCGGCCAACCATTGGGCGGTTCCACAGATTGTAAATAACATAAATTAAGCTCTTTATTGCTAGTTAATATTAGATTTATCATAAAGCAATACTAACATTCAGATATTTCAAATAGTAACCATTAAAATATTTAAGTATCTGGAATGAATCAATTTCAGTGAATTGTAAAACTATTTTCTATTTTTTTGAATCGAACAACATAAAACATTCACAATACTAACAATGATAACATTACTTATGATACAAAACAAACAATACAACACTTAAATACTAAATATAAACATAGATAAGTTATTGTTTTTGGTATTTTTGTTTTGATGTGTTCATGAAAATAGTAGATTATGCAGATACTTATGAAGTATATAACAATGCAATTATAACATAATGGCTTAATTCTCATATGATAAGCTAAATATTATGCAATTAACTATCATTTAACCGTTAATATTATGCACTTTTTCATTCTAAACAATCGCCATTTAATGCAATTGGCAATAAGATCCCTTATGAAGTATGGATGGATAAAGCGACAAACTACTCTAAGTTGAAAGTATTTGGATGTCCTACTTATTACCATGTGAATCATGGTAAATTGGAGCCGCATGCCAAGGAAGGCATCTTTGTGGGATATGGAATGGTAGTAAAAGGGTATAGAATATATGATAAAGAAACAAGAAAGGTCATTTATAGCAAGGATGTTACCTTTGATGAGATTTCTTTGATGCACGAGAAAGAAAAGCCAACAGTTTTGGATCCACCTAGTACTCCTGAGCAGGTGGAGATTGATTTGAATCAACTGTTGATTTCTGATTAGTCTGTTCCTGTTGATATAGATTAACGTTTGATTTTGGAAGATGGCCATGGAGATGAGTTTGTGGAGAACACACATCCAAGGTGTGTTGCTAGAGATCGTCCTAGGAGGGATGTTCACCCTCCATAGAGGTATGGCTACAACAGTATGGTTGCTTTTGCCCTTAGTGAGGTGGAGGATGCTGATCCACCTAGTTTTGATGCTGCTATTAGCGGACCAAAAGCCATACATTGGATGAGAGCTATGCAAGAAGAACTACAATCTTTGCATAAGAATAGGACTTGGGAGTTGGTAAAACATCCCAAGGACAGGAATGTTGTTGGTTGCAAATGGGTGTTCAAAAGGAAATTAGGAACACAAGGCAATCATGGAATTCAGTACAAGGCAAGATTGGTAGCAAAAGGTTTTTCACAGAAGGAGGGTGTTTAGAATGAAAAAGTGCATATTATTAACGGTTAAATGATGGTTAATTGCATAATATTTAGCTTATCATATGAGAATTAAGCCATTATGTTATAATTGCACTGTTATATGCTTTAATTGAAGAATCTGCTTAATTTTGGGGAATTAATGTTAATTTAGTACATTTATGAACAGTCAGTAAGTTGCAGGCGGTGAAATTCTTAAGTATCCAAAAATGCATCTGAGCATCGGATAGTTATACCTGTAACTCTCCGAAATGTTATTTTATGTTTAAACTGCTACTGACACATGTCGAGATCTGGTAGATTTACTTAAGTTATAACTCGTTAAGTTAGCATAACTATACACGTTGAGTTACATGAATATACACTAAGGTAACGCGTTAGGTTAGCGGCTTATTTCTTTATTGCATGTATTTTATGCACGTGTTGAATTTAAATGCTTTAGAATATCACGTGAGATGCACATATTTAACTCGTTAAGTTAGTATAACTACATGCGTTGAGTTACATGAATATACACTAAGGTAACGCGTTAGGTTAGCGGCTTATTTCTTTATTGCATGTATTTTATAGTTATTTTCTAAAATTCCACTATAGCGGTTGCAGGAACAGACAGTTGGAAGGAAAAACCACGTTTGCACGTATCACGTAGGAATTCAATCGCACATGGAGAAGGAAGCATCACCGTTGATCTGAAGGAAGGAAATCCAACCGATCATTCAAGTAGAAGCAGTTACTACTGAAGAAATATAAAAGAAAAGAAGAAAAAAAGAAGGTGTGATCGATGGACGGTAGTGTATACAGAGGAGGAGCACCGAGCTTTCTGCAGACAGTATCGGCGATTCTTCGAAGTATCACACCAACCATCGTATCACCACCATAATCACAAATCATCGGAGGTCTGTGAGAATACTTTCTTGATGTCGGGTCGATTCCGAGCAAAACACAGTGCTTGACAACCACTGTGAGGAGTGATCGCGTGGCAGGAAGGGAAGACATTTTCACCAAGCGTCAACTCATATTTCAAGAGATCGTAAAGTTTTTAGCCTTGGCTTCAGGTTGATGCCTATATGCTGAAGAGGAGATCATCTTGCAATTCTGGACTCGCGATTCTATAGGGAGAGGAGACAGAATTGTAAGTGGTTTAATTTTTAGTGGTGTAATCGCGTTGCAAGTAGTGTCGGAAGTATTTACTATCAAGTGAGATTACTTTACATTTCACCTTTCGCCCATTTCCATGTTCACATCAAAATAAAAATACCAAAAACAATTTATCTTTGTTTGTATGTTGTATTTGAGTGTTGTATTGTTTGTGTTGTATCGTGATTAATGTTATCTATATCAGTTTTATGATTGTTTTATGTTAGTTTTAATTTTACAGTTTACTAAAATTGGTTCGTACAAAAAATCTTAAAGATTTTAATGGTGACTGTTTGAATCATCTGAATGTTAGTATTGCTTAAAGATAAATCTAATGTTAACTAGCATTAAAAAACTTAATTGATGTTATTTACAATTTGTGGAATCGCCCAATGGTTGGCCGAATTCCTTTGTAAATAGCAGTATTATAAAGAAGAGACAGGCTCGTGGAGTTAACTTAAGTCCACGAAGATAGTCCATTGAGTTAGCCATAACTCAACGAACTTAGTCCGTTGAGTTAACTGTAACTCAACGGAGTGCTTATGGAATATAAATTTGAATTATTCACAATCAAACATTTCTTAAATTCGTCAGCAATTCCTTGTGGGATTGACCTGTACTTGCACACTGATACAATAGACACTGTGCACTTGCAGTTAAAGTACAAATTGGAATTAATATCTAAATTGTATTAAAGGTTGTTTGTTTACTTCTAAAAGAAAGAATATGCATAAAGATAAATTAACTAAGTAAAAATAGAAGTAACAAATCCAAGTTTTTCTAGTGTAATGCTGGGAAAATACAAACAGAGGGTGTAGACTTCAATGAAGTCTTTGCACTAGTAGTTAAACACACCTCCATTCGAGTCCTTTTGGCAATTGTTGTAGTAAAGGATTTAGAACTTGAGTAATTAGATGTGAAAACAGCTTTCTTGCATGGTTATTTAGATGAGGACATCTGGATGGAACAACCAACAGGTTCTGCAGAAAGAGGTAAATCAAACCTCGTTTGTAAGTTGCAGAAATCTTTGTATGGGTTGAAACAGTTTCCCAGGCAGTGGTATAAAAGATTTGATTCTTTTATCATAGATGTTGGTTTTATTCGAAGCAGTTTTGATTCATGTGTCTATATTAAACAAATTAAAGATGAATTTATTTATTTGCTCTTGTATGTGGATGACATCTTGATTGCAGCCAAAGATGTTAATGAGATACAGCTTTTGAAAGACACATTGAAAACTGAATTTGCAATGAAGGATTTAGGACCAGCAGGTAAAATCCTTGGGATGGAGATTTATCATGATAGGAACATTGGAAGGTTATTTCTCCATCAGCATAGTTATGTTCTAAAAATTTTGAGCAGGTTTGGCATGGCTTCAAGCAAGGCCATTGGAACGCCCTATGACTAGAACCTGTGATTATCAGTTGCTATGGCACCTCATACACAGTTAGAGAAGGAGTACATGAAGAAAGTTTCATATTCACAAGCAGTTGACAGTCTCATGTATGCCATGGTTTTTACTCGTCTAGATCTTGCTTACCCTCTTAGTGTTGTAAGCAGGTTTATGTCAAATCCAAGGAAGAGTCATTGGCAGGCCGTGAAGAGGATCTTTAGGTACTTGAGGGGCACGTCTAATGTAGGACTGATTTATGGAGTTAAGCATAACTATAATATGGTTGGATATTCTGATTTAGATTTTGTAGGTGATGTTGATCAACATAGGTCCATAACATGATATGTCTTCAGATTGGAAAATTCCATTGTCAGTTGGAAATCTACTCTACAGCCTACAGTTTCATTATCCACCATAGAGGCTGAGTATATGGCAATGATAGAAGTTGCAAAAGAAGGTATTTTGCTAAAGGGATTACTTGGAGACTTTGGTCTGTGATATGATAAGGCAGAAATTTTTTATGATAGTCTCAGTGCCATAAGCATAACGAAGGACAATGTATTTCATGACAGGACAAAGCACATTGATGTTCGTTATCACTTTCTTAGAACTGAAGATCGTGTGAAGATTTTGAAGATCAACACACATGACAATCCAACCGATATGTTTATGAAAGGTGTTCTTGAAAGCAAGTTTAAGCATTGCTTAGACTTACTTAATGTGTTTGCTTATAGTTGACCCTTCGGGTCTTTTGTGATGGAGATTTGTTATTGTTGTTTGGTTTTAGGTGGAGTTTGTAAATTCAAGACAAGGTGGAGATTATTATTATGTGTCTTGAATTAATTAGTTACATGTAGGGGTATTTTTGTCCTTGGCCACTTGGGGTGTGCAAATGTTATAAATAGGCCACCAACGTGTGCTTTAGGAAGGATGATGAATCTTGTATCTCATTTGTGATCACCTAGAGAAGAATCAATCAATTGAGCTCCATCCGTGGATGTACCCAATTGGGGATCCACGTTAAATTTGTTGTTCTTGCACATGTTATTCCTTCTTTGTCTTCTTCTTTCTTCTCCACGTGTCCAAGCTTCTCCTTTTCCACACTCGCTCTTTGCATAACACCTATATTAATAAATTCTCTTAGAAGTAAACAAACAACCTTTCACACAAATTAGATATGAAGTCCAATTTGTATTTTAAACTGCAAGTGCATAGTGTATATTGTATTTGTGTGCAAGTATAAGTCGATCCCACAGAGATTAAGTAAGAATTGTGTACTATTCCAATTTTATTTTGGAGTTTATATGTGTTCAATAAAGCACTCCGTTGAGTTATAGTTAACCCAACGGACTTAGTTTGTGGAGTTATAGTCAACTCAACAGACTAACCTCGTAGACTTAAGTTAACTCCACGAGCCTATTTTTCCAATTAAGTATTGTTATTTACAAAGGAATTCGGCCAACCATTAGGCAGTTCCATAGAATGTAAATAAAATCTGTTAAGCTCTTTAATGGTAGTTAATTTTAAATTTATCATTAAACAACACTAACATTCAGATATTTCAAACAGTAACCATTAAAATCGTTAAGTATTTGGGGCAATTCAATTTTCAGTAAACTGTAAAACTATTTTTTATTTTCTAAATCAAACAAACATAAAACATTCAAAATACTAACTGTAGGATCGTATGGCTACACAAGAGGGGGGTGAATTGTGTATTTTTAATATTTTTTGAAATATAATTGAAACTTTAAAACTCAAAAACAAGTCGAGACATTGTTTTCATAAAATCATTTTTATTCAAGGTTTCAATTACAATATACAATTCAATTCTCCTTAGAAATTGTAGATGCAATTATATTTCGATACCATGTATCATCTAAACAATTTCATAACTACAAACAGAGAAAACTAATTAGCGGAATTTAAAACTTTTCTCCCTGTTTGAGATCTTTCTTCTTCTTTTTCTTCTTCAACAATTCTTCAGTGACGAATATCTTGTCTTTTCATGCTTCACCGAATTTGCTTTCTTATGATACTTCAAATCTTCAATGACGAAAATCTTACCTTTTTATGCTTCACTGAACTTTCTTCCACTTGAGAGATTTTCCCCGAGAAGAGGTGTTTTTTATCCCTGAAAAAGATTTTTCTTTTGGTGTGCAGGGATGGTTTGATCCTTCAAAAGATTTTTCGTTTTGTCTGCAAAGATAAATTGATCAACGAGAATTCTATTCCTTTTATACTGTATCTTCATTTCATGCATATCCTTCACGTTTAACCACCACCAGTTTTCCACTTCTCCACGTCTTTTCTTTTTCCTTCATCGAAACACAAACGTTCTAACCCACGTTTATATTTCAAATTTTCTTTAATCATCAGTCTTGGATCTCTGAAAAATTTCCTGCAAAATAAACTTTCTCGTCCAAAAGTTTTTCATCAGTGTAATAAGAAGTTGTTACTTTAATGTTAACTAAACGAGTAACACAAGTATATATATAACTTAACATTTCTAACTTAACGAGTTCCTCATGTGCCATTTCACGTGACAAGTACTGTAGCTAACTCAACGAACTATGTCCATGGTGTTATGATATCTCAACAAACCATCTCCGTTGTGCTATGATAACTCAACGAACCATCTCCTTTGTGTTATGATAACTCAGCGAACCAGTAATAAACAAATGTTTTTATAATAAGAATTTTACCACGTGCAAAAATAACAACTTAAGTTTATAACGCTAACCTAACGCGTTGCCTTAGTGTTCAATATAGCAACTCAACGCGTTTAGTTATGTTAACTTAACGAGTTAAACATGTGCACCTCACGTGATACAATACAACATTCGTAACTTATAATTTCACCACGTGTATAACACTAACTTAACAAGTTCATCTCTTCTTTTACTCACTAACTTAATGAGTTATCACGTGACCTATTTTAACCTTTAAGCCTCTAACTTAACGAGTTCTCATGTGACCTCTATACAAACAAAACTCTAACTTAATGAGTTGTCTAAACGTGCACTGTTCATGATACAGAAGATATAACATTAAAACATATCTTGCTTTTCAATAAAAACACACGTTAACTTAATGTTTAGCTAAATGAGAAATTAATGCAACAAAATGACTAGTTATTAACTTCAGATCCAATACAAACAAGTATTTATATCAATAAGCTTTTTCTGTATTAATTGATGATTTTAATTTCTTTTCACAAGCAATAGTAATTGAGCAAATATGATTATTTTCATTCAACACACATCATCAAAACAAAAATACTCAACAATCTCCCCCTTTTTGATGATGACAAAACCATATTAAATCAATTATGAAATATGTATAACACAACAAAGCACCTTCGTTGGGTTAACTTTTAATTCAATAGCATCTCCTTTTATAATATATATATATATGCAATTAAGATCATAATCATCTTTTTATAATATTTCTCCCCCTTTTTGTCATTAATCAAAAAGATAATTACAGAGAATATATATATGTATATAAGAGATATAATTACAACAACTCTTTTTGTAAACAAGAATAATAATTGAAGACATTTACAGAAAAATGTATTATTCAATCAAATCAAACAAGTAATACAAACATTACATTTTGTATTCAGAAACAAACAAAAACAATTATCGACCCCTCCTAAGAATATCACTTATAGCATTACATATTTTATCTCCTAGATGCCTAATATCATTTCTGATGTCGTTAAGCACTACATCTAAGTCAGGAGGTAGCTGGGTTTGCTGTTCTGCTTGAACTGAATAACTTTGTTGTTGTTGTTGTTGTATATGGTCTATATCAGGTTGTTGTTGTTGTTGTCGTTGAGGTTTATGCATGGCTTGGAATTTTTGCAAATCTTTGACATTAAATGCTCTCATGCCTTTAGTTTCAGAGGCCCAGTCGGATAAATTCAATTGGCTTGCAATGAGTCTACATACAGCATCACCATAAAATAACTTTGAACTCATATGCTGTAGTTGAGAAGTGAAAACATCAAACCAATTGATTTGAATTCTATTCAACAAGCTATAAGTTGCATATAAACAACTTCTGCTGACTTCCATATTGTGTCCAACTCTCTGAAATAAATTTGCATGCAATATATTTGCAATAAACCTTGCCTCTACATTCATATTTTCCATTAATCTCATTTCAAAATATACATCTGGAATTTTTGATAAAGACTGAATGTTCCATTCTAGTTGTCTTATTATGTCAAATCTGTTGGTAACAACAACACCTTCATTCTTTAATCCTAAAACTTCAAAAATTAACTCAGGAGACAACATAAACTCCTGTTCATTTATTTAAGTTTTCAGAAAATTTCCATTCTTGACTAGATTGCTATAAAAAGCTACAATAAACTCTATGTATTGCTTCCATTTCGTTCCTACTGGCTAGAATTTAATGAGGCCTTGAAACTCAAACAAATCTCTTATGTCCATCAAATTTCTGAATTTTATTGGACGAGCATGCAGAATCTGACATGTAATCAGATTATTGTATTTCTGCAATGTTTCTTCAAATCTAAAATGAATTGCATTACCTTGAATTTGTAATATTGTACACAAAGAAGGTGATACCTAAAGCCGTGATTTAGAGTTTAATTCATCTTCAGGAACCTCTTCTTCAAAATGAATGTCATGTTGTTCCTCTTCCAAAATATTATCTTGAAGCTGCTCAGGTAAGCTTGATTCTTCAACTTCAACAGTGTTAGGAACATTGTCAATATGCTCAACATTCATCTGTTTAGTCTCTATAGAATGTTTAGAGTACAATTTTTCCACAAATTCTACAACCGGTGTATCTGTCTGTAATTGTTCATTTTGTTCAACAGATATTTCCATTGATTCATGCTGTGAATTCTCAAACTCTGCTTCTATAGATTCTGTAGAAGGCTGGTTAACTTTTAGCTCTTCTAGAGTCTTAACAATTTCAATATCTGCTACTCTAGACAATTCAGCCTTTGAACTAGTTACTACCTCAACATTGTCAATTATATCTGCAATAACTTGTTCAATGTCAGGTGCCTGATGCTCTGATTTGTCAATTTCTGCATCATCAGGACTTGTACTAATAGAAAAACTTGAGCTTATATTTGACTTGGATTTCTTCTCAAGCTTTCTAACAAGGGAAAATAAAGTCTTATTATCTTCATCTATTTCAGTGTGTTCAGAACTGATGAGTTTATCAGATGCACAATAAGGTACAATGTCTAGACATACATTGTCCTTTGGAAATAAATTTTCATCTAATTTTCCTTTTTCAAAAGACTTTGTTTCCTTAGACAAAATTTTTCTGACTTTCCTTCTTCTATAACATTTCTGTTTCTCCTTTTCAAGTATTGCTGTTTTCTTTTCAAATTGCTCCATAAAAGTTTTCTGCTTTAATTCTTCTAAAGCACTTTCTAATACAACAGCCTTTCGAAGACTATCAACTTTTGTTTTGTCTACAGCAATATCTGATTCTACTTGTTTTGAATATAAAGGAGTAGGGACAGCTGATTCATGCTCTTCCTCAAATGCATGTAGTCTTGTACCGTTTACAGGAGTTTGAGGAGTTCTATTTGATGAACCTACACCTTTTTCCAAATATTTTGCATACTGTTCCAAAAATGCAATCTCAGCACATTTCATTCTGTATTCTCTATCATATTTACTTCGAATACCCATGTATGTAATACTTGCATCAGTATGTTGAAGTTCTTGTCTAACTTCATCTAATATATCTTGAGAAAAGAAGTAATCTCTATAAAGTTCTTCTAACCTTTTGTCCACTCGAAATATTTTCTTGAACCAAGTACGTGGAACTTCATCATTCTCTATTTCTTTTCCTTTTGCATCTCTTCTGCTTTTTCCTTTTCCTCTGCCACGACCTTTGTAGAACTTGGAGACCATCGTCGTAGGTTGTAACAGCAATAAGCGGGAAATATTTTCTTGACAAAGTTTACAAATAACCTAAGTCCCCGTGTTATAAGTGTTTAAATAGGGTTTTTAGGCGTATAACTCAACGTGAAGAGAAGTCGGGTTTAGAAATTAAATAAATATTGAATAAAGTTTATTCAAACAAGGTACCCGAAATATTCAAGTGTAACTCGTTGAGTTAACTAACCTAACGAGTAAAACGCTGTCTAGAGGAAGTTTTACACGTTACCTTATCTAATATAACATCTAGTTAGTACACTTAAACAAGTTTCAGATGCTTCCAACTAAAACCTTCCGAAAACAACACACATGTTAAACTTAACATTATCTTGAGAACATTGTAAACTATTTGAACATTTTGTCTTTTGAATCTAGAATAGTTTGTTTGTCTTTTTAAATTATTTCATCAAGATTTTAAGAGGACATTAATTCAGATTAACTAAGATTTGTATTTTAAATTATATTAATCTGTTTTTGACATTGTTAATGCTCCCCCTACAAATATACTTCAAATATATTCAATCAAAATACAAAATATACTTGTAGTGACAATAGATGTTAAGTATAACTATACTTTTACATTTTCTTTTCAGAGACTTCCATTATCCTAACATCAACAAAAATGATTTCCAGAATCAATTCCTACTGTATATGAATCAAAACACAACTTTGAACTCAATTCGATAAATTCAAGGAGAATAAAAGAATGTATCTCAAATAAACGTTTTCAAAAGTACTAATGTTGATTCAATAAATCAGTAGTCATATTGGTATAAACTATATGCGATTCAAAGATATCTGTAATTAATGAAACATCTTCTTCTTTTCAAAACAGTAAATATTGATAATTTTCTTTAAAAGTTAGTTTGAAAGGCTTGAATCATATAAGAGCTTTCTAATGTACCCGTGTAATAAGCTTTCAGTCAACAATCCCAGATTTGATCAGGACCTTAGGTTGCCAAATTTAAAGAATCCTTTTTCAGGACAACAATCCTTACATACCTATCTGCTCAAGTACAAAAGGCTCGTGATGAAACTGATCAATAAACTCTCAAAGATTTTCACTTTGTAAGCACCTTTCATTTTAAGCACAGTATATTTGTATTCCATTAATACAGATGCAATAAAACACAAATCTCATACAACTTTTACTTCTATGATTATACTGAGAATATGAATCAGTTTTAATAAGCTTATACTTTTGATTAACAGTTTAAGATGAGTTACATATAACTTATTCTACAAGTTTAATCAATTAAGTCAAATTTATGCATGATCATATGCATTTTCCTTGATTCAAAGAAAACATTTAATCAAAATTTCAGAATGTCAGAAGTATTTAATGTTTTTCATTTACATTTCCACTTAAAATCGTAAAAACCATTAAAATTGATAAACTACTTAAAATCAATAAGATACTACTATGATTTTACAATAAATACATAGTATCTTAAGCAGCAGTTTAGATATTACTTTAGATATTTATAATAAGTATATAATATCTATGAGGTGAACAACATCATCAATAATATTTATCTTTTTATGTGGAGTTTAAGTATTTTACACATCACATAGCCTACAAATACCTAAATTTAATCTAATGTTGTAGAATGTATTTTCGTCTAAAGGTTTTGTAAATATATCAGCTAATTGATTTTTACTAGACACAAATTCTAATTTAATTTTTCCTTTAATTACGTTATCTCTTAGAAAATGATGTCTAACCTCTATATGCTTTGCTCTTGAATGTAATACAGGATTTTTGGAAAGATTTATTGTAGAACTACTATCACAATAAATCTCAGTTGTATCATAAGATAATCCAAAATCTTCAAAAGTTTGCCTTATCCACAGAATTTGAGTGCAACACAGTGTAGCAGCAACATATTCAGCTTCTGTAGTAGAAAGTGCTACACAGTTTTGCTTTTTACTAAACCATGACACCAAATTATTTCCCAATAATTGACATGTGCCACTAGTACTCTTTCTATCAGATTTAGATTCTGCATAATCAGCATCAGTATATCCTATAAGATCTATTGAACTATCCTTAGAATAATACAGTTTGAAATTTTAAGTTCCTTGTATATATCTAAATATTCTTTTAACTGCAATTAAGTGTGATTCTTTAGGATTAGATTGAAATCTAGCACAAACACACACAGCAAACATAATATCAGGTCTACTAGCAGTCAAATAAAGTAAAGAACCAATCATACTTCTGTACTTTCTTTGATCTATAGATTTTCCTATGTCATCAATATCTAACTTTAAAGTAGTACTCATAGGAGTTTCTCGAATCCTTGTATCATTAAAATTAAATTTCTTAAGAATTTCATTTGCATATTTTTCCTGATTTAAAAATATACCTTTATCCATTTGCTTAATTTGAAGTCCTAGAAAATGTGAAAGTTCTCCTATCATACTCATTTCAAACTAATTAGTCATCTCTTTAAAGAATATTTCTATCAACTTATCAGAGGTTGCTCCAAAGATTATATCATCCACGTATATTTGAACAACAATCTGATCTTTACCATCTCTCTTAATAAATAGAGTATGATCCACTTTGCCCATGATATAGCCTTTTTCTATTAAAAAAGTAGACAATCTTTCATACCATGATCTAGGTGCTTGCTTCAAACCATATAAGGCTTTCTTCAATTTATACACAAAGTCAGGATTTTTAATATCTTCAAATTCAGCTGGTTGTTTTACATAGACTTCTTCATTAATTAAACCATTTAGAAATGCACTCTTTACATCCATTTGATATAATTTAAAATCTATATAACAAGCATAGGCCAATAATATTCTAATACTTTCTTACTTAGCCACAGGAGCAAATGTTTCATCATAATCTAATCCTTCTTCCTGTGTATACCCTTGTGCAACTAATCTAGCTTTATTCCTTATAATTTGACCAGTTTCGTTAGTTTTGTTTCTAAAGATCCACTTTGTACCTATTATGGACTGATTTTCTAGTGAAGAGACTAATTCCCATACATCATTTTTGATGAATTGATTTAGTTCTTCCTACATTGCCACTATCCAATTTTCATCAGATAATGCTTCTTGTATATTCCTTGGTTCCACCATAGAAACAAACATACACATACTATTTAAATTTACTGAAGCTCTAGTTTTAACTCCCTCATTAATATTACCAATGACTTGAGTAATGGGATGTGATGAAGAATAACGCCAATTTCTCTGATTTTCCTCAATATTCTCATCAACATCTAAAAGTCCATCACTTTCATCATTAGTTTGATCATTTAAGTTCATATTTTTGATTTTCTCAGATAAATCATCAATCTCTCTATTGATCTCTAACACATTTGGAAAATTGATCATATCATCATTATCAGCTTTAGATTTAGATTCTCTAAGAGAATTTTCATTAAAGCTTACATGGAGGGTTTCTTCAATAGTCTTAGAAGTCTTGTTATATACTCTATAGGCTTTACTTCTAGTTGAGTAACCTACAAAAATTCCTTCATCCAATTTGGCTTGAAATTTATCCCTTTTATCCTTAGTATTAAGAATAAAACACTTGCACCCAAATGGTTTCATATAGCAAATTTTTGGAACCCTATTAAACATAATTTCAAAAGGAGTTTTATTAACATGAGGTCTTAAATGACTTCTGTTAATAACATAACAAGCTGTATTTACTGCTTCAGCCCAAAGATTTTGAGGTAACTTATGTTCATTCAACATAGTTCTAGCCATTTCTTGAAGTGATCTATTCTTTCTCTCAACAACACCATTTTGACACGGTGCTCTTAGAAAAGAAAATCTGTGATCAATGCCATGCTCATTACAATAGTTATCCATTTGATCATTATCAAATTCAGTTCCATGATCACTCCTAAGTTTTTGAATGGAGACACTTTGCTCATTTTGAACAAAATTGCAAAACATTTTAAATTTTTCAAAAATTTCTATCTTAGATGGTAGAAAATATACCCAAGTGTATCTAGAGAAGTCATCTACTAAAACAAATACATACCGTTTACCACCAAGACTCATGATTCTTGTTGGTCCAAATAGATCCATATGTATAAGTTCTAAGACTCTCTTGCTTGAAATATCAGTTTTGCATTTAAAAGAGTTTTTGTGAAGTTTACCTAACTCACATGCATCACACGTAAAGTTCTTTGAGTATTTAATCTTTGGTAAACCTCTCACTAAATGTTTTCTAGATAGTTTATGTAACAGTCTCATATTTATATGCCCAATCCGTCTATGCCATAGATATGCATCACTAGTTTCAGCTAGCAAACATGAATTTAAATCAACTGCACTAGAAGGTAAAGATAAAATACATACAGAACCTTTTCTTTTAGCAATAAACTTAATTTCATCTGTATTTTTATCAATAATTTTGCATACATTATCTTCAAACACTACATAATATCCATTTTCAGTTAGTTTTATGACACTCAGCAAATTAAATCCTAGGTTTTCTACATATAGTACATTCAAAATAACACAAGTAGGAGTTATTTGAACATTGCCCATACCTATGATTTTATCTTTGCTTTTGTTTCCAAATATTACACTTCCTTTCATGGTATTTGTAAAATTTTGTAATAGACTTTTTTGTCCGGTCATGTGACTTGACGCTCCGCTGTCCAAGATCCATTTTGATGTTGTTTCCTCCTGCAACACAAATTAAGAAAAACTTTTTCTTGGTACCCAATGTTGTTGAGGACCAAGTTCATTAAACGCATATTTCTTCTTTTTGTTTAAAAATAGTTTAACATTATCATTTATATTCTTATTAGTTGTAAGTACTATTGATTTATCATTAGCTTCATACTCACATATAACATTATTGCTTTTGCAATCAATCTTTTTGCTTTCAGATGTAGTATAATCAAGACCAAACATATTTTTATCAGATGTTAATTTATTTTGGTCATGCTTATACATTTCTGTAAGTTCATACCAAGATTTTGTACTTGTATTAACACTTTCCGTACATACAAAATCTTTTTCTACACAAGAATTTTTTGTTTTATCACATGCAAAATGAGTAATTGGTCTAATACCAGTGTATTGAATTACATGCTCAGGTTTCTGAATTTTCAGTTTACTATGATTGTCTGAAATTTTAGAAACTGAATTTCTAGAACAAGAAACAAGATTTTTAGAAACATTTATAATCATGTTAGAAGTACAATTTGACAAATCACATTGATTTATATTATTATTGCATGATTCATCCCTTGAAGTATCTACTTCTACATATTTATTACCTTGTTTCATAATAAAAGGAATTTTAGTCTTAGATTTACTTGAACTGCAACTAATAAATCCTTTATTGGCTTGAGATTCAGGATATTTAGGATAATCAAATCCTAAGACAAATTTATAAGACACCACAGGGGTACTAGTTAGTTTGTCTAACTTAGTTTAACTTAAATTCCATTTCTCAAAGGTAGAATTTAAATCTTGCTCTCTCAGTTTTAATTTTTCTATGTCTAATTCAAGTTCATTTATATTGTTTCTCAACATTTCATTTTCAGATTCTATCTTTAATTTTTCAGCATTTATATTCTGTATTTGTTCATGCAAGATACATTCATTAAATCTAAATTTTTGCAAATCTCTAGCATGATTTTCATTATCACATTTAATCTTTTCTAAAGTAGTAGACAGTAAACAATTTTCTTCTTCCATAATGGATGAAGATTTTCTAATATTCTTATTTTCCAGTTTACATACTTTAAGTTTTTGTAATAATGCATGATAAGCACATAATAATTCATCAAAGTTGAAATCTAAATGACTTTCAGGATCAGATATTACCTCAGACTCATCTGCCATGAAGCACACATGAGCAACATCTTCTAACTCTTGTTCTCCTTCTGAATGTGAAGATTTTGATGTTGATTCCTCAGATTCAGACTCTTCAGACGTGTCATCCCAAGTGACCTTCGAAGCCTTTTTCTTGTAAAACTTTTTTTGAGTTTTCTGAGCTGTCTTCTTCTAATTTGTCCTACTTTGCTTTTCATTTTTCCTCATAGGACAATCTGGAGAAAGATGTCCAGGTTTCTTACAGTTGTAACATACATACTTTCTAGATGAAGAATTCTTGTCATTCAATGATTTTGACGTTGAGGGTTTATGATTTTTGTTCCTTTGTTGTTTCCTAGCTTTCCATGCTTTCTTGAATTTCCTAGTCAGCAAAATCAAATCCTCGTCAGAATCATTAGATATATCAGAATCTGAATTAATTTCGAAGGCTATTTCTTTCTTCATTTTTAGTTTGTTGTGACTTAGTGATTCATTTAATTGAACTTCATAAGCTGTTAAATTTCCTATAAGTTCATTCATAGTATAAACATTTAAATCTCGTGATTCCTCAATTGATGTTACTTTCTGAGACCATTTAGAACTTAGGGATCTGAGAATTTTCCTCACCAAATCCTTCTGTTCAAAATTCTTTCCTAAACATTTTAAAGAGTTTATGATATCAAGAAATCTGGAAAACATCTCAGAAATATTTTCGTCTTCATGCATCTTAAGGAGTTCATACTTATGAATCAACATGTTTATTTTTGTCTCTTTAACTTGGGAAGTACCTTCATGTGAAACTTCTAATGCATGCCACACCTCATAAGCAGATTTATATGCCGACACTTTACTGAACTGTTCATAACTCAATGCACAAAATAAAATATTTAAGCCCTTACCATTCAGAGTTTCATTTTCTTTTTTAGTAATTGTCCAAGTATTATAAGGGGTAGTTAACGGAGTATATGGTTTAGAAATCATGAACCACAACTTATGACCTATACTTTGAAGAAAAATAGTCATCTTATATTTCCAATATTCAAAATGTATTCCATCAAATAAAGGAGTACGATTTAGATTTTTGCCTTCATATAAAGAAAAATTACCATTTCCAGTAGCCATTTTACCTTAGATTTTTCAACCTATTTGATTTTAAACAATCTAAAAACTTTAAAACAACTTGAGCCTTAAATCAAGAAAGTTAAACGTATGCTTAGATATTAATTTCTATTTAAAAACAAGGAAGGTAGAATAAGCAATGATATTAAATAAGTTGGTATCGATTTTATATCAAAGATTATTAACAAAGCTCTGATACCAGTTGTAGGATCGTATGACTACACAAGAGGGGGGTGAATTGTGTATTTTTAATATTTTCTGAAATATAATTGAAACTTTAAAACTCAAAAACAAGTCGAAACATTGTTTTCATAAAATCATTTTTATTCAAGGTTTCAATTTCAATATACAATTCAATTCTCCTCAAAAATTGTAGATGCAATTATATTTCGATACCATGTATCATCTAAACAATTTCATAACTACAAATAGAGAAAACTAATTTGCGGAATTTAAAACTTTTCTCCCTGTTTGAGATCTTTATTCTTCTTCTTTTTGTTCTTCAGCAATTCTTCAGTGACGAATATCTTGTCTTTTCATGCTTCACCGAATTTGCTTTCTTCTGATACTTCAAATCTTAGTGACGAAAATCTTACCTTTTTATGCTTCACTGAAATTTCTTCCACTTGAGAGATTTTCCCCGAGAAGAGGTGTTTTTTATCCCTGAAAAAGATTTTTCTTTTGGTGTGCAGGGATGGTTTGATCCTTCAAAAGATTTTTCGTTTTGTGTGCAAGGATAAATTGATCAACGAGAATTCTATGCCTTTTATACTGTATCTTCATTTCATGCATATCCTTCTTATTTAACCACCACCAGTTTTCCACTTCTCCACGTCTTTTCTTTTTCCTTCATCAAAACACATACGTTCTAACCCACGTTTATATTTCGAATTTTCTTTAATCATTAGTCCTGGATCTCTTAAAAATTTCCTGCAAAATAAACTTTCTCGTCCAAAAGTTTTTCATCAGTGTAATAAGAAGTCGTTACTTTAATGTTAACTAAACGAGTAACACAAGTATATATATAACTTAACGTTTCTAACTTAACGAGTTCCTCATGTGCCATTTCACGTGACAAGTACTGTAGCTAACTCAACGAACTATGTCCATGGTGTTATGATATCTCAACGAACCATCTCCGTTGTGTTATGATAACTCAACGAACCATCTCCATTGTGTTATGATAACTCAACGAACCAGTAATAAACAAATGTTTTTATAATAAGAATTTTACCACGTGCAAAAATAACAACTTAAGTTTATAACGCTAACATAACATGTTGCCTTAGTGTTCAATATAGCAACTCAACGCGTTTAGTTATGTTAACTTAACGAGTTAAACATGTGCACCTCACGTGATACAATACAACATTCGTAACTTATAATTTCACCACGTGTATAATACTAACTTAACGAGTTCGTCTCTTCTTTTACTCACTAACTTAACGAGTTATCACGTGACCTATTTTAACCTTTAAGCCTCTAACTTAACGAGTTCTCACGTGACCTTTATACAAACGAAACTCTAACTTAACGAGTTGTCTAAACGTGCACTATTCATGATACAGAAGATATAACATTAAAACATATCATGCTTTTCAATAAAAACACACGTTAACTTGACGTTTAGCTAAATGAGAAATTAATGCAACAAAACGACTAGTTATTAACTTCAGATCCAATACAGACAAGTATTTATATCAGTAAGCTTTTTCTTTATTAATTGATGATTTTAATTTCTTTTCGCAAGCAATAGTAATTGAGCAAATATGATTATTTTCATTCAACACTAACAATGATAATATTAATCACGATACAAACCAAACAATACAACACTTTAATACCAAATGTAAAAACATATAATTTATTGTTTTTGGTATTTTTGTTTTGATATGTTCCTAAAGATGAGCAAAAGGTGAAATGTAAAAATCTCTATCGATAGTAAAAACTTCTGTCACTACATGCGATGTGATTATACCACCAAAAATTTAATCACTTACAATCTTACCTCCTCTCCCTATAGAATCACGAATCAAGAATTGTAAGATGATCGCCTCTTCAGCATACTGGCATCAACCCGAAACCAAGGCTAGAAGCTTTACGATCTCTTGAGATATGAGTCAGTGCTTGGTGAAAATGGCTTCCTATTTGGGGTTGTTAACTTCTGTTTTTATGCTTATATCAATAATTACTTTTAGAAGTAAACAAACAACATTTCACACAAATTAGATAATAACTCCAATTTGTATTTTAACTATAAGTGCACAATGTATATTATATTTGTGTGCAAGTACAGGTTGATCTCACAAAGATTGAGTAAGAATAGTGTACTGTTCCAATTTTTATATTGGAGTTTATATGTGTTTAATTAAGCACTCCGTTGAGTTACAGTTGACACAACGGACTTAGTTCGAGATATTATGGTTAACTCAATAGACTAATCTCGTGGACTAAAGTTAACTCCACGAGACTATTTTTCCAGTTAAATACTGTTATTTACAAAGGAATTTGGCCAACCATTAGGCGGTTCCATAGATTGTATTTAACATCAATAAGCTCTTTAATGTTAGTTAATATTAGATTTATCATTAAGCAACACTAACATTCAGATATTTCAAATAGTAACCATTAAAATCTTTAAGTATTTGAAACAATTCAATTTCAGTAAATAATAAAACTATTTTCTATTTCCTGAATCAAACAACCATAAAACATTCACAATACTAACAATGATAGCATTAATAACGATACAAAACAAACAATACAACACTTTAATACTAAATGTAAACATAGATAATTTGTTGTTTTTGGTATTTTTGTTTTGATATATTCCTAAAAATGAGCAAAAGGTGAAATGTAAAAATCTCTATCGATAGTAAAAACTTCCGTCATCACATGCAACGTGATTACACCACTGAAAACTTAATCACTTACAATCTTGCCTCCTCTCTTTATAGAATCGTGAACCAAGAATTGTAAGATGATCTTGTTTAGAATGAAAAAGTGCATAATATTAACGATTAAATGATGGTTAATTACATAATTTTTAGTTTATCATATGAAAATTAAGCCATTATGTTATAATTGCACTGTTATATGCTTTAATGAAAGAATCTGCATAATTCCAGGAAATTAGCATTAATTTAGTACATTCATGAACTGTTAGTAAATTGTAGGCTGTGAAACTCTTTAGTATCTGAATTTTTTGTTATTTCGGAGAGTTATATTTAATGTACTGGACAGTTATGTTTTAAATGCTTAAAGAATATTTTATTATTTCCTAGATTACACGTGTTGAAACTACAATGCATGACTTAAGTGGATTTTCAGTAAGTTATCTGTTAACTATCCGAAATGCATTTGAGCATCGGATAGTTAGGTTCGTAAGTGTTTGAAATATTTGAACTTGTTAAGTTAGAATTATGCACGTGTTGAATTTAAATGCTTTAGTATGTCACGTGAGATGCACATGTATAACTCATTAAGTTAGCATAACTGTATGCGTTGAGTTACATGAATACACACTAAGGTAACGCGTTAGGTTAGCAGCTTATTTCTTTAGTGCATGTGTTTTATAGTTAAATCAATGAAGTAAATCCGTTGAGTTATCTGTAACTTCACAGACCATTTATTTTCTAATATGCCACTATAGCGGTTACAGAAATAGGACATTCGAAGGAAAACCACGATTACACGTATCACGTAGGAAATCGCTCGTGGAAGGAAGAAAAACTTGTTAAGACCCTAGTATTTTGATAATGCAAAAACCTATGTAAGGAAACTAAATTGTATTTCACAGATTTGATAGCTCAATAAAAGATCAGAAAATAGATGAAAAGATGGATAAAGTTCCAGAAGATACTGCTTTAGAGCTACAGGAAAATCGGATAGTTACAGGTCCAAGTATCCAAAGAGTAAAGCAATAGCAAGAATATCAAACAGTTAAGAAGGATTGAATGATCAGATAGTTAAAAAGTTAACTATCCAGAAGCTTAAAGGACTTTTTCGGAGAGTTATGGGTTTAACTATCTAAAAGTTAAAGTCATACAATTAACCACATACAGAAATACAGAATAGAAAATAAAGGACTTTTCGGAGAGTTAGATAACTATTCAAGTTTTTCGGAGAGTTACAGGTATAACTTTCTGGAACATAAGTCATCTTATTACGCACGTGCAGAATGGAGAAGTCGGCAATTGAAAGCTTAAAAGGAAAAATTGGAGAGTTAGATTACTATCCAAAATTTCAAGAGAGTTTCGATGAGTTACAGTTTAACTATCCGAAACTTAAGTCATTGAATTTCCCACATGCAAAATTCTAGACAGAAGCTCATATAAGTTTTCGGAGAGTTAGTAAGATAACTATCCAAAATTTCATAAGAGTTTTGGTGAGTTACAGTTTAACTATTCGAAACTTAAGTCATTGAATTTCCCACGTGCAGAATTCCAGACAGATGCTCAAATGGGTTTTCGGAGAGTTAGAAAGATAACTATCCGAAATATGGGAAAGTTTCGGTGAGTTACATTCTTAACTACCCGAAACTTAAGTTATTCTTTTATGCACGTGCAGAATTGAAGAGACAGTTGTTGGAGACTTAAAAGAAATGTCGGAGAGTTACAGTAGTTAACTATCTAAAAGTTAGGAGATCTTTTCGATGAGTTAATATACAAGTCTCTGAACACTTGACATTTTACGTGAGCAACTTAAAATCCTCACGTGACATAGATAACAGGATATGAGTAAAGAATCGGTAAGTTATGGATGCATTTCGGCAAGTTATTTATATAACCATCTGAAAGTCAAAGATTATCGGAAGGTTACTTACTGAACATCAGACAGAACGGTAACTTACCATATTTGGGACTGAAGTCAAATCAAGTACAACATAATACATCCGTTGAGGAGAAAATATAATCGTTGGATATTCAAGCATAAATACAAATAGATCTTTCAATATTCAGTAGAGCTTACAAGTGAGATTACAAATACAATTACATACAGAGATACAATATACATTGTAGATCAATTACTGATATAGAAGAAAGCTCAAATTTAGTTCAACAAAGAATCGATTAAAAGCTGGATTTATAAAAAGATTCTTAAAGCTCTCCATGTGCTGAAAGTCTGATCCAAGAAGGATCATTTGGTTCGTGGCTTCAACCTGAAAGCTACATTCAGTTGTTGGTTTGAGTTTCGACTTGAAAACTCAAGAGGTTGGTTTTCTAGAGTTTATACCTGAAAACTTCTAAGTGTTGGTTTTCTGGAGATTATACCTGAAAACTTCTTAGTGTTGGTTTCTGGAGTTTATACCTGAAAACTTCTGTGTGGTTGGTTCTTGCTTCGACCTGAAAGCAAGTGTGTAAGTGTTGAGACACTTAGTGAAGCCCAAGTAACCCTTGGGGGTGGACTAGCTGAGTTGGTGAACCACCTAAAATTCTCTTGTGTTTCTTACCTTTATTTCCGTTTTGCATGATATTTTTATCTGATTATTACTTGTGCAAACTGATTAATCAAATTAATTAGTAAAGTGAAAAATAGGCTTAAATTCACACTATTCTCCATTCACCCCCCCTTTGGTGAAGTCATTCATTCCTAACAATTGATATCAGAGCAGGTTGATCTCTTTTTATAAATTTAACCATCTGAGATCATGGCATCTTTTCACAGAGAGGGTCAGAACATCCATCGTCCTCCCCTGTTTGATGGTATTAATTATAATTACTGGAAAAACAAGATGGAATGTTTCCTTAGAAGCTCTTATGTGAGTTTATGGAAAATGGTTGTTCTAGGAACACCTATTCCACTTAGTCATGAGGATAACTAGACTAAGGAGGATGAGAGAATCATCCAAATGGATGCTCGAGGGCTGAATATTATTTACTGTACCTTATCTACTGAACAATATAATAAAGTTTCAGCTTGTAAATCTGCTCACGAGGCTTGGAACACTCTTCAAATAATCTTTGAAGGAACCAGCTAAGTGAAAGACAATAAAATAAGCATTTTACTTAGAAAGCTTGAATTATTTAAAATGCTTGATGATGAAACTATCACTGATATGTTTTCAAGATTCACTAAGATTATTAATGGCTTAAGAGGTTTGGGAAAGGAATTTTCTGTCCGAGAAGAGGTATAGAAGATCCTTAGAAGCTTAACTATGGAATGGAAGCAAAAGTCCACATCGATACAAGATTCCAAAGACCTCAACAAATACTCAGTAGAGGGTCTAATGGGCAACTTGTTGGCCCATGAAGTTCAAATGAAGGAATGGAAAGTTGAGGAAGGTAGTGGTAAAAAGAAAACTGAAACAAAGAAAGAACTAGCCTTTCCATCAACACAGGAACTTCAAAGCTCGGATGTTGATGAAGTTGTGCTACTGGCTAGAAATTTTAGAAAATGGATGAAGAAAAAGAATCATGCCAGCACATCAAAAAGCAATGCACCAATATGCTTTAAATGCAAGAAGTAGGGACATATACAACCTGATTGTCCACTACAACAAGAAGAAGAAAAAGAAATGAAGAAGAAGAAGAGGAGCTACAAAAAGAAAATGGCATTGAAGGCTACTTGGTATGATAGTAGTTCTTCTAATAGCTCATCCAGTTTAGATGAAGAGGTACCAGTAAACGTGTGCTATACAGCATAAGAGGTATGTTCCACTTCATTTCAAAGTGATTCTAATGTAGACAATGATAATCTAAATGTAAATATTCTTTTGTCTACTATTGACAACTTATATGTTAAATGCAAAAAGTATAAAAGGAAATTAAGCATTTAATTACATGCTTAGAAGAAGCACATACTAAACTTGAAAATTTGCCTGCTGAAGATACAAAATGCAATAATGATAAATTGATAAATGAAAATGAAAATTTGAAATCAGAAATCACTGATCTAAAAAATTCTGTGCATAAATTAACCAATGGATAGAAAAGATTAGATCAAATCATTGGTTCACAGAGACATAGCTCAAATAGATTTGGCCTAGGGTATGCTACTCCATAGGAAATACCCTACTGTGGTGGTGTTATCCGATCTTATAGAGATGGTACAACAGTGTTTGCCATCAAAAGAAGATCTGGTTCAATGTGGCTGCCAAAAGGTAATAAACTAAATATTGTCAGGACTAACACTTATGGACCCAAGAAAGTATGGGTACCAAAATCTATTTCTGTTTGAATTGCAGGATTATATGGTTTAGGGGGAGTAGTTGATCTATAGCTCCAAACCAGTTATGATAGTAAAAATTTTGTAATACAAGAGGCACCATAAATTGGTAGAAAGTGCTCACTTAGACTAAGTAGAAATTGTGCCTAAAATCTTGATGCTCAAGGAGAGCAAAATCTGCAGCAACCAGACTACAGTCACAAATTGCTCTCTACATATGTTTTGAAGGAATCTATTGAAGAGAGAGTTTAAGAAGCAAAATAGTTGGTAATTAGAAGGCAATTAGTTAAGAATCAGTTATGATATTCTGAAATTAACAATTGGCATCAAAAGTAGCATCAATGATTGAATCATGTTCTTTAAAGGAAACAAGGCTTGCACGAGCCAAGTTGAATGACTACAAATGCAGGGAAATCAAATTCATCAAAGGACAACCAAAATCTGCAGTAGACAGATTATAGTCTTCAAATTATCTTCTACAAATAGAAGAACCACTTGAAACAAAGATCCAAGAGAAGATAAACGAATTGGAGTCAGAAGCAAATTGATTGAAAATCTTTTATAATATTTTTGATTAACAATGGTATTTAGTTCAATTGGTATCATATATGACATTCATTTTGCAGAACAGGTGCAACAAATTTGTCTACAAGGAAAAACATATAAGTAGGGGGAGAACCTACTATATGAAGAGAATTCAGAATGTTACTTCAGTACAAAATAAAAGTGTATAAAGAGGGCATGCATATAGGGGGAGAGCCTATAGCTTGCTATTATAAATCAGAGAACCTCCATACAGATAGGGGGAGAGCATGTGGTAGAAATTACAAATATTAACTACATATTTATAAATTGCTACATTAACTATTGGCATTTCACTGTTTTCAGTTTTTACAGATGATGCAGTAATTACATGAAAATAAAGGAAGAAATATCACAAATTAGGAGAGCAATTACTGACTTCTCAAATGATAGAATGTCAACAACTGGCATCAGACAAGGATTTAGGAAATTGACACTTCAATTGATACTGTGCTCAAATAAGAAAGAAGAAAAGCAGCACAACATCAAAGGAAAAGAAGAAAATAGATTGCAATGATGAAAATATCTCAACAATTGAGATCTACACATCAACAGTCTACATTTGATGGAAAATCAAAAATTGGTATTTGAAGATATTGATGCATTTGATTTTTTTCCCAACTTGACATCTGGCAAGATTATAGAGATCAGAAAATTGGTATATCATCAAATACAAATTTAATGACAAAAAGGGGAGAAGAAATTTCAGCAAAAGAAAATTGTGGAACTCCTTTTATCTAATGACAAAAATGGGGAGAAGAATATAGAAAATTACATAGAAGGCAAGGGGAGCTTTCCTAGAACACAGACAAGGCGAGAAATTAACTTCAATGTAATATATTCATTATAATTCTTTGCTTTACTTAGTTTCTGTGTGATTGAATGTATAGCAACAATCTAATGAGTGAAATACATGTAATTTAATGTAAAGGATTTTGTCATTATCAAAAAGGGGGAGATTGTTAGGACCCTAGTATTTTGATAATGCAAAAACCTATGTAAGGAAACCAAATTGTATTTCATAGATTTGATAGCTTAGTAAAAGATCAGAAAGCAGACGAACAGATGGAGAAAGTTCCAGAAGATACTGCTTTAGAGCTACAGGAAAATCAGACAGTTACAGGTCCAAGTATCCGAAGAGTAAAGCAGCAGCAAGACTATCACACAGTTATAAAGGATTGAATGATCAGATAGTTAAGGAGTTAACTATCCAGAAGCTTAAAGGACTTTTTCGGAGAGTTACGGGTTTAACTATCTGAAAGTTAAAGTCATACAATTAACCACGTGCAGAAATACAGAATAGAAACTTAAAGGACTTTTCGAAGAGTTAGATAACTATCCGAGTTTTCTTTTCGAAGAGTTAGATAACTATTCGAGTTTTTTGGAGAGTTACAGGTATAACTTTCCAGAACTTAAGTCATCTTATTACGCACGTGCAGAATGAAGAAGCCGATGGTTGAAAGATTAAAAGGAAAAATCGGAGAGTTAGATAACTATTCTAAATTTCAAGAGAGTTTCGGTGAGTTACAGTTTAACTATCTAAAACTTAAGTCATTGAATTTCCCACATGCAGAATTCCAAATAGAAGCTCATATAAGTTTTCGGAGAGTTAGTAAGATAACTATCCGAAATTTCAAGAGAGTTTCGGTGAGTTACAGTTTAACTATCCAAAACTTAAGTCATTGAATTTTCCACGTGCAGAATTCCAAACAGATGCTCAAATGAGTTTTCGGAGAGTTAGAAAGATAACTATCCGAAATATGGGAAAGTTTCGGTGAGTTATATTCTTAACTATCCGAAACTTAAGTTATTCTTTTATGCACGTGTAGAATTGAAGAGACAACTATCGGAGACTTAAAAGAAATGTCGGAGAGTTACAGTAATTAACTATCCGAAAGTCTGGAAGTCTTTTCGATGAGTTAATATACAAGTCTCTAAACACTTGACATTTCACGTGAGCAACTTAAAATCCTCACGTGGCATAGATAACAGGATATGAGTAAAGAATCGGTAAGTTATGGATGCATTTTGGCAAGTTATTTATATAACCATCTGAAAGTCAAAGATTATCGAAAGGTTACTTACTAAACATCAGATAGAACGGTAACTTACCATATTTGAGACTGAAGTCAAATCAAGTACAACAGAATACATCTGTTGGGGAGAAAATATGATCGTTGGATATTCAAGCATAAATACAGATAGATCTTTCAATATTCAGTAGAGCTTACAAGTGAGATTACAGATACAATTACATACAGAGATACAGTATACATTGCAGATCAATTACTGATATAGAAGAAAGCTCAAATTCAGTTCAACAAAGAATTGATTGAAAGCTGGATTTACAAGAAGATTCTTAAAGCTCTCCATGTGCTGAAAGTCTGATCCAAGAAGGATCATTTGGTTCGTGGCTTCAACCTGAAATTGGGGGTGGACTAGCCGAGTTGGTGAACCACCTAAAATTCTCTTGTGTTTCTTACCTTTATTTCCGCTGTGCATGATATTTTTATCTAATTATTACTTGTGCAAACTGATTAATCAAATTAGTTAGTAAAGTGAAAAATAGGCTTAAATTCACACTGTTCTCCATTCACCCCCCCTCTGGTGAAGCCATTCGTTCCTAATAGAAATCACCATCGTTGATAAGAACAAAGGAAATCCAACCGATCATCGAAGTAGAAGCAGTTACTGCTAAGAAATCTAAAAGAAAAGGAGAAAAAAATGAAGAGGTGTGTGGCCAGTGTTTGTGTAGAGGAGGAGGACTGTGCTAACTATAGGCAGCGACAGAAGTTCCCTGAAGTTCCACACTACCATCACCGCCATGACCATAATCACCAACCATTGGAGGCCTGTGAGGATACTTTCCTGATGTTGTGTCGATTTCGAGCCAAACATAGTGCTTGACAACCACTGTGAGGAGTATTACTCAGTTAGAAGATAAAGGTTTTGTTTAAATCTAAGAAATGCCTTGTTATTGATGAAAACTCTAATGAAGTTAAATTTGCTACTCATAGAAGAAATGATGTATGTTTTCTTAATTTACCTAGTGATGTTTCTTCAACTGATTCCTGTTTAATTGCAAATAATTTAGACAATGTATGGTTATGACATCGTAGACTAGGTCATATTCATATGAAGCAGCTAGATAAGTTAGCTAAGACGAACCTAGTAGATGGTTTACCAAATTTGAAATTTAAAAAGGATAAAATTTGTGATGCATGTGAATTGGGAAAACAAAAGAAGAGTTCTTTTAAATCAGTAAAGCAAATTATATCAAGAAGAATATTAGAATTAATTCACATGGATTTATTTGGCCCTACTAGAATAGAAAGTTTAGGTGGTAAGAGATATGCATTTTTTCTAGTTGATGATTTTTCAAGATATAATTGGGTAATATTTCTTAGACATAAAAGTGAAGTGTTTGAGGAGTTTAAAATTTTTCTGAATATGGTTCAAAATGAAAAGTAATTGAAAGTTCAGAAAATTAAGAGTGATCATGAAGGGGAATTTGAAAATGAAAATATGGAAAAACTTTGCCAAAATCTAGGAATAGAACATAGATTTGCCTTTCCTAGAGCCCCTTCTCAAAATGGAGTTGTAGAGAGAAAGAATAGATCTCTTCAAGAAATAGCTAGAACTATGCTGAATGAAAACAAAGTTGCTTATTATTTTTGGGCTGAGGCAGTTAGTACTCCATGTTATATTTTAAATAGAGTAACCCTAAGAAGAGATTTGAATAAGACTCCTTTTGAACTTTGGATGGGAAGAATTCCTAAAGTACATTATTTTAAAGCTTTTGGATCTAAATGTTTTATTCTGAATACAAAGGAGAATAAAGATAAATTTGAAGCAAAATCTAATGAAGGTATATTTTTGGGATATTCTTCAAGAAGTAAAATATAGAATTTATAACAAAATTTCTTTGGCTGTGGAAGAATCTATGCATGTAAATTTTGATGAAGAGTCAAGTAATGTTTCAAAAGAAATTGTTGATAGTTCAGATTATGAATGTGATGAACCAAATATTGGAGAATCTAGTACCATGGGTCAAGAAAGAAATGATAATCCTTTGACTCATAAATTTTTGCCTCAACACCTTAAGGAGTTTATTATTGGTGATATTTCTAAAGGTGTGCAAACCAGATCTAGGATTAATGTTTCCAGGTGTTATGCATTTCTATCTGTAATAGAACCTAAAAACATTGATGAGGCATTAAATGATGAATTTTGGATTAGTGCCATGCAGGAAGAACTTAATCAATTTAGAAGAAATGAAGTTTGGGATTTAGTTCCTAAACCTCTAGATCATTCAATTATTGGCACTAAATGGATATTTAAGAATAAGTCTGATGAATCAGGACAGGTTATTAGAAATAAGGCTAGGCTAGTAGCCCAAGGGTATAACCAACAGTAGGGAATAGATTTTGAAGAAACCTTTGCACTTGTAGCTAGATTAGAATCTATTAGAATTTTTCTGGCTTTTGTTGCTCATATGAACTTTAAACTTTATCAAATGGATGTTAAAAGTGCATTTTTAAATGGTTTCATTAAAGAAGAAGTTTATGTTAGGCAACCACCTGGTTTTGCGGATGCTGATTTTCCTAAGCATGTTTACAAACTGAAGAAGGCCTTGTATGGTTTGAAACAAGCTTCAAGAGCTTGGTATGATAGACTGAAATCCTTTCTGTTAGATAATGGTTTTTCTATTGGTAAGGTTGACAATACCTTATTCTTTAAGAAAAATCATCTAGGTTTGTTAGTTATTCAGATTTATGTAGATGATATCATTTTTGGAGCAACTAATGAGATTTTAAGTAATAAGTTTGCAGATCAAATGAAAAATCAGTTTGAGATGAGTTTAATGGGTGAGTTGACATTCTTTTTGAGATTGCAGATTAAACAAGTTGAAAAAGGAATTTTTGTATATCAAGAGAAATATACAAAGCAACTTTTAGAAAAATTTGGAATGAGTAACTACAAGTCCTCAAGCACTCCTATGAGTTTATCAATTAAATTGGATAAAGATGAATCTAGACCAGTTGTTGATATTACTAAATATAGAGGAATGATAGGTTCTCTTCTTTATTTAACAGCTTCTAGACTTGATATCATGTTCAGTGTCTGTGCTTATGCTCGTTTTCAAGCTCAACCAAAAGAATCTCACCTATCTATAGTTAAAAGGATAATGAAATACCTACAAGGAACTTCAAATTTTGGTTTAATATATTTCAAAGATAGCAATTTGGATCTAATTGGATACAGTGATGCCGATTATGCTGGATGCAAATCTGATAGGAAGAGTACTAGTGGAACTTGCCAACTGTTTGGCAGTTCATTAATTTCATGGTTTAGTAAGAAGCAGAATTGTGTTGCCCTATCAACTACTGAAGCTAAATATGTTGCTGCTGCCCTATGTTGTGCACAAATTCTTTGGATGAAACAAACTATGAAAAATTATGGAATTACTTATGGAAAAACTCCTATAAATTGTGACAGTAATAGTGCAATAAGTTTGTCAAAGAACCCTATGTTGCACTCTCGAGCAAAACATATTGAGATAAGATACCATTTTTTGAGAGATAATGTTATGAAGGATAACATTGAGCTGAATTTTGTTTCTACTCATGAGCAGTTGGGAAATATTTTTACAAAGCCTCTTGAAGAAAAATAGATTATCAAATTGAGAAGAGATTTAGGAATATGCTGCCTAAATGATTTTTAGCTTTACCTACTATCTTTTATCTTCTATTTCTATTATATTTACTTCACCATCTTATTTTCTATTATCTGTTTTAATTATATTGAGTTAGTTTGATAATCTATTTCTGTCTAATTCTTGTTTTGAGTTATTTCTTGAGAATATTTACAAATTATGTTTCTTCAAATTTTAAAACAAAAACATCACAACCAACACTCTTCTTGAAATGATTTTCTATTGAATTTATAAGTTACAATGATTTCTTACATCTATATTAAAATCAACTTAGATTAATTCATCAAAATTACTAAAGGCTTCTGCTTCACACATAGAATAATGTCACATGACACTTAGAATGGGGATCTAAATCCAAAAAATAGCCAAGTTACCTTAATTAATTCAGTGATTGCATGCCTATTTGCTAGACTGAATGTTTCTTGATTAGAAAATTTAGAGGTGCTTAATATGTAAGGGTAAAAAATCAAGGAAAAGTGGTTGGAAGCAATAAGACTCAAGATATTTAACCTGACCTTGTCCAAATGTTTTTAACTTTCTACACTTTCAAATTTTTTTTCTAGTACTGTCAAAGTGTTTGCCATTATCAAAATAAATAAAAAAATTTGGAATGTTTGTTGCAAAGAGCAACTAACACCAATTTAAACAAAAAAAAGAAACCTCTAATTATGGCTATGTAGTACTAACAGTTTCATAATTTTCAAGGATCTTCTTTTTCTCTTAGTTAATTACATAACAGACATGGTTAAGGGAAAATATACCTTGGGGTTGCTTCATGGAAATTTCAAACTAGCTAGAGACAACATATTAAATGTATCTGAATTTTTCTTTTCTAAAAACATTAAGTTCTAGCACTGAAGTTTATAAAAACTGATTTCTTTAAGGTTAATAAGGTGAATCATAGGATCAAGTCCATATGCTACGTGAAATGTGTTATTTAATTGCATAATATTTAGCTTATCATATGAGAATTAAGCTATTATGTTATAATTGCACTGTTATATGCATTAATTGAAGAATCTGTTTAATTTTGAGGAATTAATGTCAATTTAGTACATTTCTGAACTATCGGTAAGTTGCAGGCTGTGAAATTCTTAAGTATCCAAATTTTCTGATATTTCAGACAGTTATGTTTAACATACCGAACATATTTTGGACAGTTATATTTAACAGACCGAACATGTCGAATAGTTATGTTTATATTGCCGAATAGTTATGTTTTGAAAGAATATTTTATTATTTCCAGAAGTACACGTGTCAAAACCATAATGCATGACTTAAGTGAACTTTCAGTGAGTTATCTCTAACTATCTGAAATTGCAGTTGGGCATCGGACAGTTATATGTGTAACCCTCCAAAATCTCTTTTTATTTATAAAATAGCTATGGACACGTGTCATGTTCTAGTAAAGTGACTTAAGTGGATTTTCAGTGAGTTAGCTGTAACTATCCGAAATGCATCTGAGCATCGGATAGTTAAACCTGTAACTCTCCAAAATGGGTATTTTATTATTAAACTATTGCTGACACGTGTCGAGAATTAGTAAATTTACTTAAGTTATATATCGATGAGTTAGTTGTAACTATCCGAAATGCATCTAAGCATTAGATAGCTAAGTTTATAAGTATCCGAAATGCACTTGAGCATCGGATAGTTAAATTTATGCACGTGTTTTTATAGTTAAATCAACGAAGAAAGTCTGTTGAGTTATCTGTAACTCCACGTACTATTTATTTTCTAATATGCCACTGTAGCAATTGTAGAAATAGGATAGCTGGAAGAAAAACCACGATTGCATGTATTGTGCAATGAGAAGAAATCATCGCCGTTGATATGAATGAAGGAAATCCAACCGACCATTCAAGTAGAAGCAGTTACTACTGAAGAAATATAAAAGAAAAGAAGAAAAAGAAGTGCGAGTGTGATCGATGGATGACCAGTGTATACAGAGGAGGAGCACCGAGCTTTCTGTAGACAGTATCGGCGATTCTCCGAAGTATCACACCAACCATCATTACCACCACCATATCCACCATAATCACCAACCATCGGAGGTTTGTGAGAATACTTTCATGATGTCGGGTCGATTCCGAGCCAAACTCAGTGCTTGAAAACCACTATAAAGAGTGATCACGTCGCGAGAAGGGAAGCCATTTTCACCAAGCGCCGACTCATATTTCAAGAGATCATAAAGCTTTTAGCCTTGGCTTCAAGTTGATGCATGTATGCTAAAGAGAAGATTATCTTGCAATTCTGGACTTGCGATTCTATAGGGAGAGGAGACAGAATTGTATGTAGTTTAATTTTCAGTGGTGTAATCACGTTGCAATTAGTGTCGGAAGTATTTACTGTCGAGTGAGATTACTTTACATTTCACATTTTGCCCATTTCCATGTTCATATTAAAACAAAAATACCAAAAACAATTTATCTATGTTTGTATGTTGTATTTGAGTGTTGTATTGTTTGTGTTGTATTGTGATTATTGTTATCTTTGTTAGTGTTGTGATTGTTTTATATTTGTTTTAGTTTTACAGTTTACTGAAATTGGTTCATTTAAAAGACTTAAAGATTTTAATGGTTACTGTTTGAATTATCTGAATGTTAGTATTGCTTAATGATAAATCTAGTGTTTACTAACATTAAAGAGCTTAATTGATGTTATTTACAATCTGTGGAATCGCCCAATGGTTGGCCGAATTCCTCTGTAAATAGCAGTATTAAAAAGAAAAGACAGTCTCATGGAGTTAACTTAAGTTCACGAGGTTAGTCCGTTGAGTTAGCCATAACTCAACGAACTTTATCTGTTGAGTTAACTGTAATTCAACGGAGAGCTTATTAAATATATAAATTTGATTGTTAACAAACGGATAGTTCTAAACTTTTCAACAATTCCCTGTGGGATCGACTTATACTTGCACACTGATACAATAGACACTATGCACTTGTAGTTAAAGTACAAATTGGAATTAATATCTAAATTGTATTAAAGGTTGTTTGTTTACTTCTAAAAGAAAGAATAGGTTTAAAGATAAATTAACTAAGTAAAAATAGAAGTAATAAATCCAAGTTTTTCTGGTGTAGTGCTGGGAAAACGCAAACACTGCTACACTGTGTTGCACTCAGATTCTATGGATAAGGCAAACTTTAGAAGATTTTGGATTATCTTATGATTCAACTGAGATTTATTGTAACAGTAGTTCTGCAATAAATCTTTCCAAAAATCCTGTATTACATTCAAGAGCAAAGCATATAGAGGTTAGACATCATTTTCTAAGAGATAACGTAATTAAAGGAAAAATTAAATTAGAATTTGTGTCTAGTAAAAATCAATTAGCTGATATATTTACAAAACCTCTAGACAAAAATACATTCTGCAACATTAGATTAAATTTAGGTATTTGTAGGCTATGTGATGTGTAGAATGCTTAAACTCCACATAAAAAAAAAAGATAAATAGTATTGATGATGTTGTTCACCTCATAGATATTATATACTTATCATAAATATCTAAAGTAATATCTAAACTACTGCTTAAGATACTATGTATTTATTGTAAAATCATAGTAGTATCTTATTGATTTTAAGTAGTTTATCAATTTTAATGGTTTTTACGATTTTAAGTGGAAGTGTAAATGAAAAACATTAAATACTTTTGACATTCTGAAATTTTGAATAAGTGTTTTCTTTGAATCAAGGAAAGTGCATATGATCATGCATAAATTTGACTTAATTGATTAAACTTGTAGAATAAGTTATATGTAACTCATCTTAAACTGTTAATCAAAAGTATAAGCTTATTGAAACTGATTCATATTCTCAGTAAAATCATAGAAGTAAAAATTGTATGAGATTTGTGTTTTATTGCATTTGTATTAATGGAATACATATATACTGTGCTTAAAATGAAAAGTGCTTACAAAGTAAAAATTTTTGAGAGTTTATTGATCAGTTTGATCACGAACCTTTTGTACTTAAGCAGATAGGTATATAAGGATTGTTGTCCTGAAAAAGGATTCTTTAAATCTAGCAACCTAAGGTCCTAATCAAATCTGGGATTGTTGACTGAAAGCTCATTACATGGATACATTAGAAAGCTCTTGTATGATTCAAGCTTTTCAAACTAACCTTTAAAGAAAATTATCAATATTTACTATTTTGAAAAGAAAAAGTTGTTTCATTAATTACAAATATCTTTGAATCGAATATAGTTTCTACCAATATGACTACTAATTTATTGAATCAACATTAGTACTTTTGAAAATGTTTATTTGAGATACATTCTTTTATTCTCCTTCAATTAATCATATAAAGTTCAAAGTTGTGTTTTGATTCATATACAGTAGGAATTGATTCTGGAAATCATTTTTGATGAAGTCAGTATAACGGAAGTTTTTGAAAAGAAAATTTAAAAGTATAGTTATACTTAACATCTATTGTTATACAAGTATATTTTGTATGTTATTGAATATATAAGAAGTATATTTGTAGGGGGAGGATTAACAATGTCCAAAAACATATTAATATAATTCAGAATATAAATCTTGGTTAATCTGAATTAATGTCCTCTTAAAATCTTGATGAAATAATTTAAAAAGACAAACAAATTATTTTAGATTCAAAGGACAAGAATGTTAGAATAGTTTACAATGTTCTCAAGAAAATGATAAGGTATAGCTATTATGATGTGTTCGGAACGTTTCAGTTGAAAGCATCCAAAAATTGTTTTAAGTGTACTAACTAAACGTTATGTTAGATAAGGTAACGTGTAAAACTACCTCTAGACAGCATTTTACTCGTTAGGTTAGTTAACTCAACAAGTTATACTTGAATATTTCGGGTATCTTGATTGAATAAACTTTATTCAATATTTATTTAATATCTAAACCCGACTTCTCTTCATGTTGAGTTATTCACCTAAAACCCTATTTAAGCACTTATTACACGAGCACTTAGGGTTTTTTTTTGTAAACTTTGTCAAGAAAATATTTCCCGCTTGTTGCTGTTACAACCTACGACGATGGTTTCCAAGTTCTACAAAGGTCATGGTAGAGGAAAAGGCAAAAGCAGAGGAGATGCAAAAGGAAAAGAAATAGAAAATGATGAAGTTCCACACACTTGGTTCAAGAAAATATTTCAAGTGGACAAAAGGTTAGTAGAAATTTATAGAGATTACTTCTTTCCTTAAGGTATATTAGATGAAGTTAGACAAGAACTTCAACATACTGATGCAAATATTACATACATGGGTATTCGTAGTAAATTTGATAGAGAATATAGAATGAAATGTGGTAAGATTGCATTTCTCAAGTAGTATACAAAATATTTGGAAAAAGGTGTAGGTACTTCAACTAGAATTCCTCAAACTCCTATTAATGGTACACGACTACAACCATTTGAGGAAGAACATGAATCAGCTATCCCTACCCCTTTATATTCAAAACAATTAGAATCAAATATTGATGTTGATAAAAGAAAAGTTGAAAGTCTTCGAAAGGCTATAGCAATAGAAAGTGCCTTTGAAGAACTAAAGCAGAAAACTTTTATGGAGCAATTTGAAAAGAAAACAGCAATACTTGAAGAGGAGAAACAGAAATGTTATAGAAGAAGAAAAATCAGAAAGATTATGTCTAAGGAAACAAAGTCTATTGAAAAAGGAAAATCAGATGAAAATTTATTTCCAAAGGACAATGTATGTCTAGACATAGACATTGTACCTTATAATGCATTTGATAAACTCATCAGTTCTAAGTACACTGAAACTGATGATGATAATGAGACTTTATTTTCCCTTACTAGAAAGCTTGAGAAGAAATACAAGTCAAATATGAGCTCAAGTTTTTCTATTAGTACAAGTCTTGATGATGTAGAAATTGAAAAATCAGAGCATCAGGCACCTAACATTGAACAAGTTATTGCAGATATAATTGACAATGTTGAGGCAGTAACTAGTTCATAGGCTAAATTGTCTAGAGTAGCAGATATTGAACAAGTTAAGACTCTAGAAGAGCTAAACGTTAACCAGCCTTCTTCAGAATCTATAGAAGCAGAGTCTGAGAATTCATAGCATGTATTAATGGAAATATCTGTTGAACAAAATGAACAATTACAAACAGATACACCGGTTGTAGAATTGGTATAAAAATTGAACTCTAAAGATTCTATAGAGACTAAACAAATGAATGTTGAGCATATTGAAAATGTTCCTTACACTATTGAAGCTGAAGAATCAAGCTTACTTGAGCAGCTTCAAGAAAATATTTTCACAAAGGAACAACATGACATTCATTTTGAAGATGAAATAAACTCTGAATCAAGGCTTCAAGTATCATCTTCTTTGTGTACAGTATTACAAATTCAACGTAATTCAATTCATTTTTGATCTGAAGAAGCATTGCAGAAATACAATAATTTGATTACATGCCAGATTCTACATGCTCGTCCAATAAAATTCAGAAATGTGATGGAAATAAGAGATCTATTTGAGTTTCAAGGCCTCATTCAATTCTTGCCAGTTGGAACGAAATGGAAGCAATACAAAGAGCTTATTGCAACTTTTTATAGCAATCTGGTCAAAAATGACAACATACTAAAAACTCAAATAAATCAGCAAGAGTTCACATTGTCTCCTGAGTTAATTTTTGAAGTGTTGGGATTAAAGAATGAAGGTGTTATTGTTACAAACAGATTTGACATGATTAGACAACTGGAATGGAACATTTAGTCTTTATCAAAAATTCCAGATGTATATTCTGAAATGAGATTAATGGAAAATCTGAATGTAGAGGCAAGGTTTATTGGAAATATATTGCATGCAAATTTATTTCAGAGAGTTGGACACAATTTGGAAGTCAGTAGAAGTTGTTTATATGCAACTTATGGCCTGTTGAATAGAATTCAAATCAATTGGTTTGATGTTTTTACTTCTCAACTACAGCATATGAGTTCAAAGTTATTTTATGGTGATGTTATATGTAAACTCATTGCAAGCCAATTGAATTTATCCGACTAGCCCTCTCAAACTAAAGGCATGAGAGCATTTAGTGTAAAAGATTTGCAACGATTCCAGGTCATGCATAAACCTCAACGACAACAACAACAACAACTTGATTGTACAAACCATATACAACAATAACAGCCAAGTTATTCAGTTTGAGCAGAACAACAACTCCAAGTACCTCCTAACTTAGATGTAGTGCTGAATGAGATCAGAAATGATATTAGGCATCTAGGAGATAAAACATGTAATGCTATAAGTGATATATTTAAGAGGGATCATTAACTATCTGTTTGCTTGTTTCTGAATACTCAAGATAATCAACATGGTGAATCCTCAAATTTTCAAGGCAATCAACCTACACAAAATACTATGGAATTGGCTAAGAAAAATGATCATTTAGCTACAATAGAAGACATGGGAAAGAAGATAGACAACTTGATAAAAGGCATGGAAGCATTTGCCATGAACAATGCTAAGTATCAACCAATTGTGCATGCTAATGCACAATCAATCAGCAAGATAGAGGCGCAACTATCCCAAATATCAGCAAGACTTTGCAAGAGGGAGAAAGGAACCATTCCAAGCCAAGCTATAACAAATCCACATGTCAACCAAGTGGAGACAACTTCAGGAGAAAAGTAAAGAGAAGCATCACAATCAATCAACAAGATAGCAATAGCTAACCTTTTATCACCACGATTTATGCTTGGCTTATTTGATGAGAGACTTATTTTATCCCATGCTTGAAATGTTTAATTTTAAAGAACATAATTTGATGATATATTTGAGAGTAGTTAGATGCATGATTTTCAAATACTTGGAGGGTATAGAATGGGTTGAAAGACTTTATCATGATATCATGTGTTTGTTTGACAAATTGATGTTCAACCACAATTAGAGTTAAATACATTTTATCTACACTACTTAAAGAGCAGTGCACAACAGGTATGCGCTAACATTTTTCACTTATTCTTATTGTTGAAACAATCCTTTCTACATTGAGGACAATGCAGGAACTAAGTGCGGGGGGAGGAGAAAGTAAAAAAAATGTTTTAGGGTGCATACTACATCAATGAAATTGAAAATTTTCCAATGTAAGTTTCTTTCACAAGCATGTTGGTGGTAAGTTTGAAATTCGTTCTATATGTTGCATGCCACCATGTTTTATATGTATCCATGATATGAACTTGCATGTCAATTTTTTTTTAGGAAATAGCTTTGTTAGTTTAACTTTAATTTTGAATTATTGCATCTTAGCCTTACCAGCATGCTACTCAATCTCCATTGTATGCTCTTAAGGTTAAGATCATTAATTCTTTATTAGTTTTAGCTTTGTTTTTCATTTGAACTTAATTTTATTTTTTTTATTTTTTTTGTGGCATGTTGAATTTTCCTTAGTAATGTTCTTTCCTTATGATGTCTTACACTTAGAGCTAAGCTTATCTTTAAGGTGAGGATGGGATTATGCATTTGAGATGCCAACCATAGTTTCTTACTTATAACATATACACATTCTTGCACTAGACTCTTAATCATGTGGTATCTAGAGGACTCTTCTTATGACATGAATCTTGAGGAGTGGCTTAGGACATCTTTCCAATAGGTTGTCCCATGAGAAGGGTAGATATATGAATTTGGGAATAAGGATTGATACCTATTCTTATAAGGTTGTTGGGGATGGAGGCTAAGTAACCTCTTAGTCTTCACATGTAAACCCTTTATGGGAGGTATCCTAAGGGTAAGGGTAGGATGTGAGAAAAGAGAGGTATCTAAAAATAATAAAAAAAAAGTTGTTCTATAGAATGAATAAAGAAAATACTTTTATAGAATCAAAAAGAAGAAACACTCAATTGAAAATAAAGGGGCAATGTACTAGAGGATAGAAGCCTAAAGAAGCCTTCATGTATTCTTGGATTAAGTGAGATGAACCTAGGTGCTTTTGATTATGGGTCTAAGCACTTTGCACTTAATAGTATCTTAAAAACTTATTTTCCTTAGGTTGACATTAGATGTCTATTCTAAATTCCTTACCATTACAGGAACTCATGCTTGTGAGTGGAGATTATCTATAAGTATTGTTGCATTACTTGGCGAGAATTTGATTTGCCTTATCTTTCTTTATTGTGTTTGTTTGTTTCAAGGGATTCCTTAATCTTTTCTTCTTTAAATTTTACCACAGGACTAGCAAAGTTTAAGTGTGGGGTGGTGTTCAAGCTTTAATTTTGTCCATTTTTAATGAATTTTATAAGTAATTTTGCATGATATTATCTATCTATGGTGGATAAATGATATTAATTATGGGTAATATAAGTCTTGAAATATAGTGCAATATAGAAATTTAATTAACAAGTGCATCCCCATTGGATATAATTTTACATATAACTCATTGATTTTATTTTAAATGTCCTATCCTATGTTGGCTAACATCTCTTGGAGTTCAATTTCCATTAATTATAGGTAACACACATGTGGAAGGAGCTTATTGCAAAAGACCAAAAGAAGATGTAAATAATCAAAGTTGGTGGACTAAACTTTAAAGAACTGAACATGCCAACACCTCATTGGCTCCCTTAGATCTATGGATTCTCATTGGAGGGTGATACATTCGATGTTGGAAGTTGGTGGGAACGCACGAGAGAAGCACGCGTAAGAGACGTATATGCGATTGAGAGTTCGGCGTTCGGGAGAAATGCGTGCGAGAGGTGGAGACGCGGTTGAGCATACGAGCATTCTTGTGGGAGTGAAAGCTCTTCCCAAGCTCTCTAGTAAAGCTCCATTGTGCAAGTTCCTCTACTACAGATTTTAAGAGCTCACCAAGGTATTCGTCACTAAAGATTAGCAAAGAAATTGATTCAAATTAGAATAGTATAGTTGCATGCATTTAGTATAAATTAGAATCGAGTAGCATAGTATATTGAACCTTCATATTTTATTTTATTTTCCTCAATTTTTATGCAGTGATATCACATCTGAAATCACGTGGAATTTGTGTGGATTTATGCTTGAATGGCTTGATAGATTTACAAGTAAAGAAATTGATTCACATCACCATTTTCCACTACACATTGCCTTGAAACTACATGATTTGTGAGCTTGTGTTAATTTTGATTATTCTACATTCACATGTCATTAAATTACTAAAGTATACCTAAGAGTTTGACGAGCAAAGTTGAGTAATAATTGATTAAGTCATAAACACAATCCTTGTAGAAGAATGACCTGTATTTGCCATGTACACCAAAGGAACTGTGCACTTGCAGCAAAGCTTGAGCTAAAAATATAGTTCAACACAGTACTTGTCACATGAAATGGCACATGAGGAACTCATTAAATTAGAAACGTTAAGTTAATATCTACTTGTGTTACTCGTTTAGTTAACATTAAAGTAACGACTACTTATTACATTGATGAAAAATTTTGGACGAGAAAGTTTATTTTGCAGGAAATTTTTCAAAGATCCAAGACTGATGATTAAAGAAAATTTGAAATGTAAAAGTGGGTTAGAACGTGTGTGTTTCGATGAAGGAAAAATAAAAGACGTGGAGAAGTGGAAAACTGGTAGTGATTAAACGTGGAGGATATGCATGAAATGAAGATATAGTATAAAAGGCATAGAGTTCTCGTTGATCAAACTATCCTTGCACACAAAACGAAAAATATTTTCAATGATCAAACTATTCCTGCACATCATACGAAACATCTTTTCAAGGATCAAAAATACCTCTTCGGGGAAAAGCTCTTAGGTAGAAGAAAGTTCAGTGAAGCATAAAAAGGTAAGATTTACGTCACTAAAGATTTAAAGTATTAGAAGAAAGCAAATTCGGTGAAGCATAAAAAGACAAGATATTCGTCATTAAAGATTGCTGAAGAAGAAAGAAGAAGAAGAAAGATCTCAAATAGGGAGAAAAGTTTTAAATTTTGTAAATTAGTTTTCTCTATTTGTAGTTATGAAATTTTTTAGATGATATATGGTATCGATATATAATTGCATCTACAATTTCTGAGGAGAATTGAATTGTATATTGTAATTGAAATCTTGAATAAAAATGATTTTATGAGAACAGTGTCTCTACTTGTTTTTAAGTATTGAAGTTTCAATTATAATCGAAAAAAGTTGAAAAACACTATTTGCGTTCTCCCAGCACTACACCAGAAAAACTTGGATTTGTTACTTCTGTTTTTACTTAGTTAATTTATCTTTATGCCTATTCTTTCTTTTAGAAGTAAACAAACAACCTTTAATACAATTTAGATATTAATTCCAATTTGTACTTTAACTGCAAGTGCACAGTGTCTATTGTATCAATGTGCAAGTACAGGTCGATCTCATAGGGAATTGTTGAAGAATTTAGAACTGTCTGTTTGTTAACAATCAAATTTATATATTCAATAAGCTCTCCGTTGAATTACAGTTAACTCAACGGATAAACTTCGTTGAGTTATGGCTAACTCAACGGACTAACCTCGTGGACTTAAGTTAACTCCACGAGCCTGTCTTTTCTTTTTAATACTGCTATTTACAAAGGAATTCGGCCAACCATTGGACGATTCCACAGATTGTAAATAACATCAATTAAGCTCTTTAATGTTAGTAAACACTGGATTTATCATTAAGCAATACTAACATTTAGATAATTCAAATAGTAACCATTAAAATCTTTAAGTCTTTTGAACGAACCAATTTCAGTAAACTGTAAAACTAAAACAAGCATAAAACAATCACAACACTGACATAGATAACATTAATCATGATACAACACAAACAATACGACACTCAAATACAACATACAAACATAGATAAATTGTTTTTGGTATTTTTGTTTTGATATGAACATGGAAATGGGCGAAAGGTGAAATGTAAAGTAATCTCACTCGACAGTAAATACTTCTGACACTACTTGCAACGCGATTACACCACTTAAAATTAAACCACTTACAATTCTGTCTCCTCTCCCTATAGAATCGCGAGTTCAGAATTGCAAGATAATCTTCTATTCAGCATACAGGCATCAACCCGAAGCCAAGGCTAAAAGCTTTACGATCTCTTAAAATATGTGTCAGCGCTTGGTGAAAATGGCTTCCCTTCCCGCAACGCGATCACTCCTCACAATGGTTTTCAGGCACTATGTTTGGCTCGAAATCGACCTGACATCAAGAAAGTATTCTCACAGACCTCCGATGGTTAGTGATAATGGTGGATATGGTGGTGGTAACGATGGTTGGTGTGATACTTCAGAGAATCGCCGATACTATCTACAGAAAGCTCGATGCTCCTCCTCTATATACATTGCCCGTCCATCGATCACACATTGGATTTCTTTTTCTTCTTTTCTTTTATATTTCTTCTGTAGTAACTACTTCTACTTGAATGATCGGTTGGATTTCCTTCATTCATATCAACGGTGATGATTTCTTCTCTCTGCGCAATACATGCAATCGTGGTTTTTCTTCCAACTATCCTGTTTCTGCAATCGCTACAATGGCATATTAGAAAATAAATAGTCCATGGAGTTACAGATAACTCAACGGATTTTCTTCGTTGATTTAACTATAAAACACGTGCATAAATTTAACTATCCGATGCTCAGGTGCATTTTGGATACTTATAAACTTAACTATCCGATGATCAAATGCATTTCGGATAGTTACAGCTAACTCACCGATATATAACTTAAGTAAATCTACTAGATCTCGACACGTGTCAACAGCAGTTTAATAATAAAATACCTATTTCGGAAAGTTACAGGTCTAACTATCCATTTCTCAGATGCATTTCGAATAGTTACAGCTAACTCACCAAAAATCCACTTAAGTTACTTTACCAGAACATGACACATGTCCATAGCTATTTTATAAATAAAAAGAGATTTCGGAGGGTTACAAGTATAATTGTCCGTTGCCCAGCTACAATTTCGAATAGTTAGAGATAACTCACTAAAAGTTCACTTAAGTCATGCATTATGGTTTCTACATGTGTACTTCTGGAAATAATAAAATATTCTTTCAAAACATAACTGTTTGGCAATATAAACATAACTATCCGACATGTTCGGTCTATTAAACATAACTGTCCGAAATATGTTCGATATGTTAAACATAACTGTTCGAAATATCAAAAAATTCGAATACTTAAGAATTTCACAGCCTGCAACTTATCGATAGTTCAGAAATGTACTAAATTGACATTAATTCCTCAAAATTAAGCAGATTCTTCAATTAAAGCATATAACAGTGCAATTATAACATAATGGCTTAATTCTCATATGATAAGCTAAATATTATGCAATTAACCATCATTTAATCGTTAATAATATGCACTTTTTCATTCTAAACAAACACAATTCACCCCCCTCTTGTGTAGCCATACGATCCTACAGCTACTTGGGATGATAGTAGTTCATCAAACAGTTCCTTAGACTCTGAAAGTGAAGCTACAGCCAATGTGTGCTTTGCAGCTCAGGAGGTATGTTCCACTTCTTCCTCTAGCTCGAAAAATGTGCATGATGAATTAGATATTAGAAGTCTTCTGTCTACTATAGATAATCTATATGTTAAATGTAGAGAATTTAAGAAAGAAATTAAAAGGTTGAATAATTGTTTAGAAGATTCCCTTGCTGAATTAGAAACAGTTTTAGTTGAAAAGAGAAATCTGAAATCTAACTTGGATGAATATAGTTGTGATAACTATGAATTAAAAGAAGAAAATAAAAACTTATTAACTACAATATCTGATCTGAAAAATATCATATGTAAATTCACTCAAGGTCAAAAAGGACTAAATAAAATGATAGGATCTCAACGACCTAATGGAAGTAAATATGGCCTAGGGTATGCTACACCACAAGAAGTACCTTATTGTGGTGGATTGATTTGATCTTATAGAGATGACACCACTGTGTTTGCTATCAGAAGAAGATCAGGCCATATGTGGTTGCCTAGAGGCAACAAATTTAATGTTTTAAGGACTAACACTATTGGACCCAAGAAGATTTGGGTACCAAAAGCCTTAATTTCAGTATAAATTGTAGGATGACAAGGAGCTCCAAGCACGTACAACAAAATGGATTGTGGACAATGGATGTTCAAAGCACATGACAAGTAAGAAAAAATTTCTTGATTCAGTCAAATGCTTAAGTTCAAGATTTGTTAAATCTAGAAATAATGAAAAGTGTAAAATAACTACAATAGGAAATATTACATCTGAAAATGGTAGAATTGAGAATGTCTTTCATGTCAATGGTCTAAAACAGAATTTATTAAGTGTAGGACAATTATGTGATAAAGGCTACATAGTCACATTTACTGTTGAGAATTGTCATATTATTGATCAACTTCAAATGAAATAAAATTTACTAGTGATAGAAATTGCTCAATTTATACTCTAAACTTTCCATGTGAAAATTCTTCAAGTAATTCCTGTTTGGTAGCATCTAGTGAAGATGATTGGTTGTGGCATAAAAGACTTGGTCACGTTAGTATGAAGACTCTCAGAAAGTTATCCAAGGGTTATCTTGTTAGGGGACTGCCTAAACTTACATTTAAGAAAGATAGGGTGTGTAGTGATTGTATGCTAGGCAAGCAGAAGAGAACTTCTCTTCATAGCAAAAATGAATTTACCACCAAAAGGCCATTGGAACTATTACATCTAGATTTGTTTGGCCCATCTCAAGTATCAAGTCTTAGGGGTCGAAAATATACCTTTGTTATTGTTGATGATTTCTCTAGATTAACTTGGGTAATATTTTTTACACATAAAAATGACTTGCAATGAGTTTAGAAAATTCTGCATAAAAGTTCAGAATCAGAAGGATCTAACAGTAAAGAAAATCAAAAGTGATCATGGAGGAGAATTTGAAAATCTTTGCAATGCATTTGGAATCCTACATGAATTCTCCTGTCCTAGAACACCAACTCAAAATGGAGTTGTGGAAAGGAAAAATAGAACATTGCAAGAAATGGCTAGAACTATGTTGAATGCAACTAATTTGCTAAAATTTCTTTGGGCTGAAGCTGTAGGTACAACTTGTCACATGTCCAACAGGACTCATATCAAATCTTTGAAGAATAAAACTCCTTTTGAACTTTGGTTTGATAAGACTCGAAATGTTGGTCATTTTAAGACTTTTGAATGCAGATGCTTTGTATTAAATACTAAAAATGCTAAAGACAAGTTTGATGTAAAATCTAAAACTGCTATACTTGTTGGATACTCATCTAAAAGCAAAGCATACAGAGTATACTTTGCCAAAGACAGAAGAGTAGAAGAAAGCATAAACGTTCAGTTTGATGAAGAATTGATACAGAATTTCAGAAATTTGAAGATTCACAGTGAAAGTGATAATGAAAGTTTTGAAAAAGATAATTGCAAGCAGAAACTCAAATCCCAAGCTTTAGATCAGAATCATAACAATAGGTATCAGAATCATAACAATTGGAAGTTCAAATCTGATCATCCCATGGAACAAATAATTAGAAATATAACTAAAGGGGTACAAACTCGAAGCAAAGCACAAGATATTTGTAATTTTTGTGCATTTGTGTCAAAAATAGAGCCAAAATCAGTAGATGAAGCCTCTAAGGATACTTATTGGACAATGGCTATGCAAGAAGAATTAAATCAGTTCTAGAAAAGTAATGTTTGGGAACTAGTGGAAAAACCTGTAGGAAAATCCATCATTGGAACTAAATAGATTTTCAAAAATAAATTAAATGAAGAAGGAAACATGCTCAGAAATAAAGCTCAACTAGTTGCACAAGGATATAATCAATAAGAAGGTATTGACTATGAAGAAACTTTTGCACTTGTAGCTAGAATAGAAGCTATCAGAATGTTGCTTGCTTTTGCAAGTAGTATGAAAATAAAATTATTTCAGATGGATGTGAAAAGTGCCTTTTTAAGTGGAGAAATTGAGGAAGAAGTTTTTGTTAAACAACCTCCCGGATTTGAAGATGAAGTCAAGCCAAATCATGTCTACAAACTAAGAAAGGCTTTATATGGTCTAAAACAGGCACCTAGGGCTTGGTATGAGAAATTGAAAAAGTTCTTAACTAAAAATAATTTCTCTATAGGCAAAATGGACAGCACTTTGTTTATCAAAATTTTTGATTTGTACATTCTGATTGTACAGATATATGTTGATGATATAGTTTTTGGAGCCACTTCAAAAAAACTCTATCATGGATTTCAAAATTTGATGAAAAATAAATTTGAAATAAGCATGATGGGAGAATTGAGGTTTTTCTTAGGCTTACAGATCCATCAAGTGCAAAATGGCATCTTTGTCAACCAAGAGAAATACTGCAAAGTGATGTTGAAGAAATTTGCTATGAAAACATCAAATCTGCAAATACTCCAATGAGTTCAAGCACGAAACTTGAAATGGATGATTCAAGAGTTGTAGTAGATCAAAAGAAATATAGAGGCATGATTGGATCCCTGTTGTATCTTTCAGCAAGTAGGCTAGATATTATGTTCAATGTATGCTTGTGTGCTAGATTTCAAGCATCACCTAAGGAATCCCATCTGAAATTAGTCAAAAGAATTTTCAAATATCTACAAGGCACCAAAGATTTTAGATTATTCTACTCAGCTGATAGCAATCTAATGTTAACAGGTTATAGGGATGTAGATTATGCAAGCAGCAGATCTGACAGAAAAAGTACTAGTGGCACATGCCAACTACTTGGAAATTCATTAATCTCATGGTTTAGTAGGAAACAAAATTGTATTGCATTGTCTACTATTGAAGCCAAATATATTGCAGTAGGTCTGTGTTGTGCTCAAATTCTTTGGATGCAACAATCTTTAGCAGACTAAAGATTCAGAATACAGTTATATTTTGTGATAACAGTAGTGCAATAAGTTTATCTAAGAATATAGTACTTCATTCTAGAGCCAAGCATATTGAGATTAGACATCATTTTCTAAGAGATCATGTGGAAAAAGGGAATATCTCACTTAAGTTTGTTCCAACAGAAAATTAACTTGCAGATATTTTTACAAAACCCTTAAATGAATCAACCTTTAATCATATTAGAAGAAATCTAGGCATATGTTCATTACATGATCTTTAAATGCTTTCATTTATTATTCCTCAAGCTCACCATATGAGAGCTTGCTTTCTGCTAACATGTACTCGTGCAAGACATATTAGATATCAGTTTTTACAGTTTTATAGATATCAGTCACCTTTTTATATAATGACAAAAGGGGAAGAAGAATATGAAAATTGGAGAAGAATATGGAAACTTACAATATTTCCAACATAGATAGAAGGAGAAGTATTAAAAGGGAGAAGAAAATCTCAGCACACAGATAGGGGGAGAAGACAGCACACAATCAGGGGGAGGAATTAGTTTCTGTATGACTGAATGTATAAAAACAATCTAGGGAGTGAAATACATGTAAATAAATGTAAAGGATTTTGTCATTATCAAAAAGGGGGAGATTGTTAGGACCTTAGTATTTTGATAATGCAAAAACCTGTGTGAGGAAACATATTGTATTTCATAATGAAGGTAGTGCAGCAAAAGATCGAAAGGTAGATAAACATATACAAGTAGTTTAGAAATTACTATTATAAAGCTACAAGAAAATCGAATAGTTACCAAGCCAAGTATCCAAAAGAAAGTTAATTTTTGGTAAGTTATAGGCTTAAGTATCTGAAGAGTAAAGCAGCAGAAATACCATCGAACAGTTAGAAGAATAACTATCCGAATTTACAAAGCCTTCAGAGAGTTAAATGATCAGATAGTTAAGAAAGATTGAATGATCGGAGAGTTAAGGAGTTAACTATCTAGAAGCTAAAGGAGTTTTCGGTAAGTTAGAAAAGCTAACTATCCGAAACTTAAGTCATTCAATTACCCACGTGTAGAAATCCAGAACAAAAGACTTAAGTGATTTTTCAATGAATTAGAAAGCTAACTATCTAAAAAACAGGAATTTTCGGAAGGTTATAGACTTATCTATTCGAAAACTTAAGTTATTCTTTTATGCACGTGCTGAAATAAGAAAGCAGTTGGAAACTTAAAGAGAAGGATTTCGGAGGGTTACTATAGCTAACTATCCGATAGTCAAAGGACAGTTCGGTAAGTTACAGTTACAAGTATCCGATCAAGTGACAACTCATTGTACGATCTGAAATTCTACATGGTAGAAAGACTTAAGTGATTTCTCGATGAGTTACATACATCCTTCAAAGAGTTACACAACTAAATATTCGAAAGTTTGAGAAAATCGAAAGGGTATCTTGAAATACCTCCCTGAACGGTAACTTACCAAATTTAGGTCTGATTTCTTAACAAGTATAGTAGAATACATCCGTTGGAAGAAAAATATGATCGTTATACCTTTTGGTATAAATATGAAGAATAAAGAGAATATCAGATAGAGAGAACGATCATACATTATACTGTAAGCTACACAAAATTTCAGATACACTCTCAAGTCTGCAACATTTAAGAATACTCTTAAAGATTCACTACAAAAAAGCTCCCTATGTCAAATCTCTAATAGAAAAGTTTAAAGTTGTTGGTTCATGAGTTTCAACCTGAAAACTCACTATTGGTTGAGAGCTTCAACCTGAAAGCTCGAAGAAAGGTTGGTTATTGAGCTTATACCTGAAAGCTCTAAGTGTTGGTTTTTGCTTCAACCCGAAAGCAAGTGTTGTAAGTATTTTTCTACTTAGTGAAGCACAATTGTATCTTGGGGGTAGACTAGTTGAGTTGGTGAACCACCTAAAAATTGGTATGTGTTATTTTCTTCTTACTATTGTGCATCCATTTAATTTAGTTCAACGCACTGTTTAATAGAATTAGTTGATTCTTATTTAAGAAGAAGTAAAATTACATACCTTCACCATTCACCCCCCCTCTGGTGAGCCTATCGATCCTAACAAAATTTATATTTCAACTCAATTCGTGGAGTTATTCATTAACTCAACGAATTAAGTTCGTTGAGTTAGGTGCTAAGTCAATGAAACAATATTCCTGCCTACTAACAATTATTGTATTTACTGTAAAATCTTTTACATTGAAGACAATGCAAAATGTAGGTATGGGGGGAAGGTAATTTAATTAAAATCTAAGTAATTTTGTTAATTAGAGGAATTAGAATGGTATTGCAAAAGTTCTATGGAAATTGAAAATTTTTTTTTTATGAATTTGCTGTAACTATTCGATAATTGAGACTGTTAAATTTTTAAGAACTGTAACTACTTGAATGTTATATTTTATAATCTTATATGAGATGCTACAAAATTTTACTATTCATACAAATCCAGATATAGTATCTTATGTTTTTGCTGAATTTTATGAGTTTAACAGCTTTACGATTTTAAAAAGAAATCAAAATGCTTAACTAAAACTCAATGAATTATCTGAAATCCTAAAGAGCTGAAATGTTGATTTTTGGATTAAATGAGATGCATATGATCAAGGATACATTTAATTTGATTGATTAAACTTGTAGAATGATTTATGTGTAGATCTTATTAAACTATAGAAAAAGTATGAGCTTATTGATATGGATTCATATTTTCAGTAAATAATAGAAACAATACTATATGAGATTTGTGTTTTATTGCATCTGTATTAATGAAATACGTATATATACTGTGTTGAAAAGAAAAAAGAGGAAAAAAAGAGAGAAAAACTTTGAGAGTTTATTGACTTGTTTGATCACGAGCCTTTTGTACTTGAGTAGATAGGTATGTAAGGATTGTTGACTTGAAAAATAACTTTAAATCTGGCAACCTAAGATCTTGATCAGATTTGAGATTGTTGACTGAAAGCTCGATACATGGGTACACTAGAAAGCTCTTGTATGATTCAACCTTTTCAAATTAACTTTTAAAGTACAAATATGCATATACTGTTCTGAAAAGATAAAAGTGTTTTGTGAAAAACAGAAATCTTTTGAATCAAGTATATTTTCTATTATCTAAGTTTACTAAAGTATGAATCTAGATTAGACTTTTGAAGTTGTTTATTTAAGATATAATTCATTATTCTACTTGTTTTAATCATATTGAATTGGATTGTGTTTTGATTCGTATGTAGTAGAAATTTATTCTGGAAATCATATTGGAAAATTTAGGATAACAGATGTTTGAAAAGAAAAAAAGATGATAATATAATTAACACATATATGATGCTAATATATTTTGTATGTAATTTACATATGTTTTAAATATATTTGCAGGTTGAAGAGGAGAAAACAAAGTTAAAATAGATTACTAAAAAATACAGAATATCTATATAGTAATCTAATTTATTATTTTGAAGAAGAACGAAATGAAGAATTAATTCTAGCACTTTAGAAAGACCATCTAGTTAGATCTTAGTTTGCTAAGGGACTAGCAAAATTTAAGTATGGGGGAAGTGTTTAGAATGAAAAAGTACATAATATTAAGGGTTAAATGATGATTAATTGCATAATATTTAGCTTATCATATAAGAATTAAGCCATTATGTTATAATTGCACTATTATATACTTTAATGAAAGAATCTGCATAATTTCAAGGAATTAGCATTAATTTAGTATATTTCTGAACTGTCGCTAAGTTGCAAGTTTTTAATTCTTAAGTATCCGAATTTTCTATTATTTTAGAGAGTTATATTGCATGTACCGGACAGTTATGTTTAAATGCTTAAAGAATATTTTATTATTTCCTAAAGTACACATGTTGAAACATTAATGTATGACTTAAGTGAATGTTCGATAAGTTATCTGCTAACTATCCAAAATGTATCTAGGCATCAGACAGTTAGGTTCGTAAGTATCTGAAATATCTGAACTCATTAAGTTAGATTTATGCACGTGTTGAATTTAAATGCTTTATTATGTCACGTAAGTTGCACATGTTTAACTTATTAAGTTAACATAACTATACGTGTTGAGTTACTTGAATATACACTAAGGTAACACATTGTGTTAGTAGCTTATAAGTTATCTTTTTTATTGCACGTGTTTTATAGTTAAATCAACGAAGTAAGTCCGTTGAGTTATCTATAACTCCACAGACCATATATTTTCTAATATGCCACTGTAGCAATTACAGAAATAGGTCATTCGAAGGAAAACCACGATTACACGTATCACGTAGGAATTCACTTGTGAAATGAAGAAGAAATCACCATCGTTGATATGAATAAAAGATATCCAACCGATCAATTAAGTAGAAGCAGTTACTATAGAAAGAAATATAAAAGAAGAGGAGAAAGACGAAGAAGGTGTGTGTGTAGAGGTGGAGAACCGCACTAACTGCAAGTAGCGTCGGAAGTTCCCTGAAGCTCCACACCACCACCAAAATCACCAACCATCGGAGGTTTGTGAGGATACTTTCTTGACAGACCACGGTGATGAGTGATCGCATTGCGGGAAGGGAAGCCATTTTCACCAAGAACCGACTCATATCTCAGGAGATCGTAAAACTTCTAGCCTTGGTTTTAGGTTGATGCTAGTATGCTGAAGAGGAGATCATCTTACAATTCTGGATTCGTGATTCTATAGGGAGAGGAGGTAGGATTGTAAGTGATTAAGTTTTCAATGGTGTAATTGCGTCGCATATAGTGACAGAAGTTTTTACTATCAATAGAGATTTTTACATTTCACCTTTCATTCATCTTTAGGAACATATCAAAACAAAAATACCAAAAATAATAAATTATCTATGTTTACATTTAGTATTAAAGTGTTGCATTATTTGTTTTGTATCATGATTAATGTTATCATTGTTAGTATTGTGAATGTTTTATGTTTGTTTGATTCAGAAAATAGAAAATAGTTTTATAGTTTATTGAAATTGATTCATTCCAGATACTTAAAGATTTTAATGGTTATTGTTTGAAATATCTAAATGTTAGTATTGCTTAATGATAAATCTAATATTAACTAACATTAAAGAGCTTAATTGATGTTATTTACAATCTATGGAACCACCCAATGGTTGGTTGAATTCCTCTGTAAATAGCAGTATTTAACTAAAAAGATAAGCTTGTGTAGTTAACTATAAGTCCATGAGGTTAGTCCGTTGAGTTAACCATAACTCTACGAACTTAGTTCGTTGTGTTAACTGTAACTCAACGGAGTACTTACTGAACACATAAACTTTAGTATAAAAATCGAAACAGTATACAATTCTTACTCAATCTCTATGAGATCGACTTGTACTTGTACACAAATACAATATACATTGTGCACTTGCAGTTAAAATACAAATTGGAATTAATATCTAATTTGTGTGAAAGGTTGTTTGTTTACTTCTAAAAGAAATTATTGATATAAGTAAGTTTAAAAATAGAAGTTAACAAATCAATAGACAAGTCTTCTGGCACCGTTACCGGGGACCAGTTTTCTAATTAACCTTTCACATCAAATAGGATTGTTGACTGAAAGCTCGATACACGAGTACACTAGAAAACTCTTGTATGATTCAAGCTTTCAAATTAACTTTTAAAGTAAAAATATGCATATACTGTTTTGGAAAGATAAAAGTATTTTGTGAAGATACAAATATCTTTTTAATCGAGTATATTCTTTGTTATTTATGATTACTAAAGTATGAATCTAGAATTAGACTTTTGAAGTTGTTTATTTGAGATACAATTCATTATTTTTCTTGTTTTAATCATATTGAGTTGAATTGTGTTTTAATTCATATGCAATTGAAATTTATTTTGGAAATCATATTGGAAAATTTAGGATAATAGATGTTTGAAAGAAAAAAAATTGATAATATAACAAACACTTATGTGATGCTAATATATTTTATATGTGATTTACATATGTTTTAATATATTTGCAAGTTGGGAGAGGAGAAAATAATGTTAAATTAGATTACTGAATTATACAGAATATCTTTATATTAATCTAATCTTTGTATTCTAAAGATACGAAATGAAGAGATATTTTTCATAAGGAATACTGATTTATGAAGAAAGAAATAGTTCTAGTACTTTAGAAAGACTAACTAGTTAGATCTTAGTACCTCACCTAGCCCAAATCGACTCATGGGCCAACCCAGCTCATGAGTTGATTTTCTAATATATTGTAGCTCGTCCAAACTCAAAAAAAAATCAAGTTGGATCGGATTGGCTTGCAATGATCTGGTTCAATTTACACCTTAGGTGCAATTACACATACTACCAAGCACCTACTCCTGTAAGAACTTTAGAGTTAACTATGTTTGGGTAAGAGTAGAACTAGGATAGGTGACCACCTAGGAAGTTCTCGTGCAATACCTATGGGCAATAGTATTGGCTTTACTCAAGCGTTGGCAAGTTGTAGGTGTGTGCACCACCTACCTAACCTACATACCATCATTGCGGGCCTTGCCTCAATCAGTACTCTCAATCGAGTTGGTGAATAGGACCACTTAGGGGGGGTTAGTGCCTGACGGAATTCAGCTGACGGAAAGGAAAATTATTGAATTCCGTCAGAATGCTGTTAGTGTGCATTACACTTGACGGAAAGGAATTCGGATTTTACCGTTGTATAGAATCCAAAAATTTCCTTTACCGTCAGAAAATTTCCAATCGCCCCCATTCAGAAAATTTTTCTCCCTCTCTCGTGCCTGACGGAATTCGTAAGACTGATAAGGAATATTTACTTGAGGACCTGCTAGATGAGTTGGAAAAGTTAAATATTATTAATGACATACAACCAATGAGAGAGATACATATAGAAAGCAATGCCTAGGTTCGAATGACTCAAGAACAAAGAAAAGAAATAGCAGATAAGATGCAAGAAGATATGATGATGGCAATGTGGGATGGAAGAACTAGATGATATTATTTCGTATTGTAATATTTCAATTAAGATGTATTTGTATTTTTCGAATATTAGTTGTAATAAACTTTTGTCAGAATTTCCATCAGAATTTTCCGTCCTGCACTAAACCCCTCTCAGAATTTTTCATTTCCTTTCCGTTACAAATTTTCCATTTCCTTTCCGTCAGAATTTTCTTTTTCCTTTCCGTCAGAATTTTTCGTCATGCACTAACACGCCCTAAGGTACCCCTAACTAGTTTAGAATCTTTACAAGACAAAATGCATGGTACTTAGAATTATTTACCATATTGGGGCCTAACAAGGACTCTTATAAGTTTTCGCCTTCTTAGATATTCCTACTGTATACCAGACTATTTGAGTATCCATTGAAACTCATATGTTATCACCTTCATGAATATTCTTAGTGTATATCATGCTATTTGAGTATCTACGAAGATTCAACTTCTATTACCTCTAAAGATACTCTTATTTGTGTGTCTAAAAAAGATGAAAAAAAAATTTGACACCTTTACCTTCAAGCCACCAAGGACAACGAGGATGGACCCAACCAACCAAGAAGTTCTCTTCTTCTTTTTTCTACTTTTTATTGTTAAAAAGAATTTATCGTGTCTTTCGAGCAGTACCGGCGAAGGATACTCACCAACTACTTTGAACATATACAGCAGTTAGCATTATCTGAGATTTTAATCTTTCTTCCTTTCCATTTCTTTTGAATTGAAAGTAATGCTTTGATATAATTTCAATTGATAAAAATATTTATTAAGGCTTGAGTCTTAATTAATAAGCATAAAAGACCACTCATATTATATTATAGAAATATAATGTTGAGATACTTTGCTCTTGCATATATGTCACTTTCGTGGCTCGAGTGTACTTGTCACCATGAACCATATATCACTTTCCTGGCTTCTGTGTACTTGTCACCGTGAGCTATACATGTCACTGTCCTGGCTCGTGCGTAATTGTCACCGTGAACTATCGGAATACGGCACTGGTTCTCCCATTTCTCCTCATCCTCTTCGATGTCATCTCCGTTCACCCCACCACCCAAAGCTTCAAATCAAGCTCTGCTAACTGTTGTTTAATATCAGTGCCTCCTCCTCCTTCTGTTCTTTGATTAGCAGATAAGAAGCAAACCAAGTAACCAACGTCTTCAGAGATCGAGATGAAAGTAGTGCCGTCTTCTTCCTCCTCTTCTATGTCATCTCCGCCTTCCTTTGGTTCTTTGACTTCTCATTCTCCTCGACCTTCTTCTTCTTCTCCTTCTTCTTCTGGAAGGAGGTGTTTCCACCTTCCATACACCACCTCGGCGGTGGCCACAATGATGGTTGTAGTGTCAGTTTCTCTTCTGCTGTCCACCATCGTGCTACATACCTATCCGTCTCCTCCTTCCCACTTGTCCTCCACTACTGCTTCTTTTGAAAGAAAAATTGCTGCTACGAGCAGCGGTGTCGGTGGCATCGTGCCGGCCGGAGGAAAGGAACTTGTAGTAGGTTCTGCGCTATCGTCTCAATTGAGAAGACCTCGGTTCCAGTCTATCGCACGACCAACCCCGCCGTCGACTTCTGTAAGACAAAAGCACTTCACTCTCTCTCTTCCGCTGCTCCTCCTTGATTGGTTCATGAATTAGTTAATTAATTAGGATGCAGTGATAAGTTTGATTAAAACACAAGCATATGTATTTATGAGTTCATGGTCAAGCGTAGGAACCATCACGCAACAATCAATGTTGGCGGTAAGGTCCAACTCTAAATCAAAGCTCAAGCTCTGTTTCTTTTTTATTAATGTAAACTTTTACTTAACATGCTATTTTACTTGTGATTTTTTCTCTGTCTATAAATAACTCACTTCATAAATTTATTGAAAATTTAATTTAAAGCAAATTGAACGTAAGTTGCAAGTTCTACATCATATCATACAAGTTCAGTTTCTTTTCTTTTTTTTCTTTAGATATGTGAATTTTACTCAAAGCGTGCATGATGAAATCCCAACAAAAAGAAGCATCAAGGCTATAAAAACAGAAAAGTTTTCTCAATTTCATTCCAAGATGAGCCAACCCGTGAGAATATCATGTTGTTTGAGGTCATACTACCGGAATGATGGTAAGGGTTTGGATGAGTAGAATGAAATAATGTCAAATCTTAAGATAAGTGCCACAGCAAAGCCCCATAGTTTGAGAGTTTCTTCCATCTAAATTTCCTTAACAGAGTTCGTTATTGTTACGATCAAAGTTTCGCGAAGTTCATTATTAGCAACGAATTTGGTGTTAACTTACTTTTAAGGTTAAGGGATTCTTAAGACTTAATTATCAGGACCATAGTTTGATCTAATTTATTAACTATTAGGAGTGCTAGAGTCGCTTTCAGCCGGGCAACTAGTAGCCATCCGATCGTTGATTTCTCATCCATCCATCTACCGTGGAAATTTGATCCTATTGTCGTTCCCCTTGAACTGCAAAAAGACAAAAGTCAGTCGGGCCGAAAGAATCAGCTCAACTCCCACGGCCGTTCAAAACCATTGATTCCAAATCAAGCGGCCGACCGTACATTCAATTGTTTTTTATAGGTCGTTGCATCTGGCAAGATATGCGAGAATGGGATTCCATCAATTCATGAAAACCATCTAATGTGATTTTCCAAGTTGAATATAAACAATTCTAAGGGAAAAAATTCCATCGAACAATTCTAAGTTTTCTTTAACAGGTAAACAAATCTTACGTAAATAAGGAAAAATGAATTTAAATAATAAAATTGATAAAAATAAACTCCTAAACAACTCGGTTTATTTCTCAGGCACCAAAAATCGACTTGGAGTTAGAGAGGATCGAACATGGGCTGGCGAGAGCTCGATCCGCAATCAGGCAATCCATTGGAGAACGCAATCGAACGTATTCAACACCAGCCGATGGCGGCGACTACGTTCCCACCGGCCCGACGTACAGAAACGCCCTTGCATTCCGTCGGTACGTATGTAAATCGAACTGATTGATTGGCACATCATTAAACTCTATTCTGCCTGTGATTTGATCACCAGAAGCTACTTGGAGATGGAGAAGGTGTTCAAGGTTCACGTGTACGAAGAAGGCGAGCCGCCGTTGTTCCACGATGGTCCCTGCCGGGAAATATACTCCATGGAGGGGAGATTCATCCACACCATGGAGATGGAGACGAGGTTCAGAACCAGAAGCCCCGACGAAGCACATGTCCATTTTCTTCCCTTCAGCGTTACCAAGATGGTCATGTACGTTTACGACCGACGGACCACCAACAGGAGACCAATACAGCGCACGGTTGAGGACTACGTCCGCGTTGTCGGCCAAAGGTATCCTTACTGGAACCGAAGCCGTGGGGCAGACCATTTCATGCTCTCTTGCCACGACTGGGGGCCATACTCGTCGTCGTCGATGCCTTACCTATACGATAACTCCATCAGAGTCCTGTGCAACGCCAACACATCCGAAGGATTCAACCCAGCCAAAGACGTCTCCTTGCCCGAAATAAATCTCAAGACCGGCCACACCTTGGGCATCATTGGCGGCCTACCGGCGTTCGATCGACCGATCCTTGCATTCTTCGCGGGTCGCCTGCACGGACCCATTAGGCCGATCCTACTGGACCACTGGAAAGGCAAAGACGACGAGGTCCGAGTGTACGAATACCTTCCACAGGAAGTGTCCTACTACGACATGATGAGGAAGAGCAGGTTCTGCCTCTGCCCCAGCGGCTACGAGGTGGCCAGCCCAAGGGTGGTGGAGTCCATCTACCTCGAATGCGTGCCCGTCATATTGTCCGACCACTACGTGCTGCCCTTCTCTGACGTACTGGACTGGGACAGGTTCTCGGTCAAGGTGGCGGTGGAGGACATCCCCAACCTCAAGACCATACTGAAGGGCATATCACCGAGGAAGTACGCCACGATGCAGAAGAGGGTGAAGGTGGTGCAGAGGCATTTTGTGGTGAACACCCCTCCGCGGAGGTTCGACGTCTTCCACATGATCCTCCATTCCATATGGCTCAGACGCCTGAACATCAGGATCGGCTAATTATTCATCACCATTTCTTCTTTCTCTGTCAGTTGTGTAGGCATATGAAATATTGATGGATACAAGTTATCCATTCAAAGTACCGCTAATCTCAAGTTTCACATGAATACATTTTCCTCTTCGTCAATTGTTCCAAAAACCTCTATTCCGTTGGTATAATCAATAAAAAGCTTTCTATTTTTAGCTTCACATGAATCAAGAGAGAATCTTGCCATGAACCTGAAGTTGGATCAATAATACAAAACTCAATTATGTTTCTGGTTCCAATTATAAAGTAAGTGAACAAACTTAACGATACGCTTAAAAAAGAAAATAACAATCATTGTAATATTAAAAAGAAGAAATCACATTTAAACAAAATTATTGACACATAAAAACTCTCTTTTTAATATTACAAGACTAGTAGTTAATAAAAGAGATATAACAACAAAAATAGAATAATTACAAATAAAACTCTAGCAAAAATAATAGAAGTTACTTACGATCTGTCCTTTAACAAAAATATACAAAATAGAGTATACATCACAAATATTAGTTTATTCACAAATTATGACCATACTTGGCAAAGGATGACTAATGCCTTTTGTTCTACTCATACTTACCTTAAGTGTCTATTAGGTATCCTAAAAAAAATATTAATAATGTGAACAAATGGTCAATAAGTTAATCTACTATAAGTTTAAAATAATATATTAACTTATCATGCATGCAAAAAAGAAGGTTGTATAGTGAATAAATGCAACAAAATAAGCTATGCAATCCTGCCACAACAAAAATAAAGTTTGCAAATTGCAACAATAGACTAGAGCACAATATCACATGTATTCATACATTCCATTATTTAATTTAGCTATGATGCATATTATATTCTCTACAATAAGATGTAGTTGTCACATATTACCTTATGACTAGGACATAAGATGTATTGAATGCCTAAGACTAGGCCAAGCATATACTCTTATCTTTACTGTATACATAATACCACACCACTGTTGTTGGATTTTATAGCCAAAACATTTATTCATTATTAACAAGTACAATTTTTCACATTAGGCTTAAGTCATAAATAATAACATGCATAAGCTACAATAATTACCCTTATTTTCAATATAACCACATGCAAAATAAATAAGCCTTCTATAGTCATTAATAATTATCTATGTCATGCAAAAAATCATGAATTCTTTATATAAGTTGTAATATCCATAACTAGGTGTAAATCTCTAAATGTTATGTAATATCTCAATTTTTGCATAATCACATGATTATACCATAATCAAAATAAGTATGTAATAAACACTAATTGCATGTATTTAGGAATATAATTCCATAAATGACCATAATCACCAAAATCATGCATAAATCTCAAATAAAAATAATTTTTTGGACTAATTGATAAAAAGACTTACAAAAGGGGGAAATTGTAAAAACTTCACTAACTTTTCATATTTCCCTTTCTATTCCTTTTTCTTTCCTCTCTCTATTTTTTTTTTCTTTTTCTTCTTTTCTTCTTCCTCTTTTTCTCCTTCTTCTTCCTTGCTTCTCCACCGACCAACTATCTAACCCTACGCAAGCTTGTCAAACTCTTGAAGTCAACAACCTTAGATCACTAGTAAGTAGCTGTATAAGAGGTTATCTAACCTCACACCCCATCGATGAACCTTGCAATGAGAAAATGGAGAGCTCTAACATTGTGCAACTAATTATGACAAAGGACGTTCGCTACACACCATGGGAGAAATCCACCAAAAAATCATTGAAAGTTGTCATTCTTCCACTGACTCTCATCTACATTCATCAATTCGATGAAAATATGGTCATCAACCATAGATTTAAGGAAGGAAGCAAGTGGAGAAATAGGCATTAAGTGGAAATAGGGGATCAAAGGAAAAATTTTCAAGACATAATCTAAAAAAGTAAAAAAGGAAATTACCTAAATATCCCTAATTTATTATATTTATGACATTCTATCTCCCTAAAGTAAGTTGTCCTCAAAACTTAAAATTACTTGAGTTCTCAAAAAGAGATTGTTTAGAATGAAAAAGTGCATATTAGTAATGGTTAAATGATGGTTAATTACATAATATTTAGCTTATCATATGAGAATTAAGCCATTATGTTATAATTGCACTGTTATATGCTTTAATTGAAGAATCAGCTTAATTTTGGGGAATTAATGTTAATTTAGTACATTTATGAACTGTTGGTAAGTTGCAGGTTGTGAAATTCTTAAGTATCCGAAAATGCATCTAAGCATCGGATAGTTAGACCTGTAACTCTCCAAAATGTTATTTTATGTTTAAACTATTACTGACACGTGTTGAGAGCTGGTAGATTTACTTAAGTTATAACTCGTTAAGTTAGCATAACTGTACGCGTTGAGTTACATGAATATACACTAAGGTAACGCGTTAGGTTAGCGGCTTATTTCTTTATTGCATGTATTTTATGCACGTGTTGAATTTAAATGCTTTAGAATATCACGTGAGATGCACATGTTTAACTCGTTAAGTTAGTATAACTGCACGCGTTGAGTTACATGAATATACACTAAGGTAATGCGTTAGGTTAGTGGCTTATTTCTTTATTGCATGTATTTTATAGTTATTTTCTAAAATGCCACTATAGTGGTTGCAGGAATAAACAGTTGGAAGGAAGAACCACATTTGCACGTATCACGTAGGAATTCAATCGCGCATGGAGAAGGAAGCATCACCGTTGATTTGAAGGAAGGAAATCCAACTGATCATTCAAGCAGAAGTAGTTACTACTGAAGAAATATAAAAGAAAAGAAGAAAAAAAGAAGAAGGTATGATCGATGGACGGTAGTGTATATAGAGGAGGAGCACCGAGCTTTCTACAGATAGTATCGGCGATTCTTCAAAGTATCACACCAACCATCGTATCACCACCATAATCACCAACCATCGGAGGTCTATGAGAATACTTTTTTGATGTCGGGTCGATTCCGAGCCAAACACAGTGTCTGACAACCACTGTGAGGAGTAATCACGTCGCGGGAAGGGAAGACATTTTCACCAAGCGCCGACTCATATTTCAGGAGATCGTAAAGCTTTTAGCCTTGGCTTCAGGTTGATGCCTGTATGCTGAAGAAGAGATCATCTTGCAATTCTAGACTCGCGATTCTACAGGGAGAGGAGACAGAATTGTAAGTGGTTTAATTTTCAATGGTGTAATCGCGTTGCAAGTAGTGTCGGAAGTATTTACTGTCAAGTGAGATTACTTTACATTTCACCTTTCGCCCATTTCCATGTTCACATCAAAACAAAAATACCAAAAACAATTTATCTTTGTTTGTATGTAGTATTTGAGTGTTGTATTGTTTGTGTTGTATCGTGATTAATGTTATGTATATCAGTTTTATGATTGTTTTATGTTAGTTTTAATTTTACAGTTTATTGAAATTGGTTCGTACAAAAAACTTAAAGATTTTAATGGTGACTGTTTGAATCATCTGAATGTTAGTATTGCTTAATGATAAATCCAATGTTAACTAGCATTAAAAAGCTTAATTGATGTTATTTACAATCTGTGGAATCGCCCAATGGTTGGCTGAATTCCTCTATAAATAGCAGTATTATAAAGAAGAGACAGTCTCGTGAAGTTAACTTAAGTCCACGAGGATAGTCCGTTGAGTTAGCCATAACTTAACGAACTTAGTCCATTGAGTTAACTGTAACTCAACGGAGTGCTTATTGAATATAAATTTGAATTGTTCACAATCAAACATTTCTTAAATTCGTCGGCAATTCCCTGTGGGATCGACCTGTACTTTCACACTGATACAATAGACACTATGCACTTGCAATTAAAGTACAAATTGGAATTAATATCTAAATTGTATTAAAGGTTGTTTGTTTACTTCTAAAACAAAGAATAGGCATAAAGATAAATTAACTAAGTAAAAATAGAAGTAACAAATCCAAGTTTTTCTAGTGTAGTTTTGGGAAAACCCAAACAAGTTTTATAGTGCTGTTGCTGGGGAATTGAATTGAATTGAGTTAAACATTAAAAAAATATATATAAAACATAAAAATAGTTGCAATTCAACCGATTGGATCCATCGGTATGACTGGAACATTAAAAAAAAAAATTGTATATTAATTTTCAGAAAAAAATATTGGTTTTACCGAAACATAGTATCGGTCCAACCGAAAGAAAAAAAAAAAAATATATTTAGGTCTGACCGAAGCGTAGTATCGGTTAAACCGGAAAAAAAATTGTATATTAATTTTCAGAAAAAAATATTGGTTTTACCGAAACATAGTATCGGTTCAACCGAAAGAAAAATAAAAAAAATAAAAATATTTAAGTCTGACTGAAGCATAGTATCGGTTAAATCGGTAAAAAAACAGAATAGAAAACTTACGAGAGTGAAACTTAGATGTTGGCAAGTGTTAACTCAACGAAGTAAGTTCGTTGAGTGAACCGTAACTCCACGAGGTCAGTAATATAATATTAGGTCACTCCGTTGAGTTATCTATAACTCAACGAAGTTAGTCCATGGAGTTAGCAACAGTAACCGACTGTGTTCTGTTGAGTACTCTATAACTCTACGAGGTTAGTTCATGGATTAAGCAGAACAGTTATTCTTTTAACCACAAACGAAACTTCGTTGGTTTAGCGGTTACCAAAATTTGAAATTAGTAGTGGTACACGTACCCATAAAAATAGAAACCACGATGCATGTTGCAAGCCACATTCTTGCAACAAGATTTATTCACTTTATGGATGCGCAATATATATATGAAACAAAATGTTATTTATGAGTTACCAGCACTTTTAAAAGAAAGGAGAAAGCGTTGGAGGAACTGGAAGGAGAAGTAGTTGATTCAACCTTCATCCGACAACAAATATTTATAGAATGGAAAACTTCAGACTGGTATGTAATTAATCTTCTGCTATTTGTTTATGAGCACATGGACTCGTTCTCTAAGCACTAAACGATTAGTAAGAACACCTACCCAGGAATTTTCATTGTAGAGGAGTACTGAAAAAATTTCTGAACTAAACTTTAACGAAATTCTTTGGGGTGTAGCTAACCTTTCTTTAAAAGAGAACGTAGAGATGGCTGCTCCAGTAGAAAAACCATTAGGAGACATTCTGTATCCTGAATTAATTGATGAACCTTCATATATTCGATTGCCAAACTTTGAGGGAGATAGGTTTGAATTGAAATCTAATTATATTAGTCAATTGCCACATTTTCATGGATTTGAAAGAGAGGATGCCTATTATTTCCTTAGAGAATTTAACGAAGTTTGTCAAATGAAGAGAATGTTGAACATGAGTATAGATGCTATTAAACTTAGATATATCCCTTTTGCTTTAAAAGATACAGCTAAGAGATGGTTATATACTCTATCGCCTGATTCAATTTCTACATGGACTGAATTTTACTCTATTTTTCTGGAAAAATACTATCCAACACATCAAACGATTAAAAAAAAGAAAGAAATATTAATGTGTAGCCAAAAATAGGGTGAATCATTCTGAAAATATTTTGAAAGATTTAAAGATTTACTGACTTAATGTCCACATCATGCAATGAGTAAAGCACAATTAATAGGCATAATTTATGAAGGCATAGATGTTTCAAAAAAATCTTTATTAGAATCTATTTGTCAAAATGGATTTTTAAAATTATGTAGTGAAGAAGCATGGGCATATTTAGAAAATTTTGCAAAAAGAATTGCACAATGGGAAAATTTGGCTGAAGCTATTGCAGATAAAAGATTATTGCCAAGAGGAACGCATGAAATAGATTCCAATACTATGCTTGAGGTGAAATTAAATGAATTAACAAAGAAAATAGAAGAGTTATCATTAAATCAAAAGCTAGTAGAAAAGAATACAAACATAAATGACTTAGATATTATTTATGCAAGAAACTAGAGAGATAACTTGGGAAATTCTTATAATCCTAATTGGAGAAATCACCCGAATTTATCTTGGAGAAACAACAATTTCCAGGGAGGAGAAAATATAGATGAGAAGAACATAAGTTATGAAGTATTAATTGAACAAGGAGCTAGAATAGAGAAATTAGAAAAGATAATCTAACAAGTAAACAATCGTTTAGAATTTATATTTGGAAATGCTGCAAATCAAAATCAGAATAGAAATATATCACTTAGACAGAAGGAACCAATGGAAGTTAGACCTACTAGAGGATTACCAATACAAGCTATACCTAATCCTATCAATAGAACGGTTAATGAAATTGATACCTCTTCTAGGAGGGCAATTGAATGAAGCAGCATATCTAAAGCAACTATCTGTATGTATATATGTTTTATTTTAAGTTAATAGTATCGTAGAGTTAATTTTTAACTCAACGAACTTAGTCCGTTGAATTATGCTTTAACTCCACGAGGGTGTGTAGTAGTTATGTTAATTTTTGTCTCTACTAAATTTTTGTTTTTATTTTACAGAATCGACAAATGGAATTAATGCAATTACTGTTGGATGCACTAAGGGAAATACTAAGTAACTTGTCAGCTAAAGATCTGTGCAGGCTATGTTGTATATCAAAGGAAATTAAAGACTGTATTGAAGAAAAATATTTTCAGGGACTACAAGCTGCAAAAATGACTAAGATTAGAGATAGATTCATATGGAGGTCATTTAATCGTAGTTCAAATACCCATGAATATCTGGCTATGGAAGAAACTATTGGAATTCCACCTAATGCATTAGAAGGAATGAGTCATATTACGGGGATAGATGAAGGATTAATCATATACAAGACGAGACCAAGGTATGCAACTTTATCATTAGCTGATATTTTGATAAGAAATCCTATAACAGGAGAAGAATGGAATATAGGAAGACCTAATATATTTGAAGCACCAACTGAAAATTGTGGGTCAGCTTTAATATTTTCTGATAAAAATTCTGCAATTTCTGAAAAATTATATTATTGGAGACCTACAGGAAATTGAGGTGAAGATTTACGCTTAAGTGTGTATAATTTTCTGAATAGATCTTGGAATGAAAACATTATAATATATCTAGGACAGAAATCATTAATTAACCAAACACATGTCATACTTGATGGATATATCTATTTAGTCACGGAGATATCATTAGCATATGGATCTGATTTATACATAGTGAGCATAGACAGTTATGATGATTATATAGAAATTTTACGTGTACCGAGTGAAATAGCTAAACCACCATCTACAGAATTTAATGAAATTCAAATAGGAATGTGGTATAATGAAGAAGATGATCCTACTTTATGTCTGATAAGATGGTGGGATGAACTGATGAAATTTCAAATATGGATTATGAAAGACATGAATGAATGGAAGTGGGAAGAGGAGTATATTGAAATAGAGGTAGAAATAGAAACTGCTACATTACCCTGGAACCAAAAAGGATCCCTTTCTGCATTACATATCATTAATGGTAATACACTCGTATTTGGAATTTATAATATATTGCATGTTTACAAATTGAAAAGGAACAAGAACTGCATTAAAACAGAATTAATAGCAAGAAGAGCTATGCCTAAAAAGTTTGCTTGGACTGATACATTAATTCCATTTGTTTCTACTTTTCAATCATGTTCTTAAGCTGTGATTTTGTGTGTTTAACGTGTGTATTCTGCATTTATTTTTAGAAAAAAGAAGAATAAGGAATTTTGAAGTTTTTCATGTTCATTTTATAATAAAAAAAAGAAACAAAACAAAATATCAATCCAGTTTGTTGGTATCTGTTCTACGAAACCAACTGGCTTGCTTGTGAGCCACCAAAGGCATAGGAGCCTGGGTTCCACACAAGACACTGATTTATTAATATCTGTTAAATGTTATTTTGTTTTATATTCTGTATTTATCTGGGAATGAAAAGTTTTTTAGAATCAAAAATCGGAATATGCAGAAAGAGATACAAATGGAACAAGGTAAGTAACCAATTACTTATCCTGAATTTTAGAACAAACAAAACTTTATTCATGCCTGCTACAATTACTATACTTATTGTCAAATCTTTTACATTGAGGACAATGCAAAATGTAGGTATGGGGGGGAGGTAATTAAAGTAACAGCCATGTAAGTTTGTTAATTAAAGGAATTAAAATGGTACTGCAAAGTTTTGAGGAAATTGAAAATTTTTATGAACTTGCTGTAACTATCCGATAATTAAGACTGTAAAATTTTTATAAATTGCTTGAATGTTATATTTAGAAGGCTATAAAAGATGCTATAGAATTTATTATTTATGTAAATCTCGATATAGTATCTTATGATTTTTCTAAATTTCATGAGTTTAACAGTTTCACGATTTTAAAATGAAATTAGAATATTTAATGCTTAATCAGAAAATTATCTGAAGTCCTGAAGGAGTTGAGATGTGAATTCTAGATTAAATGAAACACATATGATGAAAGATACATTTACTTTGACTGATTGAACTTGTAGAATGATTTATGTGTAGATCTTATCAAAACTACAGATAAAGTATGAGCTTATTGTTATAGATTCATATTTTTAGTAAATGATAGAAGTAGGATTATATGAGATTGGTGTTTTACTACATCTGTATTAATGAAATACGTGCATACAATATGTGATTAATGCTTTGTTTTGTGTGTGCATTTATTTTTATTTTTTTTAAAAAAAAAAAACTTTGAGAGTTTATTGACTTGTTTGATCACGAGCCTTTTGTACTTGAGCAGATAGGTATATAAGGATTGTTGACCTGAAAAAGGACTTTGAAAATCTGGCAACCTAAGATCTTGATCAGATCTGGGATTGTTGACTGAAAGCTCGTTACATGGGTACATTAGAAAGCTCTTGTATGATTCAAGCTTGTCAAATTAACTTTTAAAGTACAAAAAAAAAAAAAACATATACTGTTCTGAAAAGATACATGTGTTTTGTGAAATACAGATATCTTATGAATCAAGTATATTTTCTGTTATCTAGAATTGCTGAAATATGAATCTAGAATTGACTTTTGAAGTTGTTTAATGGAAATACAATTCTTTATTCTACTTGTCTTAATCAGATTGAATTGGATTGTACTTTGATTCGTATGTTGTTGAAATTTCTTCTAGAAAACTTATTGGAAAATTCAAAATTATAGATCATGAAAAGAAGAACAAACGATAATATAATTAACACCTATATGAAGATGATATACTTTGTATGTAATTTACATATATTCTAAATATCTTTGCAGGTTGATTACTAAAACATACAGAATATATGTTTATGCTAAATAGAAGAAAAAAAAACAAAAGGGGAAGAATTAATTCTAGCACTTTTTGAAAGACCAATTAATTAGATCTTAGTTTGCTAAGGGACTAGCAAAATTTAGGTATGGGGGAAGTGTTTAGAATGAAAAAGTGCATATTATTAACGGTTAAATGATGGTTAATTGCATAATATTTAGCTTATCATATGAGAATTAAGCCATTATGTTATAATTGCACTGTTATATGCTTTAATTGAAGAATCAACTTAATTTTGGGGAATTAATGTTAATTTAGTACATTTACGAATTGTTGGTAAGTTGCAGGCTGTGAAATTCTTAAGTATCCAAAAATGCATCTGAGCATCGGATAGTTAGACCTGTAACTCTTCGAAATGTTATTTTATGTTTAAACTACTGCTGACATGTGTCGAGAGCTGGTAGATTTACTTAAGTTATAACTCGTTAAGTTAGCATAATTGTACGCATTGAGTTACATGAATATACACTAAGGTAACGCGTTAGGTTAGCGGCTTATTTCTTTATTGCATGTATTTTATGCACGTGTTGAATTTAAATGCTTTAGAATATCATGTGAGATGCACATGTTTAACTCGTTAAGTTAGTATAACTGCACACATTGAGTTACATGAATATACACTAAGGTAACGCGTTAGGTTAGCGGCTTATTTCTTTATTACATGTATTTTATAGTTATTTTCTAAAATGCCACTATAGCGGTTGCAGGAACAGACAATTAGAAGGAAAAACCACATTTGCACGTATCACGCAGGAATTCAATCGTGCATGGAGAAGGAAGCATCGTCATTGATCTGAAGGAAGGAAATCCAACCGATCATTCAAGCAGAAGCAGTTACTACTAAAGAAATATAAAAGAAAAGAAGAAAAAAAGAAGGTGTGATCGATGGACGGTAGTGTATATAGAGGAGGAGCACCGAGCTTTCTACAGACAGTATCGGCGATTCTCTGAAGTATCACACCAACCATCGTATCACCACCATAATCACCAACCATCGGAGGTCTGTGAGAATACTTTCTTGATGTCGGGTTGATTCCGAGCCAAACACAGTGTTTAACAACCATTGTGAGGAGTGATCACGTCGCGGGAAGGGAAGACATTTTCACCAAGCGCCGACTCATATTTCAGGAGATCTTAAAGCTTTTAGCCTTGGCTTCGGTTGATGCCTTTATGTTGAAGAGGAGATCATCTTGCAATTCTGGACTCGCGATTCTATAGGGAGAGGAGACAGAATTGTAAGTGGTTTAATTTTCAGTGGTGTAATCGCGTTGCAAGTAGTGTCGGAAGTATTTACTATCAAGTGATATTACTTTACATTTCACCTTTCGCCCATTTCCATGTTCACATCAAAACAAAAATACCAAAAACAATTTATCTTTGTTTGTATGTTGTATTTGAGTGTTGTATTGTTTGTGTTGTATCGTGATTAATGTTATCTATATCAGTTTTATGATTGTTTTATGTTAGTTTTAATTTTACAGTTTACTGAAATTGGTTCGTACAAAAAACTTAAAGATTTTAATGGTGATTGTTTGAATCATCTGAATGTTAGTATTGCTTAATGATAAATCCAATGTTAACTAGCATTAAAAAGCTTAATTGATGTTATTTACAATCTGTGGAATCGCCCAATGGTTGGCCGAATTCCTTTGTAAATAGCAGTATTATAAAGAAGAGATAGGCTCGTGGAGTTAACTTAAGTCCACGAGGATAGTTCGTTGAGTTAGCCATAACTTAATGAACTTAGTCTGTTGAGTTAACTGTAACTCAACGAAGTGCTTATTGAATATAAATTTGAATTGTTCACAATCAAACATTTCTTAAATTCGTCAGCAATTCCCTGTGGGATCGACCTGCACTTGCACAATGATACAATAGACACTATGCACTTGCAGTTAAAGTACAAATTGGAATTAATATCTAAATTGTATTAAAGGTTGTTTGTTTACTTCTAAAAGAAAGAATAGGCATAAAGATAAATTAACTAAGTAAAAATAGAAGTAACAAATCTAAGTTTTTCTAGTGTAGTGCTGGGAAAACCCAAACAGAGATACTTTCTTCTAACATCTTCTTCTTCTAGTTCCAAACATAGAATCACAACAGATGGAATTGATGAAATTACTACTAGATGCACTCAGGGAAGATCTGAGTAACTTATCAGCTAAAGATCTGTATAGATTGTGTTGTGTATCAAAAGAAATTAAAGATTGTGTTAGAGAAAAATATTTTCATGGACCATAAGCTGCAAAAATGATTAAGATTAGAGATGGATTTTTTTGGAAGTCATTTAATTGTTAGGATCGATAGGCTCACCAGAGGGGAGGTGAATGGTGAAGGTGTGTAAGTTTTTAATTCTTTTAAGTTAGAATTGATTGATTCTACAAAACAGTGAGATGAGATGAATTAACTGTACGCAAAGTAGTAAAAAGAAATTAGCACACAGTAATTTTTAGGTAGTTCACCAACTTGGCTAGTCCACCCCCAAGATACACTTGGGCTTCACTAAGTATTCAAATACTTACAACACTTGCTTTCAGGTTGAAGCAAGAACCAACACTTAGAGTTTTCAAGTATAACCTCAATAACCAACCTTCCTTTCTCGAGCTTTCAGGTTGAAGCTCTCAACCAACAATGAGTTTTCAAGTTGTGTAGGATCGTATGGCTACACAAGAGGGGGGTGAATTGTATTTTTCAATATTTTCGAATATAATTGAAACTTTAAAACTCAAAAACAAGTCGAGACATTGTTTTCATAAAATCATTTTTATTCAAGGTTTCAATTACAATATACAATTCAATTCTCCTCAAAAATTGTAGATGCAATTCAATTCAATTATATCTCGATACCATGTATCATCTAAACAATTTCATAACTACAAATAGAGAAAACCAATTTACGGAATTTAAAACATTTCTCCCAATTTGAGATCTTTCTTCTTCTTCTTCTCTTTATTCTTCTTCAGCAATTCTTCAGTGACGAATATCTTGTCTTTTTATGCTTCACTGAATTTGCTTTCTTTTGATACTTTAAATCTTCAGTGACGTAAATTTGACCTTTTTTGCTTCACTGAATTTGCTTCCACTTGATACTTCAAATCTTCAGTGACATATATCTTACCTTTTTATTCTTCACTGAACTTTCTTCCACTTGAGAGATTTTCCCTGAAGAGGTGTTTTTGATCCTTGAAAATATTTTTCTTTTGGTGTGCAGGGATAGTTTGATCCTTGAAAAGATTTTTTGTTTTGTGTGCAAGGATAATTTGATCAATGAGAATTCTATGCCTTTTATACTGTATCTTCATTCCATGCATATCCTCCACGTTTAATCACTACCAGTTTTCCACTTCTTCACGTCTTTTCTTTTTCCTTCATCGAAATACACACGTTTTGACCCACGTTTACATTTCAAATTTTCTTTAATCATCAATCCTGGATCTCTGAAAAATTTCCTACAAAATAAACTTTCTTGTCCAAAATTTTTTATTAGTGTAATAAGCAGTCGTTACTTTAATGTTAACTAAACGAGTAACACAAGTATATATATAACTTAACGTTTCTAACTTAACGAGTTCCTCATGTGCCAATTCACGTGACAAGTATTGTACCTAACTCAAAGAACTAACTCTGTGATGTTATGCTAACTCAACAAACCATCTCCGTTGTGTTACGATAACTCAACGAACCAGTAATAAACAAATGTTTTTATAATAAGAATTTTACCACATGCAAAAATAACAACTTAAGTTTATAACGCTAACCTAACGCGTTGCCTTAGTGTTCAATATAGCAACTCAATGTGTTTAGTTATGTTAACTTAACGAGTTAAACATGTGCGCCTCACGTGATACAATATAACATTTGTAACTTATAATTTCACCACGTGTATAACACTAACTTAACGAGTTGTTTAAACTTTTACTCACTAACTTAACGAGTTCTCACGTGACCTATTTTAACCTTTAAGCTTCTAACTTAACAAGTTCTCATGTGACCTCTATACAAATAACACTCTAACTTAACGAGTTGTCTAAACGTGTACTATACATGATACAGAAAATATAACTTTAAAATATATCATGCTTTTCAATAAAAACACACGTTAACTGAACGTTTAGTTAAATGAGAAATTAATGCAATGAAATGATTAGTTATTAACTTAGTATAATTTCAGATCCAATATAGACAAGTATTTATATCAGTAAGTTTTTCTGTATTAATTAATGATTTTAATTTCCTTTCACAAGCAATAGTAATTGAGCCAATATGATTAATTTCATTCAGCACACATCATCAAAACAAAATACTCAACAATCTCCCCCTTTTTGATGATGACAAAACCATATTAAATCAATTATGAAATATATTTAACTCAACAAAGCACCTTCGTTGGGTTAACTTTTAATTCAACAAACAAGTTTGTTGACTTAAGTTCACTTAAGCTTATTTCTATTGTTTGTGTAAATTTCACCTCTCAGAATTAAAACTTTCAGATGTCAATAATTATATAAGTATCATTTTCCTAATTATCATCTATTAGATTACAATAACCATAAATATCATCTCCCTTTTATATTATATGCAATTAAAATCATAATCATCTTTTTATAACATTTCTCCCCTTTTTTGTCATTAATCAAAAAGATAATTACAGAGAATATATATATAGTAAGAGATATATTTACAACAACTCTTTTTGTAAACAATAATAAGAATAGAATATATTTACAGAAAAATGTATTGTTCAATGAATCAAACAATGAATACAAACATTACATTTTATATCTAGATACAAACAAAAACAGTTATCGACCCCTCCTAAGTATATCACTTATAACATTACAAATTTTATCTCCTAGATGCCTAATATCATTTCTGATGTCGTTAAGTACATCATCTAGGTCAGGAGGTATCTAGGTTTGCTGTTCTACTTGAACTGAATAACTTTGTTGTTGTTGTATATGGTCTGTACAATCAGGTTGTTGTTGTTATTGTTGAGGGTTATGCATGGCCTAGAACCATTGTAAATCTTTTACACTAAATGCTCTCATGCCTTTAGTTTCAGAGGACCAGTCAGATAAATTCAATTGGCTTGCAAGGATTCTACATATAACATCACCATAAAATAACTTTGAACTCATATGCTGTAGTTGAAAAGTAAAAACATCAAACCAATTGATTTGAATTCTATTCAGCAGGCCATAAGTTGCATATAAATAGCTTCTGCTGACTTCCAAATTGTGTCCAACTCTCTGAAATAAATTTGCATGCAATATATTTGCAATGAACTTTGCCTCTGCATTCAGATTTTCCATTAGTCTCGTTTCAGAATATACATCCGAAATTTTTGATAAAGACTGAATGTCCCATTCTAGTTGTCTAATCATGTCAAATCTGTTTGTAACAACAACACCTTCATTCTTTAATCCCAAAACTTCAAAATTAACTCAGGAGACAATATAAACTCCTATTGATTTATTTGAGTTTTCAGAAAATTTTCATTCTTGACCAAATTGCTATAAAAAGCGCTCTATGTATTGCTTCCATTTCATTCCAACTAGCAAGAATTGAATGAGGCCTTGATACTCAAATAGATCTTTTATTTCTATCAAATTTCTGAATTTTATTGGTCGAGCATGTAGAATCTAACATGTAATCAGATTATTATATTTCTGCAATGCTTCTTCAGATCTAAAATGAATTGAATTACCTTGAATTTTTAATATTGTACACAAAGAAGGTGATACCTGAAACCTTGATTCAGAGTTTAATTCATCTTCAAGAACCTCTTCTTTAAAATGAATGTCATGTTGTTCCTTTGTGAAAATATTTTCTTGAAGCTGCGTATGTAAACTTGATTCTTCAACTTCAACAGTGTAAGGAAGATTGTCAATATGCTCAATATTCATCTGTTCAGTCTCTATAGAATGATCAGAGTTCAATTTTTCCACAAATTCTACAACCGATGTATCTATCTGTAATTGTTCATTTTTTTCAATAGATATCTCCATTGATACATGCTGTGAATTCTCAGACTCTACTTCTATAAATTCTAAAGAAGGCTAGTTAACGTTTAGCTCTTTTGGAGTCTTAACTTTTTCAATATCTGCTACTCCAGACAATTCAGCCTATGAACTAGTTACTGCCTCAACATTGTCAATTATATTTGCAATAACTTGTTCAATGTCAAGTGCTTAATGCTTTGATTTTTCAATTTCTACATCATCAGGACTTGAACTAATAGAAAAACTTGAACTTATATTTAACTTAGATTTCTTTACAAGTTTTCTAGCAAGGGAAAATAAAGTCTCATTATCATCATTAGTTTCAATATGCTCGAAACTGATGAGTTTATCAGTTGCAAAATAAGGTACAATGTCTAAACATACATTGTCCTTTGGAAATAAATTTTCATCTGATTTTCCTTTTTCAATAGACTTTGTCTTTGAAGACATAATTTTTCTAACTTTCCTTCTACTATAAAATTTCTATTTCTCCTTTTCAAGTATTGCTGTTTTCTTTTCAAATTGCTCTATAAAAGTTTTCTGCTTTAATTCTTCAAAGGCACTTTCTATTACTATAGCATTTTGAAGATTGTCAACTTTTCTTTTATCTATAACAATATATGATTCTACTTATTTTGAATATAAAGGGATAGGGATAGCTGATTTATGCTCTTCCTTAAATGCATGTAGTCATGTACCACTAATAGGAGTTTGAGGAATTCTAGTTGAAGTACCTACACCTTTTTCCAAATATTTTGCATACTGTTCTAAAAATGCAATTTCAGCACATTTCATTCGATATTCTCTATCAAACTTGCTTCGAATCCCCATGTATGTAATACTTGCATTAGTATTTTGAAGTTCTTGTCTAACTTCATCTAGTATCTCTTCAGAAAAGAAATAATCACTATAAATTTCTGCTAACCTTTTGTCAACTTGCAAAATTTTCTTAAACCAAGTGCATGGAACTTCATCATTCTCTATTTCTTTTCCTTTTGCACCTCCTCTGCTTTTGCCTTTTCCTCTGCCATGACCTTTGTAGAACTTGGAGACCATCGTCGCAGGTTGTAACAGCAATAAGAGGGAAAGATTTTCTTGACAAAGTTTATGAATAACCTAAGTGCCCATGTAATAAGTGTTTAAATAGGATTTTAGGCGAATAACTCAACGTGAAGAGAAGTCGGGTTTAGATATTAAATGAATATTGAATAAAATTTATTCAATCAAGGTACCCGAAATATTCAAGTATAACTCATTGAGTTAACTAACCTAACGAGTAAAATACTGTCTAGAGGCAGTTTTACACATTACCTTATCTAACATAACGTCCAGTTAGTACACTTAAAACAATTTTCGGATGCTTCCAACTGAAACATTCTAAGCACATCACAATATATCTTATCATTTTCTTGAGAACATTGTAAACTATTCTAACATTCCTGTCCTTTGAATCTAAAATAGTTTATTTGTCTTTGTAAATTATTTCATCAAGCTTTTAAGAGGACATTAATTCAGATTAACCAAGATTTGTATTCTGAATTATATTAATATGTTTTGGACATTGTTAATCCTCCCCCTACAAATATACTTTATATATATATTCAATCAAAATACAAAATATACTTGTATAACAATAGATGTTAAGTATAACTATACTTTTAAATTTTCTTTTTAGAAACTTCCGTTATTCTGAATTCATCAAAAATGATTTCCAAAATCAAGTCCTACTGTATATGAATCAAAACACAACTTTGAACTCAATATGATTAATTCAAGGAGAATAAAAGAATGTATTTCAAATAAATATTTTTAAAAGTACTAATGTTGATTCAATAACTCAGTAGTCATATTGGTAGAAACTATATTTGATTCAAAGATATCTATAATTAATGAAACAACTTTTTCTTTTCAAAACAGTAATTATTGATCATTTTCTTTAAAAGTTAGTTTGAAAAGCTTGAATCATACAAGAGCTTTCTAATGTACCCGTGTAATGAGCTTTCAATCAACAATCTCAGATCTAATCAGGACCTTAGGTTACCAAATTTAAAGAATCCTTTTTTAGGACAACAATCCTTACATACCTATCTGCTCAAGTACAAAAGGCTCGTAATCAAACTGATCAATAAACTCTCAAAGATTTTCACTTTGTAAACATTTTTCATTTTAAGCATAGTATATATGTATTTCATTAATACAAATGCAATAAAACACAAATCTCATACAATTTTTACTTCTATGATTTTACTGAGAATATTAACAGTTTAAGATGAGTTACATATAAATTATTCTACAAGTTTAATCAATTAAGTCAAATTTATGCATGATCATATGCATTTTCCTTGATTCAAAGAAAACACCTAAACAAAGTTTCAGAATTTCATAAGTATTTAATGTTTTTCATTTACACTTCCACTTAAAATCGTAAAAACCATTAAAATTGATAAACTACTTAAAATCATAAAAACCATTAAAATTGATAAACTACTTAAAATCAATAAGATACTATGATTTTACAATAAATACATAGTATCTTAAGCAGTAGTTTAGATATTACTTTAGATATTTATGATAAGTACATAATATCTATGAGGTGAACAACATCATCAATATTATTTATCTTTTCATGTGGAGTTTAAGCATTTTACACATCTCATAGCCTACAAATACCCAATTTAATCTAATGTTGCAGAATGTATTTTCGTCTAGAGGTTTTGTAAATATATCAGCTAATTGATTTTTACTAGACACAAATTCTAATTTAATTTTTCCTTTAATTACGTTATCTCTTCGAAAATGATCTCTAACCTCTATATGCTTTGCTCTAGAATGTAATAACGGATTTTTGGAAAGATTTATTGTAGAACTACTATCACAATAAATCTCAGTTGAATCATAAGATAATTCAAAATCTTCTAAAGTTTTCCTTATCCACAGAATTTGAGTGCAACATAGTGCAGTAGCAACATATTCAGCTTCTGTAGTAGAAAGTGCTACATAGTTTTGCTTTTTACTAAACCATGACACCAAATTATTTCCCAATAATTGACATGTGCCACTTGTGCTTTTTCTATCAGATTTAGATCCTACATAATCAGCATCAGTATATCCTATAAGATCTATTAAACTATCATTAGAATAATACAATCTGAAATTTTTAGTTCCATGTATATATCTAAATATTCTTTTAACTGCAATTGAGTGTGATTCTTTAGGATTAGATTGAAATCTAGCACAAACACACACAACAAACATAATATCAGGTATACTAGCAGTCAAATAAAGTAAAGAACTAATCATACTTCTGTATTTTCTTTGATCTATTGATTTTCCTATGTCATCAATATCTAACTTTAATGAAGTACTCATAGGAGTTCCTCGAATCCTTGTATCATTAAAATTAAATTTCTTAAGTATTTCATCTACATATTTTTCCTTATTTAAAAATATACCTTTATCCATTTACTTAATTTGAAGTTCTAGAAATATGAAAGTTCTCCTATCATACTCATTTCAAACTGATTAGTCATCTCTTTAGAGAATATTTTTATCAGCTTATCAGAGGTTGCTCCAAAGATTATATCATCCACGTATATTTGAGCAATAATTTGATCTTTACCATCTCTCTTGATAAATAGAGTATGATCCACTTTTCCCATGATATAGCCTTTTTCTATTAAAAAAGTAGATCATCTTTCATACCATGATCTAGGTGCTTGCTTCAAACCATATAAGGCTTTCTTTAATTTATATACATAGCCAGGATTTTTAATATCTTCAAATCTAGGTGGTTGTTTTACATAGACTTCTTCATTAATTAAACCATTTAGAAATGCACTCTTTACACCCATTTGATATAGTTTAAAATCCATATAACAAGCATAGGCCAATAATATTCTTATACTTTCTAACTTAGCTAGAGGAGAAAATCTTTCATCATAATCTAGTCCTTCTTCCTGTGTATACCCTTGTGCAACTAATCTAGCTTTGTTCCTTATAACTTGACCAGTTTCGTTAGTTTTGTTTCTAAAGATCCACATTATACCTATTATGGACTGATTTTCTGGTGGAGAGACTAATTCCCAAATACCATTTCTGATGAATTAATTTAGTTCTTCTTGCATTGCCACTATCCAATTTTCATCAGATAATGCTTCTTTTATATTCCTTAGTTCCACCATAGAAACAAATATACACATACTACTTAAATTTACTAAAGCTCTAGTTTTAACTCCCTCATTAATATTACCAATGACTTGAGTAATGAGATGTGATGAAGAATAACGCTAATTTCTCTGATTTTCCTCAATATTCTCATCAACATCTGAAGGTCCATCACTTTCACATTAGTTTGATCATTTAAGTTCATATTTTTGATTTTCTTAGATAAATCTTCAATCTCTCTATTGATCTCTAACTCTTTTGGAAAATTGATCATATCATCATTATCAGCTTTAGATTGAGATTCTCTAAAAGAATTTTCATTGAAGCATACATGGAGGGTTTCTTCAATAGTTCTAGAAGTCTTGTTATATACTCTATAGGCTTTACTTCTAGTAGAGTAACCTACAAAAATTCCTTCATCTGCTTTGGCTTGAAATTTATCCCTTTTATCCTTAGTATTAAGAATAAAACACTTGCAGCCAAATGGTTTTGTATAGGAAATTTTTGGAACCTTATTAAACATAATTTCAAAAGAAGTTTTATTAACATGAGGTCTTAAATGACTTCTGTTAATAACATAACAAGCTGTATTTACTGCTTCAACCCAAAGATTTTGAGGTAACTTATGTTCATTCAACATAGTTCTGGCCATTTCTTGAAGTGATCTATTCTTTCTCTCAACAACACCATTTTGACACGGTGCTCTTGGAAAAGAAAATCTTTGATTAATGCCATGCTTATTACAATAATTATCCATTTGATCATTATCAAATTCAGTACCATGATCAATCCTAAGTTTTTGAATAAAGACACTTTGTTCATTTTGAACAAGATTGCAAAACATTTTAAACTTTTCAAAAACTTCTGTCTTAGATGTTAGAAAGTATATCCAAGTGTATCTAGAGAAGTCATCTACTAAAACAAATACATACCATTTACCACCAAGACTCATGATTCTTGTTGGTCCAAATAGATCCATATGTATAAGTTCTAAGACTCTCTTACTTGAAATATCAGTTTTGGATTTAAAAGAGTTTTTGTGAAGTTTACCTAACTCACATGCATCACACATAAAGTCCTTTGAGTATTTAATCTTTGGCAAACCTCACACTAAATGTTCGACATCATTTTCTAAGGGATAATGTTATAAAAGGAAAAATAGTATTAAATTTTGTTCCTACCACAGAACAATTAGCAGATCTATTTACAAAACCCTTAGATGAAAATACTTTCTCAAAATTACGATTAGAATTTGGTATCTGTAGGTTATTTGATATTTAAATGGTCTTGTTCATTGTATTTTGGTTTGTTATAAGGTAGTTTTAGAATTTAATGTCCTTATCATTAAAAAAAAAAAAAAACAAAATATCTATTTTTGAATTACAATTTTCTGGTAGTTAAGAATTTATGAAATTCTGATTTTTATTGAAGTCAATTTATTTAAGAAAAAGTCAGAAAAGATTACTTAAGGATAGTTAAATTGATTCAATATGAGTGCCAACTATATTTTTGTTACTTATGTCTATGCTATTACAAAGACTTTAATAGGAAAATACATAGAAAGTATGTACTTTTTATTAAAGGAAAGTTATTAACATTCTGTTAGAAAAATTAAGTCTTGCGGTTGCCTCTAATTTAATTTACTATCTTGTTTTATTTTTTGTTTGCTTTTGTCTGTAATTACTTGAGTAATTAAGTCCGTTGGGGGATCTTAAACCCTAGTCACTTAAACCAACTAGTTTGGGATGTGCTGATTGAAAACTCATTTTGCAAGTAATTCAGATTATATTTAAAATAATAATAATAATAATTATTACCTGTTCTCACTTGTCATTGAGTAACTAGTTATCTTTCCCCTAAGCAAGGGATTGTGATCACGTAAAAAGATGATATTGTGAGAGGTAATACATAATATATATATATGAATATAAAAAAAAAAATGGGCAATGTACTCAAGCTTAATTTATCTTTCAAGGTGTTACAACAATCCTACCATAATCTGTGCATATAATCCTTGTTATTTTTTTGTTATTATCTACTCTTTACACATAATGTATGATATTTATTGTCTTAAGTTTGTGTACTCATTATTGAATTCTTTTTAAGTTTCTGCAAGTATATCTTTATGAATTATCTTTTGTAAACTGAATAAGATAAAAGCCAGAAAGTCTAAATTGTTAACTCTGCCACTTATTTCTGTATTTAATTCAAATTACATTTAAAAAAAGAAAAGAAAAAGAGAGACTCAAATCTATTTAAGGGTTAGCATCCTCTTTAAGTAAGCTATTTGACCTTTTAAAGCCAAATCTACTTAGGGCTTGGCAACCCACATTAAGTACGCCATAGATTCTTTACACTACATTTATGTAGGGGGAGCAATTTCTCGTATAATAATTCATCTCTTATGAACTATTATATGTTTTCATGAAAGAATCTACATAATTTCAGGAAATACACTTTAATTAAGTACATTTCTGAACTGTCGGTGACTTGCAGGCTTTTTAATTCTTAAGTATCCAAATTTTCTATTGTTTCGGCAAGTTATATTGCAAGTATTGGACAGTTATGTTTTAAAATGTTCAGTAGAATATTTTATTATTTCCTGAAATACACGTGTCGAAACCATAATGTATGACTTAAGTGGATTTTCGGTAAGTTATCTGTAACTCTCCAAAATGTGTCTAGGCATCGGAAAGTTAGATTTATAACTGTCCGAAACATCTCTTTATTATAAAATTGCTTAAGTACACGTGTCGTGATCTAGAAGTTTGACTTAAGTTATCTTTCGGTAGGTTATTTGTAACTCTCCGAAATGCACTTAAGCATCGGATAGTTAGGTTTATAAGTCTTTGAAACTTTCTAAACACCTTAAGTTCAAATTATGCACATGTTGAATTTCACTGCTTTATAATGTCTCATTTGAAACTCAAACAGTTATGTTTAACTCTTCGACTTTTCACACCTATTCCTTCGAGAAACTCGAACAGTTATCATAAGTCTTTGAGTTTTCTCACTTTTCACTTAGCTTGAAGTTATTTTCTTTATATGAACAGTTACGCTAAGTATTGTGCAATTGTTGGTTGTAAAACTTGTACAGTTATTGCAAGCACTCGACTTATTTATCGGTAACGGATCTTATATTTATGATTTCAATGATTGAATCCGTTTATCCATTTATAAACTCGAAGAGTTATAAATATTTTACTAACAACCTTTCCTGTTTCTACCTTGGTAAAACCCTAGCTTCACAATCTTTACTTCCACTAAGTTCTACAGTGCAAAGCAAAGATTAATCGATAATGTCAGGACGTGGTAGAATGACAAAAGTGCAGAAAAGAGAGTTGGAACTTCAGAAAATGCAGAATGAAATCAACGGCATCTATTCAAGGTACACTTTTTCAAATGAAATACTACATGAAATAAGAAAAGCTGTTCAAGATGAGAAAAATTTCTATTGGAAATTTATTCGAAATTATGTTGAAACACAATTTAGACTAAAACAGACTGAACTTTCCACATTGCATTTATGGAAAAGAAATTTACAACCTAACCCTGCAGTTGTAAGTTCTGGACATGTATTAAAGACATCAGTATAGTCTATCACTTATTATGGAAAGAAGTGGGGACCAATGATCGAAAATGCAAATAGGGAATTATAATCCTTGTATTCCCAACATTATTTTCCCCCAGCTGTTTTAGATGATATTAAACTATATATAGATGAACAAAAAATTGCCATTAGCAAAAAAGGCCTTCAAAGTGAAGGACAAAGAGTATATCAACTCAAAATGGCAGAGGTGGAGAGCTTAAAACTCTATATTCCATTATTACCACCTAGGCATCATGGTGAAGGACCATCAAGACCCCAGGTGCCTTTAACAGGAGAAATTAAAACAATTTTAGAACCTCCTGAACAACCTGAAACACTGCAGACATATAGTTGGAAAAAGAGAAAGACAATTGAATATTTTGGACTAACTACAGGTGTACAAGGAATATTGCAACAAAAAGAAGAATCAGTGAAAAATGGATAACTATGCTCCATTGCAGAAACTGGACAGACATTTTTGTCAGGAATCCTAGTAGAAATGACAAATATTGGCTTACGAGCATATACTCTAAGGTATTGTGTCACATTAGTGCATAATGTATCTTTTAATACAATGGACAGTTTTTCACACAATGCTGCAAGCACACATTCTTTTCCTATGGAAAGAGAGAATGTAGGAAATTTTGATGATACATAAATAGATGATATCCAATTTGATGATATTTTTGACAACTGTTTAGAATGAAAAAGTGCATATTATTAACGGTTAAATGATGCTTAATTGCATAATATTTAGCTTATCATATAAGAATTAAGCCATTATGTTATAATTGCACTATTATATGTTTTAATTAAAGAATCTGCTTAATTTTGGGGAATTAATGTCAATTTAGTACATTTCTGAACTATCGGTAAGTTGCAGGTTGTGAAATTCTTAAGTATCCGAATTTTCTGATATTTCGGATAGTTATGTTTAACATACTGAACATATTTCGAACATTTATGTTTAACAGACCGAACATGTCGGATAGTTATGTTTAAATTGCCGAACAGTTATGTTTTAAAAGAATATTTTATTATTTCCAGAAGTACACGTGTCGAAACCATAATGCATGACTTAAGTGAACTTTCGGTGAGTTATCTTTAACTATCCGAAATTGCAGCTAGGTATCGAACAGTTATATGTGTAACCCTCTGAAATCTCTTTTTATTTATAAAATAGCTGAGGACACTTGTCATGTTCTGGTAAAGTGACTTAAGTGGACTTTCGGTGAGTTAGCTGTAACTATCCGAAATGCATCTGAGCATTGGATAGTTAGACCTGTAACTCTCTGAAATGTGTATTTTATTATTAAATTGCTGTTGACACGTGTCGAGATCTGGTAGATTTACTTAAGTTATATATCGGTGAGTTATTTATAACTATCCGAAATGCATCTGAGCATCGGATAGTTAAGTTTGTAAGTATCCGAAATGCACCTGAACATCGGATAGTTAAATTTATGCATGTGTTTTATAGTTAAATCAACGAAGAAAGTCCATTGAGTTATCTGTATCTCCACAGACTATTTATTTTCTAATATGCCACTATAGCGGTTGGAGAAACAGGACAGTTGGAAGAAAAACCACGATTGCATGTATTGTGCAGGGAGAAGAAATCATCGTCGTTGATATGAATGAAGGAAATCCAATCGACCATTCAAGCAAAAGTAGTTACTACTGAAGAAATATAAAAGAAAAGAAGAAAAAGAAGAAGTGTGTGTGATCAATGGACGACCAGTGTGTACAGAGGAGGAGCACTGAGCTTTCTGCAGGCAGTATCGGTAATTCTTCAAAGTACCACACCAACCATCATTACCACCACCATCACCACCATAATCACCAACCATCAGAGGTCTGTGAGAATACTTTCTAGATGTCGGGTCGATTTCGAGCCAAACACGGTGCGTCGTGAGAAGTGATTGCGTCGTGAGAAGGGAAGCCATTTTCACCAAGCGTCAACTCATATTTTAGGAGATCGTAAAGCTTCTAGCCTTGACTTCGAGTTAATGCCTATATGCTGAAGAGGAGATTATCTTGTAATTCTAGACTCGTGATTCTATAGGGAGAGGAGATAGGATTGTAAGTGGTTTAATTTTCAGTGGTGCAATCACTTCGTATGTAGTGACAGAAGTATTTACTGTTGATTGAGATTACTTTGCATTTCACCCTTCGCCCATTTCCATGTTCATATTAAACCAAAAATACCAAAAACAACTTATCTGCTTTTGTATGTTGTATTTGAGTGTTGTATTGTTTGTGTTGTATCGTGATTAATGTTATCTTTGTCAGTGTTGTGATTGTTTTATGTTTGTTTTAGTTTTACAATTTATTGAAATTGGTTCGTTCAAAAGACTTAAAGATTTTAATGTTTACTGTTTGAATTATCTGAATGTTAGTATTCTTAATGATAAATCCAGTGTTTACTAACATTAAAGAGCTTAATTGATATTATTTACAATCTGTGGAATTGCCCATTGGTTGGCCGAATTCCTTTGTAAATAGCAGTATTTAAAAAGAAAAGACAGGCTCATGGAGTTAACTTATGTACACGAGGTTAGTCCGTTGAGTTAGCCATAACTTAACAAACTTTATCCACTGAGTTAACTGTAATTCAATGGAGAGCTTATTGAATATATAAATTTGATTGTTAACAAACGGACAGTTCTAAACTCTTAAGCAATTCCCTGTGGGATCGACCTATACTTGCACACTTATTGAATATATAAATTTGATTGTTAACAAACGGACAGTTCTAAACTCTTAAGCAATTCCCTGTGGGATCGACCTATACTTGCACACTTATTGAATATATAAATTTGATTGTTAACAAACGGACAGTTCTAAACTCTTAAGCAATTCCCTGTGGGATCGACCTATACTTGCACACTGATACAATAGGCACTGTGCACTTGTAGTTAAAGTACAAATTGGAATTAATATCTATATTGTATTAAAGGTTGTTTATTTACTTCTAAAAGAAAAAGAATAGGCATAAAGATAAATTAACTAAGTAAAAATAGAAGTAACAAATCTAGTTTTTCTGGTACGTTATTGGAGATCTAATCAGATATTCTGGTGTCATGCTAGGAAAATACAAACAAGTTTTATGGCATCGTTGTTGGGGAATTGAATTAAATTGAATTGAATTAATATAAGCAACTGTTAGAGCTGTTTCTTTTTAATAGCTAGAGTGTTGTGTGTTTTCTTCTATAATTGAGAATATGACATATGCTTATGCTCAAAGATTTCTGAAACCTGTAATTAGTATATGTGAATTCTGCAATTCTGAAGGACATGACATTTCTGACTGTTTGAAACTGAGACGTTTACAGATGGTTAGATCCCATGAACAACAAATGAATTATCCTTAATATAATAGAGCCGAGTATGAGAATCCTATAGTTTACCCAACTGATGGTCAGTATAGAATGTATAATATGTTGAGAGACATGGTAGTTTGGGATAGGTATGACAGACTAGAGCATAGTATAGAGCAAAACCTGGACAAACTAGAATACTTTATATGTCAGCAACAAGAAGTCAACCAATTAAACTATAAGGAAGCATATTCAGAACCTAAAATGGATATAATTTACGAAACTGAAAAAACCATAATGAAAATTGATAAAAAATTGAATGCAATGAGATTAGATGATCTGGAAAGAAAATTAAAAGCATTAGACGAATATACAATGAAAATACAAGTTATGCAATAGGACAATGAAAATTATAATGTTATAAACCTACATAATTTGCAAAATATACAGCAAACAAAAAATATTAATGCAAGAGAATTTAAAGAATGCACTTTAAAACTAAAAACAATTGAATATCATAAACATGAAAATGATATACAAAAACATCATGAGAGTAACGAAAATCTAAAAGATGTTTGTGTAACATTAAGATCTAGAACTGATATACCACCAAGAACTCAAAATGAAAATGATATGAAGGTGGATAAGAGTAAAAATCAAAATGATAATGAAAATGCAATAGCTGAAAATCTAGAAATCACTGAAGAACAATCTGAATCTGCTAATGAAGCTAAAAATGATCAAACAAATCAACTAAAAGTAAAAGAATATTTTAAATCACAATCCTTAGCACCCTATCCTAAAAGATTATAACAAACAATACCTAAAAAATAAGAACAAATCAGAGAAATTTTTGAAAAAGTACAAGTTAACATTCCTTTGTTAGATCTATTGTAGAAAATGTCACCTTGTGCTAAATTTCTGAAGGATTGGTGTACTAGGAAAAGAGAGCGAAAAGTTCTTAGAACAGTCTTTTTAGCTGAGCAAAGTAGTTCCCTATTTCTGCCACAAATTCCTGAAAAGTTATCTGATCCTGGAATCCCTGTTATATCATGCACCATAGGAAATACCATTCTAGAAAGAACCTTAATAGACCTAGGTATATTTTGCATCCTTAGGATTAGAAGGCTTAACTCCTACTAGTACGATTATTCAATTAGCTGATAGATGTATAAGATACCCTAGAGGAAAAATAGAGGATGTTTTAATTAAAATCAAAAATTTTATATATCCTATTGATATTGTAATTTTGGATTCCTAACAAATTAAGCATAAAAATAGTGATACATCTTTAATTTTGGGAAGGCCATTTTTAGCAACATCAGGGGCTGTTATAAATTGTAAAACTAGAGTAATGAAGTTAGCATATGGTAATGAGGATACTCAATTAAATATTTTCAAACCAGAAAGGTTTGAGGAATTAGAAATGTCCTTACATACCATAGATTTTTTAGAGGATGAAGGAGATATGTTAGATGATGTGATTTAAGAAGAATTAAATAGGCAAATCAATTCTGAAACTTTAGAGGAAAGTGAAAGCATAAATATAGAAGGAGATCAGGAAGAAATTAATTTAGAAAATGATGATGTTCAATTAGGAGCTCTAGCTTCTGATGGGCAACATTTAGAATTAAAACATTTACCTTCTAAATTAACCTATATATTTCTAGAAGAGAAACGAACCTGTCCAATCATTATTGCTTCAGATTTAAGAGAGGATCAAATAGCTAAATTAAAAGATGTAGTAAAAAGTTATAAAGAAGCAACAGGATGGACTATGACTGATATAAAAGGGTTAAGTTCTACTTTATGCTGTCACCACATATATTTAGAAGAGAATGCTAAACCTGTTAGAATTCTTGAGAGGAGATTAAATCTAAATCTTAAAGAAGTAGTCAGGAAGGAAATAGTGAAATGGTTAGATAATGACATAATTTATTCGATTTCTGATAGCTCGTGGGTTAGTCCAATCCATGTAGTTCCCAAGAAATCAGGATTAACAGTTATTAGGAATCAAAGTCAAGACTTGATACCTACTAGAATTCAATCAGGCTGGAGAGTATGTATAGACTTTAGAAAGTTGAATGTTGTGACTAGGAAAGATCATTTTCCCTTACCTTTTATAGATCAAATGTTGGAAAGATTAGTAGGGCAAGCATATTTTTGTTTCCTAGATGGGTATTCAAGTTATAATCAAATTCCAACAGCATTAGAGGATCAAGAGAAAACAACTTTCACCTGTCCTAATGGAACTTGCTTTTAAGAGAATGCCATTTGGATTATGCAATGCACCAGCTACCTTTCAAAGGTGTATGCAGGGCATATTTATTGGAATGACTGAAGATTTCTTAGAAATATTTATGGATGATTTTACAGTATATGGCAACTCATATGAAGTTTGTTTAAGCAATTTAGACCAAATATTAAAATGCTATGTGGAAAAAAATCTAGTTTTAAATTGGGAAAAATGTCACTTCATAGTTAAACAAGTAATAGTCTTAGGGCATGTTGTTTCTAAGAAAGGGTTGGAAGTAGATAAAGCTAAATTAGAAGTAATTTCTAATCTACCAGAACCTAAATTAGTAAAAAATATTAGATCATTTCTAGGACATGCTTGTTTTTATAGAAGATTTATTAAAGACTTTAGCAAAATAGCTAGATCTTTAACTAATCTATTAAAAGATGTCCCATTTAACTTTGATAAAAATTGCAAGGAAGCATTTTTCAGACTTAAGACTAGCTTAATTTCAACTCCTATAATTCAAGCACCTGATTAGAATCATCCATTTGAATTAATGTGTGATGCATCTGATTTTGCTGTATGAGCAGTGTTGGGACAAAAGATGGAAAAATCTCCTAGAGTGATTCATTATGCAAGAAAAACCTTAAATGATGCTCAAGTTAATTACACAACTACTGAAAAAGAACTATTAGCTGTTGTGTTTGCCTTAGAAAAGTTTAGATCATATCTGATTGGAGCTAAAGTGATAGTATACACGGATCATTCAGCTTTAAAACATCTAATAAAGAAAAAAGAGACTAAACCTAGATTGATCCGATGGATATTATTATTATAAGAATTTGATCTAGAAATTAAAGATAAAAAAGGTTGTCAGAATGTAGTAGCAGATCATTTATCAAGATTACAAATAGAAAAAACAAATATTGAAATTAAAGATAATTTTCTTGATGAACAATTAATAACCATCAACACAATGCCTTGGTATGCAGACATAATTAATTACTTAGTAATTGGTTTAACACCTAAGGATTGGAATAGACAGGATAAGAAATTGTTTTTCTCGAGAGTAAAATATTACTATTGGGAAGACCCTTCCTTATTTAAGAAATGTCCTAATCTGGTTTTAAGGAGGTGTGTTCTAGAAACTCAATATCCGAACATATTGTCTTTCTATCATGACTAAGCTTGTGGAGGGCATTTTGGTTCAGGGAAAACTGCTGCAAAAATTCTGCAATGTGGGTTTTATTGGCCAACACTATTCAAAGATGCTCATAAATATTGCTTAAGTTGTTTAAGATGTCAACAAATAGAAAAAATATCAAAGAGGAATATGATGCCTCTTAATCCTATTGTTGAGGTTGAAATCTTTGATGTGTGGGGAATAGATTTTATGGGTACATTTCCTATGTCTAATCAATTTAATTACATATTGTTGGGGGTGGATTATGTATCTAAATGGATAGAAGCTATTCCTACAAAAACTAATGACAACAAAGTGGTAATACAATTTATAAGAACAAATATATTTGTCAAATTTGGAATACCTAAAGCTATTATCAGTGATAGAAGAACTCATTTCTGTAATAGAAGTTTTGAAGCCTTAATGAAGAAATATGGAGTAAACCACAAAATTGCAACATCATATCATCTGCAAACAAGTGCACAAGTAGAAAGTGCTAACAAACAAATTAAGTTAATCTTAGAAAAAGTAGTAAATCCTACTAGAATAAATTGGGCTAATAGATTGATAGATGCACTTTGGGCTTATAGAACTGCTTATAAGATAAGCTTAGGTATGTCACCTTTTAGGCTAGTATATGGAAAAAGTTGTCATTTACCAGTTGAAATAGAACATAAAGCTTATTGGGCATTAAAAACTCTGAACACTAATTTAAATCAAGCTGTTGAAAAGAGAAAAATGCAACTAATTGAATTAGAAGAATTTAGAAATGAAGCTTATTCGAAGACTATAAGAGAAAAAGAGAAAATAAAATTCTGGCATGATAGAAAAATTATTCCAAAAAGCTTTGAAATAGGACAAGAAGTATATCTTTATATGGCTAGACTCCATAACCATCTAGGAAAATTAAAATCTAGATGGGCAGGACCTTATATAGTTTGAAATATTTATCCTTATGGAGCTATTGAAATTGAAAATCCTAAAAATCAGAATATATTTAAAGTAAATGGACAAAGATTTAGACCTATTCTGAAAACACATTGTAGGATTGTATGGCTACATAAGAGGGGGGTGAATTGTGTATTTTTAATATTTTATGAAATATAATTGAAACTTTAATTCTCAAAAACAAGTCGAGACATTGTTTTCATAAAATCATTTTTATTCAAGGTTTCAATTACAATATACAATTCAATTCTCCTCAGAAATTGTAGATGCAATTATAACTCGATACCATGTATCATCTAAACAATTTCATAACTACAAACAAAGAAAACTAATTTGCGGAATTTAAAACTTTTCTCCCTGTTTGAGATCTTCTTCTTTTTCTTCTTCAGCAATTCTTCAGTGACAAATATCTTGTCTTTTCATGCTTCATTGAATTTGCTTTCTTCAAATACTTCAAATATTCAGTAACGAAAATCTTACCTTTTTATGCTTCACTGAACTTTCTTCCACTTGAGAGATTTTTCCCGAAGAGGTGTTTTTGATCCCTAAAAAAGATTTTTCTTTTGGTGTGCAGGGATGGTTTGATCCTTGAAAAGATTTTTCATTTTGTGTGCAAGGATAAATTGATCAACGAGAATTCTATGCCTTTTATACTATATCTTCATTTCATGCATATCCTTCACGTTTAACCACTACCAGTTTTCTACTTCTCCACGTCTTTTCTTTTTCCTTCATCGAAACACACATGTTCTAACCCACATTTATATTTCAAATTTTCTTTAATCATCAGTCCTGGATCTCTGAAAAATTTCCTGCAAAATAAACTTTCTCGTCCAAAAATTTTTCTTCAGTGTAATAAGAAGTCGTTACTTTAGTGTTAACTAAACGAGTAACACGAGTGCCATTTCACGTGACAAGTACTGTAGCTAACTCAACGAACTAAGTCTGTGGTGTTATGCTAACTCAACGAACCAGCTTAACCTTTCTTTCGGAAGGTTAAACAATAACTCACTAAAAACAGTTTATGTTTTAGATAGTTACAACTGTAAGTCACCGAAAAACTCTTTATATTATAAAACTAGTGAGACACATGTCAAGACCTGAAAACATGACTTAAGTTACCTTTCAGATAGTTACGACTGTAAGTCTTCGAAAAAAAAACTTTAACTCACCGATTTAGTAATAAACAAATGTGTTTATAATAAGAATTTTATCACGTGCAAAAATAACAACTTAAGTTTATAATGCTAACCTAATGCGTTGCCTTAGTGTTCAATATAGCAACTCAACACGTTTAGTTATGTTAACTTAACGAGTTAAACATGTGCACCTCACGTGATACAATACAACATTCGTAACTTATAATTTCACCACGTGTATAACACTAACTTAACGAGTTCGTCTCTTCTTTTACTCACTAACTTAACGAGTTATCACGTGACCTATTTTAACATTTAAGCCTCTAACTTAACGAGTTCTCACGTGACCTCTATACAAACAAAACTCTAACTTAATGAGTTGTCTAAACGTGCACTGTTCATGATACAGAAGATATAACATTAAAACATATCATGCTTTTCAATAAAAACACACGTTAACTTAACGTTTAGCTAAATGAGAAATTAATGCAACGAAATGACTAGTTATTAACTTCAGATCCAATACAGACAAGTATTTATATCAGTAAGCTTTTTCTGTATTAATTGATGATTTTAATTTCTTTTCACAAGCAATAGTAATTGAGCAAATATGATTATTTTCATTCAACACACATCATCAAAATAAAAATACTCAACAATCTCCCCCTTTTGGATGATGACAAAACCATATTAAATCAATTATGAAATATGTTTAACTCAACAAAGCACCTTCGTTAGGTTAACTTTTAATTCAACAAACTTGTTTGTTGACTTAAGTTCACTTAAGCTTATTTCTATTGTTTGAGTAAATTTTACCTCTCAGAACTAAAACTCTCAAATGTCAATAATTATATAAGTATCAGTTTTCTAATTATCATCTGTCAGATTACAATAACCATTTAAATGGCATCTCCTTTTATAATATATATATGCAATTAAGATCATAATCATCTTTTTATAATATTTCTCCCCTTTTTTGTCATTAATCAAAAAGATAATTACAGAAAATATATATATATATAAGAGATATAATTACAACAACTCTTTCTGTAAACAAGAATAATAATTGAACACATTTACAGAAAAATGTATTGTTCAATCAATCAAACAAGTAATACAAACATTACATTTTGTATTCAGAAACAAACAAAAATAGTTATCGTCTTAACCCGGTAAAAAAAAAAATAGAAAAACTATTATCTGTAGTATTTTTATTATTATTATATCTGTTTGTATAGGGAGTCCGTTGAGTTACGCTTAACTTAACGAGCTTACTCCGTTGAGTCTTGAGTTAGTCAACGAGCTTATTCTGTTGAGTTAACTGTAACTCAATGGAGTACTGTAGTTAAGACCGCGGATGAAATAGTAATAGTTGGTTCGGGAAATGACCTGATTTCCCGCCTAAACTTAGAGCTTATTTATCTTAAACCTAGGGTTTTGGGGGCATTATCCGGCAAATCATTTAGAATCTAGAATAGTAGAAATCAGAGCGATTCCGTGCTGTTGAGTAACTCCACGATGAGGAAGAGGACACTTGAATTCTAGGAAGAAGCTGTTGATACATCAAAATTTCTAAAGGAATTAGAAGAATGGCACACGTGGTAGAAGATCAGAAATACGATGAGAGAAAAAGAGTTACAGAAGGTAGAATCTGAACTTTTTAGATTAAGAAGAATATTAGTAGATTGTGGTATACAAATACCCTAGATAATGGAGACACAAATCAGAGTAGCAACAGAAATTGCAGTTAGTAAAGAAAGAAAAATCAAGCCGAACAATGAAGTAGCCCTAGAGCTAATCCAACGCAAGGCCAAATTATGGTTCAAAAGGCGCATTGCTGGTCGTGGAAGTTGGGAAATATGGCGGTAGGAACAACAAGAGGCAATTAAAGAACAGGAAGAGCCGACTGCTGAAATACCTGTTCCTAAGGAACAGCAGCCAGGACCTTTAGTTCCACCATTTAAGCCGTTGGCACGAGCAGAAATGATGGGGCCTTTGATTGAAAAAGAGTTAAAGGAATTTCAAGGACTAGTTCAAGTTGGGAAAAACCAAAGAGAATCAAAAGATTTGGTAGTGGCTAAAGCACACCTATTGTTTGATGCACTTTACAAAAAGAGGGCTATAGAAAAGTTGAAAGCCTAATATAAAATCAAAATGGAACAACATCAAGAAGCTACTGCCAAACCTGCTGTAAAAGGAGATGAGGCTGGTCCTTCGAGACTAGTAATTATAGGAAAAGTTAAACAGGAAGAGCCAGTACCTTTGGCTCGAAGGCCTACAGAGCCTACTTTTGTAGATTTAATCTCAGAAAAAGAAAAGGAAGAATAAGCACAATTAATCAGAAAAAAGAAAGGAAAAGAGATAGTGCCTGACTATCAAGAAGAGATTAAATTTGAGATACCAATGTCAACAGGGCTTGTGGAGCCAATTTTTATAAACCTGCTATCCGATTCTGAGGAGGAGTAGGAGCAGCAGCAGCATGAGCAAAGACAAGAAGAAAATCAGGCTAAAATTAGTTTGCAGCCTGTAGAAGAAGAAATAAAAATTAGGGTTGAAACTGAATTGCCCGTGACTCCATCCTAATTTGTTACAGAATTAGAAAGAATAGTAACAGAGCAGATTGGTAGTTAGGAGGAAGAAGAAAGAGCAGAAAATGAAGAGGCTGAAAGAAGCCATTTGGACAAAAATAACTTCATAGATTCCACTGAAGAGCAAGAAACTCTTTAGTAATTTATGGAAAGAATTCAAGACAAAGTGGAGAGTTCTGCCGGCTCACCACCACAGACAGAAATAGAAACAGAAATTCAGGAATCTGTAGAGAATGTTCAAATGCGACCTATAGAAGAGGAATATCAAGAACAAACCCCTCTAGAACAGCAAAGACACATTCCTGACCTAACTGAAACAATAGTTCTGAATGAAGTACATTTTTGGAGTTAGGAAGCTTATATAAAATACCAAGAGATTAGGGGTTATGATATCATTTACAGTAGACCAGTAAATTGGGATGGAATGCAAGAAATCAAAGATTTATTTGAGTTCCAAGGTCTACTGAAGTTCATTTCTCAAGAAAGAGGGTATGTAGTATATGAGAATTTAGTGCCCTGTTTCTATGCAAATTTAAGAGAAGGAGAAGGAAGATTAATTTCCAACGTGGAGGAAGCTGATGTACAAATAACACCAGAGCTTCTCCACAACATTTTTGGATTGAAGAATGAAGGACAAAATTTTGGAAGACACAACTACCGTCAAGTGGACTGAACAGGAAATCAAAGATTGTTTAGCTATCAATCCTAGTGTGCCTTTATTAAACAGATTGAAGCATTTAAGTGGTAAAGCACACATGGTAGCTAACATTCTGATTAAAAATGTTTATCAACGACAGGGCCATGACATAGAATTAAGTCAATTTGTCAAATGGGCCACATATGCAGTTGTAAATAGGATTTAAATAAATTGGTTTGCAGTTTTTATCTCCAAGCTAAAAGCAGTAAAGAAAAAATTATTTTTTGGAGATTTGATTCCACTACTGATGGTGGATTGTATTGATTTCACGAAATGGGCAACAAAAAGAATCAGATCAAGAACCATTTCAGTGAAAGAATATAGAAATTTTGTAGCTACAGAAATAGTTGTACCTTCTAGAGGAATTACAAGAGTTGTAGAGAGAATTAATCAATTAGAACTTCAATTAGAAAAACTCTAGAAGGAAGTAGATGAACTTAGGAATAGAGATTAAATTGTATTATTCGTCTACTTGTATAAAATTGTATGAAATTGTATGATGTATTTAGATTGTAAATTGATTCATATGAATGAATATAATTTTTCAGATGTACTTTTCATATGTGTTTTGGATGTGAAATGAATGGAATTTATTGAATATTATATAATTTGTGGAACTTTATCAATGAATATGTAACATATTTACAATTTGCTGAATGACAAGATAAATGCTTAAAAATTTCTACATGTTGCAAGGTAAAATGTAAATTCTGCATAATATAAAATGACCTGCAAGTTAAATCTTTATATAATGTTCAAATTTAAATGAATTTTGATTAGAATGATGCATTAATGACATAGATTTAACTTTATTTCAATTAGCAGAATGAAAAAAAAAAAACAGAGAGAAATTTACGAGAGTAAAACTTAGAGGTTGCTAAGTGTTAACTCAACGAAGTAAGTTCGTTGAGTTAACCGTAACTCCACGAGGTCAGTAATATAATATAAGGTCACTCCGTTGAGTTATCTGTAACTCAACGAAGTTAGTCCGTGGAGTTAGCAATAGTAACCGACTGTGTTCCGTTGAGTTATCTATAACTCAACGAGGTTAGTTCGTGGATTAAGCAGAACAGTTATTTTTTTAACCACGAACAAAACTTCGTCGGCTTAGCGATTACTAAAATTTGAAATTAATAGTGGTACACGTTCCCATAAAAATAGGAACTACGATGCACATTGCAAGACATGTTCTTGCAACGAGATTTATTCACTTTATGGATGTACATTATATATATATAAATCAAAATGTTATCTACGAGTTACCAGCACTTTTAAAAGAAAGGAGAATGCGTTGGAGGAACTGGAAGGCGAAGCAGTTGATTCGAATTCATTCGACAACAAATATTTACTGAATGGAAAGCTTTAGACTGGTATGTAATTAATCTTCTGCTATTTATTTATGAGCACATGGACTCGTTCTCTAAGTACTAAATGATTAGTAAGAACACCTACCCAGGAATTTTCATCGTAGAGGAGTACTAAAAAATTTTCTGAACTGAACTTTAACAAAATTCTTTGGGGTGTAGCTAACCTTTCTTTAAAAAGAGAACGTAGAAATGGCTATTCCAGTAGAAAAACCATTAGGAGAAATTCTGTATCCGGAATTAGTTGACGAACCTTCATGTATTCGATTGCCAAACTTTGAGGGAGATAGGTTTGAACTGAAATCTAATTATATTAGTCAATTGCCACATTTTCATGGATTAGAAAGAGAGGATGCCTATTATTTCCTTAGAGAATTTAATGAAGTTTGTCAAATGATGAAAATGCCGAACATGAGTATAGATGCTATTAAACTTAGATATATCCCTTTTTCTTTAAAAGACATAGCTAAGAGATGGTTATATACTCTGTCGCCTGATTCAATTTCTACATGGACTGAATTTTGCTCTGTTTTTCTGGAAACATATTATCCAACACCTCAAACGATTAAAAAGAAGAAAGAAATCTTAATGTGTAGCCAAAACAGGGTGAATCATTCTTGAAATATTTTGAAAGATTTAAAGATTTATTGACTCAATGTCTACATCATGCAATGAGTAAAGCACAATTAATAGGTATAATTTATGAAGGCACAGATGTTTCAATGAAATCTTTATTAGAATCTACTTGTCAAAATGGATTTTTAAAGTTATGTAGTGAAGAAGCATGGGCATATTTAGAAAACTTTGCAAAAAGAACTACACAGTGGGAAAACTCGATTGAAGCTATTACAGATAAAAAAATATTGCCAAGAGGAATGCATGAAATAGATTCAAGTACTATGCTTGAGGTGAAATTAAATGAATTAACAAAGAAAATAGAAGTATTATCATTAAATCAAAAGCTAGCAGAAAAGAATGCAAACATAAATGATTTAGATATTATTTATGCTAGAAACTAGAGAGATAACTTGAGAAATTCTTATAATCCTAATTGGAGAAATCACCCGAATTTATCTTGGAGAAACAACAATTTCTAGGGAGGAGAAAATGTAAATGAGAAGAATATAAGTTATGAAGCATTATTGGAACAAGGATCTAGAATAGAGAAATTAGAAAAGATAATCCAACAATTAAACAATCGTCTAGATTTTGTATTTGGAAGTGCTGCAATTCAAAATCAAAATAGAAATATACCACTTAGATAGAAGGAACCAATGGAAGTTAGACCTACTAGAGGATTGCCAATACACGCTATACCTAATCCTATCAATAGAACTGTTAATGAAATTGATACCTCTTTTGGGAGGATAGCTGAATGAAGCAGCATATCTGAAGCAACTATTTGTATGTATATATGTTTTTATTTTTAGTTAATAGTATCGTAGAGTTAGTTCTTAACTCAATGAACTTAGTCCGTTGTGTTATTCCTTAACTCCACGAGGGTGTGTAGTAGTTATGTTAATTTTTTCTCTCTGCTAAATTTGTGTTTGTGTTATACAGAATCAACAAATGGAATTGATGCAATTATCGTCGGATGCACTAAGGGAAGTACTGAGTAATTTATCAGCTAAAGATCTGTGCAAGTTGTGTTGTGTATCAAAGGAAATTAAAGACTGTATTGAGGAAAAATATTTTCAGGGACTACAAGCTGCAAAAATGACTAAGATTAGAGATGGATTTGTATGGAGGTCATTTAATCGTAGTTCAATTAATCATGAATATCTTGCTATAGAAGAAACTACTGGAATTCCACCCAATACATTAGAAGGAATAAATCATATTATGGGGATAGATGAAGGATTAATCATATACAGGACGAGACCAAGGTATGTAAGTTTATTATTACTTGATATTTTGATAAGAAATCCTATAATAGGAGAAGAATGGAATATAGGAAGACCTAATAGATTTGAAGTACCAACTGTAAATTGTGGATCAGCTTTAATATTTTTTGATAAAAATTCTGTAATTCCTGAAAAATTATATTATTGGAGACCTATAGGAAATTGGGGTGAAGATTTACACTTAAGTGTGTATAATTTTCTGAATAGATCTTGGAATGAAAATATTATGATATATCTAGGACATAAATCATTAATTAATCAAACACATGTCATACTTGATGGATATATATATCTTGTCACAGATATATCAATTGCATTTGGATCTGATTTATACATAGTGAGCATAGACAGTTATGATGAATATATAGAAATTTTACCTATACCGAGTGATATAGCTAAACCACCATCTATAGAATTTAATAAAATTCAAATAGGAATGTGGTATAATGAAGAAGATGATCCCACTTTATGTCTGATAAGATGGTGGGATGAATTAATGAAATTTCAAATATGGATTATGGAAGACATTAATGAATGGAAGTGGGAAGAGAAATATATTGAAATAGATGTAGAAATAGAAACTACTACATTACCCTAGAACCAAAAAGGATCCCTTTCTGCATTTCATATAATTAATGGTAATACACTTGTATTTGGAATTTATAATATATTACACATTTACAAATTAAGAAGGAACAAGAACTGCATGAAAACAGAATTAATAGCAAGAAGAACTATGCCTAAAAAGTTTGCTTGGACTGATAGATTTATTCCATTTGTTCCTACTTTTCAATCATGTTCTTAAGGTGTGATTTTGTGTGTTTAATGTTGTGTGTATTCTACGTTTATTTTTAGAAAAAAATATAGTTTTCATTTTATTTTATAAAAGAAAAAAAAAAACAAAATATCAATCTAGTTTGTTGGTATCTATTCTGGGAAACCAATTGGCTTGCTTGTGAGCCACCAAAGGCATAGGAGTTAGGGTTCCACACAAGACACTGAATTATCAATATCTGTTAAATGTTATTTTGTTATATATTTTTTTGCTTTTATCTGTGAATGAAAAGTTTTCAGAATCAAAAATCGAAATATGCAAAAGGAGATATAAACAAATCAAGGTATGTAACTGATTACTTATCTTAAATTTTAAATCAACAAAACTGTATTTATGTCTGCTACAATTACTGTATTTACTGCCAAATCTTTTACATTGAGGACAATGCAAAATGTAGGTATGGGGGGGAGGTAATTAAAGTAACAGCCATGTAAGTTTGTTAATTAAAATGGTACTGCAAAGTTTTGTGGAAATTGAAAATTTTTATGAACTTGCTGTAAAATTTATAATCTGTAACTACTTGAATGTTATATTTAGAAGGCTATATATGATGCTATAGAATTTACTATTTATGCAAATCTAGATATAGTATCTTATGTTTTTTCTGAATTTCATGAGTTTAATAGTTTCACGATTTTAAAATGAAATCAGAATGCTTAATGAAAAATTAGTAAATTATTTGAAGTCCTGAAGGAGCTGAGATGTGAATTCTAGATTAAATGAAACACATATGATTAAAGATACATTTAATTTGATTGATTGAACTTGTAAAATGATTTATGTGTAGATCTTATTAAACCACAGAAAAAGTATGAGCTCATTGTTATGGATTCATATTTTCAGTAAATGATAGAAGCAGGACTATATGAGATTGGTGTTTTACTTCATCTGTATTAATGAAATACATACATATACAGTATGTGATTAATGCTTTGTTTTGAAAAAAAAAAAAAAGGAAAAAAAAGAAAAATTTGAGAGTTTATTGACTTGTTTGATCATGAGCCTTTTATACTTAAGCGAATAGGTATGTAAGGATTGTTGTCTTGAAAAAAAAAAAAGGACTCTTGAAATCTGGCAACCTAAGATCCTGATCAGATCTAGGATTGTTGATTGAAAGCTCGTTACATGGGTACATTAAAAAGCTCTTGTATGATTCAAGCTTGTCAAATTAACTTTTAAAGTAAAAAAAAAGAAAAAAAGAAAAAAAAAAGAGAAGAAAAGAAAAAGAAAAAAAAAAAAAATACTGTTCTGAAAAGATAGAAGTGTTTTGTGAAATATAGATATCTTATGAATCAAGTATATTTTTTGTTATCTAGAATTGCTGAAATATGAATCTAGAATTGACTTTTGAAGTTGTTTTAATGGAGATACAATTCTTTATTCTACTTGTCTTAATCATATTGAATTAGATTGTACTTTGATTCGTATGTTGTTGAAATTTCTTCTAGAAATCTTATTGGAAAATTCAGGATGACAAATGATGAAAAGAAGAATAAACGATAATATAATTAACACCTATGTGATGATGATATAATTAACACCTATGTGATGTTGTTGAGACAGTTAAATAGATCAAATATAGATATACATGTTGCTGATATACAGATTGCTACAGAGACTATTGTTACTGAAATGTTTCCAAAAGAACAAATAGAAGAAATTCAGCAGATTATTGATACGACAATAACAAATATTTCAGACATTTATACTAATTTTGATGGCAATTCCACCAGTTCTGAAAGATCTAAAAATATAGATGTTGTTGATAATATTGAAACAAGTCCCAGATCAGAACATCATTACAAGAAAATACCTAATCCTGAATAGAGTTTAGATTAAAATACACTATTATGGTTTAGAAATAGCTCTTATTATGACAAATTTCAGACATATAAAACTTTTATAGTTTTATATTCAAGACCAGTTAAGTTTGAAGGGATGGCACACATACGAGAACTATTTGAATTTCAATGCTTGTTGACTCTACTTCTACAATAGCTAGGCCATCTTGCTATACCTGAACTTATCAGTTATTTTTACGTAAACTTAATAGTGGAAGAAGGTATTCCTGTTTCTAATATACAAGACAATGACATATATTTAACTCCAGATTTACTTTATTAGGTACTTGGTCTGAAAAATGGAGTTAAATTATCAGAAAGAAAACAGGTTTATCGATTGGGATGAGACATTACAAGTTTAGCCAAAGATCCAACTGCCAACAAACCATTGAGATTACTAAATGACTTAAATGGCCAAGCACGTTTTATTGCAAAAATATTGCATGCTACATTGTTTCAGAGGTTTGGTCATGGGGCAGAAGTTGGCATATGTTGTCTGTATGCTACATACGCATTAATAAACCATATACAGGTGAACTAGTATGATATTTTTGTTTCTCATATCTTACATTTGTAGAGTAAATTATTTTATGGTGATACGATTTTGAGAATTGTGGCAAGTCAAACAAATATTACACCTTGGCCACAGAAAAGATTAAAGTCAAGATCTTTCTCTACAAAGGAACTCCAAAAATACTAGGAAGCAGATACACCTGTCCTCCGACAACAACAACAATAGGATCGGCAAACACAGTCATAGCCACAACAGCAACAATCCACACAATTTACAGGAACATAGTAACATACAGATATACAACAAGGTATACATACAGAAATACATATAGGTATAGATACAGACATACATACTGAATTCTTACAGCAACCATCACAAGGTTCTCAAAATGATTTAGATCAAGCATTACTTGATTAGATAAACAGAGTTAGTACAGAAATTACAAAGAAAATTTCAGATACTCTGATTGATATTTTTCGAAGACAAAGAGGCTTGTGATTATACAAATTATGTATTACATGATTTATTTTTTGTAATTTGTAACCAAAACTATTATGTAAACTGTTTACTGATTTTAATGTTACGTGATTATTTTTCACAGTTTATGATATTAAACAGTTTATGCTTAATCCATAAATCCTATGTATGTTTGAAACTATCATTTTGATTAATATATACTTAGTAAGATTTCCTTCCTTACATTTAACTTGCTTAACTTCCTAAAGGGGGAGAAAATAGTTTGTTTACTTTTTTATAATGCCAAAAGGGGGAGATATAAATTATGTGACTTATTAGGTTTTGACATCATCAAAAAGAAGGAGATTGTTAGGCATTTAATTTTGATGATATATGCTTTATTATCGTATTTAAATAAGTCTACATAATATTCTCTAAGTATATTTCTCTAAGTATAATAGTTAACAGATTGTCGGAAAGTTTTATTTTTATGTTGGATAAATTAAAGATTTTCAAAGAGTTAGATTTGCAATAGTTAAACTTTCGGATAGTTAACGTTTTGTTTTTGTCGAATACTTTATGTTAGAAACTCGTATAGTTAAGGTTATCTACACGTGTGTTTTTAATGTTTTAAGTTGTCACGTGTTTTCCATGTGCGTTCAGTAATGAAAAGTCAAATAGTTAGATAACTGTTCGAGTTTTTATACGCATGGATAGATAACTATTCGAGTTTTATAAAAGGACTAACGAACATATAAGTTTCTTTTTTTAGTCACGTATTTTGCAGGTGCAAAAACTCGAAGAGTTAAAGGATAAGTGTTCGAGTTTTTATAGGACTTAAAGGATAAATGTTTGACTAAATTGAAGACTTAGAAGATATTCTACAAGACACCAGGAAGATAAAATTTCGGTGAATCTAAGAAGTGGAGATCGTGGAAATTCAAAATGTTAATGGAGAAAGTGGAAATTAAAATAGAAAGTAATTTGGATTAAAGAGAAAATTAGTATGTGGATTATGGATTATGGATTGTGGATCAAGTGGATGAACATGCTGAAGGTGAAAGACAACAGAGTTCGACTACTAATAGAGAGTACGAGGTACATTACAATAGAGGATCCCAATCTCAAAAACCAAGTATGAATATTCAATCCGGATCCCTAATTGAAAAGTTAAGTTTGAATATTCATATTCTGAAAAATTTCTCAACATCAGAAGAAGTTCGAAATTCCAAGCAATTTCAGAAAGGGAGTTGCAAACGTAAGAAGTCTGAAAATTTGACAACTAGAGAAGAAGAGATATTGAAGCTAAGCAAAGAGAAAGAAAGAAGCTATGTGCATAAAGAACAAGTTATATACAATTCAAAATTAGTTTTCAATAAGAGCTTTGTTTTCCTATTTGAATTGTATATCGAACATTACTGTATCAAAATCGTCAAGAAGGGAATTGAGTTGAAAAGATATTGTAAATTCTATCTTGAAATAAAAGAATAGAATTTCATTTACGAGTGTTTTGTGCTCTTGTTTTATCTACTAGTATTTAATTACTAAAGACACAATTCACCCTCCCTCTTGTGATACAAACGATCCTACAGGTTAGCATATGTGAATTCTGCTATTTAGAAGGTCATGACATTTCAGATTATTTGAAATTGAGACGATTGTAGATGGTTAGATCACATCAACAACAAATGAATTATATTCAATATAATAGAGTTGAGTATGAGAATCCTATAGTTTACCCAACTAATGGTCAGTTTAGAATGTGTAATATGTTGAAAGACAAGGAAGTTTGGGATAGGTATGACAGACTTGATAATAGTTTAGAGCAAAACATTGACAAACTAGAACAATACATGTTAGCAACAAGAAGTCAACCAATTAAATTATAGGGAAGAATATTCAAAACCTAAAATTGATATCATATATGAAATTGAAAAAATCATAAAGAAAATTGATTAACAATTGAATGCAATGAGACTAGATGATCTGGAAAGAAAGCTAAAAGCATTAGATCAATTAACAATGAAATTACAAGTTATACAACAGGAAAATACAAATGAAAACTTTAATGTTACAGATTTACGTAATTTACAAGACATATAGACAAAAGAAAATACCAATGCCATAGAATTTAAAGAATGTAATTTAACATCATGAAAGTAGTGAAAATTTGAAAGATGTATCTCTAACATTAAGATCTAGAATTAATATACCACCAAGAATTCAAAAAGAAAGCAAAGTGGAGCTAAGTAAGAACAAAATTAAAAATGACAATGAGAATGTAATATCTGAAAACTTAGAAATCAATGAAGGAAAATCTAAATCTGAAAATGAGATTAAAAATGATCAATGGAATAAAATGAAAGAAAAAGAATATTGTAAATCACAATCATTAGCACCCTATCTTGAAAGATTACAACAAAGATTTCCTGAAAAATAGGAAAAAATTAGAGAAATTTTTGAAAAAGTATAAGTTAACATTCCTTTGTTAGACTTATTGCAGAAAATGCCACATTGTGCTAAATTTCTTAAGTATTGGTGTACTAAGAAAAGAGGGCGAAAAGTTTTATGGAAAGTCTTTTTAGCTGAGCAAAGTAGTTCCTTGTTTCTACCATAAATTCCTAAAAAGTTATCTAATCTAGGAATCCCTGTTATATCTTGCACCATAGAAAATATCATTCTCGGAAGAACTTTAATAGACCTTGGTGTAGGTATAAATGTTATGCCTAGTGATATATTTGCATCCTTAAGATTAGAATGCTTAATCCCTACTAGGACTATCATTCAATTAGTTGATAGAAGTATAAGATACCCTAGAGGAAAAATAGAAGATGTCCTAATTAAATTAAAAAAACTACATATACCCTATTGATATTGTGATTTTGGATTCTCAACAAATTTAGCATCAAAATCATGATACATCTTTAATTTTGGGAAGACCATTTTTAACAACATTAGGGACTGTTATAAATTGTAAAACTAGAGTAATGAAGTTAGCATATGGTAATGAGGATACTCAAGTAAATATTTTCAAACCAGAAAAGTTTAAGGAGTTAGAAATGTCCTTACATACTATAGACTTTTTAGAGGATGAAGGAAATATGCTAGATGATGTGATTCAAGAAGAATCAAATAGGCAACTAAATTTTGAAACTTTAGAAGTAAGTGAAAGCATAGATGTAGAAGGAGACCAAGAAGAGTTTAAAATTGAAGATGAAAATGTTAAATTAGGAGCTCTAACTTTTGATGGTCAACATTTAGATTTAAAACTTTTACCTCTTGAATTAACCTATATATTTCTGGAAGAAAAATGAACACGTCCAATCATTATTGCTTTAGATTTAAAAGAGGATAAAATTTCTAAATTAAAAGATGTAGTAAAAACTTATAAAGAGGCAATAGGATTGACTATAGCTGATATAAAAAGGTTAAGTGCAACTATATGCTGTCACTATATATATTTAGAAGAGAATGCTAAACCAATTAGAATTCCTAAGAGGAGATTAAATCCAAACCTTAAAGAGGTAGTCAGGAAGGAAATAGTGAAATGGTTAGATAATGACATAATTTATCCGATTTTTGATAGCTCATGGGTTAGTCCAATCCATATAGTTCCCAAGAAATCAGGATTAACAATTATTAGGAATGAAAGTTAGGACTTGATACCTACTAGAATTCAATCAGGTTGGAGAGTGTGTATAGACTATAGGAAGCTGAATGTTGTGATTAGGAAAGATCATTTTGTTAAGACCCTAGTATTTTGATAATGCAAAAACCTGTGTAAGGAAACATATTGTATTTCATAGTTAAGACAGTACAACAAAAGATCAAAAGGTAGATAAATAGATACAGGTAGTTCAGAAATTACTACTATAAAGCTACAAGAAAATCGGATAGTTACCAAGCCAAGTATCTCGAAGAAAGTTAATTTTCGGTAAGTTATAGACTTAAGTATCCAAAGAGTAAAGCAGCAGAATTACCGTCGGATAGTTAGAAGAATAACTATCCGAATTTATAAAGCCTTCGGAGAGTTAAATGATCAAACAGTTAAGAAAGATTGAATGATTAGAGAGTTAAGGAGTTAACTATCCAGAAGCTAAAGGAGTTTTCGGTGAGTTAGAAAAGCTAACTATCCGAAACTTAAGTCATTCAATTACCTACGTGCAGAAATTCAGAACAGAAGCTTAAAAGAGTTTTCAGTGAGTTAGAAAGTTAACTATCCGAAAAATAGAAACTTTCGGAAGGTTATAGACTTATCTATCTGAAAACTTAAGCTATTCTTTTATGCACGTGCTAAAATAAGAAAGCAGTCGGAAACTTAAAGAAGGATTTTGGAGGATTACTATAGCTAACTATTCGACAGTTCGGTAAGTTACAGTTACAAGTATCCGATCAAGTGATAGCTCATTGTACGATCTGAAATCCTACATGGCAGAAAGAATTAGTGATTTTTCGATGAGTTACATACATCCTTCGGAAAGTTACACAGCTAACTATTCGAAAGTTTGAGAAAATCAGAAAGGTATCTTGAAATACCTTCCTGAATGGTAACTTACCATTTTTAGGTCTGATTTCTTAGCAAGTATAGCAGAATACATCTATTGGAAGAAAATATAATTGTTATACCTTTTGGTATAAATATGAGATGTAAAGAGAAGATCAAATAGAGATAACGATCATACATTATACTATGAGCTACACAAAATTCCAGATACACTCTCAAGTCTACAACATTCAAGAATACTCTTAAAGATTCATTACAATAGAAAAGCTCCCTATGCTAAAACTCTGATAGAAAAGTTTAAAAGTTGTTGGTTCGTGAGTTTCAACCTAAAAACTCATTGTTGGTTGAGAGCTTCAACCTGAAAGCTCGAAGAAAGGTTGGTTATTGAGCTTATACCTGAAAGCTCTAAGTGTTGGTTCTTGCTTCAACCTAAAAGCAAGTGTTGTAAGTACTTGTCTACTTAGTAAAGCCCAAGTGTATCTTGGGGGTGGACTGGCCGAGTTGGTGAACCACTTAAAATTTACTGTGTTATTTTCTTCTTACTGTTGTGCATCCATTTAATTTATTTTAACTCACTATTTAATAGAATCTGTCGATTCTAAATTAAAAGAAGTAAAATTTACACACCTTCACCATTCACCCCCCCTCTAGTGAGCCTATTGATCCTAACAATTGGTATCAGAGCTTGGTTAATCCATTGTAAGATTTAACCATTTGGATTTATGGCTCAATTTGCTGAGGGACAAAACATCCAAATATCTCCTCTATTCGATGGTTCCAAATATAATTATTGGAAGAATAGAATTGAGTGTTTCCTTAGGAGTTCTGATGTAAAACTCTAGAAGATTGTTGTTCTTGGAACTACACTTCCAACCAATGATGTTATGGATTGGTCTAAGGAGTATGGGAGAATCATCTAGTTGGATGCTAGAAGGTTGAATGCTATATATTGTGCACTAACTGCTGAACAATATAAGAAAGTTTCTACATGCAAGTCTACACATGAGGCCTGGAAAATCCTTCAGGTTACTCACGAAGGTACAAGCCAGGTAAAGGATACCAAAATTAGCATTCTATTGAGAAAATTAGAATTGTTTAAAATGGATGATAATGAAAACATAACTGAAATGTTTTCAAGATTTACTGAAATTATTAATAGTCTGAAAGGCTTGGGAAAGGAATTCTCTTCTCGTGAACAAGTACAAAAGATCCTAAGAAGTTTAACTATTGAGTGGAAACGGAAATCCACCTCCATCCAAGATTCCAAGGATCTCAACAACTATACGGTTGAAGAACTATTGGGCAATCTTCTAGCCCACGAGGTTCAAATGAAGGACTGGAAAGAACAAGAGGGAGCTGTTGAAAAGAAAGACGAGAAGAAAAAGGAAATAGCATTTCCTTCAACAGAAGAAGCTTCAAGCTCAGATGAGGATGAGATTATGCTATTGGCAAGAAATTTTAGAAAGTTCATGAAGAAAAATCATAAGACTAGCTCCTCCAAAAGAACTGTCCCTACATGTTTTAAATGTAAAAGGCAAGGGCACATACAAACCTTCTGTCCATTTCAGACAGAAGAGGATCAAACAGATAAGAAGAAGAGATGGAAGGATAAAAAGAAGATGGCTCTCAAAGCTACGTGGGATGACAATAGCTCATCAAGCAGTTCATCTGATTTTGAAGATGAAGCTGCAGCCAATGTGTGCTTTGCATCACAAGAGGTATGCTCTACTTCCTCTTATTCAGAAAACGAGCATGATGAATTAGATATCAATAGTCTTCTGTGTACTATAGATAATCTGTATGTTAAATGTAGAGATTATAAGAAAGAAATTAAAAGGTTGAATAACTGTTTAGAAGACTCCTTTATTGAATTAGAATCAACTATAGTTGAAAATAGAAACATAAAAACTAATTTGGATAAATAGAGTTGTGATTATTGTGAACTAAAAGAAGAAAATAAAAACTTATTAACTACAATCTCTGATTTGAAAAATACCATATGTAAATTTACACAAGGTCAAAAAGGACTAAATAAAATGATAGGATCTCAACGACCAAATGGATGCAAATTTGGCCTAGGGTATGCTACACCATAGGAAGTACCTTATTGTAGTGGAATGATTTGATCATATAGAGATGACACCACTGTGTTCACCATTAGAAGAATATCAAGTCATATGTGACTGCCAAGAGGTAATAAATTTAATGTTTTAAGGACTAACTCTACTGGACTCAAGAAGATTTGGTTACCAAAAGCCTTAATTTCAGTATAATTTGTAGGATGACAAGGAGCTCCAAGCATGTACAACAAAATGGATTGTGGACAGTAGGTGTTCAAAGCACATGATAGGTAAGAAAAGATTTCTTGATTCTGTTAAAAGCCTAAGTTCAGGATCTGTTAAATTTGGAAATAATGAAAAGTGTAAAATAACAGATATAGGAAATATTACATCTGAAGATGGTATAAGTGAGAATGTCTTGCATGTCAATGGATTAAAACAGAATTTATTAAGTGTAGGACAATTATGTAATAAAAGTTATACAGTTTCTTTTACTACTGAAAATTGTCACATTATTGATCTAGGTACAGATGAAATAAAATTTACTGGTATTAGAAATTGCTCAATTTATACATTAAACTTTCCATGTGAAAATTCTGCAAGCAATTCTTGTTTGGTAGCATCTAGTGAAGATGATTGGTTGTGGCATAAAAGACTTGGCCACGTCAATATGAAGACTCTCAGAAAGTTATCCAAGGGTGATCTTGTTTGGGGACTACTTAAACTTACATTCAAGAAAGATAAGGTGTGTAGTGACTGTATGCTAGGGAAGCAGAAGAGAACTTCTCTTCATAGCAAATATGAAATTTCAACCAAAAGGCTATTGGAACTCTTACATCTAGATCTGTTTGGCCCAACTCAAATTTCAAGCCTTGGAGGTCGAAAATATACTCTTGTTATTGTAGATGATTTTTCTAGATTAACCTGGGTAATATTCTTGACTCACAAAAATGAGACATGCAGTGAATTCTGAAATTTTTGCATTAGAATTCAAAACCAGAAGGAACTGATAGTAAAGAAAATCAGAAGTGATCATGGAGGAGAATTTGAAAACTATGAGTTCAAAAATCTTTGCAATTCATTTGGAATTTTGCATGAATTCTCTTGCCCTAGAACTCTAGCTCAAAATGGAGTAGTGGAAAGAAAGAATAGGGCATTGTAAGAAATGGCTAGAACTATGTTGAATGCCACTGATCTGCCAAAATTTCTCTAGGCTGAAGCTGTAGGAACAACTTGTCACATCTCCAACAGAACTCACATCAGATCTATGATGAATAAAACACCTTTTGAAATTTGGTTTGATAAGACTCCAACTATTGGTTACTTTAAGACATTTAGATGCAAATGCTTTGTCTTAAACATAGGAAATGCTAAAGACAAGTTTGATGCAAAATCTGAACCTACCATACTTGTTGGATACTCATCCAGAAGCAAAGCTTACAGAGTATATTCGGCTAAAGACAAAAGAATAGAGGAAAGTATAAATGTTCAGTTTGATGAAGATCTGATATAGAATTTCAAAAATTTTAAGATTGACAGTGATAGTGAAAATGAATATTTGGAAAAAGGTAATTGCAAGTAGAAACTCAAACCCCAAGCTTCATATCAGAATCAAAATAGTTGGAAGTTCAAATCTTATCATCCCATGGAACAAATAATTGGAAATATAACTAAAGGGGTATAAACTAGAAGCAAAGCATAAGATATTTGCAATTACTATGCATTTGTGTCAGAAATAGAGCCAAAATCAGTAAATGAAGCTTGTAAGGATATTTACTGGACAATGGCCATGTAGGAAGAATTAAATCAATTCTAGAAAAATAATGTCTGGAAATTAGTGGAAAAACTTGTAGGAAAATCGATCATTGGAACTAAATGGATTTTCAGAAACAAATTAGATGAAGAAGGAAACATACTCAGAAATAAAGCTCGACTAGTTGCATAGGGTTATAATCAGCAAGAAGGTATTGACTGTGAAGAAACTTTTGCACCTATAGCTAGAATAGAAGCTATTAGAATGTTGCTTGCCTTTGCAAGCACTATGAGAATAAAATTGTTTCAGATGGATGTGAAAAGTGCATTTTTGAATGGATAAATTCAAGAAGAAGTGTTTGTTAAACAATCTCCTAGATTTGAAGATGAAGTCAAGCTAGATCATGTCTACAAATTAAACAAAGCTTTATATGGTCTGAAATAGACACCTAGGGCATGGTATGAGAAACTAAAAAAATTCTTAACTGAAAATAATTTCTCTATAGGCAAAGTGGACAACACTTTGTTTATCAAAACTTTTGATTTGCACATTTTGATAGTACAGATATGTTGATGATATAGTTTTTGGAGCTACTTTAGAAAAACTCTGTCATGGATTTCAAAATTTGATGAAAAATAAATTTGAAATGAACATGATGGGAGAATTGAAGTTTTTCTTAGGTTTACAAATTCATCAAGTGCAAAATGGCATCTTTGTCAACCAAGAGAAATACTGCAAAGAGATGTTAAAGAAATTTGGCTATGAAAACATCAAATCTACAAATACTCCAATGAGTTCAAGCACTAAACTTGAAATTGATGATTTAAGTGTTGCAGTAGATCAAAAGAAATATAGAAGCATGATTGGATCTTTGTTGTATCTTTCAGTAAGTAGGCCAGACATCATGTTTAGTGTATGCTTGTGTGCTAGATTTCAAGCATCACCAAAGGAATCTCATCTGAAATCAATAAAAAGAATTTTCAAATATCTACAAGGTACTAAAGATTTTGGATTATACTACTCAACTGACAACACCCTAACATTAACAAGCTATAGTGATGTAGATTATGCAGGCAACAGATCTGATAGAAAAAGTACTAGTGGTACATGCCAACTACTTGGAAATTCATTAATTTCATGGTTCAGTAGGAAACAAAACTGTATTGCATTATCTACTATTGAAGCCGAATATATTGTAGTAGGTCTATGTTGTACTCAAATTCTTTGGATGCAGCAAACTTTAGTAGACTACAGACTGAAAATTCAGAATACAGTCATATTTTGTGATAACAGCAGTGCAATAAGTTTATCTAAGAATGTAGTCCTTCATTCCAGAGCCAAGCATATCGAGATCAAACATCATTTTTTGAGAGATCATGTGGAAAAAGGGAACATCTCACTCAAGTTTGTTCCAATAGAAAATCAACTTGCAGATATTTTCACAAAACCCTTAAATGAATCAACCTTTAATCATATTAGAAGAAATCTAGGCATATGTTCATTACATGATCTTTAAATGTTTTCATCTAGTACTCCTCAAGCTCACCATATGGGAGCTTGCTTTCTGCTAACATGTACTTGTGCAAGTCATATTAGATATCAGTTTTACAGATATTAGTCACCTTTTTATATAATGACAAAAAGGGCGAGAAGAATATGGAAACTTAGTATTTCCAGCACAGACAGAAGGAGAAGTATTAAAAAGGGGGAAGAAAATCCCAACACACAGATAGGGGGAGAAGACAGCACATAGTGAGGGGGAGGAATTAACTCCACTTCATTATATTCATTGTAAATCTTTGCTTTACTTAGTTTCTATGTGACTGAATGTATAAAAACAATCTAGGGAGTGAAATACATGTAAATAAATGTAAAAGATTTTGTCATTATAAAAAAGGGGGAGATTGTTAGGACCCTAGTATTTTGATAATGCAAAAACCTGTGTGAGGAAACATATTGTATTTCATAGTTAAGACAGTGCAGCAAAAGATCAGAAGGCAAATAAATAGATACAAGTAGTACAGAAATTACTACTATAAAGCTACAAGAAAATTGGATAGTTACCAAGCCAAGTATCTAGAAGAAAGTTAATTTTTGGTAAGTTACAGGCTTAAGTATCTAAAGAGTAAAGTAGCAGAATTATCGTCGGACAGTTAGAAGAATAACTATCCGAATTTACAAAGCCTTTAGAGAGTTAAATGATCAAACAGTTAAGAAAGATTGAATGATCAGAGAGTTAAGGAGTTAACTATCCAAAAGCTAAAGAAGTTTTCGGTGAGTTAGAAAAGCTAACTATTCAAAACTTAAGTCATTCAATTACCCAAGTGCAGAAATCCAAAACAGAAGCTTAAAGGAGTTTTCGGTGAGTTAGAAAGCTAACTATCTGTAAAGCAGGAATTTTCGAATGGTTACAGACTTATCTATTTGAAAACTTAAGTTATTCTTTTATGCACGTGCTAAAATAAGAAAGCAGTTAGAAACTTAAAGAAGGATTTCGAAGGGTTACTATAGCTAACTATCCGACAATTAAAGGACAGTTCGGTAAGTTACAGTTACAAGTATCCGATCAAGTGACAGCTCATTGTACGATCTGAAATCCTACATAGTAGAAAGACTTAAGTGATTTTTCGGTGAGTTAGATACATCCTTTAGAAAGTTACACAGCTAACTATCTGAAAGTTTGAGAAAATCGGAAAGGTATCTTAAAATACCTCCCTAAACGATAACTTACCATTTTTAGGTCTGATTTCTTAGCAAGTACAGCAGAATACATCCATTGAAAGAAAATATAATCATTATACCTTTTGGTATAAATATGAGAAGTAAAGAGAAGATCAGATAGAGATAACGATCATACATTATACTGTGAGCTACACAAAATTCCAGATATACTCTTAAGTCTACAACATTCAAGAATACTCTTAAAGATTCACTGCAGCATAAAAGCTCCCTGTGCTAAAACTTTGATAGAAAAGTTTAAAGCTGTTGGTTCGTGAGTTTCAACCTGAAAACTCATTGTTGGTTGAGAGCTTCAACTTGAAAGCTCAAAGAAAGGTTGGTTATTGTGCCTATACTTGAAAGCTCTAAGTGTTGGTTCTTACTTCAACCTGAAAGCAAGTGTTGTAAGTACTTGTCTACTTAGTGAAGCCCAAGTGTATCTTGGGGGTGGACTAGCCGAGTTGGTGAACCACCTAAAATTTGCTGTGTTATTTTCTTCTTACTGTTGTGCATCCATTTAATTTATTTCAACTCAATGTTTAATAGAATCTGTCGATTCTAAATTAAAAGAAGTAAAATTTACACACCTTCACCATTCACCCCCCCTCTAGTGTGCCTATCGATCCTAACACATTTTCCCTTACCTTTTATAGACTAAATACTAGTGAAATTAGCAAGGCAAGAATATTTTTATTTCCTAGACGGTTATTCAAGTTATAACCAAGTTTTAGTAGCATTAGAGGATCAAGAGAAAATAACTTTCACATGTCTTAATAGGACTTATGCTTTTAAGAAGATGTCATTCGAATTATGCATGCACCAACTACCTTTCAAAGGTGTATGCAAGGCATATTCACTAGAATGATTGAAGATTTTTTAGAAATATTTATGGATGATTTTACTGTATATGGAACTTCATATGAAGTGTGTTTAAACAATTTAGACTAAGTATTAAAATGCTGTGTAAAAAAATTCTAGTTCTAAATTGGGAAAAATTTCACTTCATGGTTAAACAAGGAATAGTCTTGGGACATGTTGTTTCAAAGAAAGGGTTGGAAGTAGAAAAGGCTAAAATAGAAGTAATTCTGATCTACTAGAACCTAAATCAGTAAAAGATATTAGATCATTTCCAAGACATGCAGGATTTTATAGAAGATTTATTAAAGATTTTAGCAAAATAGCTAGGCCTTTAACTAATCTATTAAAAGATGTCCCATTCAACTTTGATAAAAATTGCAAAGAAGCATTTTTCAAGCTTAAAACTAGCTTAATTTCAACTCCTATAATGCAAGCACCCAATTGGAGTCATCCATTTGAATTAATGTGCTATGCATTTGATTTTGCTATAGGAGTAGTGCTAGGATAGAAGATAAAAAAATCTCCTAAAGTGATTCATTATGTAAGCAAAACTTTAAATGATGCTCGAGTTAATTATACAACTACTGAAAAAGAACTATTAGCTGTTGTGTTTGCCTTAGAAAAGTTTAGATCATATCTGATTAGAGCTAAAGTGATAGTATACATGGATCATTCAGCTTTAAAATACCTAATAGCAAAGAAAGAGACTAAACCTAGATTGATCCGGTGGATATTGTTACTGTAAGAATTTGATCTAGAAATTAAAGATAAAAAAGGTTGTGAGAATGTAGTAATAGACCATTTATCAATATTACAAATAGAAAAATCAAACATTGAAATTAAGGATAATTTTCCTAATGAACAATTAATGACCTTAAACACGATGCCTTGGTATGCAGACATAGTTAATTACTTAGTTACTAGTTTAACACCTAAGGATTGGAATAGACAGGATAAGAAATTGTTCTTTCAAGAGTAAAATATTATTATTGGGAACACCCATACTTATTTAACAAATGTCCTGATTTGATTTTAAGGAGGTGTGTTCTAGAAACTAAATATTAAAGCATATTGGCTTTTTGCCATGACCAAGCATATGGAGGACATTTTGGTTTAGGGAAAACTGTTGCCAAAATTCTACAATGTGGATTTTATTAGCCAACACTTTTTAAAACTTGCTCATAAATATTGCTTAAGTTGTTTAAAATGTCAACAAATAGGAAGAATATCAACGAGGAATATGATGCCTTTGAATCCTATTGTTGAGGTTGAAATCTTTGATGTGCAGGGAATAGATTTTATAGGTCTATTTCCTACGTCTAATCAATTTAATTATATATTGTTGCAAGTGGATTATGTATCTAAATGGATAGAAGCTATTCCTACAAAAACTAATGACAACAAAGTGGTAATACATTTTATAAGAACTAATATAATTGCTAGATTTGGAATACCTAAAGCCATTGTTAGTGATAGAGGAACTCATTTCTGTAATAGAAGTTTTGAAGCTTTAATGAAGAAATATGGAGTAAATCACAAAATAGCAATATCATATAATCCGTAAACAAGTAGAAAGTGCAAACAAACAAATTAAGTTAATCTTAGAAAAAGTAGTAAATCTTACTAGAAAAGATTGGGCTAATAGATTAATAGATGCACTTTGGGCTTATAGAACTACTTATAAGATAAGCTTAGGTATGTCACATTTTAGAATAGTATATGGAAAAAGTTGCCATTTACCAGCTGAAATTGAACATAAAGCTTATTGGGCATTAAAAACTCTGAACACTAATTTAAATCAAGCTGTTGAAAATAGAAAAATGCAATTAATTGAGTTAGAAGAATTTAGGAATGAAGCTTATTCGAAAACTGTAAAAGAAAAAGAGAAAATGAAGTTCTTGCATGACAAGAAAATTATTTCAAAAACTTTTGAAATAGGACAAGATGTATATCTTTACATGACTAGACTCCATAACCATCTAGGAAAATTAAGATCTAGATGGGCAAGACCTTACATGATTCGAAATATTTATTCCTATGGAGTTATTGAAATTGAAAATCTTAAAAATCAAAATATATTTAAAGTAAATGGACAAAGACTTAGACTTGTTTTGAAAATTCAAAAAAGTTCCTTTGGAATTATAGAAGAAGTAAGAGTAGAGAACTACTCGAGCTTTATTAAGTCAATATACATATGTTTGTTTTTTGAGAAAAAAAAAGCTTATTTTAAATATAGTAACGGTTCAACCAAAAGAAATTATCAGTTTTATCGAAACATATTTTAAAAGAAAAAAAAACATTGTTATGGTCACACCGAAAGGATCCATCAGTTTAACCAAAACATAATATATATATAAATATATATATATTATATTAAGTAAAAATGTTGGTTTTACCGAAGCTTGGTATCGATTCAACCGGTAGAAAAAGAAAAAAATCTTATAATTTCAATTTGACTAAGGAAAAGCAACGGTTTGACCGAAGTTAAGTAAATAGAAAATTTAAGAGTCAATTAGACCAAAGATTCTTTGGTGTTGACCAAGTATAAAATCATTATAGTTATTTATTTTTATTAGTTATAACTTTACGGAAGGTCCGTTGAGTTTAGGATAAGTTAATGAACTTACTCTGTTTGGTTAATTGTAACTCGATGGAGTACTTAAGGTAAGTCCATGGACTTAGTCCGTGGAGTTATAGAGTAGTGTATGTGAGTAGTGATAGTTTGCATAGGAAAATGACTCGATTACCTACCAAAAACTTAGGATTTATTTATACTAAAACTTAGGATTTGGGGGCATTATCCGCAACAATCATTTAGAACTTAAAACAGTAAAAGTTAGAGCGTTTCCATTCCATTTCATAACGCAACGAAAACAAAGATGGAGCAAAACTTCTGGGATCAGTTTGACACTATCGAATTTCTCCAACAATCAAAGGAATGACATTCATGGAAAAAGATCAGAAATTGTTGAGTATTTTGTTTTGATGATGTGTGCTGAATGAAAATAATCATATTTGCTCAATTACTATTGCTTGTGAAAGAAATTAAAATCATCAATTAATACAAAAAAGCTTACTGACATAAATACTTGTCTGTATTGGATCTGAAGTTAATAACTAGTCGTTTCGTTGCATTAATTTCTCATTTAACTAAACATTAAGTTAACGTGTGTTTTTATTGAAAAGCATGATATGTTTTAAAGTTATATCTTCTATATAATGAATAGTGCACGTTTAGACAACTCGTTAAGTTAGAGTTTTGTTTGTATAGAGGTCACGTGAGAACTCGTTAAGTTAGAGGCTTAAAGGTTAAAATAGGTCACGTGAGAACTCGTTAAGTTAGTGAGTAAAAGAAGAGACGAACTCATTAAGTTAGTGTTATACACGTAGTAAAATTATAAGTTACGAATGTTGTATTGTATCACGTGAGATGCACATGTTTAACTCGTTAAGTTAACATAACTAAACGCGTTGAGTTGCTATATTAAACACTAAGGCAACGCGTTAGGTTAGCGTTATAAACTTAAGTTGTTATTTTTGCACGTGGTAAAATTCTTATTATAAAATCATTTGTTTATTGCTGAATCAGTGAGTTAAAGTTTTTCGGAGACTTACAACCGTAACTATCCGAAACTTAAACTGTTTTCAGTGACTTATCGTTTAACCTTTCGAAAGAAATGTTAAGCTGGTTCGTTGAGTTAGCGTAACACCATAGACTTAGTTCGTTGAGTTAGCTACAGTACTTGTCACATGAAATGGAAAATGAGGAACTCGTTAAGTTAGAAACATTAAGTTATATATATATAATTGTGTTACTCGTTTAGTTAACATTAAAGTAACGACTTCTTATTACGCTTGATGAAAGATTTTGGACGAGAAAGTTTATTTTGTAGGAAATTTTTCAAAGATCCAAGACTGATGATTAAAGAAAATTCAAAATGTAAACGTGGGTCAGAATGTGTATTTCGATGAAGGAAAAAGAAAAGACGTGAAGAGTGGAAAACTGGTAGTGGTTAAACGTGAAGGATATGCATGAAATGAAGATACAATATAAAAGGCATAGAATTCTCGTTGATCAAACTATCCTTGCACACAAAATGTAAAATCTTTTCAAGGATCAAACTATCCCTACACACCAAAAGAAAAATCTTTTTCAGGGATCAAAAACACCTCTTCGGGGAAAATCTCTCAAGTGGAAGAAAGTTCAGTGAAGAATAAAAAGGTAAGATTTACGTCACTAAAGATTTAAAGTATTAGAAGAAAGCAAATTCGATGAAGCAGAGAAAGACAAGATATTCGTCACTGAAGAATTGCTGAAGAAGAAATAGAAGAAGAAGAAAGATCTCAAACAGGGAGAAATGTTTTAAATTCTGCAAATTAGTTTTCTCTGTTTGTAGTTATGAAATTATTTAGATGATACATGGTATCGAGATATAATTGCATCTACAATTTTTGAGGAGAATTTAATTGTATATTGTAATTGAAACCTTAAATAAAAATGATTTTATGAAAACAATGTCTCGACTTGTTTTTGAGTTTTAAAGTTTCAATTATATTTCAAAAAATATTAAAAAAACACAATTCACCCCCCTCTTGTGTAGCCATGCGATCCTACAGAAACACTACAAGAGAAAAACAATTGGTAAAGGTAGAGGATGATCTATTCTTCTTTACCAAAATGTGCATAAATTTGAATGTTAGAATACTTGATATAATGGAAACAAGAATACGAGTAGCTATAGAAGCAATCCTCAATAGAGAAAGAAAATTCCGACTGCATAATGAAGTTAAAAACACATGTGCAGATAACTATACGAGTTTTTTTAACATAACTCTTCAACTAAATTGAAATTTTTTTCGATAACTTCTCAACATTTAATTACGAGACTATTATACTTAGAAATATTATTTAGACTTATTTATAAACTTTAATAAAGCATTCATCATCAAAACAAAATTCCTAACAATCTCCCCATTTTTGATGATGTCAAAACCTAATAAGTCAAATAATCTCTCTTCTCCCTCTTTTTGGCATTATAAAAAAGTAATTAATATGTAAGAAAGAAATTTGCTAAGTATATATGGTTCAAAAAGAAATTTTTAAACATGCATAACTTTTCATGGATAAGAATAAAATTTTTAAATAAAACTATTTTAAACAAGAATTGTCGAAAACAAGTGTATGACATTAAATGCAGTAAACAGTTTTCACAATGCAATTTCTGTACATAAGTAATTTTTGGTAACAAATTACAATGAATAAATCATGCAATACATAATTTGTGTATATTCACAAGCCTCTTTGTCTTCAAAAAATATTTAACAGAGTTTTTGAAATTTGCTTTGCAATTTCTGTACTTACTCTATTTATTTGATCAATTATTGCTTGATCTAAATTTGAATGTGATGGTTGTTGTAAGAATTCTGTATTTATATCTGTATGTAAATCTGTATGTATATCGATATGTGTATCTATATGTGTATTTGTATGTATACTTGTATGTATACCTATATGTTGTTCATCTATTGTATGTTGCTGTTGTTCTGAAAACTGTGTTGACTGTTACTGTTACTACTGTGACTGAGTTTGCCTATCCTATTGTTGTTGTTGCTATTGAATCATAGGTGTATCTAATTCTTGGTATTTTGAAGTTCTTTTGTAGAGAAAGATCTTGACTTTAATCTTTTTTGTGGCCAATGTGTAATATCTATTTGACTTGCCACAATTCTTAAAAATGTATCACCATAAAATAATTTACTCTACAAGTTTAAAATATGATAAACAAAAATATCATACTAGTTCACTTGTATATGGTTAATCAATGCATATGTAGCATAAAGACAGTATCTAGCAACCTTTGCTCCATGACCAAACCTTTGAAACATTGAAGCATGCAATATCTTTGCAATAAAATGTGCTTGGCTATTTAAATCATTTAATAACCTTAGTTGATTGTTGGTAGTCAGATCTTTGGCTAAACTTTTAATGTCCCATCCCAATTAATAGAATTGTTTTCTTTCTGATAATTTAACTCCAATTTTCAATCCAAGTACTTGATAAAGTATTTCTAGAGTTAAATATATATCTAATTCTTATATATTTGAAATAGGAATATCATCTTCTACTGTTAAGTTTGAGAAAAAGCAACTTACAATTTCTGGTATAATAAGATGGCCTGGTTATTGTGGAAGTAGAGTCAATAAGCCTTGAATTTCAAACATTTCTCGTATGTTTGTCATCCCTTCAAACTTAACTAGTCTTGAATATAAAACTATAAAAGTTTTATATGTTTGAAATTTTTCATAATAGGATCTATTTTTGAACCATAATAATGTATTTTCTTCCAAATTCTGTTCAGGATTAGGTATTTTCCTGTCATGATTTTCTAACCTAGGACTTGTTTCTATATTATTAGTAGCATCTTCATATTCAGATCTTTTAAAACTAGAGAAGTTTCTATCAAAACTTGTAAAAATGTCTGAACTATCTAGTATGGTCATATGAATAATATTTTGAGCTGCCTTTGTTTGATCTTCTTCAAATATATCATCAACTAATATTTCTATATCATTATCAATAATCAATGTGGTATGCTCTATATCAGCAATATGTATTTCTATAAGTGATCTATTAAACAACTATCTCTGTATAAAAGAATATTCTATATCTGTTTGTGTAATAGAATCATTCTAAAATTCTGAAATTTCTATAAAGGAGACATCATCAATATCATATTCTATTTGTAATTGTATATTCTACTGATTATATACAGTTATCAATAAATATACTATATACTATAACAAACATAACCAGATGTATAAAATGTAGTATAAGCAACTGTACCAAAAATTAAAAGTCTCTAATTGAGATACAATAAGAGGAAAAATATCTATACATTTCTCTTCAGATGAAATATCTTCAAAATTCATAGACTTAGTGCCTATGTTATTAAAAATGTCATCATAATTGATATCATCTATATTATCAAAATTTCCTACATTTTCTATTTCTGTAGGAAAAGAATGTTGTCTTGCAACATGATGTGAAAAATTATCCATTGTATTGAAAGTAACATTATAAACTCATTGACACAATATCTTAAAGTGTATGCTTGTAATCTTATATTGGTCACATCTACTGGGATTCCTAAAACAAAATTTTGTCTAGCTTGAGCAATGGAACATAGTTTTCCATTTTTCAAAGATTCTTCTCTTTGCTACAATATACCTTGTACACCTGCAATTAGTCCAAAATATTCTATTGTCTTCTTTTTCTGACTGTATGTCTATAGTGTCTCAAGTTGTTCAGGGGGTTCTAATGTTTGCTTTATTTCTCCTGTTAAAGGAACCTATAGTCTTGATGGTCCTTCACTAGGTAACCTAAGTTGTAACAATGGAATATAGAGTTTCAAGCTCTCAACCTCAACCATTTTTAGCTAATAAAGTCTTTGTCCTTCACTTCGGATGCCCATTTTCCAAATGTTAATTCTTTGTTTAGTAATAAATTTTTGTATTTCGTTTAAAACAGTCAAAGGAAAATAATGTTGGGAATACAAAGATTCTAATTCCCTGTTGGCATTTTCTATCATGGGTCCTCATTTCTTTCTGTAATAAGTTATAGACTGTATTGATTTTTTAGGTACTTGTCTAGAACTGGTAACTACCTTAGGGTTAGGTTGTAATGTTCTTTTCCATATTTGTAACATGAAAAGTTTGATATGTTTTAGTCTGAACTGTGTCTCAGCATAGTTTCTAATAAATTTCCAACAGAAATTTTTCTCGTCTTGAACAGTTTTTCGAATTTCATGTAGTACTACATTTGAAAAAGTATACCTCGAGTAAATTTTGTTGATCTCACTTTCTATTTTTTGCAGTTCCATCTGTATTTTCTGCACTTTTGTCATTCTACCACGTCCTCTTATATATTTTTAAGTTCAAATAGTTTTTTCATTTTTAAAGTATATGGCGTACTTAAACTGGGTTGCCAAGCCCCAAATTTTTCATTTTTAAAGCATATGGCGTACTTAAACTAGGATACCAAGCCCCAATAGATTTGAATCTCTCTTCTTCTTTTTTTAAGTTAAATACAGAAATAAGTAGTAGATTTAACAATTTAGACTTTCAAACTTTTATTTCATTCAGTTTACAAAACAAAATTCATAGAGATATACCTTCAGGTAACTTAAAAGAATTCAATAATGAGTACTTGAACTTAAGAAAATAAATACATTACATTATGTGTAAAGAATAGATAGTAACAAAAAAATAACAAAGATTATATGCATAGATTATGGTAGAATTGTTATAACACTTGTAAAATAAACTAAGCTTGAGTCCATTACCCCCCCTTTTTTTTTAATATATATATATATTATTTTTATCATTATCTTATGTATTACCTCCCACAATATCATCTTTTTACGTGATCATAATCCCTTGCTTAAGGGAAAGATAACTAGTTACTCAATAATAAGTGACAACAAGTAAATTTTTATTTTAAATAGAATTTGAATTACTTGTAAAATGAATTTTCAGTTAGCACATCCTAAACTAGTTGGTTCAAGTGACTAGGGTTTAAGATCCCCCAACGAACTTAATTACTCAAGTAATTGCAAACAAATAATAAAATAAGACAGTAAATTAAATAAAAGACAATTGCAAGACTTAATTTTTCAAATAGTATGTTAATAACTTTCCTTTAATAAACGATATATATTTTCTATGTATTTTCCAATTAAAATCTCTATAGTGGCATATACATAAGTAACAAAAATATAGTTGGTACTCATATTGAATTAAATGAACTTTCCTTAAGTAACCTTTTTTGAATTTTTCTTAAATAAATTGACTTCAATAAATATCAGAATTTCATAAATTCTTAACTACCAGTAAACAATAATTCTAAAAATAGATATCTTAAGCTTTTTTTTTAAATATAAAGAAATTAAATTCTAAACTCCTTTGTAACAAATCAAAATACTATGTAATGAATAGGACAATTTAAACATCATATAACCTACAAATACCAAGTTTTAATTGTAATTTTTGAAAAGGTATTCTTATCTAAGGGTTTTGTAAATAGATCTGCTAATTGTTCTATGGTTGGAACAAAATTTAATATTATTTTTCCTTTTATCACATTATCCTTTAGAAAATGATGTCGAACTTCTATATGTTTAACTCGTGAGTGTAAAACACAATTTTTAGACAAACTTATTACAAAACTACTATCACAGAAAATCTTAGTTGGTTCATAGGCTAAATTAAAATATTTTAAAGTTTCTCTGATCTACAAGATCTGAGCATAGCAAGGCGCAGCAGTTATATATTCAGCTTTTGTTGTAGGTAATGCTACATAATTTTGCTTTCTACTAAACCATGACACTAAAGAATTTCCTAATAATTGATAAGTACCACTAGTGCTTTTCTTTCAGATTTACATCCTATGAAATCAGCATCACTATAACCTATTAAATTTTAAAAACTATGTTTAAAGTAAAACAATCCGAAATTGATGGTTCCTAATAGATATTTAAAAATTCATTTAATAGGAAGTAGGTGTGATTCTTTAGGATTAGATTGATATCTAGCACAAGTACACACATTAAACATAATATCTAGTCGTCTAGATGTTAAATAAGGTAATGAACCAATCATACTTCTATATTGTTTTATATCTACAGTTTTTTTAGAGTCATCTTTATCCAACTTAGTGATAGTACTCATTGGTGTATTTTTTGTTTTAGTGTTGTCTAATCTAAACCTCTTTAATAAATCTCAAGTATATTTTTCTTGTGAAATAAAAGTACCATGTTCTAACTACTTAATTTGTAAGCCTAGAAAAAATGATAGTTCACCCATAATACTCATTTCAAATTGATTAGTCATGTCATTCGAAAAAGACTCAACTAATTTTTCATTTGTTGCTCCAAATATAATGTCATCTACATATATTTGAACTACCAATATATCTTTTTCGACCTTCTTAATAAAAAGAGTGTGATCTGCCTTTCCCATAGAATACCCTTTTTCTATAACAAATTTAGATAATCTCTCATACCAAGACCTAGGGGCTTGTTTAAGGCCATATAGTGCCTTTTTAAGCTTGTAAACATACTTGGGATATTTTGAATCTTCAAAACCTAGAGGTTGTTTTACATAAACTTCTTCTTTTATATATCCATTTAAAAAAGTAGTCTTAACATCGATTTGATATAATTTGAAATCCATGTAACAAGCATATGCTAACAAAATTAGTATTGATTCTAGTCTACCAACAGGAGTAAATGTTTCATCATAGTCAATTCCTTCCTCTTGCTTGTAAACTTGAGCAACTAACCTAGCTTTATTTTTAACTATATGTCCATCTTGATCTACTTTGTTTCTAAATACCCACTTTGTTCCTATTATGGACTGATTTTCAAGGGGTGGAACTAGATATCATACCTCATTTCTTATAAATTGATTTAGCTCATCTTGCATAGTTAAATACCAAAATTCATCTTCTAAAGCATCTTCAATTTTCTTTAGTTCTAGTAACGAAACAAATGAATAAGCGCCACAAATGTTGACTACTGATGGCCTAGTCCTAATTCCTTGATTGGGATTGACTATTATCTAATCAATAGGATTAAGATGAAGCATAATGCCAATTTCTATGTTGTTCCACATTTTCTATATGTATGAGATTATTTTCTTCTAAATCTTCATCATTTAAGTTTATATTTCTTATTCCGTTAGATAATCTCTCAATTTCTCTGTCAACATCATTTGATACCATTTCTAGGAGAATTCCTAAATCAAAGTTTTCAGCATGTCTAACATCCAAATGAGAATTTTCATGAAATTTCACATGTAGGGTTTCCTCAATGGTTTTTGTTGATTTGTTATAAACTCTATATGCCTTACTTCTAATGGAATAACCAATAAAAATACCCTCATCTGATTTGGCTCTAAATTTATCTCTACGTTCCTTAGTGTTCAAAATAAAACACTTACAGCCAAAAGGTTTTAAATAACTTATTTTGGGAACCCTTGTAGGATCGTATCGCTACACAAGAGGGGGGTGAATTGTGTTTTTCAATATTTTCGAATATAATTGAAACTTTAAAACTCAAAAACAAGTCGAGACATTGTTTTCATAAAATCATTTTTATTCAAAGTTTCAATTACAATATACAATTCAATTCTCCTCAGAAATTGTAGATGCAATTATATATCGATATCAGCTTTCATCTATACAATTTCATAACTACAAATAGAGAAAACTAATTTGCGGAATTTAAAACATTTCTCCCTATTTGAGATCTTTCTTCTTCTTCTTCTTTCTTCTTCAGTAATTCTTTAGTGACGAATATCTTGTCTTCTTATGCTTCACCGAATTTGCTTTCTTCTTATACTTCAAATCTTCAGTGACGAAAATCTTACCTTTTTATGTTTCACTGAATTTGCTTTCTTCCACCTGAGAGTTTTTCCCTGAAGAGATGTTTTTGATCCTTGAAAATATTTTTCATTTGATGTGCAGGGATAGTTTGATCCTTGAAAAGATTTTTCGTTTTGTGTGCAAGGATAGTTTGATCAACGAGAACTCTATGCCTTTTATACTGTATCTTCATTTCATGCATATCCTCCACGTTTAATCACTACCAGTTTTCCACTTCTTCACGTTTTTTCTTTTTCCTTCATCGAAACACACACGTTCTGACCCACGTTTACATTTCGAATTTTCTTTAATCATCAGTCTTGGATCTCTGAAAAATTTCCTGCAAAATAAACTTTCTCGTCCAAAAGTTTTTCATCAGTGTAATAGGAAGTCGTTACTTTAATGTTAACTAAACGAGTAACACAAGTAGATATTAACTTAACATTTCTAACTTAACGAGTTCCTCATGTGCCATTTCATGTGGCAAGTACTGTAGCTAACTCAACGAACTATCTCCGTGGTGTTACAATAACTCAACGAACCAGTAATATACAAATGTTTTTATATTAAGAATTTTACCACATGCAAAAATAAGATATCATGCTTTTCAATAAAAACACACGTTAACTTAACATTTAGTTAAATGAGAAATTAATGCAATGAAACAACTAGTTATTAACTTAGTATAATTTAAGATCCAATACAGACAAGTATTTATGTCAATAAGCTTTTTCTGTATTAATTGATGATTTTCATTTCTTTTCACAAGCAATAGTAATTGAGCAAATATGATTATTTTCATTCAGCACACATCATCAAAACAAAATACTCAACAATCTCCCCCTTTTTGATGATGATAAAACCATATTAAATCAATTATGAAATATGTTTAACTCAACAAAGCACCTTCGTTGGGTTAACTTTTCATTCAACAAATAAGTTTGTTGACTTAAGTTTACTTAAGCTTATTTCTATTGTTTGTGTAAATTTCACCTCTCAGAACTAAAACTTTCAGATGTCAATAATTATATAAGTATCAGTTTTCTAATTATCATATGTCAGATTACAATAACCATTTAAATATCATCTTTCTTTATAATATATGCAATTAAAATCATAATCATCTTTTTATAATATTTCTCCCCCTTTTGTCATTAATCAAAAAGATAATTACAAAGAATATATATATAGTAAGAGATATATTTACAACAACTCTTTCTGTAAACAATAATAAGAATAGAATACATTTACAGAAACAAATGTATTATTCAATGAATCAAACAAGGAATACAAACATTACATTTTGTATTCAGAAACAAACAAAAACAGTTATCAACCCCTCCTAAGTATATCACTTATAGCATTACATATTTTATCTCCTAGATGCCTAATATCATTTCTGATGTCGTTAAGCACTACATCTAAGTCAGGAGGTAGCTGGGTTTGATGTTCTGCTTGAACTAAATAACTTTGTTGTTGTTGTTGTATATGGTTTGTACAATCAGGTTGTTGTTATTGTTGTCGTTGAGGTTTATGCATGAGCTGGAATCATTGCAAATCTTTTACACTAAATGCTCTCATGCCTTTAGTTTCAAAGGGCCAGTCAGATAAATTCAATTGGCTTGCAAGGATTCTACATACAACATCACCATAAAATAACTTTGAACTCATATGCTGTAGTTGAGAAATAAAAACATCAAACCAATTGATTTGAATTCTATTCAGCAGGCCATATGTTGCATATAAACAACTTCTGCTAACTTCCAAATTGTGTCCAAATCTCTGAAATAAATTTGCATTCAATATATTTGCAATGAACATTGCCTCTGCATTCATATTTTCCATTAATCTCATTTCAGAATATACATCTGGAATTTTTGATAAAGACTGAATGTTCCATTCCAGTTGTCTAATCATGTCAAATCTGTTTGTAACAACAACACCTTCATTCTTTAATCCCAAAACTTCAAAAATTAACTTAGGAGACAATGTGAACTCCTATTGATTTATTTGAGTTTTCAGTATGTTGTCATTCTTGACCAGATTGCTATAAAAAGTTGCAATAAGCTCTTTGTATTGCTTCCATTTCATTCCAATTGGCAAGAATTGAATGAGGCCTTGAAACTCAATTAGATCTCTTATTACCATCAAATTTCTGAATTTTATTGGACGAGCATGCAGAATCTGACATGTAATCAGATTATAGTATTTCTACAATGCTTCTTCAGATCTAAAATGAATTGAATTACCTTGAATTTGTAATACTATACAGAAAAAAGGTGATACCTGAAGCTGTGATTCTGAATTTATTTCATCTTCAAGAATCTCTTCTACAAAATGAATGTCATTTTGTTCCTCTGTCAAAATATTATCTTGAAGCTGCTCAGGTAAGCTTGATTCTTCAACTTCAACAGTGTAAGGAACATTTTCAATATGCCCAACATTCATCTGTTCAATCTCTATAGAATCTTCAGAGTTCAATATTTTCACAAATTCTATAGCCGATGTATCTGTCTGAAATTGTTCATTTTGTTCAACAGATATTTCCATTAAGACATGTTGTGAATTCTCTAACTCTGCTTCTATAGATTTTGAAGAAGGCTGGTTAACTTTTAGCTCTTCTGGAGTCTTAACATTTTCAATACTCTACTCTAGACAATTCAGCCTGTGAACTAGTTACTCCCTCAACATTTTCAATTATATCTGCAATAACTTGTTCAATGTCAGGTGCTTGATGCTTTGATTTTCTATTTCTACATCATCAAGAGTTGTACTAATAGAAAAACTTGAGCTCATATTTGACTTGTATTTCTTCTCAAGCTTTCTAGTAAGGGAAAATAAAGTCTCATTATCTTCATCAGTTTCAGTATGTTTGGAACTGATGAGTTTATCAGATGCACAATAAGGTATAATGTCTAGACATACATTGTCCTTTGGAAATAAATTTTCATTTGATTTTCCTTTTTCAATAGACTTTGTATCCTTAGACATAATTTTTCTGACTTTCCTTCTACTATAACATTTCTATTTCTCCTCTTTAAGTATTGCTGTTTTCTTTTCAAATTGCTCCATAAAAGTTTTCTACTTTAGTTCTTCAAAGGCACTTTCTATTGCTATAGCCTTTCGAAGACTGTTTGGTTACCCAGCACGACACTAGAAAACTTGTTCGGATCTCCAGCAATGCACTAGAAAAACTTGGATTTGTTAACTTCTATTTTTACTTAGTTAATTTATCTTTATACCTATTCTTCGTCTTTTTTTAGAAGTAAACAAACAACCTTTCACACAAATTAGATTTTAATTCCAATTTGTATTTTAACTGCAAGTGCATAGTGTCTACTGTATTAGTGTGCAAATACAGGTCGATCCCACAGGGAATTGCTTAAGAATTGAGAACTATTCCATTTTGTACAATCAAATTTATATATTCAATAAACTCTCCGTTGAATTACAGTTAACTCAACGGACAAAGTTCGTTGAGTTATGGCTAACTCAACGGACTAACCTAATGGACTTAAGTTAACTATACGAGCCTGTCGTTCCAATTTAATACTACTATTTACAAAGGAATTCGGCCAACCATTGGGCGGTTCCACAGATTGTAAATAACATCAATTAAGCTCTTTAATGTTAGTAAACACTAGATTTATCATTAAGCATACTAACATTCAGATAATTCAAACAGTAACCATTAAAATCTTTAAGTCTTTTGAACGAACCAATTTCAGTAAACTTTAAAACTAAAATAAACATAAAACAATCACAACACTGACAAAGATAACATTACTCCCAATACAACACAAACAACACAACACTCAAATACAAAATACAAACACAGATAAATTGTTTTTGATATTTTCATTTTAATATGAACATGGAAATGGGCGAAAGGTGAAATGTAAAGTAATCTCAGTGGATAGTAAATACTTTCGTCACTACATGTGACGCGATTACACCACTGAAAATTAAACCACTTACAATTCTGTCTCCTCTCCTTATAGAATCACGAGTCCAGAATTGCAAAATGATCTCCTCTTCAGCATACAAGCATCAACCTGAAACCAAAGCTAGAAGCTTTATGATCTCCTGAGATATGAGTCGACGCTTGGTGAAAATGGCTTCCCTTCCCGCAACGCGATCACTCCTCACAGTGGTTGTCAAGAATTGTGTTTGGCTCGGAATCGACCTGACATTAGGAAAGTATTCTCATAGACCTCCGATGGTTGGTGATTATGGTGGTGGTGATGATGGTTGGTGTAGTACTTCAAAGAATTGCCGACACTAATCCTCCTCTACACACACTGGCCACACCCATCGATCACACCCTTTACTTCTTTTTCTTCTTTTCTTTTATATTTCATCAGTGGTAACTGCAGATGCTTGAATGGTCGGTTGGATTTCCTTCATTCATATCAACGACGATGATTTCTTCTCTCTACACGATACATGCGGTCATGGTTTTTCCTTCCAACTGTCTTGTTTCTGGAACCGCTATAGTGGCATATTAGAAAATAAATAGTCCGTGGAGTTATAGATGACTCAACAGACTTGCTTCATTGATTTAACTATAAAACACGTGCATAAATTTAACTATCCAATGCTCAAGTGCATTTCGGATACTTACAAACTTAACAATCTGATGCCTAGATGCATTACGGATAGTTACAGATAACTCACCAAAAATCCACTTAAGTAAATCTACCAGATCTTGATATGTGTCAGTAGCAGTTTAATAATAAAAGAAACATTTTGGAGAGTTACTAGTCTAACTATCCGATGCCTAGATGCATTTCGAATAGCTAGAGATAACTCACCAAAAATTCACTTAAGTCATGCATTATGGTTTCGACACGTGTACTTTAGGAAATAATAAAATATTCTTTTAAAACATAACTATTTGGTAATTTAAATATAGCTATCCGATACATGTTCGGTATGTTAAACATAACTTTCCAAAATATCAGAAAATTTGGATACTTAAAGATTTCACAGCTTGCAACTTACTAATAGTTCAAAAATGTACTAAATTAACATTAATTCCCCAAAATTAAGTAGATTCTTTAATTAAAGCTTATAACAGTGCAATTATAACATAATGGTTTAATTCTCATATTATAAGCTAAATATTATGCAATTAACCATCATTTAACCGTTAATATTATGCCTTTTTTCATTCTAAACACTTCCCCCAAACCTAAATTTTGCCAATCTCTTAGCAAATTAATATCTAATTAATGGGTCATTCTAAAAGTGCTAGAATTAATTCTTCCCCTTTTTTTTTCTGTTCAGTATAAGAACTAGTATTATTATATAGATATTCTGTATGTTTCAGTAATATTGTTTTCTCCTCTTCAACCTACAAATATACTTAGAATATATGCAAATTACATACAAAGTATATCATAATCACATAGGTGTTAATTATATTATCATTTGTTCTTCTTTTCATCATCTGTCATCCTGAATTTTCCAATAAGATTTCTAGAAGAAATTTCAACAACATACGAATCAAAGTACAATCCAATTCAATCTGATTAAGACAAGTAGAATAAAGAATTGTATCTCCATTAAACAACTTCAAAAGTCAATTCTAGATTCATTTTTCAGTAATTCTAGATAACAAAAAATATACTCAAATCATAAGATATCTGTATTTCACAAAACACTTGTATCTTTTCAGAATAGTATATGTATTTTTGTACTTTAAAAGTTAATTTGACAAGCTTGAATCATACAAGAGCTTTCTAATGTACCCATGTAATGAGCTTTCAGTCAACAATCCCAGATCTGATCAGGATCTTAGGTTGCCAGATTTCAAGAGTCCGTTTTCAAGTCAACAATCCTTACATACCTATCTGCTCAAGTACGAAAGGCTCGTGATCAAACAAGTCAATAAACTCTCAAAAAAAAAAAAATTTCATAGTATAAAACAAAAACATTAATCACATACTGTATATGTACATATTTCATTAATATAGATGTAGTAAACACCAATCTCATATAGTCCTACTTCTATCATTTAAATCCATAACAATAAACTCATACTTTTTCTATAGTTTAATAAGATCTACACATAAATCATTCTACAAGTTTAATCAGTCAAATTAAATGTATCTTTAATCATATGTGTTTCATTTAATCTAGAATTCATATTTCCTCTCCTTTAGGACTTCAGATAATTTTTTCATTAAGCATTCTGATTTCATTTTAAAATCGTGAAACTGTTAAACTCATAAAATTCAAAAAAAACATAAGATACTATATCTACATTTGCATAAATAGTAAATTCTATAGCATATTATATAGCCTTCTAAATATGACATTCAAGTAGTTACAGTTTATAAAAATTTTACAATCTCAATTATCGGATAGTTACAGCAATTTCATAAAAATTTTCAATTTCCACAAAACTTTGCAGTACCATTTTAATTCCTTTAGTTAACAAACTTACATGGCTATTACTTTAATTACCTCCCCCCCATACCTACATTTTGTATTATCCTCAATGTAAAAGATTTGACAATAAATACAGTAATTGTAGCAGGCATGAATATAGTTTCGTTGATTTAGCACCTAACTCAACAAATGAGTTTAAATCTAAATTTAGGATAAGTAATCAGTTACATACATTGTTTCGTTTGTATCTCCTTCTACATATTCTGATTTTTGATTCTGAAAAACTTTTCATTCACAGATAAAAGCAGAATATATAACAAAATAACATTTAACAGATATTGATAAATTAGTGTCTTGTGTTGAACCTAGGCTCCTACACCTTTGGTGGCTCACAAGCAAGCCAGTTGGTTTCCCAATATAGATACTAACAAACTGGATTGATATTTTATTTTTGTTTTCTTTTATAACTTAAAATGAAAACTAACATTTTTTCTTTTCTTTTTTTTTTCTAAAAATAAATGCAGAATACACACAACATTAAACACACAACATCACAGCTTAAGAACATGATTGAAAATTAGAAACAACTAGAATAAACGTGTCAGTCCAAGCAAACTTTTTAGGCATAATTCTTCTTGCTATTAATTCTGTTTTAATGTCATTCTTGTTCCTTCTTAATTTGTAAACTTGTAATATATTATCAATGCTAAATACAAGTCTATTACCATTAATGAAATGAAATGCAGAAAGGGATCCTTTTCGGTTCCAGCATAATGTAGCAGTTTCTATTTCTACATCTATTTCAATATATTCCTCTTCCCACTTCCATTCATTTATGTCTTTCATAATCCATATTTGAAATTTCATCAACTCATCCCACCATCTTATCAGACATAAAGTATGATCATCATATTCATTATACCACATTCCTATTTAAATTTTATCAAATTTTGCGATTGGTGGTTTAGCTATTTCTCTCGGTATAGGTAAAATTTCTATATATTCATCATAACTGTCTATGCTCACTATGTATAAATCAGATCTAAATGCAACTGATATGTCTGTGACAAGATATATATATCCATCAAGTATGATATGCATGCTGTTAATTAATGATTTCTGTCCTAGATATATCATAGTATTTTCAGTCCAAGATCTATTCAGAAAATTATACACACTCAAGCATAAATCTTCATCCCAATTTCCTGTAGGTCTCCAATAATATAATTTTTCAGGAATGGTAGAATTTTTATCAGAAAATATTAAAGTTGACCCACAATTTACAGTTGGTACTTCATATTTATTAGGTCTTCTTATATTCCATTCTTCTCTTGTTATAGGATTTCTTATCAAAATATCGGGTAATAGACTTGCATACCTTGGTCCGGTTCTGTATATGATTAATCCTTCATCCATCCCCATAACATGATCTATTCCTTCTAATGTATTGGGTGGAATTCCAGTAGTTTCTTCCATATTCAGATATTCATGGGTAATTGAACTACGATTAAATGACTTCCATATGAATCCATCTTTAATCTTAGTCATTTTTGTAGCTTGTAGTCCCTGAAAATATTTTTCTCCAACACAGTCTTTAATTTCCTTTGATACACAACACAGCTTGCATAGATCTTTAGCTGACAAGTTACTCAGTACTTCCCCTAGTGCATTCAACGGTAATTGCATCAATTCCATTTGTTGATTCTATATAACACAAACAAAAATTTTAGCAGAGACAAAAATTAACATAACTACTGCACACCCTCGTGGAGTTAGGGCATAACTCAATAGACTAAGTTCGTTGAGTTAAGGACTAACTCTACGATACTATTAACTATAAATAAACATACATATACAGATAGTTGCTTTAGTTATACTATTTCATTCAGCTATCCTCCCAGAAGAAGTATCAATTTCATTAACAGTTCTATTGACTGGGTTAGGTATTGCTTGTATTGGCAATCCTCCAGTGGGTCTAACTTCCATTGATTCCTTTTGTCTAAGTGGTATATTTCTATTCTGATTTTGAATTGCAGCATTTTCAAATACAAAATCCAAACGATTGTTTAATTGTTGGATTATCTTTTCTAATTTCTCTATTCTAGATCCTTGTTCAAGTAATGCTTCATAACTTATATTCTTCTCATTTACATTTTCTCCTCCTTGGAAATTATTGTTTCGCCAAGATAAATTCGGGTGATTTCTCTAATTAGGATTATAAGAATTTTCAAAGTTATCTTTTTGGTTTTTAGCATAAATAATATCTAAATCATTAATGTTTGCATTCTTTTCTACTAGCTTTTGATTTAATGATAACTCTTCTATTTTCTTTGTTAATTCAGTTAATTTCACTTCAAGCATAGTACTTGAATCTATTTCATGCATTCCTCTTGGCAATATTCTTTTATCTGAAGTAGCTTCAGCTGAGTTTTCGCACTGTGCAATTCGTTTTGCAAAGTTTTCTAAATATGCCCATGCTTCTTCACTATATAGTTTCAGAAATCTATTTTGACAAGTAGATTCTAATAAAGATTTCGTTAAAACATATATGCCTTCATAAATTATACCTATTAATTGTGCTTTACTCATTGCATGATGTGGACATTGAGTTAGTAAATCTTTAAATCTTTCAAAATATTTCCAGAATGATTCACCCTATTTTTGGCTACACATTAATATTTATTTTTTCTTTTTAATCATTTGATGTGTTGGATAATATTTTTCCAGAAAAACAGAGCAAAATTCAGTCCATGCAGAAATTGAATCAGGTGACAAAGTATATAACCATCTCTTAGCTGTGTCTTTTAAAGCAAAAGGGATATATCTAAGTTTAATAGCATCTATACTCATGTTCGGCATTTTCATCATTTGACAAACTTCATTAAATTCTCTAAGGAAATAATAGGCATCCTCTCTTTCTAAACCATGAAAATGTGGCAATTGACTAATATAATTAGATTTCAGTTCAAACCTCTCTCCCTCAAATTTTAGAAATCAAATACATGAAGGTTCATCAACTAATTCAGGAGACAGAATTTCTCCTAATGGTTTTTCTACTGGAGCAGCCATCTCTACGTTCTCTTTTAAAGAAAGGTTACCTACACCCTAAAGAATTTCGTTAAAGTCCAATTCAGAAAATGTTTCAGTATGCCTCTGTGTTGAATATTCCTAGGTAGGTGTTCTTACTAATCGTTTAGTGCTTAGAGAATGAGTCCATGTGCTCATAAATAAACAGTAGAAGATTAATTACATACTAGTCTGAAGCTTTCCATTCAGTAAATATTTGTTGATGGATGAAGTCGAATCAGCTGCTTCTCCTTCCAGTTCCCCCAACACTTTTCTTCTTACTTTTAAAAGTGTTGGTAACTCATAAATAACATTCTATTTTATATATATAATGCACATCCATAAAGTGAATAAATCTTGTTGCAAGAACGTGTCTTGCAATGTGCATTGTGGTTCCTATTTTTATGGGTACGTGTACCACTACTAATTTCAAATTTTGGTAACCACTAAGCCGACAAAGTTTCGTTCGTGGTTAAAAGAATAACTGTTCTGCTTAATCCACGAACTAACCTCATTGAGTTACAGATAACTCAATGGAACAAAGTCGGTTACTATTGCTAACTCCACGGACTAACCTCGTTGAGTTACAAATAACTCAACGAAGTGACCTTATATTATATTACTGACCTCGTGGAGTTAAGTTTAACTCAACGAACTTACTTCGTTGAGTTAACACTTAGCAACTTCTAAGTTTACTCTTCGTAAGTACCTCTTTATTTTTTTCTCTACATTCTGCTAACTGAAATAAAGTTAAATCTATGTCATTAATGCATCATTCTAATCAAAATTCGTTTAAATTTGAACATTATATAAATATTTAACTTGTAGGTCATTTTATGTTATGCAAGATTTACATTTTACCTTGCAACATGTAGAAATTTTCAAGCATTTATCCTGTTATTCAGCAAATTGTAAATCTGTTAAACATTCATTCATAATGTTCCACAAATTATATAACATTCAATATATTCCATTCATTCCACATTCAAAACACACTTGAAAAGTCTATTTGAAAAACATATATTCATTAATATGAATCAATTATAGTACAATCAAATCAGATATTTTTCATACAATTATATACAAGTAAACGAACAATACAATTAGCCTCTATTCCTATGTTCATCTACTTCCTTTTGGAGTTTTTCTAATTGTTGCTCTAATTGATTAATTCTTTCTACAACTCTTGTAATGTCTCCAGAAGGTACAGCAATCTCTGCAGCTACAAAATTTCTGTACTCTTTCATTGAAATGGTTCTTGATTTGATCCTTTTTGATGCCCATTTAGTGAAATTGATATAATCCACCATCAGTAGTGGAATCAAATCTCCATAAAACAATTTCTTCTTTACTGTTCTTAGCTTGGAGACAAAAACTGCAAACCAATTTATTTGAATTTTATTTACAACTGCAAACGTGGCCCATTTGACAAATTGACTCAGTTCTATGTCATGGCCTTGTCGTTGATAGACATTCTTAATCAAAATGTTGGCTATCATGTGTGCTTTACCATTTAAATACTTCAGTCTATTTAATAAAGGCACACCAGGATTGATACCCAAACTGTCCTTAATTTCTTGTTTTGTCCATTCAACGACAGTTGTACTTTCCAAAATTTCTTGTCCTTCATTTTTTAACCTAAAAATGTTGTAGAGAAGCTCAGGTGTTATCTGTACATCCGCTTCCTCCACGTTGGAAATTAATTTTCCTTCTTCTTCTCTTAAATTAGCATAAAAGCAAGGCACTAGATTCTCATATACTGCATGCCCTCTTTCTTGAGAAATAAAATTCAGTAGACCTTGGCATTCTAATAATTCTTTGATTTCTTGCATTACATCCCAATTTACTAGTCTACTATATATAATATCATAACCCCTAATTTTTGGTCTTTATGATAAGCTTTCTGCCTCCAAAAATGTACTTCATTTAGAATTGTTGCTTCAGTCGGGTCAGGAATGTGACTTTGTTGTTCTAGAGGGGTTTGTTCTTGATCTTCCTCTTCCATATGCTGAACTTGAATATGTTCTGCAGATTCCTGAATTTTTGCTTCTGCTTCTGTTTGTGGTGGAGAGCCGGTAGAACTCTCCACTCTGTTTTGAATTCTTTCCATAAATTGCTGAAAAGTTTCTTGCTCTTCAGTAGAATCTGCAAAGTCATTTTTGTCCAAATGGCTTCATTCAACTTCTTCTTCATTTTCTATTCTTTCTTCTTCCTCTTGACTACCAATCTGCTTTGTCACTGTTCTTTCTAATTCTATGGCAGATTGGGATGGAGTCACGGGCAATTCAGTTTCTGCCCTAATTTCTGTTTCTTCTTCTTGTACAGGCTGTAGACTAATTTCAGCCTGTTTTTCTTCTTCTCTTTGCTCTTGCTGCTGCTGCTCCTACTCCTCCTCAGAATCGGATAGCAGGTTTATAAAAATTGGCTCCACAGGCCCTGTTGATATTGGTACTTCAGATTTAATCTCCTTTTGACATTCAGGCACTATCTCTTTTCCTTTCCTTCGTGTGATTAATTGTGCCTGGTCTTCCTCTTCTTCATTTGAGATTAAATCTAAAAACAAAGGCTCTACACGCCTTTGAGCCATAGGTACTGGCTCTTCCTGTTTAATTTTTTCAATAATTGCTAGTCTTAAAGGACCAGCTTCAGCTTCTTTTCTTGCAACAAATCTGACAGCCATTCTAGTAGTAGCTTCTTGATGCTATTCCACTTTAATTTTATATTGGGCTTGCAATTTTTCTATAGCCCTCCTATGGCGTAGTGCATCAAACACCAGATGTACTTTGGCTACTACTAAATCTTTTTGTTCTCCTTGGTTCCTTCCAACTTGAACTAGTCCTTGAAATTCTTTTAATTCTTCTTCAGTCGAAGGCCCCAACATTGCTGCTCATGCCAACAGCTTAAATGGTGGAACTGAAGGTCCTAGCTGCTGTTCCTCAAGAACAGGTCTTTTAGCAGTCGGCTCCTCCTATTCTTCCTCTACTTGTTGCTACCGCCTTATTGCACCCCTTGCACGACCAGCAATGCGCTTCTTGAACCATAATCTGGCTTTGTGCTGGATTAGCTCTAGGGCTACTTCATTGTTTGGCCTGATTTTTCTTTCTTTGCTTAAAGCAATTTCTGTTGCTACTCTGATTTTTGTTTCTACTATTTAGGGTATTTGTATACCCAAATCAACCAAAAATTTCCTCAAGTTGAAGAGTTCTGATTCTACCTTTTGTAACTCTTTTTCTCTTATCGTGTTCCGAATCTTCTGTCGCGTGTGCCAGTCCTCTAACTCTTTCAGAAATTATGCTATGTCCACTGCATCTTCCTAGAACTCAAGTGTCATCTTCCTCATCGTGGAGTTACACAATAGCACAAAATCGCTCTGATTTCTACTATTCTAAATTCTAAATGGTTTGCCGAATAATACCCCCAAAACCTTAGGTTTTAGTTTAAATAAGCCCTAAGTTTAAGCAGGTAATCGGGTTATTTCCCAAACCAACTATTGCTCTCTCATCCGCGGTCTTAGCTATAGTACTCCGTTGAGTTATAGTTAACTCAACGGAATAAGCTCGTTGACTAACTCAAGACTTAACGGAGTAAGTTCGTTGAGTTAAGCGTAACTCAACGGACTTCTCGTACAAATAGATATAATAAATAAAATAAAATAAGAATACTTAAGATAATAGTTTTTCTGTTTTTTATCGGTTTAACCGATACTATGTTTCAGTTAGACCTAATTTTTTTACTAATTGAATCAATACTATGTTTCGATAAAAACAAAAAAAAAAAATTTTTACTAAAAATTAATATAGATATTTTTATGTTCTGGTCATATGATGGATCTGGTCGGTTAATCTGCAACGATTTTTATATTTTATATATATATATATATATTTATATGTAAATATAAAATAAAAACTAATTTCTTACTAAGTAAAGCTCGAGTAGTCCTCTACTTTGACTTCTTCTATAATTCCAAAAGAACTTTTTGGTATTTTCAAACTAGGTTTAAGTCTTTGTCCATTTACTTAAAATATATTTTGATTTTTAGGATTTTCACTATGTAAGGATAAATATTTTGAACTATGTAAGGTCTTGCCCATCTAGATCTTAATTTTTTTAGATGGTTATGGAGTCTAGCCATATAAAGATATACTTCTTCTCCTATTTCAAAACTTTTTGGAATAATTTTCCTATCATTCCAAAATTTCATTTTCTCTTTTTCTCTTATAGTCTTCGAATAATCTTCATTTCTAAATTCTTCTAATTCAATTAATTGCATTTTCCTATTTTTAGAAGCTTGATTTAAATTAGTGTTCAAAGTTTTTAATGCCCAATAAGATTTATGTTCTATTTCATCTAGTAAATGACAACTTTTTCCATAAACTAGCCTAAAATGTGACATACCTAAGCTTCTCTTATAAGCAGTTCTATAAGCCCAAAGTGCATCTATCAATCTATTAGCCTAATCTGTTCTAGTAGGATTTACTACTTTTTCTAAGATTAACTTAATTTGTTTGTTTGCACTTTCTACTTGTCCACTTGTTTGCGGATGATATGATGTTGCAATTTTGTGGTTTACTCCATATTTCTTCATTAAGGCTTCAAAACTTATATTACAGAAATGAGTTCCTCTATCACTGATAATAGCTTTAGGTATTCCAAATCTCGCAAATATATTGGTTCTTATAAATTGTATTACCACTTTGTTGTCATTAGTTTTTGTAGGAATAGCTTCTATCCATTTAGATACATAATCCACCCCCAACAATATGTAATTAAATTGATTAGACATAGGAAATGGACCCATAAAATCTATTCCCCACACATCAAAGATTTCAACCTCAACAATAGGATTAAGAGGCATCATATTCCTCTTTGATATTCTTCCTATTTGTTGACATCTTAAACAATTTAAGCAATATTTATGAGCATCTTTGAATAGTGTTGGCCAATAAAATTTACATTGTAGAATTTTTGCAGCAGTTTTCCCTGAACCAAAATGCCCTCCACAAGCTTGGTCATGACAGAAAGACAATATGCCCGGATATTTAGTTTTTGGAACACACCTCCTTAAAACCAGATGATGACATTTCTTAAATAAGTATGAGTCTTCCCAATAGTAATATTTTACTCTTGAGAAAAACAATTTCTTATCCTGTCTATTCCAATCCTTAGGTGTTAAACCAGTAACTAAGTAATTAACTATGTCTACATACCAAGGTATTGTATTGATGGTCATTAATTGTTCATCAGGAAAATTATCCTTAATTTCAATATTTGATTTTTCTATTTGTAATCTTGATAAATGATCTGCTACTACATTCTCACAACCTTTTTTATCTTTAATTTCTAGATCAAATTCTTGTAATAATAATATCCATCGGATCAATCTAGGCTTAGTTTCTTTTTTTGCTATTAGATGTTTTAAAGCTAAATGATCCGTGTATACTATTACTTTAGCTCCAATCAGATATGATCTAAACTTTTTTAAGGAAAACACAACAGCTAATAGTTCTTTTTCAGTAGTTGTGTAATTAACTTGAGCATCATTTAAGGTTTTGCTTACATAATGAATCACTCTAGGAGATTTTTCTATCTTCTGTCCCAACACTGCTCCTACAGCAAAATCAGATGCATCACACATTAATTCAAATGGATGGCTCCAATCAAGTGCTTGAATTATAGGAGTTGAAATTAAGCTAGTTTTAAGTCTGAAAAATGCTTCCTTGCAATTTTTATCAAAGTTAAATGGAACATCTTTTAATAGATTAGTTAAAGGTCTAGCTATTTTGCTAAAGTCTTTAATAAATCTTCTATAAAAACCAGCATGTCCTAGAAATGATCTAATATCTTTTACTGATTTAGGTTTTGGTAGATTAGAAATTACTTCTATTTTAGCTTTATCTATTTCCAACCCTTTCTTAGAAACAACATGCCCTAAGACTATTCCTTGTTTAACCATGAAGTGACATTTTTCCCAATTTAAAACCAGATTTTTTTCCACATAGCATTTTAATATTAGGTCTAAATTTTTTAAACAAACTTCATATGAGTTGCCATATACAGTAAAATCATCCATAAATATTTTTAAAAAATCTTTAGTCATTGTAGTAAATATGCCTTGCATACACCTTTGAAAGGTGGCTAGTGCATTGCATAATTCGAATGGCATTCTCTTAAAAGCATAAGTTCTATTAGGATAGGTGAAAGTTGTTTTCTCTTGATCCTCTAATGCTATTGGAATTTGATTATAACCTGAATACCCGTCTAGGAAACAAAAATATTCTTGCCCTACTAATCTTTCCAGCATTTGATCTATAAAAGGTAAGGGAAAATGATCTTTCCTAGTCACAACATTCAGCTTTCTATAGTCTATACATACTCTCTAGCCTGATTGAATTCTAATAGGTATCAAGTCTTGACTTTCATTCCTAATAACTGTTAATCCTGATTTCTTGGGAACAACATGGATTGGACTAACTCATGAGCTATCAGAAATCGGATAAAGTATGTCATTATCTAACCATTTTACCATTTCCTTCCTAACTACTTCTTTAAGGTTTGGATTTAATCTCCTCTCAGGAATTCTAACAGGTTTAGCATTCTCTTCTAAATATATGTGGTGATAGCATAAAGTTGAACTTAATCCTTTTATATCAGTCATAGTCCATCCTATTGCTTCTTTATAACTTTTCACTACATCTATTAATTTAGCTATTTGATCCTCTTTTAAATCTGAAGTAATAATGATTTGACTGGTTCGTTTCTCTTCCAGAAATATATAGGTTAATTCAGGAGGTAAATGTTTTAATTCTAAATGTTGCCCATCAGAAGCTAGAGCTCCTAATTGAATGTCATCATTTTCTAAATTAATTTCTTCCAAATCTCCTTCTATATTTATGCTTTCACTTTCCTCTAAAGTTTTAGAATTGATTTGACTATTTAATTCTTCTTGAATCACATCATTTAACATATCTCCTTCATCCTCTAAAAAGTCTATAGTATGTAAGGACATTTCTAACTCCTCAAACCTTTCTGGTTTGAAAATATTTAGTTGAGTATCCTCATTGCCATATGATAACTTCATTACTCTAGTTTTATAATTTATAACAGCCCCTGATGTTGCTAAAAATGGTCTTCCCAAAATTAAAGATGTATCACTATTTTTATACTTAATTTGTTGGGAATCCAAAATTATAATATCAATAGGATATATAAAGTTTTTTATTTTAATTAAAACATCCTCTATTTTTCCTCTAGGGTATCTTATACTTCTATCAGCCAATTGAATAACCGTACTAGTAGGAGTTAAGCCTTCTAATCCTAAGGATGCAAATATATCACTTGGTATAACATTTATACCTGCACCTAAGTCTATTAAGATTCTTTTTAGAATGGTATTTCCTATGGTGTATGATATAACAGGGATTCCAGGATCAGATAACTTTTTAGGAATTTGTGGTAGAAATAGGTAACTACTTTGCTCAGCTAAAAAGACCTTCCTAAGAACTTTTCGCTCTCTTTTCTTAGTACACCAATCCTTTAGAAATTTAGCATAAGGTGGCATTTTCTACAATAGATCTAACAAAGGTATGTTAATGTTTGGATTTTTATTTAGAAGTTTTAAATTTAATAACTGCAAGTGCACAGCGTCCAATGAAGTACGTCGACATGTACGGGTCGAACCATAGAGAAATGAGGATAATCTAGGATTCTAATTACAAGAATATGGTAAGCAAATACTTTCCAAATATAGATTAGACTACAAAAAAAGTAAGTCCACGGATTTTTAATTTATCTGCCAATCAACAGATTAGACTGAAAATTTAATCTCAATCAGATCTGTTAATGTGGACTTCAGATAAAAATTTTCACACTTAAAAACGCACGAATGATATGACTGAAAATTCGGGGATTGAAAATGATGCATAAAATTAGAAACTTTTGCGTGTTAACAATAGTATATTAAAAACCTTATAAATCCCAACTTACTCAACTAAAAATTACAAAATCAAATGTGTTGAAAAATAGACAGAATTTAGATATTAATGAAATATTTATTTGAATTTTTATGCGATCTGAGTTGTGAGAAAAACATGTTACAATCACGATAAAAGAGTCTCAGACCAAATTCTGTGCTCGATAGAGTTATAGCTTCAAAATGGCAACAAATCTTCTCGTGTTGCTATGAAATTCTAGAGAATCATAGAATACTTATAATAGCACGATTAAGATTTTTTTCAGAATTTTCAGTTAAACAGAATCGCTCCAGAACGCATATGAACTCTCGGAATAAAAATAGATAAAAAAAAACTGCAAATCTGCAAACAACATGCACAACCTTCAACGAATTCTATGTTGTTTCATGCATAACAGAATGCAATATCTGGATTTCAACATCAACAAACAACAATATATGAATATATATCAATAACAACACCTGTTTTTATGATTTTCAGATGCAAAGAACAATGATTCACGGATTCAAAAAGGAACAAACAAACAACAACGAATCTGTTTTCTACTTTTACCCTATTACAATGAAAACTAAGAACATAAATAACTACCTACGTGAAACATGATAAAAAGTGATACATCTGAAGCCAAGGAAGAGGGGAAAGGGGAGAAACGATTTGTGGAACCTCACAAATGAAGAAGAGAACCCTTGTAGTGGTGGACATCCCTCCTCCAAGATGTGGGATGAAGGCTTTCACGTTGGAGATGACTTGTGGAATGAAGATGATGAGATCCGAGTTGAAGAGATGTGGTGGAATGACCGACATTCTCCTTCCTTGCTTCAAGATGTGGAGCTCCAAGAGGGGGTGACGACTGGTGGTGTTGGAGGTGGAAAACAAAAGAGTCCAAGAGCCCAGACCTAGACGTGCATCACTCTCTTTTATATAGAGAGTTTCCAAGTTTGGAGATCCATCTTTGATTCAATGATTGGGATTAAATCCCACTTGATTTTCTTTCTCCAATCTTCAATTTCTATCATCTTCTATTGAATTATAAACTTTTCACAACAATAAATACATCAAAATATCAAGTCATCCATAAAATTCATAAATGATGCATGTTTGAAATAATTTCCTACTTTTAACTATATAAAATATAGGATTGGTTCTTATTGGTTAAATAATGAAATAAATGCATAATATGACTTTAATAAATCTCATGTAAATCTATTTAACCAATAAGATCCTATAAAAATAAGCAACATTTTAATCCAAACAGTTAACTTGTACTTTTTCAAAAATTTCTCTAATTTTTTCTTGTTTTTCAGGTATTGTTTGTTGTAATCTTTCAGGATAGAGTGTTAAAGATTGTGATTTAAAAGATTCTTTTTCTTTCATTTGATTTGTTTGATTATTTTTAGCTTCATTAGCAGATTCAGATTGTTCTTCAATGATTTCTAGATTCTCAGCTATTACATTTTCATTATCATTTTGATTTTTACTCTTATCCACCTTCATATTATTTTCATTTTGAGTTCTTGGTGGTATATCAGTTCCAGATCTTAATGTTACACATACATCTTCTAGATTTTCATTACTATCATGATGTTTTTGTATATCATTTTCGTGATTATGATCTTCAATTGTTTTTAGTTTTAAAGTGCATTCTTTAAATTCTCTTGCATTAATATTTTCCTTTTGCTGTATATTTTACAAACTATGTAGATCTATAACATTATAATTTTCATTGTCTTGATGCATAACTTGTATTTTCATTGTATATTCGTCCAATGCTTTTAGTTTTCTTTCCAGATCATCTAATCTCATTGCATTCAATTTTTGATCAATTTTCATTATGGTTTTTTCAATTTCATAAATTATATCCATTTTAGGTTCTAAATATGCTTCCTTATAGTTTAATTGGTTTACTTCTTGTTGCTGACACATAAAGTATTCTAGTTTGTCCAGATTTTGCTCTATACTATGCTCTAGTCTGTCATACCTATCCTAAACTTCAGTGTCTCTCAACATATTACACATTTTATATTGACCATCAGTTGGGTAAACTATAGGATTCTCATACTCGGCTCTATTATATTGAGGATAATTCATTTGTTGTTCATGGGATCTAGGCATCTGCAAACGTCTCAAATTCACATATGCTAACTACAGGTTTCAGAAATCTTTGAGCATAACCATATGTCATATTCTCAATTACAGAAGAAAACACACAACACTCTGGCTATTAAAACGAAACAGCTCTAATAGTTGCTTATATTAATTCCTTGGCAACGGCACCATAAAACTTGTTTGGTTACCTAGCACGACACCAGAAAACTTGTTTGGATCTCCAGCAATGCACCAAAAAAACTTGGATTTGTTAACTTCTATTTTTACTTAGTTAATTTATCTTTATGCCTATTCTTCTTCTTTTTTTAGAAGTAAGCAAACAACCTTTCACACAAATTAGATTTTAATTCTAATTTATATTTTAACTGCAAGTGCACAGTGTCTACTATATTAGTGTGCAAGTATGGGTCGATCCCATAGGGAATTGCTTAAGAATTGAGAGCTGTTCCGTTTTGAACAATCAAATTTATATATTCAATAAGCTCTCCGTTGAATTACAGTTAATTCAACGGACAAAGTTCGTTGAGTTATGGCTAACTCAACAGACTAACCTCGGGGACTTAAGTTAACTCCACGAGCCTATCGTTCCAATTTAATACTGCTATTTACAGAGGAATTCGGCCAACCATTAGGCGATTCCACAGATTGTAAATAACATCAATTAAGCTCTTTAATGTTAGTAAACACTAGATTTATCATTAAGCATACTAACATTCAGATAATTCAAACAGTAACTATTAAAATCTTTAAGTCTTTTGTACGAACCAATTTTAGTAAACTATAAAACTAAAACAAACATAAAACAATCACAACACTGACAAAGATAACATTAATCACGATACAACACAAACAACACAACACTCAAATACAAAATACAAACACAGATAAATTGTTTTTGATATTTTCGTTTTAATATGAACATGGAAATGGGCGAAAGGTGAAATGTAAAGTAATCTCAGTCGATAGTAAATACTTACGTCACTACATGCGATGCGATTACACCACTGAAAATTAAACCACTTACAATTCTGTCTCCTCTCCCTATAGAATCATGAGTCCAGAATTGCAAAATGAACTCTTCTTTAGCATACAGGCATCAACCCGAAACCAAGGCTAGAAGTTTTACGATCTCCTAAGATATGAGTCGGCACTTGGTGAAAATGGCTTCCCTTCCCACGACGCAATCACTCCTCACAGTGGTTGTCAGGCACTATGTTTGGCTCAGAATTGACCCGACATCAAGAAAGTATTCTCACAGACCTCTGATGGTTGGTGATTATGGTTGTGGTGATGATGGTTGGTTTGGTACTTTAGAGAATTGTCGACGCTAATCCTCCTCTACAAACACTGGCCACACCCATCGATCACACCCTTTACTTCTTTTTCTTCTTTTCTTTTATATTTCTTCAATGGTAGCTGTAGATGCTTGAATGGTCGGTTGGATTTCCTTCATTCATATCAATGACGATGATTTCTTCTCTCTACGCGATACGTGCGATCGTGGCTTTTCCTTCCAACTGTCTTGTTTCTGCAACCATTACAGTGGCATATTAGAAAATAAATAGTCTGTGGAGTTATAGATAACTCAACAGACTTGCTTCGTTGATTTAACTATAAAACACGTACATAAATTTAACTATCCGATGCTCAGGTGCATTTCGGATACTTACAAACCTAACTATCCGATGCCTAGATGCATTTCGGATAATTACAGATAACTCACCGAAAATCCACTTAAATAAATCTACCAGATCTCGACACATGTCAGCAGTAGTTTAATAATAAAAGAAATATTTTGGAGAGTTACAGGTCTAACTATCCGATGCCCAGATGCATTTCGAATAGTTAGAGATAACTCACCGAAAATTCACTTAAGTCATGCATTATGGTTTCGACACGTGTACTTCAGGAAATAATAAAATATTCTTTTAAAACATAACTATTCGGTAATTTAAACATAACTATCTGATACATGTTCGGTATGTTAAACATAACTGTTTGAAATATCAGAAAATTCGGATACTTAAGGATTTCACAGCCTGCAACTTACCGATAGTTCAAAAATGTACTAAATTAACATTAATTCCCCAAAATTAAGCAGATTCTTTAATTAAAGCTTATAACAGTGCAATTATAACATAATGGTTTAATTCTCATATTATAAGCTAAATATTATGCAATTAACCATCATTTAACCCTTAATATTATGCACTTTTTCATTCTAAACAAAGACTTTCAACTATTCTTTTATCAACAGCAATATTTGATTCTAATTGTTTTGAATATAAAAGAGTAGGGATAGCTAATTCATGCTCTTCCTCAAATGGTTGTAGTCTTGTACCATTTATTGGTATTTGAGGAGTTCTAGTTGAAGAACCTACACCTTTTTCCAAATATTTTGCATACTGTTTCAAAAATACAATCTCAACACATTTCATTCTGTATTCTTTATCAAATTTACTTCGAATACCCATGTACGTAATATTTGCATCAGTATGTTGAAGTTCTTATCTAACTTCATCTAGTATTTCTTTAGAAAAGAAGTAATCTCTATAAATTTCTACTAACCTTTTGTCTACTCAAAATATTTTCTTGAACCAAGTGCGTGGAACTTCATCATTTTCTATTTCTTTTCCTTTTGCATCTCCTCTACTTTTGCCTTTTCCTCTGCCACGACCTTTGTAGAACTTGGAGACCATCATCGCAGGTTGTAACAGCAACAAGCGAGAAATAGTTTCTTGACAAAGTTTACAAATAACCTAAGTGCCCGTGTAATAAGTGTTTAAATAGGGTTTTAGGCGAATAACTCAACCTGAAGAGAAGTCGGGTTTAGATATTAAATAAATATTGAATAAAGTTTATTCAATCAAGGTGCCCGAAATATTCAAGTATAACTCGTTGAGTTAACTAACCTAACAAGTAAAACACTGTCTAGAGGCATTTTTACATGTTACCTTATCTAACATAACGTTTAGTTAGTACACTTAAAACAATTTTTGGATGCTTCCAAATGAAACGTTCCGAACACATCACAATAGCTACACCTTATTATTTTCTTGAGAACATTGTAAACTATTCTAACATTCCTGTCCTTTGAATCTAAAATAGTTTGTTTGTCTTTTTAAATTATTTCATCAAGATTTTAAGAGGACATTAATTCAGATTAACCAAGATTTGTATTCTGAATTATATTAATCTATTTTTGGACATTGTTAATCCTCACCCTACAAATATACTTCTTATATATTCAATAACATACAAAATATACTTGTATAACAATAGATGTTAAGTATAACTACACTTTTAAATTTTCTTTTTAGAAACTTCCATTATTCTGACTTCATCAAAAATGATTTCCAGAATCAATTCCTACTGTATATGAATCAAAACACAACTTTGAACTCTATATGATTAATTCAAGGAGAATAAAAGAATGTATCTCAAATAAACGTTTTCAAAAGTACTAATGTTGATTCAATAAATCAATAGTCATATTGGTAGAAACTATATGCGATTCAAAGATATCTGTAATTAATGAAACAACTTTTTCTTTTCAAAATAGTAAATATTGATAATTTTCTTTAAAAGTTAATTTGAAAAGCTTGAATCATACAAGAGCTTTCTAATGTACCCATGCAATGAGTTTTCAGACAACAATTCCAGATCTGATCAAGACCTTAGGTTGCCAGATTTAAAGAATCTTTTTTCAGGACAACAATCCTTACATACTTATCTATTCAAGTACAAAAGGCTCGTGATCAAACTGATCAATAAACTCTCAAAGATTTTCACTTTGTAAGCACTTTTCATTTTAAGCATAGTATATATGTATTCCATTAATACAGATGCAATAAAACACAAATCTCATACAATTTTTACTTCTATGATTTTATTGAGAATATGAATCAGTTTCAGTAAGCTTATACTTTTGATTAACAGTTTAAGATGAGTTACATATAACTTATTCTACAAGTTTAATCAATTAAGTCAAATTTATGCATGATCATACGCACTTTCCTTGATTCAAGGAAAACACTTAATGAAAATTTCAGAATGTCAGAAGTATTTAATGTTTTTCATTTACACTTCCACTTAAAATCGTAAAAACCATTAAAATTGATAAACTACTTAAAATCAATAAGATACTACTATGATTTTACAATAAATACATAGTAGCTTAAGCAGCAGTTTAGATATTACTTTAGATATTTATGATAAGTATATAATATCTATGAGGTGAACAACATCATCAATACTATTTATCTTTTTATGTGGAGTTTAAGCATTTTACACATCACATAGCCTACAAATACCCAAATTTGATCTAATGTTGTAGAATGTATTTTCGTCTAGAGGTTTTGTAAATATATCAGCTAATTGATTTTTACTAGACACAAATTCTAATTCAATTTTTCCTTTAATTACGTTATCTCTTAGAAAATGATGTCTAACCTCTATATGCTTTCCTCTTGAATGTAATACAGGATTTTTGGAAAGATTTATTGCAGAACTATGTCACAATAAATCTCAGCTGTATCATAAGATAATCCAAAATCTTCTAAAGTTTGCCTTATCCACAGAATCTAAGTGCAACAACAACATATTCAGCTTCTGTAGTAGAAAGTGCTACATAGTTTTGCTTTTTACTAAATCATGACACCAAATTATTTCTCAATAATTGACATGTGCCACTAGTACTCTTTCTATCAGATTTAGATCCTACATAATCAGCATCAATATATCCTATAAGATCTATTGAACTATCTTTAGAATAATATAGTCTGAAATTTTTAGTTCCTTGTATATATCTAAATATTCTTTTAACTACAATTGAGTGTGATTCTTTAGGATTAGATTGAAATCTAGCACAAACACACACAGGAAACATAATATCAGGTCTACTGGCAGTCAAATAAAGTAAAGAACCAATCATACTTCTGTATTTTCTTTGATCTATTGATTTTCCTATGTCATCAATATCTAACTTTAAAGAAATACTCATAGGAGTTCCTCGAATCCTTGTATCATTAAAATTAAATTTCTTAAGCATTTCATCTGCATATTTTTATCAATAATTTTGCATACATTATCTTTAAACACCACATAATAGCCATTTTCAATTAGTTTTGTAACTCTCAGGAAATTAAATCCTAGGTTTTCTACATATAGTACATTCGAAATAACACAAGTCGAAGTTATTTGAACATTACCCATACCTATAATTTTATCTTTGCTTTTGTTTCCAAATGTTACACTTCCATTCATGGTATTTGTAAAATTTTGTAGTAGACTTTTCTGTCCGGTCATGTGACTTGATGCTCCACTATTGAAGATCCATTTTGATGTTGTTTCCTCCTGCAAAATAAATTAAGAAAAACTTTTTCTTGGTACCCAATGTTGTTGAGGACCAAGTTCATTAAACGCATATTTCTTCTTTTCGTTTAAAAATAGTTTAACATTATCATTTACATTCTTATTAGTTGTAAGTACTATAGACTTATCATTTGCATCATACTTACTTATAGAATTATTGCTCTTATAATCATTCTTTTTGTTTTTAGGTGTAGTATAATCAAGACCAAACTGATTTTTATAAGATGTTAATTTATTTTGGTCATGCTCATACATTTCAATAAGTTCATACCAAGATTTTGTACTTTTATTTAAATTTTCAATATATACAAAATCTTTTTCTACACAAAAATTTTTAGATAAAGAACATGTAGAATGAGTAATTGGTCTAACACTAGTGTTTTGAATTACATGCTCGGGTTTCTGAATTTCCAATTTACTACAATTGTCTGAAATTTTAGAAACATTAGTAATTGAATTTCCAGAACAAGAAACAAGATTTTTAGAAACATTTATAATCATGTTAGAAGTATATTTTGACAAATCACATTGATTTATATTATTACTACATGATTCATCCATTGGAGTACCTACTTCTACATATTTATTACCTTGTTTCATGATAAAAGGAATTTTAGTCTTGGATTTACTTGAACTACAACTAACAAATCCTTTATTGGCTTGAGATTCAGAATATTCAGGATAATCAAATCCTAAGCCAAATTTATATGACACTGTAGGGGTACTAGTTAGTTTGTCTAACTTAGTTTGACTTAAATTCCATTTTTCAATGGTAGAATTTAAATCTAGCTCTCTTAGTTTTAATTTATCTATCTCTAATTCAAATTCATTTATATTGTTTCTCAACATTTCATTTTCAGATTCTATCTTTAATTTTTCAGCATTTGTATTCTGTATTTGTTCATGCAAGACACATTCATTAAATCTAAATTTATGCAAATCTCTAGCATGATTTTCATTATCATATTTAAACTTTTCTAAAGTAGTTGATAGGAAACAATTTTCTTCTTCCGCAATGGATAAAGAGTTTCTAATATTCTTATTTTCCAGTTTACAAACTTTAAGTTTTTATAATAATGCATGATAAGCACATAATAATTCATCAAAGTTAAAATCTGAATGACTTTCAGGATCAGATATTACCTCAGACTCATCTGCCATGAAGCACACATGAGCAACATCTTCTAACTCTTGTTCTCCTTCTGAATGTGAAGATTTTAATGATGATTCCTCAAATTCAGACTCTTCAGACGTGTCATCCCAATGACCTTCAAAGCCTTTTTCTTGTAAAACTTTTTCTGAGTTTTCTGAGTCGTCTTCTTCTTATTTGTCCTACTTTGCTTTTCATTTTTCCTTATAGGACAATCTGGAGAAAGATGTCTAAGTTTCTTGTAGTTGTAACATACATACTTTTGGATCGTTGTATCACAAGAGAGGGGTGAATTATATCTTTAGTAATTAATATTATCAGCAGATAAAACAAGAGCACAAAACACTCGTAAACAAAATTCTATTTTTTATAAACTTTAAAGAAAGAATTTACAATTTCTTTTCAGCCCAATTCCCTTCTTGTTGGTTTTGATACAGTAAAGTTCAATATACAATTCAAATAGAAAATGAAGTCCTTATTCTAAGCTAGTTTCAAATTGTATAAAACTTGATCTTTATGCACGTAGCTCCTTTTCCATCTTTTTGCTCAACTTTTGTATCTCTTCTTCTCCAATTGTCGAATTTCTAGACTTCTTTCATTTGCAGCTCATTTTTCTAAAATTATTTGGAATTATGAACTTCTTCTGATGTTGGAGAATTATTCTAGATATGAATATGAAAGAATATTCAAACTTGATATTTGAGATTGAGATGATTGTAATGCAGCTCGTACTCTCTATTTATAGTAGTCGAATTATGACTTCATATTCAACATGTTCAACCACTTAATCCATAATCCATGTACTAATTTCAAATTCAAATTTTTCCATGATTTCCACTATCTTTTTGAATTTCTACTATGTCCACTTTCTATTTTGAATTTTCACTTTCTCCACTATCATTTTGAATTTCCATGATTTCATATTGTAGATCCACTAAAACTTTATCATCCTAGAGATTTGTAGAATATCTTCTAAGTCTTCATTTTAGTCGAACACTTATCCTTTAAGTCCTGTAAAAACTCAAACACTTATTTGTAACTCTTCGAGTTCTTGCACCTACAAAATATGTGATTGAACAAAGAAAACTTATTTGTTCATTAGTCATTTTATAAAACTCAAACAGTTATCTATCCATGTGTATAAAAACTCGAACAGTTATCTAACTCTTTGATTTTCATTAACAAACGCACATGGAAAAACATGTGAAAACTTAAAACATTAAAAACACATGTGTAGATAACTTAACTATACGAGTTTTAAAACATTAAAAACACATGTGCAAATAACTTAACTATACAAGTTTTTTTAACATAACTCTTTGACTAAATCGAAACATTTTCCGATAACTTATCAACATTTAATTACGAGACTATTATACTTAGATATATTATTTAAACTTATTTATAAACTTTAATAAAGCATTCATCATCAAAACAAAATTCCTAACATTAGGTGAAGTATATAACTGTATATCAAGTACATAAGTTTATGGTCATAAATGTTATATAGTTAACTTTACATACAATCGTAAACTTATCTGTTTTATAACACTGGTTTAAAACTTTAGAATTTATCTAAGTATATAATTTTATGGAGACTCGTAAAGTTATAAGGATAACTTTACAAACATTCGTAAGGTTATGAAGTTGCATATATACATATATATAAATTATGAATCTTAAGCTCGTAAAGTTATGACTTTAACATTACGGATCTTCGTAAACTTATGATATATAGAATCCGTAAAGTTATAAGGATAACTTGACGAACCTCCATAAGGTTATTTCTTAAGGGATTTATAAAGTTATAAGTCTAGTATACGTAGTTTGTCAAAAATAAACAATTGTGCTTTACGCGTGTCAACTTGTAAGAGTCTATAAAGTTATGGGAATAAGTTTATGGATGTTCGTAATGTTCTGCTATGCATAAGCTCGTAAAGTTATAGGCATAACTTTACGAAGGGCCATAATGTTTTCACTTTGATAAATTAGTAATTATTACATTTTTATTTAATCAAAGTTTGTTGCAAGATTATTTATTTTGTAGATGACACATGGCACACATGTACTCACATACGTTCTACCATATTTCTAAAGACTTGATCAAATATTTATAGATGGCAATCAAAGATCGATTTGACAAAGTTAATATTGAAGATCATGATTCGAAAAAGTCTAGAAATTGAATAGGTCCATTGAGTAAAGCTTAACTCAACAAAGTAAGTCTGTTTTGTTATAGTTAAGTCTATGAGGTAGGTCCATTGAGTTATAGTTAAGTCCACGGAGTAAGTCCATTGAGTTTCACTAACTCCACAAAAAAGTTATTTCTCTACGATTCACAAGTAAGCAGTTGCAGGAAATTTGAAAGAGAAAGAACGTGTATGCAGGATCATGTGTAATCAGTTAGAGTTTCTCAAGTAATATAAATTGAGTAAAATCAAAGTTAGAAGTGAGTTCTTTTCGGTAATAACTCTAGAGAGAAAAATTCTTAAAAGTCTTGAAGATTCTTGGAGAACAAGAGCTAAAAGTCATCCGAAGGAACTCCATAGCAACAAAGCTAGTACTTAAAGATTTAAGTGTTGTTGTATTTACAAGAGGAAAGTTTTTATTATGTTTATGCTTTCATGATTAATTCCTCTTTGCATTACATTATAAATTTAAAAAGAGAATCTATCCACAAGGGGTGTTGTGGAAGAAACTCTAAAAGGTGTTCTTTTAGAAGAGTTTCCTGTAACTTTACAGGAGTTTGTAAAGTTCTACAGATAGCTATACAAGGGTTCTTATAGTTAGCATGGTAACTATGCAAGGGTTCATACAATTTGAGAGAGAACTTGATGAAGGATTGATGCCTTGTCAAGTTGAATTTGCTTTGAGTAAAGCTATAGTACACTAGGTTTTGAGTGAACCAAAATGTTGAGTATTTTGTTTTGATGATGTATGCTGAATGAAAATAATCATATTTGCTCAATTACTATTGCTTGTGAAAAGAAATGAAAATCATCAATTAATACAGAAAAAGCTTACTAACATAAATACTTGTCTGTATTGGATCTGAAATTATACTAAGTTAATAACTAGTCATTTCATTGCATTAATTTCTCATTTAACAAAATGTTAAGTTAACGTGTGTTTTTATTGAAAAGCATGATATGTTTTAAAATTATATCTTTTGTATCATAAACAGTGCACGTTAAGATAACTCGTTAAGTTAGAGTATTATTTGTATAGAGGTCGCGTGAGAACTCGTTAAGTTAGAGGCTTAAAGGTTAAAATAGGTCACGTAAGAACTCGTTAAGTTAGTGAGTAAAAGAAGAGACGAACTTGTTAAGTTAGTGTTATACACGTGGTGAAATTATAAGTTACGAATGTTATATTGTATCACGTGAGGTGCACATGTTTAACTCGTTAAGTTAGCATAACTAAACGTGTTGAGTTGCTATATTGAACACTAAGGCAATGCGTTAGGTTAGCGTTATAAACTTAAGTTGTTATTTTTGCACGTGGTAAAATTCTTAATATAAAAACATTTGTATATTACTAGTTCGTTGAGTTATCATAACACAATAGAGATGGTTCATTGAGTTAGCGTAACACTACGGAGAGAGTTCGTTGAGTTAGCTACAGTACTTGTCATGTGAAATGGCACATGAGGAACTCATTAAGTTAGAAATGTTAAGTTAATATCTACTTGTGTTACTCGTTTAATTAACATTAAAGTAATGACTTCTTATTACACTGATGAAAATTTTTGGACGAGAAAGTTTATTTTGCAGAAAATTTTTCAGAGATCCAAGACTAATGATAAAAGAAAATTTGAAATGTAAACGTGGGTCAAAACGTGTGTGTTTCGATGAAGGAAAAAGAAAAGACGTGGAGAAGTGGAAAATTGGTAGTGATTAAACGTGGAGGATATGCATGAAATGAAGATACAATATAAAAGGCATAGACTTCTTGTTGATCAAACCATCCTTGCACACAAAACGAAAAATCTTTTCAAGGATCAAACTATCCCTACACATCAAACGAAAAATCTTTTTAGGAATCAAAAACACCTCTTCGGGGAAAAACTCTCAAGTGGAAGAAAGTAAATTCAGTGAAGCATAAAAAGGTAAGATTTTCGTCACTGAAGATTTGAAGTATCAGAAGAAAGCAAATTCAGTGAAGCATAAAAAGACAAGATATTTGTCTCTAAAGAATTGTTGAAGAAGAAAGAAGAAGAAGAAGAAGAAAGATCTCAAACAAGGAGAAATGTTTTAAATTCCACAAATTAGTTTTCTCTGTTTGTAGTTATGAAATTGTATAGATGAAACATGGTATCGATATATAATTGCATCTACAATTTCTGAGGAGAATTGAATTGTATATTATAATTGAAACCTTGAATAAAAATGATTTTATGAAAACAGTGTCTTGACTTGTTTTTGAGTTTTAAAGTTTCAATTATATTCGAAAATATTGAAAACCACAATTCACCCCCCTCTTGTGTAGTCATATGATCCTACAAAAAAACTCTTAAGGATAGTAAATTCTTGAGTAGGGACTCAACAAGTGGACGTACCTTGGTTGAGGGGAACCACTATAAATTGTCTATGTTATTTAATCTCTGTTTAATTTTCGCATTTACTAGATTTAAAAAGGGACCAAAAATACTACAAAATCTGTAGTATACTTAATTCAACCCCTCTTAAGTATAAACCTTTCCTAACAAAACACTAACTCAATAAGTTACTCACATGACCTATAATGTGACATTGTATTAACTTAACGAGTTATTACTGTGCACTATACATAATACAAATTTATTAAATTAAAACATATCATGTTTAATAATATAAAACATACGTTGACTTAACAACAAATTATATGGAAAGTTAGTATAACTCAACTAGTTATATAACTTAACATAATTTTAGATTCATTACAAACAAGTATATAATTTTAAACTTTTTCTATATAAATCTATGTTCTTAATTTACTTTCTTATAAAACAAAATTAATTGATTAAATATGATTACTTAATGTTTTGCGCACATCATCAAAATATAATTCTTAACAATCATGCTCTAATTGTTTGCTATGACAATATGTCTGATTCTATCCATTGCCTCCATGTTGGTGTTCCATGGTAAAATCCAACACATTGAAGTATTACTAGCTTGAGTAGTGATTTAGGCATGTCATGTTTTATCAAAGTTCTAGCTAGTGGACTTGTTTACCAAAGTTCTACTTAAGTCTCATCCTAGAAGCTACAAGACAAACTTTCTCTCTATTCTACGTCATGAAGTTTAAGGGGATGTGTGAAAGTCATTTTTATTAATCATTGTATTTACTTAGACAATTGGTGTTTCCTCTCCTTATTATTAAGGAAATAGTAATTGTTTTGTTGTGAAAAGTTAAATCATAAACTTGTCTATTAGGCGATGCTAGAAAACTTGTTTGATTTGTTTTTATGCTTATATTAATAAATTCTTTTAGAAGTAAACAAACAACCTTTCACACAAATTAGATATTAAATCCAATTTGTATTTTAACTACAAGTGCACAATGTATATTGTATTTGTGTACAAGTATAGGTCGATCCCACAAAGATTGAGTAAGAATTGTGTACTATTTTTATTTTTATATTGGAGTTTATATGTGTTCAGTTAAGCACTTCACTCCTAATTGAATTTTATCATGTTCTATAGATGGTGGTTCAGCTATATCACTAGGTATAGGTAATATTTCTATAAAGTCATTATCATAACTATCTATGCTTACTATATATAAATCAGATCTAAATGCAACTGATATATCTGTGACTAGATATATATATCTATCAAGTATGACATGTATGTTGTTAATTAATTCTTTTTGTCCTAGATATATCATAGTGTTTTCAATCCAAGATCTAGTTAGAAAATTATACACACTTAAGCATAAATCCTCATCGCAATTTCCAGTTGGTCTCCAGTAATACAATTTTTCAGGAATGGTCAAATTTTTATTAGAAAATGTTAACATTGACCAACAATTTTCAGTTGGTACATCAAATCTATTAGGCCTTCCTATATTCCATTCTTTTCTAGTGATAGGATTTCTAATCAAAATATCACGTAACATAATTGCATACCTTGGTTTGGTTCTGTAAATAATTAATCATTCATCTATCCCCACAATATGATCTATTCCTTCTAATGTATTGGGTGGAATTCTAGCAGTTTCTTCCATATTTAGATATTCATATGTATTTAGAATTTAGCAGTTTCTTCTAATGTATTTGGTTTGGTTCTGTTAAATTTTCAGACAGTTAAACTTTCAAATAGTTAATGTTTTGATTTAGTCAAAGAGTTATGTTAAAAACTCGTATAGTTAAATTATCTACACGTGTGTTTTTAATATTTTAAGTTGTCACATGTTTTTCATGTGCGTTTGGTAATGAAAATTGAAGAGTTAGATAATTGTTCGAGTTTTCATACGCATAGATAGATAACTGTTCGAGTTTTATAAAATGACTAACGAACAGATAAGTTTTCTTTGTTTAGTCATGTGTTTTGCAGGTGCAAAAACTTGAAGAGTTACAGATAAGTGTTTGAGTTTTTATAGGACTTAAAAGATAAGTGCTTGACTAAAGTGGTGACTTAGAGGATATTCTACAAATCTCCAAGAAGATAAAGTTTCGATGAATCTACGAGCGGAAATTGTAGAAATTCAAAAAGATAGTGGAAATTGTGGATAATTTGAATTCGAAATTAGTACGTAGATTATGGATTAAGTGGATGAACATGCTGAACATGAAGTTAGAGTTCGACTACTAAAAATATAGGGTACGAGCTACATTACGATGATCCCGATCCCAATCCCTAATCACAAATTAAAAGATCAAGTCTGAATATTCAATCCCAATCTTAAATATCAAATCTAAATATTCAACTCCATATCAAATCCAAAAAAATTCTCCAACATCAGAAGAAGTTCGAAATTCCAAGCAATTTCAAAAAAGGAGCTGCAAATGCAAGAAGTCTGAAAATTTGACAATTGGAGAAGAGATATAGAAGCTGAACAAAAAGAAGGAAAAGGAGCTATGTGCATAAAGATCAGGTTTCATATAATTCAAAATTAGCTTTGAATAAGGACTTCATTTTCTATTTGAATTGTATATCATACATTACTGTATCAAAATCGACAAGAAGGGAATTGAGCTAAAAAGATATTATAAATTCTTTCTTTAAAGTTTATAAAAAATAGAATTTTATTTATGAGTATTTTGTGCTCTTGTTTTATCCGCTAGTAATTTTAATTACTAAAGACACAATTTACCCCTCTCTTGTGATACAACGATCCTACAACTGGTATCAGAGCATAGTTAAGAGCTTTCATTTCTCTATTTAGGAATCGATTTTTCCTGTCATTTATTTAGGATCATTTGTTTAAAATGGATAATACTGAGATTTTAATTATGACTGAAGGATAGACCACTAACCATCCTCTTATGTTCGAAGGTAGTAATTGCGGCTACTAGAAATATAGGATGAAAGTATTTTTTCAGTCAATTGATTTCAAATTATGGCATATAATTAGTAATCTTATAGTGTTAGTTATGACTCCATATTATACTTGGACTTTTGATGAAAAGGAGCAAATGACACTGAATGCTAAAGGTTTAAACATCTTGTTCTATGCTTTAACTCATGATCAATTTAACAAAGTTTCTACATATCAAATTGCATATGAGATATGACATGCATTAGAAGTTGCCAACAAAGGTACTAACCAAGTCAAGGAATCTAAGATTAATAAGTTAGTACAAAAATATGAGCTTTTTAAAATGCACGAAAATGAATGTATCTTTGATATGTTTTCTTGTTTTCTTGAGATTGTAAATTCATTAAAATCTTTAGGTAAGAAATTCGAAGAAAAAGACTTGGTAAGAGAAATCCTTAGATCTTTAACTAAATTTGGGCTTAAAAGATGACATCTATTGAAGAGTCCAAAGATTTAAATACATATACTCTCAATGATCTCATAGGCAATCTAATAGCCTATGAAGTACAACATTTAGATCCAAAAGGGAAAAATCTTAGAAGGGATCTAGCTTTTGAGGCTAATAAAGTCTTAGAAGTCACTAGTGATTTTGACGATGATTTACTGTTGTTGACCAGAAAATTTAGAAATCTGTTGAAGAAACATAGGAATTTCATGTCAACAAAGACATCTAGAGATATGGAGAAGAAATCATTCATGAAAGACAAAATCATATGCCACAAGTGCAACAGGCTGGGTCACTTTCAAATTGATTGTCCTCTCAACAAAGATAAGAAGAATTCGAGGAGGAATTTCAGGAATAAGAAATTCAGAAAGAGAATGACACTTAAAGTGACATGGGATGACTCTTCAACTTCATAAAGTGAAGAAACAAAGGATTCAACATCAAACAATGAATCCTCATCAAAATTAGATTCAGAAGAAAATCTGGCAAACGTATGCTTTATGGCAAAATCTAGTGAGGTATCTTTTGATCCAAATGCTAGTTTTGATAGATTACTTGTTGAATACAATAAACTAGCTAGAAAATATAAGAAAGTAAAAATAGAAGGAAAGAACACTAGGAAAATGCTAGATGAATCTGAAAATAAGATTGATTTTCTGAACTCTACGTTGAATAAATTTAAAGAAGAAAATCAAAAGCATGCACAAGAAATTTTAAAGTTTATTGCAATAGAAAGAAAATTGCATGCTAATTGTGAAAATTTAATTGCTGATAAAAAGAAAATGATCTGTGAAATTGAAAAACTGAAACTGACTATTACTGATTTAAATTCAGAAATTGACATGTTAAAGATTAAGGTTTGCAATCAAAAGGCTACATTAAGTAAATGGAATAATAGTCAAACTATAACAAATGAACTTAGTAGTAAAATATCAAATGTACAAAAACATGGTATTAGTTTACACGATGCATCTTCTGAAAATTATATATTGCATGATGGTACTGCTAATAATAATTTCCTTATTTCCAATACTAAGAATAGTAGAAGAAAAACTATTCTATGTGTGATTAAAAAGGGAGATAAATATGTGCAAATTGATAAAATGCAACATATAAATAATAGCACACGATGCAAGAATTACAAAAGAAATTTTCAGAAAAATCAGGCTAAGTCATTTGAGGATTTTAATATTTTTTATTAGTTTTCTTCAAATTTAAAAAATAATAGATATTGGGATCAATAATCAAATAATGTTAGAAATGAAAATTTCAACTTTGGTTTACATAGAGATAAATGTTCTGATAATTACAACATTAAGAGGAATAAACACAAGAATAATTATCAGAAAATAGATAAGTTGAAATTTAAAAATATTGATTATTTTGATATAACTCTCTCTAAAATTCTTAAACCCACTTAGAAATAGGTTCCTAGAGATAAAATCTCTCCTTAAATGTTTTGTAGGTACACAAATCAAAATAGATAATGGATAGTGGAGCATCCAACCACATGACTAGAGATATACGATTACTTACAAAAGTAACAAAGACCAAGAACGAACAAGTTGCCTTTGGAAATCAAAGCAAAACAAATATCCTTGGGTCTAGCAAGGTTCAGGTAACTAAAAAATGTTTTATAAATGATGTCTTATTAGTGGAAAACTTAGGTTTTAATTTATTGAGTGTTCCTATTTTAATGAAGTTTTACAGAGTAATTTTTTAAAAAGATTCTTCTAAAATTATGGACATGTCTACAAATGAAATTTTATTCACTACATATAAGAAAGGATCCGTTTGTATTCTGAATTTTCCTTCTGATATTATTAAAGATAGTGCTTGCTTAATTGCAAAATCAGATGAAGTTATTTTATGGCATAAAAGGCTAGGACACTCAAACTTAAAATTATTGCAAAAGCTATCTAAAAAGAATCTAGTTAGAGGTTTACCTAGTATTAAGTACTCGAAAAAGTTTATGTGTGATGCATGTCAATTAGGTAAATTACATAAAACATCCTTTAAAAGTTTAAATGAAATAACAAGCAAAAGAGTATGAGAACTAGTGCATATGGATTTATTTGGACCTATTAGGCAACTTGTCTAGGAGATAAACATTATGCTTTTGTACTAGTTGATGACTATTCTAGGTTAGTTGCTCAAGGTTACAAACAAGAGGAAGGAATTGACTATGATAAAACATTTGATCCTATTGCTAGACTAGAACTAATGCGAATTTTGTTAGCATATGCTTATTACATGGATTTCAAATTATATCAAATAGATGTTAAGACTGCTTTTTTTAAATGGACATATAAAAGAAGAAGTTTATATAAAACAACCTCTAGGTTTTGAGGATTCAAAACATCCCGAGTTTATTTACAAGCTTAAAAGGCACTATATGGCCTTAAACAAGACCTTAGGTCTTGGTATGAGAGATTATCTAAATTTCTAATGGAAAAAGGGTATTCTATGGGAAAGGTAGATCACACTCTTTTTATCAAGAAGGTCAAAAAAGATATATTAGTAGTTCAAATCTATGTAGATAACATTATATTTGGAGCAACAAATGATAAATTAGTTGAGTCTTTTTTGAATGACATGACTAATCAATTTGAAATGAGTATGATGGGTGAACTATCATTTTTTCTAGGCTTACACATTAAGCAGTTAGAATAGGGTACTTTTATTTCACAAGAAAAATATACTCGAGATTTATTAAAGATGTTTGGATTAGACAACACTGAAACAAAGAATACACCAATGAGTACTATCACTAAGTTGGATAAAGATGACTCTAGAAAAACTGTAGATATAAAACAATATAAAAGTATGATTGGTTCGTTACTTTATTTAACAGCTAGCCGACTAGATATTATGTTTAGTGTGTGTACTTGTGCTAAGTATCAATCTAATCCTAAAGAATCACACCTACTTGTTGTTAAACAAATTTTTAAATATCTATTAGGAACCATCAATTCTAGATTATTTTACTTTAAACACAGTTCTATAAATTTAATAGGTTATAGTGATGCTGATTTCGCAAGATGTAAGTCTAAAAGAAAAAGCACTAGTGGCACTTGTCAATTATTTAGAAATTCTTTAGTGTCATGGTTTAGCAAAAAGCAAAATTGTGTAGCATTATCTACAACTGAAGCTAAACATATAGCTACTACACTTTGCTGTGCTCAAATCCTGTGGATCAAACAAACTTTAGAAGATTTTAATTTAGCCTTACATTCACGAGCTAAGCATATAGAAGATCAACATCATTTTCTAAAGGATAATGTGATAAAAGGAAAAATTGTATTAAATTTTGTTTCAACCACAGAACAATTAGCAGATCTATTTACAAAACCCTTAGATGAGAATACCTTTTCAAAATTATGATTAGAACTTGGTATCTATAGGTTATCTGATGTTTAAATTGTCCTATTCATTACATAACATTTTGGTTTGTTACAAATTTAGAATTTAATTTCTTTATATTTAAAAAAAATAATCAAGATATTTTTTTAGAATTATTATTTACTAGTAGTTAAGAATTTCTGAAATTCTGATTTTTATTGAAGTGAATTTACTTAAGGAAAGTTGATTTAATTCAATATGAGTACCAACTATATTTTTGTTACTTATGTATACGCCATTATAGAGATTTTAATTGAAAAATACATTGAAAATATGTATCATTTATTAAAGGAAAGCTATTAACATACTATTAGAAAAATTAAGTTTTGCGATTGCCTCTTATTTAATTTACTATCTTGTTTTATTGTTTGTCCGTAATTACTTGAGTAATTAAGTCCATTGGGAGATCTTAAACCCTAGTCACTTAAACCAACTGGTTTGGGATGTGCTGACTGAAAACTCATTTTACAAGTAATTCAGATTCTATTTTTAAAAAAAAAAAATTACTTGTTCTCAGTTATCATTAAGTAACTGGTTATCTTTCCCTAAGCAAGAGATTGTGATCATGTAAAAAGATAATATTGTGGAAGGTAATACATAATATATATATATATAAATAAATAAAAGGGGCAATGTACTCAAGCTTAGTTTCTTTTACAGGTGTTATAACAATTCTGCCATAATTTGTGCATATAATCTTTGTTATTTTTCTTTGTTATTATCTATTCTTTACACATAATGTAATGCATTTATTTTTCTTAAGTTTGTGTACTCATTATTGAATTCTTTTAAGTTACCTGAAGGTATATCTCTATGAATTTTCTTTTGTAAATTGAATAAAATAAAAGTCTGAAAGTCTAAATTGTTAAATCTACTACTTATTTCTATATTTAATTTTTTTTTTTTAAAAGTAGAGAGATTCAAATCTAATTAGGGTTTGGCAGCCCAGTTTAAATACGTCATTTTCAACTTAAATGACAAATCTATTAGGGCTTGGCAACCTAATTTAAGTACGCTTGTTTAGAATGAAAAAGTGCATAATATTAATAGTTAAATGATGGTTAATTCCATAATCTTTAGCTTATCATATAAGAATTAAGCCATTATGTTATAATTGCACTGTTATATGCTTTAATGAAAGAATCGACATAATTTCAGGGAATTAATGTTAATTTAGTATATTTCTAGACTGTCGGTAAATTGCAGGCTGTGAAATTCTTAGGTATCCGAATTTTCTATTATTTCAAAGAGTTATATTGCATGTACTGGACAGTTATGTTTTTAATGATAGAAGAATATTTTATTATTTCTTGAGTATACGTGTTGAAATCTTAATGCATGACTTAAGTGGATTTTCGGTAAGTTATCTTTTAACTATTCGAAATGCATCTAGGCATCGAATAGTTAGGTTCGTAAGTGTCTGAAATATCTGAACTTGCTAATTTAGAATTATGCACATGTTGAATTTAAATGCTTTAGTATATCACGTGAGATGCATATGTTTAACTCGTTAAGTTAGCATAACTATACGCATTAAGTTACATGAATACACACTAAGGTAACGCATTATGTTAGCAGCTTATTTCTTTATTGCACGTGTTTTATAATTAAATCAACGAAGTAAGTTCGTTGAGTTATCTGTAACTCCACAGACCATTTATTTTCTAATATGCCATTGTAGCAGTTACAAAAATAGGACATTTGAAGGAAAACCACAATTGCACGTATCACATAGGAATTCACTCATGGAAGGAAGAAGAAATCACCATCGTTGATATGAATGAAGGAAATCCAATGATCATCAAAGCAGAAGCAGTTACTACGGAAGAAATATAAAAGAAGAGGAGAAAAACAAAGAAAGTGTGGTTGGCAATGTGTGTAGAAGTGGAGGACCGCGCTAACTGCAAGTAGCGTTAGAAGTTCACTAAAGCTCCACACCACTACCAAAATCACCAACCATCGGAGGTCTGTGAGGATACTTTCTTGATGTCGGGTCGATTCCGAGCCAAACACGGTGCTTGACAACCACTATAAGGAGTGATCGCGTCGTAGGAAGGGAAGCCATTTTCACTAAGCACCGACTCATATCTCAAGAGATTGTAAAGCTTCTAGCCTTGGTTTCGCCAATATGCTAAAGAGGAGATCATCTTGCAATTCTGGACTCGCGATTCTATAGGGAGAGGAGGCAGGATTGTAAGTGATTATATTTTTAATGGTGTAATCGTGTCGCATGTAGTGACGAAAGTTTTTACTGTTGATAGAGATTTTTACATTTCACCTTTCACCCATTTTCATGAACACATCAAAACAAAAATACCAAAAACAACAATTTATCTGTGTTTATATTTAGTATTTAAGTGTTGTATTGTTTGTTTTGTATCATGAGTAATGTTATCATTGTTAGTATTGTGAATGTTTTATGTTTGTTTGTTTCAAAAAATAGAAAATAGTTTTACAGTTTACTGAAATTGATTCGTTCCAAATATTTAAAGATTTTAATGGTTACTATTTGAAATATCTGAATGTTAGTGTTGCTTAATGATAAATCTAATATTAACTAGTATTAAAGAGCTTAATTGATGTTATTTACAATTTGTGGAACCGCCCAATGGTTGGTCGAATTCCTTTGTAAATAACAGTATTTAACTGGAAAGATAAGCTCGTGGAGTTAACTTAAGTCCATGAGGTTAGTCCATTGAGTTAGCCATAACTCCACGAACTAGGTCCGTTGTGTTAACTGTAACTCAATGGAGTGCTTATTGAATACATAAATTCCAATATTAAAACTGAAATAGTACACAATTCTTACTCAATCTCTATGGGATCGACCTGTACTTGCACACAAATACAATATACACTATGCACTTATAGTTAAAATACAAATTGGAATCAATATCTAATTTGTGTGAAAGTTTGTTAGATTACTTCTAAAAGTAATTATTGATATAAGCCTAAAGACAAATTAAACCAGTTGTCTAATCTAACATTTCACATCAAGACAACGCCATTTTGAACTTAAATGACAAATATATTGGGGCTTGGCAACCCAGTTTAAGTATGCCATTTTGAACTTAAATGACAAATCTATTAGGGCTTGGCAACCTAGTTTAAGTACACCATTTTGAACTTCAATGACAAATCTATTAGAACTTGGAAACCTAATATTAAATACGCCATAATTTCTCTTGACTACATTTATGTAGGGCAGCAAATAATGACAAACAATGGTAAATTTAATTAAATGTAAATATTCTGGAACTTATACTGATAAAAAGTTAGACACATTCAGTTAGTTTAACATATAGTTATGTATTTCACTTGAATTTAGCTATTTTATCTCACATATCGATAACTAACAATCCGATTTTTTTGTATTGTTATGTTTTACTCTTCTACTAACTCAAATAGTTAGATTTCTCTTTAAGTTTCTGTTTTAAATTCTTATATTTTATCCTTTTAAGAAACTCGAATAGTTATGCTTAAGTCTTTGACTTTTTTGCATATCCATCTGAGAAACTTGAACAATTAACTTAATATTATTATATTTTTATAAAAGACTTAAAATATGATAATAACTATTCTAGTTTGTCGTATAGTGTATGGATGAAACGTGTGTCATTAAAAGCACAAGTTTTATATTTATAATTTAACCGCAAGTGCATGGTGCCTATTGTATTAAGTGGTGCAAGTACGGGTTATTTCCATAGGGAGTTTGTCTAAATAACTTTTTATTAAATTAATTACTTGACTCATGTCATAATATAACTTGAAAGCGTTCTATACATCCTACTCTTATCAATACAAAAGTTAGCACTATGATTAGTAATTATATTAGAAATTATACATATGTGGTTAACTAGTTAATTTAACTACTCAAAAATCACTTCCATACAATCTCATTCATAACTCTAAAAGAACTCTCGAAATTACAGAAATTGCATCTAATTATAGAAATCATTTCTTCTCAAAATACTCGCTGAAAAATCATGTAAAAATATGATTTGGAAAGGGTTTTGAAAGATCTAAAAATCTAGTATAATTTCGAGACCTGATTCAAACCAAAGAGTTATTAGTGACGAATCTAACACAGATGTGCAACACACGAAGATCAAAACACAGATTGCGCGACCTTACAAGAAAATTCATATCTCCCTAAAATCTTTATGAAATGACATGAAACAAAATCTCAATGCAAGTTAACTTCGTCATCTCAAAACCCCATTTTACAGATCATAAAAATGTAATTTATATTCTGAGAAATTGATGATCAAAGACGCTCAAAACCTCTGCCCAAAACCTGCGTCCAGGTCAAAAGCATCTGTCAACCCTTAAATCGAAAATACCATTCAAATGATCTCCAAAAATTACGAAACCAAAACCATTGGCAAGTAGATTCGAAAATACATGAGATTGCATCAACAATTATTCAAAACCGATATCTGAGCTGAGAGAATCGAAATAAAATAAAAAATCCAACTCTATAAACGGTTCCTTTTGTTACATAAGCAACCATTTCATCAAACACCCTATTCACAGCCAAGATATGCACATATAAATAAGATGAAAAACACATTAAAATAGAACCCACATCAAGATAACATATGAAATTAATTATCTATATGAAAACTGACATGAAATGCAATAACACTCAAACAACACAAACGTATACAAACATAACATAAAAACATGAAACAACATACCTATGCATACATACACAACTCACTCATACCTTGAAGAACACCCCTTCCTCAGCAATCAATCCGTGGTTGGATGAAACTACACTTTTCAGCCACGTTTTCCCAAGGTCTCACCCCTTGGAATGTCACCTATAGCAAGGGCATTCCACAGTTGCAAGAGTAAAAGAACACAGCCTCCTTCCACTTCCCTTGGACGTGAAAATAGAGTTTCTAGCCCCTCCTTTGCTCCTAAAGATGCTCCTTAGAACCATCCAAATCCACACGTCAAACACCACTCCCACTTACCATCCAAGCTTCCTCCACCAAGACAGCCAAAGCTACCCCCCTTGGAATCCTTTGAGGACATGAATCAAGATGGAGATCAATGGAGATGATGTTGGTTTGAGAGGGGGAATGACACCCTTGAGTGTCCACCTTCAACCACGAGGAGAGAAGTCCTTGGAGAAGAAAACCGTCGACTGGAATGGAGAGAATTGAGAGGAGATGCCTTGGACGTGAGGCTTACTCCTCCTTTTAATCTTGGTCTCTTGATCTTCCAATATTGATCCAATGGCTGAGATTTATCCTAGCCCCTTTTACCTTTTGATACACCATCCAAGGGTTGAGATTTAACCCTCTTATAATTCCTTGATGTCACCTATTTTCATCAATAAAAACTCATACACAAACTAAGATTATTCAATCACACGTAGAATTATATCATGAATAATTAAGACAATTATTATAGGTGCATCTATAACAATATTTCATTAAGATGATGAAAGTATAATTTTATATTCTTATCATGCATCACTTTTATATCTTAATACTAAATCTTTAGAAATCATAAGTGAAGAAAATGCGTGCAATAAAATTGTAATTCATGTATTTTATTCTAAATAACTAAGTGTCTACACATGGGCTATTAAACTTAACATTAATTCCATTAAAGGTAGATTTGTGCATTATTTCATTTTTAATTCATAAAAACATGAATAGCCTAAAAATATAACTTTCATGTAATTCAATATAAAAATAATATACTATGCACTTGAAATCCATAAAATGAATGCTTTAACATATAATAAAATGCACAAATCTTGACTTTACATATAGTTATGTACTTTACTACTCATAAAACTCAAATAGTTAACTTAATATCCGAGAAACTCACCATGTTTGGCTCAGAATCGACCCGACATCTAGAAAATATCCTTACAAACCTCCGATGGTTGGTGATTTTGGTGGTGGTGTGGAGCTTTAGGGAGCTTCTAATGCTTCTTGCAGTTAGAGCGATTCTCCACCCCTCTCTCCACACTTTCTGTCTTTCTCCTCTTCTTTTATATTTCTTTCAGTAGTAATCGTTTCCACTTAAATGATTAGTTGGATTTACTTCATTCATATCAACGATGGTGATTTCTTATTCATTCCACGAGTGAATTCCTACATGATACGTGCAATCATGGTTTTCCTTCGAATTTCCTATTTTTGCAACTACTACAGTGGCATGCTAAAAAATAAATGGTCCGTGGAGTTAATATAACTCAATGGACTTACTTCGTTGATTTAACTATAAAATACGTGCAATAAAGAAATAACTTATAAGCTTATAACATATATATTCAAGTAACTCAACCAGTATAGTTATGCTAACTTAACAAGTTATACATGTGCAACTCACATAACATAATAAAACATTTAAATTCAACACGTGCATAATTCTAACTTAACGAGTTCAGATATTTTGGATACTTACAAACTTAACTATCTAATGCTTAAACACATTTCAGATAGTTAGCAGATAATTTACCAAACATTCACATAAGTCATGCATTAAGGTTTCAACAAGTGTGCTCTAGGAAATAATAAAATATTCTTTAAGCATTTAAAACATAACTATCCGGTACATGAAATATAACTCTCCAAAATATCAAAAAATTCAGAGACTTTGGAATTAAAAAGACCTGTAATTCTTCAATAGTTTAGAAATGAACTTAATTAACATTAATTTCCTAATATTATGTAGATTCTTTCATTAAGGCATATAATAGTGCAATTATAACATAATGGCTTAATTCTCATATGATAAGCTAAATATTATGCAATTAACCATCATTTAACTGTTAATATTATGTACTTTTTCATTCTAAACAATAGTTCATGAAAATCATATTCTATTTATAACATAGGGCCAATACTTAATCTTGGTGTCAACTTCTTCACTCAAATATCTGTCTCACATTATTGATCAATCATGGTCAATTACTTTGTTTAAAAATAAGAAGAAAAAGAAGAAGAGAAGAAAGTTGAAAATGCTACAAGAAAATTAGACTACAGTAATAAATAAAATTCGTCACTATAACTACTTAATCTGTCACTATAGGGGGTCAACATTTGTCACTAAATCTTTGTCGCTATATTCATATGGTGATAGATGTTAAAAATCCATCATTACATGTCACCTATTGTGATGAATAGAATCTATCACTCCATTTGTTTTAAAAAAGTAGATATAGTGATGAATATAATCTATTACTATATTTTTGTAAAATTGTCACTACATCTAATATATTGTGATAGATGGAATCTATCTCTCCATCAGTCATAAAAGGATAAATATTATACATAATTGTATTTAAATAAGAAATTAAATAAATAACATAAATACTTATCAAAAAATAAATCCAAACAAACTTTCTGATTACATCTCTTGTTTTTATATCTAGTCCTTACATAAAGTGATGCATGATGCAAGGCAATGGGACGGCCATCTCTAAATAATTCTTATACCAGTACTCCTTCTTGCACCTAAAGGTAGCCACCACCAACATGGTTACATTGCATGCACGCCGTGACATGGGTGATCACATTTCACATCTCTGCTCTCCTCAACCAACCATCGTGGTAAAATTATGCTGGCAATGCCCAATTCCTACCATCTCTTCTTGATCCTCATGCTTGCAAACCATTGAGTAGACTCATACCTGCAAATAGAGGTATCAATGGGTCAGGTTGGGCCAAAACGTATTAGGCCTATGGGCTACATGTCTAGCCAATTTTTTTTAACTTTTTTGCGACACCCCAACTTGAAATTTTTTCAAGGTAGTCTAGCCTAGTCTAAAATTTTTTCAAGACAGTCTAGCCTGGTTCACTTTTATAATTTTTTTTTTCTTCTTTTGTTTGACTGAAGGTCAACTTCAGTCCAACCGAAGTTTTTTATTTTTTTTATTTTTACAATGGTCTAATCGAATCTTTACTTCAGTTTGACCAAAGTTTTTGATTTTTTAAAACTTATTATTATTATTTTTTCTTAGGTTAGACCAACCGAAGTTTTTTATTTTTTTCTTCAATCTATCCAAAGTTTTTTAGTTTTTTCCTTTGGTGTAACTGAAAAAATTTTATTTTTTTCCTTGGTCTCACCGAAGATAATCTTTGGTTGAACTAAAGTTTTTTAATTTTTTTATTTTTTCTTCAATTTGACCTAATCTCAACTTCGATCCAATTGAAGTTTTTTATTTTTTTTATTTTTTCCTTTAGTCCAACCAAAGTTTTTGGTTTTTTATATTTATTTTTTTGATTTTCAACTAAAATAAATAATAAATAAATTTACAACGTTTTCAATAATCAATTCATCATTCAAACATATTATTTTATTTATAAACACATGAACATCAAACACAAGTCATCATTCATAAATCATGATTCATCTCATTAACAACAATATCATGACATCATTAACGCACCATTCATGATTCATCATCCATCAACACATTCAAACACAAGTCATAAAGTTAAAATAATTATTTTATTTCTAAAATCAAATTAAAAATACATTATTTTTGTAATTACATCAAATATTTTTATATTTAATATACATAATTATATTTAAACATTTAAATTTGCAAATTCATCGATGAAGTCATCTTTTTGTTGCTATCCATAAACAAGATCAAGCTCTCAATCTTTAATACATATTAATGCTTCTAAAATATCATCTTTTAATCTTGCTCTTCTAGTATCTAATATACTACCACTAATAATAAACGTTTATTCACATGGTATAGAAGAAATTGGAATTATTAGTAAATCTCTAGCCATTAATGATAAAATAGAAAATGTACGTTTTTGTGTTTTCCACCAATTTATTACATCAAAATCTAGAAAATCAAGATTATCTTTTATTAAATAGCTATGATTTAAATTATTTAATTCTTTCCTATTTGTTACGCTAAAATCACTATGTTCATCATCAAATATACTATAATCAATTATTGATGATGATGACGATGGTTGTGAAAAGTAAGACATTTTGTGTTTGTTGTGTTTCATATTTTGTAACATACATGTTAAACATATTATTTAAACTTTGTTCTACATTTTCAATTGTTACATCTGTTAGAATCAATAGACTCACCAGAGAGGGGGTGAATGGTGAAAGTGTGTAATTTCTAAGTTCTTTTAATTGTTGAAACAAATGATTCAGATAGAAGTGAAATGAGATGAATTTAAACGAATGCAAGGCAGTAAAGAAAGATAACACACAGCAAGTTTTAGGTGGTTCACCAACTTGGCTAGTCCACCCCCAAGAATCACTTGGGCTTCACTAAGTGTTTCAACACTTACACACTTGCTTTCAGGTCAAAGTAAGAACCAACGACATAGAAGTTTTCAGGTAAAAACTTCAGTAAACCAACCTCTAGAGTTTTCAGGTCAAAACTCAAACCAACAACTGAATGTAGCTTTCAGGTTGAAGCCACGAACCAATAGCTTGAATCTTTCAATTAGAGTTTGGCGCATAGAGCTTTTTCTACAGTAAGTCTTTAGAGTATACTTCACTGTTTGCAGATTTGAGTGTGTTTGAAATTGGGGTGTAGCTCACTGTATAAATTATATCTGTTGTGTGTGTCTTCTTCTCTTAAACTCCTCATATATATACTAAAGACATAACGATCATATTTTTCTTTCAACGGATGTATTCTGCTATACTTGGTAAATAATCAGACCTAAATATGGTAAGTTACCATTCTGTCTGATATTCAGTAAATAACCTTCCGAAAATCTTAAGCTTTCGGATGGTTATAAAAATAACTTACCGAAAAACATCTATAACTTGCCGATTCATCACTCATGTTATGTTCTCTGAGTCACATGAGGATTTTAAGTTGCTCATGTGTAAAGTCAAGTGTTCGGAGTCTTGTATTTAACTTACTAAAAGAGCTCCTGATTTTCGGATAGTTAACTATTGTAACTTACCGAACTTTCATTTAAGCCTCTGACAGCTGTTCCTTCAAAACTACACGTGCATAAAAACATAACTTAAGTTTCAGATAGTTAAGCCATAACTCACCGAAATTCTCTTGAGATTTCAGATAGTTATTTTTCTAACTCTCCGAAAAACCCATCTGAACATCTGTTTGGAATTCTACACGTGGGAATTTCAATGACTTAAGTTTCGAATAGTTAAACTGTAACTCATTGAAACTCTCTTGAAATTTCGGATAGTTATGTTTCTAACTCTCCGATTTTTCCTTTTAAGCTTTCAACTACCGACTTCTCCATTTTGCACGTGCGTAAAAAATGACTTAAGTTCTAGAAAGTTATGTTTGTAACTTACCAAAAAACTCGAATAGTTATCTAACTCTCCGAAAAGAAAACTCAGATAGTTATCTAACTCTTCGACAAGCCCTTTAAGCTTCCGTTCTGTATTTTTGCACGTGGTTTATTGAATGACTTAACTTTCGGATAGTTATACCTGTAACTCTCCGAAAAGTCCTTTAAGCTTCCGGATAGTTAACTCCTTAACTATCCGATCATTCAATCAACTTAACTATCTGATATAATAACTCTCCGAAGGCTTTGTAAAATTCGGATAGTTATCCCTCTAACTGTCCGATAGTCTTGCTGTTGTTTTATTCTTCGGATGCTTGAACCTGTAATTGTCCGATTTTACTGTAACTTTAAAGCAGTATTATTTGGAAACTTCTCCATCTGTTCATCTACATGAAATTTGTTCTATCTGCCTTCTAATCTAAATCTGCACTAACTTAACTGTGAAATACAATATGATTCCTCACATAGGTTTTGCATTATCAAAATACTAGGGTCCCAACAACATCAAGTTCTATGTTTAAACAAGCTTGTATTACATTTATTAATTTTTTAGCAACTTTTACTTTAGTCCTAAGATCTAAATAAGCACTTAATGTATATAAGAGAGGTATCTTACTCCAATATATATATATTTTTTCATTGATTTCAACATTCATTTCTACCAACATTGAAAAACAAAGGTTATTTTAACAATTGTACAAAACAAATGTTGAAAAATGTGCATAGACTTATGGGTTAGGTCTGCAAGACAACTTGAGCTAGGCCTGAACCAACCCAAGGGCCAGCTTAGACCCAACCCAAATCAGCCTACAGGCCCGACCTAAATCAACCCATAAGCCAACCTAATGTACAGAATGAAAAAGTGCAAAATATTAATAGTTAAATAATGGTTAATTACATTATATTTAGTTTATCATATAAGAATTAAGCCATTATGTTATAATTGCACTATTATATGCCTTAATGAAAGTGAAAGGACCTCTAGATTTTGATAATGCAAAAATCAATGTGAGGAATATTCCTTTGTATTTCTAAAATCCACAGATTTGTAGTTTAAGTCAGTCTTAAATAGATCATTCGAAGTTGATAGATGATATCAGAAGAATGGGATAGTTATCAGCCTAAGTATCTAAAAGGAGCAATTTTTCGAAAGGTTAAAAGCCTAATTATCCGAAAGTTTTCTTAATAGCAGCAAGCAAGCTCTTCAAAAAGTTACAGGGTTAACTATCTAAAAAATACAAGTAAATCAGAAAGTTATCAAGAGGAACCATCCAGACAATTAAGTAAGAAGAATATGCATGTGCAGAAATTCAAACAGAGGCTTAAAAGGATTTTTGAAAAGTTAGAAAGTTAACTATCTAAAAAATAGGAAGTTTCAGAAGGTTATAGAATGAACTATCTGAAACTTAAGTCATTTTATTTTACACGTGCCAAAATATATTAACTTTAGTCAAAAACTTTGAAGAAAATCGAAGAGTTACTATAGCTAATTATCTAATAGTCAAAAACGTTTCGGTAAGTTACAACTACAAGTATTCGAATTTATGACACCTCACGTGTACGACTTAAAACCCACGTGACAAAAGGACTTAAGTGGATTATCGGTAAGTTACAAGTATTCTTCGGAGTGTTACACAACTAACCATCCGAAAGTCAAAGGAAATCAGAAGGTTACCTTGAAACACCTTCCTAAATGATAACTTACCATATTTGGTTCTACAATTTTAGTAAGTATAGCAGAATACATCTGTTAGAAGTGAATATGATCGTTATGCTTAATGTTATAAATATTAACAGTAGACAACAAAGTTACATAGCTTTTTGCATATACGAATCTATACACCAAGCTCCACACATATAGGAGAAAATTTTCAAGATCAAATCTTCTGCAAAAAAGAAAACTCAAGTCTAGAGCTCTCTACGCAAATAAACTCTGATTTCTTCAAGGTAGTGGTTTACTGAAGTGCACCAACTAAAAACTTCAGAGATAGGTTGGTTGGAGCTACGACTAGAAAGCTCAGTTCAATTGGTTGGTTCTTGCTTTGACCATAAAGCAAGTGTTTGTAAGTCTTGAAAGATTAGTGAAGCCCAAGTATCCCTTGGGGGTGGACTAACCGTTAGTGGTGAACCATCTAAAATCCTTATCTACATTATCTTCTTTTCTTGTGTGCTTGCTGAATTAAACTATCAATTAGTCATTCATTGTTAAACTCCTAAAGATGCATTTAAGAAATTAAAATATTACCATTCACCCCCCTCTAGTAAGTCATTAGGTCCTAACAATTGGTATCAAAGCAAAGTTAATCTCATTAATAAATTTAATCATCTAAAATCATGGTTTTTCACACTGTAGAGGGACAGAATATCCATTGACCTCCCCTCTTTGATGGTAGCAATTATAGCTACTAGAAAAACAAGATGGAGTGTTTTCTCAAGAGTACAAATGTAAAACTCTAGAGAATGGTTGTACATGGTACACCACTTCCAATCAGTCATGAAAGTGATTGGATTGAGGAGGATGAAAGAATCATCTAGATGAATGCTCGTGGGCTAAATTCTATGTATTATGCACTAACTAGTGAATAGTATAAAAAAATATCTACATGTAAATCTTCTCATGAGGCTTGGAAGACCCTTCAAATTACATATGAAGGAACCAGCTAAGTGAAAGATACCAAAATCAGCATTTTGTTAAGAAAATACGAATTATTCAAAATGCTTGAAAAAGAAAGTATTACTGAAATGTTTTCAAGATTCACTGAAATTGTGAATGAACTGAGAGGCCTTGGAAGAGATTTTTCTAATCGTGAACAGGTATAGAAGATTTTAAGAAACCTGATAGTTGAATGGAAATAGAAGTCTACTTCCATACAAGATTCAAAGGATTTAAACAACTGTTCAGTAGAAGATCTGTTGGGAAATATTCTAGCTCATGAAGTTCAGATGAAAGAATGGAAAGAAGAAGAGGGAGTCATTGAAAGAAAGGCTAAGAAAAAGAAAGAACTAACTTTTCCCTCAACAAAAGACTAACCAAGCTCAGATGAAGATGAAGTTTTACTGTGGGCCAGAAATTTCAGAAAAATGATGAGACAAGGAGGCAAAGCTAGCTCCTCAAGATCAAAAGTCCCCACATGCTACAAGTGCAAAAAATTGGGACACATTCAACTCTACTGTCCTTTCTAGCAAGAGGAGGACAAACAAAAGTGGAAGAAAAAGAATAAGAAGAAAATGGCCTTGAAAGCTACATGGGATAACAGCAGCTCATCAAACTCAAAGGAAGATGCCTCTGCAAACGTGTGCTTTGTTGCACAACATGTATGCTTTACATCTCCTTATTGTTCAGAAAATGAAAATAATGATTTAGATGTAGACAGTCTCCTTTGTACAATAGACAACTTATATGTAAAATGTAAAAACTATAAGAAAGAAATTAAAAGTTTGAACTCTTGTTTAGAGAATGCTTTTGCTGAATTAGAAAAGCTCTAGTTGATAACAGGGAACTAAAAACTAAAATGGATAACTATAGTTGTAAAAATGTTGATTTGAAAGAAGAAAATAAAAATTTATTATTTGAAATTACTAATTTGAAAAAATTGTATGTAAGTTCACTAAAGGTGAAAGAGCTTAAATAAAATCATAAGATCTCAAAGAATGAGTACAAGTAAATTTGGCCTAGGGTATGTTGTACCACAAGAAACTCCCTATTGTGGTGGAAAAATTAGATCTTACAGAGATGGCACAATTGTTTTTGTCATTAAAAAAAGATTTACTTATATATGGCTACCAAGAGGCAACAAGTTTAATATGCTAAGGACTACACTAATGGATCCAAGAAAATATGGGTACCAAAAGCCTTAATTTCAATATAATTTGTAGGACTGCAAAGACAAGGAAGCTCAAATGTCAAAGTGGATCATTAACAATGGATGCTTAAAGTATATGACAGGTAAGAAAAGATTTCTGGAATCTATTAAGTCCATAAATTTAGGATTTGTTAAGTTTGGTACTAATGAAAAATTTAAAATTACTATTGTAGGAAATGTTGCATCTAAAAATGGGAAAATAGAAAATGTCTTGCATGTAAATGGTTTAAAACAAAATCTATTAAGTGTAGGTCAATTATGTGACAAAGGTTACAATCTACTTTTTACTACTGAAAACTATTTTATTTTATAGCAAGATACACATGAGATTAAATTTACTAGATATAGGGATAATTCAATTTATGCATTAGAATTTCCATCAAATAATATGTCTAGTGATGCATGCTTAGTTGCTTCTAACAAAGATGAATAGTTATGGCTTAAGAGACTAGATCATGTAAATATGAGAACCTTAAGAAAGTTGACCAAACATGATCTCGTTAGAGGTGTGCCCAAACTCAAATTCAAAAGGGATAAACTCTATAGTGATTGTAGGATTGGAAAATAAAAGAAATCAGTACACAAGAGTATTGAAGATATTGCCACAAGTCAGCCACTAGAACTATTGCATATAGACCTATTTGGTCCTACTCAGACAGCTAGTTTAGGAGGAAGAAAATATACCTTAGTGATAGTTGATGATTACACAAGATTCACTTGGGTTATTTTCTTAGCACACAAGAATGAAGCTTGTAATGAATTCAAACATCTCTACATTAGAATTCAAAATGAAAAATAATCAACTGTGAAGAAGATCAGAAGTGATCATGGTAGTGAATTTGAAAATTCTGATTTTGAAGACTTATGTAATTCTTTTGGTATACTACATGAGTTTTCATGTCCAAGAACTCCTGCATAGAATGGAGTTGCAGAAAGGAAAAATAGATTAATACAAGAAATGGCAAGAACAATTGTTAATGCATCTGATCTACCAAAATTTTTATGGGTTGAAGTTGTGAATATTGCATGTCATTCAATAAATAGAACTCATCTTAGACCTATCTTGCGTAAGACACCATTTGAATTATAGTATGGTAAAACAGCAAATGTTGGATACTTCAAAATTTTTGGATCAAAATGTTTTGTGCTTAATACAAGGGATCAAAAGGACAAATTTGATGCAAAGTCTGATCCTGCTCTACTAGTTGGATACTCTTCAAGAAGCAAGGCTTACAAGGTCTATTTTGAATATGAGAGAAGAGTAGAAGAATCAATCAATGTATCTTTTGACGAAGACCTAGTAGGAAAATTAAAGCAATTGAAATTAGATAGTGAGAGTGAAAGTGAATTAGAAAGTTAGAAAGCTCTACAAAAAAAGGAAAGCACAACACTACCTACACCTACTGTGACAGAAAAAACTTGGAAGACAAAGTCTAGACATCCTATTGCACAAATTATTGGAAATATAAATCAAGGTGTTTAAACAAGAAGCAAAATTCAGAATATTTGTAATTATTGTACATTTGTATCTGAACTTGAACCTACAACAATTGAAGAAGCTTGTAATGATGAATACTAGATTATGGTCATGCAAGAGGAACTGAATCAGTTCAAAAAAAATGAAGTCTAGAATTTAATTGAAATACCCACTGAAAAATCAATTATTGGAACTAGATGGGTGTTTAAGAATAAATTAGATAATAATGGCAGTATTATTAGAAACAAAGCTAGACTTGTTGCTCAGGGATACAACTAGTAGGAAGGAATCGATAATGAAGAAACTTTTGCACCTGTTGCAAGACTTGAAGCAATTAGAATGTTGCTTACCTTTGCAAGTAGTATGAAAATAAAGCTCTATCAAATGGATGTTAAATGTACTTTTCTTAATGGCATTTTGCAAGAGAAAGTTTATGTAGAGTAGCCACTAGGTTTTGAAGATGAAGAAAGACCAAACCATGTCTATAAACTGAATAAAGCTCTTTATGGTCTGAAGCAAGCACCACATGCATGGTATGATAAGCTGAAGGGTTTCCTTCTTGAAAATTAGTTTAATATAAGAACTGTAGACAACACTCTCTTTATCAAATCAAAAAATCCTCATATGTTGATCATTCAAATTTATGTTGATGATATTATTTTGGGTGCAACAGATGAAAAATTATGTCATGAAAAATTTCATTACAAATCCATTAATTACAACATGGTATCTTTCTAAATCAAGAAAATTTCTATAGAGAGATTCTAACAAAATTTGGTCTAGAAAAATCCAAAAAAGCAAATATACCTATGAACTCAAATGAAAAGCTTGATAAAGATATCTCTAGCACTTCTATAGATCAAAAGAAATACAGAGGCATGATTGGATCACTTCTATATTTAACAACCAGACATAATATTTAGTGTATGTGCTTGTGCAAGATATCAAGCCTCTCCAAAAGCATCACATTTAAAAGCAATCAAACGTATCTTTAAATATTTACAAGGTACAAAAGACTTTGACTAATTTTATTCATCATAGAATCATCTAATATTAGCATGTTACAACGATGCAGATTATGCAAGATGCAAATCAGATAGAAAAAGCACCAATGGTACATGTCAACTACTTAGTCACTCTCTTGTATCATGATTCAACAGGAAACAAAACTCTATAGTACTCTCTACAACTGAAGTTGAATACATGGCAATAGGTTTATGTTGTGCACAAATTCTATGGATGCAACAAACATTAGCAAATTATAAACTTAAGTTTCAGAATATAATTATTTACTATGACAGTAGTAGTGTCATAAATCTCTCCAAAAATACAATCCTACACTTAAAAGTAAAGCATATCGAGATTAGGTACCACTTTCTAAGAGACCATGTTCAAAAAGGTCATATTTCTTTAGAATATGTCCCTACTAAAGAACAATTGGCAGATATTTTCACTAAACCTTTGTCTGAATTTGTATTTAATCATATTAAACGAAACTTAGGAATTTGTTCTTTGTATGATTTATAGTTCAATGCTTATCTACTCTCCAAACTCACAACCAGGAGCTTGCTCTACTAACATTTTCTCTTGCAGCAACTTAGCCAAATTTTAGGACAACCACAAACTGTCCAAATATACTTATTTCAGCTTATACTTCTTTTGACAAGTGGCAAAATAGGGGGAGAAAAATCCAATATTATTTCAACAGGCTGTAGTAAAATAGGAGTAAACTCAGAAAGATAGGGGGAGCAAATTCAATTTCAAATTCAATATCTTATTCATTTTTGTGTGTTTATCTGTATAGCTATATAGGGAGAGAAATGCATGTAAGGTTTTTGCCATTATCAAAAAGGGAGAGATTGAAAGGACCTCTAGATTTTGATAATGCAAAAATCAATGTGAGGAATATTCCTTTGTATTTCTTAGATCCATAGATTTGTAGTTTAAGTCAATCTCAAACAGATCATTCGAAGCTAACAAATGAAATCAGAAGAATTGGACAGTTATCAGCCAAAGTATCCAAAAAGAGCAATTTTTCGAAAGGTTAAAAGCCTAATTATCCAAAAGTTCACTTAATAGTAGCAAGCAAGCTCTTTGGAAAGTTATAGGGTTAACTATCTGAAAAATATAGGTAAATAGGAAAGTTATCTAGATGAACCATCCAAACAGTTAAGTCAGAAGAATATGCACATGTGGAAATTCAAACAAAGGCTTAAAAGGATTTTCGAAAAGTTAGAAAGCTAACTATCCAAAAAATAAGAAGTTTTAGAAGGTTATAGAATGAACTATCTAAAACTTAAGTCATTTTATTTTACACGTACCGAAATAGATTAACTTCAGTCGAAAGCTTTGAAGAAAATTAGAGAGTTATTATAGCTAACTATCTGATAGTCAAAAATATTTTTGTAAGTTACAACTACAAGTATCTGAACTTATGACACCTCACATGTATGACTTAAAATCTCACGTGACAAAAGGACTTAAGTGGATTATCGGTATGTTACGAGCATTCTTTGGAGTGTTACACAGCTAACCATTTGAAAGTCAAAGGAAATCGGAAGGTTATCTTGAAACACCTTCTTAAATGGTAACTTACCATATTTGGTTCAGCAATTTTAGTAAATACAGCAGAATACATCCGTTAGAAGTGAATATGATCATTATGCTTAATGTTATAAATATTAACAACAGACAACAGAGTGTTGAGTATTTTGTTTTGATGATGTGTGCTGAATGAAAGTAATCATATTTGCTCAATTACTATTGCTTGTGAAAATAAATTAAAGAACATCAATTAATAGCAAAAAAGCTTACTGATATAAATACTTGTATATATTGGATCTAAAATTATACTAAGTTAAATAACTAGTCATTTTATTGCATGAAATTCTCATTTAACTAAACGTTAAGTTAATGTGTGTTTTTATTGAAAAGTATGATATGTTTTAAAGTTATATTTTCTGTATCATGAATAGTGCACGTTTAGACAACTCGTTAAGTTAGAGTGTTATTTGTATAGAGATCACGTGAGAACTTGTTAAGTTAGAGGTTTAAAGATTAAAATAGGTTACGTGAGAACTTGTTAAGTTAGTGAGTAAAAGAAGAGACGAACTCATTAAGTTAGTGTTGTACACATGGTGAATTAAAAGTTATGAATGTTATATTGTATCACGTGAGGTGCACATGTTTAACTCGTTAAGTTAATATAACTAAACGTGTTGAGTTGCTATATTGAACACTAAGGTAACGCATTAGGTTAGCGTTATAAACTTAAGTTGTTATTTTTGCACATGGTAAAATTTTTATTACAAAAACATTTGTTTATCATTGGTTCATTGAGTTATCTATAACACAACGGAGATGGTTCATTTAGTTATCGTAACACCACGAAGCTAGTTTGTTGAGTTAGCGTAACACCACAGACTTAGTTCATTGAGTTAACTACAGTACTTGTCACGTAAGTTGGCACATGAGGAACTCGTTAAGTTAGAAACATTAAGTTATATATCTACTTGTGTTACTCGTTTAGTTAACATTAAAGTAACGACTACTTATTACACCTGATGAAAAGAATTTTGGATGAGAAAGTTTATTTTGTAGGAAATTTTTCAGAGATCTAAGATTGATGACTAAAGAAAATTTGAAATGTAAACGTGGGTCAGAACGTGTTTATTTTGATGAAGGAAAAAGAGAAGACGTGAAGAAGTGGAAAACTGGTAGTGATTAAACATGGAGGATATGTATGAAATGAAGATACAATATAAAAGGCATAGAATTCTCGTTGATCAGTTATCTTTGCACACCAAAAGAAAAATCTTTTCAAGGATCAAAAACACTTTTCGGGGAAAAGCTCTCAGGTGGAAGAAAATTTAGTGAAGTAGAAAAAGGTAAGATTTGTCACTAAAGATTTGAAGTATCAGAAGAAAGCAAATTTGGTGAAGCAAAGAAAGTCAGATATTCGTCACTAAAGAATTGTTGAAGAAGAAAAAGAAGAAAGATCTCAAATAGGGAGAAATGTTTTAAATTTCGTAAATTAGTTTTCTCTATTTGTAGTTATGAAATTGTATAGATGAAATATGGTATTGATATATAATTGCATCTACAATTTCTGAGGAGAATTGAATTGTATATTGTAATTGAAACCTTAAATAAAATGATTTTATGAAAATAGTGTCTCAACTTGTTTTTGAGTTTTGAAGTTTCAATTATAATCAAAAATGTTGAAAAACACAATTGACCCCTCTCTTATGTAGCCATACGATCCTACAAGTGGTATCAGAGCTATGTTTATAATCTTTGATATAAAATTGATACCAACTTATTTAATATCATTGCTTATTCTGCTTTACTTGTTTTTAAACAGAAATTAATATTTGAGCATACTCTTAACCTTCTCGATTTAAGGCTCAAATGTTTTTATTGTTTTAGACTGTTTAAAATCAAATAGGTTGAAAAATCTAACGTAAGATGGCTACTGGAAATGGTAATTTTTCTTTGTATGAAGGTTAAAATCTTAATCGTCCTCCTTTATTTGATAGAATACATTTTGAATATTGGAAATATAGGATGACAGTCTTTCTTCAAAGTATAGATCATAAGTTGTGGTTCATGATTTCTAAACCATATACTCTGTTATCTACCACTTATAATACTTAGACAATTACTGAAAAAGAAAATGAAACTCTAAATGCTAAATACTTAAATATTTTATTTTGTGCATTGAGTTATGAATAGTTGTAACGCTTTTATGTGTTGTTAAATTAATGGCAAAAACGTAAATTTTACATTTATAACCACAAGCACACGGTGCCCATTGTAATAAGCATGTGCAAGTACGAGTCGAATCCACAAGGAGTTTGTCTTAAATAATTTTATTAAAATGATTATCCGATTAAATACCCACACTAAATTAACTCATAATTAAACTCTAATTACTTGATATTAATATACAAAATTCATAGCACAATTAAGGTTTATAGGATTACCCCAAAGTTCAATTAATTCTTAAGTTATGATAAAATATTCAAGAAATCAATGAGTATTAATCATGAAATCACAGAATTTAAGCTCGACTTTTAACTCTAATAACTTCCAACTTGAATGTTTAAAAATCCAGAATAAATAACGGTTGGAAAGATCCTCGGAATATCTTTAAAATGGTAGTAATTTCATGGATTAACTCAAATTAAAACTTTGGCAATATCTTATTTAAGAAAGGGGCGCAGACGGTTATGGAAACTTTCCAAAAATGCACCTTTAGTTCAAAAATCAAATCTCCATCAATTCTTCATGAAATGCTACTAAATAAGCACGCCTTGAAAGTAGATCCATTACACTAACAAGAAAATTTACAGAACTGAATTCCACAAAATACACGATGCAAGCATAGCATAGGTGTTGAGCTCAAAACTAGCACTCGACAGAGACTCAAAACCGTTGATACCTTTACAAAATAAAATCAAAAATCTTCAGAAAACATTCTAAAAAATTCTAAAACTTTGTAAACTTGTTCTACACTCATTATACTTACAAAATGAAACAAAAAATGGAATTTATAGATGACAAACAAGTGCATACAATTCAAACAAAAACTACTAACAATCTGGCCATCCAAGAAATGGAAAATTGCCTTCACAATTCACATCATCACATTCATTCAAACTATACATATGATATGAACTCAATTCTTATATCAATTAACATCAAAACAATATATGATCTTTAATTTAGAACATTTGAAACAAAGATTTATGCATAGAATTTTGTTCTTCCACATACTCAAACTATACTCATACATATAGAATTACAAAACATAAAAACTTGTATGAGGATCTCTCCTTTCCATCATACCTTTTAATCTTCCACGTTTCTTCAAGCAATAACTCCCCAAAGTCCTTGAAATCGATGCTCCATAGGGGTGTCACCACCTGTAGCACGTCCAAGTGAAGCTTTTAGGGTTGCCTTGAAAAAGAATGGTGCACGTCCTCAACATCTTTCCTCCAAGACCCACAACTTTGGCTTCCACATCTAAGGATAGTGCTTTCGATGACTCAACCCTAAAGATCCTAACCTTTCGCTCCACTCCAAATCAGTCACACGAGCCTCCCATCCACCAAGATCAACGCCCAAGGAGATCCTAATGTATGGCCGTCTGAATTGAAGAGAAGGTGTTTTCTAGGAAGAGGGGAAAACGCCAAGGCTCACCATTCTTGAAGGGAGCTTGTTCAAGATCAAGGGGAAGATGGGACTTTCCGGATGGAGATGCTGGAATGGTTGGAACCGCCGACTGCAATTTGTTGGAAGAGGAGGAGATAGCCTAGAATTGAGTAGTCAAACACTTTAAATAGTCTAGGCTTTTGTAGCTTGATCTCCAATAAATTGCATCCAATGGCCCACGTTTTTTCCTCTTTAATCCATCTTGATTTCATGATTTATTGACCTATAAAACTCAAAACCAAGTTGGATGCACATATACATTGAATATAAATCATATGATGTAAATATAGTATACATGCATGTATGAGTTGCATATATGGAAAGTTGCCAAATTAGGAAGGTTTTGGTCCGCAACTTTTTCACATGTGCATACATGAATTACTTAAAGTTCTTTAGTTTAACATCATATTTAAGTGATTTGGTAATCATACAATGTATATAAAGTCATATATTGAAGAATTATAAGAATTATGTCTAATACAAGGGCTATTGACTAGGTGTTTAATTGATAAAGGATAAATTTGTACATTATCAACTATTTAATCCCTAATTCATGCATATGTCTAAAAATATGATTTTCATGTAATCCTTTATAAGAACATATATAATGATGACTTATAATCCTTAATATGCATGAATTAACATATATAAAATGCACAAATTGATACTTTACAACAATTCAGTAAAGTGTTAGCATATAAATTTGCTTATGAGGTGTGGCATGCATTAAAAGTTTTACATGAAGGTACTTCTCAAGTTAAAGAGACTAAGACAAACATGTTAATTCATAAGTATGAACTCTTTAAGATGCATGAAGACGAAAGTATTTCTGAGATGTTTTCTAGATTTCTTGATATCATAAACTCTTTAAAATGCTTAGAAAAGAATTTTGAACAAAAGGATTTAGTGAGGAAAATTCTCGGATCCCTAAGTTCTAAATGGTCTTAGAAATTGACATCAATTGAGGAATCACAAGATTTAAATGTTTATACTATATATGAACTTATAGGAAACTTAACTGCTTATGAAGTTCAATTAAATGAATCACTAAGTCACAACAAACTAAAAATGAAGAAAAAAATAGCCTTCGAAATTAATTCAGATTCTGATATATCTACTGATTCTGATAAGGATTTGATTTTGCTAACTAGAAAATTCAAGAAAGCTTGGAAAGCTAGGAAACAACAAAGGAACATAAATGAAAAACCCTCAATGTCAAAATCACTAAATGACAAGAATTCTTCATCCAGAAAGTATGTATGTTACAATTGTAAGAAACCTAGACATCTTTCTCTAGACTGTCCTATAAGGAAAAATGAAAAGTATAGTAGGACTGTTAGAACCCGAGTATTTTGATAATGCAAAACCTATGTGAGGAAATATATTGTATTTCACAGTTAACTCTATACTACACTCAATCAGAAGGCTGTTAGAACAAATTCCAAGCAGATGAACAGATCGAGAAGGTTCCAGATGATAATACTTTCAAGATACAGCAAAATCGGACAGTTATAGGTTTAAGTATCCGAAGAGTAAAAAGCAGCAAGACTATCAGGCAGTTAGAAGGATAACTATTCAAATTTTACAAAGCCTTCGGAGAGTTATTTAATCAGACAGTTAAGGAAATTGAATGATCGGATAGTTAAGGAGTTAACTATCTGGAAGCTTAAAGGATTTTTCGAAGAGTTACAGGTATAACTATCCGAAAGTTAAGTCATTCAATAAACCACGTACAGAAATACAGAATGGAAACTAAAAGGACTTATCGGAGAGTTAGATAACTATCCGAGTTTTCTTTTTAGAGAGTTAGATAACTATTCAAGTTTTTCGGTAAATTACAAGCATAACTTTCCAGAACTTAAGTCATTTTATTACGCACGTGCAAAATGGAGAAGCCGGCACTTGAAAGCTTAAAAGGGAAAATCAGAGAGTTAGATAACTATCCGAAATTTCAAAGAGAGTTTCGGTAAGTTACAGTTTAACTATCCGAAACTTAAGTTATTGAAATTGCCACATGTAGAATTCCAGACAGATGCTTAAATAGGTTTTCGGAGAGTTAGAAAGATAACTATCCAAAATTTCAAAAGAATTTCGATGAGTTACAGTTTAACCATCCGAAACTTAAGTCATTGAATTTCCTACGTTCAGAATTCCAGAGAGTGGCTCAAATAAGTTTTCGGAGAGTTAGAAAAATAACTATCCAAAATCCTGAAGCATTTCGGTGAGTTACAGGGATAACCTTCCAAAACCTAAGTCAGCCCTTTATGCACGTGCTAAATTAAAGCAATCGGAAAGTTGACAGAGACAAACTATCTGATAAAGTATATAACTATTCAGTGAGTTACAGTTATAAGTATCCGATTGGATGACAGCTCACATTTAAATATTCTGGAATCCTACCTGGCAGTAAAGGTTAAGTGATCTTTCGGTGAGTTACAGATACTCTTCGGAGAGTTGCATAGCTAACTATCCGAAAGAATAGAAAAATCGGTAAGATATCTTAAAATGATTTTCTGAACGGTCACTTGCCGTATTGGGACTTGAGGCTAATCAAGTACAGTAGAATACATCCGTTGGAGGAAAATATGATCATTGTACATATCAGGTATATATATACAAAATACAAACAACGGAGAGATACTCCAAATTTCATTTACACTCAAGTCTGCAAACAGTGAAGCATATTCCAAAGATTTACTACAGAAAAAGCTCTGTGCGTAAAAACTCTAATTGAAGGATTAAAGTTGTTGGTTCGTAGTTTCAACCTGAAAGCTACATACAATGTTGGTTTGAGTTTCGACCTAAAAACTCTAGAGGTTGGTTTTCTGAAGTTTTTACCTGAAAACTTCTGTGTAGTTGGTTCTTGCTTTGAGCTGAAAGCAAGTGTGTAAGTGTTGAAACACTTAGTGAAGCCCAAGTGAATCTTGGGGGTGGACTAGCCAAATTGGTGAACCACCTAAAAAAATTGCTGTGTGTTTCTTATCTTTGCTGATTTGCATTCTCTTAGTTTCAGCTCATTACATTTTTGTTGAATCATTCGATTCAACATCAAAAGAATTTTAAAACTACACACTTTCACCATTCACCCCCCCTCTGGTGAGCCTATCGATCCTAACAATTGGTATCAGAGCAAGGTTAATCCTTCATAAGATTTAACCATCTAGATTTATGGCTCAATTTGTTGAGGGACAAAACATCCACAGACCTCCTCTATTCATTGGTTCCAATTATAACTATCGGAAGAATAGAATAGAGTGCTTCCTTAGGAGTTCAGATGTTGAACTCTAGAAGACTGTTGTTCTTGGAACTACACTTCCAACTAGTGATGTTACAAACTAGTCTAAGGAGGATGAGAAAATCATCTAGTTGGATGCTAGAGGGTTGAATGTCATTTATTGTGCACTAACTGCTGATCAATATAATAAGGTATCTGCATGTAAGTCTGCTCATGAGGCTTTGAAAATCCTTCAAGTTACTCATAAAGGTACAAGCCAAGTCAAGGATACAAAAATCAGTATTCTTTTGAGAAAACTAAAACTGTTTAAAATGAATGATAATGAAAACATAACTGAAATGTTTTCTAGATTTACTGAAATCATTAATAGTCTGAAAGGCTTGGGAAAGGAGTTCTCTACACGTGAACAGGTACAGAAGATCCTAAGGAGCTTAATTGTTGAGTGGAAACAGAAGTCCACATCTATTCAAGATTCCAAGGATCTCAACAATTACACAGTTGAAGAATTGTTAGGCAATCTTCTAGCCCACAAAGCTTAGATGAAGGATTGGAAAGAGCAAGAAGGAGCTGTTGAAAGAAAGCTGAAAAGAAAAAGGAAATGGCATTTCTATCTACAAAGGAAGCTCTAAGCTCAGACGATGATGAGATCATGTTGTTGGCAAGGAACTTCAGAAAGTTTATGAAGAAAAAGAATAAGTTCAGCTCTTCTAAAAGAGCAGTCCCTACATGTTTCAAATGTAAAAGGCAAGGGCACATACAGACCTTCTATCCATTTCAGACAGAAGAGGATCAAGGAGATAAGAAGAAGAGATTGAAGGACAAAAAGAAGATGGCCCTCAAAGCTACGTGGGATGGCAGTAGCTCTTCAAGCTGTTCATCAGATTCTGAAGAAGAAGCAGCAGCAAATGTTTGTTTTGCAGCATAAGAGGTATGCTCTACTTCCTCTAGTTTAGAAAATGAGCATGATGAGTAAGACATAAACAGTCTTCTATCTACTGTAGATAATTTATATGTGAAGTGTAGAGATTTTAAGAAAGAAATTAAAAGATTAAATCATTACTTAGAAAATTCATTTGCTGAATTAGAATCAACTATAGTTGAAAATAGAAATCTAAAATCAAATTTAGATAAGTATAGTTGTGATAACTATGAATTAAAAGATGAAAATAAAAATCTATTAACCACTATATCAGATTTGAAAGATACTATATGTAAATTTACTCAAGGACAAAAAGGATTAAATAAAATAATAGGATCTCAATGATCAAATGGGAATAAATATGGCCTAGGGTATGCTACACCACAAGAAATACCTTGTTGTGGTGGAGTGATTCGATCTTATAGAGATGGCACCATTGTGTTTACCATCAAACGAAGATCAGGTCATATGTGGCTGCCAATAGGCAATAGATTTAATGTTTTAAGGACTAACACTACTGGACCCAAGAAGATTTGGGTACCAAAAGCTTTAATTTCAGTATGATTTGCAGGGTGACAAAGAGTTTCAAGCACGGTCAACTAAATGGATTGTGGACAGTGGATGCTCAAAGCACATGACAGGTAAGAAAAGCTTTCTTGACTCAGTTAAAAATTTAAGTTCAGGATCTGTCAAGTTTGGAAATAATGAAAAGTGTAAAATAACTGCAATAGGAAATATTATATCTGAAAATGGTATAATCGAGAATGTCTTGCATGTAAATGGTTTAAAACAAAATTTGTCAAGTGTAGGACAATTATGTGATAAAGGCTATACTATTTCTTTTAATGCTAAAAACTGCTACATTATTGATCCTTCCACAAATGAAACAAAATTTACTAGTATTAGAAATTGCTCAATATATACATTAAACTTTCCATGTGAAAATTCTGCAAGCAATTCCTGTTTGGTAGCAATTGGTGAAGACGATTAGGTATGGCATAGAAGACTTGGTCACATCAGTATGAAGAATATCAGAAAGCTATCCACGAGTGATCTTGTTAGGGGTCAGCCTAAACTCACTTTTAAGAAGGATAGAGTGTGCAGTGAGTGTACGCTAGGAAAGTAGAAGAGAACTGCTCTTTACAGCAAAAATGTTGTGTCCACCAAAAGGCCATTAGAACTATTACATCTAGATTTGTTTGGTCCTTCTCAAGTATCAAGTCTTGGGGGTCGAAAATATACCTTTGTTATTGTTGATGATTTCTCTAGATTAACTTGGGTAATATTTTTGACACATAAAAATGAAACTTGCAATGAGTTCAGGAATTTCTGCATTAGAGTTCAGAATTAGAAGGAACTAATAGTGAAGAAAATTAGAAGTGATCATGGAGGAGAATATGAAAACTATGAATTTGAAAATCTCTGCAATTCATTTGGAATTCTGCATGAATTCTCTTATCCTAGAACTCCTGCTCAAAATGGAGTTGTGGAAAGGAAAAATAGGACACTACAAGAAATGGCTAGAACTATGTTAAGTGCCACGGATCTACCTAAATTTCTCTAGGCAGAAGCTGTAAGAACAGCTTGTCACATTTCCAACAGAACTCACATTAGATCCATATTGAATAAGACACCCTTTGAAATTTGGTTCGATAAAACTCCAAATGTTGGCTATTTTAAGACATTTGGATGCAAATGTTTTGTCTTAAATACAAGAAATGCTAAAGACAAGTTTGATGCTAAGTCTAAACCTACCATACTTGTTGGTTACTCCTTGAGAAGCAAAGCTTACAGAGTATATTTTGCTGAAGATAGAAGAGTGGAGGAAAGTATAAATGTTCAGTTTGATGAAGATCTGTTTCAGAATTTCAAAAATCTGAAGCTTAATGATGATAGTGAAAATGAATACTTTGAAAATGATAACTGCAAGTAGAAACTCAAATCACAAGTGTCAAACCAGAATCACCACAATAGATTTCAGAATCTTGATAGTTGGAAGTTTAGATCTGATCATCTCGAGGAACAAATTATTGGAAATATATCTAAAGGGGTACAAACTAGGAGCAAAGCACAAGATATCTGCAATTTTTGTGCATTTGTGTCAGAAATAGAGACAAAATCAGTAGATGAAGCTTGTAAGGATACATACTGGACAATGGCTATGTAGGAAGAATTAAATCAGTTCCAGAAAAATAATGTGTGGGAACTAATAGAAAAACTTGTAGGAAAATCCATCATTGGAACTAAATGGATTTTCAAAAACAAATTAGATGAAGATGGTAACATTCTCAGAAATAAAGCTCGATTAGTTGCACAAGGCTACAATTAGTAGGAAGGTATTGACTATGAAGAAACTTTTTCTCCTGTAGCCAGGATTGAAGCTATCAGAATGTTGCTTGCCTTTGCAAGTAGTATGAAGATAAGATTGTTTCAAATGGATGTGAAAAGTGCCTTCTTACATGGAGAAATTCAAGAAGAAGTGTTTCTTAAACAACCTCCTGGATTTGAAGATGAACTCAAGCCGGATCATGTCTACAAACTAAGAAAGGCTCTATATGGTTTGAAACAGGCACCTAGAGCTTGGTATGAGAAATTGAAAAGATTTTTAATTGAAAACAATTTTTCTATAGGCAAAGTGGACAACACTTTGTTTAACAAAACTTTTGATGTGCACATGTTGATTGTACAGATATATGTTGATGATATAGTCTTTGGAGCCACTTCAAAAGATCTTTGTCATGAATTTCAGAATTTGATGAAAAATAAATTCGAAATGAGCATGATGGGAGAATTGAAGTTTTTCTTGGGATTATAGATTCATCAAATGCATAATGGTATCTTTGTTAATCAAGAAAAATACTGCAAAGAGATGTTGAAGAAATTTGGCTATGAAAACATCAAATCCGCAAATACTCCAATGAGTTCAAGCATTAAAATGGAAATGGATGATTCAAGTGTTATAGTGGATCAAAGGCAATATAGAGGTATGATTGGATCCCTGTTATACCTTTCAGCCAGCAGTCCAGATATTATGTTCAGTGTATGCTTGTGCGCTAGATTTCCAGCATCACCAAAGGAATCACATTTGAAATCTATCAAAAGGATTTTCAGATATCTACAAGGAACAAAAGACTTTGAATTATTCTACTCAGCTGACAGTAGTTTGATTTTAACAAGCTATAGTGATGCAGATTATGTAGGCAGCAGATCTGATAGAAAAAGCACTAGTGGTACTTGTCAATTACTTGGATGTTCTTTAATCTCATGGTTCAGTAGGAAACAAAATTGTAGAGCTTTATCTACTACTGAAGTCGAGTATATTGCAGTTGGATTGTGCTGTGCACAAATCCTTTGGATGCAGCAAACTCTAGCAGATTACAGACTGAAATTTCAGAATTCAATCATATTTTGTAATAACAGCAATGCAATCAGTCTATCTGAGAATACAGTACTTCATTCCAGAGCCAAGCATATCGAGATCAAACATCATTTTCTGAGAGATCATGTGGAGAAAGGGAACATTTCACTTAAGTTTGTGCCAACAGAAAATCAACTTGCAGATATTTTCACCAAACCTTTAAATGAATCAACTTTTAATCATATTAGACGATATCTAGGAATATATTCTTTACAAGATCTTTAAAGTTTTCTTTTTCTTCAAAGCTCACCATATGGGAGCTTGTTTTCTGCTAACCTACTCATGTAGGATACAGTCAATATCAGGTTTACAAAAAATCAGTTTTACAGTCCTCACCTGGTATCACCTTTTTATATAATGACAAAAATGGGGAGAAGAATTTGGAAATTTGTCAAGTATATGGTCACTTACAGTATTTCCAGCAAGAATTAAAAGAGAAAAACTCAACACACAAATAGGGGGAGAAGTTTGCTCAAAGTCAAGGGGAGGAATCTCTTCTCGTCAGTATCGTTTTGATAAATTCCTATTTTTTGTCTCTTTGTGTGACTAAATGTATAGAAATACACTAGGGAGTGAAATACATGTAAATAATTGTAAAGGTTTTTGTCATTATCAAAAAGGGGGAGATTGTTAGAACCCGAGTATTTTGATAATGCAAAACCTATGTGAGGAAATATATTGTATTTCATAGTTAAGTCTATACTGCACTCGATTAGAAGGTTGTTAGAACAAATTCCAAGCAGATGAATAGATCGAGAAGGTTCCAGATGATAATACTTTCAAGATACAGCAAAATCGGACAATTACAGGTTCAAGTATCCGAAGAGTAAAAGGCAGCAAGACTATCGGGCAGTTAGAAGGATAACTATCCGAATTTTACAAAGCATTCGGAGAGTTATTTAATCAGACAGTTAAGGAGATTGAATGATCGAATAGTTAAGGAGTTAACTATCCGGAAGCTTAAAGGATTTTTCGGAGAGTTATAGGTATAACTATCTAAAAGTTAAGTCATTCAATAAACCACGTGCAGAAATACAGAATGGAAACTAAAAGGACTTGTCGGAGAGTTAGATAACAATCCGAGTTTTCTTTTCGGAGAGTTAGATAACTATCGAAAATTTCAAAGAGAGTTTCGGTAAGTTACAATTTAACTATCCGAAACTTAAGTTATTGAAATTGCCACGTGTAGAATTCCAAACAGATGCTCAAATGGGTTTTTGGAGAGTTAGAAAGATAACTATCCGAAATTTCAAAAGAGTTTCGGTGAGTTATAGTTTAACCATCCGAAACTTAAGTCATTGAATTTCCCACGTGCAGAATTCCAAAGAGTGGCTCAAATAAGTTTTTGGAGAGTTAGAAAAGTAACTATCCGAAATCCTAAACCATTTTGGTGAGTTATAGGGATAACCTTCCGAAACTTAAGTCAGCCCTTTATGCACGTGCTAAATTAAAGCAATCGGAAAGTTGACAAAGGCAAACTATCCGACAAAGTATATAACTGTTCAGTGAGTTACAGTTATAAGTATCCGATTGGATGACAGCTCACATTTAAATATTCTAGAATCCTACCTAGCAGTAAAGGTTAAGTGATCTTTTGGTGAGTTATAGATACTCTTCGGAGAGTTGCATAGCTAACTATCCGAAAGAACAGAAAAATCGGTAAGATATCTTGAAATGATTTTCTAAATGGTCACTTGCCGTATTGGGACTTGAGGCTAATCAAGTAGAGTAGAATACATCCGTTGGAGGAAAATATGATCATTGTACATATCAAGTATATATATACAAAATACGAACAATGGAGAGACAGAAAGCTATACTCCAAATTCCATTTACACTCAAGTCTACAAATAGTGAAGCATATTCCAAAGATTTACTGCAGAAAAAGCTTTGTGCGCAAAAACTCTGATTGAAGGATTAAAGTTGTTGGTTTGTAGTTTCAACCTGAAAGCTACATACAGTGTTGATTTGAGTTTCGACCTGAAAACTCTAGAGGTTGGTTTTCTGAAGTTTTTACCTAAAAACTTTTGGGTAGTTGGTTCTTGCTTTGACCTGAAAGCAAGTGTGTAAGTGTTGAAACACTTAGTGAAGCCCAAGTGATTCTTGGGGGTGGACTAGCCAAATTGGTGAACCACCTAAAAAATTTGCTATGTGTTTCTTATCTTTGCTAATTTGCATTCTCTTAGTTTCAGCTCATTACATTTCTGTTGAATCATTTGATTCAACATCAAAAGAATTTTAAAACTACACACTTTCACCATTCGCCCCCCTCTAGTGAGCCTATCGATCCTAATAGTAGGACAAATCAGAAGAAGACGGCTTAGAAAACTCAGAAAAAAGTTTTACAAGAAAAAGGCTTTGAAGGTCACTTAGGATGACATGTCAGAAGAGTCTGAATCTGAGGAATCATCATCAAAATCTTCACATTCAGAAGAAGAACAAGAGTTAGAAGATGTTACTCATGTGTGCTTCATGGCAGATGAGTTTGAGGTAATATCTGATCCTGAAAGTCATTCAGATTTTAACTTTGATGAATTATTATGTGCTTATCATGCATTATTACAAAAACTTAAAGTTTGTAAACTGGAAAATAAGAATATTAGAAACTCTTTGTCCATTTTGGAAGAAGAAATTTTTTTACTGTCTACTACTTTAGAAAAGTTTAAATGTGATAATGAAAATCATGCTAGAGATTTGTATAAATTTAGATTTAATGAATGTGTCTTGCATGAACAAATACAGAATACAAATGCTAAAAAATTAAAGATAGAACCTAAAAATGAAATGTTGAGAAAAAATATAAATGATATTGAGTTAGAAATTGACATTAAAAATGAGAGAGCTAGATTTAAATTCTACCATTGAGAAATGAAATTTAAGTCAAACTAAGTTAGATAAACTAACTAGTACCCCTACGGTGCCATATAAATTTGGCTTAGGATTTGATTATCCTGAATATCTTGAATCTCAAGCTAATAATGGATTTATTAGTTGCAGTTCAAGTAAATCTAAGACTAAAATTCCTTTTATCATGAATGTTAGGAATTTTTTTTTGATGATATATGCTTTATTAAAGTTTTTAAATAAGTCTAAATAATATTCTCTAAGTATAATAGTTAACAGATTATCAGAAAGTTTCATTTTTATGTCGAATAAGTTAAAGTTTTTCAAAAAGTTAGATTTTCGATAGTTAACGTTTTGTTTTTGTCGAATAGTTTATGTTAAAAACTCGTATAGTTAAGTTATCTGCACGTGTGTTTTTAATGTTTTAAGTTGTCACGTGTTTTTCCATGTACATTCATTGATGAAAATTGAATAGTTAGATAACTATTCGAGTTTTTATACGCATGGATAGATAAGTCTTCAAGTTTTATAAAATGACAAACGAATAGATAAGTTTGCTATGTTTAGTCACGTGTTTTGCAAGTGCAAAAACTCGAAGAGTTACAGATAAGTATTCGAGTTTTTACAATACTTAAAGGATAAGTGTTCGACTAAATCGAAGACTTAGAAGATATTCTACAAGACTCCAGGAAGATAAAGTCTCGGTGAATCTATGAGTGAAGATCGTGGAAATTCAAAATGATAGTGGAGAAAGTGGAAACTCAAAAAGATAGTAATTTGGATTAAAGAAAAAATTAGTACGTGGATTATGGATTATGAATTAAGTGGATGAACATGCTGAATGTGAAGACATAGTTCGACTACTAATAGAGAGTACGAGCTACATTACAACAAAGGATCCCAATCTCAAAAACTAAGTCTGAATATTCAATCTGGATCCCTAACTAAAAGTTAAGCTTGAATATTCACATTCTAGAAAAATTCTCCAACATCAGAAGAAGTTTGAAATTTCAAGCAATTTCAGAAAAGGAGCAGCAAATGTATGAAGTCTGGAAGTTCGACAACTAGAGAATAAGAGATATAGAAGCTGAGCAAAGAGAAGGAAAGAAGTTGTGTGCATAAAGATCAGGTTTTATACAATTCGAAATTAGTTTTGAATAAGAACTTTATTTTTCTATTTAAATAGTATACCGAACATTATTATATCAAAACCTTCAAGAAGGGAATTGAGCTGAAAAGATATTATAAATTATGTCTTTAAAGATTATAAAGAATAGAATTTGATTTACGAGTGTTTTGTGCTCTTGTTTTATCTGCTAGTATTTTAATTACTAAAGACACAATTCACCTCTCCTCTTGTGATACAGACGATCCTACAATGAAACAAGGTAATAAATATGTAGAAGTAGGTAATTCAAGGGATGAATCATGTAGTAATAATATAAATAAATGTGATTTATCTAAATGTGCTTCTAACATGACTATCAATGTTTCTAAAATCTTGTTTTTTGTTTTGGAAATTCAGTCACTAATGTTTCAAAAATGTCAAACAATTGTAGTAAACTGAAAATTTAGAAATTTGAGCATGAAATTCAAAACTTTGGTGTTAGACCAATTACTCATTTTACATGTTCTTTATCTGAAAATTCTTGTGTAGAAAAAGATTTTGTATGTACTGAAAATTCAAATACAAGTACAAAATCTTGGTATGAATTTACTTAAATGTATGAGCATGACCAAAATAAATTAACATCTGATAAAAATTGCTTTGGTCTTTGTTAGACTACATTTGAAAACAAAAATAATGATTATAAGAGCAATAATGCTAGAAGTAAGTATGATGTTAACGATAAATCATTAGTACTTACAACTAATAAGAATGTAAATGATAATGTTAAACTGTTTTTAAACAAAAAGAAGAAATATGCGTTTAATGAACTTAGTCCTCAACCACATTTGGTACCAAGAAACAATTCTTCTTAATTTGTTTTGTAGGAAGAAACAACATCAAAATGAATTTTGGATAGTGGAGCATCAAGTCACATGACCAGGCAAAAAAGACTACTGAAAAATTTTACAAATACCAAGAAAGGAAATGTTACATTTGGAAACAAAAGTAAGGATAAAATCATAGGTATGGGCAATGTTTAAATAACTCTTACTTGTGTTATTTTGAATGCACTATATGTAGAAAACCTAGGATTTAATTTGCTGAGTGTTATAAAACTAACTGATAATGGATATTATGTATTATTTGAAGATGACGTATGCAAAATTATTAATAAAAGTACAAATGAACTTAAGTTTATTACTAAAAGAAAAGGTTTTGTATGTATTTTATCTTTACCTTCTGATGTAGTTGATTTAAATTCATGTTTACTAGCTGAAACTAGTGATGCATATCTGTGACATAGAAGGATCAGGCATATAAATATGAAACTATTGCATAAATTATCTAAAAAACATTTAGTGAGAGGTTTACCAAAGATTACATACTCAAAGGATTTTATGTGTGATGCATGTGAGTTAGGTAAACTTCATAAAAACTCTTTTAAATCCAAAACTGATATATCAAGCAAGAGAGTCTTAGAACTTATACATATGTTTGGAGGGATAGATAAATGTTTGTTTGCTTGTATCTGAATACAAAATGTAATGTTTGTATTTATTGTTTGATTCATTGAACAATACATTTTTCTGTAAATGGTTCAATTCTTATTTATGTTTATAGAAAGTTTAGCTGTAAATATATCTCTTGGTTTATATACAATGTAATCATCTTTTTGATTAATGACAAAAAGGGGGAGAAATGTTAAATGTTAAAAATTCAAATGTAGAAGATGATTATGTTTTTAATTGCATATATTATAAAGAGAGATAATATTTAAGTGGTTATGACAGATGATAATGTAATCTGAAAGATAATTATGTGGTTATTAAAATCTGAAAGATACTTATGTAATTATTGACATCTGAAAGTTTTATTTCTAAGAGGTGAAATTTACACAAACAATAGAAATAAGCTTAAGTGAACTTAAGTCAACAAACTTGTTTGTTGAATTAAAAGTTAACCCAACGAATGTGCTTTGTTGAGTTAAATTTATTTCATAATTGACTTAATATGGTTTTGTCATCATCAAAAAGGGGAAGATTATTGAGTATTTTGTTTTGATGATGTATGCTAAATGAAAGTAATCATATTTGCTCAATTACTATTGCTTGTGAAAAGAAATTAAAGAACATCAATTAATACAGAAAAAGCTTAATGATATAAATATGTATCTGTATTGGATCTAAAATTATACTAAGTTAAATAACTAGTCGTTTCGTTGCATTAATTTCTCATTTAACTAAACGTTAAGTGAACGTGTGTTTTTATTGAAAAGCATGATATGTTTTAAAGTTATATTTTCTGTATCATGAATAGTGCACATTTAGACAACTCATTAAGTTAGAGCATTATTTGTATAGAGATCACATGAGAACTTGTTAAGTTAGAGGCTTAAAGGTTAAAATAGGTCATGTGAGAACTCGTTAAGTTAGTGAGTAAAAGAAGAGACGAACTCGTTAAGTTAGTGTTGTATACATGGTGAATTAAAAGTTACGAATGTTATATTGTATCATGTGAAGTGCACATGTTTAACTCATTAAGTTAACATAACTAAATGCATTGAGTTGATATATTGAACACTAAGGCAACGCGTTAGGTTAGTGTTATAAACTTAAGTTGTTATTTTTACACGTGGTAAAATTCTTATTATAAAAACATTTGTTTATCACTGGTTCGTTGAGTTATCTATAACACAACGGAGATGATTCGTTGAGTTAACGTAACACCACGGACTTAGTTTATTGAGTTAGCTACAGTACTTGTCACGTGAGTTGGCACATGAGGAACTTGTTAAGTTAGAAACATTAAGTTATATATCTACTTGTGTTACTCGTTTAGTTAACATTAAAGTAATAACTACTTATTACACCTAATGAAAAAAATTTTGGACAAGAAAGTTTATTTTGCAAAAAATTTTCAGAGATCCAAGATTGATGATTAAAGAAAATTTGAAATGTAAACGTAGGTTAGAACATGTGTATTTCGATGAAGGAAAAAGAGAAGACGTGAAGAAGTGGAAAACTGGTAGTGATTAAACATGAAAGATATGTATGAAATGAAGATACAATATAAAAGGCATAGAATTATTGTTGATCAGTTATCCGTGTACACCAAAAGAAAAATCTTTTCAAGGATCAAAAACACTTTTTGAGGAAAAGCTCTCAGGTGGAAGAAAATTCAGTGAAGTAGAAAAAGGTAAGATTTATGTCACTGAAGATTTGAAGTATCAGAAGAAAGAAAATTCGGTGAAGCAAAGAAAGTCAGATATTCATCATTGAAGAATTGCTGAAGAAGAAAAAGAAGAAGAAGAAAAAAGATCTTAAACAGGGAGAAATGTTTTAAATTTCGCAAATTAGTTATCTATTTGTAGTTATGAAATTATATAGATGAAACATGGTATCGATATATAATTGCATCTACAATTTCTAAGGAGAATTGAATTGTATATTGTAATTGAAACCTTGAATAAAATGATTTTATGAAAACAGTGTCTCGACTTGTTTTTGAGTTTTGAAGTTTCAATTATAATCGAAAATGTTGAAAAACACAATTCACCCCCTCTTGTGTAGCCATACGATCCTACATAGAGTTACATAGGTTTTTGCATATACGAATCTATACACCAAGCTCCACACATATAGGAGAAAATCTTCAATATAAAATCTTCTACAAAAAGGAAAACTCAAGTCTAGAGCTCTCTACGCAAATAAACTCTGATTTCTTCAAGGTATGGTTTACTAAAGTGCATCAACTGAAAACTTCAAAGATAGGTTGGCTGGAGCTACAACCAGAAAGCTTAGTTCGATTGGTTGCTTCTTACTTTAACCCTAAAGCAAGTGTTTGTAAGTCTTGAAAGATTAGTGAAGCCCAAGTATCGCTAGGGGGTAGACTAGCCGTTAGTGGTGAACCACCTAAAATCCCTATGTGCATTATCTTCTTTTATTGTGTGCTTGCTGAACTAAACTGTCAATTAGGCATTCATTGTTAAACTCCTGAAATTGCATTTAAGAAATTAAAATATTACCATTCACCCCTCCTCTAGTAAACCATTAGGTCCTAACAGAAAAAATCTACATAATTTTAGGGAATTAGTGTTAATTAAGTATATTTTTGAACTATCAGTGAGTTATAGGCTTTGTAATTCCTAAGTATCCGAAATATCTGTTATTTTGGAGAGTTATATTTCATGTACCGAATAGTTATGTTTTGAATGCTTAAAAAAATACTTTATTATTTCATGTAGGGCACATGTTGTTACCTTAATATATGACTTAAGTGGATTTTCAGTAAGTTAGATGCTAACTATCCAAATTGTGTCTAAGCATCAGATAGTTAGGTTTGGAAGTATCTAAAATACCCTTTTTATCGTAAAAATTACTGAGGACATGTGTTGTGATCTAGAAACTTGACTTAAGTTATCTTTCAAAAGGTTAGATGCTAACTATCCGAAATGCATATAAGTTTTGGATGCTTATAGTTTGTAACTATCTAAAATATCTGAACTCGTTGAGTTAGAATTATGCACATGTTGAATTTAAATGTTTTATTATGTCACGTGAGCTGCACATATTTAACTCGTTAAGTTAGCATAACTATACGCATTAAGTTACTTGAATATACACTAAGGTAATGCATTGTGTTAGTGTTATAAGCTTATAAGTTATTCATTTACTACACATGTTTTATAGATAAGTCAACGAAGTAAGTTCGTTGACTTACACTAACTCCACAGATTAGTTATTTTCTAATAAGCCACTATAGCAGTTGTAGAAATAGGAAATTCAAAGAAAAACCACGATTACACGTATCACGCAAAAATTAACTTGTGGAATGAAGAAGAAATCACCATCGTTGATACGAATAAAGGAAATCCAATCGATCATATAAGTAGAAACAGTTATTACTGAAAGAATATGAAAGAAGAGGAGAAAGACGAAGAGTGTGTATGTGAAGGTGGAGAACTGCGCTAACTACAGAAAGCGTCGGAAGTTCCTTAAAGCTCCACAACACCACCAAAATCACCAACCAACGAAGGTCTGTGAGGATACTTTTTGGATGTTGGGTTAGTTCCAAGCCAAACACACTGATTAACAACCATTGTGGGGATTGATCGCATCGTAAGAAGGGAAGCCATTTTCACCAAGCACCGACTCGTATCTTAGGAGATCGTAAAGTTTCTAGCCTTGGTTTTGGGTTGATGCCAATATATTGAAGAGGAGATCAACTTACAAGTCTTGGTTTGTGATTCTATATGGAGAGGAGGTGAGACTGTAAATGATTCAGTTTTCAGTGGTGTAATCACGTCGTATGTAGTGACGGAAGTTCTTATTGTTGATAGAGAATTTTTACATTTCACCTTTCATTCATCTTCAAGAACATATCAAAACAAAAATACCAAAAACTAATTATCTGTGTTTATATTTAGTATTTATGTATTGTATTGTTTGTCTGTATCATGATTAATGTTATCATTGTAATTGTTTGTGAATGTTTTATGTTTGTTTGATTCAGAAAATAGAAAATAATTTTACTATTTATTGAACTTGATTCGTATAGAACATTAAAAAATCTTAATGGTTACTATTCGAAATATCTAAATGTTAGTAGTGATTAATGACAAAACTCATATTAACTAACATTAAAAAGCTTAATCAATGTTATTTACATTCTGTGGAACCACCCGATGGATGGTTGAATTCCTCTATAAATAATAGTACTTAACTGAAAGTTACTAAGTAAGCTTGTGGAGTTAACTTAAGTCCACGAGGATAGTCCGTTGAGTTAACTATAACTTTACAAACTAAGTCCATTGAGTTAACTGTAAATCAATAGAGAGATTAATTGAACACATATAAGCTCTAATATAAAAATCAAAATAGTACACAATTCTTACTCAATATCTATGGGATCGACCTGTACTTGCACACAAATACAATATACATTGTGCACTTGAAGTTAAAATACAAATTGGACTTAATATCTAATTTGTGTGAAAAGTTGTTTGTTTATCCTAAAAGAATTTATTAATTTATGTATAACAACAAATCAAACATGTTCTCTGAATAGACAAGTTCTGATTTAACTCTAAACAAACATAAACAAGTTTTTTGGCGTCGTTGCGAGGGAATGAGAAGTTAAGCAACTGTGAGTGCTATTTTGTTTTAATATCAGAAGGAGTATTGTGTTTTTTTTTATATAATTGAGAATATGGCATATGCTTATGCTCAAAGATTTCTAAAACCTATAGTTAATATATGTGAATTTTGCAATTAGTAAGGGTATGACATTGCTGATTGTTTGAAATTGAGATGATTGCAGATGGTTAGATCACATGAACAATAGTTGAATTATATCTAATATAATAGAACTGAGTATGAGAATCTTATAGTTTACCTAACTAATGGTCAGTTTAGAACAAGTAATATGTTGGGAGACAAGGAAGTTTGGGATAGGTATAATAGACTTAAGTATAGTTTAGAGCAAAACTTGGACAAACTAGAACAATACATGTATCAACAAGAAGAAGTCAACCAACTAAATTATAGGGAAGATTATTTAGAACCTAACATCGATATTATCTATGAAACTAAGAAAACCATAATGAAAATTGATCAAAAATTGAATGCAATGAGATTAGATGATTGTTTGTGTTTTCCCAGCACGACACTAGAATATCTGATTAGATCTCCAATAACGTACCAAAAAAATTGGATTTGTTACTTCTGTTTTTACTTAGTTAAATTATCTTTATGCCTATTCTTTTTCTTTTAGAAGTAAACAAACAACCTTTAATACAATTTAGATATTAATTCCAATTTGTACTTTAACTGCAAGTGCACAGTGTCTATTGTATCAGTGTGCAAGTACAGGTCGATCCCACAGGGAATTGCTTAAGAGTTTAGAACTATCTGTTTGTTAACAATCAAATTTATATATTCAATAAGCTCTCCGTTGAATTACAGTTAACTCAATGGACAAAGTTCGTTGAGTTATAGCTAACTCAACAGACTAACCTCGTGGACTTAAGTTAACTCCACGAGCCTGTCTTTTCTTTTTAATACTGCTATTTACAAAGGAATTCAGCTAACCATTGGGCAATTCCATAGATTGTAAATAGCATCAATTAAGCTCTTTAATGTTAGTAAACACTGGATTTATCATTAAGCATACTAACATTCAGATAATTCAAACAGTAACCATTAAAATCTTTAAGTCTTTTGAACGAACCAATTTTAGTAAACTATAAAACTAAAACAAACATAAAACAATCACAACACTGACAAAAATAACATTAATCACGATACAACACAAACAATACAACACTCAAATACAACATACAATAGCAGATAAGTTGTTTTTGGTATTTTTGGTTTAATATGGACATGGAAATAGGCGAAAGGTGAAATGTAAATTAATCTCAATCAATAGTAAATACTTCTGTCACTACATACGACGCGATTACACCACTGAAAATTAAACCACTTACAATCTTGTCTCCTCTCCCTATAGAATCGCGAGTCCAGAATTGCAAGATAATCTCCTCTTCAGCATACAAGCATCAACCCGAAGTCAAGGCTAAAATCTTTACGATCTCCTAAAATATGAGTCGGTGCTTGGTGAAAATGGTTTCCCTTCACGCGACATGATCACTCCTCATAGTGGTTGTCAGGCACCCTGTTTGGCTCGGAATCGACCCGACATCTAGAAAGTATTCTCACAGATCTTCGATGATTGGTGATTATGGTGGTGATGGTGGTGGTAATGATGGTTGGTGTGGTACTTTGGAGAATTGCCGATGCTGCCTTCAAAAAGCTCGGTGCTCCTCCTCTGTACACACTGGTCGTCCATCAATCACACCCGCACTTCTTTTTCTTCTTTTCTTTTATATTTCTTCAGTAGTAACTACTTCTGCTTGAATGGTCGGTTGGATTTCCTTCATTCATATCAACAGCGATGATTTCTTCTCCCTGCGTAATACATGCAATCGTGGTTTTTCTTCCAATTGTCATGTTTCTACAACAGCTACAGTGGCATATTAGAAAATAAATAGTCCATGGAGTTACAAATAACTCAACGGACTTTCTTTGTTGATTTAACTATAAAACACGTGCATAAATTTAACTATCCGATGCTTAGGTGCATTTCGGATACTTAAGAATTTCACAGCCTGCAATTTATCGACAGTTCAGAAATGTACTAAATTGACATTAATTCCCCAAAATTATGTAGATTCTTTAATTAAAGCATATAACAATGCAATTATAACATAATGGCTTAATTCTCATATGATAAGCTAAATATTATGCAATTAACCATCATTTAACCGTTAATAATATGCACTTTTTCATTCTAAACACTTCCCCCATACCTAAATTTTGCTAGTCCCTTAGCAAACTAAGATCTAATTAATTGGTCTTTCTAAAAGTGCTAGAATTAATTCCTCTTCTTTTTTCTTTTTTTTCTGTTCAGCATAAAAATATATATTATGTATGTTTTAGTAATCAACCTGCAAATATACTTAGAATATATGCAAATTACATACGAAGTATATCATCATCACATAGGTGTTAATTATATTATCGTTTGTTCTTCTTTTCATCATCTATCATCCTGAATTTTCCAATAAGATTTCTAGAAGAAATTTCAACAACATACGAATCAAAGTACAATCCAATTCAATATGATTAAGACAAGTAGAATAAAGAATTGTATCTCCATTAAAACAACTTCAAAAGTCAATTTCAGATTCATATTTCAGCAATTCTAGATAACAGAAAATATACTCGATTCATAAGATATCTGTATTTCACAAAGCACTTGTACCTTTTCAGAACAGTATATGTTTTTTTTTTTTTTTTTTTTAAAAAAAGTTAACTTGACAAGCTTGAATCATACAGGAGCTTTCTAATGTACTCATGTAACGAACTTTCAGTCAACAATCCCAGATCTGATCAGGATCTTAGGTTGCTAGATTTCAAGAGTCCTTTTTTTAGGTCAACAATCCTTACATACCTATCTGCTCAAGTACAAAAGGCTCGTGATCAAACAAGTCAATAAACTCTCAAATTTTTCTCTTTTTTCCTTCTTTTTTTTTTCAATCAAAATACACACAAAACAAAGCATTAATCACATACTGTATATGTGCATATTTCATTAATACAGATGAAGTAAAACACCAATCTCATATAGTCCTGCTTCTATCATTTACTGAAAATATGAATCCATAACAGTGAGCTCATACTTTTTCTATAGTTTAATAAGATCTACACATAAATCATTCTACAAGTTCAATCAGTCAAATTAAATGTATCTTTAATCATATGTGTTTCATTTAATCTAGAATTCACATCTCAGCTCCTTCAGGACTTCAGATAATTTACTGATTTTTCATTAAGCATTCTGATTTCATTTTAAAATCGTGAAACTGTTAAACTTATGAAATTCAAAAAAAACATAAGATACTATATCTAGATTTGCATAAATAGTAAATTATATACCATCATATATAGCCTTCTAAATATAACATTCAATTAGTTACAGATTATAAATTTTACAGTCTCAATTATCAGATAGTTACCATTTTAATTCCTTTAATTAACAAACTTACATGGTTGTTACTTTAATTACCTCCCCCCCCATACCTACATTTTGCATTGTCCTCAATGTAAAAGATTTGGCAGTAAATACAGTAATTGTAATAGGCATGAATACAGTTTTGTTGATTTAAAATTCAAGAAAAGTAATCAGTTACATACCTTGTTTTGTTTCTATCTCCTTCTGCATATTCTGATTTTTTAATTCTGAAAACTTTTCATTCACAGATAAAAGCAAAAAACATATAACAAAATAACATTTAACAGATATTGATAATTCAGTGTCTTGTGTGGAACCCAGGCTCCTATGCCTTTGGTGGCTCACAAGTAAGCCAGTTGGTTTCCTAGAACAGATACCAACAAACTGGATTGATATTTTATTTTATTTTTATTTTTTTTTATAAAGTAAAATGAAAAATATATATTTTTTTTCTAAAAATAAACATAAAATACATATAACATTAAACACACAAAATCATAGCTTACAAACATGATTGAAAAGTAGGAACAAATGGAATAAATGTATCAGTCCAAGCAAACTTTTTAGGCATAGTTTTTCTTGCTATTAATTTTGTTTTCATGCAGTTCTTGTTACTTCTTAATTTGTAAACGTGTAATATATTATAAATTCGAAATACAAATGTATTACCATTAATGATATGAAATGCAGAAAGGGATCCTTTTTGGTTCCAGGGTAATGTAGTAGTTTCTATTTCTACATCTATTTCAATATATTCCTCTTCTCACTTCCATTCATTTATGTCTTCCATAATCCATATTTGAAATTTCATCAATTCATCCCACCATCTTATCAGACATAAAGTAGGATCTTCTTCTTCATTATACCACATTCCTATTTGAATTTTATTAAATTCTGCAGATGGTGGTTTAGCTATATCACTCGGTATAGGTAAAATTTCTATATATTCATCATAAACGTCTATGCTCACTATGTATAAATCAGATCCAAATGCAATTGATATATCTGTAACAAGATATATATATCCATCCAGTATGACATGTATGTGGTTAATTAATGATTTCTGTCCTAGATATATCATAATATTTTCATTGCAAGATCTATTTAGAAAATTATACACACTTAAGCGTAAATCTTCACCCTAATTTCTTGTAGGTCTCCAATAATATAATTTTTCAGGAATTGCAGAATTTTTATCAGAAAATATTAAAGCTGATCCACAATTTACAGTTGGTACTTCAAATCTATTAGGTCTTCCTATATTCCATTCTTCTCCTGTTATAGGATTTCTTATCAAAATATCAGGTAATAATAAACTTGCATACCATGGTCTCGTCCTGTATATGATTAATCATTCATCTATCCCCATAATATGATTTATTCCTTCTAATGTATTGGGTGGAATTCCAGTAGTGTCTTCCATAGCCAGATATTCATGATTAATTGAACTACGATTAAATGACCTCCATACGAATCCATCTCTAATCCTAGTCATTTTTGCAACTTGTAGTCCCTAAAAATATTTTTCTTCAATATAGTCTTTAATTTCCTTTGATATACAACATAGCTTACACAGATCTTTAGCTGACAAGTTACTTAGTACTTCCCTTAGTGCATCCAACGGTAATTGCATCAATTCTATTTGTTGATTCTGTATAACACAAACAAAAATTTAATAGAGACAAAAAAATTAACATAACTACTGCACACCCTCGTGGAGTTAAGGCATAGCTCAACGGAATAAGTTCGTTGAGTTAAGGACTGACTCTACGATACTATTAAATATAAATAAAAACATATATATATATAGATAGTTGCTTCAGATATGCTGCTTCATTCAGCTATCCTCCTAGAAGAGGTATCAATTTCATTAACAGTTCTATTGACAGGATTAGGTATAGCTTGTATTGGCAATCCTCCAGTAGGTCTAACTTCCATTGGTTCCTTCTGTCTAAGTGGTATATTTCTATTCTGATTTTGAATTGCAGCACTTCCAAATACAAAATCTAGACGATTGTTTAATTGTTGGATTATCTTTTTTAATTTCTCTATTCTAGATCCTTGTTCGAGTAATGCTTCATAACTTATATTCTTCTCATTTACATTTTCTCCTCCCTAGAAATTGTTGTTTCTCTAAGATAAATTCGGGTGATTTCTCCAATTAGGATTATAAGAATTTCCCAAGTTATCTCTCTGGTTTCTAGCATAAATAATATCTAAATCATTTATGTTTGCATTCTTTTCTACTAGCTTTTGATTTAATGATAACTCTTATATTTTTTTTGTTAATTCAATTAATTTCACCTCAAGCATAGTACTTGAATCTATTTCATGCATTCCTCTTGGCAATATTTTTTTATCTACAATAGCTTCAGGCGAGTTTTCCCATTATGCAGTTCTTTTTGCAAAGTTTTCTAAATATGCCTATGCTTCTTCACTACATAACTTTAAAAATCCATTTTGACAAGTAGATTCTAATAAAGATTTCGTTGAAACATCTATGTCTTCATAAATTATACCTATTAATTGTGCTTTACTCATTGCATGATGTGGACATTGAGTTAATAAATCTTTAAATCTTTCAAAATATTTCCAGAATGATTCACCCTGTTTTTGGCTACACATTAAGATTTCTTTCTTCTTTTTAATCGTTTGATGTGTTGGATAATATTTTTCCAAATAAACAGAGCAAAATTCAGTCCATGTAGAAATTGAATCAAGCAATAGAGTAACCATCTCTTAGCTGTATCTTTTAAAGAAAAAGGGATATATCTAAGTTTAATAGCATCTATACTCATGTTCGGCATTTTCATCATTTGACAAACTTCATTAAATTCTCTAAGGAAATAATAGGCATCTTCTCTTTCTAATCCATGAAAATGTGGCAATTGACTAATATAATTAGATTTCAGTTCAAACCTATCTCCCTCAAAGTTTGGCAATCGAATACATGAAGGTTCATCAACTAATTTCGGATACAAAATTTCTCCTAATGGTTTTTCTACTGGAACAGCCATCTCTACGTTCTCTTTTAAAGAAGAGTTAGCTACACCCCAAAGAATTTCATTAAAGTTCAATTCAGAAAATTTTTCAGTACTCCTCTGCGATGAAAATTCCTGGGTAGGTGTTCTTACTAATCATTTAGTGCTTAGAGAACGAGTCCATGTGCTCATAAATAAATAGTAGAAGATTAATTACGTACTAGTCTGAAGCTTTCCATTCAGTAAATATTTGTTGTTAGATGAAGTTGAATCAGCTACTTCGCCTTCCAGTTCCTCCAACACATTCTCATTTCTTTTAAAAGTTCTGGTAACTCGTAAATAACATTCTGATTTATATATATAATGTACATCCATAAAGTGAATAAATCTCATTGCAAGAACGTGTCTTGCAACGTGCATCGTGGTTCCTGTTTTTATGGCTAAGTGTACCACTATTAATTTTAAATTTTAGTAACCACTAAGACGAAGAAGTTTCATTCGTGGTTAAAAGAATAACCGTTCTACTTAATCTACGAGCTAACCTCATTGAGTTACAGATAACTCAACGGAACACAGCCGGTTACTGTTGCTAACTCCATGGACTAACTTCGTTGAGTTACAGATAACTCAACGGAGTGACCTTATATTATATTACTAACCTCGTGGAGTTACGGTTAACTCAACGAACTTACTTCATTGAGTTAACACTTAGCAACTTCGAAGTTTTAATCTCGTAAATTCCTCTTTGTTTTTTCTTTTTCATTCTGCTAACTGAAATAAAGTTAAATCTATGTCATTAATGCCTTATTTTAATCAAAATTCATTTAAATCTGAACATTATATATAACTTGCAAGTCATTTTATATTATGCAGAATTTACATTTTACCTTGCAACATGCAGAAATTTTTAAGCATTTATCCTGTCATTCAGCAAATTGTAATTCTGTTACATATTCATTCACAAAGTTCCACAAATTATATAATATTAAATAAAGTCCATTCATTTCACATCCAAAACACGTATGAAAAATACATCTAAAAAATTATATTCATTCATATGAATCAATTTACAGTGTAAATACATCATACAATTTCATATAATTTTACACAAGTAGACGAACAATACAATTTAATCTCTATTCCTAAGTTCTGTTAGGACCCTAATATTTTGATAATGCAAAACCTATGTGAGGAATCATATTGTATTTCACAATTAAGTCAGTGCAGCTTAAGATCAGAAGGCAGATAGAACAAATTCCATGCAGATGAACAAATAGAGAAGTTTCCAGATAATACTGCTTTAAAGTTACAGTAAAATCGGATAGTTACAGGTTCAAGCATCCGAAGAATAAATCAGCAGCAAGACTATCAGATAGTTAGAGGGATAACTATCCGAATTTTACAAAGCCTTTGGAGAGTTATTATATTAGACAGTTTGTTGAGTATTTTTGTTTTGATGATGTGTGCTGAATGAAAATAATCATATTTGCTCAATTACTATTGCTTGTGAAAAGAAATTAAAATCATCAATTAATACAGAAAAAGCTTACTGATATAAATACTTGTCTGTATTGGATCTGAAGTTAATAACTAGTCATTTTGTTGCATTAATTTCTCATTTAGCTAAACGTTAAGTTAACGTGTGTTTTTATTGAAAAGCATGATATGTTTTAATGTTATATCTTCTGTATCATGAACAGTGCACATTTAGACAACTCGTTAAGTTAGAGTTTTGTTTGTATAGAGGTCACGTGAGAACTCATTAAGTTAGAGGCTTAAAGGTTAAAATAGGTCACGTGATAACTCGTTAAGTTAGTGAGTAAAAGAAGAGACGAACTCGTTAAGTTAGTGTTATACACGTGGTGAAATTATAAGTTACGAATGTTGTATTGTATCACGTGAGGTGCACATGTTTAACTCATTAAGTTAACATAACTAAACGCGTTGAGTTGCTATATTGAACACTAAGGCAATGCGTTAGGTTGGCGTTATAAACTTAAGTTGTTATTTTTGCACGTGGTAAAATTCTTATTATAAAAACATTTGTTTATTACTAGTTCGTTGAGTTATCATAACACAACGGAGATGGTTCGTTGAGATAGCATAACACCACGGACTTAGTTCGTTGAGTTAGCTACAGTACTTGTCACGTGAAATGGCACATGAGGAACTCATTAAGTTAGAAACGTTAAGTTATATATATACTTGTGTTACTCGTTTAGTTAACATTAAAGTAACGACTTCTTATTACACTGATGAAAAACTTTTGGACGAGAAAGTTTATTTTGTAGGAAATTTTTCAGAGATCCAAGACTAATGATTAAAGAAAATTCAAAATATAAACGTGGGTTAGAACGTGTGTGTTTCGATGAAGGAAAAAGGAAAGACATGGAGAAGTGGAAAACTGGTAGTGGTTAAACGTGAAGGATATGCATGAAATGAAGATACAGTATAAAAGGCATAGAATTCTCGTTGGTCAATTTATCATTGCACACAAAACGAAAAATCTTTTCAAGGATCAAACCATCCCTGCACACCAAAAGAAAAATCTTTTTCAGGGATCAAAAACACCTTCTCAGGGAAAATCTCTCAAGTGGAAGAAAGTTCAATGAAGCATAAAAAGGTAAGATTTTCATCACTGAAGATTTGAAGTATCAGAAGAAAGCAAATTCGGTGAAGCATGAAAAGATAGATATTCGTCACTGAAAAATTGTTGAAGAAGAAAAAGAAGAAGAAGAAAGATCTCAAACAGGGAGAAAAGTTTTAAATTCCGCAAATTAGTTTTCTATGTTTGTAGTTATGAAATTGTTTAGATGATACATGGTATCGAAATATAATTGCATCTACAATTTCTGAGGAGAATTGAATTGTATATTGTAATTGAAACCTTGAATAAAAATGATTTTATGAAAACAATGTCTCAACTTGTTTTTGAGTTTTAAAGTTTCAATTATATTTCAAAAAATATTAAAGATACACAATTCACCCCCCTCTTGTGTAGCCATACGATCCTACAAGTGGTATTAGAGCTTTGTTAATAATCTTTGATATAAAATCGATACCAACTTATTTAATATCATTGCTTATTCTACCTTCCTTGTTTTTAAACAAAAATTAATATCTGAGCATACATTTAACTTTCTTGATTTAAGGCTCAAATTGTTTTAAACTTTTTAAACTGTTTAAAATCAAATAGGTTGAAAAATCTAAGGTAAAATAGGTACTGGAAATGGTAATTTTTCTTTATATGAAGGCCAAAATCTTAATCGTCCTCCTTTATTTGATGGAATACATTTTGAATATTGGAAATATAGGATGACTATTTTTCTTCAAAGTATAGATCATAAGTTGTGGTTCATGATTTCTAAACCATATACTCCGTTAACTACCCCTTATAATACTTGGACAATTACTAAAAAAGAAAATGAAACTCTGAATGCTAAGGGCTTAAATATTTTATTTTGTGCATTGAGTTATGAACAGTTCAGTAAAGTGTCGGCATATAAATCTGCTTATGAGGTGTGGCATGCATTAGAAGTTTCACATGAAGGTACTTCTCAAGTTAAAGAGACAAAAATAAACATGTTGATTCATAAGTATGAACTCTTTAAGATGCATGAAGACGAAAATATTTCTGAGATGTTTTCCAGATTTCTTGATATCATAAACTCTTTAAAATGTTTAGGAAAGAATTTTGAACAGAAGGATTTGGTGAGGAAAATTCTCACATCCCTAAGTTCTAAATGGTCTCAGAAAGTAACATCAATTGAGGAATCATGAGATTTAAATGTTTATTCTATGAATGAACTTATAAGAAATTTAACAACTTATGAAGTTCAATTAAATGAATCACCGACTCACAACAAACTAAAAATGAAGAAAGAAACAACCTTCAAAATTAATTCAGATTCTGATATATCTAATGATTCTGACGAGGATTTGATTTTGCTGACTAGGAAATTCAAGAAAGCATGGAAAGCTAGGAAATAGCAAAGGAACAAAAATGATAAACCCTCAACGTCAAAATCATTGAATGACAAGAATTCTTCATCTAGAAATTATGTATGTTACAACTGTAAGAAACCTGGACATCTTTCTCCAAATTGTCCTATGAGGAAAAATGAAAAGCAAAGTAGGACAAATCAGAAGAAGACGGCTCAGAAAACTCAGAAAAAGTTTTACAAGAAAAAGGCTTTGAAGGTCACTTGGGATGACACGTCTGAAGAGTCTGAATCTGAGGAATCAGCATCAAAATCTTCACATTCAGAAGGAGAACAAGAGTTAGAAGACGTTGCTCATGTGTGCTTCATGGTAGATGAGTCTGAGGTAATATGTGATCCTGAAAGTCATTCAGATTTCAACTTTGATGAATTATTATGTGCTTATCATGCATTATTACAAAAACTTAAAGTATGTAAACTGGAAAATAAGAATATTAGAAAATCTTCATCCATTATGGAAGAAGAAAATTGTTTCCTATCTACTACTTTAGAAAAGTTTAAATGTGATAATGAAAATCATGCTAGAGATTTGCAAAAATTTAGATTTAATGAATGTATCTTGCATGAACAAATACAGAATATAAATGCTGAAAAATTAAAGATAGAATCTAAAAATCAAATGTTGAGAAACAATATAAATGAACTTGAATTAGAGATAGAAAAATTAAAACTAAGAGAGCAAGATTTAAATTCTACCATTGAGAAATGGAATTTAAGTCAAACTAAGTTAGACAAACTAACTAGTACCCCTGCGGTGTCTTATAAATTTGGCTTAGGATTTGATTATCCCGAATATCCTGAATCTCAAGCCAATAAAGGATTTATTAGTTGCAGTTCAAGTAAATCTAAGACTAAAATTCCTTTTATTATGAAACAAGGTAATAAATATGTAGAAGTAGGTACTTCAAGGGATGAATCATGCAGTAATAATATAAATCAATGTGATTTGTCAAATTGTACTTCTAACATGACTATAAATGTTTCTAAAAATCTTGTTTCTTGTTTTGGAAATTCAGTTTCTAATGTTTCTAAAATTTCAGACAATTGTAGTAAACTGAAAATTCAGAAACCTGAGCATTTAATTCAATACACTGGTATTAGACCAATTACTCATTCTGCATGTGATAAAACAAAAAAATTCTTGTGTAGAAAAAGATTTTGTATGTACGGAAAGTGTTATTACAAGTACAAAATCTTGGTATGAACTTACTGAAATGTATAAGCATGACCAAAATAGATTAACATCTGATAAAAATATGTTTGGTCTTGATTATACTACATCTGAAAACAAAAAGAATGATTGCGAAAGCAATAATGCTATATGTGAGTATGAAGCTAATGATAAATCAATTGTACTTACAACTAATAAGAATATAAATGATAATGTTAAACTATTTTTAAACAAAAAGAAGAAATATGCGTTTAATGAACTTGGTCCTCAATAACATTGGGTACCAAGAAAAAGTTTTTCTTAATTTGTGTTATAGGAGGAAACAACATCAAAATGGATCTTGGATAGTGGAGCGTCAAGTCACATGATCGGACAAAAAAGTCTATTACAAAATTTTACAAATACCATGAAAGGAAGTGTAACATTTGGAAACAAAAGCAAAGATAAAATCATAGGTATGGGCAATGTTCAAATAACTCCTACTTGTGTTATTTCGAATGTACTATATATAGAAAACCTAGGATTTAATTTGCTGAGTGTCATAAATGGATAAAGGTATATTTTTAAATCAGGAAAAATATGCAGATGAAATGCTTAAAAAATTTAATTTTAATGATACAAGGATTCGAGGAACTCCTATGAGTACTACTTTAAAGTTAGATATTGATGACATAGGAAAATCTATAGATCAAAGAAAATACAGAAGTGTGATTGGTTCTTTACTTTATTTGACTGCTAGTAGACCTGATATTATGTTTGTTGTGTGTGTTTGTGCTAGATTTCAATCTAATCCTAAAGAATCACACTTAATTGCAGTTAAAAGAATATTTAGATATATACAAGGAACTAAAAATTTTGGACTGTATTATTCTAAGGATAGTTCAATAGATCTTATAGGATATACTGATGCTGATTATGTAGGATTTAAATCTGATAGAAAGAGTACTAGTGGCACATGTTAATTATTGGGAAATAATTTGGTGTCATGATTTAGTAAAAAGCAAAACTGTGTAGCACTTTCTACTACAGAGTTGAATATGTTGCTGCTGCACTGTGCTGCACTCAGATTCTATAAATAAGGCAAACTTTAGAAGATTTTGGATTATCTTATGATACAACTGAGATTTATTGTGACAGTAGTTCTGCAATAAATCTTTCCAAAAATCCTGTATTACATTCAAGAGCAAAGCATATAGAGGTTAGACATCATTTTCTAAGAGATAATGTAATTAAAGGAAAAATTAAATTAGAATTTGTGTCTAATAAAAATCAATTAGCTGATATATTTACAAAACCTCTAGACGAAAATACATTCTACAACATTAGATTAAATTTAGGTATTTGTAGGCTATGTGATGTGTAAAATGCTTAAACTCCACATAAAAAGATAAATATTATTGATGATGTTGTTCACCTCATAGATATTATATACTTATTATATATATCTAAAGTAATATCTAAACTGTTGCTTAAGATACTATGTATTTATTGTAAAATCAAAGTAGTATCTTATTGATTTTAAGTAGTTTATCAATTTTAATGGTTTTTACGATTTTAAGTGGAATTGTAAATGAAAAACATTAAATACTTCTGACATTCTGAAATTTTGATTAAATGTTTTCTTTGAATCAAGGAAAATGCATATGATCATGCATAAATTTGACTTAATTGATTAAACTTGTAGAATAAGTTATATGTAACTCATCTTAAACTGTTAATCAAAAGTATAAGTTTATTGAAACTGATTCATATTCTCAGTATAATCATAGAAGTAAAAATTGTATGAGATTTGTGTTTTATTGCATCTGTATTAATGGAATACATATATACTGTGCTTAAAATGAAAAGTGCTTACAAAGTCAAAATCTTTGAGAGTTTATTGATCAATTTGATCACGAGCCTTTTGTACTTGAGCAGATAGGTATGTATGGATTGTTGTCCTGAAAAAGGATTCTTTAAATCTGACAACCTAAGGTCCTGATCAGATCTGGGATTGTTGACTGAAAGCTCATTACACAGGTACATTAGAAAGCTCTTGTATGATTCAAGCTTTTCAAACTAACTTTTAAAGAAAATTATCAATATTTACTGTTTTGAAAAGAAAAAGTTGTTTCATTAAATACAGATATCTTTGAATCGCATATAGTTTATACCAATATGACTACTGATTTATTGAATCAACATTAGTACTTTTGAAAATGTTTATTTGAGATACATTCTTTTATTCTCCTTGAATTAATCGAATTGAGTTCAAAGTTGTGTTTTGATTCATATACAATAGGAATTGATTCTGGAAATCATTTTTGATGATGTCAGGATAATGGAAGTCTCTGAAAAGAAAATGTAAAAGTATAGTTATACTTAACATCTATTGTCACTACAAGTTATATTTGAAGTATATTTGTAGGGGGACGATTAACAATGTCGAAAACAGATTAATATAATTTAGAATATAAATCTTAGTTAATCTGAATTAATGTCCTCTTAAAATCTTGATGAAATAATTTAAAAAGACAAATAAACTATTTTAGATTCAAAGGACAAAATGTTCAAATAGTTTACAATGTTCTCAAGATAATGTTAAGTTTAGCATGTGTGTTGTTTTCGGAACGTTTTAGTTGGAAGCATCCGAAAGTTGTTTTAAGTGTACTAACTAGATGTTATGTTAGATAAGGTAACGTGTAAAACTGCCTCTAGACAGCGTTTTACTCGTTAGGTTAGTTAACTCAACGAGTTATACTTGAATATTTCGGGTACCTTGATTAAATAAACTTTATTCAATATTTATTTAATTTCTAAACCCGACTTCTCTTCACGTTGAGTTATACGCCTAAAAAAACCCTATTTAAACACTTATTACGTGGGCACTTAGGTTATTTGTAAACTTTGTCAAGAAAATCATTCCCGCTTATTGCTGTTACAACCTGCAATGATGGTCTCCAAGTTCTACAAAGGTCGTGGCAGAGGAAAAGGCAAAAGCAGAAGAGATGCAAAAGGAAAAGAAATAGAGAATGATGAAGTTCCACGTACTTGGTTCAAGAAAATATTTGAAGTGGACAAATGGTTAGAAGAACTTTATAGAGATTACTTCTTTCCTTAGGGAATATTAGATGAAGTTAGACAAGAACTTCAACATACTGATGCAAATATTACATACATGGGTATTCGTAGTAAATTTGATAGAGAATACAGAATGAAATGTGCTGAGATTGCATTTTTGGAACAGTATGCAAAATATTTGGAAAAAGGTGTAGGTTCATCAAATAGAACTCCTCAAACTCCTATAAATGGTACAAGACTACATGCATTTGAGGAAGAGCATGAATCAGCTATCCCTACTTTATATTCAAAACAAGTAGAATCAGATATTGCTGTAGACAAAACAAAAGTTGACAGTCTTCGAAAGGCCGTTGCAATAGAAAGTGCCTTAGAAGAATTAAAGCAGAAAACTTTTATGGAGCAATTTGAAAAGAAAACAGCAATACTTGAAAAGGAGAAACAAAAATGTTATAGAAGAAGGAAAGTTAGAAAAATTATGTTTAAGGAAACAAAGTCTTTTGAAAAAGGAAAATCAGATGAAAATTTATTTCCAAAGGACAATGTATGTCTAGACATTGTACCTTATTGTGCATATGATAAACTCATCAGTTCCGAACACACTAAAACTAATGAAGATAATGAGGCTTTATTTTCCCTTGCTAGAAAACTTGAGAAGAAATCCAAGTCAAATATGAGCTCAAGTTTTTCTATTAGTACAAGTCCTGATGATGTAGAAATTGACAAATCAGAGCATCAGGCACCTGACATTGAACAAGTTATTGCAGATATAATTGACAATGTTGAGGCAGTAACTAGTTCAAAGGCTGAATTGTCTGGAGTAGCAGATATTGAAAATGTTAAGACTCCAGAAGAGCTAAAAGTTAACCAGCCTTCTATAGAATCTATAGAAGCAGAGTTTGAGAATTCACAGCATGAATCAATGAAATTATCTGTTGAACAAAATGAACTATTACAGATAGATACACCGGCTGTAGAATTTGTGGAAAAATTGTACTCTAAACATTCTATAGAGACTGAACAGATGAATGTTGAGCACATTGACAATGTTCCTAACACTGTTGAAGCTGAAGAATCAAGCTTACCTGAGTAGCTTCAAGATAATATTTTGGAAGAGGAACAACATGACATTCATTTTGAAGAAGAGGTTCCTGAAGATGAATTAAACTCGGAATCACGGCTTCAAGTATCACCTTCTTTGTTTACAATATTAAAAATTCAAGGTAATGCAATTCATTTTAGATCTGAAGAAGCATTGCAGAAATACAATAATCTGATTACATGTCAGATTCTGCATGCTCATCCAATAAAATTCAGAAATTTGATGGAAATAAGAGATCTGTTTGAGTTTCAATGCCTCATTAAATTCTTGCCAGTAGGAACGAAATGGAAGCAATACACAGAGCTTATTGCAGCTTTTTATAGCAATCTGGTCAAGAATGGAAATTTTCTGAAAACACAAATAAATGAACAGGAGTTTATGTTGTCTCCTGAGTTAATTTTTGAAGTTTTAGGATTAAAGAATGAAGGTGTTGTTGTTACCAACAGATTTGACATAATAAGACAACTAGAATGGAACATTCAGTCTTTATCAAAAATTCCAGATGTATATTCTGAAATGAGATTAATGAAAAATCTGAATGCAGAGGCAAGGTTTATTGCAAATATATTGCATGCAAATTTATTTCAGAGTGTTGGATACAATATGGAAGTCAGCAGAAGTTGTTTATATGCAACTTATAGCTTGCTGAATAGAATTCAAATCAATTGGTTTGATGTTTTCACTTCTCAACTACAGCATATGAGTACAAAGTTATTTTATGGTGATGCTGTATGTAGACTCATTGCAAGCCAATTGAATTTATCCAACTGGCCCTCTGAAACTAAAGGCATGAGAGCATTTAGTGTCAAAGATTTGCAAAAATTTCAGGCCATGCATAAACCTCAACGACAACAACAACAACAACCTGATATAGACCATATACAACAACAACAACAACAACAAAGTTATTCAGTTCAAGCAGAATAGCAAACCCAGCTACCTCCTGACTTAGATGCAGTGCTTAACGACATCAGAAATGATATTAGGCATCTAGGAGATAAAATATGTAATGTTATAAGTGATATACTTAGGAGGGGTAGATAACTGTTTTTGTTTGTTTCTGAATACAAAATGTAATGTTTGTATTACTTGTTTGATTCATTGAACAATACATTTTTCTGTAAATGTGTTCAATTATTATTCTTGTTTACAGAAATCATTGTTGTAATTCTCTTATATACATATATATATTCTCTGTAATTATCTTTTTGATTAATGACAAAAAGGGGGAGAAATATTATAAAAAGATGATTATGATCTTAATTACATATATATATTATAAAAGGAGATGCTATTTAAATGGTTATTGTAATCTGAGAGATGATAATTAGAAAACGGATACTTATATAATTATTGACATCTGAGAGTTTTAGTTTTGAGAGGTAAAATTTACACAAACAATAGAAATAAGCTTAAGTGAACTTAAGTCAACAAACAAGTTTGTTGAATTAAAAGTTAACCCAACGAAGGTGCTTTGTTGAGTTAAACATATTTTATAATTGATTTAATATGGTTTTGTCATCATCAAAAAGGGGAAAATTGTTGAGTATTTTTGTTTTGATGATGTGTGCTAAATGAAAATAATCATATTTGCTCAATTACTATTGCTTGTGAAAAGAAATTAAAATCATCAATTAATACAGAAAAAGCTTACTGATATAAATACTTGTCTGTATTGGATCTGAAGTTAATAACTAGTCGTTTTGTTGCATTAATTTCTCATTTAGCTAAACGTTAAGTTAACGTGTGTTTTTATTGAAAAGCATGATATGTTTTAATGTTATATCTTCTGTATCATGAACAGTGCACGTTTAGACAACTCGTTAAGTTAGAGTTTTGTTTGTATAGAGGTCACGTGAGAACTCGTTAAGTTAGAGGCTTAAAGGTTAAAATAGGTCACGTGATAACTCGTTAAGTTAGTGAGTAAAAGAAGAGACGAACTCGTTAAGTTAGTGTTATACATGTGGTGAAATTATAAGTTACGAATGTTGTATTGTATCACGTGAGGTGCACATGCTTAACTCGTTAAGTTAACATAACTAAACGCGTTGAGTTGCTATATTGAACACTAAGGCAACGCGTTATGTTAGTGTTATAAACTTAAGTTGTTATTTTTGCACGTGGTAAAATTCTTATTATAAAAGCATTTGTTTATTACTAGTTCGTTGAGTTATCATAACACAATGGAGATGGTTCGTTGAGATAGCATAACACCATGGACTTAGTTCGTTGAGTTAGCTACAGTACTTGTCACGTGAAATGGCACATGAGGAACTCGTTAAGTTAGAAACGTTAAGTTATATATATACTTGTGTTACTCGTTTAGTTAACATTAAAGTAACGACTTCTTATTACACTAATGAAAAACTTTTGGACGAGAAAGTTTATTTTGTAGGAAATTTTTCAGAGATCCAAGACTGATGATTAAAGAAAATTTGAAATATAAACGTGGGTTAGTACGTGTGTGTTTCGATGAAGGAAAAAGGAAAAACATGGAGAAGTGGAAAACTGGTAGTGGTTAAATGTGAAGGATATGCATGAAATAAAGATACAATATAAAAGGCATAGAATTCTCGTTGATCAATTTATCCTTGCACACAAAACGAAAAATCTTTTCAAGGATCAAACCATCCCTACACACCAAAAGAAAAATCTTTTTCAAGGATCAAAAACACCTTCTCGGGGAAAATCTCTCAAGTGGAAGAAAGTTCAGTGAAGCATAAAAAGGTAAGATTTTCGTCACTGAAGATTTGAAGTATTAGAAGAAAGAAAATTTGGTGAAGCATGAAAAGACAAGATATTCGTCACTGAAGAATTGCTAAAGAAGAAAAAGAAGAAGAAGAAAGATCTCAAATAGGGAGAAAAGTTTTAAATTCCGTAAATTAGTTTTCTCTGTTTGTAGTTATGAAATTGTTTAGATGATACATGGTATCGAAATATAATTGCATTTACAATTTTTGTGGAGAATTGAATTGTATATTGTAATTAAAACCTTTAATAAAAATGATTTTATGAAAACAATGTCTCGACTTGTTTTTGAGTTTTAAAGTTTCAATTATATTTCAGAAAATATTAAAGATACACAATTCACCCCCCTCTTGTGTAGTCATACGATCCTACACAGTTAAGTTGATTGAATGATCGGATAGTTAAGGAGTTAACTATCCGGAAGCTTAAAGGGTTTTTCGGAAAGTTACAGGTATAACTATCTGAAAGTTAAGTCATTCAATAAACCACGTGCAGAAATACAGAACGGAAGTTTAAAGGACCTGTCAAAGAGTTAGATAACTATCCGAGTTTTCTTTTCGGAGAGTTAGATAACTATTCGAGTTTTTCCGTAAGTTACAGGCATAACTTTCTAGAACTTAAGTCATTTTATTATGCACGTGCAAAATGGAGAAGCCAGCGGTTGAAAGCTTAAAAGGGAAAATCGAAGAGTTAGAAAGATAACTATCCGAAATTTCAAGAGAGTTTCGGTGAGTTACAGTTTAACTATCCAAAACTTAAGTCATTGAATTTCCCACGTGTAGAATTCTAGACAGATGCTCAAATGGGTTTTCAGAGAGTTAGAAAGATAGCTATCCGAAATTTCAAAAGAGTTTCGGTGAGTTACAATTTAACCATTCGAAACTTAAGTCACTGAATCTCCCACTTGTAGAATTCCAGAAAGAAGTGCAAATAAATTTTCGGAGAGTTAGAAAGATAACTATCTGAAATCCTAAAGTGTTTTGGTGAGTTACAGGGATAACCATCCGAAACTTAAGTTAGCCTTTATGCACGTGCTAAATTAAAGCAATCGAAAAGTTGACAGAGTCAAACTATCCGACAAGTATATAACTGTTCGGTGAGTTACAGTTATAAGTATCCGATTGAATGACAGCTCACATTTAAATATTTTAGAATCCTACCTGGCAGTAAAGGTTAAGTGATCTTTCGGTGAGTTACAGTTACCCTTCGGAGAGTTGCTTAGCTAACTATCCGAAAGAATAGGAAAATCGGTAAGTTATCTTGAAACGATTTTCTGAATGGTCAGTTGCCGTATTGGGACTTGAGGCTAATCAAGTACAATAGAATACATCTGTTGGAGGAAAATATGATCGTTGTACATATCAGGTATATATACAAAATACAGACAACGGAGAGAAAAAGAGCTACACTCCAAATTCCATTTACACTCAAGTCTGTAAACAGTGAAGTATATTCCAAAGATCTACTATAGAAAAAGCTCTGTGCGCAAAAACTCTAATTGAAGAATTAAAGTTGTTGGTTCGTGGCTTCAACCTGAAAGTTACATTCAGTTGTTAGTTTGAGTTTTAACCTGAAAACTCTAGAGGTTTGTTTACTGAAGTTTCGACCTGAAAACTTCTGTGTAGTTGGTTCTTGCTTTGACCTGAAAGCAAGTGTGTAAGTGTTAAAACACTTAGTAATGCCCAAGTGAACCTTGAGGGTGGACTAACCAATTTGGTGAACCACCTAAAAATTTGCTGTGTGTTTCTTATTTCTGTTGATTTGCATTATTAGCTTCATCTCATTACATTTTTGTTGAATCATTCGATTCAACATTAGAAGAATTTTAAAACTACACACTTTCACCATTCACCCCCCCTCTAGTGAGTCTACCGATCCTAACAATTGGTATCAGAGCAAGGTTAATCCTTCATAAGATTTAACCATCTGGAGTTATGGCTTAATTTGCTGAGGGTCAAAACATCCACAGACCTCCTCTATTCGATGGTTCCAATTATAACTATTGGAAGAATAGAATGGAGTGCTTCCTTAGGAGTTCAGATGTTAAACTCTGGAAGACTGTTGTTCTTAGAACTACACTTCCATCCAGTGATGTGACGAACTGGTCTAAGGAGGATAAGAAAATCATCCAGTTGGATGCTAGAGGGCTGAATGCCATTTATTGTGCACTAACTGCTGATCAATATAATAAGGTATCTGCATGTAAATCTGCTCATGAGGCTTGGAAAATCCTTCAAGTTACTCATGAAGGAGAAAGCCAAGTCAAGGATACAAAAATCAGTATTCTTTTGAGAAAACTAAAACTGTTTAAAATGAATGATAATGAAAACATAACTGAAATGTTTTCTAGATTTACTGAAATCATTAACAATCTAAAAGGCTTGGGAAAGGAGTTCTCTTCACGTGAACAGGTATAGAAGATCCTGAGGAGCTTAATTGTTGAGTGGAAACAGAAGTCCACATCTATTCAAGATTCCAAGGATCTCAACAACTACACAATTGAAGAACTATTGGGCAATCTTCTAGCCCACAAAGCTCAGATGAAGGACTGGAAAGAGCAAGAAGGAGCTGTTGAAAAGAAAGCTGAAAATAAAAAGGAAATGGCATTTCCATCCATAGAGGAAGCTCTAAACTCAGACGATGATGAGATCATGTTGTTGGTAAGGAACTTTAGAAGGTTTATGAAGAAAAAGAATAAGTCCAGCTCTTCTAAAAGAACGGTCCCTACATGTTTCAAATGTAAAAGGCAAAGGCACATACAGACCTTCTATCCATTTCAGACAGAACAGGATCAAGGAGATAAGAAGAAGAGATTGAAGGACAAAAAGAAGATGGCTCTCAAAGCTACGTGGGATGACAGTAGCTCTTCATGCTGTTCATCAGATTCTGAAGAAGCAGCAGCCAATGTTTGTTTTGCACCACAAGAGGTATGCTCTACTTCCTCTAGTTCAGAAAATGAGCATGATGAGTTAGACATAAATAGTCTTCTATCTACTGTAGATAATTTATATGTGAAGTGTAGAGATTTTAAGAAAGAAATTAAAAGATTAAATCATTGCTTAGAAAATTCATTTGCTGAAGTAGAATCAACTATAGTTGAAAATAGAAATCTAAAATCAAATTTAGATAAGTATAGTTGTGATAACTGTAAATTAAAAGATGAAAATAAAAATCTATTAACTACTATATTAGATCTGAAAGATACTATTTGTAAATTTACTCAAGGACAAAAAGGATTAAATAAAATAATAGGATCTCAACAATCAAATGAGAATAAATATGGCCTAGGGTATGCTGCACCTCAGGAAATACCTTATTGTGGTGGAGTGATTCAATCTTATAGAGATGGCACCACTGTGTTTGCCATCAAACAAAGATCAAGTCATATGTGGCTGCCAAGAAACAATAGATTTAATGTTTTAAGGACTAACTCTTCTGGACCCAAGAAGATTTGGGTACCAAAAGCTTTCAGTATGATTTGCAGGGTGACAAGGAGTTTCAAGCACATTCAACTAAATGGATTGTGGACAGTGGATGCTCAAAGCACATGACAGGTAAGAAAAGTTTTCTTGACTCAGTTAAAAACTTAAGTTCAGGATCTGTTAAGTTTGGAAATAATGAAAAGTGTAAAATAACTGCAATAGGAAATATTACATCTGAAAATGGTATAATTGAGAATGTCTTGCATGTAAATGGTTTAAAACAAAATTTGTTAAGTGTAGGACAATTATGTGATAAAGGCTATACTGTTTCTTTTAATGCTAAAACTGCTACATTATTGATCCTACCACAAATGAAACAAAATTTACTGGTATTAGAAATTGCTCAATATATACATTAAACTTTCCATGTGAAAATTCTGCAAGCAATTCCTATTTGGTAGTAACTGGTGAAGACGATTGGGTGTGGCATAGAAGACTTGGTCACATCAGTATGATGAATATCAGAAAGTTATCCACAGGTGATCTTGTTAGGGGTCTGCCTAAACTCACTTTTAAGAAGGATAGAGTGTGCAGTGAGTGTATGCTAGGGAAGCAGAAGAGAACTGCTCTTCACTGCAAAAATGTTGTCCACCAAAAGGCCATTAGAATTGCTACATCTAGATCTATTTGGTCTTTCTCAAGTATCAAGTCTTGGGAGTCAAAAATATACTTTTGTTATTGTTGATGATTTCTCCAGATTAACTTGGGTAATTTTTTGACACATAAAAATGAAACTTGCAATGAGTTCAGGAATTTTTGCATAAGAGTTCAAAATCAGAAGGAACTAACAGTGAAGAAAATTAGAAGTGATCATGGAGGGGAATTTGAAAACTATGATTTTGAAAACCTCTGCAATTCATTACGAATTCTGCATGAATTCTCTTGTCCTAGAACTCCTGCTCAAAATGGAGTTGTGGAAAGGAAAAATAGGACTTTACAAGAAATGGCTAGAACTATGTTAAATGCCACGGATCTACCTAAATTTCTCTAGGTAGAAGCTGTAGGAACAGCTTGTCACATTTCTAACAGAACTCACATTAGATCCACATTAAATAAGACACCCTTTGAAATTTGGTTCGATAAAACTCCAAATGTTGGCTATTTTAAGACATTTGGATGCAAATATTTTGTCTTAAATACAGGAAATGCTAAAGTCAAGTTTGATGCTAAAGCTGAACCTGCCATACTTGTTGGTTACTCCTTGAGAAGCAAAGCTTACAGAGTATATTTTGCTAAAGATAGAAGAGTGGAGGAAAGTATAAATGTTCAGTTTGACGAAGATCTGATCCAAAATTTCAACAAGTTGAAGATTAAATATGAAAGTGAAAATGAATACTTTGAAGATGATAATTGCAAGCAGAAACTCAAATCACAAGTGTCAAACCAAAATCACCATAATAGATTTCAGAATCTTGATAGTTGGAAGTTTAGATCTGATCATCTTGAGGAACAAATTATTGGAAATATATCTAAAGGGGTACAAACTAGGAGCAAAGCACAAAATATCTGCAATTTTTGTGCATTTGTGTCAGAAATAGAGCCAAAATCAGTAGATGAAGCTTGTAAGGATACCTACTGGACAATGGCTATGTAGGAAGAATTAAATCAGTTCCAGAAAAATAATGTGTGGGAACTAATAGAAAAACCTGTAGGAAAATCCATCATTGGAACTAAATGGATTTTCAAAAACAAATTAGATGAAGATGGTAACATTCTCAGAAATAAAGCTCGATTAGTTGCACAAGGATACAATCAGTAGGAAGGTATTGACTATGAAGAAACTTTTGCTCCTATAGCCAGGATTGAAGCTATTAGAATGTTGTTTGCCTTTGCAAGTAGTATGAAGATAAGATTGTTTCAAATGGATGTGAAAAGTGCCTTCTTAAATGGAGAAATTCAAGAAGAAGTGTTTGTTAAACAACCTCCTGGATTTGAAGATGAACTCAAGCCAGATCATGTCTACAAACTGAGAAAGGCTCTATATGGTTTGAAATAGACACCTAGAGCTTGGTATGAGAAATTGAAAAAAAATTTAACTGAAAACAATTTTTCTATAGGCAAAGTGGACAACACTTTGTTTATCAAAACTTTTGATGTGCATATGTTGATTGTTCAAATATATGTTGATGATATAGTCTTTGGAGCCACTTTAGAAAATCTCTGTCATGAATTTCAGAATTTAATAAAAAATAAATTCGAAATGAGCATGATGGGAGAATTGAAGTTTTTCTTGGGATTACAGATTCATCAAATGCATAATGGTATATTTGTCAACCAAGAAAAATACTGCAAAGAGATGTTGAAGAAATTTGGCTATGAAAACATCAAATCCACAAATACTCCAATGAGTTCAAGCATTAAAATGGAAATGGATGATTCAAGTGTTGCAGTGGATCAAAGGTAATTTAGAGGTATGATTGGATCTCTATTATACCTTTCAGCCAGCAGACCAGATATTATGTTCAATGTATGCTTGTGTGCTAGATTTCAAGCATCACCAAAGGAATCACATTTGAAATCTGTCAAAAGGATTTTCAGATATCTACAAGGAACAAAAGATTTCGAATTATTCTACTCAACTGATAGTAGTTTGATTTTAACAGGCTATAGTGATGCAGATTATGCAGGCAGCAGATCTGATAGAAAACTCACCAATGGTACTTATCAATTACTTGGATGTTCTTTAATCTCATGGTTCAGTAGGAAACAAAATTGTATAGCTTTATCTACTACTAAAGCCGAGTATATTGCAATTGGATTGTGCTATGCACAAATCCTTTGGATGTAGCAAACTCTAGCAGATTACAGACTGAAAATTCAGAATTCAATCATATTTTGTGATAACAGTAGTGCAATCAGTCTATCTAAGAATATAGTACTTCATTCTAGAGCCAAGCATATCGAGATCAGACATCATTTTCTAAGAGATCATGTGGAGAAAGGGAACATTTCATTTAAGTTTGTGCCAACAGAAAATCAACTTGCAGATATTTTCACCAAACCTTTAAATAAATCAACTTTTAATCATATTAGACGAAATCTAGGAATATGTTCTTTACAAGATCTTTAAATATTTTTTTTCACCAAGCTCACCATATGGGAGCTTGTTTTTCTACTAACCTTCTCGTGCATGATACAGTCAATATCAGTTTTTACAGAAACTTAGTTTCACAGTCCTCACCTTTTTATATAATGACAAAAAGGGGGAGAAGAATTTGGAAATTTGGTCACTTACAGTATTTCCAACAAGCATTGAAAGAGAATCATTAAAAGAGAAGAAAAACTCAGCACATAGACAGGGGTAGAAGTTAGCTCAAAGTCAGGGGGAGGAATCCCTTCTCATCAATATAGTATTGATAAATTCCTGTTTTATTTTTCTCTGTGTGACTGATTGTATAGTAATACACTAGGGAGTGAAATACATGTAATTTAATGTAAAGGTTTTTGTCATTATCAAAAAGGGGGAGATTGTTAGGACCCTAGTATTTTGATAATGCAAAACCTATGTGAGGAATCATATTGTATTTCACAGTTAAGTTAGTGCAGCTTAAGATCAGAAGGCAAATAGAACAAATTCCATTGAGATGAACAGATGGAGAAGTTTCCAGATAATACTGCTTTAAAGTTACAGTAAAATCAAACAGTTACAAGTTCAAGCATCTGAAGAATAAATCAGTAGTAAGACTATCAGACAGTTAGAGGGATAACTATTCGAATTTTACAAAGCCTTCGGAGAGTTATTATATCAGACAGTTAAGTTGATTGAATGATCGGATAGTTAAGGAGTTAACTATCCAGAAGCTTAAAGGACTTTTCGGAAAGTTACAGGTATAACTATCCGAAAGTTAAGTCATTCAATAAACCACGTGCAGAAATACAGAACGGAAGCTTAAAGGACTTGTCAAAGAGTTAGATAACTATCTGAGTTTTCTTTTTGGAGAGTTAGATAACTATTCGAGTTTTTCGGTAAGTTACAGGCATAACTTTCTGGAACTTAAGTCATTTTATTACGCACGTGTAAAATGGAGAAGCCGACGGTTGAAAGCTTAAAAGGGAAAATCGGAGAGTTAGAAATATAACTATCCAAAATTTCAAGAGAGTTTCGGTGAGTTACAGTTTAACTATCCAAAACTTAAGTCATTGAATTTCCCACGTGTAGAATTCCAAACAGATGCTCAAATGGGTTTTCGGAGAGTTAGAAAGATAACTATCCGCAATTTCAAAAGAGTTTCGGTGAGTTACAGTTTAACCATCCGAAACTTAAGTCACTGAATCTCCCACGTGCAGAATTCCAGAAAGAAGTGCAAATAAGTTTTCGGAGAGTTAGAAAGATAACTATCCGAAATCCTAAAGCGTTTTGGTGAGTTACAGGGATAACCATTCGAAACTTAAGTTAGCCTTTATGCACGTGCTAAATTAAAGCAATTGGAAAGTTGATAGAGTCAAACTATCCGACAAGTATATAACTATTCGGTGAGTTACAGTTATAAGTATCTGATTGAATGACAGCTCACATTTAAATATTCTGGAATCCTACCTGGCAGTAAAGGTTAAGTGATCTTTCGGTGAGTTACAGTTACCCTTTAGAGAGTTGCTTAGCTAACTATCCGAAAGAACAGGAAAATCGGTAAGTTATCTTAAAACAATTTTCTGAACAGTCACTTGCCGTATTAGGACTTGAGGCTAATCAAGTACAGTAGAATACATCCGTTGGAGGAAAATATGATCGTTGTACATATCAAGTATATATACAAAATACAGACCACGGAGAGAAAAAGAGCTACACTCCAAATTCCATTTACACTCAAGTCTGCAAATAGTGAAGTATATTCCAAAGATCTACTGTAGAAAAAGCTTTGTGCGCAAAAACTCTGATTGAAGAATTAAAGTTGTTGGTTTATGGCTTCAACCTGAAAGCTACATTCAGTTGTTGGTTTGAGTTTTGACCTAAAAACCCTAAAGGTTGGTTTACTAAAGTTTCGACTTGAAAACTTCTATGTAGTTGGTTCTTGCTCTGACCTGAAAGCAAGTGTGGAAGTGTTGAAACACTTAGTGAAGCCCAAGTGAACCTTGTGGGTGGACTAGCCAATTTGGTGAACCACTTAAAAATTTGTTGTGTGTTTCTTATTTCTATTGATTTGCATTATTAGCTTCATCTCATTACATTTTTGTTGAATCATTCGATTCAACATTAAAAGAATTTTAAAACTACACACTTTCACCATTCACCCCCCCTCTAGTGAGTCTACCGATCCTAACAAGTTCATCTACTTCCTTCTAGAGTTTTTCTAATTGAAGTTCTAATTGATTAATTCTCTCTACAGCTCCTGTAATTCCTCTAGAAGGTACAGCTATCTCTACAGCTACAAAATTTCTATAGTCTTTCATTGAAATGGTTCTTGATCTGATCCTTTTTTATGTCCATTTCGTGAAATCAATACAATCCACCATCAGTAGTGGAATCAAATCTCATTAAAACAATTTTTTCTTTACTGCTTTCAGCTTGAAGATAAAAACTGTAGACCAATTTATTTGAACCCTGTTTACAACTGCATATGTGGCCCATTTGACAAATTGACTTAATTCTATGTCATGGCCCTATCGTTGATAGACATTTTTAATCAGAATGTTAGCTACCATGTGTGCTTTACCACTTAAATGCTTCAATTTGTTTAATAAAGGCACACTAGGATTGATAGCTAAACAATCTTTGATTTCCTGTTCAGTCCACTCGACGGTAGTTGTGTCTTCCAAAATTTTTATTCCTTCATTCTTCAATCCAAAAATGTTGTGGAGAAGCTTTGGTATTATCTGTACATCAGCTTCCTCCACGTTAGAAATTAATCCTCCTCCTCTTAAATTTACATAGAAACAAGGCACTAAATTCTCATATACTGCATGCCCTCTTTCTTGAGAAATGAATTGTAGTAGACCTTGGAATTCAAATGAATCTTTGATTTCTTGCATTCCATCCCAATTTACTAGTCTACTATAAATAATATTGTAACCCCTAATCTCTTGGTATTTGATATAAGCTTCTTGACTACAAAAATGTACTTCATTTAAAATTGTTGTTTCAGTCGGATCAAGAAGATGACTTTGTTGTTCCAGAAGAGTTTGTTCTTGATATTCCTCTTCTATAGGCTGCATTTGAACATTCTCTACAGATTCCTAAATTTCTGTTTGTATTTGTGGTGGTGAGCCGGTAGAACTCTCCACTCTATCTTGAATTCTTTTCATAAATTGCTGAAGAGTTTCTTGCTCTTCAATGGAATCTGTGAAGTTATTTTTGTCCAAATGGTTTCTTTCAGCCTCTTCATTTTCTGCTTTTTCTTCTTCCTCTTGACTACCAATCTGTTTTGTTACTGTTCTTTCTAATTCTGTAACAGATTGGGATGGAATCACGAGCAATTCAGTTTCATTCTTAATTTCTGTTCTTTCTTCTTGTACAAGTTGCAAATTAATTTCAGCCTGATTTTCTTCTTGTCTTTGCTCCTCCTGCTGTTGCTTCTCCTACTCCTCAAAATCGGATAGCAAGTTTATAAAAATTGGCTCCATAGGCCCTTTTTCTATTGGTATCTCAGATTTAATCTCTTCTTGATAATCAGGCACTATCTATTTTCCTTTCCTTTTTCTGCTTAATTGTGTTTGTTCTTCTTCTTCTTCTTCTGATATTAAATCTACAAAAGTAAGCTCTGCAGACCTTCGAGCCACAAGTACTAGCTCTTCCTATTTAACTTTTTCTATAATTACTTATCTCGAAGGACCAACTTCATCTCCTTTTGTAGTAGGTTTGGTAGTAGCTTCTTGATGTTGTTCCATTTTGATTTTATATTGGGCTTTCAACTTTTCTGCAGCCCTCTTTTTGTAAAGTGCATCAAACACTAGGTGTGCTTTAACTACTGCCAAATCTTCTGATTCTCCTTGGTCTTTCCCAACTTGAACCAGTGCTTGAAATTCCTTTAACTCTTCTTTAGTAGAAGGCCCCATCATTTCTACTTGTGCCAACGACTTAAATGGTAGAACTGAAGGTCTTGGCTGCTGTTCCTCAGGAGCAGGTCTTTCAATAGTCGGCTCGTCTTGTTCTTCAGTTGCCTCTTGTTGTTCCTGCCACTATATTTCTCAACTTCCACGACCAGCAATGTGCCTTTTGAACCATAATCTGGCCTTGCGCTGGATTAGCTCTAGGGCTACTTCATTGTTCGGCCTGATTTTTCTTTCTTTACTAACTGCAATTTCTATGACTACTCTAATTCGTGTCTCCATTATCTGAGGTATTTGTATACCACAATCTACTAATATTCTTCTTACTCTAAAAAGTTCAGATTCTACCTTCTGTAACTCTTTTTCTCTCGTCGTATTCCTGATCTTCTACCGCGTGTACCATTCTTCTGATTCCCTTAGAAATTCTGATGTATCAATAGCCTTTTCCCAGAATTTATGTGTCAACTTCTTCATCGTGGAGTTACTCAACAGCACGGAATCACTCTGATTTCTACTGTTCTAGATTCTAAATGATTTGTCGGATAATACCCCCAAAACTCTAGGTTTAAGATAAATAAGCCCTAAGTTTAGGCAGATAATCAGGTCATTTCCCAAACCAACTATTACTATTTCATTTGCAGTCTTAGCTACAGTACTCCGTTGAGTTACAATTAACTCAATGGAATAAGCTCGTTGACTAACTCAAGACTCAACGGAGTAAGCTCGTTGAGTTAGGCATAACTCAACGGACTCCCCGTACAAACAGTTATAATAATAAAAATACTACAGATAATAATTTTTCTGTTGTTTTTTTTTTTTTTACGGTTGAACCGATACTATGTTTCTGTTGAACCTAAAAAAAATTTTTTTTTTTTTCCCGGTTGAACCGATACTATGTTTCGGTTAAACCTAACAGTTTTTCTGAAAATTAATATACATACTTTTTATGTTCCGGTCATACCGATGGATCCGGTCGATTGAACCGTAACGATTTTTATATTTTAAATATATATATATATTTTTATTTTTTAATATGTGTGTGTGTGTGTGTTTTTTTTTTATATACATAAAAACTGATTTCTTACTAAGTAAAGCTCAAGTAGTCCTTTACTCTAACTTCTTCTATAATTCCATAGGAGCTTTTTAGTGTTTTCCGAATAGGTCTAAGTCTTTGTCCATTTACTTTAAATATATTTCGATTTTTAGAATTTTCAATTTCAATAGCTCCATAAGGATAAATATTTCGAACAATGTAAGGTCTTGCCCATCTAGATCTTAATTTTCCTAGATGGTTATGGAGTGTAGCCATATAAAGATATACTTCTTATCATATTTCAAAGCTTTTTGGAATAATTTTTCTATCATGCCAAAATTTCATTTTCTCTTTTAATCTTACAGTCTTCGAATAAGCTTCATTTCTAAATTCTTCTAATTCAATTAGTTACATTTTTCTATTTTCAATAGCTTGATTTAAATTAGTGTTCAGAGTTTTTAAGGCCTAATAAGCTTTATGTTCAATTTCAGTAGGTAAATGACAACTTTTTCCATATACTAGCCTAAAAGGTGACATATCTAAGCTTGTTTTATAAGCCCAAAGTGCATCTATCAATCTATTAGCCCAATCTATTCTAGTAGGATTTACTACTTTTTCTAAGATTAACTTAATTTTTTTGTTTACACTTTCTACTTGTCCACTTGTTTGCGGATAATATGATGTTGCAATTTTGTGGTTTACTCCATATTTCTTCATTAAGGCTTCAAAACTTTTATTACAGAAATGAGTTCCTCTATCACTGATAATAGCTTTAGGTATTCCAAATCTGACAAATATATTTGTTCTTATAAATTGTATTACCACTTTGTTATCATTAGTTTTTGTAAGAATAGCTTATATCCACTTAGATACATAATCCACCCCCAACAATATGTAATTAAATTGATTAGACATAGGAAATGGACCCATAAAATCTATTCCCTACACATCAAAGATTTCAACCTCAACAATAGGATTAAGAGGCATCATATTCCTCTTTGATATTCTTCCTATTTGTTGACATCTTAAACAACTTAAGCAATATTTATGAGCATCTTTGAATAGTGTTGGCCAATAAAACCCACATTGCAGAATTTTTGCAGTAGTTTTCCCTGAACCAAAATGCCCTCCACAAGCTTGATCATGACAGAAAGACAATATGCTCGGATATTTAGTTTTTGGAACACACCTCCTTAAAACTAGATCAGGACATTTCTTAAATAAGTAAGGGTCTTCCCAATAATAATATTTTACTCTCGAGAAAAACAATTTCTTATCCTGTCTATTCCAATCCTTAGGTGTTAAACCAGTTACTAAGTAATTAACTATGTCTGCATACCAAGGCATTGTGTTGATGATCATTAATTGTTTATCAGGAAAATTATCCTTAATTTCAATATTTGATTTTTCTATTTGCAATCTTGATAAATGATCTGCTATTACATTCTTACAACCTTTTTTATCTTTAATTTCTAGATCAAATTCTTATAATAATAATATCTATCAGATCAATCTAGGCTTAGTCTCTTTTTTCTTTATTAGATGTTTTAAAGTTGAATAATCCATATATACTATCACTTTAGCTCCAATCAGATATGATCTAAACTTTTCTAAGGCAAACACAACAGCTAATAGTTCTTTTTCAATAGTTGTGTAATTAACTTGAGCATCATTTAAGGTTTTGCTTGCATAATGAATCACTCTAGGAGATTTATCTATCTTTTGTCCCAACACTACTCCTACAGCAAAATCAGATGCATCGCACATTAATTCAAATGGATGGTTCCAATCAGGTGCTTGAATTATAGGAGTTGAAATTAAACTAGTCTTAAGTCTAAAAAATGCTTCCTTGCAATTTTTATCAAAGTTAAATGGGACATCTTTTAATAGATTAGTTAAAGGTCTAGCTATTTTGCTAAAGTCTTTAATAAATTTTCTATAAAAACCAGCATGTCCTAGAAATGATCTAATATCTTTTACTGATTTAGGTTCTAGTAGATTAGAAATTACTTCTATTTTAGCTTTATCTACTTCCAACCATTTCTTAGAAACAACATGCCTTAAGACTATTCCTTGTTTAACCATGAAGTGACATTTTTCCCAATTTAAAACCAAATTTTTTTTCACACAACGTTTTAATATTTGGTCTAAATTGCTTAAACAAACTTCATATGAGTTGCCATATACAGTAAAATCATCTATAAATATTTCTAAGAAATCTTCAATCATTCTAGTAAATATGTCTTGCATACACCTTTGAAAGGTAGCTAGCGCATTGCATAATCTGAATGGCATTCTCTTAAAAGCATAAGTTCAATTAGGACAGGTGAAAGTTGTTTTCTCTTGATCCTCTAATGCTACTGGAATTTGATTATAAACTGAATACCCGTCTAGGAAACAAAAATATTCTTGCCCTACTAATCTTTCCAACATTTGATCTATAAAAGGTAAGGGAAAATGATCTTTCCTAGTCATAGCATTCAGTTTTCTATAGTCTTTACGTACTCTCCTACTTGATTGAATTCTAGTAGGTATCAAGTCTTGACTTTCATTCCTAATAACTGTTAATCCTGATTTCTTTGGAACTACATGGATTAGACTAACCCACGAGCTACTAGAAATCGGATAAATTATGTCATTATCTAACCATTTCACTATTTCCTTCCTGACTACTTCTTTAAGGTTTGGATTTAATCTCTTCTCAGGAATTCTAACAGGTTTAGCATTCTCTTCTAAATATATGTGGTGACAGCATAAAGTTGAACTTAACCCTTTTATATCAGTCATAGTCCATCCTATTACTTCTTTATAACTTTTTATTACATCTTTTAATTTAGCTATTTGATCCTCTTTTAAATCTGAAGCAATAATGATTGGACAGGTTTGTTTCTCTTCCAAAAATATATAAGTTAATTCAGGAGGTAAAGGTTTTAATTCTAAATGTTGCCCATCAGAAGCTAGAGCTCCTAATTGAACATCATCATTTTCTAAATTAATTTCTTCCTGATCTCTTTCTATATTTATGCTTTCACTTTCCTCTAAAGTTTCAAAATTGATTTGCCTATTTAATTCTTCTTGTATCACATCTTCTAACATATCTCCTTCATCCTCTAAAAAGTCTCTAATAAGTAAGGACATTTCTAATTACTCAAACCTTTCTGGTTTGAAAATATTTAATTGAGTATCCTCATTACCATATGCTAACTTCATTACTCCAGTTTTACAATTTATAACAACCCCTGATGTTGCTAAAAATGGCCTCCCCAAAATTAAAGATGTATCACTATTTCTATGCTTAATTTTTTGGGAATCCAAAATTACAATATCAATAGGATATATAAAATTTTTGATTTTAATTAAAACATCCTCTATTTTTCCTCTAGGGTATCTTATACTTCTATCAGCTAATTGAATAACCGTACTAGTAGGAGTTAAGCCTTCTAATCCTAAGGATGCAAATATATCACTTGGCATAACATTTATACCTACACCTAAGTCTATTAAGGTTCTTTCTAGAATGGTATTTCCTATGGTGCATGATATAACAAGAATTCCAAGATCAGATAACTTTTTAGGAATTTGTGGCAGAAATAGGGAACCACTTTGCTCAGCTAAAAAGACTGTTCTAAGAACTTTTCGCTCTCTTTTCCTAGTACACAAATCCTTTAGAAATTTAGCACAAGGTGGCATTTTCTATAATAGATCTAACAAAGGAATGTTAACTTGTACTTTTTCAAAAATTTCTCTGATTTTTTCTTATTTTTTAGGTATTATTTGTTGTAATCTTTTAGGATAGGGTGCTAAAGATTATGATTTAAAAAATTCTTTTTCTTTCGTTTGATTTGTTTGATCATTTTTAGCTTCATTAGCAGATTCAAATTGTTATTCAGTGATTTCTAGATTTTCAACTATTACATTTTCATTATCATTTTGATTTTTACTCTTATCTACCTTCATATCATTTTCATTTTTAGTTTTTGGTGGTATATCAGTTCTAGATCTTAATGTTACACATACATCTTTTAGATTTTCGTTACTCTCATGATGTTTTTGTATATCATTTTCATGATTATGATCTTCAATTGTTTTTAGTTTTAAAGTGCATTCTTTAAATTCTCTTGCATTAATATTTTCTGTTTGCTGTATATTTTGCAAATTATGCAGGTTTATAACATTATAATTTTCATTGTCTTGATGCATAACTTATATTTTCATTGTATATTCGTCCAATGCTTTTAGTTTTCTTTCTAGATCATCTAATCTCATTGCATTCAATTTTTGATCAATTTTCATTATGGTTTTTTCAGTTTCGTAAATTATATCCATTTTAGGTTCTGAATATGCTTCCTTATAGTTTAATTGATTGACTTCTTATTGCTGACACATAAAGTATTCTAGTTTGTCTAGGTTTTGCTCTATACTATGCTCTAGTCTATCATACCTATCCCAAATTTCCGTGTCTCTCAACATATTACACATTCTATACTGATCATCAGTTGGGTAAACTATAGGATTCTCATACTCGGCTCTATTATATTGAGGATAATTCATTTGTTGTTCATGGGATTTAACCATCTATAAACGTCTAATTCTAGGAAGGCCATTTTTAGCAACATTAGGGGATGTTCTAAATTGTAAAATTGGAGTGATGAAATTAGCATTTGGTAATGAGGATACTCAATTAAATATTTTCAAATTAGAAAAGGTTGAGGAGTTAGAAATGTCCTTACATACTATAAATTTTCTAGAGGATGAAGGAGATATGCTAGACGATATGATTCAAGAAGAATTAAATAGGTAATTAGATTCTGAAACTTTAGAAGTAAGTGAAAGTATAGATGTAGAAGGAGATTAAGAAAAGTTTAATATCAAAGATAAAAATGTTAAATTAGGAGCTCTAGCTTCTAATGGTCAACATTTAGATTTAAAACATTTACCTCTTGAGTTAAACTATATATTTTTAGAAGAAAAACAAACATGTCTAATCATTATTACTTTAGATTTAAAAGAAAATCAAATTTCTAAATTAAAAAATATAGTAAAAACTTATAAAGAAGCAATAGGATGGACTATGACTAATATAAAAATGTTAAGTACAACTATATGTTGTCACTACATATATTTAGAAGAGAATGTTAAACTAGTTAGAATTCCTAAGAGGAGATTAAATATAAATCTTAAAGAAATAGTTAGTAAGGAAATAGTGAAATAGTTATATAATGACATAATTTATTCGATTTCTGATAACTCATAGGTTAGTCCAATTTATATAGTTTCCAAGAAATCAAGATTAACAATTATTAGAAATGAAAGTCAAGACTTAATAATTACTAGAATTCAATCAAATTAAAAAGTATACATAGATTATAAAAAATTAAATATTATAACTAAAAAAAATTATTTTTCTTTATCTTTTATAAATCACAAAAAAAAAAAAAAAATTACACCTCTAACTGCAAACTACAAGGACAACGAGGATGACCCCACCCAACGAGGACAACGAGGATGACCCACCCAACGAAGAAGTTCTCTTCTTCTGTTTTCTGCTTTTTATTGTTAAAAAGAATTTATCACGTCTTTCGAGCAGTACCGGCGAAGGATACACACCAACTACGTTGAACATATACAGCAGTTAGCATTATCTGAGATTTTAATCTTTCTTCCTTTTCTTTTCTTTTGAATTGAAAGTAATGCTTTGATATAATTTCAATTGATAAAAATATTTATTAAGGCTTGACTCTTAATTAATAAGCATAAAAGACCACTCATATTATATTATAGAAATATAATGTTGAGATACTTTGCTCTTGCATATATGTCACTTTCGTGGCTCGAGTGTACTTGTCACCATGAACCATATGTCACTTTCCTGGCTTCTGTGTACTTGTCACCGTGAGCTATACATGTCACTGTCCTGGCTCGTGTGTAATTGTCACCGTGAACTATCGGAATACGGCACTGGTTCTCCCATTTCTCCTCATCCTCTTCGATGTCATCTCCGTCCACCCCACCACCCAAAGCTTCAAATCAAGCTCTGCTAACTGTTGTTTAATATCAGTGCCTCCTCCTCCTTCTGTTCTTTGATTAGCAGATAAGAAGCAAACCAAGTAACCAACGTCTTCAGAGATCGAGATGAAAGTAGTGCCGTCTTCTTCCTCCTCTTCTATGTCATCTCCGCCTTCCTTTGGTTCTTTGACTTCTCATTCTCCTCGACCTTCTTCTTCTTCTCCTTCTTCTTCTGGAAGGAGGTGTTTCCACCTTCCATACACCACCTCGGTGGTGGCCACAATGATGGTTGTAGTGTCAGTTTCTCTTCTGCTGTCCACCATCGTGCTACATACCTATCCGTCTCCTCCTTCCCACTTGTCCTCCACTACTGCTTCTTTTGAAAGAAAAATTGCTGCTACGAGCAGCGGTGTCGGTGGCATCGTGCCGGCCGGAGGAAAGGAACTTGTAGTAGGTTCTGCGCTATCGTCTCAATTGAGAAGCCCTCGGTTCCAGTCTATCGCACGACCAACCCCGCCGTCGACTTCTGTAAGACAAAAGCACTTCACTCTCTCTCTTCCGCTCCTCCTCCTTGATTGGTTCATGAATTAGTTAATTGATTAGGATGCAGTGATAAGTTTGATTAAAACACAAGCATATGTATTTATGAGTTCATGGTCAAGCGTAGGAACCATCACGCAACAATCAATGTTGGCGGTAAGGTCCAACTCTAAATCAAAGCTCAAGCTCTGTTTCTTTTTTATTAATGTAAACTTTTACTTAACATGCTATTTTACTTGTGATTTTTTCTCTGTCTATAAATAACTCACTTCATAAATTTATTGAAAATTTAATTTAAAGCAAATTGAACGTAAGTTGCAAGTTCTACATCATATCATACAAGTTCAGTTTCTTTTCTTTTTTTTCTTTAGATATGTGAATTTTACTCAAAGCGTGCATGATGAAATCCCAACAAAAAGAAGCATCAAGGCTATAAAAACAGAAAAGTTTTCTCAATTTCATTCCAAGATGAGCCAACCCGTGAGAATATCATGTTGTTTGAGGTCATACTACCGGAATGATGGTAAGGGTTTGGATGAGTAGAATGAAATAATGTCAAATCTTAAGATAAGTGCCACAGCAAAGCCCCATAGTTTGAGAGTTTCTTCCATCTAAATTTCCTTAACAGAGTTCGTTATTGTTACGATCAAAGTTTCGCGAAGTTCATTATTAGCAACGAATTTGGTGTTAACTTACTTTTAAGGTTAAGGGATTCTTAAGACTTAATTATCAGGACCATAGTTTGATCTAATTTATTAACTATTAGGAGTGCTAGAGTCGCTTTCAGCCGGGCAACTAGTAGCCATCCGATCGTTGATTTCTCATCCATCCATCTACCGTGGAAATTTGATCCTATTGTCGTTCCCCTTGAACTGCAAAAAGACAAAAGTCAGTCGGGCCGAAAGAATCAGCTCAACTCCCACGGCCGTTCAAAACCATTGATTCCAAATCAAGCGGCCGACCGTACATTCAATTGTTTTTTATAGGTCGTTGCATCTGGCAAGATATGCGAGAATGGGATTCCATCAATTCATGAAAACCATCTAATGTGATTTTCCAAGTTGAATATAAACAATTCTAAGGGAAAAAATTCCATCGAACAATTCTAAGTTTTCTTTAACAGGTAAACAAATCTTACGTAAATAAGGAAAAATGAATTTAAATAATAAAATTGATAAAAATAAACTCCTAAACAACTCGGTTTATTTCTCAGGCACCAAAAATCGACTTGGAGTTAGAGAGGATCGAACATGGGCTGGCGAGAGCTCGATCCGCAATCAGGCAATCCATTGGAGAACGCAATCGAACGTATTCAACACCAGCCGATGGCGGCGACTACGTTCCCACCGGCCCGACGTACAGAAACGCCCTTGCATTCCGTCGGTACGTATGTAAATCGAACTGATTGATTGGCACATCATTAAAGTCTATTCTGCCTGTAATTTGATCACCAGAAGCTACTTGGAGATGGAGAAGGTGTTCAAGGTTCACGTGTACGAAGAAGGCGAGCCGCCGTTGTTCCACGATGGTCCCTGCGGGGAAATATACTCCATGGAGGGGAGATTCATCCACACCATGGAGATGGGGACGCGGTTCAGAACCAGACGCCCTGAGGAAGCACACGTCCATTTTTTTCCCTTCAGCGTTAAGAAGATGGTCATGTACGTTTACGACCGACGGACCACCAACAGGAGACCAATACAGCGCACCGTTGAGGACTACGTCCGCGTCGTTGGCGAAAGGTATCCTTACTGGAACCGAAGCCGTGGGGCAGACCATTTCATGCTCTCTTGCCACGACTGGGCGCCATACGCGTCGTCGTCGGTGCCTTACCTATACGATAACTCCATCAGAGTCCTGTGCAATGCCAACACATCCGAAGGATTCAACCCTGCTAAAGACGTCACCTTGCCCGAAATAATTCTCAAGCCCGGCCACACCTTGGGCATCATCGGCGGCCCACCGGCGTTCGATCGACCGATCCTTGCATTCTTCGCGGGTGGCCTGCACGGACCCATTAGGCCGATCCTACTGGACCACTGGAAAGGCAAAGACGACGAGGTCCGAGTGTACGAATATCTTCCGCAGAACGTGTCCTACTACGACATGATGAGGAAGAGCAGGTTTTGCCTCTGCCCCAGCGGCCACGAGGTGGCCAGCCCAAGGGTGGTGGAGTCCATCTACATCGAATGCGTGCCCGTCATATTGTCCGACCACTACGTGCTTCCCTTCTCCGACGTACTGGACTGGGACAAGTTCTCGGTCCTGGTGGCGGTGAAGGACATCCCCAACCTTAAGACCATACTGAAGGGCATATCGTCGACGAAGTACGCCAGGATGCAGAGGAGGCTGAAGGTGGTGCAGAGGCATTTTGTAGTGAACACCCCTCCTCGGAGGTTCGACGTCTTCCACATGATCCTCCATTCCATATGGCTTAGACGCATGAACATCAGGATCGATTAATCATTCATCAACCATTTCTCTCTTTGTAGGCATATGAAATATTGATGGATACAAGATTCATGTAGTTATCCATTGAAAGTACTTCGCATCTCAAATTTCACATGTCAATCCAAAGTGAATCATGATTCCATTTTCATTTCTGTCTATAGTTCGACAAACCTCTGTTAAAATAATCAATCAAAAGCTTTCTATTTTTAGCTTGACATGAATCAAGAGAGAAGTCACTCTTGCCATGAAGCTCAAGTTGGACCAATGATACCAAAGTCAATTATGTTTCCCAACTCCAGTTTGAAGTAAGCGAATAAGCCTAACATTTTCTTAAAAACTTGAACATGGTAGACAAATGCGAGACCCTTGTATAGGAGATCAAATAACATCGATCCAGAGAACATGATTATTCGATTGACGTTATTCAATGGGACATGCCAACAATCATCGAATGAGAAGACATGATTATTTGACAAGTGTTTGTTGATTGACGTTCACGCATGACCGACAAATGGGTGACTGATCGACGAATGGGTGACAACTCTACATGGACAGGTGTAGGGAGGTCTACTGGCATGGTTGTTGGTGAACTAGTTTGTTGAGAAAGGGCAATCTTGGTGGATCAACTTGTCGATAAAATACTACAATAGAAGATACATGGTTGCGAGACAATAGCATCGAAAGGGTGTGACCTTATATGTAGAGGATCAAAATGTTGAGAGATAAATTATATTCTTTAATAATTTTAATTATAATTAAAACTTTAAAATTAAAATAATCAGAACAACTGTTTTATTCAATTTTTATATTCAATAATAATATATAATTTAACTCTTCTTATAAATTTTAGATCTAATGATATATCGATATAATATTTCATCTAATAAATTTCATAATTATAAATAAAAAAAATTAAATTACAAAATTTAAAAATATTTCTCCCTATTTGATATCACCATTTTTTTTCTTCTTTTTCTATAAATATTTAATAACAAATATCTGACTTTCTGCTCTTTTCATGAAGTTGCTGAATTTTTTTACTTTTAAGAAATTTTCTCTTGAGAGGTGTATCCTTATAAGTGTATTTTTATAAGGTTTGTAGGGTTACTAATCAACGAAAATTGTATACCTTATATAATCAATTTCTAGTGCATGCATATCTTTCGCATTCATCTATGTTTAATATCCACTCTTCATGTCTTTTATTTTAATTTCAAATTCAAAATTTAAAATACACATGTTTTATTTTATGTTTTCCTTTCAAATTTTCTTAAATCATTGATTCTAGATCTTTTGAAAAATTTCTTGCAAAATAAACTTTCTCATTCAAAATTTTTCAAGTATAATAATAAATCATTGTGTTAGTATTAACTAAATGCATAAAATAGAATAGACTTATAACTCAATGCATTTAACTAAATGAATTCGGGATGTGATATACACGTAACATGTTTATTTGGTAAAATGATAACCAACGAAGTTAGTTCGTTGAGTTAACTAATAGACTTGTATTAAATGTTTAAATAATAAATAATTTTATCACAAGCAAAAATAATAATTGTATAAGTTTATAACGTTAACTTAACATGTTACTTTAGTATTCAATTAAGCAACTCAACACATGCAATTATGTCAATTTAGTGACTTAAACATGTGTGTTTAGAATAAAATTATGCATAATATTAGTGGTTAATGAATAGTTAATTACATAGTATTTAGTTTATCATATGAGAATTAAGCCATTATTTATTTAATACCTATGCTTACTGACTAATTAAATCAATTAGTTAAGTTAGAAAAGAATTAAAATTACACATAGATCACCATTTGTATGGTTGTGAAAAGTTAAATTAGAATTTTTCTATTCAAAAAACTTGTTTGATTTGTTTTTATGTATATATTAATAAATTCATTTAAGGTAAACAAACAACTTTTCACATAAATTAGATATTAAGTCTAATTTGTATTTTTAACTACAAATGCACAATTTATATTGTATTTGCGTGCAAGTACAGGTCGATCCCACAAAGATTGAATAAGAATTATGTACTATTTTGATTTTTATACTAGAGTTTATATGTATTCAATTAAGCTCTTCGTTGTTTTACAGTTAACTCAATAGACTTAGTTCATAGAGTTATAGTTAACTCAATGGACTATCCTTATGGACTTAAGTTAACTCCACGAGCCTACCTAGTAACTTCCAATTAAATGCTGCTATTCATAGAGGAATTCAACCATCCATTGGGTTGTTCCACAAAATGTAAATAACATCAATTAAGCTTTTTAATGTTAGTTAATATGAGATTTATCATTAATAAACACTAACATTTAGATATTTTGAATAATAACCATTAAGATTTTTTAGTATTTTGTACGAATTAATTTCAGTAATTTATAAACCTATTTTTTATTTTTTGAATCAACTAAACATAAAACATTCACAATACTAACAATGATAACATTAATCACGATACAAAACAAACAACACAACACAAAATGTAAATAACATCAATTAAGCTTTTTAATGTTAGTTAATCTAAGATTTATCATTAATCAACACTAACATTCAGATATTTTGAACAGTAACCATTAAGATTTTTTAGTATTCTGTACGAATCAATTTCAGTAATCTATAAACTTGTCTTCTATTTTCTAAATCAACTAAACATAAAACATTCACAATACTAACAATGATAACATTAATCATGATACAAAACAAACAATACAACACATAAATACTAAATGTAAACATAGATAATTAGTTCTTTTTTGGTATTTTTGTTTTGATATGTTCCTAAAGTTGAACGAAAGGTGAAATGTAAAAATTCTCTATTGATAGTAAAAACTTCCATCACTACATGTGACGTGATTTCACCACTAAAAACTTAATTACTTACAGTCACACCTCCTCTCCCTATAGAATCATGAACCAAGACTTGTAAGTTGATCTCCTCTTCATTATATTGGTATCAACCTGAAACCAAAGCTAGAAGTTTTATGATTTTCTAAGATATGAGTTGATGCTTAGTAAAAATGGCTTTCCTTCCTATGACACGATCACTCCTTACAATGGTTGTTAGTCACTATGTTTGCCTTAGAATTGACCAGACATCCAAAAAGTATCCTCATAGACTTCTGATGGTTAGTGATTTTGGTGGTGTTGTGGAGCTTTAGGGAACTTCCAACACTTCCTACAGTTAGCATGGTCCTCCACCTTCACACACACTTTTTCTTCATCTTTCTCCTCTTCTTTTATATTTCTTTCAATAGTAACTGCTTCTGCCTAAATGATTAGTTGGATTTCCTTCATTCATATCAACAATGGTGATTTCTTCTTCATTCCACGAGTTAATTCCTACATGACACGTGCAATCGTGGTTTTCCTTCGAATTTCTTGTTTCTACAACTACTAATAGTGGCATGTTAGAAAATAACTAGTCTGTGGAGTTAGAGTAACTCAACAGACTTACTTCATTGACTTAACTACAAAAACATGTGCAATAAAGAAATAACTTATAAGCTTATAACACTAACACAACATGTTAGGTTAGTGTATATTCAAGTAACTCAATGCATATAGTTATGCTAACTTAACGAGTTAAACATGTGTAGCTCACGTGACATAATAAAATATTTAAATTCACACGTGTGTAATTCTAACTTAGAATAAAAAGATATTTCAGATAGTTCAAACTATAAGTATTTGATGCTTATATATATATTTTGGATAGTTAGCACCTAACCTTCCGAAAGATAACTTAAGTCAAGTTTTCAGATCATTACACATGTCCTCATTAATTCTTATGATAAAAAAGGTATTTCAAATACTTGCAAACTTAATTATCCAATATTCAGACACATTTCAAATAGTTATCATCTAACTTATCGAAAATTTACTTAAGTCATGTATTAAGGTTACAACACATGTCTTTCATGAAATAATAAAGTATTCTTTAAGCATTCAAAACATAACTATTTAATACATGAAATGTAACTCTCGAAAATAACAGACATTTCAAATACTTAGGAATTACAAAGCCTATAACTCACACACAGATCAAAAATATACTTAATTAACACTAATTCCCTTAAATTATGTAGATTCTTTCATTAAGGCATATAATAGTGCAATTATAACATAATGACTTAATTCTCATATGATAAGTTAAATATTATGCAATTAACCATTATTTAACTGTTAATATTATGCACTTTTTCATTCTAAAAATCATTCACCCCCTTTGGTGAGCCATACAATCCTAACAATTGGTATTAGAGCAAGGTTAATCCCTATAAAGATTTAACCATCTAGATTAAATGACACAATTTGCTGAGGGGAAAAATATTTATAGACCTCCTCTATTTGATGGTTTCAACTATAATTATTGGAAGAATAGAATAGAGTGTTTCCTCAAGAGTTCTGATGTCAAACTTTGAAAGATTATTGTTCTTGGAACTACATTTCCAACTAGTAATGTAATGGACTAGATTGAGGAGGATGAGAGAATCATCTAGTTGGATGCTCGAGGGTTGAATACTATATACTTTGCACTTACAATTGAACAATATAATAAAGTATCTGCATGTAAATTAGCACATGAAGCTTGGAAAATCCTTCAAGTTATACATGAAGGCACTAGCCAAGTTAAGGATACTAAAATAAGTATCTTGTTGAGAAAATTAGAACTATTTAAGATGAATGAAAATGAATCTATCACTTAAATATTTTCAAGATTTACTGAAGTCATTAATAGCCTTAGAAGCTTGGCAAAGGAATTCTCTATATGTAAACAGGTATAGAAAATCCTAAGGAGCTTAACTACAGAGTGGAAACAGAAGTCTACTTCAATTCAAGACTCTAAGGATCTCAACAACTATAGTGTTGAAGAGTTATTGGGCAATCTACTTACTCATGAAGTTCAGATGAAAGATTGGAAGGAACAAGAAGGAACTGTAGAAAAGAAGATTGAAAAGAAAAAGGAAATTGCATTTCCTTCAATTGAAGAAGCTCAAAGTTCAGATGATGAAATCATACTATTAGCAAGAAACTTCAGGAAGTTCATGAAGAAAAATAGCAAAACAAGTACTTCCAAGAGCATGGTTCCTACATGCTTCAAATGCAAAAGGCAAGGACACATACAAGCCTTTTGTCCACTACAATCAGAAGAAGATCATCATGAAAGAAGAAAAGATGGAAGAGCAAGAGAAAAATGGCTTTGAAAGCTACTTGGCATGATAGTAGTTGATCAAGTAGTTCTTCAGATTCTAAAAAAGAAGCAACAGCAAATGTGTGTTTCACAACATAGGAGGTATGCTTCACATCCTCTTATTGTTCAGAAAATGAAGAGAATGATTTCGATAAAAATAGTTTTCTTAGTATAGTAGATAGTCTATATATAAAGTGTAAAGAATATATAAGGATATCAAGGACTTAAATAATTGTTTAGAAGATTCTTTTGTTGAATTAGAAGAAGCTCTTGTTGAAAATAGAGATTTAAAAACTAAAATGGATAAATATAGTTGTGATAATTTTGAATTAAAAGAAGAAAACAAAAATCTATTCACTCAAATCTCTAATTTAAAAATGACTTTATGCAAGTTCACATGGGAACAAAAAGGCTTAGATAAATTATAGGATCATAAAGACAAAGTAGAATTAAATATGGCCTTGGGTATGCTACACCACATGAAATACTATAGGATCGTATGGCTACACAAGAGGGGGGTGAATTGTGTTTTTCAACATTTTTGATTATAATTGAAACTTTAAAATTCAAAAACAAGTTGAGACACTATTTTCATAAAATCATTTTTATTCAAGGTTTCAATTACAATATACAATTCAATTCTCCTCAGAAATTATAGATGCAATTATATATCGATACCATATTTCATCTATATAATTTCATAACTACAAATAGAGAAAACTAATTTGTGGAATTTAAAACATTTCTCCCTGTTTGAGATCTTTCTTCTTCTCTTTCTTCTTTAGCAATTCTTTAGTGACGAATATCTAGTCTTTCTCTACTTTATCGAATTTACTTTCTTCTGATACTTTAAATCTTCAGTGACATAAATCTGACATTTTCTACTTCACTGAATTTTCTTCTATTTGATACTTCAAATCTTCAATGACATATATCTTACCTTTTTATGCTTTACTGAATTTTCTTCCACCTGAGAGCTTTTCCCTAAAGAGGTGTTTTTAATCCTTGAAAAGATTTTTCTTTTGGTGTGCAGAGATAACTGATCAACGAGAATTCTATGCCTTTTATACTATATCTTCATTTCATGCATATCCTCCACGTTTAATCACTACCAATTTTCAACTTCTTCACATCTTTTCTTTTTCCTTCATTGAAATACACATGTTCTGACCTATGTTTACATTTTGAATTTACTTTAATCATCAATCTTGGATCTTTGAAAAATTTCCTGCAAAATAAACTTTCTAGTCCAAAATTTTTCATCAAGTGTAATAAAAAAGTCGTTACTTTAATGTTAACTAAACGAGTAACACAAGTAGATATATAACTTAACATTTCTAACTTAACGAGTTCCTCATGTGCCAATTCACGTGACAAGTACTGTAGCTAACTCAATGAACTAAGTCTGTAGTGTTATGCTAACTCAATGAACTATTTCTGTTGTGTTACAGATAACTGAATGCTTTTCAATAAAAACACACGTTAACTTAATGCTTAGTTAAATGAGAAATTAATGCAATGAAACGACTAGTTACTAACTTAGTATAATTTCATATTTAATATAGACAAGTATTTATATCAGTAAACTTTTTTTGTATTAATTGATGTACTTAATTTCCTTTCACAAGCAATAGTAATTGAGCAAATATGATTATTTTCATTCAGCACACATCATCAAAACAAAATACTCAACAATCTCCCCCTTTTTGGTGACGACAAAACCATATTAAATCAATTATGAAATATATTTAACTCAACAAAGCACCTTCGTTGGGTTAACTTTTAATTCAACAAACAAGTTTGTTGACTTAAGTTCACTTAAGCTTATTTCTATTATTTGTGTAAATTTCACCTCTTAGAAATAAAACTTCCAGATGTCAATAATTACATAAGTATCATTTCTCCCCCTTTCATTATATAATTCAATAACCATATAATTTTCTTTCAGATTACAATATCATCTATCAAATTACAATAACCATATAAATATCATCTCCCTTTATAATATATGTAATTAAAATCATAATCATCTTCTTTTATAACATTTCTCCCCCTTTTTGTCATTAATAAAAAAAATGATTACACAGTATATATAGTAAGAGACATTTACAACAACGCTTTCTGTAAATAATAATAAGAATTGTAAATATTTACAGAAAAATGTATTGTTCAATGAATCAAACAATGAATACAAACATTACATTTTGTATTTAGATACAAGCAAACAGACAATTATCAATTCCTCCTAAGTATATCACTTATAGCATTACATATTTTATCTCGTAGATGCCTAATACATTCCTGATTTCGTTAAGCACATCATCTAAGTTAGGAGGTATCTAGGGTTGTTGTTCTACTTGAACTAAATAACTTGGCTGTTGTGGTCGAATATGTTCTGTACATAGATTCTATGGTTGTTAGTCGAATAAGATTGGGCTACCATTATGCTAAAAACTCGAGCTGATAGCAAAGGCGTTACCAATCCTTTTTAAATAAGCCCAGAAACTCTCACAAGTTCGAGTTCATGGGAGGAACCATTAGGATTAACCCCCTTCTCCCATAAGTCCCTAAGGCCTTCTCCCTTCACCCTCTAACTCTTTCAGGTCCCTCAGCCCATCACCCCGCAAGTCCCTTAGCAGGTTCCTCAACAATCCCCCCCTCGAAAAATGCATCCCATATTGCATTCTCGAGGATTCGAACCTGCGTCTGTGAGTAGGCTTTAATACCACGAATAGGATCGGGCTACCATTATGCCAAAAGCTCGAGCTGATAACAAAGGCGTTACCAATCCTTTAAGTCTTGTAAAAACTCGAATACTTATCTGTAACTCTTCGAGTTTTTGCACCTGCAAAACACGTGACTAAACATAGCAAACTTATCTATTCATTAGTCATTTTATAAAACTTGAAGACTTATCTATCCATGCATATAAAAACTCGAACAGTTATCTAACTATTTGATTTTCATCACTGAACACACATGGAAAAACATGTGATAACTTAAAACATTAAAAACACACGTGCAGATAACTTAACTACATTAGTTTTTAACATAAACTATTCGATAAAAATGAAACGTTAACTATCCGAAAGTTTAAATATCGAAAATCTAACTCTTCGGAAAACTTTAACTTTTCCGACATAAAAATGAAACTTTCCGATAATCTGTTAACTAGTATACTTAGAGAATATTATTTAGACTTATTTAAAAACTTTAATAAAACATTATATCATCAAAACAAAATTCCTAACAATCTCCCCCTTTTTGATGATGTCAAAACCTAATAAGTCAAATAATCTATCTTCTCCCCCTTTTTGGCATTATAAAAAAGTAAATAGTCGACCTTCATCTTCTTTAGTATTTAAGTCATGTAAATGTGAGGAATAAAAACCATGCTAAGTATACATGAATTAAAAAGATATTTTTAAACATGCATTACTTTTATGGATTAAGCATAAACTGTGAAAAATAATCACGTGAGCATTAAATGCAGTAAACAGTTTACATAATATATTTGGTTACAAATTACAATAAATAAATCATGTAATACATAATTTGTATAATCACAAGCCTCTTTGTCTTCGAAAAATACTAATCAGAGTATCTAAAATTTGCCTTGCAATTTCTATACTTACTCTATTTATCTAATCAATTATTGCTTGATCTAAATCATTTTGTGAAACTTGTGATGGTTGGTGTAAAAATTCAGTATGTATGTCTGTATTTATACCTGTATTTGTATCTATATATTGCTATTGTTCTGAAAATTGTGTAGATTGTTGCTGGTGCTGTTGTGAATGTGTTTGCCGATCCTGTTATTGTTGTTGAATTACAGGTGTATCTGCTTTCTACTATTTTTATAGTTCCTTTGCAGAGAAAGATCTTGACTTTAATCTTTTCTATGGCCAAGGTGTAATATCTATTTGACTTGCCACAATTCTCAAAATCGTATCACTATAAAATAATTTACTCTGCAAATGTAAGATATGAGAAACAAAAATATCATACTAGTTCACCTGCATATGGTTAATTAATGCATATGTAGCATAAAGACAACATCTACCAACTTCTACACCATGACCAAACCACTGAAACAATGAAGCATGTAGTATTTTTGCAATAAAACGTGCTTGGCCATTTAAATCATTTAGTAATCTCATTGGTTTGTTGGTAGTTGGATCTTTGGCTAAACTTTTAATATCCCATCCCAATTGATAAACTTGTTTTCTTTCTGATAATTTAACTCCTTCATTTTTCAGACCAAGTACTTGATAAAGTAAATTTGGAGTTAAATATATGTCATTGTCTTGTATATTGGAAATAGGAATACCTTCTTCCACTATTAAGTTTGAGTAAAAACAACTAATAAGTTCTGGTATAACAAGATGACCTGGGTGTTGTGGAAGTAGAGTCAACAAGCCTTGAAATTCAAACATTTCTCGTATTTGTGCCATCCCTTCAAACTTAACAGGTTTTGAGTATAAAACTGTAAAAGTTTTATATGTCTGAAATTTGTCATAACAGGAACTATTTCTGAACCATAATAATGTATTTTTGTCTAAACTCTATTCAGGATTAGGTATTTTCCTATGATGATGTTCTGATCTGGGACTTGTTTCAACATTATCAACAGAATCTAAATTTTCAGATCTTTTAGAACTAGTGGAATTTCCATCAAAGCTAGTATAAATATCAGAAATATCTGGTATTGTCGTATCAATAATCTACTGAAATTCCTCTATTTGATCTTCTTGAAACATATCAGTAGCAACAGTCTCTGTATTAATTTGTATATCAGCAACATTTATGTCTATGATTGATCTATACAACAACTATCTCTATAGGAAAGAATGTTCTATAATAGATTCATTCTGTATTTCTGAAATTTCTATACTTAAGACATTGGCAATGTAATATTTGATTTATAACTGTGGAGGTTGTTGACTATATACATTTAACAAGTATATTATATACTGTAACAGATATAACCATATGTATAAACTGTAGTATAAGCAACTATACCAAAAATCAAAAGTTTCTATCCGAGATACAGTAAGAGGAAGAATATCTGTACATTCCTCTTTAGCTAAAATATCTTCAACATTCATAGACTCAGTGTCTATGTCATCAAAAAGATCATCAAAATTGATATCATCTGTATATGTATCATTAAAATTTCCTACATGCTCTCTTTCCATAGGAAAAGAATATATGCTTGCAGCATGATGTGAAAAACTGTCTATTGTATTAAAAGATACATTATGTACTAATGTGACACAATACCTTAGAGTGTATGTGTGTAATCCGATATTTGTCACATCTGTTGGGATTCCTGACACAAAAGTCTGTCCAGCTTCTGCAATGGAACATAGTTTTCCATTTTGCAATGATTCTTCTCTTTGCTGCAATATTCCTTGTACATCTGCAGTCAGTCCAAAATATTCTATTGTTTTCTTCTTTTTCCGACTATATGTCTGCAGTGGTTCTAGTTGTTTAGGAGGTTCTAAAATTTTCTTAATTTCTCCTATTAAAGGCACTTATGGTCTTGATGGTCCTTCACCATGATGCCTAGTTGTAATAATGGAATATAGAGTTTTAAGCTCTCAACCTTTGCCATTTTTAGTTGATAAACTTTTTTTCCTTCACTTCGAAGGCCCATTTTCCAAATGGTAGTTTTCTGTTCATCAATAAATTGTTGAATGTCATCTAAAATAGTTGGGGGAAAATAATGTTGGGAATAGAAAGATTCTAATTCCCTGTTGGCATTTTCTATCATTGGTTCCCATTTCTTTCCATAGTAAGTGATAGACTGTACCTATTTTTCAGGTACATGTCTAGAACTTGTAACAACCGCAGGGTTAGGTTGTAAAGTTCGTTTCTATAGTTGTAATGTAGAAAGTTCAGTTTGTTTTAGTTTAAATTGTGTTTCAGCATAATTGCAAATAAACTTCAAATAGAAAATTTTCTCATCTTGAACAGCTTTTCTAATTTCATGTAGTACTTCATTTGTAAAAGTATACCGTGAGTAGATGTCATTGATTTCACTTTGTATTTTCTGAAGTTCCAGCTCTCTTTTCTGCACTTGTGCCATTCTACCACGTCCTCTTCCATGTCCTGACATTGTCGATTAATCTTCGCTGTGCACTGTAGAACTTAGTGGAAGTAAAGATTGTAAAACTAGGGTTTTACTGAGGTAGAAACACGAAAGGTTGTCAGTAAAACATTTATAACTCTTTGAGTTTATAAATGGATAAACAGATTCAATCATTGAAATCATAAATATAAGATCTGTTACTGATAAATAACTCGAATGTTTACAATAACTTTACGAGTTTTACAACCGACAAAAGCAGAATACTTAGCGTAACTATTCATATAAAGAAAATAACTTCGGGCTAAGTGAAAAGTGAGAAAACTCGAAGACTTATGATAACTATTCGAGTTTTGTGAGCAGTAAAGTATATAACTATACGACAAACAATAATAGTTATTGTCAAAGATTAAGTCTTTCAGAAAAATATAAGAATATTAACTTAACTGTTCGAGTTTCTTGGGTGGATAGGTGTGAAAGTTGAATAGTTAAACATAACTGTTTGAGTTTCAACTGAGACATAATAAAGTAATGAAATTCAACACGTGCATAATTCTAACTTAAGGAGTTCAGATATTTTCGGATACTTATAAACCTAACTATTTGATGCTTAGATGCATTTCGGAGAGTTACTAGATAACTTATCGAACATTCACTTAAGATATGCATTTAGGCTTCGACACGTGTACGCTAGGAAATAATAAAATATTCTATTGATCGTTTAAAACATAATTGTCCGATATATACAATATAGTCTTTCGAAATCATAGAAAATTTGGATACTTAAGAATTAAAAACCTGTATTTTACTGGTAGTTGAGAAATCTACTTAATTAATGTTAATTTCTTGAAACTATGCAGATTCTTTCATGAAAACATATAATAGTTCATAATAGTTGAATTATTATATGAGAAATTGCTCCCCCTACATAAATGTAGTCTAAAGAATCTATGGCTTACTTAAATCGGGTTGCCAAGCCCTAAATAGATTTGAGTCTCTCTATTTTTTTTTAAATATTAATTAAATACAAAAATAAGTAGTAGATTTAACAATTTAGACTTTTTGGCTTTTATCTTATTCAGTTTACAAAAGATAATTCATAGAGATATACCTTTAGGAACTTAAAAGAATTCAATAATGAGTACACGAACTTAAGACAATAAATATCGTACATTATGTGTAAAGAGTAGATAATAACAAGGAAAAATAACAAAGATTATATGCACATATTATGGTAGGATTGTTATAACACCTTGAAAATAAATTAAGCTTGAGTACATTGCCTCCCTTTTTTTCTTTTTTGGTTTATATTCATATATATATATATATATATATTATGTATTACCTCCCACAATATCATCTTTTTATGTGATCACAATCCCTTACTTAGGGGAAAGATAACCAGTTACTCAAAGACAAGTGAGAACAAGTAAATTTTTTTTTTTTTAAATATAATCTGAATTACTTGCAAAATGAGTTTTCAGTCAGCACATCCTAAACCAGTTAGTTTAAGTGACTAAGGTTTAAGATCCCCCAATGGACTTAATTACTCAAGTAATTGCAGACAAAAAAAAATAAAAATAAAACAAGACATTAAATTAAATTAGAGGCAATCACAAGACTTAATTTTTTTTTTTAACAAAATGTTAATAACGTTCCTTTAATAAAAAGTACATACTTTCTATGTATTTTCCAGTTAAAATCTCTATAATAGCATATACATAAGTAACAAAAATACAGTTGGCACTTACATTGAATTAAATTAACTTTCCTTAAGTAATATTTTCTGAATTTTTCTTAAATAAATTGACTTTAATAAAAATCAGAATTTCATAAATTCTTAACTACTAGAAAACGGTAATTCGAAAATAGATATTTTATTTTATTTTTTGTTTTTAATAATAAAGAAATTAAATTCTAAAACTACCTTTTTAACAAACCAAAATGTTATGCAATGAACAGGACAATTTAAACATCAAATAACCTGTAGATACCAAGTTCTAATCATAATTTTGAAAAGGTATTTTCATCTAAGGGTTTTGTAAATAGATCTGCTAATTGTTCTATGGTAGGAACAAAATTTAATACTATTTTTCCATTTATAACATTATCCCTTAGAAAATGATGTCGAACTTCTATATGTTTAGCTCGTGAATGTAAGACAGGATTTTTAGACAAACTTATTGCAGAACTACTATCACAGAAAATCTTAGTTGGTTCATAGTCTAAATTAAAATCTTTTAAAGTTTGTCTGATCCATAGGATTTGAGCACAGCAAAGTGTAGCAACTATATATTCAGCTTCAGTTGTAGATAATGCTACACAATTTTGCTTTTTGCTAAACCATGACACTAAAGAATTTCCTAATAATTGACAAGTGCCACTGGTGCTTTTTCTTTTAGACTTACATCTTGTGAAATCAGCATCACTATAACCTATTAAATTTAAAGAAATGTGTTTAAAGTAAAACAATCCGAAATTGATGGTTCCTAATAGATATTTAAAAATTCGTTTAACAGTAAGTAGGTGTGATTCCTTAGGATTAGATTGATATCTAGCACAAGTACACACACTAAACATAATATCTAGTCGGCTAGTTGTTAAATAAAGTAATGAACCAATCATACTTCTATATTGTTTTACATCTACAGTTTTTCTAGAGTCATCTTTATCCAACTTGGTGATAGTACTCATTGGTGTATTCTTTGTTTTAGTGTTGTCTAAACCAAACCTCTTTAATAAATCTTGAGTATATTTTTCTTGTGAAATAAAAGTATCCTGATCTAATTGCTTAATTTGTAAGCCTAAAAAAAATGATAGTTCACCCATCATACTCATTTCAAATTGATTAGTCATGTCTTTCGAAAAGGACTCAACTAATTTATCATTTGTTGCTTCAAATATGATGTCATCTACATAGATTTGAACTACCAATATATCTTTTTCGATCTTCTTGATAAAAGAGTGTGATTTGCCTTTCCCATAGAATACCCTTTTTCCATAAGAAATTTAGATAATCTCTCATACCAAGACCTAGGGGCTTGTTTAAGGCCATATAGTGCCTTCTTAAGCTTATAAACATTACTCAGGATGTTTTGAATCTTCAAAACCTAGAGGATGTTTTACATAAACTTCTTCTTTTATATATCCATTTAAAAAATCAGTCTTAACATCCATTTGATATAGTTTGAAATCCATATAATAAGCATATGCTAACAAAATTCGTATTGATTCTAGTCTAGCAATAGGAGCAAATGTTTCATTATAGTCAATTCCTTCCTCTTGCTTGTAACCTTGAGCAACTAATCTAGCTTTATTTTTAACTATATGTCCATCTTGATCTATGTTTAGAATGAAAAAGTGCATATTATTAACGGTTAAATGATGGTTAATTGCATAATATTTAGCTTATCATATAAGAATTAAGCCATTATGTTATAATTGCACTGTTATATGTTTTAATTGAAGAATATACTTAATTTGGGGGAATTAATGTTAATTTAGTACATTTATGAACTGTCGGTAAGTTGCAGGCTGTGAAATTCTTAAGTATCCGAATATTCTGATATTTCGGATAGTTATGTTTAACATACCGAACAAATTCAGACAGTTATGTTTAATAGACTGAATATGTATCGGATAGTTATGTTTAAATTGCCGAACAGTTATGTTTTGAGAGAATATTTTATTATTTCCTGAAGTACACGTGTCGAAACCATAATGAATGACTTAAGTGAACTTTCAATGAGTTATCTATAACTATCCGAAATTGCAGTTGGGCATCAGATAGTTAATCCTGTAACTCTCCAAAATCTCTTTTTATTTATAAAATAGCTGATGACACGTGTCATATTCTGGGAAAGTGACTTAAGTGGATTTTCGGTGAGTTAGCTGTAACTAATCGAAATGCATCTGAGCATCGGATAGTTAGACCTGTAACTCTCCGAAATGTTATTTTTATGATTAAACTGCTGCTGACACATGTTGAGATCTAGTAGATTTACTTAAGTTATATATCGGTGAGTTATTTATGACTATCCAAAATGCACCTGAGCATCGGATAGTTAAGTTTATAAGTATCTGAAATGCACCTAAGCATTAGATAGTTAAATTTATGCACGTGTCTTACAGTTAAATCAACGAAGAAAGTCCGTTGAGTTATCTGTAACTCCACGGACTATATATTTTCTAATATGCCATTGTAGCGGTTGCAGGAATAGATAGTTGGAAGAGAAAAACCACGTTTGCACGTACCACGTAGGAATTCAATCGCGCAGGGAGAAGAAAGCATCGCCATTGATATGAATGAAGGAAATCCAACCGACCATTCAAGTAGAAGCAATTACTACTGAAGAAATATAAAAGAAAAGAAGAAAAAAAGAAGAGGGTGTGTGATCAATGGGCGGACAGTGTGTGTAGAGGAGGATTGGCGTCGCAATTCTCTGAAGTACCACACCAACCATGATCATCACCATTATCACCACCATAATCACCAACCATCGAAGGTCTGTGAGGATACTTGCCGGATGTCGAGTCGATTCCGAGCCAAACACAGTGCTTGACAACCACTATGAGGAGTGATCGCGTCGCAGGAAGGGAAGCCATTTTCACCAAGTGCCGACTCATATTTCAGGAGATCATAAAGCTTTTAGCCTTGGCTTTGGGTTGATGCTTGTATGTTGAAGAGGAGATCATCTTGCAATTCTGGACTCGCGATTCTATAGGGAGAGGAGACAAGATTGTAAGTGGTATAATTTTCAGTGGTGTAATCGCGTTGCAAGTAGTGTCGGAAGTATTTACTGTCAAGTGAGATTACTTTACATTTCACCTTTCACCCATTTCCATGTTCATATTAAAACAAAAATACCAAAAACAATATATCTATGTTTGTATGTTGTATTTGAGTGTTGTATCGTGATTAATGTTATCTTTGTTAGTGTTGTGATTGTTTTATGTTTATTTTAGTTTTACAGTTTACTGAAATTGGTTCGTTCAAAAGACTTAAAGATTTTAATGGTTACTGTTTGAATTATCTGAATGTTAGTATTGCTTAATGATAAATCTAATGTTAACTAACATTAAAGAGCTTAATTGATGTTATTTACAATCTGTGGAATTGCCCTATGGTTGGCCGAATTCCTCTGTAAATAGCAGTATTAAAAAGAAAAGTCAGGCTCGTGGAGTTAACTTAAGTCTACGAGGTTAGTCCATTGAGTTAGCCATAACTCAACGAACTTAGTCCGTTGAGTTAACTATAATTCAACGGAGAGCTTATTGAATATATAAATTTGATTTTTAACAAGTAAATAGTTCTCAAGTTCGTCAGCAATTCCGTATGGGATTGACCTGTACTTGCACACTAATACAAATGACACTGTGCACTTGCAGTTAAAGTACAAATTGGAATTAATATCTAAATTGTATTAAAGGTTGTTTGTTTACTTCTAAAAGAAAGAATAGACATAAAGATAAATTAACTAAGTAAAAACAGAAGTAACAAATCTAAGTTTTTCTAGTGTAGTGTTGGAAAAACCCAAACAAGTTCTATGGCGCTGTTACCGAGGAATTGAATTGAATAGATATAAGCAACTGTTAGAGCTGTTTCGTTTTAATAGCTAGAGTTGTATGTTTTCTTCTGTAATTGAGAATATGGCATATGCTTATGCTCAAAGATTTCTGAAACCTGTAATTAGCATATGTGAATTCTGCAATTCTGAAGGGCACGACATTTCTGATTGTTTGAAATTGAGACATTTACAGATGGTTAGATCCCATGAACAACAAATGAATTATCCTCAATATAATAGAGCCGAGTATAAGAATCCTATGGTTTACCCAACTGATGGTCAGTATAGAATGTGTAATATGATGAGAGACACTAAAGTTTGGGATAGCTATGAAAGACTGGAGTATAGTATAGAGCAAAATCTAGACAAATTGGAATACTTTTTGTGTCAACAACAAGTAGTCAACCAATTAAACTATAAGGATGCATATTCAGAACCTAAACAGGATATAATTTACGAAACTGAAAAAACCATAAAGAAAATTGATCAAAAATTGAATGCAATGAAATTAGATGATCTGGAAACAAAATTAAAAGCATTAGATGAAAATGCAATGAAAATACAAGTTATGCAATAGGACAATGAAAATTATAATGTTATAAACCTACATAATTTGCAAAATATACAGCAAACAGTAAAACTAATGCAAGAGAATTTAAAAAGTGCACTTTAAAACTAAAAACAATTGAAGATCATAATCACGAAAATGATATACAAAAACATCATGAAAGTAACGAAAATCTAGAAGATGTATGTGTAACATTAAGATCTGGAACTGATATACCACCAAGAACTTAAAATGAAAATGATATGAAGGTGGATAAGAGTAAAAATCAAAATGATAATGAAGATGTATGTGTAACATTAAGATCTGGAACTGATATACCACCAAGAACTTAAAATGAAAATGATATGAAGGTGGATAAGAGTAAAAATCAAAATGATAATGAAAATGTAATAGCTGAAAATCTAGAAATCACTGAAGAACAATCTGAATCTGCGAATGAAGCTAAAAATGATCAAACAAACCAACTGAAAGAAAAAGAGTCTTTGAAATCAAAATCTTTAGCACCCTATCCTGAAATATTACAACAAACAATTCTTAAAAAATAAGAAAAAATCAGAGAAATTTTTGAAAAAGTACAAGTTAACATTCCTTTGTTAGATCTATTGCAGAATATGCCACCTTGTGCTAAATTTCTGAAGGATTGGTGTACTAAGAAAAGAGAGCGAAAAGTTCTTAGAAAGGTCTTTTTAGTTGAACAAAGTAGTTCCCTATTTCTGCCCCAAATTCCTAAAAAGTTATCTGATCCTGGAATCCCTGTTATATCATGCACCATAGGAAATACCATTTTAGAAAGAACATTAATAGACTTAGGTGCAGGTATAAATGTTATGCCAAGTGATATATTTGCATCCTTAGGATTAGAAGGCTTAACTCCTACTAGTACAGTTATTCAATTAGCTGATAGAAGTATAAGATACCCTAGAGGAAAAATAGAGGATGTCTTAATTAAAATCAAAAATTTTATATATCCTATTGATATTGTAATTTTGGATTCCCAACAAATTAAGCATAAAAATAGTGATATATCTTTAATTTTGGGGAGGCCATTTTTAGCAACATCAGGGGCTATTATAAATTGTAAAACTAGAGTAATGAAGTTAGCATATGGTAATGAGGATACTCAATTAAATATTTTCAAACCAAAAAGGTTTGAGGAGTTAGAAATGTCCTTACATACCATAGACTTTTTAGAGGATGAAGGAGATATGTTAGATGATGTGATTCAAGAAGAATTAAATAGGCAAATCAATTCTGAAATTTTAAAAGAAAGTGAAAGCATAAATATAGAAGGAGATCGGGAAGAAATTAATTTAAAAAATGATTATGTTCAATTAGGAGCTCTAGCTTCTAATGGGCAGTATTTAGAATTAAAACTTTTACCTCCTGAATTAACCTATATATTTCTAGAAGATAAACGAACCTGTCCAATCATTATTGCTTCAGATTTAAAAGAGGATCAAATAGCTAAATTAAAAGATGTAGTAAAAAGTTATAAAGAAGCAATAGGATGGACTATGACTGATATAAAAGGGTTAAGTTCAACTTTATGTTGTCACCACATATATTTAAAAGAGAATGCTAAACCTGTTAGAATTCTTGAGAGGAGATTAAATCCAAACCTTAAAGAAGTAGTCAGGAAGGAAATAGTTAAATGGTTAGATAATGATATAATTTATCCGATTTCTGATAGCTCGTGGGTTAGTCCAATCCATGTAGTTCCCAAGAAATCAGGATTAACAGTTATTAGGAATGAAAGTTAAGACTTGATACCTACTAGAATTCAATCAGGCTAGAGAGTATGTATAGACTATAGAAAGCTGAATGCTGTGACTAGGAAAGATCATTTTCCTTTACCTTTTATAGATCAAATGCTAGAAAGATTAGCAGGGCAAGAATATTTTTGTTTCCTAGACGGGTATTCAGGGTATAATCAAATTCCAATAGCATTAGAGGATCAAGAGAAAACAACTTTCACCTGTCCTAATGGAACTTATGCTTTTAAAAGAATGCCATTTAGATTATGCAATGCGCCAGCTACCTTTCAAAGGTGTGTGTAGGGCATATTTACTAGAATGACTGAAGATTTTTTAGAAATATTTATGGATGATTTTACTGTATATGGCAACTCATATGAAGTGTGTTTAAGCAATTTAGACTAAATATTAAAACGCTATGTGGAAAAAAATCTAGTTTTAAATTGGGAAAAATGTCACTTCATGGTTAAACAAGGAATAGTCTTAGGGCATGTTGTTTCTAAAAAGGGGTTGGAAGTAGATAAAGCTAAAATAGAAGTAATTTCTAATCTACCAGAACCTAAATCAGTAAAAGATATTAGATCATTTCTAGGACATGCTGGTTTTTATAGAAGATTTATTAAAGATTTAGCTAAGATAACTAGACTTTTAACTAATCTATTAAAAGATGTTCCATTTAACTTTGATAAAAATTGCAAGGAAGCATTTTTTAGACTTAAGACTAACTTAATTTCAACTCCTATAATTCAAGCACTTGATTGGAACCATCCATTTGAATTAATGTGCGATGCTTCTGATTTTGCTGTAGGAGCAGTGTTAAGACAGAAGATAGAAAAATCTCCTAGAGTGATTCATTATGCATGCAAAACCTTAAATGATGCTCAAGTTAATTACACAACTACTGAAAAGGAATTATTAGCTGTTGTGTTTGCTTTAGAAAAGTTTAGATCATATCTGATTGGAGCTAAAGTAATAGTATACACGGATCATTCAGCTCTAAAACATCTAATAAAGAAAAAAGAAACTAAACCTAGATTGATCCGATGGATATTATTATTACAAGAATTTGATCTAGAAATTAAAGATAAAAAAGGTTGTGAGAATGTAGTAGCAGATCATTTATCAAGATTACAAATAGAAAAATCAAATAGTGAAATTAAGGATAATGTTCCTAATGAACAATTAATGACCATTAACACAATGCCTTGGTATGCAGACATAGTTAATTATTTAGTTACTGGTTTAACACCTAAGGATTGGAATAGACAGGATAAGAAATTGTTTTTCTCAAGAGTAAAATACTACTATTGGGAAGACCCATACTTATTTAAGAAATGTCCTGATCTGGTTTTAAGGAGGTGTGTTCTAGAAACTGAATATTCGAGCATATTGTCTTTCTGTCATGACCAAGCTTGTGGAGGGCATTTTGGTTTAGGGAAAATTGCTGCAAAAATTCTACAATATGGGTTTTATTGGCCAACACTATTCAAAGATGCTCATAAATATTGCTTAAGTTGTTTAAGATATCAACAAATAGGAAGAATATCAAAGAGGAATATGATGCCTCTTAATCTTATTGTTGAGGTTGAAATCTTTGATGTGTGGGGAATAGATTTTATGGGTCCATTTCCTATGTCTAATCAATTTAATTACATATTGTTGGGGGTGGATTATTTATCAAAATGGATAGAAGCTATTCCTATAAAAACTAATGACAACAAAGTGGTAATTCAATTTATAAGAACAAATATATTTGCCAGATTTGGAATACCTAAAGCTATTATCAGTGATAGAGGAACTCATTTCTATAATAGAAGTTTTGAAGCCTTAATGAAGAAATATGGAGTAAACCACAAAATTGCAACATCATATCATCCGCAAACAAGTGGACAAGTAGAAAGTGCAAACAAACAAATTAAATTAATCTTGGAAAAAGTAGTAAATCCTACTAGAACAGATTGGGCTAATAGATTGATAGATGCACTTTGGGCTTATAGAATTGCTTATAAAACGAGCTTAGGTATGTCACCTTTTAGGCTAGTATATGGAAAAAGTTCTCATTTACCTGCTGAAATAGAACATAAAGCTTATTGGGCATTAAAAACTCTGAACAATAATTTAAATCAAGCTGCTAAAAATAGAAAAATGCAATTAATTGAAGTAGAAGAATTTAGAAATGAAGCTTATTCGAAGACTATAAGAGAAAAAGAAAAAAATTAAATTGAAATAGAACAAGAAGTATATCTTTAAATGGCTAGACTCCATAACCATCTAGGAAAATTGAAATCTAGTTGGGTAGGACCTTACATAGTTCGAAATGTTTATCCTTATGGAGCTATTGAAATTGAAAATCCTAAAAATCAGAATATATTTAAAGTAAATGGACAAAGACTTAAACCTATTCTGAAAACACCAAAAAGCTCATTTGGAATTATAGAAGAAGTCAGAGTAGAGGACTACTCAAGCTTTACTTAGTAAGAAATCAGTTTTTATGTTTATATATGTCAAAAAAAAACAAAAAAAAAATTAAAAATATATATAAAATATAAAAATTGTTGCGGTTCAATCGATTGGATCCATTGGTATGACCGGAACATAAAAGAAATGTATATTAATTTTCAGAAAAAATATTGGTTTTACCGAAACATAGTATCGGTTCAACCGAAAGAAAAAAAAATAATAATAAAAAATATTTAGGTCTGATCGAAACATAGTATCGGTTAAACCTGTAAAAAATAGAAAAACTATTCTCTGTAATATTATTATTATTATTTTTGCTTGTACGGGGAGTCCGTTGAGTTACGCTTAACTCAACGAGCTTACTCCGTTGAGTCTTTAGTTAGTCAACGAGCTTATTCCGTTGAGTTAACTTAAGAAAAATTTTGGTTGAATTAGAAATACAGATACCACAGATAATGGAGACACAAATTAGATTGGCAACTGAAATTGCATTAAGTAAAGAAAGAAAGATACGGCCAAACAATGAAGTAGCCCTAGAATTAAGCCAACGTAAGTCTCGACTCTGGTTCAAAAGACGAATCTGTAGACGAGCTAAATGGGTGATCTGGGAGCAAGAAAGGAAAGAAAATGAACAAGAGGCAACTGAAGGACAAGAGGAGCCGACTACTGAAAGACTTGTTCCTGAGGAGTAGTAGCCTGAACCTTTAGTTCCACCATTTAAGCCATTGGCACGAGCAGAAATGATGGGGCCTTCGATTGAAGAAGAAATAAGAGAATTTGCAGAACTGGTTCAAGTTGGGAAGAACTAAGGAGAATAAGAAGATTTGGCAGTGGCCAAAGCACACCTAGTGTTTGATGCACTTTACAAAAAGAGGGCTATAGAAAAGTTGAAAGCCCAATATAAAATCAAATTGGAACAACATCATGAAGCTACTGCCAAAACTGCTGCCAAACCTGCTACAAAAGGAGATGAAGTTGGTCCTTTGAGACCAGTACTTATAAAAAAAGTTAAACAGGAAGAGCTAGTACCTGTGGCTCGAAGGCCTACAGAGCCTATTTTTGTAGATTTAATTTTAGAAGATGAAGAGGAAGAATAGACACAACTAATCAGAAAAAAGAAAGGAAAAGAAAAAGTGCCTGAATATGAGGAAATTAAATCTGAAGTACCAATTTTTACAGGGCTTGTGGAGCATATTTTTGTTAACCTACTATCCGATTCTTAGGAGGAGTAGGAGGAGAAAAGAAAAGAAGAAAATCAGGCTGAAATTAGTCTGCTGTCTGTACAAGAAGAAACAGAAATTAAGGTAGAAACTGAATTGCCCGTGACTCCATCCCAATCTGTTACAGAATCAGAAAGAACAGTAACAGAACAGATTGGTAGTTAGGAGGAGCAAGAAAGAGCAGAAAACGAAGAGGCTAAAAGAAGCCATTTGGACAAAAATAATTTCACAGATTCCACTAAAGAACAAGAAACTCTTCAGCAAATTATGGAAAGAATTCAAGATAGAGTGGAGAGTTCTGTCGGCTCACCACCACAGACAGAAGCAAAAGCAAAAATTTAGGAATATGAAGAGAATGTCCAAATGCAGCCTATGCTAGAGGAAGATCAAGAACAAACCCCTTCGAAGCAACAAAGTGACCTTCCTGACCCGATTGAAACAACAATTTTGAATGAAGTACATTTTTGTAGTTAGGAAGCTTATACCAAATATTAAGAAATAAGGGGTTATGATATTATTTACAGTAGACCAGTAAATTGGGATGGAATGCAAGAAATCAAAGAATTATTTGAATTCCAAGGTCTACTACAATTTATATCTCAAGAAAGAGGGCATGCAGTATATGAAAATTTAGTGCCCTGTTTCTATGCAAATTTGAGAGAAGGAGAAAGATGATTAATTTCCAACGTGGAGGAAGCTGATGTATAGATAACATTAGAGCTTCTCCACAATATTTTTGGTTTAAAGAATGAAGGAATAACAATTTTGGAAGATACAATTGCAGTTGAATGGACTGAACAACAAATTAAGGATTGTTTAGCTATCAATCTTGGTGTGCCATTATTAAATAGATTGAAACATTTAAATGGTAAAGCACACATGGTAGCTAACATTCTGATTAAGAATGTATATCAACGATAGGGCCATGACATAGAATTAAGTCAATTTGTCAAATGGGCCACATATGCAGTTGTAAATAAGATCCAAATAAATTGGTCTGTAGTTTTTATCTCCAAGCTGAAAACAGTGAAGAAGAAATTATTTTATGGAGATTTGATTCCACTACTGATGGTGGACTGTATCGATTTCACTAAATGGACATCAAAAAGGATCAGATCAAGAACTATTTCAGTGAAAGAATACAAAAATTTTGTAGCAACAGAACTAGCTGTACCTTCTAGAGGAATTACAGGAGCAGTTGAGAGGATTAATCAATTAGAGCTTCAATTAGAAAAACTCCAGAAGGAAGTAGATGAACTTAGGCATAGAGATTAAATTGTATTGTTCGTCTACTTGTGTAAAATTGTATGATGCACTTTTAATGTAATTGATTCATATTAATGAATGTAAATTTTTTAGATGCAATTTTCATACGTGTTTTGGATGTGAAATGAATGAAATTTATTGAATATTATGTTATTGTGAAACTTTATGAATGAATATATAACAGATTTACAATTTGCTGAATGACAGGATAACTACTTAAAAATTTCTACATGTTATAAGGTAAAATGTAAATTCTGCATAACATAAAATGACCTGCAAGTTAAATCTTTATAGAAGATTTAGATTTAAATGAATTTTAATCAAAATGACGCATTAATGACATAGATTTAACTTTATTACAGTTAGCAGAATGAAAAAGAAAAAAAAAAAGAACAGAGAGGAACTTACGAGAGTAAAACTTAGATGTTACTAAGTGTTAACTCAACAAAGTAAGTCCGTTGAGTTAACCGTAACTCCACAAGGTCAGTAATATAATATAAAGTCACTCCGTTGAGTTTTCTGTAACTCAACGAAGTTAGTCCGTGGAGTTAGCAACAGTAACCGACTGTATTCAGTTGAGTTTTCTGTAACTCAACGAGGTTAGTTCGTGGATTAAGCAGAACAGTTATTCTTTTAACCACAAACCAAACTTTGTCGGTTTAGCGGTTACCAAAATTTTAAATTAGTAGTGGTACACGTACCCATATAAACAGGAACCACGATGCACGTTGGAAGACATGTTCTTGCAACGAGATTTATTCACTTTATGGATGCGCAGTATATATGTAAAACAAAATGTTATTTACGAGTTACCAGCACTTTTAAAAGAAAGGAGAATGCTTTGGAGGAATTGGAAGGAGAAGCAATTGATTCAACTTCATCCGACAACAAATATTTATAGAATGGAAAGCTTCAGACTAGTATGTAATTAATTTTCTGCTATTTATTTATGAGCACATGGACTCGTTCTCTAAGCACTAAATGATTAGTAAGAACACCTACCCAGAAATTTTCATTGCAAAGGAGTACTAAAAAATCTTCTAAACTAAACTTTAACGAAATTCTTTGGGGTGTAGCTAACCTTTCTTTAAAAGAGAACGTAGAAATGGCTACTCCAGTAGAAAAACCATTAGGAGAAATTCTGTATCCTGAATTAATTGATGATCCTTCATGTATTCAATTGCCAAACTTTGAGGGAGATAAGTTTGAACTGAAATCTAATTATATTAGTCAATTGCCACATTTTCAAGGATTAGAAAGAGAGGATGACTATTATTTCCTTAGAGAATTTAACGAAGTTTGTCAAATGATGAAAATGCCGAACATGAGTATAGATGCTATTAAACTTAGATATATCCCTTTTTCTTTAAAAGACACAGCTAAGAGATGGTTATATACTCTATCGTCTGATTCAATTTCTACATAGACTGAATTTTGCTCTATTTTTCTGAAAAAATATTATCCAACACATCAAACGATTAAAAAGAACAAAAAAAAATATTAATGTGTAGCCAAAAATAGGGTGAATCATTCTAGAAATATTTTGAAAGATTTAAAGATTTACTGACTCAATGTCCACATCATGCAATGAGTAGAGCACAACTAATAGGTATAATTTATGAAGGCATAGATGTTTCAATGAAATCTTTATTAGAATCTACTTGTCAAAATGGATTTTTAAAGTTATGTAGTAAAGAAGCATGGGCATATTTAGAAAATTTTCCAAAAAGAACTACACAGTGGGAAAATTCGGTTGAAGCTATTGCAGATAAAAGAATATTGCTAAGAGGAATGCATGAAATAGATTCCAATACTATGCTTGAGGTGAAATTAAATGAATTAACAAAGAAAATAGAAGAGTTATCATTAAATCAAAAGCTAGCAGAAAAGAATGCAAACATAAATGACTTAGATATTATTTATGCTAGAAACCAGAGAGATAACTTGGGAAATTCTTATCATCCTAATTGGAGAAATCACCTGAATTTATCTTGGAGAAACAACAATTTCTTGGGAGGAGAAAATATAAATGAGAAGAACATAAGTTATGAAGTATTAATTGAACAAGGAGCTAGAATAGAGAAATTAGAAATGATAATCTAATAAGTAAACAATCGTCTAGAATTTATATTTGGAAATGCTACAATTCAAAATCAGAATAGAAATATATCACTTAGATAGAAGGAACCAAAGGAAGTTAGACCTACTAGAGGATTGCCAATACAAGCTATACCTAATCCTGTCAATAGAACAGTTAATGAAATTGATACCTCTTCTAGGAGGGTAGCTAAATGAAGCAGCATATCTGAAGCAACTATCTGTATGTATATATGTTTTTTTTATTTTTAGTTAATAGTATCGTAGAGTTAATTTTTAACTCAACGAACTTAGTCTGTTGAGTTATGCCTTAACTCCACGAGGGTGTGCAGTAGTTATGTTAATTTTTGTCTCTGCTAAATTTTTGTTTGTGTTTTACAGAATCGACAAATGGAATTGATGCAATTATCGTTGGATGCACTAAGGGAAGTACTAAGTAACTTGTTAGCTAAAGATCTGTGTAGACTGTGTTGTGTATCAAAGGAAATTAAAGACTGTATTGAAGAAAAATATTTTCAGGGACTACAAGCTACAAAAATGACTAAGATTAGAGATGGATTCATATAGAGGTCATTTAATCGTAGTTCAAATACCCATGAATATCTAGCTATGGAAGAAACTACTGGAATTCCACCCAATGTATTAGAAGGAATAAATCATATTATGGGAATAGATGAATGATTAATCATATACAAGATGAGACCACGGTATGCAAGTTTATTATTACCTGATATTTTGATAAGAAATCCTATAACAAGAGAAGAATGGAATATAGGAAGACCTAATAGATTTGAAGCACCAACTGTAAATTGTGGGTCAGCTTTAATATTTTCTGATAAAAATTCTGCAATTCCTGAAAAATTATATTATTGGAGACCTATAGGAAATTGGGGTGAAGATTTACGCTTAAGTGTGTATAATTTTCTAAATAAATCTTGGAATGAAAATATTATGATATATCTAGGACAGAAATCATTAATTAACCAAACACATGTCATAATTGATGGATATATATATTTAGTTACGAAGATAACATTAGCATATGGATCTGATTTATACATAGTGAGCATAGACAGTTATGATGAATATATAGAAATTTTACCTGTACCGAGTGAAATAGCTAAACCACCATATGCAGAATTTAATGAAATTCAAATAGAAGTGTGGTATAATGAAGAAGATGATCCTACTTTATGTCTGATAAGATGGTGGGATGAACTGATGAAATTTCAAATATGGATTATGGAAGACATAAATGAATGGAAGTGGGAAGAGGAGTATATTGAAATAGATGTAGAAATAGAAACTGCTACATTACCCTGGAACCAAAAAGGATCCCTTTCTGTATTACATATCATTAATGGTAATACACTTGTATTTAGAATTTATAATATATTATATGTTTACAAATTAAGAAGGAACAAGAACTGCATTAAAACAGAATTAATAGCAAGAAGAACTATGCCTAAAAAGTTTGCTTGGACTGATACATTGATTCCATTTATTTCTACTTTTCAATCATGATCTTAAGGTGTGATTTTGTGTGTTTAATGTTGTCTATTCTACATTTATTTTTTAAAAAAAAAGAAGAAGAGAATTTTGAAGTTTTCATGTTCGTTTTATAAAAGAAAAAAACAAAATAAAATATCAATCCAGTTTGTTGGTATCTGTTCTGGGAAACCAACTTGCTTGCTTGTGAGCCACCAAAGGCATAGGAGATTGGGTTCCACACAAGACATTGATTTATTAATATCTGTTAAATGTTATTTTGTTTTATATTTTGCTTTTATCTATGAATGAAAAGTTTTTCAAAATCAAAAATCGGAATATGCAAAAGGAGATACATATGAAACAAGGTATGTAACTAATTTTAAATCAAGCAAAATTGTATTCATGCCTGCTACAATTACTGTACTTATTGTCAAATCTTTTACATTGAGAACAATGCAAAATGTAGGTATGGGGGGGAGGTAATTGAAGTAACAACCATGTAAGTTTGTTAATTAAAGAAATTAAAATAGTACTGTAAAGTTTTGAGGAAATTGAAAATTTTTATGAACTTGCTATAACTATCCGATAAATGAGACTGTAAAATTTTTATAAACTGCTTGAATGTTATATTTAGAAGGCTATATAAGATGCCATTGAATTTACTAGTTATGCAAATTTAGATATAATATCTTATGTTTTTCTGAATTTCATGAGTTTAACAGTTTCACGATTTTAAAATGAAATCAGAATGCTTAATGAAAACATTAGTAAATTATCTGAAGTCCTGAAAGAGCTGAGATGTGAATTCTAGATTAAATGAAACACATATGATTAAAGTTACATTTAATTTGACTAATTGAACTTGTAGAATGATTTATGTGTAGATCTTATTAAACTAGAGAAAAAGTATGAGGTTATTGTTATGGATTCATATTTTCAGTAAATGATAGAAATAGGACTATATGAGATTGGCATTTTACTGCATCTATATTATTGAAATACATACATATATAGTATGTGATTAATGTTTTGTTTTGAGGTTGTAGTTTGAAAAAAAAACAAAAAAAAAAGGAAAAATTTTGAGAGTTTATTGACTAGTTTGATCACGAGCCTTTTGTACTTGAGCAGATAGGTATGTAAAGATTGTTGACTTGAAAAAGGACACTTAAAATCTGGCAACCTAAGATCCTGATCAAATCTAGGATTGTTGACTGAAAGCTCATTACATGGGTACATTAGAAAGCTCTTGTATGATTCAAGCTTGTTAAATTAACTTTTAAAGTATGAAAAAAAAGAAAAAAAAAAAGAAGAAAAAAAAAAAATACATATACTATTCTGAAAAGATACAAGTGTTTTGTGAAATACAGATATCTTATGAATCGAGTATATTTTCTATTATCTAGAATTGTTGAAATATGAATCTTGAATTGACTTTTGAAGTTGTTTAATGGAGATACAATTCTTTATTCTGCTTGTCTTAATCAGATTGAATTGAATTATACTTTGAATCGTATGTTGTTGAAATTTCTTTAAAAAATCTTATTGGAAAATTCAGGATGACAGATGATGAAAAGAAGAACAAACGATAATAATTAACACCTATATGATGATGATATACTTGGTATGTAATTTACATATATTCTAAGTATATTTGCAGGTTGATTACTAAAACATACAGAATATATTTTTATGCTAAACAAAAGAAAAACAAAAGGGGAAGAATTAATTCTAGCACTTTTAAAGACCAATTAATTAGATCTTAGTTTGTTAAGGGACTAGCAAAATTTAGGTATGGGGGAAGTGTTTAGAATGAAAAGTGCATATTATTAACGGTTAAATGATGGTTAATTGCATAATATTTAGCTTATCATATAAGAATTAAGCCATTATGTTATAATTGTACTATTATATGCTTTAATTGAAGAATTTGCTTAATTTGGGGGAATTGATGTTAATTTAGTACATTTATGAACTGTCGGTAAGTTGCAGGCTGTGAAATTTTTAAGTATCCGAATATTCTGATATTTTGGACAGTTATGGTTAACATACCGAACAAATTTAGACAGTTATGTTTAACAGACCGAATATGTATCGGATAGTTATGTTTAAATTGCCGAACAATTATGTTTTGAGAGAATATTTTATTATTTCCTGAAGTACACGTGTCGAAACCTTAATGAATGACTTAAGTGAACTTTCGATGAGTTATTTATAACTATCCGAAATTGCAGCTGGGCATCGAATAGTTATCCTTGTAACTCTCTGAAATCTCTTTTAATTTATAAAATAGTTGAGGACACGTGTCATATTCTGGGAAAGTGACTTAAGTGGATTTTCGGTGAGTTAGCTGTAACTATCCAAAATGCATCTGAGCATCGAATAGTTAGACCTGTAAATCTACAAAATGTTATTTTTATGATTAAACTACTGTTGACACATGTTGAGATCTGGTAGATTTACTTAAGTTATATATCGATGAGTTATTTATAACTATCTGAAATGCACCTGAGCATCAGATAGTTAAGTTTATAAGTATCCGAAATGCACCTAAGCATCGGATAGTTAAATTTATGCATGTGTCTTATAGTTAAATCAACGAAGAAAGTCTGTCGAGTTATCTGTAACTCCATGGACTATATATTTTCAAATATGCCACTGTAGCGGTCTCAGGAACAGATAGTTGGAAGAGAAAAATCACGTTTGCATGTATCACGTAGGAATTCAATCGCGCAGGGAGAAGAAAGCATCGCTGTTGATATGAATGAAGGAAATCCAACCGACCATTCAAGCAGAAGCAGTTACTACTGAAGAAATATAAAAGAAAAGAAGAAAAAAAGAAGAGGGTGTGTGATCGATGGGCAAACAATGTGTGTAGAGGAGGATTGGCATCGCAATTCTCTGAAGTACCACACCAACCATCATCATCACCATCATCACCACCATAATCACCAACCATTGGAGGTCTATGAGGATACTTGCCTGATTTTGGGTCGATTCTAAGCCAAACACAGTGCTTGACAACCACTGTGAGGAGTGATCGCGTTGCGGGAAGGGAAGCCATTTTCACCAAGTGCCGACTCATATTTCAGGAGATCGTAAAGCTTTTAGCCTTGGCTTTGGGTTGTTGCTTGTATGCTGAAGAGGAGATCATCTTGTAATTCTGGACTTACAATTCTATAGGGAGAGGAGACAAGATTGTAAGTGGTTTAATTTTCAGTGGTGTAAACGCATTGCAAGTAGTGTCGGAAGTATTTACTATCAAGTGAGATTACTTTACATTTCACCTTTCACCCATTTCCATGTTCATATTAAAACAAAAATACCAAAAACAATTTATCTATGTTTGTATGTTGTATTTGAGTGTTGTATCGTGATTAATGTTATCTTTGTTAGTGTTGTGATTGTTTTATGTTTATTTTAGTTTTACAGTTTACTGAAATTGGTTCGTTCAAAAGACTTAAAGATTTTAATGGTTACTGTTTGAATTATCTGAATGTTAGTATTGCTTAATGATAAATCCAATGTTAACTAACATTAAAGAGCTTAATTGATGTTATTTACAATCTATGGAATCGCCAAATGGTTGGCCGAATTCCTTTGTAAATAGTAGTGTTAAAAAGAAAAGTTAGGCTCGTGGAGTTAACTTAAGTCCACGAGGTTAGTCCGTTGAGTTAACTATAATTCAACGGAGAGCTTATTGAATATATAAATTTGATTTTTAACAAGCAAATAGTTCTCAAGTTCGTCAGCAATTCCCTGTGGGATTGACCTGTACTTGCACACTGATACAATAGACACTGTGCACTTGCAGTTAAAGTACAAATTGGAATTAATATCTAAATTGTATTAAAGGTTGTTTGTTTACTTCTAAAAGAAAGAATAGACATAAAGATAAATTAACTAAGTAAAAATAGAAGTAGCAAATCCAAGTTTTTCTTGTGTAGTGCTGGGAAAAGCCAAACAATCTACTTTGTTTCTAAATACCCACCTTGTTCTTATTGTGGACTAATTTTCAGGTGGTGGAACTAGATCCCATACCTCATTTCTTATAAATTGATTTAGCTCATCTTGCATAGCCAAATACCAAAATTCATCTTCTAAGACATCTTCAATTTTCTTAGGTTTTAGTAAAGAAACAAATGAATAAGCACCACAAATGTTGACTACTGATGACCTAGTCCTAACTCCTTGATTAGGATCACCTATTATTTGATCGATAGGATGAGATGAAGTATAACACCAATTTCTATGTTGTTCCATATTTTCTATAGGTATGACATTGTTTTCTTCTAAATTTTCGTCATTTAAGTTTATATTTCTTATTCCATCAAATAATCTCTCAATTTCTCTATCAACATCATTTGGTACCATTTCTGGGAGAATTTCTGAATCAAAGTTTTCAGCATGTCTAACATCTAAATGAGAATTTTCATGAAATTTCACATGTAGGGTTTCCTCAATGGTTTTTGTTGATTTGTTATAAACTCTATATGCCTTACTTCTAATGGAATAACCAACAAAAATACCCTCATCTGATTTGGCTCTAAATTTGTCTCTTCATTCCTTAGTGTTTAAAATAAAACACTTACAGCCAAAGGGTTTTAAATAACTTATTTTGGGAACCCTGTTATACCATATCTCATAAGGAGTTTTATCTAAAATTGGTCTTAGATGTACTCTATTTATAACATAGCATGTTGTAAGAACTACTTCTGCCTAGAGAGATAGGGGTAACTTATTCTCATTTAACATGGTTTTGGACATTTCCTGGAGTGATCTGTTTTTACATTCTATTTTCCCATTTTGTGAAGGAGCTCTTGGAAATGAGTACCTATGATCTATGCCTAATTCTTCACAAAAGGTGTCCATTTGATCATTATCAAATTTTGTACCATGATCACTCCTAAGTTTTTGAATTTTAACATTTTGCTCATTCTGAACTTTATTACAGAATATCTTAAATATTTCAAAAACTTCAGTTTTATTGGCTAGAAAATAGACCCAAGTAAATCTAGAATAGTCATCAACTAGTACAAAAGCATAATGTTTACCTCCTAGACTAGTTGTCCTAGTAGGTCTAAATAAATCCATATGCACTAGTTCTAATACTCTTTTGCTTGTTATTTCATTTAAACTTTTAAAGGATGTTTTATGTAATTTACCTAGTTGACATGCATTACACATAAACTCTTTCGAGTACTTAATACTAGGTAAACCTCTAACTAGATTCTTTTTAAATAGCTTCTATAATAATTTTAAGTTTGAGTGTCCTAGCCTTCTCTGCCATAAAATAACTTCATCCGATTTTGCAATTAAGCAAGCATTGCCTTTGATAATATTAGAAGGCAAATTCAAAATACAAACGGATCCTTTCTTGTATGTAGTGAATAAAATTTCGTTTGTAGACATGTCCATAATTTTACAGGAATCTTTTTCAAAAATTACTTTGTAAAACTTCATTAAAACAGGAACACTTAATAAATTAAAACCTAAGTTTTCCACTAATAAGACATCATTTATAAAGCATTTCTCAATTACCTGAACCTTGCCAGACCCAAGGATATTTGTTTTGCTTTTATTTCCAAAGGTAACTTGTTCGTTCTTGGTCTTTGTTATTTTTATAAGTAATCGTATATCTCTAGTCATGTGGCTGGATGCTTCATTGTCAATTATCTATTTTAATTTGTGTACCTACAAAATAGTCAAGAAGAGATTTTATCTTTTGGAACCCACTTTAGAGTGGGTCCAAGAATTTTAGAGAGAGTCATATCAAAATAATTATTCTGATAATTTCTTATCTATTTTCTGATAATTATTCTTGCATTTATTTCTCTTAGTGTTATAATCATCAGAACATTTATCTCTATGTAAACCAAAGTTGAAATTATTTGATTGCTGATTCCAATATCCAATATTTTTTAAATATAAAGAAAACTAATCAAAAATATAAAGATTCTCAAATGTCTTAGCTTGATTTTTCTAAAAATTTCTTTTGACATTCTTGCATCGTGTCCTATCATTTATATGCTACATTTTATCAATTTGCACATATTTATGTCCTTTTTAATTACACACGGAATAGTTTTTCTCTTACTATTCTTAGTACTAGAAATAAAGACATTATTTTTAGCAGTACCATCATGCAATATATAATTTTCAGAAGATGCATCGTGTAAACCAATACCATGTTTTTCTACATTTGATATTTTACTATTAAGTTCATTTGTTATAGTTTGACTATTATTCCATTTACTTAATATAGCCTTTTGATCACTGACCTTAATCTTTAACATATCAATTTCTGAATTTAAATTAGTAATAGTCAGTTCCAATTTTCAATTTCACAGATCATTTTCTTCTTATCAGCAATTAAATTTTCACAATTAGCATGCAATTTTCTTTCTATTGCAGTAAACTTTAAAATTTCCTGTGCATGCCTTTGATTTTCTTCTTTAAATTTATTCAACGTAGAGTTCAGAAAATCAATCTTATTTTTAGATTCATCTAGCATTTTCCTAGTGTTCTTTCCTTCTATTTTACTTTCTTATATTTTCTAGCCAGTCTATTGTATTCAACAAGTAATCCATCAAAACTATCAAAGTTAGCATTTTGATCAGAGGATACCTCACTAGATTTTGTCATGAAGCATACATTTGCTATATTTTCTTCTGAATCTGATGTTGATGAGGATTCATTGTTTGATGTTGAATCCTTTGTTTCTTCACTTTGTGAAGCTGAAGAGTCATCCCATGTCACTTTAAGTGCCATTCTCTTTCTGAATTTCTTACTCTTAAAATTCCTCCTCAAATTCTTATTATCTTTGTTGAGCGGACAATCAGTTTGAAAGTGACCCGGTTTGTTGCACTTGTAGCATATGATTTTGTCTTTTGAGAATGACTTCTTCTCCATATCTCTAGATGTCTTTGCTGACCTGAAGTTCCTACATTTCTTCAACAAATTTCAAAATTTTCTGGTCAACAATAGTAAATCATCGTTAGAATCACTAGTGACTTCTGAGACTTTATCATCTTCGAAAGCCAGATCCTTTATAGGATTTTTCCCTTTTGGATCTAAATGTTGTACTTCATAGGCTGTCAAATTTCCTATGAGATCATCGAGAGTATATATATTTAAATCTTTGGACTGTTCAATAGATGTTGTCTTTTGAGCCTAAATTTTAGTTAAAGATCTAAGGATTTTTCTTACCAAGTCTTTTTCCTCGAATTTCTTGCCTAAAGATTTTAATGAATTTACAATCTCAAGAAAATGGGAAAACATGTCAGAGATGCATTTTAAAAAGCTCATATTTATGTACTAACATATTAATCTTAGATTTCTTGACCTGGTTAGTACATTCGTTGGCAATTTCTAATGCATGCTATATCTCATATGTAGTTTGATATGCAGAAACTTTATTAAATTGATCATGAGATAAAGCACAAAACAAGATGTTTAAACATTTACCATTCAGTGTCATTCGCTCCTTTTCATCAAAAGTCCAAGTATCATATGGAGTCGTAACTAACACTATAGGATTGCTAATTATATGCCATAGTTTGAAATCGATTGACTGAAAGAATACTTTCATCCTATATTTCCAGTAGCCATAATTGCTACATTCGAACATAGGAGGACGATTAGTGGTCTGTCCCTTAGTCATAACTAAGATTTTAGTATTATCCATTTTAAACAGATGATCTTGAGTAAATGATAGGAAAAACTGATTCCTAAATAGAGAAATGAAAGCTCTTAATTAAGATAAAGTGCTCTGATACTAGTTGTAGGATCGTTCGTATCACAAGAGGGGGGTGAATTGTGTGTTTAGTAATTAAAATACCAGCAAATAAAACAAGAGCACAAAACACTTGTAAATGAAATTCTATTCTTTATAATCTTTAAAGAAAAAATTTACAATATCCTTTCAGCTCAATTCCCTTCTTGAAGGTTTTGATACAATAATGTTCGATATACAATTCAAATAGAAAAATAAAGTTCTTATTCAAAACTAATTTCGAATTGTATAAAACCTGATCTTTATGCACATAGCTTCTTTCCTTCTCTTTGCTCAGCTTCTGTATCTCTTCTTCTCTAATTGTCAAATTTCCAGACTTCTTACGCTTACTTCTCCTTTTCTGAAATTGCTTGAAATTTTGAACTTCTTCTAATGTTGGAGAATTTTTCTAGAATATGAATATTCAAACTTAACTTTTCAGTTAGGGATCCAGATTGAATATTCAGACTTGGTTTTTTTGAGATTGGAATCCTCTTGTTGTAATGTAGCTCGTACTCTCTATTAGTAGTCGAACTATGTCTTCATGTTCAACATGTTCATCCACTTAATCCATAATCCACATACTAATTTTTTCTTTAATCCAAATTACTATCATTTTGAGTTTCCACACTTTCTCCACTATCATTTTGAATTTCCACGATCTTCACTTGTAGATTCACCGAGACTTTATCTTCCTAGAGTCTTGTAGAATATCTTCTAAGTCTTCGATTTAATCAAAAACTTATCCTTTAAGTCTAGTAAAAACTCGAATACTTATTTGTAACTCTTTGAGTTTTTGTACCTGCAAAACACGTGACTAAACATAGCAAACTTATTTGTTCGTTAGTCATTTTATAAAACTTGAAGACTTATCTATCCATGCATATAAAAACTCGAACAGTTATCTAGCTATTCGATTTTCATCACTGAACGCACATGGAAAAACACGTGACAACTTAAAACATTAAAAACACATGTAGATTACTTAACTATATGAGTTTTTAACATAAACTATTCGACAAAAATGAAACATTAACTATCCGAAAGTTTAACTATTGAAAATCTAACTCTTCGGAAAACTTTAACTTATCCGACATAAAAATGAAACTTTTCGATAATCTGTTAACTATTATACTTAGAGAATATTATTTAGACTTATTTAAAAACTTTAATAAAGCATATATCATCAAAAAAAAATTCCTAACACTTTCGTTATCTTGAATTTATCAAAAATGATTTCCAAAATCAATTCCTACTGTATATGAATCAAAACACAACTTTGAACTCAATATGATTAATTCAAGGAGAATAAAAGAATGTATCTCAAATAAATGTTTTCAAAAGTACTAATATTAATTCAATAAATCAGTAGTCATATTGGTAGAAACTATATTCGATTCAAAGATATCTGTAATTAATGAAACACTTTTTTTTATATTTTTAAATAGTAAATATTCAAAATTTTCTTTAAAAGTTAGTTTGAAAAGCTTGAATCATACAAGAGCTTTCTAATGTACTCGTGTAATGAGCTTTCAGTCAACAATCCCAGATCTGATCAGGACCTTAGGTTGCCAGATTTAAAGAATCCTTTTTCAGGACAACAATCCTTACATACCTATATGCTCAAATACAAAAGGCTCGTGGCCAAACTGATCAATAAACTCTCAAAGATTTTCACTTTATAAGCACTTTTCATTTTAAGCACAATTTATATGTATTCCATTAATACAGATGCAATAAAATACAAATCTCATACAAATTTTACTTCTATGATTTTACTGAAAATATGAATCAGTTGCAATAAGTTCATACTTTTGATTAAAAATTTAAAATGGTTTACATATAAATTATTCTATAAGTTTAATCAATCAAGTTAAATTTATGCATGATCATATGCACTTTCATTGATTCAAAGAAAACACTTAATCAAAATTTCAGAATTTCAGAAGTATTTAATGTTTTTCATTTACACTTCCAGTTAAAATCGTGAAAACCATTAAAATTGATAAACTACTTAAAATCAATAAGATACTACTATGATTTTACAATAAATACATAGTATCTTATGTAGTAGTTTAGATATTACTTAGATATGTATGATAAGTATATAATATCTATGAGGTGAACAACATCATCAATAATATTTATCTTTTTGTGGAGTTTAAGCATTTTACACATCACATAGCCTACAAATACCCAAATTTAATCTTATGTTGCAGAATGTATTTTCGTCTAAAGGTTTTGTAAATATATCAGCTAATTGATTTTTACTAGACACAAATCCTAATTTAATTTTTCCTTTAATTACGTTATCTCTTAGAAAATGATGTCTAACCTCTATATGCTTTACTCTAGAATGTAATACAGGATTTTTGGAAAGATTTATTGCAGAATTACTGTCACAATAAATCTCAATTGTATCACAATATAATCCAAAGTCTTCTAAAGTTTGCCTTATCCACAGAATCTGAGTGTAACATAGTGCAACAACAACATATTTGGCTTCTGTAATAGAAAGTGCTACACAGTTTTGCTTTTTACTAAACCATGACACCAAATTATTTCCCAATAATTGACATGTGCTACTGGTACTCTTTCTATCAGATTTAGATCCTACGTAATCAGCATTAGTATATCCTATAAGATCTACTGAACTATCCTTAGAATAATACAGTTTGAAATTTTTAGTTCCTTGTATATATCTAAATATTCTTTTAACAGCAATTGAGTGTGATTCTTTAGGATTAGATTGAAATCTAGCACAAGCACACACAACAAACATAATATCAGGTCTACTAGCTATCAAATAAAGTAAAGAACTAATCATACTTTTGTATTTTCTTTGATCTATTGATTTTCCTATGTCATCAATATTTAACTTTAAAGAAGTACTCATAAGAGTTCCTCGAATCCTTGTATCATTAAAATTAAATTTCTTAATTATTTCATCTGCATATTTTTCCTGATTTAAAAATATACCTTTATCTACTACAACAAAGTTATTCAGTTCAAGCAGAACATCAAACCCAGCTACCTCTTGACTTAGATGCAGTGCTTAACGACATCAAAAATGATATTAGGCATCTAGGAGATAAAATATGTAATGCTATAAGTGATATACTTAGGAGGGGTTGATAACTGTTTTTGTTTGTTTCTGAATACAAAATGTAATGTTTGTATTCCTTGCTTGATTCATTGAACAATACATTTGTTTCTATAAATGTATTCTATTCTTATTATTATTTACAAAAAGAGTTGTTGTAAATATATCTCTTACTATATATATATTCTCTGTAATTATCTTTTTGATTAATGACAAAAAGGGGGAGAAATATTATAAAAAGATGATTATGATTTTAATTACATATATTATAAAGAGAGATGATATTTAAATGGTTATTGTAATATGACAGATGATAATTAGAAAACTGATACTTATATAATTATTGACATCTGAAAGTTTTAGTTCTAAGAGGTGAAATTTACACAAACAATAGAAATAAGCTTAAGTAAACTTAAGTCAACAAACTTGTCTGTTGAATGAAAAGTTAACCCAATGAAGGTGCTTTGTTGAGTTAAACATATTTCATAATTGATTTAATATGGTTTTGTCATCATCAAAAAGGGGGAGATTGTTGAGTATTTTGTTTTGATGATGTGTGCTGAATGAAAATAATCATATTTACTCAATTACTATTGCTTGTGAAAAGAAATGAAAATCATCAATTAATACAGAAAAAGCTTACTGACATAAATACTTGTCTGTATTGGATCTGAAATTATACTAAGTTAATAACTAGTCGTTTCATTGCATTAATTTCTCATTTAACTAAACGTTAAGTTAACGTGTGTTTTTATTGAAAAACATGATATGTTTTAAAGTTATATCTTCTGTATCGTGAACAGTGTACGTTAAGACAACTTGTTAAGTTAGAGTGTTATTTGTATAGAGGTCACGTGAGAACTCATTAAGTTAGAGGCTTAAAGGTTAAAATAGGTCACGTGAGAACTCGTTAAGTTAGTGAGTAAAAGAAGAGACGAACTCGTTAAGTTAGTGTTATACACGTGGTGAAATTATAAGTTACGAATGTTTTATTATATCACGTGAGGTGCCATGTTTAACTTGTTAAGTTAGCATAACTAAACACGTTGAGTTGCTATATTGAACACTAAGGCAACGTGTTAGGTTAACGTTATAAACTTAAGTTGTTATATTTGTACGTGATAAAATTCTTATTATAAAATCATTTATTTATTACTGAATCGGTGAGTTAAAGTTTTTCGGAGACTTACAGTCGTAACTATCTGAAAGGTAACTTAAGTCATGGTTTCAGGTCACGACACGTGTCTCACTAGTTTTATGGTAAAAAGAGTTTTTCGGAGACTTACAACTGTAACTATCCGAAACTTAAATTGTTTTCGGTGAGTTAGCATTTAACCTTCCGAAAGAAAGGATAAGTTGTTTCGGTGAGTTAGCTACAGTACTTGTCACGTGAAATGGCACATGAGGAACTCGTTAAGTTAAAAATGTTAAGTTAATATCTACTTGTGTTACTCGTTTAGTTAACATTAAAGTAACGACTTCTTATTACACTAATGAAAATTTTTGGACGAGAAAGTTTATTTTGCAGGAAAATTTTCAGAGATCCAAGATTGATGATTAAAGAAAATTCGAAATGTAAACGTGGGTCAGAATGTGTGTGTTTCGATGAAGGAAGAAGAAAAGATGTGAAGAAGTGGAAAACTGATAGTGATTAAACGTGGAGGATATGCATGAAATGAAGATACAGTATAAAAGGCATAGAGTTCTCATTGATCAAACTATCCTTGCACACAAAATGAAAAATCTTTTCAATGATCAAACTATCCCTGCACACCAAAAGAAAAATCTTTTCAAGGATCAAAAACACCTCTTCGGGGAAAAAGTCTCAAGTGAAAGAAAGTTCAGTGAAGCATAAAAAGGTAAGATTTTCGTCACTGAAGATTTGAAGTATCAGAAGAAAGCAAATTCGATGAAGCATAAAAAGACAAGTTATTCGTCACTAAAGAATTGCTGAAGAAGAAAGAAGAAGAAGAAGAAGAAGAAGAAGAAGAAGAAGAAGAAGAAGAAAGATCTCAAACAGGGAGAAATGTTTTAAATTCCTCAAATTAGTTTTCTCTGTTTATAGTTATGAAATTGTATAGATGAAACATGGTATCGATATATAATTGCATCTACAATATTTGAGGAGAATTGAATTGTATATTGTAATTGAAACCTTGAATAAAAATGATTTTATGAAAACAGTGTCTTGACTTGTTTTTGAGTTTTAAAGTTTCGATTATATTCAAAAATATTGAAAAACGCAATTCACCCCCCTCTTGTGTAGCCATACGATCCTACATAGATCATGGTATGAAATATTATCTACTTTTCTTGTAGAACAAGGATATATCATGGGAAAAGTAGACCATACTCTATTTATCAAGAAATATGATAAAGATCATATTGTTGTTCAAATATATGTAGATGATATAATCTTTTGAGCAACTTCTAATAAACTGATAAAAATATTTTCTAAAGAGATGACTAGTCAGTTTGTTATGAGTATGATATGAGAACTTTCATATTTTTTAGGACTTCAAATTAAGCAAATGGATAAAGGTATATTTTTAAATCAAGAAAAATATGCAGTTAAAATGCTTAAGAAAATTAATTTTAATGATATAAGGATTTGAGGAACTCCTATGAGTACTTTTTTAAAGTTAGATATTGATGACATAGGAAAATCAATAGTTCAAAGAAAATACAGAAGTATGATTGGTTCTTCACTTTATTTGACAACTAGTAGACTTGATATTATGTTTACTATATGCACTTGTGCTAGATTTCAATCTAATCCTAAAGAATCACACTCAATTGCTGTTAAAAGAATATTTAGATATATACAAGGAACTAAAAATTTTAGACCGTATTATTCTAAGGATAGTTCGATAGATCTTATAGGATATAGTTATGTTGATTACTTGAAAGGATCGAATGGCACACTAGAGGGGGGGGTGAATAGTGTCCTAATTAAATTTATTTCGCTTTTAAGTTTTTCAGAAGTTGTTGACACTAATAAACCCTGATTAATTGATTTTCGAATTAAAACTTGTAATGTAGAAAGTAAAGAACACAAAGGGATTTATAGTGGTTCCCCAAACTTGGTAGTCCACTCCTCAAGGCCACAACCTTGAGAATTCCACTAAGTGCTTTTAAGGCTAAGCACAAACCTTAAACAAGTTGCTTTTGCATGCTAAGCTACAACCTTACAGATGTTTTTAAAGGCTAAACAAAAACCTCACACAAAGCACCAACTTTGTGTACTCAAGACCCCAATCTTGAGCAAGTGAAGTATCACACTTCACTTTCTTCACCAAGGCCCCGACCTTGTGAAGGTATACTCACAACACCCTTGTGAGTTAGGGTTTTTAAGCAAATGAGAAAACAGTTTAAAACCAGGACTCACTGACTTAAAATGAAATGACACACAACTCCAGATCAACTCCTATGAAGAGTTAACTTAACAAGATCTGAGGAGAATTCTTGATTGATCTACAACTTTTGATCTTCTGGACTTTGTTGCAAACAAATCTTCAGGATGTTTGTAGAATTGCTGAGTAGCCAAATTCTCCTTTCGAGTGTTGAAAACTTCTGTCTATCTGTTTTAGTTTTTTGCAAATCCTTTTGTTCTTCCTTTGAGATTTTCATAGATGGAAGGACGTCTGAAAAAGGTTAGATACCTTATGCAATAATTCATTTTCCAGCAACAATCAATCATAATTAATTTGAGATCTGCAACCAAATATATCTTGCCAAAATAGTTAGTCAATAAATAACAATTGCAAAATCTGTAGAAATCAAATCTTCAAAGAATCTTCGAAAATCAGATACTTAGGAAGATAACTTGCTGAAATTCAAAAGTATTTCGAATAGATAAAACTAACATTTCGAAAGGCCACTTAAGTCATGTATTAAAATTGAAACACATGTCCTTCTGAAATAATAGCATAAAATATATATAAAAAATAAACTATCTAATAGAGAAGGCATGTTTTGGATACTTACAAAAGATAACTCTCCGAACCTTAAGTTATTTTGGATAGTTACATAGGTAACCTTCTGAAAAGTCACTTAAGTTAGAAATAATAAAAAATTAACTATCCAAAGCTTAAAACCAATTTCTGATACTTATTGAAGATAACTCTCCAATTCTTAAGAGTTTTCAAATAGTTACATCATAACCTTCCGAAAAGTCACTTAAGTCAAGTGATGAGAGAATGACATGTGTCCTTCAGAAGAAAGTAACCAAAAATACATTAAATCATAGAAATAGCTAACTATCTAGAATGAAAATTAACTATCCGAAATTGAAGGGATTTTGGATACTTACCATAAAATATATATATCTGGACATAAAAAAACTTAACTCACCGAAGATAAATACTTTTCGGATAGTTACTGATATAACTGTCCGAAAAGCCAGGAGAGAAGCTTAACCATCTGATTTGTCCTATTTTGTTTGGTGACTTATAAATTAACTCTTCGATCAATTCACTATAGAGATAACAACCTGCCGAAATCTAATTTAAAAAGTTCTAAGTACATAGTAGACAATTTTCATTTTAGTAAAAAGACTACTAAAGTATGGCAGAAATAATTAAACCACACATTTTTCATCATCAAAATTAACTGATAAAACAATTGAAATAACAATCTCCCCCTTTTTGATGATGACAAAACTATAAACAAATATATTCTCTCCCTTTGACAGAATTAAAAAGTGGAGAAATTTATTGAAAGATACTCGGAGATAAATAAAATGTAAATTCATTGATGAAGAGTGAGAAACAATTTGGATATAGAATAAAACAAACAAAGAAAATTACATCAAAAGAAAACAAAAAGACTAAGGTTCAGTTGACTTTTTTTGTAACAAATTTTGAATTAAATTATCCCTCTCCCTCAAAAGTTGTTCTAAATGAGCTACTTGATCCAAAAGCATCTGATTATGTTGAAGTAGAAGCTCATTCTGTTTTAAGAGGGTAACAAAACTGTCAACTACTGTAGATGGAGCTGCTGGAGTTGGAGTAGGTGTTGCAAGAGGTGGAGTTTCTACAGAAAGAGGTGCAGTAGGAGGTGAAGCTGTTGCAGAATGAGATGTTGAATTCTGAGTTGCAAAAGGTTGAAAAGGAGGGGGCAACTCAACTAGATTAGAGGAGGTCATTCTCTGAAGATCCTTAAGTTGTAGTACTATTCTTTTAATGGATATATCTGGCCATTAGATGATAAATGAAATTTCCATAAAACAAAAAACTTTGTAGATGAGTAATCTGAGTAATAATTACTTTTGCCCAGTTAACCTTTATACCAGCCATCACAGCATAAGTGGCTTGGTAGACTGTCCTCTCCAATTCATCTGCATGACCTATTTTCTGAAATATAGAGGAAGACAGTATGGTGGCAATCATCTGGGCTAAACCATGGAGATCTGTAGTCTTAACTAGCTTAAAATGTTTATTAGGAGTTTTGCCAATCAATTTATTCATTTCTGATTCCTACCACCCCAGTTCTGATGGAGGAAGAGCAATATTTATACCAGTAGATGGTATTCCAAAAAGGGTCTCCAAAAATTCTCCATTAATCCTTATTGTTTGATGTTGTAGGTGCAGGAGTAAAAAATGTTGAAAAATCTCAAGATTTGAGTAGAAAAGGGGAATTAGGTCTTCAAAAATGGATAAACCGGATAAAGGAGAAATAAGACCTAAAAGCCCTTGATAATTGAGCAAATTGTAAATTGTATCCATTCCTTGAAAATTTACAAGTCTACTGTAGATGATCTTCATTTCTTGATATTTATTGTAAAACAGATCCCTAACTGTAGTAGATCTGAAATAATATACATCCGTAAGGATATCTGAAGAATAAGTGACTCGAACCTTTGGATCTTCATCTGCTAGAGGGGTTTCAAAAGGTGGAGGAGATGGAGGAACAGAAACAAAGCCCGAATCTACATACAATCCTTGTATCACCATATGAGTGTGAGGAGAAGGAATTGGATGAGATTCTACATCAGATGAAGGAGGAGGTGTGAAGTCTTCTTTAGATACAAAAAGAGGTTTGGCAAAACTCGGATGAGAGGAGAGAGTTTTCTTTCTTCTCCTAGAGTATGTGAATTTAGTGGTTGGAAGTGTTAGGACTCTAGTATTTTGATAATGCAAAAACCTATGTGAGGAAACCAAATTGTATTTCATAGATATGATAGCTCAGCAAAAGATCAGAAAGTAGACGAACAGATGGAGAAAGTTCCAGAAGATACTGTTATAGAACTACAGGAAAATCGAACAGCTGCAGGTCTAAGTATCTGAAGAGCAAGTTTAAAGCAGCAGCAATACCATCGGATAGTAAGAAGAATAACTATCCGAAATTATAAAGCCTTCGAAGAGTTATGAAAGGTAGTTGGTTGAATGATTGGAGAGTTAAGGAGTTAACTATCCGAAAGCAAAAGGAAAATCAGAAAGTTAGAAAGGCTAACTATCTAAAACTTAAGTCATTCAATTAACCACGTGTAGAAATTCAGAATAGAAGCTTAAAGGATTTTTCGGAGAGTTATAGGTATAACTTTCCAGAACTTAAGTTATCCTATTATGCACGTGCAGAATAGAGAAGACAGCAATTAAAGGCTTAAAAGGAAAAATCAGAGAGTTAGATAACTATCCGAAATTTCAAGAGAGTTTCGGTGAGTTACAATTTAACTATCTGAAACTTAAGTCATTGAATTTTCCACGTGCAGAAATCCAAATAGAAGCTTAAAAGGAAAATCGGAAAGTTACTGAAGATAACTATCCAAAATCTTGAAGCATTTCGGTGAGTTACAAGTATAACCATCCGAAACTTAAGTCAGTCTTTTATGCACGTGCTAAATTGAAGCAATCAGAAACTTAACGGAGGTTACTATAGCTAACTATCTGACAGTTAAGTAACAGTTTGGTAAGTTACAGCTACAAGTATCCGATTGAATGACAGCTCGCATTGTATGATCTAGAATCCTACATGGTAGAAAGACTTAAGTGATCTTTCGGTGAGTTACAAACATTCTTCAGAGAGTTACACAGCTAACTATCCGAAAAGATAAGAAAATCGAAAGGATATCTTGATCTTTCTGAACGGTAACTTATCGTATTTGGGACTGAAGTCAAATCAAGTACAACAGAATAAATCCGTTGAGGAGAAAATATGATCGTTGGATATTCAAGCATATATACAGTCAGATCATTTAGTATTCAAAAAGAGCTTACAAGTGAGATTACAGATACAATTACATACAAAGATACAGTATACATTGCAGATCAATTACTGATATAGAAGAAAGCTCAAATTTAGTTCAACAAAGAATCGATTGAAAGCTGGATTTACAAGAAGATTCTTAAAGCTCTCCATGTGCTGAAAGTTTGATCCAAGAAGGATCATTTGGTTCATGGCTTCAACCTGAAAGCTACATTTAGTTGTTGGTTTTAGTTTCGACCTGAAAACTCAAGAGGTTGGTTTTCTAGAGTTTATACCTGAAAACTTCTAAGTGTTGGTTTTCTGGAGTTATACTTGAAAACTTCTGTGTGGTTGGTTCTTGCTTCGACCTAAAAGCAAGTGTGTAAGTGTTGACACACTTAGTGAAGCCCAAGTGACCCTTGGAGGTGGACTAGCTGAGTTGGTGAACCACCTAAAATTCTCTTGTGTTTCTTACCTTTATTTCCACTGTGCATGATATTTTTATCTGATTATTACCTGTGCAAACTGATTAATCAAATTAGTTAGTAAAGTGAAAAATAGGCTTAAATTCACACTGTTCTCCATTCACCCCTCCTCTGGTGAAGCCATTCATTCCTAACAATTGGTATCAGAGTAGGTTGATCTCTTTTTATAGATTTAACCATTTGAGATCATGACATCTTTTCACAGAGAGGGTCAGAACATCCATCGTCCTCCCCTGTTTGATGGTATTAACTATAATTACTAGAAAAATAGGATGGAGTGTTTCCTCAGAAGCTTAGATGTGAGGTTATGGAAAATGGTTGTTCTAGGAACACTTATTCCACCTAGTCATGAGGATGACTAGACTGAGGAGGATGAAAGAATTATCCAAATGGATGCTCGAGGGTTGAATATTATCTATTGTGCCTTATCTGCTGAACAATATAATAAAGTTTCAGCTTGTAAATCTACTCACGAGGCTTGGAATACTCTTCAAATAACCTTTGAAGGAACCAGCCAAGTGAAAGACACTAAAATCAGCATTTTACTTAGAAAGCTTGAATTATTTAAAATACTTGATGATGAAACTATAATTGATATGTTTTCAAGATTCACTGAGATTATTAATGACTTAAGAGGTTTGGGAAAGGAATTTTCTATCTGTGAACATGTGTAGAAAATCTTTAGAAGCTTAACTGTGGAGTGGATGCAAAAGTCCACATCAATACAAGATTCCAAAGACCTCAACAAATACTTAGTAGAGGATCTAATGGGCAATCTGCTAGCCCATGAAGTTCAAATGAAAGAATGGAAAGATGAGGAAGGTAGTACTAAAAAGAAAACAGAAACAAAGAAAGAACTAGCCTTTCCATCAACACAGGAACTTCAAAGCTCGGATGATGATGAAGTTGTGCTATTGGCTAGAAAGTTCAAAAAATGGATGAAGAAAAAGAACCAAGCCAGCACATTAAAAAGCAATGCACCAATATGCTTTAAATGCAAGAAGTAGGGACATATACAACCTGATTGTCCACTGCAACAAGAAGAAGAAAAAGAAATGAAGAAGAAGAAGAGGAGCTACAAAAAGAAAATGGCATTGAAGGCTACTTGGGATGACAGTAGTTCTTCTAGTAGCTCATCTAGTTTAGATGAAGAGGTACCAATAAATGTGTGCTATACAACACAAGAGGTATGTTCTACTTCATCTCAAAGTGATTCTAATGTAGACAATAATGATAATTTAGATGTAAATATTCTTTTGTCTACTATTGACAGTTTATATGTTAAGTGCAAAAAGTATAAAAAGGAAATTAAGCATTTAACTGCATGTTTAAAAGAAGCACATACTAAACTTGAAAATCTGCATGTTGAAGATAGGAAATGCTATAATGATGAACTGATAAATGAAAATGAAAAATTGAAATCTGAAATCACTGATCTGAAAAATACTGTGCATAAATTTACTAATGGACAGAAAGGATTAGATCAAATCATTGGTTCTCAAAGATACAATTCTAATAAACTTGGCCTAGGGTATGCTACTCCATAGGAAATACCCTATTGTGGTGGTGTTATCCGATCTTATAGAGATGGTACAACAGTGTTTGCCATCAAAAGAAGATCTAGTTCAATGTGGCTACCAAAAGACAATAAACTAAATATTGTCAGGACTAACATTTATGGACCTAAGAAAGTATGGGTACCAAAATCTATTTCTATTTGAATTGCAGGATTATATGGTTTAGGGGGAGTAGTTGATCTATAGCTCCAAACCAATTGTGATAGTAAAAATTTGGTGTTACAAGAGGCACCATAAATTGGTAGAAAGTGCTCACTTAGACTGAGTAGAAATTGTGCCTAAAATCTTGATGCTCAAGGAGAGCAAAATCTACAACAACTAGACTACAGTCACAAATTGCTCTCTGCATATGTTTTGAAGGAATCTATTGAAGAAAGAGTTTAAGAAGCTAAACAGTTGGTAATCAGAAGGCAATCAGTTAAGAATCAGTTATGATATTCTGAAATTAACAATTGGCATTAAAAGTAGCATCAATGATTGAATCATGTTCTTTAAAGGAAACAAGGCTTGCACGAGCCAAGTTGAATGACTACAAACGTAGGGAAATCAGATTCATCAAAGGACAACCAAAATCTGCAATAGACATATTACAGTCTTCAAATTATCTTCTGTAAATAGAAGAACCACTTGAAACAAAGATCTAAGAGAAGATAAACGAATTGGAGTCAGAAGCAAATTGATTGAAAATCTTTTATGATATTTTTGATTAACAATTGGTATTTAGTTCAATTGGTATCATATATGACATTCATTTTGCAGAACAGGTGCAACAAATTTGTTTGCAAGGAAAAACATATAAGTAGGGGGAGAACCTACTATATGAAGAGAATTCAGAATGTTACTTCAGTACAAAATAAAAGTGTATAAAGAGGGCATGCATATAGGGGGAGAGCCTATAGCTTGCTATTATAAATTAGAGAACCTCCATACAGATAGGGGGAGAGCTTGTGGTAGAAATTACAAATATTAACTGCATATTTATAAATTGCTACATTAACTATTGGCATTTCACTATTTTTAGTTTTTACAAATGATGCAGTAATTACACGAAATCAAAGGAAGAAATATCACATATCAGGAGAGCAATTACTAACTTCTTAGATGATAGAATGTCAATAACTGGCATCAGACAAGGATTAAGGAAATTGACACTTCAATTGATACTGTGCTCGAATAAGAAAGAAGAAAAGCAGCACAACATCAAAGGAAAAAAAGAAAATAGAATGCAATGATGAAAATATCTCAACAATTGAGATCTACACATCAATAGTCTACATTTGATGGAAAATCAAAAATTGGTATTTGAAGATATTGATGCATTTGATTCTTTTCACAACTTGATATTTGACAGAATTATAGAGAACAGAAAATTAGTATATCATCAGATACAAATTTAATGACAAAAAGGGGAGAAGAAAATTCAGCAAAAGAAAATTGTGGAACTCCTTTTATCTAATGACAAAAAGGGGGAGAAGAATATAGAAAATTACATAGAAGGTAGGGGGAGCATTCCCAGCACACAAACAAGGCGAGAATTTAACTTCATTGTGTTATATTCATTGTAAATCTTTGCTTTACTTAGTTTCTGTGTGATTGAATGTATAGCAACAATCTAGGGAGTGAAATACATGTAATTTAATGTAAAGGATTTTTTCATTATCAAAAAGGGGGAGATTGTTAGGACCCTAGTATTTTGATAATGCAAAAACCTATGTGAGGAAACCAAATTGTATTTCATAGATATGATAGCTCAACAAAAGATCAGAAAGCAGATGAACAGATGGAGAAAGTTCTAGAAGATACTACTATAGAGCTATAGGAAAATCAGACAATTACAAGTCTAAGTATTCGAAGAGCAAGTTTAAAGCAGCAGCAATACTATCGGACAGTTAGAAGAATAACTATCCGAAATTATAAAGCCTTTGGAGAGTTATGAAAGGGAGTTGGTTGAATGATTAGAGAGTTAATGAGTTAACTATCCGAAAGCAAAAGGAAAATCAGAAAGTTAGAAAGGCTAACTATCTGAAACTTAAGTCATTCAATTAACCACATGCAGAAATTCAGAACAGAAGCTTAAAGGATTTTTTAGAGAGTTAGGAAGATAACTATCTGACTTTTTCGATGAGTTATAGGTATAACTTTCCGGAACTTAAGTTATCCTATTAAGCACGTGCAAAATGGAGAAGACGCTAGTTAAAGGCTTAAAAGGAAAAATCGGAGAGTTAGATAACTGTTCGTGTTTTCCCAGCACTACACTAGAAAAACTTGGATTTGTTACTTCTATTTTTACTTAGTTAATTTATCTTTATACCTATTCTTTCTTTTAGAAGTAAACAAACAACCTTTAATACAATTTAGATATTAATTCCAATTTGTACTTTAATTGCAAGTGCATAGTGTCTATTGTATTAGTGTGTAAGTACTGGTCGATCCCATAGGGAATTGTTGACGAATTTAAGAAATGTTTGATTGTGAACAATTCAAATTTATATTCAATAAGCACTCCATTGAGTTACAGTTAACTCAACGGACTAAGTTCATTGAGTTATGGATAACTCAATGGACTATCCTCGTGGACTTAAGTTAACTCCACGAGCCTGTCTCTTCTTTATAATACTGCTAATTACAGAGGAATTCGGCCAACCATTGGGCGATTCCACAGATTGTAAATAACATCAATTAAGCTTTTTAATGCTAGTTAACATTGGATTTATCATTATGCAATACTAACATTCAAATGATTCAAACAGTAACCATTAAAATCTTTAAGTTGTTTTGTATGAACTAATTTCAGTAAATTGTAAAATTAAAACTAACATAAAACAATCATAAAATTGATACAGATAACATTAATCACGATACAACACCAACAATACAACACTCAAATACAACATACAAACAAAGATAAATTGTTTTTGGTATTTTTGTTTTGATGTGATGGGCGAAAGGTGAAATGTAAAGTAATTTCACTTAACAGTAAATACTTCCGACACTACTTGCAACGCAATTACACCACTGAAAATTGAACCACTTACAATTCTATCTCTCTCCTTATAGAATTGCGAGTCTAGAATTGCAAGATGATCTCCTCTTCAGCATACAGGCATCAACCCGAAGCTAAGGCTAAAAGCTTTACGATCTCCTGAAATATGAGTTGGCGCTTGGTGAAAATGTCTTCCCTTCCCGCGACGCGATCACTCCTCACAGTGGTTGTCAGGCACTGTGTTTGGCTCGGAATCGACCCGACATCAGGCAAGTATCCTCACAGACCTCCGATGATTGGTGATTATGGTGGTGATATGATGGTTGGTGTGATACTTCAGAGAATCGCCGATATTGTCTGCAGAAAGCTCGGTGCTCCTCCTCTGTATACACTGGCCGTCCATTGATCACACCCTTTCTTTTTTTTCTTCTTTTCTTTTATATTTCTTTAGTGGTAATTGCTTCTGCTTGAATGGTCGGTTGGATTTCCTTCCTTTAGATCAACGGCGATGATTTCTTTCTCCCTACGCGATTGAATTCCTGTGTGATACGTGCAAACGTGGTTTTTCCTTCCAACTATCTGTTCCTACAACCGCTATAGTGGCATATTAGAAAATATATAGTCCATGGAGTTACAGATAACTCAACAGACTTCCTTCGTTGATTTAACTATAAAACACGTGCAAAAATAACAACTTAAGTTTATAACGCTAACCTAACGCATTGCCTTAGTGTATTTTCATGTAACTCAACGCGTGCAGTTATACTAACTTAACGAGTTATAATGTAAGTAAATCTACCAGCTCTCAACACGTGTCAGCAGTAGTTTAAACATAAAATAACATTCCGGAGAGTTACAGGTATAACTATCCGATGCTTAGATGCATTTTCGGATACTTAAGAATTTCACAGCCTGCAATTTACCGATAGTTCATAAATGTACTAAATTAACATTAATTCCCCAAAATTAAGCAAATTCTTCAATTAAAGCATATAACAATGCAATTATAACATAATGGCTTAATTCTCATATGATAAGCTAAATATTATGCAATTAACCATCATTTAACCGTTAATAATATGCACTTTTTCATTCTAAACACTTCCCCCATACCTAAATTTTGCTAGTCCCTTAGCAAACTAAGATTTAATTAATTGGTCTTTCAAAAAGTGCTAGAATTAATTCTCCCCCTTTTGTTTTTTTTTTCTTCTGTTTAGCATAAACATATATTCTATATGTTTCAGTAATCAACCTGCAAAGATATTTAGAATATATCTAAATTACATACAAAGTATATCATCTTCATATAGGTGTTAATTATGTTATCGTTTGTTCTTCTTTTCATCATCTGTAATCTTGAATTTTCCAATAAGTTTTTCTAGAAGAAATTTCAACAACATACAAATTAAAGTACAATCCAATTCAATCTGATTAAGACAAGTAGAATAAAGAATTGTATTTCCATTAAACAACTTCAAAAGTCAATTCCAGATTCATATTTCAGCAATTCTAGATAATAGAAAATATACTCGATTCATAAGATATCTGCATTTCACAAAACACTTGTATCTTTTCAGAACAGTATATGTTTTTTTTTTTTTGTGTACTTTAAAAGTTAATTTGACAAGCTTGAATCATGCAAGAGCTTTCTAATGTACCCATGTAACGAGCTTTCAGTCAACAATCCTAGATCTGATCAAGATCTTAGGTTGCCAAATTTTTAGAGTCCTTTTTCAGGTCAACAATCCTTACATACCTATCTGCTCAAGTACAAAAGGCTCGTGATCAAACAAGTCAATAAACTCTCAAGGTTTTTTTTTTTTTTTTTTTTTCTTTTTCCTTTTTTCTAAAAATAAATGCACACACAAAACAAAGCATTAATCACATACTGTATATGCACGTATTTCATTAATACAGATGTAGTAAAACACCAATCTCATATAATCCTGATTCTATCATTTACTAAAGATATGAATCCATAACAATGAGTTCATACTTTATCTGTAGTTTAATAAGATCTACACATAAATCATTCTACAAGTTCAATCAGTCAAAGTAAATGTATCTTTCATCATATGTGTTTCATTTAATCTAGAATTCACATGTAAGCTCCTTCAAGACTTCAGATAATTTTTTGATTAAGCATTAAATATTCTGATTTCATTTTAAAATCATGAAACTGTTAAACTCATGAAATTCAGAAAAATCATAAGATACTATATCTAGATTTACATAAATAATAAATTCTATAGCATCTTCTATAGCCTTCTAAATATAACATTCAAGTAGTTTATAAAAATTTTACAGTCTCAATTATCAGATAGTTACAGCAAGTTCATAAAAATTTTCAATTTCCTCAAAACTTTGCAGTACCATTTTAATTCCTTTAATTAACAAACTTACATGGTTGTTACTTTAATTACCTCCCCCCCATACCTACATTTTGCATTGTCCTCAATGTAAAAGATTTGACAATAAGTACAGTAATTGTAGTAGGCATGAATAAAGTTTTGTTTGATTTAAAATTTAGGATAAGTAATTGGTTACATACCTTGTTCCATTTGTATTTCTTTCTGCATATTTTGATTTTTGATTTTGAAAAACTTTTCATTCCCAGATAAACATAGAATATAAAACAAAATAACATTTAACAAGTATTAATAAATCAGTGTCTTGTGTGGAACCCAGGCTTCTATGCCTTTGGTGGCTCACAAGCAAGCTAGTTGGTTTCCCAGAACAGATACTAACAAACTGGATTGATATTTTGTTTTGTTTGTTTTTTTTTATTGTTGTTTTTTTTTTTATAAAATGAACATGAAAAACTTCAAAATTCCTTTTTTTTTTCTAAAAATAAATGCAGAATACACAACATTAAACACACAAAATCACAGCTTAAAAACATGATTGAAAAGTAGAAACAAATGGAATAAATGTATCGGTCCAAGCAAACTTTTTAGGCATAGTTCTTCTTGCTATTAATTCTGTTTTAATGCAGTTCTTGGTCCTTTTTAATTTGTAAACATGCAATATATTATAAATTCCAAATACGAGTGCATTACCATTAATGATATGTAATGCAGAAAGGGATCCTTTTTGGTTCAAAGGTAATGTAGCAGTTTTTATTTCTACATCTATTTCAATATACTCCTCTTCCCACTTCCATTCATTCATGTCTTCCATAATCCATATTTGAAATTTCATCAGTTCATCCCACCATCTTATCAGACATAAAGTAAGATCATCTTCTTCATTATACCACATTCCTATTTGAATTTCATTAAATTCTATAGATGGTGGTTTAGCTATTTCACTCGGTATAGGTAAAATTTCTATATATTCATCATAACTGTCTATGCTCACTATGTATAAATCAGATCTATATGCTATTGATATCTCCATGACTAAATAAATATAACCATCAAGTATGACATGTGTTTGGTTAATTAATGATTTCTATCCTAGATATATTATAATGTTTTCATTCCAAGATCTGTTCAGAAAATTATACACACTTAAGCGTAAATCTTCACCCCAATTTCCTGTAGGTCTCCAATAATATAATTTTTCAAGAATTACAGAATTTTTATCAGAAAATATTAAAGCTGACCCACAATTTTCAGTTGGTGCTTCAAATCTATTAGGTCTTCCTATATTCCATTCTTCTCTTGTTATAGGGCTTCACAGCCTGCAATTTACCGACAGTTCATAAATGTACTAAATTAACATTAATTCCCCAAAATTAAGCAGATTCTTCAATTAAAGCATATAACAGTGTAATTATAACATAATAGCTTAATTCTCATATGATAAGCTAAATATTATGCAATTAACCATCATTTAACCGTTAACAATATGCACTTTTTCATTCTAAACAATAACTATCTGAAATTTCAAGAGAGTTTCGGTGAGTTACAGTTTAACTATTCGAAACTTAAGTCATTGAATTTCCCATGTGCAGAAATCCAAACAGAAGCTTAAAAGGAAAATCAAAAAGTTACTAGAGATAACTATCCGAAATCTTGAAGCGTTTTGGTGAGTTACAGGTATAACCATCCGAAACTTAAGTCAGTCTTTTATGCACGTGTTGAATTAAAGCAATCAGAAACTTAACGGAGGGTTACTATAGCTAACTATCCGATAGTTAAGTAACAGTTCGGTAAGTTACAACTACAAGTATCTGATTGAATGACAGCTCGCATTGTATGATCTGGAATCCTACATGGTAGAAAGACTTAAGTGATCTTTCGGTGAGTTACAAACATTCTTCGGAGAGTTACACAGCTAACTATCCGAAAGGTTAAGAAAATCGGAAGGATATCTTGAAATATCTTTCTGAATGGTAACTTACCGTATTTGGGACTGAAGTCAAATCAAGTACAGTAGAATAAATCTGTTGAGGAGAAAATATGATCGTTGGATATTCAAGCATATATACAATCAGATCATTCAGTATTCAAAAAGAGCTTACAAGTGAGATTACAGATACAATTACATATAGAGATATAGTATACATTGTAGATCAATTACTGATATAGAAGAAAGCTCAAATTCAATTCAACAAAGAATCGATTGAAAGTTAGATTTACAAAAAGATTCTTAAAGCTCTCCATGTGTTGAAAGTCTGATCCAAGAAGGATCATTTGGTTCGTGGCTTGAACTTGAAAGCTACATTCAGTTGTTGGTTTGAGTTTCGACCTGAAAACTCAAGAGGTTGGTTTTCTAGAGTTTATACCTGAAAACTTCTAAGTGTTGGTTTTCTGGAGTTTATACTTGAAAACTTCTGTGTGTAAGTGTTGAGACACTTAGTGAAGCCCAAGTGACCCTTGGGGGTGGACTAGCCGAGTTGGTGAACCACCTAAAATTCTCTTGTGTTTCTTACCTTTATTTCCGTTGTGCATGATATTTTTATCTGATTATTACTTGTGCAAACTAATTAATCAAATTAGTTAGTAAAGTGAAAAATAGGCTTAAATTCACACTATTCTCTATTCACCCCCCTCTAGTGAAGCCATTCGTTCCTAATAGGAAAGGGAGATGTGGAAACTATAGGCAAAACAAGAGGAGATGTAGAAATCAAGCGAGGAGGACTAGGAGCAATTTGGTGTAAAGTTCCAATGCAAATCTCAAGAATTGGAGGATAAGTTCTTCCAGCAACATGCCAGAAATCAACTCCTTTTGTAGGCAGAAAGAATTCTGGTGCAGTAGTAAATTTTTGCTTATCTGCCATATCAGAACTAGTATGATAATAAGCAAATTGAAAAGGTTCTTGAATTTTTATTCCTAGTTCCTCACTGAGTTTATGCAGTAAAGCTTGATTTCTCCTCCTTACTAGTGTATCTTGTAAGTGTAGGGCCATATGTAGGCACGTCTCTCAAAGGCCCTAATATCCACAGAAGAGCTCAAAAATTGACTTACATAAGCCTCAAAAGTTGCTTAAAATAAAGGTTCTAAGGAATTGATTTTTGCAGTAAAAATGTCTTCATCATCAGAGGAAGACCCCTTAGAAACCCTAGGAGGAATAGAAGATGAGGTAGTGCTCTTTTGAGACAAAGTCTTCTGCTTCTTATGACCAAGATATGGTTTGGTGGATTTTCTCTTGAAAGTTCTCTATTTGGATTTTAGATGCATCTGATCCTGAAATAGAGTACTGATTGGACAAAGGGTTTCAAAATCGGAAGGTTGAGACAGATAGAGAAGATAACCCTTCGAAAGCATATAAATATCAAAAAGTTCCAAAAATCGGTGAGTTAGAGGCCTAACTTACCGAAAAGAAAAGAATTTTTGAATAGTTATAGGATAACTGTCCGAAAAAGTGGAACTTGCTGAAACTTAAGAATTTTCGGATAGTTAGAAACTAAACTGTCTGAAAACCTACTAAAACAATATGCTAACTCTCCGAAGACTTCCAACACTTATCTAGGTAAGAAAAAAATAACTCCTAAAGATATGCCGACCAAATAAAGGAATATAGTTTAAAATGGAGAAAATCAACAATAGCAAGAAAAACAATTAGAACTCCCCCTATTTAACAGCGTAAAACAAATCAGCAAGAAGGTTTTTTTTTTATGTGGGAATAGCAAGAAGGTTTTATGTGGGAATTACTAAAGAATTCAAGGCTCCACATTAAGATAAAGGACACATTTCACTTAGCATAAAGACTTGATCCTATGGTTCACCTTATTAACCTTAAAGAATTCAGTTTTTATAAACTACAATGCTATAACTTAATGTTTTTAGAATAGAAAAAATTCAAACACATTTAATATGTTCTCTTTGGCCAGTTTGAAATTTCCATGAAGCAACCCCAAGGTATATTTTCCCTGAACAATGTTTGTTATATAATTAACTAAGAGGAAAAGAAGATCTTTGAGAATTATGAAACTGTCAATACTACATAGCCAGAATCGGAGATTTTTTTTTTTTTAACTTGATTGGTGTTGGTTGCTCTTTGCAACAAACATTCCAATTTTTTTTTTTTTTTAATAATGGCAATCACTTTGACAATATTGAAAATGGGAAAGTTAAAAACATTTGGACAATGTTAGGTTAAATATCTTGAGTCTTATTGCTTCGAACCACTTTTCCTTGTTTTTACCCTCACATATTAAATACCTCTAAATTTTCTAATCATAAAACATTTAGTCTAGAAAATAGGAATACAATCATTGAATTAATTAAGGTAACTTGGCTATTTTTTGGATTTAGATCCCCATTCTAAGTGTCATGTGGACATTATTCTATTTGTGGAGCTGAAACCTTTATTAATTTTTGTGAATTAATCTGAGTTGATTTTAATATAAATGTATGAAATCATTTTAACTTAAAAACTCACTAGAAAATCCCATGAAACAAATGTTGTGATTTTTATAATATATATATAATTTTTTTTTTAATAAAAATATTTGAAAAAAAATTTTGAAAGAGGAAAATAATTAAACAAGAGCAAGAATTTAGTAAATATTCTCAAGAATAGCTAAACAAAAATAGATCATCAAAATAACTCAATATGAACCAATAATAGAAAATAAGATGGTGAAGTAAATATTGAAAAAAAATAGAAGATAAAAGATAGTAGGTAATGTTAAAAATCATTTAGGCAGCATATTCTTAAATCTCTTCTCAATTTAATGAACTATTTTTCTTCAAGAGGCTTTGTGAAAATATCTGCCAACTGCTCATGAATAGAAACAAAATTCAGCTCAATATTTTCCTTCATAACATTATCTCTCAGAAAATGGTGTCTTATCTCAATATGTTTTGCTTGAGAGTGCAACATAGGGTTCTTTTAACAAACTTATTGCACTATTACTGTCACAATTAATAGGAGTTTTTCCATATATAATTCCATAATCTTTCATAGTTTGTTTCATCCAAAGAATTTGTGCACAACATAAAGCAGCAGCAACATATTTAGCTTAAGTAGTTGATAAGGCAACACAATTCTGCTTCTTACTAAACTATGAAATTAATGAACTGCCAAATAGTTGGCAAGTTTCACTAGTACTCTTTCTATCAGATTTGCATCCAGCATAATCAGCATCACTCTATCCAATTAGATCCAAACTGCTATCCTTGAAATACATTAAACCAAAATTTGAAGTTCCTTGTAAGTATTTCATTATCCTTTTAACTGAAGATAGGTGAGATTCTTTTGGTTGAGCTTGAAAACAAGCACAGGCACAAACACGACATCAGGTCTAGAAGTTGTTAAATAAAGAAGAGAACCTATCATTCCTCTATATTTTGTAATCTCAACAATTGGTCCAAATTCATCTTTATCTAATTTAATTGATGAACACATAGGAGTGCCTAAGGACTTGTAGTTACTCATTCTAAATTTTTCTAAAAGTTGCTTTGTATATTTTTCTTGATATACAAAAATTCATTTTTCAACTTGTTTAATCTGCAATCCTAGAAAGAATGCCAACTCACCTATTAAACTCATCTCAAACTGATTTTCCATTTGATCTACATATTTATTGCTTAAATCCTCATTAGTTGCTCCAAAAATGATATCATCTACATAAATCTGAACAACTAACAAACCTATATGATTTTTCTTAAAGAATAAGGTACTGTTAATCTTACCAATAGAAAAACCATTATCTAGCAGAAAAGATTTTAGCCTATCATACCAAGCTCTCGGAGCTTGTTTCAAACCATACAAGGCCTTCTTCAGTTTGAAAACATGCTCAGGAAAATCAAGATCAGCAAAACCAGGTGGTTGCCTAACATATACTTCTTCTTTAATGAAACCATTTAAAAATACACTTTTAACATCCATTTGATATAATTTAAAATTCATATGAGCAGAAAAGGCTAGAAAAATTCTAATTGATTCTAATCTAGCTACAGGAGCAAAAGTTTCTTCAAAATCTATTCCCTCCTGTTGGTTATACCCTTGGGCTACTAGTCTAGCATTATTTCTAATTACATGCCCTGATTCATCAGATTTATTCTTAAATATCCATTTAGTACCAATAATTGAATGATCTAGAGGTTTAGGAACTAAGTCCCAAACTTCATTTCTTCTAACTTGATTAAGTTCTTCCTGCATGACACTAATCCAAAATTCATCATTTAATGCCTCACCAATGTTTTTAGGTTCTATTTCAGATAGAAAAGCATAGCACCTGGATACATTAATCCTAGATCTTGTTTGCACACCTTTAGAAATATCACCAATAATAAACTCCTTAGGGTGTTGAGGCAAGAATTTATGAGTCAAAGGGTTATCATTTCTTTCTTGACCCATGGTACTAGATTCTCCAATATTTAATTCATCACATTCATAATCAGAAGTATCAATAATTTCTTTTGAAATATTACTTGGCTCTTCATCAAAATTTACATGCATAGATTCTTCAACAGCCAAGGAAATTTTGTTATAAATTCTATATGCTTTACTTCTTGAAGAATATCCTAAAAATATACCTTCATCAGATTTTGCTTCAAATTTATCTTTATTCTCCTTTGTATTTAGAATAAAACATTTAGATCGAAAAGCTTTAAAATAATGAACTTTAGGAATTCTACCCATCCATAGTTCAAAGGGAGTCTTATTCAAATCTCTTCTTAGGGTTACTCTATTTAAAATATAACATGTAGTACTAACTGCCTCAGCCCAAAAATAATAAGCAACCTTGTTTTGATTCAGCATAGTTCTAGCCATTTCTTGAAGAGATGTATTCTTTCTCTCTACAACTCCATTCTGAGAATGGGCTTTAGGAAAGGCAAATTCTATGTTCTATTCCTAGATCTTGGCAAAGTTTTTCCATATTTTCATTTTCAAATTCCCCTCCATGATCACTCTTAATTTTCTGAACTTTCAATTGCTTTTCATTATGAACAAGATTCAGAAAGATCTTAAACTCCTCAAATACTTCACTCTTATGTCTTAGAAATATTACCCAAGTATATCTTGAAAAATCATCAACAAGAACAAATACATATCTCTTACCACCTAAACTTTCTGTTCTAGTAGGACCAAATAAATCCATATGAATTAATTCCAAAATTCTTCTAGATATAATTTGCTTTCCTGATTTAAAAGAACTCTTCTTCTATTTTCCTAATTCACATGCACCACAGATTTTATCCTTTTTAAATTTCAAATTGGGTAAACCATCTACTAGGTTCTTTTTAGCTAACTTATCTAGCTACTTCATATGAATATGACCTAGTCTACGATGCCATAACCATGCATTGTCTAAATTATTTGCAATCAAACAGGAATCAGTGGTAGAAACATCATCAGGTAAATTTAGAAAACATACATCATTTCTTCTATGAGTAGTAAATTTAACTTCATTAGAATTTTCGTCAATAACAAGGCATTTCTTAGATTTAAACAAAACCATATAACCTTTGTCTTCTAACTAAGTAATACTAATTAAATTATGCTCTAAATTTTCAACTAGTAAGACATTATCTATAACCATTTTATCATTTACACAGATAGATCTGATACCAATAATCTTACCTTTCTAATCATTGCCAAATTTGACATTTCCTCCATCAATCTTCTTCAAGTCTTTTAGGATAGATTTATCTCCAGTCATATGCTTTGAAGCACCACCGTCCATCACCCATCGTGATCTTCTAGTTTTGACCTGCAAGAATAGTCATAATCACATCCTTTGGTACCCATATTTTCTTGGGTCCATTTTTGTCAATGGAAAAGATTTGAAATCTATTTTGTTTTGATATCCATGTATTATTTTGATTAACAGAATTTCTTTTTAATACATAGATAACTTTTTCTTTATTAATTGTTTTCAAATAGCCATTTCCATAATCCATTTTATAGCTATTTGAAAAGTTAACAGAAGCATATGTTTTTGGTGGTTCATAGTTAAAACCTATACCGGTTCTATCACCAAAGACTTTATAACTATTAATAATATTGGTTAGTTTCTTATCTCCTTTGGTAAAAGCTCCTAGTTTAAATTTCAGTCTATCAATTTCTTGTTCTAATTTTTCTATATCAGAATTAGAACTAGATTTTTCTACACATTGATTTTTAAGTTTTTCATTCAATTTTTCAGTTTCATCTTATAGCTTTTTATTTTCTAAAAATTTATCCTTCAGTTCTTTAATAAGTTCTGAGTTATATTTTTCAAGTTCAAAAATTTTATCATGCATATCAGATCTATCAGCTACAAATTTATTCTTCTTTAATGCAGAATTTTCAGTTTTTAATAAAGTATTTCTTTTTCTAGCTTAGCAGCAGTTTTATTACTATTAGATAACTTCCTTTTTAACATAGAATTTTCTAGACTAACATTTTTCAGTTCTTCTAATAGTTCATTATAATCATCTTGATTTATATCAGACACATCAGAATCATTATCAGAAATTATTTCATCAACTATATTAGAATCAAAATGTACCTCATTGGTGTTAGCCATAAAATAGACATTGGCTAGTTCTTCAGACTCAGACTTAGTCTGTGTACCATTAGTACTGGTACCTTCAGATACTTCAGATTATGTAGAGTCATCCCAAGTAACTTGGAATGCTTTCTTCTTTCCTTGATAAATCTTCTTTGATGAAATTTCTGTTTTCCATGAGATTTCTTCTTGTCAAAGTTCTTTCTTTCATCCTTCTTTTGACAAGTGCATTGACTCTGAAAATGCCCATATCTATTGTAGTTGAAGCATTTTGTAGCAGATTGCTTCCCTTTATCATGACTTTTTCCTTTCTTCTAGAATTTTCTATATTTTCTGATAATACAGGCCAATTCTTCTAGAAACTCATTAATAGGCTCCTTAAAAGGTTGTTGAGCCTTCAATGCTAGCTCTTTTTTCTTTTCAACATTCCTTGAGGTTTCTCCTTCCTCTTCTTTCCAGTCTTTCAGTTGAGTCTCATAGGCTAACAAATTGCTAGTGAGATCTTCCAAAGTGAAAGTCCTCATATCCTTTGAATCTTGTAGGGAGGTAGCCTTAGCTTTCCAATCTTTGTTCAGGCTTCTTAAGACTTTGATAACCTATTCTTTCATGGAAAATTCTTTCCCAAGATTTTTCAAACCATTAATAATCTCAATGAAACGAGAAATGAGATTAGTGATACTCTCATTCTCTTTCATTTTAAACATTTCATATTTCCTCTATAGGATACTTATTTTTGTATCTTTCACCTCATTTGTTCCCTCATATGTAATTTCCAAAGCACGCCAGGCTTCATGTGCAGTAGAACATGCAGAAATCTTGTTGTATATATTAGCAGTGATTGCACAAGTTTGTGCATTCATTCCTCTTGCATTCATTTGAATTTTCTTCTCATCTTCATCATTCCACATGTCTTCAGGAACATCTAGAAGTTTGTAGGATCGTCTGTATCACAAGAGGGGGGCTGAATTGTGTCTTTAATAATTAGAATACTAGCGGATAAAACAAGAGCACAAAACACTCGTAAATGAAATTCTATTCTTTATGTAAAGACAAAATTTACTATATTTTTTCAGCTCAATTCCCTTCTTGAATGTTTTGATACAATAATGTTTGATATATAATTCAAATAGAAAGACAAAGCTCTTATTCAAAACTAATTTTGAATTGTATAAAACATGATCTTTATGCACACAGCTTCTTTCTTTCTCTTTGCTCAGCTTCTGTATCTCTTCTTCTCTAGTTGTTGAATTTTCAGACTTCTTGCGTTTACAGCTCCTTTTCTGAAATTGCTTGGAATTTCAAACTTCTTCTGATGTTGGAGAATTTTTCAGAATATGAATATTCAAACTTAACTTTTCAGTTAGGGATCCAGATTGAATATTCAGACTTAGTTTTTGAGATTGGGATCCTGTGTTGTAATGTAGCTCGTGCTCTCTATTAGTAGTCGAACTATGTTCTCACATTCAGTATGTTCATCCACTTAATCTACAATCCACGTACAAATTTTTTCTTTAATCCAAATTACTATGTTTTTGAGTTTCCACTTTTTCCACTATAATCTTGAATTTCCACGATCTCCACTCGTAGATTCACTGAGACTTTATCTTCCTGGAGTCTTGTAGAATATCTTCCAAGTCTTTGATTTAGTCGAACACTTATCCTTTAAGTCCTGTAAAAACTTGAATACTTATTTGTAACTCTTCGAGTTTTTGCACTTGCAAAACAAGTGACTAAACATAGCAAACTTATCTATTCGTTAGTCATTTTATAAAACTTGAAGACTTATCTATCCATGCGTATAAAAACTCGAACAGTTAACTAACTATTCGATTTTCATTACCGAATGCACAAGGAAAACACGTGACAACTTAAAACATTAAAAACACATGTGCAGATAACTTAACTATACGAGTTTTTAACATAAACTATTTGACAAAAATGAAACGTTTAACTATCGAAAATCTAACTCTTCGGAAATCTTTAACTTATCTAACATAAATATGAAACTTTTCGATAATCTGTTAACTATTATACTTAGAGAATATTATTTAGACTTATTTAAAAACTTTAATAAAGCATATATCATCAAAACAAAATTCCTAGCAATCTCCCCCTTTTTGATGATGTCAAAACCTAATAAGTCAAATAATCTATCTCTTCTCCCCCTTTTTGGCATTATAAAAAAGTAAATAAAATGTAAGGAAGAAAAATATTCTAAGTACATATCGTTCAAAAAGATATTTTTAAACATGCATAACTAGCATGGATTACGCATAAACTGTTTAAATATAAACTGTGAAAAATAATCACATGAGTATTAAATGCAGTAAATAGTTTACATAATATTTTTGGTAACAAATTACAATACATAAATCATGTAATACATAATTTGTATAATCACAAGCGTCTTTGTCTTCAAAAAATACTGATCAGAGTGTCTGAAATTTGCTTTGCAATTTCTGTACTTACTCTATTTATCTGATCAATTATTGCTTGATCTAAATCATTTTGTGAAACTTCTGATGGTTGCTATAAAAATTCAGTATGGATGTCTATACGTATACTATATTTGTATCCGTTTGTATACCTGTATTTATATCTGTATGTATACCAGTATTGATATCTGTATGTTGCTGTTGTTCTGAAAATTGTGTTGATTGTTGCTGTTGCTGTTGTGATTGTGTTTGCCTATCTTGTTGTTGTTGTCGGACTACAGCTTCCTGGTATTTTTGGAGTTCCTTTGCAGAGAAAGATCTTGACTTTAATCTTTTCTATGGCCAAGGTGTAATATCTGTTTAACTTGCCACAATTCTCAAAATTGTATCACCAAAAAATAATTTACTCTGCAAATGTAAGATATGAGAAACAAAAATATCATACCAGTTCACTTGTATATGATTAATTAATGCATACGTAGCATAAAGACATCTACCAACTTCTGCATCATGACCAAACCTTTGAAACAATGAAGCATGCAGTATTTTTGCAATAAAACGTGCTTGGCCATTTAAATCATTTAGTAATCTCATTGGTTTGTTGGCAGTTGGATCTTTGGCTAAACTTTGAATGTCCCATCCCAATTGATAAACTTGTTTTCTTTCTAATAATTTAACTCCTTCATTTTTCAGACCAAGTACTTGATAAAGTAAATTTGGAGTTAAATATATGTCATTTTCTTGTATATTGGAAACAGGAATACCTTCTTCCACTGTTAAGTTTGAGTAAAAACAACTAATAAGTTTGGGTATAACAAGATGGTCTGGCTATTGTGGAAGTAGAGTCAACAAGCCTTGAAATTCAAACATTTCTCGTATATGTGCCATCCCTTCAAACTTAACTAGTCTTGAGTATAAAACTGTAAAAGTTCTATATGTTTGAAATTTTTCATAACAGGAACTATCTCTGAACCATAATAATGTATTTCCGTGTAAACTCTGTTCAGGATTTGGTATTTTCCTGTCATGATGTTCTGATCTGGGATTGGTTTCAAAATTATCAGCAGTATCTATATTTTCAGAGCTTTCAGAACTGGTGGAATGTCTATCAAAGTTGGTATAAATGTCTAAAATATCTGTTATTGTCGTATCAATAATCTGCTGAAATTCTTCTGTTTGTTCTTCTTGAGACATACGAGTAGCAACAGTCTCTATATCAATCTGTCTATCAGCAACATTTATATCTATGATTGATCTATACAACAATTGTCTCTATAGGAAAGAATGTTCTATAATAGATTCATTTTGTATTTCTGAAATTTCTATACTTGCAACATTGGTAGTGTGATATTCAATCTGTAACTGTGTATGTTGTTGATTATATACATTTATCAACAAGTATATTATATACTGTAACAGACATAACCATATGTATAAACTGTAGTATAAGCAACTATACCAAAAATCAAAAGTTTCTGTTTAAGATACAGTTAGAGGAAGAATATCTGTACATTCCTCTTCAGATGAAATATCTTCAACATTCATAGACTCAGTGTCTATATCATCAAAAGTATCATCAAAATTGATATCATCTGTATATGTATCATCAAAATTTCCTACATGTTCTCTTTCCATAGGAAAAGAATGTGTGCTTGCAGCATGATGTGAAAAACTGTCCATTGTATTAAAAGATACATTATGCACTAATGTGACACAATACCTTAGAGTGTATGCATGTAATCCAATATTTGTCACATCGACTGGGATTCCTAACACAAATGTTTGTCCAGCTTCTGCAATGGAACATAGTTTTCCATTTTTCAATGATTCTTCTTTTTGTTGCATTATTCCTTCTACACCTACAATTAGTCTAAAATATTCTAATGTCTTTTTCTTTTTCTAACTATATGTTTGTAGTGTTTCTAATTATTCAGGAGGTTCTAAAATTTTCTTAATTTCTCCTGTTAAAGGCACCTGTGGTTGTGATGGTCCTTCACCATGATGCCTAGGTGGTAATAATGGAATATAGAGTTTTAAGCTCTCAACCTCTGCCATTTTTAGTTGATAAACTTTTTGTCCTTCACTTCGAAGACCCATTTTCCTAATGGTAGTTTTCTGTTCATCTATATACTATTGGATGTCATCTAAAACAGCCGAAGGAAAATAATGTAGGGAATACAATGATTCTAATTCCTTATTTGCATTTTCTATCACTGGTCCCCATTTCTTTCCATAGTAAGTGAAAGACTATACCGATTTTTCAGGTATATGTCTAGAACTTGTAACAACCCCAGGGTTAGGTTGTAAAGTTCGTTTCCATAGTTGTAATGTAGAAAGTTCAATTTGTTTTAGTCTAATCTGTGTTTCAGCATAATTGTGAGTAAACTTCCAACAGAAATTTTTCTCATCTTGAACAGCTTTTCTAATTTCATGCAGTATTTCATTTGTAAAAGTGTACTTTGAGTAGATGTCGTTGATTTCACTTTGCATTTTCTAAAGTTCCAGCTCTCTTTTCTACACTTTTGTCATTCTACCACGTCCTGACATTGTTGATTAAGCTTTGCTGTGCACTATAGAACTTAGTGGAAGTAAAGATTGTGAAACTAGGGTTTTACCAAGGTAGAAACACGAAAGTTTGTCAGTAGAACATTTATAACTCTTTGAGTTTATAAACGGATAAACGGATTCAATCATTGAAATCATAAATATAAGTTCCATTACTGATAAATAACTTGAGTGCTTACAATAACTGTACGAGTTTTACAACTGACAAAAGCAGAATACTTAGCGTAACTGTTCGTGCAAAGAAAATAACTTCTGGCTAAGTGAAAAGTGAGAAAACTCGAAGACTTATGATAACTATTCGAGTTTTGTGAGCAGTAAAGCACATAACTATAAAACAAATGAAAATAGTTATTGTTAGAGATTAAGTCTTTCAGAAAAATATAATAATATTAAGTTAATTGTTCGAGTTTCTCGAATGGATGGGTGTGAAAGTCGAAGAGTTAAACATAACTGTTTGACTTTCAACTGAGACATAATAAAGCAATGAAATTCAACACATGCATAATTCTAACTTAAGGTGTTCAGATATTTTCGGATACTTATAAACCTAACTATCCGATGCTCAGATGCATTTTGGAGAGTTACTAGATAACTTACCGAACATTCACTTAAGATATGCATTTAGGCTTTGACATGTGTACTTCAAGAAATAATAAAATATTCTATTAATCGTTTAAAACATAACTATCCAATATATATACAATATATTCTGCCGAAATCACAGAAAATTCAGATACTTAAGAATTTAAAAATCTTGTATTTTACCGATAGTTCAGAAATATACTGAATTAATGTTAATTTCCTGAAATTATGTAGATTCTTTCATGAAAACATATAATAGTTCATAAGAGTTGAATTATTATATGAGAAATTGCTCCCCCTACATAAATGTAGTCTAAAGAATCTATGGCATACTTAAACTAGGTTGCCAAGCCCTAAATAGATTTGGCTTTAAAAGGTCAAATAGCTTACTTAAAAAGGATGCTAAGCCTTAAATAGATTTGAGTCTCTCTATTTTTTTGTTTTTTTTTAAAAATATGAATTAAATATAGAAATAAGTAGTAGATTTAATAATTTAGATTTTCTGGCTTTTATCTTATTCATTTTACAAAAGATAATTCATAAAGATATACCTTCAGGAACTTAAAAGAATTCAATAATGAGTACACGAACTTAAGACAATAAATATCATACATTATGTGTAAAGAGTAGATAATAACAAGATAAAATAACAAAAGTTATATGCACAGATTATAGTAGGATTGTTATAACACATTGAAATATAAATTAAGCTTGAGTACATTGCCCCCTTTTTTTTTGTTTATATTTATATATATATATAAATATATTATGTATTACCTCCCACAATATCATCTTTTTACGTGATCACAATCCCTTACTTAGGGGAAAGATAACCAGTTACTCGATGACAAGTGAGAACAGGTAATTTTTTTTTTTTTTAATTGTAATCTGAATTACTTGCAAAATGAGTTTTCAATCAGCACATCCCAAACCAGTTGGTTTAAGTGACTAGGATTTTAAAGACAAAATCATATTCTACAAGTGCAACAGATCGGGTCACTTTCAAATTGATTGTCCGCTCAACAAAGATAAGAAGAATTCGAGGAGGAATTTGAGGAGTAAAAACTATAACAATAGGAAATAATTTTAGGAGTAAAAATATAAGAAAGTAAAAATAGAAGGAAAGAACACTAGGAAAATGCTAGATGAATCTAAAAATAAGGTTGATTTTCTAAACTCTACATTGAATAAATTTAAAGAAGAAAATCAAAGGCATGCACAGGAAATTTTAAAGTTTACTGCAATAGAAAGAAAATTGCATGCTTATTGTGAAAATTTAATTGCTGATAAGAAGAAAATGATCTGTGAAATTGAAAAACTGGAGCTGACTATTACTGATTTAAATTCAGAAATTGATATGCTAAAGATTAAGATCTACGATCAAAAGGCTATATTAAGTAAATGGAATAATATTCAAACTATAACAAATGAACTTAGTAGTAAAATATCAAATATAGAAAAACATGGTATTGGTTTACATGATGCATCTTCTAAAAATTATATATTGCATGATGGTACTGCTAAAAATAATGTCTTTATTTCCAATACTAAGAATAGTAAGAGAAAAACTATTCTGTGTGTAATTAAAAAGGAAGAAAAATATGTGCAAGTTGATAAAATGCAGCATATAAATGATAGCACACGATGCAAGAATGTCAAAAGAAATTTTTAGAAAAATCAAGCTAAGTCATTTGAGAATCTTAATATTCTTGATCAATTTTCCTCATATTTAAAGAATATCGGATATTGGAAATCAAATAATGTTAGAAATGAAAATTTCAACTCTGGTTTACATAGAGATAAATGTTTTGATAATTATAACACTAAGAGAAAGAAACAAAAAAATAATTATCAGAAAATAGATAAGTTGAAGTCTAAAAATACGGATTATTTTGATATGACTCTCTTAAATTCTTGGACTCACTCAAAAATGAGTTCCAAGAGATAAAATCTCTTCTTGACTATTTTGTAGGTACACAAATCAAAATGGTTAATGGACAGTGGAGCATCCATCCACATGACTAGAGATATGCGATTACTTATAGAAATAACAAAGACCAAGAATAGACAAGTTACCTTTGGAAATAAAAGCAAAACAAATATCCTTGGGTCTAGCAAGGTTCAGGTAACTGAGAAATGCTTTATAAATGATGTCTTTATTAGTGTTCCTGTTTTAATGAAGTTTTATAGAGTAATTTTTGAAAAAGATTCTTGTAAAATTATGGACATGTCTACAAACGAAATTTTATTCACTACATACAAGAAAGGATCGTTTGTATTCTAAATTTTCCTTCTAATATTATTAAAGACAATGCTTGCTTAATTGCAAAAACAGATGAAGTTATTTTATGGCATAGAAGGCTAGGACACTCAAATTTAAAAATATTACAAAAGTTGCCTAAAAAGAATCTAGTTAGAGGTTTACCTAGTATTAAGTACTCGAAAGAGTTTATGTGTGATGCATGTCAACTAGGTAAATTACATAAATGAAATAACAAGCAAAAGAGTATTAGAACTAGTGCATATGGATTTATTTGGACCTACTAGGACAACCAATCTAGGAGGTAAACATTATGCTTTTGTACTAGTTGATGACTATTCTAGATTTACTTGGGTCTATTTTCTAGCTAATAAAACTGAAGTTTTTAAATATTTAAGATATTCTGTAATAAAGTTCAGAATGAGCAAAATGTTAGAATTCAAAAACTTAGGAGTGATCATGGTACAGAATTTGATAATGATAAAATAGACACCTTTTGTGAAGAATTAGGCATAGATCATAGGTACTCATTTCCAAGAGCTCCTTCACAAAATAGGATAGTAGAACGTAAAAACAGATCACTTCAGGAAATGTCCAGAACCATGTTAAATGAGAATAAGTTACCCCTATTTCTCTAGGTAGAAGCAGTTTATATAGCATGTTATGTTATAAATAGAGTACATCTAAGACCAATTTTATATAAAACTCCTTATGAGATATGGTATAACAAGGTTCCCAAAATAAGTTATTTAAAACCCTTTGGCTGTAAGTGTTTTATTTTAAACACTAAGGAACGAAAAGACAAATTTAAAGCCAAATCAGATGAAGGTATTTTTGTTGGTTATTCCATTAGAAGTAAAGCATATAGAGTTTATAATAAATCAACAAAAACCATTGAGGAAACCCTACATGTAAAATTTCATGAAAATTCTCATTTGGATGTTAAACATGTTGAAAACTTTGATTCAGAAATTCTCCCAAAAATGGTATCAAATGATGTTGACAAAGAAATTGAGAGATTATCTGATGGAATAAGAAATATAAACTTAAATGATGAAAATTTAGAAGAAAATAATGTCATACCTATAGAAAATATGGAACAACATAGAAATTGGCGTTATGCTTCATCTCATCCTATCGATCAGATAATAGGCGATCCTAATCAAGGAGTTAGGACTAGGTCATCAGTAGTCAACATTTGTGGTGCTTATTCATTTGTTTCTTTACTAGAACCTAAGAAAATTGAAGATGCCTTAGAAGATGTATTTTGGTATTTAGCTATGCAGGATGAGCTAAATTAATTTATAAGAAATGAGGTATGGGATCTAGTTCCACCACCTGAAAATCAGTCCATAATTGGAACAAGGTGGGTATTTAGAAACAAAGTAGATCAAGATGGACATATAGTTAAAAATAAAGCTAGATTAGTTGCTCAAGGTTACAAGCAAGAGGAAGGAATTGACTATGATGAAACATTTGCTCCTGTTGCTAGACTAGAATCAATATGAATTTTGTTAGCTTATGCTTGTTATATGGATTACAAATTATATCAAATGGATGTTAAGACATCTTTTTTAAATGGATATATAAAAGAAGAAGTGTATGTAAAACAACCTCTAGGTTTTAAAGATTCAAAACATCCTAAGTATGTTTATAAGCTTAAGAAGGCACCATATGGCCTTAAACAAGCTCCTATATCTTGGTATGAGAGACTATCTAAATTCCTTATGGAAAAAGAGTATTCTATGGGAAAGGCAGATCACACTCTTTTTATCAAGAAGATCGAAAAAGATATATTGGTAGTTCAAATCAAATCTATGTAGATGACATCATATTTGGAGCAACAAATGATAAATTAGTTGAGTCCTTTTCGAAAGACATGACTAATCAATTTGAAATAAGTATGATGGGTGAATTATCATTTTTTCTAGGCTTACAAATTAAGCAATTAGATTAGGGTACTTTTATTTCACAAGAAAAATATACTCAAGATTTATTAAAGAGGTTTGGTTTAGACAACACTAAAACAAAGAATATACCAATGAGTACTATTACCAAGTTGGATAAAGATGACTCTAGAAAAACTGTAGATGTAAAACAATATAGAAGTATGATTGGTTCATTACTTTATTTAACAGCTAGCCGACCAGATATTATGTTTAGTGTGTGTACTTGTGCTAGATCTCAATCTAATCCTAAGAAATCACACCTACTTGTTGTTAAACGAATTTTTAAATATCTATTAGGAACCATCAATTTTGGATTGTTTTACTTTAAACATAGTTCTTTAAACTTAGTAGGTTATAGTGATGCTGATTTCGTAGGATGTAAGTCTGAAAGAAAAAGCACTAGTGGCACTTGTCAATTATTAGGAAATTCTTTAGTGTCATGGTTTAGCAAAAAGCAAAATTTTGTAGCATTATCTACAATTGAAGGTGAATATATAGCTACCGCACTTTGCTGTGCTCAAATCTTGTGGATCAAACAAACTTTAAAAGATTTTAATTTAGACTATGAACCAACTAAGATTTTCTGTGATAGTAGTTCTGCAATAAGTTTATCTAAAAATCCTGTTTTACATTCACGAGCAAAACATATAGAAGTTCGACATCATTTTCTAAGGGATAATGTTATAAAAGGAAAAATAGTATTAAATTTTGTTCCTACCACAGAACAATTAGCAGATCTATTTACAAAACCCTTAGATGAAAATACTTTTTCAAAATTACGCTTAGAACTTGGTATCTATAGGTTATCTGGTATTTAAATGGTCCTGTTCATTGCTTTTTGGTTTGTTATAAAGGTAATTTTAGAATTTAATGTCTTTATTATTAAAAAAAAAAAATCAAAAAAACAAAATATCTATTTTCGAATTACAGTTTTCTAGTAGTTAAGAATTTATGAAATTTTGATTTTTATTGAAGTCAATTTATTTAAGAAAAATTCAGAAAAGATTACTTAAGGAAAGTTAAATTGATTCAATGTGAGTGCCAACTATATTTTTGTTACTTATGTATATGCTATTACAGAGATTTTAACAAGAAAATACATAGAAAGTATGTACTTTTTATTAAAGGAAAGTTATTACCATTCTATTAGAAAAATTAAGTCTTGCGGTTGCCTTTAATTTAATTTACTGTCTTGTTTTATTTTTTGTTGGTTTTTGCTTGCAATTACTTGAGTAATTAAGTCTGTTGGGGGATCTTAAACCCTAGTCACTTAAACCAACTGGTTTGGGATGTGTTGACTGAAAACTCATTTTGCAAGTAATTCAGATTACAATTAAAAATTAAAAAAAAAAAATTTACTTATTCTCACTTATCATTAAGTAACTGGTTATCTTTCCTCTAAGTAAGGGATTGTGATCACGTAAAGAGATGATATTGTTAGGATCGGTAGACTCACTAGAGGGGGGTGAATGGTGAATGTGTGTAATTTTTTTATAATCTTTTGATTGTTGAATCAATTGATTCAACAGAAATGAAATGAGATGAAACTAAACGAGTGCAAAGCAGTAAAGAGAGATAACACACAACAAGTTTTAGGTGGTTCACCAACTTGGCTAGTCCACCCCTAAGATTCACTTGGGCTTCACTAAGTGTTTCAACACTTACACACTTGCTTTCAGGTCAAAGCAAGAACCAACAACACAGAAGTTTTTAGGTATAAACTTTAGTAAACCAACCTTTAGAGTTTTCAAGTCGAAACTCAAACCAACAATAGAATGTAGCTTTTAGGTTGAAGCCACGAACCAACAACTTGAGTCTTTCAATCAAAGTTTTGGCGCACAGAGCTTTTTTTGCAGTAGATCTTTAGAATATGCTTCACTGTTTGCAGACTTGAGTGTAATTGGAATTGGAGTGTAGCTCACTGTATGTGGTATATACGTTATCTCTGTATTTTCCTCTCTTAAACTCCTCATATTTATACCAAAGGTATAACGATCATATTTTTTCTTTCAACGGATGTATTCTGCTATACTTGGTAAATAATCAGACCTAAATATGGTAAGTTACCGTTCTGTCTGATGTTCAGTAAGTAACCTTCCGATAATCTCAGGCTTTCAGATGGTTATAAAAATAACTTACCGGAATGTATCCATAACTTACCGATTCATTACTCATATCCTGTTATCTGAGTCACGTGAGATTTTAAGTTGCTCACGTGTAATGTCAAGAGTTCGGAGTCTTGTATTTAACTTACCGAAAAGAGCTCCTAACTTTTGGATAGTTAACTACTGTAACTCTTCGACATTTCTTTTAATTCTTCGACAACTGTCCCTTCTAATCTACACGTGCATAAATGCATAACTTAAGTTTCGGATAGTTAATAATGTAACTCACTGAAACCTTCCTATTTTTCAAATAGTTATCTTTTTAACTCTTCGAAAAACCATTTGAACATCTGTCTGGATTTTTGCATGTGGGAAATTCATTGACTTAAGTTTCGGATGGTTAAACTTTAACTCACCAAAACTCTTTGAAATTTCAGATAGTTATCTTTCTAACTCTCCAAAAACTTATATGAGCTTCTGTCTAAAATTCTGCACGTGGCAATTTCAATAACTTAAGTTTCAGATAGTTAAACTGTAACTTACCGAAACTCTCTTGAAATTTCGGATAGTTATCTAACTCTCCGATTTTCCCTTTTAAGCTTTCAACTACCAGCTTCTCCATTCTGCACGTGCGTAATAAGATGACTTAAGTTCCGGAAAGTTATACCTGTAACTCTCCGAAAAACTCGAATAGTTATCTAACTCTCTGAAAGAAAACTTGGATAGTTATCTAACTCTCCGAAAAGTCCTTTAAGATTCTGTTTTGTATTTCTGCACGTGGTTAATTGAATGACTTAAGTTTCGGATAGTTAGCCTTTCTAACTTTCAGATTTTTCTTTTTCTTTCGGATAGTTAACTTTATAATTCTCCGATCATTCAACCAACTTAACTATCTGATTAAATAACTCTCCGAAGGCTTTGTAAAATTAGATAGTTGTCCTTCTAACTATCCGATGGACTTGCTGTTGTTTTACTCTTCGGATACTTGGACCTGTAACTGTCCGATTTTCCTATAGTTTTAAGCAGTATCTTCTAGAACTTTCTGCATCTGTTCGTCTGCTTGGAAATTTGTTCTATCTGCCTTTTGATCTAAAGCTGCACTAACTTAACTGTGAAATACAATATATTTCCTCACATAGGTTTTGCATTATCAAAATACTCGGGTTCTAACAATCTCCCCCTTTTTGATAATGATAAAAACATTTACATTTGTTTACATGCATTTCACTCCGTGTATTTCTATACATTCAGTCATATAGAGAACTAAATAAAACAGGAATTTAACAAGACTATACAGACATGGAGGGATTCCTCCCCCTAACTTTGTGTTGTCTTCTCCCCCTATCTATGTGCTGAGTTTTTCTTCACCTTTTAATAATTCTCTTTCAGTTCTTGTTGGAAATACTATAAGTGACCATATACTTCACTAATTTCCAAATGCTTCTCCCCCTTTTTGTCATTATATAAAAAGGTGAGGACTGTAAAACTGATATTGAATATATCCTGCACGAGTAATTTAGCAGAAAACAAGCTCCCATATGGTGAGTTTGATGAAGAAAAATTATTTAAAGGTCTAGTAAAGAACTATTTAGAATGAAAAAGTGCATATTATTAACGGTTAAATGATGGTTAATTGCATAATATTTAGCTTATCATATAAGAATTAAGCCATTATGTTATAATTGCACTGTTATATGCTTTAATTGAAGAATTTGCTTAATTTGGGGGAATTAATGTTAATTTAGTACATTTGTGAACTGTCGGTAAGTTGCAGGCTATGAAATTCTTAAGTATCCGAATTTTTTGATATTTCAGACAATTATGTTTAACAGACTGAACATGTATTGGATAGTTATGTTTAAATTGCTGAATAGTTATGTTTTGAGAGAATATTTTATTATTTTCTGAAGTACACGTGTCGAAACCATAACGAATGACTTAAATGAACTTTCGGTGAGTTATCTATAACTATCCGAAATTGCAGCTGGGCATCGGATAGTTATCCCTGTAACTCTCCGAAATCTCTTTTTATTTATAAAATAGCTGAGGACACGTGTCATGTTCTAGGAAAATGACTTAAGTGGATTTTCGGTGAGTTAGCTGTAACTATCCGAAATGCATCTGAGCATCAGATAGTTAGACCTCTAACTCTTTGAAATGTTATTTTATGATTAAACTACTGCTGACTCGTGTCGAGATTTGGTAGATTTACTTAAGTTATATATCGGTGAGTTATTTCTAATATGCCACTGTAGCGGTTGTAGAAACAAGATAGTTGGAAGGAAAAACCACATTTGCACGTATCGCGCAGGAGAAGAAAGCATCGTCGTTGATATGAATGAAGGAAATCCAACTGATCATTCAAGCAGAAGTAGTTACTACTGAAGAAATATAAAAGAAAAGAAGAAAAAAAGAGGCGTGTGTGATCGATGGACGGACAGTGTGTGCAGAGGAGGATGAGCGTCGCAATTCTCTGAAGTACCACACCAACCATCATCATCACCACCATAATCACCAACCATCAGAGGTCTGTGAGGATACTTGCTTGATGTTGGGTCAATTCCGAGCCAAACACAGTGCCTTACAACCACTGTGAGGAGTGATCGCGTCGCGGGAAGGGAAACCATTTTCACCAAGCGCCAACTCATATTTCAGGAGATCGTAAAGCTTTTAGCCTTGGCTTCGGGTTGATGCCTATATGCTGAAGAGGAGATCATCTTGCAATTCTGGATTCGCGATTCTATAGGGAGAGGAGACAAAATTGTAAGTGGTTTAATTTTCAATGGTGTAATCGCGTTGCAAGTAGTGTCAGAAGTATTTACTGTCAAGTGAGATTACTTTACATTTCACCATTCGCCCATTTCCATGATCATATTAAAACAAAAATACCAAAAACAATTTATCTATGTTTGTATGTTGTATTTGAGTGTTGTATTGTTTGTGTTGTATCGTGATTAATGTTATATTTGTCAATGTTGTGATTGTTTTATGTTTGTTTTAGTTTTACAGTATACTGAAATTGGTTCGTTCAAAAGACTTAAAGATTTTAATGGTTACTGTTTGAATTATCTGAATGTTAGTATTGCTCAATGATAAATCCAATGTTAACTAACATTAAAGAGCTTAATTGATGTTATTTATAATCTATGGAATTGCCCAATGGTTGTCTGAATTCCTCTGTAAATAGCAGTATTAAAAAGAAAAGATAGGCTCGTGGAGTTAACTTAAGTCTACGAGGTAAGTCCGTTGAGTTATCCATAACTCAATGAACTTAGTCTATTGAGTTAACTGTAAGTCAACAGAGGGCTTATTGAGTATATAAATTTGATTTTTAACAAACGAACAGTTCTCAAGTTCTTCAGCAATTCCCTATGGGATCGACTTGTACTTGCACACTGATACAATAGACACTGTGCACTTGCAGTTAAAGTACAAATTGGAATTAATATCTAAATTGTATTAAAGGTTGTTTGTTTACTTCTAAAAGAAAGAATAGGCATAAAGATAAATTAACTAAGTAAAAACAGAAGTAACAAATTCGAGTTTTTCTAGTGTAGTGCTGGGAAAACCCAAACAAGTTTTATGGCGCCGTTGCCGGAGAATTGAATTGAATTGAATTGAATTGAACCGAATTGAATTGAATAGATATAAGCAACTGTTAGAGCTGTTTCGTTTTAATAGCCAGAGTTGTGTGTTTTCTTCTATAATTGAGAATATGGCATATGCTTATGCTCAAAGATTTCTAAAACCTGTAATTAGCATATGTGAATTCTGCAATTCTGAAGGACACGACATTTCTGATTATTTGAAATTGAGACATTTACAGATGGTTAGATCCCATGAACAACAAATGAATTATCCTCAATATAATAGAGCCGAGTATGAGAATCCTATAGTTTACCCAACTGATGGTCAGTATAGAATGTGTAATATGATGAGAGACACTAAAGTTTGGGATAGCTATGAAAGACTGGAGTATAGTATAGAGCAAAATCTAGACAAACTGGAATACTTTGTGTGTCAACAACAAGTAGTCAACCAATTAAACTATAAGGATGCATATTCAGAACCTAAATAGGATATAATTTACGAAACTGAAAAAACCATAAAGAAAATTGATCAAAAATTGAATGCAATGAAATTAGATGATCTGGAAACAAAATTAAAAGCATTAGATGAAAATGCAATGAAAATACAAGTTATGCAATAGGACAATGAAAATTATAATGTTATAAACCTACATAATTTGTAAAATATACAGCAAACAGAAAATACTAATGCAAGAGAATTTAAAGAGTGCACTTTAAAACTAAAAACAATTGAAGATCATAATCACGAAAATGATATACAAAAACATCATGAAAGTAACGAAAATCTGGAAGATGTATGTGTAACATTAAGATTTGGAACTGATATACCACCAAGAACTTAAAATGAAAATGATATGAAAGTGGATAAGAGTAAAAATCAAAATGATAATGAAAATGTAATAGCTGAAAATCTAGAAATCACTAAAGAACAATCTGAATTTGCAAATGAAGCTAAAAATGATCAAACAAATCAACTAAAAGAAAAAGAGTCTTTGAAATCAAAATCTTTAGCACCCTATCCTGAAATATTACAACAAACAATTCCTAAAAAATAAGAAAAAATCAGAGAAATTTTTGAAAAAGTACAAGTTAACATTCCTTTGTTAGATCTATTGTAGAATATGCTACCTTGTGCTAAATTTCTGAAGGATTGGTGTACTAAGAAAAGAGAGCGAAAAGTTCTTAGAAAGGTCTTTTTAGCTGAGCAAAGTAGTTCCCTATTTCTACCACAAATTCCTAAAAAGTTATCTGATCCTGGAATCCCTATTATATCATGCACCATAGGAAATACCATTCTAGAAAGAACCTTAATAAACTTAGGTGCAGGTATAAATGTTATGCCAAGTGATATATTTGTATCCTTAGGATTAGAAGGCTTAACTCCTACTAGTACGGTTATTCAATTAGCTAATAGAAGTATAAGATATCTTAGAGGAAAAATAGAGGATGTCTTAATTAAAATCAAAAATTTTATATATCCTATTGATATTGTAATTTTGGATTCCCAAAAAATTAAGCATAAAAATAGTGATACATCTTTAATTTTGGGAAGGCCATTTTTAGCAACATCAAGGGCTGTTATAAATTGTAAAACTGGAGTAATGAAGTTAGCATATGGTAATGAGAATACTCAATTAAATATTTTCAAACCAAAAAGGTTTGAGGAGTTAGAAATGTCCTTACATACCATAGACTTTTTAGAGGATGAAGGAGATATGTTAGATGATGTGATTCAAGAAGAATTAAATAGGCAAATCAATTCTGAAACTTTAGAATAAAGTGAAAGCATAAATATAGAAGGAGATCAGGAAGAAATTAATTTAAAAAATGATGATGTTCAATTAGGAGCTCTAGCTTCAGATGGGCAGCATTTAGAATTAAAGCCTTTACCTCCTAAATTAACCTATATATTTCTGGAAGATAAATGAACCTGTCCAATCATTATTGCTTCAGATTTAAAAGAGGATCAAATAGCTAAATTAAAAGATATAGTAAAAAGTTATAAAGAAGCAATAGGATGGACTATGACTGATATAAAAGGGTTAAGTTCAACTTTATGCTGTCACCACATATATTTAAAAGAGAATGCTAAACCTGTTAGAATTCCTGAGAGGAGATTAAATCCAAACCTTAATGAAGTAGTGAGGAAGGAAATAGTTAAATGGTTAGATAATGATATAATTTATCTGATTTTTGATAGCTCGTGGGTTAGTCTAATCCATGTAGTTCCCAAGAAATCAAGATTAACAGTTATTAGGAATGAAAGTCAAGACTTGATACTTACTAGAATTCAATCAGGCTAGAGAGTATGTATAGACTATAGAAAGCTGAATACTGTGACTAGGAAAGATCATTTTCCCTTACCTTTTATAGATCAAATGCTGGAAAGATTAGCAGGGCAAGAATATTTTTGTTTCCTAGACGGGTATTCAAGGTATAATCAAATTCCAGTAGCATTAGAGGATCAAGAGAAAACAACTTTCACCTGTCCTAATGGAACTTATGCTTTTAAAAGAATGCCATTCGGATTATGCAATGCGTCGGCTACCTTTCAAAGGTGTGTGTAGGGCATATTTACTGGAATGACTGAAGATTTTTTAGAAATATTTATGGATGATTTTACTGTATATGACAATTGATATGAAGTGTGTTTAAGCAATTTAGACCAAATATTAAAATGCTGTGTGGAAAAAATTTGGTTTTAAATTGGGAAAAATGTCACTTCAGGATTAAACAAGGAATAGTCTTAGGGCATGTTGTTTCTAAAAAAGGGTTGGAAGTAGATAAAGCTAAAATAGAAGTAATATCTAATCTACTAGAACCTAAATCAGTAAAAGATATTAGATCATTTCTAGGACATGCTGGTTTTTATAGAAGATTTATTAAAGACTTTAACAAGATAGATAGACCTTTAACTAATCTATTAAAAGATGTTCCATTTAACTTTGATAAAAATTGCAAGGAAGCATTTTTCAGACTTAAGACTAGCTTAATTTCAACTCCTATAATTTGAGCACCTGATTGGAACCATCCATTTGAATTAATATGCGATGCTTTTGATTTTACTGTAGGAGCAGTGTTAAGACAGAAGATAGAAAAATCTCCTAGAGTGATTCATTATGCAAGAAAAACCTTAAATGATGCTCAAGTTAATTACACAACTACTGAAAAAGAATTATTAGCTGTTGTGTTTGCTTTAGAAAAGTTTAGATCATATCTGATTGGAGCTAAAGTAATAATATACACGGATCATTCAGCTCTAAAACATCTAATAAAGAAAAAAGAAATTAAACCTAGATTGATCCGATGGATATTATTATTGTAAGAATTTGATCTAGAAATTAAAGATAAAAAAGGTTGTGAGAATGTAGTAGCAGATCATTTATCAAGATTACAAATAGAAAAATCAAATAGTGAAATTAAGGATAATTTTCCTGATGAACAATTAATGATCATCAACACAATGCCTTAGTATGCAGACATAGTTAATTACTTAGTTACTAGTTTAACACCTAAGGATTGGAGTAGATAGGATAAGAAATTGTTTTTCTCAAGAGTAAAATATTATTATTGGGAAGACCCATACTTATTTAAGAAATGTCCTAATCTAGTTTTAAGGAGGTGTGTTCCAGAAACTGAATATTCGAGCATATTGTCTTTCTGTCATGACCAAGCCTTTGGAGGACATTTTGGTTCAGGGAAAACTACTGCAAAAATTCTGCAATGTGGGTTTTATTGGCCAACACTATTCAAAGATGCTCATAAATATTGCTTAAGTTGTTTAAGATGTCAACAAATAGGAAGAATATCAAAGAGGAATATGATGCCTCTTAATCCTATTGTTGAGGTTAAATCTTTGATGTGTGGGGAATAGATTTTATGGGTCCATTTCCTATGTCTAATCAATTTAATTATATATTGTTGGGGGTGGATTATGTATCTAAATGGATAGAAGCTATTCCTACAAAAACTAATGATAACAAAGTGGTAATACAATTTATAAGAACAAATATATTTGCCAGATTTAGAATACCTAAAGCTATTATCAATGATAGAGGAACTCATTTCTGTAATAGAAGTTTTGAAGCCTTAATGAAGAAATATAGAGTAAACCACAAAATTGCAACATCATATCATCTGCAAACAAGTGGACAAGTAGAAAGTGCAAACAAACAAATTAAATTAATCTTGGAAAAAGTAGTAAATCCTACTAGAACAGATTGGGATAATAGATTGATAGATGCACTTCGGGCTTATAGAACTTCTTATAAAACGAGCTTAGGTATGTCACCTTTTAGGCTAGTATATGGAAAAGGTTGTCATTTACTTGCTGAAATAGAACATAAAGCTTATTGGGCATTAAAAACTCTGAACACTAATTTAAATCAAGCTATTGAAAATAGAAAAATGTAATTAATTGAATTAGAAGAATTTAGAAATGAAGCTTATTCAAAGACTGTAAGAGAAAAAGAGAAAATTAAATTTTGGTATGATAGAAAAATTATTCCTAAAAGCTTTGAAATAGGACAAGAAGTTTATCTTTATATGGCTAAATTCCATAACCATCCAAGAAAATTGAAATCTAGATGGGCAGGACCTTACATAGTTCGAAATGTTTATCCTTATGGAGCTATTGAAATTGAAAATCCTAAAAATCAGATTATATTTAAAGTAAATGGACAAAGACTTAAACCTATTCTGAAAGCACCAAAAAGGTCCTTTGGAATTATAGAAGAAGTCAGAGTAGAGGACTACTCGAGCTTTACTTAGTAAGAAATCAGTTTTTATGTTTATATATATATATAAAAGAAAAACATTAAAAATATATATAAAACATAAAAATCATTGCGATTCAACCAATTGGATCCATCGGTATGACTGGAACATAAAAATTGTATATTAATTTTCAAAAAAAAAATATATTGGTATTACCGAAACATAGTATCGGTTCAACCGAAAGAAAAATAATAAAAAATAAACAAAAATAAAAAATATTTAGGTCTGACCGAAACATAGTATCGGTTAAATCAGTAGAAAAAATAGAAAAACTATTCTCTGTAATATTTTTATTATTATATTTTCTTGTACGGGGAGTCCGTTGAGTTATGCTTAACTCAACGAGCTTACTTCGTTGAGTCTTGAGTTAGTCAACGAGCTTATTCCGTTGAGTTAACTGTAACTCAACGAAGTACTGTAGCTAAGACTTTGGATAAAATAATAATAGTTGGTTCGGGAAATGAACCGATTACCTGCCTAAACTTAGGGCTTATTTAAACTAAAACCTAGGGTTTTGGGGGCATTATCTGACAAATCATTTAGAATCTAGAACAGTAGAAATCAAAGCGATTCCATGCTGTTGTGTAAGTCCACGATGAGGAAGATGATGCCTGAATTCTGGGAAGAGGTAGTGGACATTGCACAATTTCTGAAGGAATTTGAAGAATGGCACATGAGGCAGAAAATCAGAAATACAACAAGAGAGAAAGAGCTACAAAAGGTAGAATCAGAACTCTTTAACTTGAGAAAATTTTTGGATGAATTAGAAATACAGATACCACAGATAATGGAGACACGAATTAGAGTGGCAACTGAAATTGCATTAAGTAAAGAAAGAAAGATACGACCAAACAATCAAGTAGCCCTAGAATTAATCCAACGTAAGTCTTGGCTCTAGTTCAAAAGACGAATCTGTAGACGAGCTAAATGGGTGATCTGGGAGCAAGAAAGGAAAGAAAATGAAGAAGAGGCAACTGAAGGACAAGAGGAGCCGACTACTGAAAGACCTGATTCTGAGGAGTAGCAGCCTAGACCTTCAGTTCCACCATTTAAGCCGTTGGCACGAGCAGAAATGATGGGGCCTTCGACTAAAGAAGAAATAAGAGAATTTGCAAAACTGGTTCAAGTTGGGAAGAACCAAGGAGAATCAAAAGATTTAGTAGTGGCCAAAGCACACCTAGTGTTTGATGCACTTTACAAAAAGAGAGCTGCAGAAAAGTTGAAAGCCCAATATAAAATCAAAGTGGAACAGCATCACGAAGCTACTGCCAGAACTGCTGCCAAACCTACTACAAAAGGAGATGAAGCTGGTCATTCGAGACTAGTAATTATAGGAAAAGTTAAACAGGAAGAGCCAGTACTTGTGGCTCGAAGTCCTGCAGAGCCTATTTTTGTAGATTTAATTTTAGAAGATGAAGAGGAAGAATAGGCACAACTAAACAGAAAAAACAAAGGAAAAGAAAAAGTGCTTGAATATGAGGAAATTAAATCTGAAGTACCAATTTTTACAAGGCTTGTGGAGTAGATTTTTATTAACCTACTATCCGATTCTGAGGAGGAGTAGGAGGAGCAAAGAAAAGAAGAAAAACAGGCTGAAATTAGTCTACAGCTTGTACAAGAAGAAACAGAAATTAGGGCAGAAACTGAATTGCCCATGACTCCATCCCAATCTGTTACAGAATCAAAAAGAATAGTAACAGAACAGATTGGTAGTTAGGAGGAAAAAGAAAGAGCAGAAAAGGAAGAGGCTGAAAGAAGCCATTTAGACAAAAATAATTTCACAGATTCCATTGAAGAACAAGAAACTCTTCAGCAATTTATGGAGAGAATTCAAGACAGAGTGGAGAGTTCTGCCGGCTCACCACCACAAACAGAAATAGAAATTCAGGAATCTGTAGAAAATATTCAAATGCAGCCAATAGAAGAGGAAGAGCAAGAGCAAACCCCTCTAGAGCAACAAAGTCACCTTCCTGACCCGACTAAAACAACAATTTTGAATGAAGTACATTTTTGTAGTCAAGAAGCTTATACCAAATACCAAGAAATAAGGGATTACGACATTATTTACAGTAGACCAGTAAATTGGGATGGAATGCAAGAAATCAAAGATTTATTTGAATTCCAAGGTCTACTGCAATTTATATCTCAAGAAAGAGGGCATGTAGTATATGAGAATTTAGTGTCCTATTTCTATGCTAATTTGAGAGAAGGAGAAGGAGGATTAATTTCAAACATGGAGGAAGCTGATGTACAGATAACACCAGAGCTTCTCCACAACATATTTGGTTTAAAGAATGAAGGAACAAAAATTTTGGAAGATACAACTGCAGTTGAATGGATTGAACAACAAATTAAGGATTGTTTAGCTATCAATCCTGGTGTGCCATTATTAAATAGATTGAAGCATTTAAATGGTAAAGCACACATGGTAGCTAACATTCTGATTAAGAATGTCTATCAACGATAGGGCCATGACATAGAATTAAGCCAATTTGTCAAATGGGCCACATATGTAGTTGTAAATAAGATCCAAATAAATTGGTCTGCAGTTTTTATCTCCAAACTGAAAACAGTGAAGAAGAAATTATTTTATGGAGATTTGATTCCACTGCTGATGGTGGACTGTATCGATTTCACTAAATGGACATCAAAAAGGATCAGAACAATAACCATTTCAGTGAAAGAATATAGAAATTTTGTAGTTGCAAAACTAGCTGTACCTTTTGGAGGAATTACAGGAGCAGTAGAGAGGATTAATCAATTAGAGCTTCAATTAGAAAAACTCCATAAGGAAGTAGATGAACTTAGGCATAGAGATTAAATTGTATTGTTCGTCTACTTATGTAAAATTGTATGAAATTGTATGATGTACTTGTAATGTAATTGATTCATATTAATGAATATAATTTTTCAGATGCAATTTTCATACATGTTTTGGATGTGAAATGAATGGAATTTATTGAATATTATGTCATTGTGAAACTTTATGAATGAATATGTAACAGATTTACAATTTGCTGAATGATAGGATAACTGCTTAAAAATTTTTGCATGTTATAAGGTAAAATGTAAATTCTGCATAACATAAAATGACTTGCAAGTTAAATCTTTATATAAGATTTAGATTTAAATGAATTTTAATCAAAATGATGCATTAATAACATAGATTTAACTTTATTACAGTTAGCAGAATGAAAAAGAAAAAAAAGAAATAGAGAGGAACTTACGAGAGTAAAACTTAGAAGTTGCTAAGTGTTAACTCAATGAAGTAAGTCCGTTGAGTTAACCGTAACTCCACGAGGTTAGTAATATAATATAAAGTCACTCCGTTGAGTTATCTATAACTCAATGAAGTTAGTCTGTGGAGTTAGCAACAATAACCGACTGTATTCTATTGAGTTTTCTGTAACTCAACGAGGTTAGTTCTTGGATTAAGCAGAACGGTTATTCTTTTAACCACGAACGAAGCTTCGTCGGTTTAGCGGTTACCAAAATTTGAAATTAGTAGTGGTACACGTACCCATATAAACAGGAACCACGATGCACGTTGCAAGACACGTTCTTGCAACGAGATTTATTCACTTTATGGATGCGCAGTATATATATAAAACAGAATGTTATTTACGAGTTACCAGCACTTTTAAAAGAAAGGAGAATGCGTTGGAGGAACTGGAAGGAGAAGCAGCTGATTCAACTTCGTCTGACAACAAATATTTATAGAATAGAAAGCTTCAGATTAGTATGTAATTAATCTTCTGCTATTTATTTATGAGCACATGGACTCATTCTCTAAGCATTAAGCGATTAGTAAGAACACCTACCTAGAAATTTTCATTGCAGAGGAGTATTGAAAAATTTTCTGAACTGAACTTTAACGAAATTCTTTGAGGTGTAGCTAACCTTTCTTTAAAAGAGAACGTAGAGATGGCTACTCCAGTAGAAAAACCATTAGGAGAGATTCTATATCCTAAATTAGTTGATGAACCTTCATGTATTCGATTTCCAAACTTTGAGGGAGATAGGTTTGAATTGAAATCTAATTATATTAGTCAATTGCCACATTTTCATGGATTAGAAAGAGAGGATGTCTATTATTTCCTTAGAGAATTTAACGAAGTTTGTCAAATGATGAAAATGCCGAACATGAGTATAGATGCTATTAAACTTAGATATATCCTTTTTCCTTTAAAAGACACAACTAAGAGATGGTTATATACTCTGTCGCTTGATTCAATTTCTACATGGACTGAATTTTGCTCTGTTTTTCTGGAAAAATATTATCCAACACATCAAACGATTAAAAAGAAGAAAGAAATATTAATGTGTAGCCAAAAAAAGGTGAATCATTCTGGAAATATTTTGAAAGATTTAAAGATTTACTAACTCAATGTCCACATCATGTAATGAGTAAAGCACAATTAATAGGTATAATTTATGAAGGCATAGATGTTTCAATGAAATCTTTATTAGAATCTACTTGTCAAAATGGATTTTTAAAATTATGTAGTGAAGAAGCATGGGCATATTCAGAAAATTTTGCAAAAAGAACTACACAGTGGGAAAATTCGACTAAAGCTATTGCAGATAAAAGAATATTGCCAAGAGGAATGCATGAAATAGATTCCAATACTATGCTTGAGGTGAAATTAAATGAATTAACAAAGAAAATAGAAGAGTTATCATTAAATCAAAAGCTAGTAGAAAAGAATGCAAACATAAATAACTCAGATATTATTTGTGCTAGAAACCAGAGAGATAACTTGGGAAATTCTTATCATCCTAATTGGAGAAATCACTCGAATTTATCTTGGAGAAACAACAATTTCCAGGGAGGAGAAAATATAAATGAGAAGAACATAAGTTATGAAGTATTAATTGAACAAGGAGCTAGAATAGAGAAATTAGAAAAGATAATCCAACAAGTAAACAATCGTCTAGAATTTATATTTGGAAATGCTGCAATTCAAAATCAGAATAGAAATATATCACTTAGACGGAAGGAACTAATGGAAGTTAGACCTACTAGAGGATTGCTAATACAAGCTATACTTAATCTTGTCAATAGAACGGTTAATGAAATTGATACCTCTTCTAGGAGGGTAGCTGAATGAAGCAGCATATCTGAAGCAACTATCTGTATGTATATATGTTTTTTATTTTTAGTTAATAGTATCGTAGAGTTAATTTTTAACTCAACGAACTTAGTCCGTTGAGTTATGCCTTAACTCCACGAGGGTGTGCAGTAGTTATGTTAATTTTTGTCTTTGCTAAATTTTTGTTTGTGTTTTACAGAATCGACAAATGGAATTGATGCAATTACCGTTGGATGCACTAAGGGAAGTACTAAGTAACTTGTCAGCTAAAGATTTGTGTAGGCTGTGTTGTGTATCAAAGGAAATTAAAGACTGTATTGAAGAAAAATATTTTCAAGGACTACAAGCGGCAAAAATGACTAAGATTAGAGATGGATTCATATGGAGGTCATTAATTGTAGTTCAAATACCCATGAATATCTGGCTATGGAAGAAATTACTGGAATTCCACCCAATGCATTAGAAGGAATAAATCATATTATGGGGAAAGATGAATGATTAATCATATACAAGACGAGACCAAGGTATGCAAGTTTATTATTACCTGATATTTTGATAAGCAATCCTATAACAGGAGAAGAATGGAATATAGGAAGACCTAATAGATTTGAAGCACCAACTGTAAATTGTGGGTCAGCTTTAATATTTTCTGATAAAAATTCTGCAATTCCTGAAAAATTATATTATTGGAGACCTTCAGGAAATTGGGGTGAAGATTTACGCTTAAGTGTGTATAATTTTCTGAACAGATCTTGGAATAAAAATATTATGATATATCTAGGATAGAAATCATTAATTAACCAAACACATGTCATACTTGATGGATATATCTATTTAGTCACAGAGATATCAATAGCATATAGATCTGATTTATACATAATGAGCATAGACAGTTATGATGAATATATAGAAATTTTACCTATACCGAGTGAAATAGCTAAACCACCATCTGTAGAATTTAATGAAATTCAAATAGGAATGTGGTATAATGAATCCCACTTTATGTCTGATAAGATGGTGGGATGAACTGATGAAATTTCAAATATGGATTATGGAAGACATGAATGAATGGAAGTGGGAAGAGGAGTATATTGAAATAGATGTAGAAATAGAAACTACTACATTACCCTAGAACCAAAAAAGATCCCTTTCTGCATTACATATCATTAATGGTAATACACTCGTATTTGGAATTTATAATATATTATATGTTTACAAATTAAGAAGGAACAAGAACTACATTAAAACAGAATTAATAGCAAGAAGAACTATGCCTAAAAAGTTTGCTTGGACTGATACATTTATTCCATTTGTTTTACTTTTCAATCATGTTCTTAAGTTGTGATTTTGTGTGTTTAATGTTGTGTATTCTGCATTTATTTTTAGAAAAAAAATTTTTGAAATTTTCATGTTCAATTTTATAAACAAATAAAACAAAATATCAATCCAGTTTGTTGGTATCTACTCTAGGAAACCAACTGGCTTGCTTGTGAGCCACCAAAGGCATAGGAGCCTGGGTTCCACACAAGACACTGATTTATTAATATTTGTTAAATGTTATTTTATTTTATATTTTGCTTTTATTTGTGAATGAAAAGTTTTTTAGAATCAAAAATCGTAATATGCAAAAGGAGATACAAATGAAACAAGGTATGTAACTAATTACTCATCCTAAATTTTAAATCAAGCAAAACTGTATTCATGTCTGCTACAATTACTATACTTATTGTCAAATCTTTTACATTGAGGACAATGCAAAATGTAGGTATGGGGGGGAGGTAATTAAAGTAACAACCATGTAATTGTAATAGCCATGTAAGTTTGTTAATTAAAGAAATTAAAATGGTACTGCAAAGTTGTGGAAATTGAAAATTTTTATGAACTTGCTGTAACTATCTAATAATTGAGATTGTAAAATTTTTATAAACTACTTGAATGTTATATTTAGAAGGCTATATAAGATGCTATTGAATTTACTATTTATGTAAATCTAGATATAGTATCTTATGTTTTTCTGAATTTCATGAGTTTAACAGTTTCACGATTTTAAAATGAAATTAGAATGCTTAATGAAAAATCAGTAAATTATCTGAAGTCCTAAAAGAGCTGAGATGTGAATTCTAGATTAAATGAAACACATATGATTAAAGATACATTTAATTTGACTGATTTATGAGTAGATCTTATTAAACTACATAAAAAGTATGAGCTTATTGTTATGGATTCATATTTTCAGTAATTGATAGAAGCAAGACTATATGAGATTGGTGTTTTACTGCATCTGTATTAATGAAATACATACATATATAATATGTGATTAATGTTTTGTTTTGTGTTTGTAGTTATGTTGTAAAAACAAAAAAAAACAAAAAGAGAAAAAGGGGAAAATTTTGAGAGTTTATTGACTTGTTTGATCATGAGCCTTTTGTACTTGAGTAGATAGGTATGTAAGGACTCTTGAAATCTAGCAACCTAAGATCCTAATCAGATCTGGGATTGTTGACTGAAAGCTCATTACATGGGTACATTAGAAAGCTCTTGTATGATTCAAGCTTGTCAAATTAACTTTTAAAGTATAAAAAAATATACATATACTATTCTGAAAAGATACAAGTGTTTTGTGAAATACAGATATCTTATGAATTGAGTATATTTTCTGTTATCTAGAATTGCTGAAATATGAATCTGGAATTGACTTTTGAAGTTGTTTAATGGAGATACAATTCTTTATTCTACTTGTCTTAATCAGATTGAATTGGATTGTACTCTGATTCGTATGTTGTTGAAATTTCTTCTAGAAATCATATTGGAAAATTCAGGATGACAAATGATGAAAAGAAGAACAAACGATAATATAATTAACACCTATATGATGATGATATACTTGGTATGTAATTTACATATATTCTAAGTATATTTGCAGGTTGATTACTGAAACATACAGAATATATTTTTATTCTAAACAGAAGAAAAACAAAAGGGGAAGAATTAATTCTAGCACTTTTAAAGACCAATTAATTAGATCTTAGTTTGCTAAGGGACTAGCAAAAGTTAGGTATGGGGGAAGTGTTTAGAATGAAAAAGTGCATATTATTAACGGTTAAATGATGGTTAATTGCATAATATTTAGCTTATCATATAAGAATTAAGCTATTATGTTATAATTGCACTGTTATATGCTTTAATTGAAGAATTTGCTTAATTTGGGGGAATTAATGTTAATTTAGTACATTTATGAATTATCGGTAAGTTGTAGGTTGTGAAATTCTTAAGTATCCAAATTTTCTAATATTTCAGACAGTTATGTTTAACAAACTGAACATGTATCGGATAGTTATGTTTAAATTGCTGAACAGTTATGTTTTGAGAGAATATTTTATTATTTCTTGAAGTACACGTGTTGAAACCATAATGAATGACTTAAGTGAACTTTCGGTGAGTTATCTATAACTATCCGAAATTGCAGCTGCGCATCGGATAGTTATCCCTGTAACTCTCCGAAATCTCTTTTTATTTATAAAATAGCTGAGGACACGTGTCATGTTCTGGGAAAATGACTTAAGTGGATTTTTGGTGAATTAGCTATAACTATCCGAAATGCATCTGAGCATCGGATAGTTAGACTTGTAACTCTTCGAAATGTTATTTTATGATTAAACTACTGCTGACACGTGTCGAAATCTAGTAGATTTACTTAAGTTATATATCGGTGAGTTATTTGTAACTATCCGAAATGCATCTGAACATCGGATAGTTAAGTTTATAAGTATCCGAAATGCACCTGAGCATCGGATAGTTAAATTTATGCACGTGTTGAATTTAAATGCTTTAGTATTTCACGTGAGACGCACATGTTTAACTCGTTAAGTTAGCATAATTGTATGCGTTGAGTTACATGAATACACACTAAGGTAATGCGTTATGTTAGCGGCTGATTTCTTTATTGCATGTGTTTTATAGTTAAATCAACGAAGAAAGTCCGTTGAGTTATCTGTAACTCCACAAACTATTTATTTTCTAATATGCCACTATAGCGGTTGTAGAAACAGGACAGTTGTAAGGAAAAACCACTTTTGCACGTATCGTGCAGGAGAAGAAAGCATTGTCGTTGATATGAATGAAGGAAATCCAACCGATCATTCAAGCAGAAGCAGTTACTACTGAAGAAATATAAAAGAAAAGAAGAAAAAAAAGAAGTGTGTGTGATCGATGGACGGACAGTGTGTGCAGAGGAGGATGAGCGTCGCAATTCTCTGAAGTACCACACCAACCATCATCATCACCACCATAATCACCAACCATCGGAGGTCTATGAGGATACTTGCCTGATGTCAAGTCGATTCCGAGCCAAACATAGTGCTTGACAACCACTATAAGGAGTGATCGCGTTGCGGGAAGGGAATCCATTTTCACTAAGCGCCGACTCATATTTCAGGAGATCGTAAAGCTTTTAGCCTTGACTTCGGGTTGATGTCTGTATGCTGAAGAGGAGATCATCTTGCAATTCTGGATTCACGATTCTATAGGGAGAGGAGACAGAATTATAAGTGGTTTAATTTTCAGTGGTGTAATCGTGTTGCAAGTAGTGTCGGAAGTATTTACTATCAAGTGAGATTACTTTACATTTCACCTTTCGCCTATTTCCATGTTCATATTAAAACAAAAATACCAAAAACAATTTATCTATGTTTGTATGTTGTATTTGAGTGTTGTATTGTTTTTGTTGTATCGTGATTAATGTTATCTTTGTCAGTGTTGTGATTCTTTTATGTTTATTTTAATTTTATAGTTTACTGAAATTGGTTCGTTCAAAAGACTTAAAGATTTTAATGGTTACTATTTGAATTATCTGAATGTTAGTATTGCTCAATGATAAATCCAATGTTAACTAACATTAAAGAGCTTAATTGATGTTATTTACAATCTGTGGAATTGCCCAATGGTTGTCTGAATTCCTCTGTAAATAGCAGTATTAAAAAGAAAAGACAGGCTTGTGGAGTTAACTTAAGTCCACGAGGTTAGTCCGTTGAGTTATCCATAACTCAACGAACTAAGTTCGTTGAGTTAACTATAAGTCAACGGAGAGCTTATTGAATATATAAATTTGATTTTTAACAAATGAACAGTTCTCAAGTTTTTCAGCAATTCCCTATGGGATCGACTTGTACTTGCACACTAATACAATAGACGCTGTGCACTTGCAGTTAAAGTACAAATTGGAATTAATATCTAAATTGTATTAAAGGTTGTTTGTTTACTTTTAAAAGAAAGAATAGGCATAAAGATAAATTAACTAAGTAAAAATAGAAGTAACAAATCCAAGTTTTTCTAGTGTAGTGCTGGGAAAACCCAAACAAGAACATATGCCTAGATTTCTTTGAATATGATTAAAAGTTGATTCATTTAAAGGTTTGGTGAAAATATCTACAAGTTGATTTTCTGTTGGCACATACTTAAGTGAGATGTTCCCTTTTTCCACATGATCTCTCAGAAAGTGATGTCTGATCTCGATATGCTTGGCTCTAGAATGAAGTACTGTATTCTTAGATAGATTGATTGCACTTCTGTTATCACACAAAATGATTGAATTTTGAATTTTCAATCTGTAATCGGCTAGAGTTTGCTGCATCCAAAGGATTTGAGCACAGCACAATCCTACTGCAATATACTCGGCTTCAGTAGTAGCTAAAGCTATACAATTTTGTTTCCTACTAAACTAGGAGATTAAAGAATTTCCAAGTAATTGACAAGTACCACTAGTGCTTTTTCTGTCAGATCTGCTGCCTGCATAATCTACATCACTATAGCCTATTAAAATCAAATTACTACCAGCTGAGTAGAATAGTCTGAAATCTTTTGTTCCTTGTAGATATCTAAAAATCCTTTTGACTGATTTCAAATGCGATTCCTTTGGTGATGCTTGAAATCTAGCACACAAGCATACACTGAACATAATATCTGGTCTGCTAGCTGAAAGGTATAACAGGGATCCAATCATACCTTTAAATTGCTTTTGATCTACTGCAACACTTGAATCATCCATTTCCAGTTTAATGCTTGAACTCATTGGAGTATTTGCAGGTTTGATGTTTTCATATCCAAATTTCTTCAACATCTCTTTGTAGTATTTTTCTTGGTTGACAAAAATGCCATTATGCACTTGATGAATCTGTAATCCCAAGAAAAACTTCAATTCTCCCATCATGCTCATTTCAAATTTATTTTTCATCAAATTTTGAAATTCATAACAGAGATCTTCTAAAGTGGCTCCAAAGACTATATCATCAACATATATCTGTACAATCAAAATATGCACATCAAAAGTTTTGATAAACAAAGTGCTGTCCACTTTGCCTATAGAAAAATTGTTTTCAGTTAAAAACTTTTTCAATTTCTCATACCAAGCTCTAGGTGCCTATTTCAGACCATATAGAGCCTTTCTTAGTTTGTAGACATGATCTGACTTGAATTCATCTTCAAATCCAAGAGGTTGTTTAAAAAACACTTCTTCCTGAATTTCTCCATTTAAGAAGGCACTTTTCACATCCATCTGAAACAATCTTATCTTCATACTACTTGCAAAGGCAAGCAACATTCTAATAGCTTCAATCCTGGCTACAGGAGCAAAAGTTTCTTTATAGTCAATACCTTCCTACTGATTGTAGCCTTGTGCAACTAATCGAGCTTTATTTCTGAGAATGTTACCTTTTTCATCTAATTTGTTTTTGAAAATCCATTTAGTTCCAATGATGGATTTTCCTACAGGTTTTTCTACTAGTTCCCAAACATTATTTTTCTGGAACTAATTTAATTCGTCCTGCATAGCCATTGTCCAGTAGGTATCCTTACATGCTTCATCTACTGATTTTGGCTCTATTTCTAACACAAATGCACAAAAATTGCAGATATCTTGTGCTTTGCTTCGAGTTTGTACCCCTTTAGATATATTTCCAATTATTTGTTCCTCGGGATGATCAGATATGAATTTCTAACTGTTATGATTCTGAAACCTATTGATGAGATTCTGATCTGACACTTGTGAAATGAGTTTCTACTTGTAGTTATCATCTTTAAAGTATTCATTTTCACTATCATTTTTAATCTCCAAATTTTTGAAATTCTAGATCATATCTTCATCAAACTGAACATTTATACTCTCCTCTATTCTTCTATCTTTAGCAAAATATACCCTGTAAGCTTTGCTTCTAGAGGAGTAACCAACAAGTATGGTAGGTTTAGACTTTGCATCAAACTTGTCTTTAACATTTCTTGTATTTAAGACAAAGCATTTGCATCCAAATGCCTTAAAATATCCAACATTTGGAGTCTTATTAAACTAAATTTCAAATGGTGTCTTATTCAACATAGATCTAATGTGAGTTCTGTTGGAAATGTGACAAGTTGTTCCTATAGCTTTTGTTAGAACCCGAGTATTTTGATAATGCAAAACCTATGTGAGGAAACATATTGTATTTCACAGTTAAGTTTGTACTACATTAGATTAGAAGGCTGTTAGAACAAATTCCAAGCAAATGAATAGATCGAGAAGGTTCCAGATGATAATACTTTCAAGATATAACAAAATTGGACAGTTACAGGTTCAAGTATCCGAAGAGTAAAAAGTAGCAAGACTATCGGGCAGTCAGAAGGATAACTATCCGAATTTTACAAAGCCTTCAGAGAGTTATTTAATTAGACAGTTAAGGAGATTGAATGATCAGATAGTTAAAGAGTTAACTATCTAGAAGCTTAAAGGACTTTTCGGAGAGTTACAGGTATAACTATCTGAAAGTTAAGTCATTCAATAAACCACGTGCAGAAATACAGAATGGAAGCTTAAAGGACTTGTCGGAGAGTTAGATAACTATCTGAGTTTTCTTTTCAGAGAGTTAGATAACTATTCGAGTTTTTCGGTAAGTTATAGGCATAACTTTCTAGAACTTAAGTCATTTTATTACGCACGTGCAAAATGGAGAAGCCGATAGTTGAAAGCTTAAAAGGGAAAATCAGAGAGTTAGATAATTATTCGAAATTTCAAAGAGAGTTTCGGTAAGTTACAGTTTAACTATCTGAAACTTAAGTCAATGAATTTCACACGTGCAGAATTCCAAACAGATGCTTAGATGGGTTTTCGGAGAGAGAAAAATAACTATCTGAAATTTCAAAAGAATTTCGGTGAGTTACAATTTAACCATCCGAAACTTAAGTCATTGAATTTACCACGTGCAGAATTCCAAAGAGTGGCTCAAATAAGTTTTCAGAGAGTTAGAAAAATAACTATCTGAAATCCTAAAGCATTTCGGTGAGTTACAGGGATAACTTTCTGAAACTTAAGTCAGCCCTTTATGCACGTGCTAAATTAAAGCAATCAGAAAGTTGACAGAGACAAACTATCCGACAAGTATATAACTCTTCGGTGAGTTACAGTTATAAGTATCCGATTGGATGACAGCTCACATTTAAATATTCTGGAATCCTACCTGGCAGTAAAGGTTAAGTGATCTGTTGGTGAGTTACAGATACTCTTCGGAGAGTTGCATAGCTAACTATTTGAAAGAATAGGAAAATTGGTAAGATATCTTGAAATGATTTTTTGAACGGTCACTTGCCGTATTGGGACTTGAGGCTAATCAAGTACAGTAGAATACATCCGTTGGAGGAAAATATGATCGTTGTACATATCAGGTATATATACAAAATACAGACAACAAAGATAGGTAGAGCTACACTCCAAATTCCATTTACACTCAAGTCTGCAAACAGTGAAGAATATTTAGAAGATCTACTGTAGAAAAAGCTCTGTGCGCCAAAACTCTGATTGAAGGATTAAAGTTGTTGGTTCGTGGCTTCAACTTGAAAGCTACATACAGTGTTGGTTTGAGTTTCGACCTGAAAACTCTAGAGGTTGGTTTACTAAAGTTTCGACCTGAAAACTTCTGTGTAGTTGGTTCTTGCTTTGACCTGAAAGCAAGTGTGTAAGTGTTGAAACACTTAGTGAAGCCCAAGTGAATCTTGGGGGTGGACTAGCCAAATTGGTGGACCACCTAAAAAATTTGCTGTGTGTATCTTATCTCTGTTGATTTGCATTCTATTAGTTTCATCTCATTACATTTCTGTTGAATCATTTGATTCAACATTAAAAGAATTTTAAAACTACACACTTTTACCATTCACCCCCCCTCTAGTGAGCCTATCGATCCTAACAGCTTCTGCCCAAAGAAATTTAGGTAGATCCATGGCATTTAATATAGTTCTAGCCATTTCTTGTAGTGTCCTATTTTTCCTTTCCACAACTCCATTTTGAGTAGGAGTTCTAGGACAGGAGAATTCATGCAGAATTCCGAATGAATTGCAAAGATTTTCAAAATCATAGTTTTCAAATTCTTCTCCATGATCACTTTTGATTTTCTTCACTGTTAGTTCCTTCTAATTTTGAACTCTTATGCAAAAATTCCTGAACTCATTGCAAGTTTCATTTTTATGTGTCAAAAATATTACCCAAGTTAATCTAGAGAAATCATCAACAATAACAAAGGTATATTTTCGACCCCCAAGACTTGATACTTGAGAAGGACCAAACAAATCTAGATGTAGCAATTCCAATAGCCTTTTGGTGGTAAAAACATTTTTGCTGTGAATAGCAGTTCTCTTCTACTTCCCTAGCATACACTCACTGCACACTCTATCTTTCTTAAAAGTGAGTTTAGGCAGACCCCTGACAAGATCACCCGTGGATAGCTTTCTGATATTCTTCATACTGATGTGACCAAGTCTTCTATGTCACACCCACTCATCTTCACTAGTTGCTACCAAACATGAATTGCTTGCAGAATTTTCACATGGAAAGTTTAATGTATATATTGAGCAATTTCTAATACCAATAAATTTTGTATCATTCGTGGCAGGATCAATAATGTAACAATTTTTAGCATTAAAAGAAACAGTATAACCTTTATCACATAATTGTCCTACACTTAACAAATTTTGTTTTAATCCATTTACATGCAAGACATTCTCAATTATACCATTTTCAGATGTAATATTTCCTATTGCAGTTATTTTACACTTTTCATTATTTCCAAACTTAACAGATCCTGAACTTAAGTTTTTAACAAAGTCAAGAAAACTATTCTTACTTGTCATGTGCTTTGAGCATCCACTGTCCACAATCCATTTAGTTGAACGTGCTTGAAACTCCTTGTCACCCTCTTGTGTTGCAAAACACACATTGGCTGCAGCTTCATCTTCAGAATCAGATGAACTGCTTGATGAGCTACTATCATCCCACGTAGCTTTGAGAGCCATCTTCTTTTTGTCCTTCCATCTCTTCTTCTTATCTCCGTGATCCTCTTTTGTCTTAAATGGACAGAATGTCTATATGTGCCCTTGCCTTTTACATTTAAAACATGTAGGAACAGTTCTTTTAGAGGAGCTGGTCTTATTCTTTTTCTTCATGAACTTTCTGAAGTTCCTTGCTAGCAACATGATCTCATTGTCATCTGAGCTTGGAGCTTCTTTTGTTGAAGGAAATGCTATTTCCTTTTTCCTCTCAGCTTTCTTTTCAACAGTTCCTTCCTGCTCCTTCCAATCCTTCATTTGTACTTCGTGGGCTAGAAGATTCCCCAACAGTTCTTCAACTGTATAATTGTTGAGATCCTTGGAATCTTGAATAGACGTGGACTTCTGTTTCCATTCAATAGTTAAACGCCTCAGGATCTTCTGTACCTGTTCACGAGAAGAAAATTCCTTTCCCAGACCTTTTAGACTGTTAATAATCTCAGTAAACCTTGAAAACATTTCAATTATGTTTTCATTGTCATTCATTTTAAACAGTTCAAATTTTCTCAGAAGAATACTGATTTTTGTATCTTTTACTTAGCTTGTACCTTCGTGAGTAACTTGAAGGATTTTCCAAGCCTCATGAGCAGACTTACATGCAGATACTTTATTATATTGTTCAATAGTTAGTGCATAATATATGGCATTCAACCCTCTACCATCCAACTGGATGATTCTCTCATCCTCCTCAAACCAGTTCATAACATCACTGGTTGAAAGTGTAGTTCCAAGAACAACAATCTTCCAGAGTTTTACATCAGAACTCCTAAGGAAACACTCCATTCTATTCTTCTAATAGTTATAATTGGAACCATCGAATAGTGGAGGTCTGTGGATGTTTTGTCCCTCAGCAAATTGAACCATAAATCTAGATGGTTAAATCTTATAGTGGATTAACCTACTCTGATACCAATTGTTAGGATCGGTAGACTCACCAGAGGGGCGGTGAATGGTGAATGTGTGTAATTTTTTTATAATCTTTTGATTGTTGAATCAACTGATTCAACAGAAATGAAATGAAATGAAACTAAACGAGTGCAAAGCAGTAAAGAGAGATAACACACAGCAAGTTTTAGATAGTTCACCAACTTGGCTAGTCCACCCCCAAGATTCACTTGGGCTTCACTAAGTGTTTCAACACTTACACACTTGCTTTCAAGTCAAAGCAAGAACCAACAACACAGAAGTTCTTAGGTATAAACTTTAGTAAACCAACCTCTAGAGTTTTCAAGTCGAAACTCAAACCAACAATAGAATGTAACTTTCAGGTTGAAGCCACGAACCAACAACTTGAGTCTTTCAATCAGAGTTTTGGCGCACAGAGCTTTTTCTGTAGTAGATCTTTAGAATATGCTTCACTGTTTGCAGACTTGAGTGTAATTGGAATTGGAGTGTAGCTCACTGTATGTGGTATATACGTTATCTCTGTATTTTCCTCTCTTAAACTCCTCATATTTATACCAAAGGTATAATGATCATATTTTTTCTTTCAACAGATGTATTCTGCTGTACTTGGTAAATAATCAGACCTAAATATGGTAAGTTACCATTTTGTCTGATGTTTAGTAAGTAACCTTCCGATAATCTCAGGCTTTTGGATGGTTATAAAAATAACTTGTCGAAATGTATCCATAACTTACCGATTCATTACTCATATCCTATTATCTAAGACACGTGAGATTTTAAGTTGCTCATGTGTAATGTCAAGAGTTCGGAGTCTTGTATTTAACTTACTGGAAAGAGCTCCTGACTTTCAGATAGTTAACTACTGTAACTCTTCAACATTTTTTTAATTCTCCGACAGCTGTCCCTTCTAATCTACACGTGCATAAAACATAAGTTTTGGATAGTTAATAATGTAACTCATCGAAACCTTCCTATTTTTCGGATAGTTATCTTTCTAACTCTCCGAAAAATCATTTGAACATCTGTCTGGATTTCTACACGTGGGAAATTCACTGACTTAAGTTTTGGATGGTTAAACTGTAACTCACCGAAACTCTTTGAAATTTCGGATAGTTATCTTTCTAACTCTTCGAAAACTTATATGAGCTTCTATCTGGAATTCTGCATGTGACAATTTCAATAACTTAAGTTTTGGATAGTTAAACTGTAACTTACCGAAACTCTCTTGAAATTTCGGATAGTTATCTAGCTCTCTGATTTTCCCTTTTAAGCTTTCAACTACTAGCTTCTCCATTCTACACGTGTGTAATAAGATGACTTAAGTTCCAGAAAGTTATACCTGTAACTCTTCGAAAAACTCGAATAGTTATCTAACTCTCTGAAAAGTCCTTTAAGATTCTGTTTTGTATTTCTACACGTGGTTAATTGAATGACTTAAGTTTCAGATAGTTAGCCTTTCTAACTTTCCAATTTTCCTTTTTCTTTCGGATAGTTAACTCCATAACTCTCCGATCATTCAACCAACTTAACTGTCTGATTAAATAACTCTCCGAAGGCTTTGTAGAATCAGATAGTTATCCTTCTAACTATCTGATGGACTTGCTGCTGTTTTACTCTTCGGATACTTGGACTTGTAACTGTCCGATTTTCCTGTCGCTTTAAAGCAGTATCTTCTGAAACTTTCACCATCTGTTCGTCTGCTTGGAAATTTGTTCTATCTGCCTTCTGATCTAAAGCTGCACTAACTTAACTGTGAAATACAATATGTTTCCTCACATAGGTTTTGCATTATCAAAATACTCAGGTTCTAACAATAAGTCTACCGATCCTAACAAGTGGTATCAGAGCCTACTCACAGACGCAGGTTCGAATCCCCGAGAATGTAGTATGGGATGCATTTTTCAGGGGGGGGATTGTTGAGAAACCCGTAGAGGGACTCGAGGGGTGACGGGTTGAGGGACCTAAAGGACTTGGAGGGTGAAGGGAGAAGGCCTTAGGGACTTATGGGAGAAGGGGGTTAATCCTAATGGTTCCTCCCACGAACTCAGACTTGTGAGAGTTTCTGGGCTTACTTAAAAGGATTGGTAACGCCTTTGTTATCAGCTCGAGCTTTTGGCATAATGGTAGCCTAGTCCTAACAGATATTGTGGGAGGTAATACATAATATATATATATGAATATAAAACAAAAAAAAAGGAGGAAAAAGAGGCAATGTACTCAAGCTTAATTTATCTTTCAAGGTGTTATAACAATCCTACCATAATCTGTGCATATAATCTTTGTTATTTTTTTCTTGTTATTATCTACTCTTTACACATAATGTACGATATTTATTGTCTTAAGTTTGTGTACTCATTATTGAATTCTTTTTAGTTCTTGAAGCTAAATCTTTATGAATTATCTTTTGTAAACTAAATAAGATAAAAGCTAGAAAGTCTAAATTGTTAAATCTACTACTTCTTTCTGTATTTAATTCATATTTAAAAAGAAAAAAAAAATATTTAGAGAGACTCAAATCTCTTTAAGGCTTAGCATCCTTTTTAAGTAAGCTACTTGACCTTTTAAAGCCAAATCGATTTAGGGCTTGACAACCCAGTTTAAGTACGCCATAGATTCTTTAGACTACATTTATGTAGGGGGAGCAATTTCTAATATAATAATTCAACTCTTATGAACTATTATATGTTTTCATGAAAGAATCTGCATAATTTCAGGAAATTAACATTAATTCAGTACATTTCTGGACTATCGGTAAAATACATGCTTTTTAATTCTTAAGTGTCTGAATTTTCTATGATTTCGGAAGACTATTGTATATATATCGGACATTTATGTTTTAAATGATCAATAGAATATTTTATTATTTCCTGAAGTACATGTGTCAAAGCCTAAATGCATATCTTAAGTGAATGTTCGGTAAGTTATCTAGTAACTCTTTGAAATGCATTAGAGCATTGGATAGTTAGGTTTATAAGTATTCGAAAATATCTGAACACCTTAAGTTAGAATTATGCACGTGTTGAATTTCATTGTTTTATAATGTCTCAGTTGAAACTCGAACAGTTATGTTTAACTCTTCGACTTTCACACCTATCCATTTGAGAAACTTGAACAGTTAACTTAATATTATTTTTTTTTTTGAAAGACTTAATCTCTAACAATAACTATTCATGTTTGTCATATAGTTATGTGCTTTACTGCTCATAAAACTCGAATAGTTATCATAAGTCTTCAAGTTTTCTCACTTTTCACTTAGACAGAAGTTATTTTCTTTGCACGAATAGTTACGCTAAGTATTCTACTTTTGTCGGTTGTAAAACTCGTACAGTTATTGTAAGCACTCGAGTTATTTATCAGTAACGGATCTTATATTTATGATTTCAATGATTGAATCCGTTTATCCGTTTATAAACTCGAAGAGTTATAAATGTTTTACTAACAACCTTTCGTGTTTCTACCTTGGTAAAACCCTAGTTTCGCAATCTTCACTTCCACTAAGTTCTATAGTGCACAACGAAGCTTAATCGATAATGTCAAGACATGGAAGAGGATGTGGTAGAATGACAAAAGTGCAGAAAAGAGAGCTCGAACTTCAGAAAATGCAGAATGAAATCAACGACATCTATTCAAGGTACACTTTTACAAATGAAATACTACATGAAATTAGAAAAGTTGTTCAAGATGAGAAAAATTTCTGTTGGAAGTTTATTCGCAATTATGCTGAAACACAGTTTAGACTAAAACAGATTGAACTTTCCGCATTACAACTATGGAAACGAACTTTACAACCTAACCTTATGGTTGTTACAAGTTCTAGATAGATACTTGAAAAATCGGTACAGTCTATCACTTATTATGGAAAGAAATGGGGACCAATGATAGAAAATGCAAATACGGAATTAGAAACATTGTATTCCCAACATTATTTTCTCCTGGTTATTTTAGATGACATTCAATAGTACATAAATGAATAGAAAACTGTCATTAGCAAAATGGACCTTCGAAGTGAAGGACAAAGAGTTTATCAACTTAAAATGGTAGAGGTGGAGAGCTTAAAACTCTATATTCCATTATTACCACCTAGGCATCATGGTAAAGGACCATCAAGACCTTAGGTGCATTTAACAGGAGAAATTAAGAAAATTTTAGAACCTCCTGAACAACAAGAAACATTGTAGACATATAGTAGGATAAAGAAAAATACATTAGAATATTTTGGACTAACTGTAGGTGTAGAAGGAATAATGCAGCAAAAAGAAGAATCATTGAAAAATGGAAAACTATGTTCCATTGCAGAAGCTGAACAGACATTTGTGTCAAGAATCCTAGTAGATGTGAACAATATTGGATTACAAGCATACATTCTAAGGTATTGTGTCACATTAGTGTATAATGTATCTTTTAATACAATGGACAGTTTTTCACATCATATTGCAAGTACAAATTCTTTTCCTACGGAAAGAGAACATGTAGGAAATTTTGATGATACATATACAGATGATATCAATTTTGATGATATAGACACTAAGTCTATGAATATAGAAGATATTTCATCTAAAGAGGAATGTACATATATTCTTCCTCTAACTGTATCATGGATAGAAAATTTTGATTTTTGGTATAGTAGCTTATACTATAGTTTATACATATGGTTATGTCTATTACAGTATATAATATACTTGTTGATAAATGTATATAATCAACAACATACACAGTTATAGATTGAATATCACACTGCCTATGTCTCAAGAATAGAAATTTCAGAAATACAAGATGATTCTATTATACAGACAAATATAGAACATTCTTTCATACAGAGACAGTTGTTGTATAGATCAATTATAGACATACATGTTGCTGATAGACAGATTGATATAGATACCGTTGCTACTGAAATGTTTCCAGAAGAACAAACAAAAGAATTTCAGTAGATTATTGATACGACAATAACAGATATTTCAGACATTTATACTAGTTTTGATGGAAATTCCACCAGATCTGAAAGATCTGAAAATATAGATGCTACTAATAATATTGAAACAAGTCCCAGATCAAAACATCATGATAGGAAAATACCTAATCCTGAATAGAGTTTAGATGAAAATACATTATTATGGTTTAGAAATAGTTCCTATTATGATAAATTTCAAACATATAAAACTTTTATAGTTTTATATTCAAGACCAGTTAAGTTTGAAGGGATGGCACATATACAAGAAATGTTTGAATTTCAAGGCTTATTGACTCTACTTCCACAACAGCTAGGCCATCTTGTTATACCCGAACTTATCAGTTGTTTTTACTCAAACTTAACAGTGGAAGACGGTATTCTTGTTTCCAATATACAAGAAAATGACATATATTTAACTCCCGATTTACTTTATCAAGTACATGGTCTGAAAAATGAAGGAGTTAAATTATCAGAAAGAAAATAGGTTTATCATTTGGGATGGGACATTCAAACTTTAGCCAAAGATCTAATTGCCAACAAACCATTGAGGTTACTAAATGACTTAAATGGCCAAGCATGTTTTATTGCAAAAATACTACATGCTTCATTGTTTCAAAGGTTTGGTCTTGGTGCAAAAGTTGGTAGATGTTGTCTTTATGCTACATATGCATTAATTAACCATATACAGGTGAACTGGTATGATATTTTTATTTCTCATATCTTACATTTGCAAAGTAAATTATTTTATGGTGATACGATTTTGAGAATTGTGGCAAGTCAAATAGATATTACACCTTGGCCACAAAAAAGATTAAAATCAAGATCTTTCTCTGCAAAGGAACTCCAAAAATACTAGGCAACAGATACACCTGTACTCCGACAACAACAAGATAGGCAAACTTAGTCCCAACAGCAATAGCAACAATCAACACAATTTTTAGAACAACAACAACATACAGATATCAATACCAGTAAACATACAGATATAAATACAGGTACACAAACAGATACAAATATAGGTATACATATAGACATCCATATTGAATTTTTACAGCAGCCATCACAAGTTTCACAAAATAATTTAGATCAAGCAGTAATTGATCAGATAAACAGAGTAAGTACAGAAATTTCAAACACTATGATCAGTATTTTTCGAAGACAAAGAGGCTTGTGATTATACAAATTATGTATTACATGATTTATGTATTGTAATTTGTTACCAAAAATATTATGTAAACTGTTTACTACAATTTAATACTCATGTGATTATTTTTCACAGTTTATATTTAAATAGTTTATGCTTAATCCACAACAATTATGCATGTCTAAAATCTTTTTGAACGATATGTACTTAGAATCTTTTTTTCTTCCTTACATTTTATTTACTTTTTTATAATGCCAAAAAGGGGGAGAAGAGATAGATTATTTTTGACTTATTAAGTTTTGACATCATCAAAAAGGGGGAGATTGTTAGGAATTTTGTTTTGATGATATATGCTTTATTAACGTTTTTAAATAAGTCTAAATAATATTCTCTAAGAATATTTCTCTAAGTATAATAGTTAACATATTATTAGAAAGTTTCATTTTTATGTCGAATAAGTTAAAGATTTCCGAAGAGTTAGATTTTTGATAGTTAAACTTTCAAATAGTTAACGTTTTGTTTTTGTCGAATAGTTTATGTTAAAAACTCGTATAGTTAAGTTATCTGCAAGTGTATTTTTAATGTTTTAAGTTGTCACGTGTTTTCCATGTGTGTTCGGTAATGAAAATCGAATAGTTAGATAACTGTTTGAGTTTTTATATGTATGGATAGATAACTGTTTGAGTTTTATAAAATGACTAACGAACAGATAAGTTTGCTATGTTTAGTCACGTGTTTTGCAGGTGCAAAAACTCGAAGAGTTATAGATAAGTGTTCGAGTTTTTATAGGACTTAAAGGATAAGTGTTCGACTAAATTGAAGACTTAGAAGATATTCTACAAGACTCTAGGAAGATAAAAGTCTTGATGTATCTACGAGTGGAGATCGTGGAAATTCAAAATGATTGTGGAGAAAGTGGAAACTCAAAAACATAGTAATTTGGATTAAAGAAAAAATTAGTATGTGGATTATGGATTGTGGATTAAGTGGATGAACACGCTGAACATGAAAGACAATAGAGTTTAACTACTAATAGAGAGTACGAGCTACATTACAATAGAGGATCCCAATCTCAAAAACCAAGTCTGAATATTCAATCTGGATCCCTAACTGAAAAGTTAAGTTTGAATATTCATATTCTGAAAAATTCTCCAACATCAGAAGAAGTTCGAAATTCCAGGCAATTTCAAAAAAGGAGCTGCAAACGCAAGAAGTCTAGAAATTCGACAACTAGAGAAGAAGAGATATAGAAGCTGAGCAAAGAGAAAGAAAGAAGCTGTGTGCAAAAAGATCAGGTTTTATACAATTCAAAATTAGTTTTGAATAAGAGCTTTGTTTCTCTATTTGAATTGTATATTGAACATTACTGTATCAAAACCTTCAAGAAGGCAATCGAGCTGAAAAGATATTGTAAATTCTGTTTTTAAATAAAGAATAGAATTTCATTTACGAGTGTTTTGTGCTCTTGTTTTATCTGCTAGTATTTAATTACTAAAGACACAATTCAACCCCCCTCTTGTGATATAGACGATCCTACACTTTCCTTAAGTAATCTTTTTTAAATTTTTCTTAAATAAATTGACTTTAATAAAAATCAAAATTTCATAATTCTTAACTACCACAAAATTGTAATTCGAAAATAGATATTTTTTTTATTTTTTTATTTAATAATAAAGACATTCAATTCTAAAACTACCTTTATAACAAACCAAAATGCAATGAACAGGACAATTTAAACATCAGATAACCTACAGATACCAAGTTCTAACCGTAATTTTGAAAAGGTATTTTCATCTAAGGGTTTTGTAAATAAATCTGCTAATTGTTCTATGGCAAGAACAAAATTTAATACTATTTTTCCTTTTATAACATTATCCCTTAGAAAATGATGTCGAACTTCTATATGTTTTGCTCGTGAATGTAAGACAGGATTTTTAGATAAACTTATTGTAGAACTACTATCACAGAAAATCTTAGTTGGTTCATAGTCTAAATTAAAATCTTTTAAAGTTTGTTTGATCCATAGGATTTGAGCACAACAAAGTGCGGCAGCTATATATTCAGCTTTAGTTGTAGATAATGCTACACAATTTTTCTTTTTGCTAAACCATGACACTAAAGAATTTCCTAATAATTGACAAGTACCACTAGTGCTTTTTCTTTCAGACTTACATCTTGCGAAACCAACATCACTATAACCTACTAAGTTTAAAGAACTGTGTTTAAAGTAAAACAATCTGAAATTGATGGTTCCTAATAGATATTTAAAAATTCATTTAACGGCAAGCAGGTGTGATTCTTTAGGATTAGATTGATATCTAGCACACGTACACACACTAAACATAATATCTGGTCGGCTAGCTGTTAAATAAAGTAATGAACCAATCATACTTCTATATTGTTTTACATCTACAATTTTTCCAGAGTCATCTTTATCCAACTTGGTGATAGTACTCATTGGTGTATTCTTTGTTTTAGTGTTGTCTAAACCAAACCTCTTTATTAAATATTGAGTATATTTTTCTTGTGAAATAAAAGTACCCTGATCTAATTACTTAATTTGTAGGCCTAGAAAAAATGATAGTTCACCCATCATACTCATTTCAAATTGATTAGTCATGTCTTTCGAAAAGGACTCAACTAATTTATCATTTGTTGCTCCAAATATGAAGTTATCTACATAGATTTGAACTACCAATATATCTTTTTTGATCTTCTTGATAAAAAGAGTGTAATCTGCCTTTCCCATAGAATACCTTTTTTCTATAAGGAATTTAGATAATCTCTCATACCAAGATCTAGGGGCTTGTTTAAGGCCATATAGTGCCTTCTTAAGCTTATAAACATACTTAGGATGTTTTGAATCTTCAAAACCTAGAGGTTGTTTTACATACACTTCTTCTTTTATATATCCATTTAAAAAGGTAGTCTTAACATCCATTTGATCATTATCAAATTCTGTACCATGATCCTCCTAAGTTTTTGAATTTTAACATTTTGCTCATTCTGAACTTTATTACAGAATATCTTAAATATTTCAAAAGCTTCAGTTTTATTAGGTAGAAAATAGATCGAAGTAAATATAGAATAGTCATCAACTAGTACAAAAGCATAATGTTTACCTCCTAGACTAGTTGTCCTAGTAGGTCCAAATAAATCCATATGCACTAGTTCTAATACTGTTTTGCTTGTTATTTCATTTAAACTTTTAAAGGATGTTTTATGTAATTTACCTAGTTGACATGCATCACACATAAACTCTTTCGAGTACTTAATACTAGGTAAACCTCTAACTAGATTCTTTTTAGACAGCTTTTGTAATAATTTTAAATTTGAGTGTCCTAGCCTTCTATACCATAAAATAACTTCATCTGATTTTGCAATTAAGCAAGCATTGTCTTTAATAATATTAGAAGGCAAATTCAGAATACAAATGGATCCTTTCTTGTATGTAGTGAATAAAATTTCGTTTGTAGACATGTTCATAATTTTATAGGAATCTTTTTCAAAAATTACTCTATAAAACTTCATTAAAACAAGAACACTCAATAAATTAAAACCTAAGTTTTCCACTAATAAGACATCATTTATAAAGCATTTCTAAATTACCTAAACCTTGCTAGACCCAAGGATATTTGTTTTGCTTTTATTTCCAAAGGTAACTTGTTCGTTCTTGGTCTTTGTTATTTCTGTAAGTAATTGTATATCTCTAGTCATGTGGCTAGATGCTCCACTGTCCATTATCCATTTTGATTTGTGTACCTCACTAGATTTTGCCATGAAGCATACGTTTGCCAGATTTTCTTCTAAATTTGATGTTGATGAGGATTCATTGTCTAATGTTGAATCCTTTGTTTATTCACTTTGTGAAGCTGAAGAGTCATCCCATGTCACTTTAAGTGCCCTTCTCTTCCTGAATTTCTTACTCCTAAAATTATTCCTCGAATTCTTCTTATCTTTGTTGAGCGGACAATCAGTTTGAAAGTGACCCGATACTTATTGCACTTGTAGCATATGATTTTGTCTTTCGTGAATGACTCTTCTCCATATCGCCAAATGTCTTTGCTGACTTGAAGTTCTTGCGTTTCTTCAACAGATTTCTAAATTTTCTAGTCAACAACAATAAGTCATCGTTAGAATCACTAGTGACTTCTAAGACTTTATTAGCCTCAAAAGCCAAATCCCTTCTAGGATTTTTCCCTTTTGGATCTAAATGTTGTACTTCATAGGCTGTCAGATTTCCTATGAGATCATCGAGAGTATATGTATTCTATTCTGTCAGATTTCTATTCTTTATGTAAAGACAGAATTTACTATTTCTTTTCAGCTCAATTCCCTTCTTGAAAGTTTTGATACAGTAATGTTCGATATACAATTCAAATAGAAAAACAAAGCTCTTAGTCAAAACTAATTTTGAATTGTATAAAACCTGATCTTTATGCACACAGCTTCTGTATCTCTTCTTCTCTAGTTGTTGAATTTCCAGACTTCTTGCATTTGTAGCTCCTTTTTTGAAATTGCTTGGAATTTCGAACTTCTTCTAATGTTGGAGAATTTTTCAGAATATGAATATTCAAACTTAACTTTTTAGTTAAAGATCCAGATTGAATATTCAGACTTGGTTTTTGAGATTGGGATCCTGTGTTGTAATGTAGCTCGTACTCTCTATTAGTAGTCGAACTATGTTCTCACGTTCAGCATGTTCATCCACTTAATCCACAATCGACGTACTAATTTTTTCTTCAATCCAAATTACTATGTTTTTGAGTTTCCACTTTCTCCACTATAATTTTGAATTTCCATGATCTCCACTCGTAGATTCACTGAGACTTTATCTTCCTGGAGTCTTGTAGAATATCTTCTAAGTTTTCAATTTAGTTGAACACTTATCCTTTAAGTCCTGTAAAAACTCGAATACTTATCTATAACTCTTCGAGTTTTTGTACCTACAAAACACGTGACTAAACATAGTAAACTTATCTGTTCGTTAGTCATTTTATAAAACTCGAAGACTTATCTATCCATGCGTATAAAAACTCGAACAGTTATCTAACTATTTGATTTTCATTACCGAACGCACATGGAAAACACGTGACAACTTAAAACATTAAAAACACATGTGCAGATAACTTAACTATATGAGTTTTTAACATAAACTATTCGACAAAAACGAAATGTTTAACTATCTGAAAGTTTAACTATCGAAAATCTAACTCTTCGGAAATCTTTAACTTATTCGACATAAAAATGAAACTTTTCGATAATTTGTTAACTATTATACTTAGAGAATATTATTTAGACTTATTTAAAAACTTTAATAAAGCATATATCATCAAAACAAAATTCCTAACAAAGTTGTATTCCACGAACCACTGCTCTCTATACCTTCACATCCATAGATTTTAAAAAATTAGTCATTTTATTTTTCCAAAAGCCATAATTATTTCCATTAAAGAGTGGAGGTCAGTGTACATGTTGACCCTCTGCCATTGATCTCAAATTGATTAAATCTATTACAGAGATAACCTACTTTGATACCACTTGAAAGAATCAAATGGCACACTAGAGGGGGGTGAATAGTGTCCTAATTAAATTTATTTTTCTTTTAAGTTTTTCGGAAGCTGTTGACACTAATAAACCCTGATTAATTGATTTTTGAATTAAAACTGGCAATGTAGAAAGTAAAGAACACAAAGAGATTTATAGTGGTTCCCCAAACTGGGTAGTCCACTCCTCAAGGCCACAACCTTGAGAATTTCACTAAGTACTTTTAAGGCTAAGCACAAACCTTAAACACGTTGCTTTTGCAGGCTAAGCAACAACCTTACAGATATTTTTAAAGGCTAAACAAAAACCTCACACAAAACACCAACTTTGTGTACTCAAGACCCCAATCTTGAGCAAGTGAAGTATCACACTTCACACTCTTCACCAAGGCCCCGACCTTGTGAAGGTATATTCACAACACCCTTGTGAGTTAGGGTTTTTAAGCAAATGAGAAAACAGTTTAAAATCAGGAGTCAATAACTCAAAATGAAAATGACACACAACACCAGATCAACTCCTATGAAGAGTTGACTTAAGAAGCTCCCACAAAGCACCAACTTTGTGTACTCAAGACCCCAATCTTGAGCAAGTGAAGTATCACACTTCACTCTCTTCACCAAGGCCCCGACCTTGTGAAGGTATACTCACAACACCCTTGTAAGTTAGGGTTTTTAAGCAAACGAGAAAACAGTTTAAAACCAGGAGTCACTAACTCAAAATGAAAATGACACACAACACCAGATCAACTCCTATGAAGATTTGACTTAAGAAGCTCTAAGGAGAATTCTTGATTGATCTGTAGCTTTTGATCTTTTGGACTTTGTTGTAAACAAATCTTCTAGATGTTTGCAGAATTGCTGAGCAGCCAAATTCTCCTTTCGAGTGTTGAAAACTTTTGTGTGTCTATCTGTTTTAGTTTTCTGCAAATCCTTTTGTTCTTCCTTCGAGATTTTCATAGATGGAAGGGAAAAGGTTAGATACCTTATGCAGTAATTCATTTTCCAACAACAATCAATCCTAATTAATTTGAGATCTGCAACCAAATATATCTTGCCAAAATGGTTAGTCAATAAATAACAGTTGCAAAATCTGAAGAAATCAAATCTTCAAGGAATCTCCGAAAATCAGATAGTTAGGAAGATAACTTGTCGAAATTCAAAAGTATTTCGGATAGATAAATTAACATTCCGAAAGGCCACTTAAGTCATGTATTAAAATTGAAACATGTGTCCATTTAAAACAGTAGCATAAAATATATATAAAAAATAAACTATCCAATAGAGAAGGCATATTTTGGATACTTATAAAAGATAACTCTCCGAACTTTAAGTTATTTCAAATAGTTACACAAGTAACCTTCTAAAAAGTCACTTAAGTCAAAAATAATAAAAAATTAACTATCCAAAGCTTAAAACCAATTTCGAATACTTACTGAAGATAACTCTCCAATTCTTAAGAGTTTTCGCATAGTTACATTGTAACCTTCTGAAAAGTCACTTAAGTCAAGCGATGAGAGAATAACATGTGTCCTTTAGAAGAAAGTAACCGAAAATACATTAAATCATAGAAACAGCTAATTATCCGGAATGAAAATCCTTAACTATCCAAAACTAAAGGGATTTCGGATACTTACCATAAAATATATATATCCGGATATAAAAAAACTTAACTCACCGAAGATAATACTTTTCGGATAGTTATTGAGATAATTGTCCGAAAAGCCAGGAGAGAAGCTTAACAATCTGATTTGTCCTATTTTGTTTGATGACTTATAAATTAACTCTCTGATCAATTCACTATAGAGATAACAACCTGTCGAAATCTAATTAAAAAATTTCTAAGTACATAGCAGTTAGATAATTTTCATTTTAGTAAAAAAACTACTAAAGTATGGTAGAAATAATTAAACCACACATTTTTCATCATCAAAATTAACTGATAAAATAATTGAACTAACAACGCAGGATCTAAATTTGATAGAAAGAGTACTAGTGGCACATGTCAATTATTGGGAAATAATTTGGTGTCATGGTTTAGTAAAAAGCAAAACTGTGTAGCACTTTCAACCACTAAAGCTAAATATGTTGCTGCTACATTGTGTTGCACTCAGATTCTGTAGATAAGGCAAATATTAGAAGATTTTGGATTATCTTATGATACAACTAAGATTTATTATGACAGTAGTTCTACAATAAATCTTTCCAAAAATCCTTTATTACATTCTAGAGTAAAGCATATAGAGGTTAGACATCATTTTCTAAGAGATAACGTAATTAAAGGAAAAATTAAATTAGGATTTGTGTCTAGTAAAAATCAATTAGCTGATATATTTACAAAACCTCTAAATGAAAATATATTCTCCAACATAAGGTTAAATTTAGGTATTTGTAGGCTATGTGATGTGTAAAATGCTTAAACTCCACAAAAGATAAATATTGTTGATGATGTTGTTTACCTTATAGATATTATATACTTATCATAAATATCTAATTAATATCTAAATTGCTACATAAGATACTATGTATTTATAATAAAATTATAGTAGTATCTTATTGATTTTAGTTATTTTTCCAAGTTTAATGGTTTTTAACATTTTAAGTGGAAATGTCAATGAAAAACATTAAATTCCTTTGAAATCTTGAAATTTTGATTAAATGTTTTCTTTGGATCAATGACAATGCATATGATCAAGAATGAGTTTGACTTGATTGATTAAACTTGTAGAATAATTTATATGTAAATCATATTAAGCTACTAATCAAAAGTATGAACTTATTGAAATTGATTCATACTTTCAGTAAAATCATGGAAGTAAAAATTGTATGAGATTTGTGCTTTATTAGATCTATATTAATGAAATACATATATATATTGTGCTTAAAATAACAAGTGCTTACAAAGTAAAAATCTTTGAGAGTTTATTGAGTAGTTTGATCACGAGCCTCTTGTACTTGAGTAGATAGGTATCTAAGGATTGTTGTCTTGAAAAAGGATTTTTTAAATCTAGCAACCTAAGGTCTTGATCAGACCTGGGATTGTAGACTAAAAGTTCATTACATGGGTATATTAGAAAGCTCTTATATGATTCAAGCTTTTCAAACTAACTTTTAAAGAAAATTATCAATATTTACTGTTTTGAAAAGATAAAAGTTGTTTCATTAAATACAGGTATTTTTGAATCGAACATAGTTTCTACCAATATGACTGTTGATTTGTTGAATCTAAATAAGTACTTTTGAAAATGTTTATTTGAGATACATTTTTTTATTCTTATTGTGTTAATCATATTAAGTTTAAAGTTATGTTTTGATTCATATACAGTTGGAGTTGATTCTGGAAATCATTCTTGATGAATTCAGGATAACGAAAATTTCTAAAAATAAATTAAAGTATAGTTATAAGTAACACCTACTTTATACAAATATATTTTGTATGTTATTGAATATATTTGAAGTATATTTGTAGGGGGAGGAATTACAATGTCCAAAATAGATTAATATCATTCAGAAGATAAATCTTAGTTAATTTGAGTTTAGTCCTCTTAAGATCTTGATGAAACAATTTAATAAACAAACAAACTATTTTAGGTTTATAGAAAGAATATTAGAATAGTTTACAAAGTTCTCAAAATAATGTTTATAAAGCTACTTATAGCTTGTATGTTGTTGTTGGAAGATTTCAGTTGAAAACATCTGAAACTTGTTTTGTTTTGTCAAGTATACTAATTAGACGTTATGTTATGTAAGGTAACGTGTAAAACTACCTCTAGAAAGTGTTTTACTCGTTAAGTTAGGTAACTCAATGAGTTATGCTTAAATTTTTTGGGTACCTCAATTGAATAATCTTGACTCGTTAAGTTATTCTACTGAAACTCTATTTAAACACTTATTACATGAGAACTTAGGTTATCTCGTAAACATCTTTTTGAAAGCCTTTCCCGCTTGTTCCTGTAACAACCTACGATGATGTTTTCAAAGTTTTACAAAGGGCGTGGTAGAGGAAAAGGAAGAGGTAGAGGAAATTCAAAAGGTAAAGAAATAGATAAAGATGAAGTTCCACGTGCTTGGTTTAAGAAAATTTTTCAAGTTGACAAAAGGTTAGCTCAAATCTATAGCGACTATTTCTTTTCTGAAGAAACACTTAATGAAGTTAGACAAGAACTTCACAATATAGTTGACAGTATACAATATATGGGTATAAGAAGTAAATTTGATAGAGAGTATCGCATGAAATGTGTGGAGATAACATTTTTGGAACAATATGCTCAATATTTAGAAAAAGGAGTAGGTTCATCAAATAGAATTCCTCAAACACCTATAAATGGATCACGACTACAATCATTTGAGGAAGAACATGAATCTGCAATACCTACACCTTTATTTTCAAAGAAAAAATAAACAAATATTGCTATTGATCAGAGAAAAGTTGATAGTCTTTGAAAGGCAATAGCTATAGAAAATGCCTTTGAAGAATTGAAACAGAAAACTTTTATGGAATAGATTCAAAAGAAAACAACAATAATAGAAGAAGAACAATTGACTTGGTACAAGAGAAAGAGAGTAAAAAAATTGAAGCAAAAAGAAATTGTTTCTAAGGAAACTACTTTAGTTGAAAAAGAAAAATCAAATGAAGATTTAATTCCAAATGACAATGTATGTCTAGACATTGTACCTTACATTGCATCTAACAAGCTCATCAATTCCGAACACATTGAAACTGATGATGATAATGAAACTTTATTATCCTTTTCTAGGAAACTTGAAAAGAAATCAAAGCAACAAATTGGTTCAAGTTTTTCTATAGTTTCAAGCCCTGATGATAAGGAAATTAAACAATCAGAGCATCAGGCAGATGATATTGAACAAGTTATTGTAGATATGCTTGAAAATATTGACGTAGTAACTAGTTCAAAGACTGGATTGTTTAGAGTAGCAGCTATTGAAAAAAATAAGACTCTAGAAGAGCTTAATGTTGATCAACCTATTTTAGAATCTATAGAACCAAAGTCTGAGAATTCACAGCATGTTGAAATGGAAATTTCTATTGAAGAAAATGAAGAATTACTAACAGATACACCAACTATTGAATTTGTGGAAAATTTGAACTCTGAACATTCTATAGAAACTAAATGTATGGATGTAGCGTGTAGAGACAAAATTTGTGCATTTTATTAGATATTATTGCATGATAGTTATGGACTTAACTGTGTTAAATATATGTTTTTGAATGAGATTACATGTCAACTATGTTTGAGGCTATTGCATGTCAAATGAGCTAAGTGTTGGAAAAATGCACAAATTTATCACTATTTTAGTTGCATCACATCAAATAACCCACATGTACGATCATAGTTAGTTATAGAATTGATTTCATGAAATATGTAACTAGTGATTTTTAAATTCATGAAATCTTATGCATGTAACACATTTGTCTTGACAACATCACCTTAAGAGTGAATTCATCATGGAGGAATTTCATTTAGCAACACACAACATTACTTCCATGCAAATGAATTATGAATTAAATTTCTCATACATGTCAATGTCGTCAATTGATAATTATTGCATGTATGTCAATGTCGTCAATTTTTAGTACAAATTTAATGCTCCTTATATATGCCACACGTTTATTGTATTAGTTATCAAGTTTCATTTAAAGTGTGACATTTGACATTATTTGTAAGTGGTTAGCAAAAGGAAAAGTAAAGCATGGAAAAAAGAGGGCCATTGATTTACATTGGGATCATCTAAAGCACTTTTGAAGATTCTAGATCTAGATCTAGAATCTCACTATATATGACCCAAGCCATTCTCGTTGGAGCCCCATCTCCACTCACATCCAAGGCTGAAAGCTTCCCATTCTTGCATCCTCATTTCTCTTCTTCATTCCATTCTTCTTCTCAAGGCAAGGGAGGCAAACTACATAGCTGGTGGTGAGCCAAGGGTCTTAGCGTCCTTCCTCCACTTTGGGTTCCATGCTCCTCTTGCAATGAAGGGCACGCCCAAGGCTTCATGATGGAGTTGGATGGCAGCATTGGGAGGAAACCTTGGTGCTACATTGCTGGATTGAGGAGGCATCACGTGGACTATCCCTAGAAAGTGCTCCTTGCTCAAGGTTGGAGAAGGTTTGAATAACGATGGCCTTTTCTACTCAATCCCAAAGGAGGTGCTCTTCAAGAGGGGAAAACACAAGTGTGACAGCCTTGTGGAATAGCCGAATGAGGGGAGCAACACTTCCAATGGTGCACATTGGGTTGGAATTGGAATTCTCCTAAGGTATATGAGGGTTAGAGTGAGATCCCTATGCATATGTTTATGTTTGTGTGTGTGCTCATGTGCATAGGTATATGATTATAGATATATGTGTATTTCATGTGTTGTCTTGTATTGTCATATATCTTGTTCATGTGTTCTTGCATGATACATTAGGAGTAGGAGTAGCAGTAATTGCAGCATTTTATTGTTATATTTTGATATAAAACAATGATGGAAACTTGTGATTATGTGAATAAAATCTTATGCATATGTGGTGTTTGTGTATATGCCTAACAATAGCTAACTTAGTACAGTTTTTACTTGGTTGTGAATGATTATTCCTTGTTGTAACTATGACCATACTTATGTGGTAGTTACATATGAATTTAGTAGATGATGTTAAGTGGGAATGCATGCACACTCATTGAAATGATGGAATGTAAATTTCAGATTATATTGATTGAGGTTGTATGTTTTATATGTATACTCTCTTAGATTTTGGCACCCATTTTGGACCTTTGATAATAGTTGTTTACTCTCCCTTTTAGTGGATTAAGATCTGCTCAAAGTTAGTGTGAATTGGTGTTAGAAGAAGTCCTATTCGGTTGGGGGGTTAAACTAGTAGAGAAATGCAAATTTCTCTACCTCATGCTTCTCTCACCTTGCCACTCTTCATAGTATTTTTGTGACACAAATTCAATAGTTTATTCCTTGGTTTGAGTGTCCTTTAGTGGATAAACTTTTGCAGCCAAACTTATATTCATTCAATATATCATTAGATACAACAGATTAAAATCCTTGTCGAGATGACCCGTACTTGCATTGCTTAATACAATAGGCACCGTACACTTGCAGAAAATTTATAAATGTAAAATTTGCGATTGTTGTGTTAACAACAAATATCATTATAAGTTTTTTGTGCCGTTGCCAAGGATTTTATTTCTAGTGCTTTTCAAGTTTTATTGAATGTTTTACAAGAATTGGTAGATTTTGTTTTAATGCAGTTTTGATGTGTAGTTGTTTTTCTTTGTAATTTTGATTTTCTTTGTTCTTGCAAGGAAATATGGATATGGATTGGCCATTTCATATTTTCATTTTCCTTGGTATGTGGATGCTTGTCACATGGTTATTGATGTATATTTGTTGGCGATAAGAAAATTAATGGAGTAATGACAATCTTTGTTTGCAAATTATTAGAGACAAAATCTATCTGTTTAGAAATTTGAATTTTTTTATGCGCATGAGATTGGAACTCATTTTTATACTATTTTTCTTGAAATACTCGATTTCTGAGATTTGTTTTGAATACTTATGCATAAAATTCTGAATTATATGTTAAAAGATAAAAATCATAGAAGACAAGTATGTTTTATAGATTTCTAAACAGCTTTCTTCTGATGATTTTTAAAATTATCTATCTTTTAAGTATTCAAAATTTAATTTAGTGATTATTTTCAAAAAATAGAGGAAATTATCTTTCCAACGAGTATTTATATGCTTCATTTGGATTTATATAAATTTATGTGTGAATTTTTGAAATTGATATAGTAAGCTTTTAGCATTTTCGAAAGGTTAGCATGTATCACTCCGAAATTTGCTTGGGGTATTTTCCCTTTAGGAAGGTTAGAACTCTAACCTTTCGAAAAAATTTTGGCCATCGAAAGGTTGTGAGGCTAACCTTCTGAAATATTTTTGGTTATCGGAAGGTTGTGATGCTAACCTTCCGATAATGTTTGGGTATGCAGTTTTTAGGTGTACTTTTGTATCTGAGGGCTTTTAATTGAAACTACACCTACATGTTTTAGTAAAAATTATTTCCATGATTTTTTCATGAAACTATGATATTTTTACCTTTCCAACAAGGTATTATACATTGTGTGATGTGTGTGTCTTCCATCAAGTATATGTATATCTTATTGTATATGGTTGTATTTCTTTGGTAATTTGTATAGGGGCAAACTTGTCTTTTGGGTATCACCCATTGTTGCCCCTATATAAGGAGTCATCTTCATCCAAGGGAAGGCTAGCAAGCCAAATCCCTAGATTTCGTTCTCCCCCTTCTTTGTACCAACAACCATACAGCAATGAATCATGATAGATTGATCACCCGTGGACGTACCTATGTTGGAGAACCACGTAAATTTGTTGTTCTTCCGAATTCTCCACTTGCATTCCTCTCATCCACGTTGATCTCTTCTCCACGCCACCCCTAGATGCTCCACGTTTGTTTGATCTTTCCACACAACAACTGGTATCAGAGCTAGGTTGGACATCTTCGGGTTTGCATTTGAAGTTTCGAAGAGTTTCATCAAGGTTCAAGCCATTTCCGCAAGGGATTCCTCCATTGCCGCAACTGCCATCGTCATCGGCACCAGTCTGCACACTCCGACGCCAACTCGTGCGCCTTCCTCGTCTATGCTCTGTTACATCTCAAATTTTGAGGACGTGTTGTAAGCTTCCTAAACTTCCTTCCTTTAAAATTTCGTGGTCAGAAGTTTCGTATTCAGAGAGATACAGCAGGAGGCGTCTGGCTAGGGCATAGTAGTTTTCTAGATGAGTGACTCTTTGATTGTTGGATTTTGGGCATTTTGTGATTGTGGTTTTGTGCTTGGTTTGTGCAAGTATTTGCTATTGTTTTGTGCTAAGTAGTGTGCTTGGCTTGTGGCTGATTGCATTTCATTGAAATCAGTAGTTTCAGTAGCATATTGTTGTTGAGATATTGCTTGCTAATGTGTACCTTGTCGTAGAATTGTGTTTGTTGAAATCAGACTGTATATCGTGTGTATTGCTGGTTGTTTGTTGTTTTGAAAACATGAATACTTCAGGGTTGACGATAGAAAAGTTTGATAGTAAGAATAGCTTCAGCTTATGGCAAATTAAGATAAAAGCACTTCTAAAGCAACAAGGTATTTGGACTCCTTTAAATAAGGAAACTACTCTAAACAGAAATTTGCCAGAGTTTGAATTGTAGGAGGAGAAAGCTCACTCCACCATCTTGTTGTGTTTGTCTGATGAAGTTATAATAGATGTTGCTGATGAATCTACCTCTTTAGGTCTTTGGTAGAAACTTGAGTCATTGTATATGGCTAAGTCTTTAACAAACAAATTGTTGTTAAAGCAAAGTCCGTTCTCTTTAAAGATGATAGAAGGTGTACCTCTCAAGCAGCATTTAGATCAGCTAAATGCTATTTTGATGGAACTCAAGAATATTGGAGTAATCATAGAAGATGAAGATGCAGCTCTTATCTTGCTTTGTTCACTCCCATTGAGTTATGAAAACTTTGTTCAGTCTTGTGTAGTTGGAAGAGATTCAATTACACTAGAGGAAGTGAGGTCCAACCTTCATTCCACGGAGCTCAAGCACATGGTGCATGGTAGAAACGAGGCAAGTGGTGTTGGCCTCTCAGCTCAGCAGCAAAAGAATAGGGGAAGAGGCCAAAGACAAGGTGGAGGGAAGAATAGAAGCAGAAGCAAGTCGAAGGGCAAGTACTCTAGGGATACTTGCCATTACTGTAAGGAGAAAGGACCCGGGAAATCACATTGTCCCAAGCTTATAAACAAAGGAAAGGCTGCTGTGGCAGAAACTAGTTCTACGTCAAGTGATGACTTTTCTCTTACAGTTTGTTGCAGTGCCTATTCTAATGATTAGTGGATTATGGACTTAGGAGTTTCATATCATATGACTCCTACTAGGGAGTATTTTGACACCTACGAGCAAGTGGAGGGTGGTCAAGTGACCTTGGCCAATGATGATGTGTATTCTAGAGTTGGTGTGGGAACTATAAAATTTAAACTGCACGATGACACAGTTAGAATTCTGGAGGACGTTTGGCACGTCCCAAAGCTTGGAAAAAGTCTGATCTCATTGATGGCCCTTGATGCTAAGGGTTATAGATATACAGGTGGTGAAGGGAAGATCAGCATACTAAAAGGCTCATTAGTTGTTATGAAGGGAACCAAATCTGGTCCCTTATACATTCTACAGGGCACTCCAATTGTTGGCGTAGCTACATCAATTATATCTGGTCAGTAGGATTTTTCTGTCATGTGGCACTCAAGGATGGGTCATTTGGGGTAGAAAGAAACGCAGAAACTAAGTAGTCTGGGCAAGTTTGATGGACACAAGGTTACTTGTATTGACATGTACAAGCATTGTGTTTTTGGCAAACAGAAAAGAGTGTCACTTGCATGCAGTCAGCACAACTCCAAGGGAGTTCTTGATTATATTCATGTTGATTGTTGGGGGTCTTCACGTCAGCCTTCTATTGCAGGTTCTAGATATTTTCTTTCTATCATTGACTGTCATTCAAGGATAAACTGGGTTTTCTTTTTGACACACAAAAGTGAAGCTTTTTCTTGCTTCAAGCATTGGAAGAAGTAGGTAGAAAACCAAAGAGATAGAAATGTAAAATATCTTAGAATTGATAATGGTATTGAGTTTTGTTCTCAAGAATTTGATAACTTTTGTAAAGATGAAGGCATTACACAGCATAATACCATTAGGTATACCCCTCAGCAAAATGGAGTGGCTGAAAGATTGAACAGAATACTCCTAGAAAAGGCACGTTGTGTGTTGTCTCATGCAGGTTTGAGCAAGAAGTTTTGGGCAGAGGCTGTTAACACAGCTTCCTATCTAGTGAACAGGTCCCCTTCTAGTGCCTTAGATGGGAAGATACCTCTTGAGGTATGGTTGAAAAGATCTGCTAGTTATTTAAAGCTTAGAATTTTTGGATGTCTAGCTTACTATCATGTGAACAATGGCAAGCTGGAACCACGTGCGAATAAAGGCATATTTGTGGGCTATGGTGTTGGTGTAAAGGGATACAAGATATATGATATTGAGTCTCACAAAGTAATATATAGCCGTGATGTTACTTTTGATGAGAATTCTCTTTTGCAGGCAACAGATATACTAGTAGGTGAAACACCAGAAATTGAGCACAACCTTCCTAAACAGATGGAGATAGATAACGCACAACAATCACCTATCACTAATCAAGTTGAAATTAGAGAAACTTCATCTGAAACTCAGGAAAATGAAATTGAGGAGGAAGAGGTGGAGCAACCAACACCAAGAACCATTGGCAAAGATCGTCCTAGAAAAGATGTTAGATCTCTGATTAGATATGGCTACGATAGTTTGGTTGCTTTTGCCTTACAGGTAGCAGTTGAGGTGGAGGATTTTGTTGATCCACCTACATATGAAGCTGCAATGAAAGATTCAGAAGCTGGTCTTTGGATGTCTACTATGGAGGAGGAATTCTAATCTCTCCATAAGAACAAGACTTGGGAACTGGTGAAACGTCCAAAGAACATAAATATTGTTGGTTGCAAATGGGTCTATAACTTCCACAGATAGGACATATCATAGATCACCAGCTAGGGGGATGCATTTTGTAGACCCTATGGTAAGGATGTCCTCCATGTTCAAGAAGATGGAAGATCTCATTGTATCACAGCAAAAAGTGAAAAACCATGTTACTAGAGTTCATTGTATTGCATGTGGAATGCAAGGTCATGTTATTGAGGATTGTCCGACAGTTCAAGGCCAAGATGTAGAACAAGTGGATGCTATAGGTGTGGGACAACAGATGTTCCAACCTTCTTCCCATTATACCCCAGGATGGTGAAGCCATCCCAATTTTTCGAGAAGACAACAAGGATCACTGTCGCCCACGACAGAACGACAATTGGCCGAAGTGCCTATGTTGCAAGACCAGATGACCATTCTAGAAAAGAGATTCACTAAAATTGAAAAAGTCATTCAGTCAATATTATTGCTTAGTGGACAAACAACGCCGATTCTCACGAATCATAATCAGTCCATAAAAAATATGGAAGCTCAATTGGAAAGGTTGAATGCCCAACATGGAAGGCAAGTACGAGGGGAACTTCCAAGTAACACTGTTCCAAACCCTTGTATGACCAATGTGCATGCTGTGGAGGGGGAGATTCGAGGGTCTAATCCCTCATCATCGTCTTAGTGAGTTTAAAAAAAAATAAAAATTGTTTATATAAATAAATAAATAAGAGAAAAAAAACACAGAAGAAAAAAAAAGAAAAAAAAAAGAGAACAGAAACACCATTTGGGTAGAATGGAGGTGTAAAGTCACTTGGGAAGTGAGAATGAAGTGGATGTCAATAAAAAAAATAAAAAAATTCTTGAGTGATGGTGTGTAATGGCATATTAGTGTCTAATCCCTTGTTCACTAGTCGTCAACATTACCCAACAACTTTGAAAGGAAGGGAGGGATCCATTTACTTATTCTTATTCAGCTTTGCATGCTTGTACTTTGGTTTATTTCTTTTTGGTGTGAAGTGAGAGTGTGAATCTTTTTGTGTAAGGCAGATGGTTCTCTTGAATGGGTAACTTCCTATTCATTATTTAAGGCGAGTTTATTCAATCTAAGGAACAAGTGAGGGAATGATGTGAGGTTGAGCCACCACCATTTGCTCAAAGATCTTAATAATGGTAATGAATCAAATAGTCTTTCGTTTGATTGGTAGATCACTTCTTTACTTTCTTTTTGTCTTGATTCTCTTTTGTGAGTTGTTTTCTTATGTGTTTTATGTATTGATTTTTCACGATTTTGTTGTGTTTTTCTTTCATTTTATTTATTTTATTTTGATTTGGACTTTGTGGGTATGTCCTTTGCAAACCCTCTAGAGACACAACTCCACCTCTTTGGTGACTTAGAGGTTTAATGGCTTACTACATATGCTAAATGCAATCGTGCTCCCTACGAAAGTGGCTTAGGTTAGATTTGTTTATTTTGTTAATTTTGATTTATCTTTCATTAAGAGTGTTCCTCATGTAGGCTATTTACTTCTTTTTAGATCTAGTTCTTTGCTAAGGGACTAGCAAAGGCTAGGTATGGGGGTGCGTAAAGTTAAGATTTATGCAATTTATTATATGTTAAAGCATGCATTTTATGGATTTCAAGTGCATAGTATATGATTTTTATATTGAATTACATGAAACTTATATTTTTAGGCTATGCATGTTTTTATGAATTAAAAATGAAATAATGCACAAATCTACCTTTAATGGAATTAATGTTAAGTTTAATAGCCCATGTGTAGACACTTAGTTATTTAGAATAAAATACATGGAACACAATTTTATTGCACGCATGTTCTTCACTTATCAATTTCACTTGTGCTTTCCAAAGATTTAGTATTAAGATATAAAAGTGATGTATGATAAGAATATAAAATTATACTTTCATCATCTTAATGAAATATTGTTATAGATGCACCTATAATAATTGTCTTAATTATTCATGATATAATTCTACGTGTGATTGAATAATCTTAATTTGTGTATGAGTTTTTATTGATGAAAATAAGTAACATCAAGGAATTATAAGAGGGTTAAATCTCAGCCCTTGGATGGTGTATCAAAAAGTAAATGGGGCTGGGATAAATATTAGCCATTGGATCAATCTTGGAAGATCAAGAGACACCAAGATTAAAAGGAGGAGTAAGCCTCACGTCCAAGGCATCTCCTCTCAATTCTTCTCCATTCTAGCTGACAGTTTCTTCTATAAGGACTCCTCTCCTCGTGGCTGAAGGTGGACACTCAAGGGTGTCGTTCCCCCTCTCAAACCAGCATCATATCCTTCTTTCTCCATCTTGATTCACGTCCTCAAAGGATTCCAAGGGGGTAGCTTTGGCTGCCTTGGTGGAGGAAGCTTGGACGGCAAGTGGGAGTGGTGTTTGACGTGTGGCTTTGGGTGGTTCCAAGAAGCATCTTCAGAAGCAAAGGAGGCGTTGGAAACTTCTATTTTGACATCCAAGGGAAGTGGAAGGAGGCTGCATTCTCTTGCTCTTCAACAGTGGAAGGCCCTTGCTATAGGTGACGTTCCAAGGGGTGAGACCTTGGGAAAACGTAGCTGAAGAGTGTGGTTTCATCCAACCACAGATTCATTGCTGAGGAAGAGGTGTTCTTCAAGGTATGAGTGAGTTTTGAGAGAGATCCCTATGCATAAATTATGTTCATGTTGTGTATGTATGCATAGGTATGTTGTTTCATGTTTTTATGTTATGTTTGTATACGTTTGTGTTGTTTGAGTGTTATTGCATTGCATTTCAGTATAGTTTTCATATAGATAATTAATTCCAGATGTTATCTTGACGTGGACTCTAGTTTAAACGTGTTTTTCATCTTGTTTATATGTGCATATCTTGGCTGTGAATAGGGTGTTTGATTAAATGGTTGCTTATGTAACAAGGGGAACCGTATACAGAGTTGGGTATGTTTGTTTATTTCGATTCTCTCAGCTCAGATATTGGTTTTGAATAATTTTTGATGCAATCTCATGTATTTTTGAATCTACTTGCCAATGGTTTTGGTTTCGTAATTTTTGGAGATCATTTGAATGGTATTTTCAATTTAAGTATTGACAGATGTTTCTAACCTGGACGTAGGTTCTAGGCAGAGGTTTTGAGCATCTTTGATCATCAATTTCTCGGAATATAAATTACATTTTTATGATCTTTAAAATGGGTTTTTGAGATGACGAAGTTAACTTGCATTGAGATTTTGTTTCACGTCATTTCATAAATATTTCAGGGAGATATGAATTTTCTTGTAAAGTCGGGTAATCTATGTTTTGATCTCCATGTGTTGCACATCTGTGTTAGATTCGTCACTAATAACTCTCTGGTTTGAATCAGGTCTCGAAATTATGCTAAATTTTTAGATCTTTTAAAACCCTTTCCAAATCCTATTTTTACATGATTTTTTAGTGAGTATTTTGGGAAGAAATGATTTCTATAAGTGAATGTAATTTCTGTAATTTCGAGAGTTCTTTTAGAGTTATGAATGAGATTGTATGGAAGTGATTTTTGAGTAGTTAAATTAACTAGTTAACCACATATGTATAATTTCTAATATAATTACCAATCATAGTGCTAACTTTTGTTTGATAAGAGTAGGATGTATAGAACGTTTTCAAGTTATATTATAACATGAGTCAAGTAATTAATCTAATAAAAAGTTATTTAGACAAACTCCCTGTGGAAATGGCCAATACTTGCACCCCTTAATACAATAGGCACCATGCACTTGCGGTTAAATTATAAATGTAAAACTTGTGCTTTTAACAACACACATTTCATCCATACAGTTAGTACCTTCGTTGGCAACTTCTAATGCATGCCATATCTCATATGCAATTTGATATGCAGAAACTTTGTTAAATTGATCATGAGATAAAGCACAAAACAAGATGTTTAAACCTTTAGCATTCAGTGTCATTCGCTCCTTTTCATCAAAAGTCCAAGTATCATATGGAGTCGTAACCAACACTATAGGATTGCTAATTATATGCCATAGTTTGAAATCAATTGACTGAAAGAATACTTTCATTCTATATTTTCAGTAGCCATAATTGCTACCTTCAAATATAAGAGGACGATTAATGGTCTGTCCTTCAGTCATAACTAAGATTTCAGTATTATCCATTTTAAACAGATGATCTTAAGTAAATGATAGGAAAAATTGATTCCTAAATAGAGAAATGAAAGCTCTTAATTATGCTCTGATACCAGTTATAGCAGAGCGTAGGCAATCTGATAACAATAAATGCTCTAATACCAGTTGTAGGATCGTTGTATCACAAGAGGGGAGGTGAATTGTGTCTTTAGTAATTAAAATTACCAACGGATAAAACAAGAGCACAAAACACTCGTAAATAAAATTCTATTCTTTATAAACTTTAAATACAGAATTTACAATATCTTTTCAGCTCAATTCCCTTCTTGATGGTTTTGATATAGTAATGTCTAATATACAATTCAAATAGAAAATGAAGTCCTTATTCAAAACTAATTTCAAATTGTACAAAACTTGATCTTTATGCACGTAGCTCATTTCCTTCTTTTTGCTTAGCTTCTGTATCTCTTCTTCTCTAGTTGTCGAATTTCCAGACTTTTTGCATTTGCAGCTCCTTTTCTAAAATTGGTTGGAATTTGGAACTTCTTCTAATGTTGGAGAACTTTTCTAGATATGAATATTCATACTTGATTTTTCAATTTGGGATCTAGATTGAATATTCAAACTTGGTTTTTTTTTGAGATTGGGATCCTCATTGTAATGTAGTTTGTACTCTCTATTAGTAGTTGAACTATGTCTTCACATTCAGCATGTTCATCCACTTAATCCATAATCCACGATTTCCACTATCTTTTTGAATTTCCACGATCTCCACTATCATTTTGAATTTCCACGATTTGCACTCGTAGATTCACCGAAACTTTATCTTCCTGGAGACTTGTAGAATATCTTCTATGTCTTTGTTTTAGTCAAACACTTATCCTTTAAGTTCTGTAAAAACTCAAACACTTATTTGTAACTCTTCGAGTTTTTGCACCTACAAAACACGTGACTGAACATAGAAAACTTATCTGTTCGTTAGTCATTTTAAAAAACTCGAATAGTTATCTATCCATGCATACAAAAACTCAAACAGTTATCTAACTCTTCGATTTTCATTAACGAAGGCACATGGAAAACACGTGACAAATTAAAACATTAAAAACACACGTGTAGATAACTTAACTATACGAGTTTTAACATAACTCTTCGACTAAATCGAAACATTAACTATCCAAAAGTTTAACTATCCGAAAACTTTAACTATCCGGAAGTTAACTATCCGAAATAAAAATGAAACTTTCCAATAGCTTGTCAACATTTAATTACGTGACTATTATACTTAGAGAATATTATTTAGACTTATTTTATAAACTTTAATAAAGCATTTATCATCAAAAAAAAATTCCTAACATAGAATGAGCTTCTACTTCAACATAATCATATGCTTTTGGACCAAGTTGCTCATTTAGAACAACTTCTAAGGGAGAGGGATGCTTTAATTCAAGATTTGTTATAGAAACAGTCAACTGATCATTAGTTCTATTTTTTTTGTTTTCTTTTGATGTATTTTTTTTGGTTGTTTCCTTCTGTATCCATCTTATTTCTTACTTCTCATCAATGCAATTACATTTTATTAAATTTCTCCACTTTTTAATTCTGACAAAGGGGGAGAATATATCTGTTTACAGTTTTGTTATCATCAAAAAGGGGGAGATTATTAGTTCAATTATTTTTATTAGTTAATTTTGATGATGAAAAATGTGTGGTTTAATTATTTCTGCAATAATTTTAGTAGTCATTTTACTAAAATGAAAATTGTCTAACTGCTATGTACTTAGAACTTTTTAAATTAGATTTCAACAAGTTGTTATTTCTATACAGTGATTGATTGGAGAGTTAACATATAAGTCATCGAACAAAACAAGACAAATCGGATGGTTAATCTTCTCTCTTGGTTTTTTGGACAGTTATATTGATAACTATCCGAAAAGTATTTATCTTCGGTGAGTTAAGCCTTTTTATGTCTAGATATATTTTTTTTATGCTAAGTATCTGAAATTCCTTTAGTTTTGGATAGTTAAGGGTTTACATTTCAAATAGTTACCTATTTTTCTGATTTAATGTATTTTTAGTTACTTTCTTCTAAAGAACACATGTCAGGCTCTCGTCGCTTGACTTAAATGGCTTTTCAGTAGGTTACAATGTAACTATCCGAAAACTCTTAAGAATCGAAGAGTTACCTTTAATAAGTATCTGATATTTGTTTTAAGCTTTGGATAGTTGATTTTTTTATTATTTTTGACTTAAGTGACTTTTCGGAAGGTTACATGTGTAACTATCTGAAATGCCTTAAGGTTTAGAGAGTTATTTTTGTAAGTATTCGAACACATTTTCTTAATCAGATAGTTTATTCTTAATATTTTATGTGACTGTTTTGGAAGGACACGTGTCTTTATTTAAATGCATAATTTAAGTGATCTTTCAAATTGTTAGCTTTAACTATCTGAAATGTTTTTGAATTTCGAATGGTTAGCCTTCTAAGTCTCCTATTTTCTAAAATCCTCTTAAGCTTTTATTTTTACAGAATCTACAATTATTATTGATTGACTAATTATTTTGGCAAGATATCTTTTGATTGCAGATCTCAACTTTATTATGATTGAATGTTACTAGAAATGAATTACTGCATAAGGCATCTGATCATTTCAGAATTCTTTCCATCTATGCAAATCTCGAAGGAAGAACAAAAAGGATTTGCAGAAAATTGAAACATACATAGATTTTTCAGCACACAATAGGAGAAATTTCAGCAATTCTACAAACATTCTGGAGATTCATTTGTGTTTAGAATGAAAAAGTGCATAATATTAACAGTTAAATGATGGTTAATTGCATAATATTTAGCTTATCATATGAGAATTAAGCCATTATGTTATAATTGCACTGTTATATGCTTTAATGAAAGAATTTGCATAATTTTAGGGAATTAATGTTAATTTAGTACATTTTTGAACTATCGGTAAGTTGCTAGTTTTTAATTCTTTAGTATCCAAATTTTCTGTTATTTTGGAGAGTTATATTGCATATACTAGACACTTATATTTTAAACGCTAAAAGAATATTTAAGTGATCAGTATCAACTAGTTGAGTTAGTGTTCTTTTTGTTAAAAGATCACGTGCCAACTCATTGAGTTATAGGTTTAAAGGTATAAAAAGAACGCGTGAGAACTCGTTGAGTTAGTGAGTGAAAATCGTAAGTTATATATTTGAACTCGTTAAGTTAGAATGATGCATGTGTTGAATTTAAAATACTTTATTATATCACGTGAGATGCACATGTTTAACTCGTTAAGTTAGCAAAACTGAACGCATTGAGTTACATGAATACACACTAAGGTAATGCGTTATGTTAGCAACTTATTTCTTTATTGCACGTGTTTTATAGTTAAATCAACGAAGTAAGTCTGTTGAGTTATCTATAACTCCATGGACCATTTATTTTCTAATATGCCATTGTAGCAGTTACAGAAACAGGACATTCGAAGGAAAGCCATGATTTCACGAATCACCTAGGAATTCACTCATGGAAGGGAGAAGAAATCACCATCATTGATCTAAATGAAGGAAATCTAACCAATCATTTAGAGCAGAAGTAGTTACTACTGAAGAAATATAAAAGAAGAGGAGAAAAAATGAAGGTGTGGTTGGAGGTGTGTGGCAATGTGTGTAAAGGTGGAGGACCGCGCTAACAACAGGCAGTGTCAGAAGTTCACTGAATCATCCACACCATCACCAACAATTCACTAACATTACCATAATCACCAACCATCAAAGGTCTATAATGATACTTTCCTGATGTTGGGTCGATTCTGAGCCAAACACGGTGCCTGACAACCACTGTGAGGAGTGATCACGTCGCGAGAAGGGAAGCCATTTTCACCAAGTATCGACTCATATCTCAGGAGATCGTAAAGCTTCTAGCCTTGGTTTCGGGTTGATGCCAGTATGCTGAAGAGGAGAACATCTTGGAATTCTGGACTCGCGATTCTATAGGGAGAGGAGGCAGAATTGTAAGTGATTAAGTTTTCAATGGTCTAATCACGTAGCATGTAGTGATAGAAGTATTTACTGTCGATAAAGATTTTTACATTTCACCTTTCACCTATTTTCATAAACATCTCAAAACAAAATACCAAAAACAACAACTTATCTGAGTTTATATTTAGTATTTAAGTGTTGTATTGTTTGTTTTGTATTGTGATTAAAGTTATTATTGTTAGTATTGTGAATGTTTTGTGTTTGTTTGATTCAGAAAATAGTATTACAGTTTACTGAAATCGATTATTCCAGATACTTAAAGATTTTAATGGTTACTATTTGAAATATTTGAATGTTAGTGTTGCTTAATGATAAATCTAATATTCACTAGCATCAAAGAGCTCAATTGATGTTATCTACAATCTATGGAATCGCCCAATGGTTGGCCGAATTCCTCTGTAAATAGCAATATAAAACTAAAAAGATAGGCTCGTGGACTTAAGTCCACGAGATTAGTCCATTGTGTTAATTATAACTCAATAGAGGGATTACTGAACACATTAAGTACATTATAAAAAAACAGAATAGTACACAATTCTTACTCAATTTCTCTATGGGATCGACCTGTACTTGCACACAAATGCAATATACACTGTGCACTTGCAGTTAAAATATAAATTGGAATTAATATCTAATTTGTGTGAAAGGTTGTTTGTTTACTTCTAAAAATGAATTACTGATAAACATAAAGACAAATTAACTAAGTTAAAAACAAAAGTTAACAAATACAAGTTATTTAGTGTTGTTGCCTGGGAACCAATACAAGTTCTCTAGTGCCACCTAAAGCAACCTGAACAAGTTTTCTAGCGCCGTTGCCGAGGATCTTGAGAAGCTAAGCAACTATAAGTGATGTTTTATTTTAATAGCAAAAGTGTTGTGTGTTTACTTCTATGGAGAATATAGCATATGCTTATGCTCAAAGATTTCTGAAACCTGTAGTTAGCATATGTGAATTTTGCAATTTGGAAGGTCATGACATTTTTGATTGTTTGAAATTGAAACGATTGCAGATGGTTAGATCACATGAACAACAAATGAATTATCTTCACTATAATAGATCTGAGTATGAGAATTCTATTGTTTACCCAACTAATGGTCAACTTAGAATGTGTAATATGTTGAGAGACAAGGAAGTTTGGGATAGGTATGACAAACTAGAGCGTAGCATAGAGCAAAACATGGACAAACTGGAACAATTTATGTATCAGCAATAAGAAGTCAACCAATTAAACTATAAGGAAGCATATTCAGAACCTAAAATTGATATCATTTACGAAACTGAAAAAACCATAATGAAAATTGATCAAAAATTGAATGCAATGAGATTAGATGATCTAGAAAGAAAACTAAAAGCATTTGACGAATATATAATGAAATTACAAGTTATGCAACAGGACAACACAAATGAAAATTCTAATGTTATGGATTTGCATAATTTGCAAGACATACAAATAAAAGAAAATACCAATGCAAGAGAATTTAAAGAGTGTAATTTAAGACTAAAAAAAGTTGAAGATCATAATCACGAAAATGATATACTAGAACATCAAGAAAGCAACAAAAATTTGGAAGATGTATGTATAACATTAGGATCCGGAACTGATATACCATCAAAAATTCAAAACGAAAATAATATGAAGGTGGATAAGAACAAAAACCAAAATGATAATGAAAATGTAATATTTGAAAATATAGAAATCAATGAAGAAAAATCTGAATCTACAAATGAGACTAAAAATGATCAAAAAAATCAAATGAAAGAAAAAGAATCTTTTAAATCACAATTATTAGCACCCTATCCTGAAATATTACAACAAATATTTCCTGAAAAACAAGAAAAAATTAGAGAAATTTTTGAAAAGTACAAGTTAACATTCCTTTGTTAGATTTATTGCAGAAAATGCCACATTATGCTAAATTTCTTAAGGATTGGTGTACTAAGAAAAGAGAGTGAAAAGTTTTAAGGAAAGTCTTTTTAGCTGAGCAAAGTAGTTCCCTATTTCTGCCACAAATTCCTAAAAAGTTATTTGATCTTGGAATCTCTGTTATATCATGCACCATAGGAAATACCATTCTAGAAAGAACCTAAATAGACTTAGGTGTAGGTATAAATGTTATGCCAAGTGATATATTTGCATCCTTAAGATTAAAAGGCTTAATCCCTACTAGGACTATTATTCAATTAGCTGATAGAAGTATAAGATACCCTAAAGGGAAAATAGAGGATGTCTTAATTAAAATCAAAAACTTCATATATCCTATTGATATTGTAATTTTGGATTCCCAACAAATTAAGCATAAAAATAGTGATACATCTTTAATTTTGGGAAGACCATTTTTAGCAACATCAGGGGCTGTTATTAATTGTAAAACTGGAGTAATGAAGTTAGCATATGGTAATGATGATACTCAACTAAATATTTTCAAACCAGAAAAGTTTGAGGAGTTAGAAATGTCCTTACATACTATAGACTTTTTAGAGGATGAAGAAGATATGCTAGATGATGTGATTCAAGAAGAGTTAAATAGGCAACTCAATTCTGAAACTTTAGAGGAAAGTGAAAGCATAAATATAGAAGAAGATCAGGAAGAAAATAATTTAGAAAATGATGATGTTCAATTAGGAGCTCTAGCTTTTGATAGGTAGTAATTAGAATTAAAACCTTTTCCTCCTGAATTAACCTATATATTTCTGGAAGAAAAACGAACTTGTCCAATTATTATTGCTTTAGATTTAAAAGAGGATCAAATTGCTAAATTAAAAGATGTAGTCAAAACTTATAAAGAAGCAATAGGATGGACTATGACTGATATAAAAGGTTTGAGTGCAACTTTATGCTATCACCACATATATTTAGAAGAGAATGCTAAACCTGTTAGAATTCCTAAGAGAAGATTAAATCCAAACGTTAAAAAAGTAGTCAAGAAGGAAATAGTTAAATGGTTAGATAATGACATAATTTATCCAATTTCTGATAGCTCATGGGTTAGCCCAATCTATGTAGTTCCCAAGAAATCAAGATTAACAGTTATTAGGAATGAAAGTCAAGACTTGATACCTACTAGAATTCAATTAGGCTAGAGAGTGTGTATAGATTATAGAAAGTTGAATGCAGTGACTAGGAAAGATCATTTTCCCTTACATTTCATAGATCAAATGCTAGAAAAATTAGTAGGGCAAGAATATTTTTGTTTCCTAGACAGGAATTTAGGATATAACCAAGTCCAAGTAGCATTAGATGATCAAGAGAAAACAACTTTCACTTGTCCTAATGAAACTTATGCTTTTAAGAGAATGTCATTCGGACTATGCAATGCACCAACCACCTTTCAAAGGTGTATGCAAGGCATATTCACTAGAATGACTGAAGATTTTTTAGAAATATTTATGGATGACTTTGCTATTTATGGAACTTCATATGAAGTGTGTTTAAACAATTTAGATCAAGTATTAAGACACTGTGTGGAAAAAAATCTGGTTCTGAATTGGGAAAAATGTCACTTCATGGTTAAACAAGGAATAGTCTTAGGACATATTGTTTCAAAGAAAGGGTTGGAAGTAGATAAAGCTAAAATAGAAATAATTTCTAATCTACCAAAACCTAAATCAGTAAAACATATTAGATCATTTCTAAGACATGCTGGATTTTATAGAAGATTTATTAAAGATTTTAGCGAAATAGCTAGACCTTTAACCAATCTATTAAAAGATGTCCCATTCAATTTTGATAAAAATTGCAAAGAAGCATTTTTCAAGCTTAAAACTAGCTTAATTTCAACTCCTATAATTCAAGCATCTGATTAGAGCCATCCATTTGAATTAATGTGCGATGCATCTGATTTTGCTGTAGGAGCAATGTTAGGACAGAAGATAGAAAAATCTCCTAGAGTGATTCATTATGCAAGCAAAACCTTAAATGATGCTCAAGTTAATTATACAACTACTAAAAAAGAACTATTAGCTGTTGTGTTTGCCTTAGAAAAGTTTAGATCATATCTGATTGGAGTTAAAGTGATAGTATACATGGATCATTCAACTTTAAAACACCTAATAGGAAAAAAAGAGACCAAACCGAGATTGATCCGTGTAGGATCGTATGGCTACACAAGAGGGGGGTGAATTGTGTATTTTTAATATTTTCTGAAATATAATTGAAACTTTAAAACTCAAAAACAAGTCCAGACATTGTTTTCATAAAATCATTTTTATTCAAGGTTTCAATTACAATATACAATTCAATTCTCCTCAGAAATTGTAGATGCAATTATATTTCGATACCATGTATCATCTAAACAATTTCATAACTACAAACAAAGAAAACTAATTTGCGGAATTTAAAACTTTTGTCCCTGTTTGAGATCTTTCTTCTTCTTCTTTTTCTTCTTCAGCAATTCTTCAGTGACAAATATCTTGTCTTTTCATGCTTCACCAAATTTGCTTTCTTTTGATACTTCAAATCTTTAGTGACGAAAATCTTACCTTTTTATGCTTCACTGAACTTTCTTCCACTTGAGAGATTTTCCCCAAAGACGTGTTTTTGATCCCTGAAAAAGATTTTTCTTTTGGTGTGTAGGGATGGTTTGATCCTTGAAAAGATTTTTCTTTTTGTGTGCAAGGATGGTTTGATCCTTGAAAAGATTTCTCTTTTTGTGTGCAAGGATAAATTGATCAACGAGAATTCTACGCCTTTTATACTGTATCTTCATTTCATGCATATCCTTCACGTTTAACCACTACCAGTTTTCCACTTCTCCACGTCTTTTCTTTTTCCTTCATCGAAACACATACGTTCTAACCCACGTTTATATTTCAAATTTTCTTTAATCATCAGTCTTGGATCTCTGAAAAATTTCCTGCAAAATAAACTTTCTCGTCCAAAAGTTTTTCATCAGTGTAATAAGAAGTCGTTACTTTAATGTTAAGTAAATGAGTAACACAAGTATATATATATAACTTAACGTTTCTAACTTAACGAGTTCACCATGTGCCATTTCACGTGACAAGTACTGTAGCTAACTCAACGAACTAAGTCTGTGGTGTTATGCTATTTCAACGAACCATCTCCGTTGTGTTATGATAACTCAATGAACCAGTAATAAACAAATGTTTTTATAATAAGAATTTTACCACGAGCAAAAATAACAACTTAAGTTTATAACGCTAACCTAACGCATTGCCTTAGTGTTCAATATAGCAACTCAACGCATTTAGTTATGTTAACTTAACGAGTTAAACATGTGCACCTCACGTGATACAATACAACATTCGTAACATATAATTTCACCACGTGTATAACACTAACTTAATGAGTTCGTCTCTTCTTTTACTCACAAACTTAACGAGTTATCACGTGACCTATTTTAACTTTTAAGCCTCTAACTTAACGAGTTCTCACGTGACCTCTATACAAACAAAACTCTAACTTAACGAGTTGTCTAAACGTGCACTATTCATGATACAGAAGATATAACATTAAAACATATCATGCTTTTCAATAAAAACACACGTTAACTTAACGTTTAGCTAAATGAGAAATTAATGCAATGAAACGACTAGTTATTAACTTCAGATCCAATACAGACAAGTATTTATATCAGTAAGCTTTTTCTGTATTAATTGATGATTTTAATTTCTTTTCACAAGCAATAGTAATTGAGCAAATATGATTATTTTCATTCAACACGCATCATCAAAACAAAAATACTCAACAATCTCCCCCTTTTTGATGATGACAAAACCATATTAAATCATTTATGAAATATGTTTAACTCAACAAAGCACATTCGTTGGGTTAACTTTTAATTCAACAAACTTGTTTGTTGACTTAAGTTCACTTAAGCTTATTTCTATTGTTTGTGTAAATTTTACCTCTCAGAACTAAAACTCTCAAATGTCAATAATTATATAAGTATCAGTTTTCTAATTATCATCTGTCAGATTACAATAACCATTTAAATAGCATCTCCTTTTATAATATATATATGCAATTAAGATCATAATCATCTTTTTATAATATTTCTCCCCCTTTTTGTCATTAATCAAAAAGATAATTACAGAGAATATATATATACATATAAGAGATATAATTACAACAACTCTTTCTATAAACAAGAATAATAATTGAAGACATTTACAGAAAAATGTATTGTTCAATCAAATCAAACAAGTAATACAAACATTACATTTTGTATTTAGAAACAAACAAAAACAATTATCGACCCCTCCTAAGTATATCACTTATAGCATTACATATTTTATCTCCTAGATGCCTAATATCATTTCTGATGTCATTAAGCACTACATCTAAGTCAGGAGGTAGCTAGGTTTGCTGTTCTGCTTGAACTGAATAACTTTGTTGTTGTTGTTGTATATGGTCTGTATCAGGTTGTTATTGTTGTTGTCGTTGAGGTTTAAACTATATGCGATTCAAAGATATCTGTAATTAATGAAAAAACTTTTTCTTTTCAAAAAAGTAAATATTGATAATTTTCTTTAAAAGTTAGTTTGAAAAGCTTGAATCATACAAGAGTTTTCTAATGTACCCGTGTAATGAGCTTTCAGTCAACAATCCCAGATCTGATCAGGACCTTAGGTTGCCAGATTTAAAGAATCCTTTTTCAGGACAACAATCCTTACATACCTATCTACTCAAGTACAAAAGGCTCGTGATCAAACTGATCAATAAACTCTCAAAGATTTTTACTTTGTAAGCACTTTTCATTTTAAGCATAGTATATATGTATTCCATTAATACAGATGCAATAAAACACAAATCCCATACAATTTTTACTTCTATGATTGTACTTAGAATATGAATGAGTTTCAATAAGCTATACTTTTGATTAACAGTTTAAGATGAGTTACATATAACTTATTCTACAAGTTTAATCAATTAAGTCAAATTTATGCATGATCATATGCATTTTCCTTAATTCAAAGAAGACATTTAATCAAAATTTCAAAATGTCAGAAGTATTTAATGTTTTTCATTTACATTTCCACTTAAAATCGTAAAAACTATTAAAATTTATAAACTACTTAAAATCAATAAGATACTACGATGATTATACAGTAAATACATAGTATCTTAAGCAGCAGTTTAGATATTACTTTAGATATTTTATAATAAGTATATAATATCTATAAGGTGAACAACATCATCAATAATATTTATCTTTTTATGTGGAGTTTAACCATTTTACACATCACATAGCCTACAAATACCTAAATTTAATCTAATGTTGCAGAATGTATTTTCGTCTAGAGGTTTTGTAAATATATCAGCTAATTGATTTTTACTAGACACAAATTCTAATTTAATTTTTCCTTTAATTACGTTATCTCTTAGAAAATGATGTCTAACATCTATATGTTTTGCTCTTGATGTAATAAAGATTTTTAGAAAGATTTATTGCAGAACTACTGTCACAATAAATCTCAGTTGTATCATAAGATAATCCAAAATCTTCTAAAGTTTGCCTTATCCACAGAATCTGAGTGCAACACAGTGCAGCAGCAACATATTCAGCTTTTGTAGTAGAAACTGCTATACAGTTTTGCTTTTTACTAAACCATGACACCAAATTATTTCCCAATAATTGACATGTGCCATTGGTACTCTTTCTATCAGATTTAGATTCTGCATAATCAGCATCAGTATATCCTATAAGATCTATTGAACTATCCTTAGAATAATACAGTCCAAAATTTTTAGTTCCTTGTATATATCTAAATATTCTTTTAACTGCAATTAAGTGTGATTCCTTAGGATTAGATTGAAATCTAGCACAAACACACATAGCAAACATAATATCAGGTCTACTAGCAGTCAAATAAAGTAAAGAACCAATCATACTTCTGTATTTTCTTTGATCTATAGATTTTCCAATGTCATCAATATCAAACATTAAAGTAGTACTCATAGGAGTTCCTCGAATCCTTGTATCATTAAAATTAAATTTCTTAAGCATTTCATCTGCATATTTTTCTTTATTTAAAAATATACCTTTATCCATTTGCTTAATTTGAAGTCTTAGAAAATATGAAAGTTCTCCTATCATACTCATTTCAAACTGATTAGTCATCTCTTCAGAGAATATTTCTATCAACTTATCAGAGGTTGCTCCAAAGATTATATCATCCACGTATATTTGAACAACAATCTGATCTTTACTATCTCTCTTAATAAATAGAGTATGATCCACTTTTCCCATGATATAGCCTTTTTCTATTAAAAAAGTAGACAATCTTTCATACCATGATCTAGGTGCTTGCTTCAAACCATATAAGGCTTTCTTCAATTTATACACAAAGTTAGGATTTTTAATATCTTCAAATCTAGGTGGTTGTTTTACATAGACTTCTTCATTAATTAAACCATTTAGAAATGCACTCTTTACATCCATTTGATATAATTTAAATTCCATATAACAAGCATAGGCCAATAATATTCCAATACTTTCTAACCTAGCCACAAGAGCAAATGTTTCATCATAATCTAATCCTTCTTCCTGTGTATACCCATGTGCAACTAATCTAGCTTTATTCCTTATAATTTGACCAGTTTCGTTAGTTTTGTTTCTAAAGATCCACTTTGTACCTATTATGGACTGATTTTCTAGTGGAGAGACTAATTCCCATACATCATTTCTGATGAATTGATTTAGTTCTTCTTGCATTGCCACTATCCAATTTTCATCAGATAATGCTTCTTGTATATTCCTTGGTTCCACCATAGAAACAAACATACACATACTATTTAAATTTACTGAAGCTCTAGTTTTAACTCCCTCATTAATATTACCAATGACTTGAGTAATGGGATGTGATGAAGAATAACGTCAATTTCTCTGATTTTCCTCAATATTCTCATCAACATCTGAAAGTCCATCACTTTCATCATTAGTTTGATCATTTAAGTTCATATTTTCAATTTTTTCAGATAAATCATCAATCTCTCTATTGATCTCTAACTCATTTGGAAAATTGATCATATCATCATTATCAGCTTTAGATTGAGATTCTCTAAGAGAATTTTCATTGAAGCTTACATGGAGGGTTTCTTTAATAGTCCTAGAAGTCTTGTTATATACTCTATAGGCTTTACTTCTAGTAGAGTAACCTACAAAAATTCCTTCATCCGATTTGGCTTGAAATTTATCCATTTTATCCTTAGTATTAAGAATAAAACACTTGTAGCCAAATGGTTTCATATAGGAAATTTTTGGAACCCTATTAAACATAATTTCAAAAGGAGTTTTATTAACATGAGGTCTTAAATGACTTATGTTAATAACATAACAAGCTGTATTTACTGCTTCAGTCCAAAGATTTTGAGGTAACTTATGTTCATTCAACATAGTTCTGGCCATTTCTTGAAGTGATCTATTCTTTTTCTCAACAACACCATTTTGACACAGTGCTCTTGGAAAAGAAAATCTGTGATCAATGCCATGCTCATTACAATAGTTATCCATTTGATCATTATCAAATTTAGTTCCATGATCACTCCTAAGTTTTTGAATAGAGACACTTTGCTCATTTTGAACAAAATTGCAAAATATTTTAAATTTTTCAAAAACTTCTATCTTAGATGCTAGAAAATATACCCAAGTGTATCTAGAGAAGTCATCTACTAAAACAAATACATACCGTTTACCACCAAGACTCTTGATTCTTGTTGGTCCAAATAGATCCATATGTATAAGTTCTAAGACTCTCTTGCTTGAAATATCAGTTTTGGATTTAAAAGAGTTTTTGTGAAGTTTACCTAACTCACATGCATCACACATAAAGTTCTTTGAGTATTTAATCTTTGGTAAACCTCTCACTATATGTTTTCTAGATAGTTTATGTAACAGTCTCATATTTATATGCCCAATCCTTCTATGCCATAGATATGCATCACTAGTTTCAGCTAGCAAACATGAATTTAAATCAACTACACTAGAAGGTAAAGATAAAATACATATAGAACCTTTTCTTTTAGCAATAAACTTAATTTCATCTGTATTTTTATCAATTATTTTGCATACATTATCTTCAAACACTACATAATATCCATTTTCAGTTAGTTTTATGACACTCAGCAAATTAAATCCTAGGTTTTCTACATATAGTACATTCGAAATAACACAAGTAGGAGTTATTTGAACATTGCCCATACCTATGATTTTATCTTTGCTTTTGTTTCCAAATGTTACACTTCCTTTCATGGTATTTGTAAAATTTTGTAATAGACTTTTTTTGTCCGGTCATGTGACTTGACACTCCACTATCCAAGATCCATTTTGATGTTGTTTCCTCCTGCAACACAAATTAAGAAAAACTTTTTCTTGGTACCCAATGTTGTTGAGAACCAAGTTCATTAAACGCATATTTCTTCTTTTTGTTTAAATATAGTTTAACATTATCATTTATATTCTTATTAGTTGTAAGTACTATTGATTTATCATTTGCTTCATACTCACATATAGCATTATTGCTTTTGCAATCATTCTTTTTGTTTTCAGATGTAGTGTAATCAAGACCAAACATATTTTTATCAGATGTTAATTTATTTTGGTCATGCTTATACATTTCTGTAAGTTCATACCAAGATTTTGTACTTGTATTAATACTTTTCGTACATACAAAATCCTTTTCTACATAAGAATTTTTTGTTTTATCACATGCAGAATGAGTAATTGGTCTAATACCAGTGTATTGAATTACATGCTCAGGTTTCTGAATTTTCAGTTTACTACAATTGCCTGAAATTTTAGAAACATTAGAAACTGAATTTCCAGAACAAGAAAAAATATTTTTAGAAACATTTATAGTCATGTTAGAAGTACAATTTGACAAATCACATTGATTTATATTATTACTGCATGATTCATCCCTTGAAGTACCTACTTCTACATATTTATTACCTTGTTTCATAATAAAAGGAATTTTAGTCTTAGATTTACTTGAACTGCAACTAATAAATCCTTTATTGGCTTGAGATTCAGGATATTCAGGATAATCAAATCCTAAGCCAAATTTATAAGACACGGCAGGGGTACTAGTTAGTTTGTCTAACTTAGTTTGACTTAAATTTCATTTCTCAAAGGTAGAATTTAAATCTTGCTCTCTCAGTTTTAATTTTTCTTTCTCTAATTCAAGTTCATTTATATTGTTTCTCAACATTTCATTCCCAAATTCTATCTTTAATTTTTCAGCATTTATATTCTGTATTTGTTCATGCAAGATACATTCATTAAATCTAAATTTTTGCAAATCTCTAGCATGATTTTCATTATCACATTTAAACTTTTCTAAAGTAGTAGACAGGAAACAATTTTCTTCTTCCATAATGGATGAAGATTTTCTAATATTCTTATTTTCCAGTTTACATACTTTAAGTTTTTGTAATAATGCATGATAAGCACATAATAATTCATCAAAGTTGAAATCTGAATGACTTTCAGGATCAGATATTACCTCAGACTCATCTGCCTTGAAGCACACATGAGCAACGTCTTCTAACTCTTGTTCTCCTTCTGAATGTGAAGATTTTGATGCTGATTCCTCAGATTCAGACTCTTCAAACGTGTCATCCCAAGTGACCTTCAAAGCCTTTTTCTTGTAAAACTTTTTCTGAGTTTTCTGTGCTGTCTTCTTTTGATTTGTCCTACTTTGCTTTTCATTTTTCCTCATGGGACAATCTAGAGAAAGATGTCCAGGTTTCTTACAGTTGTAACATACATACTTTCTAGATGAAGAATTCTTGTTATTCATTGATTTTGACGTTGAGGGTTTATCATTTTTGTTCCTTTGCTGTTTCCTAGCTTTCCATGCTTTCTTGAATTTCCTAGTCAACAAAATCAAATCCTCATCAAAATCAGTAGATATATCAGAATCTGAATTAATTTCGAAGGCTATTTTTTTCTTCATTTTTAGTTTGTTGTGACTCAGTGATTCATTTAATTGAACTTCATAAGCTGTTAAATTTCCTATAAGTTCATTCATAGTATAAACATTTAAATCTCGTGATTCCTCAATTGATGTTACTTTCTGAGACTATTTAGAACTTAGGGATCTGAGAATTTTCCTCACCAAATCCTTCTGTTTAAAATTCTTTCCTAAACATTTTAAAGAGTTTATGATATCAAGAAATCTGGAAAACATCTCAGAAATATTTTCGTCTTCATGCATCTTAAAGAGTTCATAATTATGAATCAACATGTTTATTTTTGTCTCTTTAACTTGAGAAGTACCTTCATGTGAAACTTCTAATGCATGCCACACCTCATAAGTAGATTTATATGCCGACACTTTACTGAATTGTTCATAATACAATGCACAAAATAAAATATTTAAGCCCTTAGCATTCAAAGTTTCATTTTCTTTTTAAGTAATTGTCCAAGTATTATAAGGAGTAGTTAACGGAGTATATGGTTTAGAAATCATGAACCACAACTTATGATCTATACTTTGAAGAAAAATAGTCATCCTATATTTCCAATATTCAAAATGTATTCCATCAAATAAAGGAGGACGATTAAGATTTTGGCCTTCATATAAAGAAAAATTACTATTTCCAGTAGCCATTTTACCTTAGATTTTTCAACCTATTTGATTTTAAACAGTCTAAAAACTTTAAAACAACTTGAGTCTTAAATCAATAGATTTAAACGTATGCTCAGATATTAATTTCCGTTTAAAAATGAGGAAGGTAGAATAAGCAATGATATTAAATAAGTTGGTATCGATTTTATATCAAAGATTATTAACAATGCTTTGATACCACTTGTAGGATCGTATGGCTACACAAGAGGGGGGTGAATTGTTTATTTTTAATATTTTCTAAAATATAATTGAAACTTTAAAACTCAAAAACAAGTCGAGACATTGTTTTCATAAAATCATTTTTATTCAAGGTTTCAATTACAATATACAATTCAATTCTCCTCAGAAATTGTAGATGCAAATATATTTCGATACCATGTATCATCTAAACAATTTCATAACTACAAACAGAGAAAACTAATTTGCGGAATTTAAAACTTTTCTCCCTGTTTGAGATCTTTCTTCTTCTTCTTTTTCTTCTTCAGCAATTCTTCAGTGATGAATATCTTGTCTTTTCATCCTTCATCGAATTTGCTTTCTTCTGATACTTCAAATCTTTAGTGACGAAAATCTTACCTTTTTATGCTTCGTTGAACTTTCTTCCACTTGAGAGATTTTCCCCAAAGACGTGTTTTTGATCCCTGAAAAAGATTTTTCTTTTGGTGTGCCGGGATGGTTTGATCCTTGAAATGATTTTTCTTTTTGTGTGCAAGGATGGTTTGATCCTTGAAAAGATTTTTCTTTTTGTGTGCAAGGATAAATTGATCAACGAGAATTCTATGCCTTTTATACTGTATCTTCATTTCATGCATATCATTCACGTTTAACCACTACTAGTTTTCCACTTCTCCACGTCTTTTCTTTTTCCTTCATCGAAACACACACGTTCTAACCCACGTTTATATTTTGAATTTTCTTTAATCATCAGTCTTGGATCTCTGAAAAATTTCCTGCAAAATAAACTTTCTCGTCCAAAAGTTTTTCATCAGTGTAATAAGAAGTCGTTACTTTAATGTTAACTAAATCAGTAACACAAGTATATATATATAACTTAACGAGTTCAACATGTGCCATTTCACGTGACAAGTACTGTAGCTAACTCAACGAACTAAGTCCGTAGTGTTATGTTATCTCAACGAACCATCTCCGTTGTGTTATGATAACTCAACGAACTAGTAATAAACAAATGTTTTTATAATAAGAATTTTACCACGTGCAAAAATAACAACTTAAGTTTATAATGCTAACCTAACGCGTTGCCTTAGTGTTCAATATAGCAACTCAACGTGTTTAGTTATGTTAACTTAACGAGTTAAACATATGCACCTCACGTGATACAATACAACATTCATAACTTATAATTTCACCACGTGTATAACACTAACTTAACAAGTTCGTCTCTTCTTTTACTCACTAACTTAACGAGTTATCACGTGACCTATTTTAACCTTTAAGCCTCTAACTTAATGAGTTCTCACGTGACCTCTATACAAACAAAACTCTAACTTAACGAGTTGTCTAAACGTGCACTATTCATGATACATAAGATATAACATTAAAACATATCATGCTTTTCAATAAAAATACACGTTAACTTAACGTTTAGCTAAATGAGAAATTAATGCAACGAAATGACTAGTTATTAACTTCAGATCCAATACAGACAAGTATTTATATCAGTAAGCTTTTTCTGTATTAATTGATGATTTTAATTTCTTTTCACAAGCAATAATAATTGAGCAAATATGATTATTTTCATTCAGCACACATCATCAAAACAAAAATACTCAACAATCTGGTGGATATTATTATTACAAGAATTTGATCTAGAAATTAAAGATAAAAAAGGTTGTGAGAATGTAGTAGCAGATCCTTTATCAAGATTACAAATAGAAAAATCAAATATTAAAATTAAGGATAATTTTCCTGATGAATAAGTAATGACCATCAACACAATGCCTTGGTATGTAGACATAGTTAATTACTTAGTTACTAGTTTAACACCTAAAGATTAGAATAGATAGGATAAGAAATTGTTCTTTTCAAGAATAAAATATTACTATTGTGAAGACCCATACTTATTTAAGAAATGTCCTAATATGGTTTTAAGGAGGTGCATTCCAAAAACTGAATATCAGAGCATATTGTCTTTCTACCATGACCAAGCATGTGGAGGGCATTTTGGTTCAAGGAAAGCTACTGCTAAAATTCTACAATGTGGATTTTATTGGCCAACACTATTCAAAGATGCTCATAAATATTGCTTAAGTTGTTTAAAATGTCAACAAATAGGAAGAATATCAAAGAGGAATATGTTGCCTCTTAATCCTATTGTTGAGGTTGAAATCTTTGATGTGTGGGGAATAGATTTTATGGGTTCATTTCCTACGTCTAATCAATTTAATTATATATTGTTGGGGGTGGATTATGTATCTAAATGGATAGAAGCTATTCCTACAAAAACTAATGACAACAAAGTGGTAATACAATTTATAAGAACAAACATAATTGCTATATTTGGGCTACCTAAAGCTATTATCAGTGATAGAGGAACTCATTTCTGTAATAGAAGTTTTGAAGCCTTAATGAAGAAATATGGAGTAAACCACAAAATTGCAACATCATATCATCCGCAAACTAGTGAACAAATAGAAAGTGCAAACAAACAAATTAAGTTAATCTTAGAAAAAGTAATAAATCCTACTAGAACAGATTGGGCTAATAGATTGATAGATGCACATTGGGCTTATAGAACTGCTTATAAGACAAGTTTAGGTATGTCACTATTTAGGCAAGTATATGGAAAAAGTTGTCATTTGCCAGCAGAAATTGAACATAAAGCTTATTGGTCATTAAAAACTCTCAACACTAATTTAAATCAAGCTACTGAAAATAGAAAATCTAATTGATTGAATTAGAAGAATTTAGGAATGAAGCTTATTCAAAAACTGTAAGAGAAAAAGAGAAAATGAAGTTCTAGCAAGATAGGAAAATTATTCCAAAAACCTTTGAAATAGGATAAGAAGTATATCTTTACATGACTAGACTCCATAACCATCCAAGAAAATTAAGATCTAGATGGGCAGGACCTTACATAGTTTGAAATATTTATCCCTATGGAGTTATTGAAATTGAAAATCCTAAAAATCAGAATATATTTAAAGTAAATGGACAAAGACTTAGGCCTATTTTGAAAATACCAAAAAGTTCCTTTGGAATTATAGAAGAAGTAAAAGTAGAGGATTACTCAAGCTTCACTTAGTAAGAAATTTTCTAAGTATAAAAAAAAACCTTATTTAAATATAATTACGATTAAACCGAAAGGAATTATCGATTTTACCGAAATATATTTTAAAAAAAAAGAGAAAAAAATTGTTATGATTTAATTGACAAGATCCATCAGTTTGACCGAAACACAAAAATATAAGAAAAAGGATATTTATATTATATTTAGTTTAATGTCGGTGTTACCAAAGTACAATATCAATTCAAGCGAGAGAAAAAATATATATATATATGTGTAATTTAGGTTCAACCGAGGAATATAACAGTTTGACCGGAAAGTTTTAAAGTGTAGAAAAAGTAATATCAGCTAGACCAAAAATTATTCGATCTTGACCGAAGTAAAAAGTATTATTATATGCATTTTTTTTATTAGATATAACTTTACGGGAAGTCTATTGAGTTACACATAACTCAACGAACTTACTCTGTTGAGTTTAGGATAAGTCCGTGGAGTTAACCGCAATTCCACGGATGAGAGAGCGAGAGTTTTGCATGGGAAGTGACCCGATTACCCACCTAAATTTAGGACTTATTTATAGTAAACTTAGGATTTGGGGGGCATTATCCACAGAATCATTTAGAACTTAGAATAGTAAAGATCAAAGCGATTTCGTTTTGTTGTATAACTCCACGATGAGGAAGATGACACCTGAGTTCTAGGAAAATACAGTAGACACGTTAGAATTTCTCAAAGATACAGAGGAATGGCACACGAGGCAGAAAATCAGGAATACAATGAGGGAAAAAGAGCTACAAAAGGTAGAATCTGACCTCTTCTATTGGAGGAAAGAGATAGTAGATTTGGGTATACAAATCCCTCAGATAATGGAAACTAGAATCAAAGTTGCTACGGAAATTGCTGTAAGTAGAGAAAGAAAAATCAGGTCAAATAACGAAGTTGCCCTAGAACTAATCCAATGTAAGTCCTGACTATGGTTCAAAAGGAACATTGTTGGTTGTGTAAGGGGAGAAATTAGATGGGAGCAACAAAGGAAGGCAACTACAGAACAAGAGGAACCGACTGCTAAAAGTCTTGTTCCTGAGGAACAACTAGGACCTTTAGTTCCACCACCAAGGTCGTTAGGGCGAGTAGCCATTTTGGGGCCTTCTAGTAAAGAAGAAAGAAGAGAATTTCAAGAACTGGTTCAAATAGGAAAAGACCAAGGAGAACCAAAAGAATTGTTAGTAGTTATAGCACATCTGGTGTTTGATGCACGGTGCAAAAAGAGGGCTGCAGAAAAGTTAAAAGCCTAATATAAAATCAAAGTGGAACAGCATTGTGAAGCTACTGCCAGACCTGCTACAAAAGGAGATGAAGCTAGTCCTTCGAGACCAGTAATTATGGGAAGAGTTAAACAGGAAGAGCTAGTACCTATGGCTCAAAGGCCTATAGAGCCCATTGTTTGGGTTTTTCCAGCTCTACACTAGAAAAACTTGGATTTGTTACTTCTATTTTTACTTAGTTAATTTATCTTTATGTCTATTCTTTCTTTTAGAAGTAAACAAATAACCTTTAATACAATTTAGATATTAATTCCAATTTGTACTTTAATTGCAAGTGCATAGTGTCTATTGTATCAATGTGCAAGTATAAGTCGATCCCACAGGGAATTGCTGACGAACTTGAGAACTGTTTGATTGTTAAAAATCAAATTTATATATTCAATAAGCTCTCCATTGACTTACAGTTAACTCAACGAACTTAGTCCATTGAGTTATATATATTCAATAAGCTCTCCGTTGACTTACAGTTAACTCAACGGACTAAGTTCGTTGACTTAAGTTAACTCCACGAGCCTGTCTTTTCTTTTTAATACTACTATTTACAGAGGAATTCAGACAACCATTGGGCGATTTCAAAGATTGTAAATAACATCAATTAAGCTCTTTAATGTTAGTTAACATTGGATTTATCGTTGAGCAATACTAACATTCAGATAATTGAAATAGTAACCATTAAAATCTTTAAGTCTTTTGAACGAACCAATTTCAGTAAACTGTAAAACTAAAATAAATATAAAACAATCACAACACTATAAAACAATCACAACACTGACAAGGATAACATTAATCACGATACAACACAAACAATACAACACTCAAATACAACATACAAACATAGATAAATTGTTTTTGGTATTTTTGTTTTAATATGAACATGGAAATGGGCGATAGGTGAAATGTAAAGTAATCTCACTTGACAGTAAATACTTCTGACACTACTTGCAACGCGATTACACCACTGAAAATTAAACCACTTACAATTCTATCTCCTCTCCCTATAGAATCGCGAGTCCATAATTGCTAGATGATCTCCTCTTCAACATACAGGCATCAACCCGAAGCCAAGGCTAAAAGCTTTACGATCTCCTAAAATATGAGTCGGCGCTTGGTGAAAATGATTTCCCTTCCTGCGACACGATCACTCCTCGCAATGGTTGTCAAGCACTATGTTTGGCTCGGAATCGACCCAACATCAAGCAAGTATCCTCACAGACCTCCGATGGTTGGTGATTATGGTGGTGATGATGGTGATGATGATGGTTGGTGTGGTACTTCAAAGAATTGTGACGTCGATCCTCTTCTGCACACATTGTCCGCCCATCGATCACACACCCTTTCTTTTTTTCTTCTTTTCTTTTATATTTCTTCAGTAGCAACTGCTTCTGCTTGAATGGTCGGTTAGATTTCCTTCATTCATATCAATGACGATGATTTCTTTCCTTGCATGATACGTGCAAACGTGGTTTTTTCTCTTCCAATTGTTTGTTCCTGCAACCGCTACAATGGCATATTAGAAAATATATAGTCCGTAGAGTTACAGATAACTCAACAGACTTTCTTCATTGATTTAACTATAAAACACGTGCATAAATTTAACTATCCGATGCTTAGGTGCATTTCGGATACTTATAAACTTAACTATCTGATGCTCAGATGCATTTCGGATAGTTACAGCTAACTCACCGATATATAACTTAAGTAAATCTACCAGATCTCAACACATGTCAGCAGTAGTTTAATCATAAAATAACATTTCAGAGAGTTACAAGTCTAACTATCTGATGCTCAGATGCATTTCGGATAGTTACAGCTAACTCACCAAAAATCCACTTAAGTCAATTTCCCAGAACATGACACATGTCCTCAGCTATTTTATAAATAAAAAGAGATTTCGGAGAGTTATAGGGATAACTATCCGATGCCCAGCTACAATTTCGGATAGTTACAGCTAACTCACCGAAAGTTCACTTAAGTCATTCATTATGGTTTCAACACGTGTACTTCAGGAAATAATAAAATATTCTCTCAAAACATAACTGTTTGGCAATTTAAACATAACTATTCGATACATGTTCAGTCTGTTAAACATAACTGTCCGAATTTGTTCGGTATGTTAAACAAATTGTCTAAATTATTAGAAAATTCGGATACTTAAGAATTTCACAGCCTGCAACTTATCGACAGTTCATAAATGTACTAAATTAACATTAATTCCCCCAAATTAAGCAAATTCTTCAATTAAAGCATATAACAGTGCAATTATAACATAATGGCTTAATTTTTATATGATAAGCTAAATATTATGCAATTAACCATCATTTAACCGTTAATAATATGCACTTTTTCATTCTAAACACCCATTTTTGTAGATTTAATCTCAGATGAAAAAGAGGAAGACCAGGCACAATTAATCAGAAGAAAGAAAGGAAAAGAGATAGTGCCTGAATATCAAGAGGAGATTAAATCTGAAATACCAAGTTCAGTAGGGCCTATAAAGCCAATTTTTGTAAACTTGCTATCTGATTCTGAGGAGAAGCAGGAGCAGTAGCAGTAGTAAGAGCAAAAAGAAGAAGAAAATCAGGTTGAAACTAATCTGCAGCCTGTACAAGAAGAAGAAACAGAAATTAGGGTAGAAACTGATTTGCTCGTAACTCCATCCCAGTCTACCATAGAATCAGAAAGAACAGTGATATTGCAGATTGGTAGTCAGGAGGAAGAAGAAAAAGAAGAAAATGAACAAGAAGCTGAACAATTACATATGGAAAGAGATGACAGATTCCACTGAAGAGCAAAGAACTCTTCAGCAAATTTTGGATAGTATTCAAGACAAAGTGGAGAGTTCTGCTGACTCACCACCACAGACAAAAGCAGAAGCAAAAATGCCGAAATCTGTGGAGCATTTTCAACAAGTTCAAGTTCAGCTTATGGAAGAGGAAGTTCAAGAACAAACCCCTCTAGAGAAACAAATTCACATTCCTGACCCAAATGAAACAACAGTTTTAAATGAAGTACACTTTTAGAGTCAGGAAGCTTATAATAAATACCAAGAGATAAGGGGTTGTGATATCATTTACAGTAGACCAGTAAATTGGGACGGAATGCAAGAAATCAAAGATTTATTTGAGTTCCAAGGTCTACTGCAGTTTATTTCTCAAGAAAGAGGGCATGCAGTATATGAAAATCTTGTGCCCTACTTTTATGCAAACTTAAGGGAAGGAGAAAGTGGATTAATTTCCAATGTGGAGTAAGCTGATGTATAGATAACACCAAAGCTTCTCCACAACATTTTAGGATTGAAGAATGAAGGACTAGAAATTTTGGAAGCAACTTCAATTATACCTACTAGAGGATTGCCAATGCAAGCAATACCTAATCCTATCAATAGAACTATTAATGAAATTGATACCTCCTTTAGGAGGGTAGCTGAATGAAATAGTATAACTGAAGTAATTATGTATAATATAGTAAGTAGAAAAACATAAGAATATAAAAAGAAAAAAAGATGTAAGTTTAATTATAGTTAGTAGTATTAGAATTATTACTTAACTCAACGAACTTAGTCTGTTGAGTTATGACCTAACTCCACAAGGGTGTAAAGTAGCTATGTTAATTTTATCTCTGTTAATTTTTGTTTATGTTATATAGAATCATAACATATGGAATTGATGAAATTACCACTAGATGCACTAAGGGAAGTACTGAGTAACTTGTCAGCTAAAGATTTATGCAGATTGTGTTGTGTATCAAAAGAAATCAAAGACTGTGTTAGAGAAAAATATTTTCATGGACTACAAGCTGCAAAAATGACTAAGATTAGAGATGGATTTTTATGGAAGTCATTTAATCGTAGTTCAATCTACTATGAATATCTGAATATGAAAGAAATTGTTGGAATTCCACCCAATGCATTAAAAGGAATAGATCATATTATGGGGATGGATGAAGGATTAATTATATATAGAACCAAACCAAGGTATGCAATTCTGTTACCCGACATTTTGATTAGAAATCCTATCACAAGAGAAGAATGGAATATAGGAAGACCTAATAAATATGAAGTACCAACTAAAAATTGTGGGTCAGCTTTAACATTTTCTGATAAAAATTCGACCATTCCTAAAAAATTATATTATTGGAGACCAACTAGAATTTGGGATGAAGATTTATGCTTAAGTGTGTATAATTTTCTGAATAGATCTTGGACTAAAAATACGATGAGATATCTAGAATAGAAATCATTAATTAACAGCATGCATGTCATACTTGATGGATATATATATCTAATCACAGATATATCAGTTACATTTAGATCTGATTTATACATAGTAAGTATAGACAGTTATGATGGTTTTATAGAAATATTACCTATACCGAGTGATATAACTAAACCACCGACTTTAGAATATGATCAAATTCAATTGGGAATGTGGTATAATGAATATGATAATGCTACTTTATGTCTGATAAGATGATGGGATGAATTGAAGAAATTTCAAATATGGATTATGAAAGACCTAAATGAATGGAAGTGGGAAGAAGAATATATTGAAATAAACGTAGAAATAGAAATAGCTACATTATCTTGGAACAGAAGAGGATCCCTTTCTGCATTTCATTTCATTAATGGTAATATACTTATATTTAGTATTGATAACATACTGCAAGTTTACAAGCTAAAAAGGAAAGCAAATTACATTAACATAGAATTAATAGTAAGAAGAATTATGCCTAAAAAGTTTGCATGGACTGACACGTTTATTCCATTTGTTACTACTTTTCAATCATGTTTTTAAACTATGATTTTGTGCATTTAAATTTTGTGTGTATTCTACATTTTTCTTAATTTTAGTTTTATTCTAAAAAAAGAAAAACAACAAAAAAATCAATCCAATTTGTTGGTATCTGTTTTAGGAAACCAATTGGCTTGCTTGTGAGCCACCAAAGGCGTAGGAGTCTGGGTTCCACACAAGACACTGATTTAACAAGTTAAATTGTTATGTTGTTACTTTGCTTTTATGTGAATGAAAAGCTTTTCAGAATCAAAAATCGAAAGATACTGAAGGAGATACAAAAGGAGATACAAAAGGACGAGGTATGTAATTGATTACTTATCTTGAATTTACATTTCAACTAAGTTTGTTGAGTTAGATGCTAAGTTAACGAAACAATATGCATGTGTAGGATTGTCTGTATCACAAGAGGGGGGGTGAATTGTGTCTTTAGTAATTAAATACTAGCGGATAAAACAAGAGCACAAAACACTCGTAAATGAAATTCTATTCTTTTATTTCAAGACAGAATTTACAATATCTTTTCAGCTCAAATCCCTTCTTGACGATTTTGATATAGTAATGTTCAATATACAATTCAAATAGGAAAACAAAGCTCTTATTCAAAACTAATTTTGAATTGTATAAAACCTGATCTTTATGCACACAGCTTCTTTCTTTCTCCACAATCATTTTGAATTTCCACTTTCTCCACAATCATTTTGAATTTCCACGATCTCCAATCGTAGATATATCGAGACTTTTATCTGCCTGGAGTCTTGTAGAATATCTTCTAAGTCTTCGATTTAGTCGAACACTTATCCTTTAAGTCCTGTAAAAACTCAAACACTTATCTGTAACTCTTCGAGTTTTTGCACCTACAAAACACGTGACTAAACAAGGAAACTTATCTGTTCGTTAGTCCTTTTATAAAACTCGAACAGTTATCTATCCATCCGTATAAAAACTTGAACAGTTATCTAACTATTCGATTTTTCATTACCGAATGCACATGGAAAACACATGACAACTTAAAACATTAAAAACACACGTGCAGATAACTTAACTATACAAGTTTTTAACATAAAATATTCGACAAAAACGAAACGTTGACTATCCGAAAGTTTAATTATCCTAAACATTAACTATCCGAAAGTTTAACTATTGCAAATCTAACTCTTCAAAAATATTTAATTTATCCAACATAAAAATGAAACTTTCCGATAATCTATTAACTAGTATACTTAGAGAAATATACTTAGAGAATATTATGTAGACTTATTTAAAAACGTTAATAAAGCATATATCATCATAATTAAATACCTAACAGCATGCCTACTATAATTACTATATTTATTGTAAAATCTTTTACATTGAGGACAATGCAAAATGTAGGTATGGGGGGGGAGGTAATTAAAGTAACAGCCATGTAATTTTGTTAATTAGAGGAATTAGAATAGTACTGCAAAAGTTTTATGGAAATTGAAAATTTTTATATGAATTTGCTATAACTATCCGATAATTGAAATTGTAAAATTTTTAAGAACTGTGACTGCTTGAATGTTATATTTATAATCTTATATAAGATGCTACAAATTTTATTATTCATACAAATCTAGATATAGTATCTTATGTTGTTGCTGAATTTTATGAGTTTAACAATTTCACGATTTTAAAATGAAATCAGAATGCTTAACTAAAACTCAGTAATTATCTAAAATCCTAAAAGAGCTGAAATGTTGATTTTTGGATTAAATAAAATACATATGATCAAGGATACATTTAATTTGATTAATTAAACTTGTAGAATGATTTATGTGTAGAGCTTATTAAACTATAGAAAAAGTATGAGCTTATTGACATAGATTCATATTTTCAGTAAATAATAGAAGCAGAACTATATGAGATTTGTGTTTTATTGCATCTGTATTAATGAAATACATAAATGTTTGTTTGTTAAAAAAAAAAAAAACTTTGAGAGTTTATTGACTTGTTTGATCACGAGCCTTTTGTACTTGAGCAGATAGGTATGTAAGGATTGTTGACCTGAAAAAGGACTCTTTAAATCTGGCAACCTAAGATCCTGATCAGATCTGGGATTGTTGACTGAAAGCTCAATACATGAGTACACTAGAAAGCTCTTGTATGATTCAAGCTTGTCAAATTAACTTTTAAAGTACAAATATGAATATACTGTTTTGTGAAAAGATACAAGTGTTTTGTGAAATACAAATATCTTTTGAATCGAGTATATGTTCTGTTATCTAAAATTGCTGAAGTATGAATCTAGAATAGACTTTTGAAGTTGTTTATTTGAGATACAATTCTTTATTCTACTTGTCTTAATTTTAATGAATTGGATTATGTTTTGATTTGTATGTACTTGAAATTTATTCTGGAAATCATATTGGAAAATTCAGGATGACAGATGTTGAAAAGAAGAACAAATGATAATATAATTAACACCTATGTGATGCTGATATATTTTGTATGTAATTTACATATATTCTAAGTATATTTGCAGGTTGAAAAGGATAAAACAAAGTTAAAACAGATTACTGAAACATACAGAAAATCTATATAGTAATCTAATTTATTATTTTGAAGAAGAACTAAGTGAAGAATTAATTCTAGCACTTTAGAATGACCAACTAATTAGATCTTAGTTTGCTAAGGGACTAGCAAAATTTAAGTATAGGGGAAGTGTTTAGAATGAAAAAGTGCATAATATTAACAGTTAAATGATGGTTAATTGCATAATATTTAACTTATCATATGAGAATTAAGTCATTATGTTATAATGAAAGAATCTGCATAATTTCAAGGAATTAATGTTAATTTAGTACATTTCTGAACTGTCGATAAGTTGCTGATTTTTAATTCTTTAGTATTTGAATTTTCTGTTATTTCAGAGAGTTATATTGCATGTACTAGACAATTATGTTTTAAACGCTAAAAGAATATTTAAGTGATCAATATCAACTAGTTGAGTTAGTGTTCTTTTTGTTAAAAGATCACGTGCCAACTCGTTGAGTTACAGGTTTAAAGGTATAAAAAGATCACGTGAGAACTCATTGAGTTAGTGAGTGAAAACCGTAAGTTATATATTTGAACTCGTTAAGATAGAATGATGCATGTGTTGAATTTAAAATATTTTATTATATCACGTGAGATGCATATGTTTAACTCGTTAAGTTAGTATAACTGAATGCGTTGAGTTACATGAATACATACTAAGGTAACGCATTATGTTAGCAGCTTATTTCTTTATTGCACGTGTTTTATAGTTAAATCAATGAAGTAAGTCCGTTGAGTTATCTGTAACTCCACAGACCATTTATTTACTAATATGCCATTGTAGCGGTTACAGAAAAAGGACATTCGAAGGAAAGCCACGATTACACGTATCACGTAGGAATTCACTCGTGGAAGGGAGAAGGAATCACCATCGTTGATCTGAATGAAGGAAATCCAACCGATCATTTAGAGCAGAAGTAGTTACTACTGAAGAAATATAAAAGAAGAGGAGAAAAAACGAAGGTGTGGTTGACGGTGTGTGGCAGTGTGTGTAAAGGTGGAGGACCATGCTAACTGCAAGTAATGTCGGAAGTTCACTGAATCATCCACACCATCACCAACAATTCACCAACATTACCATAATCACCAACCATCGAAGGTCTATGAGGATACTTTCCTGATGTCAAGTCGATTCCGAGCCAAACATAGTGCCTGACAACCATTGTGAGGAGTGATCGCGTCGCGAGAAGGGAAGCCATTTTCACCAAGCACCGACTCATATCTTAGGAGATCATAAAGCTTCTAACCTTGGTTTCGGGTTGATGCCAGTATGTTGAAGAGGAGATCATCTTGAAATTCTGGATTCGTGATTCTATAGGGAGAGGAGGCAGAATTGTAAGTGATTAAATTTTTAGTGGTGTAATCGCATAGCATGTAGTGACGGAAGTATTTACTGTCAATAGATATTTTTACATTTCACCTTTTACCCATTTTCATGAACATCTCAAAACAAAAATACCAAAAATAACAACTTATTTGAGTTTATATTTAGTATTTAAGTGTTGTATTGTTTGTTTTGTATTGTGATTAAAGTTATTATTGTTAGTATAGTGATTGTTTTGTGTTTGTTTGATTCAGAAAATAGAAAATAGTATTACAGTTTACTAAAATCGATTGTTCCGGATACTTAAAGATTTTAATGGTTACTATTTGAAATATTTGAATGTTAGTGTTGCTTAATGATAAATCTAATATTCACTAGCATCAAAGAGCTCAATTGATGTTATTTACAATCTATGGAACCGCCCAATGGTTGGCCGAATTCCTTTGTAAATAGTAGTATTAAACTGAAAAGATAGGCTCGTGGAGTTAACTTAAGTCCACTAGATTAGTCTGTTGTGTTAACTGTAACTCAACAAAGGGATTACTGAACACATTAAGTATATTATAAAAAAATGGAATAGTACACAATTCTTACTCAATTTCTTTGTGGGATCGACCTATACTTGCACACAAATACAATATACACTATGCACTTGCAGTTAAAATACAAATTGGAATTAATATCTAATTTGTGAGAAAGGTTGTTTGTTTACTTCTAAAATGGAATTACTGATAAGCATAAAGACAAGTTAACTAAGTTAAAAACAAAAGTTAACAAATACAAGTTATTTAGTGTTGTTGCCTAGGAACCAATACAAGTTCTCTAGTGCCACCTAAAGCAACCTAAACAATCTGCAACAAGGTTTAGAAGATTAAAAGGTTGTAGATCAATCAGGATTTCTCCTCAGAGCTTCATAAATCAACTCTTCATAGGAGTTGAGCTTATGTTGTGTGTCTTCTTCATTTTGAGTTAGTGACTCCTGGTTTTAAACTGTTTTCTCATTTGCTTCAAAACCCTAACTCACAAGGGTATTGTTAGTATACCTTCATCAGGTCGGGGCCTTGGTGAAGAGAGTTGTTGAGTATTTTGTTTTGATGATGTGTGCTGAATGAAAATAATCATATTTGCTCAATTACTATTACTTGTGAAAAGAAATGAAAATCATCAATTAATACAGAAAAAGCTTACTGACATAAATACTTGTTTGTATTGGATCTAAAATTATACTAAGTTAATAACTAGTCGTTTCATTACATTAATTTCTCATTTAACTAAACGTTAAGTTAACATGTGTTTTTATTGAAAAGCATGATATGTTTTAAAGTTATATCTTCTGTATCATGAATAGTGCATGTTAAGACAACTCGTTAAGTTAGAGTGTTATTTGTATAGAGGTCACGTGAGAACTCATTAAGTTAGAGGCTTAAAGGTTAAAATAGGTCACGTGAGAACTCGTTAAGTTAGTGAGTAAAAGAAGAGACGAACTCGTTAAGTTAGTGTTATACACGTGGTGAAATTATAAGTTACGAATGCTATATTGTATCACGTAAGGTGCACATGTTTAACTCGTTAAGTTAGCATAACTAAATGCGTTGAGTTGCTATATTGAACACTAAGGCAACACGTTATAAACTTAAGTTGTTATTTTGCACGTGGTAAAATTCTTATTATAAAAATATTTGTTTATTACTGAATCGGTGAGTTAAAGTTTTTCGGAGACTTACAGTCGTAACTATCCAAAAGATAACTTAAGTCATGGTTTCAGGTCACGACACGTGTCTCACTAGTTTTATGGTAAAAAGAGTTTTTCGTGTTAGGACCCTAGTATTTTGATAATGCAAAACCTATGTAAGGAAACATATTGTATTTCACAGTTAAGTCAGTGTAGCATTAGATCAGAAGGTAGATAGAACAAATTCCATGCAGACGAACAGATGGAGTAGGTTCCAGATGATACTACCTTAAAGTTACAAGAAAATCGGACAGATACAGGTCCAAAGAGTAAAACAGCGGCAAGTCCATCAGATAGTTAGAAGGATTACTATCCAATTTTACAAAGCCTTCGGATAGTTATCTAACTCTCTGATTTTTCCTTTAAGCATTTGACTGCCGACTTCTCTATTCTGCACGTGCGTAATAGGATGACTTAAGTTCCAGAAAGTTATACTTGTAACTTACCGAAAAACTCGAATAGTTATCTAACTCTCCGAAAAGAAAACTTGGATAGTTATCTAATTCTCTAATAAGTCCTTTAAGCTTCCGTTCTGTATTTCTGCACGTGATTTATTGAATGACTTAACTTTCGAATAGTTATACCTGTAACTCTCTGAAAAGGTCCTTTAAGCTTCTAAATAGTTAACTCCTTAACTATCCGATCATTCATTCAACTTAATTGTCTAATTAAATAACTCTCTGAAGGCTTTGTAAAATCAGATAGTTATCCTTCTAACTGTCCGATAGACTTGCTGCTGTTTTACTCTTTAGACCTGTAACTATCTAATTTTCCTGTAACTTTAAGGCAGTATCATCTAGAACCTTCTCCATCTGTTCGTCTGCATGGAATTTGTTCTATCTACCTTCTGATCTAATGCTGCACTAACTTAACTGTGAAATACAATATGTTTCCTCACATAGGTTTTGCATTATCAAAATACTAGGGTCCTAACAATCTCCTCCTTTTTGATAATGACAAAATCCTTTACATTAAATTACATGTATTTCACTCCCTAGATTGTTGCTATACATTCAATCACACAGAAACTAAGTAAAGCAAAGAATTACAATGAATATAATATAATGAAGTTAATTTCTCGCCTTGTCTATGTGCTGGGAAAGCTCCCCTTGCCTTCTATGTAATTTTCTATATTCTTCTCCCCCTTTTTGTCATTAGATAAAAGGAGTTCCACAATTTTCTTTTGCTGAATTTTCTTCTCCCCTTTTTGTCATTAAATTTGTATCTGATGATATACCAATTTTCTGATCTCTATAATCCTGTCAGATATCAAGTTGTGAAAAGAATCAAATGCATCAATATCTTCAAATACCAATTTTTAATTTTCCATCAAATGTAGACTGTTGGTGTGTAGATCTCAATTGTTGAGATATTTTCATCATTGTAGTCTATTTTCTTCTTTTCCTTTGATGTTGAAGTGTCAATTTCCTTAATCCTTGTCTGATGCCAGTTGTTGACATTCTATCATTTGTGAAGTCAGTAATTGCTCTCCTAATTTGTGATATTTCTTCCTTTGTTTTCGTGTAATTACTGCATCATCTATAAAAACTGAAAATAGTGAAATGCCAATAGTTAATGTAGCAATTTATAAATATGCAGTTAATATTTGTAATTTCTGCCACATGCTCTCCCCCTATCTGTATGGAGGTTCTTTGATTTATAATAGCAAGTTATAGACTCTCACCCTATATGCATGCCCTCTTTATATACTTTCTTTTTGCACTGACACAACATTTTGAATTTCCTTCATATAGTGGGTTCTCCCCCTACTTATATGCTTTTCCTTGTAGACAAATTTGCTGCACCTATTCTGCAAAATGACATATAGAATACTAATTGAACTAGGTATCAATTGTTAATCAAAAACATCATAAATGATTCTCAATCATTTAGCTTCTGATTCCAATCCATTTCTCTTCTCTTAGATCTCTATTTCAAGAGATTCTTTCAATTTGCAGAAGATAATTTGAAGACTGTAATCTGTCTGCTGTAGATTTTGGTTGTCCTATGATAAATCTGATTTGTATACATTCATCTTGGCTCATGCAGATCTTATTTCATTTAAAGAACACAATTCAATCAATGATACCACTTTGATACTACTTGTTCATTTCAAAATATCATAGCTGATTCTTAACTGATTATCAACTATTTGGCTTCCTAAAAAAAATTTCTCTTCACGAGATTCTACTTATTCTGATAACACTTGTTTCTAACTGTTGCACATTTTGATCTCCTTTTTTATAGATTTAACCATCTAAGATCATGACATCTTTTCACAGAGAGGGTGTAACGCTTTTATGTGTTGTTAAATTAACGTCAAAAGCACAAATTTTACATTTATAACCGCAAGCGCACGGTGCCCATTGTAATAAGCATGTGCAAGTACGGGTCAAATCCATAAGGAGTTTGTCTTAAATAATTTTATTAAAATAATTATCTAATTAAATATCCATATTAAACTAATTCATAATTACTTAATATTAATAGACAAATTTCGTAACACAATTAAGGTTTATAAGATTACCCCAAAATCCAATTAGTTATGATAAGATATTAAAGAAATCAATGAGTATTAATCCGGAAATCACAGAATTTATGCTCGACTTTTAACTCCAATAACTTCCAACTTGAACATTTAAAAATCCAGAATAAATAACGGTTGGAAAAATCCTCGAAATATCTTTCAAATGGCAGTGATTTTGTGGATTAACACAAATTAAAACGCTGGCAATATCTTATTTAAGAAAGGGGCGCAGACGGTTATGGAAACTTTCCAAACATGCACCTTCGATGCAAAAATCAAATCTCCGTCAAATCTTCATGAAATGCTACGAAATAAGCGTGCCTTGAAAGTAGATCCGTTACTAACAAGGAAAATTTATAGAACTGAATTCCACAAAATACACTACGCAAGCACAGCACAGGCATCGAGCTCAAAATTAGCACTCGACAGAGACTCAAAACCGCTGATACCTTCACAAAATAAAATCGAAAATCTTCGGAAAACATTCTAAAAAACTCTAAAACTTTGTAAAGTTATTCTACATTCATTATACTTACAAAACGAAACAAAAAACGGAATTTATAGATGACGAACAAGTAGATACAATTCGAAGAAAAACTACTAACAATCTGGCCATCTAAGAACGGAAAACTGCCTTCACAATTCACATCATCACATTCATTCACACTAAACATATAAAATGAACTCAATCCTAATATCAATTAACATCAGTATGTGATCTTTAATATAGAACATTTGAAACAAAGATTTATGCATAGAATTTCGTCCTTCCACATACTCAAACTACACTCATACATATAAAATTGTAAAACATGAAAACTAGTATGAGGATCTCTCCTTTCCATCATACATTTTAATCCTCCACGTTTCTTCAAGCAATGACTCCCAAAAGTCCTTGAAATCGATGCTCCACAGGGCTATCACCACCTGTAGCACGTCCAAGTGAAGCTTCTAAGGTTGCCTTGAAGAAGAGTAGTGCACGTCCTCAAGATCTTGCCTCCAAGACCCACAACTTTGGCTTCCACATATAAGAATGGTGCTTCCGATGACTCAACCCTGAAGATCCTAACCTTTTGCTCCACTCCAAATCAGTCACACGAGCCTCCCAATCCACTAAGATGAACGCCCAAGGAGATCCTAACGTGTGGCCGTCTGAATTGAAGAGAAGGTGTCTTCTAGGAGGAGTGGAAGATGCCAAAGCTCACCATTCTTGAAGAGAGCTTGTTCAAGATCAAGGGGAAGATGGGACTTTCCGGATGGAGATGCTGGAATGGTTGGAACCGCCGGCTGCAATGTGTTGGAAGAGGAGGAGATAGCCTACAATTGAGTGGTCAAACACTTTAAATACTCTAGGCTTTTGTTGCTTGGGCTCCAATAAGTTACATCCAATGGCCCACGTTTTTTCCTCTTTAATCCACCTTGATTTCATGATTTATTGACCTATAAAACTCAAAACCAAGTTGGATGCACATATACATTGAATATAAATCATATGATGCAAATATAGTATACATGCATGCATGAGTTGCCATATATGGAAAGTTGCCAAATTAGGAAGGTTTTGGTCTACAACTTTTTTCACATGTACATACATGAATTACTTAAAGTTCTTTAGTTTAACATCATATTTAAGTGATTTGGCAATCATACAATGTATATAAAGTCATACATTGAAGAATTATAAGAATTATATCTAATACAAGGGCTATTGATTAGGTGTTTAATTGATAAAGGATAAATTTGTACATTATCAACTATTTAATCCCTAATTCATGCATATGTCTAAAAATATGATTTTCATGTAATCCTTTATAAGAACATATATAATGATGACTTATAATCCTTAACATGCATGAATTAACATATATAAAATGTACAAATTGATACTTTACACACCCCCATACCTAGTCTTTGCTAGTCCCTTAGCAAAGGACTAAAGCTAAACAATGATAACACAAAGCCCATATAAAATCACATTCAATAAAAACCAAAAACAAACAAACTAAGAAATAAATAACAAAAATAAAACTAACCTAGGCCACTTTCGTAGGGATCACGACTAAACTTAGCATGTGTAGCAAGCCTTTAAACCCCTAGGTCACCCTAGTGGTGGAGTTGTGTCTCTAGAGGGTTTTCAGCAGATATACCCACAAAATCCAAAACATAACATAAAACAACACAATTAAAAGATGAAAACAACAAAAATATGCTCTTGGTTTCCTAAACATGGATAAAGTTGCTCTTAAGTAGTCTTGACCTATTAGCTTCACCTTTATTCAATCACCTCTCACCTTTCTAGATTGGATTCAAATAATCATTCAATTTCCATCCTAAGAAAGTAAAGTACTATATAAATTGGTGTATGTGAAATTGGCCAAGACTAAGAAATAACCTACTCAACTCCCTCCAAGTTACCTAGGTAATTCCAAAGGTCTATCCTTGAGTCCATTATCCTTTTATTTTGACTCTCTCTTTTTTTTCATTTTTTTTTTCTCTCCATTTTATTACCTCCTATTCCAGCACCTTTTTACGCGACCACAATCCCTTACTTAGGGGAAAGTTGATCGGTTACTCAATAGCTTTTGTAAGAACAAGTAATCAATCTCTCTTCTACTTTTTCTTTTCTTTTTCTTTTTTTTTTCTTTTTTCTTGTTTTTTTTTTTTTTCTCTCTCCCTAACCCTCTACCCTTAAGAGTGCCTCTCACATCATTGTGTAGGAACGAGCAATTTTACCTTAGCCCTTTTATTCTACCCTTCTCATAGGACAACCCCAAGGTATATTCCTAAGTTTTTACCTAAGTTTCCCTTCAAGAGGAGTGGTTCCTTCTTAGTCAAGGCCTCATGTAAGTGCAATACTACATATAAGCTCAAAAATATGGATGGTTTTGAATTTTATTCTTCTCCTCCCCTTAAGGTTCAAGGTTTATTTCCTAAAGGATTCACTTTTAGGTCTCAATTATACCTAAAAGAACTCTATCCATTAGGGCCTATGAGCATTTATAAAACAAAATAAACAAGAAAAAGTACAAAATTGAGAAAAAAAACTGTCGTCAAATGCCTCCCCCCCATACCTAAATTTTGCATTGTCCCTAATGTAAAAGAAAGTATTTAGGCAATAAGATAAAAAGCATGAAGACGACAAAAATAAAAGAAACAAACTATGACAAGCAAGGACAGATTACACCCCCATACCTAGCATGTGATCCATATGCACATGTGTAAATTTAAATTGTATTATTCCTAAAACATACAATGGAGATTAAGTAGTATGCTAAAGAAATAATGTACAATACATGTATCATTCAAATTCATCATACAGAAATAAGGTGAAGAGTGCGTACCTTGCTTGATGAAGGAAAATAATAACTACAAAACTAACAAACATATCAAAACAGAAAAGAAATTTATATAAACATAACTATAGCATGCGATTAAGAATAAAAATATTAACAAAAAGAAATTTTTTGTTTTTTTTTTTTTTATATCTACTCATGCAACTAGTGAAAGGTTAGTTCCTGAAGTCTCTCCTTGTGCCAAATGCACACCTGCCAAGCGGGGATTTGGTACAGTGTTACTTGGTAATTCTCCCCGTGCTCTACCTCCAGATGAAGTAGACAACCTATCAAACTTTGCTTCTAATCCCTTAATGATTTGGTCATGGCTAGCTAAAATGGGATTTACTTGTCCACTAACTTGAATTAAGGATTGAATCCCTTTCTCCATTTCAGTGAATCTTTTCTCCAAGGCAGACATTCTATCACTTAAAATTGGTTGAGTGGGTCCATGATGCTCAGTACGGTTTCCAGGTGCTTCCTGTTGTCGCCACGAAAAATTGGGATGGTTTCTCCATCTCGGGGTATAGTGTGATGACGGTTGGAATGACCTTTGTCCCATACCAATGGCATTGACTTCCTCAAACTGTTGTCCTTGCATTGCAGGGCATTCTTCCATTATGTGCCCAGGAATTCCACATGCTATACACTTGACTTCAATCACTTTATCTTTTCCCTTTTGTTGACTTATAATCAGATCTTCTACTTTTTTAACCATGGACGACATCCTAGCTTCCATGCCTACTATGGGGTCTATTGTGTGCATTCCCCTTGCCAAAGTTCTATCAAATGTTCTATCTGATGAACTTTCCATTTCCATTGTTCTCTCAGCAAGGTCCACAAGTCTATCCCATGCACTGACTTCATCTAATCTCATGAATCGTCCAGGACATACAGATTCTAACATCAACTTGGTCTGATAATCCAATCCTTCATAGATTACTTGACACTGTCTTGATTTAGGTAGACCATGATTAGGACATCTTGCCACTAATCTATTAAAACGTTCACAATATTTCCAAAAAGGTTCATTGGTTTGCTGGCAGATGTTTAGAATAGCATTCTTAGCTTGAATGGTCTTATGCAAAGGATGAAATTTCTTAATAAAGACAGCACAAAAATCAATCCAAATACAAATGGAATTAACAGGAAGGGTGTTCAACCATAGCTTTGCATCATCTCGAAGAGCGAAAGGAATAAATCTCAACTTTATTGCATCCACAGGTACTTCAGGTAGATTAATCATGTTTCAAACATCATTAAAGTCATTTAGAAATGCACATGCATCTTCCTTATCTAGTCCATGAAATCTAGGCAACTGATTGACATAATTCATATGCAATTGAAATTTATGTCCATCTACTTGAGGTAATACAAGACAAGAGGGATGGTCATGTATTTCAGGATAGCAGATGTCCTCAAGAGAAGGTAATTGTTGGTTTCTACCTTGGTCTCCCATCCTTACAGGCTCTTCTAACACACTAACTTCTTCTTCTAAAGGGGTTTGTCTAATTAATCTAGATGCACTATCTCTCACCCACTTAGAAGATTGCATACACTAACAATATCACAAAAGAAATATTTTGATAACAAAAAGTACAAATGACACTTACAATGGAATAGTCTCTAATCCCAACACCTATATGTTAGATAGGTAAGTACATAATTGAAAAACAAGATTTACATAATGACAAAATCAACAAAAAGAAATAAGAGTAATTACATCTAAAACTAATAAAAAGAAAAACAAAAGAGCACTAATTATCAGATTCAGCATAGACAGCATCGATTAAAACAATATTCTCTCCATGGCCAAATGATCTTTGCTGCAAGAAAGGTTTTAAACGGTGGCCATTGACCTTAGAAACTTCCCCACTCTTAAGGTTTTCAATCTCCACTGCTCCATGAGGAAATGTACTTTTTACCACAAAAGGTCCTATCCACCGTGATCTTAACTTACTAGGAAATAGATGTAGTCTAGAATTATACAATAATACTTGCTGCCCTACTTCAAAATTCTTACGGAAGAGCTTGCTATCATGAAATACTTTACTCTTTTCTTTAGCTATCCGTGAATTCTCATATGCCTCTCTCCGTATTTCTTCTAATTCAGTCAATTGAAAATTTCTTTTCTTACCAGCAGCCTTTAAATCTAAGTTGAGTCTTTGAATAACCCATCTTGCCTTATGCTAAAGCTCTACTAGTAAATGACATGCCTTTCCAAGCACTACTCTATATGGAGACATATTTAAAACAGACTTAAAAGTAGTCCGATAAGCCCATAATGTCTCATCTAACTTTTCTGCCCAATCTTTTCTTGTCTTTCCAACTATCTTTTCCAAAATTTGCTTATTGGCATTTTCTACTTGTCCATTGGTTTGTAGGTGATAGGGGGTTGTCATTTTATGGTTTACTCCAAATTTTTTTCATTAATACTTCAAAACTTCTATTATTAAAGTGTGTTCCCCTATCACTAATGATTGCTCTAGGAATGCCAAATCTAGCAAAAATGTTGCTCTTAATAAAATTTATTACTACCTTAGAATCACAAGTCCGTGTGGGAATAGCTTCAATCCATTTGGACACATAATCAATAGCTAACAGAATATACAAATAACCTCTAGAATTAGGGAAGGGTCCCATGAAATCAATACCCCACACGTCAAATACTTCAACTTCAATAATTGGTGTAAGCGGCATCATATTTCTTCTAGTCAATCTTCCCGCTTTTTGACAATCTCTACAATTCTTAACATAGAAGTATGCATCTTTATGCAATGTGGGCCAGAAAAAACCACATTAAAGAACTTTAGTTGCAGTCTTAATAGGGTTAAGATGACCACCAGCAGGTTGGTCATGACAAAAAGATAGCACACTATGAATTTCCATATCTGGGATGCATCTCCTCAAAATCAAATCAGGTCCTAACTTATAAAGATAAGGGTCATCCCAATAAAATTCTTTGACCCTAGCTAAAAATCTCTTAATATCTTGCCTTGACCAATTGATAGGTAGTCGTTTTGTCACAAGATAATTCACAATATCTGCAAACCAAGGGATTAGAGTTATAGCCATCAACTGCTCATCAGGAAATGATTCATCAATGGGTAACTCCCCTTGAGGCGTGACAATACGAGACAAGTGGTCGACAACTACGTTCTTACATCCTTTCTTATCTTTTATCTCAATATCAAATTCTTGCAAGAGAAGAATCCATCTAACTAATCTAGCCTTAACATCTTTTTTAGCTAATAAATATTTAATGGCAGAATGATTAGTGAAAATGATAACCTTAGAGCCTAGCAAATAAGATCTAAACTTCTCAAGAGCAAAAACTATAGCTAAAAATTCTTTCTCTGTAACTGTATAGTTCAATTAGGCTGCATTAAGAGTTTTAGTAGCATAATAGATTACCCTAGGTAATTTATCAATTCTTTGCCCCAACACAGCATCAATTGCATAATCTGATGCATCGCACATCAACTCGAATGGTTGAGACCAATCGGGAGGATACACAATAGGGGCTGAGGTGAGGACTCCCTTAAGCTTATCAAAGGCATCTTGACATTCTCTAAAGAATTCAAACTTATGATCCTTTGATAATAAACTAGTTAAAGGATGGGCAATCTTACTAAAATCCTTAATAAATCGTCTATAAAACCCAGCATAACCCAAAAATGCTCTTATATCCTTAATAGATTTAGGGGGTGGTAGGTTGGCTATCAAGTCTACTTTGGCCTTATCTACTTCCAACCCATTCTTAGAAACAACATGGCCCAACACAATTCCATGTTGCACCATGAAGTGGCATTTCTCCCAATTTAAAACCAAATTTTTCTCTATACATCTTTTTAAAATCAATTCTAAATTCTTAAGACACACATCAAAGGAAGAACCTGACATAGAGAAATCATCCATAAAAATCTCTAAGAAGTTATCAATCATGTCCGAAAAGATTTCAGTCATACACCTTTGAAAAGTTGCAAGAGCATTACACAAACCAAAGGGCATGCGTCGGAATGCAAAAGTACCAAAAGGACATGTGAATGTGGTTTTCTCTTGGTCACAAGGTGTTATAGGAATTTAGTTATATCCAGAATAACCATCTAGGAAACAATAATATTCTTACCCAACTAACTTCTCTAACATTTGATCCATAAAAGGCAAGGGAAAATGGTCTTTCCTAGTGGCGGTATTTAGTTTTCTATAATCAATACACACTCGCCATCCTGTTTGCACTCTAGTAGGGACTAGTTCATGATTGCTATTTTCTACAACTGTAATACCAGATTTCTTTGGGACAACCTGAACAGGGCTAATCCAAGGACTATTAGAAATAGGATAAATGATGTCATGATCTAGCCACTTAATAATTTCTTTTCTAACCACATCTTTTATGTTTGGGTTTAATCTTCTCTGTGGGTCCCTAGAAGGTGTACTATCATTATTCAAATGAATTCTATGTTGACATAAACTAGGGTCAATTCCTTTGATGTCGGCCATGATCCAACCAATGGCCTCCTTATGTTCTTTTAAAATTACCAACAACTTCTCTTCTTGCTCTCTAGAAAGATGGGAAGACAAAATAACTGGCAAGGTGTTCTCTTTTCCCAAATAGCCATACTTAAGGTGATGAGGTAAGGGTTTTAGTTCAAGAGAAGGTGGTTCTACAATAGATGGTTTCTTAATCTCTCCTAAATCTCTTTCTAAAGGCTCTATGTAATTTAATTCAAAAATACTATCATTCTCACCAATGTCATCATCTAAGTCATAGATATGTGCTAGATCAACCTCATATTCTATAGGTGGATAATCTTCATCTACAGATAAACTATAATTTTCCACTCCCTCACCTTCATCCATAATGCTTAATAAGCTCACATTAAAATTTTCATTATCTAAAATTTTAACGTCTGGGTGAGATTTAAAAATATTTAAATCAACCTTAGCATCACCATATGTTATTTGCATAGACCCATCTCTACATCCTATGTATGCATCTGTTGTGGCTAGGAAGGGTCTTCCTAAAATAAGAGGTACATTCTGCTTTCTACCAGGTGAAGGTTGATTTTTTAAGACAATAAAATCTATGGGATAGACAAAATCTTTAATCTTAATCAATATGTTTTCAACAACTCCTAAGGGAGCTCTAAAAGAATGGTCAACTAGTTGAATGAGAACCTTAGTGGGTTGAATACCATTAAGTCATAGGTTCACATAAACACCAGATGACATAACATTTACTCCTACTCCTAAATCTATCAATGCTCTATCAAAATAGTTATCTCCAATTGTACAAGAGATGGTTGGAGTACCTAGATCACTAAACTTCTTAGGCAAGTCTTGACAGAAATAGGCACTAACGGATTTAGCTAAGTACACTTTCATAGGTGTCTTCCTAGCTCGTTTCTTTGTACATAATTCCTTTAAAAACTTGGCATAAGCAGGTATTTGCTCTAGTAATGGAATGTTAATCCTAACCTGTTCAAAGATTTCTCTCATCTTAATATTCTGATCAATATCCTTATGTGGAGTTCTTAATCTATGGGGAAAAGGGGCAGGTTGACTTTCTAAAGGGATACTTACCACGGATAACTTACCTTTACCCTTTTTATCACCCAATAAAATTTCATTTTCAGATTCTTTATTTAGTTGATTGGATGAACCTAAATCATCTATAGGAACACTCATCGGTACAAGAGAAGGAGTTTCCTTTTCAAGAATGCTCACCTCTCTCCCGAACCTTAAAGCAACATAAGTTTCAATTGATTCATCCTCAACCAAGGATGTTGATCTTAAATCTATGTTTTCATAACCATCTATGTCAATGGGGGCACTAGAGGCTTTTGCTAAGTTTAATAAATCCATATAGGTGTTAAGTTCAGCAATTACCTTAGCTAAGTTGACTGAAGATTCAGCATAGGGAATATTTCCTATAGACTTTTCCATTTTAATTTCACAACTATAGCTACTAGTGTCATAAACATCAGCATTATAATTTAAATTTGGCATAGATAGGCTAACATTAGAACTAGAACATGCACCTACATTGCTATTTAGCATATAAAATGGGCAATTAGCATCAACATGATTATTCAATTTGCATTTGGAACATGTAGGTGTCAAATCAAAACTAAATTCATCCATATTATAAATTAAATATTTATCTAGAATGGAAAGCAAATTTTCAACTAAATGAACAAACCGAATGTATTCAATCAAACACAATCTTCAAGTGATTTAAGCAAATCTGCAACATAATAGAGAAATTGATAAACAATTATTTTTTTCTTTTACTTGAAACTTAATTTTTCGTAGATTCATTCAGTGACTATTCTATTATCATGAGTTTCTAAGAAAAATCAAAGACAAAAATTGCCAAAACTGAAGTATTGTCAAAATCATGTGAAACTCAGATAACTCACAATTCATAATCTACAGAACATGTTATTTTAGAAAAATTCTCCAGAAATGTATACAAATCCAAATACAACATATAATACCTTTTTTGAAAGATAAATTACTGTAGTTTCATAGAAAATTTTCAAAAATAATTTTATTCAAACATATAACTATAGTTTCAAATATAAGAGTACATGATAAAACTATTCTACACCAAAAAATTAGATACAGTAACTCATTGAGTTATCTAACTAAACGAGTTCTATGAAGGACCAACTCGTTAAGTTAACGAGTTCTAGATAGAGACAACTCATTGAGTTAGCTAACTCAACGAGTTGTTTAACCCAAAATTAACAACTTACCTCCTTAATTTAGAAAAGTCACATAGAAATTTACATAAATCGAAATGATAAATGTAAATATTTTTTGGAAAGATAATTTCCTCTAGTTTCTGAAAATAATAAATTAAATTTTTAATACTCAAATATATAGATTTTTTTCAAAAAATCATTAGAAGAAAACTGTTCAGAAAACTGTTCAGAAATCTGCAGAATATCCCTGTCTTCTAAGATTTTTATCTTTTAACATACAATTCAGAATTTTATGCATAAGTACTCAAAAGAAATCTCAGAAACCAAGTATTTCAGGAAAAATGTCATAAAAATGAGTTCTAATCTCGTGCACATCAAAAAATTTAAATTTACAGATAGATAGATTCTATCTTAATAATTTGTACACAAAGATTATCTTTACTCCATTAAGCTACTTCTTACCAAATCATAAACTTGAATTAAACATGTAACAAGCAATTCAGATAACAAAGAATTGAACACATAGAACGGCCAATCCATGTATCCATTTCTTTGCAAACAAACAAAGAAAAATAACAATCTCAACAAGAAAACAAATAAAACTAAAACAATTTAAAGGATATTAAATCTTGCAAATCATCTAATAAATCATTTTAAAGCACCAAAACTCCCAGGCAACGGCGCCACAAACTTGTAAACACTTTTATGTGTTGTTAAATTAACGGCAAAAGCGCAAATTTTACATTTATAACTGCAAGCACACAATGCCCATTGTAATAAGCATGTGCAAGTATGGGTTGAATCCACAAGGAGTTTGTCTTAAATAATTTTATTAAAATGATTATCCGATTAAATATCTACATTAAACTAATTCATAATTACTTAATATTAATATACAAATTTCGTAACACAATTAAGGTTTATAATATTACCCCAAAATCCAATTAGTTATGATAAGATATTAAAGAAATCAATGAGTATTAATTCGGAAATCACATAATTTATGCTCAACTTTTAACTCCAATAACTTCCAATTTGAACGTTTAAAAATCCAGAATAAATAACGATTGGAAAAATCCTTGAAATATCTTTCAAATGGCAGTGATTTTGTGGATTAACACAAATTAAAACGCTACCAATATCTTATTTAAGAAAGGGGCACAGACGGTTATGGAAACTTTCCAAAAACGCACCTTCGGTGCAAAAATCAAATCTCTGTCAAATCTTCATGAAATGCTACGAAATAAGCGCACCTTGAAAGTAGATCCATTACACTAACAAGGAAAATTTACATAACTGAATTCCACAAAATACACGACGCAAGCACAGCACAGGCGTCGAGCTCAAAATTAGCACTTGATAGAGACTCAAAACCGCTGATACCTTCACAAAATAAAATCGAAAATCTTCGGAAAACATTCTAAAAAATTCTAAAACTTTGTAAAGTTATTCTAAATTCATTATACTTACAAAATGAAACAAAAAACGGAATTTATAGATGACGAACAAGTAGATACAATTCGAAGAAAAACTACTAACAATCTGGCCATCTAAGAACGGAAAACTACCTTCACAATTCACATCATCACATTCATTCACACTAAACATATAATATGAACGCAATCCTGATATCAATTAACATCAAAACAGTATGTGATCTTTAATATAGAACATTTGAAACAAAGATTTATGCATAGAATTTTGTCCTTCCACATACTCAAACTATACTCATACATATAAAATTGTAAAACATGAAAACTAGTATGAGGATCTCTCCTTTCCATCATACCTTTTAATCCTCCACGTTTCTTCAAGCAATGACTCCCCAAAGTCCTTGAAATCGATGCTCCAAAGGGCTGTCACCACTTGTAGCACGTCCAAGTGAAGCTTCTAAGGTTGCCTTGAAGAAGAGTGGTGCACGTCCTCAAGATCTTGCCTCCAAGACCCACAACTTTGGCTTCCACATCTAAGAATGGTGCTTCTGATGACTCAACCCTGAAGATCTTAACCTTTTGCTCCACTCCAAATCAGTCACACAAGCCTCCCAATCCACCAAGATGAACGCCTAAGGAGATCCTAACATATGGCCGTCTAAATTGAAGAGAAGGTGTCTTCTAGGAGGAGTGGAAGACGCCAAAGCTCACCATTCTTGAAGGGAGCTTGTTCAAGATCAAGGGGAAGATGGGACTTTCCGGATGGAGATGCTGGAATGGTTGGAACCGCCGGCTGCAATGTGTTGGAAGAGGAGGAGATAACCTACAATTGAATGGTCAAACACTTTAAATACTCTAGGCTTTTGTTGCTTGGGCTCCAATATGTTACATCCAATGGCCCACGTTTTTTCCTCTTTAATCCACCTTGATTTCATGATTTATTGACCTATAAAACTCAAAACCAAGTTGGATGCACATATACATTGAATATAAATCATATGATGCAAATATAGTATACATGCATGCATGAGTTGTCATATATGGAAAGTTGCCAAATTAGGAAGGTTTTGGTCTACAACTTTTTTCACATGTACATACATAAATTACTTAAAGTTCTTTAGTTTAACATCATATTTAAGTGATTTGGCAATCATACAATGTATATAAAGTCATACATTGAAGAATTATAAGAATTATGTCTAATACAAGGACTATTGACTAGGTGTTTAATTGATAAAGGATAAATTTGTACATTATCAACTATTTAATCCCTAATTCACGTATATGTCTAAAAATATGATTTTCATGTAATCCTTTATAAGAACATATATAATGATGACTTATAATCCTTAACATGCATGAATTAACATATATAAAATGCACAAATTGATACTTTACAAAGGGTCAGAACATCCATCGTCCTCCCCTATTTGATGGTATTAATTATAATTACTAGAAAAACAGGATGGAATGTTTCCTCAGAAGATCAGATGTGAGTTTATGGAAAATGGTAGTTCTAGGAACACCTATTCCACCTAGTCATGAGGATGACTGGACTGAGGAGGATGAGAGAATCATCAAAATGGATGCTCGAAGGCTGAATATTATTTACTGTGCCTTACTACTGAACAATATAATAAAGTTTCAGCTTGTAAATCTGCTCACGAGGCTTGGAACACTCTTCAAATAATCTTTGAAGGAACCAACCAAGTGAAAGACACTAAAATAAGCATTTTACTCAGAAAGCTTGAATTATTTAAAATGCTTGATGATGAAACTATCACTGATATGTTTTCAAGATTCATTGAGATTATTAATGGCTTAAGAGGTTTGGGAAAGGAATTTTGATAATGCAAAACCTATGTGAGGAAACATATTGTATTTCACAGTTAAGTCAGTGCAGCATTAGATCAAAAGGCAAATAGAACAAATTCCATGTAGACGAACAGATGGAGAAGGTTCCAGATGATACTGCCTTAAAGTTACAGGAAAATCGAATAGTTGCAGGTCCAAAGAGTAAAACAGCAACAAGTCCATCAGACAGTTAGAAGGATAACTATCCGATTTTACAAAGCTTTCGAAGAGTTATTTAATCAGACAATTAAGTTGATTGAATGATCGGATAGTTAAGGAGTTAACTATCCGGAAGCTTAAAGGACCTTTTTAGAGAGTTACAAGTACAACTATCTAAAAGTTAAGTCATTCAACAAATCACGTGCAGAAATACAGAACAGAAGCTTAAAGGACTTATCGGAGAGTTAGATAACTATCCGAGTTTTCTTTTTGAAGAGTTAGATAACTATTTGAGTTTTTCAATAAGTTACAGGTATAACTTTCCAGAACTTAAGTCATCCTATTACGCACGTGCAGAATAGAGAAGTCGGCAGTCAAATGCTTAAAGGAAAAATCGGAGAGTTAGATAACTATCCGAAATCTCAAAGAGAGTTTCGGTGAGTTACAGGGATAACCATCCGAAACTTAAGTCATTGAATTTCCCACGTGTAGAATTCTAGAAAGAAGCTCAAATATGTTTTCGAAGAGTTAGAAAGATAACTATCCAAAATCCTGAAGCGTTTCGGTGAGTTACAAGGATAACCATCCGAAACTTAAGTCAGCCTTTTATGCACATGCTGAATTGAATCAATCGAAAAGTTAACAAAGGGTTACTGTAGCCAACTATCCAACAGTTATATAACTATTCGGTAAGTTACAGTTATAATCATCTAATTGAATGTCAGCTCACAGTAAATATTCTGGAATACTACCTGGTAGAAAGTTTAAGTGATCTTTCGGTGAGTTACAGATATTCTTCGAAGAGTTACACAACTAACTATCCGAAAGGTTAAGAAAATCAAAAGGACATCTTGAAATAACTTTCTAAACGGTAACTTACCGTATTTGGGACTGAAGTCTAATCAAGTACAGTAGAATACATCCATTGGAAGAAAATATAATTGTTACACATGTTTGGTATATATACAAGATACAAACAACGGATGTAGAAAGTGCTTTGCTCATACATATACTTACACCAAGCTCAACAGAAGAAAAGCTTTAGATATCAAATCATCTTCAACACTTACAGACCAAATTTCAAAAGCTCATCAAGCATTCAACTCTGTTGTTCATAAGATAGTGTTTACTAAAGTACACGGATTAAAACTTCAGAGAGGATTGATTGAAGCTTCGACAAGGAAGCTCAAGTGAATGGTTAGTTGGTTTTTGCTTAAACCTTAAAGCAAGTGATTGTAAGTTTACAAGTGTATAAGTGTTGAGACACTTAGTGAAGCCCAAGTGACCCTTGGAGGTGGACTAGCCGAGTTGGTGAACCACCTAAAATTCTCTTGTGTTTCTTACCTTTATTTCCTTTGTGCATGATACTTTTATCTAATTATTACTTGTGCAAACTGATTAATCAAATTAGTTAGTAAAGTGAAAAATAGGCTTAAATTCACATTGTTCTCCATTCACCCCCCCTTTGGTGAAGCCATTCGTTCCTAACATTTCAGAGACTTACAACCGTAACTATCCGAAACTTAAACTATTTTCGGTGAGTTAGCATTTAACCTTCCGAAAGAAAGGATAAGTTGTTTCGATGAGTTAGCTATAGTACTTGTCACGTGAATTGGCACATGAGGAACTCGTTAAGTTAGAAACGTTAAGTTAATATTTACTTGTGTTACTCGTTTAGTTAACATTAAAGTAATGACTTCTTATTACACTAATGAAAATTTTTGGACGAGAAAGTTTATTTTGCAGGAAATTTTTCAGAGATCCAAGACCGATGATTAAAGAAAATTTGAAATGTAAACGTGGGTCAGAACATGTGTGTTTCAATGAAGGAAAAAGAAAAGATGTGGAGAAGTGGAAAACTAGTAGTGATTAAACGTGGAGGGTATGCATGAAATGAAGATATAGTATAAAAGGCATAGAGTTCTTGTTGATCAAACCATCCTTGCACACAAAACGAAAAATCTTTTCAAGGATCAAACTATCCCTACACACCAAAAGAAAAAACTTTTCAGGGATCAAAAACACCACTTCAGGGAAAAACTCTCAGGTAGAAGAAAGTTCAGTGAAGCATAAAAAGTTAAGATTTTCATCACTAAAGATTTGAAGTATCAGAAGAAAACAAATTCAATGAAGCATAAAAAGACAAGATATTCGTCACTGAAAAATTGCTGAAGAAAAAAGAAGAAGAAGAAGAAGAAATATCTTAAACAGGGAGAAATGTTTTAAATTACACAAATTAGTTTTCTCTATTTGTAGTTATGAAATTGTATAGATGAAACATGGTATCGATATATAATTGCATCTACAATTTCTGAGGAGAATTAAATTGTATATTGTAATTAAAACCTTGAATAAATATGATTTTATGAAAACAGTGTCTTCACTTGTTTTTGAGTTTTAAAGTTACAATTATATTCAAAAATATTGAAAAACACAATTCACCCCCCTCTTGCGTAGCCATACAATCCTACAAGTGGTATCAGAGCTTTGTTAATAATCTTTGATATAAAATCGATACCAACTTATTTAATATCATTGCTTATTCTACCTTCCTTGTTTTTAAACAGAAATTAATATTTGAGTATACGTTTAACTTTCTTGATTTAAGGCTCAAGTCGTTTTAAAGTTTTTAGACTGTTTAAAATCAAATAGGTTGAAAACTCTAAAGTAAGATGGCTACTGGAAATGGTAATTTTTCTTTATATGAAAGCCAAAATCTTAATCGTCCTCCTTTATTTGATGGAATATATTTTGAATATTGAAAATATGGGATGACTGTTTTTCTTCAAAGTATAGATCATAAGTTGTGGTTCATGATTTCTAAACCATATACTCTGTTATCTACCCTTTATAATTCTTAGACAATTACTGAAAAAGAAAATGAAACTCTAAATGCTAAGGGATTAAATATTTTATTTTGTGCATTGAGTTATGAACAGTTCAATAAAGTGTCGGCATATAAATCTTCTTATGAGGTGTGGTATGCATTAGAAGTTTCACATGAAGGTACTTCTCAACTTAAAGAGGCTAAAATAAACATGTTGATTCATAAGTATGAACTATTTAAGATGCATGAAGATGAAAGTAGTTCTGAGATGTTTTCCAAATTTCTTGATATCATAAACTCTTTAAAATGCTTAGGAAAGAATTTTGAACAGAAGGATTTGGTGAGGAAAATTCTCAGATCCCTAAGTTCTAAATGGTCTCAGAAAGTAACATCAATTGAGGAATCACGAGATTTAAATGTTTATACCAACAAGAAACTTATAGGAAACTTAACAGCTTATGAAGTTCAATTAAATGAATCACTGAGTCACAACAAACTAAAAATGAAGAAAGAAAGAGCCTTTGAAATTAATTCAGATTCTGATATATCTACTGATTCTGACGAGGATTTGATTTTGCTGACTAGGAAATTCAAAAAAGCATGGAAAGCTAGGAAACAGCAAAGGAACATGTTGAGTATTTTTATTTTGATGATGTATGCTGAATGAAAATAATCATATTTTCTCAATTACTATTGCTTGTGAAAAGAAATTAAAATCATCAATTAATATAGAAAAAGCTTACTGATATAAATACTTGTCTGTATTGGATCTGAAGTTAATAACTAGTCGTTTCGTTGCATTAATTTCTCATTTAGCTAAACGTTAAGTTAACGTGTGTTTTTATTGAAAAGCATGATATGTTTTAATGTTATATCTTCTGTATCATGAACAGTGCACGGTTAGACAACTCGTTAAGTAAGAGTTTTGTTTGTATAGAGGTCACGTGAGAACTCGTTAAGTTAGAGGCTTAAAGGTTAAAATAGGTCACGTGATAACTTGTTAAGTTAGTGAGTAAAAGAAGAGACGAACTCGTTAAGTTAGTGTTATACACGTGGTGAAATTATAAGTTACGAATGTTGTATTGTATCACGTGAGGTGCACATGTTTAACTCGTTAAGTTAACATAACTAGACGCGTTGAGTTGCTATATTGAACACTAAGGCAACGCGTTAGGTTAGCGTTATAAACTTAAGTTGTTATTTTTGCACGTGGTAAAATTCTTATTATAAAAACATTTGTTTTTTACTGGTTCGTTGAGTTATCATAACACAACGGAGAAGGTTCGTTGAGTTATCATAACACCACGAACATAGTTTGTTGAGTTAGCTACAGTACTTGTCACGTGAAATGGCACATGAGGAACTCGTTAAGTTATATATATACTTATGTTACTCGTTTAGTTAACATTAAAGTAACGACTTCTTATTACACTGATGAAAAACTTTTGGACGAGAAAGTTTATTTTGCAGGAAATTTCTCAGAGATCCAGGACTAATGATTAAAGAAAATTCGAAATATAAACGTGGGTTAGAACGTGTGTGTTTCGATGAAGGAAAAAGAAAAGACGTGGAGAAGTGGAAAACTAGTGGTGGTTAAACGTGAAGGATATGCATGAAATGAAGATACAGTATAAAAGGCATAGAATTCTCGTTGATCAATTTATCCTTGCACATAAAATGAAAAATCTTTTCAAGGATCAAACCATCCTTGCACACCAAAAGAAAAATCTTTTTCAGGGATCAAAAACACCTTCTCGGGGAAAATCTCTCAAGTGGAAGAAAGTTCAGTGAAGCATAAAAAGGTAAGATTTTCGTCACTGAAGATTTGAAGTATCAGAAGAAAGCAAATTCGGTGAAGCATGAAAAGACAAGATATTCGTCACTAAAGAATTGCTGAAGAAGAAAAAGAAGAAGAAGAAAGATCTCAAATAGGGAGAAAAGTATTAAATTCCGTAAATTAGTTTTTTCTGTTTGTAGTTATGAAATTGTTTAGATGATACATGGTATCGAAATATAATTGCATCTACAATTTCTAAGGAGAATTGAATTGTATATTGTAATTGAAACCTTGAATAAAAATGATTTTATGAAAACAATGTCTCGACTTGTTTTTGAGTTTTAAAGTTTCAATTATATTTCAGAAAATATTAAAAATACACAATTCACCCCCCTCTTGTGTAGCCATACGATCCTACAAGTGGTATCAGAGCTTTGTTAATAATCTTTGATATAAAATCAATACCAACTTATTTAATATCATTGCTTATTCTACCTTCCTTGTTTTTAAACAGAAATTAATATCTGAGCATACGTTTAACTCTATTGATTTAAGGCTCAAGTTGTTTTAAAGTTTTTAGACTGTTTAAAATCAAATAGGTTGAAAAATCTAAGGTAAAATGGCTACTGGAAATGGTAATTTTTCTTTATATGAAATCCAAAATCTTAATCGTCCTCCTTTATTTGATGGAATACATTTTGAATATTGGAAATATAGGATGACTGTTTTTCTTCAAAGTATAGATCATAAGTTGTGGTTCATGATTTCTAAACCATATACTCTGTTAACTACTCCTTATAATACTTGGACAATTACTCAAAAAGAAAATAAAACTCTGAATGCTAAGGGCTTAAATATTTTATTTTGTGCATTGAGTTATCAACAGTTCAGTAAAGTGTCGGCATATAAATCTGCTTATGAGGTGTGGCATGCATTAGAAGTTTCACATGAAGGTACTTCTCAACTTAAAGAGACAAAAATAAACATGTCGATTCATAAGTATGAACTCTTTAAGATGCATGAAGACGAAAATATTTCTGAGATGTTTTCCAGATTTCTTGATATCATAAACTCTTTAAAATGTTTAGGAAAGAATTTTGAACAGAAGGATTTGGTGAGGAAAATTCTCAGATCCCTAAGTTCTAAATGGTCTCAGAAAGTAACATCAATTGAGGAATCACGAGATTTAAATGTTTATTCTATGAATGAACTTATAGGAAATTTAACAGCTTAAGAAGTTCAATTAAATGAATCACTGAGTCACAACAAACTAAAAATGAAGAAAGAAATAGCCTTTGAAATTAATTCAGATTCTGATATATCTATTGATTCTGACGAGGATTTGATTTTGCTGACTAGGAAATTCAAGAAAGCATGGAAAGCTAGGAAACATCAAAGGAACAAAAATGATAAACCCTCAACGTCAAAATCATTGAATGACAAGAATTTTTCATCTAGAAAGTATGTATGTTACAACTGTAAGAAACCTAGACATCTTTCTTCAGATTGTCCTATGAGGAAAAATGAAAAGCAAAGTAGGACAAATCAGAAGAAGACGGCTCAGAAAACTCAGAAAAAGTTTTACAAGAAAAAGGCTTTGAAGGTCACTTGGGATGACACGTCTGAAGAGTCTGAATTTGAGGAATCAACATCAAAATCTTCACATTCAAAAGGAGAACAAGAGTTAGAAGACGTTGCTCATTTGTGCTTCATGGCAGATGAGTTTGAGGTAATATCTGATCCTGAAAGTCATTCAGATTTCAACTTTGATGAATTATTATGTGCTTATCATGCATTATTACAAAAACTTAAAGTATGTAAACTGGAAAATAAGAATATTAGAAAATCTTCATCCATTATGGAAGAAGAAAATTGTTTCCTGTCTACTACTTTAGAAAAGTTTAAATGTGATAATGAAAATCATGCTAGAGATTTGCAAAAATTTAGATTTAATGAATGTATCTTGCATGAACAAATACAGAATATAAATGCTGAAAAATTAAAGATAGAATCTGAAAATGAAATGTCGAGAAAGAATATAAATGAACTTGAATTACAGATAGAAAAATTAAAACTGAGAGAGAAAGATTTAAATTCGACCTTTGAGAAATGGAATTTAAGTCAAACTAAGTTAGACAAACTAACTAATACCCCTACCGTGTCTTATAAATTTAGCTTAGGATTTGATTATCCTGAATATCCTGAATCTCAAGCCAATAAAGGATTTATTAGTTGCAGTTCAAGTAAATCTAAGACTAAAATTCCTTTTATTATGAAACAAGGTAATAAATATGTAGAAGTAGGTACTTCAAGGGATGAATCATGTAGTAATAATATAAATCAATGTGATTTGTCAAATTGTACTTCTAACATGACTATAAATGTTTCTAAAAATCTTGTTTCTTGTTTTGGAAATTTAGTTTCTAATGTTTCTAAAATTTTAGACAATTATAGTAAACTGAAAATTAAGAAACCTGAGCATGTAATTCAATACATTGGTATTAGACCAATTACTCATTCTGCATGTGATAAAACAAAAAACTCTTGTGTAGAAAAAGATTTTGTATGTACGAAAAGTGTTAATACAAGTACAAAATCTTGGTATGAACTTATAGAAATGTATAAGCATGACCAAAATAAATTAACATCTGATAAATATATGTTTGGTCTTAATTATACTACATCTGAAAACAAAAAGAATGATTGCAAAAGCAATAATGCTATATGTGAGTATGAAGCTAATGACAAATCAATAGTACTTACAACTAATAAGAATATAAATGATAATGTTAAACTATTTTTAAACAAAAAGAAGAAATATGCGTTTAATGAACTTGGTCCTCAACAACATTGGGTACCAAGAAAAAAATTTTCTTAATTTGTGTTGCACGAGGAAACAACATCAAAATGGATCTTGGACAGTGGAGCGTCAAGTCACATGACCGGACAGAAAAGTCTATTACAAAATTTTACAAATACCATGAAAGGAAGTGTAACATTTGGAAACAAAAGCAAAGATAAAATCATAGGTATGGGCAATGTTCAAATAACTCCTACTTGTGTTATTTCGAATATACTATATGTAGAAAACCTAGGATTTAATTTGCTGAGTGTCATAAAACTAACTGAAAATGGATATTATGTAGTATTTGAAGATAATGTATGCAAAATAATTGATAAAAATACAGATGAAATTAAGTTTATTGCTAAAAGAAAAGGTTCTGTATGTATTTTATCTTTACCTTCTGGTGCAGTTGATTTAAATTCATGTTTGCTAGCTGAAACTAGTGATGCATATCTATGGCATTGAAGGAATGGGCATATAAATATGAGACTGTTACATAAACTATCTAGAAAACATTTAGTGAGAGGTTTACCAAAGATTAAATACTCAAAGAAATTTATGTGTGATGCATGTGAGTTAGGTAAACTTCACAAAAACTCTTTTAAATCCAAAACTGATATTTCAAGCAAGAGAGTCTTAGAACTTATACATATGGATCTATTTGGACCAACAAGAATCAAGAGTCTTGGTGGTAAACGGTATGTATTTGTTTTAGTAGATGACTTCTCTAGATACACTTGGGTATATTTTCTAGCATCTAAGACAGAAGTTTTTGAAAAATTTAAAATGTTTTGCAATTTTGTTCAAAATGAGCAAAGGGTCTCTATTCAAAAACTTAGGTGTGATCATGGAACTAAATTTGATAATGATCAAATGGATAACTATTGTAATGAGCATGGCATTGATCACAGATTTTCTTTTCCAAGAGCACCATGTCAAAATGGTGTTGTTGAGAGAAAGAATAGATCACTTCAAGAAATGGCCAGAACTATGTTGAATGAACATAAGTTACCTCAAAATCTTTGGGCTGAAGCAGTAAATATAGCTTGTTATGTTATTAACAAAAGTCATTTAAGACCTCATGTTAATAAAACTCCTTTTGAAATTATGTTTAATAGGGTTCCAAAAATTTCCTATATGAAACCATTTGGCTGCAAGTGTTTTATTCTTAATACTAAGGATAAAAGGGATAAATTTCAAGCCAAATCGGATGAAGGAATTTTTGTAGGTTACTCTACTAGAAGTAAAGCCTATAGAGTATATAACAAGACTTCTAGGACTATTGAAGAAACCCTCCATGTAAGCTTCAATGAAAATTCTCTTAGAGAATCTCAATCTGAAGCTGATAATGATGACTTGATCAATTTTCCAAATGAGTTAGAGATCAATAGAGAGATTGATGATTTATCTGAGAAAATCAAAAATATGAACTTAGATGATCAAACTAATGATGAAAGTGATGGACTTTCAGATGTTGATGAGAATATTGAGGAAAATCAGAGAAATTGGTGTTATTCTTCATCACATCCCATTACTCAAGTCATTGGTAATATTAATGAGGCAAAGTAGGACAAATCAGAAGAAGACAGCTTAGAGAACTCAGAAAAAGATTTACAAGAAAAAGGCTTTGAAGGTCACTTGGGATGACACATCTGAAGAGTCTGAATCTAAGGAATTATCATCAAAATCTTCACATTCAGAAGGAGAACAAGAGTTAGAAGACGTTGCTCATGTGTGCTTCATGGCAGATGAGTCTAAGGTAATATCTAATCCTAAAAGTCATCCAGATTTTAACTTTGATGAATTATTATATGCTTACATGCATTATTACAAAAACTTAAAGTTTGTAAACTGGAAAATAAGAATATTAGAAACTCTTTATCCATTGTGGAAGAAGAAAATTGTTTCATGTCTACTACTTTAGAAAAGTTTAAATGTGATAATGAAAATCATGCTAGAGATTTGCATAAATTTAGATTTAATGAATGTGTCTTGCATGAACAAATACAGAATACAAATGCTGAAAAATTAAAGATAGAATTTGAAAATGAAATGCTGAGAAACAATATAAATGAACTTGAATTAGAGATAGATAAATTAAAACTAAGAGAGCTAGATTTAAATTCTACCATTGAGAAATGGAATTTAAGTCAAACTAAGTTAGACAAACTAAGTAGTACCCCTATGGTGTCATATAAATTTGGCTTAGAATTTGATTATCCTAAATATCCTGAATCTCAAGCCAATAAAGGATTTGTTAGTTGCAGTTCAAGTAAATCTAAGACTAAAATTCCCTTTATCGTGAAACAAGGTAATAAATATGTAGAAGTAGGTACTCCAAGGGATGAATCATGTAGTAATAATATAAATCAATGTGATTTGTCAAAATGTACTTCTAACATAATTATAAATGCTTCTAAAAATCTTGTTTCTTGTTCTGGAAATTCAATTATTAATGTTTCTAAAATTTCAGACAATTGTAGTAAATTGGAAATTCAGAAACCCGAGCATGTAATTCAAAACACTAGTATTAGACCAATTACTCATTCTGCATGTTCTTTATCTAAAAATTTATATGCAAAAAAAGAAATTGTATGTATTGAAAATTTAAATAAAAGTACAAAATATTGGTATGAAATTACTTAAATGTATGAGCATGACCAAAATAAATTAACATCTTATAAAAATCAGTTTGGTCTTGATTATACTACACTTGAAAACAAAAAGAATGATTATAAGAGTAATAATGCTATAAGTAAGTATGATGCAAATGATAAGTCTATAGTACTTACAACTAATAAGAATGTAAATGATAATGTTAAACTATTTTTAAACAAAAAGAAGAAATATGCATTTAATGAACTTGGTCCTCAACAACATTGGGTACCAAGAAAAAGTTTTTCTTAATTTGTTTTGTAGGAAGAAACAACATCAAAATGGATCTTGGATAGTGGAGTGTCAAGTTACATGTCTAGACAGAAAAGTCTACTACAAAATTTTACAAATACCATGAATGGAAGTGTAACATTTGGAAACAAAAGCAAAGATAAAATCATAGGTATGGGTAATGTTCAAATAACTTTGACTTGTGTTATTTCGAATGTACTATATGTAGAAAACCTAGGATTTAATTTGCTAAGTGTTATAAAACTAAATTAAAATGGATATTATGTAGTGTTTAAAGATAATGTATGTAACATTATTGATAAAAATACAGATGAAATTAAGTTTATTACTAAAAGAAAAGGTTCTGTATGTATTTTATCTTTACCTTCTGGTGTAGTTGATTTAAATTCATGTTTGCTAGCTGAAACTAGTGATGCATATCTGTGGCATAGAAGGATTGGGCATATAAACATGAAACTGCTACATAAACTATCTAGAAAACATTTAGTGAGAGGTTTACCAAAGATTAAATACTCAAAGGACTTTATGTGTGATGCATGTGAGTTAGGTAAACTTCATAAAAACTCTTTTAAATCCAAAACTGATATTTCAAGCAAGAGAGTCTTAGAACTTATACATATGGATCTATTTAGACCAACAAGAATCATGAGTCTTAGTGGTAAACGGTATGTATTTGTTTTAGTAGATGACTTCTCTAGAGACACTTGGGTTTTTTTTCTAGCATCTAAGAGAGAAGTTTTTGAAAAATTTAAAATGTTTTGCAATTTTGTTCAAAATGAACAAAGTGTCTCTATTCAAAAACATAGGAGTGATCACGGTACTAAATTTGATAATGATTAAATGGACAATTATTGTATAGATCATGGCATTGATCATAGTTTTTCTTTTCCAAGAGCACCGTCTCAAAATGGTGTTGTTGAGAGAAAAAATAGATCACTTCAGGAAATGGCCAGAACTATGTTGAATGAACATAAGTTACCTCAAAATCTTTGGGCTAAAGCAGTGAATACAGCTTGTTATGTTATTAACATAAGTCACTTAAGACCTCATGTTAATAAAACTTCTTATGAAATTATGTTTAATAGGGTTCCAAAAATTTCCTATATGAAGCCATTTGGCTGCAAGTGTTTTATTCTTAATACTAAGGATAAAAGAGATAAATTTCAAGCCAAAGCGGATGAAGGAATTTTTGTAGGTTACTCGACTAGAAGTAAAGCCTATAGAGTATATAACAAGACTTCTAGAACTATTGAAGAAACCCTCCATGTAAGCTTCAATGAAAATTCTTTTAGAGAATCTCAATCTAAAGCTAATAATGATGATATGATCAATCTCCCAAAAGAGTTAAAGATCAATAGAGAGATTGAAGATTTATCTGAGAAAATCAAAAATATGAACTTAAATAATCAAACTAATGATGAAAGTGATGGACCTTTAGATGTTGATGAGAATATTGAGGAAAATCAGAGAAATTAGCGTTATTCTTCATCACATCCTATTACTCAAGTCATTGGTAATATTAATGAGGGAGTAAAAACTAGAGCTTCAGTAAATTTAAATAGTATGTATATGTTTGTTTCTATGGTGGAACCAAAGAATATAGAAGAAGCATTATCTTATGAAAATTGGATAGTGGCAATGCAAGAAGAACTAAATCAATTCATCAGAAATGATGTTTGGGAATTAATCTCTCCACCAGAAAATCAATCCATAATAGGTACAAAGTGGATCTTTAAAAACAAAACTAACGAAACTAGTCAAGTTATTAGGAACAAAGTTAGATTAGTTGCACAAGGATATACATAGGAAGAAGGACTAGATTATGATGAAACATTTGCTCCTATGGCTATGTTAGAAAGTATTAGAATATTATTGGCCTATGCTTGTTATATGGATTTTAAATTATTTCAAATGGATGTAAAGAGTGTATTTCTAAATGGTTTAATTAATGAAGAAGTCTATGTAAAAAAACCACCTAGATTTGAAGATATTAAAAATCCTGACTTTGTGTATAAATTGAAGAAAGCCTTATATGGTTTGAAGCAAGCACCTAGATCATGCTTTGAAAGATTATCTACTTTTTTAATAGAAAAAGGCTATATCATGGGAAAAGTGGATCATACTCTATTTATCAAGAGAGAAGGTAAAGATCAGATTATTGTTGAAATATACATGGATGATATAATCTTTGGAGCAACCTCTGATAAGCTAATAAAAATATTCTCTAAAGAAATGACTAATCAGTTTGAAATGAGTATGATAGGAGAACTTTCATATTTTCTAGGACTTCAAATTAAGCAAATGGATAAAGGTATATTTTTAAATTAGGAAAAATATGTAGATGAAATGCTTAAGAAATTTAATTTTAATGATACAAGGATTCGAGGAACTCCTATGAGTACTTCTTTAAAGTTAGATATTGATGACATAGGAAAATCAATAGATCAAAGAAAATACAGAAGTATGATTGGTTCTTTACTTTATTTGACTGCTAGTAGACCTGATATTATGTTTGCTGTGTGTATTTGTGCTAGATTTCAATCTAATCCTAAAGAATCACACTCAATTGCAGTTAAAAGAATATTTAGATATATACAAGGAACTAAAAATTTCAGACTGTATTATTCTAAGAATAGTTCAATAGATCTTATAGGATATACTGATGCTGATTATGTAGGATCTAAATCTGATAGAAAGAGTACTAGTGGTACATGTCAATTATTGGGAAATAATTTGGTGTCATGGTTTAGTAAAAAGCAAAACTATGTAGCACTTTCTACTACAGAAGCTGAATATGTTGTTGTTGTACTCAGATTTGGTGGATAAGACAAACTTTAGAAGATTTTGGATTATCTTATGATACAATTGAGATTTATTGTGACAGTAGTTTTGCAATAAATCATTCCAAAAATCCTATATTACATTCAAGAGCAAAGCATATAGAGGTTAGACATCATTTTCTAAGAGATAACGTAATTAAAGGAAAAATTAAATTAGAATTTGTGTCTAGTAAAAATCAATTAGCTGATATATTTACAAAACCTCTAGACAAAAATACATTATGCAACATTAGATTAAATTTGGGTATTTGTAGGCTATGTGATGTGTAAAATGCTTAAACTCCACATAAAAAGATAAATAGTATTAATGATGTTGTTCACCTCATAGATATTATATACTTATCATAAATATCTAAAGTAATATCTAAACAGCTGCTTAAGATACTATGTATTTATTGTAAAATCATAGTAATATCTTATTGATTTTAAGTAGTTTATCAATTTTAATGGTTTTTACGATTTTAAGTGGAAGTGTAAATGAAAAACATTAAATACTTCTGACATTCTGAAAATTTTTTTAAGTGTTTTCTTTGAATCAAGGAAAGTGCATATGATCATGCATAAATTTGACTTAATTGATTAAACTTATAGAATAAGTTATATGTAACTCATCTTAAACTATTAATCAAAAGTATAAGCTTATTAAAACTGATTCATATTCTTAGTAAAATCATAAAAGTAAAAATTGTATGAGATTTGTGTTTTATTGCATTTGTATTAATGGAATACATATATACTATGCTTAAAATGAAAAGTGCTTACAAAGTGAAAATCTTTGAGAGTTTATTGATCAGTTTGATCACGAGCCTTTTGTACTTGAGTAGATAGGTATGTAAGGATTGTTGCCCTGAAAAAGAATTCTTTAAATCTAGCAACCTAAGGTCCTGATCAGATCTAAGATTGTTGACTGAAAGCTCATTACACGGGTACATTAGAAAGCTCTTGTATGATTCAAGCTTTTCAAACTAACTTTTAAAGAAAATTATCGATATTTACTGTTTTGAAAAGAAAAAGTTGTTTCATTAATTACAGATATCTTTAAATCGCATATAGTTTCTACCAATATGACTACTGATTTATTGAATCAACATTAGTACTTTTGAAAACGTTTATTTGAGATACATTCTTTTATTCTCCTTGAATTAATCATATAGAGTTCAAAGTTGTGTTTTGATTCATATACAGTAGGAATTGATTCCGGAAATCATTTTTGATGAAGTCAGAATAACGGAAGTTTCTTTAAAGAAAATTTAAAAGTATAATTATACTTAACATCTATTGTTATACAAGTATATTTTGTATGTTATTGAATATATAAGAAGTATATTTGTAGGGGGAGGATTAACAATGTCCAAAAATAGATTAATATAATTCAGAATACAAATCTTAGTTAATCTGAATTAATGTCATCTTAAAATCTTAATAAAATAATTTAAAAAGACAAACAAACTATTTTAGATTCAAAGGACAGGAATGTTAGAATAGTTTACAATGTTCTCAAGAAAAAAATAAGGTATAGCTATTGTGATGTGTTCGAAACGCTCCAATTGGAAGCATCCGAAAATTGTTTTAAGTGTACTAACTAGACGTTATGTTAGATAAGGTAACGTGTAAAAATGCCTCTAGACAGCGTTTTACTCATTAGGTTAGTTAACTCAACGAGTTATACTTGAATATTTCGGGTACCTTGATTGAATAAACTTTATTCAATATTTATTTAATATCTAAACCCGACTTCTCTTCACGTTGAGTTATTCGCCTAAAACCTTATTTAAACACTTATTACACAGGCACTTAGGTTATTCATAAACTTTGTCAAGAAACTATTTCCCGCTTATTGCTGTTACAACCTGTGACGATGGTCTCCAAGTTCTACAAAGGTCGTGGCAGAGGAAAAGGCAAAAGCAGAGGAGATGCAAAAGGAAAAGAAATAAAAAATGATGAAGTTCCATGCACTTGGTTCAAGAAAATATTTCGAGTGGACAAAAGGTTAGTAGAAACTTATAGAGATTACTTCTTTTCTGAAGAAATACTAGATGAAGTTAGACAAGAACTTCAACATACTGATGCAAATTTTACCTACATGGGAATTCAAAGTAAATATGATAGAGAATACCGTATGAAATGTGCTGAGATTGCATTTTTGGAACAGTATGCAAAATATTTGGAAAAAGGTGTAGGTTCATCAATTAGAATTCCTCAAACTCCTATTAGTGGTACAAGACTACAACCATTTGAGGAAGAGCATGAATCAGCTATCCTTACTCCTTTATATTCAAAACAATTAGAATCAAATATTGTTACTGATAAAAGAAAAGTTGAAAGTCTTCGAAAGGCTATAGGAATAGAAAGTGCCTTTGAAGAACTAAAGTAGAAAACTTTTATGGAGCAATTTGAAAAGAAAACAGCAATACTTGAAGAGGAGAAACATAAATGTTATAGTAGAAGGAAAGTCAGAAAAATTATGTCTGAGGAAACAAAGTCTATTGAAAAAGGAAAATTAGATGAAAATTTATTTCCAAAGGACAATGTATGTCTAGACATTGTACCTTATTGTGCATCTGATAAACTCATCAGTTCCGAACATACTGAAACTAATGAAGATAATGAGACTTTATTTTCCCTTACTAGAAAGCTTGAGAAGAAATACAAGTCAAATATGAGCTCAAGTTTTTCTATTAGTACAAGTCCTGATGATGTAGAAATTGAAAAATCAAAGCATCAAGCACCTAACATTGAACAAGTTATTGTAGATATAATTGAAAATGTTGAGGTAGTAACTAGTTCATAGGCTAAATTGTCTGAAATAGTAAATATTGAAAATGTTAAGACTTTAGAAGAGCTAAAAGTTAACCAGCCTTCTTTAGAATCTATAGAAGCAGAGTTAGAGAATTCACAACATGTCTTAATGGAAATATCTATTAAACAAAATGAACAATTTCAAACAGATACACCAGCTATAGAATTTGTGGAAAAATTGAACTCTAAAGATTCTATAGAGACTGAATAGATGAATATTGAGCATATTGAAAATGTTCCTTACACTGTTGAAGCTGAAGAATCAAGCTTACCTAAGCAGCTTCAAGATAATATTTTGATAGAGGAACAAAATGACATTCATTTTACAGAAGAGATTCCTGAAGATGAAATAAATTCAGAATCATAGCTTCAGGTATCACCTTCTTTGTGTACAGTATTACAAATTCAAGGTAATTCAATTCATTTTAGATCTAAAGAAGCATTGCAAAAATACAATAATTTGATTACATGTCAAATTCTGCATGCTTGTTGTTGAGCTATATTTTTAGCTCAAGCTTTGCTGCAAGTACACAGTTCCTTTGGTGTACATGGCAAATACAGGTCATTCTTCCACAAGGATTGTGTTTATGACTTAATCAATTATTACTCAACTTGTTCTTAAATCCCTTAGCTATACTTTGGTAAATTAATGACATGTGAATGTATAATAATCAAAATTAACACAAGCTCACAAATCATGTAGTTTCAAGGCAATGTGTAGTGGAAAATGGTGATGTGAATCAATTTCTTTACTTGTAAATCTATCAACCCATTCAATTATAACATGCACACAAATTCCATGTGATTTCAAAAGTTATATCAATGCATCAATATTGAGGAAAGAAAAATAAAATACGAAGATTCAATAGGCTATGCTACTCTATTCTAGTTTATACTAAATGCATGCAACTATGCTATTTGCTAATCTAACTAAACTATACTATAGTACTTGCATTAGAAATTCTTTTTGGAGATTGATTTGGACAAAATATGATCAATATAAGATATAACAAATTCAGCTAACTACTGAAATTAAAATTAACAACTAAGGTAAATGAGAGGTTCTTCATTAAGAAGAAATTCAACACAATATACTTCCAAGTTCTTATACTCCTCTTCTTCTCCTTGAATCAACACTTCACATTCATATGTGCCAAGTATACCATACATAGGTGTCGACCACTCTTGTGAAAGCCCTATGTATGGTCCCAACAAATCAAGTGAATGTAAACTGAAATTAAGAGAACAATGCAGTAATTAAACTTGAACACACATTTAATCCTACTAAGACATCATAAACAAGAAGTGTATCTCTACCAAACTCTTCTAGCTTTCCTCTACTACCAAAAAACAAACTTTCCAAGGGCTATCACTACCTTGGTGAGCTTTGAAAATCTGTAATAAAGGAACTTGCACAATGGAGCTTTACTAGGGAGCTTGGGAAGAGCTTTCACTCCCACAAGGATGCTCGGATGCTCAGCCGTGTCTCTCCTCTCGCGTGCGTCATCCTTCTGGTTGCCGAACTCTCGGTCGCGTATATTTTTTCGGTCGCATCCCTCCTCCCCGCAATTATTTCTTCCGGCTTTAAATAATTCTCTCCACCGGGCGAACGAATTCTCGCGTGCGTTGTCTCCCGCACGTACGTCTTCCACACATGCTTCTCTAGCCCGATTCCACCAACTTCCAACATCGAGTGTATCACCCTCCAATGAGAATCCATAGATCTAAGGGAGCCAATGAGATGTTGGCATGTCCACTTCTTTAAAATTTAGTCCACCAACTTTGATTATTTACATCTTCTTTTTGTCTTTTGCAATAAGCTCCTTCCACATGTGTGTTACCTATAATTAATGGAAATTGAACTCCAAGAGATGTTAGCCAACATAGGATAGGACATTTAAAATAAAATCAATGAGTTATATGTAAAATTATATCTAATGGGGATGCACTTGTTAATTAAATTTCTATATTGCACTATATTTCAAGACTTATATTACCCATAATTAATATCATTTATCCACCATAGATAGATAATATCATGCAAAATTACTTATAAAATTCATTAAAAATGGGCAAAATTAAAGCTTGAACACTCGTCCAATAAAATTCAAAAATTTGATAGAAATAAGAGATCTATTTGAGTTTCAAGGCCTCATTCAATTCTTGCTAGTTGGAACGAAATGGAAGCAATACAAAGAGCTTATTGCAGCTTTTTATAGCAATCTGGTCAAGAATGACAACATACTAAAAACTCAAATAAATCAATAGGAGTTCACATTGTCTCCTAAGTTAATTTTTGAAGTTTTGGGATTAAAGAACGAAGGTGTTGTTGTTATAAACAGATTTGACATGATTAAACAACTGAAATGGAACATTCAGTCTTTATCAAAAATTCCAGATGTATATTCTAAAATGAGATTAATGGAAAATATAAATGCAGAGGCAAGGTTCATTACAAATATATTGCATGCAAATTTATTTCAGAGAGTTAGACACAATTTGGAAGTCAACAGAAACTATTTATATGCAACTTATGGCCTGCTGAATAGAATTCAAATAAATTGGTTTGATGTTTTCACTTCTCAACTACAGCATATGAGTTCAAAGTTATTTTATGGTGATGTTGTATGTAGACTCATTGCAAGCCAATTGAATTTATCCGACTGGCCCTCTGAAACTAAAGGCATGAGAGCATTTAGTGTAAAAGATTTGCAACGATACTAGCTCATGCATAAACCTCAACGATAATAACAACAACCTGATTGTATAGACCATATACAACAACAACAAAGTTATTCAATTCAAGTAGAACATCAAACTCAGCTACCTCCTAACTTAGATGCAGTGCTTCACGACATCAGAAATGATATTAGGCATCTAGGAGATAAAATATTTAATGCTATAAGTGATATACTTAGGAGGGGTTGATAACTATTTTTGTTTGTTTTTGAATACAAAATGTAATGTTTGTATTCCTTGTTTCATTCATTGAACAATACATTTGTTTCTATAAATGTATTCTATTCTTATTATTGTTTACAGAAAGAGTTGTTGTAAATATATCTCTTACTATATATATATTCTCTATAATTATCTTTTTTATTAATGACAAAAAGGGGGAGAAATATTATAAAAATATGATTATGATTTTAATTGTATATATTATAAAGAGAGATGATATTTAAATGGTTATTGTAATCTGACAGATGATAATTAGAAAACTAATACTTATATAATTATTGACATCTGAAAGTTTTAGTTCTGAGAGGTGAAATTTACACAAACAATAGAAATAAGCTTAAGTAAACTTAAGTTAACAAACTTGTTTGTTGAATGAAAAGTTAACCCAACAAAAGTGCTTTGTTGAGTTAAACATATTTCATAATTGATTTAATATGGTTTTGTCATCATCAGAAAGGGGGAGATTGTTGAGTATTTTGTTTTGATAATGTGTGCTGAATGAAAATAATCATATTTGCTCAATTACTATTGCTTGTGAAAAGAAATGAAAATCATCAATTAATATAGAAAAAGCTTACTGACAAATACTTGTCTGTATTGGATCTGAAATTATACTAAGTTAATAACTAGTCGTTTCATTGCATTAATTTCTCATTTAACTAAATGTTAAGTTAACGTGTGTTTTTATTGAAAAGCATGATATGTTTTAAAGTTATATCTTCTGTATCATAAACAGTGCACGTTAAGACAACTCGTTAAGTTAGAGTGTTATTTGTATAGAGGTCACGTGAGAACTCGTTAAGTTAGTGAGTAAAAGAAGAGACGAACTCGTTAAATTAGTGTTATACACGTGGTGAAATTATAAGTTACGAATATTATATTATATCATGTGAGGTGCACATGTTTAACTCATTAAGTTATCATAACTAAACGCGTTGAGTTGTTATATTGAACACTAAGGCAACGCGTTAGGTTAGCGTTATAAACTTGAGTTGTTATTTTTGCACATGGTAAAATTCTTAATATAAAAACATTTGTATATTACTGGTTCGTTGAGTTATCGTAATACAACGGAGATGATTCGTTGAGTTAGTGTAACACCACGGAGATAGTTCGTTGAGTTAGCTACAGTACTTGTCATGTGAAATGGCACATGAGGAACTCGTTAAGTTAATATCTACTTGTGTTACTCGTTTAGTTAACATTAAAGTAACGACTTCTTATTACACTGATGAAAATTTTTAGACGAGAAAGTTTATTTTGCAGTAAATTTTTTAGAGATCCAAGACTGATGATTAAAGAAAATTCAAAATGTAAACGTGGGTTAGAACATGTGTGTTTTGATGAAGGAAAAAGAAAAGACGTGAAGAAGTGGAAAACTGGTAGTGATTAAACGTGGAGGATATGCATAAAATGAATATACAGTATAAAAGGCATAGAGTTCTCGTTGATCAAACCATCCTTGCACACAAAACAAAAAATCTTTTCAAGGATCAAACTATCCCTACACATCAAACGAAAAATCTTTTCAGGGATCAAAAACACCTCTTCAAGGAAAAACTCTTAGGTGGAAGAAAATTCAGTGAAGCATAAAAAGGTAAGATTTTCGTCACTGAATATTTGAAGTATCAGAAGAAAGTAAATTCGGTGAAGCATAAAAAGACAAGATATTCATCACTGGAGAATTGCTGAAGAATAAAGAATAAGAAGAAGAAGAAAGATCTCAAATAGGGAGAAATGTTTTAAATTCCGTAAATTAGTTTTCTCTGTTTGTAGTTATGAAATTGTATAGATGAAACATGGTATCGAAATATAATTGCATCTACAATTTCTAAGGAGAATTAAATTGTATATTGTAATTGAAACCTTGAATAAAAATGATTTTATGAAAGCAGTGTCTTGACTTGTTTTTGAGTTTTAAAGTTTCAATTATATTCAAAAATATTGAAAAACACAATTCACCCCCCTCTTGTGTAGCCATACGATCCTACAATAGCATATTAGAAAATAAATGGTCCGTGGAGTTACAGATAACTCAATGGACTTATTTCGTTGATTTAACTATAAAACATGTGCAATAAAGAAATAAGCTGCTAACATAACGTGTTACCTTAGTGTGTATTCATGTAACTCAACACGTACCATTATGCTAACTTAACGAGTTAAACATGTGCATCTCACGTGATATACTAAAGCATTTAAATTCAACACGTGCATAATTCTAACTTAACAAGTTCAAATATTTCGAACACTTACGAACCTAACTATCCGATGCCTAGATGTATTTCAAATAGTTAACAGATAACTTACTGAAAATCCACTTAAGTCATGCATTATGGTTTCAACACATGTACTCCAGGAAATAATAAAATATTCTTCTATCGTTAAAAACATAACTGTCTAGTATATGCAATATAACTCTCTGAAATAATAGAAAATTCGAATACTTAAGAATTTCACAGCCTATAATTCACCGATAGTTCAGAAATGTACTAAATTGACATTTCCCTGAAATTATGCAGATTCTTTCATTAAAGCATATAACAGTGCAATTATAACATAATGGCTTAATTCTTATATGATAAGCTAAATATTATGCAATTAACCATCATTTAACCCTTAATATTATGCACTTTTTCATTCTAAACATTTACCCAACTCACATGCATCACATATTAAATCCTTTGAGTATTTAATCTTTGGTAAACCTCTCACTAAATTTTTCTTAGACAGTTTATGTAACAGTTTCATATTAATATGTCTGATCCTTCTTTGTCAGATATGCATCACTAGTTTCAACTAGCAAACATGAATTTAAATCAACTACACTAGAAGGTAAAGATAAAATACTATAGAACCTTTCCTTTTAGCAATAAACTTAAGTTCATTTGTAATTTTATCAATAATTTTGCATACATTATCTTCAAACATTACATAGTATCCATTATCAATTAGGCTTATAACACTCAGCAAATTAAACCCTAGGTTTTCTATATACAATACATTCAAAATAACACAAGTAGAAGTTATTTGAATATTGCCCATATCTATGATTTTATCCTTGCTTTTGTTTCCAAATATTACACTTCCTTTCTTGGTATTTGTAAAATTTTTCAATAGACTTTTCTATCTGGTCATGTGACTTGATGCTCCACTATCTAAAATCCATTTTGATGTTGTTTTCTCCTGCAAAACAAATTAAGAAAAACTTTTTCTTGGTACCCAATGTCTTTGAGGACCAAGTTCATTAAAAGTATATTTCTTCTTTTTAGTAAAAAATAGCTTAACATTATCATTTATATTTTTATTTGTTGTAAGTACTACTGATTTATCATTAACATCATACTTATGGAATTATTGCTCTTATTGATATTCTGTTTATTTTTAGATGTAGTATAACCAAGACCAAACCAATTTTTTTCAGAAGTTAATTTATTTTGGTCATGCTCATACATTTCAGTAAGTTCATACCAAGATTTTGTACTTGTATTTAAATTTTCATTACATACAAAATCTTTTTCTACACATGAATTTTCAGATAAAGAACATGTAGAACCAGTAATTTGTCTAAAGTATTTTGAATTTCATCCTTAGGTTTCTGAATTTTCAGTTTACTACAATTGTCTAAAATTTTAGAAACATTAGTAACTGAATTTCCAAAATAAGAAACAAGATTTTTAGAAATATTAATAGTCATGTTAAAAATACATTTAGATAAATCACATTGGTTTATATTATTACTACATGATTCATCCCTTGAAGTACCTACTTCTACATATTTATTACCTTATTTCATGATAAAAGGAATTTTAGTCTTAGATTTACTTGAACTACAACTTATAAATCATTTATTGGCTTGAGATTCAGGGTATTCAGGATAATCAAATCCTAAGCCAAATTTATATGACACCGCAGGGTACTAGTTAATTTGTCTAACTTAGTTTGACTTAAATTCCATTTTTCAATGGTGGAATTTAAATCTAACTCTCATTTTTAATCTGTCAATTTCTAACTCAAGATCATTTATATTGTTTCTCAATTTTTCATTTTCAGATTCTATCTTTAATTTTTCAGCATTTATATTCTGTATTTGTTCATGCAAGACACATTCATTAAATCTAAATTTATGCAAATCTCTAGCATGATTTTTATTATCACATTTAAACTTCTCTAAAGTAGTAGACCGAAAATAATTTTCTTCTTCCAAAATGGACAAAGAGTTTCTAATATCCTTATTTTCTAGTTTACAGACTTTAAGTTTTTGTAATAATGCATGATAAGCACATAATAATTCATCAAAGTTAAAATCTAAATGACTTTCAGGATCAGATATTACCTCAGACTCATCTGCCATGAAGCACACATGAGCAACATCTTCTAACTCTTGTTCTTATTCTGAATGTGAAGATTTTGATGATAATTCCTCAAATTCAGACTCTTCTGACATATCATCCCAAGTGACCTTCAAAGCCTTTTTCTTGTAAAACTTTTTCTGAGATTTCTAAGTCGTCTTCTTCTAATTTGTCTTACTTTACTTTTCATTTTTCCTTATAGGACAATCTGGAGAAAGATGTCTAAGTTTCTTACAGTTGTAACATACATACTTTCTAGATGAAGAATTCTTTTCATTCAGTGACTTTGACGTTGAGGGTTTGTCATTTCTGTTTCTTTGTTGTTTCCTAGCTTTCCATGTTTTCTTGAATTTCCTAATCAACAAAATCAAATCCTCGTTAGAATTAGTAGATATTTCAGAATCTGAATTAATTTTGAAGACTATTTCTTTCTTCATTTTTAATTTGTTGTGACTTAGTGAATAATTTAATTGAACTTCATAAGTAGCTAAATTTCCAATAAGCTCATTTATAATATAAACATTTAAGTCTCGTGATTCTTCAATTGATGTTACTTTTTGAGACCACTTGGAACTTAGGGATCTAAGAATTTTTCTCACCAAATCCTTTTGTTCAAAGTTCTTTCCTAAGTATTTTAAAAAGTTTATTATATCTAGGAATCTAGAAAACATCTCAAAAATACTTTTGTCTTCATGCATCTTAAAGAGTTCATACTTGTGAATTAACATGTTAATCTTAGTCTCTTTAACTTGAGAAGTACCTTCATATGAAACTTCTAATGCATGACACACCTCATAAGCAGATTTATATGCTGACACTTTACTGAACTATTCATAACTCAATGCACAAAATAAGATATTTAAGCCCTTAGCATTCAAAGTTTCATTTTCTTTTTTAGTAATTGTCCAAGTATTATAAGGAGTAGTTAACGGAGTATATGGTTTAAAGATCATGAACCACAACTTGTGATCTATGCTTTAAAGAAAGACTGTCATCCTATATTTCCAATATTCAAAATGTATTCCATCAAATAAAGAATGACGGTTAAGATTTTAACCTTCATACAAAGAAAAATTACCATTTCCAATAGCCAATTTACCTTAGATTTTTCAACCTATTTGATTTTAAACAGTTTAAAATTTTAAAACAACTTGAGCCTAAAATCAAAACAGTTAAACGTATGCTCAGATATTAATTTCTGTTTAAAAACAAAGAAGGCAAAATAAGCAATGATATTAATTAAGTTGGTATCGATTTTATATCAAAGATTACAACTTTGCTTTGATACTGTTAGAATCGGTAGGCTCACCAGAGGGGGGGTGAATGGTGAATGTGTGTAATTTTTTTAAAATCTTTTGATGTTGAATCGAATGATTCAACAGATATGAAATGAGATGAATCTAAGAGAATGCAAAGTAGTAGAGAAAAGTAACACAACAAATTTTAGGTGGTTCACCAACTTGGTTAGTCCACCCCCAAGATTCACTTGGGCTTCACTAAGTGTTTCAACACTTACACACTTGCTTTCAAGTCGAAGCAAGAACCAACCACATAGAAGTTTTCAAATATAAACTTTAGAAAACCAACCTCTTGAGTTTTCAGGTCGAAACTCAAATTAACAACTAAATGTAGCTTTCAAGTTGAAGCCACGAACCAACAACTTGAATCTTTCAATCAGAGTTTTGGCGCACAGAGCTTTTTCTGCAGTAGATCTTTTGAGTATGCTTGACTGTTTGCAGACTTAAGTGTAATTGAAATTGGAGTGTAACTCACTATATATTGTATATACGTTGTCTCTCAATAATCCTCTCTTAAACTCCTCATATTTATACCAAAGGTATAACAATCATATATTTCTTTCAACAGATGTATTATGTTGTACTTCCTAAATATTCAGACCTAAATATGGTAAGTTACTGTTCTATCTAATGTTCAGTAAGTAACCTTCCGATAATCTCTGGCTTTCGGATGGTTATAAAAATAACTTACCGAAATGCATCCATAACTTACCGATTCTTTACTCATATCCTGTTATCTGAGTCACGTGAGGATTTTAAGTTGCTCACATGAAATGTCAAGTGTTCGGAGACTTGTATATTAACTTACCGAAAAGAGCTCCTGACTTTTGGATAGTTAACTACTGTAACTCTTCGAAATTTCTTTTAAGTCTCTGACAGTTGTCTCTTCAATTCTACACGTGCATAAAAGAATAACTTAAGTTTCGGATAGTTAAGAATGTAACTCACCGAAACTTCCCATTTTTCGGATAGTTATCTTTCTAACTCTCTGAAAACCTATTTGAGCTTCTGTATGGAATTCTGCACGTGGGAAATTCAATGACTTAAGTTTTAGATGGTTAAACTGTAACTCACCGAAACTCTTGAAATTTCGGATAGTTAACTTTCTAACTCTCTGAAAACTTATATGAGCTTCTGTCTGGAATTCTGCATGTGATAATTTCAATGACTTAAGTTTCGGATAGTTAAATTGTAACTTACTGAAACTCTCTTGAAATTTTGGATAGTTATCTAACTCTCTAATTTTTCCTTTTAAGCTTTCAACTACCGACTTCTCCATTCTACACGTGCGTAATAAGATGACTTAAGTTCCGTAAAGTTATACCTGTAACTCTCTGAAAAACTCGAATAGTTATCTAACTCTCCGAAAAGAAAACTCGGATAGTTATCTAACTCTCCGAAAAGTCCTTTAATATTCCGTTCTATATTTCTACACGTGGTTAATTGAATGACTTAAGTTTCGGATAGTTAGCCTTTCTAACTTTCTGATTTTCCTTTTGCTTTCGAATAGTTAACTTCTTAACTCTCTAATCATTCAACCAACTTAACTGTTTAATTATTTAACTCTCCGAAGGCTTTGTAAATTTGGATAGTTATCCTTCTAATTGTCTGATAGTCTTGCTACTGCTTCACTCTTCGGATTACTTGGACCTATAATTGTCTAATTTTCCTGTAGCTCTAAAGTAGTATCTTCTGGAACTTTCTCCATCTATTCGTCTGCTTGGAATTTGTACCATCTACCTTCTGATCTTATGCTGCACTAACATATTTGTGAAATACAATATGTTTCCTCATAGGTTTTGCATTATCAAAATACTCGGGTTCTAATAGATACCACTTGTAGAATCGAATAGCTACAAAAGAGGGGTGTGAATTGTGTTTTTCAACATTTTCGATTATAATTGAAACTTCAAAAATAAAAACAAGTCAAGACACTATTTTAATCAAATCATTTTATTCAAGGTTTCTATTACAATATACAATTCAATTCTCCTATAAAATTGTAGATGCAATTATATAATGATACCATGTTTCATCTAATCAATTTCATAACTACAAATAGAGAAAACTAATTTACGAAATTTAAAACATTCCTCCCTATTCGAGATTTTTCTTTTTCTTCTTCTTCATCTTTTTCTTTTGCAATTCTTTAGTGACAAATATCTGACTTTCTTTACTTCACCAAATTTGCTTTCTTCTGAAACTTCGGATCTTTAGTAACATAAATCTGTCTTTTTCTGCTTCACTGAATTTTCTTTCATCTAAGAGTTTTTCCCCGAGGAGGTGTTTTTGATCCCTGAAAAGATATTTCGTTTGGTGTGTAGGGATGATTGATCAACGAGAATTCTATGCCTTTTATACTGTATATTCTTTTCATGCATATCCTCCACGTTTAATCACTATTAGTTTTCCACTCTTCACGTCTTTTGTTTTTCCTTCATCGAAATACACATGTTCTGACCCACGTTTTCTTTACGAATTTACTTTATTCATTAATCCTGGATCTTTGAAAAATTTCCCGCAAAATAAACTTTCTCATCCAAAATTTTTCATCAAGTGTAATAACAAGTCGTGTTAATGTTAACTAACCAAGTAATACAAGTAGATTTATAACTTAACGTATCTAACTCAACGAGTTCATCATGTGCCAAATCACGTGACAAGTACTGTAGCTAACTCAATGAACCAACTTTGTTGTGTTACTGATAACTCAATGAACCAGTAATAAACAAATGCTTTTATAATAAGAATTTATCACGTGTAAGAATAATAACTTTAAATTTATAATGCTAACCTAATGCATTGCCTTAATGTTCAATATAGCAACTCAACGCGTGTAATTATGTTAACTTAACTAGTTAAACATGTGCAACTCACGTGATATACTGTAACATTCATAAACCTTAATTTCACCATGTGTACAATACTAACTTAATGAGTTCGTCTCTTCTTTTACTCACAAACTTAACGAGTTCTCACGTGACCTATTTTAACCATTAAACCTATAACTTAACGAGTTCTCACGTGACCTTTATACAAATAACTCACTAACTCAATGAGTTATCTAAAGGTGCATTGTTCATGATACAGAAAATATAACTATAAAACATATCATGCTTTACAATAAAAACACACGCTAACTTAACATTTAGTTAAATGAAAAGTTAGTATAACATAACGACTAGTTATTTAACTTAGTATAATTTTAGATCCATTATAGACAAGTATTTATATCAGTAAACTTTTTCTATATTAATTGATGTTATTAATTTACTTTCACAAACAATAATAATTGAGTGAATATGATTATACTCATTTAGCATACATCATCAAAACAAAATACTCAACAAATACAGATATCTTTGAATCGAATATAGTTTCTACCAATATGACTACTGATTTGTTGAATCTAAACTAGTACTTTTGAAACTGTTTATTTGAGATACATTTCTTTATTCTCCTTATATTAATCATATTAAGTTTAAAGTTATATTTTGATTCATATACAGTTGGAGTTGATTTTAGAAATCATTCTTGATAAATTCAAGATAACAGAAGTTTCTAAAAAAAAAATTTATGTATAATTAACACCTATCTTATACAAGTATATTTTGTATGTTATTGAATATATTTGAAGTATATTTATAGCAGGAGGAATAACAATATCTAAAATAGATTAATATCATTTAGAATATAAACCTTAGTTAATCTGAGTTTAGTCCTCTTAAAATCTTGACAAAACAATTTAATAGACAAATAAACTATTTTAGGTACATAGAAAGAATATTAGAATAGTTTACATGTTCTCAAGATAGTATTTTAGATAAGTTACTTAAAGATTGTAAGTTGTTTTTTTGTTAAGTATACTAATTAGATGTTATGTTATGTAAGGTAACGTGTAAAACTACCTTTAGATAGTGTTTTACTTGTTAGGTTAGGTAACTCAACGAGTTATACTTAAATTTTTTGGGTACCTTGATTGAATAAAGTTTATTCAATATTAATATAAAATCCAAGCCCGACTAAAAGACTCATTTAGTTATTGCAACAAAAGCCCTATTTAAACACTTATTACACGGGAACTTAGGTTATCTCGTAACATCTTTCTAAAAATCTTTCTTGCTTGTTTATTCTTATAACCACATACAATGATGTATTCAAAGTTCTACAAAGGGTGTGGCAAAGGAAATGCAAGAGGAAAACAGATAGATGACGATGAAGTTCCTCGTTCATGGTTTAAGAAGATTTTCAAGTTGACAAAAAGTTAGCTCAAATATACAGTGATTATTTATTTTTAGAAGAAATTCTTGATGTTCGATTAGAACTTAAACATATTGCTGAAAGTATATAATACATGGGAATTACAAGTAAATTTGATAGAGAATATCATATGAAATGTACTAAAATAGTATTTTTAGAACAGTATGCACAATACATGGAAAAAGGAATAGGTTCCTCAAGTAGAATTCCTCAAACACCCATTAATAAAACACGACTTTGATCATTTGAGGAAGAACACGAATCTACAATTCCTACACCTTTATTTTCAAAGGAAAAATAGACAAATATTATTGTAGATCAAGAAAAAGTTGAAGGTCTTCAAAAGGCAATAGCTATAGAAAGTACTTTAGAAGAACTAAAATAGAAAACTTTTTTAGAACAAATTCATAAGAAAACAGCAATACTACAAGTAGAGGAACTAACTTGTTATAAAAGAAAAAGGTTAGAAAAATGAAGCAAAAAGAGATTGTTTTTGAGGAAACAAATTTAGTTGGAAAATCATATGAAGATTTAATTCCAAAGGATAATGTATGTTCAAACATTGTGCCTTACATTGCATCTAACAAGGTGATCAATTCAGAATAGACTGAAACTAATGATGATAATGAAACTTTATTATCATTTTCTAGAAAACATGAAAAGAGATCAAAGCAACAAATAGTTCAAGCTTTTCTATAGAATCAAGCCTTAATGATAAGGCAATTGAACAATCAAAGCATCAAGCAGACGACATTGAACAAGTCATTGCAGAAGTGCTTGAAAATATTGAGGCAGTAACTAGTTCAGAGGTTGGATTGTTTGGAATAGTAGCTATTGAAAAAGACAAAACTCTAGAAGAGCTTAAAGTTGATCAGCCTATTTCAGAATCTATAGAAATAGAGTTTGAGAATTCACAGCATGTAGATATGGACATATTTGTTAAGGAAAATGAAGAATTACAAACAGATACATAAGCTGTTGAATTTGTAGAAAATTTGAACTTTGACGATTCTGTAGAAACTAAATTAATGGATGTTGCAAATATTGAAAATGTTCCTTACACTGTTGAAGCTAAAGAATCAAGCTTACCTAAGTAGTTTCAAGGAAATATTTTAATAGAGGAACAACATGACATTCATTTTGAAGAAGAGATTCTTGAAGAAGAATTAAATTTTGAATCAAGGCTTCAGGTATCACCTTCTGAATATAGGACACTAAACATTCAAGGTAATTCAATTTATTTTAGATTTGAGGAAGTATTGTAGAAATATAATAGCTTGATTTCATGTCAAATTCTGCATACTTGACCAATAAAGTTTAGAAGTTTGTTAGAAATTAAAGATCTATTTGAGTTTCAAGGCTTAATACAATTCTTACTAGTTGGAACGAAATGGAAACAATATAAAGAGCTTATTGCAACTTTTTACAACAATCTGGTACAGAATGACAATCTATTGCAAACTCAAATAACTCAACAAGAGTTTACTTTATCTCTTGAATTAATTTTTGAAGTTTTGGGATTACAAAATGAAGGTGTTGTTGTTACAAATAGATTTGACATAGTTAGACAACTGGAATGGGACATTCAATCATTATCACAAATTCCAAATATATATTCAGAAATGAGATTAATGGAAAATCTGAATGCAAAAGCAAGGTTTATTGCAAATATTCTACATGCAAATTTATTTTAGAGAGTTAGACATAATCTGGAAGTAAGTAAAAGTTGTTTATATGCAACTTATGGCATACTAAACAAAATTTAAATAAATTGGTTTGATGTTTTCATATATCAACTACAGCATATGAGTTCAAAGTTATTTTTTATTGATGTTGTATGTCAAATTATTGCAAGCCAACTAAATTTATTTGATTGGCCCTCTAAAGTTAAAAGCATGAGAGCATTCAATATAAAATATTTACAAAAATATCAACAACAACAACCTGATCATCCACGTCAACAACAGCAAAATTATTCAGATTAAGTACAATAGCAACCTGAGCTACCTCCTAACTTAGATGCAATACTGAATGAAATTAGAAATGATATTAGACATCTAGGAGATAAAATTTGTAATTCCATAGGCAATATTATTAAGAGGAATAGATAAATGTACTATCATTTGTTTGTTTACTTGATTTCTGAATACAAAATGTAATGTTTGTATTTATTGGTTTAATATTTGAACAATTCATTTTACTATAAATGTGTTTTAACATATGTTATCATATGTGTTCTATCATATTTTTTGAATTTCGTTGAGTTAGCATAACACCACGAAGTTAGTTTGTTGAGTTATTTGTAACACCATAGACTTAGTTTATTGAGTTAGCTACAGTACTTGTCATGTGAATTAGCACATGAGAACTCATTAAGTTAGATATGTTAAGTTATAAATATACTACTTTTACTCATTTAGTTAACATGAACACGACTTGTTATTACATTTAATGAAAAATTTTGGACGAGAAAGTTTATTTTGCAAGAAAATTTTCAAAGATCCAAGATTGATGATTAAAGAAAATTCGAGAGGAAAACGTGGGTTAGAACGTGTGTATTTCGATGAAAGAAAAAGAGAAAACGTGAAGAGTGGAAAACTGATTGTAGTTAAACGTAGAAGATATGCATGAAATGAAGATACAATATAAAAGGCATAGAATTCTTGTTGATCAATTATCCCTACACACCAAACGAAATATATTTTCAAGGATCAATACACCTCTCTAGGGAAAAGCTCTTAGATAGAAGAAAATTTAGTGAAATAAAGAAAGTCAAATTTATGTCATTGAAGATTTCAAGAATCAGAAGAAATCAAATTTGGTGAAGTAGAGAAAGTCAAATTTATATCATTGAAGATTTGAAGAATCAGAAGAAAAAAAATTCGATGAAGTAGAGAAAGTTAGATATTTGTCACTAAAGAATTGCAGAAGAAGAAGAAAAAAAAATCTCAAACAAGGAGAAATGTTTTAAATTTCATAAATTAGTTTTCTCTATTTGTAATTATGAAATTAATTAGATGAAACATGATATCGTTATAAATTTGCATCTACAATTTCTGAAGAGAATTGAATTATATATTGTACTTGAAACCTTGAATAAAATGATTTGATTAAAATAGTGTCTCAACTTATTTTTAATTTTGAAGTTTTAATTATAAATGAAAATGTTGAAAAACACAATTTACCCCCCTCTTGTGTAGCTATTCGATCCTCAATCCTTGCTTGTGGTATGAAAAATTTAGTTCTATTCTACATGAAATCGGGTTTGCAACTTCCATCTCAAACTCCTCTTTGTTCATCTTAAAGCAAAATAACACTTTTATATATGTTTTATTATATGTTGATGATATTATAATAACTAGTTCTAATAATGATGTTATTCAATTTGTTGTTGATTTTATTAGTAACAGATTTAAACTTAAAGATTTGGGTGTTTTATCTTATTTGCTTGGTACTTCCATTTCATATAAGAATAACTATCTCAGGTTGGATCAATCTTAGTATATTCTACAATTACTAAATAGTGTAGGTATGAAGGATTGTAAACCAACAATATAAGGACTCTTGCCAAATTGAAGAAATTGTCTAAATTTGAGGGAAAACCTCTCCATGATCCTTCTATTTACTAGCAACTTGTAGGAGCTTTGCAATATGTAACTCTATCTAGGCCCAATATTTCTTTTAGTGTAAACCAAGTTTATCAATTCATGCATAATCTAACAAATGTTCATCTTCAAGCCATTAAAAGGATATTGCGTTACCTTAAGGGAACCCTACAAGATTCACTTATCTATCAACCTAAGGAATTCATTGTTTCTACATTTAGTAAACCTAAATTGACACTTTTAGCATTTAGTGATGTAGATTATATAGGATCTCTTAATGATCATAGATCTTTTGGTGGTTTCTATGTACCTAAGCAAAAATCCTATATCATGGTGTGCTAAGTAGTTAGTTGTCTCTACTTCTTCAATTGAATAAGAGTATAGGAGTCTTGGAACCACTATTGTAGAAGTTTGTCGGTTACTCTCTTTATTTAGGGAGTTAGATGTTCCTATCTGCACAATTCTTATAATCTTTTATGACAATACCTCTATAACATGGAATCCTATTTTTCATGTTAGAACAAAACATATTGAGGTTAATTATCACTTCATGTGAGAAAAAGTAACTTAAGGGCAACTTCAAGTTAATTAGGTTCAATCAAAAAATCAAACTACAGATATTTTTACTAAAGAATTACTACTTAGTCAATTGAACAAGTTCAAGCACAAACTCAACATTTATCCTGAAGATTATGTTCAAGCACAAGGGAATCATGAAGTTGCTAAGATTACGTGTCTTCTAGACTTATCTTAGATGTATTTTTAGAGTGGTTATTTATTCTATTATTTCTGATAATTAGTTTCATTAAACAATATTAGTTTGTTTGTTGTAACCTACCCTTTTGAAGGTCTATTTATTCATTATTGAGTTGGTGGTGTTTACCGATCAACAAAAAAACTACTTTCCCTTTTATGGCTGCTCCAAAACCCTTATTCTCGTTCCAATCGCGTCCTTCTCCTTTGGTGTGTAGGTTGCGTCTTCCTCAAGTACCTATCAATAGGGAGTGTTGCAGTGTTTTCTCCCTAGTGGGTTTGTGTGGTTCGTCTCTATCCATGTTGAACTTTACAAAGGTCAAATGGGCATTTTTTTCTTCTGGGCCATGAGTTCCAGGTTCCTCTTTGACCTTAAGCTGTGATGAATTCTGCTCTACCCATTGTGGTGTTCTAAAGATGCGGTTCCATAGAATGTGGGCTCGTCCATCAAGTGATCTTGCTTGGATTTTTTTTTGTGTTTGTGTCATTTGGTCTGCAAGTGTACCCGTCCAAAGAGAAACGGAAGCAGGAAAAGCACATAATATTACCTTGCGTGCTCCAATTGTTCAATGCGCGCATTGGAAACAAGAACCAACAGGAGTGAGGAGCTCCAACGAAAAGTAGGCTTTTGGACTAAATAGAATTAATGGAGAAAGTTCAAGCGATAGAATTCCCTAATACCAACGACTCCATTTCCACGCCACCACCATCTCTGGACCTGTTCCTCATCGCCGGTTCCGGCTCGCCGTCGACCTCGCCGTCGGTGCCGGGGAGGAGGGCCTACTCCTGCAACTACTGCCACAAGAGGTTCTACAGATCCCAGGCACTGGGCGGTCACCAGAACGCCCACAAATGGGAGAGAAAGCTGGTGAAAAGGGCGTCGATGCTTTGGTAGTCCCGGTGTTCGCCGGCAACGGCTGGATGGCGACGGTGCCTCTCCGAGGCTGCCCTATGCATGGGTTGATGGAAGCACACACATTGCGAAATGGGTCGGAGAGGAGGGGACTGCTTGGCCCAACGCCACTGGCGTTCGCGGAGGAGGAGGTGCAGGTGCGCCGGGCCGGAAAGTTTGAGATTGATCTCACTCTCAGAGTTTAGGTGGTGTCCGTACCTATAATTTCGTACATAGTCGACGAGAAACGCAAGTGGTGAATAATTTGTTTTTCTGTTGGTGTTAATTTCTTCTCTGGAAATTCTTATTTTCGAAGATGGTAATTTCTATATTTCTTGTTTGAAAATGGCTATTTCTGCTGAATATCGAACTTAAATTACCTTTTTCCTTAATTACATATGAAATGGAGAAAGATTACTCTTTCGGCCTAAGTTTTAACGGCGAACAAATAAATAATGGTGGGGTCTGAAATAATTTTCAATGGGCTTTGCTAACATGACAATCAAAACACCCACAATAAGTTACATCAATTGTTATCTTCACAACTAAAATTTAAGGCTGAAGTTTAACAAAACTGTGCCAAATTTTTGTTTTTTAGATCTAGGAATAATAGTTGTTTAATTCAAATAAAAACTTTTCCGTCTATTTATTTTCAGGATGATCTACAAGATTACTTTTGTCCTCTTCCTATATTTTATTTGCAAAAATTCCTGCAATAAGTATAGATCCATCCATAAAGAATAATTGAAGTGTAATTAATCATTGACTTAAAAACCAAATCAATCTCCAAACATTTTTAATTAGCTTCTTCATTTTTTATGGTTAGATCATTGATTTTTGTGGCTGAATCCTATGATTTGGTAAATAAGTGATGCAACTCATGAGTAAACGAGTTGACCAAAACTTGATTTGTTTGGGTTTTAAATCCACTCAATAAATATTCATTCATATGTAACTGAAATATTGATTAAATAAAGAAACAAAATTACGATACCCATGAAACAACCTGACAAATATGTAATAAACTGATTATAGTCACAAAATAATTATTCATAAATATAAATGTCACTATACATATATTTAGGTAGATGATTGATGCCACAAACACACAGGAAAACCAATTCCAAGGTCGGTTGAACATGAACAAATTTTTTAATTACTGCTTTCTGAAGTTTCCATCATGTAAGATTTGGTATGATGCATTTTTTCATGAACTAGAACGAGCAACGCATCTCTGTGCGAATTACATTAAACCACAGAATTGAAAACTCCTTACATTGCCATCATAGAATGAAGACATGCCAATACGGACACTTGTTTGCAGTTTGAAACCGCACAGGCCGGAGAACAAGAAAATCAAGCATCAAACAACTTTTACGTTTGATCTGAATCTCTCACCTTCTGTACAAATGAAATGAACACATGCCAACATCAGCAACGACAGCATTCATCCAGGGGATAACCACCTCCAAGAATCATCTGGCAGTTTTTGAATGCCCGATTAACCAATCAATAACGATGTCTATGTTAATGGAATCCTTGCACGATATCATGTAGCAGCAGACCTCCCTGCTCCCAATTGATTCCAGTCCACTGGATTAAAATCATGGAAAAATGTAAGAAAAAGGCAAATTGAAGAGTTTGAATGAATATTTCTTAAGAAAATACAGCATAGGGCTTAAGACTTGCAGTTGATCAACTAAGGCTTGCTTGGAAAGAGCTTCAGATTTATCAATTTTATTGCCAAGAACCAGTAGAGGAATGCCACTCAACGATGGCTTCGTCAGGAGATCGTGCAGTTCACTTCTGGATATTGGGACACCGTCCCTGTCGGCAGCATCCACTACATAACTGCAAGGTAAAAATGAAACTTCCATGCCTGGTGAAACTGGATATTCTTTTGATCAATAAGTGGAAATTCAGTACAAGGAATCAGTTATAACAGGCAAGTCTTGGCGTAGATAAAAGCTGATTCTAACGTTTTACTCTATACAAAACTCAGTGAAAAGCCTTGTACTGTGAATTGTTCATGTTGATCAACAAAATGTAATGAATATCAGATAATGTCAGTTTATTCCCCTATTATAGCTTCATACCAGAATGGAAAGGGATAACAGAATAGCTAATTGGTAAATATACCAAAAATTTCAAAATAGGAAAACTTTCAAATTCCAAAATTTCATAAATTTGAGCATGAGGTTCTTTTACTGCAAGGCCTGTTGTGTGTACCGTGTATATCCATCCATCTAAATTCCATGGTAAATGACAATGTCATTGGAATAGATGCTCAAAACCAATAACCACATAACATCACCAAAGGGAAACTATTAAAAATATGACATCCAGGAGGAGTTAATTTTATGAATTATTTTATGGTTGTAACAACTATGTAAGTTTGAGAAAAATAAATCTTTTGATACAAAGTGGCATAATAAATCAATAAACAATAATTACTAAAAACTATCTTCGAAAAAACTAATAAGTAGAGACTCAAGAGGTGGTTCACTTATATTAGTTGCTATATTTATTTGCACATATATAAATATGATTTTTATTGATACCTTCCAAATTAATCATTAGATTTTTCTACTTATATCAAAAATGGTGTAGCATTGATGATTCTTTTTATATTAATGTCTTTTCTAACAAATTTCATCTTAAATGATGCAATGTGAAATCAAGAATGAAAAGTATTCTTGCTGGTGTTTATTACCTTGTTGTGGAATCGTTTGCTCTTTAGTTCAATCTCAAAGATTAAGAAACCTCTGATAGATAGTAGTAAGGTTATCAATTTTATACATTTATCATTTTACCCATTACATTATCCATATTCTATGTAAAGGTGACTTGAGTGATGGCATCCATTTATTTTTGGCCCTTCAGTTTTTGATGCCTTCTGTAAAGGCATTTTCAATTTTTTTGGCATCCCTTTAAATCTGTTCACATCTTTTCGTAGGGTTTTTTAAAGGGTTGTCATTAACTCCATAATTACAATTTGTTGCCTATAAATTGCCTTATGTATGGAAATTGTGTGGGGGAGGAATTTGATAGAAAATTCCACATCTAAAAATCTGTAACACACATCTGAATAGTAAAATTGTGTAAATGTTGCTGCTACCCGTGGATATAGCTAATTAGTGAACCACATAAAATTATGTGCTTTCTCTCTTCTTCTCTTCCTCCTTTCTCTATTTCGTGCTACCAATTTAATAAACTAGCATCAGAGCCACATTTTGGAGATCCATCCTTCTATGAAATGATGTCTTCTCACAATATCAAGGTGAAGAAATTCACTAGGAAAAATAACTTCAGTCTCTAGCAAATCAAGATGCACGTCCTTCTGAAACAACAAGGTATATAGGCACCATTGCTGAAGACAAGGCTGATGGCATGAATGAAGCTGAGTCCAATGATTCTTCTATGCTTAGCTGATGAAGTCATTATCGAAGTCACAAATGAAGAAATGGTTGCAGGTTTATGGCTGAAATTGGAAAGTCTCTACGCAACCAAGTCATTGACAAATAAGTTGCTTCTAAAGCAACGTCTATTCTCCCTCCAAATGAAGAAAGGTACACCTCTTAAAGATCATATAGATTAACTTAATACTCTATTGATGGAACTTAGAAATATTGAAATTAAAATAGAAGATGAGGATGCTACCCTACTTCTATCAGTTTCATTACTTCAATCTTATGAAAACTTTGTTCAATCTTTTGTTATTGGAAAACTTTGTTCAATTTTTTGTTATTGGCAAAGATATTGTTTCATTCGAAGAGGATAGGTCATGCCTTTACATTAAAGAACTACATCATATAGCTTCAAACAATGGAAGAAAAACATCAACATCCGAGTTGGCTACCACTAGCCACAAGAAGAACCATAGGTGCTTTAATAAGTTCAACAAGAAGGGAAAGAGGAGATTGAAATCAAAAGGAAAGCATTACAATCCATAAGACATTTGTAACTATTGCAAAGAGTTTGGCCATTAAAAGGCCGATTTCTAAAGAAAAAAAATCTAAAGCACCAATTGCTACTATGGCATAAGATAATTCTTCCTCAAAATTGGATATTGCCTTCACTGCATCAAATGTCAATTATCTAATTGAAAATTGGATTCTAGAAACTAGAGCATCACACCACATGTGTCCTATCAAGGAATGGTTCATCACTTATGAAGAATATGATGGTGCCAATGTCTTGATGACCAACAACGTTGTTTACAAGATAGTTGATATTGAGACCATCTAAATCAAGATGCACAATGGTACTATTAGATCTTTAATTGTTGTTTGTCATGTGCCAAAATTAGGTAAGAACTTAATATCATTGATGGCACTCGATAATAAGGGGTTTAATTATCATGGTGGAGGTGGAGTTCTAAAGGTAACTAAAGGAGCACTTGTTGTAATGAAAGGCATTAAGAAAGGGTTGTATATTTTGTAAGGATCGATTGTTACCATTACCACCACCATTGTTTCATCTCTTGAAAACTCGAACAAGCTATGGCATACGAGGCTGGCACACCTCAGCAAGAAAGGTTAAGTAAACAAGGTCTTCTTAAAGAGCACAAGTTCACAAGTTTAGACTTCTATGAACATTGTGTCTACGACAAGCAACATCGTGTGTATTTTGACAAAGCTGAAAATTGCACAAAGAAAACCTTGGATTACATTCATGCTGATTGCTAGGGTCCATCTTAAGAACCTTCGTTAAGGGGATCCAGAAATTTCTTGTTAATAATTGATGATTATTCAAGGATGACCTAGATGTATCTCATGCAACACAAGAATAAAGCTTCTAGGTGTTTTAAAGAATGGAAAATCCTTGTAGAAAATCAAATAGAACAAAAACTAAAGCACTTTCACATCGATAATGGACTTGACTTTTGTTCTAATGAGTTTAATGTTTTTTACAAGGATTTTGACAATGCTAAACATCAAATTGTTAAGGATACACCTCAATAGAATAATGACACTAAGGAGGTATTTGTATACCTAGAAAATGATGGAAAACGTCGAAAAGAAAAATGACAAAAAATTTTCTACCATTTTCTAGTTGTTTGTGCATCAAATGAGTTTTCATCATTTTTCAGCATTTTCCCTCGATATATAAGAAAAATTTTCTTTCGTTTTCCGACTTTCTAATCTCTAAAACTAATGGAAAATAAAGGAAAAGAAAATGTAAATTATCATAGAATATATTAACATGTAATTTTGATATAAAAATTGTTTATGTCCTTAGTAGATGAGAATTGATATTATGAAAGATATGTAAAATAATAAAGATGTGTAAAATGTATTTTATGTTGTAACTATTATCACAAATAACTCTATCTTATATTATCTATGACAAATTTTGTTATTCTCTATCTTGTAGATAAATACAAAAAATATTTAATTTATTAATTTTAACATTTTTTATTTTATGAATAAACATATATATTTTATATTCTATGATTTTTCATTATTTTATGTTCTGTGCATAAACACACGTATTTCAAATTCCATCATTTTCTGTTCTGTGCACAAACACCTTGATTTTCCACTGACTTTTCATTACTTTTTGTCATTTTCTTTTTCATCATTTTCTATGATATTCCATCATTTTCTTTCCACCATTTTCCAATACACAAATACCTCCTAAATGAATGAACAAGGTGCTCCTAAAAAAAGATTGGTGTTTAATCTTAAATTCTAGAGTTTCAAAATGTTTTTAAGTGAAGGCCATTAGCACCACATGCTATCTCATCAACTAATACCCTTCGAGCACTATTCGAAACATAACACCTTATGAATTATGGAAAGGTAAGTTGACCAACTATTCTAATCTCAAAATTTTTGATTGCTCTACTTAATGAAGGAAAACTCGAACCTAGAGCCAAAAAAGGGCTCTTCATGGAATATGGTAATGATGTGAAAGGTTACAAAATCTGGTCCCCTAATGTGCATAAGGTGATTCTAAGCAAGAAAGTGACGTTTGATAAAACTTAAATGTTCCATGGGAACAATCAAAAATCAACTTCAAAAAATTAAGGTAACAACAAATAGGTGGAGTTTGAAGTATCTTCACGTCAGAAAGTTGTTGATCATTCTTCCCAAGATCTAGAATCTAAAGTTGAGGGTTCAGAAGAACTACGACACCATCAACAATACAAGAGTGTTGCAATCGACAAGCCAATGAGAGATATCATTCCACCTAAAAGACATGGGTATGATGAAATGGTTGCATATGTGTTTCTTATAGCAGAAGAAGTAGAATCGTTAGATCCATCCACTTATAGAGAAGTTGTTGAAAGCAAGGAAGCAAGTCAATGGATGGCTACAATGAATAAAGAAATGGAGTCATTAAAAAAAGAACCAAGCCTAGGATCTAATTAAAGTTCCTAAAGAAGGAAGGTTCATCGACTATAAATGGATTTTCAAAAGGAAAATCAGAACTTAGGAATATTCAGGAACAAGGTTCAAAGCACAGCTTGTGGCTAAGGGGTATTAGCAAAAGGAGGGCATAAACTTCAATAAGGTATTTTCTTTAGTCATTAGACATACCTCCATTAGAGTACTTCTTGCAATCGTTGCTTATTAAGACTTGAAGTTAAAGCAATTAGATGGGAAGACGAAATTCTTATATTGGGAGTTGGATGAAGGCATCCTAATGAGTCAACTTGAAGGCTATATGGAACCAAGTAAGCTTGATTATGTATGCAAATTGAAAAAGTCACTCTATGGCTTAAAGCAATCTCCTAGGCAATAATACAAGAAATTTGATAAATTTGTGATAAAGATTGATTATAACAGAAGTCAGCATGACTCCTATGTATATCGCAAGTCTGAAGATAGATCATTGATTTATCTACTCCTATATGTAGATGACATTCTCATTATCATAAAGGAGGAGCAAGATTCAAAAATTGAAGTCTCTTCTTAATGCTAAATTTGACATGAACATTGGTCCTACAAATAAAATTTTAGGAATGGAAATTCTTAGAGATAGAACTCAAGGCAAGTTGTTTCTATCACAAAGGAATTACATTCATAAAAGTTTGTCCAAGTTTAGGATGGTCACTACAAAGCCAATTGATACTCCATTTGCCAAAAATTTGCATCTCTCATCTACCATGTCACCAAACTCCAAACTCCAAAGTCGAATCTGAATATGGATAAAGTTCCCTATGTTAGCATCGTTGGCAGCCTCATGTATGCAATGGTCTACACTAGGCCAAACATTGCATACTCGATGAGTATGGTCAGCTAATTTATGAGTAATCTTGGTAAAGAATATTGACAAGCAATGAAACACATATTCAAATATCTGAAAGGAACTTTAGATATAAGGCTTATCTATGGAAGTGGTGTAAACAGTTTAGTCACTAGATATTCAAATTTCAATTATGCAATCTACATTAATAGTTGAAGGCCAATGATAGGGTACATCTTTACCATTGGAAGTTTAGTTATGAGTTGGAAAACTATACTTCAACCCACTATCTCCTTATCAACTACAGAGGTTGAGTATATGAGCATGAAAAAAGCAATCAAAGAGAGAATATGGCTAAAAGGGTTAATTAGAGATTTTGGCCTACACCAAGATCAAGTAGTTATCTATTGTGATAATTTGAGTGCTATTTCTTTGGCTAAGGATCTTGTTTATCATGATCAAATAAATCATATAAATGTCAAGTATCACTTTATTCAAGTAGAGCAAAGAATCAAAGTGCAAAAAATCAGAACCAAAGACAATCCGATAGAGATTTTTACTAAAGTTGTACTGTTGCATTTCTATAGTCATCCATACCTAATGAGGTTTTGGCAACAGCAGGCGACTCAAGTCAAGGTAAAGATTTGGAAAGGTGACTTAAGTAATGGCATTTGTTTATTTTTAGCCCTTCAATTTTTTATGCCTTCTTTAAAGGCATTTTTAGTTTTTTTGGCATCCCTTTAATCTATTCACACCTTTTCATAGGGTTTTTTAAAGGGTTGTCATTAACTCTGTAATTATGATCTGTTGCTTATAAATTGCGCAATTATGTGGGGGTGGAATCTGATAGAAAGTTTCACATCTGAAAATCTGTAACACACATATGAATAGTGAAATTGTGTGAATGTTGTTGCTACTCATGGATGTAGCCAATTGATAAACCATGTAAAATTGTGTGTGCACTCTTGTGTGTGTATTTTCTCTCTTCTTCTCTTCCTCCTTTCTCCATTACGCACTACCAATCTAACAATCTATTCTATTTAATAGGATATAGGTAAGAAAGAAACCAATTTACTTATACATAGGGTAATAAAAAGGCTACTCACATATGTTAAGGGTAAAGTATGGATAAGACTTTATCCTACCTCCTCTACCCTCTCTACCCATTTAAATTACAGTATAAATCAAACATCAAACTATAAGTTACACATATAATTCAATTGTTAATGGCATTTAATATGTTTATCCTAATATCTTGTTTTATGTTAAATTTCACCCTAGTCCCATGTTTAATGTTTCTAAGTTCCAAACCCAAGCTCCAGTGCACCCTTTTTTCAATAAAAACTCTATGCTTTCAAAAACTAATTTGTAATGTAATCTAAATGTTTTGAGATAGTAATATGAACAACCAACAATGTCTTCACTTATTTCAATATCTTGTTACTAAATTACTTTTTAATATTTTATTTACTAATTATTTATACAAACCATGAAGTTCTGTAAATTGTATATTTAGTTATCATTGATTGTGGAAACTTTTACTCATTGAGTGCTTGCCAATCACTACCCTCTATTAAACAATTTATTTTCATACATAATAAAAAATATGGTAACATTGTTTTTCTAATGAATAATGAAAGAATAAGGGTAAAGATGGCTTATGGATAGAGTATTATCCTACTTGAATCATACCCATTAACAACCCTAATTGGTTATATTTTCCAAAGCTTGATCAAATTTCAACTTCCATACAATTATCTCAATCATAGCAAGCTTTGTTGTGCACAAGCTTGATGTTCAGTTGGAATTTTAGGTGTTAGTGATAAATATGTCTTTGGCTTTAATAAAAGGAAAATTCTATGATAGTAATAAATGTCTAATTCTAGTTTTAAATCTAATAATCCATATTTTTTAATGGATGATCAAGATTTAAAAATTATTATTCCCATCAAAATATTTGTTATCCTTGTGGGTACCATAGACATACTCTCAATAAAATAATTGTTTAGGACAACTCTTTAGAAGAAGGCACTTGCAACAATTTTTCAAAAATTTCTTCTCCAATTGGATGTGTTTTGTATCTCTTTCCTACTCGCTATCTTTATATGGATAAATGGTTTTTTATATGGATCTTAGAGTTAGGTTAAGTTAGGGTTTAGTCCCACATTACTTGTTATGTAATGGTCTCTTCCTTGTGCCTTTATATATAAAGAGGTATTGTCTTTATTAATGAATCGATCTAATTTTCCATAATTTCTTATCTTCATATGAAATCAGACTTTAGATTTTAATAGTTAAAAAGTCTAAGAGATCTAAGCAGAAACAAGAAAAACCTTAGCCATTTTTGGTTAACCTTCTCCCCACCATATTACTTGTTACACTTATTTTTTTATTAATTTCCTTTCATGTCTTCTCCTCCAATGACCATAATGCTTTAAGTATCACTCACCCAAACTCTAGCCCACCTCCCACAACTCCCCAATCCACCAGCAACACAAGAGCTACCGAGCCCTACCTCCTTTAGCAACAACTGACTCCACCAACCCCTCATCCTCTCACTTCCCATCATTACTACTCTTGTTGCCACGGTCAATGCATCCTTTTACCTTGTCCAACACTATCAACGACCACATCTTATTTTCTTCTTGACACTATCAAGCTTCTTTAGGGATGTTGTCATCATGTTAGTCACAGACCCATCTAGGGTACCACAAAGGCCAATGCCAACCCCACCTTGGTCATTCATTGTCTTCACCTCCTCCCTTAAATCTACTGTCACTTCTTCTCCACTCCTCTATTGTGCTCTCGTGCTTTGACCACAAAAGAGGAGGAAGCAGAAGTGATCAAGGGAATGTGAATTTAGAGAAAAAAAGGAAAAGAGAGAGAGTGGGAGTATAGATGTCAATTGTGCCATGTGGTGTCCACTTGGCCTAAATTGAATCGTATTTGATACTAGTCATGTCATGCTATGCACAAACTCTTAATGATGCAGCTTAGACAAGACCTATGGCTTATGATCCAATCGTGTTGTATCATGCCAAGCAATTGTATTGATTTTTATTGTGCTTCATGCCACATTTTTTTGACAATTCATGCCAAACAGTCACAATATCATAAGACGATAAAAATTGAAACATATTTTATTGTTCAAAATTAAATTACAAAAAGAAAAACTTTTACTTATTGAAGTTCAAATTTCAAAACAATTTACACATGACAAAAATTAAAAAAAAAAGAAATGAAAAAATACATATGAAAGGCAAAATAACATTCTATAGAATAAAAGGAAAAAATAGTTACTTTTTTTAGCTTATTTCAATATTCATATCAGTAAAATTATCCATCTAATCATTATATTCTTGTTGAATGGTAAACTTTCAATCTTTATCATACATTAAAACTTCTAAAATATTTACTTTTAACCTAAATCCTTTTTTATCTAAAATATTTTCACTAATACTAGAAACTTATTCATATGTAAGAGAAAAAATTGGAATGTGTTGTCTTGTAGCATGAGCATTTTGGTCATTTCTTTGTAACAAGGTTTCTACCTTATATGTTTACCATGTGTAAATCTAATGAGATTAGGGAAATATATTCTTCTTTGTGTAACTTGGTACTAAAGCATCTAGGTTACCATTCCCATCCTCTCTCTACCACTCCACTGTCACAGCTTCCGCCTTGCTTCCATTGTACTGTTGCACTTGATACCTTGCCATTTGCACTTCTTTGTGTAGTCAATGTCATCAACAATCGCAATGTTGGCTACAAACAAGTGCTAGGTTGTTGTTAAGCTCATTTGTGTGTATAGTTGTGTTTTCCATGCATTTTCTCATGTCATTGGTGAGTTTTGTATCACTGGCTTGTTGTGCAAGGGGCATTGCTCAACCTCCTATTCCTTTCTTGCATTATCCGCAAGCATTAGTTCTTTGTTTGTCTGTACAGTGCTCATCATCCATTTGTGAAGCTTGTGTGTGTCGTCAGCAATCTTCTGTTGTTGCAAGCAATCAATGAATAGTGTAGTTAATTTGTCATCCTATGGTGTAGGAATTAAGGATTGCTATAGCGTGCAGTAACCAAAAAAATTGTGGGCTATGTGTACTCTATTCTTTTTTTGAGTTACACATGGCCAACTATGACAATTTTTTCAAAAGCTTAACCTTAACTACAGAAAATTTGAATGAAAATAACTAAATGTTATAAGCATTGAGTTTTGAAACTATTGTACTAGTCTACCATATGTTGAATCATCTTATAAAGGATCCATTGGATGTAAAAGACTCAACATATATAGATTGGTTGGTAGATGATTCTACTATTACTTCCTAGACATTGGTTAATACAGAGCCTTCTATGACTCGTGGAGTTACCATGATGTATTTAGCATGAAAAATTTGAGACTCACTCTATAAAATACATAACTATGAGAAGAACATTGCAAAGACCTTCCAAATGTATGAACAACCTTTAACACTCAAGCAAGGAGATTAAACACAAAAAGATTATTATCATAATGTTTGAGCATTGGTTGAGGAACTAGATATCTATCAGCCACTAATCATAAATATAGCCAAGATACGTTAGTCTAGGAGGGGGTTGGCTATTGCAGTATATTTGTCTAAGTTAAATCCTGAGGTATCTTCATAGATATGTAGTTAAGTTCTTGGTGTTGACAAGATGTTAGATCTAGAAGAGACCTTTGCACTATAGATCAACCAACCACGGTTGCAATTGCCTCACATGGTCGTGGGCAAAGAGGTGGAAATCATGGGGGTAAATAGTCCATACATTGTCAACATTGCGATAAAATTAGTCACCACTTAGAAAAATGTTAGGATAAATTTGATAAATCTCAATGAACTTGTGTTGCGATAAGATCATCATCACAACCCTTAACTATTGATTTCCTTGGTGTTGTTACTATCACTCAAGAAGAATATAATCCTCTCTGATAGTCATAAGAATTAGATTCCACTGTCATGACTGGTCACACTTCTACTTCAAGTACCACCACCCATGTTACCCTTATTATTTCTTCAAATAATTCTTAGGTCATAGATTTTGATGTCTCCTCACATATGTCAGGTACACTTACTCTTTTTGAAAAGTTATCCTCTCTTTCCAACATATCCAAAGTCACTATTATTGATGGTCATTCATGTTTTGTATCTAGATAAAAAGACATTCAAGTATTCTCCTAGATCAAACTAAACAATATTCTATATGTATCTAACTTTTCCATAAACTTATTATCCATTAGTGTTATAACTATCCACTTATAGTGTCTTAGTTTAACCTTCTTCCATTTTCATTGTGTTTTTTAAGATTTACAGGCATGGAAACAAATTGGTTTGGACTGTAAGTATCATGATGAGTGTACTTACCTATACATGATAATGTAACAAATAGTGTGATGACTTTGATGTTCACAACAAAATCATTGATGCTCTGACACTATTGATTAGAACACCCTTCTTTGTTGAAGTTTCAACAAGCTCTACCATGGTTTTCCATTACTTCTTTCAATTATTAGTCATATCAATTAGGTAAATATACCTATGCTACATTTAGACATTTTCATTTTGTATCTAATAAGAGTCCATTTGATATTATCCACTATGATATTTAGGATCTAAGTCATGTCACTTCTATTTCAAGTTATCATTATTATATAGTTTTTATTGATGATTATTCTTGTGTTTCTTAAGTCTACTTATTGAAGAATCATCATAATGTTGTTGTACTCAAAAAAATTTTAATTGAAATAAAAAATTCCTTTTTTAATACTCCAAAAATCTTATGCATTGAGAATGTTCTTGAATTTGTTAAACAAGATGTGCAAAACATTTGTACTTCACTTAGAATTATTTATCAAACCACTTGTCTCCACACTTCTCAATAAAATAATGTGGTAAAGCACAAGCATCATCATATCCTTGACATTATTCATACACTCATGATTCAAATGAATGTTTCAAAGCATTTTTGGTCAAATGTTGTTTTCTCTATTGTGTTTTTTATCAAATGCATGTCATCTACTTCTTTAAGTGATGGCATTCCGATTCTTCATCTTTTTCTTGAGTTTGCCTCCTTAAGTTTTTAAGTGTGGCTTTTATTCAAGATCTATCTCCAGATTTAGATAAGTTATCATCTTAGTCCATTAAATGTGTTTATCTTAGTTATCTTCAAAATCAAAAGGGATATCAATTTTAACATCTACTAACTCATAAGTACTTTACATTAAGGATGTCACCTTCTTTGAAACTCAATAATATTTTGACTATCCTTCCTTTACTTCTTGTGTCTTGCTTCCCTCCCATGTTTTTTTACATAATCTTAATTAGCATAATGTGCTAGTGATTACTAATTCATCTACCATTAGACATTCATGTTAACAACCAATGTAAGTATATCATTGTCATTAGCAACCACCTCCTCTTTCGCCTATAGATCTATCTTCCTCTAACTCACTTACAAATCTCATGCCTACTCGAACCACATTAGGCCTAGACCTATCTATTGTTTTTCAAAAAGGTACTCAAACTTGCATTCTACATCTCCCATTGTAGTTTGCTTCTTACAATAACTTTTCTCTTATCTTCCATAGTTTTTGTTGTTTCTATTTCCTTATAATCACTATCTAGAAAAGATTATAAAACCTTATAAGTTCACTAAAAGGCAACCATGGATGGGAAAATTGAAGCATTATGCTCATATGGCACATGAGATTTGGTTCTTCGTTTTAATTGAGTGAACATAGCCTTTTGTCAATAGGTCTACACTATTAAGTACAAACTAAATAAGACTATTGATCATTATAAAGCTTGTCTTGTTGCATGTGGGCTCTCTTCAACATATGATGTTGATTATGTTTGAGACATTTTCTCTTGTAGCATACATTAACTTCATTTAGATTGTCCTCTCTATTACTATTAATCATACTTAGCCTATGTTTTAGTTGAATGTCAAGAATACTTTCTTGTATGGCAATCTTTCCAAGAAGGTGCTCATAGAGAAACCTTTAGAATATATTGCTCAAGGAGAGCCTTAAATATGTTTTCTCAGAAAGGTCATCTATGGACTACTATGTTTTCTAGAAGAAAATTGGTGTCGAGTGTGTCATCTTGATTGTTTAAATAGATGATATATCACTCATAGGAAGTGTTACAGTTGACATCAATGTTACAAAGGCATTTCTAAACAAGCATTTTGTCACTAGACGTAAAGGAAAGTCAAGATATTTTCTCGAAATTGAATTTGCATATGTTAAAGAGAAGCTCTTCTTAGCTCAAAAAAAGTACACCTTAGATCTATTACAAAAGGTTGGATTAACTATGTGTAAACCAAAATCTACACCTATTAAACAAAGTCCACCATTTTGAAATGACTCATCAATAATCCAAGAAGAGATCAATGGGTGATTGACAAGTTGATATACTTAATAGTTACTTGACTTGATATAACTTATTCTGTTAATTTGCTAAGTCAATTCATATAGAAACCCAAAGATATTCATTGGTAGGGCATTTTAAGAACTTCTGCATATATAAAGAAAACAAAACTTCAGGCACCGACTGTAAGAAGTGATCGCATCGCAGGAAGAAAAGTCATTTTCACCAAGCACCGACTCATATCTCAAGAGATCGTAAAGCTTCTAACATTGGTTTCGAGTTGATGATAGTATGCTAAAGAGAAGATTATTTTACAATTTTTAGTTCGCGATTTTATAAGGAGAGGAAGCAAAATTGTAAGTAACTAAGTTTTCAATAGTGTAATCACGTCACATGTAGTGACAAAAGTTTTTACTGTCGATAAAAATTTTTACATTTCATCATTCGCTCATCTTCAAGAACATATCAAAATAAAAATATCAAAAACTACTTATCTGTGTTTACATTTAGTATTAAAGTATTATATTGTTTGTTTTGTATCGTGATTAATGTTATCATTGTCAGTATTGTGAATATTTTATGTTTGTTTGATTCAAAAAATAAAAAATAGTTTTATTGTTTACTGAAATTGATTCGTCCTAGATACTTAAAGATTTTAATGATTACTGTTTGAAATATTTGAATGTTAGTGTTGTTTAATGATAAATCTTTGATTAACTAACATTAAAAAATTTAATTGATGTTATTTACATTCTGTGGAACTACCCAATAGTTGACCAAATTCCTCTATGAATAACGATATTTAACTGAAAATGTAGGCTCGTGAAGTTAACTTACGTCCACGAAGTTAGTCCATTGAGTTAGCCATAACTCCACGAACTAAGTTCGGTAAGTTAACTGTAACTCAACGGAGTACTTAACTAAACACATATAAATTCCAATATAAAAATTGAAATAGTACACAATTCTCACTCAATTCTGTGAGATCGACCTGTACTTACATACAAATATAATATACACTATGCACTTACAGTTAAAATACAAATTAGACTTAATATCTAATTTATGTGAAAGGTTGTTTGTTTACTTCTAAAAGAGTTTATTAATATAAGCATAAAAATAAATCAAACAAGTTTCTGATTTAACTTTTTACAATAGTACAGATCATGATATAGAATTTGATAATGATCAAATAGACATCTTTTGTAAAAAGTTAAGTATAGATCATAGGTTCATTTCTTAGAGCTTTTTCACAAAATGTTATAATAGAAAGGAAAAACAGATCACTTCAAAAAATGACTAAAATCATGTTAAATAAAAATAAGTCATCCTTATTTTTCTAAACAGAAGCAATACATACAACATGTTATATTATAAATAACATACATCTAAAATCTATTATGAATAAAACTCTATATAAGATATGGTATAACAAGGTTCTCAAAATTAATTATTTAAAACCCTTTGACCACAAGTGTTTTATATTAAACACTAAGGAATGTAAAGATAAATTTAGAGCTAAATCAAATGAAGATATTTTTGTTAGTTATTCTATCAGAAGTAAAGCATATAAAGTGTATAACAAATCAACAAAAACAATTGAAAAAACCCTATATGTTAATTTTAATGAAAATACTCATTTGGATTTTAGGCATGTTGAAAATAATGACTGAAATTTTTCTAACAGATTTAAATATTATTGACAAAGAAATTGAAAATCTATTTGATAGGATAAGAGATATAAACTTAAATGATGAAAATTCTAAAGAAAATAATATCATTCCTATAAAGAATATAAAACATCATAGAAATTGACGTTATACTTCATCTCATCCTATTAATCAGATAATAGATGATCTTAATCAAATAGTTAAGACTAGGTCATCAGTAGTCAACATTTATGATGTTTATTCATTTGCTTGTTTACTAGAATCTAAAAAAGTATTTCTAAATTCTTTCTTTATTAATAAAAAGATTAAAATTACAAATAGTGAGTGTTTTATGTTCTTGTTTTATCCGTTAGAAATTTTAATTTCTAAAGACATAATTCATCCTCTCTCTTGGAGAGGTTTGTGCCACCATGACATGCTAAGAAATGACATGACATGCTAAGAAATGACATGTCATGGTGAGAGATGAAGTCATTTCCACCCATTTCCCTTATTTTCATCTGTTTATGCATACCGAAGATGGGGGGAAATCCCCCCACTACCACCATATAAAAACCAATGAATGCTCCTTCTCTCATCTCCCCCCTCCTTCAACGTTGGGAATCCTACTGCAACCTGACCATAAAGCAGCTTCGTTCATCTTCCCCCTCATTTCAACATCTTTGTCAACCTGTGTTCATCTTCTATTTCAATTACCCAAGTGAGGAGTAGGCACATCTTCCACCACAAGCATCTTCCGACCATGTACACATCTTCTGCATAGGGTTCGCCTTCCATTACAGCTCGTCTTGTAGCTTCATGCTTGTCGTCTACCAACTTCTAAGTTTCTGATCTCAAGATCCATCGTCTACCAACCTTTAAGTTTCTCCACAAAGCAGCTTTGCACCTATCACTTGTTCGCGTGGTCAACTGTCCTATGATCTCACTAGTACATTCCTCGTGATTTGCAGCTTCACCATTTTTTGCCCTTTTTCGCTTTAGTGGTTCCCGTTGGAGAAAATATCTTGCTACTTTCATTTTTGCTACTTTAATGTTTGATGCGTTTGTCTTTGAAATTAACCTCTTGCATGCTATGTATATCTGATGCAATAGAGAATTCATCTTATTTATTCTTTAGTTGCTACATTGTGCATAGCTTCTCCATTGTCTTTATATATGGAAGCATAGGGAATTATTTGTGCAAACTATCGTTTGTGCTCTCTTTGGAATAACCATTGAGAAAATGCAACTCTGTCGTACTATCTATTTTGCTAGAAACCTATTTTGTATTCGATGCATCTTCCTCTCTTTCATGTTTAATTCACAACTACTAAACCAAGAGCAACACTTGAGTCCTATATGGAAGAATCATAAACTTTTATTTTGGAAGAATCATAAACTAGGGTCATAAATAAGCACAATGTTTTTTACTATATACAGCTAGGCTACTAGAATTTTAGCATCATATTATATTTTCTCCTCTTACATCTAACATTTACATTATATCACTAAGTTCATGACAGTTTTTCTTAATTTGAAGTTGAAAATTGGGATACAACATGTAGATTATATTTTTTTGAACCAAAATTCATAAAATGTTTTTTTATGCAATACAGGTTGAATATCTTGCATAAAAAATTTTAGAGCTTGACTTTTATGTATGTTATTATTGTTAGATTTCTTATCTTAATCTAATTGAGCAACCTTTGTATCATGTCAGAATCGAACACTAATATTCAATATATAATGAATGCATCATAATATATTCTGCATACCTTTTCAATATAAAATAGTTTCAAAAAAATATTCTACACGAGACAAGTTTAAATGAATAGTAATGCTAGCTTTTAAATGCTCATAAATGGAAAAGGCCAAAATAGAAGGGCCATCTATGTTTAGTAAAGAATCAATAGTAATTTCTAAAATAATGCAAGATGCAAATTAGATTCTATATGGAAGAATCATAAACTAGGGTCAGAAATAAGCACAATATTTTTTTGATAATAATAGTGTTTTGTCTTAAATTTGAACTCAATATATCAACCCTTATAATGAAGTAGAAGACCATACTATCCCATTATTGATTTCAAAACAGCTTTAGAATAAAGTGGAGTTTTTTTTTTCATTACCAATAAAAAAGAAAGTGTTGAAGTTTTTTGTTTGGAACTTCGGTGTTGCTTAACTAAATATTTTGAAAGATGTTAAGCATAAATTTAGTTGTGGTATTTCGTTTCTCCTACTGTAAGCTATTTAAGATGTCTCATTGTTCATCTTAGTGGCAACATATTAGCAACTAAAATTATATACCATGTGTTGAACATATATATTATAGGTAAATCAATTTAAGGTAATGTTGAGTCATTGTCAATATGTAGGTTTCCCTTATATCTATAAATTTGTCATTTTTATGGAATTAGCTTTCGAGAAAAAGAAATATGTCAACTAGAGCACCAGATAAGATGAAATATTTTTAGGTATTTTAGTTGCAAAAATTAAAAAAGGAAATGTAAAGCAATAATATGGGAAGATTAAATCAGATACATGGAATAAAGTAATTACAGAATATAATAATAAGACATCTCTATATGTTGAGAAAAAGTATGTTAAGAGTAGGATGAAGACGATGTATAAAAACTATAAAAAAATTTCAAAACAAAGTGAATAAAAGTGAAATTATATTCATGGTCATACTGACATTCCAAAAGAAATATAAGATGAGTTTGTAAAGGTAATTATATAATTTTTTTGTTGTATTATTCAATTGCAAGTAAACTTTCATCATAAATTACTTAAACTTTGTTGTAATTATATAATTGTTATATAATTATACAATTACTTAAACTTTATATATATTTATTTCTTACAGCAACATCCAGAATGTAAAGCATGTATAGGAAAGTCATGTACAATTTATTATAATCTATATACAATATTTAAGGAAAATATGGCTATTAGACAAAATAGTGTAATTCCTAAAGATTTACAACAAACATAGGATGTTGAACCTAAAGAACCTGTAGAGACATTTCCTGTTTTCAATACTCAGATTCCATCAATATTTTCTAATGCTAAAAATGGAGAAGGCGGTCCAAGCCCATTTACTACAGGAAATGTAATTAAAAGATTAAGGAAAAGAGTTTGACCACATGTTGAATCTGCGCAATCTATTGCTAAATCTATGAATTGTATTAGTGATGTTATTTGGAAGATTGCAGATCAAGATCAAGAGATACATCAAAATGTATATTAGAAAACTACTTTAAGAAGAGAGACAAAGGAATGCGTTCCTTAAATACTTGAATTATTATAACTTACAAAGGATAAACAACTATTAGTTATGCAATTGCAAGAGAATCCAATGAAGAAGACAGAATAAGCAAATTTTCTAATCTATTGTTGGACTTCCATTTCATGACTCCCTACTAGCATTTCTTCCTAGTAGCTTTGATCAATGCTCAATTAGCAAACCTTATTAGTGTTTTTCACAAGTGACTCCCAAGTGTCAATGGCCTAGTGACTTAGGTTGACTTTTATCGATCAACCCTGAGCAATTGGCTTTCCATGAAAACACATGGATGGCTTGTCTTCATCCTTGGTTAGGCTTCATGGATTGACATGGTTTGACCTTCTACACATAATGAAGTGTACGTTTCCTCCTTACCTAAGTTTGCCATAGTGAAACCTTAATAGCCCCAACTACATATCACAATCTCTCTTTGCTACTCACTATGTTTATGAAAATCATTCAACTTTTTATTAATGATTACATATTTGTTCAAAACAAAATTATGAGAAATTAACATTATAAATAAGGGAAATATATGCCTATTTGTCTGTGATACACTAATCCACATTCCACAACCTTTTATTAATGACTATATATTTGTTCAAAACAAAAGAAGAGAAATTAACATCTTAAATAAGGGAAACATATGCTTATTTGTCTATTATACATTTTTCCACATTCCTCAAGGTTCTAAATTTCTAACTTAAGAACCAAATAGAACAACTTATATTTGTAGAGATTCCCACATATTCACATTATATGCAAACTGGAAATAGGAACTTACACAATGGCAGAGACCCCTCGACAATAACGCTCCCACATTGAGCGAAACCTCCTTTGCCCTCCAAGGTCCCATAGTTTTATTGTGACATTTCCTTTTGTAACTTTTCGCATATTAAAGCCAACCTATAGCAGATGGTGCATCATTGCAAATAAAAGGTAAAATAGTAAATGATAGAATATTAATTTGGAACAAATATAATAAAACTTACTGTTGGAATCATGTCCTCACTATAGCCTCCAGTCTAGTAAGATAAATTCAAGAGAGAAACATGGTATCATATTTTTGACAAATGCAAGAAGCAAAAATTATAAAAGTACTACTCACTGCAATAGCATTAACAAGAGAGGTTTTTCCAGCATTTTGAAGGCCAACAAGTGAAAGTTCCATTTCCTGTTTGAAAAACAAGCTGATAGAGCAAGTTATCAGCACAAGCAGAAAATTCAGTGACAAAAAAATTATAGATGTTTGTATTTTACTTCAGTCCATTGTGACCTGAAGGTCACCTGTTCAAATCCAGGAAAACAATCTCTTTATTTACAGGAAGTAAAATTGAATATAATTGGACCCTTCCAGACCTTGCATTGGTGGGAGCCTCATGCATCAGATTTGTCATTTTTATTTTTTCTCTACTAATGCTAAAATAACTTCTAGTTGCACCAATGTATGTAGAGTCCTCTATTTGTCCTAGGATGTATATGTTGTTTACTAATAAAATTGTCTATTAAGATCATCCTCTACTCCTCTCACAAAAATGTAGAAGTAAAGAACCTTTCTGCTTTTATATTATTTACATCAGTTGACATAGAGGAGAAATGCATAATATGTAATAGCATAAAATACTGAGAAGTGATCTTATGATTTTTGATATTGCAAAGCTATGATTCATAAATTTTGTTTGAGTGCTTTATTGGTAAATACTTTTCCATATGATTTCTCCAAAAATCTAACCTAATAGGTCAGGTATCTCACTTATCCTAGTATTTTACTTTGATCAAATTTGCATAGCTTCTATTGTTAACTTCATGATAAAGAATTGGTGCTAATAAAATCTGGGTGCCAAATGTCACTACTAGAGGCAACAAGTGTATAATGAAGGAGCAACATATGGAAAGAAGGTCATACCAAGAGAAGAAATATATATACAGCACAAAGCAGGATCTAGATTCAGATCTAAACTAAGGAGATGATTTAAACATACAATACCTTCCAAATATTAGTTCCTGACTCAACAAAACAGAAATAATGTTGAACTTTTTAGGTTCTTTCTCTCTAAATATCTACTTTTCACACTAGAAATGAAGCATAACCCAAACTCCAAGTTATCTTCCAAGAATTATAAAATCTTCCAAATCACTTTACCTTGGCTAAATGGTCCCATTTCGAATAGGGACAGAATCTCTAGGTGTGCCCCTATCTGGTTCTGTCATTCGGCCAGAATCTCAATCAAAGGAACAAGACCATTTCAATGGATTAGACAACCAACTCAAACTAATTGAGATATCATTTGGTAGCAGGCAACTCCTGCCTCTTGTAAAAACAATTGAAACCAGTTCTCAGTTATCACGGTATCTGAAGTATAGGTGTAAGTATTATTACATGATCAAAAGCTATGAGAAGAAGAGAGAAGCCAAGGCAGGTAACCAGGTAGGTTTTCCAAATCGAGAGAGGCCAACCCAATACGCAAACGAAAGTACTTCACTAGTTGAAAAACACTCCAAAATTAACGAAGCAGCTCACGAACTAAATTACCAAATTCCAATCTTGGATTTTACTTTCGAAAAAAGGCACGAAAATAGAGATTTACAGAGTGTCCGGATCTGCACGTCTCCTTCAATGTCGGAGGAACGGGAATATAATCATCAGTACCCGAAACGAACGCACAACCATATGCTACCACGAAAACCCAACTATCAAGTAGGAATCATAAAGATCCAAACTATTTCAAGTGCACAAGCACAAGGTCGAATCTTTGAAGCAAACAAGCAAATCTGTAGACTACCATTCAGAAATAGAAGGAAAAAAGAGAGAACTAAGTTATGATAGCCAGATGGTAGTACCTTCTGAGCCAGTTGAGGAAGGAGTCCCAAAGACCCATGTGGCAAAAACCAGTACGAGGAATTAACGAGGACAACGAAGAAGAAAAGGAAGAAGAATCAATCCCTAGTTTTTCCCTCTTTTGATCAAAGAAAAGAGGAAAAACCAAATCAAAGGAGAAGAGAACGTGAACACAAGCTGCTCCAGACAAGCAGAATACTACTACAGCTACAGATCAACATTCGGTTCACTTGCACAAAACTTTCAAAAGTAACCTTTATTCATATCTTCACGCTATATTGTACATAATTATGAGACAGGATAGGACTAAAGCTTTATTGTACCTCCATCATAATGACTTCTTTTCTAGTATTTTTCCCGAACGATTACGATTTATCGTGTTTAAAGGATTTGATGCATGAGATTTGAAGATATATCTTCTTTTCCGTCTTTTTTTTTTCTTTCTCCATCTTCTCTTACTTTCAGATATTGCAAATTTCTTCAAGTGCCGCTTCATCAGCGTAAGGATTTGCCATTCGATGACTGTTGGTGAAAAAGATTTATCTTCCGCCTTCCTGTCGCATAGAATTTATATTAGAAAATGATTATTTGTTACAAAACAATTTTAGCAATACAGCAATCTTCTATAGTAGTTTTAACAACTTGATAACAATCTTTAACTGATCTCTAATAATAGAATAGATGTATTAACTTAATGAATTTAATTTATTGAGTTACACAGTAATTTCACAAAATAAGAAAATAAAAATATAAAGAAATAAAAAAATAAGAGCACTCTATTGAGTTAACTTTTAACTTAATAAAATTAATCTATAAAGTTAAGGTTTAGAAGTTTAAACTAATTTATCGAGTTATCCATTAATTCAACAAAGTTAGTTTGTTAAGTTAAGAATAGTAACCAAATTTATTTCATTAATTTAATTTTTAACTCGACAAAGTTAGTCTATAGAATTACCTAAACGATTATTCTTATCTCCATACACAAGACTTCGTGTGCTTAGCATTTACTAAGAATTTAAATTTAGTATCAAAGCATGTACCATAAAGAAAGGAACCTCTACACACATTCATAAAACATGTTCTTGTAACGTGAGTGTGTGCGTAGAATGTGAGAGCATTGTAAAAGAAAAGTTAAGCGTCATAATCTTAATACTAATAGTAAAGGAAGAGTAGAGTATTCATAGGTGATTGTAGAGAGGAGCAACTAATTCAACTTTAGTCGTCGATCACTTCAAGTATTATTAGAGCTATCAAATGACTATTACAATTGGTATGTAGTCATATCTTTCAACATTTAATACATGTAAGTTTATGAGCACCTAGATTAGTTCTCCTAATACTAAAAGATTAGTTAGAATACTTAAACAAGATTATTTAACACAAAACTAAGTTTATAAATTATCTAAAATAGAAATTAACAAAATCCTTTAGAGTATAGCTAGCATTTCATTAGAGGAGAACGTTGAAATAGAAACTTCAGTAGAGAAATTATTAGGAGAAATTCTTTATCTGAAATTAGTAGATGAACTTTCATGCATCTGATTACCAACCTTTAAAAAAGATAGGTTTGAATTGAAATCTAATTATATTAGTGAATTACCACACTTTCATGGATTAGAAAAAGAATGTGCTTATTATTTTCTAAGAGAATTTAATAAGGTTTGTTAAATGATGAGAATATCTAATATGAATATAGATGCTATTAAACTTAGATATATTCTTTTTGCTTTAAGAGATATAGCTAAGAGATGGTTTTATATTCTATCTCTTGATTCCATCTCTACATTGACTGAATTTTGTTTTGTGTTCTTAGAAAAATACTACCCTACTCATCAAATAATTAAGAAGAAAAAAGAAATATTAATGTGCAATTAAAAACAAGGAGAATCTTTCTAGAAATATTTTGAATGATTTAAAGATTTACTCATTCAATGTTCACATCATGCAATGAGTAAAACTCAATTAATAAGTATAATTTATGAAGGAATAGATGTTACTACAAAATCATTGTTAGAATCTACATGTCAAAATGAATTTTTGAAAATGTGTAATGAAGAAGCATGAGTTTATTTAAAAAATTTTGCAAAAAAGCTACCCAATGAGAGAACTCAATTGAAGCTATTCCAAACAGAAAATTTTTACCCAAAGGAATACATGAAATTGATTCGAGCACTATGCTTGAAGTAAAATTAGGTGAATTAACAAGGAAAATAGAAGAAATGTCATTAAATCAAAAATTAGCTGAAAAAAGTGCAAATGTGAATGACTTAGATGCTATATATGTTAGAAACTAAAGAGATAATTTTGGTAGTGCATACAATCTTAATTGGAGAAATCACCTAAATTTATCTTAGAGAAATAACAATTTCCAAGGAGAAGAAAATATAAATGATAAAAATCAAAGTTATAAAGCATTAATTGAACAATGAGCTAGAATAGATAAATTAAAAATGATAATTCATAATTTAAACAATCGTTTAGATCATATTTTTGGAAATGCAACATCCCAAAATTAAAACTTAAATAGAAATATATCACTTAGAATGAAAGAACTAATTGAAGTTAGACCTATGAGAGGATTACCAAGTCAATCAACCTAATCTTATAAACATAAATGTAAATGAAATTGATACCTCTAGGAGGAGGGAAGTTGAGTTAGTAATATAATTTTTACTAACTATATATAAAATATATATATATATATAAAGAAAAAGAAAGTCAGAGAAAATAGAAAACATAACAAAATAGTTTTATTTTATTATTCTTAGGTTTATTGAGTTATTACTTAACTCCATAGACTTATTCCATGGAGTTACTATCTAACTCAATGAACATAGCATAGTAAGAATTAATGTTTATTTTCATTTTTATGTTGCAGAATACAGAAGCACAATAGTTTGGAAATTATGAAATTACCACTAGACGCATTGAAAAAAGTATTCAATTATTTACTAGCCAAAGATTTATGCAAATTACGATGTGTCTCAAAGTAGATTAATGGATGCATAACAAAAGTTACTTCTATAGACTATAAGCTCTTAGGATGATCAATATTAATGATGGATTTTTATGAAAATTATTCAGTCATAGTACAATAAGTTATGAATTTATGAACATAGAAGAAACTTTTGAGATTTCACCTGATGCATTAGGAGAAGTAGACTATATTATGGAGAGTGACTTGAGATTGATTAATCATAGGACTAAATCAAGGTATGATGTGCTTTTACTGAATATTTTTATTAGAAATCTTGTCACTAAAGAAGAATTTAGTATTGGAAAACTGAGTACATTTAAGGTGTCCATAGAAAATTCAGATGTAGCATTAACATTCTCTGATTGGAATTCAATGATACCATATAAGTTATTTTATTGGAGACCAACTAAAAGTTGGGACGAAGGAATGTGTTTAACTGTTTACAATTTTGAGAAGAAGTGTTGGCATGAAAATACATAGTATTTTGGAGTGAGAGCATTAGTTAACAAAACTCATATAACACTTAATGGTTATATATATTTAGTTACAGATGTATCAATTGCATTCAAAACTAATCTTTACATATTAAGCATTGATAAATATGATGAAATGGTAGAAATTTTACCTATATCTCATAGTGCAACTGAACCACCAACTTCCCAATATGACAAAGTTAAGCTTGGTATCTGGTATAATGAATTTGAAGACCCTACACTATGAAAGGATCGAATGACACACTAGAGGGGGGTGAATAGTGTCCTAATAAAGTTTATTTTACTTTTAAAAATTTGGAAGTTATTGACACTAATGAACCCTGATTAATTGATTTTAGAATTAAACTAGTAATGCAAAAAGTAAAGAACACAAAGAGATTTATAGTGGTTCTCCAAACTAAGTAGTCCACTCCTCAATGCCACAACCTCGAGAATTCCACTAATTACTTTTAAGGCTAAGCACAAACCTTAAACAAGTTGCTTTTGCAGGCTAAGCAACAACCTTACAGATGTTTTTAAAGGCTAAACAAAAACCTCATATAAAACACCAACTTTGTGTACTCAAGACCCTAATCTTGAGCAAATGAAGTATCACACTTCACTCTCTTCACCAAAGCCCCGACCTTGTGAAGGTCTACTCACAACACCCTTGTGAGTTTGGATTTCAAGTAAACGAGAAGACAATTTAAACTCAGGAGTCACTAACTCAAAATGAAAAAGACACAACACCAAATCAACTCCTATGAAGAGTTGATACAAGAAGCTCTGAGGAGAATTCTTGATTGATCTGCAATTGTTGATCTTCTAGACTTTGTTGCAAACGAATCTTCGAAGTGATTGCAGAATTACTGAGTAGACAATTTCTCCTTTCAAGTGTTGAAAAATTTTGTGTGTATATGTATCAGTTTTTCTGCAAAACCTTTTTATTTTTCCTTTGTGATTTGCATAGGTGGAAAGAATTCTGAGAATGTCAGATGCCTTAAGTAGTAATTCATTTCCAACAACCTTCAATCATAATAAAGTTGGAATCTGCAATCAAAAGATATCTTGCCACAAAGATTAGTCAATTAATAATAGTTGCAGTTTCTATAAAAGTAAAATCTTCGGAGACTTTTAGAAAATCGGAGACTTAGAAAGATAACCTATCGAAACTCAAAAACATTTTGATAGATAGAACTAACATTCTGAAGGACCACTTAAGTCATGTATTAAAATTGAAGCAAGTGTCCTTTTGAAACCGTGTTATAAAATATTAAAAATAAACTATCCAATAGAGTGGGCAAGTTTCGTATACTGTTTAGAATAAAAAAGTGCATATTGTTAACAGTTAAATGATGGTTAATTGCATAATATTTAGCTTATCATATGAGAATTAAGCCATTATGTTATAATTGCACTATTATATGCTTTAATTAAAGAATCTGCTTAATTTTAGGGAATTAATGTTAATTTAGTACATTTTTGAACTATCGGTAAGTTGTAGGCTGTGAAATTCTTAAGTATCCGAATTTTTTGATATTTCGAATAGTTATGTTTAACATACCGAACATATTTCGGACAGTTATGTTTAATAGACTGAATATGTCAGATAGTTATATTTAAATTGTCGAACAATTATGTTTTGAAAGAATATTTTATTATTTCCTAAAATACACGTGTCAAAACCATAATGCATGACTTAAGTGAACTTTCGATGAGTTATCTCTAACTATCTGAAATTGCAGCTAGGCATTGGACAATTATATGTGTAACCCTTCGAAATCTCTTTTTATTTATAAAATAGCTGAGGACACGTGTCATGTTCTAGTAAAGTGACTTAAGTGGATTTTCGGTGAGTTATCTGTAACTATCCGAAATATATCTAAGCATTGGATAGTTAGACCTGTAACTCTTCGAAATGTGTATTTTATTATTAAACTACTGCTGACATGTGTCGAAATCTAGTAGATTTACTTAAGTTATATATCGGTGAGCTATCTGTAACTATCCGAAATGCATCTGAGCATCGGATAGTTAAGTTTGTAAGTATCCGAAATGCACTTGAGCATCGGAAAGTTAAATTTATGCACGTGTTTTATAGTTAAATCAACGAAGATAGTCCATTGAGTTATCTATAACTCCACGGACTATTTATTTTCTAATATGCCATTATAGCGGTTGTAGAAATAGGACAGTTGGAAGAAAAACCACGACTGCACGTATCGCGTAGGGAGAAGAAAGCATCGCCATTGATATGAATGAAGGAAATCCAACCGACCATTCAATAAGAAGTAGTTACTACTGAAGAAATATAAAAGAAAAGACGAGAAAGAAGAAAGTGTGATCGATGGACGGCCAGTGTGTACAGAAGAGGAGCATCGAGCTTTCTGCAAACAGTGTTAACAATTCTCTAAAGTACCACACCAACCATTGTTACCACCACCATATCCACTATAATCACCAACCATCAGAGGTTTGTGAGAATACTTTCTTAATGTCGAGTCGATTCCGAGCTAAACATAGTACCTGACAACTACTGTGAGGAGTGATCACGTCGCGGGAAGGGAAGCCATTTTCCCAAGCGTCAACTCATATTTCAAGAGATCGTAAAGCTTTTAGCCTTGGCTTCGGGTTGATGCCTGTATGCTGAAGAGGAGATCATCTTGTAATTCTGGACTTGCGATTCTATAGGGAGAGGAGATAGAATTGTAAGTGGTTTAATTTTCAATGGTGTAATCGCGTTGCAAGTAGTGATAGAAGTATTTACTATCGATTGAGATTACTTTACATTTCACCTTTCGCCCATTTCCATGTTCATATTAAAACAAAAATACCAAAAAACAGTTTATCTTTGTTTGTATGTTGTATTTGAGTGTTGTATCGTGATTAATGTTATATTTATCAGTGTTGTGATTGTTTTATGTTAGTTTTAGTTTTATAGTTTACTGAAATTGGTTCGTTCAAAAGACTTAAAGATTTTAATGGTTACTGTTTGAATTATCTGAATGTTAATATGTTTAATGATAAATCCAGTGTTTACTAACATTAAAGAGCTTAATTGATGTTATTTACAATCTGTAGAATCACCCAATGGTTGGCTGAATTCCTCTGTAAATAGTAGTATTAAAAAGAAAAGACAGGCTCGTGGTGTTAACTTAAGTCCACAAGGTTAGTCTGTTGAGTTAGCCATAACTCAATGAACTTTGTCCGTTGAGTTAACTGTAATTCAATGGAAAGCTTATTGAATATATAAATTTGATTGTTAACAAATGAACAGTTCTCAAGTTCTTCAACAATTCCTTGTAGGATCGACCTGTACTTGCACACTGATACAATAGACACTGTGTACTTGTAGTTAAAGTACAAATTGGAATTAATATCTAAATTGTATTAAAGGTTGTTTGTTTACTTCTAAAAGAAAAAGAATAGGCATAAAGCTAAATTAACTAAGTAAAAATAGAAGTAGTAAATCCAAGTTTTTTTGGTATGTTATTGGAGATCTAATCAAATATTCTGGTGTCGTGCTGGGAAAACACAAACAGATACTTATAAAAGATAACTCTCCGATCCTTAAGTCATTTCGGATAGTTACACAAGTAACCTTCCGAAAAGTCACTTAAGTCAGAAATAATAGAAAACTCAACCATCCGAAGCTTAAAATTGTTTTCGAATACTTATAAAAGATAACTCTCCGATTCTTAAGAGTTTTCAGATAGTTATATCGTAACCTTCCGAAAAGTCACTTAAGTCAAGCGATGAGAGACTAACATGTGTCCTTTAGAAGAAAGTAACCGAAAATATATTACATCAGAGAAACAGCTAACTCTTCGGAATAAAAACCTTAACTATCCGAAACCGAAGGGATTTTGGAGACTTACCATAAAAATCATATCCGGACATAAAAAGACTTAACTTACCGAAGATAAATACTTTTCGAATAGTTATTGATATAACTGTCTAAAAAGTCAAGAGAGAGAGAACTTAACCATCCGATTTGTCTTGTTTTGTTCGGTGACTTATAAAATAACTCTCTGATCAATACACTGTAGACAAAATAACTTACCGAAAACTAATTTAAAAGACTTTGAGTACAAAGTAGTTAGCCAATATTCATGTGAATAAAAAGACATCTAAAATATGGTAGAAATAATTAAACCACACATTTTTCATCATCAAAATTAACTGATAAATAATTGAACTAACACACTATGTTTAGTAAGATGGTGGGATAACCTTATGAAATTTCAAATTTGTATAGTAGAGGACTTGAATGATTGGAAATGGAGAGATGAGTATATTATATTATTTTTGGAAGTAAAAGTACCTATATCATCATGGTCAAGTAGAGGAAGGGTTACCATATCTCATTTCATTAATGGTAATACTCTAGTATTTAATGTGGATAACATAGTGTAAATTTATTAGTTGAAGAAGAGAGCAAAGTCTATAGAAGTGGAATTAAAATCCAGAAGAATTATACCTAAAAGTTTTGCATGGACTACCATATTCATTTCATGTCATTACTTTCCAATCATGTTCTTAAACTATGTTTGTGTATTGGTTGTTTACTATAAATATATTACTACTGCATTTATGTTTTGAATACAAAGATTTACATGCATGTGACTTACTGTAATTATTATATGTTTTTACTTGCAACCAAAAACTAAGAAAAAACATTAATCTAGTTTGTTGGTATCTATTTTGAGAAACTATCTAGCTTGCTTGTGAGCCACCAAAGATGTAGGAGCTTGGGTTCTACACAATGCATATAAATATATGTTTTACTTTTAGTTGTTGTGTGTTAATTTTGGTAAATGAAGGATATCTCAAGAGCAAGGTTTGAAAGACATCAATTGAGTTATAAAAAGAACAAGGTACACTTATCACGATTACCTTTCATTAAATTATTATTATAGCACAGATCGTTAAGTTACACGATAACTCAACAGAGTAAGTTTGTTAAGTTAATCAATAACTCAAAGAACCTAATTTGTTTCATTCTATCATGCCTGCTACCATGTAATGCATATTTTGCTAATTTATTACATTGAGGACAATGCAAAATGTAGGGTGGGGGGAAGGTAGTTATAATTAAATTGAAATAAACCTCATCTTTTTATATGGGTATCAACAAAAAAAGGAAATTTTCGGAAGTAGGAATGTTTTGCAGTTTTTTGAAAAAAATTTCTAAAACCTTTTAATTTCTTCTAAAACCTTTAGATTTTTTTTTGAAACATTTCGACATTAACCAGTTGAAGAGAGGAATTTACTATCAATATATTTCACTTGAATAGTGATGAAACATAACTCCTAGCTATCTTTGAATAGTTTCAACCACTATGCATTTTCATCTTTATAATAAGGTTAATTAAGGCAATTAATAGAAGTAGGATCATCCCATAATACTATTGGAGCAAGTTACTCAATTTTTGTTTATCTGAGAATTATCTTCCTCATATATTACTTTAAATTCTTACCTATTGAGTTAGCAATTAAGTCAACAGAGTAAATCTATTAAGTTACACTAACTCCATGGACTAGTTATTTTCTAATGTTTGATTATGAGTAGTTTACAGAAAACACATAGGGGAAACCATGTTGCATGAATTACGCCATGATCTCGATCATGGAACAAAGAAGTAATTGTTAGTTTATTATTTACAAGTTTAATTTTGATGATGAAAAACTAAGTGCTTAATATTAGATCATATGTTGTTAGCACTCATTTTAATATATTTGTGATTGCCTAACTAGTTTAATTCAGTAAAACTTCGAAAATAGGTTTCGAAAGGTTTCCATTATTATTAGGTACATTATCGGAGAGTTTCACTAAAAGTCACTAGAAATTCAAGTAAATCAGATAGTTTCACTTTTACATTATATATTTGAAGAGTTTCCTCTAAAAGTATTTGAAAAACTTTTAACTATTAGTGAGTTTTAGATTTCTTCGTTTGAATTATTTTGATTTTTGAAAGTATCTGAATTGTGTTTTGTTTTGGAAGGTTTCATCTTATGTACTAGACATTTTTATTTTAAACATTTTAAAGAGTATTTCATTTACTGTTTCCAAAAAGACATGTGTCTTGACCTTAATGCATGACTTAAGATGTCCTTCGGAAGGTTTCAAATAAAATTATTTGAAATTTTTCTAAGTATCGGAGAGTTACATTCTGAAAGCATCCAAAATACTATTTTACTATTAGATAGTTTTGTTTTAAAGGATTATTAATTATTTTTTGCTATTATTTATAGAAGGACACGTGTCTTAATTTAAACACAACTTAAGTTCGTCCTTTGAAAGGTTTCATTTTAAACTATCCAAAATGTTTTTGTGCATTAGAAGGTTTCAACATAAAGGTTTCGATTTTCTAAAAGTATTTGATGATTTTAAAATTAAGATTCTACTATTGTTATATGTTATCTTACTATTTTGGGAAGATACCATTTTGATTGCAAATCTGAATTGATGATTATTGATCATTACTAGAAATGGATTGATGCACAAGGAATTTAACGAATTCAAAATACTTTCTAGATTAAGAATTTTCAGAGGAGAATAGAAAAACTAGATTTATAGATGGCAGATACACGGAACACATAGAAGGAGAAAAAGGACTTTCGCAACTCTGTAAACAACTAAAGAATTGAAAGGTCTCTCTACAACGTCTATTGAAGATCTAGCCTTATAGATTGATCTAGAATTCTCCCAAAGCTTCAGCAATTGACTTCCTCACATGAATTTTTTTGTTGTGTTTTTAATCATTTTGAGTCATTTGACTCCTGAGCTAAACCAATTTTATTGAATCTCTGAAAAACCCTAATTCACAAGGGTGTTGTGAGTAAACCTTCACAAGCTCGGGGCTTTGGTGAAAAGAGTGAAATGTGAAACTTCACTTGCTCAAGATTAAGATCTTAAATATACAAAGTTAGTGTTTTGTGTAAGGTTATTGTTGAGCTTGAAAAATAACACTTGTAAGGTTGTTGTTAAGCCTAAAAAACAACATTTGTAGGGTTGTTGAGCTTATGAAAAACAACATTTATAAGTTGTTACTTAGCCTGTAAAAGTAACTTGACTTAGATTTGTGATAAGACTTAAAAGTATTTAGTAAATTCTCAAGGTTAGGGCCTTAAGGAGTGGACTATCCATTATTGGAGAATGTTTAGAATGAAAAAGTGCATAATATTAACGATTAAGTAATGGTTAATTGTATAATATTTAGCTTATCATATGAGAATTAAGCCATTATGTTATAATTGCATTGTTATATGCTTTAATGAAAGAATCTACATAATTTTAGGAAATTAATGTTAATTAAGTACATTTTTGCACTATCGGTGAGTTACAAGCTTTTTAATTCCTAAGTATCTGAATTGTCTGTTATTTCGGAGAGTTACATTTCATGTACCGAACAATTATGTTTTAAACGCTTAAAGAATATTTTATTATTTCCTGAAGTACACATGTTGTAACCTTAATTCATGACTTAAGTGGATTTTCAGTAAGTTAGACACTAACTATCTGAAATGCATCTGAGCATCGGATAATTAGGTTTGCAAGTATTCGAAATATATTTTTATCATAAAACTAACTGAGAACACGTGTTGTGATTTGGAAACTTGACTTAAGTTATCTTTTGGAAAGTTAGGTGTTAACTATCTAAAATGTGTGTGAGTTTCAGATACTTATAGTGTTAGGATCGATAGGCTCACCAGAGGGGGGGTGAATGGTGAAGGTGTGTAAATTTTACTTCTTTTAAAACAGAATTAATTGGTTCTAATTATTAGTGAGTTGAAATAATTTAAATGGATGCAAAACAGTAAATAGAAAGGAACATAAGACAATTTTTTAGGTGGTTCACCAACTCGGCTAGTCCACCCCCAAGATTTACTTGGGCTTCACTAAGTATAAAAACTTACAACACTTGCTTTCAGGTAGAAGCAAGAACCAACACTTGAGCTTTCAGGTTGAAGCTCAGCAACCAACCTTTCTTCGAGCTTTTAGGTACAAGCTCTAAACCAACAATGAGTTTTCAGGTTGAAACTTACGAACCAACAACTTTGAACTTTTTATCAGAGTTTTAGCATAGGGAGCTTTTATGTTGCAGTGAATCTTTGAGAGTATTCTTGAATGTTGCAAACTTGAGAATGTGTTTGGAATTTTTGTGTAGCTCACAATATATGATAATCATTCTCGTAATCTTTCCTATACTTCTCATATTTATACCAAGAGGTATAACGATCATATTTACTTCCAACGGATGTTTTCTGCTGTATTGGATATGTAGTCAGTCCCAAAAATAGTGAGTTACCGTTCTGTCTGCTGTTCAATAAGTAACTTTTTGATTCTCTTTGATTTTCAGATGGTTATATGTGTAACTCATCGAAGAACATCTGTAACTCACTGAAGATCCACTTAAATCTTGTTGTCTATGTCACGTGAGAATTTAAGTCAAGCATGTGAGGTGACTTAAGTTCAGATGGTTATAACTGTTAACTCACCGAAATTCTTTAACTTTCAGATAGTTAGCCATAGTATCCTCCCGAGCCTTGTTTTAAACTTCCGACTACATTCTTCTCATTTCTACACATGCAAAATAGAGCGACTTAAGTTTCAGATAGTTAAGTTTGTAACCTTCTAAAATCTCAAATTTTTCGGATAGTTAACTTTCTAACTCTCCGAAAAAATCCTTTTAAGCATCTGTTCTGGATTTCTACACATGGGAAATTCAATAACTTAAGTTTCGAATAGTTAGCCTTCCTAACTTTTTGATTTGCTTTGAGCTTCTAGATAGTTAGCACCTTAACTCTTCGATCATTCAGCCAACTATCTTTACAACCCTCCAAAGGTCTTGTATTTTTGGATAGTTAACCTTCTAATTGTCCGATAATGTTTCTACTGCTTTACACTGACTCTTCGGATACTTAAGTCTGATAACTCACTGAAAATTTATCTCTTCCGGATGGTTAAGCTTGGTAACCTTTCGAAATTCAGTTTATCTCTTGCAGCACATACTGAACTATCTGTAATGACTTATCTACCTTCTACTCTTCTACTGAACTATCTAAACTGTGAAATACAATTTATTTCCTCACATAGGTTTTTGCATTATCAAAATACAAGGATCCTAACAATCTCCCCCTTTTTGATAATGACAAAATCTTTTACATTTAATTACATGTATTTCACTCCCTAGTTTATTTCTATACATACTGTCACACAGAAAACAATAAAAACAAATTTAGAAAAGGAGTCTCCCTTTGTTTGTGTGCTGGGATTTTCTCCCCCTGCCTTCCACGTCATTTCTCTTTAAACTTTTCTTCATCTATGAACTGATTTCCTTCTTGTTATACTTCTCCCTCTTTTTGTCATTATATAAAAATGAGACTTCTAAAATCTAATTTTTGATTAAAAGATACTATTGATAAATCCTGCATGAATATATGTTAGTAGAAAACAAACTCTCATATGGTGAGCTTGAGGGATAACAAAATATAAATGCATTATAAGTCAAGCAAAGAACATATGCTTAGATTTCTTCTAATATGATTAAATGTTGATTCATTTAAAGGTTTTGTGAAAATATCTGCAAGTTGATTTTCTGTTAGAACAAACTTGAGTGAGATGTACCCTTTTTCCACATGATCTCTCAAGAAATGATGTCTGATCTCGATATGTTTAACTTTGGAATGAAGTATTGTATTCTTAGATAAGTTTATTGCACTGCTGTTATTACAAAATATATCTGTATTCTGAATTTTTAGTTTGTAATCTACTAAAGTTTACTACATCCATAAAATTTGAGCACAACATAGACCTACTGCAATATATTCAGCTTCAGTAGTGGATAATGCAATACAATTTTGTTTTCTACTAAACTATGAAATTAAAGAATTTCCAAGTAGTTGGCATGTGCCATTTGTGCTTTTTCTGTCTGATCTACTGCTTGCATAATCTGCATCACTATAACTTGTTAAAACTAAACTACTGTCAGCTGAGTAAAATAATCTAAAATCTTTAGTGCCTTGTAGATACTTGAAGATTCTTTTAACTGATTTCAAATGAGATTCTTTTGATAATGCTTGAAATTTGGCACAAAAACATACATTGAACATGATACCTGACCTACTTGCTAATAGGTACAATAGAGATCCGATCCTACCTCTATATTTCTTTTGATCTATTGCAATACTTGAGTCATCATTTTCAAGTTTAGTGTTTGGACTCATTGGTGTGTTTGCAGATTTGATGTTCTCAAAGCCAAATTTCTTTAGAGTCTCTTTGCAGTATTTTTCCTTATTAACAAAGATGCCATTTTTCACTTGATGGATCTGTAATCCTAATAAAAACTTCAACTCTCCCATCATGCTCATTTCAAATTTGTTTTTCATCAAGTTTTGAAATTCATGACACAATTTTTCTGATGTAGCTCCAAAAACAATATCATTAACATAGATTTGAATGATCAACATGTGTAAATCAACAATTTTAATAAACAAAGTGTTGTCCACTATTTAGAATGAAAAAGTGCATAATATTAAGGGTTAAATGATGGTTAATTGCATAATATTTAGCTTATCATATGAGAATTAAGCCATTATGTTATAATTGCATTATTATATGCATTAATGAAGGAATCTGCATAATTTCAGGGAATTAATGTTAATTTAGTACATTTCTGAATTGTCGGTAAATTGTAGGCTGTGAAATTCTTAAGTATCCGAATTTTTTGTTATTTCGAAAAGTTATATTGCATGTATCGGATAGTTATGTTTTTAACGATAGAAGAATATTTTATTATTTCCTAGAGTACACGTGTCGAAACCATAATGCATGACTTAAGTGAATTTTCGGTAAGTTATCTATTAACTATCTGAAATGCATTTGGGCATCAGATAGTTAGGTTCTTAAGTGTCCGAAATATTTGAACTTGTTAAGTTAGAATTATGCACGTGTTAAATTTAAATGCTTTAGTATATCACGTGAGGTGCACATGTTTAACTCGGTAAGTTAGCATAACTGTACGCACTGAGTTACATGAATACATACTAAGGTAATGTGTTATGTTAGTAGTTTATTTCTTTATTGCACGTGTTTTATAGTTAAATCAACGAAGTAAGTCCGTTGAGTTATCTATAACTCCACGAACCATGTATTTTCTAATATGCCACTATAGCAGTTATAGAAATAGGACATTCGAAGGAAAACCACGTTTGCATGTATCACGTAGGAATTTGCTCGTGGAAGGAAGAAGAAATCACCATCGTTGATATGAATGAAGGAAATCCAACTGATCATTTAAGCAGAAGCAATTATTACTGAAGAAATATAAAAGAAGAGGAGAAAAAACGAAGAAAGGGTGGTTGGGGGTGTGTGGTAGTGTGTGTAGAGGTGGAGGGCCGCGCTAACTGTAGGCAGCATCGGAAGTTCACTAAAGCATCCACACCATCACCAACAATTCACCAACATCACCAATATCACCATAATCACCAACCATCAGAGGTCTATGAGGATACTTTCCTGATGTCAGGTCGATTCCGAGCCAAACACGGTGCTTGACAACCATTGTGGTGAGTGATCACGTCACAGGAAAGGAAACCATTTTCACCAAGCACCGACTCATATCTCAAGAGATTGTAAAGCTTCTAACCTTGGTTTCGGGTTGATGCCAGTATGCTAAAGAGGAGATCATCTTGCAATTTTGGACTTGTGATTCTATAGGGAGAGGAGGTAGGATTGTAAGTGATTAAGTTTTCAGTGGTGCAATTGCGTCGCATGTAGTGATGGAAGTATTTACTATCGATATAGATTTTTACATTTCACCTTTCGCCCATTTTCATGAATATATCAAAACAAAAATACCAAAAATAACAACTTATCTATGTTTACATTTAGTATTTAAGTGTTGTATTGTTTGTTTTGTATTGTGATTAATGTTATCATTGTTAGTATTTGTGAATGTTTTATGTTTGTTTGATTCAGAAAATAAAAAATAGTTTTACAGTTTATTGAAATTGATTCGTTCCAGATACTTAAAGATTTAATGGTTACTATTTGAAATATCTGAATGTTAGTGTTGCTTAATAATAAATCTAATATTAACTAGCATTAAAGAGCTTAATTGATGTTATTTACAATCTATGGAACCACCCAATGGTTGGCCGAATTCCTTTGTAAATAGTAGTTATAAACTGGAGTTAACTTAAGTCCACGAGGTTAGTCCGTTGGGTTAATTGTAACTCAACAAAGTGCTTACTAAACACCTATGGGCTGTTAGTGCACACCGGAAAGTTCAAACAGAAAGGAAATGGAAAGTTTAGAAGGAAAGGAAATAGAATGTCTGGAATGTCAGAATTTCCATAGGGGTTTAGTGCACCTATCGGAAAGTTCAGAAAGTTAGAATTCCTATGGGGTTTTAGTGCACGCCAGAATGTTTAGAAATTGAAAAAGTAATGAAATAAATTCTAATACACTACTTAAAATTGTGTAATTGATACATTAATTTGTAATTTTATATTTACACCTAAAAATAATATTAATGAATTGAAAATAATATTAATTTATTTGATGTTCAAATATAATTATATACATTAAATGTTTTTAATTATACATTAGGAAATATAGAATAATAATCATCAAAATGCAAAAGGTCCCTAAAAGATAATCATACTTTTACCATTAAAAATCTACATCTTCATTTTTTCTTTGTAAATTTAATTTTATTATTATTATTATTAATTCTTAGATATATATGTCTAATATTATTCTCTCTTTTTCTTAAATTTTTTATATTATTATAATTATTTTATTTTATTTTATGTGTATTTATAATTTTTTTTAAAATAATATAAAGATGTTATATCATTATTAATCCATTGTTTACCATTATTATTTTAATATATATGTATGTATATTTACTTAACTTGGCAAAACCGAGAATGTATTTGTTGAGTAGAAGAACAAAATATTTACTGATATATTATTATTATTTACATATTTACTTATTGGAAAATGGTTGAACCGTAAATATATTGGTTCAACTGATAGATTATAAACTATTAACATTTATTAATATTGAAAACGGTTGAATAGATGATCTTTCGGTTCAACCGATAATTTATGTTATATATATATATATATTAATCGGTTGAGTAGAGGGCTCGATATATTTGTAATTTTTTATGATATTTTTGAATTGGTTGAACTAATAAAAAACAAATGTTTTTATAATAAAAATTTTACCACGTGCAAAAATAACAACTTAAGTTTATAACGCTAACCTAACGCGTTGCCTTAGTGTTCAATATAGTAACTTAACATGTTTAGTTATGTTAACTTAACGAGTTAAACATGTGCACCTCACGTGATATAATACAACATTCGTAACTTATAATTTCACCACGTGTATAACACTAACTTAACGAGTTCGTCTCTTCTTTTACTCACTAACTTAACGAGTTATCATGTGACCTATTTTAACTTTTAAGCCTCTAACTTAACAAGTTCTCACGTGACCTCTATACAAACAAAACTCTAACTTAACGAGTTGTCTAAACGTGCACTGTTCATGATACAGAAGATATAACTTTAAAACATATCATGCTTTTCAATAAAAACACACGTTAACTTAACATTTAGCTAAATGAGAAATTAATGACATAAAAAGAAAAAATTCATAAGAAAGAAGGTAAAGTCCCCCGCCCATACCTAACAAGATATCCATTTGCAGAAGAAAGATGAAATAAATTGGGATCAAGTATTACTCCTAAGAACATACAATGGAGATTGAGTAGCATGTAAATGAGAGTAATACTTCATTCATTTCAAGGAAAACTAAATCATATCTCAAGTGCATCGTACATGTGTAAGGATAAGGGTAACATACCTTTTTTCTTGAAAGAGAGATAGAAAACCTGTAAAACTAACAAACAAATCAAATACAAAAAGCTAAGCACATATGTATAAAAAAAAATTTTATTATTTTATTATTTTTATTTTTTATATTGCTCACTTAGAAGAGGGATCCACACTATTCCCTTCTCCTTGCACTGCATGAACTTCTACTCTATGAGGGTTTGGGATGGTGTTACTAGGTAGTTCGCCCCTCACACGACCTCTAGAATTGGCTGCTAATTAAGCCAATTGAGCTTTTATGTTCTTGATAGATTTCTCATGGCTAGACAATATGGGTGTAGTTTGCCCACTAACTTGCAATAAAGCTTGGATTCCCTTCTCAATATCTGCAATCTTCCTTTCTAAGGGTCCAATCCTATCTATTTAGGTAGGTGAGTGTGAGTTCCAAGTGCCACCTGAAGATCCAAATTGTTGCTCTAGTGGAGGTATAGGAATATCCTATCGTCTCCATGAAAGATTGAGGTGGGTAGACCATCCCGGGGAGTGGTGGGAGGATGATTGGAAATTCCTTTGTCCTGCACCAAGAGCATTGACTTGCTCAACAAAGGTGCCCTATATGATAGGACACTCCTCAATAGCTTGTCCTTGTGTTCCACAAGCCACGCAACTAACATCTACCATAACCTTCTTCCCTTTTTGTTGGCTTAGGACTAAATCCTCCACTCTCTTCACCATTGAAGTCATTCTAGCCTCCAAACTACAGAGGGGATCCACAGCATGAATGCCCCTTCAAAAATTATGGATCTATAGAGGGGATCTATCAAATGTCCTATCAGAGGAACTAGCCATCTCCATGGTCCTTTCTACCATATCAACTAAGGTATCCCAAGCTTGAGTCTTTGTAAGTCTCATGAATCGCCTAGGGCATAATGACTCCAACATTACCTTGGTGTTATAATCCAGTCCTTCAAAAACAACTTAACATTGCCTAGACTTGGGTAAGCCATGGTTTGGGCATCTTGCCAATAACCTATTAAACCTTTTGAAATACTTCCAAAAAGGCTCGTTTGGTTGTTGAGAGATGTTCAAAATCTAGTTCTTTGCTTGAATGGTCTTGTGCAATGGATGGAATTTCTTGATAAAGATTGCACAAAATTTAGTCCAAGTCCTAATAGAATTGGCTGGGAGAGTGTTCATCCATAATTTGGCATCATCTCTCAATGCAAAAGGGAGGAATCTAAGTTTGATGGCGTCAACATGTACATTAGGCAAGCTTATCATGTTGCACATGTCATTAAAATTAGTGAGAAATATATATGCATCCTCCTTGTCCAACTCGTGAAAATGAGGCAATTGGTTCACATAGTTCATTTGCAATTCTATCTTGTGCCCTTCTACTAGGGGTATGACTAGACAAGATGGCTAGGTGTGAACTCTAGGATAGCAAATGTCTTCTAATGTTTGCTCTTCTATTCCTATTGGGTTTACTACCCTATTCTCTTCCATATCTAAATTCTTTTCAGCTTGTTTTTCTAATAACAGGTTTAATCCTCCTAACTGTTCTCCTCTTACTAATCTATTGTTATGATCTCTAGACCACACAAGAGATTGCATATAATAACAACAATAATAAAGATGTATGGAAGAGGTGTGGAAGGAATTTTACTCACTACAAGTGTTGTGTGTGCTATGTCCCTACATCATCAAGTGAGGTAATTGATAATTACACACAAAATAATTGATAAACAATAATGCAAATAAACAATGTACATAAACAAAAAGAAGGAAAAAAATACTATAAACACTATCTATAAATCAGAAATTTTATGCATAGGCAGCATCAAATAAGGGAATAGTCTCGTTATGTCTAAGAACTTTGTGCTGCAAAAATGTTTTGAGTCGGTGGCCATTGACCTTAAGAATTTCTCTAGTTTTAGGATGTTCTATTTCTACAGCTCCATGAGGGAACACACTTTTAACTACATAAGGTCCTATCCACCTAGATCGAAGTTTTCTTGGAAAAAGATGCAACCTAGAATTATATAATAAAACTAGCTACCCTATATCAAAACTTCTATGAAGAATCTTGCTATCATGAAAACTTTCCCCCTTTTCCTTAGCAATTCTAGAATTTTCATATGCATCTTGCCTAAATTCTTTCAATTCTGTTAGTTGAAATTTTCTTTTCTTACCAATAGCTTGTAAATCCATATTAAGTCTTCTTATTGCCCACATGGCTTTATGCTCCAACTCTATTGGTAAGTGACGAACTTTTCCATAAACAACTCTAAAGGGAGACATATCTAAAACTGACTTGTAAGTCGTTCTATATGCCCATAATGCCTCATCTAGCTTTTCTGCCCAATATTTTCTAGATGCCCTAACTATTTTCTCTAGGATTTGCTTAATTTATTTATTGGCATTTTCCACTTGTCCATTTGCTTGGGGGTGATAAGGGGTAGTCATCTTATGGTTCAGTCCATATCTTTTCATTAATGCTTCAAATCTTTTGATACAAAAATGTGTTCCCTTGTCACTTATAATAGCTCGTGGAATGCCAAATCTAGCAAAAATATGGCTCCTTACAAAATTAATCACTACCTTAGTATCACAAGTGCATGTGGGGATTGCCTCAATCCACTTAGATACATAGTCTATGGCTAAGAGGATATACAAGTGACCTCCAGAATTGGGTAATGGGCCCATGAAGTCAATACCCCACATCAAACACTTCAACCTCAATAATAGGGGTTAGTGGCATCATATTCCTACGTGTTAATCTGCTTGCTTTCTGACATTCAGGACAATTCCTCACATGAGAATGTGCATCCTTATGTAGTGTAGGCTAATAAAATCCACATTGAAGTACCTTAGCCGTAGTCTTAATGAGATTCAAATGTCCTCTTGCAAGTTGGTCATGACAGAAAGATAATATACTATCAACATCAAAATCAAGAATGCACCTCCTCATGATTAAATCTTGGCAAAATTTAAACAAATAGGGATCATCCCAAAAATATTCTCTACTCTTTGCTAAGAATCTTTTAATTTCTTGCTTTGACCAATTTTGTGGCAACTTCTTTGTCACAAGAAAATTAACAATATCTACAAACCAAGGAATAGGAGTGATGACCATCAACTGTTCATTTGGAAATGAATCGTTGATAGGTAACTCTCCTTGAGGTGTGACAAGTTGCAACAAATGGTCAGCAACTACATTCTCAAAACCTTTCTTGTCCTTTACTTCTATGTCAAATTCTTGTAATAAAAGAATCCACCTCACTAATCTAGCCTTAGCATCCTTCTTTGCTAATAAAAATTTAATGGCTGAATGATTAGTAAAAATAGTAATCTTAGATCCTAGCAAGTAAGGTCGGAATTTCTCTAGAGCAAAAACAATAGCCAAAAATTCCTTTTCGGTGACTATATAATTCATTTGGGTTGCATTAAGTGTTTTAGTTGCATAGTAGATTACCCATGGTATCTTCTCAATTCTTTGCCCTAGCACTGCACCAATGGCATAATCAGAGGCATCACACATCAATTCAAATGGGTGAGACCAATCTGGTGAATGCACAACTGGTGTAGATGTAAGAGCTCCTTTAAGCTTCCCAAAGGCATCCTCACACTCTTGGGAAAAATCAAATGGATGATCCTTTGCTAACAAATTGTTTAAGGGATGGGCAATCATACTAAAATCCTTTATGAAACATCTATAAAAACTAGCATGACCCAAAAATGATCGAACCTCTTTGACTGATTTGGGAGAAGGTAGGTTGGCTATCAAATCTATCTTAGCTTGATCAACTTCCAACCCCTCTCTAGATATTACATGTCCTAATACAATCCCTCGTTGTACCATAAAATGGCTCTTCTCCCAATTCAGGACTAAGTCTTTCTCTACACACCTATCCAAAACTAACTCTAGCTTCCTAAGACATGCATCAAATGAGGAACTAAACACTGAAAAGTCATCCATAAAAATTTCTAAGAATTTGTTAGTCATGTCCGAGAAAATTCCGGTCATACACCTTTGGAAGGTTGCAGGAGCATTACACAAACCAAAGGGCATGCGCCGAAATGCAAAAGTGTTTGTTGGACAAGTGAAAGTCGTCTTTTTTTGGTACTCAAGGGCGATATAAACTTGGTTATATCTAGAATAACCATCCAGGAAACAATAGAACTCTTGCCCAGCTAACTTATCCAACATCTGATCCATGAAGGGCAAAGGGAAGTGATCCTTTTTGGTGGCTGCATTAAGCTTCCTATAGTCAATACATACTCTCCACCTAGTTCGTACTCTTGTAGGGACTAATTCATGATGGCTATTCTCTACTACTGTAACTCCAGATTTCTTTGGGACAACCTGAACTGGGCTAACCTAATTACTATCTGAAATTGGGAAAAATATTCCATAATCTAGCCATTTGATTATCTCTTTTCTTACAACTTTTAAAGTGGGATTTAGTCTACATTGTGGATCTCTAGATGGAGTAATAGAACTATCTACATGGATCCTATGATGACATTTACTAGGACTAATCCCCTTAATATCGGCCATGGACCAACCAATGGCCTCCTTATGAGCTCTTAAGACCACTAATAACTTTTCCTCTTGCTCTCTAGAAAGGTAAGAGGACACGGTAACTGGTAATGTCTCATCCCCTCCTAAACACACATACTTAAGATCTTAAGGCAAAGGTTTCAAATCTAGTACAGGTGGTTCATCTATGGATGGTTTTAGTGTATTATTTAATTCTTCTCCAATTTGCTCCAATGACCTTACTTCATATGTGTTTTCTACTTTAGCCTTGTCTAATTCATCTAAGTCAACTACTAAGGCTAAGTCATCATCTAAACCTAGAGGTAGATATTCTATATCATCTATGTCACTAGATTCGTCTACCCCCCCAACCTCGTCTATTACCTCCATGAAACTCACCTCAAAACTCCCATGTTTTGGATCTCGAGTTTCATGCAAAGGACTAAAAAGTTGAAGTTCAGCTTGGGAATTGCTAAATGAAATTTGCAAAGACCCTTCCCTACACCCTATATAGGCATTGACGATAGCAAGGAATGGTCTTCCTAAAATTAAAGGTACATCTAGTTTCTTATTTGATAGGGGTTGGTTTTCTATAACAATAAAATCTATGGGATAGATATGTTATGACCCTAGTATTTTGATAATGCAAAAACCTATGTGAGAAAACCAAATTGTATTTCACAGATATAATAGCTCAGTAAAAGATCAGAAGGCAGATAAAGTCATTACAGATAGTTCAGAATGGGTTGCAAGAGATAAACAAGAGATCAGAAGGTTACCAGGCTTAATTATCTGAAAGAGATATATTTTCGATGAGTTACCAAGCCTAAGAATCCGGAAGGCAGTTTAAAGTAGTAGAAATTCAATTGGAGAGTTAGAAAGATGGCTGTATGGAAAATCAAAGAGTTAGAAAGTAAACTATCCGAAAAATAAGAAGAATCGGAAAGTTACTGTAGCTAACTATTCGAAACTTAAGTCATTGAATTTCCCACGTGTCGAAATCTAGACAGAAGCTTAAAAGAAGAATCAAAAAGTTACTATAGCTAACTATCCGAAATTTGAAGAGTTTCAGAGAGTTACAGGTATAACCGTTTGAAACTTAAGTTATTCTATTATGCACGTGCAGAAATAAGAAAACAACTATCGAAAGCTTAGAAGAGGAAAATCGAAGAGTCACTATAGCTAACCATCCGAAAGTCAAGAGAGTTTTAGTGAGTTATAGTTATAACTATCTGAACTTAAGACTCATCACGTGTATGATTTAAAACTCACGTGACAAATAAACTTAAGTGGATTTTTGGTGAGTTACGATCATCCTTTGGACAATTACATTGCTAACTATCCGAAAGCTTGAGAAAATCGGAAGGTTATCTTGAAACACCTTTCCAAATAGTAACTTACCATTTGGATTTTCCCAGCACGACACTGGAAAACTAGTTTGGATCTCTAGCAATGCACCAGAAAAACTTGGATTTGTTAACTTCTGTTTCTACTTAGTTAATTTATCTTTATGCCTATTCTTTTTCTTTTAGAAGTAAACAAATAACTTTTAATACAAATTAGATATTAATTCTAATTTGTACTTTAACAGCAAGTGCATAGTGTTTATTGTATCAGTGTGCAAGTACAAGTCGATCCCACAGGGAATTACTTAAGAGTTGATAACTGTTCGTTTGTTAACAATCAAATTTATATATTCAATAAGCTCTCCGTTGAGTTGCAGTTAACTCAACGGACAAAGTTCGTTGAGTTATGGCTAACTCAACAGAGTAACCTCGTGGACTTAAGTTAACTCCACGAGCCTATCTTTTCTTTTTAGTACTGCTATTTTTACAAAGGAATTCAGCCAACCATTGGGCGGTTCCACATATTGTAAATAACATCAATTAAGCTCTTTAATGTTAGTAAACATTAGATTTATCATTAAGCATACTAACATTTAGATAATTCAAACAGTAACCATTAAAATCTTTAAGTCTTTTGAATGAACTAATTTCAATAAACTGTAAAACTAAAATAAACATAAATCAATCACAACACTGACAAAGATAACATTAATCATGATACAACACAAACAATACAACACTCAAATACAAAATACAATAGTAGATAAGTTGTTTTTGGTATTTTTGTTTTAATATGAACATGGAAATGGGTAAAAGGTGAAATGTAAAGTAATCTCAGTCGACAGTAAATACTTCTGTCACTACATACGACGTGATTACACCACTAAAAATTAAACCACTTACAATTCTGTCTTCTCTCCCTATAGAATCGCGAGTCCAGAATTGCAAGATGATCTCCTCTTCAGCATACAGGCATCAACCCGAAGTAAGGCTAGAAGCTTTACGATTTCCTGAGATATGAGTCGGCGCTAGGTGAAAATGGCTTCCCTTCTCGCGACGCGATCACTCCTCACAGTGGTTGTCAGGCACTATGTTTGGCTCGGAAACAACTCGACATCAGAAAAGTATCCTCACGGACCTCTAATGGTTGGTGATTATGGTGGTGGTAATGATGGTTGGTGTGGTACTTCAGAGAATCGTCGACACTGTTTGTAGAAAGCTCGGTGCTCCTCCTCTGTACACACTAGCCAAACCCATCGATCACACACTTTACTTCTTTTTCTTCTTTTCTTTTATATTTCTTTAGTGGTAACTGCTTCTGCTTGAATGGTCGGTTGGATTTCCTTCATTCATATCAACGATGATGATTTCTTCTCCCTTCGACGAGTGAATTCCTGCGTGATACGTGCGATCGTGGTCTTTTCTTCCAACTATCTTGTTTCTGCAACCACTATAGTGGCATATTAGAAAATAAATAATTTGTGGAGTTACAGATAACTCAATGAACTTTCTTCGTTGATTTAACTATAAAACACCTGCATAAATTTAACTATCCGGTGCTCAGGTGCATTTCAGATACTTATAAACTTAACTATCTGATGCTTAGATGCATTTCGAATAGCTACAAATAACTCACCGATATATAACTTAAGTAAATCTACCAGATCTCGACATGTGTCACCAACAGTTTAATAATAAAAGAAACATTTCGGAGAGTTACAAGTCTAACTATCTGATGCTCAACTGCAATTTTACTTAGTTAGAGATAACTCACCGAAAGTTCACTTAAGTCATGCATTATGGTTTTGACATGTGTACTTCAGGAAATAATAAAATATTTTTTCAAAACATAACTATTCGGCAATTTAAACATAACTATCTGATACATGTTCGGTCTATTAAACATAACTGTTCGAAATATGTTTGGTTTGTTAAACATAACTGTTCAAAATATCAGAAATTTCGAATACTTAAGAATTTCACAACTTGCAACTTACCAACAGTTCAGAAATGTACTAAATTAACATTAGTTCCCCAAAATTAAGCAGATTCTTTAATTAAAGCATATAACAGCGCAATTATAACATAATGGCTTAATTCTCATATGATAAGCTAAATACTATGCAATTAACCATCATTTAACCGTTAATAATATGCACTTTTTCATTCTAAACACTTCCCCCATACCTAAATTTTGCTAGTCCCTTAGCAAACTAAGATCTAATTAATTGGTCTTTCTAAAAGTGCTAGAATTAATTCTTCTTCTTTCTTTTTTCTTCTGTTCAGCATAAGAATATATATTCTGTATGTTTTAGTAATCAACCTGCAAATATACTTAGAATATATGCAAATTAGATACAAAGTATATCATCATCACATAGGTGTTAATTATATTATCGTTTGTTCTTCTTTTCATCATCCATTAGCCTGAATTTTCCAATAAGATTTCTAGAAGAAATTTCAATAACATACGAATCAAAGTACAATCCAATTCAATCTGATTAAGACAAGTAGAATAAAGAATTGTATCTCCATTAAACAACTTCAAAAGTCAATTCTAGATTCAAATCCAAATGTTATTGATATATCTATGACTAGATATACATATCCATCAAGTATGACATGTGTTTGGTTAATTAATGATTTCTGTCCTAGATATATCATAATATTTTTAGTCCAAGATCTATTCAGAAAATTATACACACTTAAGCGTAAATCTTCACCCCAATTTCCTGTAGGTCTCCAATAATATAATTTTTCAGGAATTGTAGAATTTTTATTAGAAAATATTAAAGCCGACCCACAATTTACAGTTGGTACTTCATATCTATTAGGTCTTCCTATATACCATTCTTCTCTTGTTATAGGATTTCTTATCAAAATATTAGGTAATAAACTTGCATAACATGGTCTCGTCCTGTATATGATTAATCCTTCATCTATCCCCATAATATGATCTATTCCTTCTAATGTATTGGGTGGAATTCCAGTAGTTTCTTCCATAGTCAGATATTCATGGTTAATTGAACTATAATTAAATGACCTCCATATGAATCCATCTCTAATCTTAGTCATTTTTGCAGCTTGTAGTCCCTGAAAATATTTTTCTTCAATACAGTCTTTAATTTCCTTTGATACACAACACAGCTTGCACAGATCTTTAGCTGATAAGTTACTCAGTACTTCCCTTAGTGCATCCAACGATAATTGCGTCAATTCCATTTGTCGATTCTATATAACACACAAAAAAATTAAGCAAAGACAAAAATTAACATAACTACTACACACCCTCGTGGAGTTAAGGCATAACTCAATAGACTAAGTTCGTTGAGTTAAGGACTAACTCTACGATACTATTAACTATAAATAAAAACATATATATACAGATAGTTGCTTCAGATATGCTGCTTCATTCAGCTACCCTCCCAGAAGAGGTATCAATTTCATTAACTGTTCTATTGACAGGGTTAGGTATTGCTTGTATTGGCAATCCTCTAGTAGGTCTAACTTCCATTGGTTCCTTCTATCTAAGTGGTATATTTCTATTCTGATTTTGAATTGCAGCATTTCCAAATACAAAATCCAGACGATTGTTTAATTGTTGGATTATCTTTTTTAATTTCTCTATTCTAGATCCTTGTTCAATTAATGCTTCATAACTTATATTCTTCTCATTTACATTTTCTCCTCCCTGAAAATTGTTGTTTCTCTAAGATAAATTCGGGTGATTTCTCCAATTAGGATTATAAGAATTTCCCAAGTTATCTCTCTGGTTTCTAGCATAAATAATATCTAAACCATTTATGTTTCCATTCTTTTCTGCTAGCTTTTGATTTAATGATAACTCTTCTATTTTCTTTGTTAATTCAGTTAATTTCACCTCAAGCATAGTACTTGAATCTATTTCATGCATTCCTCTTGGCAATATTTTTTTATCTGCAATAGCTTCAGCTAAGATTTCCCACTATGCAGTTTTTTTTGCAAAGTTTTCTAAATATGCCCATGCTTCTTCACTACATAACTTTAAAAATCCATTTTGACAAGTAGATTCTAATAAAGTTTTTATTGAAACATCTATGCCTTCATAAATTATACCTATTATTTGTGCCTTACTCATTGCATGATGTAGACATTGAGTCAGTAAATCTTTAAATCTTTCAAAATACTTCTAGAATGATTTACCCTGTTTTTTGCTACACATTAATATTTCTTTTTTCTTTTTAATTGTTTGATGTGTTGGATAATATTTTTCTAGAAAAACAGAGCAAAATTCAGTCCATATAGAAATTGAATCAGGCGATAGAGTATATAACCATCTCTTAGTTGTGTCTTTTAAAGAAAAAGGGATATATCTAAGTTTAATAGCATCTATACTCATGTTCGGCATTTTCATCATTTGACAAACTTCATTAAATTCTCTAAGGAAATAATAGACATCCTCTCTTTCTAATCCATGAAAATGTGGCAATTGACTAATATAATTAGATTTCAGTTCAAACCTATCTCCCTCAAAGTTTGGCAATCGAATACATGAAGGTTCATCAACTAATTCAGGATACAAAATTTCTCCTAATGGTTTTTCTACTGGAATAGCCATCTCTACGTTCTCTTTTCAAGAAAGGTTAGCTACACCCCAAAGAATTTCGTTAAAGTTTTGTTCAGAAAATTTTTCAATACTCCTCTACGATGAAAATTCCTAGGTAGGTGTTCTTACTAATCGTTTAGTGCTTAGAGAATGAGTCCATGTGCTCATAAATAAATAGCATAAGATTAATTGCATACTAGTCTGAAGCTTTCCATTTAATAAATATTTGTTGTCGGATGAAGTTGAATCAGCTGCTTCTCCTTAACGAACAATACAATTTAGTCTCTATTCCTAAGTTCATCTACTTCCTTCTGGAGTTTTTCTAATTGTAGCTCTAATTGATTAATTCTTTCTACAGCTCTTGTAATTCCTTCTAAAGGTACAACTATTATTGCAGCTACAAAATTTCTGTATTCTTTCACTGAAATGGTTTTGGATCTGATTTTTTTTTATGCCCATTTTGTGAAATCAATACAATCCACCATTAGTAGTGGAATCAAATCTCCATAAAACAATTTCTTCTTTACGGTTCTAATCTTGGAGATAAAAACTGTAGACCAATTTATTTGAATCCTATTTATAATTGCAAATGTGGCTCATTTGACAAATTGACTCAATTCTATGTCATGGCCTTGTCGTTGATAGACATTTTTAATCAAAATGTTGGCTACCATGTGTGCTTTACCATTTAAATGCTTCATTCTGTTTAATAAAGGCACATCAAGATTAATAGCCAAACTATCCTTGATTTCCTGTTGTGTCCATTCAACGGCAGTTGTACTTTCCCAAATTTCCTACCCTTCATTCTTTAATCCAAAAATGTTGTGGAGAAGCTCTCGTGTTATTTGTACATCAGCTTCCTCCACATTGGAAATTAGTTTTGCTTCTTCTTCTCTCGAATTTGCAAAAAAACAGGGCACTAGATTCTCATATACTATATGCCCTCTTTCTTGAGAAATAAACTTTAGTAGACCTTGGAATTCAAATAATTCTTTGATTTCTTGCATTCCATCCCAATTTACTAGCCTACTGTAAATAATATCATAACCCCTAATCTCTTGATATTTATGATAAGCTTCCTGACTCCAAAAATGTACTTCATTCAGAATTGTTGTTTCAATCAAGTCGGGAATGTTACTTTGTTGTTCTAGAGGGGTTTATTCTTGATATTCCTCTAACATAGGCTACACTTGAACATTCTCTACATATTCCTGAATTTTTGATTCTACTTCTATCTGTGGTGGTGAGCCGGTAGAACTCTTCACTCTGTCTTGAATTCTTTCTAGTAGGATCGTATGGCTACACAAGAGGGGGTGAATTGTGTATTTTTAATATTTTCTGAAATATAATTGAAACTTTAAAACTCAAAAACAAGTCAAGACATTGTTTTGATAAAATCATTTTTATTCAAGGTTTCAATTACAATGTACAATTCAATTCTCCTTAGAAATTGTAGATGCAATTATATCTCGATACCATGTATCATCTAAACAATTTCATAACTACAAATAGAGAAAACTAATTTGCGGAATTTAAAACATTTCTCCCTGTTTGAGATCTTTCTTCTTCAGCAATTCTTCAGTGATGAATATCTTGTCTTTCTCTGCTTCACCGAATTTGCTTTCTTCTGATACTTCAAATCTTCAGCGACATAAATCTGACCTTTTCTACTTCACTAAATTTTCTTCTACTTGAGAGATTTTCCTTGAGAAGGTGTTTTTGATCCCTGAAAGAGATTTTTCTTTTGGTGTGTAGGGATAGTTTGATCCTTGAAAAGATTTTTCATTTTGTGTGCAAGGATAGTTTGATCAACGAGAATTCTATGCCTTTTATACTGTATCTTCATTTCATGCATATCCTTCACGTTTAACCACTACCAGTTTTCCACTTCTCCACGTCTTTTCTTTTTCCTTCATCGAAACACACACGTTCTAACCCACGTTTATATTTCGAATTTTCTTTAATCATCAGTCCTGGATCTCTAAAAAATTTCCTGCAAAATAAACTTTCTCATCCAAAGAATTTTCCATCAAGTGTAATACGAAGTCGTTACTTTAATGTTAACTAAACGAGTAACACAAGTATATATATATAACTTAATGTTTCTAACTTAACGAGTTCCTCATGTGCCATTTCACGTGGCAAGTACTGTAGCTAACTCAACAAACCAGCTTAACCTTTTTTTCGGAAGGTTAAATGATAACTCACCGAAAATAGTTTAAGTTTTCAAATAGTTATAGTTGTAAGTCACCGAAAAACTCTTTATATCATAAAACTAGTGAGACACGTGTCAAGACCTGAAAACATGACTTAGGTTACCTTTCAAATAGTTACGACTGTAAGTTTCTGAAAAAGCTTTAACTCACTGATTCAGTCATAAAGAAATGTTTTTATAATAAGAATTTTACCATGTGCAAAAACTAACAACTTAAGTTTATAATGCTAACCTAATGCATTGCCTTAGTGTTCAATATAGCAACTCAACGCGTTTAGTTATGTTAACTTAAGGAGTTAAACATGTGCACCTCACGTGATATAATACAACATTCGTAACTTATAATTTCACCACGTGTATAACACTAACTTAACGAGTTTGTCTCTTCTTTTACTCACTAACTTAACGAGTTATCACGTGACCTATTTTAACCTTTAAGCCTCTAACTTAACGAGTTCTCACGTGACCTCTATACAAACAAAACTCTAACTTAACGAGTTGTCTAAACGTGCACTATTCATGATACAGAAGATATAACTTTAAAACATATCATGCTTTTCAATAAAAACACACGTTAACTTAACATTTAGTTAAATGAGAAATTAATGCAACGAAACGACTAGTTATTAACTTTAGATCCAATACAGACAAGTATTTATGCCAGTAAGCTTTTTCTGTATTAATTGATGATTTTAATTTCTTTTCACAAGCAATAGTAATTGAGCAAATATGATTATATTCATTTAGCACACATCATCAAAACAAAATACTCAACAATCTCCCCCTTTTTGATGATGACAAAACCATATTAAATCAATTATGAAATATGTTTAACTTAACAAAGCACTTTCGTTGGGTTAATTTTTAATTCAACAAACTTGTTTGTTGACTTAAGTTCACTTAAGCTTATTTCTATTGTTTGTGTAAATTTTACATCTCAGAAATAAAACTCTCAGATGTCAATAATTATATAAGTATCAGTTTTCTAATTATCATCTATCAGATTACAATAACCATTTAAATAACATCTCCTTTTATAATATATATGCAATTAAGATCATAATCATCTTTTTATAATATTTCTCCCCCTTTTGTCATTAATCAAAAAGATAATTACAGAGAATATATATATATATATACGAGATATAATTACAACAACTCTTTCTGTAAACAAGAATAATAATTGAACATTTTTACAGAAAAATGTATTGTTCAATGAATCAAACAAGTAATACAAACATTACATTTTGTATTCAAAAGCAAACAAAAATAGTTATCGACCCCTCCTAAGTATATCACTTATAGCATTACATATTTTATCTCCTAGATGCCTAATATCATTTCTGATGTCGTTAAGTACTACATCTAAGTCAGGAGGTAGTTGGGTTTGCTGTTTTGCTTGAATTGAATAACTTTGTTGTTGTATATTGTCTGTATAATCAAGTTGTTGTTGATGTTGTCGTTGAGATTTATGCATGACCTAGAATTTTTGCAAATCTTTAACACCAGATGCTCTCATGCCTTTAGTTTCAGAGGGCCAGTCGGATAAAGTCAATTGGCTTGCAAGGATTCTACATACAACATCACCATAAAATAACTTTGAACTCATATGCTGTAGTTGAGACATAAAAACATCAAACCAATTTATTTGAATTCTATTCAGCAAGTCATAAGTTGCATATAAACAGCTTCTGCTGACTTCCAAATTGTGTCCAACTCTCTAAAATAAATTTTCATGTAATATATTTGTAGTAAACCTTGCCTTTGCATTTAGATTTTCCATTAATCTCATTTCAGAATATACATCAGGAATTTTTGATAAAGACTGAATGTTCCATTCTAGTTGTCTTATCATGTCAAATCTGTTTGTAACAACACCTTCATTCTTTAATCCTAAAACTTCAAAAATTAACTTAGGAGACAATATAAACTCCTATTCATTTATTTGAGTTTTTAGAAAATTTCCATTCTTGACCAGATTGCTATAAAAAGCTGCAATAAGCTCTGTGTATTGCTTCCATTTCGTTCCTATTGGCAAGAATTTAATGAGGCCTTGAAACTCAAACAGATCTCTTATGTCCATCAAATTTCTGAACTTTATTGGACGAGCATGCAGAATCTGACATGTAATCAGATTATTGTATTTCTACAATGCTTCTTCAGATCTAAAATGAATTGTATTACCTTGAATTTGTAATATTGTACACAAAGAAGGTGATACCTGAAGCCGTGATTCAAAGTTTAATTCATCTTCAGGAACCTCTTCTTCAAAATGAATGTCATGTTGTTCCTCTTCCAAAATATTATCTTGAAGCTGCTCAGGTAAGCTTGATTCTTCAGCTTTAACAGTGTTAGGAACATTGTCAATATGCTCAACATTCATCTATTCAGTCTCTATAGAATGTTCAGAGTTCAATTTTTCCACAAATTCTATAGCTAGTGTATCTGTTTGTAATTGTTCATTCTATTCAACAGATATTTCCATTGATTCATGTTGTGAATTCTCAAACTCTGCTTCTATAGATTCTAAAGAAGGCTGGTTAACTTTTAGCTATTCTGGAGTCTTAACATTTTCAATATCTGGTACTCTAGACAATTCAGCCTGTGAACTAGTTACTACCTCAACATTGTCAATTATATCTGCAATAACTTGTTCAATGTCAGGTGCCTGGTGCTCTGATTTGTCAATTTCTACATCATTAAGACTTGTACTAATAGAAAAACTTGAGCTCATATTTGACTTGTATTTTTTTGTCAAGTTTTCTAGCAAGGGAAAATAAAGTCTCATTATCTTTATCAGTTTCAGTGTGTTCGGAACTGATGAGTTTATCAGATGCACAATACGGTACAATGTCTAGACATACATTTTCCGTTAGAAATAAATTTTCATCTGATTGTCCTTTTCCAATAGACTTTGTTTCCTTAGACATAATTTTTCTGATTTTTCTTCTTCTATAACATTTCTGTTTGTCCTCTTCAAGTATTGCTGTTTTCTTTTTAGATTGCTACATAAAAGTTTTCTACTTTAATTCTTCTAAGGCACTTTCTATTGCAATGGCCTTTCAAAGACTGTCAACTTTTGTTTTGTCTACAGCAATATTTGATTCTATTTGTTTTGAATATAAAGGAGTAGGGATAGCTGATTCATGCTCTTCCTCAAATGCATGTAGTCTTGTACCGTTTGTAGGAGTTTGAGGAGTTCTATTTGATGAACCTACATCATTTTCCAAATATTTTGCATACTATTCCAAAAATGCAATCTCAGCACATTTCATTCTGTATTCTCTATCAAATTTACTTCTAATCCCCATGTATGTAATACTAGCATTAGTATTTTGGAGTTCTTGTCTAACTTCATTTAGTATACTTTCAGAAAAGAAATATTCACTATAAATTTCTGCTAACCTTTTGTCCACTCGAAATATTTTTTTGAACCAAGTACATGGAACTTCATCATTCTCTATTTCTTTTCCTTTTGCATCTCCTCTGCTTTTGCCTTTTCCTCTGCCACGACCTTTATTGAACTTGGAGACCATCGTCGCAGGTAGTAACAGCAACAAGCGGGAAAGATTTTCTTGACAAAGTTTACAAATAACCTAAGTGCCCGTGTAATAAGTGTTTAAATAGGTTTTTTAGGCGTATAACTCAACGTGAAGAGAAGTCGGGTTTAGAAATTAAATAAATATTGAATGAAATTTATTCAATCGAGGTACCCAAAATATTCAAGTATAACTCGTTGAGTTAATTAACCTAACGAGTAAAACGCTGTCTAGAGGCAGTTTTACATGTTACCTTATTTAATATAACGTCTAGTTAGTACACTTAAAACAATTTACGGATGCTTCCAACTGAAACGATCTGAAAATAACACACATGCTAAACTTAACATTATCTTGAGAACATTGTAAACTATTTGAACATTTTGTCCTTTGAATCTAAAATAGTTTGTATGTCTTTTTAAATTATTTCATTAAGATGTTAAGAGGACATTAATTTAGATTAACTAAAAACCATTAAAATTGATAAACTACTTAAAATCAATAAGATACTACTATGATTTTACAATAAATACATAGTATCTTAAGTAGCAGTTTTGATATTACTTTAGATATTTATAGTAAATATATATAATATCTATGAGGTGAACAACATCATCAATAATATTTATCTTTTTATGTGGAGTTTAACCATTTTACACATCACATAGCCTACAAATACCTAAATTTAATCTAATGTAGCAGAATGTATTTTCGTTTAGAGGTTTTGTAAATATATCAGCTAATTGATTTTTACTAGACACAAATTCTAATTTAATTTTTCCTTTAATTACGTTATCTCTTAGAGAATGATGTCTAACCTCTATATGCTTTGCTCTTGAATGTAATACAGGATTTTTGGAAGGATTTATTGCTGAACTAATGTCACAATAAATCTCAGTTATATCATAAGATAATCCAAAATCTTCTAAAGTTTGCCTTATCCACAGAATCTAAGTGCAACACAGTGCATCAGCAACATATTCGACTTCTGTAGTAGAAAGTGCTACATAGTTTTGCTTTTTACTAAACCATGACACCAAATTATTTCCCAATAATTGACATGTACCACTGGTACTCTTTCTATTAGATTTAGATCCTGCATAATCAGCATCAGTATATCCTATAAGATCTATTGAACTATCCTTAGAATAATACAGTCTGAAATTTTTAGTTCCTTGTATATATCTAAATATTCTTTTAACTGCAATTAAGTGTAATTCTTTAGGATTAGATTGAAATCTAGCACAAACACACACAGCAAATATAATATCAGGTCTACTAGCAGTCAAATAAAGTAAAGAACCAATTATACTTCTATATTTTCTTTGATCTATAGATTTTCCTATGTCATCAATATCTAACTTTAAAGTAGTACTCATAGGAGTTCCTCAAATCTTTGTATCATTAAAATTAAATTTCTTAAGAATTTCATCTGCATATTTTTTCTAGTTTAAAAAATATACCTTTATCCATTTTCAATTAGTTTTATGACACTCAACAAATTAAATCCTAGGTTTTCTATATATAGTACATTCGAAATAACACAAGTAGAAGTTATTTGAACATTGTCCATACCTATGATTTTATCTTTGCTTTTGTTTCCATATATTACACTTCCTTTCATGGTATTTGTAAAATTTTGTAGTAGACTTTTCTGTCTGGTCATGTGACTTGACGCTCCACTGTCCAAGATTCATTTTGATGTTGTTTCCTCCTGCAACACAAATTAAGAAAAACTTTTTCTTGGTACCCAATGTTGTTGAGGACCAAGTTCATTAAACACATATTTCTTCTTTTTGTTTAAAAATAGTTTAACATTATCATTTATATTCTTATTAATTGTAAGTACTATTGATTTATCATTAGCTTCATACTCACATATAACATTATTGCTTTTACAATCATTCTTTTTGTTTTCAGATGTAGTATAATCAAGACCAAATAGATTTTTATCAGATTTTAATTTATTTTGGTCATGCTCATACATTTCAATAAGTTCATACCAATATTTTGTACTTGTATTAACATTTTCCGTACATACAAAATCTTTTTCTACACAAGAATTTTTAGTTTTATCATATGCAGAATGAGTAATTGGTCTAATACCAGTGTACTGAATTACATGCTCAGGTTTCTGAATTTTCAGTTTACTACAATTGTCTGAAATTTTAGAAACATTAGAAACTGAATTTCTAGAACAAGAAACAAGATTTTTAGAAACATTAATAGTCAAGTTAGAAGTACAATTTGACAAATCACATTGATTTATATTATTACTACATGATTCATCCCTTGAAGTACCTACTTCTACATATTTATTACCTTGTTTCATAATAAAAGGAATTTTAGTCTTATATTTACTTGAACTGCAACTAATAAATCCTTTATTGGCTTGAGATTCAGGATAATCAAATCCTAAGCGAAATTTATAAGACACCGCAGGGGTACTAGTTAGATTGTTTAACTTAGTTTGACTTAAATTCCATTTCTTAATGGTACAATTTAAATCTAGCTCTCTTAGTTTTAATTTATCTATCTCTAATTCAAGTTCATTTATATTGTTTCTCAACATTTCATTTTCAGATTCTATCTTTAATTTTTTAGCATTTATATTCTATATTTGTTCATGCAAGATACATTAATTAAATCTAAATTTTTGCAAATCTCTAGCATGATTTTCATTATCACATTTAAACTTTTCTAAAGTAGTAGACAGGAAACAATTTTCTTCTTCCATAATGGATGAAGAATTTTTAATATTCTTATTTTCCAGTTTACATACTTTAAGTTTTTGTAATAATGCATGATAAGCAAATAATAATTCATCAAAGTTGAAATCTGAATGACTTTCAAGATCAGATATTACCATAGACTCATCTGCCATGAAGCACACATGAGCAACGTCTTCTAACTCTTGTTCTCCTTTTGAATGTGAAGATTTTGATGCTGATTCCTTAGATTCAGACGTGTCATCCCAAGTGACCTTCAAAGCCTTTTTCTTGTAAAACTTTTTCTGAGTTTTCTGAGCCATCTTCTGATCTGTCCTACTTTTTCATTTTTCCTCATAGGACAATTTGGAGAAAGATGTCCAGGTTTCTTACAGTTGTAACATACATACTTTTTGGATGAAGAATTCTTGTCATTCAATGATTTTGACGTTGAGGGTTTATCATTTTTGTTCCTTTGCTGTTTCCTAGCTTTCCATGCTTTCTTGAATTTCCTAGTCAGCAAAATCAAATCCTCGTCAGAATTAGTAGATATATCAGAATTTGAATTAATTTCGAAGGCTATTTCTTTCTTCATTTTTAGTTTGTTGTGACTCAGTGATTCATTTAATTGAACTTCATAAGCTGTTAAATTTCCTATAAGTTCATTCATAGTATAAACATTTAAATCTCGTGATTCCTCAATTGATGTTACTTTCTAAGACCATTTAGAACTTAGGGATCTGAGAATATTCCTCACCAAATCCTTTTGTTCAAAATTATTTCCTAAACATTTTAAAGAGTTTATGATATCAAGAAATCTAGAAAACATCTCAGAAATATTTTCGTCTTCATGCATCTTAAAGAGTTCATTCTTATGAATCAACATGTTTATTTTAGTCTCTTTAACTTGAGAAGTACCTTCATGTGAAACTTCTAATGCATGCCACACCTCATAAGCAGATTTATATGCCGACACTTTACTGAACTGTTCATAACTCAATGCACAAAATAAAATATTTAAACCCTTAGCATTCAGAGTTTCATTTTCTTTTTGAGTAATTGTCCAAGTATTATAAGGAGTAGTTAACGGAGTATATAGTTTAGAAATCATGAACCACAACTTATGATTTATACTTTGAAGAAAAACAGTCATCCTATATTTCCAATATTCAAAATGTATTCCATCAAATAAAGGAGGACGATTAAGATTTTGGCCTTCATATAAAGAAAAATTACCATTTCCAGTAGCCATCTTACCTTAGATTTTTCAACCTATTTGATTTTAAACAGTCTAAAAACTTTAAAACAACTTGAGCCTTAAATCAAGAAAGTTAAACGTATGTTCAGATATTAATTTCTATTTAAAAACAAGGAAGGTAGAGTAAACAATGATATTAAATAAGTTGGTATCGATTTTATATCAAAGATTATTAACAAAGCTCTAATACCACTTGTAGGATCGTATGGCTACACAAGAGGGGGGTGAATTGTGTATTTTTAATATTTTCTGAAATATAATTGAAACTTTAAAACTCAAAAACAAGTCGAGACATTATTTTTATAAAATCATTTTTATTCAAGGTTTCAATTACAATGTACAATTCAATTCTCCTTAGAAATTGTAGATGCAATTATATCTCGATACCATGTATCATCTAAACAATTTCATAACTACAAATAGAGAAAACTAATATGCGGAATTTAAAACATTTCTCCCTATTTGAGATCTTTCTTCTTCTTCTTTTTCTTCTTCAGCAATTCTTTAGTAACGAATATCTTGTCTTTCTCTACTTCACCGAATTTGCTTTCTTCTGATACTTCAAATCTTCAGCGACATAAATCTGACCTTTTCTGCTTCACTGAATTTTCTTCCACTTGAGAGATTTTCCCCGAGAAGGTGTTTTTGATCCCTGAAAGAGATTTTTCTTTTGGTGTGTAGGGATAGTTTGATCCTTGAAAAGATTTTTCATTTTGTGTGCAAGGATAGTTTGATCAACGAGAATTCTATGCCTTTTATACTATATTTTCATTTCATGCATATCGTTCACGTTTAACCACTACCAGTTTTCCACTTCTCCACGTCTTTTCTTTTTCCTTCATCGAAGCACACACGTTCTAACCCACGTTTATATTTTGAATTTTCTTTAATCATCAGTCCTGGATCTCTGAAAAATTTCCTGCAAAATAAACTTTCTCGTCCAAAGAATTTTCCATCAAGTGTAATACGAAGTCGTTACTTTAATGTTAACTAAACAAGTAACACAAGTATATATATATAACTTAATGTTTCTAACTTAACGAGTTCCTCATGTGCCATTTCACGTGACAAGTACTATAGCTAACTCAACGAACTAAGTCCGTGGTGTTATGCTAACTCAACGAACCAACTTAACTTTTCTTTCTGAAGGTTAAACGATAACTCACCGAAAACAGTTTAAGTTTCGGATAGTTACGGTTGTAAGTCACCGAAAAACTCTTTATATCATAAAACTAGTGAGACACATGTCAAGACCTGAAAACATGACTTAGGTTACCTTTCAGATAGTTATGACTGTAAATCTCTGAAAAAGCTTTAACTCCCCGATTCAGTCATAAAGAAATGTTTTTATAATAAGAATTTTACCACGTGCAAAAACTAACAACTTAAGTTTATAACGCTAACCTAACGCATTGTCTTAGTATTCAATATAGCAACTCAACGCGTTTAGTTATGTTAACTTAACGAGTTAAACATGTGCACCTCACATGATACAATACAACATTCATAACTTATAATTTCACCACGTGTATAACACTAACTTAACGAGTTCGTCTCTTCTTTTACTCACTAACTTAACGAGTTATCACGTGACCTATTTTAACCTTCAAGCCTCTAACTTAACGAGTTTTCACATGACCTCTATACAAACAAAACTCTAACTTAACAAGTTGTCTAAATGTGTAGTATTCATTATACAGAAGATATAACTTTAAAACATATCATGCTTTTCAATAAAAACACATGTTAACTTAACGTTTAGTTAAATGAGAAATTAATGCAACGAAACGACTAGTTATTAACTTCAGATCCAATACAAACAAGTATTTATGCTAGTAACCTTTTTCTATATTAATTGATGATTTTAATTTCTTTTCACAAGCAATAGTAATTAAGCAAATATGATTATATTCATTCAGCACACATCATCAAAACAAAATACTCAACATTTCCATAAATTGCTGAAGAGTTTCTTGCTCTTCAATGGAATCTGTAAAGTTATTTTTGTCCAAATGGCTTCTTTCAGCCTCTTCATTTTCTGCTCTTTCTTCTTCCTCCTAACTACCAATCTGTTCTGTCACTGTTCTTTCTGATTCTGTAACAGATTGGGATGGAGTCACGGGCAATTCAGTTTCTGTCCTAATTTCTGTTCTTTCTTCTTGTACAGGCTGTAGATTAATTTCAGCCTATTTTTCTTCTTGTCTTTTCTCCTACTGCTGCACCTCCTGCTCCTCAGAATCGGATAGCAGGTTTATAAAAATTTGCTCCATAGGCCTTGTTAAAATTGGTACCTCAGATTTAATCTCTTTTTGATAGTCAAACACTTTCTCTTTTCCTTTTGTTTTTCTGATTAATTATGCCTGTTTTTCCTCTTCTTCTTCTGAGATTAAATCTACAAAAGTAGGCTCTGCAGGCCTTCGAGCCACAGGTACTGGCTCTTTTTGTTTAATTCTCTCTATAATTACTGGTCTCGAAGGACCAACCTCAGCTTCTCTTGCAACACTTGATTTAGCTGTTGCCTGATGCTATTCCACCTTTATTCTGTGCTGGGCCTTCAAGTTTTCTTCGACCCTTTTTTTCTTAATGGCATCATATAAAATATGTGCCTTAGCTGTAGCTATTTCTTCGTTATCACCTTGGTCTCTTGCTGTTTTGACCAAGCTAGTAAACTCTTTCTCTTCTTCATTAGTTCTCGGCCAAGCAAATGCTACTCATGGCAATGGCTCTGTTGGCTGAACTGGAGGTCCTGACTGTTGTTCCTCAGGAACAGGTCTTTCAGTAGTTGGTTCTTCCTGTTCTCCTACTTGTTGCTGCTACCATATTTCCCAACTTCCATGACCAGCAATGCGCCTTTTAAACCACAATCTGGCCTTGCATTGAATTAGCTCTAAGACTATTTCGTTGTTCGGTCTTATTTTTCTTTCTTTACTAACTGCAATTTCTGTTGCCACTTTGATTCGTGTCTCCATTATTTGAGATATTTGTATACCACAATCTACTAATATTTTTCTTAATCTAAAAAGTTCAGATTCTACCTTTTGTAACTCTTTTTCTCTTGTCGTATTCCGAATCTTTTGCCATGTGTGCCATTCTTCTGATTCCTTCAGAAACTATGTTGTGTCAACTACATCTTCCCAGAACTCAGGTGTCATCTTCCTCATCGTGGAGTTACACAACAGCATGGAATCACTCTGATGTCTACTGTTCTAGATTCTAAATGATTTGCCTGATAATGCCCTAAAAACCCTAGGTTTTAGTTTAAATAAGCCCTATGTTTAGGTGGGTAATCGGGTCATTTCCCGAACCAAATATTACTCTCTCCTCTGCGGTCTTAGCTACAGTACTCCATTGAGTTACAGTTAACTGTAACTCAACGGAATAAGCTTGTTGACTAACTCAAGACTCAACGGAGTAAGCTCGTTGAGTTAAGCCTAACTCAACGGACTTCCCGTACAAACAGATATAATAATAAAAATACTTAAGATAATAGTTTTTCTATTTCTTTTTTTTACCAATTTAACCGATACTATTTTTCGGTCAGACCGAATTTTTTTTCCCAATTGAACCGATACTATGTTTCGATAAAACCAACATTTTTTTTGAAAATTAATATACATATTTTTTATGTTCTGGTCAAACCGATGGATCCAATCGGTTGAACCGCAACAATTTTTATATTTTTTATATACTTTTATTTTTATTTTTTATATATAAACATAAAAACTGATTTCTTACTAAGTAAAGCTTGAGTAGTCCTCTACTCTGACTTCTTCTATAATTCCAACGGAGCTTTTTGGTGTTTTCAGAATAGGTCTAAGTTTTTGTCCATTTACTTTAAATATATTTTGATTTTTAGGATTTTCAATTTCAATAGCTTCATAAGGATAAAAATTTCAAACTATGTAAGGTCCTGCCCATCTAGATCTTAATTTTCCTAGATGGTTATGGAGTCTAGCCATATAAAGATATACTTCTTGTCCTATTTCAAAGTTTTTTGGAATAATTTTTCTATCATGCTAGAATTTCATTTTCTCTTTTTCTCTTATAGTCTTCGAATAAACGTCATTCCTAAATTCTTCTAATTCAATTAATTGCATTTTTCTATTTTCAGCAGTTTGATTTAAATTAGTGTTTAGAGTTTTTAATGCCCAATAAGCTTTATGTTCTATTTCAGCTAGTAAAGGACAACTTTTTCCATATACTAGCCTAAAAGGTGACATACCTAAGCTTGTTTTATAAGTAGTTCTATAAGCCCAAAGTGCATCTATCAATCTATTAACTCAATCTGTTCTAGTAGGATTTACTACTTTTTCTAAGATTAACTTAATTTGTTTATTAGCACTTTCTACTTGTCCACTTGTTTGTGGATGATATGATGTTGTAATTTTGTGGTTTACTCCATATTTCTTCATTAAGGCTTCAAAACTTCTATTACAAAAATGAGTTCCTCTATCACTGATAATAGCTTTAGGTATTCCAAATCTCGCAAATATATTTGTTCTTATAAATTGTATTACCACTTTGTTGTCATTAGTTTTTGTAGGAATAGCTTCTATACATTTAGATACATAATCTACCCCCAACAATATGTAATTAAATTGATTAGACATAGGAAATGGACCCATAAAATCTATTCCCCACACATCAAAGATTTCAACCTCAATAATAGGATTAAGAGTCATCATATTCCTCTTTAATATTCTTCCTATTTGTTGACATCTTAAACAACTTAAGCAATATTTATGAGCATCTTTGAATAGTGTTGGCCAATAAAATCCACATTACAGAATTTTTGCAGTAGTTTTCCCTGAACCAAAATGCCCTCCACAAGCTTGGTCATGACAAAAAGACAATATGCTCGAATAGTCAGTTTCTGGAACACACCTCCTTAAAACCAGATCAAGACATTTCTTAAATAAGTATGGGTCTTCCCAATAGTAATATTTTACTCTCGAGAAAAACAATTTCTTATCCTGTCTATTCTACTCCTTAGGTGTTAAACTAGTAACTAAATAATTAACTGTCTACATACCAAGGTATTGTGTTGATGGTCATTAATTGTTCATTAGGAAAAGTATCCTTAATTTCAATATTTGATTTTTCTATTTGTAATCTTGATAAATGATCTACTACTACATTCTCACAACCTTTTTTATCTTTAATTTCTAGATCAAATTCTTGCAATAATAAAATCCATCGGATCAATCTAGGCTTAGTCTCTTTTTTCTTTATTAGATGTTTTAGAGTTGAATGATCCATGTATACTATTACTTTAGCTCCAATCAAATATGATCTAAACTTTTCTAAAGCAAACACAACAGCTAATAATTCTTTTTCAGTAGTTGTGTAATTAACTTGAGCATCATTTAAGGTTTTGCTTGCATAATGAATAACTCTAGGAGATTTTTCTATCTTCTATCCCAACACTGCTCCTACAGCAAAATCAGAAGCATCGCACATTAATTCAAATGGATGGTTCCAATCAGGTGCTTGAATTATAGGAGTTGAAATTAAGCTAGTTTTAAGTTTGAAAAATGCTTCCTTGCAATTTTTATCAAAGTTAAATGGAACATCTTTTAATAGATTAGTTAAAGTTCTAGCTATCTTGCTAAAGTCTTTAATAAATCTTCAATAAAAACCAGCATGTCCTAGAAATGATCTAATATCTTTTATTGATTTAGGTTCTGGTAGGTTAGAAATTACTTCTATTTTAGCTTTATCTACTTCCAACACTTTCTTAGAAACAACATGCCTTAAGACTATTCCTTGTTTAACCATGAAGTGACATTTTTCCCAATTCAAAACCAAATTTTTTTCTACATAGCGTTTTAATATTAGGTCTAAATTTTCTAAACATACTTCATATGAGTTGCCATATACAGTAAAATCATCCATAAATATTTCTAAAAAATCTTCAATCATTCCAGTAAATATACCTTGCATACACCTTTGAAAGGTAGCTGGTGCATTGTATAATCCGAATGACATTCTCTTAAAAGCATAAGTTCCATTAGGACAGGTGAAAATTGTTATACATTTTCAAAAATTTCTCTGATTTTTTCTTGTTTTTCAGGTATTATTTGTTGTAATCTTTCAGGATAGGGTGCTAAAGATTGTGATTTAAAAGATTCTTTTTCTTTCGTTTGATTTGTTTGATCATTTTTAGCTTCATTAGTAGATTCAAATTGTTCTTCAGTGATTTCCAGATTTTCAGCTATTACATTTTCGTTATCATTTTGATTTTTACTCTTATCCACCTTCATATCATTTTCATTTTGAGTTCTTGGTGGTATATCAGTTTCAGATCTTAATGTTACAAATACATCTTCCAGATTTTCGTTACTCTCATGATGTTTTTGTATATCATTTTCGTGATTATGATCTTCAATTATTTTTAGTTTTAAAGTACATTCTTTACATTCTCTTACATTAGTATTTTCTGTTTGCTGTATATTTTACAAATTATGCAGATCTATAACATTATAATTTCCATTGTCCTGTTGCATAACTTGTATTTTCATTGTATATTCGTCCAATGCTTTTAGTTTTCTTTCCAGATCATCTAATCTCATTGCGTTCAATTTTTGATCAATTTTCATTATGGTTTTTTCAGTTTCGTAAATTATATCCTTTTTAGGTTCTAAATATGTTTCCTTATAGTTTAATTAGTTAACTTATTGTTGCTGACACATAGAGTATTCTAGTTTGTCCAGGTTTTGCTCTATACTACGCTCTAGTCTGTCATACTTATCCCAAACTTCAGTGTCTCTCAACATATTACACATTCTATACTAACCATCAGTTGGGTAAACTATAGGATTCTCATACTCGGCTCTATTATATTGAGGATAATTCATTTGTTGTTCATGGGATCTAACCATCTGCAAACGTCTCAGTTTCAAACAGTCAGAAATGTCGTGTCCTTCAGAATTGCAAAATTCACATATGCTAATTATAGGTTTCAGAAATTTTTGAGCATAAGCATATGCCATATTCTCAATCACAGAAGAAAACACCCAACTCTTTGGCTATTAAAACGAAACAGCTCTAACAGTTGCTTATATTAATTCAATTCAAATCCAATTCAATTCAATTTAATTCCCCGGCAATGGCGCCATAAAACTTGTTTGGATTTTCCCAGCACGACACCAGAAAACTAGTTTGGATCTCCAGCAACGCACTAGAAAAACTTGGATTTGTTAACTTCTATTTTTACTTAGTTAATTTATCTTTATGCCTATTCTTTTTCTTTTAGAAGTAAACAAACAACTTTTAATACAAATTAGATATTAATTCCAATTTGTACTTTAATAGCAAGTGCACAGTGTCTATTGTATCAGTGTGCAAGTACAGGTCGATCCCATAGGGAATTGCTTAAGAGTTGAGAACTGTCCGTTTGTTAACAATCAAATTTATATATTCAATAAGCTCTCCGTTGAGTTGCAGTTAACTCAACGGACAAAGTTCGTTGAGTTATGGCTAACTCAATAGAGTAACCTCGTGGACTTAAGTTAACTCCACGAGCCTATCTTTTCTTTTTAGTACTGCTATTTACAAAGGAATTTAGCCAACCATTGGGTGGTTCCATATATTGTAAATAACATCAATTAAGCTCTTTATTGTTAGTAAACATTGGATTTATCATTAAGCATACTAACATTCAAATAATTCAAACAGTAACCATTAAAATCTTTAAGTCTTTTGAACGAACAAATTTCAGTAAACTGTAAAACTAAAACAAACATAAATCAATTACAATACTGACAAAGATAACATTAATCACGATACAACACAAACAATACAACACTTAAATACAAAATACAATAGTAGATAAGTTGTTTTTGGTATTTTTGTTTTAATATGAACATGGAAATGGGTGAAAGGTGCAATGTAAAGTAATCTCAATCGATAAAAAATACTTCTGTCACTACATATGACGCGATTACACCACTGAAAATTAAACTACTTACAATTCTGTCTCCTCTCCCTATAGAATTGCGAGTCTAGAATTGCAAGATGATCTCCTCTTCAGCATACAGGCATCAACCCGAAGCCAAGGTTAGAAGCTTTACGATCTCTTGAGATATGAGTCTGTGCTTGGTGAAAATGGCTTCCCTTCCCGCGACGCGATCACTCCTTACAGTGATTGTCAGACATTGTGTTTGGCTCAGAATCGACCCGACATCAAAAAAGTATCCTCACAGACCTCCGATGGTTGGTGATTATGGTGGTGGTAATGATGGTTGGTGTGGTATTTCAGAGAATCGTCGACACTGTCTGTAGAAAGTTTGGTGCTCCTCTATACACACTGGCCAAACCCATCAATCACACACTTTACTTCTTTTTCTTCTTTTCTTTTATATTTCTTTAGTGGTAACTGCTTCTGCTTGAATGGTCGGTTGGATTTCCTTCATTCATATCAACGACGATGATTTCTTCTCCCTTCGACGAGTGAATTCTTACGTGATACGTGCGAACATGGTCTTTTCTTCCAACTATCTTGTTTCTGCAACCGCTATAGTGGCATATTAGAAAATAAACAGTCTGTGGAGTTACAGATAACTCAACGAACTTTCTTCGTTGATTTAACTATAAAACACCTGTATAAATTTAACTATCCGATGCTCAGGTGCATTTTGGATACTTATAAACTTAACTATCCGATGCTTAGATGCATTTCAGATAGTTACAAATAACTCACTAATATATAACTTAAGTAAATCTACCAGATCTCGACATGTGTCACCAATAGTTTAATAATAAAAGAAACATTTCGGAGAGTTATAAGTCTAACTATCCGATGCTCAACTGCAATTTCACTTAGTTAGAGATAACTCATCGAAAGTTCACTTAAGTCATGCATTATGGTTTCGACACGTGTACTTCAGGAAATAATAAAATATTCTTTCAAAACATAACAGTTCGGCAATTTAATCATAACTATCCAATACATGTTCGGTCTATTAAACATAATTGTCCGAAATATGTTCGGTCTGTTAAACATAACTATCCGAAATATCAGAAATTTCAGATACCTAAGAATTTCATAGCCTGCAACTTACCAACAGTTCAAAAATGTACTAAATTAACATTAATTCCTCAAAATTAAGCAGATTCTTTAATTAATGTATATAATAGTGCAATTATAACATAATAGCTTAATTCTCATATGATAAGCTAAATACTATGCAATTAACCATCATTTAACCGTTAATAATATGCAATTTTTCATTCTAAACACTTACCATATTAAGGTCTTATTTCTTAGCAAGTATAGTAGAATAAATCCGTTAAAGAGAAATTATGATCATTGGATGTTCAAGCATAAATATAGACAGATCATTCAATATTCGGTAAAGCTGAAGTGTAAGATTATAGATACAATTTTTTACAGAGATATAGTATACATTGCAGATCAATTACTGATATAGAAGAAAGTTCAATTCAGTTCAACATAGAATCGATTGAAAGTTGGATTTACAAGAAGATTCTTAAAGCTCTCCATACATTGAAAGTTTGATCCAAGAAGGATCATTTGGTTCATGGCTTCAACCTGAAAGCTACATTAAAGCTGTTGGTTTGAGTTTCCACTTGAAAACTCAAGAGGTTGGTTTTTCTAGAGTTTATATCTAAAAACTTCTAAGCGTTGGTTAGAGCTACGACCTGAAAGCTCAAGTGAATGGTTGGTTCTTGCTACGACCTTAAAGCAAGTGTTTGTAAGTGTTGAGACACTTAGTGAAGCCCAAGTGATCCTTAGGGGTGGACTAGTCGAGTTGGTGAACTACCTAAAATTCTCTTGTGTTTCTTACTTTATTTTCACTATGCATGTTTATTTATATCTGATTAGTACTTGTGCAAACTAATTAATCAAATTAGTTAGTAAAGTTAAAAATAGTCTTAAATTCACACTGATCACCATTCACCCCCCTCTAGTGAAGCCATACTTTCCCAACAATTGGTATCAGAGCATGTTGATCTCTTTTTATAGATTTAACCATTTGAGATCATGACATCTTTTCACAGAGAGGGTTAGAACATCCATCGTCCTCCCCTATTTGATGGTATTAACTATAATTACTGGAAAAACAGGATGGAATGTTTCCTCAGAAGCTTAGATGTGAGGTTATAGAAAATGGTTGTTCTAGGAACACCTATTCCACCGAGTCATGAGGATGACTAGACTGAGGAGGATGAGAGAATCATCCAAATGGATGCTTGAGGGCTGAATATTATTTACTATGCCTTATCTGCTGAACAATATAATAAAGTTTCAGCTTGTAAATCTACTCACGAGGCTTGGAACACTCTTCAAATAACCTTTGAAGGTACCAACCAACTGAAAGACACTAAAATCAGCATTTTACTTAGAAAGCTTGAATTATTTAAAATGCTTGATGATGAAACTATCACTGATATGTTTTTAAGATTCACTGAGATTATTAATGGCTTAAGAGGTTTGGGAAAGGAATTTTCTGTCTGTGAATAAGTACAGAAAATCCTCAGAAGCTTAACTATGGAATGGAAGCAAAAGTCCACATCAATACAAAATTCCAAAGACCTCAACAAATACTTAGTAGAGGATCTAATGGGCAATCTGCTGGTCCATGAAGTTCAAATGAAAGAATGAAAAGATGAGGAAGGTAGTACTAAAAAGAAAACAGAAACAAAGAAAGAACTAGCCTTTCCATCAACACAGGAACTTCAAAGCTCGGATGATGATGAAGTTGTGTTATTGGCTAGAAAGTTCAAAAAATAGATGAAGAAAAAGAACCAAGCCAGCACATCAAAAAGCAATGCACCAATATGCTTTAAATGTAAGAAGTAGGGACATATACAACTTGATTGTCCACTGCAACAAGAAGAAGAAAAAGAAATGAAGAAGAAGAAGAGGAGCTACAAAAAGAAAATGGCATTGAAGGCTACTTGGGATGATAATAGTTCTTCTAGTAGCTCATCTAGTTCAGATGAAGAGGTACCAGTAAACGTGTGCTATACAACACAAGAGGTATGTTCCACTTCATCTCAAAGTGATTTTGATGTAGACAATGATAATCTAGATGTAAATATTCTTTTGTCTACTGTTGATAGTTTATATGTTAAATGCAAAAAGTATAAAAAGGAAATTAAGCATTTAACTGCATGCTTAGAAGAAGCACATACTAAACTTGAAAATTTGCATGCTGAAGATACAAAATGTAATAATGATGAATTGATAAATGAAAATGAAAAATTGAAATCTGAAATCACTGATCTGAAAAATACTGTGCATAAATTTACCAATGAATAGAAAAGATTATATCAAATCATTGGTTCATAGAGACATGGCTCAAATAGATTTGGCCTAGGGTATGCTACTCCATAGGAAATACCCTACTGTGGTGGTATTATCCGATCTTACAAAGATGGTACAATAGTGTTTGCCATCGAAAGAAGATCTAGATCAATGTGACTACCAAAAGGCAATAAACAAAATATTGTCAAGACTAACACCTATGGACCCAAGAAAGTATGGGTACCAAAATCTACTGCTATTTGAATTGCAGGATTATATCAGTTAGTGGGAGCAGCTAATTTATAGTTTCAAACTATTCTCTGCAAATGACCAATGACTGAAGATCAATGGAATGATCAATTAGAAAAGGCTGAAAATCTGAAAAATCAATTATGAGAGCAACTGTTTGGTATTACAAGTGACATCATAAATTGGTTGAAAGTGCTCACTTAGACTGAGTGGAAATTGTGCCTAAAATCTTGATGCTCAAGGAGAGCAAAATTTGCAACAGTTAGAAACTAGTGTTATTAGTATAAGCAGAATCTCGTGAAGAGAAATTTTTTAAGAAGCTAAATAGTTGGTAATCAGTTAAGAATCAGTTATGATATTCTGAAATGAACAAGTAGTATCAAAGTGGTATCAATGATTGAATTTTGTTCTTTAAAGGAAATAAGATCTGCACGAGCCAAGATGAAGGTATACAAATTAGATTTATCAAAGGACAACCAAAATTTGTAGTAGACATATTACAATCTTCAAATTATCTTCTGTAAATTGAAGAACCTCTTGAAACAAAGATCCAACAGAAGATAAATGAATTGGAGTTAGAAGCTAATTGATTGAAAATTATTTATGATGTTTTTGATTAACAATTGGTATTTAATTCAATTAGTATCATATATGACATTCTCTTGCAGAACAGGTGCAACAAATTTATCTACAAGGAAAAGCATACAAGTAGGGGGAGAACCTACTATATGAAGGGAATTTAGAATGTTGCTTCAGTGTAAAAAGAAAGTATATGAAGAGGGCATGCATATAATCAGAGAACCTCCATACAGATAGGGGGAGAGCATGTGGCAACAATTATAAATATTAACTACACATTTATAGATTGTTACATCAACTATTGGCATGTTACTGTTTTCAGTTTTTACAGATGATGTAGTAAATAAATGAGACAAAGGAAGAAATATCACAAATTAAGAGAGCAATTACTGACTTACTCAGAAGTTAAAATGTCAACAACTGGTATCAGACAAGGTTTGAAGAAATTGACACTTCAATTGATACTATGCTTGAATAAGAAAGAAGAAAATAGACTGCAATGATGAAAATATCTCAACATTTGAGATTCACACACCAACAGTCAACATTTGATGGAAAATATATTCAAAGATATTGATGCATTAGATTCCTTTAACAAGTTGATATCAGACAGGATCATAGAAATCAGAAGATTGGTATAACATCAGATACAAATTTAATAACAAAAAGTGGGAGAAAAAAATTCAGCAAAAGAAAATTGTGGAACTCCTTTTATCTAATGACAAAAAGGGGGAGAAGAATATAGAAAATTACATAGAAGGCAGGGGGAGCATTCCTAGCACACAAACAAGGGGAGAATTTAACTTCATTGTATTATATTCATTGTAAATCTTTGCTTTACTTAGTTTCTATGTGACTAAATGTATAACAACAATATAGGGAGTGAAATACATGTAATTTAATGTAAAAGATTTTGTCATTATCAAAAAAGGGGAGATTGTTAGGACCTTAGTATTTTGATAATGCAAAAACCTATGTGAGAAAACCAAATTGTATTTCATAGATATAACAGCTCAGCAAAAGATCAGAAGGCAGATAAAGTCATTACAAATAGTTCAGAATGGGCTGTAAGAGATAAACAAGAGATTAGAAGGTTACCAAGCTTAACTATCCGGAAGAGATATATTTTCGGTGAGTTACCAAGCTTAAGTATCTGGAAGGTAGTTTAAAGTAGCAAAAATTCAATCGGAGAGTTAGAAAGATGGCTGTATGGAAAATCAGAGAGTTAGAAAGTTAACTATCCGAAAAACAAGAAGAATCAGAAAGTTACTGTAGCTAACTATCTGAAACTTAAGTCATTGAATTTCCCACGTGCCGAAATCCAAACAGAAGCTTAAAAGAAGAATCAGAAAGTTACTATAGCTAACTATCCGAAATTTGAAGAGTTTCGGAGAGTTACAGATATAACCGTCTGAAACTTAAGTTATTCTATTATGCACGTGTAGAAATAAGAAAACAACTATCGGAAGCTTAGAAGAGGAAAATCGGAGAGTCACTGTAGCTAACCATCTAAAAGTCAAGAGAGTTTCGATGAGTTATAGTTATAACTATCCGAACTTAAGACTCATCATGTGTATGACTTAAAACTCACGTGACAAATAAACTTAAGTGGATTTTCGGTGAGTTACGATCATCCTTCGGAGAGTTACACTGCTAACTATCCGAAAGCTTGAGAAAATCAGAAGGTTATCTTGAAACACCTTTCCAAATGGTAACTTATCATATTTAGGTCTGATTTCTTAGCAAGTACAGTAGAATAAATCTGTTAAAGAGAAATTATGATCGTTGGATGTTCAAGCATAAATACAAATAGATCATTCAATATTCGGTAGAGTTGAAGTGTGAGATTATAGATATAATTATATATAGAGATATAATATACATTGCAGATCAATTACTGATATAGAAGAAAGCTCAATTCAGTTCAACATAGAATCAATTGAAAGTTGGATTTACAAGAAGATTCTTAAAGCTCTCCATGCATTGAAAGTCTGATCCAAGAAGGATCATTTGGTTTGTGGCTTCAACCTGAAAGCTACATTAAAGCTGTTGGTTTGAGTTTCAACCTGAAAACTCAAGAGGTTGGTTTTTCTAGAGTTTATACCTGAAAACTTCTAAGTGTTGGTTAGAGTTACGACCTGAAAGCTCAAGTGAATGGTTGGTTCTTGCTTTGACCTGAAGACAAGTATTTGTAAGTGTTGAGACACTTAGTGAAGCCCAAGTGATCCTTGGGGGTGGACTAGCCGAGTTGGTGAACCACCTAAAATTCCCTTGTGTTTCTTACTTTATTTCCACTGTGCATGTTTATTTATATCTGATTAGTACTTGTGCAAACTGATTAATCAAATTAGTTAGTAAAGTTAAAAATAGTTTTAAATTCACACTGATCACCATTCACCCCCCCTCTGGTGAAGCCATACTTTTCCAACAAGATAAAATTTTGTATCTTAATAAGGATATTTTCAATAAGTCCCATTGGAGTTCTAAATGAATGATTGGCTAGTTGGATTAGGATCTTAGAGGGTTGTAAACCATTAAGTCCTAAATCTTTATAGACACTAGACGACATTACACTAATATCGACTCCAAAATCTATTAAGGCCCTCTCAAAGTATGTGTCTCCTATAGTACAAGATATCGTGGGGGTACCTGGATCACTATACTTTCTAGGCAAAATATCACAGAAATAAGAACTAATTGGTTCAGTGAGATAGACTTTATGGGGTAACTTCCTAGCTCTTTTCCTCGTACAAAGTTCTTTTAGGAACTTGGCATACATAGGAAATTGTTGGATTGCATCTAACAAAGGTATATTCATCCTTACTTGTTCAAAGATTTCTCTACATTTTTCTAGTTGATTTTCATTATTTTTATGTCTCAACCGATGGGGAAAAGGCATAGAATGATTGTTTGGTACATTCTCCAAATCATCTACTTTAGTTTTACCCTTCTTATCATCCATAGGTTCTATAACTTCAGATTCTACAAATGGCTCCTTAGATAAATCTAACTCATCTATGGAAGGGATAGAAGGTAGTGGAATGGAAGTCATAAGATTAGGAACCTCTAACTCTTTCCCAGATCTAAGAGTTACAAAAGCATCCACCCTATCCTTCTCTTCACTAGATAAAGACTTAAGGTCCAAATAAGAATCACCTTCTAATTCTAGTAAGGGATCAGAATTCCTTACTAACTCTAAAAGCTTCATAGACGAATTTAGTTCATCTATTGCAGTAGCTATATCAACATTAGATTTAATCATGAAGTTACTTTCAGCTCTATCAATTGTATTCATTGAGAAATCATTAAAAACATTCAGATTGCTAGCACTATTATCACAAGTAAGCATGGATAAATTTGCATCAATATGAAAGGAATCACCTACTTCATGATTCAACATATAAAAAGGACATTCAGTATCTGCATGATTGTTTAATTTGCATAAAGAACATGTAGGTGTAAAATCAAAATCTAGTTTCTCATTATAATCATGCTTTCTATCCATAATCAACAAGTTAAGAGATAACAAAATAAATTGTACCAACCTATTGAATTAAAGTGCTTAAAATCTTCAAAGTTTCTATTGGCTGCACATACACAAAAGATGACACATCATTAAAATTCTCCAATTGATCGGAATTTTGCAATACGTACAAGCAATGAACATGCATATCCAAATTCTATACAGCAATAGTGAATTGAAAAATTCGCAACTTGCAATATACATAACCAGATTTTTGTCATAAGTACTCATTTGAAAGGTGATTACTTCTAGTTTTTGAAAAAAATCAGAGACAAAAATACCCATAACTGAAGTATCCTCAAAATCAAGTATAACTCAAACAACTCAAAATTCAATATCTGTAGAATAGCTCATTTTGTAAAAATTCTCCAGAAATGTACATAAATCCAAAAAAACGTATAATATGTTGTTGGAAAGATAAAATCTCATAGTCGCATGGAAAAATTATGAAAATAATTTTTACTAAGACATGTAGGTGCAGTTTTAATTAAAAGATCTTAGATACAAAAAAAAATACCTGAAAACTGCCACACCATCGTTATCGGAAGGTTGGCAGTATAACCTTCCAATGACCAAAAAAAATATCGGAAGGTTAGCAGCATAACCTTCCGATGGAAATTTTTTTTTGAAAGGTTAGAACACTAACCTTCCAATAAGGAAAAGCCCCAAGCAGATTTTGGCGGGTTACATGCTAACCTTCCGAAATTGCTAACAGCTCACTATATCAATTTCAAAAATTCACACAGAAATTTATATAAATCCAAATGAAGCATATAAATACTCGTTGGAAAGATAATTTCCTATATTTTCTGAAACAAATCACTAAATTAAATTTTGAATACTCAAGAATAGATAATTTTAAAAATCATCAGAAGAAAGCTATTTAGAAGTCTGCAAAACATCCTTGTCTTCTACGATTTTTATCTTTTAACATATAATTCAGAATTTTATGCATAAGTATTCAAAAACAATCTCAAAATCCTAGTATTTCAAAAAATAGTATAAAAATGAGTTCCAATCTCGTGCACATAAAAAAAATCAAATTTTAGACAGACAGATTCTATCTCTAATAATTTATACACAAAGATTGTCATTACTCCGTTAATTTTCTTGTTGCCAAAAAATATACATCAATAACCATGTGACAAGCATCCATATAACAAGGAAAATGAAAATATGAAATGGCCAATCCATATCCACAATTCCTTGCAAGAACAAAGAAAACCAAAATTACAAAGAAAAACAACTATACATCAAAACTGCATTAAAACAAAATCTATCAATTCTTGTAAAACATTCAATAAAACTTGAAAACCACTAGAAGTAAAATCCTTGACAATGGCGCCAAAAACTTGTAACGATTTTTGTTGTTAACACAATAACCGCAAATTTTACATTTATAAATTTTGCGCAAGCGCACGATGCCTATTGTATTAAGCAGTGCAAGTACGGGTCATCTCCACAAGGATTTTAATTTGTTGTATCAATGATATACTGAATGAATACAAGTTTGGTTGCAAAAATTTAGCCACTAAAGGAGAGAGTAAACGGCTATTAATAGAAATCTAAAAAGGGTATCAAATTCCAAGAGAATATATATATAAAACATACAACCTCCCACAATACAATCTGAAATTTACATTTCAACACTTCAACGAGTGTGCATGCATTCACACTTAACATCATCCTCTAAATGTATGTGCAACTACCACATGAATATGGTCATAATTACAGAAAGGAATAGTTGTTCACAACCAAGTAAAAACTATACTAAGTTAGCTATTGTTAGGCATATACACAAACACCACATATGCACAAGATTCTATTAACATAATCACAAGTTTTCACCATTGTTTTATATCAAAAGTCTAACAGTAAAATGCTGTAATTACCACTACTCCTACTCCTAATATAACATGTAAGAACACACAAACAAGATCCACGACAACAAGTGGAAACACAACAATCAACACACATAACAAATAACAACTACCTATGCTCATATTACAACACAATTTAACACAAAATAAGCATAGAGATCCCACCCAAGTCCTCTTATACCTTTGAAGCAATTCCACTCCAACTCCACGTGCTCCCTTGAGGATGTTTTCCACCTCAATTCAGTAGCTCCAATGGCTATCACACGTTGGAATTCCTCCCTTGAGATGCATCTTCATTGGGCTAAAAATGGAGTGGCCACCTTTCTCTCAAGCTCCTCAAGCTTTGCACAAGTAACTCTTTCTAGGGATAGAGCAATAGTGCCTCCTCAATCCACCAATGTCTTCAACGTGATTCTCCCAAGGAGGCCGTCCACTTCACCATGAAGCCTTGGACGTGGATCTCCTTGCAAGAGAATGGAGGTGGAAGCAAGATGGGGGAGGACGTCAAGACCCTTGGCTCACCATGCCTATGTAGTTGGCTTCTTGAGCTTGGAAGGAAGAGGGAAAAAGAGAAGAGAATGGAGGACGTCCTTGCTATTTTGGAGATGAAGAATAGCTGCCCTTGTGCGTTAGGTGAGATGGGCTCCAACGAGAATGCCTTGGGCCATATATAGTGAGATTCTAGATCTAGATCAAAAAAATAATTATAGAGAATATATATATAGTAAGAGATATATTTGCAACAACTCTTTCTGTAAACAATAATAAGAATAGAATGCATTTACAGAAAAATGTATTGTTCAATGAATCAAACAAGGAATACAAACATTACATTTTGTATCAGATACAAACAAAAATAGTTATCGACCCCTCCTAAGTATATCACTTATAGCATTACAAATTTTATCTCCTAGATGCCTAATATCATTTCTGATGTCGTTAAGTACATCATCTAGGTCAGGAGGTATCTGGGTTTGTTGTTCTACTTGAACTGAATAACTTTGTTGTTGTTGTTGTATATGGTTTGTACAATCAAGTTGTTGTTGAGGTTTATGCATGGCCTGGAATCGTTGCAAATCTTTTACACTAAATTTTCTCATGCCTTTAGTTTTAGAGGGCCAATCGGATAAATTCAATTGGCTTGCAAGGATTCTATATACAACATCACCATAAAATAACTTTGAACTCATATGCTGTAGTTGAGAAGTAAAAACATCAAACCAATTGATTTGAATTCTATTTAGCGGGCCATAAGTTGCATATAAACAGCTTCTGTTGACTTCCAAATTGTGTCCAACTCTCTGAAATAAATTTGCATGCAATATATTTGCAATGAACCTTGCCTCTGCATTTAGATTTTCCATTAATCTCATTTCAGAATATACATCTAGAATTTTTGATAAAGACTGAATGTTTCATTCTAGTTGTCTAATCATGTCAAATCTGTTTGTAACAACAACACCTTCATTCTTTAATCCCAAAAATTCAAAATTAACTTAGGAGACAATATAAACTCCTGTTGATTTATTTGAGTTTTCAGAAAATTTTCATTCTTGACAAGATTGCTATAAAAAGCTACAATAAGCTTTGTGTATTGCTTCCATTTCGTTTCAACTAGCAAGAATTGAATGAGGCCTTGATACTCAAATAGATCTTTTATTTCCATCAAATTTCTGAATTTTATTGGTCGAGCATGTAGAATTTTACATGTAATCAGATTATTATATTTCTGCAATGCTTCTTCAGATCTAAAATGAATTGAATTACCTTGAATTTTTAATATTGTACACAAAGAAGGTGATACCTGAAGCCTTGATTCAAAGTTTAATTCATCTTCAGGAACCTCTCTTTAAAATGAATGTCATATTGTTCCTTTGTGAAAATATTTTCAATAACTTAAGTTTCAGATAGTTAGCCTTCCTAACTTTCTGATTTGCCTTGAGCTTCTAGATAGTTAGTGCCTTAACTCTCCGATCATTTAGCCAACTATCTTTACAACCCTCCGAAGGCCTTGTATTTTCAGATATTTAACCTTTTAACTATTCGATAATGTTTCTACTGCTTTACATTGACTCTTCGGATACTTAAGCTTGATAACTCACCGAAAATTTATCTCTTCCGGATGGTTAAGCCTGGTAACCTTTCGAAATCCAGTTTATCTCTTGTAGCACATACTAAACTATCTGTAATGACTTATTTGCCTTCTGCTCTTCTACTAAACTATCTAAACTGTGAAATACAATTTATTTCCTCACACAAGTTTTTGCATTGTCAAAATACAAGGGTCCTAACATATAGTTGTAACTATCCAAAACATCTGAACTCGTTAAGTTAGTTCTTTATTGCACGTGTTTTATAGTTAAATCAATGAAGTAAGTCCATTGAGTTACATTAACTCTATGGACCATTTATTTTCTAACATGCCATTGTAGTAGTTGTAGAAATAGGAAATTTGAAGGAAAGCCATGATTGCACGTATCACATAGGAATTAACTCGTGGAATGAAGAAGAAATCACCATCGTTGATAGGAATGAAGGAAATCCAACCGATCATTTAAGCAGAAATAGTTACTATTGAAAAATATATAAAAAAAGAGGAGAAAAACTGTGTGTGTGTGAGGTGGAGGACTATGCTAACTGTAGGAAGTGTCGGAAGTTCCCTGAAGCTCCACAATACCACCAAAATCACTAACCTTTGGAGGTCTGTGAGGTACTTTCCGAATGTCGGGTCGATTCTGAGCCAAACATAGTGACTGATAACCATTGAGGAGTGATCGTGTCGCAGGAAGGGAAGCCATTTTCACTAAGTATTGACTCATAGCTTAGGAGATCGTAAAGCTTCTAGCCTTAGTTTCAGTTTGATGCCAGTATATTGAAGAGAGGATCAACTTACAAGTCTTGGTTCACGATTCCATAGGAAGACGAGGCAAGATTGTAAGTGATTAAGTTTTTAGTGGTGTAATCATGTCGCATGTAGTGACAAAAGTTTTTACTATCGATAAAGATTTTTACATTTCACTTTTCTCTCATCTTCAAGAACATATCAAAACAAAAATACCAAAAACAACTAATTATCTATACTTACATTTAATATTAAAGTGTTGTATTATATGTTTTGTATCATGATTAATGTTATCATTGTCAGTAGTGTGAATGTTTTATGTTTGTTTGATTTAGAAAATAGAAAATAGTTTTATTATTTACTAAAATTGATTCGTACATAATATTAAAAATCTTAATAGTTACTATTTGAAATATCTAAATGTTAGTATTGCTTAATGACAAATCTCAGATTAACTAACATTAAAAAGCTTAATTGATGTTATTTACATTTTGTGGAACCACCTAATGAATGGCCGGATTCCTCTATGAATAGTAATATTTAACTGGAAAGGTAGGCTCGTGGAGTTAACTTAAGTCCACAAGGTTAGTTTGTTGAGTTAGCTGTAACTCCACGAACTAAGTCCATTGAGTTAACTGTAACTCAACGAAATACTTAATTGAATATATACAAACTCTAGCATAAAAATTAAAATAGTACACAATTCTTACTCAATCTTTGTGAGATTGACCTATACTTGCACACAAATACAATATATACTATGCACTTGCAGTTAAAAATACAAATTAGACTTAATATCTAATTTGTGTGAAAAGTTGTTTGTTTACTTCTAAAAGAATTTATTAATATAAGCATAAAAATAAATCAAATAAGTTTTTGATTTAACTTTTCACAATAATATAGGGAACCATTATAAATCCTTTGTATTATTTTTGTTTATATGCTTATTGTTCATTGAATCATCTTAATTAGGGTTCATTAGTCAATAGCTTCCAAAATTTTAAAAGCAACTAAATTTGTTAGGACACTATTCACCCCTCCTTTAATGTGTCATTTAATCTCAACAAGTGGTATCAGAGCAAATTATCTCTATAATATATTTAACTAATCTGAGATAAATGGTAGAGGATTAGCATGTACATAGACTACCTTTATTTGATGGTAACAATTATGGTTTTTAGAAAAATAAAATGGCTAACTTTCTTAAATCCTTGGATGTAAAGGTACATAGAGTAGTTCGTAGAATACAACTACCAACCAATTTAAAGGACATGTGGTCTGATGAAGATGAGAAGAAAATTCAAATAGATGCTAAAGGAATGAATGCTCTGACTTGTGCACTCACAACTGATATTTACAACAAGATTTTTGCATGTTCTACTACACATAAAGTTGGCATGCATTAGAAAATTACTTATAAGGGCATAAATGAAGTCATGGATACAAAAATTAGTATACTTTTGAGAAAGTATGAGATATTTAAGATGAATGAGAATGAGAGTATTACTGATCTCATATCTTGATTTATAGAAATTATAAATGGCTTGAAAAATCGTAGAAAAAAATTTCCTATGAAGGAACAAGTCATTAAAGTCTTGAGATGTTTAAATAAAGATTGGAAGGCCAAGGCTACATCTCTTCAAGACTCTAAGGACATGAGGACCTTCACTCTAAAAGATCTCATTGGTAATTTGTTAGTCTATGAGACACAGTTAAATAATTAGAAAGAAGAGGAAGGAGAAACCTCAAAGAATGTTGAAAAGAAAAAGGAGCTTGCTCTAAAAACTCAACAACCAATTAAAGAATCTACAAATGAATTTCAAAAAGAATTCGCTTATGTCATTCAGAAATATAGAAAATTCTGGAGAAAAGGGAAAGACCATGACAAGAGGAAGCAATCACCTTCAAAGTGTTTCAACTGCAATAGATATGGGCATTTTCAAAGTCAATACACATATCAAAAGAAAGATGACAGGAAGAACTTTGACAAGAAGAAATCTCATGGGAAGTAGAAATACTATTAGTTCATTATTTTATAAGTTAATTTTGATGATGAAAAACATATGTTTAATATTTCTAGAATACTTTTTACAATCATTCAATTGAAATTGAAATTATCTAACTGTTATATAGTTAGAAATCTTTTAAAAATAGATTTCGGAAGGTTTTACTTTTGTCAAGTGGTTAATCAGAGAGTTACACTGCAAGTCACTGCACAAAACAAGTACATCTGATAGTTAACTCTTTTTCTAGGTTGATTAGAGAGTTATTTCTGTAACTATCCAAAAAGAATTTCTCTTCTGTGAGTTAAGTTCTTCTCTGTTCAGATGGTTTGATTTCTAAGTATCCGAAATGCCTTTAGTTTCGGATAGTTAAGTTTTAAGTTTTGGATAGTTAACCATTTTTTAATTTTTAATGTATTTTTGACTACTTTCTTTTTAAGGACACGTGTCACGCTCTTATTGCATGACTTAAGTGGTTTTTCGGAAGGTTATGTTGTAACTATCCAAAATTCCTTAAGAATCGGAGAGTTATCTTTTGTAAGTATCTGAAACACGTTTTCTCCATTGGATAGTTTATTTTTAATGTTTTATGCTACTGTTTCAGAAGGACACATGTTTCAATTTAAATAAATTACTTAAGTGGCCTTTCGGAACGTTAGTTCTATCTATCTGAAATGTTTTTGAGTTTCAGCAGGTTATCTTTCTAAGTCTTCGATTTTCTAAGATCATCCGAAGATTTTATTTCTACAAAATCTACAACTATTATTAATTGACTAACTATTTTGTCAAGATATCTTTTGATTGCAGATCTCGAATTAATTATGATTGAATGTTGCTGGAAATGAATTATTGCATAAGGCATCTAACCATTTCAGAATTCTTTCCATCTATGTAAATCTTGAAGGAAGAACAAAAAGGATCTGTAGAAAACTGAAAATATACACAGAATTTTTCACCACACGAAAGGAGAATTTGGATTTTCAGCAATCTTGCAAACATTCTGGAGATTCGTCTACAACAAGGTCTAGAAGATTAAAGGTTGCAGATCAATCAGGATTTCTCCTTAGAGTTTCATAAATCAACTCTTCCTAGGAGTTGACCGTGTGTTGTGTGTCTTATTCATTTTGAGTCAGTGACTCCTGACTTTAAACTATTTCTTGTTTGCTTGAAAACCTTAACTCACAAGAGTGTTGTGAGTATACCTTCACAAGGTCAGGGCCTTGGTGAAGAGAATGAAGTGTGATTCTTCACTGGCTCAAGATTGGGGTCTTGAGTACACAAAGTTAGTGCTTTGTGTGAGGTTTTTGTTTTGCCTTTAAAAACATCTGTAAGGTTATTGCTTAGCCTATAAAAGCAACTTATTTAAGGTTTGTGTTTAGCCTTAAAAGCACTTAGTGAAATTCTCAAGGTTGTGGCCTTAAGGAGTGGACTACCCAATTTGGGGAACCACTATAAATCCTTTGTGTCATTTACTTTTTGCACTACATTTTATCATTATAAAATCAATTAATTAGGGTTCATTAGTGTCAATAGCTTCTGAAAATTTAAAAGCAAAATAAATTCTATTAAGACACTATTCACCCCCCCTCTAGTGTGCCATTCAATCCCATCAAGTGGTATCAAAGTAGGTTATCTCTGTAATAGATTTAATCAATTTGAGATCAATGGCAAAGGGTTAGCATGTACACCTCCACTCTTTGATGGTAATAATTATGGTTTCTAGAAAAACAAGATGACTAACTTTTTAAAATCTATGGATGTGAAGGTATGGAGAGTAGTGGTTCGTGGAATACAACTCCCAAATGTTCTTGAAGATATGTGTGTTAGGACCTAATGGCTTACTAGAGGGGGGGTGAATGGTAATAATTTGTTTCTTAACTATTTAATGGCTGATTGATATAGAGAATTAGCAAGTACACGATAAAAATAATACACACAAGGTTTTTAGGTGGTTCACCACTAACGGCTAGTCCACCCCCAAGGGATACTTGGGCTTCACTAAATTTTCACAAACTTACAATCACTTGCTTTAAGGTTAAAGCAAGAACCAACCAAATTGATTGAGCTTTCAAGTCGTAGCTCCAACCAATCTTTCTCTAAAGTTTTTGATCCGTGTACTTCAGTAAAACACTTGCTTGAAAGTATCAGAGTTGAGTGCGTGATAAGCTTCTAAAAATTGAGTCTATATATGCTGAAGATGATTTGATCTCTAAGGCTTTCTTCTATTGAGCTTGGTGTAAATATTTGTATGAGCAAAAAGCTATCTAATTCTATTGTTTGTTGCTTGTATATATAATAAACATGTGTAACAATCATATTTTTCTTCCAACAGATGTATTCTGCTGTACTTGGTAAGATTTTAGTCCCAAATATGGTAAGTCACCGTTTAGGGAGGTATTTCAAGATATCCTTCCGATTTCCTAGGTTTTTCGGAGGCTTAGCCATGTAACTCTTCGAAAAATACTTGTAACTTACCGAAAAGTCACTTAAGTCTTTCTGCCATGTAGGATTTCAGATCGTACAAAAGAGTTGTCATTCAATCGGATACTTGCAGTTGTAAATTACCGAACTGTTATTTAACTATCGGATAGTTAGCTACAGTAACCCTCCAAAATCCTTCGTTAAGTTTCTGACTAATTTATTTAATTTAGCACGTGCATAATAGACTAACTTAAGTTTTGGATGGTTATACCTGTAACTCACTGAAACTCTTCAAATTTCAGATAGTTAGCTCCAGTAACTTTTTGATTCTTCTTTTAAGCTTCTATTTGGATTTCTGCACGTAGGAAATTCAATGACTTAAGTTTCGGATAGTTAGCTACAATAACTTTCTGATTCTTCATACATCCATCTTTCTAACTCTCTGAAAGCCTTCTACTTTCGGATACTTAATCTTCTAATTGTCCAATAGTGTTGTTACTGCTTTATACTACCTTTCGGATACTTAGACTGTTAACTCACTGAAAATATTTCTCTTCTAGATAATTAAGCCTAGTAACCTTCCGAAATCCTTTTTATCACTTGCAGCACACTTTGAACTATCTATATCAACTTCTGCTCTCTTACTGACTGTTAAGCCTGAGAAATACAATTTGATTCCTCACATTGATTTTTGCATTATCAAAATCTAGAGGTACTTTCAATGTGGACTGATGAGGACGAGAAGAAAATACAAATTGATGCAAAAGGAATGAATGTACTAACTTGTGCAATTACAATTGATATCTACAATAAGATTTTTGCATGCTCTACTGCACATGAAACTTGGCGTGCATTAGAGATTACTTATGAGGGAACCAATGAGGTGAAGGATACAAAAATAAGTATCCTACTAAGAAAATATGAGATGTTCAAAATGAAAGAGAATGAGAGTATCACTGATCTCATATCTCGTTTCATTGAGATCATAAATGGATTGAAGAATCTTGGGAAAGAATTTCCCATGAAAGAACAGGTTATCAAAGTCTTGAGAAGCCTGAATAAGGATTGGAAAGCTAAGACTACATCACTTTGAGATTCAAAGGATATGAGAACCTTTACATTTGAAGATCTCACTAGCAATCTGCTAGCTTATGAGACAATTAAAAAATTGGAAAGAAGAGGAAGGAGAAACCTCAAGAAAGGTTGAAAAGAAGAAGAAACTAGCACTAAAGGATCAACAACCATTTGAAGAGCATGTTAATGAGTTTCCAAAAGAATTGGCCTGTATTATCAGAAAATTCAGAAAATTTTGGAAGAAAAGAAAGAGCCACGACAAAGGGAAGCAATCTACTACAAAATGCTTCAACTGCAACAGATATGGGCATTTTCAGAGCCAATGCACATATCAAAAGAAGGATGAAAGAAAGAACTTTGACAAGAAGAAATCTCATGAGAAACAGAAGTTTCATTAGAGAAAATTCAACTAAGGAAAGAAGAAAGCATTCCAAGTTACTTGGGAGGACTCTACAGAATCTGAAGTATCTGAAGGTACTAATGCTGATGGTACTCAGACTGAATCTGAGTCTGAAGAACTAGCCAATGTCTACTTTATGGCTAAAACTGAAGAGGTACATTCTAATTCGAAAATAGTTGATGAAATAATTTCTAATAATGATTCTGATGTGTCTGATATAAATCAAGATGATTATAATGAATTACTGGATGAACTGAAAAATGTTAGTCTAGAAAATTCTGCTTTAAAAAGGAAATTATCTAATAGTAATAAAATTGCTGCTAAGTTGGAAAAGGAAATTAATGCATTGAAAACTGAAAATTTTGCATTAAAGAAAAATAAATTTGTTATTGATAGTTCTGATATGTAGGATAAAATTTTTGAACTTGAAAAACACAACTTAGAACTTATTAAAGAACTGAAAGAAAAACTTTTAGAAAACAAAAAGCTACAAGATGAAACTATAAAACTGAATGAGAAACTTAAAAATCAATGTGTAGAAAAATCTAGTTCTAATTCTGATATAGATAAATTAGAACAAGAAATTGGTAGACTAAAGTTCAAACTAGGAGTTTTTACTAAGGGAGATAAGAAACTAACAAATATTATAAATAGTTACAAAGTCTTTGGTGATAGAATTAGTATAGGTTTTAATTATAAACCACCAAAAACTTATGCTTCTGTTAATTTTTTAAACAGTTATAAAATGGACTATGGAAATGACTATTTGAAAATTATTAATAAAGAAAAAGTTATCTATGTGTTAAAAAGAAATTCTACTAATTGAAATAACACATAGATCTCAAAACAAAATAGATTTCAAATTTTCTCCACTAACAGAAATGGACCCAAGAAAATATGGGTATCAAAGGATGTGATTAGGACTGTTCTTGTAGGTCAAAACTAAAAGATCACGGTGGGTGATGGACAGTGGTACTTCAAAGCATATGACTGGAGATAAATCTATCCTAAAAGACCTAAAGAAGATTGATGAAGGAAATGTCAAATTTGGTCATGATCAAAAAGGTAAAATTATTGGAATCGGATATGTTTATGTAAATGATAAAATGATTATAAATAGTGTTTTGTTAGTTGAAAATTTAGAGTACAATTTAATTAGTATTACATAGTTAGAAGATAAAGGTTACATGGTTCTATTTAAATCTAAGAAATGTTTAGTTATTGATGAAAATTCTAATGAAGTTAAGTTTACTGCTCATAGAAGGAATATGTTTGTTTTCTAAATTTACTTGATGATGTTTCTACTATTGATTCTTGTTTAATTGCAAATAATTTAGATAATGCATGGTTATGGCATCGTAAACTAGGACATATTCATATCAAGTAGCTAGATAAGTTAGCTAAGAAGAACCTAGTAGATGGTTTACCCAATTTAAGATTTAAAAAGGATAGAATTTGTGTTGCATGTGAATTAGGAAAACAAAAGAAGAATTCTTTTAAATTAGGTAAGCAAATTATATCTGGAAGAATTTTGGAATTAATTCACATGGATTTATTTGATCCTAGTAGAACTCAAAGTTTAGGTGGAAAGAGATATGCATTTGTTCTAGTTGATGATTTTTCAAGATATACTTGGGTAATATTTCTAAGACATAAGAATGAAGTATTTGAAGAGTTAAAATTTTTTCTAAATTTGGTTCAAAATGAAAAGCAATTGAAAGTTCAGAAAATTAAAAGTGATCATGGAGGGGAATTTGAAAATGAATATATGGAAAAGCTTTGCCAAGATCTAGAGTCCCTTCTTAGAATGGAGTTGTAGAAAGAAAGAATAGATCTCTTTAAGAAATGGATAAGATTATGTTAAATGAAAATAAGGTTGCTTATTATTTTTGGGCTGAGGTAGTTAGTATTGCATGTTATATTTTAAATAGAGTAATCGTAAGAACAGAATTAGATAAGACTCCTTTTGAACTATGGATGGGAAGAATTCCTAAAGTTCATTATTTTAAAGCTTTTGGATCTAAATGTTTTATTTTGAATACAAAGGAGAATAAAGATAAATTTGAAGCAAAATCTGATGAAGGTATATTTTTGGGATATTCTTCAAGAAGTAAGGCTTATAGAGTTTATAACAAATTTTCCTTGGTCGTTGAAGAATCAATGTATGTAACTTTTGATGAAGAGCCAAGTAGTAATTCAAGAGAAATTATTGGTACTTCTAAAGATGAATGTGATGAATTAAATATTGGAGAATCTAGTACCATGGGTCAAGAAAGAAATAATAACTCTTTGTCTCATAAATTTTTACCTCAACACCCTAAGGAGTTTATTATTGGTGATATTTCAAAAGGTGTTCAAACAAGATCTAGTATCAATGTATCCGGGTGTTATGCATTTCTATCTGAAATAGAACCTAAGAATATTGATGAGGCATTACATGACGAATTTTGGATTAGTGCTATGTAGGAAGAACTTAATCAGTTTAGAAGAAATGAAGTATGGGATTTAGTCTCTAAGCCTCAAGATCATTCAATTATAGGCACTAAATGGGTATTTAAGAATAATTTGATGAATCAAGGCATGTAATTAGAAATAAGGTTAGATTAGTAGCTAAGGATATTGATGAGGGAATAGATTTTAAAGAAACCTTTGCTCTTGTAGCTAGATTAGAATCAATTAGAATATTTCTAGTTTTTGCTGCTCATATGAATTTTAAACTATATCAAATGAATGTCAAAAGTACATTTCTAAATGGTTTCATTAAAGAAGAAGTATATGTTAGGCAACCCCTTAGTTTTGCTGATGTAGATTATCCTAAGCATGTTTTCAAACTGAAGAAGGCCTTGTATGGTTTGAAACAAGCTCCGAGAGCTTAGTATGATAGGTTAAAATCTTTTCTATTAGATAATGGTTTTTCTATTGGTAAGGTTGATAATACCTTATTCTTTAAGAAAAATCATCTAGGTCTGTTAGTTGTTTAGATTTGTGTAGATGATATCATATTTGGAGCAACTAATGAGGATTTAAGTAATAAGTTTGCAGAATAGATGAAGAATCAGTTTCAGATGAGTTTAATGGGTGAGTTGACATTCTTTTTAGGATTGCAAATTAAACAATTTGAGAAAGAAATTTGTGTATCAAGAAAAATATACAAAGCAACTTTTAGAAAAAATTGAAATGAGTAACTACAAGTCCTCAGGCACTCTTATGAGTTCATCAATTAAATTGGATAAAGATAAATCTAGACCAGCTGTTGATATTACAAAATATAGAGGAATGATAGACTCTCTTCTCTATTTAACAGCTTCTAGACCTGATATCATGTTCAGTGTTTGTGCCTATGCTCGTTTTCAAGCTCAACCAAAAGAATATCACCTATTTGCAGTTAAAAGGATAATGAAATACTTGCAAGGAACTTCAAATTTTGGTTTAATGTATTTCAAAGATAGCAGTTTGGATCTAATTAGATATAGTGATGCTGATTATGCTAGATGCAAATCTGATAGGAAGAGTACTAGTGGAACTTGTCAATTGTTTGGTAGTTCATTAATTTCTTGGTTTAGTAAAAAGCAGAATTGTGTTGCCTTATCAACTACTGAAGTTGAATATGTTATTGCTGCCCTATGTTGTGCACAAATTCTTTAGATGAAACAAACTATGAAAGATTATGGAATTATATATGGAAAAACTCCTATTAATTGTGATAGTAACAGTGCAATTAGTTTGTCAAAGAATCTTGTACTATACTCTTGGGCAAAACATATTGACATAAGACACTATTTTTTGAGAGATAATGTTATGAAGGATAATATTGAGCTAAATTTTGTTTCTACTCATGAGCAGTTGGTAGATATATTCACAAAGCCTCTTGAAGAAAAATAGTTTATTAAATTGAGAAGAGATTTAGGAATATGCTACCTTAATGATTTCTAAACATTACTTGCTATCCTCTATCTTCTACATTTTAAATGTTTGCTTCACTATCTTATTGTCTATTATTTGTTTATATTGAGTTATTTTGATGATCTACTTCAGTTTAATTATTTCTTGAGAATATTTACTAATTCTTATTTTTTTTTTTTCTTTTTAAATATTTTTCAAAATTTAAAACAAAAACACAACAATAAAATCTTTTCATGGGACTTTCTATTGAGTTTGTAAGTTACAATGATCTTCTATATCAATATTAAAACCAACTTAGATTATTTTACAAAAATTATTGAAGGCTAAAGCTCCACAAATAGAATAATGCCCACATGACACTTAGAATGGGGATCTAAATTTGAAAAATAGCCAAGTTACCTTATATATTTAGTAATTGTATTCCTCTTTACTAAACTAAATGTTACATGATTAGATAATTTAGAGGTATTTAATATGTAAGGGTGAAAAACAAGGAAAAGTGGTTGGAAGCAATAAGACTCAAGATATTTAACTTGACCTTGTCTAAATGTTTTTAACTTTCTAAACTTTCCTATTTTTAGTACTGTCAAAGTGATTGCCAATAAAAAAAAAATGTTTGTTGCAAAGAGCAACCAACACCAATAATATCAAAAAAAAAAAAACCCAGATTATGACTATGCAATATTGACAGTTTCATAATTCTCAAAGATCTTTTCTTCTTAGTTAATTACATAACAAACATTGTTAAGGGAAAATATACCTTAGGGTTGCTTCATGGAAATTTCAAATTGACTGGAGAGAACATACTGAATATTTTTGAATTTTTCTATTCTAAAAACATTAAGTTATAGCACTAAAGTTTATAAAAACTGATTTTTAAGGTTAATAAGGTGAACTAACACAGATAAGTTGATTTTGATATTTTTGTTTTGATATGAACATAGAAATGGGTGAAAGGTGAAATGTAAAGTAATCTCAGTCAATAGTAAATACTTATGTCACTATATGCGATGCGATTACACCACTAAAAATTAAACCACTTACAATTCTGTCTCCTCTCCCTATAGAATCGTGAGTCCAAAATTGCAAGATGATCTCCTCTTTAGCATACAGGCATCAACCCGAAACCAAGGCTAGAAGCTTTATGATCTCTTAAGATATGAGTCGGCGCTTGGTGAAAATGGCTTCCCTTCCTGCGACGTGATAACTCCTCACAATGGTTGTCAGGCATTGTGTTTGTCTCGGAATCGACCCGACATCAGGAAAGTATCCTCACAGACCTCTGATGGTTGGTGATTATGGTGGTGGTGATGATGGTTGGTGTGGTACTTTAGAGAATTGCTGACATTGCCTGTAGAAAGCTCGATGCTCCTCCACACACTAGCCACACCCATCGATCACACACATTTTACTTCTTTTTCTTCTTTTCTTTTATATTTCTTCAATGGTAATTGTTAGGGCCCTAGTATTTTGATAATGCAAAAACCTATGTGAGGAAACCAAATTGTATTTCACAGATATGATAGCTCAACAAAAGATTAGAAAGCAGACAAACAGATGGAGAAAGTTCTAGAAGATACTACTATAGAGTTACAGGAAAATCAAACAGTTACAGGTCTTAGTATCTGAAGAGCAAGTTTAAAGCACCAGTAATACTATCAAACAGTTAGAAGAATAACTATCCGAAATTATAAAGCCTTCGGAGAGTTATGAAAGGCAGTTGGTTGAATGATTGGAGAGTTAAAGAGTTAACTATCCGAAAGCAAAAGAAAAATCGGAAAGTTAGAAAGTCTAACTATCCGAAACTTAAGTCAATCAATTAACCACGTGCAGAAATTCAAAGCAGAAGCTTAAAGGATTTTTTAGAGAGTTAGGAAGATAACTATCTAACTTTTTCAGTGAGTTACAGGTATAACTTTCCCGAACTTAAGTTATCCTATTACACACGTGCAGAATGGAGAAGACGACAGTTAAAAGCTTAAAAGGAAAAATCGAAGAGTTAGATAACTATCCGAAATTTCGAGAGAGTTTCGGTGAGTTATAGTTTAACTATCTAAAACTTAAGTCATTGAATTTCTCACGTGTAGAAATCCAAATAGAAGTTTAAAAGGAAAATCGGAAAGTTACTAGAGATAACTATTCGAAATCTTGAAGCATTTCAGTGAGTTACAAGTATAACCATCTGAAAATTAAGTCAATCTTTTATGCACGTGTTGAATTGAAGCAATCAGAAACTTAACGGAGGGTTACTATAGCTAACTATCCGATAGTAAAGTAACAGTTCGGTAAGTTACAGCTACAAGTATCCGATTGAATGACAGCTCGCATTGTATGATCTGAAATCCTACATGGTAGAAAGACTTAAGTGATCTTTTGGTGAGTTACAAACATTCTTCGGAGAGTTACACAGCTAACTATCCGAAATGTTAAGAAAATCGGAAGGATATCTTGAAATATCTTTCTGAACGGTAACTTACCGTATTTGGCACTAAAGTCAAATCAAGTACAGCAGAATAAATCCGTTGAGGAGAAAATATGATCATTGGATATTCAAGCATATATACAGTCAGATCATTTAGTATTCAAAAAGAGCTTAGAAGTGAGATTACAGATACAATTACATATAGAGATACAATATACATTGCAGATCAATTACTAATATAGAAGAAATCTCAAATTTAGTTCAACAAAGAATCGATTGAAAGCTGGATTTACAAGAAGATTCTTAAAGCTCTCCATGTGTTGAAAGTCTGATCCAAGAAGGATCATTTGGTTCGTGGCTTCAACCTGAAAGCTACATTCAGTTGTTGTTTTGAGTTTCGACCTGAAAACTCAAGAGGTTGGTTTTCTAGAGTTTATACCTGAAAACTTCTAAGTGTTTGTTTTCTGGAGTTTATACTTGAAAACTTTTGAGTGTTGGTTTCTAGAGTTTATACCTGAAAACTTCTAAGTGTTGGTTTTCTGGAGTTTATACTTGAAAACTTCTGTGTGGTTGGTTCTTGCTTCGACTTGAAAGCAAGTGTGTAAGTGTTGAGACACTTAGTGAAGCCCAAGTGGCCCTTGAGGGTGGACTAGCCGAGTTGGTGAACCACCTAAAATTCTCTTGTGTTTCTTACCTTTATTTCCGCTGTGCATGATATTTTTATCTGATTATTACTTGTGCAAACTGATTAATCAAATTAGTTAATAAAGTGAAAAATAGGCTTAAATGCACACTATTCTGCATTCACCCCTCCTTTGATGAAGCCATTCATTCCTAACAATTGGTATTAGAGCAGGTTGATCTCTTTTTATAGATTTAACCATTTGAGATCATGACATCTTTTCATAGAGAGGGTCAGAACATCCATCGTCCTCCCCTATTTGATGGTATTAATTATAATTACTGGAAAAATAGGATGGAATGTTTCCTCAGAAGCTCAGATGTGAATTTATGGAAAATGGTTGTTCTAGAAACACCTATTCCACCTAGTCATGAGGATGACTAGACTGAGGAGGATGAGAGAATCATCCAAATGGATGCTCGAGGGCTGAATATTATTTACTATGCCTTATCTGCTGAACAATATAATAAAGTTTCAGCTTGTAAATCTGCTCACGAGGCTTGGAACACTCTTCAAATAACCTTTGAAGGAACCAGCCAAGTGAAAGACAATAAAATAAGCATTTTACTTAGAAAGCTTGAATTATTTAAAATGCTTGATGATGAAACTATCACTGATATGTTTTCAAGATTCATTGAGATTATTAATGGCTTAAGAGGTTTGGGAAAGGAATTTTTTGTCTGTGAACAGGTATAGAAAATCCTCAGAAGCTTAACTGTGGAATGGAAGCAAAAGTCCACATCGATACAAGATTCCAAAGACCTCAACAAATACTCAGTAGAGGATTTAATGGGCAACCTGTTGGCCCATGAAGTTCAAATGAAGGAAATTGTGGAACTCCTTTTATCTAATGACAAAAAGGGGGAGAAGAATATAGAAAATTACATAGAAGGCAGGGGGAGCATTCCTAGCACATAGATAAGGCGAGAATTTAACTTCATTGTATTATATTCATTGTAAATCTTTGCTTTACTTAGTTTCTGTGTGATTGAATGTATAGCAACAATCTAGGGAGTGAAATACATGTAATTTAATGTAAAGGATTTTGTCATTATCAAAAAGGGAGAGATTGTTAGGACCCTAGTATTTTGATAATGCAAAAACCTATGTGAGGAAACCAAATTGTATTTCATAGATATGATAGCTCAGCAAAAGATCAGAAAGTAGACGAACAGATGGAGAAAGTTCCAAAAGATACTCCTATAGAGCTATAGGAAAATCAGACAGTTACAGGTCTAAGTATCCGAAGAGCAAGTTTAAAGTAGTAGCAATACTATCAGACAATTAGAAGAATAACTATCTGAAATTATAAAGCCTTCGGAGAGTTATGAAAGGCAGTTGGTTGAATGATCAGAGAGTTAAGGAGTTAACTATCCGAAAGCAAAAGGAAAATGGGAAAGTTAGAAAGGCTAACTATCCGAAACTTAAGTCATTCAATTAACCACGTGTAGAAATTCAAAATAGAAGCTTAAAGGATTTTTTGGAGAGTTAGGAAGATAACTATCTGACTTTTTCAGTGAGATACAGGTATAACTTTCCCGAACTTAAGTTATCCTATTACGCACGTGCAGAATGGAGAAGATGGCAGTTAAAAGCTTAAAAGGAAAAATTGGAGAGTTAGATAACTATCCGAAATTTCAAGAGAGTTTCAGTGAGTTATAGTTTAACTATTCGAAACTTAAGTCATTGAATTTCCCACGTGTAGAAATCCAAACAGAAGTTTAGAAGGAAAATCGAAAAGTTACTAGAGATAACTATCCGAAATCTTGAAGCGTTTTGGTGAGTTACAAGTATAACCATCCAAAAATTAAGTCAGTCTTTTATGCACGTGTTGAATTGAAGCAATCAGAAACTTAACGGAGGGTTACTATAGCTAACTATTCGATAGTAAAGTAACAGTTCGGTAAGTTATAGTTACAAGTATTTGAATGAATGACAGCTCGCATTGTATGATCTGGAATCCTACATGGTAGAAAGACTTAAGTGATCTTTCAGTGAGTTACAAACATTCTTCGGAGAGTTACATAGCTAACTATCCAAAAGGTTAAGAAAATCGGAAGGATATCTTGAAATATCTTTCTGAACGGTAACTTATCGTATTTGGGACTGAAGTTAAATCAAGTACAACAGAATAAATCCGTTGAGGAGAAAATATGATCGTTGGATATTCAAGCATATATATAGTTAGATCATTCAATATTCAAAAAGAGCTTACAAGTGAGATTACAGATACAATTACATACAGAGATACAGAATACATTGTAGATCAATTACTAATATAGAAGAAATCTCAAATTTAGTTCAATAAAGAATCGATTGAAAGCTAAATTTATAAGAAGATTCTTAAAGCTCTTCATGTGCTGAAAGTCTGATCCAAGAAGGATCATTTGGTTTGTGGCTTCAACCTGAATGCTACATTTAGTTGTTGGTTTGAGTTTCGACCTGAAAACTCAAGAGGTTGGTTTTTTGGAGTTTATACTTGAAAACTTCTAAGTGTTGGTTTTCTGGAGTTTATACCTGAAAACTTCTATGTGTTGGTTTCTGGAGTTTATACCTGAAAACTTCTGAGTGTTGGTTTTCTAGAGTTTATACTTGAAAACTTCTGTGTGGTTGGTTCTTGCTTCGACTTGAAAGCAAGTGTGTAAGTGTTGAGACACTTAGTGAAGCCCAAGTGACCCTTAGGGGTGGACTAGCCGAGTTGGTGAAGCACCTAAAATTCTCTTGTGTTTCTTACCTTTATTTCCGCTATGCATGATATTTTTATCTGATTATTACTTGTGCAAACTGATTAATCAAGTTAGTTAGTAAAGTGAAAAATAGGCTTAAATGCATATTGTTCTCCATTCACCTCCCCTCTAGTGAAGCCATTCGTTCCTAACAGTATTTGCTTCTACTTGAATGGTCGATTAGATTTCCTTCATTTATATCAACGACGATGATTTCTTCTCCTTTCGACGAGTGAATTCTTGCATGATATGTGCGATTGTGGTTTTTCCTTCCAACTATCCTGTTTCTGCAACCGCTACAATGGCATATTAGAAAATAAATAGTCCATGGAGTTATAGATAACTCAACGGACTTACTTCGTTGATTTAACTATAAAACACATGCATAAATTTAACTATCCGATGCTCAGGTGCATTTCGGATACTTACAGACTTAACTATCCGATGCTCAGATGCATTTCAGATAGTTATAGATAACTCACCGATATATAACTTAAGTAAATCTACGAGATCACGACACGTGTCATCAGCAGTTTTATAATAAAGAAATATTTTAGAGAGTTACTAGTCTAACTATCCGATGCCTAGATGCATTTCGGATAGTTATAGATAACTCACAGAAAATCCACTTAAGTCATTCTCCCAGAACATGACACGTGTCCACAACTATTTTATAAATAAAAGGAGATTTCAGAGAGTTACACATATAACTATCCGATGCCCAGCTGCAATTTCGGATTGTTAGAGATAACTCACCGAAAGTTCACTTAAGTCATGCATTATGGTTTTGACACGTGTACTTCAGGAAATAATAAAATATTCTTTTAAAACATAACTATTCGGTAATTTAAACATAACTCTTTGCTACATTAAACATAATTGTCCAATACATTAAGCATAACTGTCCGAAATAATAGAAAATTCAGATACTTAAGAATTTCACAGCCTACAGTTTACCAATAGTTCAGAAATATACAAAATTAACATTAATTCCCCAAAATTAAGCAGATTCTTTCATTAAAGCATATAACAGTGCAATTATAACATAATGGCTTAATTCTAATATGATAAGCTAAATATTATGCAATTAACCATCATTTAACCGTTAATATTATGCTTTTTTTCATTCTAAACACTTCCCCCATACCTAAATTTTGCTAGTCCCTTAGCAAACTAAGATCTAATTAATGGGTCTTTCTAAAAGTGCTAGAATTAATTCTTCCTTTTTTCTTCTGTTCAGCATAAGAACTTATATTATTATATAGATATTCTGTATGTTTCAGTAATCAACTTGCAAATATACTTAGAATATTTGCAAATTACATACAAAGTATATCATCATCACATAGGTATTAATTATATTATCATTTGTTTTTCTTTTCATCATCTGTCATCCTGAATTTTTCAATAAGATTTTTAGAAGAAATTTCAACAACATATGAATCAAAGTACAATCCAATTCAATATGATTAAGACAAGTAGAATAAAGAATTGTATCTCCATTAAAACAACTTCAAAAGTCAATTCTAGATTCATATTTCAGCAATTCTAGATAACAGAAAATATACTCAATTCATAAGATATCTGTATTTCACAAAACACTTGTATCTTTTCAAAACAGTATATGTATTTTTGTACTTTAAAAGTTAATTTGACAAGCTTGAATCATACAAGAGCTTTCTAATGTACCCATGTAACGAGCTTTTAGTCAACAATCCTAGATCTGATCAGGATCTTAGGTTGCCAGATTTCAAGAGTCCTTTTTTAGGTCAACAATCCTTACATACATATTTGCTCAAGTACAAAAGGCTTATGATCAAACAAGTCAATAAACTCTCAAAGTTTTTTTTTTTTTGACAAAGATATTAATCACATACTATATATGTACGTATTTCATTAATACAGATGCAGTAAACACCAATCTCATATAGTCCTGCTTCTATCATTTACTGAAAATATGAATCCATAACAATAAGTTCATACTTTTTCTGTAGTTTAATAAAATCTACACATAAATCATTCTACAAGTTTAATCAGTCAAATTAAATGTATCTTTAATCATATGTGTTTCATTTAATCTAGAATTCATATTTTAGCTCCTTCAGGACTTCAGATAATTTACTGATTTTTCATTAAGCATTCTGATTTCATTTTAAAATCATGAAACTATTAAACTCATGAAATTCAGAAAAAACATAAGATACTATATCTAGATTTGCATAAACATTCAAGTAGTTATAGTTTATAAAAATTTTATAGTCTCAATTATCGGATAGTTACAGTAAGTTCATAAAAATTTTCAATTTCCATAAAACTTTGTAGTACCATTTTAATTCCTTTAATTAACAAACTTACATGGCTGTTACTTTAATTATCTCCCCCCCATATCTACGTTTTGCATTGTCTTCAATGTAAAAGATTTGACAATAAATATAGTAATTGTAGCAGGCATGAATACAGTTTCGTTGATTTAGCACCTAACTCAATGAATGAGTTTAAATCTAAATTTAGGATAAGTAATCAGTTACATACCTTGTTTCGTTTGTATCTCCTTCTGCATATTCTAATTTTTGATTCTGAAAAACTTTTCATTCATAGATAAAAGCAGAATATATAACAAAATAACATTTAACAGATATTGATAAATTAGTGTCTTGTGTGGAACCCAGGCTCCTATGCCTTTGGTGGCTCACAAGTAAGCTAGTTGGTTTCCTAGAACAGATACCAACAAACTGGATTGATATTTTGTTTTTGTTTTTTTTTATAAAATAAAATTAAATGTAGAATACACACAACATTAAACACACAAAATCACAGCTTAAGAACATGATTGAAAAGTAGAAACAAATGGAATAAATGTGTCAGTCCAAGCAAACTTTTTAGGCATAATTCTTCTTGCTATTAATTCTATTTTAATGCAGTTCTTGTTCCTTCTTAATTTGTATACTTGCAATATATTATCAATGCTAAATACAAGTGTATTACCATTAATGAAATGAAATGCAGAAAGGGATCCTTTTCGGTTCCAAGATAATGTAGCAGTTTCTATTTCTACATTTATTTCAATATATTTCTCTTCCCACTTCCATTCATTTATGTCTTTCATAATCCATATTTGAAATTTCATCAATTCATTCCACCATCTTATCAGACATAAAGTAGGATCATCATATTCATTATACCACATCCTTATTTGAATTTTATCAAATTCTGCAGATGGTGGTTTAGATATTTCTCTCGGTATAGGCAAAATTTCTATATATTTATCATAACTATCTATGCTTACTATGTATAAATTAGATCTAAATGCAACTGATATATCTATGACAAGATATATATATCCATCAAGTATGACATGCATGCTGTTAATTAATGATTTCTGTCCTAGATATATCATAGTATTTTCAGTCCAAGATCTATTCAGAAAATTATACACACTCAAGCCTAAATTTTCATCCCAATTTCCTATAGGTCTCCAATAATATAATTTTTTTAGAAATGGTAGAATTTTTATCAGAAAATATTAAAGCCGACCCACAATTTATAGTTGGTACTTCATATCTATTAGGTCTTCCTATATTCCATTCTTCTCTTGTGATAGGATTTTTTATCAAAATATCTGGTAATAGACTTGCATACCTTGGTCTGGTCCTGTATATGATTAATCCTTCATCCATCCCCATAATATGATCTATTCCTTCTAATGTATTGGGTGGAATTCCAGTAGTTTCTTCCATATTCAAATATTCATGGGTAATTGAACTACGATTAAATGACTTCCATATGAATCCATCTCTAATCTTAGTCATTTTTGCAACTTGTAGTCTATGAAAATATTTTTCTCCAATACAGTCTTTAATTTCCTTTGATACACAACACAACTTGCACAGATCTTTAGTTGACAAGTTACTCAGTACTTCCCTTAGTGCATCTAACAGTAATTGCATCAATTCCATTTGCTAATTCTGTATAACACAAACAAAAATTTTAGTAGAGACAAAAATTAACATAACTACTGCACACCCTCGTGGAGTTAGGGCATAACTCAACGGACTAAGTTCATTGAGTTAAGGACTAACTCTACGATACTATTAATTATAAATAAACTTATATATATATTTACTTCAGTTATACTGCTTCATTCAGCTATCCTCCCAGAAGAGGTATCAATTTCATTAACAATTCTATTGATAGGGTTAGGTATTGCTTATATTGGCAATCCTCCAGTGGGTCTAACTTCTATTGATTCTTTCTATCTAAGTGGTATATTTCTATTCTGATTTTGAATTGCAGCATTTCCAAATACAAAATCCAGACGATTGTTTAATTGTTGGATTATCTTTTCTAATTTCTCTATTCTAGATCCTTGTTCAAGTAATGCTTCATAACTTATATTCTTTTCATTTACATTTTCTCCTCCTTGGAAATTGTTGTTTCTCCAAGATAAATTCAGGTGATTTCTCCAATTAGGATTATAAGAATTTCCAAAGTTATCTTTCTGGTTTCTAGCATAAATAATATCTAGATCATTAATGTTTGCATTCTTTTCTGCTAGCTTTTGATTTAATGATAGCTCTTCTATTTTCTTTGTTAATTCAGTTAATTTCACTTCAAGCATAGTACTTGAATCTATTTCATGCATTCCTCTTGGCAATATTCTTTTATCTACTATAGCTTCAGCCGAGTTTTCCCACGGTGTAGTTCTTTTTGGAAAGTTTTCTAAATATGCCCATGCTTCTTCACTACATAGTTTCAGAAATCCATTTTGACAAGTAGATTCTAATAAAGATTTCGTTGAAACATCTATGCCTTCATAAATTATACCTATTAATTGTGCTTTACTCATTGCATGATGTGGACATTGAGTCAGTAAATCTTTAAATCTTTCAAAATATTTCTAGAATGATTCACCCTATTTTTGACTACACATTAATATTTCTTTTTTCTTTTTAATCGTTTGATGTGTTGGATAATATTTTTCCAGAAAAATAGAGTAAAATTCAGTCCATGTAGAAATTGAATTAGGTGATAGAGTATATAACCATCTCTTAGCTATGTCTTTTAAAGCAAAAGAGATATATCTAAGTTTAAAAGCATCTATTCTAATGTTCGGCATTTTCATCATTTGACAAACTTTGTTAAATTCTCTAAGGAAATAATAGGCATCCTCTCTTTCTAATCCATGAAAATGTGGCAATTGACTAATATAATTAGATTTTAGTTCAAACCTATCTCTCTCAAAGTTTGGCAATCGAATACATGAAGGTTCATCAACTAATTCAGGATACAGAATTTCTCTTAATGGTTTTTCTACTGGAGCAGCGATCTCTACGTTCTCTTTTAAAGAAAGGTTAGCTACACCCTAAAGAATTTCGTTAAAGTCCAGTTTAGAAAATGTTTCAGTACATCTCTGTGTTGAATATTTTTAGTTAGGTGTTTTTACTAATCGTTTAGTGCTTAGAGAACGAGTCCATTTGCTCATAAATAAATAGCAGAAGATTAATTACATACCAGTCTGAAGCTTTCCATTCAATAAATATTTGTTGACGGATGAAGTAGAATCAGCTGCTTCTCCTTCTAGTTCCCCAACGCATTCTCCTTTCTTTTAAAAGTACTGGTAACTCGTAAATAACATTCTGTTTTATATATATAATGCACATCCATAAAGTAAATAAATCTCGTTGTAAGAACGTGTCTTGCAACGTGCATTGTGGTTCCTATTTTTATGGGTACATGTATCACTACTAATTTCAAATTTTGGTAACTGCTAAACCGACCAAGTTTCGTTCGTGGTTAAAAGAATAACCGTTCTGCTTAATCCACAAACTAACCTTGTTGAGTTACAGATAACTCAACGGAACAATGTCAGTTACTGTTGCTAACTCCACGGACTAACTTCGTTGAGTTACAGATAACTCAATGGAGTAACCTTATATTATATTACTGTCCTCGTGGAGTTAAGTTTAACTCAACGAACTTACTTTATTGAGTTAACACTTAGCAACCTCTAAGTATACTCCTCGTAAGTACCTCTATGTTTTTTTTTCTTTGCATTCTGCTAACTGAAATAAAGTTAAATATATGTCATTTATGCATCATTCTAATCAAAATTCGTTTAAATCTGAACATTATATAAATATTTAACTTGTAGTTCATTTCATGTTATGCAGAATTTATATTTTACCTTGCAGTATGCAGATATTTTCAAGATTCTATTTTTTTAATCCTATCATTCAGCAAACTGTAAATCTGTTAAACATTCATTCATAATGTTCCATAAATTATATAACATTGAATATAGTTCATCCATTTTATCATTCTAAACACGCATGAAAAGTATATCTGAAAAATATATATTCATTCATATGAATCAATTACAGTACAATCAAATCAGATATTTTTCATACAAATATATAAAAGTAGACGAACAATACAATTTAGTCTCTATTCCTAAGTTCATCTACTTCCTTCTGGAGTTTTTCTAATTGTTGCTCTAATTGGTTAATTCTCTCTACAGCTCCTGTAATGTCTCTAGAAAGTGCAGCAATCTCTACAGCTACAAAAGTCCTGTACTCTTTCACTGAAATGTTTCTTGATTTAATCCTTTTTGATGCCCATTTAGTGAAATTGATACAATCCACCATCAGCAGTGGAATCAAATCTCCATAAAACAATTTCTTCTTTACTGTTCTCAGCTTAGAGATAAAAACTACAGACCAATTTATTTGAATTCTATTTACAACTGCATACGTGACCCATTTGACAAATTGACTTAGTTCTATGTCATGGCCTTGTCCTTGATAGACATTCTTAATCAAAATGTTGGCTATCATGTGTGCTTTACCATTTAAATGCTTCAGTCTATTTAATAATGGCACACTAGGATTGATAGCCAAACTGTCCTTGATTTCCTACTCTGTCCATTCAACGGTAGTTGTACTTTCCAAAATTTCCTTTCCTTCATTCTTCAATCCAAAAATGTTGTGGAGAAGCTCTAGTGTTATCTGTACATCAGCTTCATCCACATTGGAAATTAATTTTCCTTCTTCTTCTCTTAAGTTTGCATAAAAGCAGGGCACTAGATTCTCATATACTGCATGCCCTCTTTCTTGAGAAATAAAATTCAATAGACCTTGAAATTAAAATAATTCTTTGATTTCTTACATTCCGTCCCAATTTACTGGTCTACTATATATAATATCATAATCCCTAATCTCTTGATATTTATTATAAGCTTCCTGACTCCAAAAATGTACTTCATTCAGAACTGTTGCTTCAGTCGGGTTAGGAATGTGACTTTGTTGTTCTAGAGGGGTTTGTTCTTGATCTTCCTCTACCATAGGTTGCACTTGAACATGTTCTACAGATTCCTGAACATTTGCTTCTGCTTTTGTCTATGGTGGTGAACCGGTAGAACTCTCCACTCTGTCTTGAATTCTTTCCATAAATTGCTGAAGAGTTTCTTGCTCTTCAGTGGAATCTGCAAAGTCATTTTTGTCCAAATGGTTTTGTTCAGCTTCTTGTTCATTTTCTGTTCTTTCTTCTTCCTCCTAACTACCAATCTGCTCTATCACTATTCTTTCTGATTCTGTGGCAGATTGGGATGGAGTCACGAGCAATTCAGTTTCTTCCTTAATTTCTGTTTCTTCTTCTTGTACAGGCTGTAGACTAATTTTAGCCTGATTTTCTTCTTCTCTTTGCTCTTGCTGCTGCTGCTCCTACTCCTCAAAATCGGATAGCAGGTTTATAAAAATTGGCTCCACAAGCCCTATTGATATTGGTACTTCAGATTTAATCTTCTTTTGACATTTGCAAAGTATCAATTTGTGCATTTTATATATGTTAATTGATGCATGTTAAGGATTATAAGTCATCATTATATATGTTCTTATGAAAGATTACATGAAAATCATATTTTTAGACATATGCATGAATTAGGGATTAAATAGTTGATAATGTACAAATTTATCCTTTATCAATTAAACACCTAGTCAATAGGCCTTGTATTAGACATAATTCTTATAATTCTTCAATATATGACTTTATATACATTGTATGATTGCCAAATCACTTAAATATGATGTTAAACTAAAGAACTTTAAGTAATTCATGTATGCACATGTGAAAAAGTTGCGGACCAAAACCTTCCTAATTTGACAACTTTCCATATATGGCAACTCATGCATGCATGTATACTATATTTACATCATATGATTTATATTCAATGTATATGTGCATCCAACTTGGTTTTGAGTTTTATAGGTCAATAAATCATGAAATCAAGATGAATTAAAGAGGAAAAAATGTGGGCCATTGGATGCAACTTATTGGAGATCAAGCTACAAAAGCCTAAACTATTTAAAGTGTTTGACTACTAAATTCTAGGCTATCTCCTCCTCTTCCAACACATTTCCGCCGGTGGCTCTAGCCATTCTAGCATTTTCATCTGGAAAGTCCCATCTTCCCCTTGATCTTGAACAAGCTCCCTTCAAGAATGGTGAGCTTTGGCGTCTTCCACTCCTCCTAGAAGACACATTCTCTTCAATTTAGACGGCCATACGTTAGGATCTCCTTAGGCGTTCATCTTGGTGGATTGGGAGGCTCATGTGACTGATTTGGAGTGGAGAAAAAGGTTAGGATCTTCAGGGTTGAGTCATCGGAAGCTCCATTCTTAGATGTGGAAGCCAAAGTTGTGGGTCTTGGAGGCAAGATCTTGAGGACGTGCACCACTCTTCTTCAAGGCAACCTTAGAAGCTTCACTTGGATGTGGTACAGGTGGTGACAGCCCTGTGGAGCATCGATTTCAAGGACTTTGGGGAGTCATTGCTTGAAGAAACGTGGAGGATTAAAAGGTATGATGGAAAGGAGAGATCCTCATACTAGTTTTCATGTTTTACAATTTTATATGTATGAGTATAGTTTGAGTATGTGGAAGAATGAAATTCTATGCATAAATATTTGTTTCAAATGCTCTAAATTAAAGATTATATATTGTTTTGATGTTAATTGATATAAGAATTGAGTTCATATCATATGTTTCGTGTGAATGATGGTGATGGTGTAAATTGTGAAGGCAGTTTTTCATTTCTTAGATGGCCAGATTGTTAGTAGCTTTTCTTCGAATTGTATGCACTTGTTCCTCATCTCTAAATTCCATTTTTTGTTTCATTTTGTAAGTATAATGAGTGTAGAACAAGTTTACAAAGTTTTAGAATTTTTTAGAATGTTTTCCGAAGATTTTCGATTTTATTTTGTGAAGGTATCAGCGGTTTTAAGTCTCTATCGAGTGCTAATTTTGAGCTCGACGCCTGTGCTGTGATTGCATCGTGTATTTTGTGGAATTCAGTTCTGTAAATTTTCCTTGTTAGTGTAATGGATCTACTTTCAAGGTGCACTTATTTCGTAGCATTTCATGAAGATTTGATAGAGATTTGAATTTTGCATCGAAGGTGCGTTTTTGGAAAGTTTCCATAACCGTTTGCACCCCTTTCTTAAATAAGATAGTGCCAGCGTTTTAATTTGTGTTAATCAACGAAATTACTGTCATTTGAAAGATATTTTGAGGATCTTTTCAATCGTTATTTATTTTGGATTTTTAAACATTCAAGTTGGAAGTTATTAGAGCTAAAAGTCGAGCATAAATTCTGTGATTTCCGGATTAATACTCATTGATTTCTTAAATATCTTATCATAACTAATTGGATTTTGGGGTAATCTTATAAACTTTAATTGTGCTACGAATTTTGTATATTAATATTAAGTAATTAGAGTTTAATTATGAATTAGTTTAATGTGGATATTTAATTGGATAATCATTTTAATAAAATTTATTTAAGACCAACTCCTTGTGGATTCGACCTGTACTTGCACATGCTTATTACAATAGTCACCGTGCGCTTGCAGTTATAAATGTAAAATTTGCACTTTTGCTGTTAATTTAACAACACATAAAAGCGCTTACAACATTTAAGCACTATCTCTTTTCCTTTCCTTCGTCTGATTAATTGTGCCTGGTCTTCCTCTTCTTCTTCTGAGATTAAATCTAAAAACAAAGGCTCTACACGCCTTTGAGCCACAGGTATTGGCTCTTCCTATTTAATTTTTTCAATATTTGCTGGTCTCGAGGGATCAGCTTTAGCTTCTCCTGCAGCAAATCTGACAGCAGTTCTGGTAGTAGCTTCTTGATGTTGTTCTACTTTGATTTTATATTGGGCTTTCAACTTTTCTACAGCCCTCCTCTTGTGTAGTGCATCAAACACCAGATGTGCTTTGGCTACTGCTAAATCTTCTAGTTCTCCTTGGTTTTTCTCAACTTGAATTAGTCCTTGAAATTCTTTTAATTCTTCTTTAGTCGAAGACCCCAACATTGCTGCTCGTGCCAACGGCTTAAATGGTGGAACTGAAGGTCCTGATTGCTGTTCCTCAGGAATAGGTCTTTTAGTATCGGCTCCTCCTGTTCTTCCTCTGCTAATTGCTGCCGCCTTATTGCACCCCTTGCACGACCAGCAATGCACTTTTTGAACCATAATCTGACTTTGCACTAGATGAGCTCTAGGGCTACTTCATTGTTTGGCCTGATTTTTCTTTCTTTGCTTAAAGCAATTTCTATTGCAACTTTGATTTTTGTTTCTACTATCTAGGGTATTTGTATACCCAAATCAACCAAAAATTTCCTCAAGTTGAAGAGTTCTGATTCTGCCTTTTGTAGCTCTTTCTCTCTTGTCGTGTTCCAAATCTTTTGCCACGTGTGCCATTCCTTTGACTCTTTTAGAAACTGTGCTGTGTCCATTGCATCTTCCCAGAACTCGAGTGTCATCTTCCTCATTGTGGAGTCACACAACGACACAAAATCGCTCTGATATCTACTGTTCTAAATTCTAAATGGTTTGCCGGATAATGCCCCCAAAACCCTAGGTTTTAGTTTAAATAAGCCTTAAGTTTAGTGGGTAATCAGGTCATTTTCTGAACCAACTCTTGCTCTCTCATCAGTGGTCTTAGCTACAGTACTCCGTTAAGTTACAGTTAACTCAACGGAATAAGCTCGTTGACTAACTCAAGACTCAATGGAGTAAGTTCGTTGAGTTAAGCGTAACTCAACGGACTTCCCGTAGAAACAGATATATATAAAAAAATACTTAAGATAATAGTTTTTTTTTTACTGGTTTAACCGATACTATGTTTCGGTTTGACCGACTTTTTTCCAGTTGAATCGATATTATGTTTCGGTAAAACCAAAATTTTTTTATTTTTAAAATCAATATAGATTTTTTTGTGTTCCGGTCATACCGATGGATCCAATCGGTTGAATCGTAAAATTTTTTTATATTTTATTTTATTTATATGAAAATAAAATAAAATAAAAACTAATTTCTTACTAAGTAAAGCTCGAGTAGTCCTCTACTCTAACTTCTTCTATAATTCTAAAGGAGCTTTTTGGTATTTTTAGAATAGGTCTAAGTCTTTGTCTATTTACTTTAAAGATATTCTGATTTTTAGGATTTTCAATCTCAATAACTCCATAAGGATAAATATTTCGAACTATGTAAGGTCCTGCCCATCTAAATCTTAATTTTCCTAGATGGTTATGGAGTCTAGCCATGTAAAGATATACTTCTTGTCCTATTTCAAAGCTTTTTGGAATAATTTTCCTATCATGCCAGAATTTCATTTTCTCTTTTTCTCTTACAGTCTTTGAATAAGCTTCATTTCTAAATTCTTCTAATTCAATTAATTGCATTTTCTTATTTTCAGCAACTTGATTTAAATTAGTGTTCAGAGTTTTTAATGCCCAATAAGCTTTATGTTCTATTTCAGCAGGTAAATGACAACTTTTTCCATATACTAGCCTAAAAGGTGACATACCTAAACTTGTCTTATAAGCAGTTCTTAAATGATGGTTAATTGCATAATATTTAGCTTATCATATGAGAATTAAGCCATTATGTTATAATTGCACTATTATATGCTTTAATGAAAGAATCTGCTTAATTTCGGGGAATTAATGTTAATTTAGTACATTTTTGAACTGTCGGTAAACTATAGGCTGTGAAATTCTTAAGTATCCAAATTTTCTATTATTTTGGACAGTTATGCTTAATGTATCAGACAGTTATGTTTAATGTACCGAAGAGTTATGTTTAAATTATCGAACAGTTATGTTTTAAAAGAATATTTTATTATTTCCTGAAGTACACATGTTGAAACCATAATGCATGACTTAAGTGAACTTTCAGTGAGTTATCTCTAACTATCCAAAATTGCAGTTGGGCATCGGATAGTTATATGTATAACTCTCCAAAATCTCCTTTTATTTATAAAATAGCTGTGGACACGTGTCATGTTCTAGGAGAATGACTTAAGTGGATTTTCAGTGAGTTATCTATAACTATCCGAAATGCATCTAGGCATCAGATAGTTAGACCAGTAACTCTCCGAAATATTTCTTTATTATAAAACTACTGATGACACGTGTCGTGATCTGGTAGATTTACTTAAGTTATATATCGGTGAGTTATCTATAACTATCCGAAATGCATCTAAGCATTGGATAGTTAAGTCTGTAAATATCCGAAATGCACTTGAGCATCAGATAGTTAAATTTATGCACATGTTTTATAGTTAAATCAACGAAGCAAGTCCATTGAGTTATCTGTAACTCCACGGATTATTTATTTTCTAATATGCCATTGTAGCGGTTGTAGAAATAAGACAGTTGGAAGGAAAAACCACGATCGCATGTATCACGTAGGAATTCACTCATCGAAGGGAGAAGAAATCATCGTTATTGATATGAATGAAGGAAATCCAACCGACCATTCAAGTAGAAGCAGTTACCACTGAAGAAATATAAAAGAAAAGAAGAAAATGAAGTAAAATGTGTGTGATCGATGGGTGTGGCCAGTGTGTGGAGGAGCACCGAGCTTTCTACAAGCAACGTCGGCAATTCTTTGAAGTACCACATCAACCATCATCACCACCACCATAATCACCAATCATTAGAGGTCTGTGAGGATACTTTCCTGATGTCGGGTCGATTCCGAGCCAAACATAGTGCCTGACAACCATTGTGAGGAGTGATCGCGTCGCAGGAAGGGAAGCCATTTTCACCAAGCACTGACTCATATCTCAGGAGATCGTAAAGCTTCTAGCCTTGGTTTCGGGTTGATGGCTATATGCTGAAGAGGAGATCATCTTGCAATTCTAGACTCGCGATTCTATAGGGAGAGGAGACAGAATTGTAAGTGGTTTAATTTTCAGTGGTGTAATCGTGTCGCATGTAGTGACAGAAGTATTTACTATCAACTGAGATTACTTTACATTTCACCTTTCGCCCATTTCCATGTTCATATCAAAACAAAAATACCAAAAACAACTAATATGTGTTTGTATTTTGTATTTGAGTGTTGTGTTGTTTGTTTTGTATCGTGATTAATGTTATCTTTGTCAGTGTTGTGATTGTTTTATGTTTGTTTTAGTTTTATAGTTTACTGGAATTGGTTCGTTCAAAAGACTTAAAGATTTTAATGGTTATTGTTTGAATTATCTGAATGTTAGTATTGCTTAATGATAAATCCAGTGTTTACTAACATTAAAGAGCTTAATTGATGTTATTTACAATCTGTGGAACCGCTCAGGCTGAATTCCTCTGTAAATAGCAGTATTAAAGGAAAGGCAGGCTCGTGGAGTTAACTTAAGTCCACGAGGTTAGTCCGTTGAGTTAGCCATAATTCAACGAACTTTGTTCGTTGAGTTAACTGTAACTCAATGGAGAGCTTATTGAATATATAAATTTGATTATTAAAAATGGAACAGTTCTCAATTCTTAAGCAATTCCCTATGGGATCGATCTGTACTTCCACACTAATACAATAGACACTGTGCACTTGTAGTTAAAATACAAATTTGAATTAATATCTAATTTGTGTGAAAGGTTGTTTGTTTACTTCTAAAAAAGGAATAGGCATAAAGATAAATTAACTAAGTAAAAACAGAAGTTAACAAATCAAAGTTTTTCTAGTGCGTTGCTGGAGATCTAAACAAGTTTTTTGGTGTCGTGCTAGGTAACCAAACATGAACCATAGGATCAAGTCCTTATGCTAAGTGAAATGTGCCATTTACCTCAATGTGGAGCCTTGAATTCCTTAGTAATCCTCACAACAAAAAAAAACAAAAATCTCAACTTGTACAATTTAAAAATAAATAAATAAATAAAACAACAAAAACCTTACTTGGTGTTTTTTTTACTCATTTAAACAGGGGGAGTTTATAATTTTTTCTTTATTTCTTGCTATTTCTGATTTTTTTAAAGTTAAATTACTTTAATTTGGTCAGCATATATTTAGGGGGAGTAATCCTTTTTACTTGGATTAGTGTTGGAAGTTTTCAAAGAGTTGGCCTATTATCTTAGGAGGTTTTTGGACAATTATCTTATAACTATTTGAAACTCTCTTTCTTTTCGATCAGTTAGGTCTCTAACTCATCGATTTCTGGAACTTTTCGATCTTTCATATATTTTTCGGAGGGTTATTTTTTTCTTTTGCCTTCTGTAGGCTTTAAGTTTCTTTTCGGATAGTTAGCCATATAACTCTCCGAAAATTCTTTTCTTTCGGTAAGTTAGGACTCTAACTCACCGATTTCTGGAACTTTTCAATATTTATGTGTTTTCGAAGGGTTATCTTCTCACTTTGTCTTTACTTTCTAATACTCAAACCCTTCATCTGCTCCATTTTCGCACCATCTCAAATCTTCCTTAATGGCTAAGTCTGGACGTTTTTCTAGCATTTCTCAGCAAGAACAAGAACAAAGGATTCAAATACTGAAACAAGAACTCCAAATAGGTGTGGTAGATCTATGTCCTAGAAAAGTTCAACTAATTGTTTCTACTGGAGAAGAAGTTGTAGATATTGAATCTATCTATGGCACCTTAGAACTTGTTATATGTTTACTGTGTTTGGAAAAACAACTATTTATTCTTCGCAAATTTCGTCCTATTAGTACTTTTGATCATAATGAGAAGCATTTGAAAACAAAACAACGAGCCTCCACGAGAAAATCCACCAAAATCTCAATTAGACATAAGAAATAGGAGACTTTGTCTACAAAGAATAGTAAGACATCTTCTGCTCCTCTTAAGGTTTCTAAGGAATCTTCCTCCGATGATGAAGATATTTTTACTACTAAAGTTAACTCCTTAGAACCTCAATTTAAATTGGTCTATGAGGCTTATGTTAGTCAATTTTTGAGCACTTTTGTGGATATTAAGGCTTTTGAGAAACGTGCCTTGCGTATGACCCTACAATTACAAGATACATTACTCAAGAGGAGAAATCAAGTTTTACTAAATAGACTCAGCAAGCAACCTAGAATAAAAATTCAAGAGCCTTTCAAACCTACTTGTTATCATGTTGCTTCTGATATAGCGGATAAGTAGAAATCTATTGTTGAACCTAAATTCTTTTTGCCTAAGAAAGGAGTTGATTTCAAGCATGTAGCTGGGAGAACATATTCTACATTTCCTAAGATTAGTATTGGCTCTTTATACTGAATTGCTCCTGGTCATTCTCGATTGATTTCTACACCTCCTCAGTTTTTACTATCTGCCTCTCTAATTCCTTCCAATGATGCTACCAAAACTCAATTTACATACTCTAGGAGAAGAAAGAAAACTCTCTCCTCTCATCTGAGTTTTGCAAAAACTATTTCCAACAATAAAGAAGAGTCCACACCTCCTCCACCATCTGAAAACCCTATAGTAGATGAAGATCTAGAGGTACAATTAAATTCTTCTTCAGAAATCCCTATAGATAAATATTATTTCAGATCTACTACAGCTAGGGATCTATTTTACAACAAATATAAAGGAATGAAAATTGTTTATAATAGATTTGTAAATTTTCAAGGCATGGATACAATTCACAGTATGCTAAATCATCAAGGGCTTTTAGGTCTTATTTCTACTCCATCTAGCTTATCAATTTTTGAAGACCTAATTCTCCTTTTCTATTCTAATCTTGAGATTTTTCCTCATCATTTCTTTCTACATCTGCCCAACCAAACTATAAGAATTGATGAAGAATTTTTGGAGACCCTTTTTGGAATACCATCTACTAGTATAAACATTTCCCTTTCTTCATCAGAATTGGGTTGGAAGGAAAATGAAATGAATAAATTGGTTGGAAAATCCCTAGGTAAAAATTTTAAATTGGTTAAGCAAGCAGATCTTCATGATTTGGCTCGGATGATTGCCACCATTCTGTCTTGCTCTATTTTTCAGAAAATAGGACATGCAAATGGATTGGAAAGAAAAGTTTACCAAGCCACTTATGCTGTGATGGCTGGTATAAAGGTTAACTAGGCAAAATAATTATTGCTTAGATATCTCATCTGCAAAGCTTTTTGTTTTATGGAGATTTCATTTTCAATCTGATGGCCAGATATGTTGACTTGTTGGGCAAACCTCTCAAACTGATTAAAAGAAGAACATTATAGTTAAAGGATCTTTAGAGAATGTCTTCTACAGATCCTGTAGAGGTGCCTACTCCTTTTCAACCATCTACTCATCAGAGTCCTCCTCCTCCTCATGCACCATCTCCATCTCCTCAAGAGCATCCAACTCTTGTAGTTGACAGTTCAGTCACCCTCTTACAACATAATAAGCTTCTACTTCAGCATAATTGAATGCTTTTGGATCAAGTAGCTCATCTAGAACAACTTTTGTGAGAGAGGGATGCTTTAATTCAAGATCTATTACATCAACAGTCAATTGATTCTTAGCTTTGTATTTTGTTTTCCTTTATTTTGTTCCACATGTACTTATTTTTTTCCAAGTTCAATGAAAATCACATTTTCTTATGTGTATGCTATCTCCTTTAATATTTTTCTCCACTTTTTAATTCTAACAAAGGGGGAGAATGCATATGTTTACAGTTTTGTCATCATCGAAAAGGGGGAGATTGTTAGTTCATTATTTTATAAGTTAATTTTGATGATGAAAAATATATGTTTAATATTCCTAAAATACTTTTTGTAGTCATTCAATTGAAATTGAAATTATCTAACTGTTATATAGTTAGAAATCTTTTGAAAATAGATTTCAGAAGGTTTTACTTTTGTCAAGTGGTTGATCGAAGAGTTACACTACAAGTCACCACACAAAACAGGTACATTGGATAGTTAACTCTTTTTCTAAGTTGATTGGAGAGTTATTTCTATAACTATTCGAAAAGAATTTCTCTTCGGTGAGTTAAGTTCTTCTCTGTTCGGATGGTTTGATTTCTAAGTATCTGAAATGCCTTTAGTTTCGGATAGTTAAGTTTTAAGTTTCGGATAGTTTACCATTTTCTATTTTTTAATGTATTTTTGGCTACTTTCTTCTTAAGGACACGTGTCATGCCCTTATCTCATGACTTAAGTTGTTTTTCGGAAGGTTATGTTGTAACTATCAGAAATTTCTTTAAGAATCGGAGAGTTATCTTTTGTAAGTATTCGAAACACGTTTTCTCCATCGGATAGTTTATTTTTAATGTTTTATGCTACTATTTCAGAGGACATGTGTTTCAATTTAAATACATGACTTAAGTGGTTTTTTGGAATGTTAGCTTTATATATCCGAAATGTTTTTGAGTTTTGGCAAGTTATCTTTCTAAGTCTCCAATTTTCTAAGATCCTCCGAAGATTTTATTTCTACAAAATCTACAACTGTTATTAATTGACTAACTATTTTGTCAAGATATCTTTTGATTGCAGATCTCGAATTAATTATGATTGAATGTTGTTGGAAATGAATTATTGCATAAGGCATCTAACCATTTCAGAATTCTTTTCATCTATGCAAATCTTGAAGGAAGAACAAAAAGGATCTATAGAAAACTAAAAATACACACGCAGAATTTTTCAGCATACGAAAGGAGAATTTAGATTATCAGCAATCCTGCAAACATTCTGAAGATTCGTCTGCAACAAGGTCTAGAAGAGTAAAGACTATAGATCAATCAAGATTTCTCCTTAGAGCTTCATAAATCAACTCTTCATAGGAGTTGACCGTGTGTTGTGCGTCTTATTCATTTTGAGTTAGTGACTCCTAAGTTTAAACTGTTTTCTTGTTTGCTTGAAAACCCTAACTCACAAGGGTGTTGTGAGTATACCTTCATAAGGTTGAGGCCTTAGTGAAGAGAGTGAAGTGTGATTCTTCACTTGCTCAAGATTGGGGTTGGTTGATTTGTTAACTTCTGTTTGTAACTTAGTTAATTTGTCTTGATGTTTTTCAGTAATTCCTTTTTTTTTAAAAGTAAACAAACAATCTTTCACACAAATTAGATATTAATTCCAATTTGTATTTTAATTACAAGTGCATAGTGTATATTGTATTTGTGTGCAAGTACAGGTCGATCCCATAGAGAATTGAGCAAGAATTGTGTACTGTTCCATTTTTAATAATGAAATTTATATATTTAGTAAGCACTTCGTTGAGTTATAGCTAACTCAACGAACTAACATCGTGGAATTAAAGTAACTCAACGAAGCTATCTATCCAGTTTAATATTGCTATTTACAAAGGAATTCAGCCAACCATTGGGTAGCTCCACAAGTTGTAAATAACATCCATTAAGCTCTTTAATGTTAGTTAATATCAGATTTATCATTTAGTAACACTAACATTTAGATATTTCAAACAGTAACCATTAAAATCTTTAAGTATCAGGAACGATTCAATACTAGTAAACTGTAAAACTATTTTCTATTTTCTAAATCAAACAAACATGAAACATTCACAACACTAACATTGATAACATTAATAACGATACAAAATAAACAATACAACACTCAAATACAAACTATAAACACAGATAAGTTGTTTTTGGTATTTTTGTTTTGATATGATCATGAAAATTGGTGAAAGGTGAAATGTAAAAGTAATCTCTATCGACAGTAAAAACTTCCATCATTACATGCCGCGATTACACTACTGAAAATTTAACCACTTACAATTTTGTCTCCTCTCCCTATAGAATCGCGAGTCCAGAATTACAACTTGATCTTCTCTTCAGCATACTGGCATCAACCCGAAACCAAGGCTAGAAGCTTTACAGTCTCCTGAGATATGAGTCGGTGCTTGGTGAAAATTGCTTCCCTTCCCACGACGCGATCACTCCTCACAGTGGTTGTCAAGCACTGTGTTTGGCTCAAAATCGACCTGACATCAGGAAAATATCCTCACAGACCTCTGATAGTTGGTGATTATGGTCATGGTGGTGATGGTAGTGTGCAACTTCATGGAACTACCATCGCTACCTGTAGTTAGCGTGGTCCTCCTCCTCTACACACACACTAGCCACACACTTCGTTTTTTCTCATTTTCTTTTATATTTCTTAGTAGTAACTGCTTCTACTTTGATGATCGATTGAATTTCCTTCGTTCATCTCAATGATGGTGATTTCTTCTTCCTTCCATGAGCGATTTCTTGCGTGATATGTGCAATCGTGGTTTTCCTTCGAATGTCTTGTTTCTGTAATCGCTATAGTGGCATATTAGAAAATAAATGGTCCGTCGAGTTACAGATAACTCAACGGACTTACTTCATTGATTTAACTATAAAACACATGCACTAAAGAAATAAGCTGCTAACCTAACGTGTTACCTTAGTGTGTATTCATGTAACTCAACGCGTATAGTTATGCTAACTTAACGAGTTATACATGTGCATCTCACGTGATATACTAAAGCATTTAAATTCAACACGTGCCTAATTCTAACTTAACAAGTTTAAATATTTCAGATACTTACGAACCTAACTATCCGATGCTTAGATGCATTTCGGATAGTTAACAAATAACTTACCGAAAATCCACTTAAGTCATGCATTATAGTTTTAACACGTGTAATCCAGGAAATAATAAAATATTCTTTAAGCATTTAAAACATAATTGTCTGGTACATTAAACATAACTTTCCGAAATAACAGAAAATTCGGATACTAAAGAATTTCACAGCCTGCAATTTACCAACAATTCATAAATGTACTAAATTAACGTTAATTTCCTGGAATTATGCAGATTCTTTCATTAAAGCATATAACAGTGCAATTATAACATAATGGCTTAATTTTCATATGATAAGCTAAAAATTATGTAATTAACCATCATTTAATCGTTAATATTATGCACTTTTTCATTCTAAACACTTCCCCCATACTTAAATTTTGCTAGTTCCTTAGCAAACTAAGATCTAATTAGTTGGTCTTTCTAAAGTGCTAGATTTAATTCTTCATTTCGTTCTTCTTTAGAATAATAAATTAGATTACTATATAGATATTCTGTATGTTTCAGTAATCTGTTTTAACTTTGTTTTCTCCTCTTTAACCTACAAATATATTTAGAATATATGTAAATTACATACAAAATATATCAGCATCACATAGGTGTTAATTATATTATTATTATTTTTTTCTTTTCAACATCTGTCATCTTAAATTTTCCAATATGATTTCCAGAATAAATTTCAAGTTCATATGAATCAAAACACAATCCAATTCAATATGATTAAGACAAGTAGAATAAATAATTGTATCTCAAATAAACAACAAAAGTCTATTTTAGATTCATACTTCAGCAATTTTAGATAACAGAACATATACTCAATTCAGAAGATATCTGTATTTCACAAAATGCTTGTATCTTTTCATAATAGTATATGCATATTTGTACTTTAAAAGTTAATTTAACAAGCTTGAATCATACAAGAGCTTTCTAGTGTACTCATGTATCGAGCTTTCAGTCAACAATCCTAGATCTAATCAGGATCTTAGGTTGCCAAATTTAAAGAGTCCTTTTTCAAGTCAACAATCATTACATACCTATCTGCTCAAGTACAAAAGGCTCGTGATCAAACAAGTCAATAAACTCTTAAAGTTTTTCTCTCTTTTTTTTCTTTTCTTTTCAACATAGTATATATACGTATTTCATTAATACAGATGCAATAAAACACAAATCTCGTATAGTCCTACTCTTATTATTTACTAAAAATATGAATCCATATCAATAAGCTCATACTTTTTCTATAGTTTAATAAGATCTACACATAAATTATTCTACAAGTTTAATCAATCAAATTAAATGTATCATTGATCATATGTATTTCATTTAATCCACAAATCAACATTTCAGCTCTTTTAGGATTTCAGATAATTTACTGAGTTTCAATTAAACATTCTGATTTCTTTTTAAAATCGTGAAACTGTTAAACTCATAAATTTCAGCAAAAACATTAGATACTATATCTAGATTTGTATGAGTAGTAAAATTTGTAGCATCTTATATAAGATTATAAATATAACATTTTAGTAGTTACAGTTCTTTAAAAATTTTGTAGTTTCAATTATCGGATAGTTATAGCAACTTTATCAAAATTTTTCAATTTCCATAGAACTTTTGCAGTACTATTTTAATTCTTCTAATTAACAAAATTACATGGTTGTTACTTTAATTACCTCCCCCCCATACCTACATTTTGCATTGTCCTCAATGTAAAAGATTTTTCAGTACATACAGTAATTGCAGCAGGCATGAATATTGTTTCATTGACTTAACACCTAACTCAACGAACTTAATTCGTTGAGTTAATGAATAACTTCACGAGTTGAGTTTAAATGTAAATTCAGGATAAGTAATTAATTACATACCTTGTTCTTTTGTATCTCCTTCAATATCTTTTGATTTTTTATTCTGAAAAACTTTTCATTCACAAATAAAAGTAGAATGTATAACAACAATCATAACAAAACATAACTTGTTAATCAATGTCTTGTGTGGAACCTAGGCACCTATGCCTTTGGTGGCTCACAAGCAAGCTAGTTGGTTTCCCAAAACAGATACCAACAAACAGGATTGATATTTTGTTTTCTTCTTTACACATAAATGTAGACTACACACAACATTAAAAACACAGAATCACACTTTAAGAATATGACTGAAAAGTAGTAACAAATGGAATAAACATGTTAGTCCAAGTAAACTTTTTTTGCATAATTCTTCTTGCTATCAATTTTGTTTCAATGCAGTCCATTCTCCTTTTTAATTTGTAAACTTGTAGTATGTTATCAATACTAAATATAAGTGTATTTCCATTAATGAAATGAAATGCAAAAAGAGATCCTCTTCTGTTCCAAGATAGTGTAGTTGTTTCTATTTCCACATCTATTTCAATATATTCCTCTTCCCACTTCCATTCATTTTGGTCTTTTATAATCCATATTTGAAATTTCTTCAATTCATCCCACCATCTTATCAGACATAAAGTAGGATCATCATATTCATTATACCACATTCCTAATTGAATTTTATCATATTCTGCAGATGGTGGTTTAGCTATATCACTCAGTATAGGTAATATTTCTATAAAATCATCATAACTGTCTATGCTTACTATGTATAAATCAGATCTAAATGCAACTGATATATTTGTGACTAGATATATATATCCATCAAGTATGATATGCATGTTGTTAATTAATGCTTTTTGTCCTAGATATATCATAATATTTTTAGTCCAAGATCTATTTAGAAAATTATACACACTTAAGCATAAATCTTCATCCCAGTTTCCAGTTGGTCTCCAAAAATATAATTTTTCAGGAATGGTCGAATTTTTTTCAGAAAAGATTAAAGCTGACCCACAATTTTCAATTGGTACTTCATATTTATTAGGTCTTCCTATATTCCATTCTTCTCTTGTGATAGGATTTCTAATCAAAATATCAGGTAACAGAATTGCATACCTTGGTTTGGTTCTATAAATAATTAATCCTTCATCCATCTCCATAATATGATCTATTCCTTCCAATGTATTGGGTGGAATTCCAATAGTTTCGTCTATACTCAGATATTCATAGCTGATTGAACTACGATTAAATGACTTCCATAAAAATCCATCTCTAATCTTAGTCATTTTTGCAGCTTGTAGTCCATGAAAATATTTTTCTCCGACACAGTCTTTAATTTCCTTTGACACACAACACAATCTGCATAGATCTTTAGCTGACAGGTTACTCAATACTTCCCTCAATGCATTGAGTGGTAATTTCATTAGTTCCATCTGTTGTGATTCTATATGACATAAACAAAGATTAATAGAGACAAAATCAATATAGCTACTTTATACCCTCGTGGAGTTAGGTCATAACTCAACAGATTAAGTTTGTTGAGTTAAGCGATAACTCTATGATACTACTAACTATAATTAAACTTATAATTTTTTTTTTATTAATATTTTTCTACTCACTATATTATACATAATTACTTTAGTTATGATGTTTTATTTGGCTACCCTCCCAGAGGAGGTATCACTTTCATTAACAGTTCTGTTAATAGGGTTAGGTACTACTTGCATTGGCAATCCTCTAGTAGGTCTAACTTCTATTGATTCTTTCTGTCTAGGGGGTATATTTCTATTTATATTTTGATTTTGAATTGCAGCATTTCCAAATACAAAATCTAGACGATTATTTAATTGTTGAATTATCTTTTCTAACTTCTCTATTCTAGATCCTTATTCAATTAATTCTTCATAACTTATATTTTTGTCATTTACATTTTCTCCTCCTTGGAAATTGTTGTTTCTCTAAGATAAATTCGGGTGATTTCTCCAATTAGGGTTATAAGAATTTCCAAAGTTATCTTTCTGATTTCTAGCATAAATAATATCTAAATCATTAACGTTTGCACTCTTTTCTGCTAGTTTTTGATTTAATGATAACTCTTTTATTTTTTTTGTTAATTCAGTTAACTTAACTTCAAGCATAGTGCTTGAATCTATTTCATGCATTCCCCTTGGCAATATTCTTTTATCTGCAATAGCTTCAACTGAGTTTTCCCACTGTGCAGTTCTTTTTGCAAAGTTTTCTAAGTATGCCCATGCTTCTTCACTACATAATTTTAAAAATCCATTCTAACAAGTAAATTCTAATAAAGATTTTGTTGAAACATCTATGCCTTCATAAATTATACCTATCAATTGTACTTTACTCATTGCATGATGTGGACATTGTGTCAGTAAATCTTTAAATCTTTCAAAATATTTCCAAAATGATTCTCCTTGTTTTTGGCTACACATTAATATTTCATTTTTCTTTTTAATCGTTTGATGTGTTGGATAATATTTTTCTAGAAAAACAGAGCAAAATTCAGTCCATGTAGAAATTGAATCAAGCGATAGAGTATATAACCATCTCTTAGCTGTGTCTTTTAAAGCAAAAAGGATATATCTAAGTTTAATAGCATCTATACTCATATTTGGCATTTTCATCTTTTGACAAACTTCGTTAAATTCTCTAAGGAAATAATAGGCATCCTCTCTTTCTAATCCATGAAAATGTGGCAATTGACTAATATAATTAGATTTCAGTTCAAACCTATCTCCCTCAAAGTTTGGGAATCGAATACATGAATGTTCATCAACTAATTTAGAATATAGAATTTCCCCTAATGGTTTCTCTAGTAGAGCAGCCATATCTTCGTTCTCTTTTAAAGAAAGGTTAGCTACACCCCTAAGGATTTCGTTAAAGTCTAATTTAGAAAAGTTTTCAGTACGTCTCTATGTTAAATAATCTTATGTAGGTGTTCTTACTAATCGTTTAGTGCTAGGAGAACAAATCCATGTGCTCATAAACTCTTAACATAAAATAAAATAATTACGTACCAGTTTGAAGCTTTATATTCAGTAAATAGTTGTTGACGGATGAAGTTGAATTAGTTGCTTCTCCTTCCAGTTCTCCAACGAATTTTCTTTTCTCAAATGTTGGTAACTTGTAAACAACATTCTATTCTATATTTATAATGCACGTCCATAAAGCAAATGAATCTCGTTGCAAGAACGTATCTTGTAACGTGCAGTATGGTTCCTATTTTTATGGGTACGTGTGCCACTTTTAATTTCAAATTTCAGTAACTGCTAAACCCACGAAGTTTCGTTCATGGCTAAAAGAATAACCGTTTAGCTTAATCCACGAACTAACCTCGTTGAGTTACAGATAATTCAACGGAATAGCTTCGGTTACTATTGCTAACTCCACGGACTAACTTTGTTGAGTTACAGATAACTCAACGGAGTGACCTTATATTATATTATTGGCTTCGTGGAGTTAAGGTTAACTCAACAGACTTACTTCGTTGAGTTAACACTTAGCAACCTCTAAGTTTACTCGTCGTATTAACTTCTATACTTTTCTTCTCTCCTGCATTTTTCCAACTTAAATAAAATTAAATACATGTCATTAATGCAGTATTCTAGTTAAAACTCATTTACATCTGAACATTATATAAATATTTAACTTGCAGTTCATTTCATGTTGTGCAGAATTTTATATTTTACTTGGCAGCATGTAGATATTTTCAGGCATTAATTAGTTATCATGCCTTTAATCTTGTCATTCAGTAGATTGCAAAATGTTCAAACAATTGTTTAATATTCAAGATAGTTCATCCAGTACACCATTCTCAAACACAAATGCAAACACCTCTAATAAACATACATTCATTTATATGAATAGTGTATATTACAATCAGTTAGATATTTTTCATACAAATATATACAATTACAAGTAGACGAACAATACAATTTTAATCTTTTCTCTTAAGTTCATCTACTTCCTTCTAGAGTTTTTCTAATTGTTGCTCTAAGTGGTTAATCCTTTCTACAGCTCCTGTAATTCCTCTAGAAGGTTTAGCAATCTCTGTAGCTACATAATTTCTGTATTCTTTCACTAAAATAGTTCTTGATATGATCTTTTTTGATGCCCATTTTGTGAAATCAATACAGTCCACCATTAGTAGTGGAATCAGATCTCCATAAAATAATTTATTCTTTACTACTTTCAGCTTGGAGATGAAAACTACAGACCAATTTATTTGAATTCTATTTACAACTACATATGTGGCCCACTTGACAAATTGACTCAGTTCTATATCATGACCTTGTCATTGGTAGACATTCTTAATTAGAATGTTTGCTATCATGTGTGTTGTACCATTTAGTTGCTTTAGTCTATTTAATAACGGCATACCAAGATTGATAGCTAAACAATCCTTTATTGCTTGCTCTGTCCACTCGACTGTAGTTGTGCTTTCCAGAATTTCTAGTCCTTCATTCTTCAATCCAAGAATGTTCTAGAGAAGCTCTGGTGTTAACTGTACAACAGCTTCCTCCACGTTGAAAATTAATCCTCCTTCTCCTTCTCTTAAGTTTGCATAAAAGTAGGGCACTAGATTCTCATATACTACATGCCCTCTTTCTTGAGAAATAAACTTCAATAGACCTTGGAATTCAAATAATTATTTGATTTCTTGCATTTCGTCCCAATTTACTAGTCTACTGTAAATGATATTATAACCCCTAATCTCTTGGTATTTGTCATAAGCTTCTTGACTCCAAAAGTGTACTTCATTTAAAATTGTTGCTACAAAAGGATCAGGAATATGCATTTGTTGCTCCTGAGGGGTTTGTTCTTGAACTTCCTCTTCCAAATGCTAAATTTGTACTTGCTGAAAATGCTCCACAGATTCTGACATTTTTGCTTCTACTTTTGTCTATGGTGGTGAGCCGGCAGAACTCTCCACTCTATCTTGAATACTGTCCAAAATTTGCGGAAGAGTTCTTTGCTCTTCAATGGAATCTGTTGAGTCATCTCTTTCCATATATACTTGTTCAGCTTCTTGTTCATTTTTTTTTCTTCTTCTTCCTCCTAACTACCAATCTGCATTGTCACTGTTCTTTCTGATTTTGTGGCAGATTGGGATGGAGTTCTGGGCAAATCAGCTTCTGCCCTAATTTCTGTTTCTTCTATTTGTACAGGCTGTAGACTAGTTTTAGCCTATTTTTCTTCTTCTCTTTGCTCTTGCTGCTATTGCTCCTACTTCTCTTCAAAATCGGATAGTAGGTTTATAAAATTTGGCTCTGCAAGCTCTACTGACATTTGTCTTTCAAATTTAATCTCCTTTTGATATTCAGACACTATCTCTTTTCCTTTCCTTTTTCTAATTAATTGTGTTTGATCTTCCTCTTCCTCGTTTGAAATTAAATCCACAAAAATAGGCTCTACAGGCCTTTGAGCCACAAGTACTGGCTCTTCCTGCTTAACTCTTTCCATAATTACTGGTCTGGAAGGACCAGCTTCATCTCCTTTTGCAGCAGGTTTGGTAGTAGCTTCATGATGTTGTTCCACTTTGATTTTATATTGGGTTTTCAGCTTTTCTACAGCCCTCTTTTTGCACCATGCATCAAACACCAGATGTGTTATAGCTATGGCAAATTCTTCTAGTTCTCCTTGGTCTTTTCCTATTTGAACCAGTTCTTGAAATTCTCTTCTTTCTTTTTCAGTAGAAGGCCCCAAAATTACTGTTCGTTCCAACGACCTTGGTGGTGGAACTAAAGGTCTTGGTTGCTATTCCTTAGGAACAAGTCTTTCAACAGTCGCTTCCTCTTGTTCTTCAGTTGCCTTCCTTTGTTGCTCCCATCTAATTTCTCCCCTTGCACAACTAACAATGTTCCTTTTGAATCATAGTCGGGACTTACGTTGGATTAGTTCTAGGGCAACTTCATTATTTGGCCTGATTTTTCTTTCTTTACTTATAGCAATTTCCATAGCAACTTTGATTCTAGTTTCCATTATCTGAGGGATTTGTATACCCATATCTACTAACTCTTTCCTCCAATAAAAAAGGTTAGATTCTACCTTTTGTAGCTCTTTTTCCCTTGTCGTATTTCTGATTTTCTGCCTCGTGTGTCATTCCTCCGAGTCTTTAGGAAATTCTAACGTGTCTACTGCCTTTTCCCAAAACTCAGGTGTCATCTTCCTCATCGTGGAGTTATGCAATGGAACGGAGTCGCTCTGATCTTTACTATTCTAAGTTCTAAATGACTCTATGGATAATGCCCCCAAACCCTAAGTTTAATATAAATAAGCCCTAAGTTTAGGTAGGTAATCAGATCATTTTCCACACCAACTCTCTTTCTTTCATCTATGGAATTATGGTGAACTCCATGAACTAAGTCTGTGGACTTAACTACAGTACTCCGTTGAGTTATAGTTAACTCAATGAGGTAAGTTTGTTGACTTTTCTTAGAATCAATGGAGTAAGTTCGTTGAGTTAAGTGTAACTCAATGAACTTTCTGTAAAGTTATATCTAATAAAAATACATATAATAATAATTTTTTTCTTCGGTCAAGATCGAAGAATTTCTAGTCTAATCGATTTTTTTTTTTTTTAACACTTTAAAAGTTTTCGGTCAAACCATTACATTCCTCGGTTGAACTGAAATTACATTTTTTTCTATCGGTTGAACCGATACTATACTTCGGTAACACTAACACTTAACTAAATATAATATATATATGTTTTATGTTTTTGCATTTCGGTCAGACTAATGGATCTTGTCGATTGAACCGCAACGAAAATATATATATATTTTTTATATATACTTAGAAACTTTCTTACTAAGTAAAGCTTGAGTAGTCCTCTACTCTTATTTCTTTTACAATTCCAAAAGAACTTTTTGGTATCTTCAAAATAGGTCTAAGTCTTTGTCCATTTACTTTAAATATGTTCTAATTTTTTGGATTTTCAATTTCAATAGCTCCATAGGGATAAATATTTCAAACTATGTAAGGTCCTACCCATCTAGATCTTAATTTTCCTAGATGGTTATGGAGTCTAGTCATATAAAGATATACTTCTTGTCTTATTTCGAAGGTTTTTGGAATAATTTTCTTATCATGCCAGAACTTCATTTTCTCTTTTTCTCTTACAGTTCTAGAATAAGCTTCATTCCTAAATTCTTCTAATTCAATCAATTCTATTTTTCTATTTTCAGAAGCTTGATTTAAATTAGTGTTCAGAGTTTTTAATGCCCAATAAGCGTTATGTTCAATTTCAGCTAGTAGATGACAACTTTTTCCATATACTAGCCTAAAAGGTGACATACCTAAGCTTGTCTTGTAAGTAGTTCTATAAGCCCAAAGTGCATCTATCAATCTATTAGCCCAATCTGTTCTAATAGGATTTACTACTTTCTCTAAGATTAACTTAATTTGTTTGTTTGCACTTTCTACTTGTCTACTTGTTTGCGGATGATATGATGTTGCAATTTTGTGGTTTACTCCATATTTCTTCATTAAGGCTTCAAAACTTCTATTACAGAAATGAGTTCCTCTATCACTGATAATAGCTTTAGGTATTCCAAATCTAGCAATTATATTGGTTCTTATAAAATGTATTACCACTTTGTTGTCATTAGTTTTTGTAGGAATAGCTTCTATCCATTTAGATACATAATCTACCCCCAACAATATATAATTAAATTGATTAGACATAGGAAATGGACCCATGAAATCTATTCCCCACACATCAAAGATTTCAATCTCAACAATAGGATTAAGAGGTAGCATATTCCTCTTTGATATTCTTCCTATTTGTTGACATTTTAAACAGCTTAAGTAGTATTTATGAGTATCTTTGAATAGTGTTGGCCAATAAAATCCACATTGCAAAATTTTTGCAGTAGTTTTCCTTGAACCAAAATGTCCTCCACATGCTTGGTCATGGCAGAAAGATAATATGCTCTAATATTCAGTTACTAGAATACACCTCCTTAAAACTAGATCAGGACATTTCTTAAATAAGTATAGGTCTTCCCAATAATAATATCTCACTCTTGAAAAGAACAATTTCTTATCTTGTCTACTCCAATCCTTAGGTGTTAAACTAGTAACTAAGTAATTAACTATGTCTGCATACCAAGGCATTATTTTGATGGTCATTAACTACATTCTCACAACCTTTTTTATCTTTAATTTCTAGATCAAATTCTTGTAATAATAATATCCATCGGATCAATCTAGGTTTAGTCTCTTTCTTTGCTATTAAGTGTTTTAAAGCTGAATGATCCATATATACTATTACTTTAGCTCCAATCAGATATGATCTAAATTTTTCTAAGGCAAACACAGCAGTTAACAGCTCTTTTTCAGTAGTTGTGTAATTAACTTGAGCATCATTTAAGGTTTTGCTTGCATAATGAATCTCTATAGGAGATTTTTCTATCTTTTGTCCCAACACTACTCCTACAGCAAAATCAGATGCATCACACATTAATTCAAATGGATGGCTCCAGTCAAGTGCTTGAATTATAGGAGTTAAAATTAAGCTAGTTTTAAGCTTGAAAAATGCTTCTTTGCAATTTTTATCAAAGTTGACTGGGACATCTTTTAATAAATTAGTTAAAGGTCTAGCTATTTTCTAAAATCTTTAATAAGTCTTCTATAAAATCCAACATGTCTTAGAAATGACCTAATATCTTTTACTGATTTAGGTTCTGGTAGATTAGAAATTACTTCTATTTTAGCTTTATCTACTTCCAACCCCTTCTTTGAAACAACATGACCCAAGACGATTACTTGATTAACCATGAAGTGACATTTTTCCCAATTTAGAACCAGTTTTTTTTCCACACAACGTTTTAATACTTGGTCTAAATTGTTTAAACACACTTCATATGAAGTTCCATAAATAGTAAAATCATCCATAAATATTTCTAAAAAATCTTCAGTCATTCTAGTGAATATGCCTTGCATACACCTTTGAAAGGTGGCTAGTGCATTGCATAATCCAAATGGCATTCTCTTAAAAGCATAAGTTCCATTAGGACAGGTGAAAGTTGTTTTCTCTTGATCCTCTAATGTTATTGGAACTTGGTTATATCCTGAATACCCATCTAAGAAACAAAAATATTCTTGCCTTGCTAATTTCTCTAGCATTTGATCTATAAAAGGTAAGGGAAAATGATCTTTCCTAGTTACAGCATTCAGCTTTCTATAGTCTATACACACTCTCCAGCCTGATTGAATTCTAGTAGGTATCAAGTCCTGACTTTCATTCCTAATAACTATTAATCCTGATTTCTTGGGAACTACATGGATTGGACTAACCCATGAGCTATCAGAAATCGGATAAATTATGTCATTATCTAACCATTTCACTATTTCCTTCCTGACTACTTCATTAAGGTTTGGATTTAATCTCCTCTCAGGAATTCTAACTAGTTTAGCATTCTCTTCTAAATATATGTGATAACAGCATAAAGTTGCACTTAACTCTTTTATATCAGTCATAGTCCATCCTATGGCTTCTTTATAAGTTTTTACTACATTTTTTAATTTAGCAATTTGATCCTCTTTTAAATCTAAAGCAATAATGATTGGATATGTTCATTTTTCTTCTAAAAATATATAGGTTAATTCAGGAGGTAAAGGTTTTAATTCTAACTATTGCCCATTAGAAGCTAGAGCTCCTAATTGAACATCATTAATTTCTAAATTAATTTCTTCCTGATCTCCTTCCACATTTATGCTTTCACTTTCTTCTAAAATCTTAGAATCAAGTTTCCTATTTAATTCTTCTTGAATCACATCATCTAGCATATCTCCTTCATCCTCTAAAAAGTCTATAGTATGTAAGGACATTTCTAACTCTTCAAACTTTTCTGGTTTGAAAAGGTTTAATTGAGTATCCTCATTACCATATGCTTACTTCATAATTCCAGTTTTACAATTTATAACAGCCCCTGATGTTGCTAAACATGGTCTTCCCAAAATTAAAGATATATCACTATTTTTATGCTTAATTTGTTGGGAATCCAAAATTACAATATCAATAGGATATATGAAGTTTTTGATTTTAATTAAGACATCCTCTATTTTTCCTCTAGAGTATCTTATACTTTTATCAGCTAATTGAATAGCAGTCCTAGTAGGGATTAAGCCTTCTAATCCTAAGGATGCAAATATATCACTTGGCATAACATTTATACCTACACCTAAGTCTATTAAGGTTCTTTCTAGAATGGTATTTCCTATGGTGCATGATATAACAGGGATTCCAGGATCAAATAACTTTTTAGGAATTTGTGGTAGAAATTGGAAACTACTTTGCTCAGCTAAAAAGACTTTCCTTAAAACTTTTCGCTCTCTTTTCTTAGTACACCAATCTTTAAGAAATTTAGCACAAGGTGACATTGTTTGCAATAAGTCTAACAAAGGAATGTTAACTTGTACTTTTTCAAAAATTTCTCTAATTTTTTCTTGGTTTTCAGGAAATGTTTGTTGTAATCTTTCAGGATAGGGTGCTAATGATTGTGATTTAAAAGATTCTTTTTCTTTCATTTGATTTGTTTGATCATTTTTAGTCTCATTTTTTGATTCAGACTTTTCTTCATTGATTTCTATATTTTCAGATACTATATTTTCATTATCATTTTGATTTGTGTTCTTACCCATCTTTATATTAATTTCTTTTTGAATTCTTGATGGTATATCAGTTCCAGATCTTAGTGTTATACATACATCTTCTAGATTTTCATTACTTTCTTGATGTTTTTGTATTTCATTTTCGTGATTATGATCTTCAACTATTTTTAGTTTTAAATTACATTCTTTAAATTCTATTGCATTGGTATTCTTTGTTGTTTGTATGTCTTGCAAATTATGCAAATCTATAACATTAAATTTTTCATTTGTATTGTCTTGTTGCATAACTTGTAATTTCATTGTAAACTCGTCCAATGCTTTTGATTTTCTTTCCAGATCATCTAATCTCATTATATTCAATTTTTGATTGATCTTCATTATAGTTTTTTCAATTTCTTATATAATATCAATTTTAGGTTCTGAATATGCTTCCTTATAATTTAATTGGTTGACTTCTTGTTGCTGACACATATGTTGTTCTAGTTTGTCCATGTTTTGTTCTAAACTACGCTCTAGTCTGTCATACCTATCTCAAACTTCATTGTCTCTCAACATATTACACATTCTAAGCTGACCATCAGTTAGGTAAACTATAGGATTCTTAAACTCAGCTCTATTATATTGAATATAATTCATCAGTTGTTCATGTGCTCTAACCATCTGCAACTGTCTTAGTTTCAAACAATCAGATATGTCATGACCTTCTAATCTGCAGAATTCACATATGCTAACTATAGGTTTCAAAAATCTTTGAGCATAAGCATATGCCATATTCTCAATTATAGAAGAAAACACACAATACCCCTCTTGCTATTAAAACGAAACAACACTTACAATTGCTTAGCTACTCAATTTCCCCGGCAATGGTGCCAGAAAACTTGATTGGGTTTTTAGGCGGCACCAAAGATCTTGTTTAGTTCCCTGGCAACGGCGCCAGAAAACTTGATTGGGTTTTTAGGTGGCACTAGAGAACTTGTTTAGTTCCCCGGCAATGGCGCCAGAAAACTTGGTTGATTTGTTAACTTTTGTTTGTAACTTAGTTAATTTGTCTTGATGCTTTTCAATAATTCCTTTTTTTTTTAGAAGTAAACAAACAATCTTTCACACAAATTAGATATTAATTCCAATTTGTATTTTAACTGTAAGTGCACAGTGTATATTGTATTTGTGTGCAAGTACAGGTCGATCCCACAAAGAATTGAGCAAGAATTGTGTATTGTTCCATTTTTAATAATGAAATTTATATATTCAGTAAGCACTCCGTTGAGTTATAGCTAACTCAACGAACTAACCTTGTGTAATTAAAGTAACTCAACGAAGCTATCTATCCAGTTTAATATTACTATTTACAAAGGAATTTGGCCAACCATTGGGTGGTTCCACAGGTTGTAAATAACATCCATTAAGCTCTTTAATGCTAGTTAATATTAGATTTATCATTCAGCAATACTAACATTCAGATATTTCAAATAGTAACCATTAAAATCTTTAAGTATTAGGAATGATTCAATACTAGTAAACTGTAAAACTATTTTCTATTTTCTAAATCAAACAAACATGAAACATTCACAGCACTGACATTGATAGCATTAATCATGATACAAAATAAATAATACAACACTCAAATACTAACTATAAACACAGATAAGTTGTTTTTGGTATTTTTGTTTTGATATGATCATGAAAATGGGTGAAAGGTAAAAGTAATCTCTATCAATAGTAAAAACTTCTGTCACTACATGTGACGTGATTACACCATTGAAAATTTAACCACTTACAATTCTGTCTCCTCTCCCTATAGAATCACAAGTCCAGAATTGCAAGTTGATCTCCTCTTTAGCATACTAGCATCAACCTGAAACCAAGGCTAGAAGCTTTACAATCTCTTGAGATATGAGTCGGTGTTTGGTGAAAATGGCTTCTCTTCCCGCGATGCGATCACTCCTCATAGTGGTTGTCAAACATTTTGTTTGGCTTGGAATCGACCCGACATCAGGAAAGTATCCTCACAAACCTCCGATGGTTGGTGATTATGGTCATGGTGGTGATGGTAGTGTGGAACTTCAATGAACTTCCGTCGCTGCCTACAGTTAGCATGGTCCTCCTCCTTTGCACACACACTGGCCACACACTTCTTCATTTTTTCTCCTTTTCTTTTATATTTCTTTGTAGTAACTGCTTCTGCTTCGATGATCGGTTGGATTTCCTTCGTTCATCTCAACGATAGTGATTTCTTCTTCCTTCCATGAGCGATTTCCTGCGTGATACGTGCAATCGTGGTTTTCCTTCGAATATCCTATTTCTGTAACTGCTACAGTGGCATATTAGAAAATAAATGGTCTGTGGAGTTACAGATAACTCAATAGACTTACTTTGTTGATTTAACTATAAAACACGTGCACTAAAGAAATAAGCTGCTAACCTAACGCGTTACCTTAGTATGTATTCATGTAACTCAACGCGTACAGTTATACTAACTTAACGAGATATACATGTGCATCTCATGTGATATACTAAAGCATTTAAATTCAACATGTGCCTAATTCTAACTTAACAAGTTCAAATATTTCGGATACTTACGAACCTAACTATCTGATGCTCAGATACATTTCGGATAGTTAACAAATAACTTATTGAAAATCCACTTAAGTCATGCATTGTAGTTTCAACACGTGTAATCTAGGAAATAATAAAATATTCTTTAAGCATTTAAAACATAACTGTCCGGTACATTAAACATAACTTTCCGAAATAACAGAAAATTCAGATACTAAAGAATTTCACAGCCTGCAATTTACCGACAGTTCATAAATGTACTGAATTAATGCTAATTTCTTGGAATTATGCAGATTCTTTCATTAAAGCATATAACAGTGCAATTATAACATAATGGCTTAATTTTCATATGATAAGCTAAAAATTATGTAATTAACCATCATTTAATCGTTAATATTATGCACTTTTTCATTCTAAACAAGGGTCTTGAGTACACAAAGATGGTGCTTTGTGTGAGGTTTTTGTTTAGCCTGTAAAAACATCTGTAAGGTTGTTGCTTAGCCTACAAAAGTAAATTGTTTAAGGTTTGTGCTTAGCCTTAAAAGCACTTAGTGGAATTCTCAAGGTTGTAGCCTTGAGGAGTGGACTACCTAGTTTGGGGAACTACTATAAATCTTTTGTGTCATTTACTTTTTGCACTGCATTTTATCATTATAAAATCAATTAATTAGGGTTCATTAGTGTTAACAGCTTCCAAAAATTTAAAAGCAAAATAAATTCTATTAGGACACTATTCATCCCCCCTCTAGTATGCCATTTGATCTCATCAAATACCATTAGAGAAAATTTAATCAAGGAAAGAAGAAAGCATTTCAAGTCACTTAGGATGATTCTACTAGTTTAGAAGGTTTTGAGGACACTAGTACTAATGATACACAAATTGAATCTGAAGAATTAGTTAATGTTTGTTTCATGGTTGAAATAGATGAGGTACATTCTAATTCCAAAATAGTTGATTTAATTATTTCTGATAATGATTTTGATGTTTCTAATATTAATCAAGAAGACTATAATGAATTACTAAAGGAATTGAAGAATGTTAGTTTAGAAAATTCTGCTTTGAAGAGAAAATTATCTAATAGTAATAAAATGGCTATTAAATTAGAAAAGGAAAATACTATGTTAAAATTTGAAAATTCTACATTAAAGAAAAATAAATCTATTGCTATGAATTTTGATATACATGATAAAATCTCTAAACTTGAAAGAGATAATTCAGAACTTGTTAAATAATTAAAAAACTAAATCTTTAGGAAATAAAAACTTACAAAATGAAATCTCTAAATTGAATGAAAAACTTAAAAATTACTATGAAGAGAAATCAAGTCTAAAAATTGTTATAAACCAATTAGAAAGAGAAATTGATAGATTGAAATTCAAATTAGGAACTTTCACTAAAGGAGATAAGAAATTTGTAATAGTTTTGATTAATAGAAAAATAAACTCATAATTCATTTTAAAATATAATCTCAAGTGCATAGTGCAATTGTAATTTACTCTAGCGAGTATCAATCGAAGACACAAGGGTTTGGCTTCTACAAAATATTTCTAAAGTGCAAAAATAATAATAATTACAAGTGAAGCAAAATTTATCAAAAATTCACTCATTAAAGAATAAATTCCTCATTTCTATTCATATAGCACTAAATCACTACAACATAGAATCTTGGAATTCAATCATTTTCAAACACATCCTCCTCTCAGTTTGTTAAGATAAAATAAAGTAAAAATACCAAATTTATTGAATTAACTTTATGACCCAATTGATTTCATCAAAAAATACAAAATAGGCAAGTGTTAGTAACACTTTTCATGTAGGTGCATAGACTATCAAATAACATTCCAAAAATGCACATGGTTGTTACAAATGGCATAACATTTTCAAATCATAATGAAAAGTTTGTGAAATCAGTGCACTTCGAAAGTTAACTCATTCATCTAACAATGAAAATTTACAGAAGTTGATTTCATGCTATAGATAATAAGGAATTGTGTTTGGCATTGAAGCAAAATTCAGGCAGAAAATGCTAAGATGCGACATCAACGAAATAAATTTGAAAACCTATACAAATCAATTGCAAAAATTCTAAAAACTATACAGGAATAAAGTACACTTGAAGCTTTACAAAATAGAATAAAAAACTAAAGCAAAACATTACTAGAGCATCGAGTTATGACCTAAGTAAAATCGTTAAAAACATAAGACTCTGTACTGACAATATACAAAACCAAGTTAGCTTTGTTAACATACAAACATTCATATATACACAAGATTCAACCAAATACAAGAGAAGCTTTAACATTAACAACAAAAGTAACATTACATCTATTGAAATGTAAAGTTCTAAATGAAATCCTAAAGTATTAATACATCAAAACATAACATTACAAATGCCATATTAGAAATCTAACCTAAATGCCAATGCAATTACAAAATGCATGTAAAAACCTAAAACTAAGATAACTAAATCATTCTTGTCCATTATATTGTGAAGATCTTCAATGTTGGAATATGGATGAGGCTAGAAGATGTTGCCTAGCCATCCTTCTCGTAGTTGCATACATGGTTGTCACCACATGTAGCTCCATCGAAAGTGGGAGATCCACCAACTCCACCAAGATCCAACGTTGAGGCTACAAACCTTCCAAGAACTCATCTTCTAGCCTTACTACATGTGTTGGAAATCCAAATTGAGCAAGGGAGACTCCAAGCACTTGAAGGATGTCCTCCAATCCACAGCCTTGAGCTTGGGTGAAGGATCCTAGTCGTCCTTCTCACGTTTTTGCACCTAGGTTGGAGAAGGGAGAAGAGTTTTGCCTTTCTCCTTCCCTGGAAAATGTGGAAGGGGAGAGTTGCCTTCACTTGCTTGTGGAAGAGAAGAGAGGGATGATTGCTCCTAGGGTATGAGTGAAAATGGTGAAAAAGAGAGGGTGAAAGAGGAGAGAAGATGTGCTTAAATAGGATCCTTAAGTGTTGGAGTTGATCTCCAACTCATTTGATCCAAGGGCCACCATTATTCCTCCTTTTATTTCCTTTTGTTTACACCTACAAAACTCAATTAGAAAACATCAAAACATTAAAGGAATAAAGTTAAATCAACTAGGATACATGAGTAACTAATAAAAGTTCAATATCATTTAATTTCAAAAATACCCATGTATTTTATTTACCTTAATCAACCTAAGTGTTAAAATGAAATTATCCTAATTAATAAAACTATATTAAAAGTACATGTAAGGCCAACCAAGATACAATTGTATTTCTATGAAGTACAAAATTAAGATAGAGTCTCATTTATGTAGTATTTTTCCATTTAAGGACATGTTTGGGTTGTTTGTAGTTAAATTAGAAAACCTATTTTGTTCAATCAGATATTGTCTATTGTATATGTTAATAAATTCCTTTAAGGTAACAAACAACATTTCACACAAATTAGATATTAAGTCCAATTTATATTTTTAATTGCAAGTGCATAGTGTATATTGTATTTGTGTGCAAGTATAGGTCAATCTTACAGAGATTGAGTAAGAATTGTGTACTATTTTAATTTTTATGTCAGAGTTTATATGTGTTCAATTAAGCACTTTGTTGAGTTACTGTTAACTCAACAGACTTAGTTCGTAGAGTTACAGCTAATTCAACGGACTAACCTTGTGGACTTAAGTTAACTCCACGAGCCTACCTTTCTAGTTAAATGCTATTACTCACAAAGGAATTCGGCCATCCATTGGGTGATTCCACAGAATGTAAATAACATCAATTAAGCTTTTTAATGTTAGTTAATCTAAGATTTGTCATTAATCAACACTAACATTCAGATATTTCGAACAGTAATCATTAAGATTTTCAGTATTCTGTACGAATCAATTTCAATAATCTATAAAATTGTTTACTATTTTTTGAATCACTAAACATAAAACATTCACAATACTGACAATGATAACATTAATCATGATACAAAACAAACAATACAACACTTTAATACTAAATGTAAACACAGATAATTAGTTTTTTTTGGTATTTTTGTTTTGATATGTTCCTGAAGATGAATGAAAGGTGAAATGTAAAAATCTCTATCGATAGTAAGAACTTTTGTCACTACACGCGACGTGATTACACCACTAAAAATTTAATCACTTACAATCTTGCCTCCTCTCCCTATAGAATCGCAAACCAAGACTTGTAAGTTGATCTCCTCTTCAGTATATTGGCATCAACCTAAAACCAAGGCTAGAAGCTTTACAATCTATTGAGATATGAGTCGGTGCTTGGTAAAAATCGCTTCTCTTCCTACGACGCGATCACTTCTCATAGTGGTTGTCAGCCACCATGTTTGGCTCAAAATCAACCAACATCTAGAAAGTATCCTCACAGACCTTCGATGGCTGGTGATTTTGGTGGTGTTGTGGAGCTTCAGGGAACTTTTGATGCTTCTTGCAATTAGCGTGGTCCTCCACCTTCACACATACTTCACACCTTTTTCTCCTCTTCTTTTAGTAGTAACTGTTTCTTCCTATATGATCGGTTGGGTTTCCTTCATTCGTATCAACGATGGTGATTTCTTCTTCATTCCACGAGTTAATTCCTACATGATACATGCAATCATGGTTTTCCTTCAAATTTCCTATTTCTACAATTGCTATAGTGGCATGTTAGAAAATAAATGGTCCATGGAGTTAGTGTAACTCAACGGACTTTCTTCGTTGACTTAACTATAAAACACGTGTGATAAAGAAATAACTTATAAGCTTATAACACTAACACAATGTGTTACCTTAGTGTATATTTAAGTAACTCAACATGTATAGTTAAGCTAACTTAATGAATTAAACATGTGTAGCTCACGTGACATAATAAAGCATTTAAATTCAACACGTGCATAATTCTAACTTAATGAGTTCAAATATACAACTTATAGTTTTACTCGCTAACTCAACGAGTTCTCATGTGATATTTTTACACCTTTAAACCTGTAACTCAACGAGTTAGCACATGATCTTTTAACAAAAAGAACACTAACTCAATGAGTTGTTACTGTGCACATGTACATGATATAAATATATGCAAATAAAATAGATCATACTTAATATTATAAAACCACACTTAAATCAGGTTTTTAGATCATGACATGTGTCCTCAGTAATTTTTATGATAAAAAGATATTTTGGATACTTGCAAACCTAACTATCCGATGCTCAAACACATTTCGGATAGTTAGCATCTAACTTACCAAAAACTCACTTAAGTCATGTATTAAAGTTACAACATATGTTCTTCAGGAAATAATAAAATATTCTTTAAGCATTCAAAACATAACTATTCGGTACATGAAATGTAACTCTTCGAAATAATAGACAATTTAGATACTTAAGAGTTACAAAGCCTGTAACTCACTAACAGTGCAGAAATATACTTAATTAACTCTAATTCCCTGAAATTATGTAGATTCTTTCATCAAAACATATAATAGTACAATTATAACATATTGGCTTAATTCTTGTAGGATCGTATGGCTACACAAGAGGGGGGTGAATTGTGTTTTTCAACATTTTCGATTATAATTGAAACTTTAAAACTCAAAAACAAGTCGAGACACTATTTTCATAAAATCATTTTTATTCAAGGTTTCAATTACAATATACAATTCAATTCTCCTCAAAAATTATAGATGCAATTATATATTGATACCATGTTTCATCTATACAATTTCATAACTACAAATAGAGAAAACTAATTTGTGGAATTTAAAACATTTTTCCCTGTTTGAGATCTTTCTTCTTCTTCTTCTTCTCTTTCTTCTTCAACAATTCTTCAGTGATGAATATCTATTCTTTCTCTACTTCACCGAATTTGCTTTCTTCTGATACTTTAAATCTTCAGTGACATAAATCTGACCTTTTTTGCTTCACTGAATTTTCTTCCATCTGATACTTCAAATCTTCAGTGACATAAATCTAACATTTTCTACTTCAATGAATTTTCTTCCACCTGATACTTCAAATCTTCAGTGACATAAATCTAACATTTTTTGCTTCATTGAATTTTCTTCCACTTGAGAGCTTTTCCCCGAAGAGGTGTTTTTGATCCCTGAAAAGATTTTTTGTTTGGTGTGCAGGGATAACTGATCAACGAGAATTCTATGCCTTTTATATTGTATCTTAATTTCATGCATATCCTCCACGTTTAATCACTATCAGTTTTCCACTTCTTCACGTCTTTTCTTTTTCCTTCATCGAAATACATAGGTTCTGACCCATGTTTACATTTCGAATTTTCTTTAATCATCAATCTTGGATCTTTGAAAATTTTCCTATAAAATAAACTTTCTCGTCCAAAATCTTTCATCAAGTGTAATAAGAAGTCGTTACTTTAATGTTAACTAAACGAGTAAAACACGTAGATATATAACTTAACGTTTCTAACTTAACGAGTTCCTCATGTGCCAACTCACGTGACAAGTATTGTAGCTAACTCAACGAACTAAGTTCGTGGTGTTATGATAACTCAACGAACCATCTCCATTGTGTTACAGATAACTCAACGAACTAGTAATAAACAAATGTTTTTATAATGAGAATTTTACCACGTGCAAAAATAACAACTTAAGTTTTATAACGCTAACCTAACGCGTTGCCTTAGTGTTCAATATAGCAACTCAACGTGTTTAGTTATGTTAACTTAACGAGTTAAACATGTGCACCTCACGTGATACAATATAACATTCGTAACTTTTAATTCACCATGTGTACAACACTAACTTAACGAGTTTGTCTCTTCTTTTACTCACTAACTTAATGAGTTCTCACGTGACCTATTTTAACCTTTAAGCCTCAAACTTAACGAGTTCTCACGTGATCTCTATACAAATAACACTCTAACTTAACGAGTTGTTTAAACGTGCAATGTTCATGATACAAAAGATATAACTATAAAATATATCATGCTTTTTAATAAAAACACACGTTAACTTAATGTTTAGTTAAATGAGAATTTAATGCATTGAAATGACTAGTTATTAACTTAGTATAATTTCAGATCCAATACAGACAAGTATTATATCAGTAAGCTTTTTTTGTATTAATTGATGTTTTGAATTTTTTTTCACAAGCAATAGTAATTGAGCAAATATGGTTGCTTTCATTCAGCACACATCATCAAAACAAAATACTCAACAATCTCTCCCTTTTTGATGATGAGAAAACCATATTAAATCAATTATGAAATATATTTAACTCAACAAAGCACCTTCGTTGGGTTAACTTTTAATTCAACAAACAAGTTTGTTTACTTAAGTTCATTTAAGCTTATTTCTATTGTTTGTGTAAAATTCACCTCTCAGAAATAAAACTTTCAGATGTCAATAATTACATAAGTATCGTTCAGATTTTAATAACCACATAATTATCTTTCAAATTACATTATCATTTGTCATAACCACTTAAATATTATCTCTCTTTATAATATATGCAATTAAAATCATAATCATCTTCTTCTTTTGAATTTTTAATTTAACATTTAACATTTCTCCCCCTTTTTGTCATTAATCAAAAAGATGATTACATAGTATATAAAGCAAGAGGCATATTTACAATAAAGCTTTCTATAAACAATAATAAGAATTGTAAACATTTACAGAAAAATGTATTGTTCAATGAATCAAGCAATGAATACAAACATTACATTTTTTATTCAGATACAAGCAAACAGATAGTTATCTATTCCTCCTAAGTATATCACTTATAGCATTACAGATTTTATCTCTTAGATGTCTAATATCATTTCTGATGTTGTTAAGCACATCATCTAGGTTAGGAGTTATCTGGGGTTGCTATTCTACTTGAACTGAATAACTTGGCTGTTGTGGTCGAATCTATTTTGTACAATCTGTTGGTTGTTGTTGTTGAGGTTGATGCATGACCTAAAATTTTTGCAAATCCTTTACACTAAAAGCTCTCATGCCTTTGGTTTCAAAGGGCCAGTCGGATAAATTCAATTGGCTTGCAAGGAGTCTACATACAACATCACCAAAAAATAACTTTGAACTCATATGCTGTAGTTGAGAAGTAAAAACATCAAACCAATTGATTTGAATTCTATTCAGTAGATCATAAGTTACATATAAACAGCTTCTGCTGACTTCCATATTGTGTCCAACTCTCTGAAATAAATTGGCATGCAATATATTTGCAATAAATCTTACCTTTACATTCAGATTTTCCATGAGTCTCATTTTAGTATATACATCTGGAATTTTTGATAAAGACTGAATGTTCCATTCCAGTTGTCTAATCATGTCAAATCTGTTTGTAACAACAACACCTTCATTCTTTAATCCCAAAACTCCAAAAATTAATTCAAGAGACAATATGAACTCTTGTTTATTTATTTGAGTTTTCAGTATATTTTCATTCTTGACCAAATTGCTATAAAAAGCTGCAATAAGCTCTTTGTATTGCTTCCATTTTGTTCCAACTAGCAAGAATTGAATGAGGCATTGATACTCAAATAGATCTCTTATATCAATCAAATTTTTGAATTTTATTGGTCGAGCATGCAAAATTTGACATGTAATCAGATTATTGTATTTCTGCACTACTTCCTCAGATCTAAAATGAATTGAATTACCTTGAATTTGTAATATTGTACACAAAGAAGGTGATACCTAAAGCCTTGATTCAGAGTTTAATTCATCTTCAGGAACTTCTTCAAAATGAATGTCATGTTGTTCCTTTGTGAAAATATTATCTTGAAGCTGCTCAGGTAAGCTTGATTCTTCAACTTCAATAATGTAAGGAACATCGTCATTATGCTCAACATTTATCTATTCAATCTCTATAGAATGATTAGAGTTCAATTTTTCCACAAATTCTACAACCGGTGTATCTATCTGTAATTGTTCATTTTGTTCAATAGATATCTCCATTGATACATGTTGTGAATTCTCAAACTCTACTTTTATAGATTTTGAAGAAGGCTGGTTGACATTTAGCTCTTCTGGAGTCTTAACTTTTTCAATATCCACTACTCCAGACAATTCAGCCTGTGAACTAGTTACTACCTAAACATTGTCAATTATATCTGCAATAACTTGTTCAATGTTAGTTGCTTGATGCTCTGATTTTTCAATTTCTACATCATCAGGACTTGAACGAATAAAAAAACTTGAGCTCATATTTGACTTGGATTTCTTCTCAAGTTTTCTAGCAAGGGAAAATAAAGTCTTATTATCTTCATCAGTTTTAGTATGCTCAGAACTAATGAATTTATCAGATGCACTATAAGGTACAATGTCTAGACATACATTATCCTTTGGAAATAAATGCTCATCTGATTTTTCTTTTTTAGTAGACTTTGTTTCCTTAGACATAATTTTTCTGATTTTTCTTCTTCCATAACACTTTTGTTTCTCCTCTTCAAGTATTGCTGTTTTCTTTTCAAATTGCTCCATAAAAGTTTTCTACTTTAATTCTTCGAAAACACTTTCTATTGCTACGGCGTTTCGAAGTTCTTCAACTTTTCTTTTATATACAGTAATATTTGATTCTACTTCTTTTGAATACAAAGGAGTAGGTATAGCATATTCATGTTCTTCCTCAAATGATTGTAGTCGTGTACCACTTAGAGGAGTTTGAGGAATTCTATTTGATGAACCTACACCTTTTTCCATATATTTTGCATACTGTTTGAGAAATGCAATCTCAACACATTTCATTCGATATTCCCTATCAAACTTGCTTCGAATACCCATGTATGTAATACTAGCATCAGTATTATGAAGTTCTAATCTAATTTCATTCAGTATACCTTCAGGAAAGAAGTATTCACTATAAATTTTTGCTAACCTTTTGTCTACTTGAAGTATTTTCTTAAACCAAGGGCATGGAACTTCATCAGTATCTATTTCTTTTCCATTTGCATCTCCTCTACTTTTGCCTTTTCCTCTACCACGACCCTTGTAGAACTTGGAGACCATCGTCGTAGGTTGTAACAGCAACAAGCGGGAAAGATTTTCAAACAAAGGTTTATGAATAACCTAAGTGCCCATGTAATAAGTGTTTAAATAGGGTTTTAGGCGAATAACTCAACGTATATAAAAGTCGGGTTTGGATTTTAAATGAATATTGAATAAAGTTTATTCAATCAAGGTACTCGAAATATTCAAGTATAACTTGTTGAGGTAACTAACCTAATGAGTAAAACGTAGTCTAGAGGCAGTTTTACACATTACCTTACATAACATAACGTTCAGTTAGTACACTTTACTAAAACCAAGTTTCAGATATTTTCAGTTGAAACCTTCCGAAGACAACACACATGTTACACTTAACATTATCTTCAGAACATTGTAAACTATTCTAACATTCTCTTCTTATGAATCTAAAATAGTTTGTTTGTCTTTTTAAATTGTTTCATCAAGATCTTAAGGGAACTAAACTCAAATTAACCAAGATTTGTATTCTGAATTATATTAATCTGTTTTGGACATTGTTAATCCTCCCTCTACAAATATACTTCAAATATATCCAATAACATACAAAATATACTTGTATAACAATAGATGTTAAGTATAACTATACTTTTAAATTTTCTTTCCAGAAACTTCCATTATCCTAATTTCATCAAGAATGATTTCCAGAATCAATTCCTACTGTATATGAATCAAAACACAACTTTGAACTTAATATGATTAATTCAAGGAGAATAAAAGAATGTATCTCAAATGAACATTTTCAAAAGTACTAATATTGATTCAATAAATCAGCAGTCTTATTGGTAGAAACTATATTCGATTCAAAGATATCTGTAATTAATGAAATTTTTTTTTTTTTTTTTCAAAACAGTAAATATTGATAATTTTCTTTAAAAGTTAGTTTGAAAAGCTTGAATCATACAAGAGCTTTCTAATGTACCCATGTAATGAGCTTTTAGTCAACAATCCCAGATCTGATCAGGACCTTAGGTTGCTAGATTTAAAAAATTCTTTTTTTAGGACAACAATCCTTACATACCTATCTTCTCAAGTACAAAAGGCTCGTGATCAAACTGATCAATAAACTCTCAAAGATTTTCACTTTGTAAGCACTTTTCATTTTAAGCACAATATATATGTATTCCATTAATATAGATGCAATAAAACACAAATCTCATACAATTTTTACTTCTATGATTTTATTGAAAATATGAATTAATTTGAATAAGCTCATACTTTTGATTAACAGTTTAAGATGATTTACATATAAATTATTTTACAAGTTTAATCAATCAAGTCAAATTTATGCATGATCATATGCACTTTCATTGATTCAAAGAAAACACTTAATCAAAATTTTAGAATTTTAGAAGTATTTAATGTTTTTCATTTACACTTCCACTTAAAATTGTGAAAACCATTAAAATTGATAAACTATGTAAAATCAATAAGATACTACCATGATTTTACAATAAATACATAGTATCTTATGCAGCAGTTTAGATATTACTTAGATATTTATGATAAGTATATAATATCTATGAGGTGAACAACATCATCAACAAAATTTATCTTTTTGTGGAGTTTAAGCATTTTGCACATCACATAACCTACAAATACCCAAATTTAATCTTATGTTGCAAAATGTATTTTTGTTTAGAGGTTTTGTAAATATATCAGCTAATTGATTTTTACTAGACACAAATCCTAATTTAATTTTTCCTTTAATTATGTTATCTCTTAGAAAATGATGTCTAACCTCTATATGCTTTGCTCTAGAATGTAATACAAGATTTTTGGAAAGATTTATTGCAGAACTATTGTCACAATAAATCTCAGTTGTATCAAAATATAATCCAAAGTTTTCTAAAGTTTGCCTTATCCAAAGAATCTAAGTGCAACACAATGTAGTAGCAACATATTCAATTTCTGTAGTAGAAAGTGCTACATAGTTTTGCTTTTTACTATACCATAACACCAAATTATTTCCCAATAATTGACGTGCCACTGGTACTCTTTCTATCAGATTTAGATCTTGTGTAATCAGCATCAGTATATCCTATAAGATCTATTGAACTATCCTTAGAATAATATAGTATGAAATTTTTAGTTCCTTGTATATATCTAAATATTCTTTTAACTGCAATTGAGTGTGATTCTTTAGGATTAGATTGAAATCTAGAACAAGCACACACATCAAACATAATATCAAGTCTACTAGCAGTCAAATAAAGTAAAGAACCATTCATACTTCTGTATTTTCTTTGATCTATCGATTTTCCTATGTCATCAATATCTAACTTTAAAGAAGTACTCATAAGAGTTCCTCGAATCCTTGTATCATTAAAATTAAATTTCTTAAGCATTTCATCTGCATATTTTTCTTGGTTTAAAAATATACCTTTATCCATTTGCTTAATTTGAAGTCCTAGAAAATATGAAAGTTCTCCTATCATACTCATTTCAAACTAACTAGTCATCTCTTCAGAAAATATTTTTATAAGTTTATCAAAGGTTGCTCCAAAGATTATATCATCCACATATATTTGAACAACAATCTGATCTTTACCATCTCTTTTGATAAATAGAGTATGATCTACTTTTCCCATGATATAACATTGTTCTATTAAAAAAGTAGATAATCTTTCATATCATGATCTAGGTGCTTGCTTCAAATCATATACGGCTTTCTTCAATTTATACACAAAGTCAGGATTTTTAATATCTTCAAATCCAGGTGGTTGTTTTACATAGACTTCTTCATTAATTAAACCATTTAGAAATGCACTCTTTACATCCATTTGATATAATTTAAAATCCATATAACAAGCATAGGCCAATAATATTCTAATACTTTCTAACCTAGCCATAGGAGCAAATGTTTCATCATAATCTAGTCCTTCTTCCTGTGTATACCCTTGTGCAACTAATCTAGCTTTGTTTCTTATAACTTGACCAGTCTCATTAGTTTTGTTTCTAAAGATCCACTTTGTACCTATTATGGACTATTTTTTTGGTGGAGAGACTAATTCCCAAACATCATTTCTGATGAATTGATTTAGTTCTTCTTGCATTGCCACTATCCAATTTTCATCAGATAATGCTTCTTCTATATTCCTTAGTTCCACCATAGAAACAAACATACACATACTACTTAAATTTACTGAAGCTCTAGTTTTAACTTCCTCATTAATATTACCAATGACTTGAGTAATGGGATGTGATGAAGAATAACGCCAATTTCTCTAATTTTCCTCAATATTCTCATCAACATTTGAAGGTCCATCATTTTCATCGTTAGTTTGATCATCTAAGTTCATATTTTTTGATTTTCTTAGATAAATCTTCAATCTCTCTATTGATCTCTAATTCTTTTGGGAAATTGATCATATCATCACTATCAGCTTTAGATTGAGTTTCTCTAAAAGATTTTTCATTGAAGCTTACATGGAGGGTTTCTTCAATAGTTTTATAAGTCTTGTTATATACTCTATAGGCTTTACTTCTAGTAAAGTAACCTACAAAAATTCCTTCATCTGCTTTGGCTTGAAATTTATCCCTTTTATCCTTAGTATTAAGAATAAAACACTTGCAGCCAAATAGTTTCATATAGGAAATTTTTGAAACCCTATTAAACATAATTTCAAAAGGAGTTTTATTAACACGAGGTATTAAGTGGCTTCTGTTAATAACATAACAAGTTGTATTCATTGCTTCAGCCCAAAGATTTTGAGATAAATTATGTTCATTCAACATAGTTCTGGCCATTTCTTAAAGTGATCTATTCTTTCTTTCAACAACACCATTTTGAGACGGTGCTTGTAGAGTCATAATTTATGCATATTTCATATACCTAATGGATGCATTTTATGCTTTTAAAGATCCATATTAAGATGTGCTTAAGTGAAATTTAATTTATTGATGCATTTTTGATTATCTATTTGAACATGTGCTTAAATGGAAATATATTGCAAAAATGAGACTCTATCTTAATTTTGTACTTCATGGAAACACAATTGTATCTTGGTTGGCCTTAAATATGTTATTAATATGGTTTTATTAACTAGGACAATTTCATTTTAACACTTAGGTTAATTAGGGTGAATAAAGTACATGGGTATTTCTGGAATGTAATGATATTAAACTTTTTTTTAGTTACTCATGTATCTTAGTTAATTTAACTTTATTCCTTAAATGTTTTGATGTTTTTAATTGAGTTTTGTAGGTTAAACAAAAGTTAATAAAGGAGAAAAAATGGTGGCCCTTGGATCAAAGGTGTAGGAGATCAACTCCAACACTCAACTTCCTATTTAAGCACACCTTCTCTCCTCTTTCACCCCTCTCTTCACCAACTCAATTTCGTGCCCTAGAAGCAACCAACATCCTCCTCCTCTCCTCTTGCATCCAAGGTGCTCCTCTCCCCTCTGGTGAAGCTTCCACTTATGAAGAAGGCAAGGACGACCTCCCTTCTTTGGCTTGGAGCTTGGTTTCTCGTGGAGGACAACTAGGTGGTGGCTTGGGAACTCGTGGAAGGCTGAAGGTTGCTGTCCTCCAAGCTTTGAAGACCTCCCTTCTTTGGTGTGGACCTCCACTCATGAGGAAAGGCTAGAGAATCAAGTTTGGTGGAGTTTGCAGCTGCAATAGTGGAGCTTGGTGGGTTGCACGACCTCCCTTCTTTGGTGGAACTTCCTTGGGTGACAGCCATGGAAGCATCTTCGTGAGGAATGGCTAGGATCAACTTGTGTAGTAGCATTCTCCTCCATTAGTTGCTGACTCTTCATGGTAAAAGGGCTGGAGTGTTTTGGTTATATTAGTTTTAGGTTTTTACATGCATTTTTTAGTTGCATTGGTAATTAGGTTAGATTTCTAGTCTTGCATTTGTAATGTTATGTTTTAATGTGCTAAAACTTTAGGATTTCATTTAGAATTTTATATTTCAGTAGAAGTAATGTTATTTTTGTTGTTAATGTTAAAGCAACTCTCATATTTGGTTGAATATTGTACATATGTGAATGTTTGTATGCTACAAAGCTAACTTGAGGTTGTATCCCATCGATTTAGAATCTTGTGATTTTGACAATTTTGTTTAGGTCGTAACTCGATGATCCAGTGATGTTTTGCTTTAGTTCTTGATTCTATTTTGTAGATCTTTGAGTTGCTTTACTCCTGTATAGTTTTTAGAATTTTTTCAATCGATTTGTATAGGTTTTCAGATTTATTTCATTGATGTCGCATGTGGTGCATCATGGCATTTTTCACCTGATTTTTGCTTTCAGTGTTGAACTCGATTCCTTATTATCTACAGCATGAAATCGACCTCTATAAATTTTCTCTATTAGATGGATAGTTAAGTTTCAAAGCACGCTGATTTTGCAAACTTTCATGAAGATTTGAAAATCTTATACCATTTTTAGCAACTATGCGCAATTCGGGAATGTTATTTGCCAGTCTGTGCGCCTGCAGGAAAAGCATTGCTAACACTTTCCTATTTCATAATTTTTAACAAAATCAGTGGGGTTGTAAAGTTAATCCAATGAGTACTCAATATGATATTTTTACTGTATTTTACCATTGACATACTGAGAGGAGGATATGTGTGAAACTGACTGAATTTCAAGATTCTGTGCTGTAGTGATTTAGTGTTTTATGAATGGAAATGAGGAATTTATACTCTATTGAGTAAATTTTTGATAAATTTTGAATCACTTGTAATTATTATTGTTTTTGCACCTTAGAAATATGTTGTAAAAGCCAAATCCTTGTGGATTCGACCCATACTCACTGGAGTAAATTACAATTGCACCGGGCACTTGCAGTTATTTATTTTAAAACATGGTTTTTAGATATGAGTTTATTTTTCTATCAATCAAAACCATAACAATGCTCTTGGAAAAGAAAATCTGTGATCAATGCCATGATCTTTACAATAATTATCCATTTGATCATTATCAAATTCAGTACCATGATCACTCCTAAGTTTTTGAGTAGAGACACTTTGTTCATTTTGAACAAGATTGCAAAACATTTTAAACTTTTCAAAAACTTCTCTCTTAGATGCTAGAAAATATACCCAAGTGTATCTAGAGAAGTCATTTACTAAAACAAATACATACCATTTACCACAGAGACTCATGATTCTTGTTGGTCCAAATAGATCCATATGTATAAGTTCTAAGACTCTCTTACTTGAAATATTAGTTTTGGATTTAAAAGAGTTTTTGTGAAGTTTACCTAACTCACATGCATTACATATAAAGTCCTTTGAGTATTTAATCTTTGGTAAACCTCTCACTAAATGTTTTCTAGACAGGTTATGTAACAATTTCATATTTATATGTCCGATCCTTCTATGTCACAGATATGCATCACTAGTTTCAGCTAGCAAACATGAATTTAAATCAACTACACCAAAAGGTAAAGATAAAATAAATACAGAACCTTTTCTTTTAGCAATAAACTTAAGTTCATCTGTATTTTTATCAATAATTTTGCATACATTATCTTCAAACACTACATAATATCCATTCTCAGTTAGTTTTATAACACTCAACAAATTAAATCCTAGGTTTTCTACATATAATACATTTGAAATAACACAAGTCGGAGTTATTTGAACATTGCCCATACCTATCATTTTATCCTTGCTTTTGTTTCCAAATGTTACACTTCCTTTCGTGGTATTTGTAAATTTTTTTAGTAGACTTTTCTGTCCGGTCATGTGACTTGATGCTCCACTATCCAAGATCCATTTTGATGTTGTTTCCTCCTGCAAAACAAATTAAGAAAAACTTTTTCTTAGTACCCAATGTTGTTGAGGACCAAGTTCATTAAACGCATATTTCTTCTTTTTGTTTAAAAATATTTTAACATTATCATTTACATTCTTATTAGTTGTAAGTACTATAGACTTATTTTTAACATCATACTTACTTATAGCATTATTTCTCTTATAATCATTCTTTTTGTTTTCAGATGTAGTATAACCAAGACCAAACTGATTTTTATCAAATGTTAATTTATTTTGGTCATGCTCATACATTTTAGTAAGTTCATACCAAGATTTTGTACTTGTTTTAACATTTTCCATACATACAAAATCTTTTTCTACATAAGAATTTTTAGATAAAGAACATGTAGAACCAGTAATTGGTCTAATACTTGTGTTTTGAATTACATGCTCAAGTTTTTGAATTTTCAGTTTACTACAATTGTTTGATATTTTTGAAACATTAGAAACTGAATTTCCAGAACAAGAAACAAGATTTTTAGAAACATTAATAGTCATGTTAGAAGTACATTTACACAAATCACATTGATTTATATTATTACTGCATGATTCATCCCTTGAAGTACCTACTTCTACATATTTATTACCTTGTTTCATGATAAAAGGAATTTTAGTCTTAGATTTACTTGAACAACAACTAACAAATCCTTTATTGGCTTGAGATTCAAGATATTCAGGATAATCAAATCCTAAGCCAAATTTATATGACACCGCAGGAATACTAGTTAGTTTGTCTAACTTAGTTTGACTTAAATTCCATTTCTCAATGGTAGAATTTAAATCTAGCTCTCTCATTTTAATTTATCAATCTCTACCTCAAGATCATTTATGTTGTTTCTCATCATTTCATTTTCAGATTTTATCTTTAATTTTTTAGCATTTGTATTCTGTATTTGTTCATGCAAGACACATTCATTAAATCTAAATTTATGCAAATCTCTAGCATGATTTTCATTATCACGTTTAAACTTTTCTAAAGTAGTAGACAGAAAACAATTTTCTTCTTTTACAATGAATAAAGAGTTTTTGATGTTCTTATTTTCCAGATTACAAACTTTAAGTTTTTGTAATAATGCATGATAAACACATAATAATTCATCCAAGTTAAAATCTAAATGGCTTTCAGGATCAGATATTACCTCAGACTCATCTGCCATGAAGCACACATGAGCAACGCCTTCTAACTCTTATTCTTCTTCTGAATGTGAAGATTTTGATGATGATTTCTTAGATTCAAACTCTTCAGACGTGTCATCCCAGGTGACCTTCAAAGACTTTTTCTTGTAAAACTTTTTTCTAAGTTTTCTAAGTCGTCTTCTTCTGATTTATCCTACTATGCTTTTCATTTTTCCTTATAGGACAATCTGTAGAAAGATGTCCAGGTTTCTTATAGTTGTAACATACATACTTTCTGGATGAATGTTTAGAATGAAAAAGTGCATAATATTAACGGTTAAATGATGGTTAATTGCATAATATTTAGCTTATCATATGAGAATTAAGCCATTATGTTATAATCGCACTGTTATATGCTTTAATGAAAGAATCTACACAATTTCAGGGAATTAAGGTTAATTTAGTATATTTTTGAACTGTCGGTAAAATTGTAAGCTATGAAATTCTTAAGTATCTGAATTGTCTATTATTTCGGAGAGTTATATTTAACATACCGAATAGTTATGTTTTAAATGCTAAAAGAATAGGCAGGTATATAGTAACAACTTGTTGAGTTAAAGGCTTAAATATGTAAAAAGTACAGTAACAACTCGTTGAGTTAGTGAGTAAAAATCGTAAGTGTATATCTGAACTCGTTAAGTTAGAATTATGCACGTGTTGAATTTAAATGCTTTAGTAGATCACGTGAGATGCACATGTTTAACTTGTTAAGTTAGCATAATTGTATGTGTTGAGTTACAAGAATACATACTAAAGTAACATGTTATGTTAGCAGCTTATTTCTTTATTGCACGTGTTTTATAGTTAAATCAACGAAGGAAGTCCGTTGAGTTATCTGTAACTCCATGGACCTTTTATTTTCTAACATGCCACTATAGCAGTTACAGAAACAAGATATTTGAAGGAAAATCACGATTGCACGTATCATATAGGAATTCACTCATGGAAGAAAGAAGAAATCACCATCGTTGATATGAATGAAGGAAATCTAATCGATTATTTAAGCGGAAGTAGTTACTACTGCAAGAAATATAAAAGACGAAGAAAAAGTGTGTGAAAAGGGGGGTGTTGGAGAACCGCGCTAACTATAGGCAACGTCGGAAGTTCCCTGAAGCTCCACACCACCACCATAATCACCAACCATCGAAGGTCTATGAGGATACTTTCCTAATGTCGGGTCGATTCCAAGCCAAACACGGTGCTTGACAACCACTGTGAGGAGTGATCGCGCGCGGGAAGGGAAACCATTTTCACTAAGCACTGATTCATATCTCAGGAGATCGTAAAGCTTCCAGCCTTGGATTCAGGTTAACGCCAGTATGTTGAGGAGGAGATCATCTTACAATTCTAGACCTGCGATTCTATAGGGAGAGGAGACAGGATTGTAAGTGATTAAGTTTTCAGTGGTGTAATTGCGTCAATGTAGTGACGAAAGTTTTACTATCGATATAGATTTTTGCATTTCACATTTCGTTCATCTTCAGGAACATATCAAAACAAAAATACCAAAAACAACAACTTATCTGTGTTTACATTTAGTATGTAAGTGTTGTATTGTGATTAATGTTATCATTGTCAGTATTATGAATGTTTATGTTTGATTGAGTCAGAAAATAGATAATAGTTTTTATAGTTTACTGAAATTGTTTTGTTCTAGATACTTAAAGATTTTAATGGTTACCATTTGAAATATCTGAATGTTAGTGTTGCTTAATGATAAATCTAATCTTAACTAGCATTAAAGAGCTTAATTGATGTTATTTACAATCTATGGAATCACCCAATGGTTGGCTGAATTCCTCTGTAAATAGCAATATTTAATTAGAAAGATAAGCTCGTGGAGTTAACTTAAGTCCATGAGGTCAGTTCATTGAGTTAACCATAACTCCACGAACTAAGTCTGTTGTGTTAACTATAACTCAACAAAGTACTTACTGAACACATAAATTTCAATATAAAAATCAAAACAGTACACAATTCTTACTCCATCTCTTTATGGGATCAACTTGTACTTGCACAAAAATACAATATACACTATGCACTTGTAGTTAATATACAAATTGAAATTAATATCTAATTTTTGTGAAAGGTTGTTAGTTTACTTCTAAAAGTAATCGCAATCATTAGCACCCTATCCTGAAAGATTACAACAAACATTTCCTGAAAAACAAGAACAAATTAGAGAAATCTTTGAAAAAGTACAAGTTAACATTCCTTTGTTAGACTTATTGTAGAAAATGTCACCTTGTGCTAAATTTCTTAAGGATTGGTGTACTAAGAAAAGAGAGCAAAAAGTTTTAAGGAAAGTCTTTTTAGTTAAGCAAAGTAGTTCCCTATTTCTGCCACAAATTCCTAAAAAGTTATCTGATCCTAGAATTCCTGTTATATCATGCACCATAGGAAATACTATTCTAGATAGAACCTTAATAGACCTAGGTGTAGGTATAAATGTTATGCCAAGTGATATATTTGCATCCTTAGGATTAGAAGGCTTAACTCCTATTAGGACTATTATTCAATTAGCTGATAGAACTATAAGATACCCTAGAGGAAAAATAGAGGATGTCTTAATTAAAATAAAAAACTTCATATATCCTATTGATATTGTAATTTTGGATTCCAACAAATTAAGCATAAAAATAGTGATACATCTTTAATTTTGGGAAGACCATTTTTAGCAACATCAAGGGCTGTTATTAATTGTAAAATTAGAGTAATGAAGTTAGCATATAGTAATGAGGATACTCAATTAAACATTTTCAAACCAGAAAAGTTTGAGGAGTTAGAAATGTCCTTACATACCATAGACTTTTTAGAGGATGAAGGAGATATGCTAGATGATGTGATTCAAGAAGAATTAAATAAGCAACTCAATTCTGAAACTTTAGAAGAAAGTGAAAGCATAAATATGGAAGGAGATCAGGAAGAAATTAATTTAGAAAATGATGATGTTCAATTAGGAGCTCTAGCTTCTAATGGACAATAATTAGAATTAAAACATTTACCTCCTGAATTAACCTATATATTTTTGGAAGAAAAACGAACATGTCCAATCATTATTGCTTTAGATTTAAAAGAGGATCAAATTGCTAAATTAAAAGATATAGTAAAAACTTATAAAGAAGCAATATGATGGACTATGATTGATATAAAAGGGTTAAGTGCAACTTTATGCAGTCACCACATATATTTAGAAGAGAATGCTAAACCTGTTAGAATTCCTGAGAGGAGATTAAATCCAAACCTTAAAGAAGTAGTTAGGAAGGAAATAGTGAAATGGTTAGATAATGACATAATTTATCCGATATTTGATAGCCCATGGGTTAGCCCAATCCATGTAGTTCCCAAGAAGTTAGGATTAATAGTTATTAGGAATGAAAGTCAAGACTTGATACCTACTAGAATTCAATCAAGCTGGAGAGTGTGTATAGATTATAGAAAGCTGAATGCTGTGACTAGGAAAGATCATTTTCCCTTACCTTTTGTAGATCAAATGCTAGAGAAGTTAGTAGGGCAAGAATATTTTTATTTCCTAGACAGGTATTCAAGATATAACCAAATTCCAGTAACATTAGAGGATCAAGAGAAAACAACTTTCACTTGTCCTAATGGAACTTATGCTTTTAAGAGAATGCCATTCAGATTGTGCAATGCACCAGTCACCTTCCAAAGGTGTATGTAGGGCATATTCACTAGAATGACTGAAGATTTTTTTAAAATATTTATGGATGATTTTACTATTTATGGAACTTCATATGAAGTGTGTTTAAACAATTTAGATCGAGTATTAAAACATTGTGTGGAAAAAAGTCTGGTTCTAAATTGGGAAAAATGTCACTTCATGGTTAAACAAGGAATAGTCTTGGGACATGTTTCAAAGAAAGGGTTGGAAGTAGATAAAGCTAAAATAGAAGTAATTTCTAATCTACTAGAACCTAAATCAGTAAAAGATATAGGATCATTTCTAGGACATGCTGGATTTTATAGAAGATTTATTAAAGATTTTAGCAAAATAGTTAGACCTTTAATTAATCTATTAAAAGATGTCCCATTTAACTTTGATAAAAATTGCAAAGAAGCATTTTTCAAGCTTAAAACTAGCTTAATTTCAACTCCTATAATACAAACACCTGATCGGAGCCATCCATTTGAATTAATGTGTGATGCATCTGATTTTGCTATAGGAGTAGTGTTGGGATAGAAAATAGGAAAATCTCCTAGAGTGATTCATTGTGCAAGCAAAACCTTAAATGATGCTCAAGTTAATTACACAACTACTGAAAAAGGGCTGTTGGCTATAGTGTTTGCCTTAGAAAAGTTTAGATCATATCTGACTGGAGCTAAAGTGATAGTATACACGGATCATTTAGCTTTAAAACACCTAATAGCAAAGAAAGAGACCAAACCTAGATTGATCCGGTGGATATTATTATTACAAGAATTTGATCTAGAAATTAAAGATAAAAAAGGTTGTGAGAATGTAGTAGCAGATCATTTATCAAGATTACAAATAGAAAAATCAAATATTGAAATTAAGGATAATTTTCCTGATGAACAACTAATGACCATCAACACAATGCCTTGGTATGCAGACATAGTTAATTACTTAGTTATTGGTTTAACACCTAAAGATTAGAATAGACTAGATAAGAAATTGTTCTTTTCAAGAGTAAAATATTACTATTGGGAAGACCCATACTTATTTAAGAAATGTCTTAATCTGGTTTTAAGAAGGTGTGTTCTAGAAATTGAATATCAAAGCATATTGTCTTTTTGCCATGACTAAGCATGTGGAGGGCATTTTGGTTCAAGGAAAACTGCTACTAAAATTCTGCAATGTAGATTTTATTGGCCAACACTATTCAAAGATGCTCATAAATATTGCTTAAGTTGTTTAAGATGTCAACAAATAGGAAGAATATCAAAGAGGAATATGCTGCCTCTTAATCCTATTGTTGAGGTTGAAATCTTCGATGTATGGGGAATAGATTTTATAGGTCTATTTCCTATGTCTAATCAATTTAGTTATATATTGTTGGGGGTGGATTATGTGTCTAAATGGATAGAAGTTATTCCTACAAAAACTAATGACAACAAAGTGGTAATACATTTTATAAGAACCAATATAACTACTAGATTTGGAATACATAAAGCTATTATCAATGATAGAGGAATTCATTTCTGTAATAGAAGTTTTGAAGCCTTAATGAAGAAATATGGAGTAAATCACAAAATTGCAACATCATATCATTTGCAAACAAGTAGACACGTAGAAAGTGCAAACAAACAAATTAAGTTAATCTTAGAAAAAGTAGTAAATCCTACTAGAATAGATTGGGCTAATAGATTGATAGATGCACTTTGGGCTTATAGAACTGCTTATAAGACAAGGTTAGGTATGTCACCTTTTAGGCTAGTATATGGAAAAAGTTGTCATTTACTAGTTGAAATTGAACATAAAGCTTATTGGGCATTAAAAACTCTGAACACTAACTTAAATCAAGCCGTTAAAAATAGGAAAATATAATTGATTGAATTAGAAGAATTTAGGAATGAAGCTTATTCAAAAAATGTAAGAGAAAAAGTGAAAATGAAGTTCTGGCATGACAAGAAAATTTTTCCAAAAACCTTTGAAATAGGACAAGAAGTATATCTTTACATGACTAAACTCCATAACCTGAAAGGACTTCCAGATTTTGATAATGCAAAAATCAATGTGAGGAATCAAATTGTATTTCTTAGGCTTAACAGTTAGCAAGAGAGCATAAATTAATTCAGATTCTGATATATCTATTGATTCTGACGAGGATTTGATTTTGCTGACTAGGAAATTCAAGAAAGCATGGAAAGCTAGGAAACAGCAAATGAACAAAAATGATAAACCCTCAACGTCAAAATCATTGAATGATAAGAATTCTTCATCTAGAAAGTATGTATGTTACAACTGTAAGAAACCTGGACATCTTTCTCCAGATTGTCCTATGAGAAAAAATGAAAAGCAAAGTAGGACAAATCAGAAGAAGACGGCTCAGAAAAAGTTTTACAAGAAAAAGGCTTTGAAGGTCACTTGGGATGACACGTCTGAAGAGTCTGAATCTGAGGAATCAGCATCAAAATCTTCACATTCAGAAGGAGAACAAGAGTTAGAAGACGTTGCTCATGTGTGCTTCATGGCAGATGAGTCTGAGGTAATATCTGATCCTGAAAGTCATTCAGATTTCAACTTTGATGAATTATTATGTGCTTATCATGCATTATTACAAAAACTTAAAGTATGTAAACTGGAAAATAAGAATATTAGAAAATCTTCATCCATTATGGAAGAAGAAAATTGTTTCCTGTCTACTACTTTAGAAAAGTTTAAATGTGATAATGAAAATCATGCTAGAGATTTGCAAAAAGTTAGATTTAATGAATGTATCTTGCATGAACAAATAAAGAATATAAATGCTGAAAAATTAAAGATAGAATCTGAAAATGAAATGTTGAGAAACAATATAAATGAACTTGAATTAGAGATAGAAAAATTAAAACTAAGAGAGCAAGATTTAAATTCTACCTTTGAGAAATGGAATTTAAGTTAAACTAAGTTAGACAAACTAACTAGTACCCCTACGGTGTCTTATAAATTTGGCTTAGGATTTGATTATCCTGAATATCCTGAATCTCAAGCCAATAAAGGATTTATTAGTTGCAGTTCAAGTAAATCTAAGACTAAAATTCCTTTTATTATGAAACAAGGTAATAAATATGTAGAAGTAGGTACTTCAAGGGATGAATCATGTAGTAATAATATAAATCAATGTGATTTGTCAAATTGTACTTCTAACATGACTATAAATGTTTCTAAAAATCTTGTTTCTTGTTCTGGAAATTCAGTTTCTAATGTTTCTAAAATTTCAAACAATTGTAGTAAACTGAAAATTCAGAAACCTGAGCATGTAATTTAATACACTGGTATTAGACCAATTACTCATTCAGCATGTGATAAAACAAAAAATTCTTGTGTAGACAAAGATTTTGTATGTACGGAAAGTGTTAATACAAGTACAAAATCTTGGTATGAACTTACAGAAATGTATAAGCATGACCAAAATAAATAAACATCTGATAAAAATATGTTTGGTCTTGATTATACTACATCTGAAAACAAAAAGAATGATTGCAAAAGCAATAATGCTATATGTGAGTATGAAGCTAATGATAAATCAATAGTACTTACAACTAATAAGAATATAAATGATAATGTTAAACTATTTTTAAACAAAAAGAAGAAATATGCGTTTAATGAACTTGGTCCTCAACAACATTGGGTACTAAGAAAAAGTTTTTCTTAATTTGTGTTGCAGGAGGAAACAACATCAAAATGGATCTTAGACAGTGGAGCGTCAAGTCACATGACCGGACAAAAAAGTTTATTACAAAATTTTACAAATACCATGAAAGGAAGTGTAACATTTGGAAACAAAAGCAAAGATAAAATTATAGGTATGGGCAATGTTCAAATAACTCCTACTTGTGTTATTTCGAATGTACTATATGTAGAAAACCTAGGATTTAATTTGCTGAGTGTCATAAAACTGAAAATAGATATTATGTAGTGTTTGAAGATAATGTATGCAAAATAATTGATAAAAATACAGATGAAATTAAGTTTATTGCTAAAAGAAAAGGTTCTGTATGTATTTTATCTTTACCTTCTGGTGTAGTTGATTTAAATTTATGTTTGCTAGCTGAAACTAGTGATGCATATCTATGGCATAGAAGGATTGGGCATATAAATATGAGACTGTTACATAAACTATCTAGAAAACATTTAGTGAGAGGTTTACCAAAGATTAAATACTCAAATAACTTTATGTGTGATGCATGTGAGTTAGGTAAACTTCACAAAAACTCTTTTAAATCCAAAACTGATATTTCAAGCAAGAGAGTCTTAGAACTTATACATATGGATCTATTTGGACCAACAAGAATCATGAGTCTTGGTGGTAAACGGTATGTATTTGTTTTAGTAGATGACTTCTCTAGATACACGTGGGTATATTTTCTAGCATCTAAGATAGAAGTTTTTGAAAAATTTAAAATGTTTTGCAATTTTGTTCAAAATGAGCAAAGTGTCTCTATTCAAAAACTTAGGAATGATCATGGAACTGAATTGGATAATGATCAAATAGATAACTATTGTAATGAGCATGGCATTGATCACAGATTTTCTTTTCCAAGAGCACTGTGTCAAAATGGTGTTGTTGAGAGAGAATAGATTACTTCAAGAAATGAATAGAACTATGTTGAATGAACATAAGTTACCTCAAAATTTTTGGACTAAAGCAGTAAATACAGCTTGTTATGTTATTAACATAAGTCATTTAAGACCTCATGTTAATAAAACTCCTTTTGAAATTATGTTTAATAGGGTTCCAAAAATTTCCTATATGAAACCATTTGGCTGCAAGTGTTTTATTCTTAATACTAAGGATAAAAGAGATAAATTTCAAGCCAAATCGGATGAAGGAATTTTTGTAGGTTACTCTACTAGAAGTAAAGCCTATAGAGTATATAACAAGACTTCTAGGACTATTGAAGAAACCCTCCATGTAAGCTTCAATGAAAATTCTCTTAGAGAATCTCAATCTAAAGCTGATAATGATGATATGATCAATTTTCCAAATGAGTTAGAGATCAATAGAGAGATTGATGATTTATCTGAGAAAATCAAAAATATGAACTTAGATGATCAAACTAATGATGAAAGTGATGGACTTTCAGATGTTGATGAGAATATTGAGGAAAATCATAGAATTTGGCGTTATTCTTCATCACATCTCATTACTCAAGTCATTGGTAATATTAATGAGGGAGTTAAAACTAGAGCTTCAGTAAATTTAAATAGTATGTGTATGTTTGTTTCTATGGTGGAACCAAGGAATATACAAGAAGCATTATCTGATGAAAATTGGATAGTGGCAATGCAAGAAGAACTAAATCAATTCATCAGAAATGATGTATGGGAATTAGTCTCTCCACTAGAAAATCAGTCCATAATAGGTACAAAGTGGATCTTTAGAAACAAAACTAACGAAACTGGTCAAATTATAAGAAATAAAGCTAGATTAGTTGCACAAGGGTATACACAGGAAGAAGGATTAGATTATGATGAAACATTTGCTCCTATGACTAGGTTAGAAAGTATTAGAATATTATTGGCCTATGCTTGTTGTATGGATTTTAAATTATATCAAATGGATGTAAAGAGTGCATTTCTAAATGGTTTAATTAATGAAGAAATCTATGTAAAACAACCACCTGGATTTGAAGATATTAAAAATCCTGACTTTGTGTATAAATTGAAGAAAGCCTTATATGGTTTGAAGCAAGCACCTAGATCATGGTATGAAAGATTGTCTACTTTTTTAATAGAAAAAGGCTATATCATGGAAAAAGTGGATCATACTCTATTTATTAAGAGAGATTGTAAAGATCAAATTGTTGTTCAAATATACGTGGATGATATAATCTTTGGAGCAACCTTTGATAAGTTGATAGAAATATTCTCTAAAGAGATGACTAATTAGTTTGAAATGAGTATGATAGGAGAACTTTCATATTTTCTAAGACTTCAAATTAAGCAAATGGATAAAGGTATATTTTTAAATAAGGAAAAATATGCAGATGAAATGCTTAAGAAATTTAATTTTAATGATACAAGGATTCGAGGAACTCCTATGAGTACTACTTTAAAGTTAGATATTGATGACATAGGAAAATCTATAGATCAAAGAAAATACAGAAGTATGATTGGTTCTTTACTTTATTTGACTGCTAGTAGACCTGATATTATGTTTGTTGTGTGTGTTTGTGCTAGATTTCAATCTAATCCTAAGGAATCACACTTAATTACAGTTAAAAGAATATTTAGATATATACAAGGAACTAAAAATTTTGGACTGTATTATTCTAAGGATAGTTCAATAGATCTTATAAGATATACTGATGTTGATTATGCAAGATCTAAATCTGATAGAAAGAGTACCAGTGGCACATGTCAATTATTGGGAAATAATTTGGTGTCATGGTTTAGTAAAAAGCAAAACTGTGTAGCACTTTCTACTACAGAAGCTTAATATGTTGCTGCTGCACTATGTTGCACTCAGATTCTGTGGATAAGGCAAACTTTAGAAGATTTCGGATTATCTTATGATACAACTGAGATTTATTGTGATAGTAGTTCTACAATAAATCTTTCTAAAAATCCTGTATTACATTTAAGAGCAAAGCATATAGAGGTTAGACATCATTTTCTAAGAGATAACGTAATTAAAGGAAAAATTAAATTAGAATTTGTGTCTAGTAAAAATCAATTAGCTGATATATTTACAAAACCTCTAGACGAAAATACATTATGCAACATTAGATTAAATTTACGTATTTGTAGGCTATGTGATGTGTAAAATGCTTAAACTCCACATAAAAAAGATAAATATTATTGATGATGTTGCTCACCTCATAGATATTATATACTTATTATAAATATCTAAAGTAATATCTAAACTGTTGCTTAAGATATTATGTATTTATTGTAAAATCATAGTTGTATCTTATTGATTTTAAGTAGTTTATCAATTTTAATAGTTTTTCCGATTTTAAGTGGAAGTGTAAATGAAAAAATTAAATACTTTTGACATTCTAAATTTTTGATTAAATGTTTTCTTTGAATCAAGGAAAATGCATATGATCATGCATAAATTTGACTTAATTGATTAAACTTGTAGAATAAGTTATATGTAACTCATCTTAAACTGTTAATCAAAAGTATAAGCTTATTGAAACTGATTCATATTTTCAGTACAATCATAGAAGTAAAAATTGTATGAGATTTGTGTTTTATTGCATCTGTATTAATGGAATACATATATACTGTACTTAAAATGAAAAGTGCTTACAAAGTGAAAATGTTTGAGAGTTTATTGATCAGTTTGATCACGAGCCTTTTGTACTTGAGCAGATAGGTATGTAAGGATTGTTATCCTGAAAAAGGATTCTTTAAATCTGGCAACCTAAGGTCCTGATCAGATCTGGGATTGTTGACTGAAAGCTCATTACACGGGTACATTAGAAAGCTCTTGTATGATTCAAGCTTTTCAAACTAACTTTTAAAGAAAATTATCAATATTTACTGTTTTGAAAAGAAAAAGTTGTTTCATTAATTACAGATATCTTTGAATCGCATATAGTTTATACCAATATGACTACTGATTTATTGAATCAACATTAGTACTTTTGAAAACGTTTATTTGAGATACATTCTTTTATTCTCCTTGAATTAATCGAATTGAGTTCAAAGTTGTGTTTTGATTCATATACAGTAGGAATTGATTCTGGAAATCATTTTTGATGATGTCAGGATAACGGAAGTCTCTAAAAAGAAAATGTAAAAGTATAGTTATACTTAACATCTATTGTCACTACACGTATATTTTGTATTTTGATTGAATATATTTGTAAGGGGAGCATTAAAAATGTCAAAAACAGATTAATATAATTTAAAATACAAATCTTTGTTAATCTGAATTAATGTCCTCTTAAAATCTTGATGAAATAATTTAAAAAGACAAGTAAACTATTTTAGATTCAAAGGACAAAATGTTCAAATAGTTTACAATGTTCTCATGATAATGTTAAGTTTAGCATGTGTGTTGTTTTCGGAACGTTTTAGTTCGAAGCATCTGAAAATTATTTTAAGTGTACTAACTAGATGTTATGTTAGATAAGGTAACGTGTAAAACTACCTCTAGACAGCATTTTACATGTTAGGTTAGTTAACTCAACGAGTTATACTTGAATATTTCGGGTACTTTGATTGAATAAGCTTTATTCAATATTTATTTTATTTCTAAACCCGACTTCTCTTCATGTTGAGTTATACGCCTAAAAATCCTATTTAAACACTTATTACATAGGCACTAAGGTTATTTGTAAACTTTGTCAAGAAAATCTTTCCCGCTTGTTGCTATTACAACCTGCGACGATGGTCTCCAAGTTCTACAAAGGTCGTGGCAAAGGAAAAGGCAAAAGCAGAAGAGATGCAAAAGGAAAAGAAATAGAGAATGATGAAGTTCCACGTACTTGGTTCAAGAAAATATTTCGAGTGGACAAAAGGTTAGCAGAACTTTATAAAGATTACTTCTTTTCTCAAGATATATTAGATGAAGTTAGACAAGAACTTCAGCATACTGATGCAAGTATTACATACATGGGTATTCGAAGTAAATATGATAGAGAATACAGAATGAAATGTATTGAGATTGCATTTTTGGAACTGTATGCAAAATATTTGGAAAAAGGTGTAGGTTCATCAAATAGAACTCCTCAAACTCCTATAAACGGTACAAGACTACATGCATTTGAGGAAGAGCATGAATAAGCTGTCCCTACTCCTTTATATTCAAAACAAGTAAAATCAGATATTGCTGTAGACAAAACAAAAGTTGACAGTCTTCAAAAGGTCGTTGCAATAGAAAGTGCCTTAGAAGAATTAAAGCAGAAAACTTTTTTGGAGCAATTTGAAAAGAAAACGGCAATACTTGAAAAGGAGAAACAGAAATGTTATAGAAGAAGGAAAATCAGAAAAATTATGTCTAAGGAAACAAAGTCTATTGAAAAAGGAAAATCAGATGAAAATTTATTTCCAAAGGACAATGTATGTCTAGACATTGTACCTTATTGTGCATCTGATAAACTCTTTAGTTTCGAACACACACTGAAACTGATGAAGATAATGAGACTTTATTTTCCCTTTCTGGAAAACTTAAGAAGAAATCCAAGTCAAATATGAGCTCAAGTTTTTCTATTCGTACAAGTCCTGATGATGCAGAAATTGACAAATCAGACCATCAAGCACCTGACATTGAACAAGTTATTGCAGATATAATTGACAATGTTGAGGCAGTAACTAGTTCAAAGGCTTAATTGTCTGGAGTAGCAGATATTGAAAATGTTAACACTCTAGAAGAGATAAAAGTTAACCAGCCTTCTATAGAATCTATAGAAGTAGAGTCTGAGAATTCACAACATGAATCAATGGAAATATCTGTTGAACAAAATGAACAATTACAGATAGATACACCAACTGTAGAATTTGTGGAAAAATTGTACTCTGAACATTCTATAGAGACTGAACAGATGAATGTTGAGCATATTGACAATGTTCCTAACACTGTTGAAGCTGAAGAATCAAGCTTACCTGAGCAGCTTCAAGATAATATTTTGGAAGAGGAACAATATGACATTCATTTTGAAGAAGAGGTTCCTAAAGATGAATTAAACTCTGAATCACGGCTTCAGGTATCACCTTCTTTGTGTACAATTTTAAAAATTCAAGGTAATGCAATTCATTTTAGATCTAAAGAAGCATTGCAGAAATTCAATAATCTAATTACATGTCAGATTCTGCATGTTCGTCCAATAAAATTCAGAAATTTGATGGAAATAAGAGATCTGTTTGAGTTTCAAGGCCTCATTAAATTCTTGCCAGTAGGAACGAAATGGAAGCAATACACAAAGCTTATTGCAGCTTTTCATAGCAATCTGGTCAAGAATGGAAATTTTTTGAAAACTCAAATAAATGAACAGGAGTTTATATTGTCTCCTGAGTTAATTTTTGAAGTTTTAGGATTAAAGAATGAAGGTGTTGTTGTTACCAACAGATTTGACATAATAAGACAACTGGAATGGAACATTCAGTCTTTATCAAAAATTCCAAATGTATATTCTGAAATGAGATTAATGGAAAATCTGAATGCAGAGGCAAGGTTTATTGCAAATATATTGCATGCAAATTTATTTCAGAGAGTTGGACACAATATGGAAGTCAGCAAAAGTTGTTTATATGCAACTTATAGCTTGCTGAATAGAATTCAAATCAATTGGTTTGATGTTTTCACTTCTCAACTACAACATATGAGTTCAAAGTTATTTTATGGTGATGCTGTATGTAGACTCAATGCAAGCCAATTGAATTTATCCGACTGGCCCTCTAAAACTAAAGGCATGAGAGCATTTAGTGTCAAAGATTTACAAAAAGTCCAGGCCATGCATAAACCTCAATGACAACAACAACAATAACAACCTGATACAGACCATATACAACAACCACAACAAAGTTATTTAGTTCAAGCAAAACAGCAAACCCAACTACCTCTTGACTTAGATATAGTGCTTAACGACATCAGAAATGATATTAGGCATCTAAGAGATAAAATATGTAATGCTATAAGTGATATACCTAGGAGGGGTCGATAACTATTTTTGTTTGTTTCTAAATACAAAATGTAATGTTTGTATTACTTGTTTGATTCATTGAACAATACATTTTTCTGTAAATGTGTTCAATTATTATTCTTATTTACAGAAATCGTTGTTGTAATTCTCTTATATACATATATATATTCTCTGTAATTATCTTTTTGATTAATGACAAAAAGGGGGAGAAATATTATAAAAAGATGATTATGATCTTAATTGCATATATATATTATAAAAGGAGATGCTATTTAAATGGTTATTGTAATTTGACAGATGGTAATTAGAAAACTATTTCTTATATAATTATTGACATCTGAGAGTTTTAGTTCTGAGAGGTAAAATTTACACAAACAATAGAAATAAGCTTAAGTGAACTTAAGTCAACAAACAAGTTTGTTGAATTAAAAGTTAACCCAACGAAGGTGCTTTGTTGAGTTAAACATATTTCATAATTGATTTAATATGGTTTTGTCATCATCAAAAAGGGGGAGATTGTTGAGTATTTTTGTTTTGATGATGTGTGCTGAATGAAAATAATCATATTTGCTCAATTACTATTGCTTGTGAAAAGAAATTAAAATCATCAATTAATACAGAAAAAGCTTACTGATATAAATACTTGTCTGTATTGGATCTGAAGTTAATATCTAGTCGTTTCGTTGCATTAATTTCTCATTTAGCTAAACGTTAAGTTAACGTGTGTTTTTATTGAAAAGCATGATATGTTTTAATGTTATATCTTCTGTATCATGAATAGTGCACATTTAGACAACTCGTTAAGTTAGAGTTTTGTTTGTATAGAGGTCACGTGAGAACTCGTTAAGTTAGAGGCTTAAAGGTTAAAATAGGTCACGTGATAACTCGTTAAGTTAGTGGATAAAAGAAGAGACAAACTCGTTAAGTTAGTGTTATACACATGGTGAAATTATAAGTTACGATGTTGTATTGTATCATGTGAGGTGCACATGTTTAACTCATTAAGTTAACATAACTAAATGTGTTGAGTTGCTATATTGAACACTAAGGCAATGCATTAGGTTAGCGTTATAAACTTAAGTTGTTATTTTTTGCACGTGGTAAAATTCTTATTATAAAAACATTTGTTTGTTACTAGTTCGTTGTATTATCATAATACAACAGAAATGGTTCGTTGAGTTATCATAATACAACGGAAATGGTTCATTGAGTTATCATAACACAACGGAGATGGTTCGTTGAGATAGCATAACACCACAGACTTAGTTCGTTGAGTTAGCTATAGTACTTGTCACGTGAAATAGCACATGAGGAACTCATTAAGTTAGAAACGTTAAGTTATATATATACTTGTGTTACTCGTTTAGTTAACATTAAAGTAACAACTTCTTATTACATTGATGAAAAACTTTTGGATGAGAAAGTTTATTTTGCAAGAAATTTTTCAAAGATCCAAGACTGATGATTAAAGAAAATTCGACATATAAACGTGGGTTAGAACGTGTGTGTTTTGATGAAGGAAAAAGAAAAGACGTGGAGAAGTGGAAAACTGGTAGTGGTTAAACGTGAAAGATATGCATGAAATGAAGATACAGTATAAAAGGCATTGAATTCTCGTTGATTAAACCATCCTTGCGCACAAAAGGAAAAATCTTTTCAAGGATCAAACCATCCCTGCACATCAAATGAAAAATCTTTTTCAGGGATCAAAAACACCTCTTCGGAAAAATCTCTCAAGTGGAAGAAAGTTCAATGAAGCATAAAAAGGTAAGATTTTCGTCACTGAAGATTTGAAGTATCAGAAGAAAGCAAATTCGGTGAAGCACGAAAAGACAAGATATTCGTCACTAAAGAATTGCTGAAGAAGAAAAAGAAGAAGAAGAAAGATCTCAAACAGGGAGAAAAGTTTTAAATTCCGCAAATTAGTTTTCTCTGTTTGTAGTTATGAAATTGTTTAGATGATACATGGTATCGAAATATAATTGCATCTACAATTTCTGAGGAGAATTGAATTGTATATTGTAATTGAAACCTTGAATAAAAATGATTTTATGAAAACAATGTCTTGACTTGTTTTTGAGTTTTAAAGTTTCAATTATATTTCAGAAAATATTAAAAATTCACAATTCACCCCCCTCTTGTGTAGCCATACGATCCTACAATAACAATCCTGCCATAATCTGTGCATATAATCCTTATTATTATTTTGTTATTATCTACTCTTTACACATAATGTACGATATTTATTGTCATAAGTTTGTGTACTCATTATTGAATTCTTTTAAGTTCCTAAAGGTATATCTCTATGAATTTTCTTTTGTAAACTGACTAAGATAAAAGCTAGAAAGTCTAAATTGTTAACTCTACTACTTATTTTTGTATTTAATTCAAATTAAAAAAAGAAGAAGGAGAGACTCAAATCTATTTAAGGCTTAGCATCGTCTTTAAGTAAGCTATTTGACCTTTTAAAGCCAAATCTACTTAGGGCTTAGCAACCCTGTTTAAGTACGCCATAGATTCTTTAGACTACATTTATGTAGGGGGAGCAATTTCTCATATAATAATTCAACTCTTATGAACTATTATATGTTTTCATGAAATAATCTACATAATTTCAGGAAATTAACATTAATTCAGTATATTTCTGAACTGTCGATAAAATACATGCTTTTTAATTCTTAAGTGTCTGAATTTTCTAAAATTCATAACTTAAGTGGATTTTCGATAAGTTATCTGTAACTCTCCGAAATGCGTCTAGGCATCAGAAAGTTAGATTTGTAACTGTCTGAAACATCTCTTTATTATAAAACTACTTAAGTACATGTGTCGTGATCTGGAAGATTGACTTAAGCTATATTCGAAAGGTTATCTATAACTCTCTGAAATGCATTTGAGCATCGAATAGTTAGGTTTATTAGTATTTGAAAAAATCTGAACACCTTAAGTTAGAATTATGCACGTGTTGAATTTCATTGCTTTATAATGTCTTAGTTGAAACTCGAACAATTATGTTTAACTCTTCGACTTTCACACCTATCCATTCGAGAAATTCGAACAGTTAACTTAATATTATTATATTTTTTGAAAGACTTAATCTCTGACAATAACTATTCATGTTTGTCGTATAATTATGTGTTTTACTGCTCACAAAACTCGAATAGTTATCATAAGTCTTCGAGTTTTCTCACTTTTCACTTAGCTAGAAGTTATTTTCTTTGCACAAACAGTTACGCTAAGTATTCTACTTTTGTCGGTTGTAACACTCGTATAGTTATTGTAAGCACTCAAGTTATTTATCAGTAACGGATCTTATATTTATGATTTCAATGATTGAATCTATTTAACCATTTATAAACTCGAAGAGTTATAAATGTTTTACTAACAACCTTTTGTGTTTCTACCTTGGTAAAACCCTAGCTTCACAATCTTTACATCCACTAAGTTCAATAGTGCAAAGCAAAGATTAATCGACAATGTCAAGATGTGGAAGAGGACGTGGTAGAATGACAAAAGTGTAGAAAAGAGAGCTGGAAATTCAGAAAATACAAAGTAAAATCAACGACATCTACTCTAGGTGTACAAGGAATATTGTAGCAAAAAGAAGAATTAGTGAAAAATGGAAAACTATGCTCCATTGTAGAAGCTGGACAGACATTTTTGTTAGGAATCCCAACAGATGTGACAAATATTGGCTTACAAGTATATACTCTAAGGTATTGCATCACATTAGTGCAAAATGTATCTTTTCATACAATGGACAGTTTTTTACACAATGTTGCAAGCACACATTCTTTTCCTACGGAAGGAGAACATGTAGGAAATTTTGATGATACATATATAGATGATATCAATTTTGATGATATTTTTGATGATACAGACATTGAGTCTATGAATATAGAAGATATTTCATCTTAAAAGGAATGTACAGATATTCTTCCTCTAACTATATCATGGATAGAAAATTTTGATTTTTGGTATAGTTGCTTATAATACACTTTATATATATGGTTATGTCTGTTACAGTGTATAGTATACTTGTTGATAAATGTATATAATCAACAACATACACAGTTACAAATAGAATATGATACTACCAATGTCTCACATATACAAATTTTAGAAATACAGAATGATTCTATTCCACAGACAAATATAGAACATTCTTTCATACAGAGATAGTTGTTGTATAGATCAATTATAGACATACATGTTGCTGATAGATAGATTGATACAGATACTATTGCTACTAAAATGTTTCCAGGAGAACAAACTAAAGAATTTCAGCAGATTATTGATGCGATAATAACAGATATTTCAGACATTTATACTAGTTTTGATAGAAATTCCACTAGTTCTGAAAGATCTGAAAATATAGATGCTACTGATAATTTTGAAACAACTCCCATTTCAGAACATCATGACAGGAAAATACCTAATCCTGAACAGAGTTTAGATGAAAATACACTATTATCGTTCAGAAATAATTCCTGTTATGACAAATTTCAAACATATAAAACTTTTACAGTTTTATATTCAAGGCTAGTTAAGTTTGAAGAGATGGCACACATACGAGAACTATTTGAATTTCAAGGCTTGTTGACTCTACTTCCACAACAGCTAGGCCATCTTGCTATAACCGAACTTATCAGTTGTTTTTTACTCAAACTTAATAGTGGAAGAAGGTATTCCTGTTTCTAATATACAAGACAATGACATATATTTAACTCCAGATTTACTTCATCAGGTAGTTGGTCTGAAAAATGAAAGAGTTAAATTATCAGAAAGAAAACAGGCTTATCAATTGGGATGGGACATTCAAACTTTAGCTAAAGATCCAACTGCCAACAAACAATTGAGGTTACTAAATGACTTAAATGGCCAAGCACGTTTTATTGCAAAAATATTGCATGCTATATTGTTTCAGAGGTTTGGTCATGGGGTAGAAGTTGGCAGATGTTGTCTTTATGCTACATATGCATTAATAAACCATATATAGGTGAACTGGTATGATATTTTTGTTTCTTATATCTTACATTTGCAGAGTAAATTATTTTATGGTGATACGATTTTGAGAATTGTGGCAAGTCAAACAGATATTACACCTTGGCCACAGAAAAGATTAAAGTCAAAATCTTTCTCTGCAAAGGAACTCCAAAAATACTAGGAAGCAAATACACCTGTCCTCAAACAACGACAACAACAGGATAGGCAAACACAATCACAACAGCAACAGCACCAATCAACACAATTTACAGAACAACAATAGCATACAGATATACAACAAGATATACATACAGATATACAACAAGGTATACATACAGATACACATACAGGTATTGATACAAACATTCATACTGAATTTTTACAGCAACCATCACAAGTTTCTCAAAATGATTTAGATCAAGCATTACTTGATCAGATAAATAGAGTTAGTATAGAAATTGCAAAGAAAATTTCAGATACTCTGATTGATATTTTTCAAAGACAAAGAGACTTGTGATTATACAAATTATGTATTACACAATTTATTTTTTGTAATTTGTAGCCAAAACTATTATGTCAACTGTTTACTGATTTTAATGTTACGTGATTATTTTTCACAGTTTATGTTTAAATAGTTTATGCTTAATCCATAAATTTTATGTATGTTTGAAACTATCGTTCTGATTAATATATACTTAGTAAGATTTCCTTCCTTACATTTAACTCGCTTAACTTCCTGAAGGGGGAGAAAATAGTTTGTTTACTTTTTTATAATGCCAAAAAGGGGGAGATATAAATTATGTGATTTATTAGGTTTTGACATCATCAAAAAGGGGGAGATTGTTAGGTATTTAATTTTGATGATATATGCTTTATTAACGTTTTTAAATAAATCTACATAATATTCTCTAAGTATATTTCTCTAAGTATAATAGTTAATAGATTATCGGAAAGTTTCATTTTTATGTTGGATAAATTAAAGATTTCTGAAGAGCTAGATTTGCAATAGTTAAACTTTCGGATAGTTAACGTCTCATTTTTGTCGAATACTTTATGTTAAAAACTCGTATAGTTAAGTTACCTGCACATGTGTTTTTAATGTTTAAAGTTGTTACGTGTTTTCCATGTGCGTTCGATAATGAAAAATCGAATAGTTAGATAACTGTTCGAGTTTTTATACGCATGGATAGATAACTGTTCGAGTTTTATAAAAGAACTAACGACCAGATAAGTTTCTTTGTTTAGTCACATGTTTTGCAGGTGCAAAAACTCGAAGAGTTAAAGGATAAGTGTTCGAGTTATATAGGACTTAAATGATAAGTATTCGACTAAATCGAAAACTTAGAAGATATTCTACAAGACTCTAGGAAGATAAAGTTTCGGTGAATCTACGAAGTGGAGATTATGGAAATTCAAAATGTTAGTGGAGAAAGTGGAAATTCAAATAGAAATTAATTTAGATTAAAGAGAAAATTAGTACGTGGATTATAGATTAAGTGGATGAACATGCTGAACGTGAAAGACAACAGAGTTCGACTACAAATAGAAAGTACAAGCTACATTACAGAAAATGATCCCAATCTCAAAAACCAAGTCTGAATATTCAATCTGGATCCCTAACTGAAAAGTTAAGTTTGAATATTCATATTCTGAAAAATTCTCCAACATCAGAAAAAGTTCAAAATTCCAAGCAATTTCAAAAAAGGAGCTGCACTGAAAATTCGACAACTAGAGAAGAAGAAATACAGAAGTAGAGCAAAGAGAAAGAAAGAAGATGTGTGCATAAAGATCAAGTTTTATACAATTCAAAATTAGTTTTGAATAAGAGCTTTGTTTTTCTATTTGAATTATTTATCGAACATTACTGTATCAAAACCTTCAAGAAGGGAATTGAACTGAAAAGATATTGTAAATTTTGTTTTTAAATAAAGAATAGAATTTCATTTATGAGTGTTTTGTGCTCTTGTTTTATCTGCTAGTATTTAATTACTAAAGACACAATTCACCCCCCCTCTTGTGATACATACGATCCTACACCAGCAGATGTGAATAATATTGGATTATAAGCATACACTCTAAGGTATTGTGTCACATTAGTGCATAATGTATCTTTTAATACAATGGATAGTTTTTCACATCATGCTGCAAGCACACATTCTTTTCCTACGGAAAGGGAACATGTAGGAAATTTTGATGATACATATACAGATGATATCAATTTTGATGATATTTTTGATGATATAGACACTAAGTTTATGAATATAGATGATATTTCATCTAAAGAGGAATGTATAGATATTTTTCCTCTAACTGTATCATGGATAGAAAATTTTGATTTTTAGTTTAGTTGCTTATACTACAACTTATACATATGATTATGTCTATTACAATATATAATATACTTGTTGATAAATGTATAAAATCAACAACATACATAGTTACAAATTGAATATCAAACTACCTATGTCTCAAGCATAGAAATTTCAAAAATACAAGATGATTCTATTATATAGACAGATATAGAACATTCTTTCATACAGAGACAGTTGTTGTATAGATCAATTATAGACATACATTTTGCTAATAGACAGATTGATACAGATACTGTTGCTACTGAAATGTCTCCACAAGAACACACAGAAGAATTTCAATAGATTTTTGATACGACAATAATAGATATTTCAAACATTTATACTAATTTTGATGGAAATTCCACCAGTTCTGAAAGATTTGAAAATATAGATGCTGCTGATAATATTGAAACAAGTCCCAGATCAAAACATCCTGACAGGAAAATACCTAATTTTGAATAGAGTTTAGATGAAAATACACTATTATCGTTCAGAAATAGTTCCTGTTATGACAAATTTCAAACATATAAAACTTTTATAGTTTTATATTCAAGACCAGTTAAATTTGAAGGGATGGCACACATATGAGAACTGTTTGAATTTCAAGGCTTGTTGACTCTACTTCCACAACAGCCAGGCTATCTTGCTATACCTGAACTTATCAGTTGTTTTTACTCAAACTTAATAGTGGAAGAAGGTATTCATGTTTTTAATATACAAGACAATGACATATATTTAACTCCAGATTTACTTCATCAGGTACTTGGTCTGAAAAATGAAGGAGTTAAATTATTAGAAAGAAAAGAGGTTTATCGATTGGGATGGGACATTCAAACTTTAGCCAAAGATCCAACTACTAACAAACAATTGAGGTTACTAAATGACTTAAATGGCCAAGCACGTTTTATTGCAAAAATATTGCATGCTACATTGTTTCAGAGGTTTGGTCATGGGGTAGAAGTTGGCAGATGTTGTCTTTATGCTACATATGCATTAATAAACCATATACAGGTGAACTAGTATGATATTTTTGTTTCTCATATCTTACATTTGCAGAGTAAATTATTTTATGGTGGTACGATTTTGAGAATTGTGGCAAGTCAAACAGATATTACACATTGGCCACAGAAAAGATTAAAGTCAAAATCTTTCTCTGCAAAGGAACTCCAAAAATACCAGGAAGCAGATACACCTGTCCTCAGACAACGACAACAACAAGATAGGCAAACATAGTCACAGCAGCAACAACACCAATTAACACAATTTACAGAACAACAAGAACATACAGATATACAACAAGATATAAATACAAATATACAACAAGGTATACATATAGATACACTTACAGGTATAGATATAAACATTCATACTAAATTTTTACAGCAACCATCACAAGTTTCTCAAAATGATTTAGATCAAGCATTACTTGATCAGATAAACATAGTTAGTATAGAAATTGCAAAGAAAATTTCAGATACTTTGATTGATATTTTTCGAAGACAAAGAGACTTGTGATTATACAAATTATGTATTACATGATTTATTTTTTGTAATTTGTAACCAAAACTATTAAGTCAACTATTTACTGATTTTAATGTTACGTGATTATTTTTCATAGTTTATGTTTAAACAATTTATGCTTAATCCATAAATTTTATGTATGTTTGAAACTATCATTTTGATTAATATATACTTAGTAAGATTTCCTTCCTTACATTTAACTTGCTTAACTTCCTAAAGGGGGAGAAAATAGTTTGTTTACTTTTTTATAATACCAAAAAGGGGGAGATATAAATTATGTGACTTATTAGGTTTTGACATCATCAAAAAAGGGGAGATTGTTAGGTATTTAATTTTGATGATATATGCTTTATTAATGTTTTTAAATAAGTCTACATAATATTCTCTAAGTATATTTCTCTAAGTATAATAGTTAACAGATTATCAAAAAGTTTCATTTTTATGTCGGATAAATTAAAGATTTCCGAAGAGTTAGATTTTGAATAGTTAAACTTTCGGATAGTTAAACTTTCAGATAATTAATGTCTTATTTTTGTCGAATACTTTATGTTACAAACTTGTATAGTTAAGTTATCTACATGTGTGTTTTTAATGTTTTAAGTTGTCACATGTTTTTCATGTGAGTTCGGTAATGAAAAATCAAATAGTTAGATAACTGTTCGAGTTTTTATATGCATGGATAGATAACTGTTCAAGTTTTATAAAAGGACTAACGACTAGATAAGTTTCTTTGTTTAGTCACATGTTTTGCAGGTGCAAAAACTCGAAGAGTTAAAGGATAAGTATTCAAGTTTTTACAAGACTTAAAGGATAAGTGTTCGACTAAATCGAAGACTTAGAAGATATTCTACAAGACACTAGGAAGATAAAAGTCCTGCAACATCAGTCCTGGAGAAAAGTTATCTAACTATTTGATTTTTCCTACAAAAGTTTTTCATTAGTGTAATAAGAAGTCGTTACTTTAATGTTAACTAAACGAGTAACACAAGTATATATATAACTTAACGTTTCTAACTTAACGAGTTCCTCATGTGCCATTTCACGTGACAAGTATTGTAGCTAACTCAACGAACTAAGTTCGTGGTGTTATGCTATCTCAACGAACCATCTCCATTGTGTTATGATAACTCAACGAACCATTTCCGTTGTGTTATGATATCTCAACGAACCAGTAATACACAAATGTTTTTATAATAAGAATTTTACCACGTGCAAAAAATAACAACTTAAGTTTAAAACACTAACCTAACGCGTTGCCTTAGTGTTCAATATAGCAACTCAACGCGTTTAGTTATGTTAACTTAACGAGTTAAACATGTGCACCTCACGTGATACAATACAACATTCCTAACTTATAATTTCACCATGTGTATAACACTAACTTAACGAGTTCGTCTCTTCTTTTACTCACTAACTTAACGAGTTATCCCATGACCTATTTTAACCTTTAAGCCTCTAACTTAACGAGTTCTCACGTGACCTCTATACAAACAAAACTCTAACTTAACGAGTTGTCTGAACGTGCACTGTTCATGATACAGAAGATATAACATTAAAACATATCATGCTTTTCAATAAAAACACACGTTAACTTAACGTTTAGCTAAATGAGAAATTAATGCAACGAAACGACTAGTTATTAACTTCAGATCCAATACAGACAAGTATTTATATCAGTAAGCTTTTTCTATATTAATTGATGATTTTAATTTCTTTTCACAAGCAATAGTAATTGAGCAAATATGATTATTTTCATTCGGCACACATCATCAAAACAAAAATACTCAACAATCTCCCCCTTTTTGATGATGACAAAACCATATTAAATCAATTATGAAATATGTTTAACTCAACAAAGCACCTTCGTTGGGTTAACTTTTAATTCAACAAACTTGTTTGTTGACTTAAGTTCACTTAAGCTTATTTCTATTGTTTGTGTAAATTTTACCTCTTAGAACTAAAATTCTCAAATGTCAATAATTATATAAGTATCAGTTTTCTAATTATCATCTGTCAGATTACAATAACCATTTAAATAGCATCTCCTTTTATAATATATATATGCAATTAAGATCATAATCATCTTTTTATAATATTTCTCCCCCTTTTTGTCATTAATCAAAAAGATAATTACAGAGAATATATATATGTATATAAGAGAATTACAACAACGATTTCTGTAAACAAGAATAATAATTGAACACATTTACAGAAAAATGTATTATTCAATGAATCAAACAAGTAATACAAACATTACATTTTGTATTCAGAAACAAACAAAAACAGTTATCGACCCCTCCTAAGTATATCACTTATACCAATACATATTTTATCTCTTAGATGCCTAATATCATTTCTGATGTCGTTAAGCACTGCATCTAAGTCAAGAGGTAGCTGGGTTTGTTGTTCTGCTTGAACTAAATAACTTTGTTATTGTTGTTGTTGTATATGGTCTGTATCAAGTTATTGTTGTTGTTGTCGTTGAGGTTTATGCATGACCTGGAATTTTTGCAAATCTTTGACACTAAATGCTCTCATGTCTTTAGTTTCAGAGGGCCAGTCGGATAAATTCAATTGGCTTGCAATGAGTCTACGTACAACATCACCATAAAATAACTTTGAACTCATATGCTGTAGTTGAGAAGTGAAAACATCAAACCAATTGATTTGAATTCTATTCAGCATGCTATAAGTTGCATATAAACAACTTCTACTGACTTCCATATTGTGTCCAACTCTCTGAAATAAATTTGCATGCAATATATTTGCAATAAACCTTGCCTCTACATTCAGATTTTCCATTAATCTCATTTCAGAATATACATTTGGAATTTTTGATAAAGACTGAATGTTCCATTCCAGTTGTCTTATTATGTCAAGTCTGTTGGTAACAACAACACCTTCATTCTTTAATCCTAAAACTTCAAAAATTAACTCAAGAGACAACATAAACTCCTGTTCATTTATTTGAGTTTTCAGAAAATTTCCATTCTTGACCAGATTGCTATAAAAAGCTGCAATAAACTCTGTGTATTGCTTCCATTTCGTTCCTACTGGCAAGAATTTAATGAGGCCTTGAAACTCAAACAGATCTCTTATTTCCATCAAATTTCTGAATTTTATTGGACGAGCATGCAGAATCTGACATGTAATCAGATTATTGTATTTCTACAATGCTTCTTTAGATCTAAAATGAATTGCATTACCTTGAATTTGTAATATTGTACACAAAGAAGGTGATACCTAAAGCCGTGATTCAGAGTTTAATTCATCTTCAGGAACCTCTTCTTCAAAATGAATGTCATGTTGTTCCTCTTCCAAAATATTATCTTGAAGCTGCTCAGGTAAGCTTGATTCTTCAGCTTCAACAATGTTAGGAACATTGTCAATATGCTCAACATTCATCTGTTCAGTCTCTATAGAATGTTCAGAGTACAATTTTTCCACAAATTCTACAACCGGTGTATCTGTCTGTAATTGTTCATTTTGTTCAACAGATATTTCCATTGATTCATGCTGTGAATTCTCAGACTCTGCTTCTATAGATTTCGTAGAAGGCTGGTTAACTTTTAGCTCTTCTGGAGTCTTAACATTTTCAATATCTGCTACTCTAGACAATTTAGCCTTTGAACTAGTTACTGCCTCAACATTGTCAATTATATCTGCAATAACTTGTTCAATGTCAAGTGCCTGATGCTCTGATTTGTCAATTTATGCATCATCAGGACTTGTACTAATAGAAAAGCTTGAGCTCATATTTGACTTGGATTTCTTCTCAAGTTTTCTTGTAAGGGAAAATAAAGTCTCATTATCTTCATCAGTTTCAGTGTGTTCGGAACTGATGAGTTTATCAAATGCACAATAAGGTACAATGTCTAGACATACATTATCCTTTGGAAATAAATTTTCATCTGATTTTCCTTTTTCAAAAGACTTTGTTTCCTTAGACATAATTTTTTTGACTTTCCTTCTATAACATTTCTGTTTCTCCTTTTCAAGTATTGTTGTTTTCTTTTATGACACTTTCTATTGCAATAGCCTTTCGAAGACTATCAACTTTTGTTTTGTCTACAATAATATCTGATTTTACTTGTTTTGAATATAAAGGAGTAGGGACAGCTGATTCATGCTCTTCCTCAAATGCATGTAGTCTTGTACCGTTTATAGGAGTTTGAGGAGTTCTATTTGATGAACCTACACCTTTTTCCAAATATTCTGCATACTGTTCCAAAAATGCAATCTCAGCACATTTCATTCTGTATTCTCTATCATATTTACTTCGAATACCCATGTATGTAATACTTGCATCAGTATGTTGAGGGTTTATCATTTTTGTTCCTTTGCTATTTCCTAGCTTTCCATGCTTTCTTGAATTTCCTAGTTAGCAAAATCAAATCCTCGTCAGAATTAGTAGATATATTAGAATTTGAATTAATTTCGAAGACTATTTCTTTCTTCATTTTTAGTTTGTTGTGACTCAGTGATTCATTTAATTGAACTTCATAAGCTGTTAAATTTCCTATAAGTTCATTCATAGTATAAACATTTAAATCTCATGATTCCTCAATTGATGTTATTTTCTGAGACCATTTAGAACTTAGGGATCTGAGAATTTTCCTCACCAAATCCTTTTGTTCAAAATTCTTTCCTAAACATTTTAAAGAGTTTATGATATCAAGAAATCTGGAAAACATCTTAGAAATATTTTCGTCTTCATACATCTTAAAGAGTTCATACTTATGAATCAACATGTTTATTTTTGTCTCTTTAACTTGAGAAGTACCTTCATGTGAAACTTCTAACGCATGTCACACCTCATAAGCAGATTTATATGCCGACACTTTACTGAACTGTTCATAACTCAATGCATAGAATAAAATATTTAAGCCCTTAGCATTCAGAGTTTCATTTTCTTTTTCAGTAATTGTCCAAGTATTATAAGGAGTTGTTAACGGAGTATATCGTTTAGAAATCATGAACCACAACTTATGATCTATACTTTGAAGAAAAATAGTCATCCTATATTTCCCATATTCAAAATGTATTCCATCAAATAAAGGAGGACGATTAAGATTTTGGCCTTCATATAAAGAAAAATTACCATTTCCAATAGCCATTTTACCTTAGATTTTTCAACCTATTTGATTTTAAACAGTCTAAAAACTTTAAAACAATTTGAGCCTTAAATCAAGAAAGTTAAACGTATGCTCAGGTTAATTTCTGTTTAAAAATAAGGAAGGTAGAATAAGCAATGATATTAAATAAGTTGGTATCGATTTTATATCAAAGATTATTCACAAAGCTCTGATACCACTAGTAGGATCGTATGGCTACACAAGAGGGGGGTGAATTGTATATTTTTAATATTTTCTGAAATATAATTGAAACTTTAAAACTCAAAAACAAGTCGAGACATTATTTTCATAAAATCATTTTTATTCAAGGTTTCAATTACAATATACAATTCAATTCTCCTCAGAAATTGTAGATGCAATTATATTTCGATACCATGTATCATCTAAACAATTTCATAACTACAAATAGAGAAAACTAATTTGCGGAATTTAAAACTTTTCTCCCTGTTTAAGATCTTTCTTCTTCTTCTTTTTCTTCTTCAGCAATTCTTTAGTGACAAATATCTTGTCTTTTCATGCTTCACCGAATTTGCTTTCTTCTAATACTTCAAATCTTCAGTGACGAAAATCTTACCTTTTTATGCTTCATTGAACTTTCTTCCACTTGAGAGATTTTCCCGAAGAGGTGTTTTTGATCATTGAAAAAGATTTTTCTTTTGGTGTGCAGTGATGGTTTGATCCTTGAAAAGATTTTTCATTTTGTGTGCAAGGATAAATTGATCAACGAGAATTCTATGCCTTTTATACTGTATCTTCATTTCATGCATATCCTTCACGTTTAACCACTATCAGTTTTCCAGTTCTCTATGTCTTTTCTTTTTCCTTAATCGAAACACACACATTCTAACCTACGTTTATATTTCGAATTTTCTTTAATCATTAGTCCTGGATCTCTGAAAAATTTCTTGCAAAATAAACTTTCTCGTCCAAAAGTTTTTATTCAGTGTAATAAGAAGTCGTTACTTTAATGTTAACTAAATGAGTAATACAAGTATATATATAACTTAACGTTTCTAACTTAACGAGTTCCTCATGTTACATTTCACGTGACAAGTACTGTAGCTAACTCAACGAACTAAGTCCGTGGTGTTATGCTATCTCAACGAACCATCTTCGTTGTGTTATGATAACTCAACGAACCAATAATAAACAAATCTTTTTATAATAAGAATTTTACCACGTGCAAAAATAACAACTTAAGTTTATAACGCTAACCTAACACGTTGCCTTAGTGTTCAATATAGCAACTCAATGCGTTTAGTTATGTAAACTTAACGAGTTAAACATGTGCACCTCACGTGATACAATACAACATTCGTAACTTATAATTTCACCACGTGTATAACACTAACTTAACGAGTTCGTCTCTTCTTTTACTCACTAACTTAACGAGTTGTCACATGACCTATTTTAACCTTTAAGCCTCTAACTTAACGAGTTCTCATGTGACCTCTATACAAACAAAACTCTAACTTAACGAGTTGTCTAAACATGCACTGTTCATGATACAGAAGATATAACATTAAAACATATCATGCTTTTCAATAAAAACACACGTTAACTTAACGTTTAGCTAAATGAGAAATTAATGCAACGAAACGACTAGTTATTAACTTCAAATCCAATACAGACTATTTATATCAGTAAGCTTTTTCTGTATTAATTGATGATTTTAATTTCTTTTCACAAGCAATAGTAATTAAGCAAATATGATTATTTTCATTCAGCACACATCATCAAAACAGAAATACTCAACAGTTATAATACTTGAAAAATAAATTAAGCTTGATTTCATTGCCCCATTTTTGTTTTATTTTTAATTTTGTTTTTATAAATATACTTTATGCATTATCTCCCACAATATCATCTTTTTTCGTGACCACAATCCCTTGCTTAGGGGAAAAATAACTAGTTACTCATTGACAAGTGTGAACAGGTATTTTTTTTTTTTTAAATATAATATGAATTATTTGCAAAATGAGTTTTCAGTCAGCACATCCCAAACTAGTTGGTTTAAGTGACTAGGGTTTAAGATCCCCCAACAGACTTAATTACTCAAATAATTGTAGACAAAAAAGAAATAAAACAGTAGATTTAAATTAGAGGCAACTGCAAGACTTAATTTTTCTAACAGAATGTTAATAACTTTCCTTTAATAAAAAGTACATACTTTCTATGTATTTTCCTGTTAAAATCTATGTAATAGCATATACATAAGTAACAAAAATATAGTTGGCACTCACATTGAATCAATTTAACTTTCCTTAAGTAATATTTTCTGAATTTTTCTTAAATAAATTGACTTCAATAAAAATCAGAATTTCATAAATTCTTAACTACCAAAAAACTGTAATTCGAAAATAGATATTTTGTTTTGTTTTGTTTTTTTTTTAATAAAGACATTAAATTCTAAAACTACCTTTATAATAAACAAAAAAGCAATGAACAGGACCATTTAAATATCAGATAACCTACAGATACCAAGTTCTAATCGTAATTTTGAGAAAGTATTTTCATCTAAGGGTTTTGTAAATAGATCTGCTAATTATTTTGTGGTAGGAACAAAATTTAATACTATTTTTCCTTTTATAACATTATCCCTTAGAAAATGATGTCGAACTTCTATATGTTTTGCTTGTGAATGTAAGACAGGATTTTTAGATAAACTTATTACAGAACTACTATCACAGAAAATCTTAGTTGGTTCATAGTCTAAATTAAAATCTTTTAAAGTTTGTCTGATCCACAGGATTTGAACATAGCAAAGTGCTGCAGCTATATATTCAGCTTCAGTTGTAGATAATGCTACACAATTTTGCTTTTTGCTAAACCATGACACTAAAGAATTTCCTAATAATTGACAAGTGTCATTGGTGCTTTTTCTTTTAGACTTACATCCTGCAAAATCAGCATCACTATAACCTACTAAGTTTAAAGAACTGTGTTTAAAGTAAAACAATCCAAAATTGATGGTTCCTAATAGATATTTAAAAATTTGTTTAACAGCAAGTAGGTGTGATTCCTTAGGATTAGATTGATATCTAGCACAAGTACACACACTAAACATAATATCTGGTCGGCTAGCTGTTAAATAAAGTAATGAACCAATCATACTTCTATATTGTTTTACATCTACAGTTTTTCCAGAGTCATCTTTATCCAACTTGGTGATAGTACTCATTGGTGTATTGTTTGTTTTATTGTTGTCTAAACCAAACCTCTTTAATAAATCTTGAGTATATTTTTCTTGTGAAATAAAAGTACCCTAATCTAATTGCTTAATTTGTAAGCCTAGAAAAAATAATAGTTCACCCATCATACTCATTTCAAATTGATTAGTCATGTCTTTTGAAAAGGACTCAACTAATTTATCATTTGTTGCTCCAAATATGATGTCATCTACATAGATTTGAACTACCAATATATCTTTTTCGATCTTCTTGATAAAAAGAGTGTGATCTACATTTCCCATAGAATACCCTTTTTCCATAAGGAATTTAGATAATCTCTCATACCAAGATCTAGGAGCTTGTTTAAGGCTATATAGTGCCTTCTTAAGCTTATAAACATACTCAGGATGTTTTGAATCTTCAAAACCTAGAGGTTGTTTTACATACACTTCTTCTTTTATATATCCATTTAAAAAAGCAGTCTTAACATCTATTTGATATAATTTGAAATCCATATAATAATCATAAGCTAACAAAATTCATATTGATTGTAGTCTAGCAATAGGAGCAAATGTTTCATCATAGTCAATTCCTTCCTCTTGCTTGTAACCTTGAGCAACTAATCTGGCTTTATTTTTAACTATATGTCCATCTTGATCTACTTTCTTTCTAAATACCCACCTTGTTCCAATTATGGACTGATTTTCAGGTGGTGGAACTAGATCTCATACTTCATTTCTTATAAATTGATTTAGCTCATCCTGCATAGCTAAATACCAAAATTCATCTTCTAAGGCATCTTCAATTTTCTTAGGTTCTAGTAAAGAAACAAATGAATAAGCACCACAAATGTTGACTACTGATGACCTAGTCCTAACACCTTGATTAGGATCGCCTATTATCTAATCGATAGGATGAGATGAAGCATAACGCCAATTTCTATGTTGTTCCATATTTTCTATAGGTATGACATTATTTTCTTCCAAATTTTCATCATTTAAGTTTATATTTCTTATTCCATCAGATAATCTCTCAATTTCTCTGTTATCATCATTTGATACCATTTCTGGGAGAATTTCTGAATCAATGTTTTTAGCATGTCTAACATCCAAATGAGAATTTTCATGAAATTTTACATGTAGGGTTTCCTCAATGGTTATTGTTGATTTATTATAAACTCTATATGCTTTACTTCTAATGGAATAACCAACAAAAATACCTTCATCTGATTTGGCTTTAAATTTGTCTCTTTGTTCCTTAGTGTTTAAAATAAAACACTTATAGCCAAAGGGTTTTAAATAACTTATTTTGGGAACCTTGTTATACCATATCTCATAAGGAGTTTTATCTAAAATTGGTCTTAGATGTACTCTATTTATAACATAGCATGCTGTATGAACTGCTTCTGCCCAAAGAAATAGGGGTAACTTATTCTCATTTAACATGGTTCTGGACATTTCCTGAAGTGATCTGTTTTTATGTTCTGCTATCCTATTTTGTGAAGGAGCTCTTGGAAATGAGTACATATGATCTATGCCTAATTCTTCACAAAAGGTGTCCATTTGATCATTATCAAATTCTGTATCATAATCACTCCTAAATTTTTGAATTCTAACATTTTGCTCATTTTGAACTTTATTACAGAATATCTTAAATATTTCAAAAACTTCAATTTTATTAGCTAGAAAATAGACCCAAGTAAATCTTGAATAGTCATCAACTAGTACAAAAGCATAATGTTTACCTCCTAGACTGGTTGTCCTAGTAGGTCCAAATAAATCCATATGCACTAGTTCTAATACTCTTTTGCTTGTTATTTTATTTAAACTTTTAAAGGATGTTTTATGTAATTTACCTAGTTGACATGCATCACACATAAACTCTTTCAAGTACTTAATACTAGGTAAACCTCTAACTAGATTCTTTTTAGACAGCTTTTGTAATAATTTTAAGTTTGAGTGTCCTAGCCTTCTATGCCATAAAATAACTTCATCTATTTTTGCAATTAAGCAAGCATTGTCTTTAATAATATCAGAAGGCAAATTCAGAATACAAATGAATCCTTTCTTGTATGTAATGAATAAAATTTCGTTTGTATACATGTCCATAATTTTACAGGAATCTTTTTCAAAAATTACTTTGTAGAGCTTCATTAAAACAGGAACACTCAATAAATTAAAACCTAAGTTTTCCACTAATAAGACATCATTTATAAAGTATTCCTCAATTACCTGAACCTTGCCAGACCCAAGGATATTTGTTTTGCTTTTATTTCCAAAGGTAACTTGTCTGTTCTTGGTCTTTGTTATTTCTGTAAGTAATCGTATATCTCTAGTCAAGTGGCTAGATGCTCTACTATCCATTATCCATTTTGATTTGTGTACCTCACTGGATTTTACCATAAAGCATACATTTGCCAGATTTTCTTCTGAATTTGATGTTGATGAGGATTCATTGTCTAATGTTGAATCCTTTGTTTCTTCACTTTGTGAAGCTGAAGAGTCATCCCATGTCACTTTAAGCGCCCTTCTCTTTCTGAATTTCTTATTCCTAAAATTCCTCCTCGAATTCTTCTTATCTTGGTTGAGAGGACAATCAGTTTGAAAGTGACCAGGCCTATTGCACTTGTAGCATATACTTTTGTCTTTCATGAATGACTTCTTCTCCATATCTCCAAATGTCTTTGCTGACCTGAAGTTCCTATGTTTCTTCAACAGATTTCTAAATTTTCTGGTCAACAAGTGTAAATCATCGTTAGAATCACTAATGACTTTTGAAACTTTATCATCCTCAAAAGCTAGATCCCTTCTAGGATTTTTCCCTTTTGGATCTAAATGTTGTACTTCATAGGCTATCAGATTTCCTATGAGATCTTCGAGAGTATATGTATTTAAATCTTTGGACTCTTCAATAGATGTTGTCTTTTGAGCCCAAATTTTAGTTAAAGATCTAAGGATCTTTCTTACCAAGTCTTTTTCCTCGAATTTCTTGCCTAAAGATTTTAATGAATTTACAATCTCAAGAAAATGGGAAAACATGTGAGAGATACATTCATTTTCGTGCATTTTAAAAAGCTCATATTTATGTACTAACATATTAATCTTAAATTTCTTGACCTAGTTAGTACCTTCATTGGCAACTTCTAATGCATGCCATATCTCATATGCAGTTTGATGTGCAGAAACTTTATTAAATTGATCATGAGATAAAGCACAAAATAAGATGTTTAAACCTTTAGCATTCAGTGTCATTCACTCCTTTTCATCAAAAGTCCAAGTATCATATGGAGTCGTAACTAACACTATAGGATTGCTAATTATATGCCATAATTTGAAATCGATTGACTGAAAGAATACTTTCATCCTATATTTCTAGTAGCCATAATTGCTACCTTCAAACATAGGAGGACGATTAGTGGTCTATCCTTCAGTCATAATTAAGATTTAAGTATTATCCATTTTAAATAGATAATCCTAAGAAAATGATAGGAAAAATTGATTCCTAAATAAAGAAATAAAGGCTCTTAATTATGATAATAATGCTCTGATACTAGTTGCAGGATCGTCTGTATCACAAGAGGGAGGGTGAATTGTGTCTTTAGTAATTAAATACTAGCGGATAAAATAAGAGCACAAAACACTCGTAAATGAAATTCTATTCTTTATTTAAAAACAGAATTTACAATATCTTTTCAACTCAATTCCCTTATTGAAGGTTTTGATACAGTAATGTTCGATATACAATTCAAATAGAAAAACAAAGCTCTTATTCAAAACTAATTTTGAATTGTATAAAACCTGATCTTTATGCACACAGCTTCTTTCTTTCTCTTTGCTCAACTTCTGTATCTCTTCTTCTCCAATTGTCAAATTTCCAGACTTCTTACATTTGTAGCTCCTTTTCTAAAATTGCTTGGAATTTCGAACTTCTTCTAATGTTGGAGAACTTTTCAGAATATGAATATCCAAACTTAACTTTTTAGTTAGGGATCTGAATTGAATATTCAGACTTGGTTTTTGAGATTGGGATCCCCTATTGTAATGTAGCTTGTACTCTCTATTTGTAGTCGAACTTTGTTGTCTTTCACGTTCAACATGTTCATCCACTTAATCCATAATCCACGTACTAATTTTCTCTTTAATCCAAATTACTTTCTATTTGAATTTCCACTTTCTCCACTAACATTTTGAATTTCCACGATCTCCACTTCATAGATTCATCGAAACTTTTATCTTCCTGGAGTCTTGTAGAATATCTTCTAAGTCTTCGATTTAGTTGAACACTTATCCTTTAAGTCCTGTAAAAACTCGAACACTTATCCTTTAACTCTTTGAGTTTTTGCACCTACAAAACATGTGACTAAACAAAGAAACTTATCTAGTCATTAGTCCTTTTATAAAACTCAAATAGTTATCTATTCATGCATATAAAAACTCGAATAGTTATTTAACTATTCAATTTTTCATTACCGAATGCACATGTAAAACACGTGACAACTTAAAACATTAAAAACACACATGAAGATAACTTAACTATACGAGTTTTTAACATAAAGTATTCGACAAAAATGTGATGTTAACTATCCGAAAGTTTAACTATCTGAAACGTTAACTATCCGAAAGTTTAACTATTGCAAATCTAACTCTTCGGAAATGTTTAATTTATTTGACATAAAAATGAAACTTTCCGATAATCTGTTAACTATTATACTTAGAGAAATATACTTAGAGAATATTATGTAGACTTATTTAAAAATGTTAATAAAGCATATATCATCAAAATTAAATACCTAACAAAAGGGTATTGTTTAGAATGAAAAAGTGCATAATATTAACGGTTAAATAATGTTTAATTGCATAATATTTAGCTTATCATATGAGAATTAAGCCATTATGTTATAATTGCATTGTTATATGCTTTAATGAAAGAATCTGCATAATTTCAGGGAATTAATGTTAATCTAGTACATTTCTAAACTGTCGGTAAGTTGCTGGTTTTTAATTCTTTAGTATCCGAATTTTCTATTATTTCGGAGAGTTATATTGCATGTACCAGACAGCTATGTTTTAAACGCTAAAAGAATATTTAAGTGAACAGTATCAACTCATTGAGTTAGTGTTCTTTTTGTTAAAAGATCACATGCCAACTTGTTGAGTTACAGGTTTAAAGGTATAAAAAGATCACGTGAGAACTCGTTGAGTTAGTGAGTGAAAACTGTAAGTTATATATTTGAACTCATTAAGTAAGAATGATGCACATGTTGAATTTAAAATACTTTATTATGTCACGTGAGATGCACATGTTTAACTTGTTAAGTTAGCATAACTGAACGTGTTGAGTTACATGAATACACACTAAGGTAATGCATTATGTTAACAGCTTATTTCTTTATTGCACGTGTTTTATAGTTAAATCAACAAAGTAAGTCCATTGAGTTATCTGTAACTCCACGGACTATTTATTTTCTAATATGCCATTGTAGTGGTTACAGAAACAAGACATTCGAAGGAAAGCCATGATTGCACGTATCACGTAGGAATTCACTCGTGGAAGGGAGAAGAAATCACCATCGTTGATCTAAATGAAGGAAATCCAACCGATCATTTAGAGCAGAAGCAGTTACTACTGAAGAAATATAAAAGAAGAGGAGAAAAAATGAAGAAGTGTAGTTGGCGGTGTGTGGCAATGTGTGTAAAGGTGGAGGACCGCGCTAACTGCAAGCAGCGTCGGAAGTTCACTAAATCATCCACACCATCACCAACAATTCACCAACATCACCAACCATCGGAGGTCTGTGAGGATACTTTCCTGATGTTGGGTCGATCCCGAGCCAAACATGATGCCTAATAACCACTGTGAGGAGTGATCGCGTTGCGGGAAGGGAAGCCATTTTCACCAAGCACCGACTCATATCTCAAGAGATCGTAAAGCTTCTAGCCTTGGTTTTGGGTTGATGCTAGTATGTTGAAGAGGAGATCATCTTGCAATTCTGGACTCGCGATTCTATAGGGAGAGGAGGCAGAATTGTAAGTGATTATGTTTTCAGTGGTGTAATCGCGTAGCATGTAGTGACAGAAGTATTTACTATCGATAGAGATTTTTACATTTCACCGTTCACCCATTTTCATGGATATATCAAAACAAAAATATCAAAAACAACTTATCTATGTTTATATTTAGTATTTAAGTGTTGTATTGTTTGTTTTGTATCGTGATTAAAGTTATCATTGTTAGTATTGTGAATGTTTTGTTTGTTTGATTTAGAAAATAGAAAATAGTATTACAGTTTACTGAAATCGATTTGTTCTAGATACTTAAAGATTTTAATGGTTATTGTTTGAAATATTTGAATGTTAGTGTAGCTTAATGATAAATCTAATATTCACCAGCATTAAAGAGCTTAATTGATGTTATTTACAATCTATGGAACCGCCCAATGGTTGTCTGAATTCCACTGTAAATAGTAGTATTAAATTGAAAAGATAGACTCGTGGAGTTAACTTAAGTCCACGAGATTAGTTTGTTGTGTTAACTGTAACTCAATGGAGGGATTACTAAACACATTAAGTATATTATAAAAATAATGAAACAGTACACAATTCTTACTCCATTTCTCTATAGGATCAACTTGTACTTGCACACAAATATAATATACATTGTGCACTTGCAATTAAAATACATATTGGAATTAATATCTAATTTGTGTGAAAGGTTGTTTATTTACTTCTAAAAAGAAATTACTAATATAAGCATAAAGACAAATTAACCAAGTTAAAAATAGAAGTTAACAAATACAAGTTATTTGGTGTTGTTGCCTGGGAACCAATACAAGTTCTCTGGTATCGCCTAAAGCAACCCGAACAAGTTTTCTAGCGCCGTTGCTGGGGAAATTGAAAAGCTAAGCAACTGTAAGTGCTGTTTTGTTTTAATAGCAAAAGTGTTGTGTGTTTTCTTCTATGGAGAATATGGTATATGCTTATGCTCAAAGATTTCTGAAACCTGTAGTTAGCATATGTGAATTCAACAATTTGGAAGATCACGACATTTTTGATTGTTTGAAATTGAAATGATTGTAGATGGTTAGATCACATGAACAGCAAATGAATTATTTTCACTATAATAGATCTGAGTATGAGAATCCTATGGTTTACCCAACTAATGGTCAGCTTAGAATGTGTAATATGTTGAGAGACAAGGAAGTTTGGGATAGGTATGATAGACTAGAGCGTAGCATAGAGCAAAACATGGACAAAATGGAATAATTTATGTGTCAGCAACAAGAAGTCAACTAATTAAACTATAAGGAAGCATATTTAGAACCCAAAATTGATATCATTTACGAAATTGAAAAAACCATAATGAAAATTGATCAAAAATTGAATGCAATAAGATTAGATGATCTGGAAAGAAAACTAAAAGCATTGGACGAATGTACAATGAAATTACAAGTTATGGAACAGGACAACTCAAATGAAAATTCTAATGTTATAGATTTACATAATTTGCAAGACATACAAACAAAAGAAAATACCAATGCAAGAGAATTTAAAGAGTGTAAATTAAGACTAAAAATAGTTGCAGATCATAATCATGAAAGTGATATACAAGAACATCAAGAAAGTAATGAAAATCTGGAAGATGTATGTATAACATTAAGATCTAGAATTGATATACCATTAAGAATTCGAAACGAAAATAATATGAAGGTAGATAAGAACAAAAACCAAAATGATAATGAAAATGTAATATCTAAAAATATAGAAATCAATGAAGAAAAATCCAAATCTACAAATGAGACTAAAAATGATCAAACAAATCAAATGAAAGAAAATGAATCTTTTAAATCACAATTATTAGCACCCTATTGTAAGGAGTAAAATTGTGCATTTTTATGTAATATTATTTGTGCTTCTTATGACTTAAATGTTAAATAATGCATGATTATAATTGAAATATCATGACATACGCATTTACATGAGTATGCATGATTATGGGAATTAATGACTTAAATTTGCACAACTTAGCCCTTTTGTTGATTATTGACTTAATGATCATGGGAATGAATAGTGATTATTTACTTAGATGTCTTAGATTTTTTCTTCTTATTATATTTTAATTTGTTTGCTTAAGTTTTAAAGGTTATCTAAAGGAAATAAGATGGATGAATCTCAACCGTTGGATCTACCAAGGAAGAGATCAACTACCAAGTCTATTTAAAGGGAAGGACAACCCAAAACTAGGTTTTGTCTTCTTCTCTCCAAGCAAAAACGTGGCTCCTTCTACTCCTTGGATTACCGGTGGCCAAAGCTCCTTGGAAGCAAGTCACTTCCTCTCCGGTGTTGCTGATTTCGGTGGGGCGTGGAGAGAGCAAGTTGGACCCAAGGGAGGCGTGTTCGTGGAAGCTCCAAGGAAGGACATGGATGCATAGAAGGTGATTTTGTTGGGTGCAACTCCCCTTCTTCTTCGATGTACAACTTTCTTGCATGGAGGACAATAGGAACCTCTTGTGGAGAGGCCTCTTCATCCGGTTTGGAGGTGATATGTGTGGAGAAAGCAAGGAAGGAGCCAACTAGGGCATGGTTGGTGGACGTCCATGAGAAGGAAGCTTGTTGCCTTCATCCTTTGGTGAAATCTTGAAGCCCCTTAGTATTTCAAGAGGAAAACGTGGTGTGACAGGCCATGTTGGAGTCTTGAGGACATGAGGGAGGCCAACTTCCGAAGATTACTTCAAGGTATTGGAGATTTAAAGGTATAACTTGGAGTGGGTTGACCAAAAACTAACATTATGTTTGCATATGTTGTCTTATCATTGTGTTTGATGTTGTTTTTGTATTGCATATGTCTTTGCATGTTTAGGTTTATTTTTAGTAGTATAATCTTCAATTTTATGTTGTAAAACTCTTAGTTCGTTTAATAAAACTTGCCTCTGAAAATGAATGATTTTCGTGTAGATATGTGAATACATGTAGTCAAGGTGTTTGTTTACGGTAAAGACAGAACTTTCCTTGTGTTGTTTTCTTTGTAAATCAAGTTTTTCTCAATGTTTTTCATTGATTCTTAATCCATTTTTGTAGAAAAATAAAAGAAGATTCTTTCTGTATACTTTGTTTAATTTTTCGAGCACGTTTGATTTAATTTCTCCATTTTATATGAAGAGTGTATTCTCAGTCCAAAATCACATTTTCGATCAGTAGTTTTTCAAAAATGTCTAATGTGATTTCTCCCTCTATGCAGTATATTTTTAAGATCTGTAAATTGGGTTTATTAGATTGATAAGTCTACTTTCATTCAGCGGTGATTTCATAGATTTTAATAAGAATTGATAAAGTTCTCGAGTTTTTACTGTGAGTGCGTGTTTTGCATTATTTCAAGATCGTTTTACACACCTCACTAGGGCTTAATGTTATTTTTTATTGAGGATGATTTATATTGTAAAATCACTATGCCCTTTTAGATAACTTTAAACCCTTTCCATTTCATATTTTTACATGATTTTTCAATGCCTATTTTGGGAGAAATCGTTATTATAAATAGAGATATTTTCTGTGATTTCGGAGAACAAGTTAGGAAGGGAGCAGATTTTTGTAGTTCCGGATTCTAGCCAAATAGAATCCTGCCCTACATTACTCCTTTCATAAAAGACATTTTTCGTAGATTTTTTTAGTGTTTCTTGTTTCTATTTTGTAAGAAATTTCATATAGATTACAGTCATGTAAATTTTATATTTTTTAGAATGTATTTCGTTGGTTTTTGATTTTTTCTTTTAGAGGTCGCAATAGTTTTGAATTCTTGTTAGACTACCAGTTTCAATGCTCGACTCCTAAGTGTTGCCTACACTGCAAACTTTATGGAAAGTTGTTCTGTCAATTTTCCATATTAGTAGTACGAGTCTTTGTTCAAATCCCTTTAATTTTGTAGGATTTCATGGAGTTTTGATTGAGTTATGATTTTTGCACTAAAGGTGCGTTTTTGGAAAGTTTACATAACGGTTCTGCGCCTTATCAGTAAATCCAATACTTTTAGATTTTGGTAATAGTTTACTCTATGAAATTACTTCCATTTCGAAGATAACTCAAGGATATTTCCAACCAATATTTTCTCTGGATTTTTCAATGTCTAGGTTGGACGTAAGGAGAGCTAGAAGTTGGGCTTAATTTCTATAATTTCAAAGACGAAACTCATTAATTTTCTTGAGTTTCCTAAGGTTTAACCTTGGGAGCTTATTGGATTTATGACGATACTTGAACTCTTTATCGTATTTATGTAATTATTACCTATTAATATGTAATTAAAGTTTTTATCATGGTTTTAGTGATGTGAATATTTTGCTAAGCATTTATTTCCTTGAATTCGTTTAAGACAAGCTTCTTGTGGATCAACCTGCTCTTGCATTTGCTTAATACAATAGGTACCTATTAAGGTGGTTTAGTCTATTATAATAGGTACCTATTATGGTGGAGGTACCTTTTCTCGTGCTTGCGGTTTATAAATGTAAAATTTGGGATTTTCATGTTTTAATTCTAAATACAAAAAATTTCCTTACACCTATCTTGAAAGATTACAACAAAAATTTCCTGAAAAATAAGAAAAAATTAGAGAAATTTTTGAAGAAGTACAAGTTAACATTCCTTTGTTAGATTTATTGTAGAAAATGCCACCTTGTGCTAAATTTCTTAAGGATTGGTGTACTAAGAAAAGAGAGTGAACAATTTTAAGGAAAGTCTTTTTAGCTAAGTAAAGTAGTTCCCCATTTCTACCACAAATTCCTAAAAAGTTATTTGATCCTAGAATCCCTGTTATATCATGTACCATAAGAAATACCATTCTAGAAAGAACCTTAATAGACTTAGGTGTAGGTATAAATGTTATGCCAAGTGATATATTTGCATTCTTAGGATTAGAAGGCTTAATCCCTACTAGGATTGTTATTCAATTAGCTAATAGAAGTATAATATACCCTAGAGGAAAAATAGATGATGTCTTAATTAAAATAAAAAACTTCATATATCCTATTGATATTGTAATTTTGGATTCCCAACAAATTAAGCATAAAAATAGTGATACATCTTTAATTTTGGGAAGACCATTTTTAGCAACATCAAGGGCTATTATTAATTATAAAATTGGAGCAATGAAGTTAGCATATGGTAATGAGGATACTCAACTAAATATTTTCAAACCAGAAATGTTTAAGGAGTTAGAAATGTCCTTACATACCATAGATTTTTAGAGGATGAAGGAGATATGCTAGATGATGTGATTCAAGAAGAGTTAAATAGGCAACTCAATTCTGAAACTTTAGAGGAAAGTGAAAGCATAATTATAGAAGGAGATCAGGAAGAAAATAATTTAGAAAATGATGATGTTCAATTAGGAGCTCTAGCTTCTGATAGGCAACAATTAGAATTAAAACCTTTACCTCCTGAATTAACCTATATATTTCTGAAAGAAAAACAAACATGTCCAATCATTATTGCTTTAGATTTAAAAGAGGATCAAATTGCTAAATTAAAAGATGTAGTTAAAACTTATAAAGAAGCAATAGGATGGACTATGACTGATATAAAAGGGTTAAGTGCAACTTTATGCTGTCACCACATATATTTAGAAGAGAATGCTAAACCTATTAGAATTCCTGAGAGAAGATTAAATCCAAACCTTAAAGAAGTAGTTAGGAAGGAAATAGTTAAATGGTTAGGAAATAGTTAAATGGTTAGATAATGACATAATTTATTCGATTTCTGATAACTCATGGGTTAGCCCAATTCATGTAGCTCCCAAGAAATCAGGATTAACAATTATTAGGAATGAAAGTCAAGACTTGATACCTACTAGAATTCAATCAGGCTGGAGAGTGTATATAGATTATAAAAAGCTGAATGTAGTGACTAGAAAAGATCATTTTCCCTTACCTTTCATAGATCAAATGCTAGAAAAATTAGCAGGGCAAGAATATTTTTATTTCCTATATGGGTATTCAGGATATAACTAAGTCCCAGTAACATTAGAGGATCAAGAGAAAACAACTTTCACCTGTTCTAATGGAACTTATGCTTTTAAGAGAATGCCATTTGGACTATGCAATGCACCAACCACCTTTCAAAGGTGTATGTAAGGCATATTCACTGGAATGACTGAAGATTTTTTAGAAATATTTATGGATGATTTTACTATTTATGGAACTTCATATGAAGTGTGTTTAAACAATTTAGACCAAGTATTAAAACGCTGTGTGGAAAAAAGTCTGTTTCTGAATTGGGAAAAATGTCACTTCATGGTTAAACAAGGAATAGTCTTAGGACATGTTGTTTCAAAGAAAGGGTTGGAAGTAGATAAAGCTAAAATAGAAGTAATTTCTAATCTACCAAAACCTAAATCTGTAAAAGATATTAGATCATTTCTAGGACATACTAGATTTTATAGAAGATTTATTAAAGATTTTAGCAAAATAGCTAGGCTTTTAACCAATCTATTAAAAGATGTCTCATTCAATTTTGATAAAAATTGCAAAGAAGCATTTTTCAAGCTTAAAACTAGCTTAATTTCAACTCCTATAATTCAAGCACCTGATTGAAGCCATCCATTTGAATTAATGTGCGATGCATTTAATTTTGCTGTAGGAGTAGTGTTGGGATAAAAGATAGAAAAATCACCTAGAGTGATTCATTATGCAAGCAAAACCTTAAATGATGCTCAAGTTAATTATACAACTACTGAAAAAGAATTGTTAGCTATTGTGCTTGCCTTAGAAAAGTTTAGATCATATCTGATTGGAGCTAATAGCAAAAGTATACATGGATCATTCAACTTTAAAACACCTAATAGCAAAGAAAGAGACAAAACCTAGATTGATCCGATGGATATTATTATTACAAGAATTTGATCTAAAAATTAAAGATAAAAAAGGTTGTGAGAATGTAGTAGCAGATCATTTATCAAGACTACAAATAGAAAAATCAAATATTGAAATTAAAGATAATTTTCTTGATGAACAAGTAATGATTATGAACACAATGCCTTGGTATGTAGATGTTTAGATTTTTTAGAAGTTTTAAACTTTTTAAACCACAAGTGCATGGTGTCTAATGAAGTACGTTGGCATGTACGGGTTAAACCACAGGGAAATGGGGATAATCTAGTATTCTAATTACAAGAATATGGCAAGCAAATACTTTCCAAATATAGATTAGACTACAAAAAAGGTAAGTCCACGGATTTTTAATTTATCGACCAATCAACAGATTAGACTGAAAATTTAATCTCAATCATATCTGTTAATGTGGACTTTAGATAAAAAATTTTACACTTAAAAACGCACGAATGTTATGACTGAAAATTCGGACATTGAACATGATGCATAAAATCGGAAACTTCTACATGTTAACAATAGTATCTTAAAAACCTTATAAATTCCGAATTACTCAACAAAAAATTCCAAAATCAAATGCGTTGCAAAATAGACAGGATGTAGATATTAATGAAATATTTATTATAATTTTTATATGATCTGAGTTGTGAGAAAAACTCATTACAATCACGACAAAAGAGTCTCAGACCGAATTATGCACTCGATACAGTTATAGCTTCAATATGGCATCAACTCTTCTTAGATTTCTATGAAATTTTATAGTATCACAGAAGACTTATAATAACACTATTGTAAATTTTTTCAGAATTTTCAGTTGAACAGAAATGCTCCAGAACGAATATCAATTCTCGGATTAAACACAGAACAGAAAAACGCAGATCTGCAAACAAGCTTGCGAGATCTTCATCATATACGAATTTTTTCACACATAACACAATAAGATTTCTTCATAGGAGCATCCGTAAACATCAATACATGATAATAGAACATCAATCACGTCTGTTTTTATGATTTTAGCAAAGAAATAACAAGGTTTTTCGGATACAAATGCATAAACACAAAAAAATACGAATCTGTCTACTATGAACTATTTGATACAATAAAACTTGAAGAAACTTACATCTAAATACATAAATCTATTGTAAACTTAAAGATAAACATAGATCTGAAGTGTAGGAAGACGTGGAGTGAAGAAATGATGGAGGAAAAATGCTCACAACAGCAAGGATGTGTGGCTGCCTTTGCTTGTATGTGAGGGATGAAGGATTGTTGGTGGAGATGACTTGTGGAATGAGCTTTGAAGAGGAATCTGAATTGAAAGTGTGGAGAAATGGCTGCTGGTATTATTCCCTCCTTCAAGATCACGAGCTCCCCTTTGGAAGTGTGGAGGACGGCTGCTGGAATGAGGTGGAGGTCCAAAAGAGCAAGAGAGAAGACCTAGACGTGCATCACTCTCTTTTATATAGAGAGTTTCCAAGTTTGGAGATCCACCTTTGATTCAATGATTGGGATTAAATCCCACTTGATTTTTTTTCTCTAATCTTCAATTTCCATGATCTTTTGTTGAATTATAAACTTTTCATAACAATAAATACATCAAAGTATCAAGTCATCCATAAAATTCATAAATGATGCATGTTTGAAATAATTTCCTACTTTTAACTGTATAAAATGGGGATTGATTCTTATTGGTTAAATAATGAAATAAATGCATAATATGACTTTAATAAATCTCATGTAAATCTATTTAACCAATAAGATCCTATAAAAATATGCAACATTTTAATCCAAACAATAGACATAGTTAATTACTTAGTTACTAGTTAATCTACTTAGTAGAAAGTGCAAACAAACAAATTAAGTTAATCTTAGAAAAAGTAGTAAATCTTACTAGAACAGATTGAGCTAATAGATTGATAGATGCACTTTGGGCTTACAGAACTGCTTATAAGACAAGCTTAGGTATATCACCCTTTAGGCTAGTATATAGAAAAAGTTGTCATTTACCAACTAAAATTGAACATAAAGCTTATTGGGAATTAAAAACTCTCAACACTAATTTAAATCAAGTTGCTGAAAATAGGAAAATACAATTGATTGAATTAGAAGAATTTAGGAGTGAAGCTCATTCTATAAGAGAAAAAGAGAAAATGAAGTTCTAGCATGATAGGAAAATTATTCCAAAAACCTTTGAAGTAAGACAAGAAATATATCTTTACATGACTAGACTCCATAACCATCCAGGAAAATTAAGATCTAGATGGGCAGGACCTTACATAGTTCGAAATATTTATCCCTATGGAGTTATTGAAATTGAAAATCCTAAGAATCAGAATATATTTAAAGTAAATGGACAAAGACTTAGGCCTATTTTGAAAATACCAAAAAGTTCCTTTGAAATTATAGGAGAAGTAAAAGTAGAGGATTACTCGAGCTTCACTTAGTAAGAAATTTTCTGAGTATATAAAAAAAAAAAACCTTATTTAAATATAATCACTGTTAAATCGAAAGGAATTATCGGTTTTACCAAAATATAATCACGGTTACATCCATCTTTCTAACTCTCCGAAAGCCTTCTACTTTCAGATACTTAATCTTCTAATTGTCCGATAGTGTTGCTACTGCTTTATACTTCCTTTCAGATACTTAGACTGTTAACTCATCGAAAATATTTCTCTTCCGGATAGTTAAGCCTGGTAACCTTCCGAAATCCTTTTTATCACTTGCAGCACACTTTGAACTATCTATATCAACTTTTGCTCTCTTACTAACTGTTAAGCCTGAGAAATACAATTTAATTCCTCACATTGATTTTTGCATTATCAAAATCTAGAGGTCCTTTCAATCGCCCCCTTTTTGATAATGGCAAAAACCTTACAATATATTACATGTATTTCTCTCCCTATATATCTATATAGAGAATCGCACAAAGAATACAGAATATTGAAATTGAGAAACACCCCTTATTTTTTGAGATTACTCCCCCTACTTTACTACAGCTAGCTACCAAAATATGGTCTTTCTCCCCATTTTTTGCCAATTGTCAAAAGAAGTGAGAAGTAAGATATTGACTTGGTGGAGCAATTATAGCTGGTTATCCTCAAAAAAAATGGCTAAGTTGCTGCAAAACAGAGATGTTAGTAGAACAATCTCCTAGTTGTGAGCTTAGAGAGTAGAGAGATATGAAATTATAAATCATATAAAGAACAAATCCCTAAATTTCATCTAATATGATTAAATGCAGATTCAGATAATGGTTTGGTGAAAATATCTGCAAGTTGTTCTTTGGTAGAGACATTCTAAAGAAATATGACCTTTTTCAACATCGTCTCTTAGAAAGTGATGCCTAATCTCGATATGTTTTGCTCTAAAGTGTAGAACTATATTTTTGGAGAGATTGATGGCACTAGTACTGTCATAGTAAATAATGGTATTCTGAAAATTAAGCTTATAATCTACCAAGGTTTGTTGCATTCATAAAATCTGTGCACAACATAGGCCTGCTGCCATGTATTCAGCTTTAGTGGTGGATAGAGCTATAGAGTTTTGTTTCCTGCTAAACCAAGAAACAAGTGAGTGACCAAGCAACTAACATTTCCCACTGGTGCCTTTTTGATCTGATTTGCATCCTACATAATCTGCATCACTCTATCTTACTAATATCAAATGATTTTGTGAAGAATAAAATAAACCAAAATCTTTGGTACCTTATAGATATTTAAATATACATTTAGCTACTTTTAAATGTGATGCTTTTGGAGAGGCTTGATATCTTGCATAAGCACAAACACTGAACATTATGTCTGGTCTACTAGCTGTTAAATACAGAAGTGATCCAATCATGTCTCTATATTTCTTTTGATTCACTGAATTGCTAGAGATGTCCTTATCAAGTTTTTCGTTTGAGTTTATGGGTGTATTTGTTGCTTTGGATTTATCCATACCAAATTTCAAGAGAATCTCTTTGCAAAATTTTTCTTGATTCAGGAAGATTCCATGCTGAAGTTGATGAATTTGTAATCCTAGAAAGAATTTTAATTCTCCCATAAGACTCATTTCAAATTCATTCTTCATTAAGATTTGAAAATCATGACATAGTTTCTCATGTGTAGCACCAAAAATGATATCATCCACGTAGATCTGAATAATCAACATATGAGAACTTTCTGATTTGATAAATAAAGTGTTGTCTACAGTTCCTATGTTAAACTGTTTTTCAAGAAGGAAACTCTTTAGTTTATCATACCATGCACGTGGTGCTTGCTTCAGACCATAAAGAGCTTTATTCAATTTTTATACATGGTTTGGTCTTTCTTCATCTTCAAAACATGGTGGTTGTTCTACATATACTTCTTCTTGCAAAATGCCATTAAGAAAGGAACTTTTAATATCCATCTGATAAAGCTTGATTTTCATACTATTTGCAAAGGCAAGCAATATTCTAATTGCTTCAAGTCTTGCAACAGGTGCAAAAGTTTCTTCATAATTGATTCCTTCTTGCTGGTTCTATCCCTAAGCAACAAGTCTAGCTTTATTTCTAATAATACTGCCATTATTATCAAGTTTATTCTTAAACACCTATCTAGTTCCAATAATTGATTTTTCGATGGGCCTTTCAATTAAATTCCAGACTTCATTTTTCTTGAATTGATTTAGTTCCTCTTGCATGGCCATAATCCAGTATTCATCATTGTAGGCTTCTTCAACTGTTGAAGGTTTAAGTTCAGACACAAAAGCACAATAATTACAAATATTTTGAATTTTGCTTCTTATTTGAACACCTTGATTTATATTCCCAATAATTTGTGTAATGGGATGTCTAGACTTTGTCTTCCATGCTTTTTCTATCGCAATAGGTGTAGACAGTGTTGAACTATCCTTTTTCTAAAGAATTTTCTAATTTACTGATTCACTTTCACTTTCACTGTCTATTTTTAGCTTCTTCAATTTTCCTACTATGTCTTCATCAAAAGATACATTCATTGACTCTTCTACTCTTCTTTCATGTTCAAAATAAACCTTATAAGCCTTACTTCTCGAAGAGTATCCAACAAGTAGAGCAAGATCAGACTTTGCATCAAATTTGTCCTTTTGATCCCTAGTATTAAGCACAAAGCATCTTGATCCAAAGACTTTGAAGTATCCAACATTTGGTGTTTTACCATACCATAATTCAAACGGTGTCTTATGCAAGATAGGCCTAAGATGAGTTCTGTTTATAGAGTAACATGCAGTATTTACAGCTTCAGCCCATAAAGACTTTGGTAGATCAGATGCATTAAAAATTGTTCTTGCCATTTCTTGTACTAATCTATTTTTCCTTTCTACAACTCCATTTTGTGCAGGAGTTCTTGAACATGAAAATTCATGTAGTATGCCAAAGGAATTGCATAATTCTTCAAATTCAGAATTTTCAAATTCACCTCCATGATCACTTCTGATCTTCACAGTCGATTCTTTTTCATTTTGAATTCTAATATAGAGATGTTTGAATTCATAGCAAGCTTCATTCTTGTGTGTTAAGAAAATAACCCAAGTGAATCTTGTATAATCATCAACTACCACTAAGGTATATTTTCTTCCTCCTAAACTGGCTATCTGTGTAGGACCAAACAAGTTCATATGCAGTAGATCTAATGGTTGACTTGTGGCAATGTCTTCAATACTCTTGTGTACTGATTTCTTTTGTTTTCCAATTGTACAGTCACTACAGAATTTATCTTTCTTGAATTTGAGTTTAGGCACACCTCTAACAAGATCATGTTTGGTCAATTTTCTTAGGAGTCTCATGTTCACATGATTTAATCTTTTATGCCATAACCATTCATCTTCATTAGAAGCAACTAAACATGCATCACTAGATATATTATCAAATGGAAATTCCAAAGCATAAATTGAATTATCTCTATATCCAGTAAATTTGATTTCATATGTATCTTGTTGTAATATAAAACAATTTTCTGTAGTAAAGAGTATACAGTAACCTTTGTCACATAATTGACCTACACTTAGCAGATTCTGTTTTAAACCATTTACATGTAAGGCATTCTCTATTTTTCCACTTTTAGATGCAATATTTCCTACGACAGTAATTCTACATTTTTCATTATTACCAAACTTAATAGATCCTAAGTTTATTGATTTAACAGATTCCAGAAATCTTTTCTTACTTGTCATATGCTTTGAGCATCCACTATCAATAATCCACTTGGACGTTTGTGCTTCCTTGTCCATGTAGTCCTACAAATCATGTTGAAATTAATACTTTTGGTACCCATATTTTCTTGGGTCCATCAGTGTTAGTCCTTTGTATATTGAACCTGTTGTCTTTTGGTAGCCATATAGAAGTAGATCTCCTCTTAATGACAAACACAGTTGTCCCATCTCTGTAAGATTTAATCTTTCCACCATAGTAAGAAATTTCCTGTGGTATAGCATACCCTAGGCCAAATTTATTTGTTCCTGTTCTTTGGGATCCTATGATTTTATTTAAACTATTTTCACCTTTGGTAAATTTATATATAGTGTTCTTCAAATCAGTAATTTCAGATAATAAATTTTATTTTCTTCTTTCAAATCAAAATTTTTACAACTATAACTATCCATTTTAGTTTTTAATTCCCTATTATCCACTAGGGCTTTTTCTAATTCGGCAAAGTCATCTTCTAGATAAGAATTTAAGCTCTTTAGTTCTTTCTTATAATTTTTACATTTTACATATAACTTATCTACTGTACAAAGAAGACTATCTACATCTAAATCATCATTTTCCTTTTCTGAGCAATCAGGAGATGTGGAACATACCTCTTGTGCAGTAAAGCACATGTTTGCAGATGCCTCTTCCTCTGAATCTGATGAACTATTAGATGAACTGTTGTCATCCCATGTGGCTTTCAAGGCCATTTTCTTCTTATTCTTTCTCTTCCATTTTTGTTTGTCCTCCTCTTGTAGAAAAGGACAGTAAAGTTGAATGTGTCCTAGTTTTTTGCACTTGTAGCATATAGGGACTTTTGATCTTAAGGAGCTGGCTTTGCCTCCTTGTATGGAAGTAGATTTCTGCTTCCATTCAACTATTAGGCTTCTAAGGATCTTCTGTACCTGTTCACGATTAGAAAAGTCCCTTCCAAGACCTCTCAGTTCATTTATAATTTTTGTAAATCTAGAAAACATTTCAGTAATACTTTCTTTATCAAGCATTTTGAATAATTCATATTTTCTTAACAAAATGCTGATCTTTGTATCTTTTGTTGAGTATTTTGTTTTGATGATGTGTGCTGAATGAAATTAATCATATTTGCTTAATTACCATTGCTTGTGAAAGGAAATTAAAATTATTAATTGATATAGAAAAAGCTTACTGATATAAATACTTGTCTATATTGGATCTGAAATTATACTAAGTTAATAACTAGTTGTTTCATTACATTAATTTCTTATTTAACTAAACATTAAGTTAACGTGTGTTTTTATTGAAAAGTATGATATGTTTTACAGTTATATTTTCAGTATCATGTATAGTGCACGTTTGGAAAACTCGTTAAGTTAGAGTATTAGTCGTATAGAGATCACGTGAGAACTCATTAAGTTAGAAGCTTAAAGGTTAAAATATGTCATGTGAGAACTCATTAAGTTAGTGAGTAAAAGTTTAGACAACTCGTTAAGTTAGTGTTATACACGTGGTGAAATTATAAGTTACAAATGTTATATTGTATCACGTGAGGAGCACATGTTTAACTCATTAAGTTAACATAACTAAACACATTTGTTGAGTATTTTTGTTTTGATGATGTGTGTTGAATGAAAATAATCATATTTGCTCAATTACTATTGCTTGTGAAAAGAAATTAAAATCATCAATTAATACAGAAAAAGCTTACTGATATAAATATTTGTCTGTATTGGATTTGAAGTTAATAACTAGTCATTTCGTTGCATTAATTTCTCATTTAGCTAAACGTTAAGTTAACGTGTTTTTATTGAAAAGTATGATATGTTTTAATGTTATATCTTCTGTATCATGAACAGTGCACGTTTAGACAACTCGTTAAGTTAGAGTTTTGTTTGTATAGAGGTCACGTGAGAACTCGTTAAGTTAGAGGCTTAAAGGTTAAAATAGGTCACGTGATAACTCATTAAGTTAGTGAGTAAAAGAAGAGACGAACTCGTTAAGTTAGTGTTATACACATGGTGAAAGTATAAGTTACGAATGTTGTATTGTATCACGTGAGGTGCACATGTTTAACTCGTTAAGTTAATATAACTAAACGCGTTGAGTTGCTATATTGAACACTAAGGCAACGCGTTAGGTTAGCGTTATAAACTTAAGTTGTTATTTTTGCACGTGGAAAAATTCTTATTATAAAAACATTTGTTTATTACTGGTTCGTTGAGTTATCATAACACAACGAAGATGGTTCGTTGAGATAGCATAACACCACGAACTTAGTTTGTTGAGTTAGCTACAGTACTTGTCACGTGAAATGGCACATGAGGAACTGGTTAAGTTAGAAACGTTAAGTTATATATATACTTGTGTTACTCATTTAGTTAACATTAAAGTAATGACTTCTTATTACATTGAATAAAAACTTTTGGACGAGAAAGTTTATTTTGTAGGAAATTTTTCAGAGATCCAAGACTGATGATTAAAGAAAATTCGAAATATAAACGTGGGTTAGAATGTGTGTGTTTCGATGAAGGAAAAAGAAAAGACGTGGAGAAGTGGAAAATTGGTAGTGGTTAAACGTGAAGGATATGTATGAAATGAAGATACAATATAAAAGGCATAGAATTCTCATTGATCAATTTATCCTTGCACACAAAACCAAAAATCTTTTCAAGGATCAAACCTTCCCTGCACACCAAAAGAAAAATCTTTTTCAGGGTTCAAAAACACCTCTTCGAGAAAATCTCTCAAGTGGAAGAAAGTTCAGTGAAGTATAAAAAGGTAAGATTTTCGTCACTGAAGATTTGAAGTATCAAAAGAAAGCAAATTCGGTGAAGCATGAAAAGACAAGATATTCGTCACTAAAGAATTGCTGAAGAAGAAAAAGAAGAAGAAGAAAGATCTCAAACAGGGAGAAAAGTTTTAAATTCCGCAAATTAGTTTTCTCTGTTTGTAATTATGAAATTGTTTAGATGATACATGGTATCGAAATATAATTGCCTCTACAATTTCTGAGGAGAATTGAATTGTATATTGTAATTGAAACCTTGAATAAAAATGATTTTATGAAAACAATGTCTCGACTTGTTTTTGAGTTTTAAAGTTTCAATTATATTTCAAAAAATATTAAAAATACATAATTCACCCCCCTCTTGTGTAGCCATATGATCCTACAAGTGGTATCAGAGCTTTGTGAATAATCTTTGATATAAAATCGATACCAACTTATTTAATATCATTGCTTATTCTACCTTCCTTGTTTTTAAATAGAAATTAACCTGAGTATACGTTTAACTTTCTTGATTTAAGGCTCAAATTGTTTTAAAGTTTTTAGACTATTTAAAATCAAATAGGTTGAAAAGTCTAAGGTAAAATGGCTACTGGAAATGGTAATTTTTCTTTATATGAAGGCCAAAATCTTAATCGTCCTCCTTTATTTGATGGAATACATTTTGAATATTGGAAATATAGGATGATTGTTTTTCTTCAAAGTATAGATCATAAGTTGTGGTTCATGATTTCTTAACCATATACTCCGTTAACTACTCCTTATAATACTTAGACAATTACTGAAAAAGAAAATGAAACTTTGAATGCTAAGGGCTTAAATATTTTATTCTATGCATTGAGTTATGAACAATTCAGTAAAGTGTCGGCATATAAATCTGCTTATGAGGTGTGGCATGCATTAGAAGTTTCACATGAAGGTACTTCTCAAGTTAAAGAGACAAAAATAAACATGTTGATTCATAAGTATGAACTCTTTAAGATGCATGAAGACGAAAATATTTCTAAGATGTTTTCCAGATTTCTTGATATCATAAACTCTTTAAAATGTTTAGGAAAGAATTTTGAACAGAAGGATTTGGTGACGAAAATTCTTAGATCCCTAAGTTCTAAATGGTCTCAGAAAGTAACATCAATTAAGGAATCACGAGATTTAAATGTTTATACTATGAATGAACTTATAGGAAATTTAACAGCTTATGAAGTTCAATTAAATGAATCACTGAGTCACAACAAACTAAAAATGAAGAAAGAAATAGCCTTCGAAATTAATTCAGATTTTGATATATCTACTAATTCTGACGAGGATTTGATTTTGCTGACTAGGAAATTCAAGAAAGCATGGAAAGCTAGGAAACAGCAAAGGAACAAAAATGATAAACCCTCAACGTCAAAATCGTTGAATGACAAGAATTCTTCATCTAGAAAGTATGTATGTTACAACTGTAAGAAACCTGGACATCTTTCTCTAGATTGTCCTATGAGAAAAAATGAAAAGCAAAGTAGGACAAATCAGAAGAAGACGGCTCAGAAAACTCAGAAAAAGTTTTACAAGAAAAAGGCTTTGAAGGTCACTTGGGATGACACGTCTGAAGAGTCTAAATCTGAGGAATCAACATCAAAATCTTCACATTCAGAAGGAGAACAAGAGTTAGAAGACGTTGCTCATGTGTGCTTCATGGCAGATGAGTCTAAGGTAATATCTGATCCTGAAAGTCATTCAGATTTCAACTTTGATGAATTATTATGTGCTTATCATGCATTATTACAAAAACTTAAAGTATGTAAACTGGAAAATAAGAATATTAGAAAATCTTCATCCATTATGGAAGAAGAAAATTGTTTCCTGTCTACTACTTTAGAAAAGTTTAAATGTGATAATGAAAATCATGCTAGAGATTTGCAAGAAGTTAGATTTAATGAATGTATCTTGCATGAACAAATAAAGAATATAAATGCTGAAAAATTAAAGATAGAATCTGAAAATGAAATGTTGAGAAACAATATAAATGAACTTGAATTAGAGATAGAAAAATTAAAACTAAGAGAGCAAGATTTAAATTCTACCTTTGAGAAATGGAATTTAAGTCAAACTAAGTTAGACAAACTAACTAGTACCCCTGCGGTGTCTTATAAATTTGGCTTAGGATTTGATTATCCTGAATATCCTGAATCTCAAGCCAATAAAGGATTTATTAGTTGTAGTTCAAGTAAATCTAAGACTAAAATTCCTTTTATTATGAAACAAGGTAATAAATATGTAGAAGTAGGTACTTCAAGGGATGAATCATGTAGTAATAATATAAATCAATGTGATTTGTCAAATTGTACTTCTAACATGACTATAAATGTTTCTAAAAATCTTGTTTCTTGTTCTGGAAATTCAGTTTCTAATGTTTCTAAAATTTCAGACAATTGTAGTAAACTGAGAATTCAAAAACCTGAGCATGTAATTCAATACACTGGTATTAGACCAATTACTCATTCTGCATGTGATAAAATAAAAAATTCTTGTGTAGAAAAAGATTTTGTATGTACGGAAAGTGTTAATACAAGTACAAAATCTTGGTATGAACTTACAGAAATGTATAAGCATGACCAAAATAAATTAACATCTAATAAAAATAAGTTTGGTCTTGATTATACTACATTTGAAAACAAAAAGAATGACTGTAAAAGCAATAATGCTATATGTGAGTATGAAGCTAATGATAAATCAATAGTACTTACAACTAATAAGAATATAAATGATAATGTTAAACTATTTTTAAACAAAAAAAAGAAATATGCGTTTAATGAACTTGGTCCTCAACAACATTGGGTACCAAGAAAATGTTTTTCTTAATTTGTGTTGCAGGAGGAAACAACATCAAAATGGATCTTGGACAGTGGAGCGCCAAGTCACATGACCGGACAAAAAAGTCTATTACAAAATTTTACAAATACCATGAAAGGAAGTGTAACATTTGGAAACAAAAGCAAAGATAAAATCATAGGTATGGGCAATGTTCAAATAACTCCTACTTTTGTTATTTTGAATGTACTATATGTAGAAAACCTAGGATTTAATTTGCTAAGTGTCATAAAACTAATTGAAAATGGATATTATGTAGTGTTTGAAGATAATGTATGCAAAATAATTGATAAAAATACAGATGAAATTAAGTTTATTGCTAAAAGAAAAGGTTCTATATATATTTTATCTTTACCTTCTAGTGTAGTTGATTTAAATTCATGTTTGCTAGTTGAAACTAGTGATGCATATCTATGACATAGAAGGATTAGGCATATAAATATGAGACTGTTACATAAACTATCTAGAAAACATTTAGTGAGAGGTTTACCAAAGATTAAATACTCAAAGAACTTTATGTGTGATGCACGTGAGTTAGGTAAACTTCACAAAAACTCTTTTAAATCCAAAACTGATATTTCAAGCAAGAGAGTCTTAGAACTTATACATATGGATCTATTTGGACCAACAAGAATTATGAGTCTTGGTGGTAAATGGTATGTATTTGTTTTAGTAGATGACTTCTCTAGATACACTTGGGTATATTTTCTAGCATCTAAGACAGAAGTTTTTGAAAAATTTAAAATGTTTTGCAATTTTGTTCAAAATAAGCAAAGTGTCTCTATTCAAAAACTTAGGAGTGATCATGGAATTGAATTTGATAATGATCAAATGGATAACTATTGTAATGAGCATGACATTGATCACAGATTTTCTTTTCCAAGAGCACCATGTCAAAATGGTGTTGTTGAGAGAAAGAATAGATCACTTCAAGAAATGGCCAGAACTATGTTGAATGAACATAAGTTACCTCAAAATCTTTGGGCTGAAGCAGTAAATACGGCTTGTTATGTTATTAATAGAAGTCATTTAAGACCTCATGTTAATAAAACTCCTTTTGAAATTATGTTTAATAGGGTTCCAAAAATTTCCTATATGAAACCATTTGGCTGCAAATGTTTTATTATTAATACTAAGGATAAAAGGGATAAATTATTAGATATTGCTGTAGACAAAACAAAAGTTGATAGTCTTCGAAAGGCTGTTGCAATAGAAAGTGCCTTAGAAGAATTAAAGTAGAAAACTTTTATGGAGCACTTTGAAAAGAAAACAGCAATACTTGAAAAGGAGAAACAGAAATGTTATAGAAGAAGGAAAGTCAGAAAAATTATGTCTAAGGAAACAAAGTCTTTTGAAAAAGGAAAATCAGATGAAAATTTATTTCCAAAGGACAATGTATGTCTAAACATTGTACCTTATTGTGCATCTGATAAACTCATCAGTTCCGAACACACTGAAACTGATGAAGATAATGAGACTTTATTTTCCCTTACTAGAAAACTTGAGAAGAAATCCAAGTCAAATATGAGCTCAAGTTTTTCTATTAGTACAAGTCCTAATGATGTAGAAATTGACAAATCAGAGCATCAGGCACCTGACATTAAACAAGTTATTGCAAATATAATTGACAATGTTGAGGTAGTAACTAGTTCAAAGGTTGAATTGTTTGGAGTAGCAGATATTGAAAATGTTAAGACTCCAAAAGAGCTAAAAGTTAACCAGCCTTCTACAGAATCTATTGAAGCAGAGTTTGAGAATTCACAGCATGAATCAATGGAAATATTTGTTGAACAAAATGAACAATTACAAACAGATACACCGGTTGTAGAATTTGTGGAAAAATTGTACTCTGAACATTCTATAGAGACTGAACAGATGAATGCTGAGCATATTGACAATGTTCCTAACACTATTGAAGCTGAAGAATCAAGCTTACCTGAGCAGCTTCAAGATAATATTTTGGAAGAGGAACAACATGACATTCATTTTGAAGAAGAGGTTCCTGAAGATGAATTAAACTCTGAATCACGGATTTAGGTATCACCTTCTTTGTGTACAATATTAAAAATTCAAGGTAATGCAATTCATTTTAGATCTGAAGAAGCATTGTAGAAATACAATAATCTGATTACATGTCAGATTCTGCATGCTCGTCCAATAAAATTCAGAAATTTGATGGAAATAAGAGATCTGTTTGAGTTTCAAGGCCTCATTAAATTCTTGCCAGTAGGAACGAAATGGAAGAAATACACAGAGCTTATTGCAGCTTTTTATACGTTACAAATGTTATATTGTATCACGTGAGGTGCACATGTTTAACTCATTAAGTTAACATAACTAAACACATTTGTTGAGTATTTTTGTTTTGATGATGTGTGTTGAATGAAAATAATCATATTTGCTCAATTACTATTGCTTGTGAAAAGAAATTAAAATCATCAATTAATATAGAAAAAGCTTACTGATATAAATACTTGTCTATATTAGATCTGAAGTTAATAACTAGTCGTTTCGTTGCATCTGAAGTTAATAACTAGTCGTTTCATTGCATTAATTTCTCATTTAGCTAAACGTTAAGTTAACATGTGTTTTTATTGAAAAACATGATATGTTTTAATGTTATATCTTCTGTATCATGAATAATGCACCTTTAGACAACTCGTTAAGTTAGAGTTTTATTTGTATAGAGGTCACGTGAGAACTCGTTAAGTTAGAGGTTTAAAGGTTAAAATAGGTCACGTGATAACTCGTTAAGTTAGTGAGTAAAAGAAGAGACGAACTTGTTAAGTTAGTGTTATACACATGGTAAAATTATAAGTTACGAATGTTGTATTGTATCACGTGAGGTGCACATGTTTAACTCGTTAAGTTAACATAACTAAACGCGTTGAGTTGCTATATTGAACACTAAGGCAACGCGTTAGGTTAGCGTTATAAACTTAAGTTGTTATTTTTGCACGTGGTAAAATTCTTATTATAAAAACATTTGTTTATTACTGGTTCATTGAGTTATCATAACACAACGGAGATGGTTCGTTGAGATAGCATAACACCACAGACTTAGTTCATTGAGTTAGCTACAGTACTTGTCACGTGAAATGGCACATGAGGAACTCGTTAAGTTAGAAACGTTAAGTTATATATATACTTGTGTTACTCATTTAGTTAACATTAAAGTAACGACTTCTTATTACACTGAAGAAAAACTTTTGGACGAGAAAGTTTATTTTGCAGGAAATTTTTCAGAGATCCAGGACTGATGATTAAAGAAAATCCGAAATATAAACGTGGGTTAGAACGTGTGTGTTTCGATGAAGGAAAAAGAAAAGACGTGGAGAAGTGGAAAACTAGTAGTGGTTAAACGTGAAGGATATGCATGAAATGAAGATACAGTATAAAAGGCATAGAATTCTCGTTGATCAATTTATCCTTGCACATAAAACGAAAAATCTTTTCAAGGATCAAACCATCCCTGCACACCAAAAGAAAAATCTTTTTCAGGGATCAAAAACACCTCTTCGGGAAAATCTCTTAAGTGGAAGAAAGTTCAGTGAAGCATAAAAAGGTAAGATTTTCGTCATTGAAGATTTGAAGTATCAAAAGAAAGCAAATTCGGTGAAGCATGAAAAGACAAGATATTCGTCATTGAAGAATTGCTGAAGAAGAAAAAGAAGAAGAAGAAAGATCTCAAACAGGGAGAAAAGTTTTAAATTCCGCAAATTAGTTTTCTCTGTTTGTAGTTATGAAATTGTTTAGATGATACATGGTATCGAAATATAATTGCATCTACAATTTCTGAGGAGAATTGAATTGTATATTGTAATTGAAACCTTGAATAAAAATGATTTTATGAAAGCAATGTCACGACTTGTTTTTGAGTTTTAAAGTTTCAATTATATTTCAGAAAATATTAAAAATACATAATTCACCCCCCTCTTGTGTAGTCATACGATCCTACAAGGTGAGTTGCTATATTGAACACTAAGGCAATGCGTTAGGTTAGCGTTATAAACTTAAGTTGTTATTTTTGCACGTGGTAAAATTATTATTATAAAAACATTTGTTTATTACTGGTTCGTTGAGTTATCATAATACAATGGAGATGGTTTGTTAAGTTAGCGTAACACCACGAAGATAGTTCGTTGAGTTAGCTATAGTATTTGTCACGTGAATTGGCACATGAAAAACTCGTTAAGTTGAAAACGTTAAGTTATATATATACTTGTGTTACTTGTTTAGTTAACATTAAAATAACGACTTCTTATTATATTTGATGAAAAATTTTGGACGAGAAAGTTTATTTTACAGGAAAATTTTCAGAGATCCAAGACTGATGATTAAACAAAATTCGAAATGTAAACGTGGGTTAGAACGTGTGTATTTCGATGAAGGAAAAAGAAAAGACGTGAAGAAGTGGAAAATTGGTAGTGATTAAACGTGGAGGATATGCATGAAATGAAGATACAGTATAAAAGGCATAGAATTTTTATTGATCAAACTATCCCTGCACATCAAATGAAAAATCTTTTCAGGGATTAAAAACACCTCTTCGGGGAAAATGCCTTAGTTGGAAGAAAATTCAATGAAGCATAAAAAGGTAAGATATATGTCATTGAAGATTTGAAGTATCAGGTGGAAGCAAATTCAATGAAGTAGAAAAAGTCAGATTTACGTCATTGAAGATTTAAAGTATCAGAAGAAAGTAAATTCGGTGTAGCATAAAAAGACAAGATATTCGTCAATGAAGAATTGCTGAAGAAGAAATAGAAGAAGAAGAAGAAAGATCTCAAATAGGGAGAAATGTTTTAAATTCCACAAATTAGTTTTCTCTGTTTGTAGTTATGAAATTGTTTAGATGATACATGGTATTGATATATAATTGCATCTACAATTTCTGAGGAGAATTGAATTGTATATTGTAATTGAAACCTTGAATAAAAATGATTTTATGAAAATAGTGTCTCGACTTGTTTTTGAGTTTTAAAGTTTTAATTATATTTGAAAATATTGAGAAGCACAATTCACCCCCCCTCTTGTGTAGTCATACGATCCTACAAGTGGTATCAGAGCTTTGTTAATAATCTTTGATATAAAATCGATACCAACTTATTTAATATCATTGCTTATTCTGCCTTCCTTGTTTTTAAACATACATTAATATCTGAGCATACGCTTAACGTTCTTGATTTAAGGCTCAAGTTGTTTTAAAGTTTTTAGACTGTTTAAAATCAAATAGGTTAAAAATCTAAGGTAAGATGGCTATTGGAAATGGTAATTTTTCTTTATATGAAGGCCAAAATCTTAATCGTCCTTCTTTATTTGATGGAATTCATTTTGAATATTGGAAATATAGGATGACTGTTTTTCTTCAAAGTATAGATCATATACTCCGTATATGATCTATACCATATACTCCGTTATCTACCCCATATAATACTTGGACAATTACTAAAAAAGAAAATGAAACTCTGAATGCTAAGGGCTTAAATATTTTATTTTGTGCATTGAGTTATGAACAGTTCAGTAAAGTGTCGGCATATAAATCTGCTTATGAGGTGTGGCATGCATTAGAAGTTTCACATGAAGGTACTTCTCAAGTTAAAGAGACTAAAATAAACATGTTGATTCATAAGTATAAACTCTTTAAGATGCATGAAGACGAAAGTATTTCTCAAAATGTTTTCTAGATTTCTTGATATCATAAACTCTTTAAAATGCTTAGGAAAAAATTTTGAACAGAAGGATTTGGTGAGGAAAATTCTTAGATCCCTAAGTTCTAAATGGTCTCAGAAAGTAACATCAATTGAAGAATCACGAGATTTAAATGTTTATACTATGAATAAACTTATAGGAAACTTAACAGCTTATGATGTTCAATTAAATGAATCACTAAGTCACAACAAACCAAAAATGAAGAAAGAAATAGCCTTCGAAATTAATTCAGATTCTGATATATCTACTAACTCTAACGAGGATTTGATTTTGCTAACTAGGAAATTCAAGAAAGCATGGAAAGCTAGGAAATAGCAAAGGAACAGAAATGACAAACCCTCAACGTCAAAATCACTGAATGACAAGAATTCTTCATCTAGAAAGTATGTATGTTACAACTATAAGAAACCTGGACATCTTTCTCCAAATTGTCCTATAAGGAAAAATGAAAAGTAAAGTAGGACAAATCAGAAGATGGCTTAGAAAACTCAGAAAAAGTTTTATAAGAAAAGGCTTTGAAGGTCACTTGGGATGACACGTTTGAAGAGTCTGAATCTAAGGAATCATCATCAAAATCTTCACATTCAGAAGGAGAACAAGAGTTAGAAGATGTTGCTCATGTGTACTTCATGGCAGATGAGTCTAAGGTAATATCTGATCCTGAAAGTCATTCATATTTTAACTTTGATGAATTATTATGTGCTTATCATGCATTATTACAAAAACTTAAAGTTTGTAAACTGGAAAATAAGAATATTAGAAACTCTTTATTCATTATGGAAGAAGAAAATTGTTTCTTGTCTACTACTTTAGAAATCTTTAAATGTGATAATGAAAATCATGCTAGAGATTTGCATAAATTTTGACTTAATGAATGTGTCATGCATGAACAAATACAGAATATAAATGTTGAAAATTTAAAGATAGAATCTAAAATTGAAATCTTGAGAAAAAATATAAATGAACTTGAATTAGAGATAGATAAATTAAAACTAAGAGAGCTAGATTTAAATTCTACCATTGAGAAATGGAATTTAAGTCAAACTAAGTTAGACAAACTAACTAGTACCCTTACGGTGTCATATAAATTTAGCCTAGGATTTGATTATCCTGAATATCCTGAATCTCAAGCCAATAAAGGATTTATTAGTTATAGTTCAAGTAAATCTAAGACTAAAATTCCTTTTATCATGAAACAAGGTAATAAATATGTAGAAGTAGGTACTTCAAGGGATGAATCATGTAATAATAATATAAATCAATGTGATTTGTCAAATTGTACTTCTAACATGACTATTAATGTTTCTAAAAATCTTGTTTCTTGTTCTAGAAATTCAATTTCTAATGTCCCTAAAATTTCAAACAATTGTAGTAAACTGAAAATTCAGAAACCCGAGCATGTAATTCAAAACACTAGTGTTAGACCAATTACTCATTTTGCATGTGATAAATCTAAAAATTCTTGTGCAGAAAAAGATTTTGTATGTACGGAAAATGTTAATATGAGTACAAAATCTTGGTATGAACTTACTAAAATGTATGAGCATGACCAAAATAAATTAACATCTGATAAAAATCGGTTTGGTCTTGGTTATACTACATCTGAAAATAAAAACAATGATTATAAGAGCAATAATGCTATAAGTAAGTATGATGTTAAAAACAAGTCTATAGTACTTACAACTAATAAGAATGTAAATGATAATGTTAAACTATTTTTAAACAAAAAGAAGAAATATGCGTTTAATGAACTTGGTCCTCAACAACATTAAGTACTAAGAAAAAGTTTTTCTTAATTTGTTTTGTAGGAGGAAACAATATCAAAATGGATCTTGGATAGTGGAGCGTCAAGTCACATGACTGGACAGAAAAGTCTACTACAAAATTTTACAAATACCATGAAAGGAAGTGTAACATTTGGAAACAAAAGCAAAGCTAAAATCATAGGTATGGGCAATGTTCATATAACTCCGACTTGTGTTATTTCGAATGTACTATATGTAGAAAACCTAGGATTTAATTTGCTGAGTGTTATAAAACTAACTGAAAATGGATATTATGTAGTGTTTGAAGATAATGTATGCAAAATTATTGATAAAAATATAGATGAAATTAAGTTTATTGCTAAAAGAAAAGGTTCTGTATGTATTTTATCTTTGCAAAGCATATAGAGGTTAGACATCATTTTCTAAGAGATAACGTAATTAAAGGAAAAATTAAATTAGAATTTGTGTCTAGTAAAAATCAATTAGCTGATATATTTACAAAACCTCTAGACGAAAATACATTCTACAGCATTAGATTAAATTTTGGTATTTGTAGGCTATGTGATGTGTAAAATGCTTAAACTCCACATAAAAAGATAAATAGTATTGATGATGTTGTTCACCTCATAGATATTATATACTTATCATAAATATCTAAAGTAATATCTAAAATCCTACTTAAGATACTATGTATTTATTGTAAAATCATAGTAGTATCTTATTGATTTTAAGTAGTTTTATCAATTTTAATGGTTTTTACGATTTTAAGTGGAAGTGTAAATGAAAAACATTAAATACTTTTGATATTCTGAAATTTTGATTAAGTGTTTTCTTTGAATCAAGGAAAGTGCATATGATCATGCATAAATTTGACTTCATTGATTAAACTTATAGAATAATTTATATGTAAATCATTTTAAATTGTTAATCAAAAGTATGAGCTTATTGCAACTAATTCATATTTTCAGTAAAATCATAGAAGTAAAAATTGTATGAGATTTGTGTTTTATTGCATCTGTATTAATGGAATACATATATACTGTGCTTAAAATGAAAGTACTTACAAAGTGAAAATCTTTGAGAGTTTATTGATCAGTTTGATCACGAGCCTTTTGTACTTGAGTAGATAGGTATGTAAGGATTATTGTCTTGAAAAAGGATTCTTTAAATCTGGCAACCTAAGGTCCTGATCAGATCTGGGATTGTTGACTGAAAGCTCATTACACGGGTACATTAGAAAGCTTTTGTATGATTCAAGCTTTTCAAACTAACTTTTAAAGAAAATTATCAATAATTACTGTTTTGAAAAGAAAAAGTTGTTTCATTAACTATAGATATCTTTGAATCAAATATAGTTTCTACCAATATGACTACTGAGTTATTGAATCAACATTAGTACTTTTGAAAACGTTTATTTGAAATACATTCTTTTATTCTCCTTGAATTAATCATATTGAGTTCGAAGTTGTGTTTTGATTCATAAACAGTAGGACTTGATTCTGGAAATCATTTTTGATGAAGTCAAAATAACGGAAGTTTCTAAAAAGAAAATTTAAAAGTACAGTTATACTTAACATCTATTGTTTTACAAGTATATTTTGTATTTTGATTGAATATATATATAAAGTATATTTGTAGGGGGAGGATTAACAATGTCCAAAACAGATTAATATAATTTAGAATACAAATCTTGGTTAATCTGAATTAATGTTCTCTTAAAAGCTTGATGAAATAATTTACAAAGACAAACAAACTATTTTAGATTCAAAGGACAGGAATGTTAGAATAGTTTACAATGTTCTCAAGAAAATGATAAGGTATAGCTATTGTGATGTGTTCGGAACGTTTCAGTTGGAAGCATCCAAAAATTGTTTCAAGTGTACTAACTGGATGTTTGTAGAGTCATAATTTATGCATATTTTATATAGTTAAGTGATGCATTTTAGGTGTTTAAAGTCATATACTCATAAGTGTTTAATGAAGATTTAAGTTATAATGCATTATGGGCAAATAATGTAGTTATAGGCTTAAATGAAGAAAGTAATGCATAAATGAGAATCTATTTATTATTTAGCATTTCATGAAAACACATTTACATCTTGGTGGCAATACAATTGCATTTTATTAAGTAGATTAAATTTACTCTAGCACTTAGGATTAATTATTTAAATAAGTACATGGGTATTTTTGGAATTCAATGAAAAATGTGATTTTTGGCCCTTTTGAAGTATCCATGTTTAGGAATATATCTTATCTTATTTCTTGAGTGTTTTTATGTATTTTTTTGAGTTTTATAGGTTGAAGAATAAGAAAAATAAAGTAAATCAAGATAGGAGGAATCTTGGCCCTTGGATTGAAGATCAAAGGTGGAGATCAAGTTCCACCACTTGGAGCCTCTATAAAAGGAAAGGCAAGGCCAACAAATCCCTCCTCTTGGACGAGCTTTCCCCCATTCCAGCCCTTGAAAGTCGTCAGCCCCTCTCCCTCCCTCAAGAACTTGTGGAAGTTGGTGTTTCTCCCCCCTCTCGTGGAGCTCCAAGGTGGAAGACAAGGTTCGGCCAACCTCTTCTTCTCCTCTCTTGGTGGTTGCTAGTAGGAGGACGGCTAGGGCATCTTTTTCAGACCTTGTGGGTGCTGTTTGGAGCACATTTGAAGTTGTGCAACTGTCTCCCCTCTTCCGTGGATCAATCCTAGTAGAAGAAATGCAAGGGTTGTGGACTTTAGGTGGATGACTACTTGTTTTTTGGTGTTTGGTGGTGTTTGAAGACCTCCCGCTTCTGGAAGAGAACTCATGTGGTGACATCCACAAAATTCTTGGCTAGGAGGACGGCTAGGAGCACATCTCATGCACCATTCTTCTCCAAAACAAGTTAGCACTTCAAGGTAAAAAGGGTTGTATTGGTTTAGCTCTTTAGGTTTTCATGTTCTTATTTAAAGTTGAGTTCTTTGTAATTTCAGTAGGGTAGTTGTAGTTTTAGGTTTAGTTGTAATGTTACATTGTAGTTTAATCATAGAACTTTCATTTTAGTAGTTTATTATGTTTATTTTGAATGAATGGAAATGAATTTGGGTTTGAATCTTGTGCATATGTGAATATGTGTGTGCTAACAAACTAATTTGTGGATGTTGATCGTTGATTTAGAATCCTGTAAATTTGATGATTTTGTTTAGGTCGTAACTCACCAGTCTAGTGATGTTTTGCTTTAGTTTTTTATTCTATTTTGTAGATCTTCGAGTGTACTTTACTTCTGTATAGTTTTTAGAATTTTTCCAATCGATTTTTATAGGTTTTCCAATTTATTTCGTTAATGTTGCATCTGGCGCATCCTGGCATTTTTTGCCCAATTTTTGCTTCAATGCCGAATTCGATATCTTTTTATCTATAGCACAAAATCGACCTCTGTAAATTTTCTCTGTTAGATGAATGAGTTAAGTTTCGAAGCACATTGATTTTGCAGACTTTCGTGAAGATTTGAATATCTTATGCCATTTTTAGTAACTGTGCGCAATTTAGGGATGTTAGTTGCCAGTCTACGTGTTTGTAGGAAAAGCATTGCCGACGCTTGACTATTTCAGATCTTTTAACAAAATCAGTGGGGTTGTAAATTTAATCCAATGAATTCTTAGTATGATATTTTTACTGTATTTTACCATAGAGATACTAAGAGAAGGATATGTGTGAACTTGACTGAATTTCGAGATTCTGTGTTGTAGTGATTTAGTGTTTTATGAATGAAAATGAAGAATTTATACTCTATTGAGTGAATTTTTGATAAGTTTTGAATCACTTGTAATTATTTTTGTTTTTGCACCTTAGAAATATTTTGTAAAAGCCAAATCCTTGTGGATTCGACTTATACTCGCCGGAGTATATTACAATTGCACCGTGCGCTTGTGGTTATTTTAAAATGAGTTTTGAGTTTAATGCTTTATCATTTTGGTCCCTTTGTGAGTTTTAAGATCTTATTTTGGGGACAACAAAAACCTCAACAAGCTTTTGGCGCCGTTGCAGGGGATTCAGTTATGTTTTTACCGAATTTCTTTGGTGCTTTTAACGGATCTTTGAAAAGTGATGATTGTTTGTTGTGTATATTCTTTTGTGTTATGTGTATTTACTTGTTTTAATGTGTAGTTCAATTTGTTTTGTTGTAATATATATTCTTGGTATACCATATTATTACTTCATATTTAGATAGGTTTTTTCAATAATAAGTGATAATTTAAAATCAGTAGTCAATAGGACATACCTCTTATAGGAAAGTTTAAGTGTATAGTATTTGTAATTATTCTGAAATGCAAACTTGTAACTGGAAAATTTAATTCTGCTGTTTGCAAGACTTGTTGCGAATTTTTTCTATATTTTTCCAATAAAGTTTAGTTTAAGATGTTTCTATAGAGTATTTGTATGCTTAATTCAGAGTTGTATGCAAAAAGTTATGATTTTTCAAAGTCAGACTAGCATGCAGTTTCAATTTGAAAATAGATTCATTAGTTAATCTAGAATGAATTGGGAAATTGTTGTATAGGTAATCTTGTATTTATATTGCATTATTCTTTAATTTTCTTCATTTAATTATTATTTATTCTTTCATTGTGTAGTCATTCTTTTATTAAAATGGATTAAATTTACTCACTTGGTTGCTACTTTATGCAAATCTAACTAATAGTGAATCACTTGAAGAGTGAGAAAAATTAAAAACAAAGGCTGGTAAAGATTAACTTAGTCATTGAATCTTTATTTTCTTTGTATCTGAATTAGAACTTATTTGCCATGGATGATTGGTCAAGCCAGGTTGATGAATATTATGGCTATGATGAGAATGATTTTATGCCATCTTGTTTTTCTTGTTTTGCAAGTGATCATGTTACTAGTGAATGCCCAAATGATATGATTCATGAACAAAATTTTAGCATGCCATGTAATGTATTAGAATATGAAAGTAAGCATATACCATGCATGAAACATGATTCATATATTCACCATGATTTACCTAATTATGCATATGCATCTTCTAGTAAATCTGAGAATTCTTATCATGCATGTAGTATAGATCTAAGCGAAGATATAGATAAATTTAATGCAATTATGGACAGCATTGCTAAAAAGAGAAATCTGTTAGTATTTGTAGTAAGAATGTTTTTCATGCTGATCCCATTGATTTGGATGCAACATGTGATGACCTTGGAAAACAAATGGATGCATTTATTACTTTAAGGTCAGGTAAGGAAGTGAGTAGGACTAGTGGTGAAATTCCTTTATTCGTGAGTCCTCTAGAGCCTTGTTGCAATCCATCTAGAGTAGAAATTTCTAAAGATCCTATAGTTATCTCTAGAAGTGATAAGGGTAAGCAAGTAGCCGATGTCCCAATTGAATCATCTACTAGTGCTCCTTACCCTACTAGACTTAGAGTCGAATCAGGAGGAGACAAATTAGATAAGATTAGAGAAACCTTTGAGCAAGTGAGAGTGAACATACCTTTATTGGAGTTAATTCAACAAGTTCCCTCGCATGCTAAGTTCTTAAAAGATCTGTGTACTAAGAAGAGAGCTAGGAAGATACCTAAGAGTGTAAACTTAGCAGAAGCAAGTAGTTCTTATTTTTATGATTATATTCCTAGAAAGTATAGTGATCCTGGGACTCCTACTATTTCATGTATTATAGGAAAAACTACTTTTGAAGGAGCTTTATTAGACCTAGGAGCCATAGTGAATGTTATGCCTTCTAGCATTTATGAAGAACTAGGGTTAAGCTACTTGCAACCAACAAGAATAGTAATTCGCCTAGCTGATAGATCTTTTAGGACAGCTCTTGGAATAGTGGAAGACCTCCTGATTAAGGTCCAAGATTTTATATATCCTATAGACTTCATAGTTATAGAAAATCATCCCGTTATAGACCTTAAGAATAGTGCCTCATTAATTTTAGGTCGTCCCTTTTTAGCAACAATTGATGCTTATATTGGTTGTAGGGAAGGTTTTATGTAGATCACATGTGGAGATCAGAAGTCGCAACTAAATGTTTTTAATGTGGAAAGTGGCATGCGAGATCAATTAAAGGAAGAATTTGAAGTTAACCTGGTTGATGTGTTTGAAGAAGTTAAAGATTCTTTTGAAGAGGGCAAAGCCAGCCTTGAGGTTGACATTGATGAAGACTACTTTTCTGTATCAAGTGATTTCGAAGATGACACTTTCATTGAGATCAACGAAGCTAACCAAGTGGAAGTGGTTGAATCAAATGAAGTTGAGCTGGCAGAGCAAGTTCAACTAGAATTGAAACTACTACCTGTAGATCTCAAGTACGTATTTTTGGGAGAATGTGAGAAGTGGCCTGTTATTATTTCTGCCCATCTGACTAGGGATCAAGAAGCTCAATTAGTTGAAGTGCTTAAGGAAAATAGAAGAGCTATTGGATGGACTATGGAGGATATTAAAGGAATAAGCCCTTCTATTTGTACTCATAGAATCCATTTGGATCCTAGTTATACTCCATCTAGGCAACCTCAGAGAAGACTAAATGTAAATATTAAGGAGGTAGTAAGAAAAGAAATCTTAAAATGGTTAGATCATGATATCATCTACCCTATTTCTGATAGTCCTTGGGTCAGCCCTATTTAGGTTGTTCCCAAGAAATCTGGTATTATAGTGGTTAGAAATGCTAATGATGAATTAGTTCCCACTAGAATGTAGACCGGGTGGAGATTATGCATTGATTATAGGAAATTGAACAATGCCACCTGTAAGGATCATTTTCCATTGCCCTTTATGGATCAAATGTTGGAAAAATTAGCGGGGCAAGAATTTTATTGCTTTCTAGATGGCTATTCTAGTTACAACCAAATTCATGTTGCTTTAGAGGACCAAGAAAAGACAACATTTACTTGTCCTTTCGGAACTTTTGCATTTCGGCGTATGCCTTTTGGATTGTGCAATGCGCCTGCAACATTTCAACGTTGTATGATGGGTATTTTCTAAAATATGATTGAGAGATTCTTGGAAGTATTCATGGATGATTTCTCAGTATCAGGATCTTCCTTTGAATCACGCTTGGAAAATTTGAGAATGGCTTTGGAGAGAAGTATAGAGAAAGATTTAGTGCTAAACTAGGAAAAGTGTCACTTTATGGTAAAACGAGGAATTGTTTTAGGGCACATAGTTTCTAGTAAAGGATTAGAGGTGGATAAAGCAAAAGTAGACTTAATAGCAAATTTGCCTCCACCTAAGACTGTTAGAGATGTAAGAGCATTTCTTGGCCATGTTGGATTTTACCGAAGATTTATTAAGGATTTCAGCAAGATTGCTCAACCATTAAGTAGATTGTTAGCAAAGGACACCAAGTTTGATTTTTCTATAGATTGTGAAACAGCATTTGTTAAGTTGAAAGAGGCTCTATCCTCAGCTCCTGTTGTTCATGCACCTGATTGGTCCCATCCTTTTGAGCTGATGTGTGATGATTCTGATTATGCTATAGGTGCAGTTCTTGGGCAAAAGATTGATAAGCTTCCCAGAGTTATCTATTATGCAAGTAGAACATTGAATGATGTCTAGAAAAATTATAGGTTAATATAGAAAGAATTTTTAGCAATAGTGTTTGCCTTGGAGAAATTTAGACCCTATTTGGTTGGCTCACACACTATTGTTTATACTAATCATAGTGCCTTGAAGTATTTATTGGCAAAACAAGATGCAAAACCCCGACTTATGAGATGGATCTTATTGTTACAAGAATTTGATTTAGTAATTAAGGACAAAAGGGGTTGTGAAAATGTAGTTTCCAACCATCTATCAAGGCTATTGGAGATTCTTCTAAGATACCCATCAGTGATGTTTTTCCAGATGAGCAGGTATTATCTATTAGTGCTGAACCTTGGTATGCTGATATAGCAAATTATTTGGTTACAAAGAGAATACCACCCCATTGGTCTTCTGTTGATAGGAAGAGATTTATATTGAAATGTAAAGATTATTATTGGGATGACCCATACCTTTTTAAAGCATGTTCGGATTTAATTGTGAGAAGGTGTATCCCAGATTCCGAAGTGCTTAGTGTTCTCTCTTTCTGTCACGATCAACCTGGGGGAGGGCATTTTGGTCTTGCAAAGACAGCTACCATGGTATTGCAATGTGGTTTCTTTTGGCCAACTCTGCATAAGGATACTTTTAAGTATTGCAAGCATTGCACAGCATGTCAAAAAGCTGAAAAAATGGGGAGAAGAGATATGATGCCTTTGAACTTCGTGATTGCGATTGATGCTTTTGATTTATGGGGTATTGATTTTATGGGTCTGTTTCCCAACTCAAGAGGCTATTTATATATTCTAGTAGTAGTGGATTACGTGACCAAATGGATAGAGGCAATCCCCACAAGATGTAACAACAACAATGAAGTCTATGCCTTTGTAAAATCAAATATATTTTCAAGATTTGGAGTGCCCAAAGCTATAGTCAGTGATAATGGCACACACTTTTGCAATAGAAGTTTTGAGAACCTGTTGAGAAAGAATGGAGTGACTCATAAACTTGCCACACCTTATCATCCTCAAACTAATGGGCAAGTTGAAAATGCAAATAGGTTAATTAAGCAAATTCTAGAGAAACTAGTAAGTGCTACAAGAAAAGATTGGGTTGATAAAGTGGATAATGTTTTGTGGGCATACCGTACTACATTTAAGACTAGTTTGGGTATGTCTCCTTATAGAGTTGTATATGGAAAGGCTTGCCACTTACTAGTAGAGTTGGAACATAGGGCCATGTGGGCCATTAAGAAGTTAAATTTAGATTTTAAGGCAGTTGGAGATAAAAGGAAATTTGAATTGAATGAGCTAGAAGAGTTAAGTAATGAAGCATATGAAAATGCTAAAATTGCTAAGGAAAGAGCAAAAATTTTTCATGATAAAAGAATTTTAAGAAAAGAGTTTCAGTAGGGCCAGCAAGTTTTGTTATATAACTCTAGACTCCACCTTTTTCCAGGAAAGTTAAAATCTAGGTGGAATGGCCTGTTTGTTGTAAAGAGAGTCTACCCTTATGGAGCAGTGGATATTTAACATCTTAAAGATGGGCGAGTGATGAAGGTTAATGGCCAACGTCTCAAATTGTTTTTAAATAAGGCAGATTTACGGGAAGCAAGTAGTGTAGATTTATATGAAGTAGAATATAGTAATTAATCATTCTTTTCTTCTTTGTAAGTATTTATATTTTGTAATGTTTATTTACTCTCTCTCTCCCTTTTCACCAGTTATTCTTTTATGCATGTTTGTTTATAGTTGTCACAATGTTATTGTTTATAATTGTTCTTCCTGTAATTTATCTTGTAACTATTTGGTATTTCAGGGTGGTACGACTGATAGCAACTACGAGAACCCGGTAAAATCTAAATTGAGCTATTTTACTTGTTGTTCTTATTTGTAGTAGTTTTGCATTGTGCATGCATCGAGGAGTGTGGAGAAGAACTAAAGCAAATAGGTTAGAGCGTTGTGAACCTCTTTTGGAACCATTTAACCCTCCACCATTACATCAAATGGAAGACCAAGGAAGAGTGCTAGCCGATGTGTGGTATCCTCCATAGTTTGACCAACCCTCTTGTTTTGTGCTTCCAAATGTGGAAGGACAAAAGTTTGAGTTACACTCAAACTATATCCATCAATTGCCAAAGTTTTTAGGGTTGGAAAGAGAAGATGTCTACCTGTTTCTGCATGAATTTAATGAGATGTGTAGGCTAATTCATTTGCCTGATGTACTTGTAGATGCAATAAAGCTAAGATTTATTCCCTTTGCACTTAAGGAGGATGCTAAGAGGTGGATGTATAGTTTACCTCCTAACTCAATCTGTTCTTGGGAAGAATTCTGTAAGGTCTTTCTGAAGAAATATCATCCTCTATATCGCACCATCCAGCTTAAGAATGCTATTTTAAGTATTCAATAGAAGTTGGATGAGTCTTTTTGGCGATATATGGAGCACTTTATGAATTTGTTAGCTAGATGCCCAAAACATGGAGTTGATAGGGCAAGGCAAACCTAAGCTATCTATGAAGGTTTGAACATGCAATCAAGAACCATGTTAGAGTCCATGACTCCTGGTGGTTTTTGTCAATTAAGAGAGAATGCTGCTTGGGAATTTCTACAAGAGCTTGCTGACCGCACAATGCAATGGGAGACATCCTCAGATAAGACTTTTGATAGGTCTACACCTGTGAGAGGACTTCATGCGGTCGACAACATTACTAGCATGGAAGCAAGATTACAAATTGCTCTAAAAAAAATCAAAGAATTACAACCATATGAAGATGTACAAGCTATGGGGTCTGGAATGAGGAACAACCAATATTATAACCCCGGATGGAGAAACCATCCTAACTTTAGTTGGAGGAACCAAGATTATTTGAGAGAAAATGCACCGGACCAACATCATTTTGGAGCTAGTTCAAGTTGGCAGCCCCAACCGCAAGTTCCTGCCCTTCTTGCACCGAACACACAGTCAAGCATTAATGTTGATGTGGAACGTAGAATGGCGAAAATGGAGGAAGGGATTCAAACTTTGCTGACTAAGATGGGACCAATGCTAGCAGAGCACTCTCAGGCAATCAAGGGAATTGAGGCTCAGTTAGAACGTTTATCTGTTGGAAACCGGGAGCGTGAATCTTTGCCAAGTCAATTGGCACCGAACTCACAAAATGCTAGTGGTAGTAACCAGTTTGGAGGACACACGAACGCAAGCTCAAGTTCCCCTCCATCTTGATTGTATCTATATTTTATTTTTGTACATAATTATCTTATATATGTTTTTCATTGTTAAATTCCTGTTTGATATGTGTGTTAGTTTTGTAGTGTTTGTTTGTTCAACTACAAGCCAAGTACGCATCCCTTATCCTTATCCTTTACAATGCACTTATATTTTTCATGTTACAATCTTGTATATTTGCATGTTATCATTTCGTATATGCTAGAGCAAATATCATGAGTAATTTTGAAAGTGCATGTAGACTTTAAGCTAGGCATGAGGGGGGGCAGCATCTCGACTTGTAAAGTGTGTTTTATGTTTGTCTTTATCGTCTGCATGTTTTCAACTCAGCTTAGTTATCTCTTTACATTGAGGACAATGCATAAACTAGGCATGGGGGGGAGGCATTTGACGATAATCTGTGATAGTATATTTATTTTGTTATCATTTTCACGTTATTAGTATGTGTTTTGTTGTTTTTATGTGGTGTTTAAATTTTTTTGTAATTTTCTGTTTTTGATTGGAACTCAAGTAGTTGAGGTTGCGAAAACTCAAGAGTTGCTATTAAGATTAATGGGATTATCCCCCATTTACTTTTGAGTGGTATCTTTAGAGCCATATGCGTAGACCTATTATGAGTTCTTTAAAGGAAGATGAGTTTCATGCTGATGTGTTTTTAGTTGAGTCTTTCTAGCTACTTGGATAATGCCTTGTTTCTTTTGCACCCATTTTTGAGTGATCTTAAGCCGAGTGCCACCATAATAAAGGGTTATTCTATAACCTTAAGGTGAGATAATTTGGATCAGCCTGAACTTTCATGAGAATTTGAAGGTTGTGTTTAGGACAATTTTCAAGGTTATCACACTTGGTATGCTAAGAATGGTGTTAAGGTAAGTAGTTGGAGAAATAAGGTGTATACCATTATCAAAATTAGTTGGTTTGAAAAGAAAAAGAAAAAAAGAGAGGTGTGATTTGAAAAAAAAAGAAAAGAAAAGAGAAGAAAAGAAAAACAGAAAAATAGAAAAAAAGAGAGAAAAATATGAAAAAAAAAGAAGAAGGAAAGAAAGCAATAAAGTAAATAGGTGGGTTTGTAGTCCAAAGGGGAGTGAATAAAGTTTTCCTTTTGTTATCAATTTTTCCTTTCTTGAGTGTTGGGGGTTTGGCATATCAAGTGTGGTATCTTGTCGACTTGGACTAGACATTTTCCAACAATTCTCATAGGAAGGAAGGAATCACTACCTACCATTATGTGGCTATTGAACTTGTCCATTATTGTGTGCTTTATATTCTCTTATGTGTAGTGAGGGTGAGAATCTTCTTGATGCAAGGCAAATGGTCCTAGTGGACAGGTGACTCCTTGAGCATGTTAGTGTTGACTTGTTGGAATTTAAAGGACTTGTGAGTTATTTTTCTTTTTGAGCCACCACCAATGCCCAAAGACCTTGATAGTGGTGATTGAGCCTAGCAACCTTGCACTTGAGCTTTAATCTCTCTCTTGTTTTATGTTTGTGTACTTTCTTTTTAGTGTTTTAATGTGTTATGTATGGATTTTACATGGTTTTACTATGGTTTTGTTTTATCTTGTCTTCATTTGTTTTGATTTAGACTTTGTGGGTATGTCTTCTACAAACCCTCCGGAGACAACACTTCGCCACTAGGGTGACCTAGGGGTTTAACGGCTTGTTGCATAAGCTAAATGCAGCCGTGATTCCTACGAAAGTGAGTTAGGATTTATATTTTTAGTAGTTAGTTTTGTTTTTAAATAAGTATGCCACCTTGTCAATTGTGTTTATCTTTTAGACTTCTAGCTAGTTATGCTAGGGACTAGCATAATTTAGGCTTGGGGGTTTTGTAGAGTCATAATTTATGCATATTTTATATAGTTAAGTGATGCATTTTAGGTGTTTAAAGTCATATACTCATAAGTGTTTAATGAAGATTTAAGTTATAATGCATTATTGGCAAATAATGTAGTTATAGGCTTAAATGAAGAAAGTAATGCATAAATGAGACTCTATTTGTTATTTAGCATTTCATGAAAACACATTTACATCTTGGTGGCAATACAATTGCATTTTATTAAGTAGATTAAATTTACTCTAGCACTTAGGATTAATTATTTAAATAAGTACATGGGTATTTTTGGAATTCAATGAAAAATGTGATTTTTGGCCCTTTTGAAGTATCCATGTTTAGGAATATATCTTATCTTATTTCTTGAGTGTTTTAATGTATTTGTTTGAGTTTTATAGGTTGAAGAATAAGAAAAATAAAGCAAATCAAGATAGGAGGAATCTTGGCCCTTGGATCGAAGATCAAAGGTGGAGATCAAGTTCCACCACTTGGAGCCTCTATAAAAGGAAAGGCAAGGCCAGCCAATCCCTCCTCTTGGACGAGCTTTCCCCCATTCCAGCCATTGAAAGTCATCAGCCCCTCTCCCTCCCTCAAGAACTCATGGAAGTTGGTGTTTCTCCCCCCTCTCGTGGAGCTCCAAGGTGGAAGACAAGGTTCGGCCAACCTCTTCTTCTCCTCTCTTGGTGGTTGCTAGTAGGAGGACGGCTAGGGTATCTTTTCTAGACCTTGTGGGTGCTGTTTGGAGCACATTTGAAGCCGTGCAACTATCTCCCCTCTTCCATGGATCAGTCCTAGTAGAAGAAAGGCAAGGGTTGTGGACTTTAGGTGGATAACTACTTGTTTCTTGGTGTTTGGTGGTGTTTGAAGACCTCCCGCTTCTGGAAGAGAACTCGTGTGGTGACAGCCATGAAATTCTTGGCTAGGAGGATGGCTAGGAGCACATCTCATGCACCATTCTTCTCCAAAACAAGTTTGCACTTCAAGGTAAAAAGGGTTGTATTGGTTTAGCTCTTTAGGTTTTCATGTTCTTGTTTAAAGTTGAGTTCTTTGTAATTTTAGTAGGGTAGTTGTAGTTTTAGGTTTAGTTGTAATGTTACATTGTAGTTTAATCATAGAACTTTCATTTCAGTAGTTTATTATGTTTATTTTGAATGAATGGAAACGAATTTGGGTTTGAATCTTGTGCATATGTGAATATGTGTGTGGTAACAAACTAATTTGTGGATGTTGATTGTCAGTTTAGAATTCTGTAAATTTGACGATTTTGTTTAGGTCGTAACTCACTAGTTCAGTAATGTTTTGCTTTAGTTTTTGATTCTATTTTGTAGAGCCTCGAGGTACTTTACTCTTGTATAGTTTTTAGAATTTTTCCAATCGACTTTTATAGGTTTTTCAATTTATTTCGTTGATGTTGCATCTGGCGCATCCTGGCATTTTTCTCCCAATTTTTGCTTCATTGCTGAATTTGATATCTTTTTATCTACAGCACAAAATCGACCTCTGTAAATTTTCTCTATTAGATGAATGAGTTAAGTTTCGAAGCACACTAATTTTGCAGACTTTCATGAATATTTGAATATCTTATGCCATTTTTAGTAACTATGCGCAATTTAGGGATGTTAGTTGCCAGTCTGCACATTTGTAGGAAAAGCATTGCCGACGCTTGACTATTTTAGATCTTTTAACGAATCAGTGGGATTGTAAAGTTAATCCAATGAATACTCAGTATGATATTTTTACTGTATTTTACCATTGAGACATTGAGAGAAGGATATGTGTGAACTTGACTGAATTTTGAGATTCTGTGCTATAGTGATTTAGTGTTTTATGAATGAAAATGAGGAATTTATACTCTATTGAGTGAATTTTTGATAAGTTTTGAATCACTTGTAATTATTATTGTTTTTGCACCTTAGAAATATTTTGTAAAAGCCAAATCCTTGTGGATTCGACCCATACTCGCTGGAGTATATTACAATTGCACCGTGCGCTTGCGGTTATTTTAAAATGAGTTTTGAGTTTAATGTTTTATCATTTTGGTCCCTTTGTGAGTTTTAAGATCTTATTTTGGGGACAACAAAAACCTCAACAACGTTATGTTAGATAAGGTAACATGTAAAACTGCCTCTAGAATGTGTTTTACTTGTTAGGTTAGTTAACTCAATGAGTTATACTTGAATATTTTGGGTACTTTGATTGAATAAACTTTATTCAATATTCATTTAATATCTGAACCTGACTTCTCTTCATGTTGAGTTATTCACCTAAAACCCTATTTAAACACTTATTACACGGGTACTTAGGTTATTCTGTAAACTTTGCCTAAACTCTTTCCCGCTTATTGCTGTTACAAATTACGATGATGGTCTCCAAGTTCTACAAAGGTCGTGGCAGAGGAAAAGGCAAAAGCAGAGGAGATGCAAAAGGAAAAGAAATAGAGAATGATGAAGTTCCACGCACTTGGTTTAAGAAAATTTTGCAAGTTGACAAAAGGTTAGCAAAAATTTACAGTGAATACTTCTTTCCTAAAGGTATACTAAATGAAGTTAGATTAGAGCTTCATAATACTGATGCTAGTATTACATACATGGGGATTCGAAGTAAATATAATAGAGAATATCGTATGAAATGTGTTGAGATTGCATTTTTAGAATAGTATGCAAAATATTTGGAAAAAGGTGTAGGTACTTCAACTAGAATTCCTCAAATACCTATAAATAGTACAAGACTACATGCATTTGAGGAAGAGCATAAATCAGCTATCCCTACCCCTTTATATTCAAAACAAGTAGAATCAAATATTGCTGTAGATAAAAGAAAAGTTGATAGTCTTCGAAAGGCTATAGCAATAGAAAGTGCTTTTGAAGAACTAAAGTAGAAAACTTTTATGGAGTAATTTGAAAAGAAAACAACAATACTTGAAGAGGAGAAACAGAAATTTTATAGAAGGAAAGTCAGAAAAATTATGTCTTCAAAGACAAAGTCTATTGAAAAAGGAAAATTAGATGAAAATTTATTTCCAAAGGACAATGTATGTCTAGACATTGTACATTATTATGCATCTGATAAACTCATCAATTTCGAGCATACTGAAACTGATGATGATAATGAGACTTTATTTTCTCGTGCTAGAAAACTTGAGAAGAAATGCAAGTCAAATATAAGCTCAAGTTTTTTTATTAGTACAAGTCCTAATGATGTAGAAATTAAAAAATCAGAGCATCAGGCACTTGACATTGAACAAGTTATTGCAAGTATAATTGACAATGCTGAGGTAGTAACTAGTTCACAGGCTAAATTGTCTAGAGTAGCAGATATTGAAAAAGTTAAGACTCCAGAAGAGCTAAACATTAACCAGCCTTCTTCAGAATCTATAGAAGCAGAGTTTCAGAATTCACAACATGTATCAATGGAGATATCTGTTGAACAAAATGAATAATTACAGATAGATACACTAGCTGTAGAATTTGTGGAAAAATTAAACTCTGATCATTCTATAGAGACTGAACAGATGAATGTTGAGCATATTGACAATGTTCCTTACACTATTGAAGCTGAAGAATCAAGTTTACATATGCAGCTTCAAGAAAATATTTTCATAGAGGAACAACATGACATTCATTTTGAAGAAGAGGTTCCTGAAGATGAATTAAACTCTGAATCAAGGCTTTAGGTATCACCTTCTTTGTGTACAATATTAAAAATTCAAGGTAATTCAATTCATTTTAGATCTGGAGAAGCATTGCAGAAATATAATAATCTGATTACATGTAAAATTCTGTATGCTCGACCAATAAAATTCAAAAATTTGATGGAAATAAGAGAACTATTTGAGTATCAAGGACTCATTCAATTCTTGCTAGTTGGAACGAAATGGAAGCAATACACAGAGCTTATTGCAGCTTTTTATAACAATTTGGCAAGAATGAAAATTTTCTGAAAACTCAAATAAATCAATAAGAGTTTATATTGTCTCCTAAGTTAATTTTTGAAGTTTTGGGATTAAAGAATGAAGGTGTTGTTGTTACAAAAAGATTTGACATGATTAGACAACTAGAATGGAACATTCAGTCTTTATCAAAAATTCCAAATGTATATTCTGAAATGAGATTAATGGAAAATTTGAATGTAGAGGCAAGGTTCATTGCAAATATATTGCATGCAAATTTATTTCAAAGAGTTGGACACAATTTGGAAGTCAGCAGAAGCTGTTTATATGCAACTTATGGCCTACTGAATAGAATTCAAATCAATTGGTTTGATGTTTTTACTTCTCAACTACAGCATATGAGTTCAAAGTTATTTTATGGTGATGTTGTATGTAGAATCCTTGCAAGCCAATTAAATTTATCCAACTAGCCCTCTGAAACTAAAGGCATGAGAGCATTTAGTGTAAAAGATTTGCAATGATTCCAGGCCATGCATAAACCTCAACAACAACAATAACAACCTGATTGTACAAACCATATACAACAACAACAACAAAGTTATTTAGTTCAAGCAGAACATCAAACCCAAATACCTCCTGACCTATATGATGTACTTAACAACATCAAAAATGATATTAGGCATCTAGGAGATAAAATTTGTAATGCTATAAGTGATATATGTTGAGCTATATTTTTAGCTCAAACTTTACTACAAGTGCACAGTTCTTTTGGTGTACATGGCAAATACAGGTCATTCTTCCACAAGGATTGTGTTTATGACTTAATCAACTATTACTCAACTTGTTCTTCAAGCTCTTAGGTATACTTCAGTAAATTAATGACTTGTGAATGTAGAATAATCAAAGTTAACACAAGCTCACAAATCATGCAATTTCAAGGCAATTTGTAGTGGAAAATGGTGATGTGAACAATTTCTTTACTTGTAAATCTATCAACTCATTCAATTATAACATGCACACAAGTTCCACGTGATTTCAGAAGTGATATCAATGCATCAATATTAAGGAAAGAAAAATAAAACAACAAGGTTCAATAGACTATACTACTCTATTCTAATTTATGCTAAATGCATGCAACTATGCTATTTGCTAATCTAGCTAAACTATACTATACTACTTGCATTAGAAATTCTTTTTGGAGATTGATTAGGACAAAATGTGATCAATATAAGATATAACAAACTCAATTAACTACTGAAATTAAAATTAACAACTAGATATAAGTGATAGGTTCTTCATTCATTTTTTTTTTCTTTATCTTTTTATTATTATTATTTTTTTATTTTTATTTTATATTTTGAAACCTCTCTTTTCTCATATCCTACCACTACCCTTAGGATACCTCCCATAAAGGGTTTACATGTGAAGACTAAGAGGTTACTTAGCCTCCGTCCCCAGCAACCTTATGAGAATGGGTATCAAACCTTATTCCCAAATTCATATATCTACCATTCTCATGGGACAACCTATTGGAAAGATTTCCTAAGCCACTCCTCAAGATTCATGTCATAAGAAGAGTCCTCTAGATACCACATGATTAAGAGTCTAGTGCAAGAATGTGTATATGTTATAAGTAAGAAACTATGGTTGGCATCTCAAATGCATATTCCTATCCTCACCTTAAAGATAAGGTCAGCTCTAAGTGTAAGACATCATAAGGAAAGAACATTACTGAGGAAAATTCAACATGCCACAAAAAGAAATTAAGTTTAAATGAAAAAAAAGCTAAAATTAATAAAGAATTAATGATCTTAACCTTAAGAGCATACAATGGAGATTGAGTAGCATGCTAGTAAGGCTAAGATGCAATAATTCAAAATCAAAATTAAACTAACAAAGCTATTTCCTAAAAAAAAAATTGACATGCAAGTTCTTATCATGGATACACATAAAACATGGTGGCATGCAACATATAGAATGAATTTTCAAACTTACCACCAACCTGCTTGTGAAAGAAACTTACATTTGGAAAATTTTCAATTTCATTGCTGTAGTATGCATCCTAAAACATTTTTTTACTTTCTCCTCCCCCCCGCACTTAGTTCCTGCATTGTCCTCAATGTAGAAAGGATTGTTTCAACAATAAGAATAAGTGAAAAATGTTAATGCATACCTGTTGTGCATTGCTCTTCAAGTAGTGTAGATAAAATGTATTTAACTCTAATTGTGGTTGAACATCAATTTGTCAAACAAACACATGATATAATGATAAAGTCTTTCAACCCATTCTACACCCTTCAAGTGTTTGAAAATCATGCATATAAAATTTAGACGTGAACTTGCAATAATCAATTTTATTGTTAACTACTAACACAATAATACATATAATGAAAAATTACTAAAAATTAAGAAAAGAAAAACTACATCTACAACTAAGTACATATAAAAACTAATTATAATTGGGTTCCAACAACAAAGCACTCTCTCCATGATTGTAGGTTTTTCCAAGATAATATTCTTTAAGTCTTTGACCATTCACTACAGTTTTAAATCCTGTCTTACAATTTTCTATAGCTATAGCTCCATGATTATATATATGTTTAATGATGAATGGTCCTGTCCATCTAGTCTTAAATTTTCCAGGGAACAAATGTAATCTAGAGTTATATAATAAAACTTCTTGTCCCTCATGAAAGTCCTTTCTCAAAATTTTCTTGTCATGGAATGCTTTTGCTCGTTCTTTTGCAATCTTTGCATTTTCATAAGCCTCTCTTCTTATTTCTTCCAGCTCATTGAGTTGATATTTTCTTGCTTTTCCTGCATCATCAACACACATGTTAAATGTTCTAATAGCCCATTCTGCTTTATGTTCTATTTCTATAGGTAAATGACATGCTTTCCCATAAACTACTCTAAATGGTGACATTCCCAACACAGTTTTATGGGCAGTCCTATAACCCCAAAGTGCATCATTAAGCTTTTCTACACAATCCTTCTTACTTGGTTTGATTACTTTTTCGAGCATGTGCTTGATTTGTCTATTGGATACCTCAACTTGCCCACTTGTTTGAGGATGATATGGTGTTGCTAACTTGTGAGTAACCCCATACTTCCTCAAAGCCATTTGAAATACTCTATTGCAAAAGTGAGGTCCATTATCACTATAGCTCTTGGAATACCAAATCTAGCAAAAATGTTAGATTTAAGAAAATCAACAACAACTTTAGCATCATTTCTCTTAGTTGGGATAGCTTCAATCAATTTAGAAACATAATCAACAGCCAACAAAATATAAGAATAACCAAAAGAAATGGGAAATGGCCCCATGAAATCAATGCCCTAAACATCAAAAATTTCAACTTCAATGATAAGATTCAAAGGCATCATATTTCGTTTGGAAATTTTTCCCATTCTTTGGCATCTATCACAATGTCTACAATGATCTTTAGAGTCTTTAATTAGAGAAGGCCAATAAAATCCACATTCAAGAATTTTCAAAGAAGTTTTTCTATGGCTAAGATGACCTCCACAAGCATGATTATGACAAAAATTTAAGACATTAGCAATTTCATCTTCAGGACGACATCTTCTTAAAATTTGATCAGAACCCATTTTATACAAATAAGGTTCCATCCAAACATAATGTTTAGCCATGTACCTCAATCTTTTCTTATCTGGTTTAGATAAATCAGTTGGTATTAACCCTGTAGCAAGATAGTTAGCAATGTCTGCAAACCAAGGTAACTTACCAACTAGAAATAAACTCTCATCAGGAAACTTTTCATTAATCACATTATTGCATGCTAGAATATTTTCTAATCTAGAGAGGTGATCAGCAACTAAATTTTCTTTTCCAACCTTATCTTTAATTTCTATGTTGAATTCTTGCAGCAATAAAACCCAACGAATTAATCTTGGTTTTGCATCTTTTTTACTCATCAAATGTTTAATAGCTGCATGATCAGTATGCACAATAACTTGATTGCAAACTAAATATGGTCTAAATTTATCTAGAGCAAAAACAACAGCAAGAAATTCTTTTTCTGTGGTAGTATAATTTACTTGAGCTTCATTCAAAGTTTAACTAGCATAGCATATGACATGATGTTTCTTATCAATTATTTGCCCAAGTACTGCACCTACTGCATAATTGGAGGCATCACACATAATTTCAAAAGGATAATCCCATATTGGGGCATGAATTATAGGAGGAGATATTAATGCATGCTTAAGTTGATTAAAGGCAGTAAGACAATGTTCATCAAAAACAAACTCAAAATCTTTTGCAAGTAAATTAGTTATAGGTCTTGCTATCTTGCTAAAATCATGAATAAATCTACAATAAAAACCAACATGTCCTAAAAAGCTTCTAACCTCCTTAATAGATTTAGGTGGCTGCAAATGAGATATAACGTCAATTTTTGCCTTATCCACCTCAATCCCTCTATTAGATATCACATGCCCAAGAACTATGCCTTCATTCACCATGAAATGGCACTTTTCCCAATTTAAAATAAAATTCTTTTCAACACATCTTTGCAAAACCATATCTAAATGATGTAAACAAATATCAAAATTTTTACCAAAAATAGAAAAGTCATCCATGAAAATTTCTAAAAATTTTTCATTCATATCATAAAAAATTCCTACCATGCATCTTTGAAATGTTGTAGGCGCATTACATAAACCGAAAGGCATACGCCTAAAAGCATAGGTTCTGCTTGGACAAGTAAAAGTAGTCTTTTCTTGATCCTTAGAGATTATGGGTATTTGATTGTACCGAGAGTATCCATCAAGAAAACAATAAAATTCATGTCCAGCTAACCTTTCTAGCATCTGATCAACAAATGGCAATGGGAAATGATCTTTACGAGTTGCAGAATTCAATTTACGATAATCAATACATACCCTCCAACTAGTTTTTATTCTAGTAGGCACTAACTCATGATCTTGATTTTCAACTACTGTAAAGCCCGATTTCTTAGGTACTACATGCACAGGGCTTACCCACCTACTATCACTAATAGGGTATATAATGCCATTGTCAAGCCATTTAACTATCTCCTTCTTTACCACCTCACTCATTTGGGGATTTAATCTACGTTGAGGTTCTCTAAAGGCATAGTTCTCATCTTCTAGGATAATTCTATGTTGAACTATAGTGGGACTAACTCCTACAATATCACTCAATTGCCAACCAAGAGCTCTCTTGTTTTTACTTAATATCTTCATTAATTTTTCTTCTTGGTTTGGGATTAAGTTTGCTCCAATTATAATAGGATATTCATTTTGCTTATCTATAAATGCATATTTCAGATTTTGTGGGAGTGCTTTTAATTTATTCCTTTCCTTAACTTCTAAAATCAAGTCATTATTCATTTCATGCTCACCACTATTCTCTTGTAACGATGCCTTGTGTTCTAGATTATCTTCAACGTCTAGAAAGCAAATTTCAGCACTAAGTTCTTCCTCATTACTACTATTTTCAACTTCTTGAAATAATTCAGAAATGCTTACACTAATGTTGTCATCTACTTGATGGTTTATAGTCCTATCTCTTTTAAAAATGTTCAATGATATCACCTTATTGTTAAAGGAGATTGACATTTTACCATTTCTGCAATTAATGTGGGCATTAATAGTTGCTAAGAATGGTCTCCCTAGGATCAATGTAGATTCATTTGGTTCACAAGTTGGTGCATTAGTTTCTAAAATGATAAAGTCAGCTAGGTATATAAAATCTTCAATTTGAATTAAGACATCTTCTACAATACCCATGGGACTCCTATATGATCTATCAGCTAGTTTAATTAGTGTTCTAGTTTTCTTAATTCCTGTGATTCCCAATTGTTCATATAAGTGTTTTGGCATCACGTTAACTCCTGCACCAAGATCTAATAATGCTTTTTCAATTAAAACATTCCCTATTAAGCAAGTTATTAGAGGAACACCAGGATCATTGAATTTTTTAGCTAAACTATCAAGCAACATTGAACTACTTAACTCGGTTAAATAAACTTGCTTACTTAATTTTTTTCTTGGCTTCCTATGCTTGGTACAAAGGTTTTTAAGCACCCTCCCATATGCTGGAATTTTTCTAATTAATTCTAACATAGGCATATTAACATTGATTTTCTCAAATATGGTTCTTATAGCTTCATTTTCCTCATTTTCTTTGTTGTTGTCAAGCCGACTAGGAAATGGTGGTTTGTTGTTCATATTTTCAGATGTTTCTTCTTTCTTTTTATCCATTTCTAAGTCTATAACAGGGTTTTCTTCAATTAATTCTTCATTAGTTTCATCCATTAGACATTTTTCAAGTTCAACTCCTTCATGTTCTAGTTCTACATCCTTATGTTCATCTCTTGTCAACATATTTTCTTCCTTTTCATCTACGTTTTCTTCACTTTGTTTTTCTTCACTTTCATGTTCTAATATGTTTCTTTCTATGGTTTTTCCAGATCTTAAGATTAAATTCACGTTTTTATCTACATTAGAGTCTTCTTCATCATCTATGACAATTACATCTTCTTTTTGTTGTAGGAGCTTAGTGGCAACATAATAGCTATCTCCTAACTCTATGATTCTCTCTATATTCCTCATGGACTCTTCTATAGAACTACTACTAACATGAGAGCAATCACAAACATCATTTCTTTCATCAATATGAGATTTATGCATATCAAAATCGTAAGAAAATTCACTAGCATCATGCAAGACATCATATTCATCACTAACATGAGTTGTGTTCTTCTACTGGTTGAATTTTTATATTAAATAACTTGCTAGTACATATGCTTTCATCATGACCTTTTACATGGCAATAAGAACAAGCACTTTCAGATAAAAAATCATTTATAAACTTAAAAGGATCATCATGATGAAAATTTGACATACTTGCAAGAAATTTAAGCAATAAAATTCACAACTAAGCACAAGAAAGATATGTTTATCAAAATTTGTCAAACAACCAACTAAGAACTTCAAATATGGTAAAAATAAACTAAGCCAAATTGCCAATCCCCGGCAACGGTGCCAAAAACTTGTTGAGCCATATTTTTAGCTCAAGCTTTACTACAAGTGCACAGTTCTTTTGGTGTACATGGCAAATACAGGTCATTCTTCCACAAGGATTGTGTTTATGACTTAATCAACTATTACTCAACTTGTTCTTCAAGCTCTTAGGTATACTTCAGTAAATTAATGACATGTGAATGTAGAATAATCAAAGTTAACACAAGCTCACAAATCATGCAATTTCAAGGCAATTTGTAGTGGAAAATGGTGATGTGAACAATTTCTTTACTTGTAAATCTATCAACTCATTCAATTATAACATGCACACAAGTTCCACGTGATTTCAGAAGTGATATCAATGCATCAATATTAAGGAAAGAAAAATAAAACAACAAGGTTCAATAGACTATACTACTCTATTCTAATTTATGCTAAATGCATGCAACTATGCTATTTGCTAATCTAGCTAAACTATACTATACTACTTGCATTAGAAATTCTTTTTGGAGATTGATTAGGACAAAATGTGATCAATATAAGATATAACAAACTCAATTAACTACTGAAATTAAAATTAACAACTAGATATAAGTGATAGGTTCTTCATTCAAATGAACATCAACACTTATTTTCTTCTTCTTTCAATTCACACCTTCTTCTCAAATGCGCCAAGCCACCATTGATGAGTGTCATTCACTCGTGTGAAAGCCTCACCAACAGCCCCAACAATACACGTGAATAGAGGATGCAAATTAGAAGTTGAAAAGAAGAATTAAACATTCATATACATTCATTGAACTCTATCTAGCTAAGAAGACATATAATTGAGATGTTCACCACCATTTCTCATCAATTCTTCCTTCTATACAAAATAATAATAAACTCTAAGAGTTGTCACTACCTTAGGAGCTTCTTATCTTCTTCTCTAGAGCTTTGAATTCAATGGAACTTGGCAGCAAATCCATCTCCAAGCTTGGACGTCTTCTCCTTAGCCCTTGGAATGGTGAATAGCATGAATGGATGGTCTCTCTTTGGAAACACAAGCCTCACCTCCAAGCTTCTTCTCCTTCTTCTTTCTCTCGTTGGAAGCACCAAGGTGTTGGCCGAAATTTCTCTCCCCTTGTATTTATGTTGTTTTGTCTTCTCTCTCTTTGATGTGGCACCTTGGTTTTATCACCAAGCCAATAAGATGCCATAGATCTAGGAGGGCCAATAAGGTGTTGGCATGTCCTCTTCTTTAAAGTTTAGTCCACCAACTTTTGATTCTTTACATCTTCTTTGGTCTTTTGCATTAAGCTCCTCCCATATATATGTTACCTACAATTAATGGAAGTTGAACTCCAAGAGACGTTAGCCAACATAGGACATGCAAAATAAATCAATGTGTTCCATGTAAAATTATATTCAATGGGGGATGCACTTGTTAATTAAATTTCTATATTGCACTATATTTCAAGACTTATATTACCCATAATTAATATCATTTATCCATCATAGATATATAATATCATGCAAAATTACTTATAAAATTCATTAAAAATGGGCAAAATTAAAGCTTGAACAATATACTTAGGAGGGGTCGATAACTGTTTTTGTTTGTATCTGAATACAAAATGTAATGTTTGTATTTCTTATTTGATTCATTGAACAATACATTTTTCTGTAAATGCATTCTATTCTTATTATTGTTTACAGAAAGAGTTGTTGTAAATATATCTCTTACTATATATATATTCTCTGTAATTATCTTTTTGAATAATGACAAAAAGGGGGAGAAATGTTATAAAAAGATGATTATGATTTTAATTGCATATAATATAAATGGAGATGATATTTATGGTTATTGTAATCTGACAGATGATAATTAGAGAAATGATACTTATATAATTATTGACATCTAAAAGTTTTAATTCTGAGAGGTGAAATTTACACAAACAATAGAAACAAGCTTAAGTGAACTTAAGTCAACAAACTTGTTTGTTGAATTAAAAGTTAACCCAACAAAGGTGCTTAGTTGAGTTAAATATATTTCATAATTGATTTAATATGGTTTTGTCATCATCAAAAAGGGGGAGATTGTTGAGTATTTTATTTTGATGATGTGTGCTGAATGAAATTAATCATATTTACTCAATTACTATTGCTCGTGAAAGGAAATTAAAATCATTAATTAATACAGAAAAAGCTTACTGATATAAATACTTCTCTGTATTGGATCTGAAATTATACTAAGTTAATAACTAGTCATTTCATTGCATTAATTTCTCATTTAACTAAATGTTAAGTTAACGTGTATTTTTATTGAAAAGCATGATATGTTTTAAAGTTATATTTTTTGTATCATGTACAGTGCACGTTTGGAAAACTCATTAAGTTAGAGTTTTAGTCGTATAGAGATCACGTGAGAACTCATTAAGTTAGAAGCTTAAAGGTTAAAATATGTCACGTGAGAACTCGTTAAGTTAGTGAGTAAAAGTTTAGACAACTCGTTAAGTTAGTGTTATACACATGGTGAAATTATAAGTTACAAATGTTATATTGTATCACGTGAGGTGCGCATGTTTAACTCGTTAAGTTAACATAACTAAATACGTTGAGTTGCTATATTGAACACTAAGGCAACGCGTTAGGTTAGCGTTATAAACTTAAGTTGTTATTTTTGCATGTGGTAAAATTCTTATTATAAAAACATTTGTTTATTACTAGTTCGTTGAGTTATCATAACACAACGGAGATGGTTCATTGAATTAGCGTAACACCACAGAGATAGTTTGTTGAGTTAGCTACAATACTTGTCACGTGAATTGGTACATGAAAAACTCATTAAGTTGAAAATGTTAAGTTATATATATACTTGTATTACTCGTTTAGTTAACATTAAAGTAACGACTTCTTATTATACTTGATGAAAAATTTTGGATGAGAAAGTTTATTTTGTAGGAAATTTTTAAGAGATCCAGGATTGATAACTAAACAAAATTCGAAATGTAAACGTGGGTCAGAACATGTGTATTTCTATGAAGGAAAAAGAAAAGACGTGAAGAAGTGGAAAACTAGTAGTGATTAAACGTGGAGGATATACATGAAATGAAGATACAATATAAAAGGCATAGAATTCTCGTTGATCAAACTATCCTTGCACATCAAACGAAAAATCTTTTCAGGGATCAAAAACACCTCTTTAGGGAAAATCTCTCAGATGAAAGAAAATTCAGTGAAGCATAAAAAGGTAAGATATATGTCACTGAAGATTTGAAGTATCAGGTGGAAGCAAATTCAGTGAAGTAGAAAAGGTCAGATTTACGTCACTAAAGATTTAAAGTATCAGAAGAAAGTAAATTCAATGAAGCATAAAAAGACAAGATATTCGTCATTGAAGAATTGCTGAAAAAGGAAGAGAAGAAGAAGAAGAAAGGCTCAAATAGGGAGAAATGTTTTAAATTCCGCAAATTAGTTTTCTTTATTTGTAGTTATGAAATTATTTAGATGATACATGGTATCGAGATATAATTGCATCTACAATTTCTAAGAGAATTGAATTGTATATTGTAATTGAAACCTTGAATAAAAATGATTTTATGAAAATAATGTCTCAACTTGTTTTTGAGTTTAAAAGTTTCAATTATATTTGAAAATATTGAGAAACACAATTCACCCTCCTCTTGTGTAGTGTTTAGAATGAAAAAGTGCATATTATTAACGGTTAAATGATGGTTAATTGCATAATATTTAGCTTATCATATAAGAATTAAGCCATTATGTTATAATTGCACTATTATATGCTTTAATTAGAATTACTGCTTAATTTTGGGGAATTAATGTCAATTTAGTACATTTCTAAACTGTCGGTAAGTTGCAAGCTGTGAAATTCTTAAGTATCCGAATTTTCTGATATTTCAGACAGTTATGTTTAACATACCGAACATATTTCGGACAGTTATGTTTAACAAACCGAACATGTTGGATAGTTATGTTTAAATTGTTGAACAGTTATGTTTTGAAAGAATATTTTATTATTTCCTGAAGTACACGTGTCAAAACTATAATGCATGACTTAAGTGAACTTTCGGTGTGTTATCTTTAACTATCCGAAATTGTAGTTGGGCATCAGACAGTTATATGTGTAACCCTTCAAAATCTCTTTTTATTTATAAAATAGCTGAAGATGCGTGTCATGATCTAGAAGATTGACTTACGTTATATATCGGTGAGTTATCTGTAACTATCCAAAATGCATCTGAACATCGGATAGTTAAGTTTGTAAGTATCTGAAATGCACCTAAGCATCGGATAGTTAAATTTATACACATGTTGAATTTAAATGCTTTAGTATATCACGTGAGATGCACATGTTTAACTCGTTCAGTTAGTATAATTGTACGCGTTGAGTTACATGAATACACACTAAGGTAACGTGTTATGTTAGCAGCTAATTTCTTTATTACACGTGTTTTATAGTTAAATCAATGAAGCAAGTCCGTTGAGTTATCTATAACACTACAGACTATTTATTTTCTAATATGCCACTGTAGCGGTTGCAGGAATAAGATAGTTGGAAGAAAAACCACGATTGCACGTATCACGTAGGAATTCACTCGTCGAAGGGAGAAGAAATCATCGTCGTTGATATGAATGAAGAAAATCCAACTGACCATTCAAGTAGAAGCAGTTACCACTGAAGAAATATAAAAGAAAAGAAGAAAAAGAAGTGGTGTGTGTGATCGATGGATGGCTAGTGTGTACAAAGGAGGAGTACCGAGCTTTCTACAGGCAGTATCGGCGATTCTCCAAAGTACTACACCAACCATTGTTACCACCACCATCACCACCATAATCATCAACCATCGGAGGTCTGTGAGAATACTTTCTTGATGTCGGGTTGATTCCGAGCAAAACACGGTGCTTGACAACCATTGTGAGGAGTGATCGCGTCGCGGGAAGGGAAGCCATTTTCACCAAGCACCGACTCATATTTCATGAGATCGTAAAGCTTCTAGCCTTGACCTCGGGTTGATGCCTATATGCTGAAGAGGACATTATCTTGCTATTCTGGACTCGCGATTCTATAGGGAGAGGAGACAAGATTGTAAGTGGTTTAATTTTCAATGGTGTAATCGCGTCGTATGTAGTGATGGAAGTATTTACTGTTGATTGAGATTACTTTACATTTCACCTTTCGCCCATTTCCAGGTTCATATTAAACCAAAAATACCAAAAACAACTTATTTGCTATTGTATGTTGTATTTGAGTGTTGTATTGTTTGTGTTGTATCGTGATTAATTTTATCTTTGTCAATGTTGTGATTGTTTTATGTTTGTTTTAATTTTACAGTTTACTGAAATTGGTTCGTTCAAAAGACTTAAAGATTTTAATGGTTACTGTTTGAATTATCTAAATGTTAGTATTGCTTAATGATAAATCTAGTGTTTACTAACATTAAAGAGCTTAATTGATGTTATTTACAATCTGTGGAATCGCCCAATGGTTGGCCGAATTCCTCTATAAATAGCAGTATTAAAAAGAAAAGACAAGCTCGTGGAGTTAACTTAAGTCCATGAGGTTAGTCCGTTGAGTTAGCTATAACTCAACAAACTTTATCTGTTGAGTTAACTGTAATTCAACGGAGAGCTTATTGAATATATAAATTTGATTGTTAACAAACGGATAGTTCTAAACTTTTAAGCAATTCCCTATGGGATCGACCTATACTTGCACACTTATACAATAGACACTATGCACTTGTAGTTAAAGCACAAATTGGTATTAATATCTAAATTGTATTAAAGGTTGTTTGTTTACTTCTAAAAGAAAAAGAATAGGCATAAAGATAAATTAACTAAGTAAAAATAGAAGTAACAAATCCAAGTTTTTCTGGTATGTTATTGGAGATCTAATCAGATATTCTGGTGTTGTGCTGGGAAAAATACAAACAAGTTTTATAGCGTCGTTGTCGGGGAATTGAATTGAATTGACTAGAATTGAATTGAATTGAATTGACTAGAATTGAATTGATTTAATATAAGCAACTGTTAGAGCTGTTTTGTTTTAATAGCTAGAGTATTGTGTGTTTTCTTCTGTAATTGAGAATATGGCATATGCTTATGATCAAAGATTTCTGAAACTTGTAATTAGCATATGTGAATTCTACAATTCTGAAGGACATGAGATTTCTGATTGTTTGAAACTGAGACGTTTACAAATGGTTAGATCCCATGAACAACAAATGAATTATCCTCAATATAATAGAGTCGAGTATGAGAATCCTATAGTTTACCCAACTGATGGTCAGTATAGAATGTGTAATATGTTGAGAGACACGGAAGTATGAGATAGGTATGACAGACTGGAGCGTAGTATAGAGCAAAACCTGGACAAACTAGAATACTTTATGTGTCAGCAACAAGAAGTTAACCAATTAAACTATAAGAAAGCATATTTAGAACCTAAAAAGGATATAATTTACGAAATTGAAAAAACCATAATGAAAATTGGTCAAAAATTGAATGTAATGAGATTAGATGATCTAGAAAGAAAACTAAAAGCATTGGACGAATATACAATGAAAATACAAGTTATGCAATAGGACAATGAAAATTATAATGTTATAAACCTGCATAATTTGTAAAATATACAACAAACAGAAAATTTTAATGCAAGAGAATTTAAAGAATGCACTTTAAAACTAAAAACAATTGAAGATCATAAACATGAAAATGATATACAAAAATATCATGAGAGTAACGAAAATCTGGAAGATGTTTGTATAACATTAAGATCTAGAACTGATATACCACCAAGAACTCAAAAGGAAAATGATATGAAGGTGGAAAAGAGTAAAAATCAAAATGATAATGAAAATGTAATAGCTGAAAATCTAGAAATCACTAAAGAACAATCTAAATCTGCTAATGAAGCTAAAAATGATCAAACAAATCAAACGAAAGAAAAAGAATCTTTTAAATCACAATCTTTAGCACCCTATCCTGAAAGATTACAACAAACAATACTTGAAAAATAAGAAAAAATCAAAGAAATTTTTGAAAAAGTACAAGTTAACATTCCTTTGTTAGATCTATTGCAGAAAATGCCACATTGTGCTAAATTTCTGAAGGATTGGTGTACTAGGAAAAGAGAGCGAAAAGTTCTTAGAAAGGTCTTTTTAGCTGAGCAAAGTAGTTCCCTATTTCTGCCACAAATTCCTAAAAAGTTATTTGATCCTGGAATCCTTGTTATATCATGCACCATAGGAAATACCATTCTAGAAAGAACCTTAATAGACTTAGGTGCAGGTATAAATGTTATGCCAAGTGATATATTTGCATCCTTAGGATTAGAAGGCTTAACTCCTACTAGTACGGTTATTCAATTAGCTGATAGAAGTATAAGATACCCTAGAGGAAAAATAGAGAATGTTTTAATTAAAATAAAAAATTTTATATATCCTATTGATATTGTAATTTTGGATTCCCAACAAATTAAGCATAAAAGTAGTGATAAATCTTTAATTTTGGGAAGGCCATTTTTAGCAACATCAGGGGGTGTTATAAATTGTAAAACTGGAGTAATGAAGTTAGCATATGGTAATGAGGATACTCAATTAAATATTTTCAAACTAGAAAGGTTTGAGGAGTTAGAAATGTCCTTACATACCATAGAATTTTTAGAGGATGAAGGAGATATGTTAGAAGATGTGATTCAAGAAGAATTAAATAGGCAAATCAATTCTAAAACTTTAGAAGAAAGTGAAAGCATAAATATAGAAGGAGATCAGGAAGAAATTAATTTAGAAAATGATGATGTTCAATTAGGAGCTCTAGCTTCTGATGGGCAACATTTAGAATTAAAACCTTTACCTCTAGAATTAACCTATATATTTCTAGAAGAGAAATGAACCTGTCCAATCATTATTGCTTCAAATTTAAAAGAGGATCAAATAGCTAAATTAAAAGATCTAGTAAAAAGTTATAAAGAAGCAATAGGATGGACTATGATTGATATAAAAGGGTTAAGTTCAACTTTATGCTGTCACCACATATATTTAGAAGAAAATGCTAAACCTATTAGAATTCCTGAGAGGAGATTAAATCCAAACCTTAAAGAAGTAGTCAAGAAGGAAATAATGAAATGATTAGATAATGACATAATTTATCTGATTTCTGATAGCTCGTGGGTTAGCCCAATCCATGTAGTTCCCAAGAAATCAGGACTAACAGTTATTAGGAATGAAAATCAAGACTTGATACCTACTAGAATTCAATCAAGCTGGAGAGTATGTATAGACTATAGAAAGCTGAATGTTGTGACTAGGAAAGATCATTTTCCCTTACCTTTTATAGATCAAATGTTGGAAAGATTTGCAGGGCAAGAATATTTTTGTTTCCTAGACAGGTATTCAGGTTATAATCAAATTCCAGTAGCATTAGAGGATCAAGAGAAAACAACTTTCACCTGTCTTAATGAAACTTATGCTTTTAAGAGAATGCCATTCAGATTATGCAATGTGCCAGCTACCTTACAAAGGTGTATGCAGGGCATATTTACTAGAATGACTGAAGATTTCTTAGAAATATTTATGGATGATTTTACTGTATATGGCAACTCATATGAAGTTTGTTTAAGCAATTTAGACCAAATATTAAAACGCTATGTGGAAAAAAATCTAGTTTTAAATTGGGAAAAATGTCACTTCATGGTTAAACAAGGAATAGTCTTAGGGCATGTTGTTTCTAAGAAATGGTTGGAAGTAGATAAAGCTAAAATAGAAGTAATTTCTAATCTACCAGAACCTAAATCAATAAAAGATATTAGATCATTTCTAGGACATGCTGGTTTTTATAGAAGATTTATTAAAGACTTTAGCAAGATAGCTAGACCTTTAACTAATCTATTAAAAGATGCTCCATTTAACTTTAATAAAAATTGCAAGGAAGCATTTTTCAGACTTAAGACTAGCTTAATTTCAACTCCTATAATTCAAGCACCAGATTGGAACCATCCATTTGAATTAATGTGCGATGCATTTGATTTTACTGTAGGAGCAGTGTTGGGACAGAAGATAGAAAAATATCCTAGAGTGATTCATTGTGCAAGAAAAACCTTAAATGATGCTCAAGTTAACTACACAACTACTAAAAAAGAACTATTAGCTGTTGTGTTTGCCTTAGAAAAGTTTAGATCATATCTGATTGGAGCTAAAGTGATAGTATACACGGATCATTCAGCTTTAAAACATCTAATAAAGAAAAAAGAGACTAAACCTAGATTGATCCGATGGATATTATTATTACAAGAATTTGATCTAAAAATTAAAGATAAAAAAGGTTGTGAGAATGTAGTAGTAGATCATTTATTAAGATTACAAATAGAAAAATCAAATATTGAAATTAAGGATAATTTTCTTGATGAACAATTAATGACCATCAAAACAATACCTTGGTATGCAGACATAGTTAATTACTTAGTAACTAGTTTAACACCTAAGGATTAGAATAGATAGGATATGAAATTGTTTTTCTTGAGAGTAAAATATTACTATTGGGAAGACCCTTACTTATTTAAGAAATGTCCTGATCTGGTTTTAAGGAGGTGTGTTCCAGAAACTGAATATCCGAGCATATTATCTTTCTGTCATGACCAAGCTTGTGGAGGGCATTTTGGTTCAGGGAAAACTACTGCAAAAATTTTGTAATGTGGGTTTTATTGGCCAACACTATTCAAAGATGCTCATAAATATTGCTTAAGTTGTTTAAGATGTCAATAAATAGGAAGAATATCAAAGAGGAATATGATGCCTCTTAATCCTATTGTTGAGGTTGAAATCTTTGATGTGTGGGGAATAGATTTTATGGGTCCATTTCCTATGTCTAATCAATTTAATTACATATTGTTGGGGGTGGATTATGTATCTAAATGGATAGAAGCTATTCCTACAAAAACTAATGATAAGAAAGTGGTAATACAATTAATAAGAACAAATATATTTGCCAAATTTGGAATACCTAAAGCTATTATCAGTGATAGAGGAACTCATTTCTGTAATAGAAGTTTTGAAGCCTTAATGAAGAAATATGAAGTAAACCACAAAATTGCAACATCATATCATCCGCAAACAAGTGGACAAGTAGAAAGTGCTAACAAACAAATTAAGTTAATCTTAGAAAAAGTAGTAAATCCTACTAGAACAGATTGGGCTAATAGGTTGATAAATGCACTTTGGGCTTATAGAACTACTTATAAAACAAGCTTAGGTATGTCACCTTTTAGGCTAGTATATGGAAAAAGTTGTCATTTACCTGTTGAAATAGAACATAAAGCTTATTGGGCATTAAAAACTCTAAATACTAATTTAAATCAAGCTTCTGAAAATAGAAAAATGCAACTAATTGAATTAGAAGAATTTAGAAATGAAGCTTATTCGAAGACTATAAAAGAAAAAGAGAAAATAAAATTCTAGCATGACAGAAAAATTATTCCAAAAAGCTTTGAAATAGGACAAGAAGTATATCTTTATATGGCTAGACTCCATAACCATCCAAGAAAATTAAGATCTAGATGGGCAGGACCTTACATAGTTCGAAATATTTACCCTTATGGAGCTATTGAAATTGAAAATCCTAAAAATCAGAATATATTTAAAGTAAATGGACAAAGACTTAGACCTATTCTGAAAACACCAAAAAGCTCCTTTGGAATTATAGAAGAAGTTAGAGTAGAGGACTACTCGAGTTTTACTTAGTAAGAAATCAGTTTTTATGTTTTTATATATATAAAAAAAAATACATTAAAATATATATATATATATATAAAATATAAAAATCGTTACGGTTCAACCAACTGGATCCATTGGTATGACCGAAACATAAAAATATATATATATTAATTTTAAGAAAAAAAATGTTGGTTTTACCGAAACATAGTACTAGTTAAACTGGTAAAAAAAAAAAAAACAGGAAAACTATTATCTGTAGTATTTTTATTATTATATCTGTTTGTACGGGAAGTCCGTTGAGTTACGCTTAACTCAACGAGCTTACTCCGTTGAGTCTTGAGTTAGTCAACGAGCTTATTCCGCTGAGTTAACTGTAACTCAACGAAGTACTATAGCTAAGACCGCAGATAAGATAGTAATAGTTGGTTTGGGAAATGACCCAATTACCCGCCTAAACTTAGGGCTTATTTATCTTAAACCTAAGGTTTTGGGGGCATTATCTGGCAAATCATTTAGAATCTTGAACAGTAGAAATCAGAGCGATTCCGTGCTATTGAGTAACTCCACGATGAGGAAGATGACACCTGAATTCTAGGAAGAGGTTGTTGATACATCACAATTTCTGAAGGAATCAGAAGAATGGCACACGCGATAGAAGATCAGAAATACGACGAGAGAAAAAGAGTTACAGAAGGTAGAATATGAACTTTTTAGATTAAGAAGAATATTAGTAGATTGTGGTATACAAATACCCTAGATAATGGAGACACGAATTAGAGTAGCAACAGAAATTGCAATTAGTAAAGAAAGAAGAATCAGGCTAAACAATGAAGTAGCCCTAGAGCTAATCCAGTGCAAGGCTAGATTATGGTTCAAAAGGTGCATTGCTGGTCGTGGAAGTTGGGAAATATGGCGGCAAGAACAACAAGAGGCAACTGAAGAACAAGATGAATCGATTGCTGAAAGACCTATTCCTGAGGAACAACAACCAGGACCTTCAGTTCCACCATTTAAGCCGTTGGCACGAGTAGAAATGATGGGGCCTTCGATTGAAGAAGAGTTAAAGGAATTTCAAGCACTAGTTCAAGTTGGGAAAAACCAAGGAGAATCAGAAGATTTGGCAATGGTTGAAGCACACCTAGTGTTTGATGCATTTTACAAAAAGAGGGCAGCAGAAAAGTTGAAAGCCCAATATAAAATCAAAATGGAACAGCATCAAGAAGCTACTGCCAAACCTGCTACAAAAGGAGATGAAGCTGGTCCTTCGAGACTAGTAATTATAGAAAAAGTTAAATAGGAAGAGCCAGTACCTGTGGCTTGAAGGCCTGCAGAGCCTACTTTTGTATATTTAATCTCAGAAGAAGAAGAGGAAGAACAAGCACAATTAATCAGAAAAAGGAAAGGAAAAGAGATAGTGCCTGACTATCAAGAAGAGATTAAATCTGAAGCATCAACAGCAACAGGGACTATGGAGCCAATTTTTATAAACCTACTATCCGATTCTGAGGAGGAGCAGGAGGAGCTGCAGCAAGATGAGCAAAGACAAGAAGAAAATCAAGCTGAAATTAGTCTGCAGCCTGTACAAGAAGAAATAGAAATTAGGGTAGAAACTGAATTGCCCATGACTCCATCCCAATCTGTTACAGAATCAGAAAGAACAGTAACAGAACAGATTGGTAGTCAGGAGGAAGAAGAAAGAGTAGAAAATGAAGAGGCTGAAAGAAGCCATTTGGACAAAATCAACTTCACAGATTCCACTGAAGAGCAAGAAATTCTTTAGCAATTTATGGAAAGAATTCAAGACAGAGTGGAGAGTTCTGCCGACTCACCACCACAAACAGAAGCAAAAGAAAAAATTCAAGAATCTGTAGAGAATGTTCAAATGCAACCTATAGAAGAGGAAGAGCAAGAACAAACCCCTCTCGAATAGCAAAGTCACATTCCTGCCCCGACTGAAATAATAATTTTGAATGAAGTACATTTTTGTAGTCAGGAAGTTTATACCAAATACCAAGAAATAAGGAGTTACAATTTTATTTACAGTAGACTAGTAAATTGGGACAGAATGCAAGAAATCAAAGATTTATTTGAATTCCAAGGTCTACTCAAGTTCATTTCTCAAGAAAGAGGGCATGCAGTATATGAGAATTTAGTGCCCTGTTTTTATGCAAATTTAAGAGAAGGAAAAGGAGGATTAATTTCCAATGTGGAGGAAGCTGATGTATAGATAACACTAGAGCTTCTCCACAACATTTTTGGATTGAAGAATGAAAGACTAAAAATTGTGGAAGACACAACTACCATCGAGTGGACTGAACAGGAAATCAAAGATTGTTTAGCTATCAATCCTAGTGTGCCTTTATTAAACAGATTGAAGTATTTAAGTGGTAAAGCACACATGGTAGCTAACATTTTGATTAAAAATGTCTATCAACGACAGAGCCATGACATAGAATTAAGTCAATTTGTCAAATGGGCCACATATGCAGTTGTAAATAGGATTCAAATAAATTGGTCTGCAGTTTTTATTTCCAAGCTGAAAGCAGTAAAGAAAAAATTGTTTTATGGAGATTTGATTCCACTACTAATGGTGGATTGTATTGATTTCATGAAATGAACATCAAAAAGGATCAGATCAAGAACCATTTCAGTGAAAGAATACAAAAATTTTGTAGTTGCAGAGATAACTGTACCTTCTAGAGGAATTACAAAAGCTGTAGAAAGAATTAATCAATTAGAAAAACTCCAGAAGGAAGTAGATGAACTTAGGAATAAAGATTAAATTGTATTGTTCGTCTACTTGTATAAAATTGTATGATGTATTTACACTGTAAATTGATTCATATGAATGAATATAATTTTTCAGATGCAATTTTAATACATGTTTTGGATGTGAAATGAATGGAATTTATTGAATATTATGTAATTTGTGGAACTTTATGAATGAATATGTAACAGATTTACAATTTGCTGAATGACAAGATAAATGCTTAAAAATTTCTACATGTTGCAAGGTAAAAAGTAAATTCTGCATAACATAAAATGACCTACAAGTTAAATCTTTATATAATGTTCAGATTTAAATGAATTTTGATTAGAATGATGCATTAATGACATAGATTTAACTTTATTTCAGTTAGCAGAATGAAAAAGAAAAAAAAATAGAGAGGAATTTACGAGAGTAAAACTTAGAGGTTGCTAAGTATTAACTCAACAAAGTAAGTTCGTTAAGTTAACTATAACTCCACGAGGTCAGTAATATAATATAAGGTCACTCCGTTGAGTTATCTGTAACTCAACGAAGTTAGTCCGTGGAGTTAGCAACGGTAACCGACTATGTTCTGTTGAGTTATTTGTAACTCAACGAGGTTAGTTCGTGGATTAAGCAAAATGGTTATTCTTTTAACCACGAACGAAACTTCGTCGATTTAGTGGTTACCAAAATTTGAAATTAATAGTGGTACACGTACCCATAAAAATAGGAACCATGATGCACGTTGCAAGAAACGTTCTTGTAACGAGATTTATTCACTTTATGGATGTACATTATATATATAAATCAGAATGTTATTTATGAGTTACTAGCACTTTTAAAAGAAAGGAGAATGCATTGGAGGAACTGGAAGGAGAAGTAGCTGATTCAACTTCATCCGACAACAAATATTTACTGAATGGAAAGCTTCAGACTGGTATGTAATTAATCTTCTGTTATTTATTTATGAGCACATGGACTCATTCTCTAAGCACTAAACAATTAGTAAGAACACCTACCCAGGAATTTTCATCACAGAGGAGTATTGAAAAATTTTCTGAACTGAACTTTAACGAAATTCTTTGGGGTGTAGCTAACCTTTCTTTAAAAGAGAACGTAGAGATGGCTATTCTAGTAGAAAAACCATTAGGAGAAATTCTATATCCAGAATTAGTTGATGAACCTTCATGTATTCGATTGCCAAACTTTGAGGAAGATAGGTTTGAACTGAAATCTAATTATATTAGTCAATTGCCACATTTTCATGGATTAGAAAGAGAGGATGCCTATTATTTCCTTAGAGAATTTAATGAAGTTTGTCAAATGATGAAAATGCTGAACATGAGTATAGATGATATTAAACTTAGATATATCCCTTTTTCTTTAAAAGACACAACTAAGAGATGGTTATATACTCTATCACTTGATTCAATTTCTACATGGACTGAATTTTGCTTTGTTTTTCTGGAAAAATATTATCCAACACATCAAACAATTAAAAAGAAGAAGGAAATATTAATGTGTAGCCAAAAACAAGGTGAATCATTTTGGAAATATTTTAAAAGATTTAAAGATTTATTAACTCAATGTCCACATCATGCAATGAGTAAGGCACAATTAATAGCTATAATTTATGAAGGCATAGATGTTTCAACGAAATCTTTATTAGAATCTACTTGTCAAAATGGATTTTTAAAGTTATGTAGTGAAGAAGCATAGGCATATTTAGAAAACTTTGCAAAAAGAACTGCATAGTGGGAAAACTCGGCTGAAGCTATTGCAGATAAAAAAATATTGCTAAGGGGAATGCATGAAATAGATTCAAGTACTATGCTTGAGGTGAAATTAAATGAATTAACAAAGAAAATAGAAGAGTTATCATTAAATCAAAATCTAGCAGAAAAGAATGCAAACATAAATGATTTAGATATTATTTATGCTAGAAACCAGAGAGATAACTTGGGAAATTCTTATAATCCTAATTGGAGAAATCACCCAAATTTATCTTGGAGAAACAACAATTTCCAGGGAGGAGAAAATGTAAATGAGAAGAATATAAGTTATGAAGCATTACTGGAACAAGGATCTAGAATAGAGAAATTAGAAAAGATAATCCAACAATTAAACAATCGTCTAGATTTTGTATTTGGAAGTGCTGCAATTCAAAATCAGAATAGAAATATACCACTTAGACAGAAGGAACCAATGGAAGTTAGACCTACTAGAGGATTGCCAATACAAGCAATACCTAATCCTGTCAATAGAACGGTTAATGAAATTGATACCTCTTTTGGGAGGATAGCTGAATGAAGCAGCAAATCTAAAGCAACTATCTATATGTATATATGTTTTTATTTTTAGTTAATAGTATCGTAGAGTCAGTCCTTAACTCAACGAACTTAGTCCGTTGAGTTATGCCTTAACTCCACGAGGGTGTGCAGTAGTTATGTTAATTTTTTGTCTCTGCTAAATTTGTGTTTGTGTTATATAGAATCAACAAATGGAATTGATGCAATTACCGTTGGATGCACTAAGGGAAGTAGTGAGTAATTTCTCAGCTAAAGATCTGTGCAGGCTGTGTTGTGTATCAAAGGAAATTAAAGACTATAATGAAGAAAAATATTTTTAGAGACTACAAGCTGTAAAAATGACTAAGATTAGAGATGGATTCATATGGAGGTCATTTAATCGTAGTTCAAATACCCATGAATATCTTGCTATGAAAGAAACTATTGGAATTCCACCCAATACATTAGAAGGAATAAATCATATTATGGGGATAGATGAAGGATTAATCATATACAGGACGAGACCAAGGTATGCAAGTTTATTATTACCTGATATTTTGATAAGAAATCCTATAACAGGAGAAGAATGGAATATAGGAAGACCTAATAGATTTGAAGTACCAACTATAAATTGTGGATCGACTTTAATATTTTCTGATAAATATTCTACAATTCCTGAAAAATTATATTATTGGAGACCTATAGGAAATTGGGGTGAAGATTTACGCTTAAGTGTGTATAATTTTCTAAATAGATCTTGGAATGAAAATATTATGATATATCTGGGACGGAAATCATTAATTAACCAAACACATGTCATACTTGATGGATATATATATCTAGTCATAGATATATCAATAGCATTTAGATCTGATTTATACATAGTGAGCATAGACAGTTATGATGAATATATAGAAATTTTACCTATACCGAGTGATATAGCTAAACCACTATCTACAGAATTTAATAAAATTCAAATAGGAATGTGGTATAATGAAGAAGATGATCCTACTTTATGTCTGATAAGATGGTGGGATGAATTAATGAAATTTCAAATATGGATTATGGAAGACATAAATGAATGGAAGTGGGAAGAGGAATATATTGAAATAGATGTAGAAATATAAACTGCTACATTACCCTAGAACCAAAAAGGATCCCTTTCTGCATTTCATATCATTAATGGTAATATACTTGTATTTGGAATTTATAATATATTACACATTTACAAATTAAGAAGGAATGAGAACTGCATGAAAACAGAATTAATAGCAAGAAGAACTATGCCTAAAAAGTTTTCTTAGACTGATACATTTATTCAATTTGTTCCTACTTTTCAATCATGTTCTTAAGCTGTGATTTTGTGTGTTTAATGTTGTGTGTATTCTACGTTTATTTTTAGAAAAAAATATAGTTTTCATTTTATTTTATAAAAAAAAAATAAAATAAAATATCAATCCAATTTGTTGGTATCTGTTCTAGGAAACCAACTAGCTTGCTTGTGAGCCACCAAAGGCATAGGAGCCTAGGTTCCACACAAGACACTAAATTATCAATATCTGTTAAATGTTATTTTGTTATATATTTTTTTGCTTTTATCTATGAATGAAAAGTGTTCAGAATCAAAAATCGGAATATGCAGAAGGAGATACAAACAAAACAAGGTATGTAACTGATTAGTTATCTTGAATTTTAATCAATAAAACTGTATTCATGCATGCTACAATTACTGTATTTATTGTCAAATCTTTTACATTGAGGACAGTGCAAAATGTAGGTATGGGGGGGAGGTAATTAAAGTAACAGTCATGTAAGTTTGTTAATTAAAAAAATTAAAATGGTACTGCAAAGTTTTGTGGAAATTGAAAATTTTTATGAACTTGCTGTAACTATCCGATAATTGAGACTGTAAAATTTATAATCTGTAATTGCTTGAATGTTATATTTAGAAGGCTATATATGATGCTATAAAATTTATTATTTATGCAAATCTAGATATAGTATCTTATGTTTTTTCTGAATTTCATGAGTTTAACAGTTTCACGATTTTAAAATGAAATCAGAATGCTTAATGAAAAATCAGTAAATTATTTGAAGTCCTGAAGGAGCTGAGATGTGAATTCTAGATTAAATGAAACACATATGATTAAAGATACATTTAATTTGACTGATTGAACTTGTAGAATGATTTATGTGTAGATCTTATTAAACTACATAAAAAGTATGAGCATATTGTTATGGATTCATATTTTTAGTAAATGATAGAAGCAAGACTATATGAGATTGGTGTTTTACTACATCTGTATTAATGAAATACGTACATATATAGTATGTGATTAATGCTTTGTTTTGTGTTATTTTAAAAATAAAAAAAAATGAAAAAAAGAGAAAAATTTGAGATTTTATTGTCTTGTTTGATCACGAGCCTTTTGTACTTGAGCAGATAGGTATGTAAGGATTGTTGACCTGAAAAAGGACTCTTGAAATCTGGCAACCTAAGATCCTGATCAGATCTGGGATTGTTGACTGAAAGCTCATTACATAGGTACATTAGAAAGCTCCTATATGATTTAAGCTTGTCAAATTAACTTTTAAAGTATAAAAAATATATATATACTGTTCTGAAAAGGTACAAGTGTTTTGAGAAATACAGATATCTTATGAATCGAGTATATTTTCTGATATCTAGAATTGTTGAAATATGAATCTGGAATTGACTTTTGAAGTTGTTTTAATGGAGATACAATTCTTTATTCTACTTGTCTTAATCATATTGAATTGGATTGTACTTTGATTCGTATGTTGTTGAAATTTCTTCTCAAAATCTTATTGGAAAATTCAGGATGATAGATGATGAAAAGAAGAACAAACGATAATATAATTAACACTTATGTGATGATGATATACTTCGTATGTAATTTGCATATATTCTAAGTATATTTGTAGGTTGATTACTAAAACATACAGAATATATATGTTTATGCTGAACAAAAGAAAAAAAGAAAAGAAAAGAAGAAGAATTAATTCTAGCACTTTTTGAAAGACCAATTAATTAGATCTTAGTTTGCTAAGGGACTAGCAAAATTTAGGTATGCGGGAAGTGTTTAGAATGAAAAAGTGCATATTATTAACGTTTAAATGATGGTTAATTGCATAATATTTAGCTTATCATATAAGAATTAAGCCATTATGTTATAATTGCACTGTTATATGCTTTAATTAGAATTACTGCTTAATTTTGGGGAATTAATGTCAATTTAGTACATTTCTGAATTGTCGGTAAGTTGCAGGCTGTGAAATTCTTAAGTATCCGAATTTTCTGATATTTCGGACAGTTATGTTTAACATACCAAACATATTTCAGACAGTTATGTTTAATAGACTGAACATGTCGGATAGTTATGTTTAAATTGCCGAACAGTTATGTTTTGAAAGAATATTTTATTATTTCCTAAAGTACACGTGTCAAAACCATAATGCATGACTTAAGTGAACTTTTGGTGAGTTATCTCTAACTATTCGAAATTGTAGCTATGAGTTACCACTGAAGAAATATAAAAGAAAAGAAGAAAAAGAAGTGGTGTGTGTGATCGATGGATGGCCAGTGTGTACAAAGGAGGAGCACCGAGCTTTCTGCAGGTAGTATTGGCAATTCTCCAAAGTACCACACCAACCATCGTTACCACCACCATCACCACCATAATCACCAACCATCGGAGGTCTGTGAGAATACTTTCTTGATGTCGGGTCGATTCCGAGCAAAACATGGTGCTTGACAACCACTGTGAGGAGTGATCGCGTTGCGGGAAGGGAAGCCATTTTCACCAAGCGCCGACTCATATTTCAAGAGATCGTAAAGCTTCTAGCCTTGACTTCGGGTTGATGCCTGTATGCTGAAGAGGAGATTATCTTGCAATTCTGGACTCGCAATTCTATAGGGAGAGGAGACAGGATTGTAAGTGGTTTAATTTTTAGTGGTGTAATCGCGTCGTATGTAGTGATGGAAGTATTTACTGTTGATTGAGATTACTTTACATTTCACCTTTCGCCCATTTCCATGTTTATATTAAACCAAAAATACCAAAAACAACTTATCTGCTATTGTATGTTGTATTTGAGTGTTGTATTGTTTGTGATGTATCATGATTAATGTTATCTTTGTATTGTTTGTGTTGTATCGTGATTAATGTTATCTTTGTTAGTGTTGTGATTGTTTTATATTTGTTTTAGTTTTATAGTTTACTGAAATTGGTTCGTTCAAAAGACTTAAAGATTTTAATGGTTACTGTTTGAATTATCTGAATGTTAGTATTGCTTAATGATAAATCTAGTGTTTACTAACATTAAAGAGCTTAATTGATGTTATTTACAATCTGTGAAATCGGCCAATGGTTGGCCGAATTCCTTTGTAAATAGCAGTATTAAAAAGAAAAGACAGGCTCGTGGAGTTAACTTAAGTCCACGAGGTTAGTCTGTTGAGTTAGCTATAGCTCAACAAACTTTATTCGTTGAGTTAACTGTAATTTATCGGAGAGCTTATTGAATATATAAATTTGATTGTTAACAAACGGATAGTTCTAAACTTTTAAGCAATTCCCTGTGGGATCGACCTATACTTGCACATTTATACAATAGACACTATGCACTTGTAGTTAAAGTACAAATTGGAATTAATATCTAAATTATATTAAAGGTTGTTTGTTTACTTCTAAAAGAAAAAGAATAGGCATAAAGATAAATTAACTAAGTAAAAACAGAAGTAACAAATCCAAGTTTTTCTGGTATGTTATTGGAGATCTAATCAGATATTATAGTGTGGTGTTGGGAAAAACACAAACATGTAGCCATACGATCCTACATCTTTTACTTGGCTGGTTCCTTCATATGTGATTTGAAGAGTTTTCCAAGCCTCATGAGAAGATTTACAGGTAGATATTTTGTTATACTGTTCACTAGTCAGTGCACAGTAGATTGAGTTTAGCCCACGAGCATCCATTTGGATGATTCTTTCATCCTCCTCAGACCAGTCACTTTCATGACTAATTGGAAGTGGTGTACCATGTACAACCATTCTCTAGTGTTTTACATCAGTACTCCAAAGAAAACACTCCATCCTATTTTTCCAATAGCTATAATTGCTACCATCAAATAGGGGAGGTTGATGGATTTTCTAACCCTCTCTAATGTGAAAAGTCATGATCTTAGATGGTTAAATCTATTAACGAGATCAACATTGCTCTGATATCAATTGTTAGGACCTAATGTCTTACTAGAGGGGGGGTGAATGGTAATAATTTGTTTCTTAACTATTTAATGACTGATTGATATAAAGAATTAGCAAGCACACAATAAAAAATAATACACACAAGATTTTAGGTGGTTCACCACTAACAGCTAGTCCACCCCCAAGGGATACTTGGGCATCACTAAACTTTCACAAACTTACAATCACTTGCTTTAAGGTTACAGCAAGAACCAACCAAACTGATTCAACTTTCAGGTTGTAGCTCCAACCAATCTTTCTCTGAAGTTTTTGATCCGTGTACTTTAGTAAAGCACTTGCTTGAAAGTATCAAAGTTTAGTGCGTGATGAGCTTCTAAAAATTGAGTTTGTATATGCTAAAGATGATTTAATCTCTAAGGCTTTCTTCTGTTGAGCTTGGTGTAAATATTTGTATGAGCAAAAAGCTATCTAATTCTGTTGTCTGTTGCTTGTATATATATTAGACATGTGTAACGATCATATTTTTCTTCCAACGGATGTATTCTGCTGTACTTGGTAAGATTTCAGTCCCAAATATGGTAAGTTACCATTCAGGGAGGTATTTCAAGATACCTTTTCGATTTCTTGGGTTTTTCGGAGGCTTAGCCATGTAACTCTCCAAAAAATACTTGTAACTTACTAAAAAGTCACTTAAGTCTTTCTACCATGTAGGATTTCAAATCGTACAAAAGAGTTGTCATTCAATCAAATACTTGCAGTTGTAACTTACCGAACTATTATTTAACTATCGGATTGTTAGCTATAGTAACCCTCCGAAATCCTTCGTTAAGTTTTCGACTACTTTATTTAATTCAGCACGTGCATAATAGACTAACTTAAGTTCTAGATGGTTATACCTGTAACTCACCGAAACTCTTCAAATTTCAGATAGTTAGCTTCAATAACTTTTTGATTCTTTTTTTAAGCTTCTGTTTGGATTTCTACACGTGGGAAATTCAATGACTTAAGTTTTGGATAGTTAGCTACAGTAACTTTCCGATTCTTCGTACATCTATCTTTCTAACTCTCCGAAAGCCTTCTACTTTCGGATACTTAATCTTCTAACTATCCGATAGTATTGCTGCTTCTTTATACTGCATTTCGGATACTTAGACTGTTAACTCACCGAAAATATTTCTCTTCTAGATAGTTAAGCCTGGTAACCTTTCGAAATCCTTTTTATCACTTGCAGCACACTTTGAACTGTCTGTATCAACTTCTGCTCTCTTGTTGACTATTAAGCCTAAGAAATACAATTTGATTCCTCACATTGATTTTTGCATTATCAAAATCTAGAGGTCCTTTCAACTCCATCCCAATCTACCATAGAATTAGAAAGAATAGTGACATTGCAGATTGGTAGTCAGGAGGAAGAAGAAAAAGAAGAAGTTGAATAAATACATATGGAAGGAAATGACTCAATAGATTCCACTAAAGAGCAAGAAACTCTTCAGCAAATTTTGGATAGAATTCAAGACAGAGTGGAGAGTTCTACCAACTCACCACCATAGACAGGAGTAGAAGAAAAAATACAGGAATTTGCGGAGCATTTTCAGTCAATTCAAGTTCAGCATATGGAAGAGGAAGTTCAATAACAAACCCCTTTGGAGCAACAAATTCACATTCCTTACCCGATGAAGCAACAGTTTTAAATGAAGTACACTTTTGGAGTCAAGAGCTTATAATAAATACCAAGAGATAAGGGGTTATGATATCATTTACAGTAGGCCAATAAATTGGGACAGAATGCAAGAAATCAAAGATTTATTTGAATTCCAAGGTCTACTGAAGTTTATTTCTTAAGAAAGAGGGCATGCAGTATATGAGAATCTAGTGCCCTGCTTCTATGCAAATTTAAGAGGAGGAAATTGATTAATTTCCAACGTGGAGCAAGCTGATGTACAAATAACACTAGAGCTTCTCCACAACATTTTAGGATTGAAGAATGAAGGACTTAAAATTCTGGAAAGCACAACTACAGTCAAGTGGACAGAACAGATCATAAAGGATTGTTTAGCTATCAATCCTGTTGTGCCATTGTTAAATAGACTGAAGCACTTAAATGGTAAAGCACACATGATAACTAACATTCTAATTAAGAATGTCTACTAACAATAAGGCTAGAATATAGAACTGAGTCAATTTGTCAAATGGGCTACATATGTAGTTGTGAATAGAATTCAGATAAATTGGTCTGCAATTTTTATCTCCAAGTTGAGAGCAGTAAAGAGGAAATTATTTTATGGAGATCTGATTCCACTACTGATGGTGGACTGTATCAATTTCACGAAATGGGCATCCAAAAGGATAAGATCAAGAATCATTTCAGTGAAAGAATAGAGAAATTATGCTGTTGTAGAGATTGCTGAACCTTCTAGAGGAGTTACAAGAGTTGTAGAAAGGATTAACCAATTAGAGCAACAAGTAGAAAGACTCCAGAAGGAAGTAGATGAACTTAGAAGAAAAGATTAATTGTATTGTTCGTCTACTTGTATATATTTGTATGAAAAATATTTGATTAATTGTAATGTATACTACTCATATAAATGAATATATGTTTTTCAGATGTATTTACATTTTTTTTTGAGAATGATGTAATGGATGAATTATCTTGAATATTATATAATTGTTTGAACAAGATGCAAGATTGTTTAAAATATATACAAATTTGCTGAATGATAGGATTAAATGAAAGATAACTGATTAACGCTTGAAAATATCTACATGCTGCAAAGTAAAATATAAATTCTACATAATATGTAATGAACTGCAAGTTAAATATTTATATAATGTTTAGATTTAAATGAGTTTTAATTAGAACACTGCAATAATGACATGTATTTAATTTTATTTAAGTTAAAAAAATGTAGGAGAAAAAAAAGAAGAAGAAGTTAATACGAGGAGTAAGCTTAGAAAGTTGCCAAGTGTTAACTCAACAAAGTAAGTTCGTTGAGTTAACCGTAACTCCACGAGGTCAATAATATAATATAAGGTCACTCCGTTGAGTTATCTGTAACTCAACGAGGTTAATCCGTAGAGTTAGCAATAGTAACCGAAGCTAGTCTGTTGAGTTAACTGTAACTCAACGAGGTTAGTTCATGGATTAAGCTAAATGGTTATTCTTTTAGCCATGAATGAAACTTCATGGGTTTAGCAGTTATTGAAAATTTGAAATTAGAAGTGGCACACGTATCCATAAAAATAGGAACCACACTACACGTTACAAGATACGTTCTTGCAATGAGATTCATTTGCTTTAAGGACGTGCATTATAAATATAGAACACAATGTTATTTACGAGTTACCAGCACTTGTGAAAGAAAAGGAAATTCATTGGAGAACTAGAAGGAGAAGCAGCTGATATAACTTCATCCGTCAATAACTATTTACTAAGTATAAAGCTACAGACTAGTATGTAATTAATCTTCTGCTATTTTACTTTATGTTAAGAGTTTATGAGCACATGGATTCATTCTCCTAGTACTAAACGATTAGTAAGAACACCTACATAGGATTATTCAACATAGAGACATACTGAAAAATTTTCTGAATTGGACTTTAACGAAATCCTTAGGGGTGTAGCTAACCTTTCTTTAAAAGAGAATGAAGATATGGCTGCTCCAGTGAAAAAACCATTAGGGGAAATTCTGTATCCTGAATTAGTTGATGAACTTTCATGCATTCGATTGCCAAACTTTGAGAGAGATAGGTTTGAATTGAAATCTAATTATATTAGTCAATTACCACATTTTCATGGATTAGAAAGAGAAGATGCCTATTATTTCCTTAGAGAATTTAACAAAGTTTGTTAAATGATGAAAATGCTGAACATGAGTATAGATGCTATTAAACTTAGATACATTCCTTTTGCTTTAAAAGACACAACTAAAAGATGGTTATATACTCTATCGCCTAATTCAATTTCTGCATGGACTGAATTTTGCTTTGTTTTTCTGGAAAAATATTATCCAACACATCAAACAATTAAAAAGAAAAAGGAAATGTTAATGTGTAGCCAAAAACAGGGAGAATCATTCTAGAAATATTTTGAAAGATTTAAAGATTTACTGACTCAATGTCCACATCATGCAATGAGTAAAGCACAATTAATAGGTATAATTTATGAAGGCATAGATGTTTCAACAAAATCTTTATTAGAATCTACTTGTTAGAATGGATTTTTAAAACTGTGTAGTGAAGAAGCATGGGCATATTTAGAAAACTTTGCAAAAAGAATTGCATAGTGGAAAAACTCGACTGAAGTCATTATAGATAAAAGAATATTGCCAAGGGGAATGCATGATATAGATTCAAGCACTATGCTTGAAGTTAAATTAACTGAATTAACAAAGAAAATAGAAGAGTTATCATTGAATAAAAAATTAGCATAAAATAATGCAAATGTTAATGATTTAGATATTATTTATGCTAGAAACTAGAAAGATAACTTTGGAAATTCTTATAACCCTATTTGGAGAAATCACCCAAATTTATCTTGGAGAAACAACAATTTCCAGGGAGGAGAAAATATAAATGACAAGAATATAAGTTATGAAGCATTAATTGAACAATGATCTAGAATAGAGAAATTAGAAAAGATAATCCAACAATTAAACAATCAGTTAGATCTTGTATTTGGAAATGCTACAATGCAAAATCAAAATAGAAATGTGCCCCCTAGATAGAAGGAATCAAATTGTGGGTCAGCTTTAATTTTTTCTAATAAAAATTCAACCATTCTTGAAAAATTATATTATTGGAGATCAACTAGGAATTGAGATGAAGATTTATGCTTAAGTGTGTATAATTTTTTGAATAGATCTTGGACCGAAAGTACTATGATATATCTAGGACAGAAGACTTTAATTAACAGCATGCATGTCATACTTGATGGATATATATATCTAGTCACAGATATATCAGTTGCATTTAGATATGATTTATACATAGTAAGCATAAACAGTTATGATGATTTTATAGAAATATTACTTATACCGAGTGATATAGCTAAACCACCGTCTTTAGAATATGATCAAATTCAATTAGGAATGTGGTATAATGAATATGATGATCCTACTTTATGTTTGATAAGATGGTGAGATGAATTGAAGAAATTTCAAATATGGATTATAAAAGACCTAAATGAATGGAAGTGGGAAGAGGAATATATTGAAATAGAAACAGTTACATTATCTTGGAACAGAAAACGATCCCTTTCTGCATTTCATTTCATTAATAGTAATACACTTATATTTAGTATTAATAACATACTGCAAGTTTACAAGTTAAAAAGGAAAATGAACTGCATTAAAATAGAATTAATAGCAAGAAGAATTATGCCTAAAAAGTTTGCATGGATTGACACATTTATTCCATTTGTAACTACTTTTCAATCATGCTCTTAAACTATGATTTTGTGTTTTTAATGTTGTGTGTATTCTGCATTTACTTTTAGAAAAAAGAAGAAGAAAGAAAAATTTTTAGTTTTAGTTTTATTTTATAAGAAGAAAAAAATAAAATAAAATATCAATCCAGTTTGTTGGTATCTGTTCTAGGAAATCAATTGGCTTACTTGTGAGCCACCAAAGGCATAGGAGCCTAGGTTCTACACAAGACACTAAATTAGCAATTTTTGTTTTGTTTTGTTATTATATATTTTACTTTTATTTGTGAATGAAAAGTTTTTCAGAATAAAAAATCAGAAGATATGGAAGGAGATACAAAAGAACAATATATGTAATTGATTACTTATCCTAAATTTACATTTAAATTCAATTTGTTGAGTTAAGTGCTAAGTCAATGAAACAATATTCATGTCTGCTACAATTACTATATTTATTGCAAAATCTTTTATATTGAGGACAATGAAAAATGTAGGTATGGGGGGGAGGTAATTAAAGTAACAACCATGTAATTTTGTTAATTAAAGGAATTAGAATGGTACTACAAAAGTTTTGTGCTTTTTTATGAATTTGCTGTAACTATCCAATAATTGAGACTGTAAAATTTTTAAGAACTACAACTACTTGAATGTTATATTTAGAATCTTATATAAGATGCTACAGAATTTTACTATTCATACAAATCTAGATATAGTATCTTATGTTTTTATTGAATTTTATGAGTTTAATAGTTTCATGATTTTAAAATGAAATCAGAATGCTTAACTGAAACTCAATAAATTATTTGAAATCCTGAAAGAGCTAAAATGTTGATTTTTGGATTAAAGGAAATACATATGATCAAAGATACACTTAATTTGATTAATTAAACTTGTAGAATGATTTATGTGTAGAGCTTATTAAACTATAGAAAAAGTATGAGCTTATTGATATGGATTCATATTTTCAGTAAATAATAGAAGTAGGACTATATGAGATTTGTGTTTTATTGCATCTGTATTAATGAAATACGTATTTTTTAAATAAAAAAAAGGAAAAGAAAAAAAAAGAGAAAAAAAATTGAGAGTTTATTAACTTTTTTGATCACGAGCCATTTGTACTTGAGCAGATAGGTATGTAAGGAATTTTGACTTTAAAAAGACTCTTTAAATCTGGCAACCTAAGGTCCTGATCAAATCTGGGATTGTTGACTGAAAGCTCGATACATGGGTACACTAGAAAGCTCTTGTATGATTCAAACTTGTCAAATTAACTTTTAAAGTACAAATATGCATATACTGTTTGAAAAAATACAAGTGTTTTGTGAAATATAGATATCTTTTGAATCGAGTATACTTTCTGTTATCTAAGATTACTAAAGTATGAATCTAGAACAGACTTTTGAAGTTGTTTATTTGAGATAAAATTCATTATTCTACTTGTCTTAATCATATTGAATTGGATTTTGTTTTAATTCGTATGTAGTTGAAATTTATTCTGGAAATCATATTAGAAAATTCAAGATGACAAATGCTGAAAAGAAGAAAAAATGATAATATAATTAACACTTATGTGATGTTGATATATTTTGTACGTAATTTACATATATTCTAAGTATATTTGTAGGTTGAAGAGGAGATAACAAAATTAAAACAGATTACTAAAACATATAGGAAATCTATATAGTAATCTAGTTTATTATTTTGAAGAAGAATGAAATAAAGAATTAATTCTAGAACTGTAGAAAGACCAACTAGTTAGATCTTAGTTTGCTAAGGGACTAGCAAAATTTAAGTATGGGGGAAGTGTTTAGAATGAAAAAGTGCATAATATTAACGATTAAATGATGGTTAATTACATAATATTTAGCTTATCATATGAGAATTAAGCCATTATGTTATAATTGCACTGTTATATGCTTTAATGAAAGAATCTACATAATTTCAGGTAATTAAGGTTAATTTAGTACATTTCTGAATTATTGGTAAAATTGCAGGCTATGAAATTCTTAAGTATCCGAATTGTCTGTTATTTCAAAGAGTTATATTTAACGTACCAAATAGTTATATTTTAAATGCTAAAAGAATAGGCAAGTACATAGTAACAACTCGTTGAGTTAAAGGCTTAAATGTGTAAAAAGTACAGTAACAACTTGTTGAGTTAGTGAGTAAAAATCGTAAATGTATATCTAAACTCGTTAAGTTAGAATTATGCACGTGTTGAATTTAAATGCCTTAGTAGATCACGTAAGATGTACATGTTTAACTCGTTAAGTTAGCATAACTGTACGCATTGAGTTACAAGAATACACACTAAGGTAACGCATTATGTTAGCAGCTTATTTCTTTATTGCACGTGTTTTATAGTTAAATCAACGAAGGAAGTCTGTTGAGTTATCTATAACTCCACGGACCTTTTATTTTCTAATATGCCACTGTACTAGTTACAGAAACAGGACATTTGAAGAAAAACCACGATTGCATGTATCATGTAGGAATTCACTCATGGAAGAAAGAAGAAATCACTATCGTTGATATGAATGAAGGAAATCTAACCGATCATTTAAGTGGGAGTAGTTACTATTGTAAGAAATATAAAAGACGAAGAAAAAATGTGTGGAAAGGGGGGTGTCGGAGAACCGCGCTAACTGCAGGCAGCGTTGGAAGTTCCCTGAATCTCCACACCATCACCATAATCACCAACCATTGGAGGTCTGTGAGGATACTTTCCTGATGTCGGGTCAATTCCGAGCCAAACACGATGCTTGACAACCATTGTGAGGAGTGATTGCATTGCGGGAAGGGAAGCCATTTTCACCAAGCACCGATTCATATCTCAAGAGATCATAAAGCTTCTACCCTTGGTTTCAAGTTGATGCCAGTATGCTAAGGAGGAGATCATCTTGCAATTCTTGACTCACGATTCTATAGGGAGAAGAGATAGGATTGTAAGTGATTAAGTTTTCAGTGGTGTAATTGCATCGCATGTAGTGATAGAAGTTTTACTATCAATAGAGATTTTTACATTTCACCTTTCGTTCATCTTTAGGAACATATCAAAATAAAAATACCAAAAACAACAACTTATCTGTGTGTACATTTAGTATGTAAGTGTTGTATTATTTGTTTTGTATCGTGATTAATGATATCATTGTCAGTATTGTGAATGTTTATGTTTGATTGAGTTAGAAAATAGATAATAGTTTTTACAGTTTACTGAAATTGTTTTGTTGCAGATACTTAAAGATTTTAATGGTTACTGTTTGAAATATCTTAATGTTAGTGTTGCTTAATGATAAATCTAATCTTAACTAGCATTAAAGAGCTTAATTGATGTTATTTACAATCTGTGGAACCGCCTATTGGTTGGCTGAATTCCTTTGTAAATAGCAGTATTTAATTAGAAAGATAGGCTCGTGGAGTTAACATAAGTCCACGAGGTCAGTCCGTTGAGTTAACCATAACTCCACGAACTAAGTCTATTGTGTTAACTATAACTCAACAAAGTGCTTACTGAACACATAAATTCCAATATAAAAATCAAAACAGTACACAATTCTTACTCCATCTCTCTGTGGGATCGACCTATACTTGCACACAAATACAATATACACTATGCACTTGCAATTAAAATACAAATTGGAATTAATATCTAATTTGTGTGAAAGGTTGTTAGTTTACTTCTAAAAGTAATTATTGATATAAGCATAAAGACAAAGTAAACAAGTTTAAGATCTAATCTTTCACAGCAATACAATGAAGAATTCTTGTCATTCAATGATTTTGACGTTGAGGGTTTATCATTTTTGTTCCTTTGCTGTTTCCTAGCTTTCCATGTTTTCTTGAATTTCCTAATCAGCAAAATCAAATCCTCGTTAGAATCAATAGATATTTCAGAATCTGAATTAATTTTGAAGACTATTTCTTTCTTCATTTTTAGTTTATTGTGACTCAGTGATTCATTTAATTGAACTTCATAAGCTGTTAAATTTCCTATAAGTTCATTCATGGTATAAACATTTAAATCTCGTGATTCCTCAATTGATGTTACATTCTGAGACCATTTAGAACTTAGGGATTAGAGAATTTTCCTCACCAAATCCTTCTATTCAAAATTCTTTCCTAAGCATTTTAAAGAGTTTATGATATCAAGAAATCTAGAAAACATCTCAGAAATACTTTCGTTTTCATGCATCTTAAAGAGTTCGTACTTATGAATTAACATGTTTATCTTAGTCTCTTTAACTTGAGAAGTACCTTCATGTGAAACTTCTAATGCATGACATATCTCATAAGCAGATTTATATGCCGACACTTTATTGAACTGTTCATAACTCAATGCACAAAATAAAATACTTAAGCCCTTAGCATTCAGAGTTTCATTTTCTTTTTCAGTAATTGTCCAAGTATTATAAGGAGTAGTTAACGGAGTATATGGTTTAGAAATCATGAACCACAACTTATGATGTATACTTTGAAGAAAAATTGTCATCCTATATTTTCAATATTCAAAATGTATTCCATCAAATAAAGGAGGACGATTAAGATTTTGACCTTCATACAAAGAAAAATTACCATTTCCAATAGCCATCTTACCTTAGATTTTTCAACCTATTTGATTTTAAACAACTTAAAACTTTAAAACAACTTGAGCCTTAAATCAAGAAAGTTAAACGTATGCTTAGATATTAATTTCTGTTTAAAAACAAAGAAGTTAGAATAAGCAATGATATTGTTAGGTATTTAATTTTGATGATATATGCTTTATTATCATATTTAAATAAGTCTACATAATATTATCTAAGTATATTTCTCTAAGTATAATAGTTAACAGATTATCGGAAAGTTTTATTTTTATGTCGGATAAATTAAAAGATTTCTAAACAGTTAGATTTGCAATAGTTAAACTTTCGAATAGTTAATGTTTCATTTTTGTCGAATATTTTATGTTAAAAACTTGTATAGTTAAGGTTATCTGCATGTGTGTTTTTAATGTTTTAAGTTGTCACGTGTTTTCTATGTGCATTCGGTAATGAAAAATCGAATAGTTAGATACCTGTTTGAGTTTTTATACGCATTGATAGATAACTGTTCGAGTTTTATAAAAGGACTAACGAACAGATAAGTTTCTTTGTTTAGTCACGTGTTTTGCAGGTGCAAAAACTCGAAGAGTTAAAGGATAAGTGTTCGAGTTTTTACAGGACTTAAAGGATAAATGTTCAACTAAATCAAAGACTTAGAAGATATTCTACAAGACTCTAGGAAGATAAAATTTCGGTGAATCTACGAAGTGGAGATCGTGGAAATTCAAAATGTTAGTGGAGAAAGTGGAAATTAAAATAGAAAGTAATTTGGATTAAAGAGAAAATTAGTACGTGGATTATGGATTATGAATTGTGGATCAAGTGGATGAACATGCTAAAGGTGAAAGACAACAGAGTTCGACTACTAATAGAGAGTACGCGCTACATTATAATAAAATGATCCCAATCTCAAAAACCAAGTCTGAATATTCAATCCGAATCCCTAACTAAAAAGTTAAGTTTGAATATTCATATTCTGAAAAATTCTCCAACATCAGAAGAAGTTCAAAATTCCAAGCAATTTCAGAAAAGGAGCTGCAAACATAAGAAGTTTGGAAATTCGACAACTAGAGAAGAAGATATGCAAAAGCTAAGCAAAGAGAAAGAAAGAAGCTGTGTGCATAAAGATCAGGTTATATACAATTCAAAATTAGTTTTGAATAAGAGCTTTGTTTTCCTATTTGAATTGTATATCGAACATTACTGTATCAAAACCGTCAAGAAGGGAATTGAGCTGAAAAGATATTGTAAATTCTGTCTTGAAATAAAAGAATAGAATTTCATTTACGAGTGTTTTGTGCTCTTGTTTTATCCGCTAGTATTTAATTACTAAAGACACAATTCACCCCTCCTCTTGTGATACAAATGATCCTACAACTAGTATCAGAGCATTCATTATTATTGTAAATAAAAGCTTTCATTTCTATATTTAGGAATCGGTTTTTCCTGTCATTTACTTCGGATCATCTATTTAAAATGGATAATTCTGAAATCTTAGTTATGACTGAAGGACAGACCACTAATCGTCCTCCTATGTTCGAAGGTAGCAATTATGGCTACTAGAAATATAGGATGAAAGTATTTTTTTAGTCAATTGATTTCAAATTATGGCATATAATCAGCAATCCTATAGTGTTAGTTACGACTCCCTATGATACTTGGACTTTTGATGAAAAGGAGCGAATGACATTGAATGCTGAAGGTTTAAACATCTTGTTTTGTGTTTTATCTCATAATCAATTTAATAAACTTTCTGCATATCAAACCGTATATGAGATATGGCACGCTTTAGAAATTGCCAACGAAGGTACTAATTAGGTCAAGGAATCTAAGATCAATATGTTAGTACATAAATATGAGCTTTTTAAAATGCACGAAAATGAATGTATCTCTGACATATTTTCCCATTTTCTTGAGATTGTAAATTCATTAAAATCTTTAGGCAAGAAATTCGAGGAAAAAGACTTGGTAAGAAAGATCCTTAGATCTTTAACTAAAATTTGGGCTCAAAAGACAATATCTATTGAAGAGTCCAAAGACTTAAATACATATACTCTTGATGATCTCATAGGAAATCTGACAGCCTATGTAGTACAACATTTAGATCCAAAAAGGAAAAATCCTAGAAGGGATCTGGCTTTTGAGGCTGATAAAGTCTCAGAAGTCCTTAGTGATTCTTACGATGATTTACTGTTGTTGACCAGAAAATTTAGAAATCTATTGAAGAAACGCAGGAACTTCAGGTTAGCAAAGACATTTGGAGATATGGAGAAGAAGTCATTCACGAAAGACAAAAGTATATGCTACAAGTGCAACAGGCTGGGTCACTTTCAAACTGATTGTCCTCTCAATAAAGATAAGAAGAATTCAAGGAGGAATTTTAGGAATAAGAAATTCAGAAATGAAAGGCACTTAAAGTCACATGAGATGACTCTTTAGCTTCACAAAGTGAAGAAACAAAGGATTCAACGTCAAACAACGAATCCTCATCAACATCAGATTCAGAAGAAAATCTGGCAAATGTATGCTTTATGGCAAAATCCAGTGAGGTACACAAATCAAAATGGATAATAGACAGTGGAGCATCCAGCCACATGACTAGAGATATACGATTACTTACAGAAATAACAAAGACCAAGAACGGACAAGTTACCTTTGGAAATAAAAGCAAAACAAATATCCTTGGGTTTGGCAAGGTTCAGGTAACTGAGAAATGCTTTATAAATGATGTCTTATTAGTGGAAAACTTAGGATTTAATTTATTGAGTGTTCCTATTTTAATGAAGATTTATAGAGTAATTTTTGAAAAAGATTCCTGTAAAATTATAGACATGTCTACAAACGAAATTTTATTCACTACATACAAGAAAGGATCTGTTTGTATTTTAAATTTGCCTTCTGATATTATTAAAGACAATGCTTGCTTAATTGCAAAATCAGATGAACTCATTTTATGGCATAGAAGGCTAGGACACTCAAACTTAAAATTATTACAAAAGCTGTCTAAAAAGAATCTAGTTAGAGGTTTACCTAGTATTAAGTACTCGAAAGAGTTTATGTGTGATGTATGTCAACTAAGTAAATTACATAAAACATCCTTTAAAAGCTTAAATGAAATAACAAGCAAAAGAATATTAGAACTAGTGCATATGGATTTATTTGGACCTACTAGAACAACCAGTTTAGGAGGTAAACATTATGCTTTTGTACTAGTTGATGACTATTCTAGATTCACTTGGGTCTATTTTCTAGCTAATAAAACTGAAGTTTTTGAAATATTTAAGATATTTTGCAATAAAGTTCAGAATGAGCAAAATGTTAAAATTCAAAAACTTATGAGTGATCATGGTATAGAATTTGATAATGATCAAATGGACACCTTTTGTGAAGAATTAGGCATAGATCATAGGTACTCATTTCCAAGAGCTCCTTCACAAAATGGGATAGTATAACGTAAAAACAGATCACTTCAGGAAATGTCCAGAACCATGTTAAATGAGAATAAGTTACCCCTATTTCTTTGGGCAAAAGTAGTTCATATAGCATGCTATGTTATAAATAGAGTACATTTAAGACCAATTTTAGATAAAACTCCTTATGAGATATGGTATAACAGGGTTCCCAAAATAAATTATTTAAAACCCTTTGGTTGTAAGTGTTTTATTTTAAACACTAAGGAACGAAGAGACAAATTTAAAGCCAAATCAGATGAAGTTATTTTTGTTGGTTATTCCATTAGAAGTAAAGCATATAGAGCTTATAATAAATCAACAAAAACCATTGAGGAAACCCTACATGTAAAATTTCATGAAAATTCTCATTTGGATTTTAGACATGCTGAAAACTTCGATTCAGAAATTCTCCCAGGAATAGTACTAAATGATGTTGATAGAGAAATTGATAGATTATCTGACGGAATAAGAAATCTAAGTTTGAATGATGAAAATTTAGAAGAAAATAATGTCATACCTATAGAAAATGTGGAACAACATAGAAATTGGCGTTATGCTTCATCTCATCCTATTGATTAGATAATAGGCGATCCTAATCAAGGAGTTAGGACTCGATCATTAGTAGTCAACATCTGTGGTGCTTATTCATTTGTTTTTTTGCTAGAACCTAAGAAAATTGAAGATGCCTTAGAAGATGAATTTTGGTATGTAGCTATGCAAGATGAGCTAAATCAATTTATAAGAAATGAGGTATGAGATCTAGTTCCACCACCTGAAAATCAGTCCATAATAGGAACAAGGTGGGTATTTAGAAACAAAGTAGATCAAGATGGACATATAGTTAAAAATAAAGCTAGATTAGTTGCTCAAGGTTACAAGCAAGAGGAAGGAATTGACTATGATGAAAAATTTGCTCCTATTGCTAGACTAGAATCAATACGAATTTTGTTAGCTTATGCTTGTTATATGGATTTCAAATTATATTAAATGGATGTTAAGACTGCTTTTTAAATGGATATATAAAAGAAGAAGTGTATGTAAAACAACCTCTAGGTTTTGAAGATTCAAAACATCCTGAATATGTTTACAAGCTTAAGAAGGCACTATATGGCCTTAAACAAGCTCCTAGGTCTTGGTATGAAAGATTATCTAAATTTCTTATGGAAAAAGGGTATTCTATGGGAACGGCATATCACACTCCTTTTATCAAGAAGATCAAAAAAGATATATTAGTAGTTCAAATCTATGTAGATGACATCATATTTGGAGCAACAAATGATAAATTAGTTGAGTCCTTTTCGAAAGACATGACTAATCAATTTGAAATGAGTATGATGGGTGAACTATCATTTTTCCTAGGCTTACAAATTAAGCAATTAGATTAGGGTACTTTTATTTCATAAGAAAAATATACTCAAGATTTATTAAAGAGGTTTGGTTTAGACAACACTAAAACAAAGAATACACCAATGAGTACTATCACCAAGTTGGATAAAGATAACTCTGGAAAAACTGTAGATGTAAAACAATATAGAAGTATGATTGGCTCATTACTCTATTTAACAGCTAGCCGACCAGATATTATGTTTAGTGTGTGTACTTGTGTTAGATATCAATCTAATCCTAAGGAATCACACCTACTTGCTGTTAAACGAATTTTTAAATATCTATTAGGAACCATCAATTTCAGACTGTTTTACTTTAAACACAGTTCTTTAAACTTAGTAGGTTATAGTGATGCTGATTTCGTAGGATGTAAGTCTGAAAGAAAAAGCACCAGTGGCACTTGTCAATTGTTAGGTAATTCTTTAGTGTCATGGTTTAGCAAAAAGCAAAATTGTGTAGCATTATCTACAACTGAAGCTAAATATATAGCTGCTGCACTTTGCTATGCTCAAATCCTGTGGATCAGACAAACCTTAAAAGATTTTAATTTAGACTATGAACCAACTAAGATTTTTTTTGATAGTAGTTCTGCAATAAGTTTATCTAAAAATCCTATGTTACATTCACGAGCAAAACATATAGAAGTTCGACATCATTTTCTAAGGGATAATGTTATAAAAGGAAAAATAGTATTAAATTTTGTTCCTACCATAGAACAATTAGCAGATCTATTTACAAAACCCTTAGATGAAAATACTTTCTCAAAATTACGATTAGAACTTGGTATCTGTAGGTTATCTGATATTTAAATGGTCCTGTTCATTTTATTTTGGTTTGTTATAAGGTAGTTTTAGAATTTAATGTCTTTTTTATTTAAAAAAAACAAAACAAAACAAAATATCTATTTTCGAATTACAGTTTTCTGGTAGTTAAGAATTTATGAAATTCTGATTTTTATTGAAGACAATTTATTTAAGAAAAATTCAAAAAAGATTACTTAAGGATAGTTAAATTGATTCAATATGAGTACCAACTATATTTTTGTTACTTATGTATATGCTATTACCGAGATTTTAACAGGAAAATACATAGAAAGTATGTACTTTTTATTAAAGGAAAGTTATTAACATTTTGTTAGAAAAATTAAGTCTTGTAGTTGACTCTAATTTAATTTACTATCATGTTCTATTTTTTGTTTGTTTTTGTCTGTAATTACTTGAGTAATTAAGTCCGTTGGGGGATCTTAAACCCTAGTCACTTAAACCAACTGGTTTGGGATGTGCTGATTGAACACTCATTTTGCAAGTAATTCAGATTATATTTAAAAAATAAATAAAAATTTACCTACTCTCACTTGTCATTGAGTAATTGGTTATCTTTCCCCTAAGCAAGGGATTTTGATCACGTAAAAAGATGATATTGTGGGAGGTAATACATAAAATATATATATATGAATAAAAAAAAAAGAAAAAAAGGGGGCAATGTACTCAAGCTTAATTTATCTTTCAAGGTGTTATAACAATCCTGCCATAATTTGTGCATATAATCCTTGTTATTTTTTGTTATTATCTACTCTTTACACATAATGTACGATATTTATTGTCTTAAAGTTGTGTACTCATTATTGAATTCTTTTAAGTTTCTGAAGGTATATCTCTATGAATTATCTTCTATAAGCTGAATAAGATAAAAGCTAGAATGTCTAAATTGTTAACTCTACTACTTATTTCTGTATTTAATTCAAATTAAAAAAAAAAAAAGACTCAAATCTATTTAAGGCTTAGTATCCTCTTTAAGTAAGCTATTTGACCTTTTAAAGCCAAATCTACTTAGGGCTTGGCAACCTAGATTAAGTACGTCATAGATTCTTTACACTACATTTATGTAAGGGGAGCAATTTCTCGTATAATAATTCATCTCTTATGATTTATTATATGTTTTCATGAAAGAATCTACATAATTTCAGGAAATAGACTTTAATTAAGTACATTTCTAAACTGTCGGTGACTTGTAGGTGTTTTAATTCTTAAGTATCTGAATTTTCTATTGTTTCGGCAAGTTATATTGCAAGTATCGGACAATTGTGTTTTAAAACGTTCAATAGACTATTTTATTATTTCCTGAAGTACACGTGTCGAAACCATAATGCATGACTTAAGTGGATTTTTGGTAAGTTATCTGTAACTCTCTGAAATGCGTCTGAGCATCGAAAAGTTAGATTTGTAACTATCTGAAACATCTCTTTATTATAAAACTGCTTAAGTACACGTGTCGTGATTTGGACGATTGACTTAAGTTATCTTTCGGAATGTTATCTGTAACTCTTCAAAATGCACTTGAGCATCGGATAGTTAGGTTTATAAGTCTCCGAAACTTTCTAAACACCTTAAGTTCAAATTATGCACGTGTTGAATTTCACTACTTTATAATGTCTCAGTTGAAACTCGAACAGTTATGTTTAACTCTTCAACTTTTCACACCTATTCCTTCGAGAAGCTCGAACAGTTATCATAAGTCTTCGAGTTTTCTCACTTTTCACTTAGCCTGAAGTTATTTTCTTTATATGAACAGTTACGCTAAGTATTGTACAATTGTTGGTTGTAAAACTTGTACAATTATTGCAAGCACTCGAGTTATTTATCAGTAACAGATCTTATATTTATGATTTCAATGATTGAATCCATTTATCCATTTATAAACTCGAAGAGTTATAAATGTTTTACTAACAACCTTTCATGTTTCTACCTTGGTAAAACCCTAGCTTCACAATCTTTACTTCCACTAAGTTCTACAGTGCAAAGCAAAGATTAATCGACAATGTCAAGACGTGGTAGAATGACAAAAGTGCAGAAAAGAGAGCTGGAACTTCAGAAAATGTAGAATGAAATCAACGACATCTATTCAAGGTACACTTTTTCAAATGAAATACTACATGAAATAAGAAAAGATGTTCAAGATGAGAAAATTTTCTATTGGAAATTTATTCGAAATTATGCTGAAACACAGTTTAGACTAAAATAGACTGAACTTTCTGCATTGCATTTATGAAAAAGAAATTTACAACCTAACCCTGCAGTTGTAAGTTCTGGACATGTACTAGAGACATCGGTACAATCTATCACTTATTATGGAAAGAAGTGAGGACCAATGATCGAAAATGCAAATAGGGAATTACAATCCTTGTATTCCCAACGTTATTTTCCCCCAACTATTTTAGATGATATTAAACTATATATAGATGAACAGAAAACTACCATTAGCAAAATGGGCCTTCAAAATGAAGGACAAAGAGTTTATCAACTGAAAATGGCAGAAGTGGAGAGCTTAAAACTCTATATTCCATTATTACCACCTAGGCATCATGGTGAAGGACCATCAAGACCCTAGGTGCCTTTGACAGGAGAAATTAAGACAATTTAGAACCTCTTGAACAACCTGAAACACTACAGACATATAGTTGGAAAAAGAAAAAGACAATTGAATATTTTGGACTAACTACAGGTGTACAAGGAATATTGTAGCAAAAAGAAGAATCAGTGAAAAATGGAAAACTATGCTCCATTGCAGAAGCTGGACAAACATTTTTGTTAGGAATCCCAGCAGGTGTGACAAATATTGGCTTACAAGCATATACTCTAAGGTATTATGTCACATTAGTGCATAATATATATTTTCATACAATGGACAGTTTTTCACACAATGCTGCAAGCATACATTCTTTTCCTACGGAAAGAGAGCATGTAGGAAATTTTGATGATACATATATAGATGATATCCAATTTGATGATATTTTTGACAACATAGAAACTGAGTTTATGAATTTTGAAGATATTTCATCTGAAGAGGAATGTACAGATATTCTTCCTCTTACTGTATCTCGAATAGAGACTTTTGAATTTTGGTATAGTTGCTTAAACCACACTTTACATATATGGTTATGTCTGTTACAGTATATAGTATACTTGTTGATAAATGTATATAATCAACAACATACATAGTTACAAATAGAATATGATACTACCAATGTCTCACATATACAAATTTCAAAAATACAAGATGATTCTATTCCACAAACAGATATAGAACATTCTTTCATACAGAGACAGTTAAATAAATCAAATATAGATATACATGTTGCTGATATATAGATTGCTATAGAGACTGTTGTTACTGAAATGTTTCCAGAAGAACAAATAGAAGAAATTCAGCAGATTATTGATACGACAATAACAGATATTTCAAACATTTATATTAGTTTTGATGGCAATTCCACCAGTTCTAAAAGATCTGAAAATATAGATGTTGTTGATAATATTGAAAAAAGTCCCAGATTAGAACATCATGACAGGAAAATACCTAATCCTGAACAGAGCTTAGATGAAAATACACTATTATGGTTCAGAAATAGTTCCTGTTATGACAAATTTCAGACATATAAAACTTTTACAGTTTTATATTCAAGACCAGTTAAGTTTGAAGGGATGGCACACATATGAGAACTATTTGAATTTCAAGACTTGTTGACTCTACTTCTACAACAGCTAGGCCATCTTGCTATACCCGAACTTATCAGTTGTTTTTACTCAAACTTAATAGTGGAAGAAGGTATTCTTGTTTTTAATATACAGGACAATGACATATATTTAACTCCAGATTTACTTTATCAGGTACTTGGTCTGAAAAATGAAGGAGTTAAATTATCAGAAAGAAAACAGGTTTATCGATTGGGATGAGACATTACAAGTTTAGCCAAAAGATCCAACTGCCAACAAACCATTGAGATTACTAAATGACTTAAATGGCCAAGCATGTTTTATTGCAAAAATATTGCATGCTACATTGTTTCAGAGGTTTGGTCATGGGGCAGAAGTTGGCAAATGCTGTCTGTATGCTACATACGCATTAATAAACCATATACAGGTGAACTGGTATGATATTTTTGTTTCTCATATCTTACATTTACAAAGTAAATTATTTTATGGTAATACGATTTTGATAATTGTGGCAAGTCAAACAGATATTACACCTTGGCCATAGAAAAGATTAAAGTCAAGATCTTTCTCTGCAAAGGAATTCCAAAAATACTAGGAAGTAGATACACCTGTCCACAGACAACAACAACAACAGGATCGGCAAACATAGTCACAGCCACAACAGCAACAATCCACACAATTTACAGAAACACAGCAACATACAGATATACAACAAGGTATACATACAAGTATAGATACATACATACATATTGAATTCTTATAGCAACCATCACAAGGTTCTCAAAATGATTTAGATCAAGCATTACTTGATTAGATAAATAGAGTTAGTACAAAAATTGCAAAGAAAATTTCAAATACTTTGATTGATATTTTTCGAAGACAAAGAGGCTTATGATTATATAAATTATGTATTACATGATTTATTTTTTGTAATTTGTAACCAAAACTATTATGTAAACTGTTTACTGATTTTAATGTTACGTGATTATTTTTCATAGTTTATGATATTAAACAGTTTATGCTTAATCCATAAATCTTATGTATGTTTGAAACTATTGTTTTGATTAATATATACTTAATAAGATTTCCTTCCTTACATTTAACTTGCTTAACTTCCTAAAGGGGGAGAAAATAGTTTGTTTACTTTTTTATAATGCCAAAAAGGGGGAGATATAAATTATGTGACTTATTAGGTTTTGACATCATCAAAAAGGGGGAGATTGTCAGGTATTTAATTTTGATGATATATGCTTTATTATTGTATTTAAATAAGTCTACATAATATTATCTAAGTATATTTCTCTAAGTATAATAGTTAACAGATTATCGGAAAGTTTTATTTTTATGTCGGATAAATTAAAATATTTTTGAAGAGTTAGATTTGCAATAGTTAAACTTTAGGATAGTTAACGTTTCATTTTTGTCGAATACTTTATGTTAAAAACTCGTATAGTTAAGGTTATCTACATGTGTGTTTTTAATGTTTTAAGTTGTCACATGTTTTCCATGTGCGTTTGGTAATGAAAAATCGAATAGTTAGATACCTGTTTGAGTTTTTATACGCATGGATAGATAACTATTCGAGTTTTTTAAAAGGACTAACGAATAGATAAGTTTCTTTGTTTAGTCATGTGTTTTGCAGGTGCAAAAACTCGAAGAATTAAAGGATAAGTGTTCGAATTTTTACAGGACTTAAAGGATAAATGTTCGACTAAATCGAAGACTTAGAAGATATTCTACAAGACTCCAAGAAGATAAAATTTTGGTGAATCTACGAAGTGGAGATCGTGGAAATTCAAAATGTTAGTGGAGAAAGTGGAAATTAAAATAGAAAGTAATTTGGATTAAAGAGAAAATTAGTACGTGGATTATAGATTATGGATTGTGGATCAAGTGGATGAATATGTTGAAGGTGAAAGACAATAGAGTTTGACTACTAATAGAGAGTACGAGCTACATTACAATAAAAGGATCCCAATCTCAAAAACCAAGTCTAAATATTCAATCCGGATCCCTAACTAAAAAGTTAAGTTTGAATATTCATATTCTGAAAAATTCTCCAACATCAGAAGAAGTTCGAAATTCCAAGAAATTTCAGAAAATGAGCTGCAAACATAAGAAGTCTAGAAATTCAACAACTAGAGAAGAAGAGATACAGAAGCTAAGAAAAGAGAAAGAAAGAAGCTGTGTGCATAAAGATCAAGTTATATACAATTCAAAATTAGTTTTGAATAAGAGCTTTGTTTTCCTATTTGAATTGTATATCAAACATTACTGTATCAAAACCATCAAGAAGGGAATTGAGCTGAAAAGATATTGTAAATTCTGTCTTGAAATAAAAGAATAGAATTTCATTTATGAGTGTTTTGTGCTCTTGTTTTATCTGCTAGTATTTAATTACTAAAGACACAATTCACCCCCCTCTTGTAATACAGATGATCCTACAGATATTAAATAAGTTGGTATTGATTTTATATCCAAGATTATTAACAAAGCTCTGATACCACTTGTAGGATCGTATGGCTACACAAGAGGGGGGTGAATTGTGTTTTTCAACATTTTCGATTATAATTGAAACTTTAAAACTCAAAAACAAGTTGAGACATTGTTTTCATAAAATCATTTTTATTCAAGGTTTCAATTACAATATACAATTCAATTCTCCTCAGAAATTGTAGATGCAATTATATATCGATACCATGTTTCATCTATACAATTTCATAACTACAAATAGAGAAAACTAATTTGTGGAATTTAAAACATTTCTCCTTGTTTGAATCTTTCTTCTTCAACAATTCTTCAGTGACGAATATCTATTCTTTCTCTACTTCACCGAATTTGCTTTCTTCTGATACTTTAAATCTTGAGTGACATAAATTTGACCTTTTTTGCTTCACTGAATTTTCTTCCATCTAATACTTCAAATCTTCAGTGACATAAATCTAACCTTTTCATTGAATTTTCTTCCACTTGATACTTCAAATCTTCAGTGACATAAATCTAACCTTTTTTGCTTCACTGAATTTTCTTCCACCTGAGAGCTTTTCCCTGAAGAGGTGTTTTTCATCCCTAAAAAGATTTTTCGTTTGGTGTGTAGGGATAACTAATCAACGAGAATTCTATACCTTTTATACTGTATCTTCATTTCATGCTTATCCTCCACGTTTAATCACCATTAGTTTTCCACTTCTTCACGTCCTTTCTTTTTCCTTCATCGAAATACACACGTTCTGACCCATGTTTACATTTCGAATTTTCTTTAATCATTAATTTTGGATCTCCAAAAAATTTCCTACAAAATAAACTTTCTCGTCTAAAATCTTTCATCAAGTGTAATAAGAAGTCGTTACTTTAATGTTAACTAAATGAGTAAAACACGTAGATATATAACTTAATATTTATAACTTAATGAGTTCCTCATGTGCTAACTCACATGACAAGTAATGTAGCTAACTCAACGAACTAAGTCTGTGGTGTTACGCTAACTCAACGAACCATCTCCGTGGTGTTACGATAACTCAACGAACCATCTCCATTGTGTTATAGATAACTCAATGAACTAGTAATAAACAAATGTTTTTATAATAAGTATTTTACCACGTGCAAAAATAACAACTTAAGTTTTATAACGCTAACCTAATGCGTTGCCTTAGTGTTCAATATAGCAACTCAATGTGTTTAGTTATGTTAACTTAACGAGTTAAACATGTGCACCTCACATGATACAATATAACATTCATAACTTTTAATTCACCACGTGTACAACACTAACTTAACGAGTTCGTCTCTTCTTTTACTCACTAACTTAACGAGTTCTCATGTGACCTATTTTAACCTTTAAGCCTCTAACTTAACGAGTTCTCACGTGGTCTCTATACAAATAACACTCTAACTTAATGATTTGTCTAAACGTGCACTATTCATGATACAAAAGATATAACTTTAAAACATATCATGCTTTTCAATAAAAATACACGTTAACTTAACATTTAGTTAAATGAGAAATTAATGCATTGAAACGACTAGTTATTAACTTAGTATAATTTCAGATCCAATATAGACAAGTATTATATCAGTAAGCTTTTTCTGTATTAATTGATGTTTTCAATTTCTTTTCACAAGCAATAGTAATTGAGCAAATATGATTACTTTCATTCAGTACACATCATCAAAACAAAATACTCAACAATTCTCATATGATAAGCTAAATATTATGCAATTAACCATTATTTAACCATTAATATTATGCACTTTTTCATTCTAAATAGAACATGTTCAAATAAATAATCAAAATGCATTAATAAATTGAATTTTACTTAAGCACATTTAAATATGGATCTTTAAAAGCATAAAATGCATCCCTTAAGTATATGAAATATGCATAAATTATGACTCTACAAAACCCCCAAGCCTAAATTATGCTAGTCCCTAGCATAACTAGCTAGAAGTGTGTTTAGAATGAAAAAGTGCATAATATTAACGGTTAAATGATGGTTAATTGCATAATATTTAGCTTATCATAAAAGAATTAAGCCATTATGTTATAATTGCACTGTTATATGCTTTAATGAAAGAATTTGCATAATTTCAAGGAATTAATGTTAATTTAGTACATTTCCAAACTATCGGTGAATTACAGGCTTTGAAATTCCTAAGTATCCAAATTTTCTATTATTTTGAAGAGATATATTGCATGTATCGGACAGTTATATTTTTAACGATAGAAGAATATTTTATTATTTTTTGAAGTACACGTGTTGTAACCATAATGCATGACTTAAGTGAATGTTGGGTAAGTTAGTTGTTAACTATTAAAAATGCATTTGAGCATTGGACAATTAGGTTTGTAAGTATCCGAAATATCTGAACTCGTTAAGTTAGAATTATGCACGTGTTGAATTTAAATGCTTTATTATGTCACATGAGCTGCACATGTATAACTCATTAAGTTAGCATAATTATATGCGTTGAGTTAATTGAATATACACTAAGGTAACGTGTTGTGTTAGTAGCTTATAAGTTATTTCTTTATTGTATGTGCTTTATAGTTAAATCAATGAAGTAAGTCTGTTGAGTTATCTGTAACTCCACGGACCATATATTTTCTAATATGCCACTATAGTAGTTGTAGAAATAAGACATTCGAAGGAAAACCACGATTACATGTATCACGTAGGAATTCACTCGTGGAAGGAAGAAGAAATCACCATCATTGATATGAATGAAGGAAATCCAACCGATCATCTAAGTAGAAGCAGTTACTATAGAAAGAAATATAAAAGAAGAGGAGAAAGACGAAGTGTGTGTGTGTGTAGAGGTGGAGGATCGTGCTAACTACAGGAAGTGTCGGAAGTTCCTTGAAGCTCCACACCACCACCACCAAAATCACCAACCATCAAAGGTCTGTGAGGATACTTTCCTAATGTTAGGTCAATTCTGAGCCAAACACGGTGACTAACAACCATTGTGAGGAGTGATCACGTCACGGGAAAAGAAGTCATTTTCACCAAGCACCGACTCATATCTTAGGAGATCGTAAAGCTTCTAGCCTTGGTTTCAAGTTGATGCTAGTATGCTGAAGAGGAGATCATCTTGCAATTCTGGATTCACAATTCTATAGGGAGAGGAAGTAGAGTAAGTGATTAAGTTTTTAGTGGTGTAATCACGTCGCATGTAGTGACAGAAGCTTTTACTATCGATAGAGATTTTTACATTTCACCTTTCATTCATCTTTAGGAACATATCAAAACAAAAATACCAAAAACAACAAATTATCTATGTTTATATTTAGTATTAGAGTGTTGTATTGTTTGTTTTGTATCGTGATTAATGTTACCATTGTCAGTATTGTGAATGTTTGTTTGATTTAGAAAATAGAAAATAGTTTTACAGTTTACTGAAATTGATTATTCTAGATACTTAAAGATTTTAATGGTTACTGTTTGAAATATCTGAATGTTAGTATTGCTTAATGATAAATCTAATATTAACTAGCATTAAAGAGCTTAATTGATGTTGTTTACAATCTATGGAACCGCCCAATGGTTGGCCGAATTCCTTTGTAAATAGTAGTATTTAACTGGAAAGATAGGCTCGTAGAGTTAACTTAAGTCCACAAGGTTAGTCCGTTGAGTTAACTATAACTCTACGAACTAAGTCTGTTGTGTTAACTGTAACTCAAGAGAGTGCTTAACTGAACACACATAAACTCCAATATAAAAATCAAAATAGTATACAATTCTTACTCAATCTCTATGAGAGCGACCTGTTCTTACACACAAATACAATATACACTGTGCACTTGTAGTTAAAATACAAATTGAAATTAATCTCTAATTTGTGTGAAAGGTTGTTTGTTTACTTCTAAAAGAAATTATTGATATAAGCAAGTTTAAGATTTAACTTAATAGCCCCAAACAAGTTTTTTAGCGCTGTTGTTGGAGAATTGAGAAGCTAAGCAACTGTGAGTGCTGTTTTGTTTTAATAGTAGGAGGAGTGTTGTGTGTTTTATTCTATAATTGAGAATATGGCATATGCTTATGCTCAAAGATTTTTGAAGCCTATGGTTAGCATATGTGAATTCTACAATATGGAAGGTCATGACATTTCTGATTGTTTGAAACTGAGACGATTGTAGATGATTAGATCACATGAATAACAAATGAATTATCTTCAATATAATAGAGCTGAGTATGAGAATCCTATAGTTTACCCAACTGATGGTCAGCTTAGAATGTGCAATATGTTGAGAGACAAGGAAGTTTGGGATAGGTATGATAGACTCGAGCGTAGCTTAGAGTAGAACATGGACAAACTTGAACAATACATGTGGTAGCAACAAGAAGTCAACTAATTAAACTATAAGGAAGAATATACAGAACCTAAAATTGATATCATTTACAAAACTAAAAAAATCATAATGAAAATCGATCAAAAATTGAATGCAATGAGATTAGATGATCTAGAAAGAAAATTAAAAGCATTGGATGAATTTACAATGAAATTACAAGTTTTGCAATAGGAAAACACAAATGAAAACTTTAATGTTACAGATTTGCATAATTTGCAAGATATACAGAAAAAAGAAAATACCAATGCAATAGAATTTAAAGAATACAATTTAAAAGTAAAAACAATTAAAGATCATAAACACGAAAATGGAATACACAAACATCATGAAAGTAATAAAAATCTACAAGATGTATGTATAACATTAAGATCTGGAACTGATATACCACCAAGAATTCAAAAAGAAAGTAACATGAAGGTGGATAAGAACAAAATTCAAAATGATAATGAAAATGTAATATCTGAAAACATAGAAATCAATGAAGAAAAATCTGAATCTGAAAATGAGACTAAAAATGATCAAATGAATGAACTGAAAGAAAAAGAATCTTGTAAACTACAATCATTAGCACCTTATCTTGAAAGATTACAACAAACATTTCCTGAAACACAAGGAAAAATTAGAGAAATTTTTGAAAAAGTACAAGTTAACATTCCTTTGTTAGACTTGTTGCATAAAATGCCACCTTGTGCTAAATTTCTTAAGGATTGGTGTACTAAGAAAAGAGAGCGAAAAGTTTTAAGGAAAGTCTTTTAGCTGAGCAAAGTAGTTCCCTATTTCTGCCATAAATTCCAAAAAAGTTATCTGATCTTGGAATCCCTGTTATATCATGCACCATAGGAAATACCATTCTAGAAAGAACCTTAATAGACCTAGGTGTAGGTATAAATGTTATGTCGAGTAATATATTTGCATCCTTAGGATTAGAAGGCTTAATCCCTACTAGGACTATTATTTAATTAGCTGATAGAAGTATAAGATACCCAAGAGAAAAAATAGAGGATGTCTTAATTAAAATCAAAAACTTCATATATCCCATTGATATTGTAATTTTGGATTCCCAACAAATTAAGCTTCAAAATCATGATACATCTTTAATTTTGGGAAGACCATTCTTAGCAACATCAAGAACTATTATAAACTGTAAAACTGGAGTAATGAAGTTAGCATATGGTAATGAAGATACTCAATTAAACATTTTCAAACCAGAAAAGTTTGAGGAAATAGGAATGTCCTTACATACTATAGACTTTTTAGAGGATGAAGGAGATATGCTAGATGATGTGATTCAAGAAGAATTAAATAGGCAACTAAATTCTGAAACTTTAGAAGAAAGTGAAAGCATAAATGTAGAAGGAGATCAAGAAGAGATTAATATAGAAAATAAAAATGTTCAATTTGGAGCTCTAGCTTATGATGGTCAACATTTAGATTTAAAACCTTTACCTCCTGAATTAACCTATATATTTCTAGAAGAAAAACGAACATGTCCAATCATTATTGCTTCAGAATTAAAAGAGGATTAAATTTCTAAATTAAAAGATGTAGTAAAAACTTATAAAGAGGCAATAGGATGGACTATGATTGATATAAAAGGGTTAAGTGCAACTTTATGCTGTCACCACATATATTTAGAAGAGAATGCTAAACCAGTTAGAATTCCTAATAGGAGATTAAATCCAAACCTTAAAGAAGTAGTCAGGAAGGAAATAGTGAAATGGTTAGATAATGATATAATTTATTTGATTTCTGATAGCTCATGGGTTAGTCCAATCCATGTAGTTCCCAAGAAATCAGGATTAACAGTTATTAGGAATGAAAGTCAAGACTTGATACCTACTAGAATTGAATCAGGCTAGAGAGTGTGTATAGACTATAGAAAGCTAAATGTTGTGACTAGGAAAGATCATTTTCCTTTACCTTTCATAGATCAAATGCTAGAAAAATTAGCAAGGCAAGAATATTTTTGTTTCCTAGACGAGTATTTAGGATATAACCAAGTACCAGTAGTATTAGAGGATCAAGAGAAAACAACTTTCACCTGTCCTAATGGAACTTATACTTTTAAGAGAATGCCATACGGATTATGCAATGCACCAACCACCTTTCAAAAGTGTATGTAAGGCATATTCACTGGAATGACTAAAGATTTTTTAGAAATATTTATGGATGATTTTACTATTTATGGAACTTCATATGAAGTATGTTTAAACAATTTAGACCAAGTATTAAAACGCTGTGTGGAAAAAAGCCTGGTTCTAAATTAGGAAAAATGTCACTTCATGGTTAAACAAGGAATAGTCTTGAGACATGTTGTTTCAAAGAAAGGGTTGGAAGTAGATAAAGCTAAAATAGAAGTAAATTCTAACCTAAATCAGTAAAAGATATTAGATCGTTTCTAGGACCTACTGGATTTTATAGAAGATTTATTAAAGATTTTAGCAAAATAGCTAGACCTTTAACTAATCTATTAAAAGATGTCCCATTCAACTTTGATAAGAATTGCAAAGAAGCATTTTTCAAGCTTAAAACTAGCTTAATTTTAACTCCTATAATACAAGCACCTGATTGGAGCCATCCATTTGAATTAATGTGTGATGCATCTGATTTTGTTGTAGGAGCAGTGTTGGGATAGAAGATAGAAAAATCTCCTAGAGTGATTCATTATGCAAGTAAAACTTTAAATGATGCTCAAGTTAATTATACAACTACTGAAAAAGATCTTTTAGCTGTTGTGTTTGCCTTAGAGAAGTTTAGATCATATTTGATTGGAGCTAAAGTGATAGTATACACAAATCATTCAGCTTTAAAACACCTAATAGCAAAGAAAGAGACTAAACCTAGATTGATCCGATGGATATTATTATTACAAGAATTTGATCTAGAAATTAAAGATAAAAAAGGTTGTGAGAATGTAGTAGCAAATCACTTATCAAGGTTACAAATAGAAAAATCAAATGTTGAAATTAAGGATAATTTTCCTATTGAACAATTAATGACCACCAACACAATGCCTTGGTATGTAGACATAATTAATTACTTAGTTACTAGTTTAACCCCTAAGGATTGGAATAGACAGGATAAGAAATTGTTCTTTTCAAGAGTGAGATATTACTATTGGGAAAACCCATACTTATTTAAGAAATGTCTTGATCTGGTTTTAAGGATGTGTGTCCCAAAAACTAAATATCAAAACATATTGTCTTTCTGCTATGACCAAGTATGTAGAGGGCATTTTGGTTTAGGGAAAACTACTGCCAAAATTTTGCAATGTGGATTTTATTGGCCAACACTATTCAAAGATGCTCATAAATACTTCTTAAGTTATTTAAGATGTCAACAAATAGGAAGAATATCAAAGAGGAATATGATGCTGCTCAATCCTATTGTTGATGTTGAAATCTTTGATACGTGGGTAATAGATTTTATGGGTCCATTTCTTATGTCTAATCAATTTAATTATATATTGTTGGGGGTGGATTATGTATCTAAATGGATAGAAGCTATTCCTACAAAAACTAATGACAACAAAGTGGTAGTACATTTTATAAGAAATAATATAATTGCTAGATTTGGAATACCTAAAGCTATTATTAGTGATAGAGGAACTCATTTCTGTAATAGAAGTTTTGAAGCCTTAACGAAGAAATATGGAGTAAATCACGAAATTGCAACATCATATCATTTGCAAACAAGTGGACAAGTAGAAAGTGCAAACAAACAATTTAAGTTAATCTTAGAAAAAGTAGTAAATCCTACTAGAAAAGATTGAGCTAATAGATTAATAGATGCACTTTGGGCTTATAGAATTGCTTATAAGACAAGCTTAGGTATGTCACCTTTTAGGCTAGTATATGGAAAAAGTTGTCATTTACCAATTGAAATTGATCATAAAGCTTATTGGGCATTAAAAACTCTAAACACTAATTTAAATCAAGCTGCTGAAAATAAGAAAATGCAATTGATTGAACTAGAAGAATTTAGGAATGAAGCTTATTTGAAAATTGTAAGAGAAAAAGAGAAAATGAAGTTTTGGCATGACAAGAAAATTATTCCAAAAACTTTTGAAATAGGATAAGAAGTATATCTTTACATGACTAGACTCCATAAACATCTAGGGAAATTAAGATCTAGATGGGCAGGACCTTACATAATTCGAAATATTTATTCCTATGGAGCTATTGAAATTGAAAATCCTAAAAATCAAAATGTATTTAAAGTAAATGGACAAAGACTTAGACCTATTTTGAAAATACCAAAAAGTTCCTTTGGAATTATAGAAGTAAGAGTAGAGGACTACTCGAGCTTTACTTAGTAAGAAATTATCTAAGTGTGTGTTATTTTTAATAAAAAAAAAACTTATTTAAACATAGTCAAGGTTCAACCAAAAGGAATTATCGATTTTACTGAAATATATATTAAAAGAAAAAAATCATTGCGATTCAACCAACAGGATCCATCGGTCTGACCGAAACATTAAAAACATAAAAAAATTTATATAATATATTAAGTAAAAATGTCGATTTTACCGAAACATAGTATCGGTTCAATCGATAAGAAAAAAAAGAGAGTAATTAATTTCAGTTCAACCGAAGAAAATAATGATTTGACCGAAATGCTAAAATGTTGAAAAATTAAGAGTTAGACCAAAAATTCTTCAATCTTGACCGAAGTAAAAATTATTATTATAAGTATTTTTATTAGTTATAACTTTACGGAAAGTCCGTTACACTTAACTCAACGAACTTACTCCGTTGAGTCTAGGATAAGTTAACGTACTTACCCCATTGAGTTAACTATAACTCAACGGAGTACTGTAGTTAAGTCCACAGACTTAGTCTGTGGAGTTAACCATAACTCCATAGAGAGGTAAATGAGAGCGAGAGTTTGCACAGGAAAATGACCCGATTACCTGCCTAAACTTAGAGCTTATTTATACTAAAACGTAGGATTTGGGGGCATTATCTGCAAACTCATTTAGAACTTAGAATAGTAGAGATCATAGCAATTCCATTCTATTCCATTACTCCACATTGACAAAGATGACACTAGAATTCTAGGAGGACGTAGTTGACACGATAAAATTTCTCAAAGAATTAGAAGAATGGCACACGAGGTAGAAGATCAGAAATACAACACGAGAAAAAGAAATACAAAAGGTAGAATCTAACATTTTTTACTAGAGGAAAGTTTTAGTGGATTTAGGCATAAAAATACCTTAGATTATGGAAATGAGAATCAAAGTAGCTATAGAAGTTGCATTAAATAGAGAGAAAAATCAGACCAAATAATGAAGTTGCCCTAGAATTGATCCAACGTAAGTCCTGACTATGGTTCAAAAGATGCATTGGTGGACGTACTTGGTGGGCAATCTAGGAACAATAGAGGAAAGGAAATGAAGAACATGCAACTGAAGAACAAGAGGAACCGACTGCTGAAAGACCTATCCCTAAGGAACAGCAACCTAGACCTTTAGTTCCACCACCTAAACCACTAGAAAGGGTGGTAGTTATGGGGCCTTCCATTAAAGAAGAAGTAAGAGAATTTGAAGAACTAGTTTGAGTTGGGAAAAACCAAGGAGAACCAGAAGATTTGGTAGTAGCTAAAGCACATCTGGTGTTTGATGCACTTCACAAAAGGAGGGTTGCAGAAAAGTTGAAGGCCCAATACAAAGTTAAAGTTGAACAACATCAAGAAGCCACTACCATACCTACTACTAAAGAAATGGAAGCTGGTCCTTTGAGACTAGTAATTATAGAAAAAGTTAAACAGGAAGAGCCAGTACATGTGTCTCGAGGGCCTGTAGAGCCTATTTTTGTATATTTAATCTCAAAAGAAGAAGAGAAAGATCAGGCATAGCTAATTAGAAGAAGGAAAGGAAAAGAGATAGTTCCTGAACATAAAGAAGAGATTAAATCTGAGATGCAAATATCAATAGGGCCTATAGAACCAATTTTTGTAAACTTGCTATCCGATTCTGAGGAGGAGCAGGAGTAGGAGCAGTAGCAACAAGAGCAAAGAGAAGAAGAAAAATAGGCTGAAACTAATCTGTAGCCTATACAAACAGAAGATACTGAAATTAGGGCAAAAGTTGATTTGCCCGTGACTCCATCCCAATCTGCCATAGAATCAAAAAGAATAGTGACAATGCAGATTGGTAGTTAGGAGGAAGAAGAAAAAGAAGAAATTGAACAAGAAGTTGAACAAGAGCATATGGAACAAAAAGGAAATATCTCGATAGATTCTACTGAAGAGCAAGAGACTCTTCAGCAAATTTTGAAAAGAATTTAAGAAAGAAGAGTGGAGAGTTCTGCCGGCTCACCACCATAGACAAAAGTAGAAGCAAAAAGGCTGGAATCTCCGAATCATTTCCAACAAAGTCAAGTTCAACACATGGAAGAGGAAATTCAAGATCAAACCCCTCTAGAGCAAGAAATTCAAATTCCTCACCCGACTAAAGCAATAGTTTTGAATGAAGTACACTTTTGGAGTCAGGAAACATATAATAAATATCAAGAGATTAGGGGTTATGATATTATTATAGTAGACTAGTAAACTAGGACGGTATGAAGGAAATCAAAGAATTATTTGAGTTCCAAGGTCTACTGCAATTTATTTCTCAATAGAAAGGGCATGTAGAATACGAAAATCTAGTGCCCTATTTCTATGCAAATTTAAGAGAAGAAGAAGGATAATTAATTCCAACGTGGAACAAGCTGATGTACAGATAACACCAGAGCTTCTCCACAATATTTTAGGATTGAACAATGAAGGGAAAGAAATTTTGGAAAGCACAACTGCTATTGAGTGGACAAAACAGGAAATCAAGGATAGTTTAGCTATCAATCCTGGTGTGCCATTATTAAATAGACTGAAGCACTTAAATGGTAAAGTACACATGGTATCTAACATTTTGATTAAAAATGTCTACCAATGACAAGGCAATGATATTGAACTAAGTCAATTTGTCAAATGGGCCACATATGCAGTTGTGAATAGAATCCAAATTAACTAGTGTCAAGTCTTCCTGTCCAAGATAAAATTTAAAAAGAAGAAACTATTTTATGGAGATTTGATACCTATATTGATGGTGGATTGTATTAACTTCACGAAATGGACATCTAAAAGGATAAAATCAATAGCCATTTCAGTGAAGGAATACAGAAACTACAATGCTGTAGCTACTAAAGTACCTGTATCTTCTAGAGACATTATTGGAGTTGTGGATCAGATAAATCAATTAGAGCAATAACTAGAGAATGAATAAAAGGAAGTAGATGAACTTAGGAAGAAAGATTAAATTGTATTGTTCGTCTACTTATACTTATATTTGTACTGAAAAATATCTGACTGAATGTAAATGTAACTATTCATATAAATGAATGTTTGAATTTCAAATGTTTTTACATTCGTGTTTGAGAATGAATAATATAATTGATGAACTATATTGAATATTATATAACTATTTGAACAAAGTGCAAGACTATTTAAAAGATTTACAAATTTTCTGAATGACATGGTTAAATGCATTATAATTAGTTAATGCTTGAATATATCTACATGTTGAAAAGTAAAATGTAAATTCTGCACAATAGGAAATGAATTGTAAGTTAAAAATGCATATATGTTCAGATTTAAATGAGTTTTATTTAGAACACTGCATTAATGACATGTATTTAACTTTATTTAAGTTGACAAAATGTAGGAGAAAAAATATATATATAAGTTAATACGAGGAGTAAGTTTTAGAAAAATTTGCTAAGTGTTAACTCAATGAAGTAAGTCCGTTGAGTTAACCTTAACTCCATGAGGTCAATAATAAAATATAAGGTCACTCTGTTGAGTTAACTATAACTCAATGAAGTTAGTACGTGGAGTTAGAAACAGTAATCAAAGTTAGTTCGTTAAGTTAACTGTAACTCAACGAGGTTAGCTTGTGGATTAAGTTGAATGGTTATTCTTTTAGCCACGAATGAAACTTCGTGGTTTCAATGGTTATTGAAATTTGAAATTAGAAGTGGAACATATATCCATAAAAATAGGAACCATGCTGCATGTTACAAGACATGTTCTTGCAACGAGATTCATTTACTTTATGGACGTGCATTATAAATATAGAATAGAATGTTATTTACGAGTTACAAATAGTTTTGAAAGAAAAATTCATTGAGGAACTGAAAGGAGAAGCAATTGATTCAACTTCATCCGTCAACAACTATTTACTGAAAACAAAGCTTCAGACTAGTATGTAATTAATCTTCTGCTATTTTACTTTATGTTAAGCATTTATGAGCACATGGATTCGTTCTCCTAACACTAAATGATTAGTAAGAATACCTACATAGGATTATTCAACACAAAGGCGTACTAAAATATTTTCTGAATTGAACTTTAACGAAATCCTTAGGGTTGTAGCTAACCTTTCTTTAAAAGAGAACGAAGATATGACTGCTCTAGTAGAAAAGCCATTAGGGGAAATTCTGTATCTTCAATCAGTTGATGAACCTTCATGTATTCGATTGCCAAACTTTGAGGGAGATAGGTTTGAACTGAAATCTAATTATATTAGTCAATTGCCACACTTTCATAGATTAGAAAGAGATGATGCCTATTATTTCCTCAAAGAATTTAACGAAGTTTGTCAAATGATGAAAATGTCGAACATGAGTATTAATGCTATTAAACTTAGATATATCTCTTTTGCTTTAAAAGACAACTAAGAGATGGTTATATACTTTGTCACTTGATTCAATTTCTGCATGGACTGAATTTTGCTCTATTTTTCTAGAAAAATATTATCTAACACATCAAACGATTAAAAAGAAAAAGGAAATATTAATTTGTAGCCAAAAACAGGGAGAATCATTCTAGAAATATTTTGAAAGATTTAAAGATTTACTCACTCAATGTCCACATCATGCAATGAGTAAAGCACAATTAATAGGTATAATTTATGAAGGCATAGATGTTTCAACAAAATCTTTATTAGAATCTACTTGTCAAAATGGATTTTTAAAATTGTGTAGTGAAGAAGTATGGGCATACTTAGAAAACTTTGCAAAAAGAACTACACAGTGGGAAAACTCGGTTGAAGCTATTACAGATAAAAGAATATTTCCAAGGGGAATGCATGAAATAGATTCAAGCACTATGCTTGAAGTTAAATTAACTGAATTAACAAAGAAAATAGAAGAGTTATCATTAAATCAAAAGCTAGTAGAAAAGAATGCAAACGTTAATGATTTAGATATTATTTATGCTAGAAACCAGAAAGATAACTTTGGAAATTCTTATAACCCTGATTGGAGAAATCACCCAAATCTATCTTGGAGAAACAACAATTTCGAGGGAGGAGAAAATATAAATGACAAAAATATAAGTTATGAAGCATTAATTGAACAAGGATTTAGAATAGAGAAGTTAGAAAAGATAATTCAACAACTAAACAATTTTCTAGATCTTGTATTTGGAAATGTTGTCATTCAAAATCAAAATATGAATAGAAATATACCCCTTAGATAGAAGGAATCAATAGAAGTTAGACCTATTGGAGGATTACCAATGCAAGTAGTACCTAACCTTGTTAACAAAGCTATTAATGAAATTGATACCTCCTTGTTGAGGAACTTGCTGAGGGACTCGAGGGGTGACAGACTGAGGGACTTGAAGGACTTGGAGGGTGAAGGGAGAAGACCTTAAGGACCTATGGGAGAAGGGGGTTAATCTTAATGGTTCCTCCCACGAACTCAGACTTGTGAGAGTTTCTGGGCTTACTTAAAAGGATTGGTAACGCCTTTGCTATTAGCTCAAGCTTTCGGCATAATGGTAGCTCGATCCTATTTGTGATATGAGAGCCTACTCATAGACGCGAGTTCGAATCCCCGAGAATGCAGTATGGGATACATTTTTCGAGAGGGGGGATTGTTGAGGAACCCGTTGAGGGACTCGAGGGGTGACGGGCTGAGGGACCTGAAGGACTTGGAGGGTGAAGGGAGAAGGCCTTAGGGACCTATGGGAGAAGGGGGTTAATCCTAATGATTCCTCCCATGAACTCGGACTTGTGAGAGTTTCTAGGCTTACTTAAAAGGATTGGTAACGCCTTTACTATCAGCTCAAGCTTTTGGCATAATGGTAGCCCAATCCTATTCGTGTTGTTAGGAATTTTGTTTGATGATATATGCTTTATTAAAGTTTTTAAATAGGTCTAAATAATATTCTCTAAGTATAATAGTTAACAGATTATCAGAAAGTTTCATTTTTATGTCAGATAAGTTAAAGTTTTCCGAAGAGTTAGATTTTCGATAGTTAAACTTTCGGATAATTAACGTTTCATTTTTGTCGAATAGTTTATGTTAAAAACGAGTATAGTTAAGTTATCTGCATGTGTGTTTTTAATGTTTTAAGTTGTCACGTGTTTTTCCATGTGTATTCGGTAATGAAAATCGAATAGTTAGATAACTGTTCGAGTTTTTATACGCATGGATAGATAAATCTTCGAGTTTTATAAAATGACTAACGAATAGATAAGTTTGCTATGTTTAGTCATATGTTTTGTAGGTGTAAAAACTCGAAGAGTTACAGATAAGTATTCGAGTTTTTACAAAATTTAAAGGATAAGTGTTCGACTAAATCTAAGACTTAGAAGATATTCTACAAGACTCTAGGAAGATAAAGTCTCGGTGAATCTACGAGTGAAGATTGTGGAAATTCAAAATGATAGTGGAGAAAGTGGAAACTCAAAAAGAAAGTAATTTGGATTAAAGAAAAAATTAGTACGTGGATTATGGATTAAGTGGATGAACATGCTGAATGTGAAGACATAGTTCGACTACTAATAGAGAGTACGAGCTACATTACAACAGAGGATCCTAATCTCAAAAACCAAGTCTAAATATTCAATCTGGATCCCTAACTTAAAAGTTAAGTTTGAATATTCACATTCTAGAAAAATTCTCCAACATTAGAAGAAGTTTGAAATTTCAAGCAATTTCAGAAAAGGAGTTGCAAATGTAAGAAGTTTGGAAATTCGACAATTGGAGAAGAAGAGATATAGAAGCTGAGCAAAGAGAAGGAAAGAAGCTATGTGCATAAAGATCAAGTTTTATACAATTCAAAATTAGTTTTTAATAAGAACTTTATTTTTCTATTTGAATTGTATATCAAACTTTATTGTATCAAAACCTTCAAGAAGGGAATTGAGCTGAAAAGATATTGTAAATTCTATCTTTAAAGATTATAAAGAATAGAATTTGATTCACTAGTGTTTTGTGCTCTTGTTTTATCCATTGGTATTTTAATTACTAAAGACACAATTCACCCCCCTCTTGTGATACAGATGATCCTACAACTGGTATGAGAGCACTTTATCTTAATTAAGAGCTTTCATTTCTCTATTTAGGAATTGGTTTTTTTTCCTATCATTTACTTAGGATCATCTACTTAAAATGGATAATACTGAAATCTTAGTTATGACTGAGGGACAGACCACTAATCGTCCTTCTATGTTCAAAGGTAGCAATTATAGCCACTAGAAATATAGGATGAAAGTATTCTTTCAGTCAATCGATTTCAAAATATGGCATATAATTAGCAATCCTATAGTGTTAGTTACAACTCCATATGATACTTGGACTTTTGATGAAAAGGAGCGAATGACACTGAATGCTAAAGGTTTAAACATCTTGTTTTGTGCTTTATCTCATGATCAATTTAATAAAGTTTCTATATATCAAACTGCATATGAGATATGACATGCATTACAAATTGCCAACGAAGATACTAACCAGGTTAAGGAATCTAAGATTAATATGTTAGTACATAAATATGAGCTTTTTAAAATGCATGAAAATGAATGTATCTCTGACATGTTTTCCCATTTTCTTGAGATTGTAAATTCATTAAAATCTTTAGGCAAGAAATTTGGGGAAAAAGACTTGGTAAGGAAGATCCTTAGATCTTTAACTAAAATTTGGGCTTAAAAGACAACATCTATTGAAGAGTCCAAAGATTTAAATGCATATACTCTCGATGATCTCATAGGAAATTTGACAGCCTATGAAGTACAACATTTAGATCCAAAAGGGAAAAATCCTAGAAGGAATCTGGCTTTTGAGACTGATAAAGTCTCAAAAGTCACTACTGATCCTAACAATGATTTACTATTGTTGACTAGAAAATTTAGAAATCTGTTGAAGAAACATAGGAACTTCAGGTTAGCAAAGACATTTGGAGATATGGAGAAGAAGTCATTCACAAAAGACAAAATCATATGCTACAAGTGCAACAAGCCGGGTCACTTTCAAACTGATTGTCCGCTCAACAAAGATAAAAAGAATTCGAGGAATTTTAGGAGTAAGAAATTCAGAAAGAGAAAGGCACTTAAAGTGACATGGGATGACTATTCATCTTCACAAAGTGAATAAACAAAGGATTCAACATCAGACAATGAATCCTCATCAACATCAGATTCAGAAGAAAATCTGGCAAACGTATGTTTCATGGCAAAATCTAGTGAGGTATCCTCTGATCAAAATGCTAACTTTGATAGTTTTGATGGATTAGTTGTTGAATATAATAGACTGGCCAGAAAATATAAGAAAGTAAAAATAAAAGGAAATAACACTAGGACAATGCTAGATGAATCAGAAAATAAGATTGATTTTCTAAACTCTACGTTGAATAAATTTAAAGAAGAAAATCAAAGGCATGCACAAGAAATTTTAAATTTTGCAATGGAAAGAAAATTGCATACTAATTGTGAAAATTTAATTGCTAATAAGAAGAAAATGATTTGTGAAATTGAAAAACTAGAACTAACTATTACTGATTTAAATTCAGATATTGATATGTTAAACATTAAGGTCTGCGATCAAAAGGCTATATTAAGTAAATGGAATAATAGTCAAACTATAACAAATGAATTTAGTAGTAAAATATCAAATGTAGAAAAACATGGTATTGGTTTACACGATGCATCTTATGTATTGCATGATGGTACTGCTAAAATTAATGTCTTTATTTCCAATACTAAGAATAGTAAGAGAAAAACTATTCCGTGTGTAATTAAAAAGGGAAATAAATATGTGCAAATTGATAAAATGCAGCATATAAATGATAACACACGATGCAAGAATGTGAAAAGAAATTTTCAGAAAAATCAAGACATTTGAGAATCTTAATATTTTTGATCAGTTTTCTTTATATTTAAAAAATATCGAATATTGGAATCAGCAATCAAATAATTTCAACTTTGGTTTACATAAAGATAAATGTTCTGATGATTATAACACTAAGAGAAATAAACGCAAGAATAATTATCAGAAAATAGATAAGTTGAAGTTTTAAAATATTGATTATTTTGATATGACTCTCTCTAAAATTCTTAGACCCAATCAAAAATGGGTTCCAAGAGATAAAATCTCTTCTTGACTGTTTTGTAGGTACACAAATCAAAATGGATAATGGATAGTGGAGCATCTAGCCACATGACTAGAGATATATGATTACTTACAAAAGTAACAAATACCAAGAACGGACAAGTTACCTTTGAAAATAAAAGCAAAACAAATATCCTTGAGTCTGGCAAGGTTCAGGTAACCGAGAAATGCTTTATAAATGATATCTTATTAGTGGAAAACTTAGGTTTTAATTTATTGAGTGTTCCTGTTTTAATGAAGTTTTATAGAGTAATTTTTGAAAAACATTCCTGTAAAATTATGAACATGTCTACAAATGAAATTTTATTCACTGCATACAAGAAAGGATCCATTTGTATTCTGAATTTGCCTTCTGATATTATTAAAGACAATGCTTGCTTAATTGCAAAATCGGATGAAGTTATTTTATGGCATAGAAGGTTAGGACACTTAAACTTAAAATTATTACAAAAGCTATCTAAAAAGAATCTAGTTAGAGGTTTACCTAGTACTAAGTACTCGAAAGAGTTTATGTGTGATGCATGTCAACTAGGTAAATTACATAAAACATCCTTTAAAAGTTTAAATGAAATAACAAGCAAAAGAGTATTAGAACTAGTGCATATGGATTTATTTGGACCAACTAGGACATCCAGTCTAGGAGGTAAACATTATGCTTTTGTACTAGTTGATGACTCTTCTAGATTTACTTGGGTCTATTTTCTAGCTAATAAAACTAAAGTTTTTGAAATATTTAAGATATTCTGCAATAAAGTTTAAAATGAGCAAAATGTTAAAATTCAAAAACTTAGGAGTGATCATGGTACAGAATTTGATAATGATCAAATGGACACCTTTTATGAAGAATTAGGCATAGATCATAGGTACTCATTTCCAAGAGCTCCTTCACAAAATGGGACAGTAGAACGTAAAAATAGATCACTTCAGGAAATGTCCAAAACCATGTTAAATGAGAATAAGTTACCTCTATTTCTCTAGGCAGAAGTAGTTCATACATCATGCTATGCTATAAATAGAGTACATCTAAGATCAATTTTAGATAAAACTCCTTATGAGATATGGTATAACAAGGTTCCCAAAATAAGTTATTTAAAACCCTTTGGCTATAAGTGTTTTATTTTAAACACTAAGGAACGAAGAGACAAATTTAGAGCCAAATCAGATGAGAGTATTTTTGTTGGTAATCTTAGAAGTAAGGCATATAGAGTTTATAACAAATCAACAAAAACCATTGAGGAAACCTACATGTGAAATTTCATGAAAATTCTCATTTGGATGTTAGACATGCTGAAAACTTTGATTCAGAAATTCTCCCAGAAATAGTACCAAATGATGTTGATAGAGAAATTGAGAGATTATCTAACAGAATAAGAAATATAAACTTAAATGATGAAAATTTAGAAGAAAATAATGTCATACCTATAGAAAATATGGAACAACATAGAAATTGGTTTTATGCTTCATCTCATCTTATCGATCAAATAATAGGCGATCCTAATCAAGGAGTTAGGGCTAGGTCATCAGTAGTCAACATTTGTGGTGCTTATTCATTTGTTTCTTTACTAGAACCTAAGAAAATTGAAGATGTCATAGAAGATGAATTTTGGTATTTAGCTATGTAAGATGAGCTAAATCAATTTATAAGAAATGAGGTATGGGATCTAGTTCCACCATCTGAAAATCAGTCCATAATAGGAACAAGGTGGGTATTTAGAAACAAAGTAGATCAAGATGGACATATAGTTAAAAATAAAGCTAGATTAGTTGCTCAAGGTTAAAAGCAAGAGAAAGGAATTGACTATGATGAAACATTTGCTCCTATTGCTAGACTAGAATCAATACGAATTTTGTTAGCATATGCTTGTTATATGGATTTCAAATTATATCAAATGGATGTTAAGACTGCTTTTTTAAATGGATATATAAAAGAAGAAGTTTATGTAAAACAACCTCTAGGTTTTGAAGATTCAAAACATCCTGAGTATGTTTATAAGCTTAAGAAGGCATTCATTATATGGCCTTAAACAAGCCCCTAGGTCTTGGTATGAGAGATTAGCTAAATTTCTTATGGAAAAAGGATATTCTATGGGAAAGGCAGATCACACTCTTTTTATTAAGAAGATCAAAAAAGATATATTGGTAGTTCAAATCTATGCAAATGACATCATATTTGGAGCAACAAATGATAAATTAGTTGAGTCCTTTTCGAAAGACATGACTAATCAATTTGAAATGAGTATGATGGGTGAACTATCATTTTTTCTAGGCTTACAAATTAAGCACTTAGATCAAGGTACTTTTACTTCACAAGAAAAATATACTCAAGATTTATTAAAGAGGTTTGGTTTAGACAACACTAAAATAAAGAATACACCAATGAGTACTATCACCAAGTTGGATAAAGATGACTCTGGAAAAACTGTAGATGTAAAATAATATAGAAGTATGATTGGTTCATTACTTTATTTAATAACTAGCCGACTAGATATTATGTCTAGTGTGTGTAATTGTGCTAGATATCAATCTAATCCTAAGGAATCACACCTACTTGCTGTTAAACGAATTTTTAAATATCTATTAGGAACCATCAATTTTGGATTGTTTTACTTTAAACATAGTTCTTTAAATTTAATAGGTTATAGTGATGTTGATTTCGTAGGATGTAAGTCTAAAAGAAAAAGCACCAGTGGCACTTGTCAATTATTAGGAAATTCTTTAGTGTCATGGTTTAGTAAAAAGCAAAATTGTGTAGCATTATCTACAACTGAAGCTGAATATATAGTTGCTGCATTTTGCTGTGCTCAAATCCTATGGATCACACAAACTTTAAAAGATTTTAATTTAGACTATGAACCAACTAAGATTTTCTGTGATAGTAGTTCTACAATAAGTTTGTCTAAAAATCCTGTCTTACATTCATAAGCTAAACATATAGAAGTTCGACATCATTTTCTAAAGGATAATGTTATAAAAGGAAAAATAGTATTAAATTTTGTTCCTACCACAGAACAATTAGCAGATCTATTTACAAAACCCTTAGATGAAAATACCTTTTCAAAATTACAATTAGAACTTGGTATCTATAGGTTATCTTATGTTTAAATTGTCTTGTTCATTGCATAACATTTTGGTTTGTTAAAAAGGTAGTTTTAGAATTTAATTTCTTTATTATTAAAAAAAAACAAAATATCTATTTTCGAATTACCATTTTCTGGTAGTTAAGAATTTATGAAATTCTGATTTTTATTGAAGTCAATTTATTTAAGAAAAATTCAATAAAGATTACTTAAGGAAAGTTAATTTAATTCAATGTGAGTGCCAACTGTATTTTTGTTACTTATGTATATGCTATTACATAGATTTTAACAGGAAAATACATAGAAAGTATGTACTTTTTATTAAAGGAAAGTTATTAACATTCTGTTAAAAAAAATTAAGTCTTGCGATTGCCTCTAATTTAATTTAATGTTTTGTTTTATTTTTATTTTTTTTGTCTACAGTTACTTGAGTAATTAAGTCTGTTAGGGGATCTTAAACTCTATTCTCTTAAACCAACAAGTTTAGGATGTGCTAACTGAAAACTCATTTTGCAAGTAATTCAGATTATATTAAAAAAAAAATTTACTTATTCTCACTTGTCATTTAGTAACTAGTTATCTTTTCCCTAAGCAAGGGATTGTGATCATGTAGAAAGATGATATTGTGGGAGGTAATACATAAAATATATATATATATATGAATATAAACAAAAAAAAAGGGGGTAATGTACTCAAGCTTAATTTATTTTCAAAGTGTTATAACAATCCTACCGTAATCTATGCATATAATCTTTGTTATTTTTCCTTGTTATTATCTACTCTTTACGTATAATGTACTATATTTATTTTTTTAAGTTCGTGTACTCATTATTGAATTCTTTTAAGTTCCTAAAGGTATGTCTCTATGAATTTTCTTTTGTAAACTAAATGAGATAAAAGCTAGAAAGTCTAAATTGTTAAATCTACTACTTATTTGTGTATTTTTAAAAAAAATTAAAAAAAAAATAAATTATAGAGAGACTCAAATCTATTTAAGGCTTAGTAACCAACTTAAGTAAGCTATTTGACTTTTTAATGCCAAATCTGTAAGGGCTTGGCAACCCAGTTTAAGTACGCCATAGATTCTTTAGACTACATTTATGTAGGGGGAGCAATTTCTCATATAATAGTTCAACTATTATGAACTATTATATGTTTTCATGAAAGAATCTACATAGTTTCAAGAAATTAACATTAATTAAGTAGATTTCTCAACTACTGGTAAAATACAGGTTTTTAATTCTTAAGTATCCGAATTTTCTGTGATTTCGGAAGACTATATTGTATATATCGGACATTTATGTTTTAAACGATCAATAGAATATTTTATTATTTCCTAACGTACACATGTCGAAGCCTAAATGCATATCTTAAGTGAATGTTAAGTAAGCTATCTGGTACCTCTCTAAAATGCATTTGAGCATCAGATAGTTAGGTTTATAAGTATCCGAAAATATCTAAACTCCTTAAGTTAGAATTATGCACGTGTTGAATTTCATTGCTTTATTATGTTTCAATTGAAACTCGAATAGTTACGTTTAACTTTTCGACTTTCACACCTATCCATCTAAGAAATTCGAATAGTTAATTTAATATTCTTATATTTTTTTGAAAGACTTAATCTCTAATAATAATTATTCTTGTTTGTCGTATAGTTATATGCTTTACTGCTCACAAAACTCGAATAGTTATCATAAGTCTTCGAGTTTTCTCACTTTTCACTTAGCTTAAAGTTATTTTCTTTATACGAATAGTTACGCTAAGTATTCTGCTTTTGTTGGTTGTAAAACTCGTACAGTTATTGTAAACATTCGAGTTATTTATCAGTAGTGGATCTTATATTTATGATTTCAATGATTGAATCCGTTTATAAACTCGAAGAGTTATAAATGTTTTACTGACAACCTTTCGTGTTTCTACCTTGGTAAAACCCTAGTTTCACAATCTTTACTTCCACTAAGTTCTACAGTGCACAGCGAAGATTAATCGACAATGTTAGGATGTGGAAGAGGACGTGGTAAAATGACAAAAGTGCAGAAAAGAGAGCTGGAACTTCAGAAGATAGAAAATGAAATCAATGACATCTACACAAGGTATACTTTTAAAAATGAAGTACTACATGAAATTAGAAAAGCTGTTCAAGACGAGAAAAATTTTTGTTGGAAGTTTATTCGCAATTATGCTGAAATACAGTTTAGACTAAAACAGACTGAACTTTCCACATTACAACTATGGAAACAAACTTTACAACCTAACCCTACGGTTGTTACAAGTTCTAGACATGTACCTGAAAAATCGGTACAGTCTATCACTTACTATGGAAAGAAATGGGGACCAATGATAGAAAATGCCAACAGGGAATTAGAATCTTTGTATTCCCAACATTATTTTCCCCCAACTGTTTTAGATGACATTAAACAATTTATTGATGAACAGAAAACTGCCATTTGAAAAATAGGCCTTCGAAGTGAAGGACAAAAAGTTTATCAACTAAAAATGGCAGATGTTGAGAGCTTAAAACTCTATATTCCATTATTACAATCTAGGCATCATGGTGAAGGACCATCAAGACCATAGGTTCCTTTAACATGAGAAATTAAGAAAATTTTAGAACCTCCTGAACAACTAGAACCACTACAGACATATAGTCGAAAAAAGAAGAAAACATTAGAATATTTTGGACTGACTGCAGGTGTACAAGGAATATTGTAGCAAAGAGAAGAATCATTGCAAAATGGAAAACTATGTTCCATTGCAAAAGTTAGACAGTCTTTTGTGTCAGGAATCCCAGTAGATGTGACAAATATTGGATTACACGCATACACTCTAAGGTATTGTGCCACATTAGTACATAATGTATCTTTTAATACAATGGACAATTTTTCACATCATGCTGCAAGTACACATTCTTTTCCTATAGAAAGAGAGCATGTAGGAAATTTTAATGATACGTATACAGATGATATCAATTTTGATGATCTTTTTGATGACATAGACACTAAGTCTATGAATGTTGAAGATATTTCATATGAAGAGGAATGTACAGATATCTTCTTCTTACTGTATCTCAGATAGAAACTTTTGATTTTTGGTATAGTTGCTTATACTATAGTTTATACATATGGTTATGTCTGTTACAGTATATCATATACTTGTTGATAAATGTATATAATCAACAACCTACACAGTTACAAATCGAATATTACACTGCCAATGTCTCAAGTATAGAAATTTCAGAAATACAGAATGAATCTATTATAGAACATTCTTTCCTACAAAGACAGTTGTTGTATAGATCAATCATAGACATAAATGTTGCTGATATACAGATTAATACAGAGACCGTTGCTACTGATATGTTTCAAGAAGATCAAACAAAGGAATTTCAGTAGATTATTGATACGACAATACCAGATATTTTAGATATTTATACTAGCTTTGATGGAAATTCCACTAGTTCTGAAAGATCTGAAAATTTAGATACTGTTGATAATGTTGAAACAAGTCCCAGATCAAAATATCATCATAGGAAAATACCTAATCCTGAATAGAGTTTAGATGAAAATACATTATTATGGTTCAGAAATAGTTCCAGTTATGACAAATTTCAGACATATAAAACTTTTACAATTTTATACTCAAGACTAGTTAAGTTTGAAGGGATGGCACAAATACGAGAAATGTTTGAATTTCAAGGCTTGTTGATTCTACTTCCACAACAGCCATGCCATCTTGTTATACTAGAACTTATCAGTTGTTTTTACTCAAACTTAATAGTGGAAGAAGGTATTCCTGTTTCTAATATACAAGATAATGACATATATTTAACTCCAGATTTACTTTATCAAATACTTGGTCTAAAAAATGAAGGCATTAAATTATCAGAAAGAAAGTAGGTTTATCAATTGGGATGGGATATTAAAAGTTTAGCCAAAGATCCAACTGCCAACAAACCAATGAGATTACTAAATGATTTAAATGGCCAAGCACGTTTTATTGCAAAAATACTGCATGCTTCATTGTTTTAGAGGTTTGGTCATGGTGTAGAAGTTGGAAGATGTTATCTTTATGCTACATATGCATTAATTAACCATATGCAGGTGAACTGGTATGATATTTTTGTTTCTCATATCTTACATTTGTAGAGTAAATTATTTTATGGTGATATGATTTTGAGAATTGTGGCAAGTCAAACAGATATTACACCTTTGCCATAGAAAAGATTAAAGTCAAGATCTTTCTCTGCAAAGGAACTACAAAAATACCAAGAAGCAGATACACCTGTAATTCAACAACAACAACAACAGGATCGGCAAACACATTCACAATAGCAATAGCAACAATCAACACAATTTTCAGAACAACAGCAATATACAGATACAAATACAGGTATAAATACAGACATACATACTGAATTTTTACAGCAACCATCACAAGTTTCACAAAATGATTTAGATCAAGCAGTAATTGATCAAATAAACAAAGTAACTACAGAAATTGCAAGGAAAATTTCAGATACTCTAATCAGTATTTTTCAAAGACAAAGAGGCTTGTGATTATACAAATTATGTATTACATGATTTATTTATTGTAATTTGTAACCAAATATATTATGTAAACTGTTTACTGCATTTAATGCTCACGTGATTATTTTTCACAGTTTATATTTAAACAGTTTATGCTTAATCCACAAAAGTTATGCATGTTTAAAAATATCTTTTTGATTCATGTATATTTAGTAAGGTTTTTCTTCCTCACATTTACATGGCTTAAATACTAAAGAAGACGAAGGTCGATTATTTACTTTTTTATAATGCTAAAAAGGGGGAGAAGATAGATTATTTGACTTATTAGGTTTTGACATCATCAAAAAGGGGGAGATTGTTAGGAATTTTTTTTTGATGATATATGCTTTATTAAAGTTTTTAAATAAGTTTAAATAATATTCTCTAAGTATAATAGTTAACAGATTATCGGAAAGTTTCATTTTTATGTCGGATAAGTTAAAGTTTTCCGAAGAGTTAGATTTTCGATAGTAAAACTTTCGAATAGTTAATGTTTCATTTTTGTCAAATAGTTTATGTTAAAAACTCGTATAGTTAAGTTATCTACACGTGTGTTTTTAATGTTTTAAGTTATCACGTGTTTTTCCATATGCGTTCGGTAATGAAAATCAAATAGTTAGATAAATGTTCGAGTTTTTATACACATGGATAGATAAGTCTTCAAGTTTTATAAAGTGACTAATGAATAGATAAGTTTGCTATGTTTAGTCACGTGTTTTGCAGGTGCAAAAACTCGAAGAGTTACAGATAAGTATTCGAGTTTTTACAAAACTTAAAGGATAAATGTTTGACTAAATCGAAGACTTAGAAGATATTCTAGAAGACTCCAAGAAGATAAAGTCTCGGTGAATCTACGAGTGAAGATCGTGGAAATTCAAAATGATAGTGGAGAAAGTGGAAACTCAAAAAGATAGTAATTTGGATTAAAGAAAAAATTAGTACGTGGATTATGGATTATGGATTAAGTGGATGAACATGCTGAACATGAAGACATAGTTCAACTACTAATAGAGAGTACGAGCTACATTACAACAGAGGATCCCAATCTCAAAAACCAAGTCGGAATATTCAATCTGGATCCCTCACTAAAAAGTTAAGTTTGAATATTCACATTCTAGAAAAATTCTCCAACATTAGAAGAAGTTTGAAATTTTAAGCAATTTCAGAAAAGGAGTAGCAAACATAAGAAGTCGAAAATTCAACAACTAGAGAAGAAGAGATACAAAAGCTGAGTAAAGGGAAGGAAAGAAGCTGTGTGCATAAAGATCAGGTTTTATACAATTCGAAATTAGTTTTGAATAAGAACTTTATTTTTCTATTTGAATTGTATATCGAACATTACTTTATCAAAACCTTCAAGAAGGGAATTGAGCTGAAAAGATATTGTAAATTCTGTCTTTAAAGATTATAAAGAATAGAATTTGATTTACGAGTGTTTTGTGCTCTTGTTTTATCCGTTGGTATTTTAATTACTAAAGACACAATTCACCCCCCTCTTGTGATACAGACGATCCTACACTCCTATAGGAGGGTAGTTGAATGAAGTAGTATAACTAAAGTAACTATGTATAATATAGTAAGTAAAAAAAATAAAAAATGTAAGTTTAATTATAGTTAGTAATATCGTAGAGTTATTACTTAACTCAACGAACTTAGTCCGTTGAGTTATGACCTAACTCCACGAGGGTATGTAAGTAACTATGTTAATTTTGTCTTTGTTAAATTTTTGTTTATGTTATACAGAATCACAACAGATGGAATTGATGAAATTATCACTAAATGCACTAAGGGAAGTATTGAGTAACCTATCAGCTAAAGATCTATGCAGATTGTGTTATGTATCAAAGGAAATTAAAGACTGTGTCAGAGAAAAATATTTTCATAGACTACAAGCTACAAAAATGACTAAGATTAGAGATGGATTTTTATGGAAGTCATTTAATTATAGTTCAATCTACTATGAATATCTAAATATAGAAGAAAATGTTGGAATTCCACCCAATACATTAGAAGGAATAGATCATATTATGAGGATAGACGAAGGATTAATTATTTATAGAATCAAACCAAGGTATGCAATTCTATTACTTGATATTTTGATAAGAAATCCTATCACTAGCGAAGAATGGAATATAGGAAGGCCTAATAGATTTGAAGTACCAACTGAAAATTGTGGGTCAACTTTAACATTTTCTGATAAAAATTTGGCCATTCCTGAAAAATTGTATTATTGGAGACCAACTAGAAATTGGGATGAAGATTTATGTTTAAGTGTGTATAATTTTTTGAATAGATCTTAGACTGAAAATAATATAATATATCTAGGACAGAAAGTATTAATTAACAACATACATGTCATACATGATGGATATATATATCTAGTCACAGATATATCAGTTGCATTTAGATCTGATTTATACATAGTAAGCATAGATAGTTATGATGATGACTTTAAAGAAATATTGCATATATCGAGTGATATAGCTAAACCACCATCTGCAAAATATGATAAAATTCAATTAGGAATGTGGTATAATGAATATGATGATCTTACTTTATGTCTGATAAGATGGTGAGATGAATTGATGAAATTTCAAATATGGATAATGAAAGACCTAAATGAATGGAAGTGGGAAGAGGAATATATTGAAATATATGTAGAAATAGAAATTGCTACATTATCTTAGAACAGAAGAGGATCTCTTTCTGCATTTCATTTCATTAATGGAAATACACTCATATTTAGTATTGATAACATACTACAAGTTCACAAGTTAAAAAGAAAAACAAATTGCATTAAAACAGAATTAATAGCAAGAAGGATTATGCCTAAAAAGTTTGCTTGGACTGACATGTTTATTTCATTTGTTACTACTTTTCAATCATGTTCTTAAAATGTGATTTTGTGCTTTTAATGTTGTGTGTATTCTGCATTTATTTTTAGAAAAAAAAAAGAAAGAAAAATTTTAGTTTTAGTTTTATTTTATAAGAAAAAAAAAACAAAATATCAATCAAATTTGTTGGTATATGTTCTAGGAAGCCAACTGGCTTGCTTATGAGCCACCAAAGGCATAGGAGCCTAGGTTCCTCACAAGACATTGAATTAACAATTTATGTTTCATTATTTTGTTATATATTTTGCTTTTATGTGTGAATGGAAAGTTTTTCAGAATAAAAGAATAAGAAGATATTGAAGGAGATACAAAAGAACAAGGTATGTAATTGATTACTTATCCTGAATTTAGATTTAAACTCAGTTCGTGGAGTTATTCATTAACTCAACGAACTAAGTTCATTGAGTTAGGTGCTAAGTCAACCAAACAATATTCATGCTTACTAACATTTACTGTATTTACTAGAAGATCTTTTACATTGAGGACAATGCAAAATGTAGGTATGGGGGGAGGTAATTAGATTAACAACCATGTAATTTTGTTAATTAAAGGAATTAGAATGGTGTTGCAAAGTTCTATGGAAATTGAAATTCTTTTATGAATTTACTATAACTATTCGATAAGTAAAACTGTAAAATTTTTAAGCACTATAACTACTTGAAAGTTATATTTATAATCTTATATAAGATGCTACAAAATTTTACTATTCATACAAATCTAGATATAGTATCTTATGTTTTTGCTGAATTTTATGAGTTTAACAGTTTCACGATTTTAAAAAGAAATTAGAATGCTTAACTAAAACTTAATAAATTATCTGAAATCCTGAAAGAGTTGAAATGTTGATTTTTGGATTAAATGAAATACATATGATCAATGATACTTTTAATTTGAGTGATTAAACTTGTAGAATGATTTATGTGTAAATCTTATTAAACTACAGAAAAAGTATGAACTTGTTGATATGGATTCGTATTTTCAATAAATAATAGAAGTAGGATTATATGAGATTTGTGTTTTATTGCATCTGTATTAATGAAATATGTATATATACTATATTGAAAGAAAAAAAAAAGAGAAAAACTTTGAGAGTTTATTGACTTGTTTGATCATGAACCTTTTGTACTTGAGCAGATAAGTATGTAAGGATTGTTGACCTGAAAAAGGACTCTTTAAATCTAGCTACCTAAGATCTTGATCAGATCTGGGATTGTTGACTGAAAGCTCGATACATGGGTACACTAAAAAGCTCTTGTATGATTCAAGCTTTTCAAATTAACTTTTAAAGTACAAATATGCATATACTGTTTTGAAAAGATAAAAGTGTTTTGTGAAATACAGAAATCTTTTGAATCAAGTATATTTTATGTTATCTAAGATTGTTGAAGTATGAATCTAGAATAGACTTTGAAGTTGTTTATTTGAGATATAATTCATTATTCTACTTGTTTTAATCATATTGAATTAGATTTTGTTTTGATTCGTATGTAGTTTAAATTTATTCTAAAAATCATATTGGGAAATTTAGGATAACAAATGTTGGAAAAGAAGAAAAAAATGATAATATAATTAACACCTATATCAGCTAATATATTTTGTATGCAATTTACATATGTTCTAAATATATTTGCAGGTTGAAGAGGAGAAAACAAAGTTAAAATAGATTACTACAAAATACAGATTATCTATATAGTAATCTAATTTATGTATTTTGAAGAAGAACAAAATGAAAAATTAATTCTAGTACTTTAGAAAGACCAACTAGTTAGATCTTAGTTTGCTAAGGGACTAGCAAAATTTAAGTATGGGGGAAGTGTTTAGAATGAAAAAGTGCATAATATTAACGGTTAAATGATGGTTAATTGCATAATATTTAGCTTATCATATGAGAATTAAGCCATTATGTTATAATTGCATTGTTATATGCTTTAATGAAAGAATCTACATAATTTCAGCAAATTAATGTTAATTTAGTACATTTTTGAATTGTCGGTGAATTACAAGCTTTGAAATTCCTAAGTATTCAAATTTTCTGTTATTTCGAAGAGTTATATTGCATGTACCGAATAGTGATATTTTTAACGATAGAAGAATATTTTATTATTTCTTGAAGTACACGTGTTGTAACCATAATGTATGACTTAAGTGAATGTTCGGTAAGTTAATTGTTAACTATTCGAAATTCATCTAAGCATCGGACAATTAGGTTTGTAGGTATCCAAAATATCTGAACTCGTTAAGTTAGAATTATGCACGTGTTGAATTTAAATGCTTTCTTATGTCACGTGAGCTGCACATGTATAACTCGTTAAGTTAGCATAACTATACTTGTTGAGTTAATTGAATATACACTAAGGTAATGTGTTGTGTTAGTAGCTTATAAATTATTTCTTTATTACATGTGCTTTATAGTGAAATCAACGAAGTAAGTCTATTGAGTTATTTGTAACTCCACGGACCATATATTTTCTAATATGCCACTATAGCAATTCCAGAAACAGGACATTTGGAGGAAAACCACGATTACATGTATCACATAGGAATTCACTCGTGGAAGGAAGAAGAAATCACCATCGTTGATATGAATGAAGGACATTCAATCGATCATCTAAGCAGAAGCTGTTACTACAGAAAGAAATATAAAGGAAGAGGAGAAAGACGAAGTGTGTGTGTGTGTAGAGGAGGACCGTGCTAACTGTAGGAAGTGTTAGAAGTTCCCTAAAGCTCCACACCACCACCACCAAAATCACCAACTATCAGAGGTATGTGAGGATACTTTCCTGATGTTAGGTCGATTCTGAGCCAAACATGGTGACTGACAACAACTATGAGGAGTGATCGAGTTGTGGGAAGGGAAGCCATTTTCACCAAGCACCGACTCATCTCAGGAGATCGTAAAGCTTCTAGCCTTGGTTTTGGGTTGATGCCAGTATGCTAAAGAGGAGATCATCTTGCAATTCTGGATTTGCGATTCTATAGGGAGAGGAGGTAGGATTGTAAGTGATTAAGTTTTCAATGGTGTAATCGCGTCGCATGTAGTGACAGAAGTTTTTACTGTTGATAAAGATTTTTACATTTCACCTTTCATTCATCTTCAGAAACATATCAAAACAAAAATACCAAAAACAACAAATTATTTGTGTTTACATTTAGTATTAGAGTATTGTATTATTTGTTTTGTATTGTGATTAATGTTATCATTGTCAGTATTGTGAATGTTTTATGTTTGTTTGATTTAGAAAATAGAAAATAGTTTTTACAGTTTGCTGAAATTGATCATTCCAGATACTTAAAGATTTTAATGGTTACTGTTTGAAATATCTGAATGTTAGTATTGCTTAATGATACATCTAATATTAACTAGCATTAAAAAGTTTAATTGATGTTATTTACAATCTGTGGAATCGCCCAATGGTTGGCCGAATTCCTTTGTAAATAGCAGTATTTAACTGGAAAGATAGGCTTGTGGAGTTAACTTAAGTCCACGAGGTTAGTCCGTTGAGTTAACTATAACTCCAAGAACTAAGTCTGTTGTGCTAACTGTAACTCAACGGAGTGCTTAACTGAACACACATAAACTCCAATATAAAAATCGGAACAGTATACAATTCTTACTCAATCTCTATGGGATCGACCTGTACTTGCACACAAATACAATATACACTGTGCACTTGCAGTTAAAATACAAATTGGAATTAATCTCTAATTTGTGTGAATGGTTGTTTGTTTACTTCTAAAAGAAATTATTGATATAAGCAAGTTTAATATTTAACTTAACAACCCCAAACAAAGTCCAAAAGATAAACACAAATGACAAGGTGACGTACTTATTTAAAACAAAAACTAACTACTAAAAATAGAAAACTTAACTCACTTTCGTAGGAATCGCAATTGCATTTAGCTTATGCAACAAGCTGTTAAACCCCTAGGTCACCCTAGTGGTGGAGTTTTGTCTCTAGAGTGTTTGTAGAAGACATACCCACAAAGTCCAAATCAAAACAAATGAAAACAAAACAAAATAAAACCAAAGTAAAACCATGAAAAATCAATACATAACACATTAAAACACTAAAAAGAAAACACATGTAGGATTGAATGGCTACACAAGAGGGGGGTGAATTGTGTTTTTCAATATTTTCAATCAAAATTGAAACTTCAAAATTAAAAACAAGTCGAGATACTATTTTAATCAAATCATTTTATTCAAGGTTTCAATTACAATATACAATTCAATTCTCTTTAGAAATTGTAGATGCAATTATATAACGATACTATGTTTCATCTAATCAATTTCATAACTACAAATAGAGAAAACTAATTTGTGGAATATAAAATATTTCTCCTTGTTTGAGATTTTTCTTCTTCTTCTTCTTCTTTTTCTGCAATTCTTCAATGACAAACACTTGACTTTCTCTACTTCACTGAATTTGTTTTCTTTTGATTCTTCAAATCTTCAGTGACATATATCTGACTTTCTCTTCTTCATCGAATTTTCTTCTATCTAAGAGTTTTTCCCTAGAGAGGTGTTTGATCCCTAAAAATATGTTTCATTTGGTGTGCAAGGATAATTGATCAATGAGAATTCTATACCTTTTATACTATATCTTCATTTCATGCATATCCTCCACGTTTAATCATAATCAATTTTCCACTCTTCATGTCTTCTCTTTTTCCTTTATCGAAATATACACGTTTTGACCTACATTTTTCTCTCGAATTTTCTTTAATCATCAATCCTAGATCTCTGAAAAGTTTCCTACAAAATAAACTTTCTTGTCCAAAATTTTTCATCAAGTGTAATAACAAGTCATTGTGTTAATGTTAACTAAACGAGTAAAACAAGTAAATTTATAACTTAACGAGTTCATCATGTACCAAATCACGTGATATGTATTATAGCTAACTCAACGAACTAAGTCTGTAGTGTTACGCTAACTCAACAAACCAGCTTCGTGGTATTATAGTTAACTCAACGAACCAACTCCGTTGTGTTACTGATAACTCAACGAACTAGCTAAACCAATCTTTCGAAAGGTTAAATGCTAACTCATCAAAAAGTGTTTAAGTATCAGATAGTTAAGTTTTCAAAGTATCTAAAATACCTTTTTATCATAAAACTAGTGAGACACGTGTCGTGACCTGGAAATGTGACTTAAGTTATCTTTCAAAAGGTTAGATGCTAACTATTCGAAATAAGTTTGAGTTTCGGATAGTTACGATTGTAAGTCTCCGAAAAACTCTTAATAACTCATCGATCTAGTAATAAATAAATGTTTTTACAATAAGGTATTTACCACGTGCAATAATAATAACTTTAAGTTTATAACGCTAACCTAACATGTTACCTTAGTGTTCAATATAGCAACTCAACACGTACAGTTATGTTAACTTAATGAGTTAAACATGTACAACTCACATGATATAATATAACATTCATAAACTTTAATTTCACCACATGTATAATACTAACTTAACGAGTTTATTTCTTCATTTTAACCTTTTGTTCACTAACTCAACGAGTTCTCATGTGACCTTTATACAAATAAAGCATTAACTTAAAGAGTTGTCTTAATGTGCACTGTACATGATACATAAAATATAACTTTAAAATATATCATGCTTTACAATAAAAACACATGTTAACTTAGCATTTAGTTAAATGAAAAGTTAGTGTAACTTAATGACTAGTTATTTAACTTAGCATACTTTTAGATCCATTATAGACAAGTATTTATATTAGTAAATTTTTTCTATATTAATTGATGTTCTTAATTTACTTTCACAAATAATAGTAATTGAGTAAATATGATTACATTCATTTAGCACACATCATCAAAACAAAATACTCAACAACCTCCCCCTTTTTGATGATGACAAAAACCATATTAAATCAATTATGAAATATGTTTAACTCAACGAAGCACCTTCATTAGGTTAAGTTTAATTCAACAAACAAGTTTGTTGACTTAAGTTCACTTAAGCTTATATCTATTGTTTGTGTAAAAATCATCTCTTAGAAGTAAAACTTTCAGAAAAAAAATTCAACGATTACATAATCCTCTCCCCCTTTTTAACATATACATTTAAACTCATAATCATCTCCCCCTTTTTGTCATTAATTAAAAAGATGATTACATAGAATAAAAATCGAGAAACAAGTATGTACAACGAAAATCTGTAAACATTAATAAGAAGTGAGACACATTTATAGTAAAATGTAGTGTTCAAATAGTTAGTCAATAAATACAAACATTATATTTTGTATTTAGAATACAAGTAAACAGACAAATGATAATACATTTATTTATTCCTCCTAATAATATCACCTATAGCATTACAAATTTTATCTCTTAGATGCCTAATATCATTTCTAATTTCATTTAGTATTGCATCTAAGTTAGGAGGTAGCTATGGTTACTATTGTACTTGATCTAAATAATTTTGCTATTGTGGGTGATGTGGAAGGTTAGGCTGTTGTTGCTATTGTTGCTTTTATTAGTGTTTTTGCAAATCTTTTATACTAAATGCTCTCATGCCTTTAACTTCAGAGGGTTAGTCAGATAAATCCATTTGGCTTGCAATAATTCGACATATAGCATCACCAAATGTAGGATTGAATGGCTACACAAGAGGGGGGTGAATTGTGTTTTTCAACATTTTTGATTATAATTGAAACTTCAAAAATAAAAATAAGTTGAGACACTATTTTAATCAAATCATTTTATTTAAGGTTTCAATTGCAATATACAATTCAATTCTCCTCTGAAATTGTAGATTTAATTATATAACGATATTATGTTTCATCTAATCAATTTCATAACTACAAATAGAGAAAACTAATTTACAGAATTTAAAACATTTCTCCCTGTTTGAGATTTTTCTTCTTCTTCTTCTTTTTCAATTCTTTAGTAACAAATATTTGACTTTCTCTACTTCACCAAATTTACTTTCTTTTGATACTTCAGATCTTCAGTGACATAAATTTGACTTTTTCTGCTTCATTGAATTTGCTTTCATTTGAGAGATTTTCTCGAAGAGGTGTTTTTGATCTCTAAAAAGATATTTCATTTGGTGTGCAGGGATAATTGATCAATGAGAATTCTATGCCTTTTATACTGTATATTCACTTCATGCATATCCTCTACGTTTAATCATTATCAGTTTTTCACTCTTCACGTCTTCTCTTTTTCCTTCATCGAAATACACACATTTTGACCCACGTTTTTTCTTCGAATTTTATTTAATCATCAATCTTGGATTTCTAAAAAATTTCCTAGAAAATAAACTTTCTTGTCCAAAACTTTTCATCAAATGTAATAATAAGTCGTGTTAATGTTAACTAAACGAGTAATACAAGTAAATTTATAACTTAACGTATTTAACTCAACGAGTTCATCATGTGCTAAATCACGTGACAAATATTGTAGTTAACTCAATGAAATAAGTCTGCAGTATTACATTAACTCAATGCAGCTTCGTGGTGTTATGCTAACTCAACGAACCAGTAATAAACAAATGTTTTTAAAATAAGAATTTTACCATGTGCAATAATAACTTCAAGTTTATAATGCTAACCTAATGCATTGCCTTAGTGTTCAATATAGCAACTCAACGCGTGTAGTTATGTTAACTTAACAAGTTAAACATGTGCAACTCACATGATACACTATAACATTCGTAAACTTTAATTTCACCACGTATACAATACTAACTTAACGAGTTCGTCTGCTCTTTTACTCACTAACTTAACAAGTTCTCATGTGACCTATTTTAACCTTTAAGCCTATAACTCAATGAGTTCTTACATGACCTTTATACAAATAACACGCTAACTCAACGAGTTGTCTAAACGTGCACTATTCATGATATAGAAAATATAACTTTAAAACATATCATGCTTTACAATAAAAACACACGTTAACTTAATGTTTAGTTAAATGAAAAGTTAGTATAACATAACAACTAGTTATTTAACTTAATATAATTTTAGATCCATTACAGACAAGTATTTATATTAGTAAACTTTTTCTATATTAATTGATGTTCTTAAATTACATTCACAAACAATAGTAATTGAGTAAATATGATTATATCCGTTTATCACATATCATCAAAACAAAATACTCAACAATCTTTCCCTTTTTGATGATGACAAAAATTATATTAAATCAATTATAAAATATGTTTAACTCAACGAAGCACCTCTATTGGGTTAAGTTTTAATTCAACAAATAATTTTGTTGACTTAAGTTCACTTAAACTTATTTCTATTGTTTGTGTAAAATTCACCTCTCAGAAGTAAAACTTCCAAAAAAATTACAATAACCATAGAATCATCTCCCATTTTTAATATATGCATTTAAACTCATAATCATCTCCCCCTTTTTTGTCATTAATCAAAAAGATGGTTATACAGTATAAAAATCTGAGAGACACATTTACAACTAAACTTTCCGTAAACATTAATAAGAATGAAATCATTTACAGTAAAATGTATTATTCAAATAATTAAACAATAAATACAAACATTACATTTTGTATTCAAAAACAAGCAAATAGACAAATGATAATACATTTATCTATTCCTCCTAATGAGATCAGTAATAGCAGTACAAATTTTATCTCCTAGATGCCTAAAATCATTTCTAATGTCATTCAGTACTACATCTAAGGTAGGAGGTAGATCTGGTTGCTGTTGTACTTGATCTGAAAAGTTTTGCTGTTGTGTTTGGTTTTCTATAATGTCAGGCTATTGTTGTTGCTGTTGTTGACGCATAGATTGGTATTTTTGCAAATCTTTAATACTGAAAGCTCTCATGCCTTTAGTTTTAGAGGGCTAGTTGGATAAAGTTAATTGATTTGCAAGAATTCTACATACAACATCACTAAAAAATAACTTTGAACTCATATGTTGTAGTTGAGAAATGAAAACATTAAACTAATTGATTTGAATTCTGTTCAAGAGGCCATAAGTTGCATATAAACAACTTTTGCTAACTTCCAGATTATGTCCGACTCTCTAAAATAAATTGGCATGCAGAATATTTGCAATAAACCATTCAAATTTTCCATTAATCTCATTTCTGAATATGTGTAAAGTATCAATTTGTGCATTTTATATATGTTAATTCATGCATGTTAAGGATTATAAAGTGCAAATATATATGTTCTAATGTGGAATTACATGCAAATCATATATTTAGACATATGCATGAATTAAGGATTAAATAGTCAATAATGCACAAATTTATCCTTTATTAAATTAACACCTAGTCAATTAGCCCACGTGTAGATATAAGTAATTTATATCTTGATTTCATATATGTCTTAAAAGAATTATCATTAAGATATGAAATCAAATAATCCTCAATTGAGCAAGCAATATATTATGCACATTTCATTTTTGCTTTATAATCTAGTAGGAATTTATGTGTAATGTGCATATGCATTTAATGTTATCTTTCGAGTTGTTGATAATAGGTGAGGACATGGACCCTTGGATTAAATCATGGGAAATTAACAACTCATGGTCATCTAATTCAAACTCCAAATCAATCCATCAATCAATCAATCAATGATTAAAACTTGCCTAAATTAAAAGGTCTCAATTGAAAGGAATTTGAAATATTTCCATAGATGGATGACAATGGAAAGCAAAAGAGAATGGTTGGCCAAAGGAAAGATCATCTCCTTTCTATTAGGAATGAATGGCTTCACTAGAGGGGGGGTGAATGGAGAACAGTGTGAATTTAAGCCTATTTTTCACTTTACTAACTAATTTGATTAATCAGTTTGCACAAGTAATAATCAGATAAAAATATCATGCACAACGGAAATAAAGGTAAGAAACACAAGAGAATTTTAGGTGGTTCACCAACTCGGCTAGTCTACCCCCAAGGGTCACTTGGGCTTCACTAAGTGTCTCAACACTTACACACTTGCTTTTAGGTCGAAGTAAGAACCAACCACACAAAAGTTTTCAGGTATAAACTCTAGAAAACCAACACTTAGAAGTTTTCAAGTATAAACTCCAGAAACCAACACTTAGAAGTTTTCAGGTATAAACTCCAGAAAACCAACACTTAGAAGTTTTCATGTATAAACTCCAAAAAACCAACCTCTTGAGTTTTCAGGTCGAAACTCAAACCAACAACTGAATGTAGCTTTCAGGTTGAAGCCACAAACCAAATGATCCTTCTTGGATCAGACTTTCAGCACATGGAGAGCTTTAAGAATCTTCTTGTAAATCTAGCTTTCAATCGATTCTTTGTTGAACTAAATTTGAGCTTTCTTCTATATTAGTAATTGATCTGCAATGTATACTGTAACTCTGTATGTAATTGTATCTGTAATCTCACTTGTAAGCTCTTTTTGAATACTGAATGATCTGACTGTATATATGCTTGAATATCCAACGATCATATTTTCTCCTCAACGGATTTATTCTACTGTACTTGATTTGACTTTAGTCCCAAATACGGTAAGTTACCGTTCAAAAAGATATTTCAAGATATCCTTCCAATTTTCTTAACCTTTTGGATAGTTAGCTATGTAACTCTTTGAAGAATGTTTGTAACTCATCGAAAGATCACTTAAGTCTTTTTACCATGTAGGATTCCAAATCATACAATGTGAGCTGTCATTCAATCGAATACTTGTAGCTGTAACTTACTGAACTGTTACTTAATTATCGGATAGTTAGCTATAGTAACCCTCTGTTAAGTTTTCGATTGCTTCAATTCAGCACGTGCATAAAAGACTGACTTAAGTTTCAGATAGTTATACTTGTAACTCACCGAAATGCTTCAAGATTTCGGATAGTTATCTCTAGTAACTTTTCGATTTTCCTTTTAAGCTTCTGTTTGGATTTCTACACGTGGGAAATTCAATGACTTAAGTTTCAGATAGTTAAACTATAACTCACCGAAACTCTCTTGAAATTTCAAATAGTTATCTAACTCTTCGATTTTTCCTTTTAAGCTTTTAACTACCGTCTTCTCCATTCTGCACATGTCTAATAGGATAACTTAAGTTCTAGAAAGTTATACTTGTAACTCACCGAAAAAGTCAGATAGTTATCTTCCTAACTCTCCGAAAAATCCTTTAAGCTTCTGTTTTGAATTTTTGCACGTGGTTAATTGAATGACTTAAGTTTCAGATAGTTAGCCTTTCTAACTTTCCGATTTTCCTTTTGCTTTCGGATAGTTAACTCATTAACTCTCCGATCATTCAACCAACTGCCTTTCATAACTCTTCGAAGGCTTTATAATTTTGAATAGTTATTCTTCTAACTATCTGATAATATTGCTGTTGCTTTAAACTTGCTCTTCGGATACTTAGACCTGTAATTGTTCGATTTTCTTGTAGCTCTATAGCAGTATCTTCTAGAACTTTCTCCATCTGTTCGTCTACTTTTTGATCTTTTGCTGAGCTATCATATTTGTGAAATACAATTTGGTTCCCTCACATAGGTTTTTGCATTATCAAAATACTAGGGTCCTAACACTTTCTCCTCCACGCAAACGACCAAGAAAAGAACTCCAAAGAAAAATTTTGTCCTCCCTTCTTCCAGCCAAGGTTGTGGATGAGCTCTCCTCCAAGATTGGTGAGCTAGACGTCTTCCCTCTCATACTAGAAGACCTCCTTCTCTCCACTCCAAGCCGACATACGGAAGGACCTCCACAAGTGAAATCAGTGGTATTAGAGGCACATGTGTCGCATTGGAAGAGCTTGGGACGTGATCTTCAAGATGATGTAATAGGAAGCATCAAAATTGAGAGGAAAGCCAACAACTTCATATATCTTGGAAGTGGTTGAAGACTTGCAACCACTACTTCAAAGCAACCCTAGAGACCTCTTTTGGATGTGCTACAGGTGGTGACAGCCCTATGTTGTGTTGGTGTGATGTGATTCAAGGTTGAAAGGGAGCCCGTGCTTGAAGAAAGGTGGAGAACTCAAAGGTATATTGGAGAAGAGAGATCCTCATACTTGAATATCAAATTTTCATATCATATGTGTATGAGTATTTAGGTTTTTAATTCATTTGTTATGTGCACATGTAGTATGTTATTTAAATGATGATTTTGTTTAAGAATATTAGTTGTTTTACAATATATTTCGTGTAATATGGTTACTTCATGTGAATGTGTGAATGTTGTGAATAAAACTAACTCTTAACCCTTGTGAATGCGTGTATATCCTATTTGCTGTAAATTCCTGTGTGAGCCTCATTTTGTTATATGTCATGTTATAGCTTTTTTTGTAAATACTTTAAGTGTACAATATGTATGTAATGTTGTTGGAATTTTTTAGAATGCATTTCTTTAGTTTTTCGATTATTCTTTCGAAGGTAGCATCTACTTTGTTTTATTGATCGAGTGACAGAAATTGTACTTGACGCCTTCATGTTGCCTTGCTTTTGTGTATTTTGAAATGTTTTCCTATAAATTTTCCTGATTAGGGAAACGAGTTATCTTCCAAGGTGTGGTGATTTCATGGTGTTTCATGAAGATTTGATTGAGTTATGATTTTTACCATTTTAAAGATAACTCGATGACCTTCCCAACCAATATTTTCTCTGGATTTTTCAATGTCTAGGTTGGAAGGAAGAAGAGTTAGTATTCAGACTAATTTCTATGATTCCAGAAACGTGAACTTAAGATTTTCTTGAGTTTTCTAGCTATTAGCTCTAGAAATCAATAAGTTTTATGCTACCTTTGAAATCTTTATTGTATTTTTGTAAATTGTAACTTGATTACACATGATTAGAGTTTTAATTACAAATTTAATGGTGTGGATGTTTTATCAAACAATCATTTTAATAAAATTATTTAAGACAAACTCTTTGTAGATTCGACCTGTACTTGCACATGCTTATTACAATGGGCATCGTGCGCTTGCAGTTATAAATGTAAAATTTATACTTTTGCCATTAATTTAACAACACATAAAAGCCTTACAAGTTTTTGGCACCGTTGCTGGGGAATACATACAAGTTTTTGGCACCGTTGCTAGGGAATACATACAAGTTTTTTGATGCTGTTGCCGAGGAGTTTTGGTGCTTTAAAATGATTTATTAGAAGATTTGCAAGATTTAATATCCTTTATATTATACTAGTTTTGTTTGTTTTCTTGTTTTAGTTGAGTTATTTTTATTTTTATTTTGCAAAGAAATGGATACATGGATTGGCCGTTCTATGTGTTCAATTCTTTGTTATCTTAATTGCTTGTTACATGTTTAATTCAAGTATATAATTTTGTGACAAGTAGCTTAATGGAGTAATGATAATCTTTGTGTACAAATTATTAAGACAGAATCTGCTTGTTTGGAAATTTAAATTTTTGATGTGCATGAGATTAGAACTCATTTTTATGATGTTTTTCCTAAAATACTCGATTTTTGAGATTTCTTTTGAATACTTATGCATAAAATTCTAAATTGTATGTTAAAAGATAAAAATCTTAGAAGATAGGGATGTTTTACGGATTTCTGAATAGTTTTCTTCTTATGATTTTTAAAAATCTATATTTTTTTTGAGTATTCAAAATTTAATTTAGTATTTTTTTCAAGAACTATAGGAAATTATCTTTCCAACAAGTATTTACATGTGTCATTTGGATTTATATAAATTTTTATGTAATTTTTCAAATTGAAATGGTAAGTTGCCATGCATTTCAGATGGTTAGAGCTCTAACTATCCGAAAATTGATAAATTTTGGAAGGTTAGGAGCCCTAACCATCCAAAATTTTTAATGTGCAATTTTTCTGGTGTAGAATAGTTTTATCTAAAGTCTTATATTTGAAATTGCAGATACATGTTTGAATAAAACTTATTTTTGTAAATTTTCCATGAAACTACAAGAGTTTACCTTTCCAACAAGGTATTATACGTTATATTTGGACTTATATACATTTCTGGAAAATTTTTCTAAGATGATATGTTCTGCAGATTAGGAATTTGAGTTGTCTGAGATTATACATGATTTTGTTAATACTTCAGTTATGAATATTTTTATCTCTGATTTTTTATAAAAACTAGAAGTAATTACCTTTTAGACAAGTATTTATTTGTGAATTTTGGAGCTATATAAATTTCTGTGTGATTTTGTTAATTTGAGATATTAAGCCTTTAGCCAAATCAAAAGGTTTCTCTCTAATCTTCCAAATTTTTTTCCTATTTCAAAAGGTTAGCTGGCTAACCTTCCGAAATCTTCATATTTTGCTGTTCTTTGGAAGGTTAACTAGCTAACCTTCCAAAAATTTAGCCATTTCGGAAGGTTAGGTGGCTAACCTTTCGAACTCCCTATGGGTGTAGTTTTGTCTGGTATTTCTTTTTATCTTTATGCTTATAATCAAAAATGCAATTAAATGTTTATTTAAAACTTATTTTTGTAAATTTTTCATGAAACGACAGGAGTTTATATTTCAAAAAAGGTATTATACATTATATTTGGATTTATATATATTTCTGGAAAATTTTTCTAAAATGAGCTATTCTGCAGATTACGAATTCTGAGTTATCTGAGTTTCACAAGATTTTGATAATACTTCAGTTTTGGAAATTTTTGTCTCTGATTTTTCTTAGAAACTAGAAGTTATTATCTTTCAAACGAATATTTATTTGTGAATTTCTAAGTTGTATGAATTTCTGTAGAAAATCTTGAAGTTATAGTAGCATAGTTTAATTTCTAAAATTTTTTGTGTGCTTGTTATATTTAAAACATTGGATGAAGTTGATTTTTTTGTTGATAAAATACATTTTGTTTTTATTCTAATCATAGTGGCATGAATGTAGGATCTTGTAATTTAATGAGTTAAGAAAAATGAAGTCTTAAGTGGAATTAAAAATGATTGCTTTTCAATTCTTTTATTCTATTACAAATTGCTAGTACTACTAAAGACCTAAATGCATGAATTAATTATCTTTGCTCATTTAATCAATTTTTCATGTCATTATGGATAACTAGTAATAATAATAATAATAATAAATATAATTATTAAAAAAAATATTTTTTTTAAAAAAAAATTAATTTTGTTGTTTGTGTGCTTTATATATTTTTTCTTTTCTGTTTTGATATGTTTATTAGTTTTGTAGTTGAGTTTTTTCTTCGTCAAGTAAGGTACGCACTCTTAATCCTATTACTTTTGATGCATTTGAATGACACCTATATTGAGCATTATTTCTTTAGCATACTACTCAATCTCCATTGTATGTTTTAGGAATAATACAATTTAAATTTACACAAGTGCATATGGATTGCATGCTAGGTATAGGGGTGTAATCTTTCCTTGCTTGTCATAGTTTGTTTCTTTTGTTTTTGTCGTCTCCATGCTTTTTATCTTGTTGGCTAAATGATTTCTTTTACATTGGGGACAATGCAAAATTTAGGTATGGAGGGAGGCATTTGATGATAGTTTTTTTTCGATTTTGTGCTTTTCCTTGTTTATTTTGTTTTATAAATGCTCATAGGCCCTAATGGATAGAGTTCTTTTAGGTATAATTGAGATCTAAAAGTGAATCCTTTAGGAAAGAAACCCTTGAACCTTAAGGGTAGGAGAAGAATAAAATTCAAAATCATCCATATTTTTGAGCTTATATGTAGTATTGCACTTACATGAGGCCTTGACTAGGAACCACTCCTCTTGAACGAAAACTTAGGTAAAAACTTAGGAGTATACCTTGGGTTGTCCTATAAGAATGGTAGAATAAAAGGGCTAAGGTAAAATTGCCTGTTCCCACACAATGATGTGGGAGGCACTCTTAAGGGTAGAGGGCTAGGGAGAAAAAAAAAAAAAAAAAAAACAAGAAAAATGATGAAAAAAAAAGAAAAGAAAAGAAAAAGAAGAAGAAGAAGAGAGATTGATTACTTATTTTTACAAAAGCTACTAAGTAATCGATCAACTTTCCCCTAAGCAAGGGATTGTGGTCACATAAAAAGGTGCTAGAGTAGGAGGTAATCTAAAAGAAGAGAGAAAAAAAAAGAAAAGAAAAAAAAGAGAGTCAAAATAAAGGGACAATGGACTCAAGGATAGACCTTTGAGAGTACCTAGGTAACTTGGAGGGAGTTGAGTAGGTTATTTCTTAGTCTTGACCATTTTCACATACACTTATTTATATAGTACTTTACTCTCTTAGGATGGAAATTGAATGATCATTTGAATCCAATCTAGAAAGGTGAGAGGTGATTGAATAAAGGTGAAGCTAATAGGTCAAGACTACTTAAGAGTAACTTTATCCATCTTTAGGAAACCAAGAGCATATTTTTGTTGTTTTTTGTCTTTCATTTGTGTTGTTTTATGTTTTGTTTTGGATTTTGTGGGTATATCCGTTGAAAACCCTCTAGAGACACAACTCCACCACTAGAGTGACCTAGGGGTTTAAAGGCTTGCTGCACATGCTAAGTGTAGTCGTGATCCCTACAAAAGTGGCCTAGGTTAATGTTATTTTTGTTATTTATTTATTAGTTCGTTTGTTTTTAATGAATGTGCATTTTCAAATGGGCTTTATGTTATCATTGTTTAGTTTTAGTCCTTTGCTAAGGGACTAGCAAAGACTAGGTATGGGGGTGTGTAAAGTATCAATTTGTGCATTTTATATATGTTAATTCATGCATGTTAAGGATTATAAAGTGCAAATATATATGTTCTAATGTGGAATTACATGCAAATTATATTTTTAGACATATGCATGAATTAAGGATTAAATAGTCAATAATGCACAAATTTATCCTTTATTAAATTAACACCTAGTCAATTAGCCCATGTGTAGATATAAGTAATTTATATATTGATTTCATGTATGTCTTAAAAGAATTATCATTAAGATATGAAATCAAATAATCCTCAATTGATCAAGCAATATATTATGCACATTTCATTTTTGCTTTATAATCTAGTAGGAATTTATGTGTAATGTGCATATGCATTTAATGCTATCTTTTGAGTTGTTGATAATAGGTGAGGACATGGACCCTTGGATTAAATCATGGGAAATCAACAACTCATGGTCATCCAATTCAAACTCCAAATCAATCCATCAATCAATCAATCAATCAATGATTAAACTTGCCTAAATTAAAAGGTCTCAATTGGAAGGAGTTTGAAATATTTCCATAGATGGATGACAATGGAAAGCAAAAGAGGATGGTTGGCCAAAGGAAAGATCATCTCCTTTCTCCTCCACGCAAAGGACCAAGAAAAGAACTCCAAAGAAAAAAAATTTCCTCCCTTCTTCCAAGGTTGTGGACGAGCTCTCCTCCAAGATTGGTGAGCTAGACGTCTTCCCCCTCATACTAGAAGACCTCCTTTTCTCCACTCCAAGCCGACATACGGAAGGACCTCCACAGGTGAAATCGATGGTATTGGAGGCACGTGTGCAGCATTGGAAGAGCTTGGGATGTGATCTTCAAGATGATGTAATAGGAAGCATAAAAATTGAGAGGAAAGCCAACAACTTCATATATCTTGGAAGTGGTTGAAGACTTGCAACCACCACTTCAAAGCAACCTTAGAGACCTCTTTTGGACATGTTACAGGTGGTGACAGCCCTGTGGTGTGTTGATGTGACATGATTCAAGGTTGAAAGGGAGCCTGTGCTTGAAGAAAGGTGGAGAACTCAAAGGCATATTGGAGAAGAGAGATCCTTATACTTGAATATCAAATTTTCATATCATATGTGTATGAGTATTTAGGTTTTTAATTCATTTGTTATGTGCACATGTAGTATGTTATTTAAATGATGATTTTGTTTAAGAATATTAGTTGTCTTACAATATATTTTGTGGAATATGCTTACTTCATGTGAATTTGTGAATGTTGTGAATAAAACTAACTCTTAACCCTTGTGAATGCGTGTATATCCTATTTGCTGTAAATTCCTGTATGAGCCTCATTTTGTTATATGTTGTACAACTTGATTTCTCTGAGTTATATGTCGTGTTATAGCTTTTTTTGTAAATACTTTAAGTGTACAATACGTATGTAATGTTGTTGGAATTTTTTAGAATACATTTCTTCAGTTTTTCGATTATTCTTTCGAAGGTAGCATCTGCTCTGTTTTATTGGTCGAGTGACAGAAATTGTGCTCGACGCTTTTGTGTTGCCTTGCTTTTGTGTATTTTGAAATGTTTTCATATAAATTTTCCTGATTAGAGAAACGAGTTATCTTTCAAGGTGCGGTGATTTCGTGGTGTTTCATGAAGATTTGATTGAGTTATGATTTTTACATCAATGACTTTAGCAGCAACCTAGAGTGAATTAGTCTTGGAAATCACTACCATTTTAAAGATAACTCGATGACCTTTCCAACCAATATTTTCTCTGGATTTCTCAATGTCTAAGTTTGAAGGAAGAAGAGTTAGTATTCAGACTAATTTATGTGATTCTAGAAATGTGAACTTAAGATTTTCTTGAGTTTTCTAGCTATTAGCTCTAGGAATTAACAAGTTTTATGCTACCTTTGAAATCTTTATTGTATTTTTGTAAATTGTAACTTGATTACACATGATTAGAGTTTTAACTACAAATTTAATGGTGTGGATGTTTTATCAAACAATCATTTTAATAAAATTATTTAAGACAAACTCTTTGTGGATTCAACCTGTACTTGCACATGCTTATTACAATGGGCACCATGCACTTGCAATTATAAATGTAAAATTTGTGCTTTTGCCGTTAATTTAACAACGCATAAAACTGTTACAATATGCATCTAGAATCTTTGATAAAGACTGAATGTCCCATTCCAGCTGTCTAACCATGTCAAATCTATTAGTAACAACAACACCTTCATTCTTCAATCCCAAAACTTCAAAAATTAATTTAGGAGATAAGGTGAACTCTTGCAGATTTATTTGAGTTGTCAATATATTGTCATTCTTAACCAGATTACTATAAAAAGCTACGATAAGCTCTTTGTATTGCTTCCATTTTGTTCCAACTGGCAAGAATTGAATTAAGCCTTGAAACTCAAATAGATCTCTTATTTCTATTAAATTTTTAAACTTTATTGGGCAAGCATGCAGAATCTGACATGAAATCAAATTATTGTATTTCTGCAATACTTCCTCAGATCTAAAATAAATTGAATTTCCTTGAATGTTTATTATTCTATACAAAGAAGTTGAAACTTAAAGCCTTGATTCAGAATTTAATTCAACTTTAGGAATCTCTTCTTCAAAATGAATGTCATTGTGTTCCTCTATCAAAAAATTTTCTTGAAGCTGCTCAAGTAAGTTTGATTTTTCAGCTTCAACAGATTGAGGAATATTTTCAATATCTGTTACATCCATTTGTTTAGTTTCTATAGAGTGTTCAAAGATCAAATTTTCCACAAATTCAATAGCCTATGTATTTGTTTGTAATTCTTCAATTTCTTCAACAAATATTTCCATTTGTACATGCTGTGAATTCTCAAACTCTAGTTCTATAGATTCTGAATTAGGCTGATCTACATTAAGCTCTTCTAGAGTCTTATCTTTTTCAATAGTTGCTACTCTAGATAATCTAGCCTCTAAACTAGTTATTGCCTCAATATTTTCAAGTACATTTGCAATAACTTGTTCAATATCAATTGCCTGATGCTCTGATTATTCAATTTCCTTATCATTAGGGCTTGAAACTATAGAAAAACTTGAACTAATTTGTTTCTTTGATTTCGTTTCAAGTTTTCTAGACAAAGAAAATAAAGTCTCATCATCATCATCAGTTTCAGTGTGTTCTGAATTTATGAGCTTATCAGATGTACTGAAAGGTACAATGTCTAGACATACATTGACTTTAGGAAATAAAATCTCATCTGATCTTTTTCAACAATATTTGTTTCCATAGAAACAAGCTCTTTTTGCTTCATTTTCCTGACTCTCTTTCTCTTGTAGCAAGTCATCTGTTCTTCTCTTATTGTTGCTATTTTCTTCTAAATTTGATCCAAAAAAGTTTTCTATTTTAATTCTTCAAAGGCACTTTCTATAGTAAATGCCTTTCGAAGACTTTCAACTTTTTCTTTATCAACAACAATATTTGTTTGTTTGTCCTTTGAAAATAAGGGTGTAGGTATGGTAGAGTCATGTTTTTCCTCAAAAGGTTGTAGTCTTGTACCACTAATAAGGGTTTGAGGAATTCTATTGGAAGAACCTACTCATTTTTCCAAGTATTTTGCATATTGTTCTAAAAATGCTATTTCAGCACATTTCATATGATATTCTTTGTCATATTTACTTCTTATTCTCATATATTGTATATTGTAAGCTATATTTTGAAGTTTTTGTCTAACTTCATCAAGTATATCTTCAAAAAGAAATAGTCATGATATATTTGAGCTAACCTTTTGTCAACTTGCAAAATTTTCTTAAACCATGCTTGTGGAATGTCATCTACATCTATTTCTTTGCCTTTGGCAATTCCTCTACCTCTTCCTTTGCCTCTGCCACGACCTTTGTTGAACTTGAAAACCATCGTCGCAGGTCGTAACAAGAACAAGCGGGAAAGATTTTCAGAAAGATGTTTACGAGATAACCTAAATTCCCATGTAATAAGTGTTTAAATAGAGTTTCTGTAGAATAACTTAACGAGTTTATTAGTCGGGTTTGTGTTTTAAATGAATATTGAATAAAGTTTATTCAATCGAGATACCCGAAACATTTAAGCATAACTCATTGAGTTACCTAACCTAACGAGTAAAATACTGTCTAGAGGTAGTTTTACACATTACTTTACATAACATAACATCTAATTAGAATACTTAACAAAAATTCAAATGTTTTCAACTGAAAGCTTTCGAAGGCAACAGACAAGCTAAAAGTAACTTAACTAATCATTATCTTGAGAACATTATAAACTATTCTAATATTCTTTTTATGAACCTAAAATAGTTTGTTTGTCTATTAAATTGTTTCATCAAGATCTTAAGAGGACTAGACTCAGATTAACTAAGATCTATATTTTGAATGATATTAATCTATTTTTGACATTGTAATTCCTCCCCCTACAAATATACTTCAAATATATTCAATAACATACAAAATATACTTGTATAAAGTAGGTGTTACTTATGACTATACTTTAAATTTTCTTTTCAAAAACTTCCATTATCCTGAATTCATCAAGAATGATTTTCAGAATCAACTCCAACCGTATATGAATCAAAACATAACTTTGAACTTAATTTGATTAACTCAAGCAGAATAAAAAAATGTATCTCAAATAAACACTTTCAAAAGTATTAATTTTGATTCAACAAATCAGCAGTCATATTGGTAGAAATCATATTCGATTCAAAGATATTCGTAATTAATGAAATAACTTTTATCTTTTCAAAGCAGTAAATATTGATACTTTTCTTTAAAAGTTAGTTTGAAAAGCTTGAATCATATAAGAGCTTTCTAATGTACCCGTGCAATGAGTTTTCAATCAATAATCTTAGGTCTGATTAGGACCTTAGGTTGCCAGATTTAAAGAATCCTTTTTCAGGACAACAATCCTTACATACCTATCTACTCAAGTACAAGAGGCTCGTGATCAAACTGATCAATAAACTCTCAAAGATTTTCACTTTGTAAGCACTTTTTATTTTAAGCATAGTATATATGTATTTCATTAATACAGATGCGATAAAACACAAATCTCATACAATTTTTACGTTTATGATTTTACTAAAAATATGAATCAATGTCAATAAGCTTATACTTTTGATTAGTAGTTTAATATGATTTACATATAAATTATTCTACAAGTTTAATCAATCAAGTCAAACTCATTCTTGATCATATGCACTTTCATTGATCCAAAGAAAACACTTAATCAAAATTTCAGGATTACAGAGGAATTTAATGTTTTTCATTGACATTTCCACTTAAAATTTTGAAAAACTATTAAACTTTAAAAATAAGTGAAATCAATAAGATACTACAATAATTTTATTGTAAATACATAGTATCTCATGTAGCAGTTTAGATATTACTTAGATATTTATGATAAGTATATAATATCTATGAGGTAAACAACATCATCAACAATATTTATCTTTTGTGGAGTTTAAGCATTTTACACATCACATGGCCTACAAATACCTAAATTTAATCTTATGTTGCAGAATGTATTTTCATCTAGAGGTTTTGTAAATATATCAGCTAATTGATTTTTACTAGACACAAATCCTAATTTAATTTTTCCTTTAATTATGTTATCTCTTAGAAAACAATGTCTAACCTCTATATGCTTTGCTCTAGAATGTAATACAAGATTTTTGGAAAGATTTATTGTAGAATTACTGTCACAATAAATCTCAATTGTATCATAAGATAATCCAAAATCTTCTAAAGTTTGCCTTATCCAGAGAATTTGAGTGCAACACAATGCAGCAGTAACATTTTCAGCTTCAATGGTTGAAAGTGCTATACAGTTTTGCTTTTTACTAAACCATGACACCAAATTATTTCCCAATAATTGACATGTGCTACTAGTACTCTTTCTATCAAACTTAGATCTTCCATAATCAGCATCAGTATATCCTATAAGATCTATTGAACTATCCTTAGAATAATACAGTCCAAAATTTTTAGTTCCTTATATATATCTAAATATTCTTTTAACAGCAATTGAGTGTGATTCCTTAGGATTAGATTGAAATCTAGCATAAGCACACACAACAAACATAATATTAGGTCTACTAGTTGTCAAATAAAGTAAAGAACCAATCATACTTCTGTATTTCCTTTGATTCATTGGTTTTCCTATGTCATCAATATCTAACTTTAAAGAAGTACTCATAGGAGTTCCTTGAATCCTTGCATCATTAAAATTAAATTTCTTGAGCATTTCAACTACATATTTTTCATGATTTAAAAATATACCTTTATCCATTTGCTTAATTTGAAGTCTTAGAAAATATGAAAGTTCTATCATACTCATTTCAAATTGGCTAGTCATCTCTTCAGAAAACATTTTTATCAATTTATCAAAAGTTGCTTCAAAGATTATATCAACCACATATATTAGAACAATAATCTAATCTTTATCATCTTTCTTGATAAATAGAGTATGGTCTACTTTTCCCATGATATATCCTTGTTCTATTAGAAAAGTAGATAACCTTTCATACTACGATCTAGGTGCTTGCTTCAAACCATATAAGGCTTTCTTCAATTTATACACATAGTCAGGATTTTTAATATCTTCAAATATAGGTGGTTGTTTCACATAAACTTCTTCATTAATTAAACCATTTAGAAATGCACTCTTTACATCTATTTGATATAATTTAAAATCCACATAACAAGCATAGGCCAATAATATTCTAATACTTTCTAACCTAGCCACAGGAGCAAATGTTTCATCATAATCTAGTCCTTCTTCCTGTGTATACCCTTGTGCAACTAATCTAGCTTTGTTTCTTATAACTTGACCAGTCTCATTAGTTTTGTTTCTAAAGATCCACTTTGTACCTATTATGGATTGATTTTCTGGTGGAGAGACTATTTCCCAAACACCATTTCTGATGAATTGATTTAGTTCTTCTTGCATTGCTACTATCTAATTTTCATCAGATAATGCTTCTTCTATATTCTTTGATTCCACCCTAGAAACAAACTTATACATACTATTTAAGTTTACTGAAGCTCTAGTTTTAACTCCCTCATTAATATTACCAATGACTTTAGTGATGGGATGTGATGAACAATAACACCAATTTCTATGATTCTCCTCAATATTCTCACCAACATTTGAAGATACATCACTTTGATCATTAGTTTGATCATTTAAGTTCATATTTTTAATTTTCTCAGATAAATCTTTAATCTCTCTATTGATCTCTAATTCTTTTAGGAAATTGATCATATCATCATTATCAACTCTAGATTGAGATTTTCTAAAAGAATTTTCATTGAAGCTTACATGAAGGGTTTCTTCAATGGTTCTAGAAGTCTTATTATAAAATCTATAGGCTTTACTTCTAGTTGAGTAACCTACAAAAATTCCTTCATTCGCTTTGGCTTGAAATTTATCCCTTTTATCCTTAGTGTTAAGGATAAAACACTTATAACCAAATGGTTTCATATAAGAAAATTTTCGAACCCTATCAAACATAATTTCAAAAGGAGTTTTATTAACAAGAGGTCTTAAGTGACTTCTATTAATAATATAACAAGGTGTATTCACTACTTCAGCCCAAAAATTTTGAGATAAATTATGTTCATTTAACAAAGTTCTGGCCATTTCCTGAAGTGATCGATTCTTTCTTTCAACAACACCATTTTGAGAAGGTGCTTTTAGAAAAGAATATTTGTGATCAATGCCATGATCTTTACAGTAATTATCTATTTGATCATTTTCAAATTCAATACCATGATCACTCCTAAGTTTTTGAACAAAGACACTTTGTTCATTTTGAACAAGATTGCAAAACATTTAAAACTTTTCAAAAACTTTTGTCTTAGTTGCTAGAAAATATACCCAAGTTTATCTAGAGAAGTCATCTACTAAAACAAACACATACCATTTACCACCAAGACTCATGATTCTTGTTGGTCCAAATAAATCCATATATATAATTTCTAAGACTCTCTTGCTTAATATATTAGTTTTGGAGTTAAAAGAGTTTTTATGAAGTTTACTTAACTCACATGCATCACATATGAAATCCTTTGAGTATTTAATCTTTGGTAAACCTCTCACTAAATTTTTTCTAGATAGTTTATGTAACAGTTTCATATTTATATGCTCGATTCTTCTATGCCAAAGATATGTATCACTAGTTTTAGCTAGCAAACATGAATTTAAATCAACTGCACTAGAAGGTAAAGATAAAATACATATAGAACCTCTTCTTTTAGCAATAAACTTAAGGTCATCTGTAATTTTATCAATAATTTTGCACACATTATCTTCAAACAATACATAGTATCAATTATCAATTAGTTTTATAACACTCAACAAATTAAACCCTATGTTTTCTACATATAGTACATTCAAAATAACACAAGTAGGAGTTATTTGAATATTGCCCATACTTGTGATTTTATCCTTGCTTTTGTTTCCAAATATTACACTTCCTTTCTTGGTATTTGTAAAATTTTTCGGTAGACTTTTTCGTCTGGTCATGTGACTAGAAGCTCCACTATCTAAAATCCATTTTGATGTTGTTTCCTCCTAAAAACAAATTACGAAGAACTATTTCTTGGTACCCAATGTCTTTGAGGACCAAGTTCATTAAAAGCATATTTCTTCTTTTTGTTTAAAAACAACTTAACATTATAACTCAATGAGTTCTCATGTGACCTTTATACAAATAATGCACTAACTCAATGAGTTGTCTAAACATGCACTGTTCATGATATAGAAAATATAACTTTAAAACATATCATGCTTTACAATAAAAACACACGTTAACTTAACATTTAGTTAAATGAAAAGTTAGTATAACATAACGACTAGTTATTTAACTTAGTATAATTTCAAATCCATTACAGACAAGTATTTATATTAGTAAACTTTTTTTGTATTAATTGATGTTCTTAAATTACGTTCATAAACAATAGTAATTGAGTAAATATGATTATATTTGTTTATCACATATCATCAAAACAAAATACTCAACACCAAAAAATAACTTTGAACTCATATGTTGTAGTTGATATATGAAAACATCAAACAAATTTATTTGTATTCTATTTAGTATGCCATAAGTTGCATATAAACAACTTTTGCTTGCTTCTTGATTATGTTCGACTCTTTGAAATAAATTTGCATGCAGAATATTTGCAATAAACTTAACTTCTACATTTAGATTTTCTATTAATCACATTTCTGAATATACATATGGAATTTGTGATAAAGACTGAATGTCCCATTCCAGTTGTCTGATTATGTCAAATCTATTGGTAACAACAACACCTTCATTCCTTAATCCCAAAACTTCAAAAATTAATTTAGGAGATAAAGTAAACTCTTGTGGAGTTATTTGAGTTTACAATAGATTTTCATTTTGTACCAGATTGTTGTAAAAAGCTGTAATAAGCTCTTTATATTGCTTCCATTTTGTTCCAATCGATAAGAATTGTATTAAGCGTTGAAACTCAAATAGATCTTTATTTCCATTAAACTTCTAAACTTTATTGGTCAAGCATGTAGAATTTGACATGAAATCAAACTATTGTATTTCTGCAATGCTTCCTCAAATCTAAAATAAATTGAATTACCTTGAATATTTAGTGTCCTATATTTAGAAGGTGATACCTAAAGCTTTGATTCAAAATTTAATTCTTCTTTAGGAATCTCTTCTTCAAAATGAATGTCATGTTGTTCCTCTATCGAAATATTATCTTGAAGCTACTCATGTAAGCTTGATTCTTCAGCTTCAATAGTGTAAGGAACATTGTCAATATTTGCAAAATCCATTAATTTAGTTTCTATAGAATGTTTAGAGTGCAAATCTTCCACAAATTCAACAGCCAGTGTATCTGTCTGTATTTCTTCATTTTTCTCAATAGATATTTCCATTTCCACATGCTGTGAATTCTCAGACTTTGTTTCTATAGATTCTGAAATAGGCTAATCAATGTTAAGCTCTTCTAGAGTCTTATCTTTTTCAATAATTACTACTCTAGACAATCCAGTCTCTAAAGTAGTTACTGCCTCAATATTTTCAAGCACTTTTGCAATAACTTGTTCAATGCCGTTTGCTTGATGCTCTGATTGTTCAATTTCTTTATCATTAGGGCTTGATGCTATAGAAAAACTTGAATTAATTTGTTGCTTTGAGCTATTTTCAAGTTTTCTAGAAAATGATAACAAAGTTTCATTATCATCATTAGTTTCAGTCTGTTCTGAACTGATCACCTTGTCAAATGCAGTGTAAGGCACAAGGTCTAGACATACATTGTCCTTTGGAATTAAATCATCATCTAATTTTTCAATTAAATTGGTTTCCTTAGAAATAATCTCTTTTTGCTTCATTTTTCTAACTCTTTCTTTTATAACAAGTCAGTCCCTCTTTTGCTTAGTATTGTTGTTTTCTTATGAATTTGTTCCAAAAAAGTTTTCTATTTTAGTTCTTTTAAGGCACTTTCTATAGCTATTGCCTTTCAAAGACTTTCAACTTTTTCTTGATTTACAACAATATTTGTCTATTTTTCATTTACAAATAAAGGTGTAGGAATTGCAGATTTATGTACTTCAAATGATGTAAGTCGTGTTACATTTATAGGTGTCTGAGGAATTCTATTTGATGAACCTATGCCTTTTTCCAAGTATTGAGCATATTGTTCTAAAATGCTATCTCAACACATTTCATTTGATATTTTTGATCAAATTTACTTCTAATACCTATATATTATATACGTTTAGTAGTATTTTTAAGTTCTAGCCAAACTTCAGCAAGTATTTCTTTTGAAATGAAATAGTCACTCTATATTTGAGCTAACCTTTTGTCAACTTGAAATATCTTCTTAAACCATGAACGTGGAACTTCATGTTCATCTATCTGTTTTCCTTTTGCATTTCCTCTACCTCTTCCTTTTATTTTGCCACACCCTTTGTAGAACTTTGAATATATCGTCGTAGGTGGTTATAGGAACAAACAAGTGGGAAAGATTTTTAGAAAGATGTTATGAGATAACCTAAGTTTCTATGTAATAAGTGTTTAAATAGGGTTTCTATATCAATAACTAAATGAGTCTATTAGTCGGGTTTGGGTTTGAAATTAATATTGAATAAACTTTATTCAATCAAGGTACTCAAAAATTTAAGCATAACTCATTGAGTTACCTATCCTAATGAGTAAAACGCTGTCTAGAGGTAGTTTTACATATTATCTGTATTATTGTGAAAAGTTAAATAAGAAACTTGTCTATTCAGTGGCACTAGAGAACTTGGCTGGTTCCCTAGCAATGGCACTAGAAAACTTATATTATGTTGGAAAACTTGTTTGATTTATTTTTACGCTTAGATTAATAAATTCTTTTAGAAGTAAACAACAACTTTTCACACAAATTAGATACTAAGTTCAATTTGTATTTTTAATTGCAAGTGCACAATGTATATTGTATTTGTGTGCAAGTATAGGTCGATCCCACAGAGATTGAGTAAGAATTATATACTATTTTAATTTTTATATTGGAGTTTATATGTGTTTAGTTAAGCACTTCGTTGAGTTGCAGTTAACTCAACGGACCTAGTTCGTAGAGTTATGATTAACTCAACAAACTAACCTCGTAGACTAAAGTTAACTCCATGAGCCTACTTCTCTAGTTAAATACTGTTATTCAAAGAGGAATTCAACCTTTCATTGGGCAGCTCCATAGAATGTAAATAACATCAATTAAGCTTTTTAATGTTAGTTAATCTGAGATTTGTCATTAAGCAACACTAACATTTAGATATTTCAAATAGTAACCATTAAAATCTTTAAGTATTCTGTACGAATCAATTTTAGTAAGCAATAAACTATTTTCTATTTTTTGAATCCAACAAACATAAAACATTCACAATACTAACAATGATAATATTAATCACTATACAAAACAAACAATACAACACTTTAATACTAAATGTAAATACAAATAATTAATTGTTTTTAGTGTTTTTGTTTTGATATGTTCCTAAAGATGAACAAAAAGTGAAATGTAAAAATCTCTATCGATAGTAAAAACTTCTGTTACTACATGCAACGTGATTACACCATTGAAAACTTAATCACTTACAATCTTACCTCCTCTCCCTATAGAATCGCAAATTGTAGGATCGAATGGCTACACAAGAAGGAGGAGAATTGTGTTTTTCAACATATTTACATATAATTGAAACTTCAAAAATTAAAAACAAGTCGAGACACTATTTTAATCAAATCATTTTATTCAAGGTTTCAATTACAATATACAATTCAATTCTCCTTAGAAATTGTAGTTGCAATTATATAACGATACCATGTTTCATCTAATCAATTTCATAACTACAAACAGAGAAAACTAATTTATGGAATTTAAAACATTTCTCCCTGTTTGAGATTTTCTTCTTCTTCTTCTACAATTCTTCAATGACAAATATTTGACTTTCTCTCCTTCACTAAATTTGCTTCCTTCTTCTTCTTCAAATATTTAGTGACATATATTTGACTTTCTCTTCTTCAATGAATTTTCTTCTATTTGAGAGCTTTTCCTCGGAGAGGTGTTTTGATCCCTAAAAATATATTTCATTTGGTGTGTAGAGATAATTGATCAACGAGAATTCTATGCTTTTTATACTATATCTTCATTTTATGCATATCCTCCATGTTTAGTCACTATCAGTTTTCCACTCTTCACGTCTTCTCTATTTTCTTCATCGAAATACACATGTTTTGACCCATGTTTTCTTTTCGAATTTTCTTTAATCATCAATCCTAGATCTCTGAAAAATTTCTTGCAAAATAAACTTTCTCGTCCAAAATTTTTCATCAAGTGTAATAACAAGTCATTGTGTTAATGTTAACTAAATGAGTAAAACAAGTATATTTATAACTTAATGTATCTAACTTAACAAGTTTATCATGTGCTAAATCACATGACAAGTACTGTAGCTAACTCAACGAACTGAGTTTGTGGTGTTATGCTAACTCAACGAACCAACTTCGTGATGTTACAGTTAACTCAATGAACTAACTTCATGGAGTTACTGATAACTCAACGAACCAATAATAAACAAATGTTTTAAACAATAAAGTATTTACCATGTGCAATAATAATAACTTTAAGTTTATAACGCTAACCTAATGCGTTGCCTTAGTGTTCAATATAGCAACTCAACGCATTTAGTTATGTTAACGAGTTAAATATGTGCAACTCACGTGATACAACATATTATTCGTAAACTTTAATTTCACCACGTGCACAATACTAACTTAACAAGTTCGTCTCTTCACTTTAACCTTTTGCTCACTAACTTAACGAGTTCTCACGTGACCTATTTTAACCTTTAAGCCTTTAACTTAATGAGTTCTCACGTGACCTCTATACAAATAACGTACTAACTCAACGAGTTGTCTTAATGTACACTATTCATGATACAGGAAATATAACTTTAAAAACATATTATGCTTTATAATAAAAACATACGTTAACGTAACGTTTAGTTAAATGAAAAGTTAGTATAACTTGACGACTAGTTATTTAACATAGCTAATTTCAGATCCATTACATAAAAGTATTTATATCAGTAAACTTTTTCTATATTAATTGATGTTCTTAATTTACTTTCACAAACAATAGTAATTGAATAAATACGATTACATTCATTTAGCACACATCATCAAAACAAAATACTCAACAATCTCCTCCTTTTTGATGATGACAAAAACCATATTAAATCAATTATGAAATATGTTTAACTCAACGAAGCACCTCTGTTGGGTTAATTTTTAATTCAATAAATAAGTTTGTTGACTTAAGTTCACTTAAGATTATATCTATTGTTTGCGTGAAAAATATCTCTCAGAAATAAAACTTCTCAGAAAGATTTCAATAACCACAAAATCATCTCCCCCTTTAATATATGCATTTAGACTCATAATCATCTCCCCCTTTTTGTCATTAATCAAAAAGACGATTACAAAGAAAATATGCAAGAGACAAATTTTAGCTAAACTTTCTATAACTATTAATAGGAATGTACACATTTATAGTAAAAATGTATTATGTTATTATGTGTCTTGAATTAGTTTGTTACACGTAGGGGTATTTTTGTCCTTGGCCACTTGGGGTGCACAAATGTTATAAATAGGCCCCCAACGTGTGCTTTAGAATGATGATAAATCTTGTATCCCATTTGTGATCACCTAGAGAAGAATCAATTAGCTGAGCTCCATCCGTGGACGTACCTAATTGGGGAACCACGTTAAAATTGTTTGTTGTTTCACACGTCTTCCTCTCTTTGTTTTCTTCTTTCTTCTCCACGTGTCCAAGCTTCTCTCTTTTCAAGCTCGCTCTTCGCATAACAAGTGGTATTAGAGCAAAGCTTGAGGAGTTGGCCGTGCACTAGCCTTGGAAAGAAGAAAGAAAGATCTTGGCCAACGCATGTAGCCGATGCCTATGACCGGCGACGCCAATGCCTAACGCCCACGCCATCTCATGACGCCAACGTCTGTGCGTTATCACCCACATCTTTGCCCACGCAATCGCCTGTGTCTTTGCCCACCCTAGTGCCCTTGTGCGACCGCTCGCATCCTCACCTGACGCTAGTGCTCGCATGCAATCGCCTGCATCTTCGCCTGCGCTAATGCACGTGCTGATCACTCGCGTCCTTGCCCGATGCCAACGCTTGTGCACAATCGCCCACGTCTTTCACCCTCACCAGCGTCCGCATGTGATCGCCCGTGTCCTTGCCCGATGCTAGTGCCCACGTGCAATTGCTCACACTCTTCGCCTGATGCTAGCGCTCGCGGTTTGCTCACATGACCTTCGCTCATGACTTGTGCTTGCGATCACCATTCGCGACCTATGCTTGCGATTTGCACTCGTGACCTTTACTTGCGACAAGCGTCCATGATTGGAGTTCTTTTGTTCAACGCTCGTGATCTTGAATCTTGTCAATGTGCACTTGGTCATCTGTCGTTTCCATGTTGGTGAAACAAGTAGTAAGAATTCCTATCATAACTTTTGAAGTTTGTTGTTGTGATTCTACAGAATTCTTTTTTGGCTTTTTGAATAGACCAAGTGTGGCCAGTTCTTTGGAATTCTTTTGAAGTTCTTTGGAATTCTTTGGAATCTTTTTGGGAATTCCTTTTGTTTCTTGAGGCAATTCGTGTGATCTTGGCTCATCTTTGTTTTCTTGGGATTCTTTGTGAGTGATTTTTTGAATTCGGTAGCTACATTTGTTAGTTGGGATATTTTGAATGAAAAATTCGTATGCAGCTTTGGGATAGCAAATTTGGTGCTTGTTTATTGTTTGAATTCTTTGTTATTTGCTTGTTGTGTTTGTGTTGTTCTATTATCATGACATCTTCAGCCTTGAAAGTTGAGAAGTTCAATGGTAAGAACAACTTTAGCTTGTGGCAGATTAAGATGAAAGCACATTTGAAATAGTACGGTATTTGGGCTTCCTTAAATGTGGAGACAACCCTAGATAAGAAGTCTACCGAATTTGAACAACAAGAGGAGAAGGCACATTCGACTATTCTGCTATGTTTATCAGATGAGATAATCATTGAGGTAGTAGATGAAAATACAGCTTTGGATCTTTAGGTCTTTGACTATTCTGCTAAGTCTCTCACGAATAAGCTGTTGTTGAAGTAAAGGCTATTCTCTCTCAAAATGAAGGAAGGTACACCATTGAAGCAACATTTGTATCAGCTCAACACCATTCTCATGGAGCTGAGAAACATTGGTGTTATTGTGGAAGATGAGGATGCTGCTCTCATCTTACTAGTATCTCTCGCTCTCTCCTTTGAGGATTTTGTGCAATCTTTTGTGGTTGGCAAAGATACTATTACCTTGGAGGAGGTAAGATTGAGTCTTCATTCTAGAGAATTGAGACATTTGGCTACTCATTGTAGCAATGATGCTAGCGGATGAGGTTTGATAGTGCATCATTCAGAGTCTAGAGGACGGTAAAGTAGAAGAGACAATAGGTGTAGAGGCAGAAGTAAGTCTAGAGGTAGAATTTCCAAGGACACTTGCAATTATTGCAAGGAAAATGGGCATTGGAAGGTGAACTGCCCTAAATTGAAGACTAAGGGAAATGCAACAGTCACTGAAAATGGAGACTCAGGATCTGACTGTGATTTCTCCCTTACTATTTGCTATAGTGCCTACTCTGATCAGAGTTGGATTATGGATTCTGGTGCATCATAACATATGACTCCCAATAGAGAATATTTCCATACATATGAGAAGGTAGATGGTGGACAAGTCACTTTAGAAGATAATGATGTTTGTTATAGAGTAGGTATTGGATCTGTCAGATTTAGGATGCATGATGGGATAGTCAAAGTCTTGGAGGATGTTTGACATGTGCCAAGATTGGGCAAGAGCCTTATTTCATTGATGGCTCTTGATTAGAACAGTTTCAATTTTTTAGGTGGAGGAGGTAAACTCTACGTTTTAAAAGGTTCCCTAATAGTGATGAAGAGAATCAATGACAGACCTTTATACATTCTTCAGGGAAAACCTATCATTGGATCAGCAATTGCGACAATAAGTGATCAGTAGTCTATGTCAGCTATTTAGCATTCCAGGTTAGGACATTTGGGTTTGAAGGGAATGTAGAAGCTCAACACACTTGGCAGGTTAGATGGTCATATCTTTACAGATATTGATTTATGCAAGCATTGCATCTATGGGAAACAGAAGCGTGTTTCTTTTGGAAGAGTAAAACATTCCACAAAGGGGAAGTTGGATTATGTCCATGCAGATTGTTGGGGACCATCTCAACAACCCTCCTTAGCAGGTTCTAAGTATTTTCTCTCCATTGTTGATGACTTTAGTCATATGGCTTGGGTTTTCGTTATGAAGTACAAGAGTGAGGCCTTCAAGAACTTTAAACAGTGGAAGACTATTGTTGAAAACCAAGTAAGGAGGAAAGTAAAATACTTGAGAATAGATAATGGATTAGAATTTTGCTCAAATGAATTTGATATTTTTTGTAGAGATGCAAGCATAACTAGGCATTATACTGTTAGGAGAACTCCACAACAGAATGGAGTTGCAAAATGTCTTAGTAGGATGTTGTTGGAGAGAGCTAGATGTATGCTCTCACATGCTAGGTTGGAAAAATGTTTTTGGGCTGAAGCTGTTAACATAGCCTCCTATTTGGTGAACAGATCGCCATCTAATGCAATTGACGACAAGATCCCTTATGAAGTATGGATGGTTAAAGCGATGAACTACTTCAAATTGAAAGTATTTGGATGTCCTACTTGTTACCATGTGAATCATGTTAAATTGGAGCCGCGTGCCAAGGAAGGCATCTTTGTGGGATATGGAATGGGAGTAAAAGGGTATAGAATATATGATAAAGAAATAAGAAAGGACATTCATAATAGGGATGTTACCTTTGATGAGGTTTCTTTGATGCATGAGAAAGAAAAGCCAATAGTTTTGGATCCACCTAGTACTCTTGAGCAGGTGGAACTTGATTTGAATCAACCGTTGATTTCTGATCAATCTGTTCTTATTGATACAGATCAACGTTTGATTTTGGAAGATGGCCGTGGAGATGAGTTTGTTGAGGACACACGTCCAAGGTGTGTTGCTAGAGATCGTCCTAAGAGAGATGATCACCCTCCATAGAGGTATAGCTACAACAATATGGTTGCTTTTGCCCTATAGGTAGCTAGTGAGGTGGAGGATGCTGATCCACCTAGTTTTGGTGCTGCCATTAGTAGACCAAAAGCCGTACATTGGATGGGAGCTATGTAAGAAGAACTACAATCTTGGTATAAGAATAGGACTTGGGAGTTGGTAAAACGTCCCAAGGATAGGAATGTTGTTGGTTGCAAATGAGTGTTCAAAAGGAAATCGGGAATATAGGGCAATCATGGAATTCAATACAAGGCAAGATTGGTAGCAAAAGGTTTTTCACAAAAGGAGGGTGTGGACTTCAATGAAGTTTTTGCACCAATAGTTAGACACACCTCCATTCGAGTCATTTGGCAATTGTTGTAGTAAAGGATTTAGAACTGTATTTAAATCTTTGGACTCTTCAATAGATGTTGTCTTTTGAGCCCAAATTTTAGTTAAAGATCTAAGGATCTTTCTTACCAAGTCATTTTCCTCGAATTTCTTGCCTAAAGATTTTAATGAATTTACAATCTCAAGAAAACGGGAAAACATGTCAAAGATACATTCATTTTCGTGCATTTTAAAAAGCTCATATTTATGTACTAACATATTGATCTTAGATTCCTTGACCTGATTAGTACCTTCGTTGGCAACTTCTAAAGCATGCCATATCTCATATGCAGTTTGATATGCAGAAACTTTATTAAATTGATCATGAGATAAAGCACAAAACAAGATGTTTAAACCTTTAGCATTCAGTGTCCTTCGCTCCTTTTCATCAAAAGTCCAAGTATCATAGGGAGTCGTAACTAACACTATAGGATTGCTAATTATATGCTATAATTTGAAATCAATTGACTGAAAGAATACTTTCATCCTATATTTCTAATAGCTATAATTGCTACATTCGAACATAGGAGGACGATTAGTGGTCTATCCTTCAGTCATAACTAAGATTTCAGAATTATCCATTTTAACTAGATGATTCGAAGTAAATAACAGGAAAAAACCGATTCCTAAATAGAGAAATGAAGGCTTTTAATTATGATAATAATGAAAGCTTTGATACTAGTTGTAGGATTGTCTGTATCACAAGAGGGGAGATGAATTGTGTCTTTAGTAATTAACTACTAGCGGATAAAACAAGAGCACAAAACACTCGTAAATGAAATTCTATTCTTTTATTTCAAGACAGAATTTACAATATCTTTTTAGCTCAATTCCCTTCTTGACAGTTTTGATACAGTAATGTTCGATATACAATTCAAATAGGAAAACAAAGCTCTTATTCAAAATTAATTTTGAATTGTATATAACCTGATCTTTAAGCACACAACTTCTTTCTTTCTCTTTGCTCAGCTTCTGTATCTCTTCTTCTCCAGTTGTCGAATTTCCAGACTTCTTACGTTTGCAGCTCCTTTTCTGAAATTGCTTGGAATTTCGAACTTCTTTTGATATTGGAGAATTTTTCAGAATATGAATATTCAAACTTAACTTTTCAGTTAGGGATCCGGATTGAATATTCAGACTTGGTTTTTGAGATTGGGATCCTCCATTGTAATGTAGCTCGTACTCTCTATTAGTAGTTGAACTCTGTTGTCTTTCACCTTCAACATGTTCATCCACTTGATCCACAATCCATAATCCATGTACTAATTTTCTCTTTAATCCAAATTACTTTCTATTTTAATTTCCACTTTCTCCACTAACATTTTGAATTTCCACGATCTCCACTTCATAGATTCACTGAAATTTTATCTTCCTAGAGTCTTGTAGAATATCTTCTAAGTCTTCGATTTAGTCGAACATTTATCCTTTAAGTCCTGTAAAAACTCGAACACTTATCCTTTAACTCTTCGAGTTTTTGCACCTGCAAAACACGTGACTAAACAAAGAAACTTATCTATTCGTTAGTCCTTTTATAAAACTCGAACAGTTATCTATCCATGCGTACAAAAACTCGAACAGTTATCTAACTATTCAATTTTTCATTACCGAACGCACATGGAAAACACGTGACAACTTAAAACATTAAAAACACACGTGCAGATAACCTTAACTATACGAGTTTTTAACATAAAGTATTTGACAAAAATGAAATGTTAACTATTCGAAAGTTTAACTATCCGAAACATTAACTATCCGAAAGTTTAACTATTGCAAATCTAACACTTCGAAAATCTTTAATTTATCTGACATAAAAATAAAACTTTCCGATAATCTGTTAACTATTATACTTAGAGAATATTATCTAGACTTATTTAAATATGATAATAAAGCATATATCATCAAAATTAAATACCTAACACTATGAAGTACAACATTTAGATTCGAAAGGGAAAAATCCTAGAAGGGATCTAGCTTTTGAGGCTGATAAAGTCTTAGAAGTCACTAGTGATTCTGACGATGATTTACTGTTGTTGACTAGAAAATTTAGAAATCTATTGAAGAAACGTAGGAACTTTAGGTCAGCAAAGACATCTAGAGAAGAAGTATTCATGAAAGACAAGCTAATATGTTACAAGTGCAACAGATCGGGTTACTTTCAAACTGATTGTCCTCTCAACAAAGATAAGAAGAATTTGAGGAGGAATTTTAGGAGTAAGAAATTCAGAAAGAGAAGTGCACTTAAAGTGATATGGGATGACTCTTCAGCTTCACAAAGTGAAGAAACAAAGGATTCAACATCAGACAATGAATCCTCATCAACATCAGATTCAAAAGAAAATCTGGCAAACGTATGCTTCATGACAAAATTTAGTAAGGTATCCTCTGATCAAAATGCTAGTTTTGATAGTTTTGATGGATTACTTGTTGAATACAATAAACTGGTTAGAAAATATAAGAAAGTAAAAACAGAAGGAAAGAACACTAGGAAAATGCTAGATGAATCTGAAAATAAGATTGATTTTCTGAATTCTACGTCGAATAAATTTAAAGAAGAAAATCAAAAGCATGCACAGGAAATTTTAAAGTTTATTGCAATAGAAAAAAAATTGCATGCTAATTGTGAAAATTTAATTGCTGATAAGAAGAAAATGAACTGTGAAATTGAAAAACTTAAACTGACTATTATTGATTTAAATTTAGAAATTGATATGTTAAAGATTAAGGTTTGCGATCAAAAGGCTATATTAAGTAAATGGAATAATAGTCAAACTATATCAAATGAACTTAGTAGTAAAATATCAAATGTAGAAAAACATGGTATTGGTTTACACGATGCATCTTTTGAAAATTATATATTGCATGATGGTACTGCTAAAAATAATGTCTTTATTTCTAGTACTAAGAATAGTAAGAGAAAAACTATTCCGTGTGTAATTAAAAAGGGAGATAAATATGTGCAAATTGATAAAATGCAGTATATAAATGATAGCACACGATGCAAGAATTTCAAAAGAAATTTTCAAAAAAATCAAGCTAAGACATTTGAAAATCTTAATATTTTTGATTAGTTTTCTTTATATTTAAAAAATATCAGATATTGGAATCAGAAATCAAATAATGTTAGAAATGAAAATTTCAACTTTGGTTTACATAGAGATAAATGTTCTGATGATTATAACACTAAGAGAAATAAATGCAAGAATAATTATCAGAAAATAGATAAGTTGAAGTTTAAAAATATTGATTATTTTGATATGACTCTCTCTAAAATTCTTGGAGCCACTCAAAAATGGGTTCCAAGAGATAAAATCTCTTTTTGACTATTTTGTAGGTAGACAAATCAAAATGGATAATGGATAGTGGAGCATCTAACCACATGACTAGAGATATACGATTACTTACAGAAGTAACAAAGACCAAGAACAAACAAGTTACCTTTGGAAATAAAAGCAAAACAAATATCCTTGGGTCTGGCAAGGTTCAGGTAACTGAGAAATGCTTTATAAATGATGTCTTATTAGTGGAAAACTTAGGTTTTAATTTATTAAGTGTTCCTGTTTTAATGAAGTTTTATAGAGTAATTTTTGAAAAATATTCCTATAAAATTATGGACATGTCTACAAACAAAATTTTATTCATTGCATACAAGAAAGGATCTCTTTGTATTTTGAATTTGCCTTTTGATATTATTAAAGACAATGCTTGCTTAATTGCAAAATCAGATGAAGTTATTTTATGGCATAGAAGGCTAGGACACTAAAACTTAAAATTATTACAAAAGCTATCTAAAAAGAATCTAGTTAGAGGTTTACCTAGTATTAAGTACTCGAAAGAGTTTATGTGTGATGCATGTCAACTAGGTAAATTACATAAAACATCCTTTAAAAGTTTAAATGAAATAACAAGCAAAAGAGTATTAGAACTAGTGCATATGAATTTATTTGGACCTACTAGGACAACTAGTCTAGGAGGTAAACATTATGCTTTTGTACTAGTTGATGACTATTCTAGATTTACTTGTGTCTATTTTCTAGCTAATAAAACTGAAGTTTTTGAAATATTTATGATATTCTGTAATAAAGTTCAGAATGTGCAAAATGTTAAAATTCAAAAACTTAGGAGTGATCATGGTACAGAATTTGATAATGATCAAATGGACACCTTTTGTGAAGAATTAGGCATAGATCATAGGTACTCATTTCCAAAAGCCCCTTCACAAAATGGGATAGTAGAACATAAAAACAGATCATTTCAGGAAATGTCTAGAACCATGTTAAATGAGAATAAGTTACCCCTATCTCTCTAGGTAGAAGCAGTTCATACAGCATGCTATGTTATAAATAGAGTACATCTAAGACCAATTTTAGATAAAACTCCTTATGAGATATGGTATAATAGGATTCCCAAAATAAGTTATTTAAAACCCTTTGGCTGTAAGTGTTTTATTTTAAACACTAAGGGATGAAGAGATAAATTTAGAGCCAAATCAGATGAGGGTATTTTTGTTGGTTATGCCATTAGAAGTAAGACATATAGAGTTTATAACAAATTAAAAAAAACATTAAGGAAACCCTACATGTGAAATTTCATGAAAATTCTCGTTTGGATGTTAGACATGCTGAAAACTTTGATTCAGAAATTCTCCTAGAAATGGTACCAAATGATGTTGACAGAGAAATTGAGAGATTATCTAATGGAATAAGAAATATAAACTTAAATGAAAAAAATTTAGAAGAAAATAATGTCATACCTATAGAAAATGTGGAACAACATAGAAATTGGTATTATGCTTCATCTCATCCTATTGATCAGATAATAGGCGATCCTAATCAAGGAGTTAGGACTAGGTCATCAGTAGTCAACATTTGTGGTGCTTATTCATTTGTTTCATTACTAGAACCTAAGAAAATTGAAGATGCCTTAGAAGATGAATTTTGGTATTTAGCTATGCAAGATGAGCTAAATCAATTTATAAGAAATGAGGTATGAGATCTAGTTCCACCACCTGAAAATCAGTCCATAATAGGAACAAGGTGGGTATTTAGAAACAAAGTAGATCAAGATAGACATATAGTTAAAAATAAAGCTAGATTAATTGCTCAAGGTTACAAGCAAGAGGAAGGAATTGACTATGATGAAACATTTGCTCCTATTGCTAGACTAGAATCAATACGGATTTTGTTAGCATATGCTTGTTATATGAATTTCAAATTATATCAAATGGATGTTAAGATTGCTTTTTTAAATGGATATATAAAAGAAGAAGTTTATGCAAAACAACCTCCAGGTTTTGAAGATTCAAAACATCCTAAGTATGTTTATAAGCTTAAGAAGGCACTATATGGCCTTAAACAAGTCCCTACGTCTTAGTAGAAGAGATTATCTAAATTTCTTATGGAAAAAGGGTATTCTATGGGAAAGGCAGATCACACTCTTTTTGTCAAGAAGATCGAAAAAGATATATTGGTAGTTCAAATCTATGTAGATGACATCATATTTGGAGCAATAAATGATAAATTAGTTGAGTCTTTTTCGAAAGACATGACTAATCAATTTGAAATGAGTATGATGGGTGAATTATCATTTTTTCTAGGCTTACAAATTAAGCAATTATATCAGGGTACTTTTATTTCACAAGAAAAATATACTCAAGATTTATTAAAGAGGTTTGGTTTAGACAACACTAAAACAAAGAATACACCAATGAGTACTATCACCAAGTTGGATAAAGATGACTCTGGAAAAACTGTAGATGTAAAATAATATAGAAGTATGATTAGTTCATTACTTTATTTAACAACTAGCTGACCAGATATTATGCTTAGTGTGTGTACTTGTGCTAGATACTAATCTAATCCTAAAGAATCATACCTACTTACTGTTAAATGAATTTTTAAATATCTATTAGGAACCATCAATTTTGGATTGTTTTACTTTAAACACAATTCTTTAAATTTAATAGGTTATAGTGATGCTGATTTCGTAGGATGTAAGTTTGAAAGAAAAAGCACTAGTGGCACTTGTCAATTATTAGGAAATTCTTTAGTGTCATGGTTTAGCAAAAAGTAAAATTATGTAGCATTATCTACAACTGAAGCTGAATATATAACTGCTGCACTTTGTTGTGCTCAAATCCTATGGATCAAACAAACTTTAAAAGATTTTTATTTAGACTATGAACCAACTAAGATTTTCTATGATAGTAGTTCTGCAATAAGTTTGTCTAAAAATCCTGTCTTACATTCACGAGCTAAACAGATAGAAGTTCGACATCATTTTCTAAGGGATAATGTTATAAAAGGAAAAATAGTATTAAATTTTGTTCCTACCATAGAGCAATTAGTAGATCTATTTACAAAACCCTTAAATGAAAATACCTTTTCAAAATTATCATTAGAACTTGGTATCTGTAGGTTATTTGATGTTTAAATTGTCTTGTTCATTGCATAACATTTTGGTTTGTTGAAAGGGTAGTTTTAGAGTTTAATTTCTTTATTATTAAAAAATATATATATATATCTATTTTCAAATTGTTGTTTTTTGGTAGTTAAGAATTTATGAAATTCTGATTTTTATTGAAGTCAATTTATTTAAGAAAAATTCAGAAAAGATTATTTAAGGAAAGTTAATTTGATTCAATGTGAGTGCCAACTGTATTTTTGTTACTTATGTATATGCTATTACAGAGATTTTAATAGGAAAATACATAGAAAGTATGTATTGCTTATTAATGGAAAGTTATTAACATATTGTTAGAAAAATTAAGTCTTGTAGTTACCTCTAATTTAATTTACTATCTTGTTTTATTTCCTTTTTGTTTGCAATTACTTGAGTAATTAAGTCTATTGGGGGATCTTAAACACTAGTCACTTAAACCAACTAGTTTGAGATGTGCTGACTGAAAACTCATTTTGTAAGTAATTCAAATTATATTTAAAAAATAAATAATTTTTTTTTATTACCTGTTCTCACTTGTCATTGAGTAACTGGTTATCTTTCCCCTAAGCAAGGGATTGTGATCACGTAAAAAGATGATATTGTGGGAGGTAATACATAAAGTATATATATATATGAATATAAACAAAAGAAAAAAAAAGGGGGGGCAATGTACTCAAGTTTAATTTATTTTCCAAGTGTTATAACAATTCTGCCATAATCTGTGCATATAATCTTTGTTTTCTTTTTTTGTTATTATCTACTCTTTACACATAATGTACTGTATTTATTTTCTTAAGTTCTTGTACTCATTATTGAATTCTTTTAAGTTTCTGAAGGTATATCTCTATGAATTATCTTTTGTAAACTAAATAAGATAAAAGCCAGAAAGTCTAAATTGTTAAATCTACTACTTATTTCTGTATTTAATTCATATATAAAAAAAAAAAGGAGAGAGACTCAAATTTATTTAAGGCTTAGTAACCAACTTAAGTAAGCTATTTGACCTTTTAATGCCAAATCTATTAGGGCTTGGCAACCTAGTTTAAGTATGCCATAGATTCTTTAGACTACATTTATGTAGGGGGAGCAATTTCTCATATAATAATTCAACTATTATGAACTATTATATGCTTTAATGAAAGAATCTACAAAATTTCAGGAAATTAACATTAATTAAGTACATTTCTGAATTGTCGATGAAATATAAGCTTGTTAGTTCTTAACTATCTGAATTTTCTATGATTTTGGAAGGCTATATTGTATATACCGAACAGTTATGTTTTAAACGATCAAAAGAATATTTTATTATTTCCTAAAGTACACGTGTTGAAGCCTAAATGCATATCTTAAGTGAATGTTTAGTAAGTTATCTGGTAACTCTCCAAAATGCATCTAAGCATCGGATAGTTAGGTTTATAAGTATCTGAAAATATCTGAACTCCTTAAGTTAGAATTATGTACGTGTTGAATTTCATTGCTTTATTATGTCTCAAGTTGAAACTCAAATAGTTATGTTTAACTCTTCGACTTTTACGCCTATCCATCCGAGAAACTCGAACAGTTAACTTAATATTCTTATATTTTTTTGAAAGACTTAAACTATGACAATAACTATTCTCATTTGTCGTATAGTTATGTACTTTACTGCTCACAAAACTCAAATAGTTATCATAAGTCTTCGAGTTTTCTCACTTTTCACTTAGCCTGAAGTTATTTTATTTACATGAATAGTTACACTAAGTATTCTGCTTTTGTCGGTTGTAAAACTCGTACAGTTATTGTAAGCATTCGAGTTATTTATCAGTAACGGATCTTATAGTTATGATTTCAATGATTGAAGTCGTTTATAAACTCAAAAAGTTAAAAATGTTTTACTGACAACCTTTTGTGTTTCTACCTTGGTAAAACCCTAGTTTCACAATCTTTACTTCCACTAAGTTCTATAGTGCATAGTGAAGATTAATCGACAATGTCAAGACGTGTAAGAGGACGTGGTAGAATGACAAAAGTGCAAAAAAGAGAGTTGGAACTTCTGAAGATAGAAAATGAAATCAATGACATCTACACAAGGTATACTTCTACTAATGAAGTACTACATGAAATACAAAAAGCTGTTCAAGACGAGAAAAATTTCTGTTGGAAGTTTATTCACAATTATGCTGAAACCCAATTTAGACTAAAATAGACCGAACTTTCTACATTACAACTATGGAAACAAACTTTACAACCTAATCCTGCAATTGTTACAAGTTCTGGACATGTACTTGAAAAATCGGTACAGTCTATCACTTATTATGGAAAGAAATGGGGACCAATGATAGAAAATGCCAACAGGGAATTAGAATTTTTGTATTCCCAATATTATTTTCCCCTAGCTATTTTAGATGGCATTCAACAATTTATTGATGAATAGAAAACTACCATTTGGAAAATGGGCCTTCGAAGTGAAGGACAAAAAGTTTATCAACTAAAAATGGTAGAGGTTGAGAGCTTAAAACTCTATATTCCATTATTACAACCTAGGCATCATAGTGAAGGACCATCAAGACCACAAGTGCCTTTAACAGGAGAAATTAAGAAAATTTTAGAACCTCCTAAACAACTAGAAACACTACAGACATATAGTCAGAAAAAGAAGAAGACATTAGAATATTTTGGACTAACTACAGGTATACAAGGCATATTGCAGCAAAGAGAAGAATCATTGAAAAATGGAAAACTATGTTCCATTGCAGAAGTTGGACAGACTTTTGTGTTAGGAATCCCAGTAGATGTGACAAATATCAGATTATACACATACACTTTAAAGTATTATGTCACATTAGTGCATAATATTTCTTTTCATACAATGGACAGTTTTTCACATCATGCTACAAGCACACATTCTTTTCCTATGAACAGAAAACATGTAGGAAATTTTAATGATACATATATAGATGATATCAATTTTGATGATATTTTTGATGACATAGACACTAAGTCTATGAATGTTGAAGATATTTCATCTGAAGAGGAATGTACAGATATTCTTCCTCTTACTGTATCTCAGATAGAAACTTTTGATTTTTGGTATAATTGCTTATACTACAGTTTATACATGTGGTTATGTCTATTATAGTATATAGTATATTTGTTGATAAATGTATATAATCAACAAACTACATAGTTACAAATAGAATATAACACTGCCAATGTCTCAAGTATAAAATTTTCAAAAATATAGAATGAATCTATTATAGAACATTCTTTCCTATAGAGACAATTGTTGTATAGATCAATCATAGACATAAATGTTGTTGATAGACAGATTAATACAAAGACTATTGCTACTAATATGTTTCAAGCAGATCAAATAGAGGAATTTCAGCAGATTATTGATATGACAATACCAAAGATTTCAAACATTTATACTAGCTTTGATGGAAATTCCACTAGTTCTGAAAGATCTGAAAATTTAGATACTACTGATAATGTTGAAACAAGTCCTAGATCAGAACATCATGACAGGAAAATACCTAATCCTGAATAGAATTTAGACGAACATACATTATTATGGTTTAGAAATAGTTCTTGTTATCAAAAATTTTAGACATATAAAACTTTTACAATTTTATATTCAAGACTAGTTAAGTTTGAAGGGATGGCACATATACAAGAAATGTTTGAATTTCAAGGCTTGTTGACTCTACTTCCACAACAGCCAAGCCATCTTGTTATACCAGAACTTATAAGTTGTTTTACTCAAACTTAACAATGGAAGAAGGTATTCCTGTTTCCAATATACAAGACTACGACATATATTTAACTCCAGATTTACTTTATCAAGTACTTGGTCTGAAAAATGAAAGAGTTAAATTATCAAAAAGAAAATAGGTTTATCAGTTGGGATGAGACATTAAAAGTTTAGCCAAAGATCCAACTACCAACAATCCAATGAGATTACTAAATGATTTGAATGGCCAAGCACGCTTTATTGCAAAAATACTACATGCTTCATTCTTTCAGAGGTTTGGTCATGGTGCAGAAGTTGGCAAATGTTGTTTTTATGCTACATATGCATTAATTAACTATATACAAGTGAACTGGTATGATATTTTTGTTTCTCGTATCTTACATTTGTAGAGTAAATTATTTTATGGTGATACGATTTTGAGAATTGTGGCAAGTCAAATAGATATTACACCTTGGCCATAGAAAAGATTAAAGTCAAGATCTTTCTCTGCAAAGGAACTACAAAAATACCAAGCAGATACACCTGTAATTCAACAACAACAAGATCGACAAATTCAGTCACAATAGCAATAGCAACAATCAACACAATTTTCAGAACAACAGCAACATATAGACATAAATACAGGTATACATACAGATACGCATACAGGTATAAATACAGACATACATATTGAATTTTTGCAGCAACCATCACAAGTTTCACAAAATGATTTAGATCAAGCAATAATTGATCAGATAAACAAAGTAAGTACAAAAATTACAAGGTAAATTTCAGATACTTTGATCAGTATTTTTCTAAGACAAAGAGGCTTGTGATTATACAAATTATGTATTACATGATTTATTTATTGTAATTTGTTACCAAAAATATTATGTAAACTATTTACTGCACTTAATGCTCATGTGATTGTTTTTCACAGTTTATGTTTAAACAGTTTATGCTTAATCTACAAAAGTTATGCATGTTTAAAAATATCTTTTTTATTCATGTATACTTAGCAAGGTTTTTCTTCCTTACATTTAAATGGCTTAATTACTAAAGAGGGCGAAGATAGATTATTTACTCTTTTTTTATAATGCCAAAAAGGGGGAGAAGTTAGATTATTTGACTTATTAGGTTTTGACATTATCAAAAAGGGGAGATTGTTAGGAATTTTGTTTTGATGATATATGCTTTATTAAAGTTTTAAAATAAGTTTAAATAATATTCTCTAAGTATAATTGTCATGTAATTAAATGTTAACAGATTATCAAAAAGTTTCATTTTCATTTCAGATAGTTAAAGTTTTCGAATAGTTAGATTTTCGATAGTTAAACTTTCGGATAGTTAACGTTTTGTTTTTGTCAAATAGTTTATGTTAAAAACTCGTATAGTTAAGTTATCTACATGTGTGATTTTAATGTTTTAAGTTGTCACATGTTTTTCATGTACGTTCGGTAATGAAAATCGGATAGTTAGATAACTGTTCAAGTTTTTATATGCATGGATAGATAAGTCTTCGAGTTTTATAAAATGACTAACGAACAGATAAGTTTGCTATGTTTAGTCACGTGTTTTGTAGGTACAAAAACTCGAAGAGTTATAGATAAGTATTTGAGTTTTTACAAGACTTAAAGGATAAGTGTTTGACTAAATCGAAGAGTTAGAAGATATTCTACAAGACTCTAGGAAGATAAAGTTTCGGTGAATCTACGAGTGGAGATCGTGGAAATTCAAAATGATAGTGGAGAAAGTGGAAAGTCAAAAAGATAGTAATTTGGATTAAAGAAAAAATTAGTACGTGGATTATAGATTAAGTGGATGAACATGCTAAACGTGAAGACATAGTTCGACTACTAATAGAGAGTATGAGCTACATTACAAAACAAGGATCCCAATCTCAAAAACCAAGTCTGAATATTCAATCCAGATCCCTAACTGAAAAGTTAAGTTTGAATATTCATATCTAGAAAAATTCTCCAACATTAAAAGAAGTTCGAAATTCCAAGCAATTTCAGAAAAGGAGCAGCAAACGTAAGAAGTCTAGAAATTCGACAACTAGAGAAGAAGAGATACAGAAGCTGAGCAAAAAGAAGGAAATGAGCTATGTGCATAAAGATCAGGTTTTATACAATTCGAAATTAGTTTTGAATAAGAACTTCATTTTTCTATTTGAATTGTATATCAGACATTACTGTATCAAAACCGTTAAGAAGGGAATTGAGCTGAAAAGATATTGTAAATTCTATCTTCAAAGTTTATAAAGAATAGAATTTCATTTGAGTGTTTTGTGCTCTTATTTTATCTACTGGTATTTTAATTACTAAAGACACAATTCACCCCCCCTCTTGTGATACAACAATCCTATAGAGGCTGAGTATATGGCGATGATAGAAGCTGCAAAAGAAGGTATTTGGTTGAAGGGATTACTTGGAGACTTTGGTCTGCGATATGATAAGGCAAAAATTTTCTGTGACAGTCTTAGTGCCATCAGCTTAACGAAGGACAATGTGTTTCATGATAGGACAAAGTACATTGATGTTCATTATCACTTTCTTAGAACAGAAGATTGCATGAAGATTTTGAAGATCAACACACATGACAATTCAGTCGATATGTTTACAAAAGGCGTTCTTGAAAGCAAGTTTAAGCATTGTTTAGACTTAATGTGTTTGCTTATAGTTGACCCTTTGGGTCTTTTGAGATGGATATTTGTTATTGTTGTTTGGTTCTAGGTGGAGTTTGTAAATTCAAGATAAGGTGGAGATTATTATTAAGTGTCTTGAATTAGTTTGTTACACGTAGGGGTATTTTTGTCCTTGGCCACTTGGGGTGCACAAATGTTATAAATAGGCCCCCAACGTGTGCTTCAGAATGATGATGAATCTTGTATCCCATTTGTGATCACCTAGAGAAGAATCAATCAGTTGAGCTCCATTCGTGGACATACCCAATTGGGGAACCACGTTAAAATTGTTTGTTATTTCACACATCTTCCTCTCTTTGTCTTCTTCTTTCTTCTCCACGTGTCCAAGCTTCTCCCTTTCCGCACTCACTCTTCGCATAACATATTGTTTAAATAATCAAACAATAAATACAAACATTACATTTTGTATTCAGAAATCAAGTAAGTAGACAAATGTTAGTATGTTTATCTATTCCTCCTAATGATATCACTAATAGTCTTACAAATTTTATCTCCTAGATGTCTAATATCATTTTTGATGTCATTTAGCACTACATCTAGGTTAGGAGGTAGCTTTGGTTGCTGTTGTATTTGATCTGAATAGTTTTGGTGTGTGGTTGTTGTTTTGTAAGGTCAAGTGGTTGTTGTTGCATTTGCTGGTGTTTTTGCAAATCTTTAACACTAAATGCTCTCATGCCTTTACTTTCAGAGGGCCAGTCAGTTAAATTCAATTGGTTTGAAAGAATTTGACATACAACATCACTAAAAAATAACTTTGAACTCATATGCTATAGTTGATATATGAAAACATCAAACCAATTTACTTGTATTCTATTGAGTATGTCGTAAGTTGCATATAAACAACTTCTGCTTACTTCCAGATTATGTTTGACTCTCTAAAATAAATTAGCATGTAGAATATTTGCAATAAATCGAGCTTTCGCATTCACATTTTTCATTAATCTCATTTCAGTGTATACAGCTAGAATCTATGATAACAACTAAATGTCCCATTCGAGCTATCTAATAATGTCAAATCTATTAGTAACAACACCTTCATTCCTTAATCCCAAAACTTCAAAAATCAACTTAAGAGATAAGGTGAACTCTTGTTGATTTATTTGAGTTGCCAATATATTGTCATTCTTTACCAGATTGCTGTAAAAAGCTACTATAAGCTCTTTATATTGCCTCTATTTTGTTCCAACTGGTAAGAATCGCATTAAGCCTTGAAACTCAAATAAACCTTTTATTTCTAGTAAATTTTTGAACTTTATTGGTCGAGCATGTAGAATTTGACATGAAATCAAATTTTTGTATTTCTACAATGCTTCCTCAGACCTAAAATATATTGAATTTCCTTGAATGTGTAGTATTCTATGCATAAAAGGCGATACCTAAAGCCTTGATTCAAAATTTAATTCATCTTGAGGAATCTCTTTTTCAAAATGAATGTCATTAGGTTCCTTTGTCAAAAATTTTTCTTGAAGCTGCTCAAGTAAGCTTGATTCTTCAGTTTCAACAATATGAGGAACTTTTTCAATATTTGCTACATTCATAAATTCAGTTTCTATAGAGTGATTAGAGATTAAATTGTCCACAAATTCAACAACCATTGTATTTGTGTATAGTGCTTCATTTTCCTTAACAAATATTTCCATTTCTACATGCTGTGAATTCTTATACTCTGGTTCTATAAATTCTGAAATAAGCTGATCAACTTGAAGCTCTTTTGGAGTCTTGTCTTTGTCAATAGGTGCTATTCCAGACAATTCAGCCTTTGAACTAGTTACTACTTCAATATTTTCAAGTGCTTCTGCAATAACTTGTTCAATGTCATCTACTTGATGCTCTAATTGTTCAATGTTCTTATCATTAGGGCTTGAAACCATAGAAAAACTTGAACTTATTTGTTGCTTTGATTTCTTTTCAAGTTTTCTAGAAAAAGATAACAAAGTATCATTGTCATCATCAATCTTAGTGTGTTCTAAACTGATGACCTTATCAGATGTAATAAAAGGTACAATGTTTAGACATACATTGTCTTTTGGAATTAAATCCTCATGAATTTCCAACAAAATTTGTTTCCTTAGAAATAATCACTTTTACTTCAATTTCCTAACTCTTTTTCTTTTGTAGCAAGTCAGTTCTTCTTCTTCTAGTATTGTTGTTTTCTTCTATATTTGTTCCATAAAAGTTTTCTATTTTAATTTTTCTAAGGCACTTTCTATAGCTATTGCCTTTCGAAGACCTTCAACTTTTCTTTGATCAACAACAATATTTGTTTGTTTTTCCTTTGTAAATAAAGGTTTAGGTATTGTAGACTCATGTTCTTCCTCAAATGACTGTAGGCGTGTACCATTTATAGGTGTTTGAGGAATTCTGTTTGATGAACCTACTCCTTTTTCAAGATGTTTAGCATATTGTTACAAAAATACTATTTCAACACATTTCAGGTGATATTATCTATCAAATTTACTTCTTATGCTCATGTATTTTATACTTTCAACAGTATTTTGAAGATCTTGTCTAACTTCATCAAGTATTTCTTCAAAAAAGAAATAGTCACAATATATTTGAGCTAAGCTTGGGTCTACTTGAAAAATTTTCTTAAACCATGTACGAGGCATGTCATCCACATCTATTTCTTTGCCTTTGTCATTTTTCTTACCTCTTCCCTTTCCTCTATCATGCCCTTTGGAGAACTTTGAATACATTGTCGCAGGTATTAACAGGAACAAGCAAGAAAGTTTTCAGAAAAAAAAGATGTTTACAAGATAACCTAAGTTCCCGCGTAATAAGAGTTTAAATAGGGCTTCAGTAGACTAACTTAATGAGTCTATTAGTCAGGTTTGGATTTTAAATGAATATTGAATAAAGTTTATTCAATCGAGGTACCTGAAATATTTAAGCATAACTCCTTGAGTTAATTAACCTAATGAGTAAAATGCTGTCTATAGATAGTTTTACACATTACCTTACATAACATAATGTCTAATTAGTATACTTGACCAAAAACAAGTTTTAGATGTTTTCAACTGAAAGCTTCCAAAAACAACACACAAGCTATAATTAACATATATAAAACATCATCTTGAGAGCATTGTAAACTATTCTAATATTCTTTTTATGAATCTAAAATAGTTTGTTTGTCTATTAAATTTTTTATATCAAGATCTTAAGAGGACTAAACACAGATTAACTAAGATTTATCTTTTGAATGATATTAATCTATTTTGGACATTGTAATTCCTTCCCCTACAAATATACTTCAAATATATTCAATAATATACAAAATATACTTGTATAAAAATAGGTATTAATTATAACTAAACGTTAAGATTTTCTTTTTAGAAATTTTCTATTATCCTCAATTCATCAAAAATGATTTCAAGAATCAACTCCAACTATATATGAATCAAAACATAATTTTAAATTTAATATGATTAACACAAGGAGAATAAAGGAATGTATCTTAGATAAACATTTTCAAAAGTACCAATTTAGATTCAACAAATCAGTAGTCATATTGGTAGAGACTGTATTCGATTCAAAGATATTTGTATTTAATGAAACAACTTTTATCTTTTCAAAACAGTAAATATTGATAATTTTCTTTAAAAGTTAGTTTGACAAGTTTGAATCATACAAGAGCTTTCTAATGTACTTGTGTAATGAGCTTTTAGTCAACAATCCCAGGTCTAATCAAGACCTTAGGTTGCCAGATTTAAAGAATCCTTTTTCAAGACAACAATCCTTGCATACCTATCTGCTCAAGTACAAGAGGCTCGTGATCAAACTGATCAATAAACTCTCAAAGATTTTCACTTTGTAAGCACTTTATATTTTAAGCACAGTATATGTGTATTTCATTAATACAGATGCAATAAACACAAATCTCATACAATTCTTACTTCTATGATTTTACTGAAAATATGAATCAATTTCAATAAGCTCATACTTTTGATCAGTAGCTTAATATGATTTACATATAAATTATTCTACAAGTTTAATCAATTAAGTCAAACTCATTCTTGATCATATGTACTTTCATTGATCTAAAGAAAACACTTAATCAAAATTTCAGGTTTTTAGAGGAATTTAATGTTTTTCATTGACATTTCCACTTAAAATTTTGAAAACCATTAAACTTAACAAAATAAGTAAAAATCAATAAGATACTACAATAATTTTATCGTAAAGACATAGTATCTTATGTAGTAGTTTAGATATTACTTAGATATTTATGTTAAGTATATAATATCTAAGACGTAAACAACATCATCAACAATATTTATCTTTAGTGGAGTTTAAGCATTTTATACATCACATAGCCTACAAATACCTAAATTTCATCTTATGTTGCAGAATGTATTTTCATCTAGAGGTTTTGTAAATATATCAGCTAATTGATTTTTACTAGACACAAATCCTAATTTAATTTTTCCTTTAATTACGTTATCTCTTAGAAAATGATGTCTAACCTCTATATGCTTTGCTCTAGAATGTAATATAGGATTTTTGGAAAGATTTATTACAAAACTACTATCACAATAAATCTTAGTTGTATCATAAGATAATCCAAAATCTTCTAAAGTTTGCCTTATCCATAGAATCTGAGTGCAACAGTAACATATTCAACTTCAGTGGTTGAAAGTGCTACACAATTTTGCTTTTTACTAAACCATGACACTAAATTATTTCCCAATAATTGACATGTGTCATTGGTACTCTTTCTATCAGATTTAGATTCAACATAATCAGCATCAGTATATCCTATAAGATCTATTGAACTATCCTTAGAATAATACAGTCTAAAATTTTTTAGTTCTTTGTATATATCTAAATATTCTTTTAACAACAATTGAGTGTGATTCTTTAGGATTAGATTGAAATCTAGCACAAGCACACACAACAAACATAATATCAAGTCTACTAGTTATCAAATAAAGTAAAAAACCAATCATACTTCTATATTTTCTCATAGGAGTTCCTCAAATCCTTGTATCACTAAAATTAAATTTCTTAAGCATTTCAACTGCATATTTTTCCTAATTTAAAAATATACCTTTATCCATTTGCTTAATTTGAAGTCTTAGAAAATATGAAAGTTCTCCTATCATACTCATTTCAAATTGACTAGTCATCTCTTCAGAAAATATTTTTATCAGTTTATTAGAAGTTGCTCAAAAGATTATATCATTCACATATATTTGAACAACAATCTGATCTTTATCATCTTTTTTGATAAATAGAGTATGGTCTACTTTTCCCATGATATATTCTTGTTCTATAAGAAAAGTGGATAACCTTTCATACCACAATCAAGGTGATTGCTTCAAACCATATAAGGCTTTGTTTAATTTATACACAGTCAAGATGTTTAATATCTTCAAATCTAGGTGGCTATTTTACATAAACTTCTTCATTAATTAAACCATTTAGAAGTGCACTCTTAACATCAATTTGATATAGTTTAAAATTCATATAACAATCATAGGCCAATAATATTCTAATACTTTCTAACCTAGCCACAAGAGCAAATGTTTCATCATAATCTAGTCCTTATTCCTATGTATACCCTTGTGCAACTAATCTAGCTTTGTTTCTTATAACTTGACTAGTCTCATTAGTTTTGTTTCTAAAGATCCACTTTGTACCTATTATGGATTGATTTTCTATTGGAGAAACTAATTCCCAAACATCATTTCTGATGAATTGATTTAGTTCTTTTTGCATTACTACTATCCAATTTTCATCAGATAATGCTTCTTCTATATTCCTTGGTTCCACCATAGAAACAAACATACACATACTATTTAAGTTAACTGAAGCTCTAGTTTTAACTCCCTCATTAATATTACCAATGACTTGAGTGATGGGATGTGACGAAGAATATCGCCAATTTCTATGATTTTCCTCAATATTCTCATAAACATCTAAAGGTACATCACTTTGATCATTAGTTTGATCATTTAAGTTTATATTTTTAATTTTCTTAAATAAATCTTCAATCTCTCTATTGATCTCTAATTCTTTAAGGAAATTGATCATATCATCATTATCAGCTTTAGATTGAGATTCTCTAAATGAATTTTCATTGAATCTTACATAAAGGGTTTCTTGAATGGTTCTAGAAGTTTTATTATAAACTCTATAGGCTTTACTTCTAGTAGAGTAACCTATAAAAATTCCTTCATCCACTTTGGTTTGAAATTTATCCCTTTTATCTTTAGTGTTAAGAATAAAACACTTACAGCCAAATGGTTTCATATAGGAAATTTTTGGAACCCTAGCAAACATAATTTCAAAAGGAGTTTTATTAACATGAGGTCTTAAGTGACTTCTATTAACAATATAACAAGCTGTATTTACTGCTTCAGCCCAAAGATTTTGAGGTAACTTATGTTCATTTAACATAGTTTTGGCCATTTCCTGAAGTGATCGATTCTTTCTCTCAACAACACCATTTTGAGAAGGTGCTCTTGGAAAAGAATATCTATGATTAATGCCATGATCTTTACAGTAATTATCCATTTGATCATTTTCAAATTCAGTACCTTGGTCACTCCTAAGTTTTTGAATAGAGACACTTTGTTCATTTTGAACAAGATTGCAATACATTTTAAACGTTTCAAAAACTTTTGTCTTAGTTACTAGAAAGTATACCCAAGTGTATCTAGAGAAATCATCTACTAAAACAAATACATACCGTTTACCACCAAAACTTATGATTCTTGTTGGTCTAAATAGATCCATATGTATAAGTTCTAAGACTCTCTTACTTGATATATCAGTTTTGGATTTAAAAGAGTTTTTGTGAAGTTTACCTAACAAACATGCATCACACATGAAATCCTTTGAGTATTTAATCTTTGGTAAACCTCTCACTAAATTTTGTTCTAGAAAATTTATGCAATAGTTTTATATTTATATGCCTCATCCTTCTATGCCAAAGATATGCGTCACTTATTGATAAAAGGAATTTTAGTCTTAGATTTACTTGAACTGCAACTAATAAATCCTTTATTGGCTTGAGATTCAGGATAATCAAATCCTAAGCCAAATTTATATGACACCATTGGGGTACTAGTTAGTTTGTCTTAGTTTGACTTAAATTCCATTTCTCAATGGTGGAATTTAAATCTAGCTTTCTCATTTTTAATCTATCAATCTCTAACTCAAGATCATTTATGTTGTTTCTCAACATTTCATTTTCAGATTCTATCTTTACTTTTTCAGCATTTGTATTCTGTATTTGTTCATGCAAGACACATTCATTAAATCTAAATTTATGCAAATCTCTAGAATGATTTTCATTATCACATTTAAACTTTTCTAAAGTAGTAGATAGGAAACAATTTTCTTCTTCTGTAATGGACAAAGAGTTTCTAATATTCTTATTTTCCAGTTTACATACTTTAAGCTTTTATAATAATGCATGATAAGCACATAATAATTCATCAAAGTTAAAATCTAAATGACTTTCAGGATCAGATATTACCTCAGACTCATCTGCCATGAAGCACACATGAGCCACGTCTTGTAACTCTTGTTCTTCTTCTGAATGTGAAGATTTTGATGATAATTCCTCAGATTCAGACTCTTTTGACGTGTCATCCCAAGTGACCTTCAAAGTCTTTTTCTTGTAAAACTTTTTCTGAGTTTTTTGAGCCGTCTTCTTCTGATTTATCCTACTTTACTTTTCATTTTTCGTTATAGGACAATCTAGAGAAAGATGTTTAGGTTTCTTGTAGTTGTAACATACATACTTTCTTGATGAAGAATTCTTTTCATTTAGTGACTTTGACGTTGAGGGTTTGTCATTTCTGTTCCTTTGTTGTTTCCTAACTTTCCATGCTTTCTTGAATTTCCTACTTAGCAAAATCAAATCCTCGTTAGAATTAGTTGATATTTCAAAATCTGAATTAATTTTGAAGGCTATTTCTTTCTTCATTTTTAATTTGTTGTGACTCAGTGAATCATTTAATTGAACTTCATAAGCAGTTAAATTTCCTATTAGTTCATTTATTGTATAAACATTTAAATCTCGTGACTCCTCAATTGATGTCACTTTCTGAGACCATTTAGAACTTAGGGATCTGAGAATTTTTCTCACCAAATCCTTTAGTTCAAAATTCTTTCCTAAGCATTTTAAAGAGTTTATGATATTTAGGAATTTGGAAAACATCTCAGAAATACTTTTATCTTCATGCATCTTAAAGAGTTCATACTTATGAATTAACATATTAATCTTAGTCTCTTTAACTTGAGAAGTACCTTCATGTGAAACTTCTAATGCATGTCACACCTCATAAGCAGATTTATATGCCGACACTTTACTAAACTATTCATAACTCAATGCACAAAATAAAATATTTAAGCCTTTAGCATTTAGTGTTTCATTTTCTTTTCCAATAATTGTCCAAATATTATAAGGAGTAGTTAACAAGGTATATGGTTTAGAAATCATGAACCACAACTAATGATCTATACTTTGAAGAAAGACTGTCATCCTATATTTCCAATATTCAAAATGTATTCCATCAAATAAAGGAAGATGGTTAAGATTTTGGTATTCATATAATGAAAAATTACCATTTCCAGTAGCCATCTTACCTTAGATTTTTCAACTTATTTGATTTTAAATAGTTTAAAACCTTAGAAACAACTTGAGCCTAAAATCAACACAATTAAACGTATGCTCATATATTAATGTTTGTTTAAAAACAAGAAAGGTAGAATAAGCTCTGATATTAATTAAGTTGGTATCGATTTTATATCAATGATTATGAACCAGCTCTGATACTATTTGTAGGATCGAATGGCTACACAAGAGGGGGTTGAATTGTGTTTTTCAACATATTTACATATAATTGAAACTTCAAAAATTAAAAACAAGTTGAGACATTGTTTTAATCAAATCATTTTATTCAAGGTTTCAATTACAATATACAATTCTGTTAGGATCGGGTTACCATTATGCCAAAAGCTCCAACTAATAGCAAAGGCGTTACCAATACTTTTAAGTAAGCCTAGAATCCCTCACAAGTCTGAGTTCGTGGGGGGAACCATTAGGAATAACCCCCTTCTCCCATAGGTCTCTAACGCCTTCTCCCTTCACCCTCCAAGTCCTTTAGGTCCCTCAGCCCATCACCTGTCGAGTCCCTCAGTGGGTTCCTCAACAAATTCAATTCTCCTTAGAAACTGTAGATGCAATTATATAACGATACCATGTTTCATCTAATCAATTTCATAATTACAAACAAAGAAAACTAATTTACGGAATTTAAAACATTTCTCCCTGTTTGAGATTTTTCTTCTTCTTCTTCTTCTACAATTCTTTAGTGACAAATATCTGACTTTCTCTACTTCATTGAATTTGCTTTCTTCTGATTCTTCAAATCTTCAGTGACATATATCTGACTTTCTCTTCTGCACTGAATTTTCTTCTATTTGAGAGCTTTTCCCTAGAGAGTTGTTTAGATCCCTAAAAATATATTTCATTTGGTGTGTAGGGATAATTGATCAACGAGAATTCTATGCCTTTTATACCGTATCTTCATTTTATGCATATCCTCCATGTTTAATCACTATCAGTTTTCCACTCTTCATGTCTTCTCTTTTTCCTTCATCGAAATACACATGTTCTGACCCACATTTTCTTTTCGAATTTTCTTTAATCATTAATCTTGGATCTTTGAAAAATTTCCTGCAAAATAAACTTTCTCATCCAAAATTTTTCATCAAATGTAATAACAAGTCGTTATGTTAATGTTAACTAAATGAGTAAAGCAAGTATATTTATAACTTAACGTATCTAACTTAACAAGTTTATCATGTGCCAAATCACATGACAAGTACTGTAGCTAACTCAATGAACTAAGTCCGTGGTGTTATGTTAACTCAATGAACCAACTTCGTGGTGTTACAGTTAACTCAACGAGCTAACTTCGTGGAGTTACTGATAACTCAATGAACCAATAATAAACAAATGTTTTAAATAATAAAGTATTTACCACGTGCAATAATAATAACTTTAAGTTTATAATGCTAACCTGATGCGTTGCCTTAGTATTCAATATAACAATACAACGTGTTTAGTTATGTTAACTTAATGAGTTAAACATGTGCAACTCACATGATACAACATAACATTCATATAAACATGTGCAACTTTAATTTTACCACGTGCACAATACTAACTTAATGAGTTCGTCTCTTCATTTTAACCTTTTTTTCACAAACTTAACGAGTTCTCACGTGACCTATTTTAACCTTTAAGCCTTTAACTCAATGAGTTCTCACATGACCTCTATATAAATAACACACTAACTCAATGAGTTGTCTTAATGTGCACTATTCATGATATAGGAAATATAACTTTAAAAACATATCATGCTTTACAATAAAAACACACGTTAACGTAATGTTTAGTTAAATGAAAAGTTAGTATAACTTAACGACTAATTATTTAACATAGCTAATTTTAGATCCATTTCAGACAAGTATTTATATTAGTAAACTTTTTCTGTATTAATTGATGTTCTCAATTTACTTTCACAAACAATAGTAATTGAGTAAATACAATTACATTCATTTAGCACACATCATCAAAATAAAATACTCAACACGAACCAAGAATTGTAAGTTGATCTCCTCTTCAGCATACTGGCATCAACCCCAAACCAAGGCTAGAAGCTTTACGATCTCTTGAGATATGAGTTAGTGCTTGGTGAAAATGGCTTCCCTTCCTACAATGCGATCACTCCTCACAATGGTTGTCAGTCACCGTGTTTGGCTCGGAATCGACCCAACATCCGGAAAGTATCCTTACAAACCCCCAATGGTTGGTGATTTTGGTGGTGTTGTAGAGCTTCAGGGAACTTCCGACACTTCCTGCAGTTAGTGTGGTCCTCCACACACTCCCCATGGTTTTTCTCCTCTTCTTTTATATTTCTTTCAATAGCAACTGCTTCTACTTAAATGATTGGTTAGATTTCCTTCATTCATATCAATGATAGTGATTTCTTCTTCATTCCACGAGTTAATTCCTACGTGATATGTGCAATCGTGGTTTTCTTTCAAATTTCCTATTTCTACAACTACTATAGTGGCATGTTAGAAAATAAATGGTTCGTGGAGTTAATGTAACTCAACAGACTTACTTCATTGACTTAACTATAAAATACGTGCAATAAAGAAATAACTTGTAAGCTTATAACACTAATGCAACACGTTACCTTAGTGAATATTCAAGTAACTCAACACGTATAGTTATGCTAACTTAACGAGTTAAACATGTGCAGCTCATGTGACATAATAAAGCATTTAATTTCAACATGTGCATTAATCTAACTTAACGAGTTTAGATGTTTCGGATAGTTATAACTATAAGTATCTGAAACTTATATGCATTTTGAATAGTTAGCACCTAACCTTCCGAAAGATAACTTAAGTTAAGTTTCCAGATCGCGATATGTGTCCTTAGGAAGTTTTATGATAAAAAGATATTTTGGATACTTGCAAACCTAACTATCTGATGCTCAAAAACATTTCAGATAGTTATTAGATAACTTACCGAAAATCCACTTAAGTCATGAATTAAGGTTACAACAGGTGTACTCCAAGAAATAATAAAATATTCTTTTAGCGTTTAAAACATAACTGTCTAGAACATGAAATATAACTCTCCGAAATAACAGAAAATTTGGATACTTAAGAATTTCAAAGCTTGTAACTCACCAATAATTCAAAAATATACTTAATTAATGCTAATTCCTTGAAATTATGTAGATTCTTTCATTAAAGCATATAACAGTGTAATTATAATATAATGGCTTAATTCTCATATGATAAGCTAAATATTATGTAATTAATCATCATTTAACCCTATATATTATGTACTTTTTCATTCTAAACACTTCCCCCATACTTAACTTTTGCTAGTCCCTTAGCAAACTACTAAGATCTAATTAATTGGTCTTTCTAAAGTGTTAGAATTAATTCTTCATTTTGTATCTTCAGAATACATAGATTAGATAATGATATTCTGTATTAACTTAGTAATCTAATTTAGCATTGTTTTCTCCTCTTCAACCTGTAAATATATTTAAAACATATGTAAATTACATACAAAATATACTAGCATCACATCCATGGTAGTTAAATTATCAAATTTTTCTTTTCAAACATCTATTATCTTGAATTTCCCAATATGATTTCTAGAATAAATTTCAGCTACATATGAATCAAAACACAATTCAACTCCATATGATTAAAACAAGAAGAATAATGAATTGTATCTTAAATAAACAACTTCAAAAGTCTAATCTTGATTCATACTTTAGTAATCTTAGATAACAAAAAATATACTCAATTCAAAAGATATCTGTATTTCACAAAACACTTTTATCTTTTCAAAACAGTATATGCATATTTTCACTTTAAAAGTTAATTTGAAAAGTTTGAATCATACAAGAGCTTTCTCATATACTCATGTATTGAGCTTTCAGTCAACAATCCTAGATCTGGTCAGGATCTTAGGTTACCAGATTTAAAAAGTCATTTTTTAGGTTAACAATCCTTACATACCTATCTGCTTAAATACAAAAGGCTTGTGATCAAACAAATCAACAAACTCTCAAAGTTTTTCTCTTTTTTTCCTATTTTTTTCTTTTCAACTTAGTATATATATGTATTTCATTAATACAGATGCAATAAAACACAAATCTCGTATAATCCTGCTTTTATAATTTATTGAAAATATAAATCCATATCAATAAGCTCATACTTTTTCTACAGTTTAATAAGATTTACATGTAAATCATTCTACAAGTTTAATCAATCAAATTAAATGTATCCTTGATCATATGTATTTCATTTAATCCAAAAATCAACATTTCAGCTCTTTTAGAATTTCAGATAATCTATTGAGTTTCAGTTAAGCATTTTGATTTCTTTTTCTTTTTTTTTAAATTGTGAACCTATTAAACTCATAAAATTTAGTAAAAATATAAGATACTATATCTAGATTTGTATTAATAGTAAAATTTGTAGCATCTTATATAAGACTCTAAATATAACATCCAAGCAGTTACAATTCTTAAAAATTTTTATAGTTTCAATTATCAGATAGTTACAGGAAATTTCATAAAAACTTTTCAATTTCCACAGAAATTTGCAATACAATCCTATTTCCTCTAATTAACAAGGTTACTTGGATTTTAATCTAATTACCACCCCTCATACCTACATTTTGCATTGTCCTTAATATAAAAGATTTACAATAAATACAGAAAATGCTAGTAGGCATGAATATTGTTTCGTTGACTTAGCACCTAACTCAACGAACTTAATTCATTGAGTTAATGAATAACTCCACGAACTATACTTGAATGTAAATTCAGGATAAGTAATCAATTACATACCTTGTTCTTTTGTATCTTCTTCAATATCTTTCGATTGTTGATTCTAAAAAACTTTTCATTCACAAATAAAAATAGAATATATAACAAAATAACAACTTAATAACAAAACATAATGTGTTAAATTAGTGTCTTATATGGAACCCAGACTCCTATGCCTTTGGTGGCTCACAAGCAAGCCAGTTGGTTTCTCAGAATAGATACCAACAAACTAGATAGATATTTTGTTTTTCTTTTCTTTTTCTAAAGATAAATAAAATAGAAACTAAAAAAAATTCTTTTTTTCTTAAAATAAATAAATGCAGCATACGCACAACATTAAAAGTACAAAATTACAATTTAAGAATATGATTGAAAAGTAGTGACAAATGGAATAAACGTGTTTGTCTAAGCAAACTTTCTAGGCATAATTCTTCTTGCTATTAATTTTGTTTTAATGTAGTCTGCTTTCCTTTTTAACTTGTAAACTTGTAGTATGTTATCAATACTAAATATAAGTGTATTATCATTAATGAATTGAAATGTAGAAAGGGATCATTTTCTGTTCCAAGATAATGTAGTTGTTTCTATTTCTACATATATTTCAATATATTCCTCTTCCCACTTCCATTCATTTAGGTCTTTCATAATCCATATTTGAAATTTCATCAATTCATCGAACCATCTTATCAAACATAAAGTAGGATCATCATATTCATTATACCACATTCCTAATTGAATTTTATCATATTCTGTAGATGATGGTTTAGTTATATCACTAGGTATAGGCAATATTTCTATAAAGTCATCATCATAATTGTCTATGCTTACCATGCATAAATCAGATCTAAATGCAATTAATATATCTGTCACTAGATATATATATCCATCAAGTATGACATGTATATTGTTAATTAATGCTTTCTCTCCTAGATATATCATAGTATTTTCATTCTAAGATCTATCCAAAAAATTATACACACTTAAACATAGATCATCCCAATTTCCAGTTGGTCTCCAATAATACAATTTTTTAGGAATGGTCAAATTTTTATCAAAAAATGTTAAGGCTAACCCATAATTCTCAATTGGTACTTCAAATCTATTAGGCTTTCCTATATTCCATTTTTCTCTAATAATAGGATTTCTAATCAAAAAATCAGGTAACAGAATAGCATACCTTGGTTTGGTTCTGTAAATAATCAATCATTCATCTATCCCCATAATATGATCTATTCCTTCTAATATATTGGGTGGAATTCCAGTAGTTTCTTCCATATTCAGATATTCATAGCTGATTGAACTACGATTAAATGACTTCCATAAAAATCCATCTCTAATATTAGTCATCTTTGTAGCTTGTAGTCCATGAAAATATTTTTCTTTGACACATTCTTTAATTTCTTTTGACACACAACACAATCTGCACAAATCTTTAGTTGATAAGTTACTCAATACTTTCCTTAGTGCATCCAATGGTAATTTCATCAATTCCATCTGTTGTGATTCTATATAACATAAACAAAATTTAGCAGAGATAAAATTAACATAGCTACCTACATACCATCGTGGAGTTAGGTTATAACTCAATGGACTTAGTTCGTTGAGTTAAGTAATAACTCTACGGTACTACTAACTATAATTAAACTTTCATTTTCTTTTCTTTTTATATTTTTCTACTTACTATATTATACATAGTTACTTTAGTTATACTACTTCATTCAGCTTCCCTCCCACAGGAGGTGTCAATTTCTTTAATAGTTCTATTCACAGGGTTAGGTACTGCTTGCATTGGCAATCCTCTAGTAGGTTTAACTTCTATTGATTCCTTCTGTCTAGGGGGTACATTTCTATTCATATTTTGATTCTAAATGATAGTATTTCCAAATACATGATCTAGACGATTGTTTAATTGTTGAATTATCTTCTCTAATTTCTCTATTCTAGATCCTTGTTCAATTAATGCTTAACAACTTATATTTTTGTCATTTAAATTTTCTCCTCCTTGGAAATTATTATTTCTCCAAGATAGGTTCAGGTGATTTCTCCAATTAGGGTTATAAGAATTTCCAAAGTTATCTTTCTGATTTCTAGCATAAATAATATCTAAGTCATTAATATTTGCATTCTTTTCTGCTAGTTTTTGATTTAATGATAACTCCTTAATTTTCTTTGTTAACTTAGTTAATTTAACTTTAAGCATAGTGCTTGAATCTATTTCATACATTCCCCTTAGCAATATTGTTTTATCTGTAATAGCTTCAGTCGAGTTTTCCCATTGAGTAGTTCTCTTTTCAAAGTTTTCTAAGTATACCCATGCTTCTTCACTACACAGTTTTAAAAATCCATTCTGACAAGTAGATTCTAATAAAGATTTAGTGGAAACATCTATGCCTTTATAAATTATACCTATTAATTGTGCTTTACTCATTGCATGATGTGGACATTAAGTTAGTAAATCTTTAAATCATTCAAAATGATTCTCCCTATTTTTGGTTGCACATTAATATTTCCTTTTTCTTTTTAATTGTTTGATGTGTTGGATAATATTTTTTCAAAAAAACAGAGCAAAATTTAGTCTAAGCAGAAATTGAATCAAGCGACAGAGTATATAATCATCTCTTAGCTGTGTCTTTTAAAGCAAAAGGAATATATCTAAGTTTAATAGCATCAATACTCATGTTCGACATTTTCATCATTTGACAAACTTCATTAAATTCTCTAAGGAAATAATAGGCATCTTCTCTTTCTAATCTATGAAAGTGTGGCAATTGACTAATATAATTAGATTTTAGTTCAAACCTATCTCCCTCAAAGTTTGGCAATCGAATACATAAAGGTTCATCAACTAGTTCAAGATATAGAATTTCCCCTAATAGTTTTTCTATTGGAACAACCATATCTTCGTTCTCCTTCAAAGAAAGGTTAGCTACACTCCTAAGGATTTTGTTAAAGTTCTCTTTAGAAAATTTTTCAAGATGCTTCTGTGTTAAATAATCCCATTTAGGTGATATTACTAATCGTTTAGTGTTAGGAGAATGAGTCTGTGTGCTCATCAACTCTTAACATAAAGTAAAATTGCAGAAGATTAATTACATACCAGTTTGAAGCTTTGTTCTCAATAAATAATTGTTGATGAATGAAGTTGAATTAGCTACTTCTTAGTTTTCCAACAAATGCTCTTTAGTTTTCTTAATTGCTGATAATCAGTAAATAACATTCTATTCTATATTTATAATGCACGTCCATAAGGCAAATGAATCTCATTGCAAGAATGTGTCTTGTAACGTGTAGTATGGTTCCTATTTTTATGGATATGTGTTCCACTTCTAATTTCAAATTTCAGTAACTGCTAAACTTACAAAGTTTCGTTCATGGATAAAAGAATAACCGTTACACTAATTCCACGAACTAACCTCGTTGAGTTACAGATAACTCAATGGACTAGCTTCGATTACTATTTACTAACTCCACAAACTAACTTCGTTGAGTTACAAATAACTCAACGGAGTGACCTTATATTTTATATTGACTTCATGGAGTTAAGGTTAACTCCATGAACTAACTTCATTGAGTTAACACTTAGCAAATTTTTTTAAAACTTACTCCTTATCTTAACTTCTATATTTTTTTCCTCCTACATTTTATCAACTTAAATAAAGTTACATTCATTACATTAATGTAGTGTTCCAATTTAAACTCCTTTAAATCTGAACATTATATGCATATTTAATTTACAGTTCATTTCCTGTTATGTAGAAATTAGAGTTTACTTTTTAGTATGGAGATATATTCAAACATTAACAAATCATCATGTATTTAACCACATCATTAATAAAATTGTAAAACTTTTAAAACATTCCTTCCAAGCTTAAAATAGATATATTATATTCAATACAGCTTTAAATCATCCATTCTCAAACATTAATTCAAAAACATCTTATAGTTCAAGCATTCATATATATAAATAGTTTACATTTACATATAATCAGACATTTTTCAATACAAGTAGACGAACAATACATTTTAATCTTTCTTCCTAAGTTCATCTACTTCCTTCTAGAGCTTTTTTAATTGTTGTTCTAATTGATTTATACGTTCTACAACTCTTGCAAAGTCTCTAGAAGGTTCAACTATCTCTACAGCAGCAGCATAATTTCTATATTCCTTCACAAAAATGACTCTGGATCTTATCCTCTTGGATGTCCATTTTGTGAAGTTAATTCCTTCCATCATTACTATTGGAATTAAATCTCCATAAAATAACTTTTTCTTTATTGCTTTGAGATTGGAGATAAATACTTTGTGCCAATTTACTTGAATTCTGTTCACAACTGCATATGTAGCCCATTTGACAAATTGACTCAGTTCAATTTTGTGGCCTTGTCTTTGATAAACAGTCTTCACTAGTATAGTTGCCACCATGTGTGCCTTTCCATTTAAGTACTTTATTCTATTAAGTATTGGCACATTAGAGTCACTAGCTATACACTACTTAATTTCTTGTTCAGTCCATTCCACTATAGTTGTTTCTTCTAGAATTTCAATTCCTTCATTTTTCAATCCAAAAATGTTGTAGAGAAGCTCAGTTGTTATCTGAATATTAACTTCTTCCACATTAGAAGTTAATTTTCCTTCTTCCTCTCTTAAATTTGCATAAAAACAGGGAACTAAATTTTCATAAACTGCATGCCCTTTTGCTCTTAGAATAATTTGCAGTAGTCCTTAGAATTCAAACAATTCTCTAATCTCCTCCATTCCAGTCTAGTCAACTGGCCTATTGTAAATTATATGATATCCTTTTATCTCTTGATACTTATTATATGCTTCTTGACTCTAGAAATGAATTTCATTCAGAATAGTTGCTTCTATAGGGCTAGGAATTTGGATTTGTTGCTCTAGAGGGGTTTGTTCTTGAACTTCCTCTTCAAGTTGCTGAGCTTGTTGTTGTAATTATTGCTGAAAATAATTCAGGAATTCCTGCTCTTCTGCTCTGAATTGTTGTGGAGAGCCTGCAAAACTTTCCACATTTTTATCTTGAATTTTCTCCATAAGTTGCTGAAGAGTTTCATTCTCTTTATAGGAATATATCGAATTCTTTTCTTCTTATTTAGCTTCCTACTCAGCTTCTTCTCTTTCTTCTTCTTCCTAGCTACCAATCTACATTTTTATTGTTCTTTCTGATTCTGAGGCAGATTAGTATGGAGTTACAAGAACAGTATTTTCTGCCCTAACTTTAGTTTCTAATTCTTCAAGCTACAAACTAATTTAAGCCTATTTTTCTTCTTTTCTTTGCTCTTGCTCTTCTTCTTCTTCTTCAGATAATAAATCCACAAGAATGGGCTCTTTATGCCCTATTGTAGACATTATAGGTTCAGATTTGATTGTTGCATGAGCTTCAGGCACTATCTCTTTTCCTTTTCTTCTTCTTAATAATTGTGTTTGATCTTCTTCTTCTTCTTCTTCTTCTTCAGATAACAGGTTAATAAGAATGGGCTCTTGTTTAGAATGAAAAAGTGCATAATATTAAGGGTTAAATGATGGTTACTTACATAATATTTAGCTTATCATATGAGAATTAAGCCATTATGTTATAATTGCACTGTTATATGCTTTAATGAAAGAATCTGCATAATTTTAGGGAATTAATGTTAATTAAGTACATTTCTGAATTGTTAGAGAATTACAGGCTTTTAAATTCTTAAGTATTCAAAATAGTAAATGCTAAAAGAATATTTAGGTACATAGTAATAACTCGTTGAGTTAGTGAGTAAAAACCGTAAGTTGTATACCTGAACTCGTTAAGTTAAATTTATGCACGTGTTGAATTTAAATGCTTTATTATGTCACGTGAGCTGCACATGTATAACTCGTTAAGTTAGCATAACTATACACGTTGAGTTAATTGAATACACACTAAGGTAACACGCTATGTTAATAACTTATAAGTTATTTCTTTATTACACGTGTTTTATGGTTAAATCAATGAAGTAAGTCCGTTGAGTTATCTGTAACTCCATGGACCATATATTTTCTAATTTGCCACTATAGCAGTTGCAGAAACAAGACATTCGAAGGAAAACCATGATTACACGTATCACGAAGGAATTCACTCAAGGAAGGAAGAAGAAATCAACATCATTGATATGAATGAAGGAAATCCAACCAATCATTTAAGCAAAAGCAGTTACTACAGAAAGAAATATACAAGAAGAGGAAAAAGACGAAGAAAGGTGTGGGTGTAGAGGTGGAGAACCACGCTAACTGTAGGCAGCGTCGGAAGTTCCCTAAAGCTCCACACCAACCATTAGAGGTCTGTTAGGATACTTTCTTGATGTCAGGTCGATTCCAAGCCAAACACGGTTCCTAACAACCACTATGAGGAGTGATTGCGTCATGGGAATGGAAGCCATTTTCACCAAGCACCGACTCATATATCAGGAGATTGTAAAGCTTCTAGCCTTAGTTTTGGGTTGATCTAGTATGCTGAAGAGGAGATCATCTTACAATTCTGGATTCGCAATTCTATAGGGAGAGGAGGCAGGATTGTAAGTGATTAAGTTTTAGTGGTGTAATCGAGTTGCATGTAGTGACAGAAGTTTTTACTGTCAATAGAGATTTTTATATTTCACCTTTCATTCATCTTCAAGAACATATCAAAACAAAAATAGCAAAAACAACAAATTATCTGTGTTTGCATTTAGTATTAAAGTGTTGTATTATTAGTTTTGTATCATGATTAATGTTATGATTGTCAATATTGTGAATGTTTTATGTTTGTTTGATTCATAAAATAGAAAATAGTTTTACAGTTTACTGAAATTGATTCGTTCCAGATACTTAAAGATTTTAATGGTTACTGTTTGAAATATCTGAATGTTAGTATTGCTTAATGATAAATCTAATATTAACTAGCATTAAGAGATTAATTGATGTTATTTGTAATCTATGGAACCGCCCAATGGTTGGCCGACTTCCTTTGTAAATAGCAGTATTTAACTAGAAAGATAGGCTCGTAGAGTTAACTTAAGTTTATAAGGTCAGTCCGTTGAGTTAGCCATAACTCAACGAACTATGTCCGTTGTATTAACTGTAACTCAATAGAGTGCTTAACTGAACGCACATAAATTTCAATATAAAAATCAGAACAGTACACAATTCTTACTCAATCTCTGTAGAATCGACCTGTACTTGCACACAAATACAATATACAATGTGCACTTGCAGTTAAAACACAAATTGGAATTAATATCTAATTTGTGTGAAAGGTTGTTTGTTTACTTCTAAAAGTAATTATTGATATAAGCATAAAGACAAATTAAGCAAGTTTAAGAATTAACTTAACAACCCCAAACAAGTCTTCTAGCATCATTGCTGGGGATTGAGAAGCTAAGCAACTGTGAGTGCTGTTTTGTTTTAATAGAAGGAGGAGTGTTATGTGTTTTATTATTGAGAATATGGCATATGCTTATGCTCAAAGATTTCTGAAACCTGTAGTTAGCATATGTGAATTCTGTAATTTGGAAGGTCATGACATCTCTGATTGTTTGAAACTGAGACGATTGCAGATGATTAGAGCACATGAACAACAAATGAATTATATTCAATATAATAGAGCTGAGTATGAGAATCCTATAGTTTACCCAATTGATGGTCAGTTTAGAATGTGTAATATGTTGAGAGACACAGAAGTTTGGGATAGGTATGATAGACTAGAGCGTAGCTTAGAGAAAAACATGGACAAACTGGAACAATACATGTGTTAGCAACAATAAGTCAACCAATTAAACTATAAGGAAGAATATGTAGAACCTAAAATTGATCTCATATACGAAACTGAAAAAACTATAATGAAAATTGATCAAAAACTAAATGCAATGAGATTAGATGATCTGGAAAGAAAACTTAAAGCATTGGACGAATATACAATGAAATTACAAGTTATGCAATAGGAAAACACAAATGAAAACTTTAATGTTACAGATTTGCATAATTTGCAAAACATACAGACAAAAGAAAATACCAATGCAATAGAATTTAAAGAATGCAATTTAAAACTAAAAATAGTTGAAGATCATAAGCACGAAAATGAAATACAAGAACATCATGAAAGTAATGAAAATCTAGAAGATGTATGTATAACATTAAGATCTAGAACTGATTTACCACCAAGAATTCAAAAAGAAAGTAATATGAAGGTGGATAAAAACAAAATACAAAATGATAATGAAAATGTAATATCTGAAAACATAGAAATCAATGAAGAAAAATCTGAATCTGAAAATGAGACTAAAAATGATAAAACAAATGAAATGAAAGAAAAAGAATCTCTTAAATCACAATCATTAGCACCCTATCTTGAAAGATTACAACAAACATTTCCTGAAAAACAAGAATAAAATTACAGAAATTTTTGAAAAAGTACAAGTTAACATTCCTTTGTTAGACTTATTGTAGACAATGCCACCTTGTGCTAAATTTCTTAAGGATTGGTGTACTAAGAAAAGAGAGTGAAAAGTTTTAAGGAAAGTCTTTTTAGCTGAGCAAAGTAGTTCCCTATTTCTACCACAAATTCCTAAAAAGTTATCTGATCCTGGAATCCCTGTTATATCATGCACCATAGGAAATACCATTCTAGAAAGAACCTTATTTTAAGTATTTTTATTAGTTATAACTTTACAGGAAGTCCATTGAGTTACACTTAACTCAACGAACTTACTCTGTTGAGTCTAGGATAAGTTAACGAATTTACACCATTGAGTTAATTATAACTCAACGGAGTACTATAATTAAGTCCACGGACTTAGTCCATGGAGTTAACTATAATTCCACAGAGAAGTGAGCTAGAGAGTGAGAGTTTTGCGTGGGAAAATGACCCAATTACCCACTAAAAACTTAGAGTTTATTTATAATAAAATTTAAGATTTTGGGGGCATTATCTGCAGACTCATTTAGAACTTAGAATAGTAGAGATCAAAGTGATTCCTTTGCATTTCGTTACTCCATGTTGACAAAGATGATGCTAGAGTTCTAGGAGGAAGCAGTTGACACAACAAGATTTCTCAAAGAATTTGAAGAATGACATACGAGGTAGAAGATAAAAAATACAACACGAGAAAAAGAACTACAAAAGGTAGAATTTGACCTTTTCTACTAGAGGAAAGTGTTAGTAGATTTAGGCATAAAAATACCTCAGATTATGGAAACAAGAATCAAAGTAGCTATAAAAGTTGCATTAAATAGAGAGAGAAAAATCAGACCAAATAATGAAGTTGCCCTAGAATTGATCCAACGTAAGTCTCGACTATGGTTCAAGAGATGCATTGGTCAACATGCACGGTGGGCAATCTTGAAACAATAGAGGAAAGGAAATGAAGAACATGCAACTAAAGAACAAGAGGAATCGATTGCTGAAAGACCTGTCTTTGAGGAACAGTAACTAGGACCATCCATTCCACTGCCAAGGCTATTAGAAAGAACAACATTTTTGGGGCCATCTACGCTAGAGGAATGGAAAGAATTGTTAGAGCTAGTTAAAGTTGCCAAGAGCCAAGGAAATTTTGAGGATATGGTTGTGGCAAAATCACATTTGCTATATGATGCACTCTACAGGAAAAGGGCCGAAGAAAAGTTGAGGGCCCAATACAAAATTAAAGTTGAACAACATCAGGAAGTAACTAGATCAAATGCTACAAAAGGAACTGAAGCAAGTCCTTTAAGACTAGTAGTTATAGGAAAGGTAAAATAGGAAGAGCTAGTACCTATGGCTCGAGGGCTTGTAGAGCCTATTTTTGTAGATTTAATCATAGAAGAAGAAGAGGAAGATCAGACACAATTAATTAGAAGAAAGAAAGGAAAAGAGATAGTGCCTGAACATCAAGAAGAGATTAAACCTAAGCCAACAATATCAGTAGGACCTATAGAGCCAATTTTTGTAAACCTGTTATCCGATTCTGAGGATGAGCAGGAGCAACAATAGTAAGAGCAAAGAGAAGAAGAAAAACAGGCTGAAACTAGTCTGTAGCTTGTACAAATAAAAGGAACAGAAATTAGGGCAGAAGCTGATTTGTCCGTTACTCCATCCTAATCTGCCACAAATTCAGAAAGAACAATGACAGTGTAGATTGGTAGTTAGGAGGAAGAAGAAAGAATAGAAACTGAATAAGAAGCTAAACAAGAGCATATTGAATAGGAAAGGAATGACTCAATAGATTCCACTAAAGAGCAAGAGACTCTTTAGCAAATTTTGGAAAGAATTCAAGAAAGAAGAGTGGAGAGTTCTATCGGCTCTCCACCATAGATAGAAGTAGAAGCAAAAATGAGGGAATTTGCAGAGCATTTCCAACCAATTCAAGTTCAGCACATGGAAGAGGAAATTCAAGAACAAACCCCTTTGGAGCAACAAATTCAAATTCCTAACCCAACTAAAACAACAGTTTTGAATGAAGTACACTTTTGGAGTCAAGAAGCATATAATAAATATCAAGAGATTAGGGGTTATGATATTATTTACAGTAGGCCAGTAAACTAGGACAGTATGCAAGAAATTAAGGATCTATTTGAGTTCTAGGGTCTACTGCAATTTATTTCTCAGTAGAGAGGGCATGCAATATATGAGAATCTAGTGCCCTATTTCTATGCAAATTTAAGAGAAGAAGAAGGACAATTAATTTCTAACGTGGAGCAAGTTGATGTACAGATAACACTAGAGCTTCTCCACAATATTTTCAGACTAAGAAATGAAGGAATTGAAATTCTGGAAGAAACAACTGTAGTGGAATGGGCTGAACAGGAAATTAAACAATGCATAGCCATCGACCCTAGTGTGCCATTACTAAATAGACTGAAGTAGTTAAATAGAAAGGCACACATGGTTGTAACCATACTGGTAAAAACTGTTTATCAAAGACAAGGCCACGACATTGAACTTAGTCAATTTGTCAAGTGGGCCACGTATGCAGTTGTAAATAGAATTCAAGTTAAATGGTACAAAGTATTTGTCTCCAAGTTGAGAACAGTAAAGAAGAAATTATTTTATGGAGATCTGATTCCACTCCTGATGGTGGATAGTCTTGATTTCACGAAATGGGCATCCAAAAGGTTAAGATCAAGAACCATTTCAGTGAAAGAATACAGAAACTACAATTATCCTGTTGCTGTTGTGATTGTTGGACCTTTTGGAGACATTACAAGAGTTGTAGAAAGGATAAATCAATTAGAGCAACAACTAGAGAAACTCTAGAAGGAAGTAGATGAACTTAGGAAGAAAGACTAATTGTATTGTTTGTCTATGTATATTTCTATGAAAAATATTTGACTGAATGTAATGTAAAACTATTCATATTAATGAATGAATGTTTTTTAGATGTTTTTACATTCGTGTTTGAGAATGAATGATATAATTGATGAACTATATTGAATATTATATAACTATTTGAACAATGTGTAGGATTGTTTAAAAGATTTACAAATTTTCTAAATGGCATGATTAAATGCACGATAATTAGTTAATGTTGAAAATATCTACATGCTGAAAAGTAAAATGTAAATTCTACATAACAAGAAATGAACTGCAAGTTAAATATGCATAAAATGTTCAAATTTAAATGAGTTTAAATTAGAACACTGCATTAATGACATGTATTTAACTTTATTTCAGTTGACAAAATGCAAGAGAGAAATGTATATAGAAGTTAATACGAGAAGTAAGTTTTAGAAAATTTGCTAAGTGTTAACTCAATGAAGTAAGTATGTTGAGTTAACCTTAACTCCACGAGGTCAATAATAAAATATAAGGTCACTTCGTTGAGTTAACTATAACTCAACGAAGTTAGTCCGTGGAGTTAGAACAATAATCGAAGCTAGTCCATTGAGTTAACTATAACTCAACGAGGTTAGTTCGTGGATTAAGCTAAACAGTTATTCTTTTAGCCACGAACAAAACCTCGTAGGTTTAGCGGTTACTGAAATTTGAAATTAGAAGTGGAACACGTATCCATAAAAATAGGAACCACACTATACATTACAAGACACATTCTTGCAACGAGATTCATTTGCTTTATGGACGTGCATTATAAATAGAAAACAAAATGTTATTTACGAGTTACTAGAATTTAAGGAAAGAAAAGAAAATTCATTGGGGAACTGGAAGGAGAAGCAGCTAATTCAACTTCATCCGTCGACAACTATTTATAGAAAGCAAAGCTTCAGACTTGTATGTAATTAAACTTCTGCTATTTTACTTTATGTTAAGAGTTTATGAGCACATGGATTCGCTCTCCTAGTACTAAATGATTAGTAAGAACACCTACACAGGATTATTCAACACAAAGACGCATTGAAATATTTTCCGAATTGGACTTTAACAAAATCCTTAGGGGTGTAGCTAACCTTTCTTTAAAAGAGAACGAAGATATGGCTGCTCCAATCAAAAAACCATTAGGGGAAATTCTGTATCCTGAATTAGTTGATGAACCTTCATGTATTAGATTGCCAAACTTTGAAGGAGATAGGTTTAAACTGAAATCTAATTATATTAGTCAATTGACACACTTTCATGGATTAGAAAGAGAGGATGCCTATTATTTCCTTAGAGAATTTAACAAAGTTTGTCAAATGATGAAAGTGCCGAACTTGAGTATTGATGCTATTAAACTTAGATATATCCCTTTTACTTTAAAAGACACAGCTAAGAGATGGTTATATACTATATCGCCTGATTTAATTTCTGCATGGTCTGAATTTTACTCTGTTTTTTTGGAAAAATATTATCCAACACATCAAACGATTAAAAAGAAAAAGGAAATATTAATGTGTAGACAAAAACAGGGAGAATCATTCTAAAAATATTTTGAAAGATTTAAAGATTTACTGACTTAATGTCCACATCATGCAATGAGTAAAGCACAATTAATAGGTATAATTTATGAAGATATAGATGTTTCAACAAAATCTTTATTAGAATCTACTTGTCAGAATGGATTTTTAAAACTATGTAGTGAAGAAATATGGGCATATTTAGAAAACTTTGCAAAAAGAACTGCATAGTGGGAAAACTCAGTTGAAGCTATTACAAATAAAAGAATATTATTAAAGGGAATGCATGAAATAGATTCAAGCACTATTCTTGAAGTTAAATTAACTAAATTAACAAAGAAAATAGAAGAGTTATCATTAAATCAAAAACTAGCAGAAAAAAACGCAAATGTTAATGATTTAGATGTTATTTATGCTAGAAACCAGAAAGATAACTTTAGAAATTCTTATAATCCTAAGGGGTTGTTAGTGCACACTAGAAAGTTCAAACGAAAAGGAAATGGAAAGTTCAAAAGGAAAGGAAATAGAATGTCAGAATTTCCATAGGGGTTTGTGCACCTATTGGAAAGTTCAGAAAGTTAGAATTCCTATGGGGTTTTAGTGTACACCAGAATGTTTAGAAATTGAAAAAGTAATGAAATAAATTCTAAAATACTACTTAAAATTGTGTAATTGATACATTAATTTGTAATTTTATATTTACACCTAAAAATAATATTAATGAATTGAAAATAATATTAAGTTAGTTGATGTTCAAACATAATTATGTACATTAAATGTTTTTGAATTGTACATTAGGAAATATAGAATAATAATCATCAAAATGCAAAAGGTCCCTAAAAGATAAGCATACTTTTACCATTAAAAATCTACATCTTAATTTTTTCTTTGTAAATTTAATTAAATTATTATTATTATTAATTCTTAAATATATATGTCTAATATTATTCTCTCTTTTTCTTAAATTTTTTATATAATTATAATTATTTTATTTTATTTTATGTGTATTTATAATTTTTTTAAAAATAATATAAAGATGTTATATCATTATTAATCCATTGTTTACCATTATTATTTTAATATATATGTATGTATATTTACTTAACTTGGCAAAACCGAGAATGTCTTTGTTGAGTAGAAGAACAAAATATTTACTAATATATTATTATTATTTACATATTTACTTATTAGAGAACGGTTGAACCGTAAATATATTGGTTCAATCGATAGATTATAAACTATTAATATTTATTAATATTGGAAACTGTTGAATTGATGATCTTTCGGTTCAACCGATAATTTATGTTATATATAATCGATGATCTTTCGGTTCAACCAATAATTTATGTTATATATATATATATATATATGTATGTATAATAATCGGTTGAGTAGAGGGCTCAATATATTTGTATTTTTTTATGATATTTTCGACTTGGTTGAATCGATCATGTTTCGATTCAACCGATACTTTATATATATATATGTATATATATTTTTTGAATTGGTTGAATCGATCATGTTTCGGTTCAACCAATTATATATATAAATATAAATATATATATATATGTATATGTATTTTTTGAATTAGTTGAACCAATAATGTTTCGGTTCAACCGATTATATATATCTATATATATATATATGTCTTTTTGTATTTTTTGAATTGGTTCAACCGATCATGTATCGGTTCAACTGATTATATATATATATATATATATATATATATAGATCTTTATGTATTTTTTGAATTGGTTCAAACGATACTTTATATATATATAAATATATATATATGTATATATTTTTTGAATTGGTTGAACCAATTACATATATATATATATATATATATATATATGTATGTATGTATGTATATGTATTTTAAACTAAATTGTGTTTAAAGATGTAAATAATAATAATAATTTATAATCTATGGTTTTAACTAATAGATTTATGATTTCAACCAAAATATATTATAAAACACTACCTAAAATTGTGTAATTAATACATCAATCTGTAATTTTATTTTTAAAAATGAAAATAATATTAATGACTTAAAAAAGTATACATGTTCAAATTATTGCAACATAAATTTAAAAAGTAGTCTAAAAGTACAAAGCATTCAAAGTATTACAACATGAATCTATACAACAGTTCAAAGATACAAAGCATTCTACTTATTACAACATCAATATAATAAATAATCCAAAGGTATAATATAAATGGACTTAAATAATCCTTCCATCCCACATTGCCATCATCATATCCTCACACATCTTATTAGCTACTTCTTTCGTTGTTCTTGACTCGTTCCAACTTATGAATGTCCATCCATATGCACTTCTCCTGTTGGTTGTATATCATCAATAATATTTAATTCTTCTAACTCATCTTGCAAATCTTCAAGTAAATCTTCTTTATCAGCCAATCGAATGAAATTGTGAAGTAAAAAACATGCGATCACAATCTTCACTTGTGTTTCATATGGGTATGGCATCTGACTTTGTAAGATTGAAAAATGATGTTTCACAACTTCAAATGTACGCTCAATGACTATTCTTAGTTGTGAATGCCTGTAGTTAAAGTTTTCTATAGCATTACTAGGAAGTCTATCATTAACATAATCAGATAAATAATAGCGTACACCTAGAAATGGGCAAATATACTCTGGTCGATTGGGATATCAACTAACTTGCTTTGTACTTCAACCAACCTTTCCTGTACATCAACTAATTTTTTGTGTGCATCAACCAACTCTTTAAATTGTTCGTTCCGTGTAGCTTGACTTTGTTGATCTATTTCAAACATATGCATAATGGCTTTTGATGCATCTTTAAATGAATTTGCTATGATTTGATGGGACACTGCATGAGGTCTTGCTTGTCTCTTACTCTTCTCAATTGCCACCCTTGAACTTCCTCCTGATGAAGGAGGTAAATCAGAATCCATGTCCATTGTTTCCTAAGTGGTATTGAAAGTGTTCATTTCCACATCTTGTGTGTTTGATACAACCTCTACCTCATCACCTTGTTTAGTCATATTCCCAGTGGCCATACTACCTTCAAATATTTGTTACAATTGCTCAAATATCAAGCATGGTTTGCCTTTGTAGCTTTCACACTCTAGATGTGCCTATAAAAAGAAAATTATAGTCAAAATGAAAATAGATAAAGATTATAATATTTTATAAGTCATAAGTGATTGAAAAACTAACCTTAACGAACTCCTTCCAAATCTCATCATCAATGTCAGTGTAACCTTGGATGAAATTCCAACCTCATCCACTTTGGTTGGCAATTTTGGAGTAATTCCGATACATTAGTCGCCAAGTTTTTAAGCGACTTTCTACATTCTTCCTTGTGATACCTATGTTTCTTTTAGTATTGTATTTTTCAATTACTTCATCCCAAGTGCTACCTTTGATTTTTCCATCATGAGTTTTCTTATTTCCTTTGTTTAATACTTCTGCTAAAATATCTAAGAAATATGCATCTACTTAAGCATTCCAACTAATGTAACTTCTACCTCCACCTATCCTTCCCCTATCAAGAGTACTCATTTTCTGCACAAGCACAGTTTCGACAACTACAATAAAACATATGGAATAACAACAATAATAAAAATATCCATATGCATTTGCAAATACCATTACATTCACATTTTTGTCAAAATCTTATAAGAGAAATGCAAAAGTAAAAATAAAGCAAAACAATTAATCATTGGACATGCTACACAAGTCATGTAAAATGAAATTTGTGGGAGTTCTACACAAAGGATTGGTCAAATCTTCTATTTGATGTTTGACAAAGGTTTAATTGATTCTTATAACTAATGTGCATCTATTGAACAAAGTGACATTTGAAACTCATAACATGAAGGAAAAAATAGTATTATAAACTATTTATAATGAAAATTATAGCTGATTTTGTGACAGATTGTTGGGAGGGAGATTTTCATTAGGGATATGTTTGTGTTTCCCAGCACTACACTAGAAAAACTTGGATTTGTTACTTCTATTTTTTACTTAGTTAATTTATCTTTATGCCTATTCTTTCTTTTAGAAGTAAACAAACAACCTTTAATACAATTTAGATATTAATTCCAATTTGTACTTTAACTGCAAGTGCACAGTGTCTATTGTATTAGTGTGCAAGTACAGGTCGATCCCATAGGGAATTGCTAATGAATTTAAGAAATGTTTGATTGTGAACAATTCAAATTTATATTCAATAAGCACTCCGTTGAGTTACAGTTAACTCAATGGACTAAGTTCGTTGAGTTATGGCTAACTCAATGGACTATCCTCGTGGACTTAAGTTAACTCCACGAGCCTGTCTCTTTATAATACTACTATTTATAGAGGACTTCGGCCAACCATTGGGCGATTCCACAGATTGTAAATAACATCAATTAAGCTTTTTAATGCTAGTTAACATTGGATTTATCATTAAGCAATACTAACATTCAGATGATTCAAACAGTAACCATTAAAATCTTTAAGTTTTTTGTACGAAACAATTTCAGTAAACTGTAAAATTAAAACTAACATAAAACAATCATAAAATTGATATAGATAACATTAATCACGATACAACACAAACAATACAACACTCAAATACAACATACAAACAAAGATAAATTGTTTATGGTATTTTTGTTTTTGATGAAATTGGGCGAAAGGTGAAATGTAAAGTAATCTCACTTGACAGTAAATACTTCCGACACTACTTGCAACGCGATTACACCATTGAAAATTAAACCACTTACAATTCTGTCTCCTCTCCCTATAGAATCGTGAGTCCAGAATTGCAAGATGATCTCCTCTTCAGCATACAGGCATCAACCCAAAGCCAAGGCTAAAAGCTTTACGATCTCGTGAAATATGAGTCGGCACTTGGTGAAAATGTCTTCCCTTCCCACAACGCGATCACTCCTCACAGTGGTTGTCAAGCACTGTGTTTGGCTCGGAATCGACTCGACATCAGGCAAGTATCCTCACAGACCTCCGATGATTAGTGATTGTGGTGGTGATAACAATGGTTGGTGTGATACTTTAGAGAATCGCCGATACTGTCTGCAGAAAGCTCGGTGCTCCTCCTTTGTATACACTGGCCGTCCATCGATCACACACCCCTCTTCTTTTTTTCTTCTTTTCTTTTATATTTCTTCCGTAGTAACTGCTTCTGCTTGAATGGTCAGTTGGATTTCCTTCCTTCAAATCAATGGCGATGATTTCTTTCTCCCTACGCGATTGAATTCCTGCGTGATACGTGCAAACGTGATTTTTCCTTCCAACTGTCTGTTCCAGCAACTGCTATAGTGGCATTTTAGAAAATATATAGTCCGTGGAGTTACAGATAACTCAACGGACTTTCTTCGTTGATTTAATTATAAAACACGTGCAAAAATATAACAACTTAAGTTTATAACGCTAACCTAATGCATTGCCTTAATGTTCAATATAGCAACTCAACGCGTACAGTTATGCTAACTTAACGAGTTATAACTTAAGTAAATCTACCAGATCTCGACATGTGTACATCTGGAAATAATAAAATATTCTCTCTAAACATAATTGTTCGGCAATTTAAACATAACTATCCGAAATATCAGAAAATTTGGATACTTAAGAATTTCACAGCCTGCAACTTACCGACAGTTCATAAATGTACTAAAATAACATTAATTCCCCAAAATTAAGCAGATTCTTCAATTAAAGCATATAACAGTGCAATTATAACATAATGGCTTAATTCTCATATGATAAGCTAAATATTATGCAATTAACCATCATTTAACCGTTAATAATATGCACTTTTTCATTCTAAACACTTCCCCCATACCTAAATTTTGCTAGTCCCTTAGCAAACTAAGATCTAATTAATTGGTCTTTCAAAAAGTGCTCAAATTAATTCTTCCCCTTTTGTTTTTTTTCTTCTATTCAGCATAAACATATATTCTGTATGTTTCAGTAATCAACCTGCAAAGATATTTAGAATATATGTAAATTACATACAAAGTATATCATCTTCATATAGGTGTTAATTATATTATCGTTTGTTCTTCTTTTCATCATCTGTAATCCTGAATTTTCTAATAAGTTTTCTAGAAAATATTTCAACAACATACGAATCAAAGTACAATCCAATTCAATCTGATTAAGACAAGTAGAATAAAGAATTGCATTTCCATTAAACAACTTCAAAAGTCAATTCCAGATTCATATTTCAGCAATTCTAGATAATAGAAAATATACTCGATTCATAAGATATCTGTATTTCACAAAACACTTGTATCTTTTCAGAATAGTATATTTTTTTTTTTTTTTTTTGTACTTTAAAAGTTAATTTGACAAGCTTGAATCATACAAGAGCTTTCTAATGTACCCATGTAACGAGCTTTCAGTCAACAATTCCAGATCTGATTAGGATCTTAGGTTGCCAGATTTTCAGAGTCCTTTTTCAGGTCAACAATCCTTACATACTTATCTACTCAAGTACAAAAGTCTTGTGATCAAACAAGTCAATAAACTCTCAAAGTTTTTTTTTTTTTTTTTTCTAAAAATAAATGCACACACAAAACAAATCATTAATCACATACTGTATATGCACATATTTCATTAATACAAATGTAGTAAAACACCAATCTCATATAATCCTACTTCTATCATTTACTAAAAATATGAATCCATAACAATAAGCTCATACTTTATCTGTAGTTTAATAAGATCTACACATAAATCATTCTACAAGTTCAATTAGTCAAAGTAAATATATCTTTCATCATATGTGTTTCATTTAATCTAGAATTCACATCTCAGCTCCTTCAGGACTTCAGATAATTTTCTGATTAAGCATTAAATATTCTGATTTCATTTTAAAATCGTGAAACTGTTAAACTCATGAAATTCAGAAAAATCATAAGATACTATATCTAGATTTACATAAATAATAAATTCTATAGCCTTCTAAATATAACATTCAAGCAGTTTATAAAAATTTTACAGTCTCAATTATCGGATAGTTACAGCAAGTTCATAAAAATTTTCAATTTCCTCAAAACTTTGCAGTACCATTTTAATTCCTTTAATTAACAAACTTACATGGCTGTTACTTTAATTACCTCCCCCCCATACCTACATTTTGCATTGTCCTCAATGTAAAAGATTTGATAATAAGTACAGTAATTGTAGCAGGCATGAATAAAGTTTTGTTTGATTTAAAATTCAGGATAAGTAATTGGTTACATACCTTGTTCCATTTGTATCTCTTTCTACATATTCCGATTTTTGATTCTGAAAAACTTTTCATTCCGAAATAAATACAAAATATAAAACAAAATAACATTTAACATATATTAATAAATCAGTGTCTTGTGTGGAACCCAGGCTCCTATGCCTTTTGTGGCTCACAAGCAAGCCAGTTGGTTTCCCAGAACAGATACCAACAAACTGGATTGATATGTTGTTTTTTTTTTTTTTGTTTTTTTATAAAATGAACATGAAAAACTTCAAAATTCTTTTTTTTTTTTTCTTTCTAAAAATAAATGCAGAATACACAACATTAAACACACAAAATCACAGCTTAAGAACATGATTGAAAAGTAGAAACAAATGGAATAAATGTATCAGTCCAAACAAACTTTTTAGGCATAGTTCTTCTTGCTATTAATTCTATTTTAATGCAGTTCTTGTTCCTTTTTAATTTGTAAGCATGCAATATATTATAAATTCCAAATACGAGTGTATTACCATTAATGATATGTAATGCAGAAAGGGTTCCTTTTTGGTTTTAGGGTAATGTAGCAGTTTCTATTTCTACATCTATTTCAATATACTCCTCTTCCCATTTCCATTCATTCATGTCTTCCATAATCCATATTTTAAATTTCATCAGTTCATCCCACCATCTTATCAAACATAAAGTAGGATCATCTTCTTCATTATACCATATTCCTATTTGAATTTCATTAAATTCTGCAGATGGTGGTTTAGCTATTTCACTCGGTACAGGTAAAATTTCTATATAATCATCATAACTGTCTATGCTCACTATGTATAAATCAGATCTATATGCTAATGATATCTCCGTGACTAAATAGATATAACCATCAAGTATGACATGTGTTTGGTTAATTAATGATTTCTGTCCTAGATATATTATAATGTTTTCATTCCAAGATCTGTTCAGAAAATTATACACACTTAAGCATAAATCTTCACCCCAATTTCCTGTAGGTCTCCAATAATATAATTTTTCAGGAATTGTAGAATTTTTATCAGAAAATATTAAAGCTGACCCACAATTTTCAGTTGGTGCTTCAAGTCTATTAGGTCTTCTTATATTCCATTCTTCTCCTATTATAGGATTTATTATCAAAATATTAGGTAATGATAAACTTGCATACCTTGGTCTCGTCTTGTATATGATTAATCCTTCATCTACCCCCATAATATGACTAATTCCTTCTAATGCATTGGGTGGAATTCCAGTAGTTTCGTCCATAGCCAGATATTCATGGGTATTTGAACTACGATTAAATGACCTCCATATGAATCCATCTCTAATCTTAGTCATTTTTACAGCTTGTAGTCCCTGAAAATATTTTTCTTCAATACAGTCTTTAATTTCCTTTGATACACAACATAGCCTGCACAGATCTTTAGCTGACAAGTTACTTAGTATTTCCCTTTGTGCATCCAACGGTAATTGCATTAATTCCATTTGTCGATTCTGTAAAATAAAAACAAAAATTTAGCAGAGACAAAAAACTAACATAACTACTGCACACCCTCGTGGAGTTAAGGCATAACTCAATGGACTAAGTTCATTGAGTTAAAAATTAACTCTACGATACTATTAACTTAAAATAAAACATATATACATACAGATAGTTGCTTCAGATATGCTGCTTCATTCAGCTGCCCTCCCAGAAGAGGTATCAATTTCATTAATTGTTCTATTGACAAGATTAGGTATAGCTTGTATTGGCAATCCACCAATAGGTCTAACTTCCATTAGTTCCTTCTGTCTAAGTGATATATTTCTATTCTGATTTTGATTTGCAGCATTTCCAAATATAAATTCTAGACGATTGTTTACTTGTTGGATTATCTTTGACAAACTTCATTAAATTCTCTAAGGAAATAATAGGCATCCTCTCTTTCTAATCCATGAAAATGTGGCAATTGACTAATATAATTAGATTTCAGTTCAAACCTATCTCCCTCAAAGTTTGGCAATCGAATACATGAATGTTCATCAATTAATTCAGGATACAGAATTTCTCCTAATGGTTTTTCTACTAGAGCAGCCATCTCTACGTTCTCTTTTAAAGAAAGGTTAGCTACACCCCAAAGAATTTCATTAAAGCTCAGTTCAGAAAATTTTTCAGTACTCCTCTGCAATGAAAATTCCTAGGTAGGTGTTCTTACTAATCATTTAGTGCTTAGAGAATGAGTACATGTGTTCATAAACAAATAGCAGAAGATTAATTACATACCAGTCTGAAGCTTTCCATTCTATAAATATTTGTTGTCGAATGAAGGTTGAATCAGCTGCTTCTCCTTCCAATTCCTCCAACGCTTTCTCCTTTCTTTTAAAAGTGCTGGTAACTCGTAAATAACATTCTGTTTCATATATATACTGTGCATCCATAAAGTGAATAAATCTCGTTGCAAGAACGTGGCTTGCAACGTGCATCATGGTTCCTGTTTTTATGGGTACGTGTACCACTACTAATTTCAAATTTTTGGTAACTACTAAACCAACGAAGTTTCGTTTATGGTTAAAAGAATAACTGTTCTGCTTAATCCACGAACTAACCTCGTTGAGTTACAGATTACTCAACAGAACACAGTCGGTTACTGTTGCTAACTCCACGGACTAACTTCGTTGAGTTACAGATAACTCAACGGAGTGACCTTATATTATATTACTGACCTCGTGGAGTTACGGTTAACTCAACGAACTTACTTTGTTGAGTTAACACTTGGCAACATCTAAGTTTCACTCTCGTAAGTTTTCTATTTTGTGTTTTTTTACAGGTTTAACCGATACTATGCTTCGGTCAGACCTAAATATTTTTTATTTTTATTTATTATTATTATTTTTTTCTTTCAATTGAACCGATACTATGTTTCGGTAAAACCAATATTTTTTTAATGTTTCGATCATACCGATGCTATGCTTCGGTCAGACCTAAATATTTTTTAATTTTCTGGTCATACCAATGGATCTAGTCGGTTAAACCGCAACTATTTTTATGTTTTATATATATATATATATTTTTGTTTTGTTTTTTTTGTTTTTTTTTTAAGATAAACATATATATATAAACATAAAAACTGATTTCTTACTAAGTAAAGCTCGAGTAGTCCTCTACTCTAACTTCTTTTATAATTCCAAAGGAGCTTTTTGGTGTTTTCAGAATAAGTTTAAGTCTTTGTCCATTTACTTTAAATATATTCTGATTTTTAGGATTTTCAATTTCAATAGTTCCATAAGGATAAACATTTCGAACTATGTAAGGTCCTGCCCATCTAGATCTTAATTTTCCTAGATGGTTATGGAGTCTAGTCATATAAAGATATACTTCTTGTCCTATTTCAAAGCTTTTAGGAATAATTTTTCTATCATGCCAGAATTTAATTTTCTCTTTTTCTCTTATAGTCTTCGAATAAGCTTCATTTCTAAATTCTTCTAATTCAATTAGTTGCATTTTCCTATTTTCAGCAGCTTGATTTAAATTAGTGTTCAAAGTTTTTAATGCTCAATAAGCTTTATATTCTATTTTAGCAAGTAAATGACAACTTTTTCCATATACTAGCCTAAAAGGTGACATACCTAAGCTCGTTTTATAAGTAGTTCTATAAGCCCAAAGTGCATCTATCAATCTATTAGCCCAATCTGTTCTAGTAGGATTTACTACTTTTTTCAAGATTAATTTAATTTGTTTGTTTGCACTTTCTACTTGTCCACTTGTTTGCGAATGATATGATGTTGCAATTTTGTGGTTTACTCCATATTTCTTCATTAAGGCTTCAAAACTTCTATTACAAAAATGAGTTCCTCTATCACTGATAACAGCTTTAGGTATTCCAAATCTGGCAAATATATTTGTTCTTATAAATTGTATTACCACTTTGTTATCATTAGTTCTTGTAGGAATTGTTTGTTGTATATTTTGCAAGTTGTGCAGGTTTATAACATTATAATTTTCATTGTCCTATTGCAAAACTTGTATTTTCATTGCATTCAATTTTTGATCAATTTTCTTTATGGCTTTTTCAGTTTCGTAAATTATATCCTATTTAGGTTCTGAATATGCCTCCTTATAGTTTAACCGATTGACTTCTTGTTATTGACACACAAAGTATTCTAGTTTGTCCAGATTTTGCTCTATACTATGCTCCAGTCTGTCATAGCTATCCCAAACTTCAGTGTCTCTCATCATATTACACATTCTATACTAACCATCAGTTGGGTAAACTATAGGATTCTCATACTCGGCTCTATTATATTGAGGATAATTCATTTGTTGTTCATGGGATCTAACAATCTGTAAATGTCTCAATTTCAAACAATCAGAAATGTCGTGTCCTTCAGAATTGCAGAATTCACATATGCTAATTAAAGGTTTCAGAAATCTTTGAGCATAAGCATATGCCATATTCTCAATTACAGAAGAAAACACACAACTCTGGCTATTAAAACGAAACAGCTCTAACAATTACTTATATCTATTCTATTCAATTCAATTCACTTCGACTCAATTCAGTTCAATTCAATTCCCTGGCAACGACACTATAAAACTTGTTCGTGTTTCCCAGCACTACACTAGAAAAACTTGGATTTGTTACTTCTATTTTTTACTTAGTTAATTTATCTTTATGCCTATTCTTTCTTTTAGAAGTAAACAAACAACCTTTAATACAATTTAGATATTAATTCCAATTTGTACTTTAACTGCAAGTGCACAGTGTCTATTGTATCAGTGTGCAAGTACAGGTCGATCCCACAGGGAATTGCTGACGAATTTAAGAAATGTTTGATTGTGAACAATTCAAATTTATATTCAATAAGCACTCCGTTGAGTTACAGTTAACTCAACGGACTAAGTTCGTTGAGTTATGGCTAACTCAACGGACTATCCTCGTGGACTTAAGTTAACTCTATGAGCCTATCTCTTTATAATACTGCTATTTACAAAGGAATTTGGCCAACCATTGGGCGATTCCACAGATTGTAAATAACATCAATTAAGCTTTTTAATGCTAGTTAACATTGGATTTATCGTTAAGCAATATTAACATTCAGATGATTCAAATAGTAACCATAAAATCTTTAAGTTTTTTGTACGAACCAATTTCAGTAAACTGTAAAATTAAAACTAACATAAAACAATCATAAAACTAATACAGATAACATTAATCACGATACAACACAAACAATACAACACTCAAATACAACATACAAATAAAGATAAATTGTTTTTGGTATTTTTGTTTTTGATGAAATTAGGCGAAAGGTGAAATGTAAAGTAATCTCACTTGATAGTAAATACTTCCGACACTACTTGCAACGCAATTACACCACTGAAAATTAAACCACTTACATTTCTGTTTCCTCTCCCTATAGAATCGCGAGTCCAGAATTGCAAGATGATCTCCTCTTCAGCATACAGGCATCAACTTGAAGCCAAGGCTAAAAGCTTTACGATCTCCTGAAGTATGAGTCGACGCTTGGTGAAAATGTCTTCCCTTCCCGCGACACAATCACTCGTCACAGTGGTTGTCAAGCACTATGTTTGGCTCGGAATCGACCCAACATCAGGCAAGTATCCTCACATACCTCCAATGATTGGTGATTATGGTGGTGATAACAATGGTTGGTGTGATACTTCAGAGAATCGCCGATACTGTCTATAGAAAGCTCGATGCTCCTCCTTTGTATACATTGGCCGTCCATCGATCACACACCCCTCTTCTTTTTTTCTTATTTTCTTTTATATTTCTTCCGTAGTAACTACTTCTGCTTGAATGGTTGGTTGGATTTCCTTCCTTCAGATCAACGGCGATGATTTCTTTCTCCTTGCGCAATTGAATTCCTGCGTGATACGTGCAAATGTGGTTTTTCCTTCCAACTATCTGTTCTTGCAACCGCTATAGTGGCATTTTAGAAAATATATAGTCCGTGGAGTTACAGATAACTCAACGGACTTTCTTCGTTGATTTAACTATAAAACACGTGCAAAAAAATAACTTAAGTTTATAACGCTAACCTAATGCGTTGCCTTAATATTCAATATAGCAACTCAACGCGTACAGTTATGCTAACTTAACAAGTTATAACTTAAGTAAATCTACCAGATCTTGACACGTGTACATCTGGAAATAATAAAATATTCTCTCTAAACATAACTGTTCGGCAATTTAAACATAACTATCCGAAATATTAGAAAATTCGGATACTTAAGAATTTCACAGCCTGCAACTTACCGACAGTTCATAAATGTACTAAAATAACATTAATTCCCCAAAATTAAGCAGATTCTTCAATTAAAGTATATAATAGTGTAATTATAACATAATGGCTTAATTCTCATATGATAAGCTAAATATTATGCAATTAACCATCATTTAACCATTAATAATATGCACTTTTTCATTCTAAACAGGATATGAGGAGGTTCCATTACTTCAGGGATGGGTCTTGTTCTCGAGGAGACTACTGGTAACGAATGGAAGGTGTGGGGATCTATATTGATGTAAAGATTCAACATATTGATATATTCTAATGATTGTGAAGAATAATATTTTGAAATACACCATTTATTTTTTAGAAAATGATAATATTTGTCTAAATCGAAATTCATGTTTCTTCACTTGAACCTAAATGTTCTATACATTAAATGCTAGTAAATGCTCTATCTATTTCAGAAAACCATTTTTCATAAGCTATCAAGCATTGTTTTAGATGTGAACAGGCTTTGGTCATCTTTCAGACATTAAAATAAGATTGAACAAAACCAAACCATGCACATTCATTTGATTTCCAAGTAGAAATAACCTTCATAAAAATGTCTTTTTATAACGATTTCAAAATGTGTTGTTATCATTTCAAGACTACATGTTTCACAGTTGTTGATATGATATTTTTCAAAACAACTAAAAATAACAATAGGTTAGCGCTAAACCAAACATAGGACACTATTCGAGTTGCAATAGGGTGCCATAATATTTTAACAACCCAAACCCGCATGGCAATGTTTCATGTAAACCCACCTTCCATTCGTTGCATGGGTCATGCCTTCCTAGAAACCAAGGCAAGTGAGGAACGATGACATTCTCTTTTCCTCTTCTCCCGCATCACTGTAACAAGTCCAGGCCACTAATCAAGGCAGAAAACAAGAGGAGGAGGAGGAGGAGGAGGAGAGAGAAATGGGGCAGAAGCTCGGTGGATTGTGGAACAAGGTTCAAGGTAGGCCAACTCCATTCCACTCAAACTACCTAAATTTTTTCGGCTTTGTTTGGTTTTCCCTCTACTTTGCTTAGTTGCATGATTTTATATGAACCATGTGAAGGGTTTTCTTTCTTGCACGCTTACACTTCACCAACTCCCTGATCATTATCCCTAATGTGATTTTGCAGATGTTTTTCCGTGATTAGAAATACATAGCAAAGTATCTATAGGACAAAACATAGCTTACTTATCGGTAGTGGGCAATGGTAGGTGACAACAGCTTCGAGCGACAACAGTAGCTTCGGGCGACAGCGGTAGCTTCAAGCGACGACTTTGGGTGAGGGAGGTTTTGGCACGAGGAGGTTCTGATAGTGCTACGCACAAGAGGTTTCCGTAAGGGTGAGCACGAACACGATGGTGAGGGCGAGCGTAAGGGCAAGTGCGAGCAGCGAGTTTGACAGCGAGCGTGAGTGTAATGACGATTGCAAGGGCGAGTGTGAGTGCGAGTGTAAGTGCAAGCGACGAGCACGACAGCGAGCACGAGTGCGAGTGCGGCGGTGAGCACGAGTGTGAGCGCAAGGGAGGGCGAGTGCGAGCGCAAGGGCGAAAATCGCGTGTGCAAGGGTGGGAAAGCTTTCAACGGAAATGGAAAATGAAGCTTTTATATGGACAGAAATATATGGAATTCCTTTTTGTCAATTGGTATGTACACTAACGACTTACAAAAGGAAAGTTCAAACTTTCCTTTCCTTTCCATGAATTCCTGTGTGCATTAACCCCCCCTAATTGGAAAAATCACTCGAACTTATCTTGGAGAAATAATAATTTCCTAGGAGGAGAAAATATAAATGACAAAAATATAAGTTATGAAGCATTAATTGAACAAGGATCTAGAATAGAGAAGTTAGAAAAGATAATTAAATAATTAAACAATCATCTAGATCTTGTATTTGGAAATGCTACCATTCAAAATCAAAATATAAATAGAAATATACCCCCTAGATAGAAGGAATCAATGGAAGTTAGACCAACTGGAGGATTGCCAATTCAAGTAGTACCTAACCCTGTCAATAGAACTGTTAATGAAATTGATACCTTCTATGGGAGGGAAGTTGAATGAAGTAGTACAATTGAAGTAACTATGTATAATATAGTAAGTAGAAAAATATAAAAAGAAAAAAAAAATGTAAGTTTAATTATAGTTAGTAATATCGTAGAGTTATTACTTAACTCAACAAACTTAGTCCGTTGAGTTATGACCTAACTCCACGAGGGTAAGTAAGTAGCTATGTTAATTTTATCTCTGTTAAATTTTTGTTTATGTTATACAGAATCACAACAGATAGAATTGATGAAATTACCACTAGATGCATTGAGGGAAGTACTGAGTAACCTGTCAGCTAAAGATCTATGCAGATTGTGTTGTGTATCAAAAGAAATTAAAGACTATGTTAGAGAAAAATATTTTCATAGACTACAAGCTGCAAAAATGATTAAGATTAGAGATGGATTTTTATGGAAGTCATTTAATGGTAGTTCAATCACCTATGAATATCTGAATATGGAAGAAATTATTGGAATTCCACCCAATACATTAGAAGGAATAGATCATATTGTGGGGATAGATGAAGGATTAATTATTTACAGAACCAAACCAAGGTATGCAATTTTGTTACCCGATATTTTGATTAGAAATCCTATCACTAGAGAAGAATGGAATATAGGAAGATCAAATAGATATTAAGTACCAACTAAAAATTGTTGATCAACTTTAACATCTTCTAATAAAAATTCGACCATTCTTGAAAAATTATATTACTAGAGACCAACTGGAAATTGAGATGAGGATTTATACTTAAGTGTGTATAATTTTCTGAATAGATCTTGGGCTGAAAATACTATGATATATCTAGGACAGAAAGCATTAATTAACAACATGCATGTCATACTTGATGGATATATATATATCTAGTCACAAATATATCAATAGCATTTAGATCTGATTTATATATAGTAAGCAAAGATAGTTATGAGGATGACTTTATAGAAATATTACCTATACCGAGTGATATAGCTAAACCACCATCTACAAAATATGATAAAATTCAATTAGGAATGTCGTATAATGAATATGATGATCCTACTTTATGTTTGATAAGATGGTGGGATGAATTGATGAAATTTCAAATATGGATTATGAAAGATTTAAATGAATGGAAGTGGGAAGAGGAATATATTGAAATACATGTAGAAATAGAAACAGCTACATTATCTTGGAACAAAAGAGGATACCTTTCTACATTTCAATTCATTAATGGAAATACACTCATATTTAGTATTGATAACATACTACAAGTATACAAGTTAAAAAGGAAAATGAACTGTATTAAAATAGAATTAATAGCAAGAAGGATTATGCCTAAAAAGTTTGCTTGGACTGACACATTTATTCCATTTGTTACTACTTTTCAATCATGTTCTTAAATTGTGATTCTGTGCTTTTAATATTGTGTGTATTCTGCATTTATTTTTAGAAAAAAGGAAGAAAAACAAATTTTAATTTTAGTTTTATTTTATAAAAAAAGAAAAACAAAATATCAATCCAATTTGTTGATATCTATTCTGAGAAACCAACTAACTTGCTTGTGAGCCACCAAAGGCATAGGAGCCTGGGTTCCACACAAGACATTGATATAACAAGTTATGTTTTGTTATTTTGTTATATATTCTGCTTTTATTTGTGAATGAAAAGTAATTCAGAATCAAAAGTCGAAAGGTATTGAAGGAGATACCAAAGAACAAGGTATGTAATTGATTACCTATCTTGAATTTAGATTTAAACTCAGTTCGTGGAGTTCTTCATTAATTCAATGAATTAAGTTCGTTGAGTTAGGTGTTAAGTCAATGAAATAATATTCTTGCCTACTAACAATTACTATATTTACTGTAAAATATTTTACATTGAGGACAATGCAAAATGTAGGTATGGGGGGGAGGTAATTAAATTAAAATCCAAGTAATTTTGTTAATTAAAAGAATTAGAATGGTACTACAAAAGTTCTATGGAAATTGAAAATTTTTTATGAATTTGCACAAAATTAATAAACTACAGACTATAGTAATTGTTAGTAGGTAGTATTCAACTATAATACTCCATTGAGTTACAGTTAACTCAATGGCGTAAATTCATTAACTTATCCTAGACTCAACGGAGTAAGTTCGTTGAGTTAAGTGTAACTCAACGGACTTCCCGTAAAGTTATAACTAATAAAAATACTTAAAATAATAATATTTACTTAAGTCAAGACTGAAGAATTTTCAGTCTAACTGACTCTTAATTTTTTAACATTTTAGAATTTTCGGTCAAACCATTTTATTCCTTGATTGAATCTAAATTAATTACCCTTTTTTTTCTTACCGGTTGAATCGATACTATGATTCGGTAAAATTGAAATTTTACTTAATATATTATATAGATTTTTTATGTTTTTATATTTTGGTTAGACTGATGGATCTTTTCAGTTGAACCGCAATGATTTTTTTCTTTTAATATATGTTTTAGTAAAACCGATAATTACTTTCGATTGAACTATGACTATGTTTAAATAAAGTTTTTTTTTTAAATATACTTAGAAAATTTCTTACTAAGTAAAGCTCGAGTAGTCCTCTACTCTTACTTCTTCTACAATTCCAAAAGAACTTTTGGTAATTTCAAAATCGGTCTAAGTCTTCGTTCATTTACTTTAAATATATTCTAATTTTTAGGATTTTCAATTTCAATAGCTCCATAGGAATAAATATTTCGAATTATGTAAGGTCCTGCCCATCTAGATCTTAATTTTCCTAGATGGTTATGGAGTCTAGTCATGTAAAGATATACTTCTTGTCCTATTTCAAAGGTTTTTAGAATAATTTTCTTGGCATACCAGAACTTCATTTTCTCTTTTTCTCTTATAATTTTTGAATAAGCTTCATTCCTAAATTCTTCTAATTCAATCAATTGTATTTTCCTGTTTTCAACAGCTTGATTTAAATTAGTGTTCATAGTTTTTAATCCCCAATAAGCTTTATATTCAATTTCAACTGGTAAATGAAAACTTTTTCCATATACTAGCCTAAAAGGTGACATACCTAAGCTTGTCTTATAAGCAGTTTTGTAAGCCCAAAGTGCATCTGTTAATCTATTAGCCCAATCTTTTCTAGTAGGATTTACTACTTTTTCTAAGATTAACTTAATTTGTTTGTTTGCACTTTCTACTTGTCCACTTATTTGCGAATGATATGATGTTGCAATTTTGTGAGTTACTCCATATTTCTTCATTAAGGCTTCAAAACTTCTATTACAAAAATGAGTTCCTTTATCATTGATAATAATTTTAGGTATTCCAAATCTGACAATTATATTAGTTCTTATGAAATGTATTACCACTTTGTTGTCATTAGTTTTTGTAGTAATAGCTTCTATCCATTTAGATACATAATCTACCCCTAATAATATATAATTAAATTGGTTAGACATAGGAAATGGACCCATAAAATCTATTCCCCACACATCAAAGATTTCAACCTCAACAATAAGATTGAGAGGCATCATATTCCTCTTTGATATTCTTCCTATTTGTTGACATTTTAAACAACTTAAGCAGTATTTATGAGCATCTTTGAATAGTGTTGGCCAATAAAAACCACATTGTAGAATTTTGGTAGTAGTTTTACCTAAACCAAAATGCCCTCCACATGTTTGGTCATGGTAGAATGACAATATACTTTGATATTTAGTTTTTGGAACACACCTCCTTAAAACCAGATCAGGACATTTCTTAAATAAGTATGGGTCTTCCCAATAGTAATATTTTACTCTTGAAAAGAACAATTTCTTATCTTGTCTATTCCAATCCTTTGGTGTTAAACTAGTAACTAAGTAATTAACTATGTCTGCATACCAAGGCATTGTGTTGATGGTCATTAATTGTTCATCAGGAAAATTATCCTTAATTTCAATATTTGATTTGTCTATTTGTAATCTTGATAAATGATTTGCTACTACATTCTCACAACCTTTTTTATCTTTAATTTCTAGATCAAATTCTTGTATTAATAATATCCATCGAATCAATCTAGGCTTAGTCTCTTTCTTTTCTATTAGGTGTTTTAAAGTTGAATGATCTGTGTATACTATCACTTTAGCTCCAATCAGATATGATCTAAACTTTTCTAAGGCAAATACAATAGCTAACAGCTCTTTTTCAGTAGTTGTATAATTAACTTGAGTATCATTTAAAGTTTTGCTTGCATAATGAATCACTCTAGGAGATTTTTCTATCTTCTGTCCCAACACTGCTCCTACAGCAAAATCAGATGCATCGCACATTAATTCAAAAGGATGACTCCAATCAGGTGCTTGTATTATAGGAGTTGAAATTAAGCTAGTTTTAAGCTTAAAAAATGCTTCTTTGCAATTCTTATCAAAGTTGAATGGGACATCTTTTAATAGATTAGTTAAAGGTCTAGCTATTTTGCTAAAATCTTTAATAAATCTTCTATAAAATCTAGCATGTCCTAAAAATGATCTAACATCTTTTACTAATTTAGGTTCTGGTAGATTAGAAATTACTTCTATTTTAGCTTTATCTACTTCCAACCCTTTCTTTGAAACAACATGTCCCAAGATTATTCCTTGTTTAACCATGAAGTGAAATTTTTCCCAATTTAAAACCAGACTTTTTTCCACACAGCATTTTAATACTTGGTCTAAATTGTTTAAACACACTTCATATGAAGTTCCATAAATAGTAAAATCATCCATAAATATTTCTAAGAAATCTTTAATCATTTTAGTGAATATGCCTTGCATACACCTTTGAAAGGTGGCTAGTGCATTGCATAATCCAAATGGCATTCTCTTAAAAGCATAAGTTTCATTAGGACAGGTGAAAGTTGTTTTCTCTTGATCCTCTAATGCTACTGGAACTTGGTTATATCTTGAATACCTATTTGGTTGCTTTAGGCAGCACTAGAGAACTTGTTTAGTTCCCAAGCAACAACGCCAGAAAACTTGTATTTGTTAACTTCTATTTCTAACTTGGTTAATTTGTCTTTATGCTTATATCAATAATTTCTTTTAGAAGTAAACAAACAACCTTTCACACAAATTAGATATTAATTCCAATTTGTATTTTAATTGCAAGTGCATAGTGTATATTGTATTTGTGTGCAAGTACAAGTCAATCCCATAGAGAATTGAGTAAGAATTGTGTATTGTTCCATTTTTTTATATTATACTTAATGTGTTCAGTAATCACTCCATTAAGTTACAGTTAACACAACAGACTAAGTTCGTGGAGTTATGGCTAACTCAACGGACTAATCTCGTGGACTTAAGTTAACTCCACGAGCCTATCTTTCCAGTTTAATACTGCTATTTACAGAGGAATTCGGTAAACCATTGGGCGGTTCCACAGATTGTAAATAACAATAATTAAGCTCTTTAATGCTAGTTAATATTAGATTTATCATTAAGCAATATTAACATTCAAATATTTCAAATAGTAACCATTAAAATCTTGAAGTATCTAGAACAAATCAATTTTCGTAAACTGTAATACTATTTTCTATTTTCTGAATTAAACAAACATAAAACATTTACAATACTGACAATGATAACTTTAATCACGATACAAAACAAACAATACAACACTTAAATACTAAATATAAACATAGATAAGTTGTTGTTTTTGGTATTTTTTTTTGAGATGTTCATGAAAATGGGTGAAAGGTGAAATGTAAAAATCTCTATCGATAGTAAATACTTCCATCACTACATGCTACGCGATTACACCATTGAAAACTTAATCACTTACAATTTTGCCTCCTCTCCCTATAGAATCGCGAGTCCAGAATTGCAAGATGATCTCCTCTTCAACATATTGGTATCAACCCGAAACCAAGGCTAGAAGCTTTACGATCTCCTAAGATATGAGTCAGTGCTTGGTGAAAATGGTTTCCCTTCCCGTGATGTGATCACTCCTCACAATGGTTGTCAAGCACCATGTTTGGCTTAGAATTGACCCGACATCAAGAAAGTATCCTCATAGACCTCCGATGGTTGGTGCTTATGGTAATGTTGGTGATGTTGGTGAATTGTTGGTGATGGTGTGGATACTTCAGTGAACTACCAACGCTGCCTATAGTTAGCACAGTCCTCCACCTTTACACACACTGCCACACACCGCCAACCACACCTTCTTCGTTTTTTCTCCTCTTCTTTTATATTTCTTCAATAGTAACTGCTTCTGCTTTAGATGATCGGTTGGATTTCCTTCATTCAGATCAACGATGGTGATTTCTTCTCCCTTCCACAAGTGAATTCCTGCGTGATATGTGCAATCGTGGTTTTCCTTCGAATATCTTGTTTCTATAACTGCTACAATGGCATATTAGAAAATAAATGGTATGTGGAGTTACAAATAACTCAACAGACTTACTTCGTTGATTTAACTATAAAACACATGCAATAAAGAAATAAGCTGCTAACATAACGCGTTACCTTAGTGTGTATTCATGTAACTCAACACGTACAGTTATACTAACTTAACGAGTTAAACATGTGCATCTCATGTGATATACTAAAGCATTTAAATTCAACACGTGCATAATTCTAACTTAACAAGTTCAAATCTTTTGGACACTTACGAACCTAACTATCCGATGCCCAGATACATTTCAAATAGTTAATAGATAACTTATCAAAAATCTACTTAAGTCATGCATTATGGTTTCGACATGTGTACTTTAGGAAATAATAAAATATTCTTTAAAACATAACTGTCCGGTACATTAAACATAACTCTCCGAAATAATAGAAAATTCAGATACTTAAGAATTTCACAGCCTACAATTTACCGATAGTTCAGAAATGTACTAAATTAACATTAATTCCTTGAAATTATGTAGATTCTTTCATTAAAGCATATAATAGTGCAATTATAACATAATGGCTTAATTCTCATATGATAAGCTAAATATTATGCAATTAACCATCATTTAATCCTTAATATTATGCACCTTTTCATTTTAAACAATACCCATCTAGGAAACTAAAATATTCTTGCCCTACTAATTTCTCTAGCACTTGATCTATGAAAGGTAAGGGAAAATGATATTTCCTAGTCATAGCATTCGACTTTCTACAGTCTATACACACTTGCTAGCTTGATTGAATTCTAGTGGGTATCAAGTCCTGACTTTCATTCCTAATAACTGTTAATCCTGATTTCTTGGGAACTACATGGATTGGACTAACCCATGAGCTATCAGAAATTGGATAAATTATGTCATTATCTAACCATTTCACTATTTCCTTCCTGACTACTTCTTTAAGGTTTGGATTTTATCTCCTCTCAGGAATTTTAACTGGTTTAGCATTCTCTTCTATAAGATCGTATAGCTACACAAGAGGGGGGTGAATTGTGTTTTTCAACATTTTCGATTATAATTGAAACTTTAAAATTCAATAACAAGTCGAGACACTATTTTCATAAAATCATTTTTATTCAAAGTTTCAATTACAATATACAATTCAATTCTCCTCAGAAATTGTAGATGCAATTATATATCGATACCATGTTTCATCTATACAATTTCATAACTACAAATAGAGAAAACTAATTTGTGGAATTTAAAACATTTCTCCTTGTTTGAGATCTTTCTTCTTCTTCTTCTCTTTCTTCTTTAGCAATTCTTCAGTGATGAATATCTATTCTTTCTCTACTTCACCGAATTTGCTTTCTTCTGATACATTAAATCTTTAGTGACATAAATCTAACCTTTTCTGCTTCATTGAATTCTCTTCCATCTAATACTTCAAATCTTCAGTGACATATATCTTACCTTTTTATGCTTCACTGAATTTTCTTTCACTTGAGAGCTTTTCCTTGAAGAGGTGTTTTTGATCTCTAAAAAGATTTTTCTTTTGGTGTGTAAGGATAACTGATCAACGAGAATTCTATGCCTTTTATATTATATCTTCATTTCATGCATATCCTCCACATTTAATCACTACTAGTTTTCTAGTTCTTCACGTATTCTCTTTTTCCTTCATCGAAATACACACATTCTGACCCACGTTTACATTTCGAATTTTCTTTAATCATCAATCTTGGATCTCTGAGAAATTTCCTGCAAAATAAACTTTCTCATCCAAAATTTTTCATCAAGTGTAATAAGAAGTCATTACTTTAATGTTAACTAAACGAGTAAAAAGTAGATATATAACTTAATGTTTCTAACTTAATGAGTTCCGCATGTGCCAATTCACGTGATAAGTACTGTAGCTAACTCAACAAACTAAGTCCGTGGCATTACGCTAACTCAACGAACCATCTCCGTTGTGTTACAGATAACTCAATGAACTAGTAATAAACAAATGTTTTTATAATAAAAATTTTTCCATGTGCAAAAATAACAACTTAAGTTTTATAACACTAACCTAACGCGCTGCCTTAGTGTTCAATATAGCAACTCAACACATTTAGTTTTGTTAACTTAACGAGTTAAACATGTGCACCTTACATGATATAATATAACATTCGTAACTTATTATTTCACCACGTGTACAACACTAACTTAACGAGTTCATCTCTTCTTTTACTCACTAACTTAACGAGTTCTCACGTGACCTATTTTAACCTTTAAGCCTCTAACTTAACGAGTTCTCACGTGACCTATTTTAACCTTTAAGCCTCTAACTTAACGAGTTCTCACGTGACCTCTATATGAACAAAACTCTAACTTAATGAGTTGTCTAAACGTGCACTGTTCATGATATAGAAGATATAACTTTAAAATATATCATGCTTTTTAAGAAAAACACATGTTAACTTAACGTTTAGTTAAATGAGAAATTAATGCAATGAAACGACTAGTTATTAACTTAGTATAATTTCAGATCCAATATAGACACGTATTTATATCAATAAGCTTTTTATGTATTAATTGATGTACTTAATTTCCTTTCACAAGCAATAGTAATTGAGCAAATATGATTATTTTCATTCAACACACATTATCAAAACAAAATACTCAACATCTTCTAAATATATGTGGTGACAGCATAAAGTTGCACTTAACCCTTTTATATTAGTCATAGTCCATCCTATTGCCTCTTTATAAGTTTTTACTACATCTTTTAATTGAGAAATTTGATCCTCTTTTAAATCTGAAGCAATAATGATTGAACATGTTTGTTTTTCTTCCATAAATATATAGATTAATTCAGGAGGTAAAGGTTTTAAATCTAAATGTTGCCGCCCATCAGAAGCTAGAGCTCCTAATTGAACATTTTCATTTTCTATATTAATCTCTTCTTGATCTCCTTCTACATTTATGCTTTCACTTTCTCCTAAATTTTCAGAATTTAGTTGCCTATTTAGTTCTTCTTGAAACACATCATCTAGCATATCTCCTTCATCCTCTAAAAAGTCTATAGTATATAAGGACATTTCTAACTCAAACTTTTCTAGTTTGAAAATGTTTAATTGAGTATCCTCATTACTGTTAGGACCTTAGTATTTTAATAATGCAAAAACCTGTGTGAGGAAACATATTGTATTTCATAGTTAAGACAGTGCAGCAAAAGATCAGAAGGCAAATAAATAGATATAGGTAGTTCAGAAATTACTACTATAAAGCTACAAAAAAATCAAATAGTTACCAAGCCAAGTATCTGGAAGAAAGTTAATTTTTGGTAAGTTACAGGCTTAAGTATCCGAAGAGTAAAGTAGTAGAAATACCGTCAGACAGTTAGAAGAATAACTTTTTGAATTTACAAAGCCTTCGGAGAGTTAAATGATCGGACAGTTAAGAAAGATTGAATGATTGAAGAGTTAAGGAATTAACTATCTGGAAGCTAAAGGAGTTTTCAGTGAGTTAGAAAAGCTAACTATCTAAAACTTAAGTCATTCAATTACCCACGTGCAGAAATCCAAAATAGAAGCTTAAAGGAGTTTTCGGTGAGTTAGAAAGCTAACTATTCGAAAAATAAGAATTTTCGAAAGGTTACAAACTTATTTATCCGAAAAACTTAAGTTATTCTTTTATGCACGTGCTGAAATAAGAAAGCAGTTGGAAACTTAAAGAGAAGGATTTCGAAGGGTTACTATTCGATAGTTAAAGGACAATTCGGTAAGTTACAGTTACAAGTATTCGATTGGGTGACAACTCATTATACGATCTGAAATCCTACATGACAGAAAGACTTAAGTGATTTTTCGGTGAGTTACAAACATCCTTCAGAAAGTTACACAACTAACTATCCAAAAGTTTGAGAAAATTGGAAGGGTATCTTGAAATACCTCCCTGAACAGTAACTTACCATATTAAGGTCTAATTTCTTAGCAAGTACAGCAGAATACATCTGTTGGAAGAAAAATATTATCGTTATACCTTTTGGTATAAATATGAAGAGTGAAGAGAAGATCAGATAGAGATAACAATCATACATTATACTGTGAGCTACACAAAATTCCAGATACACTCTCAAGTTTGCAACATTCGAGAATACTCTTAAAGATTCACTACAGAAAAGCTCCCTGTGCCAAAACTCTGATAGAAAAGTTTAAAGTTGTTGGTTCGTGAGTTTCAACCTAAAAACTCATTGTTGGTTGAGAGCTTCAACCTGAGAGCTCGAAGAAAGGTTGGTTATTGAGCTTATACCTGAAAGCTCTAAGTGTTGGTTCTTGCTTCAACCTAAAAGCAAGTGTTGTAAGTACTTGTCTACTTAGTGAAGCCCAAGTGTATCTTAGGGGTGGACTAGCTGAGTTGGTGAACCACCTAAAATTTGGTGTGTTATTTTCTTCTTACTGTTTTGCATCCATTTAATTTATTTCAACTCACTATTTAATAGAATCAGTCGATTCTTAATTAAAAGAAGTAAAATTTACACACCTTCACCATTCACCCCCCCTCTAGTGAGCCTATCGATCCTAACAATTACCATATGCTAACTTCATTACTCCAATTTTACAATTTATAACAGCCCTTGATGTTGCTAAGAATGGTCTTCCCAAAATTAAAGATGTATCATGATTTTGATGCTTAATTTGTTGGGAATCCAATATCACAATATCAATGGGATATATGAAGTTTTTTATTTTAATTAAGACATCTTCTATTTTTCCTCTATGGTATCTTATACTTCTATCAGCTAATTGAATAACAATCCTAGTAGGGAGTAAGCCTTCTAATCCTAAGGATGCAAATATATCACTCAGCATAACATCTATACCTGCACTTAGGTCTATTAAGGTTCTTTCTAGAATGGTATTTCCTATGGTGCATGATATAATAGGGATTCCAAGATCAGATAACTTTTTAGGAATTTGTGGTAGAAATAGGGAACTACTTTGCTCAGTTAAAAAGACTTTCCTTAAAACTTTTCACTTTCTTTTCTTAGTACACCAATCCTTAAGAAATTTAGCACAATGTGGCATTTTTTGCAATAAATCTAACAAAGGAATGTTAACTTGTATTTTTTCAAAAATTTCTCTAATTTTTTCTTATTTTTCAAGAAATGTTTGTTGTAATCTTTCAGGATAGGGTGCTAATGATTGTGATTTAAGAGATTCTTTTTCTTTTATTTCATTTGTTTGATCATTTTTAGTCTCATTTTCAAATTCAGATTTTTCTTCATTGATTTCTATGTTTTTAGATATTATATTTTCATTATCATTTTGTATTTTATTTTTATCCACCTTCATATTAATTTCTTTTTGAATTCTTAGTGGTAAATCAGTTCCAGATCTTAATGTTATACATACATCTTCTAGATTTTCGTTACTTTCATGATTTTTTCCATATACAATCCTAAAAGGTGACATACCTAAGCTTGTCTTATAAGCAATTTTGTAAGCCCAAAGTGCATCTGTTAATCTATTAGCCCAATCTTTTCTAGTAGGATTTACTACTTTTTCTAAGATTAACTTAATTTGTTTGTTTGCACTTTCTACTTGTCCACTTATTTGCGAATGATATGATGTTGCAATTTTGTGAGTTACTCCATATTTCTTCATTAAGGCTTCAAAACTTCTATTACAAAAATGAGTTCCTCTATCACTGATAATAGCTTTAGGTATCCCAAATCTAGCAATTATATTAGTTCTTATGAAATGTATTACCACTTTGTTGTCATTAGTTTTTATAGTAATAGCTTCTATCCATTTAGATACATAATCTACCCCCAACAATATATAATTAAATTGGTTAGACATAGGAAATGGACCCATAAAATCTATTCCCCACACATCAAAGATTTCAACCTCAACAATAAGATTGAGAGGCATCATATTCCTCTTTGATATTCTTCCTATTTGTTGACATTTTAAACAACTTAAGCAGTATTTATGAGCATCTTTGAATAGTGTTGGCCAATAAAAACCACATTGTAGAATTTTGGTAGTAGTTTTACCTGAACCAAAATGCCCTCCACATGTTTGGTCATGGCAGAATGACAATATGCTTTGATATTTAGTTTCTGGAACACACCTCCTTAAAACCAGATCAAGGCATTTCTTAAATAAGTATGGGTCTTCCCAATAGTAATATTTTACTCTTGAAAAGAATAATTTCTTATCCTGTCTATTCTAATCCTTGGGTGTTAACCCAGTAACTAGGTAATTAACTATGTCTGTATACTAAGGCATTGTGTTTATAGTCATTAATTGTTCATTAGGAAAATTATCCTTAATTTCTGTTGAGTATTTTGTTTTGATGATGTGTGCTAAATGAATGTAATCATATTTACTCAATTACTATTGTTTGTGAAAGTAAATTAAGAACATCAATTAATACAAAAAAAGCTTACTGATATAAATACTTGTTTGTAATGGATCTGAAATTAGTTATGTTAAATAACTAGTCATTAAGTTATACTAACTTTTCATTTAACTAAACGTTAAGCTAACGTGTGTTTTTATTGCTAAGCATGATATGTTTTAAAGTTATATTTTTTGTATCATGTATAGTGCATGTTAAGACAACTTGTTGAGTTAGTGCGTTATTTGAAAAAAGGTCACGTGAGAACTTGTTGAGTTAGTGAGTAAAAGGTTAAAATGAAGAGACAAACTCGTTAAGTTAGTATTATGCATGTGGTGAAATTAAAGTTACGAATGTTATATTGTATCACATGAGTTGCACATGTTTAACTCATTAAGTTAACATAACTAAATGCATTGAGTTGCTATATAGAATACTAAGGTAACACATTAGGTTAGCGTTATAAACTTAAAGTTATTATTATTGCACGTGGTAAATACTTTATTGTTTAAAACATTTGTTTATTACTGGTTCGTTGAGTTATTAGTAACACCACGAAGTTAATTCATTGAGTTAACTATAATACCACGAAGCTGGTTCGTTGAGTTAGCATAACACCACAAACTTAGTTCGTTGAGTTAGCTATAGTACTTGTCACATGATTTACCACATGATGAACTCATTAAGTTAGATATGTTAAGTTATAAATCTACTTGTTTTACTTGTTTAGTTAACATTAACACAATGACTTGGTATTACACTTGATGAAAAATTTTGGACGAGAAAGTTTATTTTGTAGGAAATTTTTCAAAGATCTAGGATTGATGATTAAAGAAAATTCGAAAGGAAAATGTGAGATAGAATGTGTGTATTTCAATGAAGGAAAAAGAGAAGATGTGAAGAGTGGAAAACTGGTTGTAGTTAAATGTGGAGGATATGCATGAAATGAAGATATAGTATAAAAGGCATAGAATTTTCATTGAGCAATCATCCCTGCACATCAAACGAAATATATTTTCAGGGATCAAAACACCTCTTTAGGGAAAGACTCTTAGATAGAAGAAAGCAAATTCAGTGAAGAAGAGAAAGTCAGAAGAAAGTAAATTCGGTGAGGCAAAGAAAATCAAATATTTGTCACTGAAGAATTGTAGAAGAAGAAGAAAAAAAAAAAAATCTCAAATAGGAAGAAATGTTTTAAATTCCGCAAATTAGTTTCTCTATTTGTAGTTATAAAATTGATTAGATGAAATATGGTATCGTTATATAATTGCATCTACAATTTTTGAGGAGAATTGAATTGTATATTGTAATTGAAACCTTGAATAAAATGATTTGATTAAAATAATGTCTCGACTTGTTTTTAATTTTGAAGCTTCAATTATATTTAAATATGTTGAAAAACACAATTCACCCCCCTCTTATGTAGCCATTTGATCCTACAAGTGATATCAGAGCTTGTTAATAATCTTTGATATAAAATTGATACCAAATTAATTAATATCAGAGCTTATTCTACCTTCCTTGTTCTTAAATAGAAATTAATATCTGAGCATTTGTTTAACTTTGTTGATTTTAGTCTCAAGCTATTTTTTAATGTTTTAAACTATTTAAAATCTAATAGGTTGAAAAATCTAAGGTAAGATGGCTACTGGAAATGACAATTTTTCTTTATATGAAGGCTAAAATCTTAATCATCCTCCTTTATTTGATTGAATACATTTTGAATATTGGAAATATAGGATGATAGTCTTTCTTCAAAGTATAGATCACAAGTTGTGGTTCATGATTTCTAAACCATATACTTTGTTAACTACTTATAATACTTGGACAATTACTGAAAAAGAAAATGAAACTCTGAATGTAAAAGGCTTAAATATTTTATTTTGTGCATTGAGTTATGAACAATTCACTAAAGTGTCGACATATAAATCTGCTTATGAGGTGTGGCATGCATTAGAAGTTTCACATGAAGGTACTTCTCAAGTTAAAGAGACTAAGATTAATATGTTAATTCATAAGTATGAACTCTTTAAGATGCATGAAGATGAAAGTATTTCTGAGATGTTTTCCAGATTCCTAGTTATCATAAATTCTTTAAAATGCTTAGGAAAAAATTTTGAACAAAAGGATTTGGTGAGAAAAATTCTCAAATCCCTAAGTTCTAAATGGTCTCAGAAAGTGACATCAATTGAGGAATCATGAAATTTAAATGTTTATATTATAAATAAACTTATAGGAAATTTAACTGCTTATGAAGTTCAATTAAATGATTCACTAAGTCATAATAAATTAAAAATGAAGAAAGAAATAGCCTTCGAAATTAATTTAGATTCTAAATATCTATTAATTCTGACGATTTACATATTTAGATTTTGAAATGATCTAATATCTTTTACTGATTTAGGTTCAGGTAGATTAGAAATTACTTCTATTTTAGCTTTATCTACTTCCAATCCTTTCTTTGAAACAACATGTCCCAAGACTATTCTTTGTTTAACCATGAAGTGACATTTTTCCCAATTTAGAATTAGATTCCTTTCCACACAATGTTTTAATACTTGGTCTAAATTGTTTAAACATACTTCATATGAAGTTCCATATATAGTAAAATCATCCATAAATATTTCTAAAAAATCTTCAGTCATTCCAGTGAATATGCCCTACATACACCTTTGGAAGGTAGCTGGTGCATTGCATAATTCGAATGGCATCCTCTTAAAAGCATAAATTCCATTAGGACATGTGAAAGTTGTTTTCTCTTGATCCTCTAATACTATAAGAACTTGGTTATATCCTGAATACCTGTCTAGGAAACAAAAATATTCTTGCCTTGCTAATTTCTCTAGCATTTAATCTATAAAAGGTAAGGGAAAATGATCTTTCCTTGTCACAACATTTAGCTTTCTATAGTCTATACACACTCTCCAGCCTAATTGAATTCTAGTAGGTATCAAGTCCTGACTTTCATTCCTAATAACTGTTAATCTTGATTTCTTGGGAACTACATAGATTGGACTAACCCATGAGCTATTAGAAATCAGATAAATTATGTCATTATCTAACCATTTCACTATTTCCTTCCTGACTACTTCTTTAAGGTTTGGATTTAATCTCCTCTCAAGAATTTTAATTGGTTTAGCATTCTCTTTTAAATATATGTGGTGACAGCATGTAGTTGCACTTAATCCTTTTATATTAGCCATAGTCCATCCTATTACCTCTTTATAAGTTTTTACTACATCTTTTAATTTAGAAATTTGATCCTCTTTTAAATCTGAAGCAATAATGATTGGACATGTTTTTTTTTCTTCCAGAAATATATAGGTTAATTTAAGAGGTAAATGTTTTAAATCTAAATGTTGACCATCAAAAGCTAGAGCTCCTAATTTAACATTTTCATCTTCAATATTAAACTCTTCTTGATCTCCTTCTACATCTATGCTTTCACTAACTTCTAAATTTTCAGAATCTAATTACCTATTTAATTCTTCTTGAATCACATCATTTAGCATATCTCCTTCATCCTTTAAAAAGTTTATAGTATGTAAGGACATTTCTAACTCCTCAAACTTTTTTAGTTTGAAAATGTTTACTTGAGTATCCTCATTACCATATGCTAACTTTATTACTCTAGTTTTACAATTTATAACAGCCCTTGATGTTGCTAAAAATGGCCTTTCCAAAATTAAAGATGTATCATGATTCTGATGCTTAATTTGTTGGGAATCCAAAATCACAATATCAATAGGGTATATGAAGTTTTTGATTTTAATTAGGACATCCTCTATTTTTCCTCTAGGGTATCTTATACTTCTATCTACTAATTGAATGACAGTCCTAGTAGGGATTAAGCCTTCTAATCCTAAGGATGCAAATATATCACTAGGCATAACATTTATACCTGCACCTAGGTCCATTAAGGTTCTTTCTAGAATGGTATTTCCTATGGTGCATGATATAACAAGGATTCCTGGATTAGATAACTTTTTAGGAATTTGTGGAAAAAATAGAGAACTACTTTGCTCAGCTAAAAAGACTTTCATTAAAACCTTTCGCTATCTTTTCTTAGTACACCAATCCTTAAGAAATTTAGCAAAATGTGACATTTTCTGCAATAAGTCTAATAAAGGAATGTTAACTTGTACTTTTTCAAAAATTTCTCTAATTTTTTCTTGTTTTTCAGGAAATGTTTGTTGTAATCTTTTAGGATAGGGTGCTAATGATTATGATTTACAATATTCTTTTTCTTTCATTTCATTTGTTTGATCATTTTTAATCTCATTTTTAGATCCCGATTTTTCTTCATTAATTTCTAAGTTTTCAGATATTACATTTTCATTGTCATTTTGAGTTTTGTTCTTATCCACCTTCACATAGCTTTCTTTTTGAGTTCTTGGTGGTATATCAATTCTAGATCTTAATATTATACATACATCTTCTAGATTTTCATTACTTTCATGATGTTCTTGTATTTCATTTTCATGATTTTGATCTTCAATTGTTTTTAGTTTTAACTTACATTCATTAAATTCTATTGCATTGGTATTTTCTTTTGCTCTGATACTAGTTGTAGGATCATTGTATCACAAGAGGGGGGGTGAATTGTGTCTTTAGTAATTAAAATTACTAGTGGATAAAACAAGAGCACAAAACACTCATAAATAAAATTCTATTCTTTATAAACTTTAAAGAAAGAATTTACAATATCTTTTTAGCTCAATTCCCTTCTTGATGGTTTTGATATAGTAATGTCTGATATACAATTCAAATAAAAAAATGAAGTCCTTATTCAAAACTAATTCCGAATTATATAAAACCTGATCTTTATGCATGTAGCTCCTTTCCTTCTTTTTGCTCAGCTTCTGTATCTCTTCTTCTCTAGTTGTTGAATTTCCAGACTTCTTGCATTTGTAGCTCCTTTTCTGAAATTGCTTAGAATTTCAAACTTCTTCTGATGTTGGAGAATTTTTCTAGATATGAATATTCAGACTTGATTTTTTAGTTTGGGATCCAAATTGAATATTCAGACTTGGTTTTTGAGATTGAGATCTTGATTGTAATGTAACTCGTACTCTTTATTAGTAGTCAAACTCTATTCAGCATGTTCATCCACTTAATCCATAATCCATGTACTAATTTCATATTCAAATTATCCACAATTTCCACTATCTTTTTGAATTTCCACTTTCTCTACTATCATTTTGAATTTCCACGATTTCCACTCGTAGATTCACTGAAACTTTATCTTCCTAGAGATTTGTAGAATATCTTCTAAGTCTTTGTTTTAGTTGAACACTTATCCTTTACGTCCTGTAAAAACTCAAACGCTTATTTGTAACTCTTCTAGTTTTTGCACCTACAAAACACGTGACTGAACAAAGAAAGCTTATCTATTCGTTAGTCATTTTATAAAACTCTAACAGTTATCTATCCATGCGTATAAAAACTCGAATAGTTATCTAACTCTTCGATTTTCATTACTGAACGCACATGAAAAACATGTGACAACTTAAAACATTAAAAACACACATGCAGATAACTTAACTATATGAGTTTTTAATATAGCTCTTTGACTAAATCAAAACATTAACTATTCGAAAGTTTAACTATCTGAAAATCTAACTATCTAAAAACTTTAACTATTTGAGAGATAACTATCCAAAATTTTAAATGAAACTTTTCGATAACTTGTCAACATTTAATTACATGACTATTATACTAAGAAAATATTATTTAGACTTATTTATAAACTTTAATAAAGTATTTATCATCAAAACAAAATTCCTAACAATCTCCCCCTTTTTGATGATGTCAAAACCTAATAAGTCAAATAATCTATCTTCTCCACCTTTTTGGCATTATAAAAAAGTAAATAAAATGTAAGGAAGAAAAACTTGCTAAGTATATATCATTCAAAAAGAAAATTTCAAATATGCATATCTTTCCTGGATAAAAATAAATTGTTTAAATAAAACTGTTTGAAACAACAATTATCAAAAAACAAGTATATGATCATTAAATGCAGTAAACAGTTTACATAATGCGATTGCTTTACATAAGTAATTTTCGATAACAAATTACAATAAATAAATCATGCATTACATAATTTGCATAATCACAAGCCTCTTTGTCTTCGAAAAATATTTATTAGAGAATCTGAAATTTGCTTTTCAATTTCTGTACTTACTCTATTTATTTGATCAATTATTACTTGATCTAAATCTAATTGTGAAACTTGTGATTGTTGCTGTAAAAATTCTTTATTTATTTCTGTATGTAAATCTATATGTGTATCTGTATGTATACTTGTATTTGTATCTATATGTTGCTGCTGTTTTGAAAATTCTGTCAACTGTTGTTGTTGTTGTTGTGACTGAGTTTACCGATCATGTTGTTGTTGTTGCTGTCGAATTACAAGTCTATCTGCTTCCTAGTATTTTTGTAGTTCTTTTGTAGAGAAAGATCTTGACTTTAATCTTTTCTGTGGCCAAGGTGTAATATGTGTATGACTTGCCACAATTCTCAAAAGTGTATCACCATAAAATAATTTACTCTTGTAGGATCGTATGGCTACACAAGAGGGGGGTGAATTGTGTATTTTTAATATTTTCTGAAATATAATTGAAACTTTAATACTTAAAAACAAGTCGAGACATTGTTTTCATAAAATCATTTTTATTCAAGGTTTCAATTACAATGTACAATTCAATTCTCAGAAATTGTAGTTGCAATTATAACTCGATACCATGTATCATCTAAACAATTTCATAACTACAAATAGAGAAAACTAATTTGCAGAATTTAAAACTTTTCTCCCTATTTGAGATCTTTCTTTTTCTTATTTTTTTCTTCTTCAGCAATTCTTCAGTGACGAATATCTTGTCTTTCTCTGCTTCATCGAATTTGCTTTCACTTGATACTTCAAATCTTCAGCGACATAAATTTAACCTTTTCTGCTTCACTAAATTTTCTTCCACTTGAGAGATTTTGCCCGAAGAGGTTTTTGATCCCTAAAAGAGATTTTTCTTTTGGTGTGCAGGGATGGTTTGATCAACGAGAATTTTATGCCTTTTATACTGTATCTTCATTTCATGCATATCCTTCACGTTTAACCACTACCAGTTTTCCACTTCTCCACGTCTTTTCTTTTTCCTTCATCGAAACACACACGTTCTAACCCACGTTTGTATTTCGAATTTTCTTTAATCATCAGTCCTGGATCTCTGAAAATTTTCTTGCAAAATAAACTTTCTCATCCAAAGAATTTTCCATCAAGTGTAATACGAAGTCGTTACTTAAATGTTAACTAAACGAGTAACACAAGTATATATATATAACTTAACGTTTCTAACTTAACGAGTTCCTCATGTGCCATTTCACGTGACAAGTACTGTAGCTAACTTAATGAACTAAGTCTGTGGTGTTATGCTAACTCAACGAACCAACTTAACCTTTCTTTCGAAAGGTTAAACGATAACTCACCGAAAATAGTTTAAGTTTCGGATAGTTACGGTTGTAAGTTATCGAAAAACTCTTTATATCATAAAACTAGTGAGACACGTGTCAAGACCTGAAAATATGACTTAAGTTACCTTTCAGATAGTTACGACTGTAAGTCTTCGAAAAAGCTTTAACTCACCGATTCAATCATAAACAAATGTTTTTATAGTAAGAATTTTACCACGTACAAAAAATAACAACTTAAGTTTATAACGTTAACCTAACACGTTGCCTTAGTGTTCAATATAGCAATTCAACGTGTTTAGTTATGTTAACTTAACGAGTTAAACATGTGCACCTCACGTGATACAATACAACATTCGTAACTTATAATTTCACCACGTGTATAACACTAACTTAACGAGTTCGTCTCTTCTTTTACTCACTAACTTAACGAGTTATCACGTGACCTATTTTAACCTTTAAGTCTCTAACTTAACGAGTTCTCACATGACCTCTATACAAACAAAACTCTAACTTAATGAGTTGTCTAAACGTGCACTGTTCATGATACAAAAGATATAACTTTAAAACATATCGTGATTTTCAATAAAAACACACGTTAACTTAATGTTTAGTTAAATGAAAAATTAATGCAACGAAATGACTAGTTATTAACTTTAGATCCAATACAGACAAGTATTTATGCTAGTAAACTTTTTCTGTATTAATTGATGATTTTAATTTCTTTTCACAAGCAATAGTAATTGAGCAAATAAAATACTCAACAATCTCCCCCTTTTTGATGATGACAAAACCATATTAAATCAATTATGAAATATGTTTAACTCAACAACGCACCTTTGTTGGGTTAGCTTTTAATTCAACAAACTTGTTTGTTGACTTAAGTTCACTTAAGCTTATTTCTATTGTTTGTGTAAATTTTACCTCTCAAAACTAAAACTCTCAAATGTCAATAATTATATAAGTATCAGTTTTCTAATTATCATCTGTTAGATTACAATAACCATTTAAATAACATCTCCTTTTATAATATATATATGCAATTAAGATCATAATCATCTTTTTATAATATTTCTCCCCTTTTTTGTCATTAATCAAAAAGATAATTACAGAGAATATATATATATATACGAGATATAATTACAACAACTCTTTCTGTAAACAAGAATAATAATTGAACATTTTTACAGAAAAATGTATTGTTCAATGAATTAAACAAGTAATACAAACATTACATTTTGTATTCAGAAACAAACAAAAACAGTTATCGACCTCTACTAAGTATATTACTTATAGCATTACATATTTTATCTCCTAGATGCCTAATATCATTTCTGATGTCGTTAAGCACTGCATCTAAGTCAAGAGGTAGCTGGGTTTACTGTTCTACTTGAACTGAATAACTTTGTTGTTGTTGTTGTATATGGTCTGTATAATCAAGCTGTTGTTGATGTTGTCATTGAGGTTTATGCATAGCCTGGAATTTTTGCAAATCTTTAACACTAAATGCTCTCATGCCTTTAGTTTCAGAGGGTTAGTCGGATAAAGTCAATTGGCTTGCAAGGATTCTACATACAGCATCACCATAAAATAACTTTGAACTCATATGCTGTAGTTGAGACATAAAAACATCAAACCAATTTATTTGAATTCTATTCAGCAAGCCATAAGTTGCATATAAACAGCTTCTGCTGACTTCCAAATTGTGTCCAACTCTCTGAAATAAATTTGCATGCAATATATTTGTAATAAACCTTGCCTCTACATTCAGATTTTCCATTAATCACATTTCAGAATATACATCTGGAATTTTTGATAAAGACTGAATGTTCCATTCCAGTTGTCTTATCATGTCAAATCTGTTTGTAACAACAACACCTTCATTCTTTAATCCTAAAACTTCAAAAATTAACTCAAGAGACAATATAAACTCCTATTCATTTATTTGAGTTTTCAAAAAATTTCCATTCTTGCCTAGATTGCTATAAAAAGCTGCAATAAGCTCTGTGTATTGCTTCCATTTCATTCCTATTGACAAGAATTTAATGAGGCCTTGAAACTCAAACAGATATCTTATTTTCATCAAATTTCTGAATTTTATTGGACGAGCATGCAGAATTTGACATGTAATCAGATTATTGTATTTCTGCAATGCTTCTTCAGATCTAAAATGAATTGTATTACCTTGAATTTCTAATATTGTACATAAAGAAGGTGATACCTGAAGCCGTGGTTCAGAGGTTAATTCATCTTCAGGAACTTCTTCTTCAAAATGAATGTCATGTTGTTCCTCTTCCAAAATATTATTTTGAAGTTGCTTAGGTAAGCTTGATTCTTCAGCTTCAACAGTGTTAGGAACATTGTCAATATGCTCAACATTCATCTGTTCAGTCTCTATAGAATATTCAGAGTTCAATTTTTCCACAAATTCTACAGTCGATGTATCTGTCTGTAATTGTTCATTTTGTTCAACAGATATTTCCATTGATTCATGCTGTGAATTCTCAGACTCTGCTTCTATAGATTTTGAAGAAGGCTGGTTAACTTTTAGCTCTTCTAGAGTCTTAACATTTTCAATATCTGCTACTCCAAACAATTCAGCCTGTGAACTAGTTACTTCCTCAACATTGTCAATTATATTTGCAATAACTTGTTCAATGTTAGGTGCCTGATGCTCTAATTTGTTAATTTCTGCATCATCAGGACTTGTACTAATAGAAAAACTTGAGCTCATATTTGACTTGTATTTCTTCTCAAGCTTTCTAGCAAGGGAAAATAAAGTCTCATTATCTTCATCAGTTTCAGTGTGTTCGGAACTGATGAGTTTATCAGATGCACAATATGGTACAATGTCAAGACATACATTGTCCTTTGGAAATAAATTTTCATCTAATTGTCCTTTTCCAATGGACTTTGTTTCCTTAGACATAATTTTTCTGATTTTTCTTCTTCTATAACATTTCTGTTTCTCCTCTTCAAGTATTGCTGTTTTCTTTTTAGATTGCTCCATAAAAGTTTTTTGCTTTAATTCTTCTAAGGCATTTTCTATTGCAACGGCCTTTCGAAGACTGTCAACTTTTGTTTTGTCTACAATAATATTTGATTCTACTTGTTTTGAATATAAAGGAGTAGAGATAGTTGATTCATGCTCTTCCTCAAATGCATGTAGTCTTATACCGTTTATAGGAGTTTGAGGAGTTCTATTTGATGAACCTACATCTTTTTCCAAATATTTTGCATATTGTTCCAAAAATGCAATCTCAACACATTTTATTCTGTATTCTCTATCAAATTTACTTCGAATCCCCATGTATATAATACTGGCATCAGTATTTTGGAGTTCTTGTCTAAGTTCATTTAGTATACCTTTAGGAAAGAAATATTCACTATAAATTTCTGCTAACCTTTTGTCCACACGAAATATTTTCTTGAACCAAGTACGTGGAACTTCCTCATTCTCTATTTCTTTTCCTTTTGCATCTCCTCTGCTTTTGTCTTTTCCTCTGCCACGACCTTTGTAAAACTTGGAGACCATCATCGCAGGTTGTAATAGCAACAAGCGGGAAAGATTTTCTTGACAAAGTTTACAAATAACCTAAGTGCCCGTGTAATAAGTGTTTAAATAGGGTTTTTAGGCGTATAACTCGACGTGAAGAGAAATTGGATTTAGAAATTAAATAAATATTGAAAAAAATTTATTCAATCGATGTACCCGAAATATTCAAGTATAACTCGTTGAGTTAACTAACCTAACGAGTAAAATGCTATCTAGAGGCAATTTTACACGTTACCTTATTTAACATAACGTCTAATTAGTACACTTAAAACAATTTTCGGATGCTTCCAACTGAAACGTTCCGAAAACAACACACATGCTAAACTTAACATTATCTTGAGAACATTGTAAACTATTTGAACATTTTGTCATTTGAATCTAAAATAGTTTGTATGTCTTTTTAAATTATTTCATCAAGATTTTAAGAGGACATTAATTTAGATTAACTAAGATTTGTATTCTAAATTATATTAATCTGTTTTCGACATTGTTAATCCTCCCCCTACAAATATACTTCAAATATATTCAATCAAAATACAAAATATACTTGTAGTGACAATAGATGTTAAGTATAACTATACGTTTAAATTTTCTTTTTAGAGACTTCCATTATTCTAACATCATCAAAAATGATTTCTGGAATCAATTCCTACTGTATATGAATCAAAACATAACTATGAACTCAATGTGATTAATTCAAGGAGAATAAAAGAATGTATCTCAAATAAACGTTTTCAAAAGTACTAATGTTGATTCAATAAATCAATAGTCATATTGGTAGAAACTATATGTGATTCAAAGAAATCTGTAATTAATGAAACAACTTCTTTTTTTTTTTTTCAAAATAGTGAATATTGATAATTTTCTTTAAAAGTTAGTTTGAAAAGCTTGAATCATACAAGAGATTTCTAATGTACCCACGTAATGAGCTTTCAGTCAACAATCCCAGATCTGATGAGGACCTTAGGTTGCCAAATTTGAAGAATCCTTTTTCAGGACAACAATCCTTACATACCTGTCTGCTCAAGTACAAAAGGCTCGTGATCAAACTGATCAATAAACTCTCAAAGAATTTCACTTTGTAAGCACTTTTCATTTTAAGCACAGTATATATGTATTCCATTAATACAGATGCAATAAAACACAAATCTCATACAATTTTTTTTTTACTTCTATGATTGTACTAAGAATATGAATCAGTTTCAATAAGCTTATACTTTTGGTTAACAGTTTAAGATGAGTTACATATAACTTATTCTACAAGTTTAATCAATTAAGTCAAATTTATGCATGATCATATACATTTTCCTTGATTCAAAGAAAACTTTTAATCAAAATTTCAGAATGTAAGAAGTATTTAATGTTTTTCATTTACACTTCCACTTAAAATCGTAAAAACCATTAAAATTGATAAACTACTTAAAATCAATAAGATACTACTATGATTTTACAATAAATACATAGTATCTTAAGTAGCAGTTTTGATATTACTTTAGATATTTATAATAAGTATATAATATCTACGAGGTGAAAAACATCATCAATAATATTTATCTTTTTATGTGGAGTTTAAGCATTTTACACATCACATAGCCTACAAATACCTAAATTTAATCTAATGTTGCAGAATGTATTTTCATCTAGAGGTTTTGTAAATATATCAGCTAATTGATTTTTACTAGACACAAATTCTAATTTAATTTTTCCTTTAATTACGTTATCTCTTAGAAAATGATGTCTAACATCTATATGCTTTGCTCTTAAATGTAATACAGGATTTTTGGAAAGATTTATTGCAGAACTACTGTCACAATAAATCTAAGTTATATCATAAGATAATCCAAAATCTTCTAAAGTTTGCCTTATCCATAGAATTTGAGTGCAACACAGTGCAACAGCAACATATTCAGCTTCTGTAGTAGAAAGTGCTACACAGTTTTGCTTTTTACTAAACCATGACACCAAATTAGTTCCCAATAATTGACATGTGCCACTAGTACTCTTCCTATCAGATTTGGATCCTACATAATCAGCATCAATATATCCTATAAGATCTATTGAACTATCCTTAGAAGAATACAGTCCGAAATTTTTAGTTCCTTGTATATATCTAAATATTCTTTTAACTACAATTAAGTGTGATTCTTTGGGATTAGATTGAAATCTAGCACAAACACACACAGCAAACATAATATCAGGTCTACTAGCAGTCAAATAAAGTAAAGAACCAATCATACTTCTGTATTTTCTTTGATCTATAGATTTTCCTATGTCATCAATATCTAACTTTAAAGTAGTACTCATAGGAGTTCCTCGAATCCTTGTATCATTAAAATTACATTTCTTAAATTTCATCTACATATTTTTCCTAATTTAAAAATATACCTTTATCCATTTGCTTAATTTGAAGTCCTAGAAAATATGAAAGTTCTCCTATCATACTCATTTCAAACTGATAAGTCATCTCTTCAGAGAATATTTCTATCAACTTATCAGAGGTTGCTCCAAAGATTATATCATCCACGTATATTTGGACAACAATCTGATCTTTACCATCTCTCTTAATAAATAGAGTATGATCCACTTTTCCCATGATATAGCCTTTTTCTATTAAAAAAGTAGACAATCTTTCATACCATGATCTAGGTGCTTGCTTCAAACCATATAAGGCTTTCTTCAATTTATACACAAAGTTAGGATTTTTAATATCTTCAAATACTATATAATATCCATTTTTAGTTAGTTTTATGACACTCAGCAAATTAAATCCTAGGTTTTCTACATATAGTACATTCGAAATAACACAAGTAGGAGTTATTTGAACATTGCCCAAACCTATGATTTTATCTTTGCTTTTGTTTCCAAATATTACACTTCCTTTCATGGTATTTGTAAAATTTTGTAGTAGACTTTTCTATCCGATCATGTGACTTGACGCTCCACTGTCCAAGATCCATTTTGATGTTGTTTCCTCCTACAACACAAATTAAGAAAAACTTTTTCTTGGTACCCAATGTTGTTGAGGACCAAGTTCATTAAACGCATATTTCTTCTTTTTGTTTAAAAATAGTTTAACATTATCATTTATATTCTTATTAATTGTAAGCACTATTGATTTATCATTAGCTTCATACTCACATATAGCATTATTGCTTTTACAATCATTGTTTTTGTTTTTAGATGTAGTATAATCAAGACTAAACAAATTTTTATTAGATTTTAATTTATTTTGGTCATGCTCATACATTTCAGTAAGTTCATACCAAGATTTTGTACTTGTATTAACATTTTCCGTACATACAAAATCTTTTTCTACACAAGAATTTTTAGTTTTATCACATGTAGAATGAGTAATTGGTCTAATACTAGTGTATTGAATTACATGCTCAGGTTTCTGATTTTTTAGTTTACTACAATTGTCTGAAATTTTAGAAACATTAGAAACTGAATTTCCAGAACAAGAAACAAGATTTTTAGAGACATTAATAGTCATGTTAGAAGTACAATTTGACAAATCACATTGATTTATATTATTACTACATGATTCATCCCTTGAAGTACCTACTTCTACATATTTATTACCTTGTTTCATAATAAAAGGAATTTTAGTCTTAGATTTACTTGAACTGCAACTAATAAATCCTTTATTGGCTTGAGATTCAGGATATTCAGGATAATCAAATCCTAAGCCAAATTTATAAGACACCGCAGGGGTACTAGTTAGTTTGTCTAATTTAGTTTGACTTAAATTCCATTTCTCAATGGTACAATTTAAATCTAGCTCTCTCAGTTTTAATTTATCTATCTCTAATTCAAGTTCATTTATATTGTTTCTCAACATTTCATTTTCAAATTCTATCTTTAATTTTTCAGCATTTATATTATGTATTTGTTCATGCAAGATACATTCATTAAATCTAAATTTTTGAAAATCTCTAGCATGATTTTCATTATCACATTTAAACTTTTCTAAAGTAGTAGACATGAAACAATTTTCTTCTTCCATAATGGATGAAGATTTTCTAATATTCTTATTTTCCAATTTACATACATTAAGTTTTTGTAATAATGCATGATAAGCACATAATAATTCATCAAAGTTGAAATCTGAATGACTTTCAGGATCAGATATTACCTCAGACTCATCTGCCATGAAGCACACATGAGCACTATCTTCTAACTCTTGTTCTCCTTCTGAATGTGAAGATTTTGATGCTGATTCTTCAGATTCAGACTCTTCAGATGTGTCATCCAAGTGACCTTCAAAGCCTTTTTCTTGTAAAACTTTTTCTAAGTTTTCTAAGCTGTCTTCTTCTGATTTGTCCTACTTTGCTTTTCATTTTTCCTCATAGGACAGTCTAGAGAAAGATGTCTAGGTTTCTTACAGTTCTAACATACATACTTTCTAGATGAAGAATTCTTGTCATTCAGTGATTTTGACGTTGAGGGTTTATCATTTTTGTTCCTTTGCTGTTTTCTAGCTTTCCGTGCTTTCTTGAATTTCCTAGTCAGTAAAATCAAATCCTCGTCAGAATCAGTAGATATATCAGAATCTGAATTAATTTTGAAGGCTATTTCTTTCTTCACTTCTAGTTTGTTGTGACTCAATGATTCATTTAATTGAACTTCATAAGCTATTAAGTTTCCTATAAGTTCATTCATGGTATAAACATTTAAATCTCGTGATTCCTCAATTGATGTTATTTTCTAAGACCATTTAGAACTTAAGGATTTGAGAATTTTCCTCACTAAATCCTTCCGTTCAAAATTCTTTCCTAAGCATTTTAAAGAGTTTATGATATTAAGAAATCTAAAAAACATCTCAGAAATATTTTCGTCTTCATGCATCTTAAAGAGTTCATACTTATGAATCAACATGTTTATTTTAGTCTCTTTAACTTGAGAAGTACCTTCATGTGAAACTTCTAATGCATGCCACACCTCATAAGCAGATTTATATGCCGACACTTTACTGAACTGTTCATAACTCAATGCACAAAATAAAATATTTAAACCCTTAGCATTCAGAGTTTCATTTTCTTTTTCAGTAATTGTCCAAGTATTATAAGGAGTAGTTAACGGAGTATATGGTTTAGAAATCATGAACCACAACTTATGATCTATACTTTGAAGAAAAATAGTCATCCTATATTTCCAATATTCAAAATGTATTCCATCAAATAAAGGAGGACGATTAAGATTTTGGCTTTCATATAATGAAAAATTACCATTTCTAGTAGCCATCTTACCTTAGATTTTTCAACCTATTTGATTTTAAACAGTCTAAAAACTTTAAAACAACTTGAGCCTTAAATCAAGAAAGTTAAACGTATGCTTAGATATTAATTTCTGTTTAAAAACAAGGAAGGTAGAATAAGCAATGATATTAAATAAGTTGGTATCGATTTTATATCAAAGATTATTAACAAAGCTCTGATACCACTTATAGGATCATATGGCTACACAAGAGGGGAGTGAATTGTGTATTTTTAATATTTTCTGAAATATAATTGAAACTTTAATACTCAAAAATAAGTCGAGACATTGTTTTCATAAAATCATTTTTATTCAAGGTTTCAATTACAATGTACAATTCAATTCTCCTCAGAAATTGTAGATGCAATTATAACTCGATACCATGTATCATCTAAACAATTTCATAACTATAAATAGAGAAAACTAATTTGCAGAATTTAAAACTTTTCTCCCTGTTTGAGATCTTTCTTTTTCTTCTTTTTTTCTTCTTCAGCAATTCTTCAGTGACGAATATCTTGTCTTTCTTTGCTTCACCGAATTTGCTTTCACTTGATACTTCAAATCTTCAGCGACATAAATTTAACCTTTTCTACTTCATTGAATTTTCTTCCACTTGAGAGATTTTGCCCGAAGAGGTGTTTTTGATCCCTGAAAGAGATCATTCTTTTGGTGTGCAGGGATGGTTTGATCAACGAGAATTCTATGCCTTTTATACTGTATCTTCATTTCGTGCATATCCTTCACGTTTAACCACTACCAGTTTTCCACTTCTCCACGTCTTTTCTTTTTCCTTCATCGAAACACAAACGTTCTAACCCACGTTTATATTTCGAATTTTCTTTAATCATCAGTCTTGGATCTCTGAAAAATTTCCTGCAAAATAAACTTTCTCATCCAAAGAATTTTCCATCAAGTGTAATACAAAGTCATTACTTTAATGTTAACTAAACGAGTAACACAGGTATATATATATAACTTAGCGTTTCTAACTTAATGAGTTCCTCATGTGCCATTTCACGTGACAAGTATTGTAGCTAACTCAACGAACTAAGTCTGTGGTGTTATGCTAACTCAACGAACCAGCTTAACCTTTCTTTCGGAAGGTTAAACGATAACTCACCGAAAATAGTTTAAGTTTCGAATAGTTACGGTTGTAAGTCACTAAAAAACTCTTTATATCATAAAACTAGTGAGCCACATGTCAAGACCTGAAAATATGACTTAAGTTACCTTTCGGATAGTTACGACTGTAAGTCTCCGAAAAAGCTTTAACTCACCGATTCAGTCATAAACAAATATTTTTATAATAAGAATTTTACCACATGCAAAAAATAAAAACTTAAGTTTATAACGCTAACCTAACGGGTTGCCTTAGTATTCAATATAGCAACTCAACGTGTTTAGTTATGTTAACTTAACGAGTTAAACATGTGCACTTCACGTGATACAATACAACATTCGTAACTTATAATTTCACCACGTGTATAACACTAACTTAACGAGTTCGTCTCTTCTTTTACTCACTAACTTAACGAGTTATCACGTGACCTATTTTAACCTTTAAACCTCTAACTTAACGAGTTCTCACGTGACCTCTAGACAAACAAAACTCTAACTTAACGAGTTGTCTAAACGTGCACTATTCATGATACAGAAGATATAACTTTAAAACATATCATGCTTTTCAATAAAAACACACGTTAACTTAACGTTTAGTTAAATGAGAAATTAATGCAACGAAATGACTAGTTATTAACTTCAGATTCAATACAGACAAGTATTTATGCCAGTAAGCTTTTTCTATATTAATTGATGATTTTAATTTCTTTTCACAAGCAATGGTAATTGAGCAAATATGATTATATTCATTCAACACACATCATCAAAACAAAATACTCAACAACTCTCTACACCATGACCAAACCTTTGAAAGAGTGAAGCATGTAGTATTTTTGCAATAATATGTGCTTGGCCATTTAAATCATTTAGTAATCTCATTTGATAGTTGGTAGTCGAATCTTTGGCTAAACTTTTAATGTCCCATCCCAATTGATAAACTTGTTTTCTTTCTAATAATTTAACTCCTTCATTTTTCAAACCAAGTACTTGATAAAGTAATTCTATAGTTAAATATATATCATAGTCTTATATATTGGAAACAAGAATACCTTCTTCCACTGTTAAGTTTGAGTAAAAACAACTTACAAGTTCTGGTATAACAAGATGACCTTGCTGTTGTGGAACTAAAGTCAACAAGCTTTGAAATTCAAACATTTCTCGTATATGTGCCATCCCTTCAAACTTAACTGGTCTTGAATATAAAACTGTAAAAGTTTTATATGTCTGAAATTTTTCATAATAGGAGTTATTTCTAAACCATAACAATGTATTGTCGTCTAAATTCTGTTTAGGATTAGGTATTTTCCTATCATGATTTTCTGACCTGGGACTTGTTTCAATATTATCAATAGTATCTATATTTTCAGATTTTTGTCACATCTGCTAGGATTCCTGAAAAAAAATCTAGTCCAACTTATGTAATGGAACATAGTTTTCCATTTTCAACGATTCTTCTCTTTACTGCAATATGCCTTGTACACCTGCAGTCAGTCCAAAATATTCTAATGTCTTCTTCTTTTTCCGACTATATGTCTGTAGTGTTTCTGGTTGTTCAGGGGGTTCGAAAGTTTTCTTAATTTCTCCTGTTAAAGGCACCTATGGTCTTGATGGTCCTTCACCATGATGCTTAGGTTGCAATAATGGAATATAGAGTTGTAAGCTCTCAACCTCTACCATTTTTAGTTGATAAACTTTTTGTCCTTCACTTCGAAGGCCCATTTTCCAAATGGTAGTTTTCTGTTCATCAATAAACTATTGAATGTCGTCTAAAACAGTCGAGGGAAAATAATGTTGAGAATACAAAGATTCTAATTCCTTGTTGGCATTTTCTATCATTGGTTCCCATTTCTTTCCATAATAAGTAATAGACTGTATCGATTTTTCAAGTACTTGCCCAAAATGTGTAACAACCTCAGGGTTAGGTTGTAATGTTCTTTTCCACATTTGTAACATGGAAAGTTCGATCTATTTTAGTCTAAACTGTGTTTCAACATAATTTCGAATAAATTTCCAATAGAAATTTTTCTCGTCTTGAATAGCTTTTCTAATTTCAAGCAGTACTTCATTAGAAAAAGTATACCTTGAGTAAATGTCTATTGAGTATTTTGTTTTGATGATGTGTGCTAAATGAAAAATAATCATATTTGCTCAATTACTATTGCTTGTGAAAGGAAATTAAAGTACATCAATTAATACAGAAAAAGCTTACTGATATAAATACTTGTCTGTATTGGATATGAAAATATACTAAGTTAATAACTAGTCGTTTCATTGCATTAATTTCTCATTTAACTAAACGTTAAGTTAACGTGTGTTTCTATTGAAAAGCATGATATGTTTTAAAGTTATATATTCTGTATCATGAACAGTGCACATTTAGACAACTCGTTAAGTTAGAGTTTTATTTGTATAGAGATCACGTGAGAACTCATTAAATTAGAGGCTTAAAGGTTAAAATAGGTCACATGAGAACTCGTTGAGTTAGTGAGTAAAAGAAGAGACAAACTCATTAAGTTAGTGTTGTACACGTGGTAAAATTATAAATTACGAATGTTATATTGTATCACGTGAGGTGCACATGTTTAACTTGTTAAGTTAACATAACTAAACACGTTGAGTTGCTATGTTGAACACTAAGGCAACGCGTTAGGTTAGCATTATAAACTTAAGTTGTTATTTTTGCACGTGGTAAAATTCTTATTATAAAAATATTTGTTTATTACTAGTTCGTTGAGTTATCGTAACACAACAGAGATAGTTCGTTGAGTTATCCATAACACCATGGAGTTAGTTCATTGAGTTAGCTATAGTACTTGTCACGTGAGTTGGCACATGAGGAACTCATTAAGTTAGAAACGTTAAGTTATATATATAATTGTGTTACTCGTTTAGTTAACATTAAAGTAACGACTTCTTATTATACTTGATGAAAAAATTTGGATGAGAAAGTTTATTTTGTAGGAAATTTTTTAGAGATCCAAGATTGATGATTAAAGAAAATTCAAAATGTAAACGTGGGTCCGAACGTGTGTATTTTGATGAAGGAAAAAGAAAAGACGTGAAGAAGTGGAAAACTGGTAGTAATTAAACATGGAGGATATGCATGAAATGAAGATACACTATAAAAGGCATAGAATTCTCGTTGATCAGTTATCCCTATACATCAAACGAAAAATCTTTTTAGGAATCAAACTATCCCTGCACACCAAAAGATAAATCTTTTCAAGGATCAAAAACACCTCTTCGGGGAAAAGCTCTTAGGTGGAAGAAAATTCAGTGAAGCAGAAAAAGGAAAGATATGTCACTGAAGATTTGAAGTATCAAGTGGAAGAAAATTCAGTGAAGCAAAAAAAGGGAAGATATATGTCTCTGAAGAATTGCTGAAGAAGAAAGAGAAGAAGAAGAAGAAGAAAGATCTCAAGCAGGGAGAAATGTTTTAAATTCCGTAAATTAGTTTTTTCTGTTTGTAGTTATGAAATTGTATAGATGATACATGGTATCGAGATATAATTGCATATACAATTTCTGAGGAGAATTGAATTGTATATTGTAATTGAAACCTTGAATAAAAATGATTTTATGAAAATAGTGTCTCGACTTGTTTTTGAGTTTTAAAGTTTCAATTATATTTCAAAATATTGAAAAACACAATTCACCCCCCTCTTGTGTAGCCATATGATCCTACAAGTGGTATCAAAGATTTGTTAATAATTTTTGATATAAAATCGATACCAACTTATTTAATATCATTGCTTATTCTACATTCCTTGTTTTTAAATAGAAATTAATATCTAAGCATATGCTTAACTTTCTTGATTTAAGGTTCAAGTTGTTTTAAAGTTTTTTAGACTGTTTAAAATCAAATAGGTTGAAAAATCTAAGGTAAGATGGCTATTGGAAATGGTAATTTTTCTTCATATGAAGGCTAAAATCTTAATCATCCTCCTTTATTTGATGGAATACATTTTGAATATTGGAAATATAGGATGACTATTTTTCTTCAAAGTATAGATCATAAGTTGTGGTTCATGATTTCTAAACCATATACTCCATTAACTACTCCTTATAATACTTGGACAATTACTGAAAAAGAAAATGAAACTCTGAATGCTAAGGGCTTAAATATTTTATTTTGTGCATTAAGTTATGAACAGTTCAGTAAAGTGTCGGCATATAAATCTGCTTATGAGGTGTGGCATGCATTAGAAGTTTCACATGAAGGTACTTCTCAAGTTAAAGAGACTAAAATAAACATGTTGATTCATAAGTATGAACTCTTTAAGATGCATGAAGACGAAAATATTTCTGAGATGTTTTTCAGATTTCTTAATATCATAAACTCTTTAAAATGCTTAGGAAAGAATTTTGAACGGAAGGATTTAGTGAGGAAAATTCTCAGATCCTTAAGTTCTAAATGGTCTCAAAAAATAACATCAATTGAGGAATCACGAGATTTAAATGTTTATACCATGAATGAACTTATAGGAAACTTAACAACTTATGAAGTTCAATTAAATGAATCATTGAGTCACAACAAACTAATAGTGAAGAAAGAAATAGCCTTCGAAATTAATTCATATTCTAATATATCTACTGATTCTGACGAGGATTTGATCTTGCTGACTAAGAAATTCAAGAAAACATGGAAAGATAGGAAATAGCAAAGGAATAAAGATGACAAACCCTCAACATCAAAATCACTAAATGACAAGAATTCTTCATCTAGAAAGTATGTATGTTACAACTATAAGAAACCTGGAGATCTTTCTCTAGATTGTCCTATAAGAAAAAATGAAAAGCATAGTAGGACAAATCAGAAGAAGACGGTTCAGAAAACTCAGAAAAAGTTTTACAAGAAAAAGACTTTGAAGGTCACTTGGGATGACACGTCTGAAAAGTTTGAATCTTAGGAATCTTCATCAAAATCTTCACATTCAGAAGGAGAACCAGAGTTAGAAGATGTTGCTCATGTGTGCTTCATGGTAGATGAGTCTGAGGTAATCTCTGATCTTGAAAGTTATTCAGATTTTAACTTTGATGAATTATTATGTACTTATCATGCATTATTACAAAAACTTAAAGTTTGTAAATTGGAAAATAAGAATATTAGAAACTCTTTATCCATTGTGGAAGAAGAAAATTATTTCTTGTCTACTACTTTAGAAAAGTTTAAATGTGATAATGAAAATCATGCTAGAGATTTGCATAAATTTAGATTTAATGAATGTGTCTTGCATGAACAAATACAGAATACAAATGCTGAAAAATTAAAAATAGAATCTGAAAATGAAATATTGAGAACAAATATTAATGATCTCGAATTAGAGATTGATAAATTAAAACTGAGAGAGCCAGATTTAAATTGTACCATTGAGAAATGGAATTTAAGTCAAATTAAGTTAGACAAACTAACTAGTACCCCTGCGGTGTCATATAAATTTGGCTTAGGATTTGATTATCCTGAATATCCTGAATCTCAAGCCAATAAAGGATTTATTAGTTGCAGTTCAAGTAAATCTAAGACTAAAATTCCTTTTATCAGGAAACAAGGTAATAAATATGTAGAAGTAGGTACTTCAAGGGATAAATCATGTAGTAATAATATAAATCAATGTGATTTGTCTAAATGTACTTCCAACATGACTATTAATGTTTCTAAAAATCCTATTTCTTGTTCTAGAAATTCAATTTCTAATGTTTCTAAAATTTCAAACAATTGTAGTAAACTGAAAATTCAGAAAACCAAGCATGTAATTCAAAACACTAGTGTTAGACCAATTACTCATTCTGCATGTTGTAAATCTGAAAATTCTTGTGCAGAAAAAGATTTTGTATGTACTGAAAATTCAAATAGATGTACAAAATCTTGGTATGAACTTACTGAAATGTATGAGCATGACCAAAATAAATTAACATCTGATAAAAATCTGTTTGATCTTGGTTATACTACATCTGAAAACAAAAAGAATGATTATAAGAGCAATAATGCTATAAGTATGATACTAATGATAAGTCAATAGTACTTACAACTAATAAGAATGTAAACGAAAATGTTAAACTATTTTTAAACAAAAAGAAGAAATATGCGTTTAATGAACTTGGTCCTTAATAACATTGAGTACCAAGAAAAAGTTTTCTTAATTTGTTTTGCAGGAGAAAACAACATCAAAATGGATCTTGGATAGTGGAGCGTCAAGTCACATGACTGGACAGAAAAGTCTACTACAAAATTTTACAAATACCATGAAAAGAAGTGTAACATTTGGAAACAAAAGCAAAGATAAAATCATAGGTATGGGTAATGTTCAAATAACTCCAACTTGTGTTATTTTGAATGTACTATATTTAGAAAACCTAGGATTTAATTTGCTAAGTGTTATAAAACTAATTGAGAATGGATATTATGTAGTATTTAAGAATAATGTATGCAAAATTATTGATAAAAATACAGATGAAATTAAGTTTATTGCAAATAGAAAAGGTTCTATATGTATTTTATCTTTACCTTCTAGTGTAGTTGATTTAAATTCATGTTTGCTAGTTGAAACTAGTGATACATATCTATGGCATAGAAGGATTGGGCATATAAATATGAAACTGTTACATAAACTATCTAGAAAACATTTAGTGAGAGGTTTACCAAAGATTAAATACTCAACGAACTTTATGTGTGATGCATGCGAGTTAGGTAAACTTCACAAAAACTCTTTTAAATCCAAAATTGATATTTCAAGTAAGAGAGTCTTAGAACTTATACATATGGATTTATTTGGACCAACAAGAATCATGAGTCTTGGTGCTAAATGGTATGTATTTGTTTTAATAGATGATTTCTCTAGATACACTTGGGTATATTTTCTAGCATCTAAGACAGGAGTTTCTGAAAAGTTTAAAATGTTTTGCAATTTTGTTCAAAATGAATAAAATGTCTCTATTCAAAAACTTAGGAGTGATCATGGTAAAGAATTTGATAATGATCAAATGGATAATTATTGTAATGAGCATGGCATTGATCACAGGTTTTCGTTTCCAAGAGCACCATGTCAAAATGGTGTTGTTGAGAGAAAGAATAGATCATTTCAAGAAATAGCCAGAACTATGTTGAATGAACATAAGTTACCTCAAAATCTTTGGGCTGAAGCAATGAATATAGCTTATTATGTTATTAACAGAAGTCACTCAAGACCTCATGTTAATAAAACTCCTTTTGAAATTATGTTTAATAGGGTTCCAAAAATTTCCTATATGAAATCATTTGGCTACAAGTGTTTTATTCTTAATAGTAAGGATAAAAAGGATAAATTTCAAGCCAAAGCAGATGAAGGAATTTTTGTAGGTTACTCTACTAGAAGTAAAGCCTATAGAGTATATAACAAGACTTCTAGAACTATTGAAGAAACCCTCCATGTAAGCTTCGATGAAAATTCTTTTAGAGAATCTCAATCTTAAGCTGATAATGATGATATGATCAATTTCCCAAAATAGTTAGAGATCAATAGAGAGATTGAAGATTTATTTGAGAAAATCAAAAATATGAACTTAAATGATCAAACTAATGATGAAAGTGATGTACCTTTAGATGTTGATGAGAATATTGAGGAAAATCAGAGAAATTGGCGTTATTCTTCATCACATCCCATTACTCAAGTCATTGTAATATTAATGAGGGAGTTAAAACTAGAGCTTCAGTAAATTTAAATAGTATGTGTATGTTTGTTTCTATGGTGGAACCAAGGAATATAGAAGAAGCATTATCTGATGAAAATTAGATAGTGGCAATGCAAGAAGAACTAAATCAATTCACTAGAAATGATGTTTGAGAATTAGTCTCTCCACCAAAAAATCAATCCATAATAGGTACAAAGTGGATCTTTAGAAACAAAACTAATGAAATTAGTCAAATTATAAGGAACGAAGCTAGATTAGTTGCACAAGGGTATACACAGGAAGAAGGACTAGATTATGATGAAACATTTGCTCATGTGGCTAGGTTAGAAAGTATTAGAATATTATTGGCCTATGCTTGTAATATGGATTTTAAATTATATCAAATGGATGTAAAGAGTGCATTTCTAAATGGTTTAATTAATGAAGAAGTCTATGTAAAACAATCACCTGTATTTGAAGATATTAAAAATCTTGACTTTGTGTATAAATTGAAGAAAGCCTTATATGGGTTGAAGCAAGCACCTAGATCATGGTATGAAGGATTATCTACTTTTTTAATAGAAAAGAGCTATATCATGGGAAAAGTGGATCATACTCTATTTATCAAGAGAGATGGTAAAGATTAAATTGTTGTTCAAATATATGTGGATGATATAATCTTTGGAGCAACTGCTGATAAACTAATAAAAATATTTTCTAAAGAGATGATTAGTTAGTTTGAAATGAGTATGATAGGAGAACTTTCATATTTCTAGGACTTCAAATTAAGCAAATGGATAAAGGTATATTTTTAAATTAGGAAAAATATGTAGAAGAAATGCTTAAGAAATTTAATTTTAATGATACAAGGATTCGAGGAACTCCTATGAGTACTTCTTTAAAGTTAGATATTGATGACATAGGAAAATCAATAGATCAAAGAAAATACAGAAGTATGGTTGGTTCTTTACTTTATTTGATAGCTAGTAGACCTGATATTATGTTTGTTGTGTGTGTTTGTGCTAGATTTCAATCTAATCTTAAAGAATCACACACAATTGCAGTTAAAAGAATATTTAGATATATACAAGGAACTAAAAATTTCAGACTGTATTATTCTAAGGATAGTTCAATAGATCTTATAGGATATATTGATGCTGATTATGCAGAATCTAAATCTGATAGAAAGATTACCAGTGGCACATGTCAATTATTGGGAAATAATTTGGTGCCTTGGTTTAGTAAAAAGCAAAATTGTGTAGCACTTTCTACTACAGAAGCTGAATATGTTGCTGCTGCACTGTGTTGCACTCAGATTCTGTGGATAAGGCAAACTTTAGAAAATTTTGGATTATCTTATGATACAACTGAGATTTATTGTGAAATTAATTCTACAATAAATCTTTCCAAAAATCCTGTATTACATTCTAGAGTAAAGCATATAGAGGTTAGACATCATTTTCTAAGAGATAACGTAATTAAAGGAAAAATTAAATTAGAATTTGTGTCTAGTAAAAATCAATTAGCTGATATATTTACAAAACCTCTAGATGAAAATACATTCTGCAACATAAGATTAAATTTGGGTATTTGTAGGCTATGTGATGTGTAAAATGCTTAAACTCCACAAAAAGATAAATATTATTGATGATGTTATTCACCTCATAGATATTATATACTTATCATAAATATCTAAGTAATATCTAAACTGCAGCTTAAGATACTATGTATTTATTGTAAAATCATAGTAGTATCTTATTGATTTTAAGTAGTTTATCAATTTTAATGGTTTTTACGATTTTAAATGAAATTGTAAATGAAAAACATTAAATACTTCTGAAATTTTGATTAAGTGTTTTCTTTGAATCGAGGAAAGTGCATATAATCATGCATAAATTTGACTTAATTGATTAAACTTGTAGAATAATTTATATGTAACTCATCGTAAACTGTTAATCAAAAGTATAAGCTTATTGAAACTAATTCATATTTTCAGTAAAATCATAAAAGTAAAAATTGTATGAGATTTGTGTTTTACTGCATCTGTATTAATGGAATACATATATATTGTACTTAAAATGAAAAATGCTTACAAAGTGAAAATCTTTGAGAGTTTATTGATCTGTTTGATCACGAGCCTTTTGTACTTGAGTAGATAGGTATGTAAGGATTATTGTCTTGAAAAAGGATTCTTTAAATTTGGCAACCTAAGGTCCTGATCAGATCTGGGATTGTTGATTGAAAGCTCATTACACAGGTACATTAGAAAGCTCTTGTATGATTCAAGCTTTTCAAACTAACTTTTAAAGAAAATTATCAATAGTTACTATTTTGAAAAGAAAAGTTGTTTCATTAATTACAGATATCTTTGAATCGAATATAGTTTCTACCAATATGACTACTGATTTATTGAATCAACATTAGTACTTTTGAAAATGTTTTTCTGAGATACATTCTTTTATTCTCCTTGAATTAATCATATTGAGTTCAAAGTTGTGTTTTGATTCATATGTAGTAGGAATTGATTCTAGAAATCATTTTTAATGAATTCAAAATAACGGAAGTTTCTAAAAAGAAAATTTAAAAGTCTAGTTATACTTAACATCTATTGTTATACAAGTATATTTTGTATGTTATTGAATATATAAGAAGTATATTTGTAGGGGGAGGATTAACAATGTCCAAAATAGATTAATATAATTCAGAATACAAATCTTGGTTAATTTGAATTAAAGTTTTCTTAAGATCTTGATGAAACAATTTAAAAGACAAACAAACTATTTTAGATTCATGAGACGAGAATGTTAGAATAGTTTACAATGTTCTCAAGATAATGTTAAGTATAACATGTGTGTTATCTTTAGAAGATTTTAGTTGAAAGCATCCGAATTTTTGTTAAGTGTACTAACTGAATGTTATGTTATATAAGGTAACGTGTAAAACTGCCTCTAGACAGCGTTTTACTCATTAGGTTAGTTAACTCAATGAGTTATACTTGAATATTTTGAGTACCTTGATTGAATAAACTTTATTCAATATTCATTTAATATCTAAACCCGACTTCTATACATGTTGAGTTATTCGCCAAAAACCCTATTTAAACACTTATTACACGGGCACTTAGGTTATTTGTAAACTTTGTCAAGAAAATCTTTTCCACTTGTTGCTGTTACAACTTGCGACGATGGTCTCCAAGTTCTACAAAGGTCATGGCAAAGAAAAAGGCAAAAGTAGAGGAGATGCAAAAGGAAAAGAAATAGATACTGATGAAGTTCCACACACTTGGTTCAAGAAAATACTTCAAGTGGACAAAAGGTTAGTAGAAATTTATAGAGATTACTTCTTTCCTCAAGGCATACTAGATGAAGTTAGACAAGAGCTTCAAAATACTGATGAAAATATTACATATATGGGTATTCGAAGTAAATATGATAGAGAATACAGAATGAAATGTGCTGAGATTGCATTTCTTGAGCAGTATGCAAAATATTTGGAAAAATGTGTAGGTACATCAACTAGAATTCCTCAAATACCAATAAACGGTACAAGACTACATGCATTTGAGGAAGAGCATGAATCAACTATCCCTACCCCTTTATATTCAAAACAAGTAGAATCACATATTGTTGTAGATAAAAGAAAAGTTGACAGTCTTCGAAAGGCTATAGTAATAGAAAGTGCTTTTGAAGAATTAAAGTAGAAAACTTTTATGGAGCAATTTGAAAAGAAAACTGCAATACTTAAAGAGGAGAAATAGAAATGTTATAGAAGAAGAAAAGTTAGAAAAATTATGTCTACAGAAACAATGTCTATTGGGAAAGGACAATCGGATGAACATTTATTTCCAAAGGACAATGTATATCTAGACATTGTACCTTACAGTGCATCTGATAAACTCATCAGTTTCGAGCATACTGAAACTGATGATGATGAGACTTTATTTTCTCTTACTAGAAAACTTGAGAAGAAATACAAGTCAAATATGAGCTCAAGTTTTTCTATAACTACAAGTATTGATGATGCAAAAATTGAAAAATCAAAGCATCATGCACCTGACATTGAACAAGTTATTGCAGATATAATTGACAATGTTGAGGCAGTAATTAGTTCACATGCTAAATTGTCTAGAGTAGCAGATATTAAAAACGTTAAGACTCCAAAAGAGTTAAACGCCAACCAGCCTTCTTCAGAATCTATAGAAGTAGAGTATGAGAATTCACAGCATGTACAAATGGAACTATTTGTTGCAGAAATTGAAAAATTACAAATAGATACACAGGCTGATGAATTTGTGCAAAATTTGAACTCTGTATTTTCTATAGAAACTAAACAAATGAATGTGGTAGATATTGAAAATGTTCCTTATACTGTTGAAGCTGAAGAATCAAGTATACATACGCAGCTTCAAGAAAATATTTTGATAGAGGAACAACATGACATTCATTTTGAAGAAAAAGTTCCTAAAGATGAATTAAACTCTGAATCACGGCTTCAGGTATCACCTTCTTTATGTACAGTATTAAAAATTCAAGGAAATTCAATTTATTTTAGGTCTGAAGAAGCATTGCAGAAATACAATAATTTGATTACATATTAGATTCTACATGTTAGACCAATAAAATTCAAAAATTTGATTGATATGAGAGATTTATTTGAGTATCAAGGCCTCATTCAATTCTTACCAGTTGGAACGAAATGGAAGCAGTATAAAGAGCTTATTGTAGCTTTTTACAGCAATCTGGTCAAGAATGAAAATATATTGAAAACTCAAATAAATAAACAGGAGTTCATATTGTCTCCTAAGTTAATTTTTGAAATTTTGGGATTAAAGAATGAAGGTGTTGTTGTTACAAACAAATTTGACATGATTAGACAACTAGAATGGGACATTCAGTCTTTATCAAATATTCTAGATGTATGTTCTGAAATGAGATTAATGGAAAATCTGAATGCAGAGGCAAGGTTTATTGCAAATATATTGCATGCCAATTTATTTCAGAGAGTTGGACACAATATGGAAGTCAACAAAAGCTGTTTATATGCAACTTATGGTCTGCTGAATAAAATTCAAATCATTTGGTTTGATGTTTTTACTTCTCAACTACAGCATATGAGTTCAAAGTTATTTTATGGTGATGTTGTATGTAGAATCCTTGCAAGCCAATTGAATTTATCCGACTGGCCCTCTAAAACTAAAGGTATGAAAGCTTTTAGTATAAAAGATTTGCAAAAATTCTAAGCCTTACATCAACCTCATCAACAACAACCAACAAATTGTACAGAACAGATTCGACCACAACAACCAAGTTATTCAGTTCAAGTAGAACATCAAACCTAGATACCTCCTGTTAGGAATTTTGTTTTGATGATATATGCTTTATTAAAGTTTTTAAATAAGTCTAAATAATATTCTCTAAGTATAATAGTTAATAGATTATCGGAAAGTTTCATTTTTATGTTAGATAAGTTAAAGTTTTTCGAAGAGTTAGATTTTCGATAGTTAAACTTTCGGATAGTTAACGTTTTGTTTTCGTTGAATAGTTTATGTTAAAAACTCGTATAGTTAAGTTATCTGCACGTGTGTTTTTAATGTTTTAAGTTGTCACGTGTTTTTCCATGTGCATTTGGTAATGAAAATCGAATAGTTAGATAATTGTTTGAGTTTTTATACACATGGATAGATAAGTCTTCGAGTTTTATAAAATGACTAACGAACAGATAAGTTTGCTATGTTTAGTCACGTGTTTTGCAAGTGCAAATACTTGAAGAGTTATAGATAAGTATTCGAGTTTTTACAAGACTTAAAGGATAAGTGTTCGACTAAATCAAAGACTTAGAAGATATTCTACAAGACTCGAGGAAGATAAAGTTTCGATGAATCTACGAGTGGAGATCGTGGAAATTCAAAATGATAGTGGAGAAAGTGGAAACTCAAAAAGATAGTAATTTGGATTAAAGAAAAAATTAGTACATGGATTATGGATTATGGATTAAGTGGATGAACATGAAGACATAGTTCGACTACTAATAGAGAGTATGAGCTACATTACAACAGAGGATCCCAATCTCAAAAACCAAGTCTGAATATTCAATCTGGATCCTTAACTGAAAAGTTAAGTTTGAATATTCACATTCTAGAAAAATTCTCCAACATCAGAAGAAGTTTGAAATTTCAAGCAATTTTAGAAAAGGAGCAACAAACGTAAGAAGTCTGGAAATTCGACAACTAGAGAAGAAGAGATACTGAAGCTGAGCAAAGAGAAGGAAAGAAGTTGTGTGCATAAAGATTAGGTTTTATACAATTCGAAATTAGTTTTGAATAAGAACTTTATTTTTCTATTTGAATAGTATATCGAACATTACTATATCAAAACCTTCAAGAAGGGAATTGAGCTAAAAAGATATTGTAAATTCTGTCTTTAAAGATTATAAAGAATAGAATTTGATTTACGAGTGTTTTGTGCTCTTATTTTATTTGCTGGTATTTTAATTACTAAAGACACAATTCACCCCCCTCTTGTGATACAGACGATCCTACAACTGGTATCAGAGCACTTTATTTTAATTAAGAGCTTTCATTTCTCTATTTAGGAATTGCTTTTTTTTTCCTATCATTTACTCAGGATCATCTACTTAAAATGGATAATACTGAAATCTTAGTTATGACTGAGGGACAGACCACTAATCCTCCTCCTATGTTCGAAGGTAGCAATTATGGCTATTGGAAATATAGGATGAAAGTATTCTTTCAGTCAATCGATTTCAAACTATGGCATATAATTAGCAATCCTATAGTGTTAGTTACAACTCCAAATGATACTTGGACTTTTGATGAAAAGGAGCGAATGACACTGAATGCTAAAGGTTTAAACATCTTGTTTTGTGCTTTATCTCATGATCAATTTAATAAAGTTTCTGCATATCAAACTACAAATGAGATATGACATGCATTAGAAATTGCCAATGAAGGTACTAACCAAGTCAAGGAATCTAAGATTAATATGTTAGTACATAAATATGAGCTTTTTAAAATGCACGAAAATGAATGTATCTCTGACATGTTTTCCCGTTTTCTTGAGATTGTAAATTCATTAAAATCTTTAGGCAAGAAATTCGAGGAAAATGACTTGGTAAGAAAGATCCTTAGATCTTTAACTAAAATTTGGGCTCAAAATACAACATCTATTGAAGAGTCTAAAAATTTAAATACATATACTCTCGATGATCTCATAGGAAATTTGACAACCTATGAAGTACAATGTTTAGAATGAAAAAGTGCATAATATTAATGATTAAATGATGGTTAATTACATAATTTTTAGCTTATTATATGAAAATTAAGTCATTATGTTATAATTGCACTGTTATATGCTTTAATGAAAGAATCTACATAATTCTAGGAAATTAGCCTTAATTTAGTGCATTTATGAACTGTTAGTAAATTGCAGGCTGTGAAACTCTTTAGTATCAGAATTTTCTGTTATTTCGGAGAGTTATGTTTAATGTACCGGATAGTTATGTTTTAAATACTTAAAGAATATTTTATTATTTCTTAGATTACACGTGTTGAAACTACAATGCATGACTTAAGTGGATTTTCAGTAAGTTATCTATTAACTATCCGAAATGCATCTAAGCATCAGATAGTTAGGTTCGTAAGTGTCCGAAATATTTGAACTTGTTAAGTTAGAATTATGCACGTGTTGAATTTAAATGCTTTAGTATATCACGTGAGATGCACATGTATAACTCGTTAAGTTAGCATAACTGTACGCATTGAGTTACATGAATACACACTAAGGTAACGTGTTAGGTTAGTAGCTTATTTCTTTAGTGCCCATGTTTTATAGTTAAATCAACGAAGTAAGTCCATTGAGTTATCTGTAACTCTACGGACCATTTATTTTCTAATATGCCACTGTAGCGGTTACAAAAACAGAACATTCGAAGGAAAACCACAATTGCACGTATCACATAGGAAATTGCTCGTGGAAGGAAGAAGAAATCACCATCGTTGATATGAACGAAGGAAATCCAACTGATCATTGAAGCAGAAGCAATTACTACTAAAAAATATAAAAGAAAAGGAGAAAAAATGAAGAAGAGTGTGGCTAGTGTGTGTGTAGAGGAGGAGGACTGTGCTAACTGCAGGTAGCGACGAAAGTTTCCTGAAGTTCCACACTACCATCACCACCATGACCATAATCACCAACTATCGGAGGTCTATGAGGATACTTTTCTGATGTCGGGTCGATTCCGAGCCAAACACAGTGCTTAACAATCACTGTGAGGAGTGATCGCATCGCGGGAAGGGAAGCCATTTTCACCAAGCACCGACTCATATCTCAAGAGATTGTAAAGCTTCTAGCCTAGGTTTCAGGTTGATGCCAGTATGCTAAAGAGAAGATCAACTTGCAATTCTGGACTCCTGATTCTATAAGGAGAGGAGACAGAATTGTAAGTGGTTAAATTTTCAATGGTGTATTCGCGTCGCATGTAGCGACAGAAGTTTTTACTATCGATAGAGATTACTTTTATATTTCACCTTTTGCCCATTTTCATGATCATATCAAAACAAAAATACCAAAAACAACTTATCTGTGTTTATAGTTAGTATTTGAGTGTTGTATTGTTTGTTTTGTATCGTGATTAATGTTATCATTATCAGTGTTGTGAATGTTTCATGTTTGTTTAATTTAGAAAATAGAAAATAGTTTTACAGTTTACTGAAATTAAATCGCTCCTGATACTTAAAGATTTTAATGGTTACAATTTGAAATATCTGAATGTTTGTGTTGCTGAATGATAAATCTAATATTAACTAGCATTAAAGAGCTTAATTGATGTTATTTGCAATCTGTGGAACCGCCCAATGGTTGGCCGAATTCCTTTGTAAATAACAGTATGAAACTGGATAGATAGCTTCGTTGAGTTAATTCAATTCCACGAGGTTAGTTCGTTGAGTTAGCTATAACTCAACAGAGTTCTTACTGAATATATAAATTCCATTATTAAAAACGGAACAGTACACAATTCTTACTCAATTCTCTATAGGATCAACCTATACTTGCACACAAATACAATATACATTGTGCACTTGCAGTTAAAATACAAATTGGAATTAATATCTAATTTGTGTGAAAGATTGTTTGTTGACTTCTAAAAAGGAATTACTGGTAAGCATAAAGACAAATTAACTAAGTTACAAACAAAAATTAACAAGACAGACAAGTTTTCTGGCGCCATTGCCGGGGAACTAAACAAGTTCTCTGGTGTCGCATAAAAACCCAACCAAGTTTTCTAGCGCCATTGCCAAGGAATTGAGTAGCTAAGCAATTGTAAGTGCTATTTTGTTTTAATAGCAAGAGGAGTATTGTGTGTTTTCTTCTATAATCGAGAATATGGCATATGCTTATGCTCAAAGATTTTTGAAACCTATAGTTAGCATATGTGAATTCTACAGATTGGAAGGTCACGACATCTCTAATTGTTTGAAACTGAGACGGTTGCAGATGGTTAGAGCACATGAACAACAGATGAATTGTATTCAATATAATAGAGCTGAGTATGAGAATCCTATAGTTTACCCAACTGATGATTAGCTTAGAATGTGTAATATGTTGAGAGATAATGAAGTTTGGGATAGGTATAACAGACTAGAGTGTAGTTTAGAACAAAACATGGATAAACTAGAACAATATATGTGTTAGCAACAAGAAGTCAACCAATTAAATAATAAGGAAGCATATTCAGAACCTAAAATTGATATTATATACGAAACTGAAAAGACTATAATGAAAATCAATCAAAAATTGAATGTAATGAGATTAAATGATTTGGAAAGAAAACTAAAAGCATTAGACGAGTTTACAATGAAATTACAAGTTATGCAACAAGACAATACAAATGAAAACTTTAATGTTATAGATTTGCATAATTTGCAAGACATACAAACAATAGAGAATACCAATGCAATAGAATTTAAAGAATGCAATTTAAAACTAAAAACAATTGAAGATCATAATCACGAAAATGAAATACAGGAACATTAAGAAAGTAACGAAAATTTGAAAGATGTATGTATAACACTAAGATTTGGAACTGATATACCATCAAGAATTCAAAAAGAAAGTAATATAAAGATGGGTAAGAACACAAATCAAAATGATAATGAAAATATAATATCTGAAAATATAGAAATCAATGAAGAAAAGTCTGAATCAAAAAATAAGACTAAAAATGATCAAACAAATCAAATGAAAGAAAAAGAATCTTTTAAATCACAATCATTAGCACCCTATCCTGAAAGATTACAACAAACATTTCCTGAAAAATAAGAAAAAATTAGAGAAATTTTTGAAAAAGTACAAGTTAACATTCCTTCGTTAGATTATTATAGATAATGCCACCTTATGCTAAATTTATTAAGGATTGGTGTACTAAGAAAAGAGAGTGAAAAGTTTTAAGGAAAGTCTTTTTAGCTGAGCAAAGTAGTTCCCTATTTCTACCACAAATTCCTAAAAAGTTATCTGATCTTAGAATCCCTGTTATATCATGCACCATAGGAAATATCATTCTAGAAAGAACCTTAATAAACCTAGGTGTAGGTATAAATGTTATGCCAAGTGATATATTTGCATTCTTAGGATTAGAAGGCTTAATCCTTACTAGGACTGTTATTCAATTAGCTGATAGAAGTATAAGATACTCTAGAGGAAAAATAGAGGATGTCTTAATTAAAATTAAAAACTTCATATATCCTATTGATATTGTAATTTTGGATTCCCAACAAATTAAGCATAAAAATAGTGATACATCTTTAATTTTGGGAAGACCATTTTTAGCAACATCAGGGACTATTATAAATTGTAAAACTGGAATTATGAAGTTAGCATATGGTAATGATGATACTCAATTAAACCTTTTCAAACTAGAAAAGTTTAAAGAGTTAGAAATGTCTTTACATACTATAGACTTTTTAGAGGATGAAGGAGATATGCTAGATGATGTGATTCAAGAAGAATTAAATAGGCAACTAAATTCTGAGATTTTAGAAGAAAGTGAAAGCATAAATGTGGAAGAAGATCAGGAAGAAATTAATTTAGAAAATGATGATGTTCAATTAGGAGCTCTAGCTTCTGATGGGCAACAATTAGAATTAAAACCTTTACCTCCTGAATTAACCTATATATTTTTCGAAGAAAAATGAACATGTCCAATCATTATTGCTTCAGATTTAAAAGAGGATCAAATTGCTAAATTAAAAGATGTAGTAAAAACTTATAAAGAAGCTATAGGATGGACTATGATTGATATAAAAGGGTTAAGTGCAACTTTATACTATCACCACATATATTTAGAAGAGAATCCTAAACCAGTTAGAATTCTTGAGAGGAGATTAAATCCAAACCTTAAAGAAGTAGTCAGGAAGGAAATAGTGAAATGGTTAGATAATGACATAATTTATTCGATTTCTGATAGCTCATGGGTTAGTCCAATCCATGTAGTTCCCAAGAAATCAGTATTAATAGTTATTAGGAATGAAAGTCAGGACTTGATACCTACTAGAATTCAATCAGGTTGGAGAGTGTGTATAGACTATAGAAAGTTGAATGCTGTAACTAGGAAAGATCATTTTCCCTTAACTGTTATAAATCAAATGCTAAAGAAATTAGCAAGGCAAGAATATTTTTGTTTCCTAGACGGGTATTCAAGATATAACCAAGTTCTAGTAGCATTAGAGGATCAAGAGAAAATGACTTTCACCTGTCCTAATGGAACTTATGCTTTTAAGAGAATGTCATTCAGATTATGCAATGCACTAGCCACCTTTCAAAGGTGTATGTAGATATTCACTAGAATGACTAAAGATTTTTTAGAAATATTTATAGATGATTTTATTGTTTATGAAACTTCATATGAAGTGTGTTTAAACAATTTAGACCAAGTATTAAAATGCTGTGTGGAAAAAAATCTGGTTCTAAATTAGGAAAAATGTCACTTCATGGTTAATCAAGGAATTGTCTTGGGTCATGTTGTTTCAAAGAAGGAGTTGGAAGTAGATAAAGCTAAAATAGAAGTAATTTCTAATCTACTAGAACCTAAATTAGTAAAAGATATTAGATCATTTCTAGGACATGCTGGATTTTATAGAAGATTTATTAAAGATTTTAGCAAAATAGCTAGACCTTTAACTAATCTATTAAAAGATGTCTCATTCAACTTTGATAACAATTGCAAAGAAGCATTTTTCAAGCTTAAAAATAGCTTAATTTCAACTCCTATAATTCAAGCACCTAATTGGAGCCATCCATTTGAATTAATGTGTGATGCATCTAATTTTGCTGTAGGAGCAGTGTTGGGACAAAAGATAGAAAAATCTTCTAGAGTGATTCATTATGCAAGCAAAACCTTAAATGATGCTCAAGTTAATTACACAACTACTGAAAAAGAGCTGTTAGCTATTGTGTTTGCCTTAGAAAAGTTTAGATCATATCTGATTAGAGCTAAAGTGATAGTATACACGGATCATTCAGCTTTAAAACACCTAATAGTGAAGAAAGAGACTAAACCTAGATTGATCCGATAGATATTATTATTACAAGAATTTGATCTAGAAATTAAAGATAAAAAAGGTTGTGAGAATGTAGTAGCAGATCATTTATCAAGATTACAAATAGAAAAATCAAATATTGAAATTAAGGATAATTTTCCTGATGAATAGTTAATGACCATCAACACAATGCCTTGGTATGCAGACATAGTTAATTACTTAGTTACTGGTTTAATACCTAAGGATTGGAATAGACAGGATAAGAAATTGTTTTTCTCAAGAGTAATATATTACTATTGGGAAGACCCATACTTATTTAAGAAATGTCTTGATCTGGTTTTAAGGAGGTGTGTTCCAGAAACTAAATATCAGAGCATATTGTCTTTCTATCATGACCAAGCATGTGGAGGGCATTTTGGTTCGGGGAAAACTATTGCAAAAATTATGCAATGTGGATTTTATTGGCCAACACTATTCAAAGATGCTCATAAATATTGCTTAAGTTGTTTAAGATGTCAACAAATAGGAAGAATATCAAAGAGGAATATGATGCCTCTTAATCCTATTGTTGAGGTTGAAATATGAATCTTTGATGTGTGGGGAATAGATTTTATGGGTCCATTTCCTATGTCTAATCAATTTAATTATATATTGTTAGGGGTGGATTATGTATTTAAATGGATAGAAGCTATTCCTACAAAAACTAATGACAACAAAGTGGTAATACATTTTATAAGAACCAATATAATTACCAGATTTGGAATACCTAAAGCTATTATCAGTGATAGAGGAACTCATTTCTGTAATAGAAGTTTTGAAGCCTTAATGAAGAAATATGGAGTGAACCACAAAATTGCAACATCATATCATTCGTAAACAAGTGGACAAGTAGAAAGTGCCAACAAACAAATTAAGTTAATCTTAGAAAAAGTAGTAAATCCTACTAGAATAAATTGGGCTAATAGATTGATAGATGCACTTTGGGCTTATAGAACTGCTTATAATACAAGCTTAGGTATGTCACCTTTTAGGCTAGTATATGGAAAAAGTTGTCATTTACCAGCTAAAATTGAACATAAAGCTTATTGGGCATTAAAAACTCTGAACACTAATTTAAATCAAGCTGCTGAAAATAGAAAATTACAATTGATTGAATTAGAAGAATTTAGGAATGAAGCTTATTCGAAAACTGTAAGAGAAAATGAAGTTCTAGCATGATAAGAAAATTATTCCAAAAACCTTTGAAGTAGGATAAGAATTATATCTTTATATCACTAGACTCCATAACCATCTAGGAAAATTAAGATCTAGATGGGTAGGACCTTACATAGTTCAAAATATTTATCCCTATAGAGCTATTGAAATTGAAAATCCTAAAAATCATAATATATTTAAAGTAAATGGACAAAGACTTAGACCTATTTTAAAGATACCAAAAAGTTCTTTTAGAATTGTAGAAGAAGTAAGAGTAGAGGACTACTCGAGCTTTACTTACTAAGAAAGTTTCTAAGTATATATAGTTAAAAATAAATAAAAACTTATTTAAAACATAGTCACGGTTCAATTGGAAGAAATTATCGATTTTACTGAAACATGTTTTAAAAAGAAAAAAAATTGTTGCGGTTCAACCGATAGGATCCATCGATCTGACTGAAATGCAAAAACATAAAATATATATTATATTTAGTTAAGTGTCGGTGTTACCTAAGTATAGTATCAGTTCAACCGATAAAAAAGAAAAAATATTATTATATGTATTCTTATTAGATATAATTTTATAGGAAGTCCATTGAGTTACACTTAACTCAACGAACTTACTCCGTTGAGTCTAGGAGAAGTCAATGAACTTACCTTGTTGAGTAAACTATAACTCAACGGAGTACTGTAGTTAAGTCCATGGACTTAGTCCGTGGAGTTAACCGTAATTCAACGGATGAGAGAGCTAGAGTTGGTGTGGGAAATGATCCAATTATCTGCCTAAACTTAAGGCTTATTTATATTAAAACTTAGGGTTTGGGGGCATTATCCAAAGAATCACTTAGAATAGTAAAGATCAGAGCGACTCCGTTCCGTTGCATAACTCCACAATGAGGAAGATGACACCTGAGTTCTAGGAAAAGGCAATAGACACGTCAGAATTTCTTAAAGACTTAGAGGAATGGCACATGAGGTAGAAAATCAGAAATACGACGAGGGAAAAAGAGCTACAAAAGGTAGAATCTAACCTTTTTTATTGAAGGAAAGAGTTAGTAGATATGGGTATACAAATTCCTCAGATAATGGAAACTAGAATCAAAGTTGCTACGGAAATTGCTATAAGTAAAGAAAGAAAAATCAGGCCAAATAATGTTGCCCTAGAACTAATCCAACGTAAGTCCTGGCTCTAGTTCAAAAGACGCATAGGTAGACGAGCTCAATGGGCAATCTGGGAGCAACAAAGGAAGGCAATTGAAGAACAAGAGGAACCGACTACTGAAAGACCTGTTCCTAAGGAATAGCAGCTAGGACCTTCAGTTCCACCACCAAGGCCATTGGAACGAGCAGCAATTTTGGGGCCTTCTATTGAAGAAGAAAGAAGAGAATTTCAAGAACTAGTTCAAATAGGAAAAGACCAAGGAGAACTAGAAGAATTGGTAGTAGCTATAGCACATCTGGTGTTTGATGCACGGTGCAAAAAGAGGGTTGCAGAAAAGATGAAAGCCCAATATAAAATCAAAGTGGAATAGCATCGTGAAGCTACTGCCAGACCTGCTGCAAAAGGAGATGAAGTTGGTCCTTCAAGACCAATAATTATGGAAAGAGTTAAACAGGAAGAGCTAATACCTATGGCTCAAAGGCTTGTAGAGCCTATTTTTGTGGATTTAATCTCAAATGAGGAAGAGGAAGACCAGACACAATTAATTAGAAAATGGAAAGGAAAAGAGATAGTGTCTAAATATCAAGAGGAGATTAAATTTGAAAGACAAATGTCAGTAGAGCCTGTAGAGCCAAATTTTGTAAACCTGCTATCCAATTCTGAAGAGGAGCAGCAGCAGCAGTAGCAAGAGCAAAGAGAAGAAGAAAAACAGGCTGAAACTAGTCTACAGCCTGTACAAATAGAAGAAACAGAAATTAGGGCAGAAGCTGATTTGCCTAGAACTCCATCCCAATCTGCCATAGAATCAGAAAGAATAGTGACAATGCAGATTGGTAGTCAAGAGGAAGAAGAAGAAAAAAAAAATGAACAAGAAGCTGAACAAGTATATATGGAAAGAGATGACTCAACAGATTCCATTGAAGAGTAAAGAACTCTTCAGCATATTTTGGACAATATTCAAGACAAAGTGGAGAGTTCTGCTGGCTCACCACCACAAACAAAAGCAGAAGCAAAAATGCCAGAATCTGTGGAGTATTTTCAGCAAGTATAAGTTCAGCATTTGGAAGAGGAAGTTCAAGAACAAACCCCTCAAGAGCAACAAATGAATATTCCTGATCCTTCTGAAGCAACAGTTTTAAATGAAGTACACTTTTGGAGTCAGGAAGCTTATGACAAATACCAAGAGATTACGGGTTATAATATCATTTACAGTAGACTAGTAAATTGGTACGGAATGCAAGAAATCAAAGAATTATTTGAATTCCAAGGTCTACTAAAGTTTATTTATCAAGAAAGAGGGCATGTAGTATATGAGAATCTAATGCTCTGCTTTTATGCAAACTTAAGAGAAGGAGAAGGAGGATTAATTTCCAACGTGGAGGAAGCTGATGTACAAATAACACCAGAGCTTCTCCACAACATTCTTAGATTAAAGAACGATGGACTAGAAATTCTAGAAAGCACAACTGCAGTTGAGTGGACAGAGCAAGCAATAAAGGATTATTTAGCTATCAATCCTGGTGTGCCGTTATTAAATAGACTAAAGTAGCTAAATGGTACAGCACACATGATAGCAAACATTCTAATTAAGAATGTCTACCAACGACAAGGCCATGATATAGAACTGAGTCAATTTGTCAAGTGGGCCACATATGCAATTGTGAATAGAATTCAGATAAATTGGTCTATAGTTTTCATCTCCAAGCTGAAAACAATAAAGAAGAAATTATTTTATGGAGATCTAATTCCATTACTGATGGTGGACTATATTGATTTCACAAAATGGGCATCTAAAAAGATCAGATCAAGAACTATTTCAGTGAAAAAATACATAAATTATGTAGCTACAGAGATTGTTGAATCTTCTGGAGGAATTACATGAGCTATAGAAAGGATTAACCAATTAGAGCAACAAATAGAAAAGCTCCAAAAGGAAGTAGATGAACTTAGGAGAAAAGATTAAAATTGTATTGTTCGTCTACTTGTAATTGTATATATTTGTATGAAAAATATCTAACTGTTTGTAATATACACTATTCATATAAATGAATGTATGTTTATCAGATGTTTTTGCATTTGTGTTTGAGAATGATGTACTGGAAGAACTATCTTGAATATTAAACAACTGTTTGAACATTATGAAATCTACTGAATGACAAGATTAAAGGCACGATAACTAATTAATGCCTGAAAATATCTACATGCTGCCAAGTAAAATATAAAATTCTGCACAACATGAAATGAACTACAAGTTAAATATTTATATAATGTTCAAGTGTAAATGATTTTTAATTAGAATGCTGCATTAATGACAAGTATTTAATTTTATTTAAGTTGGAAAAATGTAGGAGAGAAGAAAAGTATAGAAGTTAATACGAGGAGTAAACTTAGAGGTTGCTAAGTGTTAACTCAACGAAGTAAGTCCATTGAGTTAACCTTAACTCCACGAGGTCAATAATATAATATAAGGTCACTCCGTTGAGTTATCTGTAACTCAACGAAGTTAGTCCGTGGAGTTAGCAGTAGTAATCAAAGTTATTCCATTGAGTTATCTGTAACTCAACGAGGTTAGTTCGTGGATTAAGCTAAACGGATATTCTTTAAGCCACGAACGAAACTTCGAGGGTTTAGCAGTTATTGAAATTTGAAATTAGAAGTGGCACATGTTTGGATTTTCCCAGTACGACACCAGAATATCTGATTAGATCTCCAATAACGTACAAGAAAAACTTGGATTTGTTACTTCTGTTTTTACTTAGTTAATTTATCTTTATGCCTATTCTTCTCTTTAAGAAGTAAACAAACAACCTTTAATACAATTTAGATATTAATTCCAATTTGTACTTTAACTGCAAGTGCATAGTGTCTATTGTATCAGTGTGCAAGTACAGGTTGATCCCATAGGGAATTGCTTAAGAACTTAGAACTGTTCATTTGTTAACAATCAAATTTATATATTCAATAAGCCCTCCGTTGAATTACAGTTAACTCAATGGACAAAGTTCATTGAATTATGACTAACTCAACGGACTAACTTCATGGACTTAAGTTAACTCCATGAGCCTACCTTTCTTTTTAAATACTACTATTTACAAAGGAACTCAGCCAACCATTGGGCGATTCCACAGATTGTAAATAACATCAATTAAGCTCTTTAATGTTAGTAAACACTGGATTTATCATTAAGCATACTAACATTTAGATAATTCAGCCAGTAACCATTAAAATCTTTCAATCTTTTGAACGAACCAATTTCAGTAAACTGTAAAACTAAAACAAACACAACACTAACAAAGATAACATTAATCACGATACAACACAAACAATACAATACTCAAATACAACATACAAACACAGATAAATTGTTTTTAGTATTTTTGTTTTAATATGAGCATGAAATGGGCGAAAGGTGAAATGTAAAGTAATATCAGTTGACAGTAAATACTTCTGTCACTATTTGCAATGCGATTACACCACTGAAAATTAAACTACTTACAATTCTGTCTCCTCTCCCTATAGAATCGTGAGTCCAGAATTGCAAGATGATCTCCTCTTTAGCGTACAGGCATCAACTCGAAGCCAAGGCTAGAAGCTTTATGATCTCCTGAAATATGAGTCGGCACTTGGTGAAAATGGCTTCCCTTCCAGCGACGCGATCACTCCTCACAGTGGTTGTCAGGCACTATGTTTAGCTCGGAATCAACCCAACATCAAGAAAGTATTCTCACAGACCTCCGATGGTTGGTGATTGTGGTGGTGGTAACGATGGTTGGTGTGGTACTTTGGAGAATTGCCGATACTGCCTACAGAAAGCTCGGTGTTCCTTCTCTGTACACACTAGGCATCCATCGATCACACACTTTTCTTCTTTTTCTTCTTTTCTTTTATATTTCTTCAGTAGTAACTGCTTCTGCTCGAATGGTTGGTTGGATTTCCTTCATTCATATCAACGATGATGCTTTCTTCTCCCTACGCGATACGTGCAATCGTGGTTTTTTTTCTTCCAACTGTCTGTTCTTGCAACTGCTACAACAACATATTAGAAAATAAATAGTCCGTGGAGTTACAAATAACTCAACGGACTTTCTTCGTTGATTTAACTATAAAACACATGCATAAATTTAACTATCCGATGCTTAGGTGCATTTTCGGATGCTTATAAACTTAACTATCCGATGCTTAGATGCATTTCAGATAGTTACAGATAACTCACCGATATATAACTTAAGTAAATCTACCAGATCTTGACACGTGTCAACAGTAGTTTAATAATAAAATAAACATTTTTGAGAGTTACAGGGCTAACTATCCAATGCTCAAATGCATTTCGGATAGTTAGAGATAACTCACTGAAAATCCACTTAAGTCACTTTCCCATAACATGACACATGTCCTCAGCTATTTTATAAATAAAAGAGATTTCGGAGAGTTACACATATAACTGTCCAATGCCCAACTGCAATTTCAGATAGTTATAGATAACTCACCGAAAGTTCACTTAAGTCATGCATTATAGTTTTGACACGTGTACTTCAAGAAATAATAAAATATTCTTTCAAAACATAACTGTTCGGAAATTTAAACATAACTATACGACATGTTCGATCTGTTAAACATAACTGTTCGAAATATCAGAAAATTCGGATACTTAAGAATTTCACAGCCTTCAACTTACCAACAGTTCAGAAATGTACTAAATTAACATTAATTCTCCAAAATTAAGCAGTAATTCTAATTAAAGCATATAATAGTGCAATTATAACATAATGGCTTAATTCTCATATGATAAGCTAAATATTATGCAATTAACCATCATTTAATCATTAATAATATGCACTTTTTCATTCTAAACACTTCCCCCATACCTAAATTTTGCTAGTCCCTTAGCAAACTAAGATCTAATTAATTGGTTTTTCAAAAGGTGCTAGAATTAATTCTTCCCCTTTCCTTTTTCTTCTGTTCAACATAAAAATATATATTCTATATGTTTCAGTAATCAACCTACAAATATACTTAGAATATATGTAAATTACATACAAAGTATATCATCATCACATAGGTGTTAATTATATTATCGTTTGTTCTTCTTTTCATCATCTATCATCCTAAATTTTCAAATAAGATTTCTAGAAGAAATTTCAACAACATACGAATAAAAGTACAATCCAATTCAATATGATTAAGACAAGTAAAATAAAGAATTGTATCTCCATTAAACAACTTCAAAAGTCAATTCCAAATTCATATTACAGCAATTCTAGATAACAGAAAATATACTTGATTCATAAGATATCTGTATTTCACAAAACACTTGTATCTTTTCAAAATAGTATATGTATATATATATATATATATATATATATATATATTTGTACTTTAAAAGTTAATTTGACAAGCTTGAATCATACAAGAGCTTTCTAATGTACCCATGTAACGAGCTTTTAATCAACAATCCCAGATCTGATCAGGATCTTATGTTGCCAGATTTCAAGAGTCCTTTTTCAGGTCAACAATCCTTACATACTTATCTGCTCAAGTACAAAAGGCTCGTGATCAAACAAGTCAATAAACTCACAAAATAATATATATATATATATATTTTTTCAATCAAAATACAAACACAAAACAAAACATTAATCACATACTATATATGTATGTATTTCATTAATACAGATGCAGTAAAACACCAATCTCATATAGTCCTGCTTCTATCATTTACTAAAAATATGAATCCATAATAATAAGCTCATACTTTTTTTGTAGTTTAATAAGATCTACACATAAATTATTCTACAAGTTCAATCAGTCAAATTAAATGTATCTTTAATCATATGTGTTTCATTTAATCTAGAATTCACATCTCAGCTCCTTCAGGACTTCAGATAATTTATTGATTTTTCATTAAGAATTCTGATTTAATTTTAAAATCGTGAAACTGTTAAACTCATGAAATTTAGAAAAAACATAAGATACTATATCTAGATTTGCATAAATAGTAAATTCTATAGCATCTTATATAGCCTTCTAAATATAACATTCAAGTAGTTACAGTTTATAAAAATTTTATAGTCTCAATTATCGGATAGTTACAGCAAGTTCATAAAAATTTTCGATTTCCACAACTTTGCAATACCATTCTAATTCCTTTAATTAACAAACTTACATGGCTGTTACTTTAATTACCTCCCCCCCATACCTACATTTTGCATTGTCCTCAATGTAAAAGATTTGATAATAAGTACAGTAATTGTAGCAGGCATGAATACAGTTTTGTTGATTTAAAATTCAAGATAAGTAATTGGTTACATACATTGTTTTGTTTGTATCTCCTTCTGCATATTTCGATTTTTGATTCTGAAAAACTTTTCATTCACAGATAAAAATAGAATATAAAACAAAATAATATTTAACAGATATTAATAAATCAGTGTCTTCTGTGGAACCCAGGCTCCTATGCCTCTAGTGGCTCACAAGCAAGCTAGTTGGTTTCCCAGAATAGATACCAACAAATTGGATTGATATTTTGTTTTTTTATTTTTTTAAATAAATGTAGAATACACACAACATTAAACACACAAAATCACAACTTAAGAACATGATTGAAAAGTAGAAACAAATGGAATAAATGTATCAGTCCAAGCCAACTTTTTAGGCATAGTTCTTCTTGCTATTAATTTTGTTTTAATGCAATTCTTGTTCCTCCTTAATTTGTAAACGTGTAATATATTATAAATTCCAAATATAAGTGTATTACCATTAATGATGTGAAATGCAGAAAGGGATCCTTTTTGATTCCAAGGTAATGTAGTAGTTTCTATTTCTACATCTATTTCAATATACTCCTCTTCCCACTTCCATTCATTTATGTCTTCCATAATCCATATTTGAAATTTCATCAGTTCATCTCACCATCTTATCAGACATAAAGTAGGATCATCATCTTCATTATACCACATTCCTATTTGAATTTTATTAAATTCTGCAGATGGTGGTTTAGCTATTTCTCTCGGTATAGGTAAAATTTCTATAAATTCATCATAACCGTCTAGGCTCATTATGTATAAATCAGATCCAAATGCTATTGATATATCTATGACTAGATATATATATCCATCAAGTATGACATGTGTTTGGTTAATTAATGATTTCCGTCCTAGATATATCATAATATTTTCATTCCAAGATCTATTTAGAAAATTATACACACTTAAGCGTAAATGTTCACCCCAATTTCCTGTAGGTCTCCAATAATATAATTTTTCAGGAATTGTAGAATTTTTATCAGAAAAAATCAAAGCCGATGCACAATTTATAGTTGGTACTTCAAATCTATTAGGTCTTCCTATATTCCATTATTCTCTTGTTATAAGATTTCTTATCAAAATATTAGGTAATAATAAACTTGCATACCTTGGTCTCGTCTTGTATATGATTAATCCTTCATCTATCCCTATAATATGATCTATTCCTTCTAATGTATTGGGTGGAATTCTAGTAGTTTCTTCCATAGCCAGATATTCATGGTTAATTGAACTACGATTAAATGACCTCCATATGAATCCATCTCTAATCTTAGTCATTTTTGCAGCTTGTAGTCCCTGAAAATATTTTTCTTCAATACAGTCTTTAATTTCCTTTGATACACAATACAGCCTGCATAGATCTTTAGCTGATAAATTACTCAATACTTCCCTTAGTGCATCCAATGGTAATTGCATCAATTCCATTTGTCGATTCTGTATAACACAAACAAAAATTTAGCAGAGACAAAAATTAACATAACTACTGCACACCCTCGTGGAGTTAAGGCATAACTCAACAAACTATGTTTGTTGAGTTAAGGACTAACTCTACGATACTATTAACTATAAATAAAAACATATATATATACAGATAGTTGCTTCAGATATGCTGCTTCATTCAGCTACCCTCCCAAAAGAGGTATCAATTTCATTAACAGTTCTATTGACAGGGTTAGGTATTGCTTGTATTGGCAATCCTCCAATAGGTCTAACTTCCATTGGTTCTTTCTGTCTAAGTGGTATATTTCTATTCTGATTTTGAATTGTAGCATTTCCAAATACAAAATCTAGACGATTGTTTAATTGTTGGATTATATTTTCTAATTTCTCTATTCTAGATCCTTATTCAATTAATGCTTCATAACTTATATTCTTCTCATTTACATTTTCTCCTCCCTGGAAATTGTTGTTTCTCCAAGATAAATTCGGGTGATTTCTCTAATTAGGATTATAAGAATTTCCCAAGTTATCTCTCTAGTTTCTAGCATAAATAATATCTAAATCATTTACGTTTGCATTCTTTTCTGCTAGCTTTTGATTTAATGATAACTCTTCTATTTTCTTTGTTAATTCATTTAATTTCACCACAAGCATAGTACTTGAATCTATTTCATGCATTCCTCTTGGCAATATTTTTTTATCTGCAATAGCTTCAACTGAGTTTTCCCACTGTGCAGTTCTTTTTGCAAAGTTTTCTAAATATGCCCATGCTTCTTCACTACATAACTTTAAAAATCCATTTTGATAAGTAGATTCTAATAAAGATTTCATTGAAACATCTATGCCTTCATAAATTATACCTATTAATTGTGCTTTACTCATTGCATGATATAGACATTGAGTTAGTAAATCTTTAAATCTTTCAAAATATTTCCAAAATGATTCACCTTGTTTTTGGCTACACATTAATATTTCTTTCTTCTTTTTAATTGTTTGATGTGTTGGATAATATTTTCTAGAAAAACAGAGCAAAATTCAGTCCATGTAGAAATTGAATCAGGCGACAAAGTATATAACCATCTCTTAACTATGTCTTTTAAAGAAAAAGGGATATATCTAAGTTTAATAGCATCTATACTCATGTTCGACATTTTCATCATTTGACAAACTTCATTAAATTCTCTAAGGAAATAATAGGCATCCTCTCTTTCTAATCCATGAAAATGTGGCAATTGACTAATATAATTAGATTTCAGTTCAAACCTATCTCTCTCAAAGTTTGGTAATTGAATACATGAAGGTTCATCAACTAATTCAGGATACAGAATCTCTCCTAATTGTTTTTCTACTGGAGCATCCATTTCTATGTTCCCTTTTAAAGAAAGGTTAGCTACACCCCAAAGAATTTCGTTAAAGTTTAGTTTAGAAAATTTTTCAATACTCCGTTGTGATGAAAATTCCTGGGTAGGTGTTCTTACTAATCATTTAGTGCTTAGAGAACGGGTCCATGTGCTCATAAATAAATAGCAGAAGATTAATTACATACTAGTCTGAAGCTTTCCATTCAATAAATATTTGTTATCAGATGAAGTTGAATCAGCTGCTTCTCCTTCCAGTTCCTCCAATGCATTCTCCTTTCTTTTAAAAGTGTTGGTAACTCGTAAATAACATTCTATTTTATATATATAATGCACATCCATAAAGTGAATAAATCTCATTGCAAGAACATGTCTTGCAACGTGCATCGTGGTTCCTGTTTTTATGGGTACGTGTAACCCTACTAATTTCAAATTTTGGTAACTGCTAAACCGACGAAGTTTCGTTCGTGGTTAAAAGAATAACCATTCTGCTTAATCCACGAACTAACCTCGTTGAGTTATAGATAACTCAACGGAACACAGTCAATTACTGTTGCTAACTCCACGGACTAACTTCATTGAATTACAGATAACTCAAAGGAGTGACCTTATTTTATATTACTGACCTCGTGGAGTTACGTTTAACTCAACGAACTTACTTCGTTGAGTTAACACTTAGCAACCTCTAAGTTTTACTCTCGTAAGTTTCTCTCTACTTTTTTTCTTTCTCATTCTACTAACTAAAATAAAGTTAAATCTATGTCATTAATACATCATTCTAATCAAAATTCGTTTAAATCTGAACATTATATAAAGATTTAACTTGCAGGTCATTTTATGTTATGCAGAATTTACATTTTACCTTGCAACATGTAGAAATTTTTAAGCATTTATCTTGTCATTCAGCAAATTGTAAATCTGTTAAACATTCATTCATAATCTTCCACAAAATATATATAACATTCAATACATTCCATTCATTTCACATTCAAAATATGTATGAAAATTGCATCTAAAAAATTTACATTCATTAATATGAATCAATTTACAGTACAAGTACATCATACAATTTTATACAAGTAGACGAATAATACAATTTAATCTCTATTCCTAAGTTCATCTACTTCCTTCTGAAGTTTTTCTAATTGAAGTTCTAATTGATTAATCCTTTCTACTGCTCCTGAAATTCCTCTAGAAGGTACAGCTAGCTCTGCAGCTACAAAATTTCTGTATTCTTTCATTGAAATGGTTCTAGATCTGATCCTTTTTGATGTCCATTTAGTGAAATCGATACAACCCACCATTAGCAGTGGAATCAAATCTCCATAAAATAATTTTTTCTTTACTATTTTCAGCTTGGAGATAAAAACTACAGACCAATTTATTTGAATCCTATTTACAACTACGAACGTGGCCCATTTGAGAAATTGAGTTAATTCTATATCATGGCCTTGTCGTTGATAGACATTCTTAATCAGAATGTTAGCTACCATGTGTGCTTTACCATTTAAATGCTTCAATCTATTTAATAAAGGCACACTAGGATTGATAGCTAAACAATCTTTTATTTCTTGTTCTGTCCACTAAACTGTAGTTTGTCTTCAAAAATTTTTAGTCCTTCATTCTTTAATCTAAAAATGTTATGGAGAAGCTCTAGTGTTATCTGTACATCATCTTCCTCCACGTTTGAAATTAATCCTCCTTCACCTTCTCTTAAATTTGCATAAAAATAGGGCACTAAATTCTCATAAACTGCATGCCCTCTTTCTTGAGAAATAAACTTTAGTAGACCTTGGAATTCAAATAAATCTTTGATTTCTTGCATTCCATCCCAATTTACTAGTCTACTGTAAATAATATCGTAACCCCTAATCTCTTGATATTTGGTATAAGCTTCCTAACTCCAAAAATGTACTTCATTCAAAACTGTTGTTTCAATCGGGTAAGGAAGGTGACTTTGTTGTTCTAAAGGGGTTTGTTCTTGATATTCCTCTTCTATAGGTTGCATTTGAACATTCTTTACAAATTTCTGAATTTTTGTTTCTATTTGTGGTGGTGAGCCGGCAGAACTCTCCACTCTGTCTTGAATTCTTTCTATAAATTGCTGAAGAGTTTCTTGCTCTTCAGTGGAATCTGTAAAGTTCCTTTTGTCCAAATGGCTTCTTTCAGCCTCTTCATTTTCTGCTCTTTCTTTCTTCCTCCTGACTACCAATCTATTCTGTTACTGTTCTTTCTGATTCTATAACAGATTGGGATGGAGTCACGGGCAATTCAGTTTCTACCCTAATTTCTGTTTCTTCTTATACAGGTTGTAGACTAATTTTAGCCTGATTTTCTTCTTGTCTTTTCTCCTGCTATTGCAGCTCCTGCTCCTCAAAATCGGATAGTAGGTTTATAAAAATTTGCTCCATAGGCCCTGTTAAAATTGGTACCTCATATTTAATCTCTTTTCGATATTCAGACACTTTCTCTTTTCCTTTCCTTTTTCTAATTAATTGTGTCTGTTCTTCCTCTTCTTCTTCTGAAATTAAATCTACAAAAGTAGGCTCTACAGGCCTTCGAGCCACAGGTACTAGCTCTTCTTGTTTATTTCTCTTCATAATTGTTGGTCTCGAAGGACCAGCCTTAGCCTCTCCTGCAGCACTTGATTTAGTTGTTGCCTGATGCTGTTCAACTTTTATTTTGTACTAGGCCCTCATCTTTTCTTCAACCCTTTTTTTCTTAATGGCATCATATAAAATATGTGCCTTAGCCATAGCTATTTCTTAAGTATCACCTTGGTCTCTTGCTATTTTGACCAAGTTAGTAAATTCTTTCTCTTCTTCTTTAGTTCTCGGCCAAGCAAATGCTACTCGATGTAATGGCTCTGTTGGCTGAACTGGAGGTCCTGACTACTGTTCCTCAAGAACAAGTCTTTCAGCAGTTGGTTCCTCCTATTCTCCTACTCGTTGCTGCTCCCATATTATCCAGCTTCCATGACTAGCAATGCATTTTTTAAACCACAATCTGGCTTTACACTGAATTAGATCTAGGGCTACTTCATTGTTTGGCTGGATTTTTCTTTCTTTACTTACTGCAATTTCTATTGCCACTTTGATTCGTGTCTCCATTATCTGTGGTATTTGTATTTCCAACTCAACCAAAAATTTTCGTAAGTTAAAGAGTTCTGATTCTATCTTTTGTAGCTCTTTCTCTCTTGTTGTATTCCGAATCTTTTGCCGTGTGTGTCATTCTTCTAATTCCTTCAGAAACTATGCGATGTCAACTACATCTTCCCAGAATTCAGGTGTCATCTTCCTCATCGTAGAGTTACACAACAGCACGAAATCACTCTGATTTCTACTATTCTAGATTCTAAATGATTTGCCGGATAATGCCCCCCAAACCCTAGGTTTTAGTTTAAATAAGCCCTAAGTTTAGGCAGGTAATTGGGTCATTTCCCGAACCAAATATTACTCTCTCATCCACGGCCTTAGCTACACTACTCTATTGAGTTACAGTTAACTCAATGGAATAAGCTCATTGACTAACTCAAGACTCAACGGAGTAAGCTCGTTGAGTTAAACGTAACTCAATAGACTTCCCGTACAAACAGATATAATAATAAAAATACTACAGATAATAGTTTTTTTTTTTTTTTTTACCGATTTAACCGATACTATATTTCGGTCAGACCTAATTTTTTCTAAAAATTAATATACATATTTTTTATGTTCCGGTCATACTAATAGATCTAATCGGTTGAACCGCAATGATTTTTATATTTTATATATATTTTTTTTAATGTTTTTTTTTTTTTATAAACATAAAACTGATTTCTTACTAAGTAAAGCTTGAGTAGTCCTCTACTCTGACTTCTTCTATAATTCCAAAGGAGCTTTTTGGTGTTTCCAAAATAGGTCTAAGTCTTTGTCCATTTACTTTAAATATATTCTGATTTTTAGGATTTTCAATTTCAATAGCTCCATAAGGATAAATATTTCGAACTATGTAAGGTCCTACCCATCTAGATCTTAATTTTCTTGGATGGTTATGGAGTCTAGCCATATAAAGATATACTTCTTGTCCTATTTCAAAGCTTTTTGGAATAATTTTTCTATCATGCCAGAATTTCATTTTCTCTTTTTCTCTTACAGTCTTCAAATAAGCTTCATTTCTAAATTCTTCTAATTCAATTAATTGCATTTTTCTATTTTTAGCAGCTTAATTTAAATTAGTGTTCAGAGTTTTTAATGCCCAATAAGCTTTATGTTCTATTTCAGTAGGTAAATGACAACCTTTTCCATATACTAGCCTAAAAGGTGACATACCTAAGCTCGTTTTATAAGTAGTTCTATAAGCCCAAAGTGCATCAATCAATCTATTAGCCCAATCTGTTCTAGTAGGATTTACTACTTTTTCTAAGATTAACTTAATTTGTTTATTTGCACTTTCTACTTATCCATTTGTTTGTGGATGATATGATGTTGCAATTTTGTGGTTTACTCCATATTTCTTCATTAAGGCTTCAAAACTTCTATTACAAAAATGAGTTCCTCTATCACTGATAATAGCTTTAGGTATTCCAAATCTGGCAAATATATTTGTTCTTATAAATTGTATTACCAGTTTGTTGTCATTAGTTTTGTAGGAATAGCTTCTATCCATTTAGATACATAATCCACCACCAACAATATGTAATTAAATTGATTAGACATAGGATGGACCCATAAAATCTATTCCCCACACATCAAAGATTTCAACCTCAACAATAGGATTAAGAGGCATCATATTCCTTTTTGATATTCTTCCTCTTTGTTGACATCTTAAACAACTTAAGCAATATTTATGAGCATCTTTGAGTAGTGTTGGCCAATAAAACTCACATTGTAGAATTTTTGCAGCAGTTTTCCCTAAACTAAAATGCCCTCCACAAGCTTGATCATGATAGAAAGACAATATGCTCGGATATTCAGTTTATGAAACACACCTCCTTAAAACCAGATTAGGACATTTCTTAAATAAGTATGGGTCTTCCCAATAGTAATATTTTACTCTTGAGAAAAACAATTTCTTATCTTGTCTACTCCAATCCTTAGGTGTTAGACTAGTAACTAAGTAATTAACTATGTCTACATACCAAGGTATTGTGTTGATGGTCATTAATTGTTCATCAGGAAAATTATCCTTAATTTCAATATTTGATTTTTCTATTTGTAATCTTGATAAATGATCTGCTACTACATTCTCACAACCTTTTCTATCTTTAATTTCTAGATCAAATTCTTGTAATAATAATATCCATCGGATCAATCTAGGCTTAGTCTCTTTTTTCTTTATTAGATGTTTTAGAGATGAATGATCCGTGTATACTTTTACTTTAGCTCCAATCAGATATGATCTAAACTTTTCTAAAGCAAACACAATAGCTAATAATTCTTTTTCAATAGTTGTGTAATTAACTTGAGCATCATTTAAGGTTTTGCTTGCATAATTAATTACTCTAGGAGATTTTTCTATCTTCTGTCCTAACACTGCTCCTACAGCAAAATCAGAAGCATCGCACATTAATTCAAATGGATGGTTCCAATCAGGTGCTTGAATTATAGGAGTTGAAATTAAGCTAGTCTTAAGTCTGAAAAATGCTTCCTTGCAATTTTTATCAAAGTTAAATGGAACATCTTTTAATAGATTAGTTAAAGGTCTAGCTATCTTGCTAAAGTCTTTAATAAATCTTCTATAAAAACTAGCATGTCCTAGAAATGATCTAATATCTTTTACTGATTTAGGTTCTGGTAGATTAGAAATTACTTCTATTTTAGCTTTATCTACTTCCAACCCTTTCTTACAAACAACATGCCCTAAGATTATTCCTTGTTTAACCATGAAGTGACATTTTTCCCAATTTAACACCAGATTTTTTTCCACACAACGTTTTAATATTAAGTCTAAATTTTTTAAACAGACTTCATATGAGTTGCCATATACAGGAAAATCATCCATAAATATTTCTAAAAAATCTTCAGTCATTCCAGTAAATATGCCTTGCATACACCTTTGAAAGGTAGCTGGTGCATTACATAATCTGAATGGCATTCTCTTAAAAGCATAAGTTCCATTAGGACAGGTGAAAGTTGTTTTCTCTTGATCCTCTAATGCTACCGGAATTTGATTATACCCTGAATACCCGTCTAGGAAACAAAAATATTCTTGCCCTGCTAATCTTTCCAGCATTTGATCTATAAAAGGTAAGGGAAAATGATCTTTCCTAGTCACAGCATTCAACTTTCTATAGTCTATACATACTCTCCAACCTGATTGAATTCTAGTAGGTATCAAGTCTTGACTTTCATTCCTAATAACTGTTAATCCTGATTTCTTGGAAACTACATGGATTGGACTAACCCACGAGCTATCAGAAATCGGATAAATTATGTCATTATCTAACCATTTCACTATTTCCTTCCTGACTACTTCTTTAAGGTTTGGATTTAATCTCCTCTTAGGAATTCTAACAAGTTTAGCATTCTCTTCTAAATATATGTGGTGACAGCATAAAATTGAACTTAACCCTTTTATATCAGTCATAGTCCATCCTATTACTTCTTTATAACTTTTTACTACATCTTTTAATTTAGCTATTTGATCCTCTTTTAACTCTGAAGTAATAATGATTGGATAGGTTTGTTTATCTTCTAGAAATATATAGGTTAATTCAGGAGGTAAAGGTTTTAATTCTAAATGTTGCCCATCAGAAGCTAGAGCTCCTAATTGAACATCATCATTTTCTAAATTAATTTCTTCCAGATCTCCTTCTATATTTATGCTTTCACTTTCCTCTAAAGTTTCAGAATTGATTTGCCTATTTAATTCTTCTTGAATCACATCATCTAACATATCTCCTTCATCCTCTAAAAAGTCTATGGTATGTAAGGACATTTCTAACTCCTTAAACCTTTCTAGTTTGAAAATATTTAATTGAGTATCCTCATTACCATATGCTAACTTCATTACTCCAATTTTACAATTTATAACAGCCCTTGATGTTGCTAAAAATGGTCTTCCCAAAATTAAAGATGTATCATTATTTTTATGCTTAATTTGTTGGAAATCCAAAATTACAATATCAATAGGATATTTAAAGTTTTTGATTTTAATTAATACATCCTCTATTTTTCCTCTAGGGTATCTTATACTTCTATCAGTTAATTGAATAACCGTACTAGTAGGAGTTAAGCTTTCTAATCCTAAGGATGCAAATATGTCACTTGGCATAACATTTATACCTGCACCCTAAGTTTATTAAGGTTCTTTTTAGAATGGTATTTCCTATGGTGCATGATATAATAGAGATTCCAAGATCAGATAACTTTTTAGGAATTTGTGGCAAAAATAGGGAACTACTTTGCTCAGCTAAAAAGACTTTTCTAAGAACTTTTCGCTCTCTGATTTTTTTTTATTTTTCAGGTATTGTTTGTTGTAATCTTTCAGGATAGGGTGCTAAAGATTGTGATTTAAAAGATTCTTTTTCTTTCGTTTGATTTGTTTGATCATTTTTAGCTTCATTAGCAGATTCAGATTGTTCTTCAAGAATTTCTAGATTTTCAACTATTACATTTTCATTATCATTTTGATTTTTACTCTTATCCACCTTCATATCATTTTCATTTTGAGTTCTTGGTGGCATGTCAGTTTCAGATCTTAATGTTACAAATACATCTTCTAGATTTTCGTTACCCTTATAATGTTTTTGTATATCATTTTCATGATTATGATCTTCAATTGTTTTTAATTTTAAAGTGCATTCTTTAAATTCTCTTGCATTAGTATTTTCTATTTGCTGTATATTTTGCAAATTATGCAGATTTATAACATTATAATTTCATTTTCCTATTGCATAACTTGTATTTTCATTGTATATTCGTCTAATGCTTTTAGTTTTCTTTCCAGATCATCTAATCTCATTGCATTCAATTTTTGATTAATTTTCATTATGGTTTTTTCAGTTTCGTAAATTATATCCATTTTAGGTTCTGAATATGCTTCCTTATAATTTAATTGGTTGACTTCTTGTTGCTGACACATAAAATGTTTTAATTTGTCCAGATTTTGCTCTATATTACGCTCCAGTCTATCATACCTATCCCAAACTTTAGTGTCTCTCAACATATTACACATTCTATGCTGACCACTAGTTGGGTAAACTATAGGATTCTCATACTTGGCTCTATTATACTAAGGATAATTCATTTGTTGTTCATGGGATCTAACCATCTGCAAATGTCTCAGTTTCAAACAGTTAGAAATGTCGTGTCCTTCAGAATTGCAGAATTCACATATTCTAATTACAGGTTTCAGAAATCTTTCAGTATAAGCATATGCCATATTCTCAACTACATAAGAAAACACACAACTCTTTGGCTATTAAAATGAAACAACTCTAACAATTGCTTATATTAATTCAATTCAATTCAATTCAAATTCAATTCTATTCAATTCAATTCCCCGACAATGGCGCCATAAAACTTATTTGGATTTTCCCAACACGACACCAGAATATCTGATTAGATCTCCAATAACGTACAAGAAAAACTTGGATTTGTTACTTAGTTAATTTATCTTTATGCTTATTCTTTTCTTTAAGAAGTAAACAAACAAACTTTAATACAATTTAGATATTAATGCCAATTTGTACTTTATCTGCAAGTGCACAGTATCTATTGTATCAGTGTGCAAGTACAGGTCGATCCCATAGGGAATTGCTTAAGAACATAGAACTGTTCGTTTGTTAATAATCAAATTTATATATTCAATAAGCCCTCTGTTGAATTACAGTTAACTCAACGGACAAAGTTCGTTGAGTTATGGCTAACTCAACGGACTAACCTCATGGACTTAAGTTAACTCTATGAGCCTACCTTTCTTTTTAAATACTACTATTTACAAAGGAACTCGGCCAACCATTGGGCGATTCCACAGATTGTAAATAACATCAATTAAGCTCTTTAATGTTAGTAAACATTAGATTTATCATTAAGCATACTAACATTCAGATAATTAAGACAGTAACCATTAAAATCTTTCAGTCTTTTGAATGAACCAATTTAAGTAAACTGTAAAACGAAAACAAACATAAAACAATCACAACATTGATAAAGATAGCATTAATCACGATACAACACAAACAATACAACACTCAAATACAACATACAAACACAGATAAATTATTTTTGGTATTTTTGTTTTAATATAAACATGAAATGGGTGAAAGGTGAAATGTAAAGTAATCTCAATTAACAGTAAATACTTTCGTCACTACTTGCAATGTGATTACACCACTGAAAATTAAACCACTTACAATTCTGTCTCCTCTCCCTATAGAATTGCAAGTCTAGAATTGCAAGACGATCTCCTCTTCAGCATACAGGCATCAACCTGAAGCCAAGGCTAGAAGCTTTACGATCTCCTGAAATATGAGTCGGCACTTGGTGAAAATGGCTTCCCTTCCCACGCCGCGATCACTCCTCACAGTGGTTGTCAGGCACTGTGTTTGGCTCGGAATCGACCCAACATCAAGAAAGTATTCTCACAGACCTCCGATGGTTGGTGATTGTGGTGGTGGTAATGATGGTTGGTGTGGTACTTTGGAGAATTTCCGATATTGCCTGTAGAAAGCTCGGTGTTCCTCCTCTATATACACTGGTCGTCCATTAATCACACACTTTTCTTCTTTTTCTTCTTTTCTTTTATATTTCTTCAGTAGTAACTATTTCTGCTCGAATGGTCGGTTGGATTTCCTTCATTCATATCAACGGCGATGCTTTCTTCTCCCTACGCGATACGTGCAATTGTGGTTTTTTTTCTTCCAACTGTCTGTTCCTGCAACCGCTACAGTGGTATATTAGAAAATAAATAGTCCGTGGAGTTACAAATATCTCAACGGAATTTCTTTGTTGATTTAACTATAAAACACGTGCATAAATTTAACTATCCGATGCTCAGGTGCATTTTCGGATGCTTATAAACTTAACTATCTGATGCTCAGATGCATTTCTAATAGTTATAGATAACTCACCGATATATAACTTAAGTAAATCTACCAGATCTCGACACACGTCAATAGTAGTTTAATAATAAAATAAATAATTCGGAGAGTTACAGGGCTAACTATCCGATATTCAGATGCATTTCGGATAGTTATAGATAACTCACCGAATATCTGATAACTCACCGACAAAAAGAGAAAAATTTTGAGAGTTTATTGACTTGTTTGATCACGAGCCTTTTGTACTTGAGCAAATAGGTATGTAAGGATTGTTGACCTGAAAAAGGACTCTTTAAATCTGGCAACCTAAGATCCTAATCAGATCTGAGATTGTTGACTGCAAGCTCAATACATGGGTATACTAGAAAGCTCTTATATGATTCAAGCTTGTCAAATTAACTTTTAAAGTACAAATATGCATATACTGTTCTGAAAAGATACAAGTATTTTGGGAAATACAGATATCTTCTGAATTGAGTATATGTTCTATTATCTAAAATTATTGAAGTATGAATCTAGAATAAACTTTTGAAGTTGTTTATTTGAGATACAATTCTTTATTCTACTTGTCTTAATTATATTGAATTGGATTGTGTTTTGATTCATATGTACTTGAAATTTATTCTAGAAATCATATTGGAAAATTCAGGATGACGGATGTTTAAAAAAAAAAAATATGATAATATAATTAACACCTATGTGATGCTGATATATTTTGTATGTAATTTACATATATTCTAAATATATTTGCAGGTTGAAGAGGAGAAAACAAAGTTAAAACAGATTACTGAAGCATATAGAATATCTACATAGTAATCTAATTTATTATTCTGAAGAAGAACGAAATGAAGAATTAAATCTAGCACTTTAGAAAGACCAACTAGTTAAATCTTAGTTTGCTAAGGGACTAGCAAAATTTAAGAATGGGGGAAGTGTTTAGAATGAAAAAGTGCATAATATTAATGATTAAATGATGGTTAATTACATAATTTTTAGCTTATCATATGAAAATTAAGCCATTATGTTATAATTACACTATTATATGATTTAATGAAAGAATTTGCATAATTCCAGGAAATTAGCGTTAATTTAGTACATTTATGAACTGTCGTTAAATTGCAGGCTGTGAAACTCTTTAATATCTGAATTTTCTATTATTTCGAAGAGTTATGTTTAATGTACTAGACAGTTATGTTTTAAATGCTTAAAGAATATTTTATTATTTCCTGGATTACATGTGTTGAAACTACAATGCATGACTTAAGTGGATTTTCGGTAAGTTATCTATTAACTACTCAAAATGCATCTGAGCATCGGATAGTTAGGTTCATAAGTGTCCAAAATATATGAAATTGTTAAGTTAGAATTATGCATGTGTTGAATTTAAATGCTTTAGTATATTACATGAGATGCACATGTATAACTTGTTAAGTTAGCATAACTGTACGCGTTGAGTTACATGAATACACACTAAGGTAACACATTAAGTTAGCAGCTTATTTCTTTAGTGCACGTGTTTTATAGTTAAATCAACGAAGTAAGTCCGTTGAGTTATCTGTAACTCCACAGACCATTTATTTTCTAATATGCCACTATAGCGGTTACAGAAACAAGACATTTGAAGGAAAACCATGATTGCACATATCACGTAGGAAATCGCTCATGGAAGGAAGAAGAAATCACCATCGTTAATATGAACGAAGGAAATCCAACCAATCATCGAAGTAGAAGTAGTTACTACTAAGAAATATAAAAGAAAAGGAGAAAAAACGAAGAAGAGTGTGGCTAGTGTGTGTGTAGAGGAGGAGGACCGCGCTAACTGTAGGCAACGATGGAAATTCCTTGAAGTTCCACACTACCATCACCACCATGACTATAATCACCAACCATCAGAGGTCTGTGAGGATACTTTCTTGATGACAAGTCGATTCCAAGCCAAACATAGTGCTTGACAACCACTGTGAGGAGTGATTGCGTCGCAGGAAGGGAAACCATTTTCACCAAGCACCCACTCATATCTCAAGAGATTGTAAAGCTTCTAGCCTTGGTTTTGGGTTGATGCCAGTATGTTGAAGAGGAGATCAACTTGCAATTCTAGACTCGCGATTCTATAGGGAGAGTGTTAGGACCTTATAGCTTACTAAAGGGGGGTGAATGGTAATAATTTGTTTCTTAAGCTTTTAATGGTAGATTAGTATAAAGAAATAGCAAGCACACGATAAAAGAATACACAGAGATTTTAGATGGTTCACCACTAACGGCTAGTCCACCCCCAAGAGATACTTGGGCTTCACCAAACTTTTGCAAACTTACAATCACTTGCTTTAGGGTTAAAGCAAGAACTAAACATTCACTTGAGCTTCTTGGTTGAAGCTCCAACCAATCCTTTCTCTGAAGTTTTGATCCGTGTACTTTAGTAAACACTAGCCTATAAGTATTAGAGTTGAGTGTGTGATGAGCTTCTAAACTTGAGTCTGTAAATATTGAAGATGATTTGATCTCTAAAGCTTTCTTCTATTGAGCTTGGTGTAAGTATGTGTATAAGCAAAAGCTTTTTTGTAATTCCATTGTCTATATCTTGTATATATACTAAACCTGTGTAATGATCATATTTTTCTTCCAACGGATGTATTCTACTGTACTTAATTAGACTTCAATCCCAAATATAGTAAGTTATCGTTTAGAAAGATATTTCAAGATATCCTTTCGATTTTCTTAACCTTTCGGATAGTTAGCTGTGTAACTCTCCGAAGAATGTTTGTAACTCATCAAAAAATCACTTAAGTCTTTCTACCATGTAGGATTCCAGATCGTACAATGAGAGTTGTTATTCAATTGGATACTTGTAGCTGTAACTTACCGAACTGTTATTTAACTATCGGATAGTTAGCTACAGTAACCCTCCATTTAAGTTTCCGATTGCTTTATTTAATTCAGCACATGCATAAAGGACTAACTTAAGTTTTGAATGGTTATACCTGTAACTCACCGAAACACTTCAAGATTTCGGATAGTTATCTCTAGTAACTTTTCGATTTTCCTTTTAAGCTTCTATTTGGATTTCTGCACATGGGAAATTCAATGACTTAAGCTTCGGATGGTTATTCCTGTAACTCTCCGAAATTTTTCAAGATTTCGGATAGTTAACTCCAATAACTTTCTGATTCTTCATACATCCATTTTTCTAACTCTCCGAAAAACTTCTAACTGTCCGATTGTATTGCTACTGCTTTATATTACTTTTTGGATACTTAGACTGTTAACTCACTGAAAATATTACTCTTTCGGATAGTTAAGCCTGGTAACCTTCTGGAAGCCTTTTTATTACTTGCAGTACACTTTGAATTGTCTGTATCAACTTCTGGTTTCTTGCTAACTATTAAACCTGAGAAATACAATTTAAAACCTCACCTTGATTTTTGCATTATCGAAATCTAGAGGTCCTTGCAATCTCTCCCTTTTTGATAATGGAAAAGACCTTACAATGTATTACATGTATTTCTCTCCCTATATATCTATACAGAAAAGCACATGAGGAATACAGAATAATTAAATTTAGAAACTCCCCCTATTTTTCTAAAATTACTCCCCCTGAGTTTCTCCCCCTACTTTATTGTAGTTTTGCCTACCAAAATATGATATTTCTCCCCCTTTTTCGTCGATTGTCAAAAAGAAGTGAGAATTCAGATACTAAGTTGGTGGAGCAATTATAGCTAGGTGTCAAAAAATGGCTAAGTTGCTGCAAAATAGAGATGTTAGTAGAACAAGCTCCTAGTTGTGAGCTTGGAGAGTAGAGATATGAGTTTATAAATCATATAAAGAGCAAATCCCTAAATTTTGTCTAATATGATTAAATGCAGCTTTAGATAATGATTTGGTGAAGATATCTGCAAGTTGTTCTTTAGTAGAGACATTTTAAGGAAATATGACCTTTTTCAACATGGTCTCTTAGAAAGTGGTGCCTAATCTCGATATGTTTTTCTCTAGAGTGTAGAACTGTATTTTTGGAGAGATTGATGGCACTACTGCTATCACAGTAAATAATGATATTCTGAAAATTTAGCTTATAATCTGCTAGAGTTTGTTGCATCCATAAAATCTGTGCACAATATAGGCCTGTTGCCATATATTCAGCTTCAGTGGTGGATAGAGCTATAGAGTTTTGTTTCCTGCTGAACCAAGAAACAAGTGAATGACCAAGCAACTGACATGTCCCACTGGTGCTTTTTCGATCTGATTTGCATCTTGCATAATCTACATCACTGTATCCTACTAATATCAAATGATTCTGTGAAGGATAAAATAAGCCAAAATCTTTGGTACCTTGTAGATATTTAAATATACGTTTAACTGCTTTTAAGTGTGATACTTTTGGAGAGGCTTGATATCTTGCACAAGCACAAACACTAAACATTATATCTGGTCTACTGGCTGTTAGATACAGAAGTGATCCAATCATGCCTCTATATTTCTTTTGATCTACTGAAATGCCAGAGATGTCCTTATCAAGTTTTTCATTTGAGTTCATGGGAGTACCTACTGCTTTGGATTTATCCATACCAAATTTTAAGAGGATCTCTTTGCAAAATTTTTCTTGATTTAGGAAAATGCCATGCTGAAGTTGATGAATTTGTAATCCTAGAAAGAATTTTAATTCTCCCATAAGACTCATCTCAAATTCATTCTTCATTAAGATTTAAAAATCATGACATAGTTTCTCATGTGTGGCACCAAAAATGATATCATCCACGTAGATCTGAATAATCAGCATATGTGAACTTTCTGATTTGATAAATAAAGTGTTGTCTGCAGTTCCTATGTTAAACTGATTCTCAAGAAGGAAACTCTTCAGTTTATCATACCATGCACGTGGTGCTTGCTTCAAACCATAGAGAGCTTTATTTACTTTGTATACATGGTTTGGTCTTTCTTCATCTTCAAAACCTGGTGGCTATTCTACATATACTTCTTCTTGTAAAATGTCATTAAGAAATGCACTTTTAACATCCATCTAATAAAGCTTGATTTTCATACTACTTGCAAAGGCAAGCAACATTCTAATTGCTTTAAGTCTTACAACAGGTGCAAAGGTTTCTTCATAGTCGATTCCTTTCTATTGGTTGTATCCCTGAGCAACAAGTCTAGCTTTATTTCTGATAATACTACCATTATTATCAAGTTTATTCTTAAACACCCATCTAGTTCCAATAATTGATTTTTCGATGGGCCTTTCAATTAAATTCCAGACTTCATTTTTCTTGAACTGATTTAGTTCCTCTTGCATGGCCATGACCTAGTATTCATCATTGCATGCATCTTCAACTGTTAAAGGTTCAAGTTCAGACACAAAAGCACAATAATTACAAATATTTTGAATTTTGCTTCTTGTTTGAACACCTTGATTTATATTCCCAATAATTTGTCCAATGGGATGTCCAAACTTTGTCTTCCATGCTTTTTCTTTCACAGTAGGTGTAGGCAGTGTTGAACTATCCTTTTTCTGAGGAATTTTCTGATTTATTAATTCACTTTCACTTTCACTATCTATTTTTAGCCTCTTCAATTTTCCTACCATGTCTTCATCAAAGAATACATTCATTGACTCTTCTACTCTTCTTTCATGTTCAAAATAGACCCTGTAAGCCTTGCTTCTCGAAGAGTATCCAACAAGTAGAGCAGGATCAGACTTTGCATCAAATTTATCCTTTTGATCCTTAGTATTAAGCACAAAACATCTTGATCCAAAGACTTTGAAATATCCAACATTTGGTATTTTACCATACCATAGTTCAAAAGGTGTCTTATGTAGGATAGGTCTAAGATGAGTTCTGTTTATAGAGTAACATGTAGTATTTACAACTTCAGCCCATAAAGACTTTGGTAGATAAGATGCATTAAGAATTGTCCTTGCCATTTCTTGTACTGATCTATTTTTCCTTTCTACAACTACATTCTGAGCAGGAGTTCTTGGACATGAGAATTCATGCAGTATGCCAAAAGAATTACATAATTATTCAAATTCAGAATTTTCAAATCACCTCCATGATCACTTCTGATCTTCTTCACAGTTGATTCTTTTTCATTTTGAATTCTAATACAGAGATGTTTGAATTCATCACAGGCTTCATTCTTGTGTGTTAAGAAAATAACCCAAGTGAATCTTATATAATCATCAACTACCACTAAGGTATATTTTCTTCCTCCTAAACTGGCTGTCTATGTAGGACCAAACAGGTCCATATGCAATAGATCTAATTGTTGAGTATTTTTGTTTTGATGATGTGTGCTGAATGAAAATAATCATATTTGCTCAATTACTATTGCTTGTGAAAAGAAATTAAAATCATCAATTAATACAGAAAAAGCTTACTGATATAAATACTTGTCTGTATTGGATCTGAAGTTATTAACTAGTCGTTTCATTGCATTAATTTCTCATTTAGCTAAACGTTAAGTTAACGTGTATTTTTATTGAAAAGCATGATATGTTTTAATGTTATATCTTCTATATCATGAACAGTGCACGTTTAGACAACTCGTTAAGTTAGAGTTTTGTTTGTATAGAGGTCACGTGAGAACTCGTTAAGTTAGAGGCTTAAAGGTTAAAATAGGTCACGTGATAACTTGTTAAGTTAGTGTTATACACGTGGTGAAATTATAAGTTACGAATGTTGTATTGTATCACGTAAGGTGCACATGTTTAACTCATTAAGTTAACATAACTAAACATGTTGAGTTGCTATATTGAACACTAAGGCAATGCGTTAGGTTAGCGTTTTAAACTTAAGTTGTTATTTTTTGCACGTGGCAAAATTCTTATTATAAAAACATTTGTGTATTACTAGTTCGTTGAGATATCATAACACAACAGAAATGGTTCATTGAGTTATCATAACACAACGGAGATGGTTCGTTGAGATAGCATAACACCACGAACTTAGTTCGTTAAGTTAGCTACAGTACTTGTCACGTGAAATGGCACATGAGGAACTCGTTAAGTTATATATATACTTGTGTTACTCGTTTAGTTAACATTAAAGTAACGACTTCTTATTACATTGATGAAAAACTTTTAGACGAAAAAGTTTATTTTGTAGGAAATTTTTCAGAGATCCAGGATTGATGATTAAAGAAAATTCGAAATATAAATGTGGGTTAGAACATGTGTGTTTCGATGAAGGAAAAGGAAAAGACGTGGAGAAGTGGAAAACTAGTAGTGGTTAAACGTGAAGGATATGCATGAAATGAAGATACAGTATAAAAGGCATAGAATTCTCGTTGATCAATTTATCCTTGCACACAAAACGAAAAATCTTTTCAAGGATCAAACCATCCCTGCACACCAAAAGAAAAATCTTTTTCAGGGATCAAAAACACCTCTTCGAGAAAATCTCTCAAGTGGAAGAAAGTTCAGTGAAGCATAAAAAGGTAAGATTTTCGTCACTGAAAATTTGAAGTATCAGAAGAAAGCAAATTTGGTGAAGCATGAAAAGACAAGATATTCATCACTGAAGAATTGATGAAGAAGAAAAAGAAGAAGAAGAAAGATCTCAAACAGGGAGAAAAGTTTTAAATTCCGCAAATTAGTTTTCTCTATTTGTAGTTATGAAATTGTTTAGATGATACATGGTATCGAAATATAATTGCATCTACAATTTCTGAGGAGAATTGAATTGTATATTGTAATTGAACCTTGAATAAAAATGATTTTATGAAAACAATGTCTCAACTTGTTTTTGAGTTTTAAAGTTTCAATTATATTTCAGAAAATATTAAAAATACACAATTCACCCCCCTCTTGTGTAGCCATACGATCCTACAAGTTGTATCAGAGCTTTGTGAATAATCTTTGATATAAAATCGATACCAACTTATTTAATATCATTGCTTATTCTACCTTCCTTGTTTTTAAACAGAAATTAACCTGAACATACGTTTAACTTTCTTGATTTAAGGCTCAAATTGTTTTAAAGTTTTTAGACTATTTAAAATCAAATAGGTTGAAAAATCTAATGTAAAATGGCTACTAGAAATGGTAATTTTTCTTTATATGAAGGCCAAAATCTTAATCGTCCTCCTTTATTTGATGGAATACATTTTGAATATTGGAAATATAGGATGACTGTTTTTCTTCAAAGTATAGATCATAAGTTGTGGTTCATGATTTCTAAACCATATACTCCGTTAACTATTACTTATAATACTTGGACAATTACTGAAAAAGAAAATGAAACTCTGAATGCTAAGGGCTTAAATATTTTATTCTATGCATTGAGTTATGAACAGTACGGTAAAGTGTCGGCATATAAATTTGCTTATGAGGTGTAGCATGCATTAGAAGTTTCACATGAAGGTATTTCTCAAGTTAAAGAGACAAAAATAAACATGTTGATTCATAAGTATGAACTCTTTAAGATGCATGAAGACGAAAATATTTCTGAGATGTTTTCCAGATTTCTTGATATCATAAACTCTTTAAAATGTTTAGGAAAGAATTTTGAACAGAAGGATTTGGTGAGGAAAATTCTCAAATCCCTAAGTTCTAAATGGTCTCAGAAAGTAATATCAATTGAGGAATTACGAGATTTAATTGTTTATACTATGAATGAACTTATAGGAAATTTAACAGCTTATGAAGTTCAATTAAATGAATCATTGAGTCACAACAAACTAAAAGTGAAGAAAGAAATAGCCTTCGAAATTAATTCATATTCTAATATATCTACTGATTCTGACGAGGATTTGATCTTGCTGACTAGGAAACTCAAGAAAGCATAGAAAGCTAGGAAATAGCAAAGGAATAAAGATGACAAACCCTCAACATCAAAATCACTAAATGACAAGAATTCTTCATCCAGAAAGTATGTATGTTACAACTGTAAGAAACCTGGAGATCTTTCTCTAGATTGTCCTATAAGGAAAAATGAAAAGCATAGTAGGACAAATCAAAAGAAGAGGACTCAGAAAACTCAGAAAAAGTTTTACAAGAAAAAGACTTTGAAGGTCACTTGGGATGACACGTCTAAAAAGTTTGAATCTTAGGAATCTTCATCAAAATCTTCACATTCAGAAGGAGAACTAGAGTTAGAAGACGTTGCTCATGTGTGCTTCATGGCAGATGAGTCTGAGGTAATATCTGATCCTAAAAGTCATTTAGATTTCAACTTTGATGAATTATTATGTGCTTATCATGCATTATTACAAAAACTTAAAGTATGTAAACTGGAAAATAAGAATATTAGAAAATCTTCATCCATTATTGAAGAAGAAAATTGTTTCCTGTCTACTACTTTAAAAAAGTTTAAATGTGATAATGAAAATCATGCTAGAGATTTGCAAAAATTTAGATTTAATGAATGTATCTTGCATGAACAAATACAGAATATAAATGCTGAAAAATTAAAGATAGAATCTGAGAATGAAATGTTGAGAAACAATATAAATGAACTTGAATTAGAGATAGAAAAATTAAAACTGAGAGAGCAAGATTTAAATTCTACCTTTGAGAAATGGAATTTAAGTCAAACTAAGTTAGACAAACTAACTAGTACCCCTACGGTGTCTTATAAATTTGACTTAGGATTTGATTATCCTGAATATCCTGAATCTCAAGCCAATAAAGGATTTATTAGTTGCAGTTCAAGTAAATCTAAGACTAAAATTCCTTTTATTATGAAACAAGGTAATAAATATGTAGAAGTAGGTACTTCAAGGGATGAATCATGCAGTAATAATATAAATCAATGTGATTTGTCAAATTGTACTTCTAACATGACTATAAATGTTTCTAAAAATCTTGTTTCTTATACTGGAAATTTAGTTTCTAATGTTTCTAAAATTTCAGACAATTATAGTAAACTGAGAATTCAGAAACTTGAGCATGTAATTCAATACACTAGTATTAAACCAATTACTCATTCTACATGTGATAAAACAAAAAATTCTTGTGTAGAAAAAGATTTTGTATGTACGGAAAGTGTTAATACAAGTACAAAATCTTGATATGAACTTACAGAAATGTATAAGCATGACCAAAATAAATTAACATCTGATAAAAATATGTTTGGTCTTGATTATACTACATCTGAAAACAAAAAGAATGATTACAAAAGCAATAATGCTATATGTGAGTATGAAGCTAATGATAAATCAATAGTACTTACAACTAATAAGAATATAAATGATAATGTTAAACTATTTTTAAACAAAAAGAAGAAATATGCGTTTAATGAACTTGGTCCTCAACAACATTGGGTACCAAGAAAAAGTTTTTCTTAATTTGTGTTGTAGGAGGAAACAACATCAAAATGGATCTTGGACAGTGGAGCATCAAGTCACATGACTGAACAAAAAAGTCTATTACAAAATTTTACAAATACCATGAAAGGAAGTGTAACATTTTGAAACAAAAGCAAAGATAAAATCATAGGTATGGGCAATGTTCAAATAACTCCTACTTGTGTTATTTCGAATGTACTATATGTAGAAAACCTAGGATTTAATTTGCTGAGTGTCATAAAACTAACTGAAAATGGATATTATGTAGTGTTTGAAGATACATATGCTCACTCCTAAGTTGATTTAAATTCATGTTTGCTAGCTGAAACTAGTGATGCATATCTATGGCATAGAAGGATTGAGCATATAAATATGAGACTGTTACATAAACTATCTAGAAAACATTTAGTGAGAGGTTTACCAAAGATTAAATACTCAAAGAACTTTACATGTGATGCATGTGAGTTAGGTAAACTTCACAAAAACTCTTTTAAATCCAAAATTGATATTTCGAGCAAGAGAGTCTTAGAACTTATACATATGGATCTATTTGGATCAACAAGAATCATGAGTCTTGGTGGTAAACGGTATGTATTTGTTTTAGTAGATGACTTCTCTAGATACACTTGGGTATATTTTCTAGCATCTAAGACAGAAGTTTTTGAAAAATTTAAAATGTTTTGCAATTTTGTTCAAAATGAGCAAAGTGTCTCTATTCAAAAACTTAGGAGTGAGCATGGAACAAAATTTGATAATGATCAAATGGATAACTATTGTAATGAGCATGGCATTGAGCACAAATTTTCTTTTCCAAGAGCACCGTGTCAAAATGGTGTTGTTGAGAGAAAGAATAGATCACTTCAAGAAATGGCCAGAACTATGTTGAATGAACATAAGTTACCTCAAAATCTTTGGGCTAAAGCAGTAAATACAGCTTGTTATGTTATAACAGAAGTCATTTAAGACCTCATGTTAATAAAACTCCTTTTGAAATTATGTTTAATAGGGTTCCAAAAATTTCCTATATGAAACCATTTGGCTGCAAGTGTTTTATTCTTAATACTAAGGATAAAAGGGACAAATTTCAAGCCAAATCGGATGAAGGAATTTTTGTAGGTTACTCTACTAGAAGTAAAGCCTATAAAGTATATAATAAGACCTCAAGGACTATTGAAGAAACCCTCCATGTAAGCTTCAATGAAAATTCTCTTAGAGAGTCTCAATCTAAAGCTGATAATGATGATATGATCAATTTTCCAAGTGAGTTAGAGATCAATAGAGAGATTGACGATTTATCTAAGAAAATCAAAAATATGAACTTAAATGATCAAACTAATGATGAAAGTGATGGACTTTCAGATGTTGATGAGAATATTGAGGAAAATCAGAGAAATTGGCATTATTCTTCATCACATCCCATTACTCAAGTCATTGGTAATATTAATGAGGGAGTTAAAACTAGAGCTTTAGTAAATTTAAATAGTATGTGTATGTTTGTTTCTATGGTGGAACCAAGGAATATACAAGAAGCATTATCTGATGAAAATTGGATAGTGGCAATGCAAGAAGAACTAAATCAATTCATTAGAAATGATGTATGGGAATTAGTTTCTCCACCAGAAAATCAGTCCATAATAGGTACAAAGTGGATCTTTAGAAACAAAACTAACGAAACTGGTCAAATTATAAGGAATAAAACTAGATTAGTTGCACAAGGGTATACATAGGAAGAAGGATTAGATTATGATGAAACATTTGCTCCTATGGCTAGGTTAGAAAGTATAAGAATATTATTGGCCTATACTTGTTATATGGATTTTAAATTATATCAAATGGATGTAAAGAGTGCATTTCTAAATGGTTTAATTAATGAAGAAGTCTATGTAAAACAACCACCAGGATTTGAAGATATTAAAAATCCTCACTTTGTGTATAAATTGAAGAAAACCTTATATGGTTTGAAGCAAGCACCTAGATCATGGTATGAAAGATTGTCTACTTTTTTAATAGAAAAAGGCTATATCATGGGAAAAGTGGATTATACTCTATTTATTAAGAGAGATGGTAAAGATCAAATTGTTGTTCAAATATACGTGGATGATATAATCTTTGGAGCAACCTCTGATAAGTTGATAGAAATATTCTCTAAAGAGATGACTAATCAGTTTGAAATGAGTATGATAGGAGAACTTTCATATTTTCTAGGACTTCAAATTAAGCAAATGGATAAAGGTATATTTTTAAATCAGGAAGAATATGCAAATGAAATGCTTAAGAAATTTGATTTTAATGATACAAGGATTCGAGGAACTCCTATGAGTACTACTTTAAAGTTAGATATTGATGACATAGGAAAATCTATAGATCAAAGAAAATACAGAAGTATGATTGGTTCTTTACTTTATTTGACTGCTAGTAGACCTGATATTATGTTTGCTGTGTGTGTTTGTGCTAGATTTCAATCTAATCCTAAGGAATCACACTTAATTGCAGTTAAAAGAATATTTAGATATATACAAGGAACTAAAAATTTTGGACTGTATTATTCTAAGGATAGTTCAATAGATCTTATAGGATATACTGATGTTGATTATGTAGGATCTAAATTTGATAGAAAGAGTACCAGTGGCACATGTCAATTATTGGGAAATAATTTGGTGTCATGGTTTAGTAAAAAGCAAAATTGTGTAGCACTTTCTATACAGAAGCTAAATATGTTGCTGCTGCACTGTGTTGCATTCAAATTCTGTGGATAAGGCAAACTTTAGAAGATTTTGGATTATCTTATGATACAACTAAGATTTATTGTGACAGTAGTTCTGCAATAAATCTTTCCAAAAATCCTGTATTACATTCAAGAGCAAAGCATATAGAGGTTAGACATCATTTTCTAAGAGATAACGTAATTAAAGGAAAACTTAAATTAGAATTTGTGTCTAGTAAAAATCAATTAGCTGATATATTTACAAAACCTCTAGATGAAAATACATTCTGCAACATTAGATTAAATTTAGGTATTTGTAGGCTATGTGATGTGTAAAATGCTTAAACTCCACATAAAAAGATAAATATTATTGATGATGTTGTTCACCCCATAGATATTATATATTTATTATAAATATCTAAAGTAATATCTAAACTGCTGCTTAAGATACTATGTATTTATTGTAAAATCATAGTAGTATCTTATTGATTTTAAGTAGTTTATCAATTTTAATGGTTTTTACGATTTTAAGTGGAAATGTAAATGAAAAACATTAAATACTTCTAACATTCTGAAATTTTGATTAAATGTTTTCTTTGAATCAAGGAAAATGCATATGATCATGCATAAATTTGACTTAATTGATTAAACTTGTAGAATAAGTTATATGTAAGTCATCTTAAACTGTTAATCAAAAGTATAAGCTTATTGAAACTGATTCATATTCTCAGTATAATCATAGAAGTAAAAATTGTATGAGATTTGTGTTTTATTGCATCTGTATTAATGGAATACAAGTATACTGTGCTTAAAATGAAAAGTGCTTACAAAGTGAAAATCTTTAAGAGTTTATTGATCAGTTTGATCACAAGCCTTTTGTACTTAAGCAGATAGGTATGTAAGGATTATTGTCTTGAAAAAAGATTCTTTAAATCTGGCAACCTAAGGTCCTGATCAGATCTGAGATTGTTGATCGAAAGCTCATTACACGGGTACATTAGAAAGCTCTTATATGATTCAAGCCTTTCAAACTAACTTTTAAAGAAAATTATCAATATTTACTGTTTTGAAAAGAAAAAGATGTTTCATTAATTACAGATATCTTTGAATCGCATATAGTTTATACCAATATGACTACTGATTTATTGAATCAACATTAGTACTTTTGAAAACGTTTATTTGAGATACATTCTTTTATTCTCCTTGAATTAATCGAATTGAGTTCAAAGTTGTGTTTTGATTCATATATAGTAGGAATTGATTCTGGAAATCATTTTTGATGATGTCAGGATAACGGAAGTCTCTAAAAACAAAATGTAAAAGTATAGTTATACTTAACATCTATTGTCACTACAAGTATATTTTGTATTTTGATTGAATATATTTGAAGTATATTTGTAGGGGGAGCATTAACAATGTCAAAAACAGATTAATATAATTTAAAATACAAATCTTAGTTAATCTGAATTAATGTCCTCTTAAAATCTTGATGAAATAATTTAAAAAGACAAACAAACTATTCTAGATTCAAAAGACAAAATGTTCAAATAGTTTACAATGTTCTCAAGATAATGTTAAGTTTAGTATGTGTGTTGTTTTCGGAAGGTTTTAGTTGGAAGCATCCGAAACTTGTTTAAGTGTACTAACTAGACATTATATTAGATAAGGTAACATGTAAAACTGCCTCTAGACAGCGTTTTACTCGTTAGGTTAGTTAACTCAACGAGATATACTTGAATATTTCGGGTACTTTGATTGAATAAGCTTTATTCAATATTTATTTTATTTCTAAACCTGACTTATCTTCACGTTGAGTTATACGACTAAAAACCCTATTTAAACACTTATAACACGGGGACTTAGGTTATTTGTAAACTTTGTCAAGAAAATCTTTCTCGCTTGTTGCTGTTACAACCTGCGACGATGGTCTCCAAGTTCTACAAAGGTCATGGTAGAGGAAAAGGCAAAAGCAGAAGAGATGCAAAAGGAAAAGAAATAGAGAATGATGAAGTTCCACGTACTTGGTTCAAGAAAATATTTTGAGTGGACAAAAGGTTAGCAGAAATTTATAGTGAATATTTCTTTCCTGAAGGTATACTAAATGAAGTTAGACAAGAACTCCAAAATATTGATGCTAGTATTACATACATTGGGATTCGAAGTAAATTTGATAGAGAATACAGAATGAAATGTGTTGAGATTGCATTTTTGGAACAGTATGCAAAATATTTGGAAAAAGGTGTAGGTTCATCAAATAGAACTCCTTAAACTCTTATAAACGGTACAAGACTACATGCATTTGAGGAAGAGCATGAATCAGCTATCCCTACTCCTTTATATTCAAAACAAGTAGAATCAGATATTGCTATAGACAAAACAAAAGTTGATAGTCTTCGAAAGGCTGTTGCAATAGAAAGTGCCTTAGAAGAATTAAAGTAGAAAACTTTTATGGAGCAATTTGAAAAGAAAACAGCAATACTTGAAAAGGAGAAACATAAATGTTATAGAAGAAGGAAAGTCAGAAAAATTGTCTAAGGAAACAAAGTCTTTTGAAAAAGGAAAATCAGATGAAAATTTATTTCCAAAGGACAATGTATGTCTAGACATTGTACGTTATTGTGCATCTGATAAACTCATCAGTTCCGAACACACTGAAACTGATGAAGATAATGAGACTTTATTTTCCCTTGCTAGAAAACTTGAGAAGAAATCCAAGAAAAACTTGAGAAGAAATCCAAGAAAAACTTGAGCTCATATTTGACTTGGATTTCTTCTCAAGTTTTTCTATTAGTACAAGTCCTGATGATGCAGAAATTGACAAATCAAAGCATCAGGCACTTGACATTGAACAAGTTATTGCAAATATAATTGACAATGTTGAGGCAGTAACTAGTTCAAAGGCTGAATTGTCTGAAGTGGCAGATATTGAAAATGTTAAGACTCCAAAAGAGCTAAAAGTTAACCAGCCTTCTATAGAATCTATAAAAGCAGAGTTTGAGAATTCACAACATGAATCAATGGAAATATCTATTGAACAAAATGAACAATTACATACAAATACACCGGTTGTAGAATTTGTGGAAAAATTGTACTTTGAACATTCTATAGAGACTGAACAGATGAATGTTGAGCATATTGACAATGTTCCTAACACTATTGAAGCTGAAGAATCAAGCTTACCTGAGCAGCTTCAAGATAATATTTTGGAAGAGGAACAACATGACATTCATTTTGAAGAAGAGGTTCCTGAAGATGAATTAAACTCTGAATCACGGCTTCAAGTATCACCTTCTTTGTGTACAATATTACAAATTCAAGGTAATGCAATTCATTTTAGATCTAAAGAAGCATTGCAGAAATACAATAATCTGATTACATGTCAGATTCTGCATGCTCGTCCAATAAAATTCAGAAATTGGATGGACATAAGAGATCTGTTTGAGTTTCAAGGCCTCATTAAATTCTTGCCAGTAGGAATGAAATGGAAGCAATACACAGAGCTTATTGCAGCTTTTTATAGCAATCTAGTCAAGAATGGAAATTTTCTGAAAACTCAAATAAATGAACAGGAGTTTATGTTGTCTCTTGAGTTAATTTTTGAAGTTTTAGGATTAAAGAATGAAGGTGTTGTTGTTACCAACAAATTTGACATAATAAGACAACTGGAATGGAACATTCAATCTTTATCAAAAATTCCAGATGTATATTCTGAAATGAGATTAATGGAAAATCTGAATGCAGAGGCAAGGTTTATTGCAAATATATTGCATGCAAATTTATTTCAGAGACTTGGACACAATATGGAAGTCAGCAGAAGTAGTTTATATGCAACTTATAGCTTGCTGAATAGAATTCAAATCAATTGGTTTGATGTTTTCACTTCTCAACTACAGCATATGAGTTCAAAGTTATTTTATGGTGATGCTGTATGTAGACTTATTGCAAGCGAATTGAATTTATCCGACTGGCCCTTTGAAACTAAAGGCATGAGAGCATTTAGTGTCAAAGATTTGCAAAAATTCCAAGCCATGCATAAACCTCAACGACAACAACAACAACAACCTGATATAGATCATATACAACAACAACAACAACAAAGTTATTCAGTTCAAGCAGAATAGCAAACCCAGCTACCTCCTGACTTAGATGTAGTGCTTAACGACATCAGAAATGATATTAGGCATCTAGGAGATAAAATATGTAATGCTATAAGTGATATACTTAGGAGGGGTCGATATCTGTTTTTGTTTGTTTCTGAATACAAAATGTAATGTTTGTATTACTTGTTTGATTTGATTGAACAATACATTTTTCTGTAAATGTCTTCAATTATTATTCTTGTTTATAGAAAGAGTTGTTGTAATTATATCTCTTATATACATATATATATTCTTTGTAATTATCTTTTTGATTAATGACAAAAAGGGGGAGAAATATTATAAAAAGATGATTATGATCTTAATTACATATATATATTATAAAAGGAGATGCTATTTAAATGGTTATTGTAATCTGATAGATGATAATTAGAAAACTGATACTTATATAATTATTGACATCTGAGAGTTTTAGTTTTGAGAGGTAAAATTTACACAAACAATAGAAATAAGCTTAAGTGAACTTAAGTCAACAAACAAGTTTGTTGAATTAAAAGTTAACCCAACGAAGGTGCTTTGTTGAGTTAAACATATTTCATAATTGATTTAATATGATTTTGTCATCATCAAAAAGGGGGAGATTGTTGAGTATTTTTGTTTTGATGATGTGTGTTGAATGAAAATAATCATATTTGCTCAATTACTATTGCTTGTGAAAAGAAATTAAAATCATCAATTAATACAGAAAAAGCTTACTGATATAAATACTTGTCTGTATTGGATCTAAAGTTAATAACTAGTCGTTTCGTTGCATTAATTTCTCATTTAGCTAAACGTTAAGTTAACGTGTGTTTTTATTGAAAAGCATGATATGTTTTAATGTTATATCTTCTGTATCATGAACAGTGCACGTTTAGACAACTCGTTAAGTTAGAGTTTTGTTTGTATAGAGGTCACATGAGAACTCGTTAAGTTAGAGGCTTAAAGGATAAAATAGGTCACATGATAACTCATTAAGTTAGTGAGTAAAAGAAGAGACGAACTCGTTAAGTTAGTGTTATACACGTGGTGAAATTATAAGTTACGAATGTTGTATTGTATCATGTGAGGTGCACATGTTTAACTCGTTAAGTTAACATAACTAAACGCATTGAGTTGCTATATTGAACACTAAGGCAACGCGTTAGGTTAGCATTTTAAACTTAAGTTGTTATTTTTTGCACGTGGTAAAATTCTTATTATAAAAATATTTGTGTATTACTGGTTCGTTGAGATATATCATAACACAACGGAAATGATTCGTTGAGTTATCATAACACAAAGGAGATGGTTCGTTGAGATAGCATAACACCACGGACTTAGTTCGTTGAGTTAGCTATAATACTTGTCACGTGAAATGGCACATGAGGAACTCGTTAAGTTAGAAACGTTAAGTTATATATATACTTGTGTTACTCATTTAGTTAACATTAAAGTAACGACTTCTTATTACACTGATGAAAAACTTTTGGACGAGAAAGTTTATTTTGTAGGAAATTTTTTAGAGATCCAAGACTGATGATTAAAGAAAATTCGAAATATAAATGTGGGTTAGAACGTGTGTGTTTCAATGAAGGAAAAAGAAAAGATGTGGAGAAGTGGAAAACTGGTAGTGGTTAAACGTGAAGGATATGCATGAAATGAAGATACAGTATAAAAGGCATAGAATTCTCGTTGCTCAATTTATCCTTGCACACAAAATGAAAAATCTTTTCAAAGATCAAACCATCCCTGCACACCAAAAGAAAAATCTTTTTCAAAGATCAAAAACACCTCTTCGGGAAAATCTCTCAAGTGGAAGAAAGTTCAGTGAAGCATAAAAAGGTAAGATTTTCGTCACTAAAGATTTGAAGTATCAGAAGAAAGTAAATTCAATGAAGCATGAAAAGACAAGATATTTGTCACTGAAGAATTGCTGAAGAAGAAAAAGAAGATGAAGAAAGATCTCAAACAGGGAGAAAAGTTTTAAATTCCGCAAATTAGTTTTCTCTATTTGTAGTTATGAAATTGTTTAGATGATATATGGTATCGAAATATAATTGCATCTTCAATTTCTGAGGAGAATTGAATTGTATATTGTAATTGAAACATTGAATAAAAATAATTTTATGAAAATAATGTCTCGACTTGTTTTTGAGTTTTAAAGTTTCAATTATATTTCAGAAAATATTAAAAATACACAATTCACCCCCCTCTTGTGTAGCCATACGATCCTACACTAATGGTTGGTATGTGGCAATGTCTTCAATACTCTTGTGTGCTGATTTCTTTTATTTTTCAATTGTATAGTCACTACATAATTTATCTCTCTTGAATTTGAGCTTAGGCACACCTCTAACAAGATCATGTTTGGTCAATTTTCTTATAAGTCTCATGTTTGCCTGATTTAATCTTTTATGTCATAACCATTCATCCTTATTAAAAGCAACTAAACATGCATCACTAGAAATATTATCACATGGAAATTCCAAAGCATAAATTGAATTATTTCTATATCCAATAAATTTGATTTCATGTGTATCCTGTTGTAATATAAAATAGTTTTCTACAATAAAGAGTATACTGTAACATTTGTCATATAATTGACCAACACTTAGTAGATTCTATTTTAAACCATTTACATGTAAGACATTTTCTATTTTTCCATTTTCAGATGCAACATTTCCTATGGTAGTAATTCTACATTTTTCATTGTTACCAAACTTAACAGATCTTGAATTTATTGATTTAACAGATTCCAAAAGTCTTTTCTTACCTGTCATATGCTTTGAGCATCCACTATCAATGATCCATTTGGACGTTTGAGCTTTCTTGTCCATGCAGTCCTGCAAATCATGTTGAAATTAAGACTTTTGGTACCCATATCTTCTTGGATCCATCAATGTTAGTCCTTTGTATATTGAACTTATTGCCTTTTGGTAGCCATATAGAAGTAGATCTCTTCTTAATGACAAACACAATTGTGCCATCTCTGTAAGATCTAATTTTTCCACCACAATAGGGAGTTTCCTGTGGTACAACATACCCTAGGCCAAATTTACTTCTTCCTATTCTTTGGAATCCTATGATTTTGTTTAAACTATTTTCACCCTTAGTAAATTTACATATAGTTTTCTTTAAATCGGTAACTTCAGATAACAAATTCTTATTTTCTTCTTTCAGATCAAAATTTTTACAACTATAGCTATCCATTTTAGTTTTTAATTCCCTATTATCAACTAGGGCTTTTTCTAGTTCAGCAAAAACATCTTCTACATAGGAATTTAAACTCTTTAATTCTTTCTTGTACTTCTTACATATTACATATAAGTTATCTACTGTACAGAGAAGACTATCTATATCTACATCATCATTTTTTTTTTCTGAGCAATAAGGAGATGTAGAGCATACCTCTTGTGTAGTAAAGCACACGTTTGCAGATGCCTCCTCATCTGAGTCTGATGAGCTGCTAGATGAACTGCTGTCATCCCATGTGGCTTTCAAAGCCATTTTCTTCTTATTCTTCCTCTTCCATTTTTGTTTATCCTCCTCCTATTAAAAAGGACAATAAAGTTGAATGTGTCCCAATTTCTTGCACTTGTAGTATGTAGGGACTTTTGATTTTGAGGAGCTGGCTTTACCTCCTTGTCTCATCATCTTTCTGAAATTCCTAGCCAGTAGTAACACTTCATCCTCATCCAAGCTTGGTTAGTCTTCTGTTGAGGGAAAGGCTAGTTCTTTCTTTTTCTTAGCCTTTCTTTCAGTGACTCCTTCTTCTTTCCATTCCTTCATTTGGACTTCATGGGCCAGAAGATTTCCCAACAGATCTTCAACTGAATAGTTGTTTAGATCCTTTGAATCTTATATGGAAGTAGACTTCTGCTTTCATTCGACTGTCAAGATCCTTAGGATCTTTTGTACCTATTCACGATTAGAAAAACTCCTTCCAAGGCCTCTTAGTTCATTCACAATTTCTGTGAATCTAGAAAACATTTCAGTAATACTCTCTTTTTCAAGCATTTTGAATAACTCATATTTTCTTAATAAAATGCTGATTTTAGTATCTTTAACTTGGCTGGTTCCTTCATATGTAATTTGAAGGATCTTCCAAGCTTCATGAGAGAATTTACAAGCTGATATTTTATTATATTGTTCACCAGTTAGTGCATAGTAAATGGAATTAAGCCCACAAGCATCCATCTGGATGATTCTTTCATCCTCCTTAGTCTAGTCACTTTCATGACTGATTGGAGTTAGTGTACCATGTACAACCATTCTCCAAAGTTTCACATCTGTACTCCTAAGAAAGCACTTCATCCTATTTTTCCAGTAGCTATAGTTGCTACTATCAAAGAGGGGAGGTCGATGGATATTCTGACCCTCTACAGTGTGGAAAGCCATGATCTCAAATGATTAAATCCATTAATGAGATCAACCTTGCTTTGATACCAATTGTTAGGACATTATGGCTTACCAAAGGGGGGGTGAATGGTAATAATTTGTTTCTTAACCTTTTAATGATAGATTAGTATAAAGAAATAGCAAGCACACGATAAAAGAATACACATAGAGATTTTAGGTGGTTCACCACTAACGGCTAGTCCACCCCCAAGGGATACTTGGGCTTCACTAAACTTTTGCAAACTTACAATCACTTGCTTTAGGGTTTAAGCAAGAACCAACCATTCACTTGAGCTTCCTGGTTGAAGCTCCAACCAATCCTTTCTCTAAAGTTTTGATCCATGTACTTCAGTAAACACTAGCCTGTAAGTATTAGAGTTGAGTGCATGATGAGCTTCTAAACTTGAGTCTGTAAATATTGAAGATGATTTGATCTCTAAAGCTTTCTTCTGTTGAGCTTGGTGTAAGTATGTGTATGAGCAAAAGCTTTTTTGTAATTTCATTGTCTGTATCTTGTATATATACTAAACCTGTGTAACGATCATATTTTTCTTCCAACGGATGTATTTTACTATACTTGATTAGACTTCAGTCCCAAATATGGTAAGTTACCATTTAGAAAGATATTTCAAGATATCCTTTCGATTTTCTTAACCTTTCGAATAGTTAGTTGTGTAACTCTCTGAAGAATGATTGTAACTCACTGAAAAATCACTTAAGTCTTTCTGCCATGTAGGATTCCAGATCATACAATGAGAGCTGTCATTTAATTGAATACTTGCAACTGTAACTTACCAAATTGTTATTTAACTATCGGATAGTTAGCTACAGTAACCCTCCATTTAAGTTTCCGATTGATTTATTTAATTCAGCACATGCATAAAGGACTAACTTAAGTTTCGGATGGTTATACCTGTAAGTCACCAAAACACTTCAAGATTTCGGATAGTTATCTCTAGTAACTTTTCGATTTTCCTTTTAAGCTTCTGTTTGGATTTCTACATGTGGGAAATTCAATGACTTAAGCTTCGGATGGTTATTCCTGAACTCTCCGAAATTCTTCAAGATTTTGGATAGTTAACTCCAATAACTTTCCAATTCTTCATACATCCATTTTTCTAACTCTCCGAAAAACTTCTAATTGTCTGATTGTAATGCTACTGCTTTATACTACTTTTCGGATACTTAGATTGTTAACTCATCGAAAATATTTCTCTTTCGGATAGTTAAGCCTGGTAACCTTCCAAAAGCCTTTTTATCACTTGTAGTACACTTTGAACTGTTTGTATCAACTTCTACTTTCTTGCTGACTGTTAAACCTGAGAAATACAATTTAAAACCTCACATTGATTTTTGCATTATCGAAATCTAGAGGTCCTTCCAGAGAGGAGACAGAATTGTAAGTGGTTAAATTTTTAGTGGTGTAATCGCATCGCATGTAGTGACGAAAGCTTTTACTATCGATAGAGATTACTTTTACATTTCACCTTTCGCCCATTTTCATGATCATATCAAAACAAAAATACCAAAAACAACTTATTTGTGTTTATAGTTAGTATTTGAGTATTGTATTGTTTGTTTTGTATCATGATTAATGTTATCATTCTCAGTGTTGTGAATGTTTCATGTTTGTTTAATTTAGAAAATAGAAAATAGTTTTACAGTTTACTAAAATTGAATCGTTCTTGATACTTAAAGATTTTAATGGTTACTATTTGAAATATCTGAATGTTAGTGTTGCTGAATGATAAATCTAATATTAACTAGCATTAAAGAGCTTAATTGATGTTATTTACAATCTGTGGAACCGCCCAATGGTTGGCCGAATTCCTCTGTAAATAGCAGTATTAAACTAGATAGATAGCTTCATTGAGTTAATTCAATTCCACGAGCTTAGTTTGTTGAGTTAGCTATAAGTCAATGGAGTGCTTATTGAATATATAAATTCCATTATTAAAAACGGAACAGTACACAATTCTTGCTCAATTCTCTATGGGATCAACATGTACTTGCACACAAATACAATATACATTGTGCACTTGTAGTTAAAATACAAATTGGAATTAATATCTAATTTGTGTGAAAGATTGTTTATTGACTTTGAAAAAGGAATTACTGATAAGCATAAAGATAAATTAACTAAGTTACAAACAAAAGTTAACAACACAAACAAGTTTTCCGGCATCGTTGCCGAGGAACTAAACAAGTTCTCTAATGCCGCTTAAAAACCCAATCATACAACATTTAGATCCAAAAGGGAAAAATCCTAGAAGGGATTTGGCTTTTGAGGTTGATAAAGTCTTAGAAGTCACTAGTGATTCTAACGATGATTTATTATTGTTGACCAGAAAATTTAGAAATCTGTTGAAGAAATGTAGGAACTTCAGGTCAACAAAGACATATGGAGATATGGAGAAGTAGTCATTCACGAAAGACAATCATATGCTACAAGTGCAACAGACTAGGTCACTTTCAAACTGATTGTCCACTCAACAAAGATAAAAAGAATTCAATGAGGAATTTTAGGAGTAAGAAATTCAGAAAGAGAAGGGCACTTAAAGTGACATGGGATGACTCTTCAGCTTCACAAAGTGAAGAAACAAAGGATTCAACATCAAACAATGAATCCTCATCAACATCAGATTCAGAAGAAAATCTAGCAAACGTATGCTTCATGGAAAAATTCAGTGAGGTATCCTCTGATCAAAATGCTAACTTTGATAGTTTTGATGGATTACTTATTGAATACAATAGATTGGCCAGAAAATATAAGAAAGTAAAAATAGAAAGAAAGAACACTAGGAAAATGCTAGATGAATCTGAAAATAAGATTGATTTTCTGAACTCTACGTTGAATAAATTTAAAGAAGAAAATCAAAGGCATGCATGGGAAATTTTAAAGTTTACTACAATAGAAAGAAAATTACATGCTAATTGTGAAAATTTAATTATTGATAAGAAGAAAATGATCTATGAAATTGAAATACTAGAATTGACTATTACTGATTTAAATTCAGAAATTGACATGTTAAAGATTAAGGTTTATCATCAAAAGGCTATATTAAGTAAATGGAATAATAGTCAAACTATAACAACTGAACTTAGTAGTAAAATATCAAATGTAGAAAAACATGGTATTGGTTTACACGATGCATCTTCTGAAAATTATATATTGCATGATGGTACTGCTAAAAATAATGTCTTTATTTCTAGTACTAAGAATAGTAAGAGAAAAACTATTCCATGTATAATTAAAAAGGGAAATAAATATGTGTAAATTGATAAAATGCAGCATATAAATAATAACACACAATGCAAGAATGTCAAAAGAAATTTTCAGAAAAATCAAGCTAAGACATTTGAAAATCTTAATATTTTTGATCAGTTTTCTGTATATTTAAAAAATATCAGATATTGGAATGAGCAATCAAATAATTTCAACTTTGGTTTAAATAGAGATAAATGTTCTGATGATTATAACACTAAGAGAAATAAATGTAAGAATAATTATCAGAAAATAGATAAATTGAAGTTTAAAAATACTGATTATTTTGTTATGACTCTCTCTAAAATTCTTGGACCCACTCAAAAATGGATTCCAAGAGATAAAATCTCTTATTGACTGCTTTGTAGGTACACAAATCAAAATGGATAATGGACAGTGGAGCATCCAGCCACATGACTAGAGATATATGATTACTTACAGAAATAGCAAAGACCAAGAATGGACAAGTTACCTTTGGAAATAAAAGTAAAATAAATATCCTTAGGTCTGGTAAGGTTCAGGTAACTGAGAAATGCTTTATAAATGATGTCTTATTAGTGGAAAACTTAGGTTTTAATTTATTGAGTGTTCCTGTTTTAATGAAGTTTTACAAAGTAATTTTTGAAAAAGATGCCTGTAAAATTATGGACATGTCTACAAACGAAATTTTATTCACTACATATAAGAAAGGATCTGTTTGTATTTTGGATTTGCCTTCTGATATTATTAAAGACAATGCTTGCTTAATTGCAAAATTAGATGAAGTTATTTTATGACATAGAAGGCTAGGACACTCAAACTTAAAATTATTACAAAAGCTGTCTAAAAAGAATCTAGTTAGAGGTTTACCTAGTATTAAGTACTCGAAAGAGTTTATGTGTGGTGCATGTCAACTAGGTAAATTACATAAAACATCCTTTAAAAGTTTAAATGAAATAACAAGTAAAAGAGTATTAGAACTAGTGCATATGGATTTATTTGGACCTACTAGGACAACTAGTCTAGGAGGTAAACATTATGCTTTTGTACTAGTGATGACTATTCTAGATTTACTTGGGTCTATTTTCTAGCTAATAAAACTGAAGTTTTTGAAATATTTAAGATATTCTGTAATAAAGTTCAGAATGAGCAAAATGTTAAAATTCAAAAACTTAGGAGTGATCATGGTACAGAATTTGATAATGATCAAATGGACACCTTTTGTGAAGAATTAGGCATAGATCTTTGGTACTCATTTCCAAGAGCTCCTTCACAAAATGGGATAGTAGAACGTAAAAACAGATCACTTTAGGAAATGTCCAGAACCATGTTAAATGAGAATAAGTTACCCCTATTTCTCTAGGCAGAAGCAGTTCATACAGCATGCTATGTTATAAATAGAGTACATCTAAGACCAATTTTAGATAAAACTCCTTATGAGATATGGTATAACAAGGTTCCCAAAATAAGTTATTTAAAACCCTTTGGCTGTAAGTGTTTTATTTTAAACACTAAGGAACGAAGAGACAAATTTAGAGCCAAATCAGATGATGGTATTTTTGTTGGTTATTCCATTCGAAGTAAGGCATATAGAGTTTATAACAAATCAACAAAAACCATTAAGGAAACCATACATGTGAAATTTCATGAAAATTCTCATTTGGATGTTAGACATGCTGAAAATTTTGATTCAGAAATTCTCCCAGAAATGGTACCAAATGATGTTGATAGAGAAATTGAGAGATTATTTGATGGAATAAGAAATATAAACTTAAATGATGAAAATTTTGAAGAAAATAATGTCATACCTATAGAAAATATGGAACAACATAGAAATTGGTGTATGCTTCATCTCATCCTATCGATTAGATAGTAGGTGATCCTAATCAAGGAGTTAGGACTAGGTCATCAATTGTCAACATTTGTGGTGCTTATTCATTTGTTTCTTTACTAGAACCTAAGAAAATTGAAGATGCCTTAGAAGATGAATTTTGGTATTTAGCTATGCAAGATGAGCTAAATCAATTTATAAGAAATGAGGTATGGGATCTAGTTCCACCACTTGAAAATCTGTCCATAATAGGAACAAGGTGGGTATTTAGAAATAAAGTAGATCAAGATGTACATATAGTTAAAAATAAAGCTAGATTAGTTGCTCAAAGTTACAAGCAAGAGGAAGGAATTGACTATGATGAAACATTTGCTCTTGTTGCTAGATTATAATCAATATGAATTTTGTTAGCATATGCTTGTTATATGGATTTCAAATTATATCAAATGGATGTTAAGATTGCTTTTTTAAATGGATATATAAAAGAAGAAGTTTATGTAAAACAACCTCTAGGTTTTGAAGATTCAAAACATCCTAAGTATGTTTATAAGCTTAAGAAGGCAATGTATGGCCTTAAACAAGCCCCTAGGTCTTGGTATGAGAGATTATCTAAATTTCTTATGGAAAAAGGGTATTCTATGGGAAAGGCAGATCACACTCTTTTTATCAAGAAGATCGAAAAAGATATATTGGTAGTTCAAATCTATGTAGATGACATCATATTTGGAGCAACAAATGATAAATTAGTTGAGTCCTTTTCGAAAGACATGACTAATCAATTTGAAATGAGTATGATGGGTGAACTATCACTTTTTCTAGGCTTACAAATTAAGCAATTAGATCAGGGTACTTTTATTTCACAAGAAAAATATACTCAAGATTTATTAAAGAGGTTTGGTTTAGACAACACTAAAACAAAGAATACACCAATGAGTACTATCACCAAGTTGGATAAAGATGACTTTGGAAAAACTGTAGATGTAAAACAATATAGAAATATGATTGGTTCATTACTTTATTTAACAGCTAGCCAACCAGATATTATGTTTAGTGTGTGTACTTGTGCTAGATATCAATCTAATCCTAAGGAATCACACCTACTTGCTGTTAAACGAATTTTTAAATATCTATTAGGAACCATCAATTTGGGATTGTTTTACTTTAAACACAGTTCTTTAAATTTAATAGGTTATAGTGATGCTAATTTCGCAGGATGTAAGTCTAAAAGAAAAAGCACCAGTGGCACTTGTCAATTATTAGGAAATTCTTTAGTGTCATGGTTTAGCAAAAAGTAAAATTGTGTAGCATTATCTACAATTGAAGCTGAATATATAGCTACTGCACTTTGTTGTGCTTAAATCCTATGGATGAGACAAACTTTAAAAGATTTTAATTTAGACTATGAACCAACTAAGATTTTCTGTGATAGTAGTTCTGTAATAAGTTTTTCTAAAAATCCTGTCTTACAATCACGAGCTAAACATATAGAAGTTCGACATCATTTTCTAAGGGATAATGTTATAAAAGGGAAAATAGTATTAAATTTTGTTCCTACCACAGAACAATTAGTAGATCTATTTACAAAACCCTTAGATGAAAATACATTTTCAAAATTATGATTAGAACTTGGTATCTATAGGTTATCTAATGTTTAAATTGTCTTGTTCATTGCATAACATTTTGGTTTGTTAAAAAGGTAGTTTTAGAATTTAATTTCTTTCTTATTAAAAAAAAACAAAACAAAATATCTATTTTCGAATTACTGTTTTCTGGTAGTTAAGAATTTATGAAATTCTAATTTTTATTGAAGTCAATTTATTTAAGAAAAATTCAGAAAAAATTACTTAAGGAAAGTCAATTTAATTCAATGTGAGTCCCAACTGTATTTTTGTTACTTATGTATATGCTATTACAGAGATTTTAATAGGAAAATACATAGAAAGTATGTACTTTTTATTAAAGAAAAGTTATTAACATTCTGTTAAAAAAAAAATTAAGTCTTACGATTGCCTTTAATTTAATTTACTATCTTGTTTTATTTTTATTTTATTTTATCTACAATTACTTGAGTAATTAAGTCCGTTGAGGGATCTTAATCCCTAAACACTTAAACCAATTGGTTTGGAATGTGCTGATTGAAAACTCATTTTGCAAGTAATTCAGATTATATTAAAAAAAAAAAAAATTAAATTTACCTGTTCTCACTTGTCATTGAGTAACTGGTTATCTTTCCCCTAAGCGAGGGATTGTAATCACGTAAAAAGATGATATTATAGGAGGTAATACATAATATATATATATATATATGAATATAAAAAAAAAGGGGGGGCAATGTACTCAAGCTTAATTTATTTTCAAGGTGTTATAACAATCCTGCCATAATCTGTGCATATAATCTTTATTATTTTTCCTTGTTATTATCTACTCTTTACATATAATGTACTGTACTTATTTTCTTAAGTTCATGTACTCATTATTGAATTCTTTTAAGTTCCTGAAAGTACATCTCTATGAATTTTCTTTTATAAACTGAATAAGATAAAAGCCAGAAAGTCTAAATTGTTAAATCTACTACTTATTTCTATATTTTAAAAAAAAAATTAAAAAAAAAAAATTATAGAGACACTCAAATCTATTTAAGGCTTAGTAACCAACTTAAGTAAGCTATTTGACTTTTAATGCCAAATCTGTAAGGGCTTGGCAACCTAGTTTAAGTAGATTCTTTAGACTACATTTATGTAGGGGGAGCAATTTCTCATATAATAATTCGACTATTATGAACTATTATATGTTTTCATGAAAGAATATGCATAGTTTTAGGAAATTAACATTAATTAAGTAGATTTCTCAACTACTGGTAAAATACAGGTTTTTAATTCTTAAGTATCCGAATTTTCTGTGATTTTGGAAGACTATATTGTATATATCAGACAGTTATGTTTTAAACGATCAATAGAATATTTTATTATTTCTTGATGTACACATGTCGAAGCCTAAATGCATATCTTAGGTGAATGTTTGGTAAGTTATCTGGTACCTCTCCGAAATGCATCTAAGCATCGGATAGTTAGGTTTATAAGTATCCAAAAATATCTGAACTCCTTAAGTTAGAATTATGCACGTGTTGAATTTCATTGCTTTATTATGTCTCAGTTGAAACTCAAACAGTTACGTTTAACTCAACTTTCACACTTATCCATTTGAGAAACTCAAATAGTTAATTTAATATTCTTATATTTTTCTGTAAGACTTAATCTTTGACAATAACTATTCTTGTTTGTCATATAGTTATATGCTTTACTGCTCACAAAACTCGAATAGTTATCATAAGTCTTCGAGTTTTCTCACTTTTCACTTAGCCCAAAGTTATTTTCTTTATACGAATAGTTACACTAAGTATTCTGCTTTTGTCGGTTGTAAAACTTGTACAGTTATTGTAAACATTCGAGTTATTTATTAGTAACGGATCTTATATTTATGATTTCAATGATTGAATTCGTTTATCTATTTATAAACTTGAAGAGTTATAAATGTTTTTGTTGAGTATTTTGTTTTGATGATGTGTGCTAAATGAAAATAATCATATTTGTTCAATTACTATTGCTTGTGAAAAGAAATTAAAATCATCAATTAATATAGAAAAGGCTTACTGATATAAATACTTGTCTATATTGGATCTGAAATTATACTAAGTTAATAACTAGTCGTTTCGTTGCATTAATTTCTCATTTAAATAAACGTTAAGTTAACATGTGTTTTTATTGAAAAGCATGATATATTTTAAAGTTATATTTTCTGTATCATGTACAGTGCACGTTTAGACAACTCGTTAAGTTAGAGTGTTATTTGTATAGAGGTCACGTGAGAACTCATTAAGTTAGAGGGTTAAAGGTTAAAATAGGTCACATGAGAACTCGTTAAGTTAGTGAGTAAAAGAAGAGACGAACTCGTTAAGTTAGTGTTATACACGTGGTGAAATTATAATTTACGAATGTTATATTGTATCACCTAAGGTGCACATGTTTAACTCATTGAGTTAACATAACTAAACGCGTTGAGTTGCTATATTGAACACTAAGGCAACACGTTAGGTTAACGCTATAAACTTAAATTGTTATTTTTGCACGTGGGAAAATTCTTATTATAAAAACATTTGTTTATTACTAGTTTGTTGAGTTATTGTAACACCACGGAGATGGTTTGTTTAGTTAGCGTAACACCACGGACTTAGTTCGTTGAGTTAGCTATAGTACTTGTCACATGAATTGGCACATGAGGAACTCGTTAAGTTAGAAACGTTAAGTTATATATATACTTGTGTTACTAATTTAGTTAACATTAAAGTAACGACTACTTATTACGTTGATGAAAAATTTTGGACGAGAAAGTTTATTTTATAGGAAATGTTTTAGAGATCCAGGACTGATGATTAAACAAAATTCGAAATGTAAATGTGGGTTAGAACGTGTCTATTTCGATGAAGGAAAAAGAAAAGACGTGAAGAAGTGGAAAATTGGTAGTGATTAAACGTGGAGGATATGCATGAAATGAAGATACAATATAAAAGGCATAGAATTCTCGTGGATCAAACTATCCCTGCACATCAAACAAAAAATCTTTTCAAGGATCAAACTATCCCTGCACACCAAAAGAAAAATCTTTTCAAGGATCAAAAACACCTCTTCGGGGAAAAGCTCTCAAGTAGAAGAAAGTTCAGTAAAGCATAAAATGGTAAGATTTATGTCACTAAAGACTTGAAGTATCAGATGGAAGAAAATTCAATGAAGCAGAAAAGGTAAGATTTATGTCACTGAATATTTGAAGTATCAGGAGAAAGCAAATTCAATGAAGCACAGAAAGACTATATATTCGTCACTAAATAATTGCTAAAGAAGAAGAAACATCTCAAATAGGGAGAAATGTTTTAAATTTCGCAAATTATTTTTCTTTGTTTGTAGTTATGAAATTATTTAGATGATACATGGTATCGAGATATAATTGCATCTACAATTTCTGAGGAGAATTGAATTGTATATTGTAATTGAAACCTTAAATAAAAATGATTTTATGAAAATAGTGTCTCGACTTGTTTTTAATTATTGAAGTTTCAATTATAAACAAAAATGTTGAAAAACACAATTCACCCCCCTCTTGTGTAGCCATACGATCCTACAGTTTTACTGACAACCTTTTGTGTTTCTACCTTGGTAAAACCCTAGTTTCACAATCTTTACTTCCACTAAGTTCTACAGTGCACAGTGAAGATTAATTAACAATGTCAGGACGTAGAAGAGGACGTGGTAGAATGACAAAAGTGCAGCAAAGAGAGTTGGAACTTCAAAAAATACAAAGTGAAATCAACAACATCTACTCAAGGTATACTTTTACAAATGAAGTAGTACATGAAATTAGAAAAGTTGTTCAAGATAAGAAAAATTTATGTTGGAAGTTTATTCGCAATTATGCTGAAACATAGTTTAGACTAAAACATACTGAATTTTCCGTATTACAACTATGGAAACAAACTTTACAACCTAACCTTATGGTTGTTACAAGTTCTAGATATGTACTTGAAAAATCGGTACAGTCTATCACTTACTATGGAAAGAAATGGGGACTAATGATAGAAAATGCCAACAAGGAATTAGAATCTTTGTATTCCCAACATTATTTTCCCCCGACTGTTTTAGATGACATTCAACAATTTATTGATGAATAGAAAACTGCCATTTGGAAAATGGGCCTTCAAAGTGAAGGACAAAAAGTTTATTAACTAAAAATGGCAAAGGTCGAGAGCTTAAAACTTTATATTCCATTATTGCAACCTAGGCATCATGGTGAAGGACCTTCAAGACCATAGGTGCCTTTAACAAGAGAAATTAAGAAAATTTTAGAACCTCTTGAACAACTAGAACCACTACAGACATATAGTCAGAAAAAGAAGAAGACATTAGAATATTTTGGACTGACTGTAGGTGTACAAAGAATATTGCAGCAAAGAGAAGAATCATTGCAAAATGGAAAACTATGTTCCATTGCAGAAGCTGGATAGACTTTTGTGTCAGGAATCCCAACAGATGTGACAAATATTGGATTACACGCATACACTCTAAGGTATTATGTCACATTAGTGCATAATGTATCTTTTAATACAATGGACAATTTTTCACATCATGCTGCAAGCACACATTCTTTTCCTACGGAAAGAGAGCATGTAGGAAATTTTAATGATACATATACAGATGATATCAATTTTGATGACATAGACACTAAGTCTATGAATGTTGAAGATATTTCATCTGAATAGGAATGTACAAATATTCTTCCTCTTACTATATCTCGGATAAAAACTTTTGATTTTTGGTGTAGTTGCTTATACTACAGCTTATACATATGGTTATGTCTGTTACAGTATATCATATACTTGTTGATAAATGTATATAATCAACAACTTACACAATTACAAATCGAATATTACATTGCCAATGTCTCAAGTATAGAAATTTCAAAAATACAAAATGAATCTATTATAGAACATTCTTTCCTATAGAGATAGTTGTTGTATAGATCAATCATAGATATAAATGTTGCTGATATACAGATTAATATAGAGACTGCTGCAACTGATATGTTTCAAGAAGATCAAATAGAGGAATTTTAGCAAATTATTGATACGACAATACCAGATATTTCAGATATTTATACTAGCTTTGATGGAAATTCCACTAGTTCTGAAAGATCTGAAAATTTAGATACTATTGATAATGTTGAAACAAGTCCTAGATCAGAACACATCACAGAAAATTACCTAATCTTGAATAAAGTTTAGACGAAAATACATTATTATGGTTTAGAAATAGTTCCTATTATAACAAATTTCAAACATATAAAACTTTTACAGTTTTATACTCAAGACCAATTAAGTTTGAAGGGATGGCACAAATACAAGAAATGTTTGAATTTCAATGCTTATTGACTCTACTTCCACAATAGCCAGGCCATCTTGTTATACTAGAACTTATCAGTTGATTTTACTCAAACTTAACAGTGGAAGAAGGTATTCCTGTTTCCAATATACAAGACAATGACATATATTTAACTCCAGATTTACTTTATCAAATACTTGGTCTGAAAAATGAAAGTGTTAAATTATCAGAAAGAAAGTAGGTTTATCAATTGGGATGGGATATTAAAAGTTTAGCCAAAGATCCAACTACCAACAAACCAATGAGATTACTAAATGATTTAAATGGCCAAGCACGTTTTATTGCAAAAATACTGCATGCTTCATTGTTTCAAAGGTTTGGTCATGGTGCAAAAGTTGGCAGATGTTGTCTTTATACTACATATGCATTAATTAACTATATGTAGGTGAACTGGTATGATATTTTTGTTTCTCATATCTTACATTTGCAGAGTAAATTATTTTATGGTGATACGATTTTGAGAATTGTGGCAAGTCAAATAGATATTACACCTTGACCATAGAAAAGATTAAAGTCAAGATCTTTCTCTGCAAAAGAACTACAAAAATACTAGGAAGCAGATACACCTGTAATTCAACAACAATGTAAAGTATCAATTTGTGCATTTTATATATGTTAATTCATGCATGTTAAGGATTATAAGTCATCATTATATATGTTCTTATAAAGGATTACGTGAAAATCATATTTTTAGACATATGCATGAATTAGGGATTAAATAGTTGATAATGTACAAATTTATCCTTTATCAATTAAACACCTAGTCAATAGCCCTTGTATTAGACATAATTTTTATAATTCTTCAATGTATGACTTTATATACATTGTATGATTGCCAAATCACTTAAATATGATGTTAAACTAAAGAACTTTAAGTAATTCATGTATGTACATATGAAAAAGTTGTAGACCAAAACCTTCCTAATTTGGCAACTTTCCATATATGGCAACTCATGCATGCATGTATACTATATTTGCATCATATGATTTATATTCAATGTATATGTGCATCCAACTTGGTTTTGAGTTTTATAGGTCAATAAATCATGAAATCAAGGTAGATTAAAGAGGAAAAAACGTGGGTCAGTGGATGCAACTTATTGTAGCCCAAGCAACAAAAGCCTAGAGTATTTAAAGTGTTTGACCACTCAATTCTAGGCTATCTCCTCCTCTTCCAACACATTGCAGCCGGTGGTTCCAGCCATTCCAGCATCTTCATCTAGAAAGTCCCATCTTCCCCTTGATCTTGAACAAGCTCCCTTCAAGAATGGTGAGCTTTGGCGTCTTCCACTCCTCCTAGAAGACACATTCTCTTCAATTCAGGCGGTCATACGCTAGGATCTCCTTGGGCGTTCATCTTGGTGGATTGGGAGGCTCGTGTGATTGATTTGGAGTGGAGCAAAAGGTTAGGATCTTCAAGGTTGAGTCATCGGAAGCACCATTCTTAGATGTGGAAGCCAAAGTTGTGGGTCTTGGAGGCAAGATCTTAAGGATGTGCACCACTCTTCTTGAAGGCAACCTTAGAAGCTTCACTTGGACATGCTACAGGTGGTGACAGCCATATGGAGCATTGATTTCAAGGACTTTGGGGAGTCATTGCTTGAAGAAACGTGGAGGATTAAAAGGTATGATGGAAAGGAGAGATCCTCATACTAGTTTTCATGTTTTACAATTTTATATGTATGAGTATAGTTTGAGTATGTGGAAGGACAAAATTCTATGCATAAATATTTGTTTCAAATGTTCTATATTAAAGATCACATACTATTTTGATGTTAATTGATATCAGGATTGAGTTCATATTATATGTTTAGTGTGAATGAATGTGATGATGTGAATTGTGAAGATAGTTTTCCGTTCTTAGATGGCCAGATTGTTAATAGTTTTTCTTCGAATTGTATCTACTTGTTTGTCATCTATAAATTCTGTTTTTTGTTTCATTTTGTAAGTATAATGAATTTAGAACAAGTTTACAAAGTTTTAGAATTTTTTAGAATGTTTTTTGAAGATTTTTGATTTTATTTTGTGAAGGTATCAATGGTTTTGAGTCTCTATTGACTGCTAATTTTGAGCTCGACGCTTGTGCTGTGCTTGCATCGTGTATTTTGTGAAATTCAGTTCTGTAAATTTTCCTTGTTAGTGTAACATATCTACTTTCAAGGCGCACTTATTTCGTAGCATTTCATAAAGATTTGACAGAGATTTGATTTTTGAACCGAAGGTGCGTTTTTGGAAAGTTTCCATAACCGTCTACACCCCTTTCTTAAATAAGATATTTCCAGCGTTTTAATTTGTGTTAATCAACAAAATCACTGCCATTTTAAAGATATTCCGAGGATCTTTCCAACCGTTATTTATTCTGGATTTTTAAACGTTCAAGTTGGAAGTTATTGGAGTAAAAATTGAGCATAAATTTTGTGATTTCCGAATTAGTACTCATTGATTTCTTAAATATCTTATCATAACTAATTGGATTTTGGGGTAATCTTATAAACTTTAATTGTGCTACGAATTTTGTATATTAATATTAAGTAATTAGAGTTTAATTATGAATTAGTTTAATGTGAATATTTAATCGGATAATCATTTTAATAAAATTATTTAAGACAAACTCCTTGTGGATTCGACCCGTACTTGCACATGCTTATTACAATGGGCATCGTGCACTTGCGGTTATAAATGTAAAATTAACGCTTTTGTCATTAATTTAACAACACATAAAAGCGTAACAAGTTTTTGGAACTGTTGCCGGGGAGTTTTGGTGCTTTAAAATGATTTATTAGATGATTTGTAAGATTTAATATCCTTTATATTGTTCTAGTTTTGTTTGTTTTCTTGTTGAGTTATTATTTTTCTTTGTTTGTTTGCAAAGAAATGGATACATGGATTGGCCGTTCTATGTGTTTAATTCTTTGTTATCTGAATTGCTTGTTACATGTTTAATTCAAGTTTATGATTTGGTGACAAGTAGCTTAATAGAGTAATGATAATCTGTATACAAATTATTAAGACAGAATCTGTTTGTCTGTAAATTTAAATTTTTTGATATGCACGAGATTAGAACTCATTTTTATGATATTTTTCTTGAAATACTCGGTTTCTGAGATTTCTTTTGAGTACTTATGCATAAAATTCTGATTAGTATGTTAAAAGATAAAAATCTTAGAAAATAGGGATGTTTTAGAGAATTCTAGATAGGTTTCTGTTAATGAATTTTGAAAATATGATATTATGAAAGTATGTAAAATTTAATTCAGTGATTTTTTCCAGAAATTAGATGAAATTATCTTTCCAATGAGTATTTATATGCTTCATTTGGATTTATATAGAGTTATGTGTGAATTTTTAAAGTTGGCATATCAGATTTAACCAACATTATGAAAATCAGATAGTTAGGGGTATAATTGTCCGAACACTTCATGAAAAACTCGAACAGTTACACCTAACTATCCGAGTTTTCCCTGGCCAAAACTCGAATAGTTACACCTAACTATCCGAGTTTTCCCTGGCCAAAATTCGAATAGTTACACCTAACTATCCGAGTTTTCCCAAAATTTGGATAGTTTTAGGGTGAGCTATCCGATAGATCGGATGGTTATTTTCTGGTGCAGAACAGTTTTATTTGAACTCTTATATTTGAAACTGCAGATACATATTTGAATAAAACTTAGTTTTGAAATTTTTCCATTAAACTAAAAGAGTTTACCTTTCCAAAAAGGTATTATACGTTGTATTTGGACTTATATACATTTCTGGAGAATTGTTCTAAGATGATGTATTCTGCAGATTACGAATTTGTGTTGTCTAAGGTTTTACATGATTTTGATAACACTTCAGTTTTGGAAATTTTTATCTCTAATTTTTTATAAAAACTAGAAGTAATTATCTTTCATAAAAGTATTTAATTGTAAATTTTGGAGCTTTATAAATTTCTGTGTGATTTTTTCAAGTTGAGATATTTAGCTTTCAGCCAAATCGGAAGGTTTTCCTCTAACCTTCCGAAATTTTTTTGCCATTTCGAGGGGTTAAGTAGTTAACCTTCCGAAATCTTCATATTCTGTTATTTTTTGGAAGGTTAACCAGTAACCTTCCGAAACTTTTGCCTTTCTAGAAGGTTAGGTGGCTAACCTTCCGAACTCTCTATGAGTGCAGTTTTTCTGGTATTTCTCTTTATCTGCCTACTTAAAATCAAAACTGCAATTAAATTTTGAGTTAAAATTTATTTTTTAATTTTTCCTTGAAACTACAGTAGTTTATCTTTCAAACAAGGTATTATACGTTGTATTTGGATTTGTATACATTTTTGGGGAATGTTTCTAAGATGAACTGTTCTGCAGATTACGAATTCTGAGTTATCTAAGTTTCACCCGATTTTGACAATGCTTCAGTTTTGGGAATTTTTTGTCTCTAATTTTTCTTCGAAACTAGAAGTAATTAACTTTCAAAATAGTATTTATTTGTGAATTTACATGCTATATGAATTTCTGTAGAAAAATTTTAAGCCAAGGTAATACAGTTTAGTTTTAGAAATTCCATGACTACTTGTTTTAGATGAAACTCAGATTATATACAATGTTTGTGAGATATATGCTTTGCTATTTGTATCTAGAATTTAGTGGTATGATAATAGAATAATCACTGAATGAATCTACGAAAAATTAAGTTTCAAGTAAAAGAAAAAATAATTGTTTATCAATTTCTCTATTATGTTGCAGATTTGCTTAAATCACTTGAAGATTGTGCTTGATTGAATACATTCGGTTTGTTCATTTAGTTGAAAATTTGCATGCCATTCTAGATAAATATTTAATTTCTAATATGGATGAATTTAGTTTTGATTTGACACCTACATGTTCCAAATGCAAATTGAATAATCACGTTAATGCTGATTGCCCCATTTTATATGCTAAATAGCAATGTAGGTGCATGTTCTAGTTCTAATGTTAGCCTATCTATGCCAAATTTAAATTATAATGCTGATGTTTATGACACTAGTAGCTATAGTTGTGAAATTAAAATGGAAAAGTCTATAGGAAATATTCCCTATGCTGAATCTTCAGTCAACTTAGCTAAGGTAATTGCTGAACTTAACACCTCTATGGATTTATTAAACTTAGCAAAAGCCTCTAGTGCCTCCATTGACATAGATGGTTATGAAAACATAGATTTAAGATCAACATCCTTGGTTGAGGATGAATCAATTGAAACTTATGTTGCTTTAAGGTCTAGTAGAGAGGTGAGCATTCCTGAAAAGGAAACTCCTTCTCTTGTACCGATGAGTGTTCCTACAGATGATTTAGGTTCATCCAATCAACTAAATAAAGAATCTGAAAATGAAATTTTATTGGGTGATAAAAAGGGTAAAGGTAAGTTATCCAAGGTAAGTATCCCTTTAGAAAGTCAACCTACCCCTTTTCCCCATAGATTAAGAACTCCACATAAGGATATTGATTAGAATATTAAGATGAGAGAAATCTTTGAACAGGTTAGGATTAACATTCCATTACTAGATGCAATAGAGCAAATACCTGCCTATGCCAAGTTTTTAAAGGAATTATGTACAAAGAAACAAGCTAGGAAGACACCTATGAAAGTGTGCTTATCTAAATCCGTTAGTGCCTATTTCTGTTAAGACTTGCCTAAGAAGTTTAGTGATTTAGGTACTCTAACCATCTCTTGTACAATTGGAGATACCTATTTTGATAGAGCATTGATAGATTTGGGAGCAGGAGTAAATGTTATGTCATCTGGTGTTTATGTGAACCTAGGACTTAATGGTATTCAACCCACTAAGGTTCTCATTCAACTAGCTGACGATTCTTTTAGAACTCCCTTAGGAGTTGTTGAAAACATATTGATTAAGATTAAAGATTTTGTCTATCCCATAGACTTTATTATCTTAGAAAATCAACCTTCACTTGGTAGAAAGCAGAATGTGCCGCTTATTTTAGGAAGACCCTTCCTAGCCACAGTAGATGCATATATAGGATGTAGAGATGGGTCTATGCAAATAACATATGGTGATGCTAAGGTCGATTTAAATATTTTTAAATCTCACCCAAACGTTAAAATTTTAGATAATGAAAATTTTAATGTGAGCTTATTAAGCATTATGGATGAAGGTGAGGAGGTATAAAATTATAGTTTATTTGAAGATGAAGATTATCTACCTATAGAATATGAGGTTGATCTAGCACTTATCTATGACTTAGATGATGACACTGGTGAGAGTGCTAATATTTTTGAATTAAATTACATAGAGCCTTTAGAAAGAGATTTAGGAGAGATTAAGAAACCATCTATTGTAGAACCACCTTCTCTTGAACTAAAACCCTTGCCTCAAGACCTTAAGTATGCCTATTTGGGAAAAGAGAACACCTTGCCAGTTATTTTGTCTTCCCATCTTTCTAAAGAGTAAGAAGAGAAGTTGTTGGTAATTTTAAAAGAACATAAGGAGGCCATTGGTTGGATCATGGCCGACATCAAAGGAATTGACCCTAGTTTATGTCAACATAGAATTCATTTGAATAATGACAGTACACCTTCTAGGGACCCATAGAGAAGATTAAACCCAAACATAAAAGATGTGGTTAGAAAAGAAATTATTAAGTGGCTAGATCATGACATCATTTATCCTATTTCTAATAGTCCTTGGGTTAGCCTTGTTCAGGTTGTCCCAAAGAAATCTGGTATTACAGTTGTAGAAAATAGCAATCATGAACTAGTCCCTACTAGAGTGCAAACAAGATGGCGAGTGTGTATTGATTATAGAAAACTAAATACCGCCACTAGGAAAGACCATTTTCCCTTGCCTTTTATGGATCAAATGTTAAAGAAGTTAGCTGGGCAAGAATATTATTGTTTCCTAGATGGTTATTTTGGATATAACCAAATTCCTGTAGCACCTTGTGACCAAGAGAAAACCACATTCACATGTCCTTTTGGTACTTTTGCATTCCAGCGCATGCCCTTTGGTTTGTGTAATGCTCCTACAACTTTTCAAAGGTGTATGACTGGAATCTTTTTGGACATGATTGATAACTTCTTAGAGATTTTTATGGATGATTTCTCTGTGTCAGGTTCTTCCTTTGATGTGTGTCTTAAGAATTTAGAATTGGTTTTAAAAAGATGTATAGAGAAAAATTTGGTTTTAAATTGGGAGAAATACCACTTCATGGTGCAACATGGAATTGTGTTGGGCCATGTTGTCTCTAAGAATGAGTTGGAAGTAGATAAAACTAACGTAGACTTGATAGCCAACCTACCACCCCCTAAATCTATTAAGGACATAAGAGCATTTTTGGGTCATGTTGGGTTTTATAGACGATTTATTAAGGATTTTAGTAAAATTGCCCGTCCTTTAACTAGTTTATTATCAAAGGATCATAAGTTTGAATTCTCTAGAGAATGTCAAGATGCCTTTGATAAGCTTAAGGGAGTCCTCACCTCAGCCCCTATTGTGTATCCACCCGATTGGTCTCAACCATTCGAGTTGATGTGCGATGCATCAGATTATGCAATTGGTGCTGTGTTGGGGCAAAGAATTGATAAATTACCTAGGGTAATCTATTATGCTACTAAAACTCTTAATGCAGCCCAATTGAACTATACAGTTATAGAGAAAGAATTTTTAGCTATAGTTTTTGCTCTTGAGAAGTTTAGATCTTATTTGCTAGGCTCTAAGGTTATCATTTTCACTGATCATTCTACCATTAAATATTTATTAGCTAAAAAAAGATGCTAAGGCTAGATTAGTTAGATGGATTCTTCTCTTACAAGAATTTGATATTGAGATAAAAGATAAGAAAGGATGTGAGAACGTAGTTGCCGACCACTTGTCTTGTATTGTCACACCTCAAGGGGAGTTACCCATTGATGAATCATTTCCTGATGAGTAGTTGATGGCTATAACTCCAATCCCTTGGTTTTCAGATATTGTGAATTATCTTGTGACAAAACGACTACCTGGTAATTAGTCAAGGCAAGATATTAAGAGATTTTTAGCTAGGGCCAAAGAATTTTATTGGGATGACCCCTATCTTTATAAGTTAGGCCCTGATTTGATTTTGAGGAGATGCATCCCAGATATGGAAATTCATAGTGTGCTATCTTTTTGTCATGACCAACCTGCTAATGGTCATCTTAACCCTATTAAGATTGCAACTAAAGTTCTTCAATGTGGTTTTTTCTGGCCCACATTGCATAAAGATGCATACTTCTATGTTAAGAATTGTAGTGATTGTCAAAAAGCAGGAAGATTGACTAGAAGAAATATGATGCCGCTTACACCAATTATTGAAGTTGAAGTATTTGACATGTGGGGTATTGATTTCATACAACAGCAATATATAGATACAAATACAGGTATAAATACAAACATACATACTGAATTTTTACAGCAACCATCACAAGTTTCACAAAATGATTTAGATTAAGCAGTAATTGATCAGATAAACAAAGTAATTATAGAAATTGCAAGGCAAATTTCAGATACTCTGATCAGTATTTTTCGAAGACAAAGAGGCTTGTGATTATACAAATTATGTATTACATGATTTATTTATTGTAATTTGTAACCAAATATAATATGTAAACTGTTTACTACATTTAATGCTCACGTGATTATTTTTCACAGTTTATATTTAAACAGTTTATGCTTAATCTACAAAAGTTATGCATGTTTAAAAATATCTTTTTGATTCATGTATACTTAGCAAGGTTTTTCTTCCTCACATTTACATGGCTTAAATACTAAAGAAGACAAAGGTCGATTATTTACTTTTTTATAATGCCAAAAAGGGGGAGAAGATAGATTATTTGACTTATTAGGTTTTGACATCATCAAAAAGGGAGAGATTGTTAGGAATTTTGTTTTGATGATATATGCTTTATTAAAGTTTTTAAGTAAGTCTAAATAATATTCTTTAAGTATAATAGTTAACAGATTATCGAAAAGTTTCATTTTTATGTCGGATAAGTTAAAGTTTTCCGAAGAGTTAGATTTTCGATAGTAAAACTTTCGGATAGTTAACGTTTCATTTTTGTCGAATAGTTTATATTAAAAACTCGTATAGTTAAGTTATCTGCACGTGTGTTTTTAATGTTTTAAGTTGTCACGTGTTTTTCCATGTGCGTTCGGTAATGAAAATTGAATAGTTAGATAATTATTCGAGTTTTTATATGCATGGATAGATAAGTCTTCAAGTTTTATAAAATGACTAACGAATAGATAAGTTTGCTATATTTAGTCACGTGTTTTGTAGGTGCAAAAACTCGAAGCGTTACAAATTAGTATTCGACTAAATCGAAGACTTAGAAGATATTCTACAAGACTCCAGGAAGATAAAGTCTTGGTGAATCTACAAGTGAAGATTGTGGAAATTCAAAATGATAGTGGAGAAAGTGGAAACTCAAAAAGATAGTAATTTGGATTAAAGAAAAAATTAGTATGTGGATTATGGATTAAGTGGATGAACATGTTGAACGTGAAGACATAGTTTGACTACTAATAGAGAGTACGAGCTACATTACAACAGAGGATCCCAATCTCAAAAACCAAGTCTGAATATTCAATCTGGATCCCTAACTAAAAAGTTAAGTTTGAATATTCACATTCTAGAAAAATTCTCCAACATTAGAAGAAGTTCGAAATTTCAAGCAATTTCAGAAAAGGAGTAGCAAACGTAAGAAGTCTGGAAATTTGACAATTGGAGAAGAAGAGATACAGAAGTTGAGCAAAGAGAAGGAAAGAAGCTGTGTACATAAAGATCAGGTTTTATACAATTCGAAATTAGTTTTGAATAAGAACTTTATTTTTCTATTTGAATTGTATATCAAATATTACTATATCAAAACCTTTAAGAAGGGAATTGAGCTGAAAAGATATTGTAAATTCTGTCTTTAAAGATTATAAAGAATAGAATTTGATTTACAAGTGTTTTGTGCTCTTGTTTTATCCACTAGTATTTTAATTACTAAAGACACAATTCACCCCTCCTCTTGTGATACAGACGATCCTACACCTCCTGACCTAGATGATGTACTTAATGACATCAGAAATGATATTAGGCATCTAAGAGATAAAATCTGTAATGTTATAAGTGATATACTTCGGAGGAATAGATAATTGCTTGTTTGCTTGTATCTGAATATAAAATGTAATGTTTGTATTCATTGTTTGATTCATTGAACAATACTTTTTTTTTCTATAAATGGTTACCTTTCTTATTATTGTTTACAGAAAGCATTGTTGTAAATATATCTCTTACTATATATTCTATGTAAGTATCTTTTTGATTAATGACAAAAGGGAGGAGAAATGTTATAAAAAAAAGATGATTATGATTTTAAATTGCATATAGTATAAAGGGAGATAATATTTATGGTTATTGTAATATGACAGATGATAATGCAATCTGAAAGATAGAGAAATGATACTTATATAACTATTGACATCTGGAAGTTTTATTTCTGAGAGGTGAAATTTACACAAACAATAGAAATAAGCTTAAGTGAACTTAAGTCAACAAACTTGTTTGTTTAATTAAAAGTTAACCCAACAAAGGTGCTTTGTTGAGTTAAATATATTTCATAATTGATTTAATATGGTTTTGTCATCATCAAAAAGGGGGAGATTTTTGAGTATTTTGTTTTGATGATGTGTGCTAAATGAAAAATAATCATATTTGCTCAATTACTATTGCTTGTGAAAAGAAATTAAAGTACATCAATTAATATAGAAAAAGTTTACTGAAATAAATACTTATCTATATTGGATCTGAAATTATACTAAGTTAATAACTAGTCGTTTTGTTGCATTAATTTCTCATTTAACTAAACGTTAAGTTAACGTGTATTTCTATTGAAAAACATGATATGTTTTAAAGTTATATTTTCTGTATCATGAACAATGCACGTTTAGACAACTCATTAAGTTAGAGTTTTATTTGTATAGAGATCACATAAGAACTTGTTAAGTTAAAGGCTTAAAGGTTAAAATAGGTCACGTGAGAACTCGTTGAGTTAGTGAGTAAAAGAGGAGACGAACTCGTTAAGTTAGTGTTGTACATGTGGTAAAATTATAAATTATGAATGTTATATTATATTACGTGAGGTGCACATGTTTAACTCATTAAGTTAACATAAATAAACGCATTGAGTTGCTATATTGAACACTAAGGCAACGCGTTAAGTTAGCATTATAAACTTAAGTTGTTATTTTTGCACGTGGTAAAATTCTTATTATAAAAGCATTTATTTATTACTAGTTCGTTGAGTTATCATAACATAACGGAGATAGTTCGTTGAGTTATCCATAACACCACAAAGTTAGTTCCTTGAGTTAGCTACAGTACTTGTCACGTGAGTTGGCACATGAGGAACTCATTAAGTTAGAAACATTAAGTTATATATATACTTGTGTTACTCGTTTAGTTAATATTAAAGTAACGACTTCTTATTATACTTGATGAAAAATTTTGGTCGAGAAAGTTTATTTTGCAAGAAATTTTTTAGAGATCCAGGATTGATGATTAAAGAAAATTTGAAATGTAAACGTGAGTCAGAACGTGTGTATTTCGATGAAGGAAAAAGAAAAGACGAGAAGAAGTGGAAAACTGGTAGTGATTAAACGTGGAGGATATGCATGAAATGAAGATATAGTATAAAAGGCATAGAATTCTCATTGATCAGTTATCCTTGCACATCAAATGAAAAATCCTTTCAGGGATCAAACTATCCCTACACACCAAAAGACATCTTTTTAGGGATCAAAAATACCTCTTCGGGGCAAAACTCTTAGGTGGAAGAAAATTCAGTGAAGTAGAAAAAGGGAAGATATATGTCACTGAAGATTTGAAGTATCAGGTGGAAGAAAATTCAGTGAGGTAGAAAAAGGGAAGATATATGTCACTAAAGAATTGCTAAAGAAGAAAGAGAAGAAGAAGAAAAAAGATCTCAAACAGGGAGAAATGTTTTAAATTTCGTAAATTAGTTTTCTCTATTTGTAGTTATGAAATTGTATAGATGATACATGGTATCAAGATATAATTGCATCTATAATTTCTGAGGAGAATTGAATTGTATATTGTAATTGAAACTTTGAATAAAAATGATTTTATGAAAATAGTGTCTCGACTTGTTTTTGAGTTTTAAAGTTTCAATTATATTCGAAAATATTGGAAAACACAATTCACCCCCCTCTTGTGTAGCCATATGATCCTACAATGTCGTTGATCTCATTTTCTATCTTTTGAAGTTCCATCCCTCTTTTCTACACTTTTGTCATTCTACTACGTCCTAACATTGTCGATTAATCTTCGTTGTTCACTATAGAACTTAGTGGAATAAAGATTGTGAAACTAGGGTTTTACCACGGTAGAAACACGAATGGTTGTCAGCAAAACATTTATAACTCTTCGAGTTTATAAATGGATAAACAGATTCAATCATTGAAATCATAAATATAAGATCTGTTACTGATAAATAACTCGAATGCTTACAATAACTATACAAGTTTTACAACCAACAAAAGCAGAAGACTTAGCGTAACTATTCGTGTAAAGAAAATAACTACTGGCTAAGTAAAAATGAGAAAACTCAAAGACTTATGATAACTATTTGAGTTTTATGAGTAGTAAAGTACATAACTATACGACAAACTAGAATAGTTATTTTCATATTTTAAGTATTTCATAAAAATATAATAATATTAAGTTAACTATTCAAGTTTCTCGGATGGATATGTGTAAAAGTCGAAGACTTAAGCATAACTGTTCGAGTTTCTTAAAAGGATAAAATATAAGAATTTAAAATAGAAACTCAGAGAGAAATCTAACTATTCGAGATTGTAGAAGAGTAAAACTTAACAATACGAAAAACTCAAATGGTTAGTTATTGATATGTGAGATAAAAAGCTAAATTCAAGTAAAATACATAACTATACGTTAAACTAACTGAATGAGTCTAACTTTTTATCTGTATAAGTTCCAGAATATTTGCATTTGATTAAATTTACCATTGTTTGTCATTGTTTGCTCCCCCTACATAAATGTAGTCTAGAGAATCTATGGCGTACTTAATATTAGGTTGCCAAGCCCTAATAGATTTGTCATTAAATTCAAAATAGCTGACTTAAGTGGGTTGCTAAGCCTTAAATAGATTTGTCATTTAAGTTCAAAAATGGCGTACTTAAATTCGGTTGCCAAGCCCCAATATAGATTTGAGTCTCTTTATCTTTTTTTTTTAATTTAAATACAGAAATAAGTAGTAGATTTAACAATTTAGACTTTCTAGCTTTTATTTTATTCAGTTTACAAAAGAAAATTCATAGAGATATACCTTTAGGTAACTTAAAAGAATTCAATAATGAGTACACAAAATTAAGAAAATAAATGCATGTAGGATCGTATGACTACACAAGAGGGGGGTGAATTGTGTTTTTCAACATATGTACTTATAATTGAAACTTCAAAATTAAAAACAAGTTGAGACACTATTTTAATGAAATCATTTTATTCAAGGTTTCAATTTCAATATATAATTCAATTCTCCTCAGAAATTGTAGATGCAATTATATAATGATACCATGTTTCATCTAATCAATTTCATAACTACAAACAGAGAAAACTAATTTGCGGAATTTAAAACATTTCTCCTTGTTTGAGATTTTTCTTCTTCTTCTTCTTCTTTTCTTCTTCAACAATTCTTTAGTGACGAATATCTGACTTTCTTTACTTCATTGAATTTGCTTTCTTCTAATACTTCAAATCTTCAATAACAAAAATCTAACTTTCTTTGCTTCACTAAATTTTCTTTCATCTAAGAGCTTTTCCCCGAAGAGGTGTTTTTGATCTCCGAAAATATATTTCATTTTGTGTGCAGGGATAATTGATCAATGAGAATCCTATGCCTTTTATACTACATCTTCATTTTATGCATATCTTCCACATTTAATCACTACTAGTTTTCCACTCTTCACGTCTTCTCTTTTTCCTTCATCGAAATACGCATGTTCTGACCCACGTTTTCAATTCGAATTTTCTTTAATCATCAATCCTGGATTTTTAAAAAATTTCCTACAAAATAAACTTTCTCATCGAAAATTTTTCATCAAATGTAATAAGAAGTCATTGTGTTAATGTTAATTAAATGAGTAAAATAAGTAGATTTATAACTTAACGTATCTAACTTAATGAGTTCATCATGTGCCAACTCACATGACAAGTACTGTAGCTAACTCAACGAACTAAGTCCATGGTGTTACGCTAACTCAGCGAACCAGCTTCGTGGTGTTATGCTAACTCAACGAACCAACTTCGTTGTATTACAAATAACTCAATGAACTAGTAATAAACAAATATTTTTATAATAAGAATTTTACCACGAGCAATAATAACAACTTTAAGTTTATAACACTAACATAACACATTGCCTTAGTATTCAATATAGCAACTCAATGCGTTTAGTTAAGTTAACTTAGCGAGTTAAACATGTGCAACTCACATGATACAATATAACATTCGTAACCTTTAATTTCACCACGTGCACAATAGTAACTTAACGAATTCGTCTCTTCCTTTTGCTCTTTTACTCACTAACTTAACGAGTTCTCACGTGACCTATTGTTGAGTATTTTGTTTTGATGACGTGTGCTGAATGAAAATAATCATATTTGCTCAATTACTATTGCTTGTGAAAAGAAATTAAAATCATCAATTAATACAGAAAAAGCTTACTGATATAAATACTTGTTTGTATTGGATCTGAAATTATACTATGTTAATAACTAGTCATTTCGTTGCATTAATTTTTCATTTAACTAAATGTTAAGTTAACGTGTGTTTTTATTGAAAAACATGATATGTTTTAAAGTTATATTTTCTGTATCATGAACAATGCACGTTTAGACAACTCGTTAAGTTAGAGTTTTGTTCGTATAGAGGTCACGTGAGAACTCGTTAAGTTAGAGGCTTAAAGGTTAAAATAGGTCACATGAGAACTCGTTAAGTTAGTGAGTAAAAGAAGAGATGAACTCATTCAGTTAGTGTTGTACACGTGGTGAAATTATAAGTTACGAATGTTATATTGTATCACGTGAGGCGCACATGTTTAACTCGTTAAGTTAACATAACTAAACGCATTGAGTTGCTATATTGAACACTAAGGCAACGCGTTAGGTTAGTGTTAGAAAACTTAAGTTGTTATTTTTGCATGTGGTAAAATTCTTATTATAAAAACATTTGTTAATTACTAGTTCATTGAGTTATCTGTAACACGACGGAGATAGTTTGTTGAGTTAGCGTAACACCATGAAAATAGTTCATTGAGTTAGCTACAATACTTGTCACGTGAGTTGGCACATGAGGAGCTCGTTAAGTTATACATATACTTGTTTAGTTAACATTAAAGTAATGACTTCTTATTATACTTGATGAAAAATTTTGAAAGAGAAAGTTTATTTTGCAGGAAATTTTTCAGAGATCTAGGATTAATGATTAAAGAAAATTTGAAATGTAAACGTGGGTCAGAACATGTGTATTTCGATGAAGGAAAAAGAAAAGACGTGAAGAAGTGGAAAACTGGTAATGATTAAATGTGGAGGATATGCATGGAATGAAGATACAATATAAAGGCATAGAATTCTCGTTGATCAGTTATCCCTGCACACCAAAAGAAAAATCTTTTCAAGGATCAAAAACACCTCTTCGGGGAAAAGCTATCAGGTGGAAGAAATTTCAGTGAAGTAGAAAAGGTAAGATATATGTCACTGAAGATTTGAAGTATCAGGTGGAAGAAAATTCAGTGAAGTAGAAAAAGGTCAGATTTATGTCACTAAAGATCTAAAGTATCAGAAGAAAGCAAATTCGATGAAGTAGAGAAAGGCAAAATATTCGTCACTAAAGAATTGCTGAAGAAGAAAAAGAAGAAGAAGAAGAAAGATCTCAAATAGGGAGAAATGTTTTAAATTCCGCAAGTTAGTTTTCTCTATTTGTAGTTATGAAATTGTATAGATGAAACATGGTATCGATATATAATTGCATCTACAATTTCTGAGGAGAATTGAATTGTATATTGTAATTGAAACCTTGAATAAAAATGATTTTATGAAAACAATGTCTCAACTTGTTTTTGAGTTTTAAAGTTTTAATTATATTCGAAAATGTTGAAAAACACAATTCACCCCCCTCTTGTATAGCCATACGATCCTACACCTATTTTAACCTTTAAGTCTATAACTCAATGAGTTCTCACGTGACCTCTATACAAATAACACACTAACTCAATGAGTTGTCTAAATGTGCACTGTTCATGATACATAAAATATAACTTTAAAACATATCATGCTTTACAATAAAAACACACGTTAACTTAACATTTAGTTAAATGAAAAATTAATATAACGAAACGACTAGTTATTTAACTTAGTATAATTTCAGATCCATTATAGAAAAGTATTTATATCAATAAACTTTTTCTGTATTAATTGATGTTCTAAATTTACTTTCACAAACAATAGTAATTGATTAAATATGATTACATTCATTTAGCACACGCCATCAAAACAAAATACTCAACAATCTCCTCCTTTTTAATGATGACAAAACCATATTAAATCAATTATGAAATATATTTAACTCAACAAAGCACCTTCGTTGGGTTAATTTTTAATTCAACAAACAAGTTTGTTGACTTAAGTTCACTTAAGCTTATTTCTATTGTTTGTGTAAAATTTCACCTCTCAGAAATAAAACTTCCAGATTTCAATAACCACATAATCATCTCCCCCTTTATAATATATGCATTTAAACTCATAATCATCTCTCCCTTTTTGTCATTAATCAAAAAGATGATTACATAGAGTATTACTCGAGAGACATATGTACAGCTATATTTTCTATAAACATTAATAAGAATGAAATCATTTATAGTAAAATATACTATTTAAATAATCAAACAATAAATACAAACATTACATTTTGTATTCAGACACAAGCAAATAGACAAATGACTTGACATTTATCTATTCCTCCTAATGATATCACTAATAGCATTACAAATTTTATCTCCTAGATGCCTAATATCATTTCTGATGTCATTCAACACTGCATCTAGGTCAGGAGGTAGCTTGGGTTGTTGTTGTACTTGATTTGAATAGCTTGGCTATTGTGGTTGTAGGAGTTTTGTACAGTCAGGTTGTTGTTGTTGTTGTTGTTGTTGCATGGCCTGGTACTTTTGCAAATCTTTGATACTAAAAGCTCTCATGCCTTTAGTTTCAGAGGGTTAGTTAGATAAAGCTAATTAGTTTGCAAGAATTCTACATACAGCATCACCAAAAAATAACTTTGAACTCATATGCTGTAGTTGAGAAATGACAACATCAAACCAATTGATTTGAATTCTGTTCAAAAGGCCATAAGTTGCATATAAATAGCTTAGATTGACTTCTAGATTATGTCCGACTCTCTGAAATAAATTGGCATGCAGAATATTTGCAATAAACCTTGCCTCTGCATTCAAATTTTCCATTAATCTCATTTTAGTGTATACACTTGGAACCTGTGATAACAACTGAATGTCCCATTCCAACAGTCTAATAATGTCAAATCTGTTCGTAACAACAACACCATCATTTCTTAATCCTAAAACTTCAAAAATCAATTCAGGAGATAAATTGATTTATTTGAGTTGTCAATATATTATCATTCTTGACCAGAGTGCTATAAAAAGCTACAATAAGCTCTTTATATTGTTTCCATTTTGCTCCAACTGGTAAGAACTGCATTAAGCCTTGAAACTCAAATAAACATTTTATTCCCAATAAATTTTTGAACTTTATTGGTTGAACATGTAGAATCTGACATGTAATGAAATTATTGTATTTCTGCAATGCTTCCTCAGACCTAAAATATATTGAATTTCCTTGAATGTGAAGTATTTTATACATAGAAGGCGATACCTGAAGCCTTGATTCAGAATTTAATTCATCTTCAAGAACCTCTTCTTCAAAATGAATGTCATGTTGTTCCTCTATTAAAATATTTTCTTGAAGATAAGTAGGCTTGATTCTCCAACTTCAACAATGTAAGGAACATTTTCAATATCCGCTACATCCATTAATTTAGTCTCTATAGAATATGTAGAGTTCAAATTTTCCATAAATTCTACAACCTATATATTTGTTTGTAATACTACATTTTCTAAAATAGATATTTCCATTGGTACATGCTGTGAATTCTCAGACGTTGGTTTTATAGATTCTGAAATAGGCTGATTAACATTAAGCTCTTCTAGAGTCTTATCTTTTTCAATATCTACTACTCTAGACAATCCAGCCACTAAACTAGTTGCTGCTCCAAAATTGTCAAGTACATCTACAATAACTTGTTCAATATCAGTTGCTTGATGCTCTGATTATTCAATTTCCTTATCATCAAGGCTTGAAACGATAGAAAAACTTGAACTAATTTGTTTCTTTGATTTCTTTTCAAGTTTTCTAGAAAGAGAGAATAAAGTCTCATCGTCATCATTAGTTTTAGTGTGTTCGGAACTGATGAGTTTATCAAATGCACTGAAAGGCACAATGTCTAGACATACATTGCCCTTTGGAAATAAATCATCATCTGATTTTTCTTTTCCAACAACCTTTGTTTCCTTAGAAACAATATTTCTAACTCTTCGTCTCTTATAACAAGTCAGCTTCTCTTCTTCTAGTATTGTTGTTTTCTTTTGTATTTGTTCCATAAAAATTTTCTATTTTAATTCTTCTAAGGAACTTTCTATTGCTATTGACTTTCGAAGACCTTCAACTTTTCTTTGATCAACAGCAATATTTGTTTGTTTTTCCTTTGTAAATAAAGGTGTAGGTATTGTAGATTCATGCTCTTCCTCAAATGACTGTAATCGAGTTCCATTTATGGGTGTTTGAGGAATTCTATTTGATGAACCTATGCTTTTTTCCAAATATTGAGCATATTGTTCCAAGAGCGCAATTTCAACACATTTCATTCGATATTCTCTGTCAAATTTACTTCTAATACCCATGTACTATATACTTTCAGTAGTATTTTTAAGTTCTTGTCGAACTTCATTAAATATTTCTTTAGAAAAGAAACAGTCACTATAGATTTGAGCTAACATTTTGTCAACTTAAAAGATTTTCTTAAACCATGTACATGGAACTTCATCTTCATCTATTTCTTTGCCTTTTGCATTTCCTCTACTTCTTCCTTTTTCTCTGCCATGCCCTTTGAAGAACTTGGAAACCATCGTCACAAGTTGTAACAGGAACAAACGGGAAAGATTTTCAAACACAAAGTTTACGAATAACCTAAGTTCCCGTGTAATAAGTGTTTAAATAGGGTTTTAGTTGACTAACTCAACGAGTATATTAGACGGGTTTGGATTTTAAATAAATATTGAATACAATTTATTCAATCAAGGTACCCGAAATATTTAAGCATAACTCATTGAGTTAACTAACCTAATGAGTAAAACGTTGTCTAGAGGTAGTTTTACACATTACCTTACATAACATAATGTCTAATTAGTATACTTTACCAAAAAATAAGTTTCGAATGTTTTCAACTGAAATCTTTCAAAGACAACACACAAGCTATAATTAACAATAAAACATCATCTTGAGAGCATTGTAAACTATTCTAATATTCTTTTTATGAATCTAAAATAGTTTGTCTTTTAAATTGTTTCATCAAGATCTTAAGAGGACTAAACTCAGATTAACCAAGATCAATATTCTGAATGATATTAATCTATTTTGGACATTGTAATTCCTCCCCTTATAAATATACTTCAAATATATTCAATAATATACAAAATCTACTTGTATAAAAATAGGTGTTAATTATAACTATACTTTAAATTTTCTTTTCAAAACTGTCCTATCATCCTGAATTCATCAAAAATGATTTCAAGAATCAATTCCAATTGTATATGAATCAAAACATAACTTTAAACTTAATATGATTAACTCAAGGAGAATAAAAGAATGTATCTCAAATAAACATTTTCAAAAGTACTAATGTTGATTCAATAAATCAACAGTCATATTGGTAGAAACTATATTCAATTCAAAGATATATGTATTTAATGAAACAACTTTTATCTTTTCAAAATAGTAAATATTGATAATTTTCCTTAAAAGTTAGTTTGAAAAGCTTGAATCATACAAGAGCTTTCTAATGTACTTGGGAATGAGCTTTCAGTCAACAATCCCAGGTCTGATCAAGACCTTAGGTTGCTAGATTTAAAGAGTCATTTTTCAGGACAACAATCCTTACATACCTATCTACTCAAGTACAAGAGGCTCATGATCAAACTGATTAATAAACTCTCAAAGATTTTCACTTTGTAAGCACTTTTCATTTTAAGCACAGTATATATGTATTTCATTAATATAGATGTAATAAAACACAAATCTCATACAATTTTTATGTCTATGATTTTATTGAAAGTATGAATCAATTTCAATAAGCTCATACTTTTGATTAGTAGTTTAATATGATTTACATATAAATTATTCTACAAGTTTAATCAATCAAGTCAAACTCATTCTTGATCATATGCACTTTCATTAATCCAAAGAAAAATACTTAATCAAAATTTTAGGATATCAGAGGAATTTAATGTTTTTCATTGACATTTCAACTTAAAATTTTGAAAACCATTAAACTTAACAAAATAAGTAAAATCAATAAGATACTACTATAATTTTATCATAAATACATAGTATCTTATGCAGTAGTTTAGATATTACTTAGATATTTATAATAAGTATATAATATCTATGAGGTAAACAACATCATCAACAATATTTATCTTTTTGTGGAGTTTAAGCATTTTACACATCATATAGCCTACAAATACCTAAATTTAATCTTATGTTGTAGAAAGTAGTTTCACCTAGAGGTTTTGTAAAAATATCAGCTAATTGATTTTACAAGACACAAATCCTAATTTAATTTTTCCTTTAATTACGCTATCTCTTAGAAAATGATGTCTAACCTTTATATGCTTTGCTCTAGAATGTAATACAGAATTTTTTGAAAAGATTTATTGTAGAACTACTATCACAATAAATCTTAGTTGTATCATAAGATAATCCAAAATCTTCTAAAGTTTGCCTTATCCATAGAATCTACGTACAACATAGTGCAACAACAACATATTCAGCTTTAGTAGTTGAAAGTGTTACATAGTTTTGCTTTTTACTAAACCATGACACCAAATTATTCCCCAATAATTGTCATATGCCGCTGGTACTCTTTCTATCAGATTTAGATCTTGCGTAATCAGCATCAGTATATCCTATAAGATCTATTGAACTATCCTTAGAATAATACAATCCAAAATTTTTAGTTCCTTGTATATATCTAAATATACTTTTAACAACAATTGAGTGTGATTCTTTAGGATTAGATTGAAATCTAGCATAAGCACACATAGCAAACATAATATCAGGTCTAGTAGCTGTCAAATAAAGTAAAGAACCAATCATACTTTTGTATTTTCTTTGATCTATTGATTTTCTTATGTCATCAATATCTAAATTTAAAGAAGTACTCATAGGAGTTCCTCGAATCCTTGTATCACTAAAATTAAATTTCTTAAGTATTTCAAAAACATATTTTTCCTGATTTAAAAATATACCTTTATCCATTTACTTAATTTGAAGTTCTAGAAAATATGAAAGTTCTCCTATCATACTCATTTCAAACTAACTAGTCATCTCTTCAAAAAATATTTTTATCAGTTTATTAGAAGTTGCTCCGAAGATTATATCATCCACATATATTTGAACAACAATGTGATATTTATCATCTCTCTTAATAAATAGAGTATGATTTACTTTTCCCATGATATATCCTTGTTCTATTTGAAAAGTAGATAACTTTTCATACCACTTTCTACGTGCTTGCTTCAAACCATATAAGGCTTTCTTCAATTTATACACATAGTCAAGATTTTTAATATCTTCAAATCCAGGTGGTTGTTTTACATAAACTTCTTCATTAATTAAACCATTTAGAAATGCACTCTTAACATCCATTTGATATAGTTTAAAATCCATATAACAAGTATAGGCCAATAATATTCTAATACTTTCTAACCTACCCATAGGAGTAAATGTTTCATCATAATCTAGTCCTTCTTCCTATGCATACCCTTATGCAACTAATCTAGCTTTGTTTCTTATAACTTGACTAGTCTCATTAGTTTTGTTTCTAAAGATCCACTTTGTACCTATTATGGACTAATTTTCAGGTGGAGAAACTAATTCCCAAACATCATTTCTAATGAATTGATTTAGTTCTTCTTGCATTACTACTATCCAATTTTCATTAGATAATGCTTTTTCTATATTCTTTGGTTCCACCATAGAAACAAACATACACATACTATTTAAGTTAACTGAAGCTCTAGTTTCAACTCCCTCATTAATATTACCAATGACTTGAGTGATGGGATGTCATGAAAAATAACGCCAATTTCTATGACTTTCCTTAATATTCTCATCAGCATTTGAGGGTGCATCACTTTGATCATTAGTTTGATCATTTAAGTTCATATTTTTAATTTTCTCAGATAAATCTTCAATTTCTCTATTGATCTCTAATTCTTTTGGGAAATTGATCATATCATCATTATCTGCTTTAGATTGAGATTCTCTAAAAGAATTTTCATTGAAGCTTACATGAAGGGTTTCTTCAATGGTTCTAGAAGACTTATTATACACTCTATAGGCTTTACTTTTAGTAGAGTAACCTACAAAAATTCTTTCATTCGCTTTGGCTTGAAATTTATCCCTTTTGTCCTTAGTGTTAAGGATAAAACACTTACAGCCAAATGGTTTCATATAGGAAATTTTCGGAACCCTATCAAACATAATTTCAAAAGGAGTTTTATTAACATGAGGTCTTAGGTGACTTCTACTAATAATATAACAAGTTGTATTTACTACTTTTGCCCAAAGATTTTGAAATAAATTATGTTCATTTAACATAGTTCTAGCCATCTCCTATAGTGAACTATTCTTTCTCTCAACAACACCATTTTGAGAAGGTGCTCTTAGAAAAGAATATTTGTGATCAATGCCATGATCTATACAGTAATTATTCATTTGATCATTTTCAAATTCTGTACCATGATCACTCCTAAGTTTTTGAACAGAGACACTTTGTTCATTTTGAACAAAATTACAAAACATTTTAAACTTTTCAAAAACTTCTATCTTAGATGCTAGAAAATATACCCAAGTGTATCTAGAGAAGTCATCTACTAAAACAAATACATACCGTTTATCACCAAGACTCATGATTCTTGTTGGTCCAAATAGATCCATATGTATAAGTTCTAAGACTCTCTTGCTTGATATATCAGTTTTGGATTTAAAGGAGTTTTTGTGAAGTTTACTTAACTCATATGCATCACACATGAAATCCTTTGAGTATTTAATCTTTGGTAAACCTCTCACTAAATTTTTTCTAGATAATTTATGCAATAGTTTCATATTTATATGCCTAATCCTTCTATGCCACAGATATGCATCACTAGTTTTAGCTAGCAAATATGAATTTAAATCAAATGCACCAAAAGGTAAAGATAAAATACATACAGAACATTTTCTTTTAGCAAAAAACTTAAGTTCATCTGTAATTTTATCAATAATTTTGCATACATTATCTTCAAACAATACATAATATCCATTATCAATTAGTTTTGTAATACTCAACAAATTAAATCCTAGGTTTTCTACATATAGTACATTCGAAATAACACAAGTAGGAGTTATTTGAACATTGCCCATACCTATGATTTTATCCTTACTTTTGTTTCCAAATATTACACTTCCTTTCTTGGTATTTGTAAAATTTTTCAATAAGCTCTTTTGTTTGGTCATGTGACTTGATGCTCCACTATCCAAGATCCATTTTGATGTTGTTTCCTCCTGCAAAACAAATTAAAAAGAATTGTTTCTTGGTACCTAATGTCTTTAAGGACCAAGTTCATTAAAAGCGTATTTCTTCTTTTTATTTAAAAACAGCTTAACATTATCATTTACATTCTTATTAGTTGTAAGTACTATTGATTTATCATTAACTTCATACTCACTTATAGAATTATTGCTCTTATAAACATTTTTTTTATTTTTAGATGTAGTATAACTAAGACTAAACTGATTTTTATCAAATGTTAATTTATTTTGGTCATGCTCATACCTTTTAGTAAGTTCATACCAAGATTTTGTACTTGTATTTAAATTTTCAATACATACAAAATCTTTTTCTACACAAGAATTTTCAGATAAAGAACATGTAGAACCAGTAATTAGTCTAATACCAAGGTTTTGAATTTCATGCTCAGGTTTCTGTATTTTCAGTTTACTACAATTGTTTGAAATTTTAGAAACATTAGTAACTGAATTTCCAAAGCAAAAAACAAGATTTTTAGAAATATTGATAGTCATGTTAGAAGTACATTTAGATAAATCACATTAATTTATATTATTGCTGCAATCCTTTAAAGTACCTACTTCTACATATTTATTACCTCGTTTCATGATAAAAGGAATTTTAGTCTTAGATTTACTTGAACTACAACTAATAAATCTTTTGTTGGCTTGATATTCAGGATAATCAAATCCTAAGCCAAATTTATATGACACCATGTTTGGGTTTTCCCAGCACTACACTAGAAAAACTTGGATTTGTTACTTCTGTTTTTACTTAGTTAATTTATCTTTATGCCTATTCTCTCTTTTAGAAGTAAACAAACAACCTTTAATACAATTTAGATATTAATTCCAATTTGTACTTTAACTGCAAGTGCACAGTGTCTATTGTATTAGTGTGCAAGTACAGGTCGATCCCACAGGGAATTGCTGACGAACTTGAGAACTGTTTGCTTGTTAAAAATCAAATTTATATATTCAATAAGCTCTCCGTTGACTCATAGTTAACTCAACGGACTAAGTTCGTTGAGTTATGGCTAACTCAACGGACTAACCTGGTGGACTTAAGTTAACTCCACGAGCTTGACTTTTTTTTTAATACTGCTATTTACAGAGGAATTTGGCCAACCATTGGGTGATTCCATAGATTGTAAATAACATCAATTAAGCTCTTTAATGTTAGTTAACATTGGATTTATCATTAAGCAATACTAACATTCAGATAATTCAAACAGTAACCATTAAAATCTTTAAGTCTTTTGAACGAACCAATTTCAGTAAATTGTAAAACTAAAATAAACATAAAACAATCACAATACTGACAAAGATAACATTAATCACGATACAACACAAACAATACAACACTCAAATACAACATACAAACATAGATAAATTTTTTTTGGTATTTTTGTTTAATATGAACATGGAAATGGGCGATAGGTGAAATGTAAAGTAATCTCACTTGACAGTAAATACTTCCGACACTACTTGCAACGTGATTACACCACTGAAAATTAAACCACTTACAATTCTATCTCCTCTCCCTATAGAATCGCGAGTTCAGAATTGCAAGATGATCTCCTCTTCAGCATACAGGCATCAACCCGAAGCCAAGGCTAAAAGCTTTACGATCTCCTGTAATATGAGTCGGCGCTTGGTGAAAATGCCTTCCATTCCCGCGACGCGATCACTCCTCACAGTGGTTGTCAAGCACTATGTTTGACTCGGAATCGACCCGACATCAGGCAAGTATCTTCACAGACCTCTGATGGTTGGTGATTATGGTGGTGATAATGGTGATGATGATGGTTGGTGTGGTACTTCAGAGAATTGCGATGCCGATCCTCCTCTACACACACTGTCCGCCCATCGATCACACACCGATCACACCCTTCTTCTTTTTTCCTTCTTTTCTTTTATATTTCTTCAGTAGTAACTGCTTCTGCTTGAATGGTCGGTTGGATTTCCTTCATTCATATCAACGACGATGCTTTCTTCTCCCTACGCGATTGAATTCCTGCGTGATACATGCAAATGTGGTTTTTCTCTTCCAACCGTTTGTTCCTACAACCGCTATAGTGGCATATTAGAAAATATATAGTTTGTGGAGTTATAGATAACCCAACGGACTTTCTTCGTTGATTTAATTATAAAACACGTGCATAAATTTAACTATCCGATGCTCAGGTGCATTTCGGATACTTATAAACTTAACTATTCGATGCTCAGATGCATTTCAGATAGTTACAAATAACTCACCGATATATAACTTAAGTAAATCTACCAGATCTCAATATGTGTCAGCAGCAGTTTAATCATAAAATAACATTTCAGAGAGTTACAGGTCTAACTATCTGATGCTCAGCTGCAATTTCGGATAGTTACACCTAACTCACCGAAAATCCACTTAAGTCAATTTCCTAGAACATGACATGTGTCCTCAGCTATTTTATAAAATAAAAAGAGATTTCGGAGAGTTACAGGGATAACTATCCGATGTCCAGCTGCAATTTCAGATAGTTATAGATAACTCACCGAAAGTTCACTTAAGTCATTCATTATGGTTTCGACATGTGTACTTCAGGAAATAATAAAATATTCTCTCAAAACATAATTGTTCGGCAATTTAAACATAACTATCCAATACATATTCAGTCTGTTAAACATAACTGTCCGAATTTGTTCGGTATGTTAAACATAACTGTCCGAAATATCAAAAAATTTGGATACTTAAGAATTTCACAGCCTGCAACTTATCGACAGTTCATAAATGTACTAAATTAACATTAATTCCCCCAAATTAAGCAAATTCTTCAATTAAAGCATATAATAGTGCAATTATAACATAATGACTTAATTCTTATATGATAAGCTAAAAATTATGCAATTAACCATCATTTAACCGTTAATAATATGCATTTTTTCATTCTAAACACACGACAGGGGTACTAGTTAGTTTGTCTAACTTAGTTTGACTTAAATTCCATTTCTCAATGGTGGAATTTAAATCTAGCTCTCTCAATTTTAATTTATCAATCTCTAACTAAAGATCATTTATGTTGTTTCTCAACTTTTCATTTTCAGATTCTATCTTTAATTTTTTTGCATTTGTATTCTATATTTGTTCATGCAAGACACATTCATTAAATCTAAATTTATGTAAATCTCTAACATGATTTTCATTATCACATTTAAACTTTTCTATAGTAGCAGACAAGAAACAATTTTCTTCTTCCATAATGGACAAAGAGTTTCTAATATTCTTATTTTCCAGTTTGCAGGCTTTAAGTTTCTATAATAATGCATGATAAGCACATAATAATTCATCAAAGTTAAAATCTGAATGACTTTTAGGATCAGATATTACCTCAGACTCATCTGCCATGAAGCACACATGAGCCACGTTTTCTAGCTCTTGTTCTTCTTCTGAATGTGAAGATTTTGATGATAATTCCTCAAATTCAAACTCTTCTAATGTGTCATCCCAAGTGACCTTCAAAGCCTTTTTTTTGTAAAACTTTTTCTGAGTTTTCTGAGTTGTCTTCTTCTGATTTGTCCTACTTTGCTTTACATTTTTTCTTATAGGACAATCTAGAGAAAGATGTCTAGGTTTCTTACAATTATAACATAGATACTTTCTGGATATAGAATTCTTTTCATTCAGTGACATTGACGTTGAGGGTTTTTCGTTTCTGTTCCTTTGTTGTTTCCTAGCTTTCCACGCTTGCTTGAATTTCCTAGTTAGTAAAATCAAATCCTCATTAGAATCAGTTGATATTTCAAAATTTGAATTAATTTCGAATGCTATTTCTTTCTTCAGTTTTAATTTGTTGTGACTCAGTGAATCATTTAATTGAACTTCATAAGTAGTTAAATTTCCTATAAGTTCATTTATAGTATAAACATTTAAATCTCGTGATTCCTCAATTGATGTCACTTTCTGAGACCATTTAGAACTTAGGGATCTGAGAATTTTCCTCACCAAATCCTTCTGTTCAAAATTCTTTCCTAAGCATTTTAAAGAGTTTATGATATCTAGGAATTTGGAAAACATCTTAGAAATACTTTCATCTTCATGCATCTTAAAGAGTTCATACTTATGAATTAACATATTTATCTTAGTCTCTTTAACTTGAGAAGTACCTTCATATGAAACTTCTAATGCATGCCACACCTCATAAGCAGATTTATATGTCGACACTTTACTGAACTGTTCATAACTCAATGCACAAAATAAAATATTTAAGCCTTTAGCATTTAGAGTTTCATTTTCTTTTTCAATAATTGTCCAAGTATTATAAGGAGTAGTTAACAATGTATATGGTTTAGAAATCATGAACCACAACTTGTGATCTATACTTTGAAGAAAGACTGTCATCTTATATTTCCAATATTCAAAATGTATTCCATCAAATAAAGGAGGATTATTAAGATTTTGGCCTTCATACAAAGAAAAATTACCATTTCTAATAGCCATCTTACTTTAGATTTTTCAACCTATTTGATTTTAAACAGTCTAAAACATTAAAACAACTTGAGCCTCAAATCAAGAAAGTTAAGTGTATGCTTAGATATTAATTTCTATTTAAAAATAAGGAAGGTAGAATAAGCTTTGATATTAATTAAGTTGGTATCGATTTTATATCAATGATTATCAACTAGCTCTGATACCACTTGTAGGATCGTATGGCTATACAAGAGGGGGGTGAATTGTGTTTTTCAACATATCTACTTATAATTGAAACTTCAAAATTAAAAACAAGTCAAGACACTATTTTAATCAAATCATTTTATTCAAGGTTTCAATTTCAATATACAATTCAATTCTCCTCAAAAATTGTAGATGCAATTATATAATGATACCATGTTTCATCTAATCAATTTCATAACTACAAATAGAGAAAACTATTTTACGGAATTTAAAACATTTTTCCTTATTTGAGATTTTTCTTCTTCTTCTTCTTCTTCTTTTTCTTCTTCAGCAATTCTTTAGTGATGAATATCTGACTTTCTTTACTTCATCGAATTTGCTTTCTTCTAATACTTTAGATCTTCATTGACATAAATCTGACTTTTTTGTCTTCACTGAATTTTCTTCCATCTAAGAGCTTTTCCTCGAAGAGGTGTTTTTGATCCCTAAAAATATATTTCATTTTTTGTGCAGGAATAATTGATCAATGAGAATCCTATGACTTTTATATTGTATCTTCATTTCATGCATATCTTCCACATTTAATCATTACCAATTTTCCACTCTTCACGTCTTCTCTTTTTCCTTCAATAAGAAAATGTTTTCATTTCGAATTTTCTTTAATCATCAATCTTGGATTTCTGAAAAATTTCCTGCAAAGTAAACTTTCTCATCCAAAATTTTTCATCAAGTGTAATAAGAAGTCATTGTGTTAATGTTAATTAAACGAGTAAAACAAGTAGATTTATAACTTAACATATCTAAGTCAACAAGTTCATCATGTGCCAACTCACATGATAAGTACTGTAGCTAACTCAATGAACGAAGTTTATGGTGTTACGCTAACTCAACAAACCAACTCTATTATATTACAGATAACTCAACGAACCAGTAATAAACAAATGTTTTTATAATAAGAATTTTACCACGTGCAATAATAACAACTTTAAGTTTATAACGTTAACCTAATGCATTGCCTTAGTGTTCAATATAGCAACTCAACGCATTTAGTTATGTTAAGTTAATGAGTTAAATATGTGCAACTCATGTGATACAATATAACATCCGTAACCTTTAATTTCACTACGTGCACAATACTAACTTAACGAGCTCGTCTCTTCCTTTTGCTCTTTTACTCACTAACTTAACAAGTTCTCACGTGACTTATTTTAACCTTTAAGCCTATAACTCAACAAGTTCTCACGTGACCTCTATACAAATAACACACTAACTCAACGAGTTGTCTAAACGTGCACTGTTCATGATACAGAAAATATAACTTTAAAATATATCATGTAGAAAATGATGTCTAATCTCTATATGCTTTGCTCTAGAATATAATACAAGATTTTTGGAAAGATTTATTGCAAAACTACTATCACAATAAATCTCAGTTGCATCATAAGATAATCCAAAATCTTCTAAAGTTTACCTTATCCATAGAATTTGAGTGCAACACAATGTAGCAGCAACACATTCAACTTTAGTGGTTGAAAGTGCTACGCAGTTTTACTTTTTACTAAAGGTTGACACCAAATTATTTCCTAATAATTGACATGTGTCATTGGTACTCTTTCTATTAGATTTAGATACTGCACAATCAGCATCAGTATATCCTATAGGATCTATTGAACTATCCTTAGAATAATACAACCCAAAATTTTTAGTTCCTTGTATATATCTAAATATACTTTTAACACCAATTGAGTGTGATTCTTTAGGATTAGATTGAAATCTAGCACAAGCACACACAACAAACATAATGTTAGGTCTACTAGTTGTCAAATAAAGTAAAGAACCAATCCTACTTCTGTATTTTCTTTGATCTATAGATTTTCCTATGTCATCAATATCTAACTTTAAAGAAGTACTTATAGGAGTTCCTTGAATCCTTGTATTATTAAAATTAAATTTCTTAAGCATTTCAATTGCATATTTTTCTTGATTTAAAAATATACTTGTATCCAAGTGCTTAATTTGAAGTCCTAGAAAATATGAAAGTTCCCCTATCATACTCATTTCAAACTGACTAGTCATCTCTTTAGAAAATATTTTTATCAGTTTATCAGAAGTTGCTTCAAAGATTATATCATCCACATATATTTGAATAATAATCTAATCTTTATCATCTTTCTTGATAAAAAGAGTATGGTCTACTTTTTCCATGATATATTTTTGTTCTACAAGAAAAGTAGATAATCTTTCATATCACGATCTAGGTGCTTGCTTCAAACCATATAAGGCTTTCTTCAATTTATACACATAGTCAGGATTTTCAATATCTTCAAATCTAGGTGGTTGTTTTACATAAACTTCTTCATTAATTAAACCATTTAGAAATACACTTTTTACATCCATTTGATATAGTTTAAAATTCATATAGCAAGCATAAGCTAATAATATTCTATTACTTTCTAACCTAGCCATAGGAGCAAATGTTTCATCATAATCAAGTCCTTCTTCCTATATACCCTTGTGCAACTAATCTAGCTTTATTTCTTATAACTTGACCAGTCTCATTAGTTTTATTTCTAAAGATCCATTTTGTACCTATTATGGACAGATTTTCTGGTGGAGTAACTAATTCCCAAACATCATTTCTGATGAATTGATTTAGTTCATCTTGCATTGCCACTATCTAATTTTCATCAGATAATGCTTCCTCTATATTCTTTAGTTCCACCATAGAAACAAACATACACATACTATTCAAATTTACTGAAGCTCTGGTTTTAACTCCCTCATTAATATTACCAATGACTTGTGTGATGGGATGTGATGAAGAATAATGCCAATTTCTATGATTTTCTTCAATATTCTCATCAACATTTGAAAGTACGTTACTTTGATCATTAGTTTGATCATTTAAGTTCATATTCTTTGTTGAATATTTTGTTTTAATGATGTGTGTTGAATGAAAATAATCATATTTGCTCAATTACTATTGCTTGTGAAAGGAAATTAAGTTCATCAATTAATACAGAAAAAGCTTACTAATATAAATACGTGTATATATTGGATCTAAAATTATACTAAGTTAATAACTAGTCGTTTCATTGCATTAATTTCTCATTTTACTAAATGTTAAGTTAACGTTTATTTTTATTGAAAAGCATGATATGTTTTTAAAGTTATATCTTCTGTATCATGAACAGTGCATGTTTAGACAACTCGTTAAGTTAGAGTTTTGTTCGTATAGAGATCACAGGAGAACTCGTTAAGTTAGAGGCTTAAAGGTTAAAATAGGTCACGTGAGAACTCATTGAGTTAGTGAGTAAAAGAAGAGACAAACTTGTTAAGTTAGTGTTGTACACGTAGTGAAATTATAAGTTACGAATGTTATATTGTATCACGTGAGGTGCACATGTTTAACTCGTTAAGTTATGTTAGGAATTTTGTTTTGATGATATATACTTTATTAAAGTTTTTAAATAAGTCTAAATAATATTCTCTAAGTATAATAGTTAACAGATTATTAGAAAGTTTCATTTTTATGTCGGATAAGTTAAAGTTTTACGAAGAGTTAGATTTTCTATAGTTAAACTTTCGAATAGTTAACGTTTTGTTTTTGTCGAATAGTTTATATTAAAAACTCGTATAGTTAAGTTATCTACACGTGTGTTTTTAATGTTTTAAGTTGTCACGTGTTTTTCCATGTGCATTCGATAATGAAAATCGAATAGTTAGATAACTGTTCGAGTTTTTATACGCATGGATAGATAAGTCTTCGAGTTTTATAAAATGACTAAAGAATAGATAAGTTTGCTATGTTTAGTCACGTGTTTTGCAGGTGTAAAAACTCAGAGTTACAGATAAGTATTCGAGTTTTTACAAGACTTAAAGGATAAGTGTTCGATTTAATCGAAGACTTAGAAGATATTCAACAAGACCCTAGGAAGATAAAGTCTCGGTGAATCTACGAGTGAAGATCGTGGAAATTCAAAATGATAGTGGAGAAAGTGGAAACTCAAAAAGATAGTAATTTGGATTAAAGAAAAAAATTAGTATGTGGATTATGGATTATGGATTAAGTGGATGAACATGCTGAACGTGAAGACATAGTTCAACTACTAATAAAGAGTATGAGCTACATTACAATAGAGGATCCCAATCTCAAAAACCAAGTTTGAATATTCAATCTAGATCCCTAATTGAAAAGTTAAGTTTGAATATTCTCATTCCAGAAAAATTTTCCAACATTAGAAGAAGTTCAAAATTTCAAGCAATTTCAAAAAAGGAGCAGCAAACATAAGAAGTCTGGAAATTCGACAACTAGAGAAGAAGAGATATAGAAACTAAGCAAAGAGAAGGAAAGAAGTTGTGTGCATAAAGATAAGGTTTTATACAATTCGAAATTAGTTTTGAATAAAAACTTTATTTTTCTATTTGAATTGTATATCGAATATTACTGTATCAAAACCTTCAATAAGGGAATTGAGTTGAAAAGATATTGTAAATTCTGTCTTTAAAGATTATAAAGAATAGAATTTGATTTACGAGTGTTTTGTGCTCTTGTTTTATCCGCTAGTATTTTAATTACTAAAGACACAATTTACCCCCCTCTTGTGATAGAGACGATCCTACAACTGGTATCAGAGCACTTTATATTAATTAAGAGCTTTCATTTCTCTATTTAGGAATGATTTTTTTTTCCTATCATTTACTCAAGATCATCTGCTTAAAATGGATAATACTGAAATCTTAGTTATGATTGAGGGACAGACCACTAATCATCCTCCTATGTTCGAAGGTAGCAATTATGGCTACTGGAAATATAGGATGAAAGTATTCTTTCAGTCAATCGATTTCAACTTATGGCATATAATTAGCAATCCTATAGTGTTAGTTACGACTCCATATGATACTTGGACTTTTGATGAAAAGGAGTGAATGACACTGAATGCTAAAGGTTTAAACATCTTGTTTTGTGCTTTATCTCATGATTAATTTAATAAAGTTTTTGCATATCAAACTACATATTAGATATGGCATGCATTAGAAATTGCCAACGAAGGTACTAACCAGGTCAAGGAATCTAAGATTAATATGTTAGTACATAAATATGAGCTTTTTAAAATGCATGAAAATGAATATATCTCTGACATGTTTTCCCGTTTTCTTGAGATTGTAAGTTCATTAAAATCTTTAGGCAAGAAATTCGAGGAAAAAGACTTGGTAAGAAAGATCCTTAGATCTTTAACTAAAATTTGGGCTCAAAAGACAACATCTATTGAAGAGTCCAAATATTTAAATACATATACTCTCGATGATCTCTAGGAAATTTGACAGCCTATGAAGTACAACATTTAGATCCAAAAGGGAAAAATCCTAGAAGGGATCTGGCTTTTGAGGCTGATAAAGTCTCAAAAGTCACTAGTGATTCTAACGATGATTTATTGTTGTTGACCAAAAAATTTAGAAATCTATTGAAGAAACGTAGGAACTTCAGGTCAACAAAGACATCTGGAGATATGAAGAAGAAGTCATTCACGAAAGACAAAATCATATGGTACAAGTGCAATAGACTGGCTCACTTTCAAATTGATTGTCCGCTCAACAAAGATAAAAGAATTCGAGGAGGAATCTTAGGAGTAAGAAATTCATAAAGAGAAGGGCAATTAAAGTGACATGGGATGACTCTTCAGCTTCACAAAGTGAAGAAACAAAGGATTCAACATCAGACAATGAATCATCATCAACATCAGATTCAGAAGAAAATCTAGCAAACGTATGCTTCATGGCAAAATCTAGTGAGGTATCCTCTAATCAAAATGCTAACTTTGATAGTTTTGATGGATTAATTCTTGAATACAATAGACTGACTAGAAAATATAAGAAAGTAAAAATAGAAGGAAAGAACACTAGGAAAATGCTAGGTGAATCTGAAAATAAGATTGATTTTCTGAACTCTACATTGAATAAATTTAAAGAAGAAAATCAAAGGCATGCACAGGAAATTTTAAAGTTTACTGCAATAGAAAGAAAATTGCATGCTAATTGTGAAAATTTAATTGCTGATAAGGAGAAAATGATCTATGAAATTGAAAAATTGGAACTAACTATTACTTATTTAAATTCAGAAATTGATAAATTCAAGATTAAGGTCTATGATCAAAAGGCTATATTAAGTAAATGGAATAATAGTAAAACTATAACAAATGAACTTAGTAGTAAAATATCAAATGTAGAAACACATGGTATTGGTTTACACGATATATCTTCTGAAAATTATATATTACATAATGGTACTGTTAAAAATAATGTCTTTATTTCCAGTACTAAGAATAGTAAGAGAAAAACTATTTTGTATGTAATTAAAAAGGGAAATAAATATGTGCAAATTGATAAAATACAGCATATAAATGATAACACACGATGCAAGAATGTCGAAAGAAATTTTTAGAAAAATCAAGCTAAGACATTTGAGAATCTTAATATTTTTGATTAGTTTTCTTTATATTTAAAAAATATCGGATATTGGAATCAACAATCAAATAATTTCAACTTTGGTTTACATAGAGATAAACGTTCTGATGATTATAACACTAAGAGAAATAAACGCAAGAATAATTATTAGAAAATAGATAAGTTGAAGTTTAAAAATATTGATTATTTTGATATGACTCTCTCTAAAATTCTTGGACCCACTCAAAAATGGGTTCCAAGAGATAAAATCTCTTCTTGACTGTTTTGTAGGTACACAAATCAAAACGGATAATGGACAGTGGAGCATCCAACCATATGACTGGAGATATACGATTACTTACAGAAATAACAAAAACCAAGAACGAACAAGTTACTTTTGGAAATAAAAGCAAAACAAATATCCTTAGGTCTAGCAAGGTTCAAGTAACTGAGAAATGCTTTATAAATGATGTCTTATTAGTGGAAAACTTAGGTTTTAATTTATTGAGTGTTCTTGTTTTAATGAAGTTTTACAGAGTAATTTTTGAAAAAGATTCCTGTAAAATTATGAACATGTCTACAAATGAAATTTTATTCACTACATACAAGAAAGAATCCATTTGTATTCTGAATTTGACTTCTGATATTATTAAAGACAATGCTTGCTTAATTGCAAAATCGGATGAAGTTATTTTATTGCATAGAAGGCTAGGACACTCAAACTTAAAATTATTACAAAAGCTGTCTAAAAAGAATCTAGTTAGAGGTTTACCTAGTATTAAGTACTCGAAAGAGTTTATGTGTGATGCATGTCAACTAGGTAAATTACATAAAACATCCTTTAAAAGTTTAAATGAAATAACAAGTAAAAGAGTATTAGAACTAATGCATATGGATTTATTTGAACCTACTAGGACAACCAGCCTAGGAGGTAAACATTATGCTTTTGTACTAGTTGATGACTATTCTAGATTTACTTGGGTCTATTTTCTAGCTAATAAAACTAAAGTTTTTGAAATATTTAAGATATTCTGTAATAAAGTTCAGAATGAGCAAAATGTTAAAATTCAAAAACTTAGGAGTGATCATGGTACAGAATTTGATAATGATCAAATGGACACCTGTTTAGAATGAAAAAGTGCATATTATGAACGGTTAAATGATGGTTATGAGAATTAAGCCATTATGTTATAATTGCACTATTATAAGCTTTAATTAAAGAATTTGCTTAATTTGGGGGAATTAATGTTAATTTAGTATATTTCTGAACTGTTGGTAAGTTGAAGGTTGTGAAATTCTTAAGTATTTGAATTTTCTGATATTTCGGACAATTATGTTTAACATACCGAACATGTATCAGATAGTTATGTTTTAAACTATCGAACAGTTATGTTTTTAAAGAATAGTTTATTATTTCCTGAAGTACACGTGTCAAAACCATAACGCATGACTTAAGTGAACTTTTGGTGAGTTATCTATAACTATCCGAAATTGCAGTTGGGCATCGGATAGTTATATGTGTAACTCTTCGAAATATCCTTTTATTTATAAAATAGCTGTGGACACGTGTCATGTTCTAGGAAAGTGACTTAAGTGGATTTTCAGTGAGTTATCTATAACTATCCGAAATGCATCTGAGCATCGGATAGTTAGACTTGTAACTCTCCGAAATGTTTCTTTTATTATTAAACTATTGCTGACACATGTCGAGATTTGGTAGATTTACTTAAGTTATATATCGGTGAGTTATCTATAACTATCCGAAATGCATCTGGGCATCAGATAGTTAAGTTTGTAAGTATCCGAAATGCACCAGAGCATCGGATAGTTAAAGTTATGCACGTGTTTTATAGTTAAATCAACGAAGAAAGCTCGTTGAGTTATCTGTAACTCCACGGACTATTTATTTTCTGATATGCCACTATAGCGGTTGTAGAAATAGGACAGTTGGAAGGAAAAACCACGATCGCACGTATCATGCAGGAATTCACTTGTCGAAGGGAGAAGAAATCATCATCGTTGATATGAATGAAGGAAATCCAACCGACCATTCAAGCAAAAGCAGTTACCACTAAAGAAATACAAAAGAAAAGAAGAAAAAGAAGTAAAGGGTGTGTAATTGATGGGTATGGCCAATGTGTACAAAGGAGGAGCACCGAGCTTTCTACAGATAGTATTGGCAATTCTCTGAAGTACCACACCAACCATCATTACCACCACCATAATCACCAACCATCGGAGGTCTGTGAGGATACTTTCCTGATGTCGGGTCGATTCCGAGCCAAACATAGTGCCTAACAACCACTGTGAGGAGTGATCATGTCACGGGAAGGGAAGCCATTTTCACCAAGCGCCGACTCATATTTCAGGAGATCATAAAGCTTCTAGCCTTGGCTTCGGGTTGATGCCTGTATGCTGAAGAGGAGATCATCTTGCAATTCTAGACTCGCGATTCTATAGGGAGAGGAGACGGAATTGTAAGTGGTTTAATTTTCAATGGTGTAATCACATCGCATGTAGTGACAGAAGTATTTACTGTCGATTGAGATTACTTTACATTTCACCTTTCACCCATTTCCATGTTCATATTAAAACAAAAATACCAAAAACAACTTATCTGTGTTTGTATTTTGTATTTGAGTGTTGTATTGTTTGTGTTGTATCGTGATTAATGTTACCTTTGTTAGTGTTGTGATTGTTTTATGTTTGTTTTAGTTTTACAATTTACTGAAATTGGTTCGTTCAAAAGACTTAAAGATTTTAATGGTTATTGTTTGAATTATCTGAATATTAGTATTGCTTAATGATAAATCCAGTGTTTATTAACATTAAAGAGCTTAATTGATGTTATTTACAATCTGTGGAACCACCCAATGGTTGGCTGAATTCCTTTGTAAATAGTAGTAATAAAAAGAAAAAGCAGGCTCGTGGAGTTAACGTAAGTCCACGAGGTTAGTCCGTTTAGTTAGCTATAACTCAACGAACATTGTCTGTTAAGTTAACTATAACTCAACGGAGGGCTTATTGAAGATATAAATTTGATTGTTAACAAACGGAACAGTTCTCAATTCTTAAGCAATTCCCTATGGGATCGACCTATACTTGCACACTAATACAATAGACACTGTTCACTTGTAGTTAAAATACAAATTTGAATTAATATCTAACTTGTATTAAAGGTTGTTTGTTTACTTCTATATAATAAAAAAAATAATAAGCATAAAGATAAATTAACTAAGTAAAATCAGAAGTTAACAAATCCAAGTTTTTTTAGTGCGTTGCTGGAGATCCAAACTAGTTTTTCTAGTGCATTACTGGAGATCCAAACTAGTTTTCTGGTGTCATGCTGGGTAAAGGCAAACAAGTTTTTTGGCGCCGCTGCCGGGGAATTGAATTAAATAAGCAACTGTTAGAGTTGTTTCGTTTTAATAGCCAGAGTGTGTTTTCTTCTGTAATTGAGAATATGGCATATGCTTATGCTCAAAGATTTCTGAAACCTGTAATTAGCATATGTGAATTCTGCAATTCTAAAGGACATGAGATTTCTGACTGTTTGAAATTGAGACGTTTGCAAATGGTTAGATCCCATGAACAACAAATGAATTATCCTTAGTATAATAGAGCCGAGTATGAGAATCCTATAGTTTACCCAACTGATGGTTAGTATAGAATGTGTAATATGTTAAGAGACACTGAAGTTTGAGATAGGTATGACAGACTGGAGCGTAGTATAGAGTAAAACCTGGATAAACTAGAATACTTTATGTGTCAGCAACAAGAAGTCAACCAATTAAACTATAAGGAAGCATATTCAGAACCTAAAAAGGATATAATTTATGAAACTCAAAAAACCATAATGAAAATTGATCAAAAATTGAATGCAATGAGATTAGATGATCTGGAAAGAAAACTAAAAGCATTGGATGAATATACAATGAAAATACAAGTTATGCAATAGGACAATGAAAATTATAATGTTATAGACCTGCATAATTTGCAAAATATATAGCAAACAGAAAATATTAATGCAAGAGAATTTGAAGAATGCACTTTAAATCTAAAAACAATTGAAGATCATAATCACGAAAATGATATACAAAAACATCATGAGAGTAACGAAAATCTAGAGGATGTATGTGTAACATTAAGATTTGGAACTGATATACCACCAAGAACTCAAAATGAAAATAATATGAAGGTGGATAAGAGTAAAAATCAAAATAATAATGAAAATGTAATAGTTGAAAATCTAGAAATCACTGAAGAATAATCTGAATTTGCTAATGAAGCTAAAAATGATCAAACAAATCAACTGAAAGAAAAAGAATCTTTGAAATCAAAATCTTTAGCACCCTATCCTGAAAGATTACAACAAACAATACCTGAAAAACAAGAAAAAATTAGAGAAATTTTTGAAAAAGTACAAGTTAACATTCCTTTGTTAGATCTATTACAGAAAATGCCACCTTGTGCTAAATTTCTAAAGGATTGGTATACTAAGAAAAGAGAGCGAAAAGTTCTTAGAAATGTTTTTTTAGCTGAGCAAAGTAGTTCCCTATTTCTGCCACAAATTCCTAAAAAGTTATCTGATCTTGGAATCCCTGTTATATCATGCACCATAGGAAACACCGTTTTAGAAAGAACCTTAATAGACTTAGGTGTAGGTATAAATGTTATGCCAAGTGATATATTTGCATCCTTAGGATTAGAAGGCTTAACTCCCACTAGTACGGTTATTCAATTAGCTGATAGAAGTATAAGATACCCTAGAGGAAAAATAGAGGATGTCTTAATTAAAATCAAAAATTTTATATATCCTATTGATATTGTAATTTTGGATTTCCAACAAATTAAGCATAAAAATGGTGATACATCTTTAATTTTGGGAAGGCCATTTTTAGCAACATCAGGGGCTGTTATAAATTGTAAAACTAGAGTAATGAAGTTAGCATATGGTAATGAGGATACTCAATTAAATATTTTCAAACCATAAAGGTTTGAGGAGTTAGAAATGTCCTTACATACCATAGACTTTTTAGAGGATGAAGGAGATATGTTAGATTATGTGATTCAAGAAGAATTAAATAGGCAAATCAATCATAAAACTTTTGAGGAAAGTGAAAGCATAGATATAGAAGGAGATCAGGAAGAAATTAAATTAGAAAATGATGATGTTCAATTAGGAGCTCTAGCTTCTAATGGGCAACATTTAGAATTAAAACCTTTACCTCCTGAATTAACCTATACATTTCTAGAAGATAAACGAACCTGTCCAATCATTATTGCTTCAGATTTAAAAGAGGATCAAATAGCTAAATTAAAAGATGTAGTAAAAAGTTATAAAGAAGCAATAGGATGGACTATGACTGATATAAAAGGGTTAAGTTCAACTTTATGCTGTCACCACATATATTTAGAAGAAAATGCTAAACCTGTTAGAATTCCTAAGAGGAGATTAAATCCAAACCTTAAAGAAGTAGTCAAGAAGGAAATAGTGAAATGGTTAGATAATGACATAATTTATCTGATTTCTGATAGCTCGTGGGTCAACCCAATCCATGTAGTTCCCAAGAAATCAGGATTAACAGTTATTAGGAATGAAAGTCAAGACTTGATACCTACTAGAATTCAATCAAGCTGGAGAGTATGTTTAGACTATAGAAAGCTGAATGCTATGACTAGGAAAGATCATTTTCCCTTACCTTTTATAGATCAAATGCTGGAAAGAATAGCAAGGCAAGAATATTTTTGTTTCCTAGACGGGTATTCAGATTATAATCGAATTCGAGTAGTATTAGAGGATTAAGAGAAAACAACGTTCACATGTCTTAGTGAAACTTATGCTTTTAAGAGAATGCCATTCAGATCATGCAATGCACCAGCTACCTTTCGACGGTGTATGCAGGGCATATTTACTGGAATGAATGAAGATTTCTTAGAAATATTTATGGATGATTTTATTGTATATGGCAACTCATATGAAGTTTGTTTAAGCAATTTAGACCAAATATTAAAACGCTGTGTGGAAAAAAGTCTGGTTTTAAATTAGGAAAAATGTCACTTCATGATTAAATAAGGAGTAGTCTTAAGGCATGTTGTTTCTAAGAAAGGGTTGGAAATAGATAAAGCTAAAATAGAAGTAATTTCTAATCTACCAGAACCTAAATCAGTAAAAGATATTAGATCATTTCTAGGACATGCTAGTTTTTATAGAAGATTTATTAAAGACTTTAGCAAAATAGCTAGACCTTTAACTAATCTATTAAAAGATGTCCCATTTAACTTTGATAAAAATTACAAGGAAGCATTTTTCAGACTTAAGACTAGCTTAATTTCAACTCCTATAATTCAAGCACTTGATTGGAACCATCCATTTGACTTAATGTGTGATGCTTCTGATTTTGCTGTAGGAGTAGTGTTAGGACAGAAAATAGAAAAATCTCCTAGAGTGATTCATTATGCAAGCAAAACCTTAAATGATGCTCAAGTTAATTACACAACTACTGAAAAAGAATTATTAGCTGTTGTGTTTGCCTTAGAAAACTTTAGATCATATCTGATTGGAACTAAAGTAATAGTATACACAGATCATTCAGCTCTAAAACATCTAATAAAGAAAAAAGAGACTAAACCTAGATTGATCTAATGGATATTATTATTACAAGAATTTGATCTAGAAATTAAAGATAAAAAAGGTTGTGAGAATGTAGTAGCAGATCATTTATCAATATTACAAATAGAAAAATCAAATATTGAAATTAAGGATAATTTTCTTGATGAACAATTAATGACCATTAACACAATGCCTTGGTATGCAGACATAGTTAATTATTTAGTAACTGGTTTAACACCTAAGGATTGGAATAGACAGGATAAGAAATTATTTTTCTCAAGAGTAAAGTATTACTATTGGGAAGACCCATACTTATTTAAGAAATGTCCTGATTTGGTTTTAAGGAGGTGTGTTCCAGAAACTGAATATCCGAGCATATTGTCTTTCTGTCATGACCAAGCTTGTGGAGGGCATTTTGGTTCAGGGAAAACTACTGCAAAAGTTCTGCATGTGGGTTTTATTGGCCAACACTATTCAAAGATGCTCATAAATATTGCTTAAGTTGTTTAAGATGTCAACAAATAGGAAGAATATCAAAGAGGAATATGATGCGTCTTAATCCTATTGTTGAGGTTCAAATCTTTAATGTGTGGGGAATATATTTTATGTGTCCATTTTCTATGTCTAATCAATTTAATTACATATTGTTGGGGGTGGATTATGTATCTAAATGGATAGAAGCTATTCCTACAAAAACTAATGATAACAAAGTGGTAATACAATTTATAAGAACAAATATATTTGCTAGATTTGGAATACCTAAAGCTATTATCAGTGATAGAGGAACTCATTTCTGTAATAGAAGTTTTGAAGCCTTAATGAAGAAATATGGAGTAAACCACAAAATTGCAACATCATATCATCTGTAAACAAGTGGACAAGTAGAAAGTGCAAACAAACAAATTAAGTTAATCTTAGAAAAAGTAGTAAATCCTACTAGAACAGATTGGGCTAATAGATTGATAGATGCACTTTGGGCTTATAGAACTACTTATAAAACGAGCTTAGGTATATCACCTTTTAGACTAGTATATGGAAAAAGTTGTCATTTACCAATTGAAATAGAACATAAAGCTTATTGGGCATTAAAAACTCTGAATACTAATTTAAATCAAGCTACTGAAAATAGAAAAATGCAACTAATTGAATTAGAAGAATTTAGAAATGAAGCTTTTTCGAAGATTGTAAGAGAAAAAGAGAAAATTAAATTCTAGCATGATAGAAAAATTATTCCAAAAAGCTTTGAAATAGGACAAGAAGTAACTCCATAACCATCTAGGAAAATTAAGATCTAGATGGGGAGGACCTTACATAGTTCGAAATATTTATCCTTATGGAGCTATTAAAATTGAAAATCCTAAAAATCAGAATATATTTAAAGTAAATGGACAAAGACTTAGACCTATTCTGAAAACACCAAAAAACTCATTTGGAATTATAGAAGAAGTCGGAGTAGAGGACTACTTGAGCTTTACTTAGTAAGAAGTTAGTTTTTATTTTTTTATTTTTTAATAAAAATATATATATAATATAAAAATCGTTGCGGTTCAACCGATTGGATCCATCGGTATGACCGAAACATAAAAAATATGTATATTAATTTTCAAAAAAAAAAAAAATGTTGGTTTTACTGAAACATAGTAGCAGTTCAACCGGAAAAAATATTTAAGTCTAACCGAAATATAGTATCGGTTAAACCGAGAGAAAAAAAAAACAGAAAAACTATTATCTGTAGTATTTTTATTATTATATATTTTTGTACGGGGAGTCCGTTGAGTACGCTTAACTCAACGAGGTTACTCCATTGAATCTTGAGTTAGTCAACGAGCTTATTCCGTTGAGTTAACTATAACTCAACGGAGTACTGTAGCTAAGACCATGGATAAAATAGCAATAGTTGGTTCGGGAAATGACCCAATTACCTGCCTAAACTTTGGGCTTATTTAAACTAAAACCTAGGGTTTTGGGGGCATTATCTAGAAAATCATTTAGAATTTAGAACAGTAGAAATCAAAGCGATTCCGTGCTATTGGGTAACTCCACGATGAGGAAAATGACGCCTGAATTCTGGGAAGATGCAGTGGACACTGCACAGTTTCTAAAGGAATCTGAAGAATGGCACACGCGGTAAAATATCCAGAATACAACAAGAGAGAAAGAGCTACAAAAGGTAGAATCAGAACTCTTTAACTTGAGGAAAGTTTTAGTTGAGATAGAAATACAAATACCACAGATAATGGAGACACGGATTAGAGTGGCAATTGAAATTGTAGTTAGCCAAGAAAGAAAAATCCGGCCAAACAATGAAGTAGCCCTAGAGCTAATTCAACGTAAAGCCAAATTGTGGTTTAAGAAACGCATTGCTGGTTAAGGAAGTTGGGCAATATGGGAGCAACAACAAGCAAGAGAACAGGAAGAATCGACTGCTGAAAGACCTGTTCCTGAGGAATAGCAGTCAAGACCTCTAGTTCAGCCAACAGAACCATTGCCATGATTAGCATTTGTTTGGCCGAGAACTAAAGAAGAAGAGAAAGAATTTACTAGCTTGGTCAAAACAGCAAGAGACCAAGGTGATACTCAAGAAATAGCTACGGATAAGGCACATATTTTATATGATGCCATTAAGAGAAGAAGGGCCGAGGAAAAGACGAGGGCCCAATACAAAATAAGGGTTGAGTAGCATCAGGCAGCAGCTACTGCCAAACCTGCTACAAAAGGAGATGAAGCTGGTCCTTCGAGACTAGCAATTATAGAAAAAGTTAAACAGGAAGAGCTAGTACCTGTGGCTCGAAGGCTTACAGAGCCTACTTTTGTAGATTTAATTTCAGAAGATAAAGAGGAAGAACAAGCACAACTAATTAGAAAAAAGAAAGGAAAAGAAAAAGTGCCTGCATATGGAGAAATTAAATCTGAGATACCATTGTCAACAGGGCCTGTGAAGTAAATTTTTATTAACCTGCTATCTAATTCTGAGGAGGAGCAGGAGCTACAGCAGCAGGAGCAAAGAAAAGAAAAAAAATCAGGCTGAAATTAGTCTGCAGCTTGTACAAGAAGAAAGAACAGAAATTAGGGTAGAAACTGAATTGCCCGTGACTCCATCCCAATCTGTTACAGAATTAGAAAGAACAGTAACAGAACAGATTGGTAGTCAGGAGGAAGAAGAAAGAGTAGAAAATGAAGAGAATGAAAGAAGCCATTTGGATAAAAATAATTTCACAGATTCCACTAAAAAGCAAGAAACTCTTCAGCAATATATGGAAAGAATTCAAGACAGAGTGGAGAGTTCTCCCGGCTCACCACCACAAATAGAAACAGAAATTCAGGAATCTGTAGAAAATGTTCAAATGAAGCTTATGTTAGAGGAAGAGCAAGTACAAACCCCTCTGGAACAACAAAGTCACCTTCCTAACTCGACTGAAACAATAATTTTGAATAAAGTACATTTTTGTAGTCAGGAAGCTTATACCAAATACCAAGAAATAAGGGGTTATGACATTATTTACAGTAGACCTGTAAATTGGGATGGAATGCAAGAAATCAAAGATCTATTTGAATTTCAAGGTCTATTGCAATTCATTTCTCAAGAGAGAGGGCATGCAGTATATGAGAATTTAGTGCCCTGTTTTTATGCAAATTTAAGAGAAAGAGAAAGAGGATTAATTTCAAACGTGGAGGAAGCTGATGTACAGATAACACTAGAGCTTCTCCACAACATTCTTGGATTGAAGAATGAAGGAATAAAAATTTTGGAAGATACAACTACCGTCGAGTGGACTGAATAGGGAATCAAAGATTGTTTAGCTAACAATCCTGGTGTGCCTTTATTAAACAGATTGAAGCATTTAAGTGGTAAGGCACACATGGTAGCTAACATTTTGATTAAAAATGTCTATCAATGACAGGGCCATGACATAGAATTAAGTCAATTTGTCAAATGGGCCACATATGCAGTTGTAAACAGGATTCAAATAAATTGGTCTACAGTTTTTATCTCCAAGTTGAAAGCAGTAAAGAAAAATTGTTTTATGGAGATTTGATTCCACTGCTGATGGTGGATTGTATCGATTTCACTAAATGGACATTAAACAAGATTAGATCAAGAACCATTTCAGTGAAAGAATATAGAAATTTTGTAGCTGTAGAGATATAGCTATACATTCTGGAGGCATTACAGGAGCTGTAAAAAGAATTAATCAATTAGAACTTCAATTAAAAAAACTCTAGAAGGAAGTAGATGAACTTAGGAATAGAGATTAAATTGTATTGTTTGTCTACTTGTATTAAATTATATGAAATTGTATGATGTACTTGTAATGTAATTGATTCATATTAATGAATATAATTTTTCAATTGCAATTTTCATACATGTTTTGGATGTGAAATGAATGGAATTTATTGAATATTATGTAATTTGTGGAACTTGATGAATGAATATGTAACAGATTTACAATTTGCTGAATGACAGGATAACTGCTTAAAAATTTCTACATGTTGCAAGGTAAAATGTAAATTTTGCATAACATAAAATGACCTGCAAGTTAAATCTTTATATAATGTTCAGATTTAAATGAATTTTAATCAGAATGATGCATTAATGACATAGATTTAACTTTATTTCAGTTAACAGAATAAAAAAAGAATAAAAAAAAAACAGAGAGGTACTTACGAGAGTAAAACTTAGAAGTTGCTAAGTGTTAACTCAACGAAGTAAGTCCGTTGAGTTAACCGTAACTCCACGAGGTCAGTAATATAATATAAGGTCACTCCGTTGAGTTATCTGTGACTCAATGAAGTTAGTCCGTGGTGTTAGCAACAGTAACCGACTGTGTTCAGTTGAGTTATCTGTAACTCAACGAGGTTAGTTCGTGGATTAAGTAGAATGGTTATTCTTTTAACCAGTAATGAAACTTCGTCGGCTTAGTGGTTACTAAAATTTGAAATTAATAGTGATGCACGTACCCATAAAAATAGGAACCACGATGCACGTTGCAAGATACGTTCTTGCAACGAGATTTATTCACTTTATGGATGTACATTATATATATAAATCAGAATGTTATTTATGAGTTACCAACACTTTTAAAAGAAAGGAGAATGCTTTGGAGGAACTGGAAGGAGAAGCAGCTGATTCAACTTCATCCGACAACAAATATTTATTGAATGGAAACCTTCAGACTGGTATGTAATTAATCTTCTGCTATTTATTTATGAGCACATGGACCCATTCTCTAAGCACTAAACAATTAGTAAGAACACCTACCCAGTAATTTTCATTGCAGAGGAGTACTAAAAAATTTTCTAAACTGAACTTTAACGAAATTCTTTGAGGTGTAGCTAACCTTTCTTTAAAAGAGAACGTAGAGATGACTGCTCCAGTAGAAAAACCATTAGAAGAGATTCTGTATCTGGAATTAGTTGATGAACCTTCATGTATTCGATTGCCAAACTTTGAGGGAGATAGGTTTGAACAGAAATCTAATTATATTAGTCAATTGCCATATTTTCATGGATTAGAAAGAGGGATGCTTATTATTTCCTTAGAGAATTTAATGAAGTTTGTCAAATGATGAAAATGCAGAACATAAGTATAGATGCTATTAAACTTAGATGTTGAGTATTTTTGTTTTGATGATGTGTGCTAAATGAAAATAATCATATTTCCTCAATTACTATTGCTTGTGAAAAGAAATTAAAATCATCAATTAATACAGAAAAAGCTTACTGATATAAATACTTGTCTATATTGGATCTGAAGTTAATATCTAATCGTTTCGTTGCATTAATTTCTCATTTAGCTAAACGTTAAGTTAACGTGTGTTTTTATTGAAAAGCATGATATGTTTTAATGTTATATCTTCTGTATCATGAATAGTGCACATTTAGACAACTCGTTAAGTTAGAGTTTTGTTTGTATAGAGGTCACGTGAGAACTCGTTAAGTTAGAGGCTTAAAGGTTAAAATAGGTCACGTGATAACTCGTTAAGTTAGTGAGTAAAAGAAGAGACGAACTCGTTAAGTTATTGTTATACACGTGGTGAAATTATAAGTTACGAATGTTGTATTGTATCATGTGAGGTGCACATGTTTAACTCGTTAAGTTAACATAACTAAACGCATTGAGTTGCTATATTGAACACTAAGGCAACGTGTTAGGTTAGCGTTATAAACTTAAGTTGTTATTTTTGCACGTGGTAAAATTCTTATTATAAAAACATTTGTTTATTACTGGTTTGTTGAGTTATCATAACACAACGGAAATGGTTCGTTGAGTTATCATAACACAACGAAGATGGTTCGTTGAGATAGCATAACACCACGAACTTAGTTCGTTGAGTTAGCTACAGTACTTGTCATGTGAAATGGCACATGAGGAACTCATTAAGTTAGAAACATTAAGTTATATATATACTTGTGTTACTCGTTTAGTTAACATTAAAGTAACGACTTCTTATTACACTTATGAAAAACTTTTGGACGAGAAAGTTTATTTTGCAGGAAATTTTTCAAAGATCCAAGACTAATGATTAAAGAAAATTCGAAATATAAGCGTGGGTTAGAATGTGTGTGTTTCGATGAAGGAAAAAGAAAAGACGTGGAGAAGTGGAAAACTGGTAGTGGTTAAACGTGAAGGATATGCATGAAATGAAGATACAGTATAAAAGGTATAGAATTCTCGTTGATCAATTTATCCTTGCACACAAAATGAAAAATCTTTTCAAGGATCAAACCATCCCTGTACACTAAAAGAAAAATCTTTTTCAGGGATCAAAAACACCTTCTCGAGGAAAATCTCTCAAGTGAAAGAAAGTTCAGTGAAGCATAAAAAGGTAAGATTTTCGTCATTGAAGATTTGAAGTATTAGAAGAAAGCAAATTCGGTGAAGCATGAAAAGACAAGATATTCGTCACTGAAGAATTGCTGAAGAAGAAAAAGAAGAAGAAGAAAGATCTCAAACAGGGAGAAATGTTTTAAATTTCGCAAATTAGTTTTCTTTGTTTGTAGTTATGAAATTGTTTAGATGATACATGGTATCGAAATATAATTGCATCTACAATTTCTGAGGAGAATTGAATTGTATATTGTAATTGAAACCTTGAATAAAAATGATTTTATGAAAATAATGTCTCGACTTGTTTTTGAGTTTTAAAGTTTCAATTATATTTCAGAAAATATTAAAAATACACAATTCACCCCCCTCTTGTGTAGTCATACGATCCTACAAGTGGTATCAGAGCTTTGTTAATAATCTTTGATATAAAATCGATACCAACTTATTTAATATCATTGCTTATTCTACCTTCCTTGTTTTTAAACATAAATTAATATCTTAGCATACGTTTAACTTTCTTGATTTAAGGCTCAAATTGTTTTAAAGTTTTTAGACTGTTTAAAATCAAATAGGTTAAAAAATCTAAGGTAAAATGGTTACTAGAAATGGTAATTTTTCTTTATATGAAGGCCAAAATCTTAATCGTCCTCCTTTATTTGATGGAATACATTTTGAATATTGGAAATATAGGATGACTGTTTTTCTTCAAAGTATAGATCATAAATTGTGGTTCATGATTTCTAAACCATATACTCCGTTAACTACTCTTTATAATACTTGGACAATTACTGAAAAGAAAATGAAACTCTGAATGCTAAGGGCTTAAATATTTTATTTTGTGCATTGAGTTATGAATAGTTCAGTAAAGTGTCGGCATATAAATCTACTTATGAGGTGTGTCATGCATTAGAAGTTTCTCATGAAGGTACTTCTCAAGTTAAAGAGACAAAAATAAACATGTTGATTCATAAGTATGAACTTTTTAAGATGCATGAAGACGAAAATATTTCTAAGATGTTTTCCAGATTTCTTGATATCATAAACTCTTTAAAATGTTTAGGAAAGAATTTTGAACAGAAGGATTTGGTGAGGAAAATTCTCAGATCCCTAAGTTCTAAATGGTCTCAGAAAGTAACATCAATTGAGGAATCACGAGATTTAAATGTTTATACTATGAATGAACTTATAGGAAATTTAATAGCTTATGAAGTTCAATTAAATGAATCACTGAGTCACAACAAACTAAAAATGAAGAAAGAAATGGCCTTCGAAATTAATTCAGATTCTGATATATCTACTGATTCTGACGAGGATTTGATTTTGCTGACTCGGAAATTCAAGAAAGCATGGAAAGCTAGGAAACACCAAAGGAACAAAAATGATAAGCCCTCAACGTCAAAATCATTGAATGACAAGAATTCTTCATCCAGAAAGTATGTATGTTACAACTGTAAGAAACTTAGACATCTTTCTCCAGATTGTCCTATGAGGAAAAATGAAAAGCAAAGTAGGACAAATCAGAAGAAGACGGCTCAGGAAACTTAGAAAAAGTTTTACAAGAAAAAGGCTTTGAAGGTCACTTGGGATGACACGTCTGAAGAGTTTGAATCTAAGGAATCAGCATCAAAATCTTCACATTCAGAAGGAGAACAAGAGTTAGAAGACGTTGCTCATGTGTGCTTCATGGCAGATGAGTCTGAGGTAATATCTGATCCTGAAAGTCATTCAGATTTCAACTTTGATGAATTATTATGTGCTTATCATGCATTATTACAAAAACTTAAAGTATGTAAACTGGAAAATAAGAATATTAGAAAATTTTCATCCATTATGGAAGAAGAAAATTGTTTCCTGTCTACTACTTTAGAAAAGTTTAAATGTTATAATGAAAATCATGCTAGAGATTTGCAAAAATTTAGATTTAATGAATGTATCTTGCATGAACAAATACAGAATATAAATGTTGAAAAATTAAAGATAGAATCTGAAAATGAAATGTTGAGAAACAATATAAATGAACTTGAATTAGAGATAGAAAAATTAAAATTGAGAGAGCAAGATTTAAATTCTACCTTTGAGAAATGGAATTTAAGTCAAACTAAGTTAGACAAACTAACTAGTACCCCTGCGGTGTCTTATAAATTTGTCTTAGGATTTGATTATCCTGAATATCCTGAATCTCAAGCCAATAAAGGATTTATTAGTTGCAGTTCAAGTAAATCTAAGACTAAAATTCCTTTTATTATGAAACAAGGTAATAAATATGTAGAAGTAGGTACTTCAAGGGATGAATCATGTAGTAATAATATAAATCAATGTGATTTGTCAAATTGTACTTCTAACATGACTATAAATGTTTCTAAAAATCTTGTTTCTTGTTTTGGAAATTCAATTTCTAATGTTTCTAAAATTTCAGACAATTGTAGTAAACTGAAAATTCAGAAACCTGAGCATGTAATTCAATACACTGGTATTAGACCAATTACTCATTCTGCATGTGATAAAACAAAAAATTCTTATGCGGAAAAAGATTTTGTATGTACGGAAAGTGTTAATACAAGTACAAAATCTTGGTATGAACTTACAAAAATGTATAAGCATGACCAAAATAAATTAACATTTGATAAAAATATGTTTGGTCTTGATTATACTACATCTGAAAACAAAAAGAATGATTACAAAAGCAATAATGCTATATGTGAGTATGAAGCTAATGATAAATCAATAGTACTGACAACTAATAAGAATATAAATGATAATGTTAAACTATTTTTAAACAAAAAGAAGAAATATGCGTTTAATGAACTTGGTCCTCAACAACATTGGATACCAAGAAAAAGTTTTTCTTAATTTGTGTTGCAGGAGGAAACAACATCAAAATGGATCTTAGACAGTGGAGCGTCAAGTCACATGACCGGACAAAAAGTCTATTACAAAATTTTACAAATACCATGAAAGGAAGTGTAACATTTGGAAACGAAAGCAAAGATAAAATCATAGGTATGGGCAATGTTCAAATAACTCCTACTTGTGTTATTTCGAATGTACTATTTGTAGAAAACCTAGGTTTTAATTTGCTGAGTGTCATAAATGGATAAATGTATATTTTTAAATCAGGAAAAATATGAAGATGAAATGCTTAAGAAATTTAATTTTAATGATACAAGGATTCGAGGAACTCCTATGAGTACTACTTTAAAGTTAGATATTGATGACATAGGAAACTCTATAAATCAAAGAAAATACAGAAGTATGATTGGTTCTTTACTTTATTTGGCTGCTAGTAGACTTGATATTATGTTTGTTGTGTGTGTTTGTGCTTGATTTCAATCTAATCCTAAGGAGTCACACTTAATTGTAGTTAAAAGAATATTTAGATATATACAAGGAACTAAAAATTTCAATCTGTATTATTCTAAGGATAGTTCAATAGATCTTATAGGATATACTGATACTGATTATGCAGGATCTAAATCTAATAGAAAGAGTACCAGTGGCACATGTCAATTATTGGGAAATAATTTGGTGTCATGGTTTAGTAAAAAGCAAAACTGTGTAGCACTTTCTACTACAGAAGCTGAATATGTTGCTGCTGCACGGTGTTGCACTCAGATTCTGTGGATAAGGAAAACTTTAGAAGATTTTGGATTATCTTATGATACAACTGAGATTTATTGTGACAATAGTTTTGCAATAAATCTTTCCAAAAATCCTGTATTACATTCAAGAGCAAAGCATATAGAGGTTAGACATCATTTTCTAAGAGATAACGTAATTAAAGGAAAAATTAAATTAGAATTTGTGTCTAGTAAAAATCAATTAGCTGATATATTTACAAAACCTCTAGACGAAAATACATTATGCAACATTAGATTAAATTTAGGTATTTGTAGGCTATGTGATGTGTAAAATGCTTAAACTCCACATAAAAAGATAAATATTATTGATGATGTTGTTCACCTCATATATATTATATACTTATTATAAATATCTAAAGTAATATCTAGACTACTGCTTAAGATACTATGTATTTATTGTCAAATCATAGTAGTATCTTATTGATTTTAAGTAGTTTATCAATTTTAATAGTTTTTACGATTTTAAGTGGAAGTGTAAATGAAAAACATTAAAAACTTCTAACATTCTGAAATTTTGATTAAATGTTTTCTTTGAATCAAGGAAAATGCATATGATCATGCATAAATTTGACTTAATTGATTAAACTTGTAGAATAAGTTATATGTAACTCATCTTAAACTATTAATCAAAAGTATAAGCTTATTGAAACTGATTCATATTCTCAATACAATCATAGAAGTAAAAATTGTATGAGATTTGTGTTTTATTGCATCTGTATTAATGGAATACATATATACTGTGCTTAAAATGAAAAGTGCTTACAAAGTAAAAATCTTTGAGAGTTTATTGATCAGTTTGATCACGAGCCTTTTGTACTTGAGCAGATAGGTATGTAAGGATTGTTGTCTTGAAAAAGGATTCTTTAAATCTGGCAACCTAAGGTCTTGATCAGATCTGGGATTGTTGACTAAAAGCTCATTACACGGGTACATTAGAAAGCTCTTGTATGATTCAAGCTTTTCAAACTAACTTTTAAAGAAAATTATCAATATTTACTGTTTTGAAAAGAAAAAGTTGTTTCATTAATTACAGATATCTTTGAATCGCATATAGTTGATACCAATATGACTACTGATTTATTGAATCAACATTAGTACTTTTGAAAACGTTTATTTGAGATACATTCTTTTATTCTCCTTGAATTAATCGAATTAAGTTCAAAGTTGTGTTTTGATTCATATATAGTAGGAATTGATTCTGGAAATCATTTTTGATGATGTCAGGATAACGAAAGTCTCTAAAAAGAAAATGTAAAAGTATAGTTATACTTAACATCTATTGTCACTATAAGTATATTTTGTATTTTGATTGAATATATTTGAAGTATATTTGTAGGGGGAGGATTAACAATGTCAAAAACAGATTAATATAATTTAGAATACAAATCTTTGTTTATCTGAATTAATGTCCTCTTAAAATCTTGATGAAATAATTTAAAAAGACAAATAAACTATTTTAGATTCAAAGGACAAAATTTTGAAATAGTTTACAATGTTCTCAAGATAATGTTAAGTTTAGCATGTGCGTTGTTTTCGGAACGTTTCAGTTGGAAGCATCCGAAAATTGTTGTGTACTAACTAGATGTTATGTTAGATAAGGTAACGTGTAAAACTACCTCTAGACAGTGTTTTACTCGTTAGGTTGGTTAACTCAACGAGTTATACTTGAATATTTCGAGTACCTTGATTGAATAAACTTTATTCAATATTTATTTTATTTCTAAACCCGACTTCTCTTCACGTTGAGTTATACGCCTAAAAACCCTATTTAAACACTTATTACACGGGGACTTAGGTTATTTGTAAACTTTGTCAAGAAAATCTTTCCCGCTTGTTGCTGTTACAACCTACGACGATGGTCTCCAAGTTCTACAAAGGTTGTGGTAGAGGAAAAGGCAAAACTAGAAGAGATGCAAAAGGAAAAGAAATAGAGAATGATGAAGTTCCACGTACTTGGTTCAAGAAAATATTTCGAGTGGACAAAAGGTTAGAAGAACTTTATAGAGATTACTTCTTTTCTTAGGATATATTAGATGAAGTTAGACAAGAACTTCAACATACTGATGCAAGTATTACATACATGGGTATTCGAAGTAAATATGATAGAGAATACAGAATGAAATGTGTTGAGATTGCATTTTTGGAACAGTATGCAAAATATTTGGAAAAAGGTGTAGGTTCATCAAATAGAACTCCTCAAACTCCTATAAACGGTACAAGACTACATGCATTTGAGCAAGAGCATGAATCAGCTATCCCTACTCCTTTATATTCAAAACAAGTAGAATCAGATATTGCTGTAGACAAAACAAAAGTTGATAGTCTTCGAAAGGCCGTTGCAATAAAAAGTGCCTTAGAAGAATTAAAGCAAAAAAATTTTATGGAGCAATTTGAAAAGAAAACAGCAATACTTGAAAAGGAGAAACAAAAATGTTATAGAAAAAGGAAAGTCAGAAAAATTATGTCTAAGGAAACAAAGTCTATTGAAAAAGGAAAATCAGATGAAAATTTATTTCCAAAGGATAATGTATGTCTAGACATTGTACCTTATTGTGCATTTGATAAACTCATCAATTCCGAACACATTGAAACTGATGAAGATAATGAGACTTTATTTTTCCTTGCTAGAAAACTTGAGAAGAAATCCAAGTCAAATATGAGCTCAAGTTTTTCTATTAGTACAAGTCCTGATGATGCAGAAATTGACAAATCAAAGCATCAGACACTTGACATTGAACAAGTTATTGCAGATATAATTGACAATGTTGAGGCAATAACTAGTTCAAAGGCTGAATTGTTTGGAGTAGCAGATATTGAAAATGTTAAGACTCTAGAAGAGCTAAAAGTTAACCAGCCTTCTACGGAATCTATAGAAGCAGAGTTTGAGAATTCACAGCATAAATCAATGGAAATATCTGTTGAACAAAATGAACAATTACAGATAGATACACCAGCTGTAGAATTTATAGAAAAATTGTACTCTAAACATTCTATAGAGACTGAACAGATGAATGTTGCGCATATTGACAATGTTTCTAACACTGTTGAAGCTGAAGAATCAAGCTTACCTAAGCAACTTCAAGATAATATTTTGGAAGAGGAACAACATGACATTCATTTTGAAGAAGAGGTTCTTGAAGATGAATTAAACTCTGAATCACGGCTTCAGGTATCACCTTCTTTGTGTACAATATTAAAAATTCAAGGTAATGCAATTCATTTTAGATCTGAAGAAACATTGTAGAAATAGAATAATCTGATTACATGTCAGATTCTGCATGCTCGTCTAATAAAATTCAGAAATTTGATGGAAATAAGAGATCTGTTTGAGTTTCAAGGCCTCATTAAATTCTTGCCAATAGGAACGAAATGGAAGCAATACATAGAGCTTATTGTAGCTTTTTATAGCAATCTGGTCAAGAATGGAAATTTTTTGAAAACTCAAATAAATGAACAGGAGTTTATATTGTCTCTTGAGTTAATTTTTGAAGTTTTAGGATTAAAGAATGAAGGTGTTGTTGTTACCAACAGATTTGACATAATAAGACAACTGGAATGGAACATTCAGTCTTTATCAAAAATTCCAGATGTATATTCTGAAATGAGATTAATGGAAAATCTGAATGCAGAGGCAAGGTTTATTGCAAATATATTACATGCAAATTTATTTCAGAGAGTTGGACACAATATAGAAGTCAGCAGAAGTTGTTTATATGCAACTAATAGCTTGCTAAATAGAATTCAAATCAATTGGTTTGATGTTTTCACTTCTCAACTACAGCGTATGAGTTAAAAGTTATTTTATGGTGATGTTGTATGTAGACTCATTGCAAGCCAATTGAATTTATCCAACTGGCCCTCTGAAACTAAAGGCATGAGAGCATTTAGTGTCAAAGATTTGCAAAAATTCCAGGCCATGCATGAACCTCAACGACAACAACAACAACCTGATACAGACCATATACAACAACAACAACAAAGTTATTCAATTCAAGCAGAACAGCAAACCCATCTACCTCCTGACTTAGATGTAGTGCTTAACGACATCAGAAATGATATTAGGCATCTAGGAGATAAAATATGTAATAGTATAAGTGATATACTTAGGAGGGGTCGATAACTGTTTTTATTTGTTTCTGAATACAAAATGTAATGTTTGTATTACTTCTTTGATTCATTGAACAATACTTTTTTCTGTAAATGTGTTCAATTATTATTCTTGTTTACAGAAATCATTGTTGTAATTCTCTTATATACATATATATATTCTCTGTAATTATCTTTTTGAATAATGACAAAAAGGAGGAGAAATATTATAAAAGATGATTATGATCTTAATTGCATATATATATTATAAAAGGAGATGCTATTTAAATGGTTATTGTAATCTGACAGATGATAATTAGAAAACTGATACTTATATAATTATTGACATCTGAGAGTTTTAGTTCTGAGAGGTAAAATTTACACAAACAATAGAAATAAGCTTAAGTGAACTTAAGTCAACAAACAAGTTTGTTGAATTAAAAGTTAACCCAACGAAGGTGCTTTGTTGAGTTAAACATATTTCATAATTGATTTAATATAGTTTTGTCATCATCAAAAAGGGGGAGATTGTTGAGTATTTTTGTTTTGATGATGTGTGCTGAATGAAAATAATCATATTTCCTCAATTACTATTGCTTGTGAAAAGAAATTAAAATCATCAATTAATACAGAAAAAGCTTACTGATATAAATAATTGTCTATATTGGATCTGAAGTTAATATCTAGTCGTTTCGTTGCTTTAATTTCTCATTTAGCTAAACGTTAAGTTAACGTGTGTTTTTATTGAAAAGCATGATATGTTTTAATGTTATATCTTCTATATCATGAACAGTGCACATTTAGACAACTCGTTAAGTTAGAGTTTTGTTTGTATAGAGGTCACGTGAGAACTCGTTAAGTTAGAGGCTTAAAGGTTAAAATAGGTCACGTGATAACTCGTTAAGTTAGTGAGTAAAAGAAGAGACGAACTCGTTAAGTTAGTGTTATACACGTGGTGAAATTATAAGTTACGAATGTTGTATTGTATCACGTGAGGTGCACATGTTTAACTCGTTAAGTTAACATAACTAAACACGTTGAGTTGCTATATTGAACACTAAGGCAACGCGTTAGGTTAGCGTTATAAACTTAAGTTGTTATTTTTGCATGTGGTAAAATTCTTATTATAAAAACATTTGTTTATTACTGGTTTGTTGAGTTATCATAACACAACGGAAATGGTTCGTTGAGTTATCATAACACAACGGAGATGGTTCGTTGAGATAGCATAACACCACGGACTTAGTTTGTTGAGTTAGCTACAGTACTTGTCACGTGAAATGGCACATGAGGAACTCGCTAAGTTAGAAACGTTAAGTTATATATATACTTGTGTTACTCGTTTAGTTAACATTAAAGTAACGACTTCTTATTACACTTATGAAAAACTTTTGGACGAGAAAGTTTATTTTGTAGGAAATTTTTGAGAGATCCAATACTGATGATTAAAGAAAATTCGAAATATAAATGTGAGTTAGAACGTGTGTGTTTCGATGAAGGAAAAAGAAAAGACGTGGAGAAGTGGAAAACTGGTAGTGGTTAAACGTGAAGGATATGCATGAAATGAAGATACAGTATAAAAGGCATAAAATTCTCGTTGATCAATTTATCCTTGCACACAAAACGAAAAATCTTTTCAAGGATCAAACCATCCCTACACACCAAAAGAAAAATCTTTTTTAGGGATCAAAAACACCTTCTCGGGGAAAATCTCTCAAGTGGAAGAAAGTTCAGTGAAGCATAAAAAGGTAAGATTTTCGTCACTGAAGATTTGAAGTATCAGAAGAAAGCAAATTCGATGAAGCATGAAAAGACAAGATATTTGTCACTGAAGAATTGCTGAAGAAGAAAAAGAAGAAGAAGAAAGATCTCAAACAGGGAGAAAAGTTTTAAATTCCACAAATTAGTTTTCTCTATTTGTAGTTATGAAATTGTTTAGATGATACATGGTATCAAAATATAATTGCATCTACAATTTCTAAGGAGAATTGAATTGTATATTGTAATTGAAACCTTGAATAAAAATGATTTTATGAAAACAATGTCTCGACTTGTTTTTGAGTTTTCAGGTTTCAATTATATTTCAGAAAATATTAGAAATACACAATTCACCCCCCTCTTGTGTAGCCATACGATCCTACATTAGATATATCCATTTTTCTTTAAAAGACACAGCTAAGAGATGATTATATACTTTGTCACTTGATTCAATTTCTACATGTACTGAATTTTGCTCTATTTTTTTGGAAAAATATTATCCAACACATCAAATGATTAAAAAGAAGAAACAAATATTAATGTGTAGCCAAAAATAGGGTGAATCATTCTGGAAATATTTTGAAAGATTTAAAGATTTTTTGACTCAATGTCAACATCATGCAATGAGTAAAGCACAATTAATAGGTATAATTTATGAAGACATAGATGTTTCAACGAAATCTTTATTAGAATCTACTTGTCAAAATGGATTTTTATAGTTATGTAGTGAAGAAGCATGGGCATTTTTAGAAACTTTGCAAAAAGAATTGCATAGTGGGAAAATTCGGTTGAAGCTATTGCAGATAAAAAAATATTGCCAAGAGGAATGCATGAAATAGATTCAAGTACTATGCTTGAGGAGAAATTAAATGAATTAACAAAGAAAATAGAAGAGTTATCATTAAATCAAAAGCTAGCAGAAAAGAATGCAAACATAAATGATTTAAATATTATTTATGCTAGAAACCAGAGAGATAACTTGGGAAATTCTTATAATCCTAATTGGAGAAATCACCCGAATTTATCTTGGAGAAACAACAATTTCCAGGGAGGAGAAAACATGAATGAGAAGAATATAAGTTATGTAGCATTACTAGAACAATGATCTAGAATAGAGAAATTAGAAAAGATAATCCAACAATTAAACAATCGTCTAGATTTTGTATTTGGAAGTGCTACAATTCAAAATTAGAATAGAAATATACCACTTAGACAGAAGGAACCAATGGAAGTAGACCTACTAGAGGATTGCCAATACATGCTATACCTAATCCTATCAATAGAACGATCAATGAAATTGATACCTCTTCTAGGAGGATAGCTAAATGAAGCAGCATATCTGAAGCAACTATCTGTATGTATATATGTTTTTATTTTTAGTTAATAGTATCGTAGAGTTAGTCCTTAACTCAACGAACTTAGTCCATTGAGTTATTTCTTAACTCCACGAGGGTGTGCAGTAGTTATGTTAATTTTTGTCTCTACTAAATTTTTGTTTGTGTTATATAGAATCAACAAATGGAATTGATGCAATTACCGTTGGATGCACTAAGGGAAGTACTGAGTAACTTGTCAGCCAAAGATCTGTGCAAGCTGTATTGTGTATCAAAGGAAATTAAAAATTGTATTGAAGAAAAATATTTTCAGGGACTACAAGCTGTAAAAATTGTCAAAACCCGAGTATTTTGATAATGCAAAACCTATGTGAGGAAATATATTGTATTTCACAGTTAAGTCTGTAATGCATTAGATCAGAAGGCTGTTAGAATAAATTTTAAGTAGATGAATAGATCAAGAAGGTTCCAGATGATAATACTTTCAAGATACAGCAAAATCGGTCAGTTACAGGTTCAAGTATCCGAAGAATAAAACAGTTTCAAGACTATCGGATAGTTAGAAGGATAACTATCTGAATTTTACAAAGCCTTCGGAGAGTTATTTAATCAGATAGTTAAGGGAATTGAATGATCGGATAGTTAAGGAGTTAACTATCCGAAAGCTTAAAGGACGTTACAGAGAGTTACAAGTATAACTATCCGAAAGTTAAATCATTCAATAAACCACGTGTAGAAATACAGAACGGAAGGACTTGTTGGAGAGTTAGATAACTATTCAAGTTTTCTTTTCGGAGAGTTAGATAACTATTCGAGTTTTTCGGTAAGTTACAGGCATAACTTTTCAGAACTTAAGTTATTTTATTACGCACATGCAAAATGGAGAAGTCGGCAGTTCAAAACTTAAAAGGGAAAATCGAAGAGTTAGATAACTATCCGAAATTTCAAATAGAGTTTCAGTAAGTTACAGTTTAACTATCCGAAACTTAAGTTAATAAATTTCCCACGTATAGAATTCCAGACAAATGCTCAAATGGGTTTTCGGAGAGTTAGAAAGATAACTATCCGAAATTTCAAAAGAGTTTCGGTGAGTTACAGTTTAACCATCCGAAACTTAAGTCATTGAATTTCCCACGTGCAAAATTCTAGAGAGTGGCTCAAATAAGTTTTTGGAGAGTTAGAAAAATAACTATCCTAAATCCTATAGCATTTCAATGAGTTACAGGGATAACCTTTCAAAACTTAAGTCAGCCCTTTATGCACGTGCTAAATTAAAGCAATCGAAAAGTTGACAGAGTCAAACTATTTGACAAATATATAACTGTTCGGTGAGTTACAGTTATAAGTATCCGATTGGATAACAGCTCACATTTAAATATTCTAGAATCCTACCTGGTAGTAAAGGTTAAGTGATCTTTCGGTGAGTTATAGTTACTCTTCAGAGAGTTGCATAGCTAACTATCCGAAAGAACAGGAAAATCGGTAAGATATCTTGAAACGATTTTCTGAACAGTCACTTGCCGTATTGGGACTTGATCCTAATCAAGTACAGTAGAATACATCCGTTGGAGGAAAATATGATTGTTGTACATATCAAGTATATATTAAAAATACAAACAACGGATATACTATAGAGATATATAGTGAGCTACACTCCAATTCCATTGACACTCAAGTCTGCAAACAGTGAAGCATATTCTAAAGATCTACTGCAGAAAAAGCTTTTGCGCCAAAACTCTGATTGAAGGTTTAAAGTTGTTGGTTCGTGGCTTCAACCTGAAAGCTACATATAGTGTTGGTTTGAGTTTCGACTTGAAAACTCTAGAGGTTGGTTTACTGAAGTTTTTACCTGAAAACTTCTATGTAGTTGGTTCTTGCTTTGGCCTGAAAGCAAGTGTGTAAGTGTTGAATCACTTAGTGAAGCCCAAGTGAATCTTGGGGGTGGACTAGCCAAGTTGGTGAACCACCTAAAAATTTGCTGTGTGTTTCTTGTCTCTATTGTTTTGCACTCACTTAGTTACATCTCATTACATTTCTGTTGAATCATTCGAGTCAACATCAAAAGAATTTTAAAAACTTCACACATTCACCATTCACCCCCCCTCTAGTGAGCCTATCGATCCTAACAATTGGTAACAAAGCAATGTTAATCCTTCATAAGATTTAACCATCTGGATTTATGGCTCAATTTGCTGAGGGACAAAACATCCACAGACCTCTTGTATTCGATGGTTCCAATTATAACTATTGGAAGAATAGAATGGAGTGCTTCCTTAGGAGTTCAGATGTTAAACTCTGGAAGATTGTTGTTCTTGGAACTACACTTCCAACCAGTGATATTTCGAACTGGTCTGAGGAGGATGAGAAAATCATCTAGTTGGATGCTAGAGGGCTGAATGCCATTTATTGTGCACTAACTGCTGATCAATATAATAAGGTATCTACATGTAAGTCTGCTCATGAGGCTTGGAAAATCCTTCAAGTTACTCATGAAGGTACAAGCCAAGTTAAGGATACAAAAATCAGTATTCTTTTGAGAAAACTAGAACTGTTTAGAATGAATGATAATGAAAACATAACTGAAATGTTTTCTAGATTTACTGAAATCATTAACAGTCTGAAAGGCTTGGGAAAGAAGTTCTCTTCACGTGAACAAGTACAGAAGATCTTGAGGAGCTTAACTGTTGAGTGGAAACAGAAGTCCACATCTATTCAAGATTCCAAGGATCTCAACAATTACACAGTTGAAGAACTGTTGGGTAATCTTCTAGCCCACGAAGCTCAGATGAAGGACTGGAAAGAGTAAGGAGCTGTTGAAAAGAAAGCTGAAAAGAAAAAGGCAATGGCATTTCCATCTACAGAGGAAGCTCTAAGCTCAAACGATGATGAAATCACGTTGTTGGCAAGGAACTTCAGAAAGTTTATGAAAAAAAAGAATAAGTCCAACTCTTCAAAAAGAATAAGTCCAACTCTTCTAAAAGAATGGTCCCTACATGTTTCAAATGTAAAAGGCAAGGGCACATACAAACCTTCTGTCCATTTCAGACAGAAGAGGATCAAGGAGATAAGAAGAAGAGATTGAAGGACAAAAAGAAGATGGCTCTCAAAGCTACGTGGGATGACAATAACTCTTCAAGCTGTTCATCAGATTCTGAAGATGAAGCAGCAGCCAATGTTTGTTTTGCAGCACAAGAGGTATGCTCTACTTCCTCTAGTTCAGAAAATGAACATGATGAGTTAGACATAAACAGTCTTCTAGCTACTATAGATAATTTATATGTGAAATGTAGAGATTTTAAGAAAGAAATTAAAATATTAAATCATTGCTTAGAAAATTCATTTGCTGAATTAGAATCAACTATAGTTGAAAATAGAAATCTAAAATCAAATTTAGATAAGTATAGTTGTGATAACTATGGATTAAAAGATGAAAATAAAAATCTATTAACTACTATATCAGATTTGAAAGATACTATATGTAAATTCACTCAAGGACAAAAAGGATTAAATAAAATAATAAGATCTCAACGATCAAATGGGAATAAATATGGCCTAAGGTATGCTATACCATAGGAAATACCTTATTGTGGTGGAGTGATTCGATCTTATAGAGATGACACCACTGTGTTTGCCATCAAACGAAGATCAGGTCATATGTGGCTGCCAAGAGGCAATAGATTTAATGTTTTAAGGACTAACTCCACTGGACCCAAGAAGATTTGGGTACCAAAAGCTTTAATTTCAGTATGATTTGCAGGGTGACAAGGAGTTTTAAGCACGTTCAACTAAATGGATTGTGGACAGTGGATGCTCAAAGCACATGACAAGTAAGAAAAGCTTTCTTGACTTAGTTAAAAACTTAAGTTCAAGATCTGTTAAGTTTGGAAATAATGAAAAGTGTAAAATAACTGCAATAAGAAATATTACATCTGAAAATGGTATAATTGAGAATGTCTTGCATGTAAATGGATTAAAACAAAATTTATTAAGTGTAGGACAATTATGTGATAAAGGCTATATTGTTTCTTTTAATGCTAAAAACTGCTACATTATTGATCTTGCCACAAATGAAACAAAATTTACTGGTATTAGAAATTGCTCAATATATACATTAAACTTTCCATGTGAAAATTCTGCAAGCAATTCCTGTTTGGTAGCAATTGGTGAAGACGATTGGGTGTGGCATAGAAGACTTGGTCACATTAGTATGAAGAATATCAGAAAGTTATCCACAGGTGATCTTGTTAGGGGTTTGCCTAAACTCACTTTTAAGAAGGATAGAGTGTGTAGTGAGTGTATGCTAGGGAAGCAGAAGAGAACTGCTCTTCACAGCAAAAGTGTTGTTTCCACCAAAAGGCCATTAGAACTGCTACATCTAGATTTGTTTGGTCCTTCTCAAGTATCAAGTCTTGGGGGTCGAAAATATACCTTTGTTATTGTTGATGATTTCTCCAGATTAACTTGAGTGATATTTTTGACACATAAAAATGAAACTTGCAATGAGTTCAAGAATTTCTGCATAAGAGTTCAGAATCAGAAGGAACTAATAGTAAAGAAAATTAGAAGTGATCATGGAGGTGAATTTGAAAACTATGAATTTGAAAACCTTTGCAATTCATTTGGAATTTTACATGAATTCTCTTGTCCTAGAACTCCTGCTCAAAATGGAGTTGTGAAAAGGAAAAATAGGACATTACAAGAAATGGCTAGAACTATGTTAAATGCCACGGATCTACCTAAATTTCTCTAGGCAGAAGCTGTAGGAACAACTTGTCACATTTCCAATAGAACTCACATTAGATCCATATTGAATAAGACACCCTTCGAAATTTGGTTCGATAAAACTCCAAATGTTGGATATTTTAAGACATTTGGATGCAAATGTTTTGTCTTAAATACAAGAAATGCTAAAGACAAGTTTGATGCTAAGTTTGAACCTGCCATACTTGTTGGTTACTCCTCGAGAAGCAAAGCTTACAGAGTATATTTTGCTGAAGATAGAAGAGTGGAGGTAAGTATAAATGTTCAATTTGATGAAGATCTGTTACAGAATTTCAAAAAGCTGAAGATTAATAATGATAGTGAAAATGAATACTTTGAAGATGATAAAAGCAAGTAGAATACTAATTCACAAGTGTTAGACCAGAATCTCAACCATAGATATCAGAATCATAACAGTTGGAAGTTTAGATCTGATCATCCCGAGGAACAAATTATTGGAAATATATCTAAAGGGGTACAAACTAGAAGCAAAGCACAAGATTTCTGCAATTTTTGTGCATTTATGTCAGAAATGGAGCCAAAATCAATAGATGAAGCTTGTAAGGATACCTATTGGATAATGGCTATGCAGGAAGAATTAAATCAGTTCCAGAAAAATAATGTGTGGGAACTAATAGAAAAACCTGTAGGAAAATCCATCATTGGAACTAAATGGATTTTCAAAAACAAATTAGATGAAGAAGGTAACATTCTTAGAAATAAAGCTCGATTAGTTGCACAAGGCTACAATCAGCAGGAAGGTATTGACTATGAAGAAACTTTTGCTCCTATAGCCAGGATTGAAGCTATCAAAATGTTGCTTGCCTTTGCAAGTAGTATGAAGATAAGATTGTTTCAAATGGATGTGAAAAGTGCCTTCTTAAATGGAGAAATTCAAGAAGAAGTGTTTGTTAAACAACCTCCTGGATTTGAAGATGAACTCAAGCCAGATCATGTCTACAAACTGAGAAAGGCTCTATATGATTTGAAACAGGCACTTAGAGCTTGGTATGAGAAATTGAAAAAAAATTTAACTGAAAACAATTTTTCTATAGGCAAAGTGGACAACACTTTGTTTATCAAAACTTTTGATGTGCACATGTTGATTGTACAGATATATGTTGATGATATAGTCTTTGGAGCCACTTCAAAAGATCTCTGTCATGAATTTCAGAATTTGATGAAAAATAAATTCGAAATGAGCATGATGGGAGAATTGAAGTTTTTCTTGGGATTACAGATTCATCAAGTGCATAATGGTATCCTTGTCAACCAAGAAAAATACTGCAAAGAGATGTTGAAGAAATTTGGTTATGAAAACATCAAATCCGCAAATACTCTAATGAGTTCAAGCATTAAAATGGAAATGGATGATTCAAGTGTTGTAGTGGATCAAAGGCAATATAGAGGTATGATTGGATCCCTGTTATACCTTTCAGCCAGCAGGCCAGATAATATGTTCAGTGTATGCTTGTGTGCTAAATTTCAAGCATCACCAAAGGAATCACATTTGAAATCAGTCAAAAGAATTTTCAGATATCTACAAGGAACAAAAGATTTTGGATTATTCTACTTAGCTGACAGTAGTTTGATTTTAACAAGCTATAGTAATGCAGATTATGTAGGCAGCAGATCTGATAGAAAAAGCACTAGTGGTACTTGTCAATTACTTGGATGTTCTTTAATCTCATGGTTCAGTAGGAAACAAAATTGTATAGCTTTATTTACTACTAAAGCCGAGTATATTGCAGCTGGATTGTGTTGTGCACAAATCCTTTGGATGCAACAAACTCTAGCAGATTACAGACTGACAATTCAGAATTCAATCATATTTTGTGATAACTACAGTGCAATTAGTCTATCTAAGAATACAGTACTTCATTCCAGAGCCAAGCATATCGAGATCAGACATCATTTTTCGAGAGATCATGTGGAGAAAGGGAACATTTCACTTAAGTTTGTGCCAACAGAAAATCAACTTGCAGATATTTTCACCAAACCTTTAAATGAATCAACTTTGTGTTTCTTATCTCTACTGTTTTGCACTCACTTAGTTTCATCTCATTACATTTCTGTTGAATCATTCGAGTCAACATCAAAAGAATTTTAAAAACTTCACACGTTCACCATTCACCCCCCCCTTTGGTGAGCCTATCGATCCTAACAAAAATGACTAAGATTAGAGATGGATTCATATGGAGGTCATTTAATCGTAGTTCAATTAACCATGAATAGCTGGCTATGGAAGACACTATTGGAATTCCACCCAATGCATTAGAAGGAATAAATCATATTATGGGGATAGATGAAGGATTAATCATATACAAGACGAGACCAAGGTATGCAAGTTTATTATTACCTAATATTTTGATAAGAAATCCTATAATAGGAGAAGAATGGAATATAGGAAGACCTAATAGATTTGAAGTACCAACTGTAAATTGTGGGTCAACTTTAATATTTTCTAATAAAAATTCAGCAATTCCTGAAAAATTATATTATTGGAGACCTACAGGAAATTGGGGTGAAGATTTACACTTAACTATGTATAATTTTCTAAATAGATCTTGGAATGAAAATATTATGATATATCTAGGACAGAAATCATTAATTAACCAAACACATGTCATACTTGATGGATATATATATCTTATTATAGATATTTCAATTGCATTTGGATTTGATTTATACATAGTGAGCATAGACAGTTATGATGAATATATAGAAATTTTACCTATACCGAGTGATATAGCTAAACCACCATCTACAGAATTTAATAAAATTCAAATAGGAATGTGGTATAATGAAGAAGATGATCCTACTTTATGTTTGATAAGATGGTGGGATGAACTGATGAAATTTCAAATATGGATTATGGAAGACATAAATGAATGGAAGTGGGAAGAGAAGTATATTGAAATAGATGTAGAAATAGAAACTGCTACATTACCCTGGAACCAAAAAGGATCCCTTTCTGCATTTCATATCATTAATGGTAATACATTTGTATTTGGAATTTATAATATATTACACATTTACAAATTAAGAAGGAGCAAGAACTACATGAAAACAGAATTAATAGCAAGAAGAACTATGCCTAAAAAGTTTGCTTGGACTGATACCTTTATTCCATTTGTTCCTACTTTTCAATCCTATTCTTATGTTGTAATTTTGTGTGTTTAATGTTGTGTGTATTCTACGTTTATGTATAAAAAAATTAAAACAAAATATCAATCCAGTTTGTTGGTATCTGTTATGGGAAACCAACTAGCTTGCTTGTGAGCCATGAGAGGCATAGGAGCCTAGGTTCCACACAAGACACTGATTTATTAATATCTGTTAAGTGTTATTTTGTTTTATATTTTACTTTTATCTGTGAATGAAAATTTTTCAAAATCAAAAATTGAAATATGCAGAAGGAGATACAAACAAAACAAGGTATGTAATTAATTACTTATCCTGAATTTTAATCAACAAAACTGTATTCATGCCTGCTACAATTACTGTATTTATTGTCAAATCTTTTACATTGAGGACAATGCAAAATGTAGGTATGGGGGGGAGGTAATTAAAGTAACAACCATGTAAGTTTGTTAATTAAAGAAATTAAAAATGGTACTACTTGAATGTTATATTTAAAAGGTTATATATGATGCTATAGAATTTACTATTTATGTAAATCTAGATATAGTATCTTATGTTTTTTCTGAATTTCATGAGTTTAATAGTTTCACGATTTTAAAATGAAATCAGAATGCTTAATGAAAAATCAGTAAATTATCTAAAGTCTTGAAGGAGCTGAGATGTGAATTCTAGATTAAATGAAACACATATGATTAAAGATACATTTAATTTGACTGATTGAACTTGTAGAATGATTTATGTGTAGATCTTATTAAACTACAGAAAAAGTATGAGCTCACTGTTATGGATTCATATTTTCAGTAAATGATAGAAGTAGAACTATATGAGATTGGTGTTTTACTACATCTGTATTAATGAAATACGTACATATACAGTATGTGATTAACGTTTTGTTTTGTGTGTATTTTGATTAAAAAAAAAAAGGAAAAAAGAGAAAAATTTGAGAGTTTATTGACTTGTTTGATCACGAGCCTTTTGTACTTGAGTAGATAGGTATGTAAGGATTGTTGCCTTGAAAAAAAAAAGGACTCTTGAAATCTGGCAACCTAAGATCCTGATCAGATCTAGGATTGTTGACTGAAAGCTCATTACATGGGTACATTAGAAAGCTCCTGTATGATTCAAGCTTGTCAAATTAACTTTTAAAGTATAAAAAAAAGAAAAAAAAAAGAAAAAAAGAAAGAAAAACATATACTATTCTAAAAAGATACAAGTGTTTTGTAAAATACAGATATCTTATGAATTGAGAATATTTTCTGTTATCTAGAATTGTTGTAATATGAATCTAGAATTGACTTTCGAAGTTATTTTAATGGAGATACAATTCTTTATTCTACTTGTCTTAATCATATTGAATTGGATTGTACTTTGATTCGTAAGTTGTTGAAATTTCTTCTAAAAATCTTATTGGAAAATTCAGGATGACAAATGATGAAAAGAAGAACAAACGATAATATAATTAACACCTATGTGATGATGATATACTTCGTATGCAATTTGCATATGTTCTAAGTATATTTGCAGGTTGATTACTGAAACATATAGAATGTTATTATGTGTACTTTGAAACATATGTTCTAAGTATACATAGGGGTAGTTTTGTCCTTAGCCACTTGGGGGTACACAAATGTTATAAATAGACCTCCAACGTGTGCTTAGAGTTGATGTTGAATCTTGTATCCCTTTGTGATCACCTAGAGAATCATTTAGTTGAGCTCCATCCGTGGACGTACCCAATTAGGGAACCACGTTAAACCTTGGTGTTTTTGCATTTGCTTCACATGTTTTTCCCATTTGTCTTCTTCTTTCTTCTCCATGAGTCCAAGCTTCTCCCTTTCCGCACTTCTCTTCGCATAACAAGTGGTATTAGAGCGAAGCTTGAGGAGTTGGCCATGGATTAGTCTTAAAAGAAGAAAAGAAAGATCTTGGCCAATACACGAGCCGACGTCCACGCCCGCACCCAACACCTGCGCCCGACGCTCGACGCCCGTGCCCAACACGCGCATTCGCTTGCATTCTTGCTCGCGTGATTGTCCGCGTCTCCGCCTACGCTAGTGTCCGCGTGCATTTGCCTGCGTTCTTGCCCATGCGATCGTCCGCATCTCTGCCCGCACCAGCACCCATGCGTATTCGCCCGCGTCTTTGTCCGCACCAACGCCCGCACGCAACCGCTTGCCTCCTCGCCCAACACTAGCTTCTGCGTGCATTCATCTACGTCATTGCCTGCGCCAACACCTGTGCGTGATCGCTCGCATTCTGCTCAATGCTAGCATTCATGTATCAACGCTTGCGTTCTTTGTTCGACGCCAGCGCTTGCGGTTTGCTCACGTGATCTTTGCTCGCGACCTATGTTCGTGACAAAGCATCCATGGTTGGAATTCTTGTTCGACGCCTGCGATCTTGAATCTGACAACGTGCACTTGGTCATCTGTCGTTTCCACGTTGGTGAAATGAGTAGTAAGAATTCCTATCATAACTTTTGAAGTTTGTTGTTGTGATTTTGGGGAATTCTTTTTCGGCCTTTTTTGGGTAGATCAAGTGTGGCCAGTTCTTTGAATTCTTTATCAATTCTTTGGAATTCTTTAGCAGTTCTTTGGAATTCTTTGAAGTTCTTTGGGAATTTTGAGACAATATGTGTGATCTTGGCTCATCTTTGTTTGCTTGGGATTCTTTGCGAGTGATCTTCTGAATTTGGTAGCTGCATTTGTTAGTTGGGATATTTTGAATGAAAGATTCATCCGTAGCTTTGGGATAGCAAATTTTGTGCTTATTTGTTGTCTGAATTATTTGGTATTTGCTTGCTGTGTTTGTATTGTTCTACTGTCATGACATCTTTAGCCTTGAAAGTTGAAAAGTTCAACGGCAAGAATAACTTTAGTTTGTGGCAGATTAAGATGAAAGCACTTTTGAAACAGCAGGGTATTTGGACTCCCTTAAATGTGGAGACAACCCTAGTTAAGAAGTCTGCCGAATTTGAACAGCAAGAGGAGAAGGCACATTCGACTATTCTGCTATGTTTATCAAATGAGATAATCATTGAAGTAGTAGATGAAAATACAGCTTTGGGTCTTTGGAATAAGTTAGAATCTCTGTATATGATTAAGTCTCTTATGAATAAGCTGTTGTTGAAGCAAAGGTTGTTCTCTCTAAGAATGAAGGAAGGTACACCATTGAAGCAACATTTGGATCAACTCAACACCATTCTCATGGAGTTGAGGAATATTGGTGTTACTGTGGAAGATGAAGATGCTGCTCTCATCTTATTGGTATCTCTCCCTCTCTCCTTGGAGAATTTTGTGCAATCTTTTGTGGTTGGCAAAGATTCTATTACTTTGAAGGAGGTAAGATCGAGTCTTCATTCTCGAGAATTGAGACATTTGGCTACACATGGTAGCAATGATGCTAGCAAATCAGGTTTGACAGTGCATCATTCAGAGTCTATAGGACAGCAGAGTAGAAGAGACAATAGGCACAGAGTCAGAAGTAAGTCTAGAGGTAGAATTTCCAATGACACTTGCAATTATTGCAAGGAAAAGGGGCATTGGAAGGTAAACTGCCCTAAATTGAAGATTAAGGGAAATGCAACAATCGTCGAAAATGAAGACTCAGGGTCTGACTATGATTTCTCCCTTACTATATATGTTGTAGTGTCTACTCCAATCAGAGTTGGATTATGGATTCTGGTGCATCACATCATATGACTCTCAACAGAGAATATTTCCATATATATGAGGAGGTAGATGGTGGACAGGTCACTTTAGCAGATAATGATGTTTGTGACAGAACAGGTGTTGGATCTGTCAGATTCGGGATGCATGATGGGACGATTAAAGTCTTGGAGAATGTTTGGCATGTGCTAAGGTTGGGCAAGAGCCTTATTTCGCTAATGACTCTTGATCAGAAAGGTTTTAGTTTTTCAGGTGGAGGAGGTAAACTTCACATTTTAAAAGGTTCCCTAGTAGTAATGAAGGGAATCAAGGATGGACCTTTATACATTCTTTAGGGCAAACCTATCATTGGATCGGTAGCTGCGACAATAAGTGATCAGCAGTCTATGTCAGCTATTTGGCATTCCAGGTTAGGACATTTGGGCCTAAAGGGAATGCAAAAGCTCAATACACTTGGCAGGTTAGATGGTCATATCTTTACAGATATTGATTTATGCAGGCATTGTATCTATGGGAAACAGAAACGTGTTTCCTTTGGAAGAGCAGAACATTCTACCAAGGGGAAGTTGGATTATGTCCATGCAGATTGTTGGGGACCATCTCAACAACTCTCTTTAGCAGGTTCTAAGTATTTTCTCTCCATTGTTGATGACTTTAGTCATATGACTTGGGTTTTCGTTATGAAACATAAGCGTGAAGCCTTCAAGAACTTTAAACAATGGAAGGCTATTATTGAAAACCAAGTAGGGAGGAAAGTAAAATACTTGAGAATAGATAATGGTTTAGAATTTTGCTCAAATGAATTTGACATTTTTTGCATAGATGTAGGCATAACTAGGCATTATATTGTCAAGGGAACTCCACAACAGAATGGAGTTACAGAACGTCTTAATAGGACGTTGTTGGAGAGAGCTAAGTGTATACTCTCTCATGCTGGGCTGGAAAAATGTTTTTGGGCTGAAGCTGTTAACACAGCCTCCTATTTGGTGAACAAGTCGCCATCCAATGCAATTGGCGACAAGATCCCTTATGAAGTATGGATGGATAAAGCGGCTAACTATTCTAAATTGAAAGTATTTGAATGTCTTGCGTATTACCATATTAATCATGGTAAATTGGAGCCGCGTGCCAAGGAAGGCATTTTTGTGGGATATGGAATGGGAGTAAAATGATATAGGATATATGATAAAGAAACAAGAAAGGTCATTCATAGCAGGGATGTTACCTTTGATGAGGTTTCTTTGATGCACAAGAAAGAAAACCCAACTATTTTGAATCCACCTAGTACTCCTGAGTAGGTGGAGCTTGATTTGAATCAACTGTTGATATATGATCAGTTTGTTCCTGTTGATATAGATCAACGTTTGATTTTAGAAGAAGATCGAGGAGATGAATTTGTTGAGGACACACATTCAAGGTGTGTTGCCAAAGATCATCCTAGGAGGGATGTTCACCCTCCATAGAGGTATGGCTATAATAATATGGTCGCTTTTGCCCTACAGGTAGCTAGTGAGGTGGAGGATGTTGACCCACCTAGTTTTGATGTTGCCATTAGCGGACCAGAAGCCGTACATTGGTTGGGAGCTATGCAAGAAGAACTACAATCTTTGCATAAGAATAGGACTTGGGAGTTGGTAAAACGTCCCAAGGACAGGAATATTGTTGGTTGCAAATGGGTGTTCAAAAGGAAATTAGGAACGTAGGGAAACCTTGGAATACAATATAAGGCAAGATTGGTAGCAAAAAGGTTTTCACAGAAGGAGGGTGTGGACTTCAATGAAGTCTTTGCTCCAGTAGTTAGACACACCTCCATTCGAGTCCTTTTGGCAATTGTTGCAGTAAAGGATTTAGAGCTTGAACAGATGGATGTGAAAACAGCTTTCTTGTATGGTGATTTAGATGAGGACATCTGGATGGAACAACCAACAGGTTTTGTAGAAAGAGGTAGATCAGACCTTGTTTGTAAGCTGCAGAAATCTTTGTATGGTTTGAAACAATCTCCTAGGTAGTGGTATAAAAGATTTGATTCTTTTATCACTGATGTTGGTTTTGTTAGAAGTAGTTTTGATTCATGTGTCTATATTAAACAAATTAAAGAAGAATTTGTTTACTTGCTCTTGTATGTGGATGACATTTTGATTGCAGCCAAAGAAGTCAATGAAATACAGGTTTTGAAAGACACATTGAAATCTAAATTTGCAATGAAGGATTTAGGACTGGCAGGTAAAATCCTTGGGATGGAGATTTATCGTGACAGGAACATTGGAAGATTATTTCTCCATCAGCACAGTTATGTTTTGAAGATTTTGAGCAAGTTTGGCATGGCTTCAAGCAAGGCCATCGGAACGCCCTATGATAGGAACCTGTGATTATTAGTTGCTATGACACCTTAGACGCCATCTGAAAAAGAGTACATAAAGAAAGTTCCATATTCACAGGCAATTGGCAGTCTTATGTATGCCATGGTTTGTACTCGTTTGGATCTTGCTTACCCTCTTAGTGTTGTAAGCAGGTTTATGTCAAATCCAGGGAAGAGTCATTGGCAGGCCGTGAAAAGGATCTTTAGGTACTTGAAGGGCACGTTTGATGTAGGACTAATTTATGGTGTTAAACGTAACTATAGTGTAGCTGGATATTCTGATTTAGATTTTGCAGGTGACGTTGATCAACGTAAATCCTTAACAGGATATGTCTTCACATTGGCAGATTCCATTATTAGTTGGAAATCTACTCTACAGCCTACTGTATCTTTATCCACCACAGAGGCTAAGTATATGGCGATGACAGAAGCTACAAAAGAAGGTATTTGGCTGAAGGGGTTACTTGGAGACTTTGGTCTGCGATATGATAAAGCATAAATTTTCTGTGACAGTCTTAGTGCCATCAGCTTAACGAAGGACAATGTGTTTCATGACAGGACAAAGCACATTGATGTTCGTTATCACTTTCTTAAAACAGAAGATCGCGTGAAGATTTTGAAGATCAACACACATGACAATCTAGCCGATATGTTTACGAAAGGCATTCTTGAAAGCAAGTTTAAGCATTGCTTAGACTTACTTAATGTGTTTGCTTATAGTTGACCCTTCGGGTCTTTTGAAGATGGAAATTTGTTTGGTTCTAGGTGGAGTTTGTAAATTCAAGGCAAGGTGGAGATTGTTATTATGTGTCTTGAATTAGTTTGTTACACATAGGGGTAGTTTTGTCCTTAGCCACTTGGGGGTACACAAATGTTATAAATAGACCCCCAACGTGTGCTTAGAGTTGATGTTGAATCTTGTATCCCTTTGTGATCACCTAGAGAATCATTCAGTTGAGCTCCATTCGTGGACGTACCCAATTGGGGAACCACATTAAACCTTGGTGTTTTTGCATTTGCTTCACACGTTTTTCGCATTTGTCTTCTTCTTTCTTCTCCACGAGTCCAAGCTTCTCCCTTTCCGCACTTCTCCTTGCATAACACAGAATATATATTTTTATGCTGAATAGAAGAAAAAAGAAGAAGAGGAATTAATTCTAGCACTTTTTGAAAGACCAATTAATTAGATCTTAGTTTGCTAAGGGACTAGCAAAATTTAGGTATGGGGGAAGTGTTTAGAATGAAAAAGTGCATATTATTAATGGTTAAATGATGGTTAATTGCATAATATTTAGCTTATCATATGAGAATTAAGCCATTATGTTATAATTGCACTGTTATATGCTTTAATTAGAATTACCACTTAATTTTGGGGAATTAATGTCAATTTAGTACATTTTTGAACTGTTGGTAAGTTGCAGGCTGTGAAATTCTTAAGTATCCGAATTTTCTGATTTTTAGACAGTTATGTTTAACATACCGAACATATTTGGGACAGTTATGTGTAACAGACCGAACATGTCGGATAGTTATGTTTAAATTGCCGAACAGTTATGTTTTGAAAGAATATTTTATTATTTCCTAAAGTACACATGTTGAAACCATAATGCATGTCTTAAGTGAACTTTCAATGAGTTATCTATAACTATTCGAAATTGCAACTGGGCATCAGACAGTTATATGTGTAACCCTCCGAAATCTCTTTTTATTTATAAAATAGCTGAGGACACATGTCATGTTCTAGTAAAGTGACTTAAGTGGACTTTCGGTGAGTTGACTCTAACTATCTGAAATGCATCTGAGCATCGGATAGTTAGACTTGTAACTCTCCGAAATGTGTATTTTATTATTAAACTGCTACTGACATATGTTGAGACTTGGTAGATTTACTTAAGCTATATATCGGTGAGTTATCTGTAACTATTCGAAATGCATCTAGGCATCGGATAGTTAAGTTTATAAGTATCCGAAATGCATTTGAGCATCAGATAGTTAAATTTATGCACGTGTTTTATAGTTAAATCAACGAAGAAAGTCCGTTGAGTTATCTGTAACCCTACAGACTATTTATTTTCTAATATGCCACTGTAGCGGTTGCAGAAACAGGACAATTGGAAGAAAAACCACGATTGCATGTATTGTGCAGGGAGAAGAAATCATCGTTGTTGATATGAATGAAGGAAATCCAACCAACCATTCAAGCAGAAGTAGTTACTACTGAAGAAATATAAAAGAAAAGAAGAAAAAGAAGAAAGTGTGATCGATGAACGGCTAGTGTGTATAGAGGAGGAGCATCGAGCTTTCTACAGGCAGTATCGGTAATTCTCCAAAGTACCACACCAACCATCATTATCACCACCATCACCACCATAATCACCAACCATCGGAGGTTTGTGAGAATACTTTCTTGATGTTGGGTCGATTCCGAGCCAAACACAGTGCTTGACAACCATTGTGAGGAGTGATCGCGTCGTGAGAAGGGAAGCCATTTTCACCAAGTGCCGACTCATATTTTAGGAGATCGTAAAGCTTTTAGCCTTGGCTTCGGGTTGATGCCTATATGCTGAAGAGAAGATTATCTTGCAATTCTGGACTCACAATTCTATAGGGAGAGGAGATAGAATTGTAAGTGGTTTAATTTTCAATGGTGTAATCACGTTGCATGTAGTGTCGGAAGTATTTATTGTCGAGTGAGATTACTTTCCAATTCACCTTTCGCCCATTTCCATGTTCATATTAAAACAAAAATACCAAAAACAATTTATCTATGTTTGTATGTTGTATTGTTTGTGTTGTATCGTGATTAATGTTATCTTTGTCAATGTTGTGATTGTTTTATGTTGTTTTAGTTTTATAGTTTACTGAAATTGGTTCGTTCAAAAGACTTAAAGATTTTAATGGTTACTATTTGAATTTCCTCAATATTAGTATTGCTTAATGATAAATCCAATGTTAACTAACATTAAAGAGCTTAATTGATGTTATTTACAATCTGTGGAATTGCCCAATGGTTGGCCGAATTCCTCTGTAAATAGCAGTATTAAAAAGAAAAGACAGGCTCGTGGAGTTAACTTAAGTCCACGAGGTTAGTCTGTTGAGTTAGCCATAACTCAACGAACTTTATCCGTTGAGTTAACTGTAATTCAATGGAGAGCTTATTGAATATATAAATTTGATTGTTAACAAATGAACAGTTCTCAAATTCTTCAGCAATTCCCTATGGGATCGACTTGTACTTGCACACTGATACAATAGACACTGTGCACTTGCAGTTAAAATACAAATTGGAATTAATATCTAAATTGTATTAAAGGTTGTTTGTTTACTTCTTAAAGAAAAAGAATAGGCATAAAGATAAATTAACTAAGTAAAAACAGAAGTAACAAATCCAAGTTTTTCTAGTACGTTATTGGAGATTTAATTAGATATTCTGGTGTCGTGCTAGGAAAAAGCAACAGATGCCATTAAGAGAAGTAGGGCCAAAGAAAAGTTGACGGCTCATTACAAAATTAAAGTTGAACAGCATCAGGCAGCAGCTAAATTAAGTGCTACAAGTGAAGTTGAAGCTGGTCCTTCGAGACCAGCAATTATTGGAAAAATTAAATAGGAAGAGCTAGTACCTGTGGCTCAAAGGCATGCAGAGCCTTTATTTTTAGATTTAATCTTCGATGAAGAAGAGGAAGAACAAGCACAATTAATCACACGAAGGAAAGGAAAAGAGATAGTGCCTGAGTGTCAAAAAGAGATTAAATCTGAGGTACCAATGTCAATAGGGCCTATGGAGCCAATTTTTATAAACTTGCTCTCTGATTCTGAGGAGGAGCAGGAGGAGCAGCAGCAAGAGCAAAGACAAGAAGAAAATTAGGCTGAAATTAGTTTGCAGCCTGTACAAGAAGAAGAAATAGAAATTAGGGTAGAAACTGAATTACCTGTGACTCCATCCCAATCTGCCACAGAATCAGAAAGAATAGTGACAAAGCAGATTAGTAGTTAAGAGGAAGAAGAAAGAATAGAAAATGAAGAAGAAGCTAAATGAAGCCATTTGGACAAAAATGACTTTGCATATTCCACTAAAGAGCAAGAAACTCTTCAGCAATTCATGGAAAGAATTCAAGACAGAGTAGAGAGTTCTGCCGGCTCACCACCACAGAAAGAAGTAGAAGAAAAAATTCAAGAATCTGCAGAACATGTTCAAATTCAGCCTATGGTAGAGGAAGATCAAGAACAAACCCCTCTGGAACAACAAAGTAACATTCTTGACCTGATTGAAACAACAGTTCTGAATGAAGTACATTTTTGGAGTTAGGAAGCTTATACTAAATATCAAGAGATTAGGTGTTATGATATTATTTATAGTAGACCAGTAAATTGGGATGGAATACAAGAAATCAAAGAATTATTTTAATTCCAAGGTCTACTGAATTTTATTTCTCAAGAAAGAGGGCATGCAGTATATGAGAATCTAGTGCCCTATTTTTATGCAAATTTGAGAGAAGAAGAAGGAAAATTAATTTCCAACGTAGAGGAAGCTGATGTACAAATAACACTAGAGCTTCTCTATAACATTTTTGGATTAAAGAATGAAGGGCAGGAAATTTTGGAAAGTACAACTATCGTTGAATGGACAAAACAGGAAATCAAGGATAGTTTGGCTATCAATCCTGGTGTGCCTTTATTAAACAGACTGAAGCATTTAAATGGTAAAGCACACATGATAGCCAACATTTTGATTAAGAATGTCTATCAACGACAAGACCATGACATAGAATTCAGTCAATTTGTCAAATGGGCCACGTATGCAGTTGTAAATAGAATTCAAATCAATTGGACTGCAGTTTTTATCTCCAAGTTGAGAACAGTGAAGAAGAAATTGTTTTATGGAGATTTGATTCCACTACTGATGGTGGATTGTATTGATTTCACGAAATAGGCATAAAAAAGGATCAGATCAAGAACTATTTTAGTGAAAGAATATAGGAATTTTGTAGCTGTAGAGATAGCTAGACCTTCTAGAGGAATTACAGGAGCTGTAGAGAGAATTAATCAATTAGAACTACAATTAGAAAAACTCTAGAAGGAAGTAGATGAACTTAGGAATAAAGACTAAATTGTATTGTTCGTCTACTTGTATAGAATTGTATGAAAATTGTCTAATGTACTTGTAATATAAATCGATTCATATTAATGAATATAAATTTTTCAGATGTACTTTTCATACGTGTTTTGAATGTGAAATGAATGGAATTTATTGAATGTTATATAATTTGTGGAACATTATGCATGAATGTTTAAAAAGTTTTACAATTTGCTGAATGACAGGATAGATGCTTGAAAATATCTACATGTTGCAAGGTAAAATGTAAATTCTACATAACATAAAATGACCTGCAAGTTAAATATTTATATAATGTTTAGATTTAAACGAATTTTGATTAGAATGATGCATTAAGGACATAGATTTAACTTTATTTCAGTTAGCAAAAAGAAAAAGAAAAAAAGCAGAGAGGTACTTACGAGGAGTAAACTTAGAGGTTGCTAAGTGTTAACTCAACGAAGTTAGTCTGTTGAGTTAAGCTTAACTCCATGAGGTCAGTAATTTAATATAAGGTCACTCCGTTGAGTTATCTGTAACTCAACGAAGTTAGTCCGTGGAGTTAGCAATAGTAACCGATAGTGTTCCGTTGAGTTATCTTTAACTCAACGAGGTTAGTGTGTGGATTAAGCAGAACGGTTATTCTTTTAACCATGAACGAAACTTCGTCGGTTTAGCGGTTACCAAAATTTGAAATTAGTAGTGGTACACGTACCCATAAAAATAGGAACCACGATGCACATTGCAAGACATGTTCTTGCAACAAGATTTATTCACTTTATGGATGTGCATTATATATATAAAATAGAATGTTATTTACGGGTTAATAAAATGGTCTTGAGTTGTCTATAACTATCCAAAATGCATCTGAGCATCGGATAGTTAGACTTGTAACTCTCTGAAATGTTTCTTTTATTATTAAACTGTTGCTGACATGTGTCAAGATTCGGTAGATTTACTTAAGTTATATATCGGTGAGTTATCTATAACTATCCAAAATGCATCTAGGCATCAGATAGTTAAGTTTGTAAGTATCCGAAATGCACCTGAGCATCAGATAGTTAAAGTTATGCACATGTTTTATAGTTAAATCAACGAAGAAAGTCTGTTGAGTTATCTGTAACTCCACAAACTATTTATTTTCTAATATGCCACTATAGCGGTTGTAGAAACAGGACAGTTGGAAGGAAAAACCATGATTGCACGTATCACGTAGGAATTCACTTGTCGAAGGGAGAAGAAATCATCGTCGTTGATATGAATGAAGGAAATCCAATAGACCATTCAAGCAGAAGCAGTTACCACTAAAGAAATATAAAAGAAAAGAAGAAAAAGAAGTAAAGGGTGTGTGATCGATGGGTATGGCCAGTGTGTACAGAGGAGGAGCATCGAGCTTTCTGTAGACAGTATTAGCAATTCTCTGAAGTACCACACCAACCATCATTACCATCACCATAATCACCAACCATCGGAGGTCTATGAGGATACTTTCCTGATATCGGGTCGATTCTGAGCCAAACACAGTGCCTGACAACAACTATGAGGAGTGATCGCGTCGTGGGAAGGGAAGCCATTTTCACCAAGCACTGACTCATATTTCAGGAGATCATAAAGCTTCTAGCCTTGTCTTCAGGTTGATGCTTATATGCTAAAGAGGAGATCATCTTGCAATTCTGGACTCGCGATTCTATAGGGAGAGGTGACAGAATTGTAAGTGGTTTAATCGCGTTGCATGTAGTGACAGAAGTATTTACTATCGATTGAGATTACTTTACATTTCACCTTTCACCCATTTCCATGTTCATATTAAAACAAAAATACCAAAAATAACTTATCTGTGTTTGTATTTGAGTGTTGTATCGTGATTAATGTTATCTTTGTTAGTGTTGTGATTGTTTTATGTTTGTTTTAGTTTTACAGTTTACTGAAATTGGTTCGTTCAAATGACTTAAAGATTTTAATGGTTACTGTTTGAATTATCTGAATGTTAGTATTGCTTAATGATAAATCCAGTGTTTACTAACATTAAAGAGCTTAATTGATGTTATTTACAATCTGTGGAACCGCCCAATGGTTGGCTAAATTCCTCTGTAAATAGCAGTATTAAAAAGAAAAGGCAGGCTCGTGGAGTTAATGTAAGTCCACGAGGTTAGTTTGTTGAGTTAGCCATAACTCAACGAACTTTGTCTGTTAGGTTAACTATAACTCAACGGAGGGCTTATTAAAGATATAAATTTGATTGTTAACAAACGGAACAGTTCTCAATTCTTAAGCAATTCCTTGTGAGATCGACCTATACTTGCACACTAATACAATAGACACTGTGCACTTGCAGTTAAAATACAAATTGGAATTAATATCTAACTTGTATTAAAGGTTGTTTGTTTACTTCTATATAATAATAAAAACAATAGGCATAAAGATAAATTAACTAAGTAAAATCAGAAGTTAACAAATCCAAGTTTTTCTAATGCATTGCTGGAGATCCAAACTAGTTTTTCTGGTGCATTTCTGGAGATCCAAACTAGTTTTCTGGTGTCGTGCTGGGTGAAGGCAAACAACACCTTTTGTGAAGAATTAGGCATAGATCATATGTACTCATTTCCAAGAGCTCCTTCACAAAATGGGATAGTAGAACGTAAAAATAGATCATTTCAGGAAATGTCCAGAACCATGTTAAATGAGAATAAGTTACCCTTATTTCTTTTGGTAGAAGTAATTCATACAACATGCTATGTTATAAATAGAGTACATTTAAGACTAATTTTAGATAAAACTCCTTATGAGATATGGTACTACAAGGTTCCCAAAATAAGTTATTTAAAACCCTTTGGCTGTAAGTGTTTTATTTTAAACACTAAGGATCGAAGAGACAAATTTAGAGCCAAATCAGATGAAGGTATTTTTCTTGGTTATTCCATTAGAAGTAAGGCATATAGAGTTTATAACAAATCAACAAATACCATTGAGGAAACCCTACATGTGAAATTTCATGAAAATTCTCATTTGGATGTTAGACATGCTGAAAACTTTGATTCAGAAATTCTCCTAAAAATGGTGCCAAATGATGTTGATAGAGAAATTGAGAGATTATTTGATGGAATAAGAAATATAAACTTAAATGATGAAAATTTAGAAGAAAATAATGTCATACCTATAGAAAATATGGAACAATATAGAAATTGGCGTTATGCTTCATCTCATCCTATCAATCAGATAATAGGCGATCCTAATCAAGGAGTTAGGACTAGGTCATCAGTAGTCAACATTTGTGGTGCTTATTCATTTGTTTCTTTACTAGAACCTAAGATAATTGAAGATGCCTTAGAAGATGAATTTTGGTATTTAGCTATGCAAGATGAGCTAAATCAATTTATAAGAAATGAGATCTAGTTCCACCACCTAAAAATCAGTCCACAATAGGAACAAGGTGGGTATTTAGAAACAAAGTAGATCAAGATGGACATATAGTTAAAAATAAAGCTAGATTAGTTGCTCAAGGTTACAAGTAAGAGGAAGGAATTGACTATGATGAAAGAATTACTCCTGTTGCTAGACTAAAATCAATACAAATTTTGTTAGCATATGCTTGTTATATGGATTTCAAATTATATCAAATGGATGTTAAGACTGCTTTTTTTAAATCGATATATAAAAGAAGAAGTTTATGTAAAACAACCTCTAGGTTTTGAAGATTCAAAACATCCTGAGTATGTTTATAAGCTTAAGAAGGCACTATATGACCTTAAACAAGCCCCTAGGTCTTGGTATGAGAGATTATCTAAATTTCTTATGGAAAAAGGGTATTCTATAGGAAAGGCAGATCATACTCTTTTTATCAAGAAGATCGAAAAAGATATATTGGAAGTTCAAATCTATGTAGATGACATCATATTTGGAGCAACAAATGATAAATTAGTTGAGTCCTTTTTGAAAGACATAATTAATCAATTTGAAATGAGTATGATGGGTGAACTATCATTTTTTCTTGGCTTACAAATTAAGCAATTAGATCAGGGTACTTTTATTTCACAAGAAAAATATACTCAAGATTTATTAAAGAGGTTTGGTTTAGACAACACTAAAACAAAGAATACAGCAATGAGTACTATCACCAAGTTGGATAAAGATGACTCTAGAAAAACTGTAGATGTAAAACAATATAGAAGTATGATTGGTTCATTACTTTATTTAACAGCTAGCCGACCAGATATTATGTTTAGTGTGTACTTGTGCTAGATATCAATCTAGTCCTAAGGAATCACACCTACTTGTTGTTAAACGAATTTTTAAATATCTATTAGGAACCATCAATTTCGGATTGTTTTACTTTAAACACAGTTCTTTAAATTTAATAGGTTATAGTGATGCTGATTTCGCAAGATGTAAGTCTGAAAGAAAAAGTACTAGTGGCACTTGTCAATTATTAGGAAATTCTTTAGTGTTATGTTTAGCAAAAAGCAAAATTGTGTAGCATTATCTACAATTGAAGCTGAATATATAGGTGCTGCACTTTGTTGTGCTCAAATCCTATGGATCAGAAAAACTTTAAAAGATTTTAATTTAGACTATGAACTAACTAAGATTTTCTATGATAGTAATTCTGCAATAAGTTTGTCTAAAAATTCTGTCTTACATTCACGAGCTAAACATATAGAAGTTCGACATCATTTTTTAAGGGATAATGTTATAAAAGGAAAAATAGTATTAAATTTTGTTCTTACCATAGAAAAATTAACAAATCTATTTACAAAACCCTTAGATGAAAATACCTTTTCAAAATTACGATTAGAACTTGGTATCTATAGGTTATCTGATGTTTAAATTGTCTTGTTCATTGCATAACATTTTGGTTTGTTAAAAAGGTAGTTTTAGAATTTAATTTCTTTATTATTAAAAATATATATATATATCTATTTTCTAATTACCGTTTTCTGGTAGTTAAGAATTTATGAAATTCTAATTTTTATTGAAGTTAATTTATTTAAGAAAAATTTAGAAAAGATTACTTAAGAAAAGTTAATTTAATTCAATGTGAGTCACAACTGTATTTTTGTTACTTATATATATGCTATTACAGAGATTTTAACAAGAAAATATATAGAAAGTATGTACTTTTTATTAAAGGAAAGTTATTAACATTCTATTAAAAAAAAAAAGTCTTGCGGTTGCCTCTAATTTAATTTACTATCTTGTTTTATTTTTATTTTTATTTGTCTGCAATTACTTGAGTAATTAAGTCCATTGGGGGATCTTAAACTCTAGTCAATTAAACCAACTGGTTTGGGATGTGTTAACTGAAAACTCATTTTTCAAGTAATTCAGATTATATTAAAAAAAAAAATTTAAATTTACCTATTCTCACTTGTCATTGAGTAACTGGTTATCTTTCTCCTAAGCAAGGGATTGTGATCACGTAAAAAGATGATATTATGAGAGGTAATACATAATATATATATATATATATATATGAATATAAAAAAAAAAGGGCAATGTACTCAAGCTTAATTTATTTTCAAGGTGTTATAACAATCGTGCCATAATCTATGCATATAATCTTTGTTATTTTTCCTTGTTATTATCTACTCTTTACATATAATTTACTGTACTTATTTTCTTAAGTTCGTGTACTCATTATTGAATTCTTTTAAGTTCTTGAAGGTATGTCTCTATGAATTTTCTTTTGTAAACTGAATAAGATAAAAGCTAGAAAGTCTAAATTGTTAAATTTACTACTTATTTCTATATTTAAAAAAAATAAAAAAAATTATAGAGAGACTCGAATCTATTTAAGGCTTAGTAACCAACTTAAGTAAGCTATTTGACATTTTAATGCCAAATCTGTAAGGGCTTGGCAACCTAATTTAAGTACGCCATAGATTCTTTAGACTACATTTATGTAGGGGGAGTAATTTCTCATATAATAATTCAACTATTATGAACTATTATATGTTTTCATGATAGAATCTGCATAGTTTCAAGAAATTAACATTAATGAAGTAGATTTCTCAACTACCGGTAAAATACAGGTTTTTAATTCTTAAATATCCGAATTTTCTATGATTTCGAAAGACTATTTTGTATATATCGGACAATTATGTTTTCGAAGCCTAAATGCATATCTTAAGTGAATGTTCAATAAGTTATCTGGTACCTCTCCGAAATGCATCTGAGCATCAGATAGTTAGGTTTATAAGTATCCAAAAATATCTAAACTCCTTAAGTTAGAATTATGCACATGTTGAATTTCATTGCTTTATTATGTCTCAATTGAAACTCGAATAGTTATGTTTAACTCTTCGACTTTCACACCTATCCATCTGAGAAACTCGAACAATTAATTTAATATTCTTATATTTTTCTGAAAGACTTAATCTCTGACAATAACTATTCTTGTTTGTCGTATAGTTATATGCTTTACTACTCACAAAACTCGAATAGTTATCATAAGTCTTCGAGTTTTCTCACTTTTCACTTAGCCTGAAGTTATTTTCTTTATACGAACAGTTATGCTAAGTATTATGCTTTTGTCGATTGTAAAACTCGTACAGTTATTGTAAACATTTGAGTTATTTATCAGTAACGGATCTTATATTTATGATTTCAATGATTAAATTCATTTATAAACTCGAAGAGTTATAAATGTTTTACTAACAACCTTTCATGTTTCTACCTTGGTAAAACCCTAGTTTCACAATCTTTACTTCCACTAAGTTCTATAGTGCATAGTAAAGATTAATTGACAATGTTAGGACGTGGAAGAGGACGTGGTAGAATGACAAAAGTGCAGAAAAGAGAGTTGGAACTTCAGAAAATACAAAGTGAAATCAACGACATCTACTCAAGGTATACTTTTACAAATGAAGTACTACATGAAATTAGAAAAGTTGTTCAAGACGAGAAAAATTTCTGTTGGAAGTTTATTCGCAATTATGTTGAAACATAGTTTAGACTAAAACAGACTGAACTTTCTGCATTACAACTATGGAAACAAACTTTACAACCTAACCTTGTGGTTGTAATAAGTTCTAGACATGTACTTGAAAAATCAATACAGTCTATCACTTACTATGGAATGAAATGAGGACCAATGATAGAAAATGCCAACATGGAATTAGAATCTTTGTATTCCCAACATTATTTTCCCCCGACTGTTTTAGATGACATTCAACAATTTATTGATGAACAGAAAACTATCATTTGGAAAATGAGCCTGTTGTGCGGAAAGATCAAACAAACGTGGAACATCTAGGGGTGGCATGGAGAAGAGATCTACGTGGAAGAGAGGATTGCGAGTGGAGAATTCGAAGAACAACAAATTTACGTGGTTCCCCAACATGAGTACGTCCATAGGTGATCAATCTATCGTGATTCCTTGCTGTATGGTTGTTGGTACAAAGAAGGGGGAGAACAAAATCAATGGATGGTTTGGCATGGCATCCCTTGGACGTGGATGACCCCTTACATATATAGGGGCAACGGTTGGTGATACCCAAAAGACAAGTTTGCCCCTGTACAAATTATCAAAGAAATACAACCATACTCAACGACACATATATATACTTGATGGAAGACACACGCATCACAAATCTCCACCTTGTCTTACATCAATCTTCACCATGAACAAATGATAGATCACCAAGACCCAGCGTGGGTCAGCAGCAGCAATAGACATTGAGTAAGTCCAAGCAATGCTTGAACTTGCTTTCAACAATGCCCTTTGTAAACATATCAACCGGATTGTCCTTTATGTTGACCTTCATAATCTTTATCTTGTCTTCATTCCTGAGGAAGTGATACTTAACATCAATATGTTTAGTTCTATCATGAAAGACAATATCTTTGGAGAGACAAATAGTGCTAAGACTATCACAGAAGATATCAGCTTTATCAATGCGCCAACCAAAGTCTCCAAGTAAGCCTTTCAACAAAATCCCTTCCTTTGCAGCTTCTGTCATAGCCACATATTCAGCCTCAGTTGTGGACAGAGATACCGTAGGTTGAAGAGTTGATTTCCAACTCACAATAAAACCTGCAAATGTAAAGACAACTAGATAATGATCTCCTTCTGTCAACATCACCTGCATAGTTTGAGTTTGTATAACCAGCCATAGTACAACCCTGATCTGCAGCATACATCAAGCCAATGCCTAGAGTTCCTTTCAAATATCTAAATATCTTTTTAACTGCTTTTCAATGTTCCCTACCTAGATTGGACATGAACCTACTAACAACACTCAAAGGATATGCCAGATCAAGCCTAATGCATACCATAGCATACATAAGACTTCCAACTGCCTGTGCATAAGGAACTCGTTGCATATCAAGCTTTTCAGAATCAGTTTGTGGACACATCGCAGATGACAATTTGACATTTCTGTCATAAGGCGTGCTAATGGCTTTGCATGAAGCCATACCAAATTTGCTAAGGATCTTCTCAATATACTTCTATTGATTCAAAAATAGCTTACCAGAATTTTTTTCATGCCTAATCTCCATTCCAAGAATTCTGCTATCTAGACCAAGATCCTTTATATCAAATTCTGATTTTAATGTGTCCTTCAGCTCCTGTATCACTTCGATATTCTTCGTAGCTATAAGAATATCATCAACATACAATAACAAATAAACATGTGTACTCTTATCAAGAGTTTTAACATATACACATGAATCATAGTTGCTACGTCTAAAACCAACTTTAACTATAAAGGCATCAAACCTTTTGTACCATTAGCGTGGTGACTATTTAAGTCCATACAAGGACTTCTTTAATTTGCACACCCAATTAGATTTGCCTTTCACCACAAACCCTGTTGGTTGTTCCATCCAAATATCTTCTTCTAAGTCACCATGCAAGAAGGCCATCTTTACATCTAGTTGTTCCAATTCTAAATTTTGTGTTGCAGCAATGGATAATAAAATTCTAATAGATGTATGATGCACAATAGGAGCAAGTACTTCATTGAAGTCAACTCCTTCTCATTGTGAATAACCTTTGGCAACTAATCTTGCCTTATGCTGCACACCTGCGTTGCCTTGAGTCCCAATCTTCTTCTTATAGACCCATTTGCAACCAACAATATTTGTGTTCTTTGGACGTTTCACCAGTTCCCAAGTCTTGTTCTTATGGAGAGATTGGAGTTCCTCCTCCATAGCAGACATCCAAAGACCAGCTTTTGAATCTTTCATTGTAGCTTCATATGTAGGTGGATCAATAGAATCCTCCACCTCAACTACTACTTGTAAGGCAAAAGCAACCAAACTGTCATAGCCATATCTAATCGGAGGTCTAACATCTCTTCTAGGACGATCTTTGCCAATGGTTCTTGGTGGTGGTTGCTCCACCTCTTCCTCCCCAACTTCATTTTCCTGAGTTTCAGATGAGATTTCTCTAATTTCAACTTGATCAGTGATAGGCGGCTGTTGTGTGTCATCTATCTCCATCTATTCAGGAAGGGTGTACTCAATTTCTGGTATTTCACCTGCTAGTTTCTCTATTGCCTGCAAAAGAGAATTCTCATCAAAAGTAACATCACAGCTATATATTACTTTGTGAGATTCAATATCATATATCCTGTATCCCTTTACACCAACACCATAGCCCACAAATATACCTTTCTTGGCACATGGTTCCAGCTTGCCATTATTCACATGATAGTAAGCTAGACACTCGAAAATTCTAAGCTTTGAATAACTAGCAGATCTTTTCAACCATACCTCAAGAGGTATCTTCCCATCTAAGGCACTAGAAGGGGACCTGTTCACTAGATAGGAAGTTGTGTTAACAGCCTCTGCCCAAAACTTCTTACTCAAACTTGCATGAGATAGCATACAACGTGCCTTTTCTAGGAGTGTTCTGTTCAAACTTTCAACCACTCCATTTTGCTGAGGGGTATACCTGACAGTGTTATGCCGTGTAATGCCTTCATCTTTACAAAAGTTATCAAATTCTTGAGAACAAAACTCAAGACCATTATTAGTTCTAAGATATTTTACCTTTCTGTTTGTTTGGTTTTCTACCTACTTCTTCCAATGCTTGAAGCAAGAAAAAGCTTCACTTTTGTGTGTCAAAAAGAAAGCCCAATTCATCCTTGAATGATAGCCAATGATAGAAAGAAAATATTTGGAACCTGGATTAGAAGGCTGACGTGAAGGCCCCCAACAATCAACATGAATATAATCAAGAACTCCCTTGGAGCTATGTTGACTACATGCAAATGACACTCTTTTCTGTTTACCAAAGACACAATGCTTGCACATGTCAATACAAGCAACCTTGTGCCCATCAAACTTGCCCAGACTACTCAGTTTCTGCATTCCTTTCTGCCCCAAATGACCCATCCTTGAGTGCCACATGACAGAAAAATCCTGCTGACTAGATATAGCTAATGTAGCTGCGCCAACAATTGGAGTGCCCTGCAAAATGTATAAGGGACCATATTTGGTTCCTTTCATAACAACTAACGAGCCTTTCAGTATCCTGATCTTCCCCTCACCACCTGTATATCTATAACCCTTAGCATCAAGGGCCATCAATGAGATCAGATTTTTCCAAGCTTTGGGACGTGCCAAACGTCCTCCAGAATTTTAATTGTGCCATCATGTAGTTTAAATTTTATAGTGCCCACACCAACTCTAGAACACGCATCATCATTGGCCAAAGTCACTTGACCACCCTCCACTTGCTCGTAGGTGTCAAAATACTCCCTAGTAGGCGTCATATGATGTGAAGCTCCTGAGTCCATAATCCACTGATCATTAGAATAGGCACTGCAACAAACTATAAGAGAAAAGTCATCACCTGACGCAGAACTGGTTTCTACCACAACAGCCTTTCCTTTGTTCATAAGCTTGGGACAATGTGATTTGTAGTACCCTTTCTCCTTATAGTAATGGCAAGTATCCCTAGAGTACTTGCCCTTTGACTTGCTTCTGCTTCTATTCTTCCCTCCACCTTATCTCTAGCTTCTTCCCCTGTTCTCTTGTTGTTGAGCTGAGAGGCCAACACCACTTACCTCGTTTCTACCATGCACCATGTGCCTGAGCTCCCTAGAATGAAGGCTAGACCTCACTTCCTCTAGTGTAATTGAATCTCTTCCAACTACACAGGACTGAACAAAGTTTTCATAACTCAATGAGAGTGAACAAAGCAAGATAAGAGCTGCATCTTCGTCTTCTATGATCACTCCAATATTCTTGAGTTCCATCAAAATAGCGTTTAGCTGATCTAAATGCTGCTTAAGAGGTACACCTATCATCTTTAAAGAGAACAGTCTCTGCTTTAACAACAATTTGTTTGTTAAAGACTTAGTCATATACAATGACTCAAGTTTTTGCCAAAGACCTAACGAGGTAGATTCATCAGCAACTTCTATTATAACTTTATTAGACAAACACAACAAGATGGTGGAGTGAGCTTTCTCCTCCTGCAATTCAAACTCTGGCGAATTTCTATTCAGAGTAGTTTCCTTATTTAAAGGAGCCTAAATACCTTGTTGCTTTAGAAGTACTTTCATCTTAATTTGCCATAAGCTGAAGCTATTCTTACCATCAAACTTTTCTATCTTCAACCCTAAAGTATTCATGTTTTCAAAACAACAAACAACCAGCAATACACACAAGATACAATGTGATTTCAATAAACACAATTTTGCAGCAAGGTACACAATAGCAAGCAATATCTCAACAATAATATGCTACTGAAACTATTGATTTCAATGAAATGCAATCAGCCAAAAGCCAAGCACACTACTTAGCACAAAATAGTAGCAAATACTCACACAAACCAAGCACAAAACCACAATCACAAAATGCCCAAAATCTGACAATCAAAGAGTCACTCATCTAGAAAACTACTATGCCCTAGCTAGACGCCTCCTACTGTATCTCTCTGAATACGAAACTTTTGACCACAAAATTTTAAAGGAAGGAAGTTCAGGAAGCTTACTACACGTCCTCAAAATTTGAGATGCAACGGAGCACGGACGAGGAAGGCGCACGACTTGATGTCGGAGTGTGCAGACTAGTGCCAGCGACAATAGTAGTTGCGACAATGGGGGATATTCTTGTGGAAATGGCTTGAACCTTGATAAATCTCTTCGAAATTTTAAAGGAAGGAATTTCAGGAAGCTTACTACACGTCCTAAAAATTTGAGACGCAACGGAGCACGGACGAGGAAGGCACACGACTTGGCATCGGAGTTCGTAGACTGGCACCGGCGACGACAGCAGTTACAGCAATGGAGAGATCCCTTTCGGAAATGGCTTGAACCTTGATCAATCTCTTTGAAACTTCAGATGCAAACTCAGAGATGTCCAACCTGGCTTTGATACCAGTTGTTGTGCAGAAAGATCAAATAAAAGCGGAGCATATAGGGGTGGCGTGGAGAAGAGATCTGCGTGAAAGAGAGGATTGCGAGTCGAGAATTCGAAGAACAATAAATTTACGTGGTTCCCCAACACGGGTACGTCCATGGGTGATCAATCTATCGTGATTCCTTGCTATATGGTTGCTGGTACAAAGAAAGGGGAAAACAAAATCAAGGGATGGTTTGGCATGGCATCCCTTGAACGTGGATGACCCCTTACATATATAGGGGCAACGGTTGGTGATACCCAAAAGACAAGTTTGCCCCTATACAAATTATCAAAGAAATACAACTATATTCAATGACACATATATATACTTGATGGAAGACACACGCATCACAGAGCCTTCGAAGTGAAGGACAAAAAGTTTATCAACTAAAAATGGCAGAGGTTGAGAACTTAAAACTCTATATTCCATTATTGCAACCTAGGCATCATGGTGAAGGACCATCAAGACCACAGGTGCCTTTAATAGGAGAAATTAAGAAAATTTTAGAACATCCTGAACAACCAGAACCACTGCAAACATATAGTCGGAAAAAGAAGAAGACATTAGAATATTTTGGACTAACTACAGGTGTACAAGGAATATTGTAGCAAAGAGAAGAATCATTGCAAAATGGAAAACTATGTTCCATTGCAGAAGTTGAACAGACTTTTGTGTCAGGAATCCCAACAGATGTGACAAATATCGGATTACACGCATACACTCTAAGGTATTGTGTCACATTAGTGCATAATGTATCTTTTAATACAAATGGACAGTTTTTCACATCATGCTGCAAGCACACATTCTTTTACTACGGAAAGAGAGCATGTAGGAAATTTTAATGATACATATACAGATGATATCAATTTTGATGATCTTTTGATGACATAGACACTGAGTCTATGAATGTTGAAGATATTTCATCTGAAGAGGAATGTACAGATATTTTTCCTCTTACTGTATCTCAGATAGAACTTTTGATTTTTGGTATAGTTGCTTATACTACAGCTTATACATATGGTTATGTCTATTACAGTATATAATATACTTGTTGATAAATATATATAATCAACAACCTACACAGTTACAAATTGAATATTGCACTGCCAATGTCTCAAGTATAAAAATTTTAGAAATACAAAATGAATCTATTATAGAACATTCTTTCCTATAGAGGTAGTTGTTGTATAGATCAATCATAGACATAAATGTTGCTGATATACAGATTAATACAGAGACTGTTGCTACTGATATATTTCTAGAAGATCAAATAGAGGAATTTCAATAGATTATTGATATGACAATACCAGATATTTTAGATATTTATACTAGCTTTGATGGAAATTCCACTAGTTATGAAAGATCTAAAAATTTAGATATTGCTGATAATGTTGAAACAAGTCTCAGATTAGAACATCATCACAGGAAAATACCTAATCTTGAACAGAGTTTAGACGAAAATACATTATTATCGTTCAGAAATAGTTCTTGTTATGACAAATTTAAGACATATAAAACTTTTACAGTTTTATACTCAAGACTAGTTAAGTTTGAAGGGATGGCACAAATATGAGAAATGTTTAAATTTCAAGGCTTGTTGACTCTACTTCCACAACAGCCAGGCCATCTTGTTATACCAGAACTTATCAATTGTTTTTACTCAAACTTAATAGTGGAAGAAGGTATTCTTGTTTCCAATATACAAGACAATGACATATATTTAACTCCAGATTTACTTTATTAAGTACTTGGTTTGAAAAATGAAGGAGTTAAATTATCAAAAAGAAAGCAAGTTTAACAATTGGGATAGGATATTAAAAGTTTAGCCAAAGATCCAACTACCAACAAACCAATGAGATTACTAAATGATTTAAATGGCCAAGCACGTTTTATTGCAAAAATACTGCATGCTTCATTGTTTCAAAGGTTTGGTCATGGTGCAGAAGTTGGCAGATGTTGTCTTTATGCTACATATGCATTAATTAACCATATGCAGGTGAACTGGTATGATATTTTTGTTTCTCATATCTTACATTTGTAGAGTAAATTATTTTATGGTAATACGATTTTGAGAATTGTGGCAAGTCAAACAGATATTACACCTTGGCCATAGAAAAAATTAAAGTCAAGATCTTTCTCTGCAAAGGAACTACAAAAATATCAGGAAGCAGATACACCTATAATTCAACAACAGGATCGACAAACACATTCACAATAGCAACAGCAACAATCAACACAATTTTCAGAACAACAGCAATATATAGATACAAATACAGGTATAAATACAGACATACATATTGAATTTTTACAACAACCATCATAAGTTTCATAAAATGATTTAGATCAAGCAGTAATTGATCAGATAAAGAGAGTAACTATAGAAATTGCAAGGCAAATTTTAGATACTCTTATTAGTATTTTTCGAAGACAAAGAGGCTTGTGATTATACAAATTATGTATTACATGATTTATTTATTGTAATTTGTAACCAAATATATTATGTAAACTATTTACTACATTTAATGCTCACGTGATTATTTTTCATAGTTTATGCTTAATCCATGAAAGTTATGCATGTTTAAAAATATCTTTTTGATTCATGTATACTTAGCAAGGTTTTTCTTCCTCACATTTACATGGCTTAAATACTAAAGAAGACGAAGGTCGATTATTTACTTTTTTATAATGCCAAGAAGGGGGAGAAGATAGATTATTTGACTTATTAGATTTTGACATCATCAAAAAAGGGGAGATTGTTAGGAATTTTGTTTTGATGATATATGCTTTATTAAAGTTTTTAAATAAGTCTAAATAATATTCTCTAAGTATAATAGTTAACAGATTATCAAAATGTTTCATTTTTATGTCGGATAAGTTAAAGTTTTTCGAAGAGTTAGATTTTCGATAGTTAAACTTTCAAATAGTTAACATTTCATTTTTGTCGAATAATTTATGTTAAAAACTCGTATAGTTAAGTTATCTACACATGTGCTTTTAATGTTTTCAGTTGTCACATGTTTTTCCATGTGCATTCAGTAATGAAAATCGAATAGTTAGATAACTATTAGAGTTTTTATACGCATGGATAGATAAGTCTTCGAGTTTTATAAAATGACTAACGAACAGATAAGTTTGCTATGTTTAGTCACGTGTTTTGCAAGTGCAAAAACTCAAAGAGTTATAGATAAGTATTCGAGTTTTTACAAGACTTAAAGGATAAGTGTTCGACTAAATCGAAGACTTAGAAGATATTCTACAAGACTCCAGGAAGATAAAGTCTCGGTGAATCTTCGAGTAAAGATCGTGGAAATTCAAAATGATAGTGGAAAAAGTGGAAGCTCAAAAAGATAGTAATTTGGATTAAAGAAAAAAATTAGTACGTGGATTATGGATTAAGTGGATGAACATGCTGAACGTGAAGACATAGTTCGACTACTAATAGAGAGTACGAACTACATTACAACAGAGGATCCCAATCTCAAAAACCAAGTCTGAATATTCAATCTGATTCCCTAACTGAAAAGTTAAGTTTGAATATTTACATTCTAGAAAAATTCTCTAACATTAGAAGAAGTTCAAAATTTCAAGCAATTTCAGAAAAGGAGCAGCAAACGTAAGAAGTCTGGAAATTCGACAACTAGAGAAGAAGAGATACAGAAGCTGAGCAAAGAGAAGGAAAGAAGCTGTGTGCATGAAGATCAAGTTTTATACAATTCAAAATTAGTTTTGAATAAGAACTTTATTTTTCTATTTGAATTGTTTATCGAACATTACTATATCAAAACCTTCAAGAAGGGAATTGAGCTGAAAAGATATTGTAAATTCTGTCTTTAAAGATTATAAAGAATAGAATTTGATTTACAAGTGTTTTGTACTCTTGTTTTATCCGTTGGTATTTTAATTACTAAAGACACAATTCACCCCCCTCTTATGATACAGACGATCCTACACTCCTATAGGAGGGTAGTTGAATGAAGTAGTATAACTAAAGTAACTATGTATAATATAGTAAGTAAAAAAAATAAAAAATGTAAGTTTAATTATGCTTAGTAATATCGTAGAGTTATTACTTAACTCAACGAACTTAGTCCGTTGAGTTATGACCTAACTCCACGAGGGTATGTAAGTAACTATGTTAATTTTGTCTTTGTTAAATTTTTGTTTATGTTATACAAAATCATAATAGATGGAATTGATGAAATTATCACTAGATGCACTAAGGGAAGTACTGAGTAACCTATCAGCTAAAGATCTATGTAGATTATGTTGTGTATCTGGCCATCAGATGAATGAAATCTCCATCGTATAAAAAACTTTGTAGATGAGTAATCTGAGCAATAATAACTTTTGCCTAGCTAACCTTGATACCAGCCATCACAACATAAGTGGCTTGGTAGACTTTCCTCTCTAATTCATCTACATTACCTATTTTCTGAAATATAGAGGTAGACAAAATTGTGGCAATCATCCAGGCCAAATCATTAAGATCTACAATCTTAGTTTATCAGGAGTTTTGCCAATCAGTTTATTCATTTCTAATTCTTGCCACCCTATTTCTAATGGAGAAAGAGCAATATTTATACCAGTAGATGGTATTCCAAAATGTGTCTCCAAAAATTCTCCATTAATCGTGATTGTTTGATGTTGCAAGTGTAGGAGTAAAAAATGTGGAAAAATCTCAAGATTTGAGTAGAAAAGGGGAATTAGGTCTTCAAAAACGGATAACCCTAATGGAGAAGAAATAAAACCTAAAAGCCCTTGATGAGTGAGCAGACTATGAATTGAATCCATTCCTTGAAAATTTACTGGTCTGCTGTAGATGATCTTCATTCCTTGATATTTATTGAAAAAGAGATCCCTAGCTGCAGAAGATCTGAAATAATATACATCTGTAGGGATGTCGGAAGAATAATTGATTGCAACCTCTAGATCTTCATCTGCTAGAGGGTTTTCAGAAGGTGGAGGAGATTGAGGAATAGAAACAGAACTTGAATCTGCATACAATCCTTGTATCACCATTTGAGTGTGAGGAGAAGGAATTGGATGAGATTCTATATCAGATGAAGGAGGAGGTGTGAAGTCTTCTCTATGTACAAATACAGGTTTGGCAAAACTCGGATGAGAGGAGAGAGTTTTATTTCTTCTCCTAGAGTATGTGAATTGAGTAGATGGAAGAGGAGATGAGACAACTGTAGGCAAAACTGGAGTAAAGGAAGAAATCAAGTGAGAAGGACCAGGAGCAAGTTGGTGTAAAGTTCCAATACAAAACTTAGGAATTTGAGGATATGATCGGCCAGCCACATGCCTAAAATCAATTCCTTTTTAGGGCAAAAAGAATTCAGGTTCAGCCACTGATTTCTTCTTATATGCCATATTAGAAAAATCATGATAACAAGTAGGATCTGTAGGCTCTTGAATTTTAATTCTTGGTTGCTCACTGAGTTTATATAGTAAAGCTTAATTTCTCCTCCTTACTAGAGTGTCTTGTAAGTATAGGGCCATATGCAATGCTCATTTCTCAGATGCCCTAGTATCATTAGAAGTACTCAAAAATTGGCTGACATAAGCCTCATAAACAGATTTAAATTGAGGTTCTAAGGAGTTAACTTTGGTAGTAAATATGTCTTCATCATTCAATGAAGAATCCTTAGAAACCCTAGGAGCAACAAAATCTGTTTTACTACTCTGTAAAGAATGCGTAGACGTGGTCTTCTCTTTCTTATAACTAGTAGAGGGTTTGGTGTATTTTCTTGAGGAAGGCTTCTTGGTTTTCAACTGTTTCTCACTTTGAACAAAGGTGATAATAGGACAAAATTTACGAAGAACAGACAATTGTTTCTCCAAATACAGTAAATGAGTGACAATTTCTAAGGTTCCATATATTGACTCAATATCAATAACCTCTTCTCCGGTAGAAATAATGAGTTGAGCTTTTGCAGGAGAAAGATCTTCCATACTTGTCTAGAGATCTTGTTCCATTCTTTGAATCTGTTGTTCTTGCTCTTGTTGAGAGAGGGCAAAAAAATGTCTAGATAAAGCCATGAAGGAGAAGGCGCGAAAAAGAGATGAAACAAACAAAGGGTTTGAGAATCGGAAGGTTGAGACAGAGTGAGAAGATAACCCTTCGAAAGCATATAAAAATCGGAAAGTTCCAAAGATTGGTGAGTTAGAGGTCGAACTTATCGAAAGGAAGGAGAATTTCGGATAGTTACAGAATAACTGTCCGAAAAAGAAATAAAGTCACAAGATAGGAACTTGTCGAAACTTAGAATTTTTCAGATAGTTACAACTTAACTGTTTGAAAAGCCCTTAAGACAAAAAAAAACTAACTCTCTGAAGACTTCCAACACCTAACCAGGTACAGAAAATAACTCCCCCTAAAAATATGCTAATTAAGAAAGAAAGAGATCTTAAAGTTGAGAAAATCAGACATATGAAAAAGAATAAACTTCCCTTGAATTTTTGAATAAAAGAAATCAGCAAAAAATATTTTGTCATGGTATTTGTATTTTTATAATGTTTTTATTTTTTATTTTATTGTTTTTTGTTTTATGATTAGATATATAAATATAAATATAGATATATATATATATATATTTATCATTATTATTTTTTAAATTAAAATTATTATTATTATTTTTCTTTTTTTCTTTTTTTTAAACAATGGCAATCACTTTGACAGTACTAAAAAATGGGAAAGTGTAGAAAGTTAAAAAACATTTGGACAAGGTCAGATTAAATATCTTGAGTCTTATGCTTCCAACCACTTTTCCTTGTTTTTCACCCTCACATATTAAATACCTTTAAATTTTCTAATCATGAAACATTCAGTCTAGCAAATAGGAATACAATCACTAAATTAATTAAGGTAACTTGGCTATTTTTTGGATTTAGATCCCCATTCTAAGTGTCATGTGGACATTATTCTATTTGTGGAGCAAAAACTTTCAGTAATTTTGTAAGTTATTCTGAGTTGATTTTAATATAGATGTATGAAATCATTGTAACTTATAAACTTAGTAGAAAATCCCATGAAGAGTGTTGGTTGTTTTGTTTTTGTTTTAAAGTTTGAAAAATAATAATTTGTAAATATTCTCAAGAAATAACTCAAAATAAGGATTAGACAAAAATAGATTATCAAAATAACTCAATATAATCAAAATAGATAATAGAAAATGAGATGGTGAAGTAAATATAAAAGAAATAGAAGATAAAAGATAGTAGATAAAGCTAAAAATCATTTAGGCACCATATTCCTAAATCTCTTCTCAATTTGATAAACTATTTTTCTTCAAGAGGCTTTGTGAAAATATCTGCCAACTACTCATGAATAGAAACAAAATTCAGCTCAATGTTATCCTTCATAACATTATCTCTCAAAAAATGGTGTCTTATCTCAATATGTTTTGCCCGAGAGTGCAACACAAAGTTCTTTGACAAACTTATGACACTATTACTATCATAATTAATAGGAGTTTTTCCATATGTAATTTCATAATCTTTCATAGTTTGTTTCATCCAAAGAATTTGTGCACAACATAGGGTAGCAGCAACATATTCAGCTTCAATAGTTGATAGGGCAACACAATTCTACTTCCTACTAAACCATGAAATTAATGAACTGCCAAACAATTGGCAAGTTCCACTAGTACTCTTTCTATCAGATTTGCATCTAGCATAATCAGCATCACTATATCCAATTAGATCCAAACTGCTATCTTTGAAATACATTAAACCAAAATTTGAAGTTCCTTGTAGGTATTTCATTATCCTTTTAACTGCAGATAGGTGAGATTCTTTTGGTTGAGCTTGAAAACGAGCACAGGCACAAACACTAAACATGATATCAGGTCTAGAAGTAGTTAAATAAAGAAGAGAACCTATCATTCCTCTATATTTAGTAATATCAACAATTGGTCCAGATTCATCTTTATCCAATTTAATTGATGAACTCATAGGAGTGCCTGAGGATTTGCAGTTACTCATTCCAAATTTTTCTAGATTTGCAAACTTATTACTTAAATTCTCATTAGTTGCTCCAAAAATGATATCATCTACATAAATCTGAACAACTAACAAACCTAGATGATTTTTCTTAAAGAATAAGGCATTGTCAACCTTACCAATAGAGAAACCATTATCTAACAGAAAGGATTTCAGCCTATCATACCAAGCTCTCAGAGCTTGTTTCAAACCATACAAGGCCTTCTTCAGTTTGAAAACATGCTTAGGAAAATTAGCATCAACAAAACCAAGGGGTTGCCTAACAAATACTTCTTCTTTAATGAAACCATTTAAAAATGCACTTTTAACATCCATTTGATATAGTTTAAAATTCATATGAGCAACAAAAGCTAGAAAAACTCTAATAGATTTTAATCTAGCTACAAGTGCAAAAGTTTCTTCAAAATCTATTCCCTCCTGTTGGTTATACCCTTAGGCTACTAGTCTAGCCTTATTTCTAATTACATGCCCTAATTCATCAGATTTATTCTTAAATATCCATTTAGTACCAATAATTGAATGATCTAGAGGTTTAGGAACTAAGTCCCAAACTTCATTTCTTCTAAACTGATTAAGTTCTTCCTACATGGCACTAATCCAAAATTCATCATTTAATGCCTCATCAATGTTTTTAGGTTCTATTTCAGATAGAAAAGCATAGCACCTGGATACATTAATCCTAGATCTTGTTTGCACACCTTTAGAAATATCATCAATAATAAACTCCTTAGGGTGTTGAGGCAAGAATTTATAAGTCAAAAGGTTATCATTTCTTTCTTGACCCATGGTACTAGATTCTCCAATATTTGATTCATCACATTCATAATTTGAAGTATCAATAATTTCTTTTGAAATATTACTTGGCTCTTCATCAAAATTTACATGCATAGATTCTTCAATGGCCAAAGAAATTTTGTTATAAATTCTATATGCTTTACTTCTTAAAGAATATCCCAAAAATATACCTTCATCAGATTTTGCTTCAAATTTATCTTTATTCTCTTTTGTATTCAGAATAAAACATTTAGATCCAAAAGCTTTAAAATAATGTACTTTAGGAATTCTTCCCATCCATAGCTCAAAAGGAGTCTTATTCATATCTCTTCTTAGGGTTACTCTATTTAAAATATAACATGCAGTACTAACTACCTCAGCCCAAAAATAATAAGCAACCTTGTTTTCATTCAGCATAGTTCTAGCCATTTCTTGGAGAGATCTATTCTTTCTCTCTACAACTCCATTCTGAGAAGGGGCTCTAGGAAAGGCAAATCTATGTTCTATTCCTAGATCTTGGCAAAGTTTTTCCATATTTTCATTTTCAAATTCCCCTCCATGATCACTCTTAATTTTCTGAACTTTCAATTGCTTTTCATTTTGAATCATATTCAGAAAAATTTTAAACTCCTCAAATACTTCACTCTTATGTCTTAGAAATATTACCCAAGTATATCTTGAAAAATCATCAACTAGAACAAATACATATCTCTTACCACCTAAACTTTCTATTCTAGTAGGGCCAAATAAATCCATGTGAATTAATTCCAAAATTCTTCTAGATATAATTTGCTTTCCTAATTTAAAAGAACTCTTCTTCTGTTTTCCCAATTCACATGCATAACAAATTTTATCCTTTTTAAATTTCAAATTGGGTAAACCATCTACTACGTTCTTCTTAGTTAACTTATCTAGCTGCTTCATATGAATATGACCTAGTCTACGATGCCATAACCATGCATTGTCCAAATTATTAGTAATTAAACAAGAATCAGTAGAAGAAACATCATCAGGTAAACTTAGAAAATAGACATCATTTCTTCTATGAGCAGTAAATTTGATTTCATTAGAATTTTCATCAATAACAAGGCACTTCTTAGATTTAAACAAAACCATATAACCTTTATCTTCTAACTAAGTAATAATAATTAAATTATGCTCTAAATTTTCAACTAGTAAGACATTATCTATAACCATTTTATCATTTACATAGACAGATCCGATACCAATAATCTTACCTTTTTGATCATTGCCAAATCTAACATTTCCTCCATCAATCTTCTTTAGGTCTTTTAGGATAGATTTATCTCTAGTCATATGCTTTGAAGCACCATTGTCCATCACCCATCAGGATCTTTTAGTTTTGACTTGCAAGAACAATCATAATCACATCCTTTGGTACCCATATTTTCTTGGGTCCATTTTGTCAATGGAAAAGATTTGAAATCTATTCTGTTTTGATATCCATGCATTATTTTGATTAATAGAATTTCTTTTTAGTACATAGATAACTTTTTCTTAATTAATTGTTTTTAAATAGTCATTTCCATAATCCATTTTATAACTGTTTGAAAAATTAACAGAAGCATATGTTTTAGGTGGTTCATAGTTAAAACCTATACCAGTTCTATCACTAAAGACTTTATAACTATTAATAATATTGGTTAGTTTCTTATCTCCTTTAGTAAAAACTCCTAGTTTAAATTTCAGTCTACCAATTTCTTGTTCTAATTTTTCTATATTAGAATTAGAACTAGATTTTTTTACACATTGATTTTTAAATTTTTCATTCAATTTTTCAATTTCATCTTGTAGCCTTTTATTTTCTAAGAATTTATCCTTCAGTTCTTTAATAAGTTCTGAATTATATTTTTCAAGTTCAAAAATTTTATCATGCATATCAGAACTATCAGCAACAAATTTATTTTTCTTTAATGTAGAATTTTCAGTTTTTAATGCAATAATTTCCTTTTCTAACTTAGTAGCAATTTTATTACTATTCGATAATTTTCTTTTTAACATAGAATTTTCCAAACTAACATTTTTCAGTTCTTCTAATAATTCATTATAATCATCTTGATTTATATCAGATACTTCAGAATCATTATCAGAAATCATTTCCTCAATTATATTAGAATCAGAATGTACCTCATTAGTGTTAGCCATAAAACAGACATTGGCTAGCTCTTCAGACTCAAACTCAATCTGTGTACCATCAGTACTGGTACCCTCAGATACTTCAGATTCTGTAGAATCATCCCAAGTAACTTGGAATGCTTTCTTCTTTCCTTGATTAAATATTCTCTAATGAAACTTCTGTTTTTCATGAGATTTCTTCTTGTCAAAGTTCTTTCTTTCATCCTTCTTTTGATATGTGCATTGGCTCTGAAAATGCCCATATCTATTGCAGTTGAAGCATTTTGTAGCAGATTGCTTCCCTTTATCATGACTTTTTCCTTTCTTCCAGAATTTTTTGTATTTTCTGATAATACAAACCAATTCTTCTGGAAACTCATTAATAGGCTCCTCAAATGATTGTTAAGCCTTTAGTGCAAGCTCCTTTTTCTTTCCAACTTTCCTTGAGGTTTCTCCTTCCTCTTCTTTCCAGTCTTTCAGTTGAATCTCATAGGCTAACAGATTGCTAGTGAGATCTTCCAGAGTGAAGGTCCTCATATCCTTTGAATCTTGTAGGGAGGTAGCCTTAGCTTTCCAATCTTTATATAGGCTTCTCAAGACTTTGATAACCTGTTCTTTCATGGGAAATTCTTTCTCGAGATTCTTCAATCCATTTATGATCTCAATGAAACGAGATATGAGATTAGTGATACTCTCATTCTCTTTCATTTTGAACATCTCATATTTTCTTAGTAGGATACTGATTTTTGTATCCTTTACTTCATTTGTTCCCTCATAAGTAATTTCTAATGCACGCCAAGCTTCATGTGCAGTAGAACAAGCAGAAATCTTGTTGTATATATCAGCAGTGATTGCATAAGTTAGTGCATTCATTCCTCTTGCATCCATTTGAATTTTCTTCTCATCTTCATCATTCCACATGTCTTCAGGAACATCTGGAAGTTGTATTCCACGAACCACTACTCTCCATACCTTCACATCCATAGATTTTAAAAAATTAGTCATTTTATTTTTCCAAAAGGTATAATTATTACCATCAAAGAGTGGAGGTGTACATGCTAACCCTCTACCATTGATCTCAAATTGATTAAATCTATTACAGAGATAACCTACTTTGATACCACTTGATGGGATTGAATGGCACACTAAAGGGGGGGTGAATAGTGTCCTAATAAAGTTTATTTTGCTTTTAAAAAATTTGGAAGCTGTAGACACTAATGAACCCTGATTAATTGATTTTGAATTAAAACTTGCAGTGTAGAAAGTAAAGAACACAAAGAGATTTATAATGGTTCCCCAAACTGGGTAGTCCACTCCTCAAGGCCACAACCTCGAGAATTCCACTAAGTGCTTTTAAGGCTAAGTACAAACCTTAAACAAGTTGCTTTTGCAGGCTAAGCAACAACCTTACAGATTTTTTAAAGGCTAAACAAAAACCTCACACAAAGCACCAACTCTATGTACTCAAGACCCCAATCTTGAGCAAATGAAGTGTCACACTTCACTCTCTTCACCAAGGCCCCGACCTTGTGAAGGGTATACTCACAACACCCTCGTGAGTTAGGGTTTTGAAAACTAATCGAGAAAACAGTTTAAGACCAAGAGTCACAAACTCAAAATGAAATAGACACACAAGACCAGATCAACTCTAATGAAGAGTTGACAAAGAAGCTTTGAGGAGAATTTTTGATTGATCTGCAATTGTTGATCTTCTGGACTTTGTTGCAGACGAATCTTCAAAATGTTTGCAGAATTGATGAGCAAACAATTTCTCCTTTTGAGTGTTGAAAAAAAATTCTATGTGTGTGTGTTTCAGTTTTTCTGCAAACCCTTTTTATTTTTCCTTCGAGATTTGCATAGGTGGAAAGAATTCTGAAATAGTCAGATGCCTTATGCAGTAATTCATTTCCAACAACCTTCCATCATAATAAAATCGAGATCTACAATCAAAAGATATCTTACCATAATGGTTAGTCAATTAATAATAGTTGCAGTTTCTATGAAAATAAAATCTTTGGAGGCTTTTAGAAGATTGGAGACTTAGAAAAATAACTTGGTGAAACTTAAAAACATTTTGAATAGATAGAACTAACATTCCAAATGACCACTTAAGTCATGTATTAAAATTAAAACATGTGTCCTTTTGAAACAGCGTTATAAAATATTAAAAATAAACTATCCAATAGAGAAGGCATGTTTCGGATACTTATAAAAGATAACTCTCCAATCCTTAAGTCATTTTGGATAATTACACAGGTAACCTTCCGAAAAGTCACTTAAGTCAGAAATAATAGAAAACTCAACCATCCGAAGCTTAAAACTATTTTCGGATACTTACTGAAGGTAACTCTCTGATTCTTAAGAGTTTTTGGATAGTTACATCGTAACCTTTCGAAAAGTCACTTAAGTCAAGTGATGAGAGACTGACACGTGTCCTTCAGAAGAAAGTAACCAAAAATATATTAAATCAGAGAAACAACTAACTTTCCAGAATAAAAACCTTAACTATCCGAAACAGAAGAGATTTCGGATACTTACCATAAAAGTCATATCCGAACAAAAAAGACTTAACTCATTGAAGATAAATACTTTTCGGATAGTTACTGATATAACTGTTTGAAAGGCTAGGAGAGAAGCTTAACCATCCGATTTGTCTTGTTTTGTTCGGTGACTTATAAATTAACTCTTCGATCAATACACTGTAGACAAAATAACCTGCTGAAATCTAATGTAAAAGACTTTGAGTACAAGGCAGTTAGCCAAGATTCATTTGAATAAAAAGACATCTAAAATATGGTAGAAATAATTAAACCACATGCTTTTCATCATCAAAATTAACTAATAAATAATTGAACTAACACCAGCTACCTTTCAAAGGTGTATGCAGGGCATATTCATTAGAATGACTGAAGAACTTTTAGAAATATTTATGGATGATTTTACTATATATGGAACTTCATATGAAGTGTGTTTAAACAATTTAGACCAAGTATTAAAACACTGTATGAAAAAAAATCTGGTTTTAAATTGGGAAAAATGTCACTTCATGGTTAAACAAGGAATAGTCTTGGGACATGTTGTTTCAAAGAAAGGGTTGGAAGTAGATAAAGCTAAGATAGAAATAATTTCTAATCTACTAGAACCTAAATCATTAAAAGATATTTGATCATTTTTAGGACATGTAGAATTTTATAGGAGATTCATTAAAGATTTTAGTAAAATAGCTAGACCTTTAACTAATCTATTAAAAGATGTCCCATTCAACTTTGATAAAAATTGCAAAGAAGCATTTTCAAGCTTACAACTAGCTTAATTTCAACCCCTAGAACACAAGCACCTAATTGGAGCCATTCATTTGAATTAATGTGCAACGCATCTAATTTTGTTGTAGGAGCAGTGTTGGGATAGAAGATAGAAAAATCTCCTAGAGTGATTCATTATGCAAGCAAAACATTAAATGATGCTCAAGTTAATTATACAACTACTGAAAAGAATTATTAGCTATTATGTTTGCCTTAGAAAAGTTTAGATCATATCTAATTGGAGCTAAAGTGATAGTATACACGGATCATTCAGCTTTAAAACACCTAATAGCAAAGAAAGAAACTAAACCTAGATTGATCTAGTGGATATTGTTATTGCAAGAATTTGATCTAGAAATTAAAGATAAAAAAGAATGTGAGAATCTAGTAGCAGACTATTTATGAAGATTACAAATAGAAAAATCAAACATAGTTAATTACCTAGTTACTAGTTTAACACCTAAGGATTGGAATAGACAGGATAAGAAATTGTTCTTTTCAAGAGTGAAATATTATTATTCGGAAGACTCATACTTATTTAAGAAATGTCCTGATCTGGTTTTATGGAGGTGTGTTTCAAAAACTGAATATCAGAGTGTTAGGAATTTTGTTTTGATGACATATGCTTTATTAAAGTTTTTAAATAAGTCTAAATAATATTCTCTAAGTATAATCCTCACGTAATTAAATGTTAACAGGTTATCGGAAAGTTTCATTTTTATTTCGGATAGTTAACTTTCGGATAATTAAAGTTTTTGAATAGTTAGATTTTCGATAGTTAAACTTTTGGATATTTAACGTTTCATTTTTATCGAATAGTTATGTTAAAAACTCGTATAGTTAAGTTATCTACACGTGTGTTTTTAATGTTTTAAGTTGTCACATGTTTTTCCATGTACGTTCAGTAATGAAAATCGAATAGTTAGATAATTGTTCGAGTTTTTATACGCATGGATAGATAACTGTTTGAGTTTTATAAAATGACTAACGAACAGATAAATTTTCTATGTTCAATCACGTGTTTTGCAGGTGCAAAAACTTGAAGAGTTACAGATAAGTGTTTGAGTTTTTATAGGACTTAAAGGATAAGTGTTCGACTAAAACGAAAAGTTAGAAGATATTCTACAAGACTCTAGGAAGATAAAGTTTTAGTGAATCTACGAGTGGAGAGTACTAATAGAGAGTACGAGCTACATTACAACAAGGATCCCAATCTCAAAATCCAAGTTTGAATATTCAATCTAGATCCCTAACTGAAAAGTTAAGTTTGAATATTCATATCTAGAAAAATTCTCCAACATCAGAAAAAGTTTGAAATTCCAAGCAATTTCAGAAAAGGAGCTGCAAACACAAAAAGTTTGGAAGTTCGACAACTAGAGAAGAAGAGATACAAAAGCTAAGCAAAAAGAAGGAAAGGAGCTGTGTGCATAAAGATCAGGTTTTATACAATTCGAAATTAGTTTTGAATAAGAACTTCAATTTTCTATTTGAATTGTATATCAGACATTACTATATCAAAACTGTCAAAAAGGGAATTAAGTTGAAAAGATATTGTAAATTCTATCTTTAAAGTTTATAAAGAATAGAATTTGATTTACAAGTGTTTTGTGCTCTTGTTTTATCTGCTGGTAATTTAATTACTAAAGACACAATTCACCCCCCCTCTTGTGATACAACGATCCTACAACTAGTATCAGAGCTTTTATTATTGTCAGATTGCCTACACTTTGCTACATCTAGTATCAAAGCATTTGAAAAGCTTTTATTTCTCTAGTTAGAAATTGATTTTTCCTATCATTTACTTAGGATCATCTATTTAAAATGGATAATACTGAAATCTTGGTTATGACTGAAGGACAGACGACTAATCGTCCTCCTATGTTCGAAGGTAGCAATTATGGCTATTGGAAATATAGGATGAAAGTATTCTTTCAGTCAATTGATTTCAAACTATGGCATATAATTAGCAATCCTATAGTGTTAGTTACAACTCCATGTGATATTTGGACTTTTGATGAAAAGGAGCGAATGACACTAAATGCTAAAGGTTTAAACATCTTGTTTTGTGTTTTATCTCATGATCAATTTAACAAAGTTTTTGCATATTAAACTACATATGAGATATGGCATGCATTAGAAGTTGCCAACGAAGGTACTAACCAAGTCGAGGAATCTAAGATTAATATGTTAGTACATAAATATGAGCTTTTTAAAATGCATGAAAATGAATGTATCTCTGATATGTTTTCCCGTTTTCTTGAGATTGTAAATTCATTAAAATCAAGGAAAAAGACTTGGTAAAAAAATCCTTAGATCTTTAACTAAAATTTGGGCTCAAAAGACATCTATTGTAGATTTAAATACATATACTCTCGATGATCTCATAGGAAATCTAACAGCCTATGAAGTACAACATTTAGATCTAAAAGGGAAAAATCCTTAAAAGGATTTGGCTTTTGAGGCTGATAAAGTCTCAAAAGTCACTAGTGATTTTAACGATAATTTACTATTGTTGACTAGAAAATTTAGAAATCTATTGAAGAAACATAGGAAATTCAGGTCAGCAAAGACATCTGGGGATATGGAGAAGAAGTCATTCATGAAAGACAAAATCATATGCTACAAGTGTAATAGACCGGGTCACTTTCAAATTGATTGTCCTCTCAACAAAGATAAGAAGAATTCGAGGAGGAATTTTAGGAGTAAGAAATTCAGAGAGAGAATGGCACTTAAAGTGACATGGGATGACTCTTCAGCTTTACAAAGTGAAGAAACAAAGGATTCAACATTAGACAATGAATCCTCATCAACATCAGATTAAGAAGAAAATCTGGCAAACGTATGCTTCATGGCAAAATCTAGTGAGGTATCCTTTGATCAAAATACTAGTTTTGATAGTTTTGATGGATTACTTGTTTAATACAATAAATTGGCTAGAAAATATAAGAAAGTAAAAACAGAAGGAAAAACACTAGGAAAATGCTAGATGAATCTAAAAATAAGATTGATTTTCTGAACTCTATGTTGAATAAATTTAAAGAAGAAAATCAAAAGCATGCATAGGAAATTTTAAAGTTTACTGTAATAGAAAGAAAATTGCATGCTAATTGTGAAAATTTAATTGCTGATAAGAAGAAAATGATTTGTGAAATTGAAAAACTGAATCTGACTATTATTGATTTAAATTCAGAAATCGATATGTTAAAGATTAAGGTCTACGATCAAAAGGCTATATTAAGTAAATGGAATAATAGTCAAACTATAACAAATGAACTTAGTAGTAAAATATCAAATGTAGAAAAACATGGTATTGGTTTACATGATGCATCTTCTGAAAATTATATATTGCATGATGGTACTACTAAAAGTAATGTCTTTATTTCTCATACTAAGAATAGTAAGAGAAAAACTATTCCATGTGTAATTAAAAAGGGATATAAATATGTGCAAATTGATAAAATGCAGCATATAAATGATAGCACACGATGTAAGAATTTCAAAAGAAATTTTCAGAAAAATCAAGCTAAGACATTTGAGAATCTTAATATTTTTGATCAGTTTTCTTTATATTTAAAAAATATCAGATATTGGAATCAGCAATCAAATAATGTTAGAAATGAAAATTTCAACTTTGGTTTACATAGAGATAAATGTTCTGATGGTTATAACGCTAAGAGAAATAAATGCAAGAATAATTATTAGAAAATAGATAAGTTGAAGTTTAAAAATATTGATTATTTTGAGATGACTCTCTCTAAAATTCTTGGACCCACCTAGAAATGGGTTCCAAGAGATAAAATCTCTTCTTAACTGTTTTGTAGGTATACAAATCAAAATGGATAATAGACAGTGGAGCATCCAACCACATGACTAGAGATATACGATTACTTACAAAAGTAACAAAGACCAAGAATGGACAAGTTACCTTTGGAAATAAAAACAAAACAAATATCCTTGGGTCTAGAAAGGTTTAAGTAACTGAGAAATGCTTTATAAATGATGTCTTATTAGTGGAAAACTTAGGTTTTAATTTATTGAGTGTTCCTGTTTTAATGAAGTTTTACAAAGTAATTTTTGAAAAAGATTCCTATAAAATTATGGACATGTCTACAAAGGAAATTTTATTCACTGCATACAAGAAAAGATCCATTTGTATTCTGAATTTGCCTTCTGATATTATTAAAGACAATGCTTGCTTAATTGCAAAATTGGATGAAGTTATTTTATGGCATAGAAGGCTAGGACACTCAAACTTAAAATTATTACAAAAGCTATCTAAAAGGAATCTAGTTAGAGGTTTACCTAGTATTAAGTACTCAAAAGAGTTTATGTGTGATGCATGTCAACTAGGTAAATTACATAAAACATTCTTTAAAAGTTTAAATAAATAACAAGCAAAAGAGTATTAGAACTAGTGCATATGGATTTATTTGGACCTACTAGGACAACCAACCTAGGAGGTAAACATTATGCTTTTGTACTAGTTGATGACTATTCTAGATTTACTTAGGTCTATTTTCTAGCTAATAAAATTGAAGTTTTTGAAATATTTAAGATATTCTATAATAAAGTTCAAAATGAGAAAAATGTTAAAATTCAAAAACTTAGGAGTGATCATGGTATAGAATTTGATAATGATCAAATGGACACCTTTTGTGAAGAATTAGGCATAGATCATAGGTACTCATTTCCAAGAGCTCCTTCACAAAATGGGAATGTAGAACGTAAAAACAGATCACTTCAGGAAATGTCTAGAATCATGTTAAATGAAAATAAGTTACTCCTATCTCTCTAGGCAGAAGCAGTTCATATAGCATGTTATGTTATAAATAGAGTACATCTAAGACCAATTTTAGATAAAACTCCTTATGAGATATGGTATTATAGGGTTCCCAAAATAAGTTATTTAAAACCCTTTGGTTGTAAGTGTTTTATTTTAAACACTAAGGAACGAAGAGACAAATTTAGAGCCAAATCAGATGAGGGTATTTTTGTTGGTTATTCCATTAGAAGTAAGGCATATAGAGTATATAACAAATCAACAAAAACCATTGAGGAAAGCCAACATGTGAAATTTCATGAAAATTCTCATTTGGATTTTAGACATGCTGAAAACTTTAATTCAGAAAATCTCCCAAAAATAGTATCAAATGATGTTGACAGAGAAATTGAGAGATTATCTAATAGAATAAGAAATATAAACTTAAATGATGAAGATTTAGAAGAAAATAATTTCATACCTATAGAAAATGTGAAACAACATAGAAATTGGAGTTATGCTTCATCTCATCCTATTGATCAGATAATAGGCAATCTTAATCAAGGAGTTAGGACTAGGTCATCAGTAGTCAACATTTGTGGTGCTTACTCATTTGTTTCTTTACTAGAACCTAAGAAAATTGAAGACGCCTTAGAAGATGAATTTTGGTATTTAGCTATGCAAGATGAGCTAAATCAATTTATAAGAAATAAGGTATGGGATCTAGTTCCACCACTTGAAAATCAGTCCATAATAGGAACAAGGTGGGTATTTAGAAACAAAGTAGATCAAGATGGACATTACTGTATCAAAATTGTCAAGGGAATTGAGTTGAAAAGATATTGTAAATTTTGTCTTTAAAGTTTATAAAGAATAGAATTTCATTTACGAGTGTTTTGCGCTCTTGTTTTATTTGCTGGTAATTTAATTACTAAACACACAATTCACCCCCCCTCTTGTGATACAATGATCCTACACAGAGCATATTATTTTTCTGCCAAGACCAAGCATGTGGAGGACATTTTGGTTTAGGAAAAACTACTAGCAAAATTCTACAATGTGGATTTTATTGGCCAACACTATTCAAAGATATTCATAAATACTACTTAAGTTGTTTAAGATGTCAACAAATAGGAAGGATATCAAAGAGGAATATGATGCCTTTGAATCCTATTGTTGAGGTTGAAATCTTTAATGTGTGGGGAATAGATTTTATTAGTCCATTTCCTATGTTTAATCAATTTAATTATATATTGTTAGGGGTGAATTATGTATCTAAATGGATAGAAGCTATTCCTACAAAAACTAATGACAATATAGAAACTAATATAATTGCTAGATTTGGAATACCTAAATCTATTATTAGTGATAGAGGAACTCATTCCTGTAATAGAAGTTTTGAAGCCTTAATGAAGAAATATGGAGTAAATCACAAAATAGCAACATCATATCATCCACAAACAAGTGGACAAGTAGAAAGTGCAAACAAATAAATTAAGTTAATCTTAGAAAAAGTAGTAAATCCTACTAGAAAAGATTGGGTTAATAGATTAATAGATGCACTTTGGGCGAATAGAACTGCTTATAAGACAAGCTTAGGTATGTCACCTTTTAAGATAGTATATGGAAAAAGTTGTCATTTACCAGCTAAAATTGAACATAAAGCTTATTGGGCATTAAAAACTTTGAACACTAATTTAAATCAAGGTGCTGCAAATAGAAAAATGCCATTAATTGAGTTAGAAGAATTTCGGAATGAAGCTTATTTAAAACTGTAAAAGAAAAAGAGAAAATGAAGTTTTGGCATGACAAAAAAATTATTCCAAAAACTTTTGAAATAGGGCAAGTATATCTTTACATGACTAGACTTCTTAACTATCCAAGAAAATTAAGATCTAGATGGGTAGAACCTTACATAATTCGAAATATTTATTCTTATGGAGCTATTGAAATTGAAAATCCTAAAAATCAAAATATATTTAAAGTAAATGGACAAAGACTTAGACCTATTCTAAAAATTCCAAAAAGTTCCTTTGGAATTATAGAAGAAGAGTAGAAGACTACTTGAGCTTTATTAAGTAGAAATATATATATGTTTGTTTTGCAAAAAAAAAAAAAAAAAAAACTTATTTTAAATATAGTAACGGTTCAACCGAAAGAAATTATCGATTTTACAGAAACATATATTAAAAGAAAAAATATTATTACAGTCACACTGAAAGAATCCATTAGTTTGACCAAAACATAAAAAATATAAATATATATATGTATATTATATTAAGTAAAAATGTTGGTTTTATCAAAGCATGGTATTAGTTTAATCGGTAGAAAAAAAAAATTCTGTAATTTCAGTTCGATCGAGGAAAAGCAATAGTTTGACCGAAGTTAAGCAAATAAAAAAATTAAGAGTCGATCAGACTAGAGATTCTTCGGTGTTGATCGAGTAAAAATTTATTATAGTTATTTATTTTTATCAATTATAACTTTACGGGAGGTTCGTTGAGTTAAGCTTAACTCAACGAACTTACTCTATTGAGTCTAGGATAAGTTAACGAACTTACTCCATTGAGTTAACTGTAACTCAATGAAGTACTTAAGGTAAGTCCACGGACTTAGTCTATGGAGTTAACTGTAACTCCACAAAGTAGTATATGTGAGTAGTGATAGTTTGCGCTGGAAATGATTTGATTACCTGCCAAAAACTTAGGGTTTATTTATACTAAAACTTAGGATTTGGGGGCAATATCTGCAGTAATCATTTAGAACTTAGAATAGTAAAAGTCAAAGCAATTTTGTTTCATTCCATAACGCAATGAAAACAAAGATGGAGCAAAACTTCTAGGATCAAATCAACACTACAAAGTTTCTTTGATAGTCGAAGGAATGACATTCATGGTAGAAGATCAGAAACACCATGAGAGAAAAGCAACTTGAAAAGATAGAGGATGATCTATTCTTCTTTACTAGAAAGCTCGTAAATTTGAATGTTAGAATACCTCAAATAATGGAAACAAGAATATGAGTAGCTACAGAAGTAGTTGTCAATAGAGAAAGAAAAATCAGGTCGCATAATGAAGTTGCCCTAGAACTTATAAGAAGGAAATCACGGTTGTGGTTTATAAGGAAGATAGTTGAAGAAGCAGCTTATCAACAATTTAAATAACAAAGAGAGTAGGAGAAATAAGAGTAGTAGCTAGAATCTTCACAGCAATAACTGAGCAAGTTGAAATGTCGGTTGCAGCAGCACAACAAGTAGGACCTTCAATTTCACCACCTAAACCACTAGAAAGGGTGGTAGTTATGGGGCCTTCTACTGAAGAAGAGTTGAGAGACTTTGAAGAACTGGTTTGAGTTGGGAAAAACCAAGGAGAACTAGAAGATTTGGTAGTAGCCAAAGCACGTCTAGTGTTTGATGCACTTCACAAAAGGAGGGCTGCAAAAAAGTTTAAGGCCCAATACAAAGTTAAAGTTGAACAACATCAAGAAGCCACTGCCATACCTATTATAAGAGAAACTGAGGCTGGTCCTTCGAGACCAGCAACTATAGAGAAGGTAAAATAGGAAGAGCTAGTACTTATGGCTTGAGGGCCTGAAAAGCCTATTTTTGTAGATTTATTATTTGAAGAAGAAGAAGAATATTAGGCACAACTGTTAAGAAGAAGAAAAGGAAAAGAAAAAGTGCCTAAGGCTCAAGAAGAAATTAAATCTGAGCCTATAATGTATATAGTAGGGCATAAAGAGCCCATTTTTGTAGATTTATTATTTGAAGAAGAAGAAGAAGAGCAAGAGCAAAGAAAAGAAGAAAAACAGGTTGAAATTAGTCTACAGCTTGAAGATTTGGAAAAAGAAGTTAGGGCAGAATATATTGTGCCCGTAACTCCATCCCAATCTGCCACAGAATTAGAAAGAACAGTAACAATATAGATTAGTAGTGAGGAGGAAGAAGAAAGAGAAGAAGCTAAGCAGGAAGCTGAATAAGAAGAAAAGAATTCGACAGATTCCTTTAAAGAGAATGAAACTCTTCAACAACTTATGGAGAGAATACAAGATAAAAATGTGGAAAGTTCTATAGGCTCTCCACCAAAATTCAAAGCAAAAGAGTAGGAATCTCCAGATTATTTTCAACAACAATTACAACAACAAGCTCAGCAAATTGAAGAGGAAGTTTAAGAACAAACCCCTCTAGAGCAACTAATCCAAATCCCTAACCCATCTGAAGCGACCATTCTAAATGAAGTTCACTTTTGGAGTCAGGAAGCATACAACAAGTATCAAGAGATAAAGGGGTATGATATCATTTATAGTAGGCCAGTTGATTGGACTCGAATGGAGGAGATTAAAGAATTATTTGAATTCCAAGGCCTATTGGAATTTATTCCAAAGCAAAAAGGGCATGTAGTTTATGAAAATTTAGTGCCCTACTTTTATGCAAACCTAAAAGAGGAAGAAGGAAAATTAATTGCAAACGTGGAAGAAGTTAATATTCAGATAACAATTGAGCTTCTCCACAACATCTTTGGATTGAAAAATGAAGGAATTGAAATTTTGGAAAATACAACTACAACTAAATAGATAGAACAAGAAATCAAACAATGTTTGGCCATCAACCCTAGTGTGCCATTACTGAATAGACTGAAGTACTTAAATAGGAAAGCATACATGGTGGCAAACATTTTAATCAAAAATGACTATCAAAGGCATGACCATGATATAGAATTGAGTCAATTTGTCAAATGGGCTACGTATGCAGTTGTAAACAAAATTCAAGTTAATTGGTGCCAAGTCTTCCTATCAAAAATAAAGTCCACAAAGAAGAAATTATTTTATGAGGACTTGATACCAATAATGATGGAAGGAATTGACTTCACGAAATGGACATCCAAGAGGATAAGATCTAGAGCCATTTCAATAAAGGAATATAGAAATTATAATGCTGCTGCTGCTGAGATAGTTAGACCTTCTAGAGAAATTATAGGAGCTGTAGAACATATAAATCAATTAGAGCAACAACTAGAGAAGCTCCAGAAGGAAGTAGATGAATTAAGGAAAAAGACTAAATGTATTATTCATCTACTTGTATTGAAAAATATCTAATAGTATGTAATTGTAAACTATTTATATATATGAATGTTTGAACAGCAAGATGATTCTGAATTAATGTTTGTGAATGAATGATATATATGTTTGAAGCATTACAATACTATTTTAAAAGAAATTGAATTGAATGAAAGATGTGCTTAAAGGCATGGTTATTTAAGAAACATCTGAATATATTTACAAATTGTAGAAACTCTAAATTCTACATAATAGGAAATGAAATGTAAGTTAAATATGCATATAATGTTTAGATTTAAATTAGTTTAAATTAGAATACTGCATTAATGAAATGTATTTAACTTTATTTAAGTTGATAAAATGCAAGAGAAAATATATATATATATATAGAAGTTAAGATGAGAAGTAATTGTTAGAAAAATTTGCTAAGTGTTAACTCAATGAAGTTAGCTTGTGAAGTTAACCTTAACTCCATGAAGTCAATAATAAAATATAAGGTCACTCCGTTGAGTTATCAGTAACTCAATGAAGTTAGTCTATGGAGTTAGCAAACAGTAACCGAGGCTAGTTTGTTGAGTTATTTGTAACTCAATGAGGTTAGTTCATGGAGTTAGTGTAATGATTATTCTTTTAACCACGAACGAAACTTCGTGAGTTTAGTAGTTACTGAAATTTAAAAATTATAAGTGGAACATGTATCCATAAAAATAGGAACCATACCACACGTTACAAGACACGTTCTTGCAACGAGATTCATTTGCCTTATGGACATGCATTATAAACATAGAATAGAATGTTATTTACTAGTTACCAACAATTGAGAAGAGGAAAGAGAATTTGTTGGGGAACTGGAAGGAGAAGCAATTGATTCAACTTCATCTGTCAATAATTAGTTATTGAGAACAAAGCTTCAAATTGGTATGTAATTAATCTTCTACAATTTTACTTTATGTTAAGAGTTTATGAGCACATGGACTTATTCTCCTTTCACTAAACGATTAGTAAGAACACCTAGACAGGATTATTTAACATAGAAGCATATTCAAAAAAATTTTTGAAGAGGACTTTAACGAAATCCTTAGGAGTGTAGCTAACCTTTCTTTAAAGGAGAACGAAGATATGACTGCTCTAGTAGAAAAACCATTAGGGGAAATTCTATATCCTAAACTAGTTGATGAACCTTCATGTATTCGATTGCCAAACTTTGAGGGAGATAGGTTTGAACTGAAATCTAATTATATTAGTCAATTGCCACACTTTCATGGATTAGAAAGAGAAGATGTCTATTATTTCCTTAGAGAGTTTAACAAAGTTTGTCAAATGATGAAAATGCCGAACATGAGTATTGATACTATTAAACTTAGATATATTCCTTTTGCTTTAAAAGATAACAAAGAGATGGTTATATACTCTATCACTTGATTCAATTTCTGCTTGGAATGAGTTTTGCTCTGTTTTTCTGGAAAAATATTATCCAACACATCAAACGATTAAGAAGAAAAAGGAAATATTAATGTGTAGCCAAAAACAGGGAGAATCATTTTGGAAATATTTTAAACGATTTAAAGATTTACTAACTCAATGTCCACAGTATGCAATGAGTAAAGCACAATTAATAAGTATAATTTATGAAGGCATAGATATTTCAACTAAATCTTTATTAGAATCTACTTGTCAGAATGGATTTTTAAAACTGTGTAGTGAAGAAGCATGGGCATACTTAGAAAACTTTGCAAAAGAACTACTTAGTGGGAAAACTCAGTTGAAGCTATTACAGATAAAAGAATATTGCCAAAGGGAATGCATGAAATAGATTCAAGCACTATACTTGAAGTTAAATTAACTGAGTTAACAAAGAAAATTGAGGAGTTATCATTAAATCAAAAACTAGTAGAAAAGAATGCAAATATTAATGACTTAGATATTATTTATGCTAGAAACTAGAAAGATAACTTTGGAAATTCTTCTAACCTTAATTGGAGAAATCACCCGAACCTATCTTGGAGAAATAACAATTTTCAGGGAAGAGAAAATATAAATGACAAAAATATAAGTTATGAAGCATTAATTGAACAAGGATCTAGAATAGAAAAATTAGAAAAGATAATACAACAATTAAACAATCGTCTAGACCATGTATTTGGAAATGCTGCCATTCAGAATCAAAATATGAATAGAAATATACCCCCTAGATAGAAGGAATCAACAGAAGTTAGAACTACTTGAGGATTGCCAATGCAAGTAGTGCCTAACCTTGTCAATAGAACTATTAATGAAATTGATACCTCCTATGGGAGGGAAGTTGAATGAAGTAGCATAACTGAAATAACTATGTATAATATAGTAAGTAGAAAAATATAAAAAGAAAAGAGAATGAAAGTTTAATTATAGTTAGTAGTACTGTAGAGTTATTACTTAACTCAATGAACTTAGTCCATTGAGTTATGTCCTAACTCTATGGAGGTATGCAAGTAGCTATGTTAATTTTATCTCTGCTAAATTTTGTTTATGTTATATAGAATCACAATAGATGGAATTGATGAAATTACTACTGGATGCACTGAGGGAAGTATTGAGTAACTTATCAACTAAAGATCTATGCAGATTGTGTTGTGTATCAAAAGAAATTAAAGAATGTGTTAAAGAAAAATATTTTCATGGACTACAAGCTGCAAAGATGACTAATATTAGAGATGGATTTTTATGAAAGTCATTTAATCGTAGTTCAATCATCTATGAATATCTAAATATGGAAGAAACTATATCAGTTGCATTTAGATCTAATTTATACATAATAAGCATAGACGGTTATGATGATGACTTTATAGAAATATTGCCTATACATAATGATATAGCTGAACCACCATTTGCAGAACATGATAAAATTCAATTAGGAATGTGGTATAATGAATATGATGATCCTACTTTGTGTTTGATAAGATGGTGGGATGAATTGATGAAATTTCAAATATGGATTATGAAAGACCTAAATGAATCGAAGTGGAAAGAGGAATATATTGAAATATATGTAGAAATAGAAACAACTACATCATCTTGGAATAGAAGAGGATCCCTTTTTGCATTTCAATTTATTAATGGTAACACACTTATATTTAGTATTGATAACATATTGCAAGTTTACAAGTTAAAAAGGAGAACAGACTGCATTAAAACAAAATTAATAGTAAGAAGAATTATGCCTAAAAAGTTTGTTTGGACTAACACATTTATTTCATTTGTCACTACTTTTCAATCATGTTCTTAAACTGTGATTTGGTACTTTTAATGTTGTGTGTATGTTGCATTTATTTTTAAAAAATAGACAAATTTTTTTAGTTTTTGTTTTATTTATTTTTAGAAAAAGAAAAGAAAAACAAAATATCAATCCAGTTTGTTGGTATCTGTTCTGAGAAACCAACTAGCTTGCTTGTGAGCCACCAAAGGCATAGGAGCTTGGATTCCACACAAGACACTAATTTAACAATTTATGTTTTTGTTGTTAAGTTGTTATTTTGTTATATATTCTGCTTTTATTTGTGAATGAAAAGCATTTTAGAATCAAAAGTCAGAAGATGTTGAAGGAGATACAAAAGAACAAGGTAAGTAAAACTATGCATATACTGTTCTGAAAAGATAAAAATGTTTTGTGAAAATATAGATATCTTTTGAATTGAGTATATTCTCTATTACCTATGATTACTAAAGTATGAATCTAGATTGGACTTTTGAAGTTGTTTATTTGAGATACAATTCATTATTCTTCTTGTTTTAATCATATTGGGTTAAATTGTGTTTTGATTCGTATATAGTTGAAATTTATTCTAGAAATCATATTGGAAAATTCAGGATAACAAATGTTTGGAAAGAAAAATTTGATAATATAACTACCACCTATGTGATGCTAATATATTTTGTATGTAATTTACATATATTTTAAATATATTTGCAGGATAGAGATGAGAAAACAATGTTAAATTAGATTACTAAATTAATACAAAATATTTTTATATTAATTTAATCTATGTATTCTGAAGATACAAAATGAAGAATTAGTTCTAGCACTTTAGAAAGACTAACTAGTTAGATCTTAGTAGTTTGCTAAGGGATTAGCAAAAGTTAAGTATGGGGAAGTGTTTAGAATGAAAAAATGCATAATATTAAGGGTTAAATGATGGTTAATTGCATAATATTTAGCTTATCATATGAGAATTAAACCATTATGTTATAATTACATTGTTATATGCCTTAATGAAAGAATCTACATAATTTCAAGGAATTAGTGTTAATTAAGTATATTTTTGCACTATTAGTGAGTTACAAGTTTTTTAATTCCTAAGTATCTGAATTGTCTGTTATTTCAGAGAGTTACATTTCATGTACCAAACAGTTATGTTTTAAATGCTTAAAAAATATTTTATTGTTTCCTGGAGTACACATGTTGAAACCTTAATGCATGACTTAAGTAGATTTTTGGTAAGTTATCTGGTTACTATTTGAAATGTGTCTGAGAATTGGATAGTTAGGTTTGCAAGTATCTGAAATATCTTTTTATCATAAAACTTACTGAGGACATGTGTCGTGATCTGAAAACCTGATTTAAGTGTGGTTTTATAGTATTAAGCATGATCTATTTTATTTACACATATTTATATCATGTACAGGTACATAGTAACAACTCATTGAGTTAGTGTTCTTTTTGTTGAAAGATCACGTGTCAACTCGTTAAGTTATAGGTTTAAAGGTGTAAAAAGATCACGTGAGAACTCGTTGAGTTAGCGAGTAAAAACTATAAGTTGTATATCTGAACTCGTTAAGTTAGATTTATGCATGAGTTGAAATTAAATGCTTTATTACGTCACGTGAGCTGCATATGTATAACTCGTTAAGTTAGCATGACTATACATGTTGAGTTACTTGAATATACACTAAGGTAGCGCGTTGTGTTAGTGTTATAAGCTTATAAGTTATTTCTTTATTGCACGTGTTTTATAGATAAGTCAATGAAGTAAGTCTATTGAGTTACACTAACTCCATAGACCATTTATTTTCTAACAAGCCACTGTAGTAGTTGCAGAAATAGGAAATTCGATGGAAAACCACAATTGCACGTATCACATAAGAATTAACTCATGGAATGAAGAAGAAATCACCATTGTTGATATGAATGAAAGAAATCCAACCGATCATTTAAGTAGAAACAGTTACTACTGAAAGAAATATAAAAGAAGAGGAAAAAAAATTGTGTGCTATGTGGGTGGAGAACTGCACTAACTATAGGAAGAGTTGGAAGTTCCCTGAAGCTCCACAACACCACCAAAATCATGAACCATTGGAGGTCTGTGAAGATACTTTCTGGATGTTGAGTCGATTTCGAGCCAAACACAATGATTGACAACCACTATGAGGAGTGATTGCGTCGCAGGAAGGGAAGCCATTTTCACCAAGTACTGACTCATATCTCAGGAGATCGTAAAGCTTCTAGCCTTGGTTTCAGGTTGATGCTAGTATACTGAAGAGGAGATCAACTTACAAGTCTTGGTTCATGATTCTATAAGGAAAGGAGGCAAGATTGTAAGTGATTAAGTTTTTAGTGGTGTAATCACGTCACATGTAGTGACAGAAGTTTTTACTGTCGATAGACATTTTTACATTTCACCTTTCGTTCATCTTCAGGAACATATCAAAAAAAAAATTCCAAAAACAACTCATTATCTATATTTATATTTAGTATTAAAGTATTGTATTGTTTGTTTTGTATCGTGATTAATGTTATTATTGTCAATATCATGAATGTTTTATGTTTGTTTGATTCAAAAAATAGAAAATGATTTTATTGTTTAGTAAAATTGATTTGTCTAGAATAATTAAAAATCTTAATGATTACTGTTTGAAATATCTGAATATTACTATTACTTAATGACAAATTTTAGATTAACTAACATTAAAAAGTTTAATTGATGTTATTTACATTTTGTGGAACTACCCAATGGATGGCCAAATTCCTCTATGAATGGTAGTATTTAACTAGAAAGGTAGGCTTTGTTAGAACCCGAATATTTTGATAATGCAAAAACTATGTGAGGAAACATATTGTATTTCATAGATAAGTCAGTGCAGCATTAGATCAGAAGGCAGATAGAACAAAAACCAAGCAGATGAACAGATGGAGAAAGTTCAGAAAAATCGGATAGTTACAGGTCCAAAGAGTAAAATAGTAGGAAGTCCATAAGACAGTTAGAAGGATAACTTTCCGATTTTACAAAGCCTTCGGAGGGTTATCAGATGGTTAAGTTGGTTGAATGATCGGAGAGTTATGGAGTTAACTAACCGAAAGAAAAAGAAAAATTGGAAAGTAAGAAAGGCTAACTATCCGAAACTTAAGCCATTCAATTAACCACGTGTAGAAATACAAAACAGAATCTTAAAGGACTTTTCGGAGAGTTAGATAACTATCCGAGTTTTCTTTTGGAGAGTTAGATAACTATTCAAGTTTTTCAGAGAGTTACAGGTATAACTTTCTAGAACTTAAGTCATCTTATTACGCACGTGCCAAATGGAGAAACTGGTAGTTGAAAGCTTAAAAGGAAAAATCAGAGAGTTAGATAACTATCCAAAATTTAAAAGAGAGTGTCGGTAAGTTACAGTTTAACTATCCAAAACTTAAGTTATTGAAATTGCCATGTGCAGAATTCCAGAAAGAAGATCAGTCAAGTTTTCGGAGAGTTAGAAAGATAACTATCCGAAATCTCAAGAGAATTTCGGTGAGTTATGGTTTAACTATCCGAAACTTAAGTCAGTGAATCTCCCATGTGTAGAATTCCAGACAGATGTTCAAATAGGTTTTCAGAGAGTTAGAAAGATAACTATCCGAAATCTCAAGAGAATTTCAGTGAGTTATGACTTAACTATCCAAAACTTAAGTTATGATTTTATGCACGTGTAGTTTTGAAGGAACAGCTGTCGGAAACTTAATTGAAAGTTTGGAAAGTTACAGTAGTTAACTATCCGAAAGTCAGGAGCTCTTTTCGGTAAGTTAAAAACAAGACTCCGAACTCTTGACTTTACACGTGAGCAACTTAAAATCCTCACGTGACTTAGAGAATAGAATATGAGTGATGAATCGGCAAGTTATGGATGCTTTTTGATAAGTTATTTTTATAACCATCCAAAGCCTAAGATTTTCGGAAGGTTACTTACTGAACTTCAGATAGAATGGTAACTTACCATATCTAGGTCTGATTATTTACCAAGTACAACAGAATACATCCGTTGCAAGAAAAATATGATCATTATACCTTTGGTATAAATATGAGGAGTTTAAGAAAGGAAAAGAGAGACGATATACATACCACATACAGTGAGCTACACTCCAATTCTAATTACACTCAAGTCTGCAAACAGTGAAGCATATTCTAAAGATATACTACAGAAAAAGCTTTGTGCGCCAAAACTCTAATTGAAAGATTCAAGCTATTGGTTCGTGGCTTCTACTTGAAAGCTACATTCAATTGTTGGTTTGAGTTTTTACCTGAAAACTCTAGAGGTTGGTTTACTAAAGTTTATACCTAAAAACTTCTGTGTTGTTGGTTCTTGCTTTGACCTGAAAGTAAGTGTGTAAGTGTTGAAACACTTAGTGAAGCCCAAGTTAATCTTGGGGGTGGACTTGCCAAGTTGGTGAACCACCTAAAACTTGTTGTGTTATCTTTCTTTACTACCTTGCTTTTGTTTAATATCATCTCATTTCATTACTATTTGAATCACTTGATTGAACATTCAAAAGAATATAAAAAGTTACACTCATTCACCATTCACCCCCCCTTTAGTGAGTCTACCGATCCTAACAATTGGTATCAGAGCAAGGTTAATCCTTCATAAGATTTAACCATCTGGATTTATGGCTCAATTTGCTGAGGGACAAAACATCCATAGACCTCCTCTATTCAATGGTTCCAATTATAACTATTGGAAGAATAGAATGGAGTGTGTTCTTAGGAGTTCTGATGTTAAACTCTAGAAGATTGTTGTTCTTGGAACTACACTTCCAACTAGTGATGTTATGGACTGGTCTGGGGAGGATGAGAAAATCATCTAGTTGGATGCTAGAGGGTTGAATGCTATTTATTGTGCACTAACTACTGATCAATATAATAAAGTATCTACATGTAAGTCTACTCATGAGACTTGGAAAATCCTTCAAATTACTCATGAAGGTACAAGCCATGTTAAGGATATAAAAATCAGTATTCTTTTAAGAAAACTAGAATTGTTTAAAATGAATGATAATGAAAACATAACTGAAATGTTTTCTAGATTTACTGAAATCATTAACAGTTTGAAAGGCTTGGGAAAAGAGTTCTCTTCACGTGAACAAGTATAGAAGATCTTGAGGAGCTTAACTGTTGAGTGGAAACAGAAGTCCACATCTATTCAAGATTCCAAAAATCTTAACAATTACATAGTTGAAGAATTATTGGGCAATCTTCTGGCCCACGAAGTTTAGATGAAGGACTGGAAAGAGCAAGAAGGAGCTGTTGAAAAGAAAGTTGAAAAGAAAAAGGAAATAGCATTTCCATCTACAGAAGAAGTTCCAAGCTCAGATGATGATGAGATCATGTTGCTGGCAAGAAACTTCAAAAAGTTCATGAAGAAAAAGAATAAGCCCAGCTACTCTAAAAGAATTGTTCCTACATGTTTCAAATGTAAAAGGCAAGAGCACATACAGACCTTCTATCCATTTCAAATAGAAGAGGATCAAGGAGATAAGAAGAAAAGATTGAAGGACAAAAAGAAGATGGCTCTTAAAGCTACGTAGGATGATAGTAGCATTTCAAGTTGTTCATCAAATTCTGAAAATGAAGCTGCAGCCAACGTGTGTTTTGCAGCACAAGAGGTATGCTCTTCTTCCTCTAGTTCAGAAAATGAGCATGATGATTTAAACATAAATAGTCTTCTGTCTACTGTAGATAATTTATATGTGAAGTGTAGAGAGTTTAAGAAAGAAATTAAAAGGTTAAATCATTGCTTAGAAAATTAAAGTGCATTTACACCTACTACCAAGCACTGACTCCTATAAGAACTTTGGAATTAACTGTGTTTAGGTGGGAGCAGAACCAAGATGGGTGACCATTTGGTGTATACTAGTGAATTAAAAGAAGAAAATAAAAATCTATTAACCACTATATTAGATTTGAAAGATACCATATGTAAATTCACTCAAGGTCAAAAAGGATTAAATAAAATAATAGGATTTCAATGATCTAATGGGAATAAATATGGCCTAGGATATGCTGCACCACAGGAAATATCTTATTGTGGTGGTGTGATTAGAACTTATAGAGATGACACCACTGTGTTTGCCATCAAACGAAGATCATGTCATATGTGGTTGCTAAGAGGCAATAGATTTAATGTTTTAAGGACTAACTCTATTAGACCCAAGAAGATTTAGGTACCAAAAGCTTTAATTTCAGAATGATTTGCAGGGTGACAAGGAGTTTCAAGCACGTTCAACTAAATGGATCGTGGACAATGGATGCTCAAAGCACATGTGTTGAGTATTTTTGTTTTGATGATGTGTGCTGAATGAAAATAATCATATTTGCTCAATTACTATTGCTTGTGAAAAGAAATTAAAATCATCAATTAATACAGAAAAAGCTTACTGACATAAATACTTGTCTGTATTGGATCTGAAGTTAATATCTAGTCGTTTCGTTGCATTAATTTCTCATTTAGCTAAACGTTAAGTTAACGTGTGTTTTTATTGAAAAGCATGATATGTTTTAATGTTATATCTTCTGTATCATGAATAGTGCATGTTTAGACAACTCGTTAAGTTAGAGTTTTGTTTGTATAGAGGTCACGTGAGAACTCGTTAAGTTAGAGGCTTAAAGGTTAAAATAGGTCACGTGATAACTTGTTAAGTTAGTGAGTAAAAGAAAAGACGAACTCGTTAAATTAGTGTTATACACGTGGTGAAATTATAAGTTACGAATGTTGTATTGTATCACGTGAGGTGCACATGTTTAACTTGTTAAGTTAACATAACTAAACGCGTTGAGTTGCTATATTGAACACTAAGGCAACGCATTAGGTTAGCGTTATAAACTTAAGTTGTTATTTTTTGCATGTGGTAAAATTCTTATTATAAAAACATTTGTTTATTACTAGTTCGTTGAGTTATCATAACACAACGTAAATGGTTCGTTGAGTTATCATAACACAATGGAGATGGTTCGTTGAGATAGTATAACACCACAGACTTAGTTCGTTGAGTTAGCTACAGTACTTGTCACGTGAAATAGCACATGGTGAACTCGTTAAGTTAGAAACGTTAAGTTATATATATATACTTGTGTTACTCGTTTAGTTAAGATTAAAGTAACGACTTTTTATTACACTGATGAAAAATTTTTGGACGAGAAAGTTTATTTTCAAGAAATTTTTCAGAGATCCAAGATTGATGATTAAAGAAAATTTGAAATATAAACGTGGGTTAGAACGTGTGTGTTTCGATGAAGGAAAAAGAAAAGATGTGGAGAAGTGGAGAACTGGTAGTGGTTAAATGTGAAGGATATGCATGAAATGAAGATATAGTATAAAAGGCATAGAATTCTCGTTGATCAATTTATCCTTGCACACAAAACGAAAAATCTTTTCAAGGATCAAACCATCCCTGCACACCAAAAGAAAAATCTTTTTCAGGGATCAAAAACACCTTCTCAGGGAAAATCTCTCAAGTGGAAGAAAGTTCAGTGAAGCATAAAAAGGTAAGATTATCGTCACTGAAGATTTGAAGTATCAGTAAAAAGCAAATTCGGTGAAGCATGAAAAGACAAGATATTCGTCACTGAAGAATTGCTGAAGAAGAAAAAGAAGAAGAAGAAAGATCTCAAATAGGGAGAAAAGTTTTAAATTCCACAAATTAGTTTTCTCTGTTTGTAATTATGAAATTGTTTAGATGATACATGGTATCGAAATATAATTGCATCTACAATTTCTAAGGAGAATTGAATTGTATATTGTAATTGAAACCTTGAATAAAAATGATTTTATGAAAACAATGTCTCGACTTGTTTTTGAGTTTTAAAGTTTCAATTATATTTCAGAAAATATTAAAAATACACAATTCACCCCCCTCTTGTGTAGCCATACGATCCTACAAGTGGTGTCAGAGCTTTGTTAATAATCTTTGATATAAAATCGATACCAACTTATTTAATATCATTGCTTATTTTACCTTCCTTGTTTTTAAACAGAAATTAATATCTAAGCATACGTTTAACTTTCTTGATTTAAGGCTCAAATTGTTTTAAAGTTTTTAGATTGTTTAAAATTAAATAGGTTGAAAAATCTAAGGTAAAATGGCTACAGGAAATGGTAATTTTTATTTATATGAAGGCCAAAATCTTAATCGTCCTCCTTTATTTGATGGAATGCATTTTGAATATTGGAAATATAGGATGACTATTTTTCTTCAAAGTATAGATCATAAATTATGGTTCATGATTTCTAAACCATATACCCCGTTAACTACTCCTTATAATACTTGGACAATTACTGAAAAAGAAAATGAAACTCTAAATGCTAAGGGCTTAAATATTTTATTTTGTGCATTGAGTTATGAACAATTCAGTAAAGTGTCGGCATATAAATCTGCTTATGAGGTGTGGCATGCATTAGAAGTTTCACATGAAGGTACTTCTCAAGTTAAAGAGACAAAAATAATCATGTTGATTCATAAGTATGAACTCTTTAAGATGCATGAAGACGAAAATATTTCTAAGATGTTTTCCAGATTTCTTGATATCATAAACTCTTTAAAATGTTTAGGAAAGAATTTTGAACAGAAGGATTTGGTGAAGAAAATTCTCATATCCCTAAGTTCTAAATGGTCTCAGAAAGTAACATCAATTGAGGAATCACGAGATTTAAATGTTTATACTATGAATGAACTTATAGGAAATTTAACAGCTTATGAAGTTCAATTAAATGAATCACTGAGTCACAACAAACTAAAAATGAAGAAAGAAATAGCCTTCGAAATTAATTCAGATTCTGATATATCTACTGATTCTGACGAAGATTTGATTTTGCTGACTTGGAAATTCAAGAAAGCATAGAAAGCTAGGAAACAGCAAAGGAACAAAAATGATAAACCCTCAACGTCAAAATCATTGAATGACAAGAATTCTTCATCTAGAAAGTATGTATGTTACAATTGTAAGAAACCTGGACATCTTTCTCCAGATTGTCCTATGAGGAAAAATGAAAAGCAAAGTAGGACAAATCAGAAGAAGACAGCTTAGAAAACTTAGAAAAAGTTTTACAAGAAAAAGGCTTTGAAGGTCACTTGGGATGACACGTCTGAAGAGTCTGAATCTGAGGAATCAGCATCAAAATCTTCACATTCAGAAGGAGAACAAGAGTTAGAAGACGTTGCTCATGTGTGCTTCATAGTAGATGAGTCTGAGGTAATATCTAATCCTGAAAGTCATTCAGATTTCAACTTTGATGAATTATTATGTACTTATCATGTATTATTACAAAAACTTAAAGTATGTAAACTGGAAAATAAGAATATTAGAAAATCTTCATCCATTATGGAAGAAGAAAATTGTTTCCTGTCTACTACTTTAGAAAAGTTTAAACGTGATAATGAAAATCATGCTAGAGATTTGCAAAAATTTAGATTTAATGAATGTATCTTGCATGAACAAATACAGAATATAAATGCTGAAAAATTAAAGATAGAATCTAAAAATGAAATGTTGAGAAACAATATAAATGAACTTGAATTAGAGATAGAAAAATTAAAATTGAGAGAGCAAGATTTAAATTCTACCTTTGAGAAATGGAATTTAAGTCAAACTAAGTTAGACAAACTAACTAGTACCCCTGCGGTGTCTTATAAATTTGGCTTAGGATTTGATTATCCTGAATATCTTGAATCTCAAGCCAATAAAGGATTTATTAGTTGCAGTTCAAGTAAATCTAAGACTAAAATTCCTTTTATTATGAAACAAGGTAATAAATATGTAGAAGTAGGTACTTCAATGGATGAATCATCCAGTAATAATATAAATCAATGTGATTTATCAAATTGTACTTCTAACATGACTATAAATGTTTCTAAAAATCTTGTTTCTTATTCTGGAAATTCAGTTTCTAATGTTTCTAAAATTTCAGACAATTGTAGTAAACTGAAAATTCAGAAACCTGAGCATGTAATTCAATACACTAGTATCAGACCAATTACTCATTCTGCATGTGATAAAACAAAAAATTCTTGTGTAGAAAAAGATTTTGTTTGTACGGAAAGTGTTAATACAAGTACAAAATTTTGGTATGAACTTACAGAAATGTATAAGCGTGACCAAAATAAATTAACATCTGATAAAAATATGTTTGGTCTTGATTGTATTACATCTGAAAACAAAAAGAATGATTGCAAAAGCAATAATGCTATATGTGAGTATGAAGCTAATGATAAATCAATAGTACTTACAACTAATAAGAATATAAATGATAATGTTAAACTATTTTTAAACAAAAAGAAGAAATATGCGTTTAATGAACTTGGTCCTCAACAACATTGGGTACCAAGAAAAAGTTTTTATTAATTTGTGTTGTAGGAGGAAACAACATCAAAATGGATCTTGGACAGTGGAGCGTCAAGTCACATGACCGGACAAAAAAGTCTATTACAAAATTTTACAAATACCATGAAAGGAAGTGTAACATTTGGAAACAAAAGCAAAGATAAAATCATAGGTGCGGGCAATGTTCAAATAACTCCTACTTGTGTTATTTCGAATGTACTATTTGTAGAAAACCTAGGTTTTAATTTGCTGAGTGTCATAAATGGATAAAGGTATATTTTTAAATCAGGAAAAATATGTAGATGAAATGCTTAAGAAATTTAATTTTAATGATACAAGGATTCGAGGAACTCCTATGAGTACTACTTTAAAGTTAGATATTGATGACATAGGAAAATCTATAGATCAAAGAAAATACAGAAGTATGATTGGTTCTTTACTTTATTTGACAGCTAGTAGACCTGATATTATGTTTGTTGTGTGTGTTTGTGCTAGATTTCAATCTAATCCTAAGGAATCACACTTAATTGCAGTTAAAAGAATATTTAGATATATACAAGGAACTAAAAATTTTGGACTGTATTATTCTAAGGATAGTTCAATAGATCTTATAGGATATACTGATGCTGATTATGCAGGATCTAAATCTGATAGAAAGAGTACCAGTGGCACATGTCAATTATTGGGAAATAATTTGGTGTCATGGTTTAGTAAAAAGCAAAACTGTGTAGCACTTTCTACTACAGAAGCTGAATATGTTGCTGCTGCACTGTGTTGCACTCAGATTCTGTGGAGAAGGCAAACTTTAGAAGATTTTGGATTATCTTATGATACAACTGAGATTTATTGTGACAATAGTTCTGCAATAAATCTTTCTAAAAATCCTGTATTACATTCAAGAGCAAAACATATAGAGGTTAGACATCATTTTCTAAGAGATAACGTAATTAAAAGAAAAATTAAATTAGAATTTGTGTCTAGTAAAAATCAATTAGCTGATATATTTACAAAACCTCTAAACGAAAATACATTCTACAACATTAGATTAAATTTAGGTATTTGTAGGCTATGTGATGTGTAAAATGCTTAAACTCCACATAAAAAGATAAATATTATTGATGATGTTGTTCACCTCATAGATATTATATACTTATTATAAATATCTAAAGTAATATCTAAACTGCTGCTTAAGATACTATGTATTTATTGTAAAATCATAGTAGTATCTTATTGATTTTAAGTAGTTTACCAATTTTAATAGTTTTTACGATTTTAAGTGGAAGTGTAAATGAAAAACATTAAATACTTCTGACATTCTGAAATTTTGATTAAATGTTTTCTTTGAATCAAGGAAAATGCATATGATCATGCATAAATTTGACTTAATTGATTAAACTTGTAGAATAAGTTATATGTAACTCATCTTAAACTGTTAATCAAAAGTATAAGCTTATTGAAATTGATTCATATTCTTAGTACAATCATAGAAGTAAAAATTGTATGAGATTTGTGTTTTATTGCAGCTGTATTAATGGAATACATATATACTATGCTTAAAATGAAAAGTGCTTGCAAATTAAAAATCTTTGAGAGTTTATTGATCAGTTTGATCACGAGCCTTTTGTACTTGAGCAGATAGGTATGTAAGGATTGCTGTCCTGAAAAAGGATTCTTTAAATCTGGCAACCTAAGGTCCTAATCAGATATGGGATTGTCGACTGAAAGCTCATTACACGGGTACATTAGAAAGCTCTTGTATGATTCAAGCTTTTCAAACTAACTTTTAAAGAAAATTATCAATATTTACTATTTTGAAAAGAAAAAGTTGTTTCATTAATTACAGATATCTTTGAATCGCATATAGTTTATACCAATATGACTACTGATTTATTGAATCAACATTAGTACTTTTGAAAACGTTTATTTGAGATACATTCTTTTATTCTCCTTGAATTAATCGAATTGAGTTCAAAGTTGTGTTTTGATTCATATATAGTAGGAATTGATTTTGGAAATCATTTTTGATGATGTCAAGATAACGGAAGTCTTTGAAAAGAAAATGTAAAAGTATAGTTATACTTAACATCTATTTTCACTACAAGTATATTTTGTATTTTGATTGAATATATTTGAAGTATATTTGTAGGGGGAGCATTAAAAATGTCAAAAACAGATTAATATAATTTAAAATACAAATCTTAGTTAATCTGAATTAATGTCCTCTTAAAATCTTGATGAAATAATTTAAAAAGACAAATAAACTATTTTAGATTCAAAGGAAAAAATGTTGAAATAGTTTACAATGTTCTCAAGATAATGTTAAGTTTAGCATGTGTGTTGTTTTCGGAACGTTTCAGTTGGAATCATCCGAAAATTGTTTTAAGTGTACTAACTAGATGTTATGTTAGATAAGGTAACGTGTAAAACTGCCTCTAAACAGCGTTTTACTCGTTAGGTTAGTTAACTCAACGAGTTATACTTGAATATTTCGGGTACCTTGATTGAATAAACTTTATTCAATATTTATTTAATTTCTAAACCCGACTTCTCTTCATGTTGAGTTATACGCCTAAAAACCCTATTTAAACACTTATTACACGAGGACTTAGGTTATTTGTAAACTTTGTCAAGAAAATCTTTCCTGCTTGTTGCTATTACAACCTGCGACGATGGTCTCCAAGTTCTACAAAGGTCGTGGCAGAGGAAAAGGCAAAAGCAGAAGAGATGCAAAAGGAAAAGAAATAGAGAATGATGAAGTTCCACGTACTTGGTTCAAGAAAATATTTCGAGTGGACAAAAGGTTAGCAGAACTTTATAGAGATTACTTCTTTCCTTAGAGAATATTAGATGAAGTTAGACAAGAACTTCAACATACTGATGCAAATATTACATACATGGGTATTCGTAGTAAATTTGATAGAGAATACAGAATGAAATGTGTTGAGATTGCATTTTTGGAACAGTATGCAAAATATTTGGAAAAAGGTGTAGGTTCATCAAATAGAACTCCTCAAACTCCTATAAAAGGTACAAGACTACATGCATTTGAGGAAGAGCATGAATCAGCTATCCCTACTCCTTTATATTCAAAACAAGTAGAATCAAATATTGCTATAGGCAAAACAAAAGTTAACAGTCTTCGAAAGGTCGTTGCAATAGAAAGTGCCTTAGAAGAATTAAAGTAGAAAACTTTTATGGAGCAATTTGAAAAGAAAACAGCAATACTTGAAAGGAGAAACAAAAATGTTATAGAAGAAGGAAAGTCAGAAAAATTATTTCTAAGGAAACAAAGTCTATTGAAAAAGGAAAATCAGATGAAAATTTATTTCCAAAGGACAATGTATGTCTAGACATTGTACCTTATTGTGCATCTGATAAACTCATCAGTTCCGAACACACTGAAACTGATGAAGATAATGAGACTTTATTTTCCCTTGCTAGAGAACTTGAGAAGAAATCCAAGTCAAATATGAGCTCAAGTTTTTCTATTAGTACAAGTCCTGATGATGTAGAAATTGACAAATCAAAGCATCAGGCACCTAACATTGAACAAGTTATTGCAAATATAATTGACAATGTTGAAGCAGTAACTAGTTCAAAGGCTGAATTGTCTAGAGTAGCAGATATTGAAATTGTTAAGACTCTAGAAGAGCTAAAAGTTAACCAGCCTTCTACGAAATCTATAGAAGCAGAGTCTGAGAATTCACAACATGAATCAATGGAATTATCTGTTGAACAAAATGAACAATTACAGACAAATACATCGGCTGTAGAATTTGTGGAAAACTTGTACTCTGAACATTCTTTAGAGACTAAACAGATGAATGTTGAGCATATTGACAATGTTCCTAACACTGTTGAAGCTGAAGAATCAAGCTTACCTGAGCAGCTTCAAGATAATATTTTGGAAGAGGAATAACATGACATTCATTTTGAAGAAGTGGTTCCTGAAGATGAATTAAACTCTGAATCACGGCTTCAGGTATCACCTTCTTTGTGTACAATATTAAAAATTCAAGGTAATGCAATTCATTTTAGAACTGAAGAAGCATTGCAGAAATACAATAATCTAATTACATATCAGATTCTACATGCTCGTCCAATAAAATTTAGAAATTTGATGGAAATAAGAGATCTGTTTGAGTTTCAAGGCCTCATTAAATTCTTGCCAGTAGGAACGAAATGGAAGCAATACACAGAGCTTATTGCAGCTTTTTATAGCAATCTGGACAAGAATGGAAATTTTCTGAAAACTCAAATAAATGAATAGGAGTTTATATTGTCTCCTGAGTTAATTTTTGAAGTTTTAGGATTAAAGAATGAAGGTGTTGTTGTTACCAATAGATTTGACATAATAAGACAACTGGAATGGAACATTCAGTCTTTATCAAAAATTCCAGATGTATATTCTGAAATGAGATTAATGGAAAATTTGAATGCAAAGGCAAGATTTATTGCAAATATATTGCATGTAAATTTATTTCAGAGAGTTGGACACAATTTGGAAGTCAGTAGAAGTTGTTTATATACAACTTATGGCTTGTTGAATAGAATTCAAATAAATTGGTTTGATGTTTCTATGTCTCAACTACAGCATATGAGTTCAAAGTTATTTTATGGTGATGCTGTATGTAGAATCGTTGCAAGCCAATTGACTTTATCTGACTAGCCCTCTGAAATTAAAGGCATGAGAGCATTTAGTGTCAAAGATTTGCAAAAATTTCAGGCCATGCATAAACCTCAACGACAACAACAACAACAACCTAATACAGACCATATACAACAACAACAACAAAGTTATTCAGTTCAAGCAGAACAGCAAACTCAGCTACCTCCTGACTTAGATGCAGTGCTTAACGACATCAGAAATGATATTAGGCATCTAGGAGATAAAATATGTAATGCTATAAGTGATATACTTAGGAGGGGTCGATAACTGTTTTTGTTTGTTTCTGAATACAAAATGTAATGTTTATATTACTTGTTTGATTTGATTGAACAATACATTTTTATGTAAATGTCTTCAATTATTATTCTTGTTTACAGAAAGAGTTGTTGTAATTATATCTCTTATATACATATATATATTCTCTGTAATTATCTTTTTAATTAATGACAAAAAGGGGGAGAAATATTATAAAAAGATGATTATGATCTTAATTGCATATATATATTATAAAAGGAGATGCTATTTAAATGGTTATTGTAATCTGACAGATGATAATTAGAAAACTAATACTTATATAATTATTGACATCTGAGACTTTTAGTTCTGAGAGGTAAAATTTACACAAATAATAGAAATAAGCTTAAGTGAACTGAAGTCAATAAACAAGTTTGTTGAATTAAAAGTTAACCCAACGAAGGTGCTTTGTTGAGTTAAACATATTTCATAATTGATTTAATACGGTTTTGTCATCATCAAAAAGGGGAAGATTGTTGAGTATTTTTGTTTTGATGATGTGTGCTAAATGAAAATAATCATATTTGCTCAATTACTATTGCTTGTGAAAAGAAATTAAAATCACAATTAGTACAAAAAAACCTTACTGATATAAATACTTGTCTGTATTGGATCTAAAGTTAATATCTAGTCGTTTCGTTGTATTAATTTCTCATTTAGCTAAACATTAAGTTAACGTGTGTTTTTATTGAAAAGCGTGATATGTTTTAATGTTGTATCTTTTGTATCATGAACAGTGCACGTTTAGACAACTCGTTAAGTTAGAGTTTTGTTTGTATAGAGATCACGTGAGAACTCGTTAAGCTAGAGGCTTAAAGGTTAAAATAGGTCACGTGATAACTCGTTAAGTTAGTGAGTAAAAGAAGAGACGAACTCGTTAAGTTAGTGTTATACACGTGGTGAAATTATAAGTTACGAATGTTGTATTGTATCACGTGAGGTGCACATGTTTAACTTGTTAAGTTAACATAACTAAATGCGTTGAGTTGCTATATTGAACACTAAGGCAACGCGTTAGGTTAGCGTTATAAACTTAAGTTGTTATTTTTTACATGTGGTAAAATTCTTATTATAAAAACATTTGTTTATTACTGGTACGTTGAGTTATCATAACACAACGTAAATGGTTCGTTGAGTTATCATAACACAATAGAGATGGTTCGTTGAGATAGCATAACACCACAGACTTAGTTCGTTGAGTTAGCTACAGTACTTGTCACGTAAAATAGCACATGGTGAACTCGTTAAGTTAGAAACGTTAAGTTATATATATATACTTGTGTTACTCGTTTAGTTAACATTAAAGTAACGACTTCTTATTACACTGATGAAAAATTTTTGGACGAGAAAGTTTATTTTCAGGAAATTTTTCAGAGATCCAAGACTGATGATTAAAGAAAATTCGAAATATAAATGTGGGTTAGAACATGTGTGTTTCGATGAAGGAAAAAAAAAAATGTGGAGAAGTGGAAAACTGGTAGTGGTTAAACGTGAAGGATATGCATGAAATGAAGATATAGTATAAAAGGCATAGAATTCTCGTTGATCAATTTATCCTTGCACACAAAACAAAAAAACTTTTCAAGGATCAAACCATCTCTGCACACCAAAAGAAAAATCTTTTTTAGGGATCAAAAACACCTTCTCAGGGAAAATCTCTCAAGTGGAAGAAAGTTCAGTGAAGCATAAAAAGGTAAGATTTTCGTCACTGAAGATTTGAAGTATCAGAAGAAAGCAAATTCGGTGAAGCATGAAAAGACAAGATATTCGTCATTGAAGAATTGCAGAAGAAGAAAAAGAAGAAGAAGAAAGATCTCAAACACGGAGAAAAGTTTTAAATTCCGCAAATTAGTTTTCTCTGTTTGTAGTTATGAAATTGTTTAGATGATACATGGTATCAAAATATAATTGCATCTACAATTTCTGAGGAGAATTGAATTGTATATTATAATTGAAACCTTGAATAAAAATGATTTTATGAAAACAATGTCTTGACTTGTTTTTGTGTTTTAAAGTTTCAATTATATTTCAGAAAATATTAAAAATACACAATTCACCCCCCTCTTGTGTAGCCATACGATCCTACAACATGATAGGTAAGAAAAGTTTTCTTGACTCTGTTAAAAACTTAAGTTCAAGATCTGTTAAGTTTGGAAATAATGAAAAGTGTAAAATAACTGAAATAGGAAATATTACATCTGAAAATTGTATAATTGAGAATGTCTTGCATGTAAATGGTTTAAAACAAAATTTGTTAAGTGTAGGTTAATTATGTGATAAAGGTTATTCTGTTTCTTTTAATGCTGAAAATTGCTACATTATTGATCCTGCCACAAATGTTACAAAATTTACTAGTAATAGAAATTGCACAATATATACATTAAACTTTCCTTGTGAAAATTCTACAAGTAATTCTTGTTTGTAGCAACTGGTGAAGATGATTGGATGTGGCATAGAAGACTTGGTCACATCAGTATGAAGAACATCAGAAAGCTCTCCACGAGTGATCTTGTTAGGGGTTTGCCTAAACTCACTTTTAAGAAAGATAGAGTGTGTAGTGAGTGTATGCTCGGGAAGCAGAAGAGAGTTGCTCTTCACAACAAAAATGTTATTACCACCAAAAGGCCATTGGAACTGCTACATCTAGATTTGTTTGGTCCTTCTCAAGTATCAAGTCTTGGGGGTCGAAAATATACCTTTTTTATTGTTGATGATTTCTCTAGATTAACTTGGGTAATATTTTTGTCACATAAAAATGAAACTTGCAATGAGTTAAGGAATTTTTGCATAAGAGTTTAGAATCAAAAGGAACTAACAGTGAAGAAAATCAAAAGTGATCATGGAGGAGAATTTGAAAACTATGAATTTGAAAATCTTTGCAATTCTTTTGGAATTCTGCATGAATTCTCCTGTCCTAGAACTTCTTCACAAAATGTGGTTATGGGAAGGAAAAATAGGACTTTACAAGAAATGGCTAGAACTATGTTAAATGCCTCGGATCTACCTAAATTCCTCTGAGTAGAAGTTGTAGGAACAACTTGTCACATTTCCAACAGAACTCACATTAGATCCATATTGAATAAGACACCCTTTGAACTTTGGTTCGATAAAACTCCAAATGTTGGCTATTTTAAGACATTTGGATGCAAATGTTTTGTCTTAAATACAGGAAATGCTAAAGACAAGTTTGATGCTACGTCTAAATCTGCCATACTTGTTGGTTACTCCTTGAGAAGCAAAGCTTACAGAGTATATTTTGCTAAAGATAGAAGAGTGGAGGAGAGTATAAATGTTTAGTTTGATGAAGATCTAATCCAGAGTTTCAAAAAGTTGAAGATTAATAATGATAGTGAAAATGAATACTTTGAAGATGATAACTGCAAGCAGAATACCAATTCACAAGTATCAGACCAGAATCTCAACAATAGATATCAGAATCATAACAGTTGGAAGTTTAGATCTGATCATCTCGAGGAACAAATTATTGGAAATATATCTAAAGGGGTACAAACTAGAAGCGAAGCACAAGATATCTGCAATTTTTGTGCATTTGTGTTAGAAATAGAGCCAAAATCAGTAGATGAAGCATGTAAGGATATCTACTGGACAATGACTATGCAGGAAGAATTAAATCAGTTCCAGAAAAACAATGTTTGGGAACTAGTAGAAAAACCTACAGGAAAATCCATCATTGGAACTAAATGGATTTTCAAAAACAAATTAGATGAAGAAGGTAACATTCTCAAAAATAAAGCTCGATTAGTTGCACAAGGCTACAATCAACAGGAAGGAATTGACTATGAAGAAACTTTTTCCCTTGTAGCCAGGATTGAAGCTATCAGAATGTTGCTTGCTTTTGCAAGTAGTATGAAGATAAGATTGTTTCAAATGGATGTGAAAAGTGCCTTCTTAAATGGAGAAATTCAGGAAGAAGTGTTTATTAAACAACCTCCTAGATTTGAAGATGAATTCAAGTCGGATCATGTCTTCAAACTAAGAAAAGCTCTATATGGTTTTAAACAGGCACCTAGAGCTTGGTATGAGAAATTGAAAAAGTTTTTAACTGAAAACAATTTTTCTATAGGCAAAGTGGACAACACTTTGTTTATCAAAACTGTTGATGTGCATATGTTGATTGTATAGTTATATGTTGATGATATAGTCTTTGGAGCCACTTCAGAAGATCTCTGTCATGAATTTCAGAATTTGATGAAAAATAAATTCGAAATGAGCATGATGGGAGAATTGAAGTTTTTCTTGGGATTACAGATTCATCAAGTGCATAATGGTATCTTTGTCAACCAAGAAAAATACTGCAAAGAGATGTTGAAGAAATTTTGTTATGAAAACATCAAATCTGCAAATACTCCAATGAGCTCAAGCATTAAAATAGAAATGGATGATTCAAGTGTTGTAGTGGATCAAAGGCAATATAGAGGTATGATTGGATCCCTATTATACCTTTTAGCTAGCAGGCCAGATATCATGTTCAGTGTATGCTTGTGTGCTAGATTTCAAGCATCACCAAAGGAATCACATTTGAAATCAGTCAAAAGGATTTTCAGATATCTGCAAGGAACAAAAGATTTCAGATTATTCTACTTAGCTGACAGTAGTTTGATTTTAACAGGCTATAGTGATGCAGATTATGCAGGCAGCAGATCTGACAGAAAAAGTACTAGTGGTACTTGTCAATTACTTGGAAATTCTTTAATCTCCTGGTTCAATAGGAAACAAAATTGTATAGCTTTATCTACTACTGAAGTTGAGTATATTGCAGCTGGATTGTGCTGTGCACAAATCCTTTGGATGTAGCAAACTCTAGCAGATTACAGACTGAAAATTCAGAATTCAATCATATTTTGTGATAACAGCAGTGCAATCAGTCTATCTAAGAATATAGGACTTCATTCCAAAGCCAAGCATATCGAGATCAGACATCATTTTCTGAGAGATCATGTGGAGAAAGGGAATATTTCACTTAAATTTGTGCCAACAGAAAATCAATTTGCAGATATTTTTACCAAACCTTTAAATGAATCAACTTTTAATCATATTAGACGAAATCTAGGAATATGTTCTTTACAAGATCTTTAAATATTTTTTTCTTCATCTAGCTCACCATATGGGAGCTTGTTTTCTGCTAATCTACTCATGCAAGATACAGTCAATATCAGTTTTACAGAAAATCAGTTTTGCAATCCTCATCTTTTTAAATAATGACAAAAAGGGGGAGAAGAATCTAAAAATTAGTGAAGTATATGGTCACTTACAGTATTTCCAGATAGAACTAAAAGAGAATTTTTAAAAGGTAAAGAGAACCTCAACACATAGATAGGGGGAGAAGATCGCACAAAGTTAGGCGGAGGAATCCCTCCATGTTTGTATAGTCTTGATAACATTCTGTTATTTAATTCTCTGTGTGACTGAATGTATAGAAATACACTAGGGAGTGAAATACATGTAAATAGTTGTAAAGGTTTTTGCCATTATCAAAAAGGGAGAGATTGTTAGAACCCGAATATTTTGATAATGCAAAAATTATGTGAGGAAACATATTGTATTTCATAGATAAGTCAGTGTAGCATTAGATTAGAAGGCAGATAGAACAAAAACTAAGTAGACGAACAGATGAAGAAAGTTTAGGAAAATCAGACAGTTACAGGTCCAAAGAGTAAAACAGCAGCAAGTCCATCAGACAGTTAGAAGGATAACTATCCAATTTTACAAAGCCTTCGGAGGGTTATCAGACGGTTAAGTTGGTTGAATGATCGGAGAGTTATGGAGTTAACTAACCGAAAGAAAAAGGAAAATCGGAAAGTTAGAAAGGCTAACTGTTCAAGCTTTAATTTTGCCCATTTTTAATGAATTTTATAAGTAATTTTGCATGATATTATATACCTATGATGGATAAATGATATTAATTATGGGTAATATAAGTCTTGAAATATAGTGCAATATAGAAATTTAATTAACAAGTGCATCCCCCATTAGATATAATTTTACATGAAACACATTGATTTATTTTGCATGTCCTATGTTGGCTAATGTCTCTTGGAGTTCAACTTCCATTAATTGTAGGTAACATATATATGGGAGGAGCTTAATGCAAAAGACCAAAGAAGATGTAAAGAATCAAAAGTTGGTGGACTAAACTTTAAAGAAGAGGACATGCCAACACCTTATTGGCCCTCCTAGATCTATGGCATCTTATTGGCTTGGTGATAAAACCAAGGTGTCACATCAAAGAGAGAGAAGACAAAACAACATAAATAGAAGGGGAGAGGATTTTCGGCCAACACCTTGGTGCATCCAAGGAGAGAAAGAAAGAAGAGAAGAAAGCTTGGAGGTGGATTTGCTGCCAAGTTCCATTGAATTCAAAGCTCTAGAGAAGAAGATAAGAAGCTTTTAAGGTAGTGACAACTCTTAGAGTTTATTATTTTCTTGTATAGAAGGAAGAATTGATGAGAAATGGTGGTGAACATCTCAATTATATGTCTTCTTAGCTAGATAGAGTTCAATGAATGTATATGAATGTTTAATTCTTCTTTTCAACTTCTAATTTGCATCCTCTATTCACATATATTGTTGGGGCTGTTGGTGAGGCTTTCACACGAGTGAATGACACTCATCAATGGTGGCTTGGCGCATTTGAGAAGAAGGTGTGAATTGAAAGAAGAAGAAAATAAGTGTTGATGTTCATTTGAATGAAGAACCTATCACTTATATCTAGTTGTTAATTTTAATTTCAGTAGTTAATTGAGTTTGTTATATCTTATATTGATCACATTTTGTCCTAATCAATCTCCAAAAAGAATTTCTAATGCAAGTAGTATAGTATAGTTTAGCTAGATTAGCAAATAGCATAGTTGCATGCATTTAGTATAAATTAGAATAGAGTAGTATAGTCTATTGAACCTTGTTGTTTTATTTTTCTTTCCTTAATATTGATGCATTGATATCACTTCTGAAATCACGTGGAACTTGTGTGCATGTTATAATTGAATGAGTTGATAGATTTACAAGTAAAGAAATTGATTCACATCACCATTTTCCACTACAAATTGCCTTGAAATTGCATGATTTGTGAGCTTGTGTTAACTTTGATTATTCTACATTCACATGTCATTAATTTACTGAAGTATACCTAAGAGCTTGAAGAACAAGTTGAGTAATAGTTGATTAAGTCATAAACACAATCCTTGTGGAAGAATGACCTGTATTTGCCATGTACACCAAAAGAACTGTGCACTTGCAGTAAAGCTTGAGCTAAAAATATAGCTCAACACTAACTATCTGAAACTTAAGTCATTCAATTAACCACGTGCAGAAATACAAAACAAAATCTTAAAGGACTTTTCAGAGAGTTAGATAACTATCCGAGTTTTCTTTTGGAGAGTTAGATAACTATTCGAGTTTTTCGAAAAGTTACAAGTATAACTTTCCAGAACATAAGTCATCTTATTACGCACGTGCAAAATGGAGAAGCCGGCAATTGAAAGCTTAAAAGGAAAAATCAGAGAGTTAGATAACTATCCGAAATTTCAAAGAGAGTTTTGGTAAATTACAGTTTAACTATCCGAAACTTAAGTTATTGAAATTGCCACGTGTATAATTTCAGAAAGAAGATCAGTCAAGTTTTCAGAGAGTTAGAAAGATAACTATTCGAAATTTCAAGAGAATTTCGGTGAGTTATGGTTTAACTATCCGAAACTTAAGTCAGTGAATCTCCTACGTGCAGAATTCCAGACAGATGTTCAAATGGGTTTTCGGAGAGTTAGAAAGATAACTATCCGAAATCTCAAGAGAATTTCGATGAGTTATGGCTTAACTATCTGAAACTTAAGTTATGATTTTATGCACGTGTAGTTTTGAAGGAATAGTTGTCGGAAACTTAATTGAAAGTTCAGAAAGTTACAGTAGTTAACTATCCGAAAGTCAGGAGCTCTTTTTGGTAAGTTAAAAACAAGACTCCGAACTCTTGACTTTACACGTGAGCAACTTAAAATCCTCACGTGACTTAGAGAATAGAATATGAGTGATGAATTGGCAAGTTATGGATGTTTTTCGGTAAGTTATTTTTATAACCATCCGAAAGCTTGAGATTTTCGAAAGGTTACTTACTGAACTTCAGATAGAATGGTAACTTACCATATTTAGGTCTGATTATTTACCAAGTACAATAGAATACATCCGTTGCAAGAAAAATATGATCATTATACCTTTGGTATAAATATGAGGAGTTTAAGAGAGGAAAAGAGAGATGATATACATACCACATACAATGAGCTACACTCCAATTCTAATTACACTCAAGTCTACAAACAGTGAAGCATATTCTAAAGATATACTGTAGAAAAAGCTCTATGCGCCAAAACTCTGATTGGAAGATTCAAGCTGTTGGTTCGTGGCTTCTACCTGAAAGCTACATTCAGTTGTTGATTTGAGTTTTTACCTAAAAACTCTAGAGGTTGGTTTACTGAAGTTTATACCTAAAAACTTCTGTGTTGTTGGTTCTTGCTTTGACTTGAAAGCAAGTGTGTAAGTATTGAAACACTTAGTGAAGCCCAAGTTAATCTTCGGGGTGGACTAGCCAAGTTGGTGAACCACCTAAAACTTGCTGTGTGCTATCTTTCTTTACTGCCTTACTTTTGTTTAATATCATCTCATTTCAATACTATTTGAATCACTTGATTCAACATTCAAAAGAATATAAAAAGTTACACTCATTCACCATTCACTCCCCCTCTAGTGAGTCTATTGATCCTAACAGACTCGTGGAGTTAACTTAAGTCTATGAGGTTAGTTCATTGAGTTAACCATAACTCCATGAACTAAGTCCGTTGAGTTAACTGTAACTCAATGAAGTGCTTAATTGAACACATATAAACTCCAATATAAAAATCGAAATAGTACACAATTCTTACTCAATCTTTGTGGGATCGACCTATACTTACATACAAATACAATATATACTATGCATTTGCAGTTAAAAATACAAATTGGACTTAATATCTAATTTGTGTGAAATGTTGTTTGTTTACTTCTAAAAATTTATTAATATAAGCGTAAAAACAAATCAAAGAAGTTTTCCAACACCAATCATATGCAAAACCCCTAACACTCTAGAAAGGAAAAATTGATAACAAAAGGAGAACTTTATTCACTCCCTACACTATCCTTAGCACCCGTTGGACTACAAACCAACCTATCTACCTTATTGCTTTCTTTCCATCTTCTTTTTTATATTTTTCTCTCTTTTTTTTCAACCAAATAAACTAACTAATTTCATAGTGGTATACACCTTATTTCTCCAACTACTTAACCCAACACCATTCTTGGCATACCAAGTGTGATAACCTTGAAAATTGTCCTAAACACAACTGTTTGCGTTTTCCCAACACTACACCAGAAAAACTTGGATTTGTTACTTCTGTTTTTACTTAGTTAATTTATCTTTATGCCTATTCTTTCTTTTAGAAGTAAACAAACAACCTTTAATACAATTTAGATATTAATTCCAATTTGTACTTTAATTGCAAGTGCACAGTGTCTATTGTATTAGTGTACAAATACAGGTCGATCCCATAGGGAATTGTTGAAAAGTTTAGAACTGTCCATTTGTTAACAATCAAATTTATATATTCAATAAGCTCTCCGTTGAATTACAATTAACTCAATGGATAAAGTTCGTTGAGTTATGGCTAACTCAATGGACTAACCTCGTGGACTTAAGTTAACTCCATGAACCTGTCTTTTCTTTTTAATACTGTTATTTACAGAGGAATTCGGCCAACCATTGGGCGATTCCACAGATTGTAAATAACATCAATTAAGCTCTTTAATGTTAGTAAACATTGGATTTATCATGAAGCAATACTAACATTCAAATAATTCAAACAGTAACCATTAAAATCTTTAAGTCTTTTAAATGAACCAATTTCAGTAAACTGTAAAACTAAAACAAACATAAAACAATCACAACACTGACAAAGATAACATTAATCATGATACAACACAAACAATACAACACTCAAATACAACATACAAACATAGATAAATTTTTTTTGGTATTTTTGTTTTAATATGAACATGGAAATAGGCGAAAGGTGAAATGTAAAGTAATCTCACTCGACATTAAATACTTTCGACACTACTTGCAACGCAATTACACCACTGAAAATTAAACCACTTACAATTCTGTCTCCTCTTCCCATAGAATTGCGAGTCTAAAATTGCAAGATAATCTTCTCTTCAGCATACAGGCATCAACCCGAAGCCAAGGCTAAAAGCTTTATGATCTCCTGAGATATGAGTCGGCGCTTGGTGAAAATGGATTCCCTTACCACGATGCAATCACTCCTCATAGTGGTTGTTAGGCACTATGTTTGGCTCGGAATCGACCCGACATCAAGAAAGTATTCTCACAGACCTCCGATGGTTGGTGATTATGGTGGATATGGTGGTGGTAATGATGGTTGGTGTGATACTTCAGAGAATCGCCGATATTGTCTACAGAAAGCTCGATGCTCCTCCTCTATATACGCTGGCCGTCCATCTATCACACCTACTTCTTTTTCTTCTTTTCTTTTATATTTCTTCAATAGTAACTGCTTTTGCTTGAATGATCGGTTGGATTTCCTTCATTCATATCAACAGCGGTGATTTCTTCTCCCTACGCAATACATGCAATCATGGTTTTTCTTCCAACTATCCTGTTTCTGCAACCGCTACAATGGCATATTAGAAAATAAATAGTCCATGGAGTTACAGATAACTCAACAGACTTTCTTTGTTGATTTAACTATAAAAACACGTGCATAAATTTAACTATCCGATGCTTAGGTGCATTTCGGATACTTATAAACTTAACTATCTGATGCTTAGATGCATTTCGGATAGTTACAACTAACTCATCGATATATAACTTAAGTAAATCTACCAATTCTCGACACGTGTCAGTAGCAGTTTAATAATAAAATATCCATTTCGAAGAGTTACAAGTGTAACTATCCGATGCTCAGATGCATTTCAGATAGTTACAGCTAACTCACCGAAAATCCACTTAAGTCACTTTACCAGAATATGACACATGTCCATAGCTATTTTATAAATAAAAAGAGATTTCAGAGGGTTACACATATAGCTGTCTGATGCCTAGCTGCAATTTCGGATAGTTAGAAATAACTCACCGAAAGTTCACTTAAGTCATGCATTATGGTTTTGACACATGTACTTCAGAAAATTCGGATACTTAAGAATTTCACAGCCTGCAACTTACCGATAGTTCAGAAATGTACTAAATTGACATTAATTCCTCAAAATTAAGCAGATTCTTCAATTAAAGCATATAACAGTACAATTATAACATAATGGCTTAATTCTCATATGATAAGCTAAATATTATGTAATTAACCATCATTTAACCATTAATAATATGCACTTTTTCATTCTAAACAACAACCTTTACATTCTTATGAAAGTTTTGGATGATCCATATTTTCTCACCTCAAGGTTACATGACAAGTAACCCATTATTATGGTGGCACTCAACTTGGCATCACTCAAAATGGGTGCAAAAGAAGCAAGACATTAATCCAAGTAGCTAGGAAGACTCAACTAAAAACACATCAGTATAAAACTCATCTTCCTCTAAAGAACTCATAATAGGTCCATGCATATAGCTCTAGAGACATCACTCAAAAGAAAATGGGGGATAGTCCCATTAATCCTAATAGTAACTCTTGAGTTTTCGCAACCTCATCAAACTTGAGTTCCAATCAAAAACAGAAAATTACAACAAAAAATTTTAAACACTACATAAAAATAACAAAAGACATACTAATAATGTGAAAATGTGTTTAGAATGAAAAAGTGCATAATATTAACGGTTAAATGATGGTTAATTGCATAATATTTAGCTTATCATATGAGAAATAAGCCATTATGTTCTAATTGCACTATTATATGCTTTAATGAAAGAATCTGCATAATTTCAAGAAATTAGTGTTAATTAAGTACATTTCTGAACTGTTGGTGAATTATAGGCTTTGAAATGCTTAAGTATCTAAATTTTCTATTATTTCGGAGAGTTACATTTTATGTACTAGATAGTTATGTTTTAAATGCTAAAAGAATATTCAGGTACACAATAACAACTCGTTGAGTTACAAGCTTAAAGGTGTAAAAAGGTACACAGTAACAACTCGTTGAGTTAATGAGTAAAAACTGTAAGTTGTATATCTGAACTCATTAAGTTAAGATTATGCACATGTTGAATTTAAATGCTTTAGTATATCACGTGAACTACACATGTATAACTAGTTAAGTTAGCATAACTATACGCGTTGAGTTACTTGAATATACACTAAGGTAACGCGTTGTGTTAATGTTAGTAGCTTATAAGCTATTTCTTTATTGCCCGTGTTTTATAGTTAAATCAATGAGGTAAATCCGTTTAGTTAGCTGTAACTCCATAGACCATTTATTTTCTAAAATGCTACTATAGCAGTTGTAGAAACAAGACATTCGAAGGAAAACCATGATTGCACGTATCACGTAGGAATTCACTCGTGGAATGAAGAAGAAATCACCATCGTTAATATGAATGAAGGAAATCCAACCGATCATCGAAATAGAAGCAATTACTACTAAAAGAAATATAAAAGAAGAGGAGAAAGACGAAGAAAGTGTGTGTGTAGAGGTGGAGAATCGTGCTAACTACAGGAAGCATTAGAAGTTCCCTAAAGCTCCACACCACCATCAAAATCACCAACCATCGGAGGTCTATGAGGATACTTTCCTGATGTTGGGTTGATTCTGAGCCAAACACGATGATTGACAACCATTGTGAGGAGCGATCACGTCATAGGAAGGGAAGCCATTTTCACTAAGCATCGATTCATATCTCAAGAGATCGTAAAGCTTCTAGCCTTGGTTTCAGGTTGATGCCAGTATGCTGAAGAGGAGGTCATCTTACAATTCTTGATTCGTGATTCTATAGGGAGAGGAGGCAAAATTGTAAGTGATTAAGTTTTCAATGGTGTAATCGCGTCGCATGTAGTGATAGAAGTTTTTACTATCGATAGAGATTTTTACATTTCACCTTTCATTCATCTTCAGGAAAATATCAAAACAAAAATACCAAAAACAACAAATTATCTGTGTTTACATTTAGTATTAAAGTGTTGTATTGTTTGTTTTATATCATGATTAATGTTCTCATTGTCAATATTATGAATGTTTTACGTTTGTTTGATTTAGAAAATAGAAAATAGTTTTATTGTTTACTGAAATTGATTCGTTCCAAGTACTTAAAGATTTTTATGGTTACTGTTTGCAATATCTGAATGTTAATGTTGGTTAATGATAAATCTAATATTAACTAACATTAAAGAGCTTAATTGATGTTATTTACATTCTATGGAACCACCCAATGGTTGGCCAAATTCCTCTACAAATAGCAGTATTTAACTGGAAAGGTAGGCTTGTGGAGTTAACATATATCCTATTGAAATTGTGATTTTGGATTCCCAACAAATTAAGCATCAGAATCATGATACATCTTTAATTTTGGAAAGACCATTTTTAGCAACATTAGGGGCTGTTATAAATTGTAAAACTGGAGTGATGAAGTTAGCATATGATAATGAGGATACTCAACTAAACATTTTCAAACTAGAAAAGTTTGAGGAGTTAGAAATGTCCTTACATACTATAGACTTTTTAGAGGATGAAGGAGATATGTTAAATAATGTGATTCAAGAATAATTAAATAGACAACTAAATTCTGAAACTTTAGAAGTAAGTGAAAGCATAAATGTAGAAGGAGATCAAGAAGAGTTTAATATTAAAGAAGAAAATGTTCAATTAGGAGCTCTAGCTTCTAATGGTCAACATTTAGATTTAAAACCTTTACCTCCTGAATTAACATATATATTTCTGGAAGAAAAATGAACATGTCCAATCATTATTGATTCAGATTTAAAAGAGGATCAAATTTCTAAATTAAAAGATGTAGTAAAAACTTATAAAGAAGAAATAGGATGGACTATGACTGATATAAAAGGGTTAAGTGCAACTTTATGCTGTCACCACATATATTTAGAAGAGAATGCTAAACCAGTTAGAATTCCTAAGAGAAGATTAAATCCAAACCTTAAAAAACAAGTCAGGAAGGAAATTGTGAAATGGTTAGATAATGACATAATTTATTCGATTTCTAATAGCTCATGGGTTAGCCCAATCCATGTATGTTAGGTATTTAATTTTGATGATATATGCTTTATTATCGTATTTAAATAAGTCTATATAATATTCTCTAAGTATATTTCTCTAAGTATAATAGTTAACAGATTATTGGAAAGTTTTATTTTTATGTCGGATAAATTATAGATTTCCGAAGAGTTAGATTTGCAATAGTTAAACTTTCGGATAGTTAAACTTTTGGATAGTTAACGTTTTGTTTTTGTCGAATACTTTATGTTAAAAACTCGTATAGTTAAGGTTATCTACACGTGTGTTTTTAATGTTTTAAGTTGTCACGTGTTTTTCATGTGTGTTCGGTAATGAAAAATCGAATAGTTAGATAATTGTTCGAGTTTTTATACGCATAGATAGATAACTGTTCGAGTTTTATAAAAGGACTAACGAACAGATAAGTTTCTTTGTTTAGTCATGTGTTTTGCAGATGCAAAAACTCGAAGAGTTAAAGGATAAGTGTTTGAGTTTTTATAGGACTTTAAAGATAAATGTTCAACTAAATCGAAGACTTAGAAGATATTCTACAAGACTCCAAGAAGATAAAATTTTGGTGAATCTACGAAGTGGAGATCATGGAAATTCAATATGTTAGTGGAGAAAGTGAAAATTAAAATAGAAAGTAATTTGGATTAAAGAGAAAATTAATACATGGATTATGGATTATGGATTGTGGATTAAGTGGATGAACATGCTGAAGGTGAAAGACAACAAAGTTCAACTACTAATAGAGAGCTACATTACAATGGAGGATCCCAATCTCAAAAACTAAGTCTGAATATTCAATCTGAATCCCTAACTGAAAAGTTAAGTTTGAATATTCATATTTTGAAAAATTCTCCAACATCAAAAGAAGTTCGAAATTCCAAGCAATTTCAGAAAAGGAGCTGCAAACATAAGAAGTCTGGAAATTCGACAACTAGAGAAGAAGAGATACAAAAGCTGAGCAAAGAGAAAGAAAGAAGCTATGTGCATAAAGATCAGGTTATATACAATTCAAATTTAGTTTTGAATAAGAGCTTTGTTTTCTTATTTGAATTGTATATCGAACATTACTGTATCAAAATCGTCAATAAGGGAATTGAGCTGAAAAGATATTGTAAATTTTGTCTTTAAATAAAAGAATAGAATTTCATTTACGAGTGTTTTGTGCTCTTGTTTTATCAGCTAGTATTTAATTATTAAAGACACAATTCCCCCCCCTTCTTGTGATATAGACGATCCTACAATGCAGTTCCCAAGAAATCAGGATTAGCAGTTATTAGGAATGAAAGTCTAGACTTGATACCTACTAGAATTCAATCAGGCTAGAGAGTGTGTATAGACTATAGAAAGTTGAATGTTGTGACTAAGAAATATCATTTTTCCTTACCTTTTATTGATCAAATGCTAGAGAAATTAGCAAGGCAATAATATTTTTGTTTCCTAGATGGGTATTCAGGATATAACCAAGTTCTAGTAGCATTAGAGGATCAAGAGAAAACAACTTTCACATGTCCTAATGGAACTTATGCTTTTAAGAGAATGCCATTCGGATTATGTAATGCACTAGCCATTCGGAATGACTGAAGAATTTTTAGAAATATTTATGGATGATTTTACTATATATGGAACTTCATATGAAGTATGTTTAAACAATTTAGATCAAGTATTAAAACGCTGTGTGGAAAAAAATCTGGTTCTAAATTGGGAAAAATGTCACTTCATGGTTAAACAAGAACTAGTCTTGGGACATGTTGTTTCAAAGAAAGGGTTGGAAGTAGATAAAGCTAAAATAGAAGTAATTTCTAATCTCCCAGAACCTAAAACAATAAAAGATATTAGATCATTTCTAGGACATGTTGGATTTTATAGAAGATTTATTAAAGATTTTAGCAAAATAGCTAGACCTTTAACTAATTTATTAAAAGATGTCCCATTTAACTTTGATAAAAATTACGAAGAAGCATTTTTCAAGCTTAAAGCTAGCTTAATTTCTACTCCTATAATACAAGCACCTGATTGGAGTCATCCATTTGAATTAATGTGTGATGCATTTGATTTTACTATAGGAGTAGTGTTGGGACAAAAGATAGAAAAATCTCCTAGAGTGATTCATTATGTAAGCAAAACATTAAATGATGCTCAAGTTCATTATACAACTACTAAAAAAGAACTATTAGCTATTGTATTTGCCTTAGAAAAGTTTAGATCATATCTGATTGGAGCTAAAGTGATTGTATACACGGATCATTCAGTTTTAAAACACTTAATAGCAAAGAAAGAGACTAAACCTAGATTGATCCGATGGATATTATTATTACAAGAATTTGATCTAGAAATTAAAGATAAAAAAGGTTGTGAGAATGTAGTAGCAAATCATTTATCAATATTATAAATAGAAAAATCAAACATTGAAATTAAGGATAATTTTCCTAATGAACAATTAATGACTATAAACTCAATGCCTTGGTATGTAGACATAGTTAATTATTTAGTTACTGGTTTAACATCTAAGGATTGGAATAGACAAGATAAGAAATTGTTCTTTTCAAGAGTAAAATATTACTATTGGGAAGACCCATACTTATTTAAGAAATGTCTTGATTTGGTTTTAAGGAGGTGTGTTCTAAAAACTGAATATCAAAGCATATTGTCTTTCTGTCATGACCAAGCATGTGGAGGACATTTTGGTTCAGGGAAAATTGCTACCAAAATTTTGCAATGTGGATTCTATTGGCCAACACTATTCAAAGATGCTCATAAATAGTGCTTAAGTTGTTTAAGATGTCAACAAATAGGAAGAATATCAAAGAGGAATATGATGCCTCTAAACCTAATTGTTGAGGTTGAAATCTTTGATGTGTGGGAATAGATTTTATAGGTCCATTTCTTATGTCTAATTAGTTTAATTATATATTGTTGGGGGTGGATTATGTATCTAATTGGATAAAAACTATGCCTACAAAAATTAATGACAACAAAGTGGTAATACATTTTATAATAACTAATATAATTGCTAGATTTGGAATACCTAAAGCTATTATTAGTGATAGAGGAACTCATTTCTATAATAGAAGTTTTGAAGCCTTAATGAAGAAATATGGAGTAAATCACAAGATTGCAACATCATATCATTCATAAACAAGTGGACAGGTAAAAAGTGCAAACAAACAAATTAAGTTAATCTTAGAAAAAGTAGTAAATCCTACTAGAAAAGATTGGGCTAATAGATTAATAGATGCACTTTGGGCTTATAGAACTGCTTATAAGACAAGCTTAGGTATGTCACCTTTTAGACTAGTATATGGAAAAAGTTACCATTTATCAACTGAAATTGAACATAAAGCTTATTGGGTATTAAAAACTCTAAACACTAATTTAAATCAAGCTACTGAAAATAGGAAAATGCAATTGATTGAACTAGAAGAATTTAAGAATGAAGCTTATTCGAAAACTATAAAAGAAAAAGAGAAAATGAAGTTCTAGCATGACAAGAAAATTATTGCAAAAACTTTTGAAATAGGATAAGTATATCTTTACATGACTAGACTTCATAACCATCTAGGAAAATTAAGATCTAGATGGGCAGGACCTTATATAATTCGAAATATTTATTCCTATAGAGCTATTGAAATTGAAAATCCTAAAAATCAAAATATATTTAAAGTAAATGGACAAAGACTTAGACCTATTCTAAAGATTCCAAAAAGTTCTTTTGGAATTGTAGAAGAAGTAAGAGTGGAGGACTACTCGAGCTTTACTTAGTATATAAAAAAAAAAAAAAACTTATTTTAGATATAGTCATAGTTCAACCGAAAGAAATTGTCAGTTTTATCGAAATATATATTAAAAGAAAAAAATTGTTATGGTTCAAATAAAAGGATCCATCGATTTGATCAAAATAGAAAAACATAAAAAAATCTATACATTATATTGAGTAAAAATGTCGATTTTATTAAAGTATGGTATCAGTTCAACCGGTGGAAAAGAGAAAAAATATATATTTAATTTCGGTTCAATTGAGTAATATAATGGTTTGACCAAAATTCAAAAATGTTGAAAAATTAAGAATCAGTTAGACTGGAAATTCTTCGATCTTGATCGAATTAATAGATTATTATTATAAGTATTTTTATTAGTTATAACTTTACGGGAAGTCCGTTGAGTTACGCTTAAGTTAACGAACTTACTACATTAAGTCTAGGTTAAGTTAACGAACTTACTCCATTGAGTTAACTATAACTCAATGGAGTATTGTAGTTAAGTCCATGGACATAGTCCATAGAGTTAATTGTAACTCCATGGAGAGGTGAGTGAGATAGAGAGAGTTTGCATGGGAAAATGGCCCGATTACCTGCCAAAAACTTAGGATTTATTTATACTAAAACTTAAGATTTGGGGGCATTATCTGTAGAATCATTTAGAACTTAGAACAGTAGAGATCAAAGCGAGTCTATTTCATTCCATCACACCACGAGTCAAGATGAGGCTAGAGTTCTAGGAAGAAGTTGACACTACAAGATTTCTTAGAGAATCTGAGGAAAGGCATACAAGACAAAAGATCAGGAACACAACACGAGAAAAAGAACTAGAAAAGGTAGAATCTAACATCTTCTTCTGGGAGAGAGTTTTAGTAGATCTAGATATTAGAATACCTCAAATTGTGGAAACGAGGATTAAAGTAGCAACAAAAGTTGCTATAAATAAAGAAAGAAAAATTAGACCAAACAATGAAGTTGCCCTAGAGTTAATTCGATGCAAGTCGTGACTGTGGTTTGTAAGACATATTGTTGGACAAGCCCGATGGGAAATCAAGGAGCAACAAAGAAAAGTTGAAGAACCTGTAGCTGAAGAGCTGACTATTGAAAGACCTGTCACTAAGGAATAGCAGCTAGGACCATCCATTCCACCACCAAGGCCGTTAGAAAGAGCAACATTTTTGGGGCCATCGACACTAGAAGAATGGAAAGAATTTGTAGAGCTGGTTAAAGTTGCCAAGAGCTAAGGAAATTTTGAAGATATAGTTGTGGCAAAGACACATTTACTGTATGATGCACTCTGCAAGAAAAGGGCTGCAGATAAGTTGAAGGCTCAGTATAAAATTAAAGTGGAACAACATCAAAAAGTAGCTAGATCAATGGTTGCAAGAGAAATTGAAGCTGGTCCTTCGAGACTAGTAATTATGGAAAAAGTGAAATAGGAAGAGCCAGTACCTATGGCTCAAGGGCCTGTAGAGCCTACTTTTGTAGACTTAATCTCAAAGGAGGAAGAGGAAGATTAGGCTCAGTTATTGAGAAAAAGGAAAGGAAAAGAGATAGTGCCTAAAGCTTAAGTAGAGATTAAACTTGAGCTTATAATATCAGTAGGGCCTAAAGAGCCCATTTTTGTAGATCTACTATCTGAATATGAGGAGGAGGAGCAGCAGCAGTATCAAAAGCAAAGAGAAGAAGAAAAATAGGTTGAAATTAGTCTACAACCTGTACAAATAGAAAAAACTCAAGTTAGGGTAGAAGTTGATTTGCTCATGACTCCATCCCAATCTACCACAGAATCAGAAAGAACAGTAACAATGCAGATTGGTAGTTAGGAGGAAGAAGAAAGAGAAGCTGAACAAGTACATATTGAATAAGAAGAAAATGACTACAGATTCCACTAAAGAGGGAGAGACTCTTCAGCAAATTTTTGAGAGAATACAAGAAGAAAGAGTGGAGAGTTCTGCCAACTCTCCACCATAGATAAAAGTAGAAACAAGAATGCAGGAATCCCTAGATCATTTCCAACAAACTCAAGTTCAGCAAATTGAAGAAGAAATTCAAGAACAAACCCCTCTAGAGCAACAAATTCAAATTCCTGACCCGGTTGAAGCAACAGTTCTAAATGAAGTATACTTTTGGAGTCAGAAAGCATATAACAAATATCAAGAGATAAAGGGGTATGATATTATATATAGTAGACCAGTAAACTGGGACGGTATGTAGGAAATTAAAGAATTATTTTAGTTCTAGGGTCTACTGACATTTATTTCTCAATAAAAAGGGCATGTAGTGTATGAAAATCTAGTGCCCTATTTTTATGCTAATTTGAGAAAAGGAGAAAGAGGATTAATTTCCAACGTAGAGCAAGCTAATGTACTGATAACACTAGAGCTTCTCCACAACATTTTTGGATTGAAAAATGAAGGACAAGAAATTCTAGAGAGCACAACTGTAGTCGAGTGGATAGAACAGGAGATAAAAGACTATTTAGCTATCAATCCTGGTGTGCCATTGTTAAATAGATTGAAATACTTAAATGGTAAAGCACACATGGTAGCTAACATTTTAATTAAAACTGTCTACCAACGACAAGGCCATGATATAGAATTAAGTCAGTTTGTTAAATGGGCCACATATGCAATTGTGAACAAGATTCAAGTTAATTGGTCTTTAGTTTTTATCTCCAAGTTGAGAGTAGCACAGAAAAATTTATTTTATGGAGATCTGATTCCATTGCTGATGGTGGATGGTATTGACTTCACAAAATGGACATCTAAGAGGATAAGATCTAAAGCCATTTTAGTGAAAGAATATAGAAGTTATGTTGTTGTGGAGATGTCTATACCTTCTAGAGGCATTATAGAAACTGTTGAGCATATAAATCAATTAGAATAGCAATTAGAAAAGCTTTAGAAGGAAGTAGATGAACTTAGGAAGAAAGATTAAATTGCATTGTTCATCTACTTGTAAATATATATATATATATCAAACTGTATGTAAATGTAAACTATTTATATAAATGAATGTTTGAATTTCAGATGTTTTTGAATTTTTGTTTGTGAATGAATGATTTAATTGAGAACTATATTGAATTGAATATTATATAGCTGTTTAAAGATTTCCAAGACTGTTTAAAAGTTTTACAATTTTATGAATGACATAGTTAAGTGCACAATGATTGGATAAAGTGTTAATATATCTACAAACTGAAAAGTAAAATATAAATTTTGCATAACAGGAAATAAACTGTAAGTTAAATATGCATATAATGTTCAGATTTAAAGGAGTTAAATTAGAACACTACATTAATGAAATATATTTAACTTTACTTTGATAATATGCAGAGAAAAAAATATATATAGAAGTTAAGAGGAGGAGTAAGTTTTAGAAAAATTTGTTAAGTGTTAACCCAATGAAGTAAGTCCATTGAGTTAACCTTAACTCCACGAGGTCAATAATAAAATATAAGGTCACTCTGTTGAGTTATCTATAACTCAACAAAGTTAATCCGTAGAGTTAGCAAATAGGCAAAGCTAATTCGTTGAGTTAGTTGTAACTCAACAAGATTAGTTCATTGAGTTAGAAATAGTAATCGAGGCTAGTCCATTGAGTTATCTATAACTCAACGAGGTTAATTCGTAGATTAAGCTGAATGGTTATTCCATTAGCCACGAACGAAACTTCGTGAGTTTAGTGGTTATTGGAATTTGAAATTAGAAGTGGAACATGTATCCATAAAAATAGGAACCATACTGCACGTTACAAGACACGTTCTTGCAACGAGATTCATTTGCCTTATGGACGTGCATTATAAATATAGAACAGAATGTTATTTACTAGTTACCAGCACTTGAGGGGAGAAAAGAAAATTCATTGGGGAATTGGAAGGTGAAGCAGCTGATTCAACTTCATCCGCCAACAACTATTTACTAAAAACAAGGCTTCAGATTGGTATGTAATTAATCTTCTACTATTTTACTTTATGTAAAGAGTTTATGAGCACATGGATTCGTTCTCCTAGCACTAAATGATTAGTAAGAACACCTACACAGGATTATTCAACACATAGGTGTACTGAAATATTTTTTGAATTGGACTTTAATGAAATCCTTAAGGGTGTAGTTAACCTTTCTTTAAAAGAGGACGAAGATATGATTGCTCTAGTAGAAAAACCATTAAGGGAAATTTTGTATCCTAAACTAGTTGATGAACCTTCATGTATTCGATTGCCAAACTTTGAGGGAGATAGGTTTGAACTGAAATCTAATTATATCAGTCAATTACCACACTTTCATGGATTAGAAAGAGAAGATGCCTATTATTTCCTTAGAGAATTTAATGAAGTTTGTCAAATGATGAAAATGCTAAACATGAGTATTAATGCTATTAAACTTAGATATATTCCTTTTGCTTTAAAAGACACAACTAAGAGATGGTTATATACTCTATCACCTGATTCAACTTCTACATGGACTGAATTTTGCTATATTTTTCTGGAAAAATATTATCCAATACATCAAACGATTAAAAAGAAAAAGGAAATATTAATGTGTAGCCAAAGACAAGGAGAATCATTCGAGAAATATTTTGAACGATTTAAAGATTTACAGACTAAATGTCCACATCATGCAATGAGTAAAGCACAATTAATAAGTATAATTTATGAAGGCATAGATGTTTCAACTAAATCTTTATTAGAATCTACTTGTTAGAATGGATTTTTAAAACTATGTGGTGAAGAAGCGTGGGCATACTTAGAAAACTTTGCAAAAAGAACTACATAGTGGGAAAACTCGGTTGAAGCTATTATAGATAAAAGAATATTGTCAAAGGGAATGCATGAAATAAATTCAAGCACTATGCTTGAAGTTAAATTAATTGAGTTAACAAAGAAAATAGAAGAGTTATCATTAAATCAAAAACTAGCAGAAAATAATGCAAACATTAATGACTTAGATATTATTTATGATAGAAACCAGAAAGATAACTTTGGAAATTCTTATAACCCTAATTGGAGAAATCACCCAAACCTATCTTGGAGAAATAACAATTTCCAAGGAGGAGAAAATATAAATGACAAAAATATAAGTTATGAAGCATTAATTGAACAAGGATCTAGAATAGAGAAGTTAGAAAAGATGATTCAACAATTAAGCAATTGTCTAGATCATGTATTTGGAAATGTTGTCATTCAAAATCAAAATATGAATAGAAATATACCCTCTAGACAGAAGGAATCAATAGAAGTTAGACCTACGAGAGGATTGCCAATGCAAGTAGTACCTAACCTTGTCAATAGAACTATTAATGAAATTGATACCTCCTATGGGAGGGAAACTAAATGAAGCAATATGACTGAAGTAACTATGTATAATATAGTAAGTAGAAAAATATAAAAAGAAAAAAATGTGTGTAAGTTTAATTATAGTTAGTAATATCGTAGAGTTATGACCTAACTCCACGAGGGTATGTAAGTATCTATGTTAATTTTATCTCTACTAAATTTTGTTTTTGTTACACAGAATCACAACAGATGGAATTGATGAAATTACCACTAGATGTACTAAGGGAAGTATTGAGTAACTTATCTGCTAAAGATTTGTGCAGACTGTGTTGTGTGTCAAAAGAAATTAAAGAATGTGTCAGAGAAAAATATTTTCATGGACTACAAGCTGCAAAGATGACTACTATTAGAGATGGATTTTTATGGAAGTCATTTAATCGTAGTTCAATCAGCCATGAATATCTGAATATGAAAGAAACTGTTGAAATTCCACCCAATACATTAGAAGGAATAGATCATATTATGAGGATAGATGAAGGATTAATTATTTACAGAACCAAACCAAGGTATGCAATTATGTTACCTGATATTTTGATTAGAAATCCTATCACTAGAGAAGAATGGAATTTAGGAAGGCCTAATAGATTTGAGGTACCAACTAAAATTGAGGGTCAACTTTAACATTTTCTGATAAAAATTTGACCATTCCTGAAAAATTGTATTATTGGAGACCAACTAGAAATTGGGATGAAGATTTATGTTTAAGTGTGTATAATTTTCTGAACAGATCTTGGACTAAAAATACTATGATATATCTAGGAAAAAAAACATTAATTAACAATATACATGTCATACTTGATGGATATATATATCTAGTCATAGATATATCAGTTGCATTTAGATTTGATTTATACATAGTAAGTATAGATAGTTATGTTGATGACTTTATAGAAATATTGTCTATACCTAGTGATATAGCTAAACCACCATTTGTAGAATATGATAAAATTCAATTAGGAATGTGGTATAATGAATATGATGATCCTACTTTGTGTCTGATAAGATGGTGGGATGAATTGATGAAATTTCAAATATGGATTATGAAAGACCTAGATGATAGAAGTGGGAAGAGGAATATATTGAAATATATGTAGAAATAGAAACAACTACATTATCTTGGAACAAAAGAGGATCCCTTTTTGCATTTCAATTTATTAATGGTAACACACTTATATTTAGTATTGATAACATACTGCAAGTTTACAAGTTAAAAAGGAGAACGGACTGCATTAAAACAGAATTAATAACAAGAAGAATTATGCCTAAAAAGTTTGCTTAGACTGACACATTTATTCCATTTGTTACCACTTTTCAATCATGTTCTTAAACTATGATTTTGTATTTTTAATGTTGTGTGTACTCTGCATTTATTTTTAAAAAGAAAGAAATTTTTACTTTATAAAAAGAAAAGAAAAAAAAACAAATATAAAATATCAATCCAGTTTGTTGGTATTTATTTTGGGAAACCAACTAGCTTGCTTGTGAGCCACCAAAGGCATAAGAGCCTAGGTTCCAAACAAGACACTAATTTAACAATTTTTGTTATTTTGTTATAAATTCTACTTTTATGTGTGAATGAAAAGTTTTTGAGAATCAAAAGTTAGAATATATTAAAGGAGATACAAAAGAACAAGGTATGTAATTGATTACTTATCCTAAATTTACATTCAAAACTTAGTTTGTGGAGTTATTCATTAACTCAATGAATTAAGTTTGTTAAGTTAGGTGCTAAGTCAATGAAACAATATTCATGCTTGCTAACATTTACTGTATTTATTATAAAATCTTTTACATTGAGGACAATGCAAAATGTAGGTATGGGGGGGAGGTAATTAGATTAAATCCAAGTAATTTTGTTAATTAGAGGAATTAGGATTGTGCTGCAAATTTTTTGTGGAAATTGAAAATTTTTTATGAATTTGCTGTAACTAACCGAAATATCTGATAATTGAGACTATCAAAAGTTTTAAAACTCCGTAAATACTTGAATGTTATATTTAGTATCTTTTATAAGATGCTACAAAATTTTATTATTAATACAAATCTGGATATAGTATCTTATGTTTTTATTGAATTTTATGAGTTTAACAGTTTCACGATTTTAAAAAGAAATCAGAATGCTTAATTGAAACTCAGTAAATTATCTGAAATCCTAAAAGAGTTGAAATGTTGATTTTTAGATTAAATGAAATGCATATGATCAAGGATACATTTAATTTGATTGATTAAACTTGTAGAATGATTTATGTGTAAATCTTATTAAACTATAGAAAAAGTATGAGCTTATTGATATGGATTCATATTTTTAGTAAATTATAGAAGTAGGACTATACAAGATTTGTGTTTTATTGCATCTATATTAATGAAATATGTATATATATTGTGTGGAAAAAGAAAAAAAGAGGAAAAAAAGAGAAAAACTTTGAGAGTTTATTGACTTGTTTGATCACGAGTCTTTTGTACTTGAGTAGATAGGTATGTAAGGATTGTTGACCTGAAAAATGACTCTTTAAATCTAGCAACCTAAGATCCTGATCAGATCTAGTATTGTTGATTGAAAGCTCAATACATGGGTATACTAGAAAACTCTTGTATGATTCAAGCTTTCCAAATTAACTTTTAAAGTACAAATATGCATATATTGTTCTAAAAAGATAAAAGTGTTTTATGAAATACAGAAATCTTTTGAATCGAGTATATTTTCTGTTATCTAAGATTACCGAAGTATGAATCTAGATAAGACTTTTGAAGTTGTTTATTTCAGATACAATTCATTATTCTTCTTGTTTTAATCATATTGAGTTGAATTGTGTTTTGATTTGTATGCAGTTGAAATTTATTTTGGAAATCATATTGGAAAAATCAGGATAGCAGATGTTTAAAAAGAAAAAATGATAATATAATTACCACCTATGTGATGCTAATATATTTTGTATGTAAATTACATATGTTTAAATATATTTGCAGGTTGAAGAGGAGAAAACTGTTAGAACCTGAGTATTTTGATAATGCAAAACCTATGTAAGGAAACATATTGTATTTCACAGTTAAGTCTGTACTGCATTAGATCAGAAGGCTGTTAGAACAAATTCCAAGTAGATGAACAGATCGAGAAGGTTCCAGATGATAATACTTTCAAGATACAGCAAAATCGGATAGTTACAGGTTCAAGTATCCGAAGAGTAAAAAGTAGCAAGACTATCGAGTAGTTAGAAGGATAACTATCTGAATTTTACAAAGCCTTCGGAGAGTTACTTAATCAGACAGTTAAGGAGATTGAATGATCGGATAGTTAAGGAGTTAACTATCCGAAAGCTTAAAGGACTTTTCGAAGAGTTATAGGTATAACTATTCGAAAGTTAAATCATTCAATAAACCACGTGTAGAAATATAGAACGGAAGCTTAAAGGACTTGTCAGAGAGTTAGATAACTATCCGAGTTTTCTTTTCAGAGAGTTAGATAACTATTCAAGTTTTTCGGTAAGTTACAAGCATAACTTTCCGGAACTTAATTCATTTTATTACACACGTGCAAAATGGAGAAGCTGGTAGTTGAAAGCTTGAAAGGGAAAATCAGAGAGTTAGATAACTATCCGAAATTTCAAAGAGAGTTTCGGTAAGTTACAATTTAACTATCCGAAACTTAAGTCAGTGAATTTCCCACGTGTAGAAATCCAGACAGATGTTCAAATGGGTTTTCGAAGAGTTAGAAAGATAACTATCCGAAATTTCAAAAGAGTTTCGGTGAGTTACAGTTTAACCATCCAAAACTTAAGTCATTGAATTTTCCACGTGCAGAATTCAAAAGAGTGGCTCAAATAAGTTTTCGGAGAGTTAGAAAAATAACTATCCGAAATCCTGAAGAATTTAAGTGAGTTACAGGCATAACCTTCTGAAACTTAAGTCAGCCCTTTATGCACGTGCTAAATTAAAGCAATCGGAAAGTTGACAAAGTCAAACTATCTGACAAGTATATAACTGTTCGGTGAGTTACAGTTATAAGTATCCGATTGAATGACAGCTCACATTTAAATGTCCTGGAATCCTACCTGGTAGTAAAGGTTAAGTGATCTTTCGGTGAGTTACAGATACTCTTCGGAGAGTTGCATAGCTAACTATCCGAAAGAATAGGAAAATCGGTAAGATATCTTGAAACGATTTTCTAAACAATCACTTGCCATATTGGGACTTGAGGCTAATCAAGTACAGTAGAATACATCCGTTGGAGGAAAATATGATCATTGTACATATCAGGTATATATACAAAATACAAACAACGGAGATAGGAGAGCTACACTCCAAATTCCATTTACACTCAAGTCTGCAAACAGTGAAGAGTATTCAGAAGATCTACTGCAGAAAAAGCTCTATGCGCCAAAACTCTGATTGAAGGATTAAAGTTGTTGGTTCGTGGCTTCAACTTGAAAGCTACATACAGTGTTGGTTTGAGTTTCGACCTGAAAACTCTAGAGGTTGGTTTACTGAAGTTTCGACCTGAAAACTTCTGTGTAGTTGGTTCTTGCTTTGACCTGAAAGCAAGTATGTAAGTGTTGAAACACTTAGTGAAGCCCAAGTGAATCTTGGGGGTGGACTAGCCAAATTGGTGAACCACCTAAAAAATTTGCTGTGTGTTTCTTATCTCTATTGATTTGCATTCTATTAGTTTCATCTCATTACATTTCTGTTGAATCATTCGATTCAACATTAAAAGAATTTTAAAACTACACACTTTCACCATTCACCCCCCCTCTAGTGAGCCTATCGATCCTAACAATTGGTATCAGAGCAAGGTTAATCCTTCAAAAGATTTAACCATTTGGATTTTTGGCTCAATTTGCTAAGGGACAAAACATCCACAGACCTCCTTTATTCGATGGTTCCAATTATAACTATTGGAAGAATAGAATGGAGTGCTTCCTTAGGAGTTTAGATGTTAAACTCTAGAAGACTGTTGTTCTTGGAACTACACTTCCAACCAGTGATGTGACGAATTGGTCTGAGGAGGATGAGAAAATCATCTAGTTGGATGCTAGAGGGTTGAATGCCATTTATTGTGCACTAACTACTGATCAATATAATAAGTTATCTACATGTAAATCTGCTCATGAGGCTTGGAAAATCCTTCAAGTTACTCATGAAGGAACAAGCCAAGTCAAGGATACAAAAATCAGTATTCTTTTGAGAAAACTAGAACTGTTTATAATGAATGATAATGAAAACATAACTGAAATGTTTTCTAAATTTACTGAAATCATTAACAGTCTGAAAGACTTGGGAAAGGAGTTCTCTTCACGTGAACATGTACAGAAGATCCTGAGGAGCTTAACTGTTGAGTGGAAACAAAAGTCCACATCTATTCAAGATTCCAAAGATCTCAACAATTACACAGTTGAAGAACTATTGGGCAATCTTCTAGCCCATGAAGCTCAAATGAAGGACTGGAAAGAGCAAGAAGGAGCTATTGAAAAGAAAGCTGAAAAGAAAAAGGAAATGGCATTTCCATCCATAGAGGAAGTTCTAAGCTCAAACGATGATGAGATCATGTTGTTGGCAAGGAACTTCAGAAGGTGTTTGAAGAAAAAGAATAAGTCCAGCTCTTCTAAAAGAACGGTCCCTACATGTTTCAAATGTAAAAGGCAAGGGCACATACAGACCTTCTGTCCATTTCAGACAGAAGAGGATCAAGGAGATAAGAAGAAGAGATTGAAGGACAAAAAGAAGATGGCTCTCAAAGCTACATGGGATGACAGTAGCTCTTCATGCTAGTCATCAGATTCTAAAGAAGAAGCAGCACCCAATGTTTGTTTTGTAGCACAAGAGGTATGCTCTACTTCCTCTAGTTCAGAAAATGAGCATGATGAGTGTTTAGAATGAAAAAGTGCATATTATTAACGGTTAAATGATGGTTAATTGCATAATATTTAGCTTATCATATGAGAATTAAGCCATTATGTTATAATTGCACTGTTATATGCTTTAATTGAAGAATCTACTTAATTTTGGGGAATTAATGTTAATTTAGTACATTTATGAACTGTCGGTAAATTGCAAGCTGTGAAATTCTTAAGTATCCGAAAATGCATTTGAGCATCGGATAGTTATACCTATAACTCTCCAGAATGTTATTTTATGTTTAAACTATTGCTGACACGTGTTGAGAGCTGGTAGATTTACTTACGTTATAACTCGTTAAGTTAGTATAACTGCACGCGTTGAGTTACATGAAAATACACTAAGGCAACGCGTTAGGTTAGCGTTATAAACTTAAGTTCTTATTTTTGCACGTGTTTTATAGTTAATTCAACGAAGGAAGTCTGTTGAGTTATCTGTAACTCCACGGACTATATATTTTCTAATATGCCACTGTAGCAGTTGCAGGAACAAACAGTTGGAAGGAAAAACCACGTTTGCACATATCACGCAGGAATTCAATCGCGTAGGGAGAAAGAAATCATCGTCGTTGATATGAAGGAAGGAAATCCAATCAACCATTCAAGTAGAAGCAGTTACCACTGAAGAAATATAAAAGAAAAGAAGAAAAAAAAGAAAGGGTGTGATCGATGGACGACCAGTGTATACAGAGGAAGAGCACCGAGCTTTCGGCAGACTATCGGCGATTCTCCGAAGTATCACACCAACCATCGTATCACCACCATAATCACCAATCATCGAAGGTCTGTGAGGATACTTGCCTAATGTCGAGTCGATTTCGAGCCAAACACAGTGCCTGACAACCACTGTGAGGAGTGATCGCGTCGCGGGAAGGGAAGACATTTTCACCAAGCGCCGACTCATATTTTAGGAGATCATAAAGCTTTTAGCCTTGGCTTCGGGTTGATACCTGTATGCTGAAGAGGAGATCATCTTGCAATTCTGGACTCGCGATTCTATAGGGAGAGGAGACAGAATTGTAAGTGGTTCAATTTTCAGTGGTGTAATTGTGTTGCAAGTAGTGTCGGAAGTATTTACTATCAAGTGAAATTACTTTACATTTCACTTTACTTTACGAGTTTACTTCGTTGAGTCTTGAGTTAGTCAATGAGCTTATTTCGTTGAGTTACCTGTAACACAACGAAGTACTGTAGCTGAGACCGTGGATAAAATAGTAATAATTGGTTCGGGAAATGACCTGATTACCCGCCTAAACTTAGTGCTTATTTAAACTAAAACCTAGGGTTTTGGGGGCATTATCCGACAAATCATTTAGAATCTAGAACAATAGAAATCAAAGCAATTACGTGCTGTTGTGTAACTCCACAATGATGAAGATGACGCCTGAATTCTGGGAAGATGTTGTTGATACTTCAGAATTTCTAAAGGAATCAGAAGAGTGGCACACGTAGTAGAAGATCAGAAATACGACAAGAGAGAAAGAGCTACAGAAGGTAGAATCAGAACTTTTCAAGTTGAGAAGAGATTTAGTAGATATGGATATACGAATACCTCAAATGATGGAAACACGAATCAGAATAGCAACAGAAATAGCAGTAAGTAAAGAAAGACAAATAAGGCCAAGTAATGAAGTTACCCTAGAATTAATCCAGCGTAAGTCCCGACTCTAGTTCAAAAGATGAATCTGTAGACAAGATAAATGGGTGATCTGGGAGCAAGAAAGGAAAGAAAATGAAGAGGCAATTGAAGAACGGGAGGAACCAACTGCTGAAAGACCTGTTCTTGAGGAGCAGCAGCCTGGACCTTCAGTTCCACCATTTAAGTTGTTGGCACAAACAGAAATGATGGGGCCTTTGACTGAAGAAGAAATAAGAGAATTTGTAGAATTGGTTCAAGTTGGAAAAAACCAAGGAGAATCAGAAGACTTGGCAGTAGCTAAAGCACACCTGGTGTTTGATGCACTGTAAAAAAAGAGGGTTGCAGAAAAGTTGAAAGCCCAATATAAAATCAAGGTGGAACAGCATCACGCAACTATTGCCAGAACTGTTGCCAAATCTACTGCAAAAGAAGATGAACTGGTCCTTCGAGACCAGTAATTATAATTAAAGTTAAATAAGAAGAGCCAGTACCTGTGGCTCGAAGGCCTGTAGAGCCTATTTTTATAGATTTAATTTCAGAAGATGAAGAGGAAGAATAGGCACAACTAATTAGAAAAAAGAAAGGAAAAGAAAAAGTGCCTGAATTTGAGGAAATTAAATCTAAAGTACCAATTTTTACAGGGCCTGTGGAGCAGATTTTTATTAACCTGCTATATGATTCTGAGGAGGAGCAAAAAAAAAAGAAAAAAATCAGTCTGAAATTAGTCTATAGCCTGTACAAGAAGAAACAAAAATTAGGGTAGAAATTGAATTGCCCGTGACTCCATCCCAATCTGTTACAGAATCAGAAAGAACAGTAAGAGAACAGATTGGTAGTCAGGAGGAAGAAGAAAGAGTAGAAAATGAAGAGGCTGAAAGAAGCCATTTGGACAAAAATAATTTCACAGATTCCACTAAAGAGCAAGAAACTCTTCAGCAAATTATGGAAAGAATTCAAGATAGAGAGGAGAGTTCTGTCGGCTCACTACCACAGACAGAAGCAAAAGCAAAAATTCAGGAATCTGAAGAGAATGTCCAAATGCAGCCTATGCTAGAGGAAGAGCAAGAGCAAACCCCTTTGGAGCAACAAAGTCACCTTCCTGACCCGACTGAAACAACAATTTTGAATGAAGTACATTTTTGTAGTTAGGAAGCTTATATCAAATACCAAGAAATAAGAGGTTACGATCTTATTTACAGTAGACCAGTAAATTAGGATGGAATGTAAGAAATCAAAGATCTATTTGAATTCCATGGTCTACTGTAATTTATATCTCAAGATAGAGGGCATGCAGTATATGAGAATTTAGTGCCCTGTTTTTATGCAAATTTAAGAGAAGGAGAAGGAGAATTAATTTCAAACGTGGAGGAAGCTGATGTACAGATAACACCAGAGCTTCTCCACAACATATTTGATTTAAAGAATGAAGGAACAAAAATTTTGGAGGATACAACTGCAGTTGAATGGACTGAGCAGCAAATTAAGGATTGTTTAGCTATCAATCCTGGTGTGCCATTATTAAACAGATTGAAGCATTTAAATGGTAAAGCACACATGGTAGTTAACATTCTGATTAAGAATGTCTATCAACAATAGGGCCATGACATAGAATTAAGTCAATTTGTCAAATGGGCCACGTATGCAGTTGTAAATAAAATCCAAATAAATTGGTCTACAGTTTTTGTCTGCAAGCTGAAAACAGTAAAGAAGAAATTATTTTATGGAGATTTGATTCCACTGCTAATGGTGGATAGTATTGATTTCACTAAATGGATATCAAAAAAGATAAGATCTAGAACCATTTCAGTGAAAGAATACAGAAATTTTGTAGCTGCAGAACTAGCAGTACCTTCTAGAGGAATTACAGGAGCTGTAGAGAGGATTAATCAATTAGAACTTCAATTAGAAAAAATCCAGAAGGAAGTAGATGAACTTAGGCATAGAGATTAAATTGTATTGTTCGTCTACTTGTGTAAAATTGTATGAAATTGTATGATGTACTTGTATTGTAATTGATTCATATTAATGAATGTAAATTTTTCAGTTGCAATTTTCATACGTGTTTTGAATGTGAAATGAATGGAAATTATTGAATATTATGTTATTGTGAAACTTTATGAATGAATATGTAATAGATTTACAATTTGCTGAATGACAGGATAACTGCTTAAAAATTTCTGCATGTTATAAAGTAAAATGTAAATTCTGCATAACATAAAATGACCTACAATTTAAATCTTTATATAATGTTCAGATTTAAATGTATTTTAATCAAAATGAGGCATTAATGACAAAGATTTAACTTTATTACAGTTAGCAGAATGACAAAGAAAAAAAAAGAAAAGAAAAAAGAATAGAAAGCTTACGAGAGTGAAACTTAGAAGTTGCTAAGTGTTAACTCAACGAAGTAAGTCCGTTGAGTTAACCGTAACTCCACAAGGTCAGTAATATAATATAAGGTCACTCCGTTGAGTTATCTGTAACTCAACGAAGTTAGTCTGTGGAGTTAGCAACAGTAACCGACTGTGTTCTGTTGAGTAATCTGTAACTCAACGAGGTTAGTTCGTGGATTAAGCAGAACGGTTATTCTTTTAACCACAAATGAAACTTCATCGGTTTAGCGGTTACCAAAATTTGAAATTAGTAGTGGTACACGTACCTATTAAAACAGGAACCACGATGCACGTTGCAAGACACGTTCTTGCAACGAGATTTATTCACTTTATGGATGCACAGTATATATATGAAATAGAATGTTATTTACGAGTTACCAGCACTTTTAAGAGAAAGGAGAAAGTGTTGGAGGAACTAGAAGGAGAAGCAGCTGATTCAACCTTCATCCGACAACAAATATTTATAGAATGGAAAGCTTCAGACTGGTATGTAATTAATCTTCTGTTATTTATTTATGAGCACATGGACTTGTTCTCTAAGCACTAAACGATTAGTAAGAACACCTATCCAGGAATTTTCATTGCAGAGGGGTACTGAAAAATTTTCTGAACTGAACTTTAACGAAATTCTTTGGGGTGTAGCTAACCTTTCTTTAAAAGAGAACGTAGAGATGGCTACTCCAGTAGAAAAACCATTAGGAGAGATTCTGTATCCTGAATTAATTGATGAACCTTCATGTATTCAATTGCCAAACTTTGAGGGAGATAGGTTTGAACTGAAATCTAATTATATTAGTCAATTGCCACATTTTCATGGATTAGAAAGAGAGGATGCCTATTATTTCCTTAGAGAATTTAACGATGTTTGTCAAATGATGAGAATGTCGAACATGAGTATAGATGCTATTAAACTTAGATATATCCCTTTTGCTTTAAAAGATACAGCTAAGAGATGGTTATATACTCTATCGCCTGATTCAATTTCTACATGGACTGAATTTTGCTCTGTTTTTCTGGAAAAATACTATCCAACACATCAAATGATTAAAAAGAAGAATTTTGAAGTTTTTCATGTTCATTTTATAAAAACAAAAAAAAAAACAAAAAAAAAAAACAAACAAAACAAAATATCAATCTAGTTTGTTGGTATCTGTTCTAGGAAACCAACTGGCTTGCTTGTGAACCACCAAAGGCATAGAAGCCTAGGTTCCATACAAGACACTGATTTATTAATACTTGTTAAATGTTATTTTGTTTTATATTCTATGTTTATCTGGGAATGAAAAGTTTTTCAGAATCAAAAATCGGAATATGTAGGAAGAGATACAAATAGAACAAGGTATGTAACCAATTACTTATCCTGAATGTTAAATCAAACAAAACTTTATTCATGCCTGCTACAATTACTGTACTTATTGTCAAATCTTTTACAATGAGGACAATGCAAAATGTAGGTATGGGGGGGAGGTAATTAAAGTAACAGCCATGCAAGTTTGTTAATTAAAGGAATTAAAATGGTACTGCAAAGTTTTGAGGAAATTGAAAATTTTTATGAACTTGTTGTAACTATCCGATAATTGAGATTGTAAAATTTTTATAAACTGCTTGAATGTTATATTTAGAAGGCTATAGAAGATGCTATAGAATTTATTATTTATGTAAATCTAGATATAGTATCTTATGATTTTTCTGAATTTCATGAGTTTAACAGTGTCACGATTTTAAAATGAAATCAGAATATTTAATGCTTAATTAGAAAATTATCTAAAGTCCTAAAGGAGCTAAGATGTGAATTCTAGATTAAATGAAACGCATATGATGAAAGATACATTTACTTTGATTGATTGAACTTGTAGAATGATTTTTGTGTAGATCTTATTAAACTATAGATAAAGTATGAACTTATTGTTATGGATTCATATCTTTAGTAAATGATAGAAGCAGGATTATATGAGATTGGTGTTTTATTGCATCTGTATTAATGAAATACATGCATATACAGTATGTGATTAATGCTTTGTTTTGTGTGTGCATTTATTTTTAGAAAAAAAAACCTTGAGAGTTTATTGACTTGTTTGATCACGAGCCTTTTGTACTTGAGCAGATAGGTAGGTAAGGATTGTTGACCTGAAAAAGGACTCTGAAAATCTAGCAACCTAAGATCTTGATCAGATTTGGGATTGTTGATTGAAAGCTCATTACATGGGTACATTAGATAGCTCTTGCATGATTCAAGCTTGTCAAATTAACTTTTAAAGTACACAACAAAAAAAAAAGTGAAAAAAAAAAAAACATATACTGTTCTGAAAAGATACAAGTGTTTTGTGAAATACAGATATCTTATGAATTGAGTATATTTTTTGTTATCTAGAATTGCTGAAATATGAATCTGGAATTGACTTTTGAAGTTGTTTAATGGAAATAAAATTCTTTATTCTACTTGTCTTAATCAGATTGAATTGGATTGTACTTTAATATGTATGTTGTTGAAATTTCTTCTAGAAAAACTTATTGGAAAATTCAGGATTACAGATGATGAAAAGAAGAACAAACGATAATATAATTAACACCTATATGAAGATGATATACTTTGTATGTAATCTACATATATTCTAAATATCTTTGCAGGTTGATTACTGAAATATACAGAATATATGTTTATGCTAAATAGAAAAAAAAAAAACAAAAGGGGAAGAATTAATTCTAGCACTTTTTGAAAGACCAATTAATCAGATCTTAGTTTGCTAAGGGACTAGCAAAATTTAGGTATGGGGGAAGTGTTTAGAATGAAAAAGTGCATATTATTAACGATTAAATGATGGTTAATTGCATAATATTTAGCTTATCATATGAGAATTAAGCCATTATGTTATAATTGCATTGTTATATGCTTTAATTGAAGAATCTGCTTAATTTTGGGGAATTAATGTTAATTTAGTACATTTATGAACTGTCGGTAAATTGCAAACTGTGAAATTCTTAAGTATCCGAAAATGCATCTAAGCATCGGATAGTTATACCTGTAACTCTCCAGAATATTATTTTATGTTTAAACTGTTGCTGACACGTGTTGAGAGCTGGTAGATTTACTTACGTTATAACTCGTTAAGTTAGTATAACTGCACGCGTTGAGTTACATGAAAATACACTAAGGCAACGCGTTAGGTTAGCGTTATAAACTTAAGTTCTTATTTTTGCACATGTTTTATAGTTAATTCAATGAAGGAAGTTCGTTGAGTTATCTGTAACTCCACAGACTATATATTTTCTAATATGCCACTATAGCGGTTGCAGGAACAAACAATTGGAAGAAAAAACCATGTTTGCACGTATCACGCAGGAATTCAATCGCGTAGGGAGAAAGAAATCATCGCCGTTGATCTGAAGGAAGGAAATCCAACCTACCATTCAAGCAGAAGCAGTTACCACTGAAGAAATATAAAAGAAAAGAAGAAAAAAAAGAAAGGGTGTGATCGATGGACGGCCAGTGTATATAGAGGAGCACCGAGCTTTCTACAAACAGTATCAGTGATTCTCCGAAGTATCACACCAACCATCATATCACCACCATAATCACCAATTATCAGAGGTCTGTGAGGATACTTGCCTGATGTTAGATCGATTCTAAGCCAAACACAGTGCCTGACAACCACTGCGAGGAGTGATCGCGTTGCGGGAAGGGAAGACATTTTCACCAAGCACCGACTCATATTTCAAGAGATCGTAAAGCTTTTAGCCTTGGCTTCGGGTTGATGCCTATATGCTGAAGAGGAGATCATCTTGCAATTCTAGACTCGCGATTCTATAGGGAGAGGAGACAGAATTGTAAGTGGTTCAATTTTCAGTAGTGTAATCGTATTGCAAGTAGTGTCGGAAGTATTTACTGTCAAGTGAAATTACTTTACATTTCACCTTTCACCCATCACATCAAAACAAAAATACCAAAAACAATTTATCTTTGTTTGTATGTTGTATTGTTGGTGTTGTATCGTGATTAATGTTATCTGTATCAATTTTATGATTGTTTTATATTAGTTTTAATTTTACAGTTTACTGAAATTTTTTCATACAAAACAACTTAAAGATTTTAATGGTTACTGTTTGAATCATCTGAATGTTAGTATTGCATAATGATAAATCCAATGTTAACTAGCATTAAAAAGCTTAATTGATGTTATTTACAATATGTGGAATCGCCCAATGGTTGGCCGAATTCCTCTGTAATTAGCAGTATTATAAAGAAGAGACAGACTCGTGGAGTTAACTTAAGTCCACGAGGATAGTCCATTGAGTTATCAATAACTCAACGAACTTAGTCTGTTGAGTTAACTGTAACTCAACGAAGTACTTATTGAATATAAATTTGAATTGTTCACAATCAAACATTTCTTAAGTTCGTTAGCAATTCCTTGTGAGATCGACCTATACTTGCACACTGATACAATAGACATTGTGCACTTGCAGTTAAAGTACAAATTGGAATTAATATCTAAATTGTATTAAAGGTTGTTTGTTTACTTCTAAAAGAAAGAATAGGCATAAAGATAAATTAACTAAGTAAAAATAGAAGTAACAGATCCAAGTTTTTCTAGTGTAGTGCTGGGAAAACACGAACAATGAGTTAGACATAAACAGTCTTCTATCTACTATAGATAATTTATATGTGAAGTGTAGAGATTTTAAGAAAGAAATTAAAAGATTAAATCATTGCTTAGAAAATTCATTTGCTGAATTAGAATCAACTATAGTTGAAAATAGAAATCTAAAATCAAATTTAGATAAGTATAGTTGTGATAACTGTGAATTAAAAGATGAAAATAAAAATCTATTAACTACTATATCAGATCTGAAAGATACTATATGTAAATTTACTCAAGGACAAAAAAGATTAAATAAAATAATAGGATCTCAACGATCAAATGAGAATAAATATGGCCTAGGGTATGCTGCACCACAGGAAATACCTTATTGTGGTGGAGTGATTCGATCTTATAGAGATGGTACCACTGTGTTTGCCATCAAACGAAGATCAAGTCATATGTGGCTGCCAAGAGGCAATAAATTTAATGTTTTAAGGACAAACTCTACTGGACCCAATAAGATTTGGGTACCAAAAGCTTTAATTTCAGTATGATTTGCAAGGTGACAAGGAGTTTCAAGCACGTTCAACTAAATTGATTGTGGACAGTGGATGCTCAAAGCACATGACAAGTAAGAAAAGTTTTCTTGACTTAGTTAAAAACTTAAGTTCAGGATCTGTTAAGTTTGGAAATAATGAAAAGTGTAAGATAACTGCAATAGGAAATATTACATCTGAAAATGGTATAATTGAGAATGTCTTGCATGTAAATGGTTTAAAATAAAATTTGTTAAGTGTAGGACAATTATGTGATAAAGGCTATACTATTTCTTTTAATGCTAAAAACTACTACATTATTGATCTTGCCACAAATGAAACAAAATTTACTGGTATTAGAAATTGCTCAATATATACATTAAACTTTCCATGTGAAAATTCTGCAAGCAATTCCTGTTTGGTAGCAACTGGTGAAGACGATTGAGTGTGGCATAGAAGACTTGGTCACATCAGTATGAAGAATATCAGAAAGCTATCCACGGGTGATCTTGTTAGGGGTCTGCCTAAACTCACTTTTAAGAAGGATAGAGTGTGTAGTGAGTGTATGCTAGGGAAGCAGAAGAGAACTGCTCTTCGCACCAAAAATGTTGTGTCCACCAAAAGGCCATTAGAACTGCTACATCTAGATTTGTTTGGTCCTTCTCAAGTATCAAGTCTTGAGGGTCAAAAATATACCTTTGTTATTGTTGATGATTTCTCTAGATTAACTTTGGTAATATTTTTGACACATAAAAATGAAACTTGCAATGAGTTCAGGAATTTCTGCATAAGAGTTCAGAATCAGAAGGAACTAATAGTAAAGAAAATTAGAAGTGATCATGGAGGGGAATTTGAAAACTATGAATTTGAAAACCTTTGGAATTCTTTTGGAATTCTGCATAAATTCTCTTGTCCTAAAACTCCTGCTCAAAATGGAGCTGTGGAAAGGAAAAATAGGACATTACAAGAAATGGCTAGAACTATGTTAAATGCCACGGATCTACCTAAATTTCTCTGGGCAGAAGCTGTAGGAACAGCTTGTCACATTTCCAACAGAACTCACATTAGATCCACATTGAATAAGACACCCTTTGAAATTTGGTTCGATAAAACTCCAAATGTTGGCTATTTTAAGACATTTGGATGCAAATGTTTTGTCTTAAATATAGGAAATGCTAAAGACAAGTTTGATGCTAAGTTTGAACCTACCATACCATACTTGTTAGTTACTCCTCAAGAAGCAAAGCTTACAGAGTATATTTTGCTAAAGATAGAAGAGTGGAGGAAAGTATAAATGTTCAGTTTGATGAAGATCTGATCCAGAATTTCAAAAAGTTGAAGATTAAATATGATAGTGAAAATGAATACTTTGAAGATGATAACTGCAAGCAGAAACTCAAATCACAAGTGTCAAACCAAAATCTCCACAATAGATTTCAGAATCTTGATAGTTGGAAGTTTAGATCTGATCATCCCGAGAAACAAATTATTGGAAATATATCTAAAGGGGTACAAACTAGGAGCAAAGCAAAAGATATCTACAATTTTTGTGCATTTGTGTTAGAAATAGAGCCAAAATCAGTAGATGAAGCATGTAAGGATACCTACTAGATTATGGCTATGCAGGAAGAATTAAATCAGTTTCAGAAAAATAATGTTTGGGAACTAGTAGAAAAACCTGTAGGAAAATCCATCATTGGAACTAAATGGATTTTCAAAAACAAATTAGATGAAGAAGGTAATATTCTCAAAAATAAAGCTCGATTAGTTGCTCAAGGCTACAATCAGTAGGAAGGTATTGACTATGAAGAAACTTTTGCTCCCGCAGCCAGAATTGAAGCTATCAAAATGTTGCTTGCTTTTGCAAGTAGTATGAAGATAAGATTGTTTCAAATGGATGTGAAAAGTGCCTTCTTAAATGGAGAAATTCAAGAAGAAGTGTTTGTCAAACAACCTCCTGGATTTGAAGATGAATTCAAGCCGAATCATGTCTTCATACTAAGAAAGGCTCTTTATGGTCTGAAACAGGCACCTAGAGCATCGTATGAGAAATTGAAAAAGTTTTTAACTGGAAATAATTTTTCTATAGGCAAAGTGGACAGCACTTTGTTTATCAAAACTTTTGATGTACATATATTGATTGTATAGATATATGTTGATGATATAGTCTTTGGAGCCACTTTAGAGGATCTCTGTCATGAATTTCAGAATTTGATGAAAAATAAATTCGAAATGAGCATGATGGGAGAATTGAAGTTTTTCTTGGGATTACAGATTCATCAAGTGCATAATGGTATCTTTGTCAACCAAGAAAAATACTGCAAATATATGTTGAAGAAATTTTGTTATGAAAACATCAAATCCGCAAATACTCCAATGAGTTCAAGCATTAAAATGGAAATGGATGATTCAAGTGTTGCAATAGATCAAAGGCAATATAGAGGTATGATTGGATCCCTGTTATACCTTTCAGCTAGCAGGCTAGATATTATGTTTAGTGTATGCTTGTGTGCTAGATTTCAAGCATCATCAAAGGAATCACATTTGAAATCAGTCAAAAGGATTTTCAGATATCTACAAGGAACAAAAGATTTCGAATTATTCTACTTAGCTAATAGTAGTTTGATTTTAACAAGCTATAGTGATGCAGATTATGCAGGCAGCAGATCTGATAGAAAAAGCACCAGTGGTACTTGTCAATTACTTGGATGATCTTTCATCTCATGGTTCAGTAGGAAACAAAATTGTATAGCTTTATCTACTATTGAAGCTGAGTATATTGCAGTTGGATTGTGTTGTGCACAAATCCTTTGGATGCAGCAAACTCTAGCAGATTACAGACTAAAAATTCAGAATTCAATCATATTTTGTGATAACAGTAGTGCAATCAGTCTATCTAAGAATACAATACTTCATTCCAAAGCCAAGCATATCGAGATCAGACATCATTTTCTAAGAGATCATGTAGAGAAAGAGAACATTTCACTTAAGTTTGTGCTAACAGAAAATCAACTTGCAGATATTTTCACCAAACCTTTAAATGAATCAACTTTTAATCATATTAGACGAAATCTAGGAATATGTTCTTTACAAGATCTTTAAATATTTTTCTTTCATCAAGCTCACCATATGGGAGCTTGTTTTCTGCTAACCTACTCGTGTAGGATATAGTCAATATCAGTTTTACAATCCTCACCTTTTTATATAATGACAAAAAAGGGGAGAAGAATTTGGAAATTTGTCAAGTATATGGTCACTTACAATATTTCCAGCAAGAATTGAAAGAGAAAAACTCAGCACATAGATAGGGGGAGAAGTCTGCTCAAAGTCAGGGGGAGGAATCCCTCCTCGTTAGTATAGTTTTGATAAATTCCTATTTTATGTTTCTCTATGTGACTAAATGTATAGAAATACACTAGGGAGTGAAATACATGAAAATAATTGTAAAGGTTTTTGTCATTATCAAAAAGGGGGAGATTGTAAGAACCTGAGTATTTTGATAATGCAAAACCTATGTGAGGAAACATATTGTATTTTACAGTTAAGTCTGTACTACATTAGATCAAAAGGCTGTTAGAATAAATTCCAAGTAGATGAACAGATCGAGAAGGTTCCAGATGATAATACTTTCAAGATACAGCAAAATCGGACAGTTACAGGTTCAAGTATCTGAAGAGTAAAAAGCAGTAAGACTATTGGGTAGTTAGAAGGATAACTATCTGAATTTTACAAAGCCTTCGGAGAGTTATTTAATTAAACAGTTAAAGATATTGAATGATTGGATAGTTAAGGAGTTAACTATCCAGAAGCTTAAAGGACTTTTCGGAGAGTTATAGGTATAACTATCTGAAAGTTAAGTCATTCAATAAACCACATGCAGAAATACAGAACGGAAGCTTAAAGGACTTGTCGGAGAGTTAGATAACTATCCGAGTTTTCTTTTTGGAGAGTTAGATAACTATTCAAGTTTTTCGGTAAGTTACAGGCATAACTTTCTAGAACTTAAGTCATTTTATTACATACGTGCAAAATAGAGAAACCAGTAGTTGAAAGCTTAAAAGAGAAAATCGAAGAGTTAGATAACTATCCGAAATTTCAAAGATAGTTTCGGTAAGTTATAGTTTAACTATCCAAAACTTAAGTTAGTGAATTTCCCACGAGTAGAAATCCAGACAGATGCTCAAATGGGTTTTCGGAGAGTTAGAAAGATAACTATCCGAAATTTCAAAAGAGTTTCGGTGAGTTACAGTTTAACCATTCGAAACTTAAGTCATTGAATTTTCCACATGCAGAATTCCAGAGAGTGGCTCAAATAAGTTTTCGGAGAGTTAGAAAAATAACTATCCGAAATCCTGAAGAATTTCGGTGAGTTATAGGCATAACCTTCCGAAACTTAAGTCAACCCTTTATGCACGTGCTAAATTAAAGCAATCGGAAAGTTGACAGAGTCAAACTATCCGACAAGTATATAACTGTTCAGTGAGTTACAGTTATAAGTATCTGATTGAATGATAGCTCACATTTAAATATTCTGGAATCCTACCTAGCAGTAAAGGTTAAGTGATATTTCGGTGAGTTACAGATACTCTTCAGAGAGTTGCATAGCTAACTATCTGAAAGAACAGGAAAATCGGTAAGATATCTTGAAACGATTTTCTGAATGGTCACTTGCCGTATTGGGACTTAAGGCTAATCAAGTATAGTAGAATACATCCGTTGGAGGAAAATATGATCGTTGTACATATCAGGTATATATACAAAATACAAATAATGGAGATAGGAGAGCTACACTCCAAATTCCATTTACACTCAAGTTTGCAAACAGTGAAGAATATTCAGAAGATCTACTACAGAAAAAGCTCTGTGCGCCAAAACTCTGATTGAAGGATTAAAGTTGTTGGTTTGTGGCTTCAACCTGAAAGCTACATACAGTGTTGGTTTGAGTTTCGACCTGAAAACTCTAGAGGTTGGTTTATTGAAGTTTCGTCCTAAAAACTTCTATGTAGTTGGTTCTTGCTTTGACCTGAAAGCAAGTGTGTAAGTGTTGAAACACTTAGTGAAGCCTAAGTGAATCTTGGGGGTGGACTAGCCAAATTGGTGAACCACCTAAAAAATTTGTTGTGTGTTTCTTATCTCTGTTGATTTGCATTCTATTAGTTTCATCTCATTACATTTCTGTTGAATCATTCGATTCAACATTAAAAGAATTTTAAAACTACACACTTTCACCATTCACCCCCCCTCTGGTGAGCCTATCGATCCTAACAATTGGTATCAAAGCAAGGTTATTCAAGGAGAAATTTTAGGAATAAGAAATTCAGAAAGAGAAGGGCGCTTAAAGTGACATGGGATGACTCTTCAGCTTCACAAAGTGAAGAAACAAAGGATTCAACATCAGACAACGAATCCTCATCAACATCAGATTCAGAAGAAAATCTGACAAATGTATGCTTTATGGCAAAATCCAGTGAGGTACACAAATCAAAATGGATAATGGACAGTGGAGCATCCAACCACATGACTAGAGATATACAATTACTTACAAAAATAACAAAGACCAAGAATGGACAAGTTACCTTTGGAAATAAAAGAAAAACAAATATCCTTTGGTCTGGCAAGGTTCAGTTAACTAAGAAATGCTTTATAAATGATGTCTTATTAGTGGAAAACTTAGGTTTTAATTTATTGAGTGTTCTTGTTTTAATGAAGATTTACAGAGTAATTTTTGAAAAACATTCCTGTAAAATTATGGACATGTCTACAAATGAAATTTTATTCACTGCATACAAGAAATGATCTGTTTGTATTTTAAATTTGTCTTCTGATATTATTAAAGACAATGCTTGCTTAATTGGAAAATCAGATGAAGTCATTTTATGGCGTAGAAGGCTAGGACACTCAAACTTAAAATTATTACAAAAGCTATCTAAAAAGAATCTAGTTAGAGGTTTACCTAGTATTAAGTACTTGAAAGAGTTTATGTGTGACGCATGTCAACTAGGTAAATTACATAAAACATCCTTTAAAAGCTTAAATGAAATAACAAGCAAAAGAGTATTAGAACTAGTGCATATGGATTTATTTGGACCTACTAGAACAACGAGTCTAGGAGATAAACATTATGCTTTTGTACTAGTTGATAACTATTCTAGATTCACTTGGGTTTATTTTCTAGCTAATAAAATTAAAGTTTTTGAAATATTTAAGATATTTTGTAATAAAGTTCAGAATGAGCAAAATGTTACAATTCAAAAACTTAGGAGTGATCATGGTACAGAATTTGATAATGATCAAATGGACACCTTTTGTGAAGAATTAGGCATAGATCATAGGTACTCATTTCCAAGAGCTCCTTCACAAAATGTGATAGTAGAACGTAAAAACAGATCACTTTAGGAAATGTCCAGAACCATGTTAAATGAGAATAAGTTACCCCTATTTCTTTAGGCAGAAGCAGTTCATACAATATACTATGTTATAAATAGAGTACATCTAAGACCAATTTTAGATAAAACTCCTTATGAGATATGGTATAACAGGGTTCCCAAAATAAGTTATTTAAAACCCTTTGGCTGTAAGTGTTTTATTTTAAACACTAAGGAACGAAGAGACAAATTTAAAGCCAAATTAGATGAAGGTATTTTTGTTGGTTATTCCATTAGAAGTAAAGCATATAGAGTTTATAATAAATCAACAAAAACCATTGAGGAAACCCTGCACGTAAAATTTCATGAAAATTCTCATTTGGATTTAAGACATGCTGAAAACTTCGATTCAGAAATTCTCCCAAGAATAGTACCAAATGATGTTGACAGAGAAATTGATAGATTATCTAACGGAATAAGAAATCTAAGTTTGAATGATGAAAATTTAGAAGAAAATAATATCATACCTATAGAAACTGTGGAACAATATAGAAATTGGCGTTATGCTTCATCTCATCCTCTTGATCAGATAATAGGCAATCCTAATCAAGGAGTTAGGACTCGGTCATCAGTAGTCAACATCTGTGGTGCTTATTCATTTGTTTCTTTGCTAGAACCTAAGAAAATTGAAAATGCCTTAGAAGATGAATTTTGGTATTTAGCTATGCAAGATGAGCTAAATCAATTTATAAGAAATGAGGTATGGGATCTAGTTCCACCACCTGAAAATCAGTCCATAATAGGAACAAGGTGGGTATTTAGAAACAAAGTAGATCAAGATGGACATATAGTTAAAAATAAAACTAGATTAGTTGCTCAAGGTTACAAGTAAGAGGAAGGAATTGACTATGATGAAACTTTTGCTCCTATTGCTAGACTAGAATCAATACGAATTTTGTTAGCTTATGCTTGTTATATGGATTTCAAATTATATCAAATGGATGTTAAGACTGCTTTTTTAAATGGATATATAAAAGAAGAGTGTATGTAAAACAACCTCTAGGTTTTGAGGATTCAAAACATCCTGATTATGTTTACAGGCTTAAGAAGGCACTATATGGCCTTAAACAAGATCCTAGGTCTTGGTATGAAAGATTATCTAAATTTCTTATGGAAAAAGGGTATTCTATGGGAAAGGTAGATCACACTTTTTTTATCAAGAAGATCGAAAAAGATATATTAGTAGTTCAAATCTATGTAGATGACATCATATTTGGAGCAACAAATGATAAATTAGTTGAGTCCTTTTTGAAAGACATGACTAATCAATTTAAAATGAGTATGATGGGTGAACTATCATTTTTCCTAGGCTTACAAATTAAGCAATTATATTTGGGTACTTTTATTTCACAAGAAAAATATACTCAAGATTTATTAAAGAGGTTTGGTTTAGACAACACTAAAACAAAGAATACACCAATGAGTACTATCACCAAGTTGGATAAAGATGACTCTGGAAAAACTGTAGATGTAAAACCATATAGAAGTATGATTGGTTCATTACTCTATTTAACAGCTAGCCGACTAGATATTATGTTTAGTGTGTGTACTTGTGCTAGATATCAATCTAATCCTAAGGAATCACACCTACTTGCTATTAAATGAATTTTTAAATATCTATTAGGAACCATCAATTTCGGACTGTTTTACTTTAAACACAGTTCTTTATACTTAGTAGGTTATAGTGATGCTAATTTCGTAGGATGTAAGTTTGAAAGAAAAAGCACCAGTGGCACTTGTCAACAAAAAGCAAAATTGTGTTGCATTATCTACAACTGAAGCTAAATATATAGCTGCTGCACTTTGTTGTGCTCAAATCCTGTGGATCAGACAAACCTTAAAAGATTTTAATTTAGACTATGAACCAACTAAGATTTTCTGTAATAGTAGTTTTGCAATAAGTTTATCTAAAAATCCTATGTTACATTCATGAGCAAAAGATATAGAAGTTCGACATCATTTTCTAAGGGATAATGTTATAAAAGGAAAAATAGTATTAAATTTTGTTCCTACCACAGAACAATTAGCAGATCTATTTACAAAACCCTTAGATGAAAATACTTTCTCAAAATTATGATTAGAACTTGGTATCTGTAGGTTATCTAATTTTTAATGGTCTTGTTCATTGTATTTTCATTTGTTATAGGTAGTTTTAGAATTTAATGTCTTTATCATTAAGAAAAACAAAACAAAACAAAACAAAATATCTATTTTTGAATTTCAGTTTTCTGGTAGTTAAGAATTTATGAAATTCTGATTTTTATTGAAGTCAATTTATTTAAGAAAAATTAGGAAAAGATTACTTAAGAACAGTTAAATTGATTCAATATGAGTGCCAACTATATTTTTGTTACTTATGTCTATGCTATTACAGAGATTTTAACAGGAAAATACATAGAAAGTATGTACTTTTTATTAAAGGAAAGTTATTAGCATTTTGTTAGAAAAATTAAGTCTTGCGGTTGACTCTAATTTAATTTACTATCTTGTTTTATTTTTATTATTTTTTTATCTGTAATTACTTGAGTAATTAAGTCCGTTGGGGGATCTTAAACCCTAGTCACTTAAACCAACTAGTTTGGGATGTGCTGACTGAAAACTCATTTTGCAAGTAATTCAGATTATATTTTAAAAAAAAATAAAAAATTTATTACCTGTTCTCACTTGTCATTGAGTAACTGGTTATCTTTCCCCTAAGCAAGGGATTGTGATCATGTAAAAAGATGATATTGTAAGTGGTAATACATAATATATATATATGAATAATAATAAAAAAGGGGCAATGTACTCAAGCTTAATTTATCTTTCAAGGTGTTACAACAATCTTGCCATAATCTATGCATATAATCCTTGTTATTTTTTTTGTTATTATCTACTCTTTACACATAATGTACGATATTTATTGTCTTAAGTTTGTGTACTCATTATTGAATTCTTTTTAAGTTTCTACAGGTATATCTTTATGAATTATCTTTTGTAAACTGAATAAGATAAAAGCCAGAAAGTCTAAATTGTTAACTCTACTACTTATTTCTGTATTTAATTCAAATTAAATTAAAAAGAAAAAGAAAAAGAGAGACTCAAATCTATTAGTTGTGTTTTAAAACGTTTAATAGACTATTTTATTATTTCCTGAAGTACACATGTCGAAACCATAATGCATGACTTAAGTGGATTTTCGGTAAGTTATTTGTAACTCTCCGAAATGCGTCTAGGCATCGAAAAGTTAGATTTGTAACTATCCAAAACATCTCTTTATTATAAACTACTTAAGTACACGTGTCGTGATCTAGAAGATTGACTTAAGTTATCTTTCGGAAGGTTATCTGTAACTCTCTGAAATGCACCTAAGCATCGGATAGTTAGGTTTATAAGTCTCCAAAACTTTCTGAACACCTTAAGTTCAAATTATGCATGTGTTGAATTTCACTGCTTTATAATGTCTCAGTTGAAACTCGAACAGTTATGTTTAACTCTTCGACTTTTCACACCTATTTCTTCGAGAAACTCGAATAGTTATCATAAGTCTTCGAGTTTTCTCACTTTTCACTTAGCTTGAAGTTATTTTCTTTATATGAACAGTTACACTAAGTATTGTGCAATTGTTGGTTGTAAAACTTGTACAGTTATTGCAAGCACTCGAGTTATTTATCGGTAACAGATCTTATATTTATGATTTCAATGATTGAATCTGTTTATCCATTTATAAACTCGAAGAGTTATAAATGTTTTACTAACAGCCGTTCGTGTTTCTACCTTGGTAAAACCCTAGCTTCACAATCTTTACTTCCACTAAGTTCTACAGTGCAAAGCGAAGATTAATTGACAATGTTAGGATGTGGAAGAGGACGTGGTAGAATGACAAAAGTGTAGAAAAGAGAGTTGGAACTTCAAAAAATGTAGAATGAAATCAACGATATCTATTCAAGGTACACTTTTTCAAATGAAATACCGCATGAAATAAGAAAAGCTGTTCAAGATGAGAAAAATTTTTGTTGGAAATTTATTCAAAATTATGCTGAAACACAGTTTAGACTAAAACAGACTGAATTTTCCGCATTGCATTTATGGAAAAGAAATTTACAACCTAACCCTGCGGTTGTAAGTTCTGGACATGTACTAGAGACATCGGTACAGTCTATCACTTATTATGGAAAGAAGTGGGGACTAATGATTGAAAATGCAAATAGGGAATTACAATCCTTATATTCCCAACATTATTTTCCCCCAACTGTTTTAGATGATATTAAACTGTATATAGATGAATAGAAAATTGCCATTAGCAAAATGGGCCTTTGAAGTGAAGGACAAAGAGTTTATCAACTCAAAATGGCAGAGGTGGAGAGCTTAAAACTCTATATTCCATTATTACCACCTAGGCATCATGGTGAAAGACCATCAAGACCCCATGTGCCTTTAATAGGAGAAATTAAGACAATTTTAGAACCTCCTAAACAACCTGAAACACTGTAGACATATAGTTAGAAAAAGAAAAAGACAATTGAACATTTTGGACTAACAACAGGTGTACAAGGAATATTGCAGCAAAAAGAAGAATTAGTGAAAAATGAAAAACTATGCTCCATTGCAGAAGCTAGATAGACATTTTTGTCAAGAATTCCAATAGATGTGACAAATATTGGCTTACAAGAATATACTCTAAGGTATTGTGTCACATTAGTGCATAATGTATCTTTTCATACAATGGACAGTTTTTCACACAAGGCTGCAAGCACACATTCTTTTCCTACGGAAAGAGAGCATGTAGGAAATTTTGATGATACATATACAGATGATATAAAATTTGATGAAATTTTTGATGACATAGACACTAAGTCTATGAATTTTGAAGATATTTCTTCTGAAGAGGAATGTACAGATATTCTTCCTCTTACTGTATCTCGAACAGAGACTTTTGAATTTTGGTACAGTTGCTTAAACTACATTTTACATATATGGTTATGTTTGTTACAGTAGATAGTATACTTGTTGATAAATGTATATAATCAACAACATACACAGTTACAAATAGAATATGATACTACCAATGTCTCACATATACAAATTTCAGAAATACAGGATGATTCTATTCCACAAACAGATATAGAACATTCTTTCATACAAAGACAGTTAAATAGATCAAATATAGATATACATGTTGCTGATATACAGATTGCTACAAAGACTATTGTTACTGAAATGTTTCCAGAAGAACAAATAGAAGAAATTCAGTAGATTATTGATACGACAATAACAGATATTTCAGACATTTATACTAGTTTTGATGGCAATTCCACCAGTTCTAAAAGATTTGAAAATATAGAGGCTGCTGATAATATTGAAACAAGTCCTAGATCAAAACATCATGACAGGAAAATACCTAATCCTGAACAGAGTTTAGATGAAAATACACTATTATAGTTCAAAAATAGTTCCTGTTATGACAAATTTCAGACGTATAAAACTTTTACAGTTTTATATTCAAGACCAATTAAGTTTGAAGGGATGGCACACATACAAGAACTATTTGAATTTCAAGGCTTGTTGACTCTACTTCTACAACAGCCAGGCCATCTTGCTATACCTGAACTTATCAGTTGTTTTTACTCAAACTTAATAGTGGAAGAAGGTATTCCTGTTTCTACTATACAAGACAATGACATATATTTAACTCCAGATTTACTTCATCAGGTACTTGGTCTGAAAAATGAAGGAGTTAAATTATCAGAAAGAAAACAAGTTTATCGATTGGGATGAGACATTACAAGTTTAGCCAAAGATCCAAGTACCAACAAACCATTGACATTACTAAATGGCCAAGCACATTTTATTGCAAAAATATTGCATGCTACATTGTTTCAGAGGTTTGGTCATGGGGCAGAAGTTGGCAGATATTGTCTTTATGCTACATATGCATTAATAAACCATATACAAGTGAACTAGTATGATATTTTTGTTTCTCATATCTTACATTTGCAGAGTAAATTATTTTATTGTGATACAATTTTGAGAATTATGCCAAGTTAAAGAGATATTATACCTTGGCCATAGAAAAGATTAAAGTCAAGATCTTTCTTTGCAAAGGAACTCCAAAAATACTAGGAAGCAGATACACCTGTCCTCCGACAACAACAACAACAGGATCAGCAAACACAGTCACAACCACAACAGCAACAATCCACACAATTTATAGAAACACAGCAACATATAGATATACAAGGTATACATACAGAAATACATATAGGTATAGATACAGACATACATACTGAATTCTTACAGCAACCATCACAAGGTTCTCAAAATGATTTAGATCAAGCATTACTTGATCAGATAAACAGAGTTAGTATAGAAATTGCAAAGAAAATTTCAGATACTCTGATTGATATTTTCCGAAGATAAAGAGGCTTGTGATTATACAAATTATGTATTACATGATTTATTTTTTGTAATTTGTAACCAAAACTATTATGTAAACTGTTTACTGATTTTAATGTTACGTGATTATTTTTCACAATTTATGATATTAAACAGTTTATGCTTAATCCATAAATCCTATGTATGTTTGCAACTATCATTTTGATTAATATATACTTAGTAAGATTTCCTTTCTTACATTTAACTTGCTTAACTTCCTAAAGGAGGAGAAAATAGTTTGTTTACTTTTTTATAATGCCAAAAAGGGGGAGATATAAATTATGTGACTTATTAGGTTTTGACATCATCAAAAAGAGAGAGATTGTTAGGTATTTAATTTTGATGATATATGCTTTATTATCGTATTTAAATAAGTCTACATAATATTTTCTAAGTATATTTCTCTAAGTATAATAGTTAACAGATTATCAGAAAGTTTTATTTTTATGTCGGATAAATTAAAGATTTTCGAAGAGTTAGATTTGCAATAGTTAAACTTTCAGATAGTTAACGTTTCATTTTTGTCGAATACTTTATGATAAAAACTCGTATAGTTAAGGTTATCTACACGTGTGTTTTTAATGTTTTAAGTTGTCACGTGTTTTCCATGTGTGTTCAGTAATGAAAAATCGAATAGTTAGATAACTGTTCGAGTTTTTATATGCATGGATAGATAACGGTTCGAGTTTTATAAAAGGACTAACGAACATATAAGTTTCTTTTTTTAGTCACGTGTTTTGCAGGTGCAAAAACTCGAAGAGTTAAAGGATAAGTGTTCGAGTTTTTACAAGACTTAAAAGATAAATTTGACTAAATCGAAGACTTAGAAGATATTCTACAAGACTCCAGGAAGATAAAATTTCGGTGAATCTACGAAGTGGAGATCGTGGAAATTCAAAATGTTAGTGGAGAAAGTGGAAATTAAAATAGAAAGTAATTTGGATTAAAGAGAAAATTAGTACGTGGATTATGGATTATGGATTGTGGATCAAGTGGATGAACATGTTGAAGGTGAAAGACAACAGAGTTCAACTACTAATAGAGAGTACGAGCTACATTACAATGGAGGATCCCAATCTCAAAAACCAAGTCTGAATATTCAATCCGGATCCCTAACTGAAAAGTTAAGTTTGAATATTCATATTCTGAAAAATTCTCCAACATCAGAAGAAGTTCGAAATTCCAAGTAATTTCAGAAAAGGAGCTGCAAACGTAAGAAGTCTAGAAATTTGACAACTGGAGAAGAAGAGATACAGAAGCTGAGCAAAGAAAAAGAAAGACAAAAGCTATGTGCATAAAGATCAGGTTATATACAATTCAAAATTAGTTTTGAATAATAGCTTTGTTTTCCTATTTGAATTGTATATCTAACATTACTGTATCAAAACCGTCAAGAAGGGAATTGAGCTGAAAAGATATTGTAAATTCTGTCTTGAAATAAAAGAATAGAATTTCATTTACGAGTGTTTTGTACTCTTGTTTTATCTGCTAGTATTTAATTACTAAAGACACAATTCCCCCCTCTCTTGTGATACAAACAATCCTACATAAGCTTATAAGTTCTTTCTTTATTGCACGTATTTTATAGTTAAATCAACGAAGTAGGTCTATTGAGTTACACTAACTCTATAGACCATTTATTTTCTAATATGCCACTGTAGCAGTTGTAGAAATAGGAAATTCAAAGGAAAACCACGATTGCACGTATCACGTAGGAATTCACTTGTGGAATGAAGAAGAAATCAACATCATTGATCTAAATGAAGGAAATGCAACCGATCATTTAAGCAGAAGTAGTTGTTACTGAAAGAAATATAAAAAAAGAAGAAAAAGTATGTTGTAAGGGTGTGGAGAACCATGCTAACTATAGGAAGCGTTGGAAGTTCCCTAAAGCTCCACCAACCAAACCATGAAAATCACCAACCATTGGAGGTCTGTGACGTTACTTTCCGGATGTTAAGTTAATTCCGAGCCAAACACGGTGATTGACAACCACTGTAAGGAGTGATTGTGCCGTGGGAAGGGAAGCCATTTTCACGAAGCACTGACTCATATCTTAGGAGGGAAAATCAAAAGAAGAAGGCTTAGAAAACTTAGAAAAAATTTTATAAGAAAAAGTCTTTAAAGGTCACTTGGGATGACACGTCAGAAGAGTCTGAATTTGAGGAATTATCATCAAAATTTTCACATTCAGAAGAAGAACAAGAGTTAGAAGATGTTGCTCATGTGTGCTTCATGCAGATGAGTCTGAGGTAATATCTGATCTTGAAAGTCATTCAGATTTTAACTTTGATGAATTATTATGTGTTTTTCATGCATTATTATAAAAACTTAAAGTTTGTAAACTAGAAAATAAGAATATTAGAAACTCTTTGTCTATTATGGAAGAAGAAAATTATTTCCTGTCTACTACTTTAGAAAAGTTTAAATGTGATAATGAAAATCATGCTAGAGATTTACATAAATTTAGATTTAATGAATGTGTCTTGCATGAACAATTAGAATATAAATGTTGAAAAATTAAAGATAGAATCTGAAAATGAAAAATTGAGAAATAATATAACTGATCTTGAGTTAGAGATTGATAAATTAAAAATGAGAGTGCTAGATTTAAATTCCACCATTGAGAAATGGAATTTAAGTCAAACTAAGTTAGACAAGCTAACTGATACCCATGTAGTGTCATATAAATTTGGCTTAGGATTTGATTATCCTAAATGCCCTGAATCCCAAGCCAATAAAGGATTTATTAGTTGTAGTTCAAGTAAATCTAAGACTAAAATTCCTTTTATTATGAAACAAGATAATAAATATGTAGAGGTAGGTACTCCAAGGGATGAATCATGCAGTAATAATATAAACCAATGTGATTTATCTAAATGTACTTCTAACAATGCTATCAATGTTTCTAAAAATCTTGTTTCTTATTCTGTAAATTCAGTTACTAATGTTTCTAAACTTTCAGACAATTGTAGTAAACTAAAAATTCAGAAACCTGAGCATGAAATTCAAAATACTAGTATTAGACCAATTACTGGTTCTACATGTTTTTTATTTGGAAATTCATGTGCATAAAAAGATTTTGTATGTATTGAAAATTTAAATACAAGTACAAAATCTTGGTATGAAATTACTAAAATGTATGAGCATGACCAAAATAAATTAACATCTGATAAAAATTGGTTTGGTCTTGGTTATACTAACATCTGAAAATAAAAAGAATATTAATAAGAGTAATAATTCTATAAGTATGAAGCTAATGATAAATCAGTAGTACTTACAACTAATAAGAATATAAATGATAATGTTAGACTATTTTTAAACGAAAAGAAGAAATATGCTTGTAATGAACTTGGTCCTCAAAGACCTTAGGTACCAAGAAACAATTCTTCTTAATTTGTTTTACAGGAGAAAACAACATTAAAATGGATTTTGGAAGTGGAGCATCAAGTCACATGACCAAACAGAAAAGCCTATTGAAAAATTTTACAAATACCAAGAAAGGAAGTGTAATATTTGGAAACAAAAGCAAGGATAAAATCATAGGTATGGGCAATGTTCAAATAACTCCTACTTGTGTTATTTTAAATGTACTGTATGTAGAAAACCTAGGATTTAATTTACTAAGTGTTATAAACCTAATTGATAGTGGATACTATGTATTGTTTAAAGATAATGTATGCAAAATTATTAATAAAATTACAGATGAACTTAAGTTTATTGCTAAAAGAAAAGCTTTTGTATATATTTTATCTTTACCTTCTAGTGCAGTTGATTTAAATTCATATTTACTAATTGAAACTAGTGATGCATATCTTTGGCAAAGAAGGATCAGACATATAAATATGAAACTATTGCATAAATTATCTAGAAAAAATTTAGTGAGAGGTTTACCAAAGATTAAATACTCAAAAGATTTCATGTGTGATGTGAGTTAGGTAAACTTCATAAAAACTCTTTTAAATCCAAAACTGATATATCAAGCAAGAGAGTCTTAGAACTTATACATATGGATCTATTTGGACCAACAAGAATCATGAGTCTTGGTGGTAAATAGTATGTATTTGTTTTAGTAGATGACTTCTCTAGATACACTTGGGTATATTTTCTAGCAATTAAGACAAAAGTTTTTGAAACGTTTAAAATGTATTGCAATCTTGTTCAAAATGAACAAAGTGTCTCCGTTCAAAAACTTAGGAGTGATCATGGTACTGAATTTGAAAATGATCGAATGGATAATTACTATAAAGATCAAGGTATTGATCACTGATATTCTTTTCTAAGCGCACATTCTCAAAATGGTGTTGTTGAGAGAAAGAATCAATCACTTAAGGAAATGGCTAGAACTATGTTAAATGAACATAATTTACCTTAAAATCTTTGAGTTGAAGCAGTGAATACAACTTGTTATATTATTAATAGAAGCCACTTAAGACCTCTTGTTAATAAAACTCCTTTTGAAATTATGTTTGATAGGGTTCCAAAAATTTCCTATATGAAACTGTTTGGCTGTAAGTGTTTTATTCTTAACACTAGAGATAAAAGGGATAAATTTCAACTCAAAGTAGATGAAGGAATTTTTGTAGGTTACTCTACTAGAAGTAAAGCCTATAGAGTTTATAATAAGACTTCTAAAACCATTGAAGAAACCTTTCATGTAAGCTTCAATGAAAATTCTTTTAGAGAATCTCAATCTAAAATTGATAATGATGATATGATCAATTTCCCAAAAGAATTTGAGATCAATAGAGAGATTGAAGATTTATCTGAGAAAATTAAAAATATGAACTTAAATGATTAAACTAATGATCAAAGTGATGTACTTTCAGATGTTGATGAGAATATTGAGGAAAATCATAGAAATTGGCGTTATTCTTCATCACATCCCATTACTTAAGTCATTGGTAATATTAATGAGGGATTTAAAACCAAATCTTCAGTAAATTTAAATAGTTTGTGTATGTTTGTTTTTATGGTGGAACTAAAGAATATAGAAGAAGCATTATTTGATGAAAATTGGATAGTGGGAATGCAAGATGAACTAAAACAATTCATAAGAAATGATGTTTGAGAATTAGTTTCTCCACCAGAAAATCAATCCATAATAGGTACAAAAAACAAATGAGACTAGTCAAGTTATAAGAAACAAAGCTAGATTAGTTGCACAAGGGTATACACAGGAAGAAGGACTATCATTCAATTAGAAGGTTCAATACCTACTAGGACTATCATTCAATTAGCTGATAGAAGTATAAGATACCCTAGAGGAAAAATAGAAGATGTCCTAATTAAAATCAAAAACTTCATATATCCTATTGATATTGTGATTTTGGATTCCCAACAAATTAAGCATCAGAATCGTGATACATCTTTAATTTTGGGAAGACCATTTTTAGAAACATCTAGGGCTGTTATAAATTGTAAAAATGGAGTGATGAAGTTAGCTTATGATAATGAGGATACTCAATTAAACATTTTCAAATAAGAAAAGTTGCAGGAGTTAGTAATGCCCTTACATACTATAGACTTTTTAGAGGATGAAGGAGAAATGTTAGATGATGTGATTCAAGAAGAATTAAGTAGGCAATTAAATTCTGAAACTTTAGAAGTAAGTGAAAGCATAGATGTAGAAGGAGATCAAGAAGAGTTTAATATAGAAGATGAAAATGTTAAATTAGGAGCTCTAGTTTCTGATGGTCAACATTTAGATTTAAAACCTTTACCTCTTGAATTAACCTACATATTTCTAGAAGAAAAATGAACATGTCAAATCATTATTGCTTTAGATTTAAAAGATAATCAAATTTCTAAATTAAAAGATGTACTAAAAATTTATAAAGAAGCAATAGGATGGACTATGATCGATATAAAAGGGTTAAGTGCAACTGTATTCTGTCACCATATATATTTAGAAGAGAATGCTAAACTAGTTAGAATTCCTGAGAGAAGATTAAATCCAAACCTTAAAGAAGTAGCTAGGAAGGAAATAGTGAAGTGGTTAGATAATGACATAATTTATCTGATTTCTGATAACTCATGGGTTAGTCCAATCCATGTAGTTCCCAAGAAATCAGGATTAATAGTTATTAGGAATAAAAGTCAAGACTTGATACTTACTAGAATTCAATCATGCTAAAGAGTGTGTATAGACTATAGAAAGCTGAATGTTGTGACTAGGAAAGATCATTTTTCCTTACCTTTTATAGATCAAATGCTAGAGAAATTAGCAGGGCAAGAATATTTTTGTTTCCTAGACGGGTATTCAGGATATAACCAAGTTCCAGTAGCATTAGAAGATCAAGAGAAAACAACTTTCATATGTCCTAATGGAACATATGCTTTTTAGAGGATGTCATTCAGATTATGCAATGCACCAGCCACCTTTCAAATGTGTATGCAGGGCATATTCACTAGAATGACTGAAGATTTTTTAGAAATATTTATGGATGATTTTACTGTATATGAACTTCATATGAAGTGTGTTTAAATAATTTAGACCAAGTATTAAAATGTTGTGTGGAAAAGAATCTAGTTCTAAATTGGGAAAAATGTCACTTCATGGTTAAACAAGGAGTAGTCTTGAGACATGTTTTAAAGAAAGGGCTGGAAGTAGATAAAGCTAAAATAGAAGTAATTTCTAATCTACCAGAACTTAAATCAATAAAAGATATTAGATCATTTCTAGGACGTGCTAAATTTTATAGAAGATTTGTTAAAGATTTTAGCAAAATAGCTAGACCTTTAACTAATCTATTAAAAGATGTCCCATTCAACTTTAATAAAGATTGCAAAGAAGCATTTTTCAAGCTTAAAACTAGCTTAATTTCAACTCCTATAATACAAGCACCTAATTGGAACCATCCATTTGAATTAATGTGCGATGCATCTAATTTTGCTATAGGAGTAGTGCTATGGCAGAAAATAGAAAAATCTCCTAGAGTGATTCATTATGCAAGCAAAACTTTAAATGATGCTCACGTTAACTATACAACTACTGAAAAAGAAATGTTAGCTGTTGTGTTTTCCTTAGAAAAGTTTAGATCATATTTGATTGGAGCTAAAGTGATAGTATACATGAATCATTTAGCATTAAAACACCTAACAGCAAAGAAAAAGACTAAACCTAGATTGATCCGGTGGATATTGTTATTACAAGAATTTGATCTAGAAATTAGAGATAAAAAAGGTTGTAAGAATGTAGTAGCAGATCATTTATCAATATTACAAATAGAAAAATCAAATATTGAAATTAAGGATAATTTTCTTGATGAATAATTAATTACCATAAAAACAATGCCTTGGTATGTAGACATAGTTAGTTACCTAATTACTAGTTTAATACCTAATGATTGGAATAGATAGGATAAGAAATTGTTCTTTTCAAGAATAAAATATTACTATTGAGAAGACTCATACTTATTTAAGAAGTGTCTTGATCTAGTTTTAAGGAGGTGTATTCCAGAAACTGAATATCAGAGCATATTGTCTTTCTACCATGACCAAGCATGTAGAGGACATTTTAGTTCAAGGAAAACTACTGCCAAAATTCTGCAATGTAGATTTTATTAGCCAACACTATTCAAAGATGCTCATAAATACTACTTAAGCTATTTAAAATGTCAACAAATAGGAAGAATATCAAAGAGGAACAAGATGCCTCTAAGTCCTGTTGTTGAGGTTGAAATCTTTGACGTATGGGGAATAGATTTTATAGGTCTATTTCCTATGTCTAATCAATTTAATTATATATTATTGGGGGTGGATTATGTATCTAAATGAATAGAAGCTATTTCTAACAAAACTAATGACAACAAAGTGGTAATACATTTTATAAAAACCAATATAATTGCTAGATTTGGAATACCTAAAGCTATTATTAGTGATAGAGGAACTCATTTCTGTAATAGAAGTTTTGAAGCCTTAATGAAGAAATATGGAGTAAATCACAAAATTGCAACATCTTACCATCTGCAAACAAGTGAACAGGTAGAAAGTGCAAAAAAACAAATTAAGTTAATCTTAGAAAAAGTAGTAAATCCTACTAAATTAGATTGGGCTAACAAATTAATAGATGCACTTTGGGCTTACAAAACTACTTATAAGACAAGCTTAGGTATGTCACCTTTTAGAATAGTCTATGGAAAAAGTTTCCTTTTACCAACTGAAGTTGAACATAAAGCTTATTGGGCATTAAAAATTCTGAACAGTAATTTAAATCAAGCTACTGAAAATAGAAAAATGCAATTGATTGAATTAGAAGAATTTAGGAATGAATCTTATTCGAAAACTATAAAAGAAAAAGAGAAAATGAAGTTTTAGCTTGACAAGAAAATTATTCCAAAAACTTTTGAAATAGGACAAGTATATCTTTACATGACTAGACTTCATAACCATCCAAGGAAATTAAGATCTAGATAGGTAGGACCTTACATAATTTGAAATATTTATCCCAATGGAGCTATTGAAATTGAAAATCCTAAAAATCAGAATGTATTTAAAGTAAATGAACAAAGGCTTAGACCTATTCTAAAGTTTCCAAAAAGTTCCTTCGGAATTATAGAAGAAGTAAGAGTAGAGGACTGCTAAGCTTTATTAAGTAAATATACATTAGTATTAAAAAAAAAAAATAGATATAATCACGATTCAACCAAAAGAAATTATCAGTTTTATCGAAACGTATAGTAAAAGAAAAAAATTATTACGGTCACACCGAAAGGATCCATCAGTTTGACCAAAACATAAAAACATAAAAATATATATTTATATTAAGTAAAAATGTCGATTTTACCTAAGCATGGTATCAGTTCAACTAGTAGAAAAAATATATATATTTAATTTCGATTGAACCAAGGAAATATAACGGTTTGACCGAAATTCTAAAATGTTGAAAAATTAAGAGTTGGTTAGACCGAAAATTCTTCGGTCTTGATCGAATTAAAAATTATTATTATAAGTATTTTTTTTAGTTATAACTTTATAGGAAGTCCGTTGAGTTACGCTTTACTCAACGAACTTACTCTGTTGAGTTAACTATAACTCAATGAAGTACTGTAGTTAAGTCCATGAACTTAGTCTGTGGAGTTAATCATAACTCCACAAAGAAGTGAGAGAGAGAGCAGTAGTTTGTGCAGGAAAATGACCTGATTACTCGCCAAAAACTTAGGATTATTTATACTAAAACTTAGGATTTGGGGGCATTATCTGCAGAATCATTTAGAACTTAGAATAGTAGAGATTAGAGTGATTCCGTTCCATTCTGTAACACCACGAAGATTCAAGATGATGTTAGAATTCTAGGAAGTAGTAGACACTACGACATTTCTCAGGGAGTCAAAAGAATGGCAAACACAACAAAAGATTTGGAACATGACAAGGGAGAAAGAATTATAAAAGGTAGAATCTGACATTTTCTTCAGGAGGAAAGTTTTGGTTGATTTAGATATTAGAATACCTCAAATAGTAGAAACGAGAATCAAAGTAGCAACAAAAGTGGCTATAAATAGAGAAAGGAAAATAAGACCAAACAATGAGGTTGCCCTAGAGTTAATTTGGCACAAGTCAAGATTGTGGTTTGTTAGACATATTGCTAGACATGCCTAGTGGGAAATCAGGGAGCAATAGAGGAAAGCAGTGGAAGAACCTGTAGTAGAAATGCCAACTACAGTAGTAGAACAAGTAGAACCTTCAGTTCCACCAACTAAACCATTACCACGAGTAACATTTGCTTGGCCAAGAACTGAAGAAGAAGACAAGGAGTTTGCTAGCTTGGTCAAAGCAGCAAAAGACCAAGGAGATAATGAAGAAATGAGTATGGCCAAGGCACATTGTTTGAGTTTGTTAAATTAATTCTTAAACTTGCTTAATTTGTCTTGATGCTTATATCAATAATTTCTTTTAGAAGTAAACAAACAACCTTTCACACAAATTAGATATTAATTCTAATTTGTGTTTTAACTACAAGTGCACAGTGTATATTGTATTTGTGTGCAAGTACTAGTCGATCCCATAGAGATTGAGCAAGAATGTATATTGTTTCGATTTTTATATTAGAGTTTATGTGTGTTCAATTAAGCACTCCGTTGAGTTACAGTTAACACAACGAACTTAGTTCTTGGAGTTATGGTTAACTTAACGAACTGACCTCGTGGACTTAAGTTAAACTCTACGAGCCTATCTTTCTAGTTAAATACTACTATTTATAGAGGAATTCGGCCAAACATTGGGCGATTCCACAGATTGTAAATAACATCAATTGAGCTCTTTAATGCTAATTAATATTAGATTTATCATTAAGCAACACTAACATTTAAATATTTCAAACAGTAACCATTAAAATCTTTAAGTATTTGGAACAAATCAATTTCAATAAACTGTAAAACTATTTTTTATTTTCTAAATCAAACAAACATAAAACATTCACAATACTGATAATGATAACCTTAATCATGATACAAAACAAACAATACAACACTTTAATACTAAATGTAAACATAGATAATTTGTTGTTTTTGGTATTTTTGTTTTGATATGTTCCTGAAGATGAATGAAAGGTCAAATGTAAAAATCTCTATCAACATTAAAACTTTCGTCACTACATGCGATATGATTACACCACTGAAAATTTAATCACTTACAATCCTGCCTCTTCTCCCTATAGAATCGCGAATCCGGAATTGTAAGATGATCTCCTCTTCAGCATACTGGCATCAACCCGAAACCAAGGCCAGAAGCTTTACAATCTCTTAAGATATGAGTCGGTGCTTAGTGAAAATGGCTTCCCTTCCCACGACACGATCACTCCTCATAGTGTGTTAGAGTAGGTAATATAGGTGTGGAGTATGCCATAAGAAGTCCAGGTTCAATCGGAAGCTTGTTAACAGTAAATATCTGATAGATTTATATTTTCAGTAGGTTATCAGGCCTAAGTATCCAAAAATAAAGTTTCAGTCAGAGGCTTTGAGCTAACTATCCAAAAGTCAGAAGATTTTGGAGGGTTACTAGCTATAACCATCCAGAATGACTTAAAGGACACTTATGTGTAGGATCGAATAGTTAAGAAGCCAAGTATCCGAAAAGCAGTAACTTAAGTGGATCTTCAGATAGTTAAGCAGTAACTATCCGAAAATCATAAGTTTTCGAAAGGTTAATGGTAGAACCTTCTGAAACGACTAAAGAGACACTTAAGTGAGTTTTCGGATAGTTAAGACAGTAACTATCCGAAAGACATATAGTTTTTAGAGAGTTAACGGTAGAACCTTCCGAAAGGATAGAAAGAGAAGTAAGTGGGTTTTCAAACAGTTAAGTCTGTAACTATCCGAAATACCGAATCTATCCAAACAGTTAGCCTACTACAATATTGCCCATTACAACAAATGAAGAAAGAAGAATTTCTTCGAATAGTTAAGTCTATAACCATCCGAAAATGTTGCAGATTTCGGAAAGTTAGGAAAATAAGGCTCCGAAATTGAGAGTCCCTTCTCCGAAGTATTATTTCTCTACTATAATGGCTTGAATGTAATTAAAGGTTTATTAACCCTAAGTTGGGTAGTATATAAACCTTTATGATGTTGTAAAACATTACGGTTGATTGTGCTGAAGCTCATAGTAGAACCCTCAACTCTCCATGGACGTAAGTAGTTGCTAAACCACGTAAATCTTTGTCTTTAGTGTTATTTCTTCCTCTTTCTCTTCACTTTCCAGTTTCGGTGAGTTAAGAGGTGAGTGTTTCAAAATTGTGTCATAGAAAGTTGACTGAACGATCGGTTTTAATCATAACATGGTGGTTGTTAGTCATCGTGTTTAGCTCAGAATCGACCTGACATCAGGAAAGTATCCTCACAGACCTCCGATGGTTGGTGATTTTGGTGGTGGTGTGGAGGTTCAGGGAACTTCCGACGCTACCTGTAGTTAGTGCGGTCCTCCACTCTGCACACACACCCTTCTTCATCTTTTTCCCCTTCTTTTATATTTCTTTCTATAGTAACTGCTTCTACTTAGATGATCGGTTGGATTTCCTTCATTCATATCAACGATGGTGATTTCTTCTTCCTTCCACGAGTGAATTCTTACGTGATACGTGTAATCGTGGTTTTCCTTCGAATATTTTGTTTCTGCAACTACTACAATGGCATATTAGAAAATAAATAGTCCGTGGAGTTACAGATAACTCAATGGACTTACTTCATTGATTTAACTATAAAACATGTGCAATAAAGAAATAACTTATAAGCTACTAACACAACGTGTTACCTTAGTGTATATTCAAGTAACTCCACACGTATAGTTATGTTAACGAGTTATACATGTGCAGCTCATGTGACATAATAAAGCATTTAAATTCAACACATGCATAAATCTGATTTAATGAGTTTAGATATTTCAAATACTTATGAACCTAACTGTCTGATACCCAAATACGTTTTGGATAGTTACCAGATAACTTACTGAAAATCCACTTAAGTCATGCATTAATGTTTCAACACGTGTACTCCAAGAAATAATAAAATATTTTTTAAGCATTTAAAACATAACTATCCGGTACATGCAATATAACTCTCCGAAATAACAGAAAATTTGGATACTTAGGAATTCCAAAGCCTATAATTCACTAACAGTTTAGAAATGTACTTAATTAACATTAATTCTTTGAAATTATGTAGATTCCTTCATTAAAGCATATAACAGTGCAATTATAACATAATGGCTTAATTCTCATATGATAAGCTAAATATTATGCAATTAACCATCCTTTAACTATTAATATTATGCACTTTTTCATTCTAAACACACATATTCTGTATGATGCCATAAAGAAAAAGCAGGTTGAAGAAAAGTTGAGGGCCCAATATAAAATTAAAGTAGAACAGTAACAAGAAGCAACTAGATCACTAGCTGCAAAAGAAACTGAAGCTAGTCCTTCGAGATTAGTAGTTATAGAAACAGTGAAACAGGAAGAGCCAGTACCTGTGGCTTGAGGGTATATAGAGCCCAGTTTTGTAGATTTAGTCTCAAAGGAAGAAGAGGAAAAATAGGCACAGTTATTTAGAAGAAGAAAAGAAAAAGAGATAATGCCTGAAGCTCAAGTAGAAATAAAACCTGAGCCTATATTAGAGTAGGGCATAAAGAGCCCATTTTTGTAGACTTGTTATTCGAATCTGAGGAGGAGCAAGAGCAGTAGTAGCAAGAGCAAAGACAAGAAGAAAAACAGGCTGAAATTAGTCTGCAGCCTGTACAATTAAAAGAAACAAATAGGGTAGAACATACTGTGCTCGTGACTCCATCCCAATTTTCCACAGAATCAGAAAAAAAAGTGACAATGCAGATTGGTAGTCAAGAGGAAGACAAAACAGAAGAAGTTGAACAAGAACATACTAAACAAAAAGGAAATTACTCGACAGATTCCATTGAAGAGGGAGAGACTCTTCAGCAATTTATTACCAGAGTACAAGAAAAAAGAGTAGAGAGTTGTGTCGGCTCTCCACCATAGACAAAAGTAGAAACAAGAATGTAAGAATCTCAAGATCATTTCCAACAAATACAAGTTCAGCATTTTGAAGAAGAAATTCAAGAACAAACCCCTTAGAGCAACAAATCCAAATTCCTGACCCGTCTGAAGCTACCATTCTAAATGAAGTTCACTTTTGGAGTCAGGAAGCATACAATAAATGTCAAGAGATAAATGGGTATGATATTATTTACAATAGGCCAATAGATTGGACTGGAATAGAAGAGATTAAAGAATTATTCGAATTTCATGGCCTACTAAAATTTATTTCTCAGCAGAGAGGGCATGCAATATATAAAAATCTAGTGCCCTATTTTTATGCCAATTTGAGAGAAGGAGAAAGAGGATTAATTTCTAACATGGAGCAAGCTGATGTACTAATAACACTAGAGCTTCTCCATAATATTTTTGAACTGAGAAATGAAGGAATTGAAATTCTAGAAGAAACAACTACAATGGAATGGGTTGAATAGGAAATTAAACAGTGCATAGCCATCGACCCTAGTGTGCCATTACTGAACAGACTAAAGTACTTAAATGGAAAGGCACACATGGTTGCAACCATACTGGTAAAAACTGTTTATCAAAGACAAGGCCACATATGAAGTTGTGAACAAAATTCAAGTTAATTGATACAAAGTATTTATCTCCAAACTAAGAGCAGTAAAAAAGAAATTATTTTATGGAGATCTAATTCCACTACTGATGGTGGATAGTATTGATTTCATGAAATGGATGTCTAAAAGGATAAGATCTAGAGCCATTTCAATGAAAGAATACAAAAATTATGCTACTGTTGAGATGACTAGACCTTCTAGAGGCATTATAGGAGCTGTAGAATGTATAAATCAATTAGAACAATAATTAGAAAAGCTCCAAAAGGAAGTAGATGAACTTAGGAAGAAAAATTAAAATGTATTATTCATCTACTTATATTGAAAAATGCTTGATTATATGTAAATGTAAACTTTTATATATATGAATGTTTGAACTTCAGATGTTTTTGAATTTGTGTAATTGTGAATGAATGATATAATTGAGAACTGTATTGAATTGAATATTATATAGCTATTTAAAGATGTGCAAGACTGTTTAAAAGTTTTACAAATTTTATTAATGACATGGTTAAATGCATGATGATTGGATAATATCTGAACATATCTGTATATTGAAAAGTAAAATTTAATTTCTGCATAACAGGAAATGAATTGTAAGTTAAATATGCATATAATGTTCAGATTTAAAGGAGGTTAAATTGGAAAACTACATTAATGTAATATGTTTAACTTTATTTGAGTTAATGACATGCAAGAAAAGAAATATAGAAGTTAAGATGAAGAGTAAAGTTTTAGAAAAATTTACTAAGTGTTAACTCAACGAAGTAAGTCCATTGAGTTAACATTAACTCCATGAGGTCAATAATAAAATATAGGATCACTCTGTTGAGTTATCTATAACTCAACGAGGTTAGTCCATTGCAAATGGGTGACGAAGCTAGTCTGTTGAGTTAGCTGTAACTCAATGGGATTAGTTTGTTGAGTTACAAATAGTAACTGAAGCTAGTCCATTGAGTTATCTATAACTCAATGAGGTTAATTCGTGGATTAAGCTGAACAGTTATTTTTTTAGCCACGAACGAAACTTCATGAGTTTAGTAGTTACCAAAATTTGAAATTAGAAGTAGAACACGTATCCATAAAAATAGGAACCATACTACATGTTACAAGACACATTCTTGCAACGAGATTCATTTGCCTTATGGATGTGCATTATAAATATAGAACAAAATGTTATTTGCTTGTTACTAGCACTTGAGGGGAGAAAAGAAAATTCATTGGGGAATGGGAAGGAGAAGCAATTGATTCAACTACATCCGCCAACAACTATTTATTGAGAACAAAGCTTCAGACTGGTACGCAATTAATCTTCTGTAATTTTACTTTATGTAAAAAGTTTATGAGCACATGGACTCATTCTCCTATCACTAAACGATTAGTAAGAACACCTAGACAAGATTATTCAACATAGAGGCATACTGAAATATTTTCTGAATTGGACTTTAATAGAATCCTTAGGGGTGTAGTTAACCTTTCTTTAAAGGAGAATGAAGATATGGCTGCTCTAGTAGAAAAACCATTAGAAGAAATTTTGTATCCTAAATTAGTTGATGAACATTCATGTATTCGATTGCCAAACTTTGAGGGAGATAGGTTTGAACTAAAATCTAATTATATTAGTCAATTGCCACATTTTCATGGATTAGAAAGAGAAGATGCCTATTATTTCCTTAGAGAATTTAATGAAGTTTGTCAAATGATGAAAATGACGAACATGAGTATTGATGCTATTAAACTTAGATATATTCCTTTTACTTTAAAAGATACAACTAAGAGATGGTTATATACTCTATCACCTGATTCAATTTCTGCCTAGACTGAATTTTGCTCTATTTTTCTGGAAAAATATTATCCAACACATCAAATGATTAAAAAGAAAAAGGAAATATTAATGTGTAGCCAAAAACAAGGAGAATCATTTTGGAAATATTTTGAAAGATTTAAAGATTTACTAACTAAATGTCCACTTCATGCAATGAGTAAAGCACAATTAATAAGTATAATTTATGAAGGCATAGATGTTTCAACAAAATCTTTATTAGAATCTACTTGTCAGAATGGATTTTTAAAACTGTGTAGTGAAGAAGCATGGGCATACTTAGAAAACTTTGCAAAAAGAACTACACTGTGGGAAAACTCGGTTGAAGCTATTACAAATAAAAGAATATTACCAAGGAGAATGCATGAAATAGATTCAAGCACTATGCTTGAAGTTAAATTAACTGAGTTAACAAAGAAAATTAAGGAGTGATCATTAAATCAAAAACTAGCAGAAAAGAATATAAATATTAATGACTTAGATATTATTTATGTTAGAAACCAAAAAGATAACTTTGGAAATTCTTATAACCCTAATTGGAGAAATCACCCAAACCTATCTTGGAGAAATATGAATTTCCAAGGAGGAGAAAATATAAACGACAAAAATATAAGTTATGAAGTATTAATTGAACAAGAATCTACAATAGAGAAGTTAGAAAAGATAATTCAATAATTAAACAATTGTCTAGATCATGTATTTGGAAATGCTGCCATTCAAAATCATAATATGAATAGAAATATACCTCCTAGACAGAAGGAATCAATAGAAGTTAGACCTGCTGGAGGATTGTCAATGCAAGCAGTGTCTAACCCTATTAATAGAACTATTAATGAAATTGATACCTCCTTTGGGAGGGAAGCTAAATGAAGCAGTATAACTAAAGTAACTATGTATAATATAGTAGGTAGAAAAATATAACAAAAAAGAATGAAAGTTTAACTGTAGTTAGTAGTATCGTAGAGTTATTACTTAACTCAACGAACTTAGTCCGTTGAGTTATGACCTAACTCCATGAAGGTAGGAAGTAGCTATGTTAATTTTATTTCTACTAAATTTTGTTTTTGTTAGACTGAATAACAATAGATGGAATTGATGAAATTACCATTGGATGCATTGAGGGAAGTACTGAGTAACTTATCTACTAAAGATCTATACAGATTGTGTTGTGTGTCAAAGGAAATTAAAGAATGTATGAGAGAAAAATATTTTCATGGACTACAAGCTGCAAAGATGACTAATATTGGAGATGGATTTTTATAGAAATCATTTAATCGTAGTTCAATCAGCTATGAATATCTGAATATGGAAGAAACTGCTAGAATTCCACCCAATACATTAGAAGGAATAGATTATATTATGGGGAGAGATGAAGGATTAATTATTTACAAAACCAAACCAAGGTATGCAATTCTGTTACTCGATATTTTGATTAGAAATCCTATCACTAGAGAAGAATGGAATATAGGAATGCCTAATAGATTTGAAGTACCAACTGAAAATTGTGGGCTAGCTTTAACATTTTCTAATAAAAATTCGTCCATTCCTAAAAAATTGTATTATTGGAGACCAACTGGAAATTGGGATAAAGATTTATGTTTAAGTATGTATAATTTTCTAAACAAATCTTGGACTAAAAATACTATGATATATCTAGGAGAGAAAGCATTAGTTAACAACATACATGTCATACTTGATGGATATATATATTTAATCACAGATATATCAATTGCATTTAGATCTGATTTATACATAGTAAGCATAGATAGTTATGATGATGACTTTATAGAAATATTGCCTATACCTAGTGATATAGCTAAACCATCGTCTACAGAATATAATAAAATTCAATTAGGAGTATGGTATAATGAACATGATGATCCTACTTTATGTTTGATAAGATGGTGAGATGAATTGATGAAATTTCAAATATAGATTATGAAAGACCTAAATGAATGGAAGTGGGAAGAGGAATATATTGAAATACATGTAGAAATAGAAAAAACTACATTATCTAGGAATAGGAAAGGATCTCTTTTTGCATTTCAATTCATTAATGGTAACACAGTTATATTTAGTATTGATAACATACTGCAAATTCATAAATTAAAAAGGAAAGCAGACTGCATTCAAAATAAAATTAATAGCAAGAAGAATTATGCCTAAAAAGTTTACTTGGACTGACACGTTTATTCCATTTTAACTACTTTTCAATCAGGTTTTTAAATTATGATTTTGTACCTTTAATGTTGTGTGTACTCTGCATTTATTTTAAAAAAAAAGAAAGAAAGAAAAAACTTTAGTTATGTTTTATTTTATTTACAAGGAAAAGAAGACAAAAACAAAATATCAATCCAGTTTGTTGGTATCTGTTCTAGGAAATCAACTAGCTTGCTTGTGAGCCACCAAAGGCATAGGAGCCTAGGTTCCACACAAGACATTGACTAAACAATTTATGTTTTGTTGTTACGTTGTTATTTTGTTATATATTCTACTTTTATTTGTGAATGAAAAGTTTTTCAGACTCACAAGTCAGAAGATGTTGAAGGAGATACAAAAGAACAAGGTATGTAATTGATTACTTATCCTAAATTTACATTCAAGATCAGTTCATGGAGTTATTTATTAACTCAACGAATTATGTTCGTTGAGTTAGGTGCTAAGTCAACAAAATAATATTCATGCCTACTAATATTTTATGTATTTAGTATAAAATCTTTTACATTGAGGACAATGCAAAATGTAGGCATGGGGGGAGGTAATTAGATTAAAATCCAAGTAACCTTGTTAATTAGAGTAATTAGATTAAAATCCAAGTAACCTTGTTAATTAGAGTAATTAGATTAAAAATCCAAGTAACCTTGTTAATTAGAGTAATTAGATTAAAAATCCAAGTAACCTTGTTAATTAGAGGAATTAGGATGGTGCTGCAAATTTCTGAGGAAATTGAAATTTTTTTATGAATTTGCTGTAACTAACCAAGATTTCCTATAACTATCCGATAATTGAAATTGTAATTTTTTTTAAGAACTATAACTACTGGAATGTTATATTTAGAATCTTATATAAGATGCTACAAAATTTTACTATTAATACAAATCTGGATATAGTATCTTATGTTTTTACTGAATTTTATGAGTTTAATAGTTTCACGATTATAAAAAGAAATCAGAATGCTTAACTAAAACTCAGTAATTATCTGAAATCTTGAAAGAGATGAAATGTTGATTTTTGGATTAAATGAAATACATATGATCAAGGATACATTTAATTTGATTAATTAAACTTGTAGAATGATTTATGTGTAAATCTTATTAAACTATAGAGAAAGTATGAGCTTATTGATATGGATTCATGTTTTCAATAAATTATAGAAGTAGGATTATATGAGATTTATGTTTTATTGCATTTGTATTAATGGAATATGTATATATACTGTGTTGAAAAGGAAAAAGAAAAAAAGAGAAAAACTTCAAGAGTTTATTGATTTGTTTGATCATGAGCCTTTTGTACTTGAGCAGATAAGTATGTAAGGATTGTTAACCTAAAAAAGGACTCTTTAAATTTGGCAACCTAAGATCCTGATCAGATCTGGGATTGTTGACTAAAAGCTCGAAACATGGGTACATTAGAAAGCTCTTGTATGATTCAAGCTTTTCAAATTAACTTTTAAAATACAAATATGCATATACTATTTTGAAAAGATAAAAGTGTTTTGTGAAATACAGATATCTTTTGAATCAAGTATATTCTCTGTTATCTAAAATTACTAAAGTATGAATCTAGAGTACACGTGTTGTAACCTTAATATACAACTTAAGTGGATTTTAGGTAAGTTATCTAGTAACTATCCGAAATGCATCTAAGTATCGAATAGTTAGGTTTGTAAGTATCTGAAATATTTGAACTTATTAAGTTAGATTTATGCACGTGTTGAATTTAAATGCTTTATTATGTCACGTGAGTTGCACATGTTTAACTCGTTAAGTTAGCATAATTATATGTGTTGAGTTACTTGAATATATACTAAGGTAGCGTGTTGTGTTAGTGTTATAAGCTTATAAGTTATTTCTTTATTACACGTGTTTTATAGTTAAATCAATGAAGTAAGTCCATTGAGTTACACTAACTCCACGAACCAGTTACTTTCTAGCATGCCACTATAGTAGTTGCAAAAACAAGAAATTCGAAGGAAAGTCACGATTGCACGTATCATGTAGGAATTCACTCATAGAATGAAGAGGTAATCATCATCGTAGATATGAATGAAGGAAATCCAACCGATCATTTCAATAGAAACAGTTACTATTGAAAGAAATATAAAAGAAGAGGAGAAAGAAGAAAAAAGGTGTGCTATATGGGTGAAGGACCGTGCTAATTGTAGGAAGCGTCGGAAGTTCCTTGAAGCTCCACACACCACCAAAATCACCAACCATCGAAGGTTTGTGAGGATACTTTCTAGATGTCAGGTCGATTCCAAGCCAAACATAGTGACTCACAACCACTATGAGAAGTGATCGCGTCGTAGGAAGGGAAGTCATTTTCACCAAGCACTGACTCATATCTCAGGAGATCGTAAAGCTTCTAGCCTTGGTTTCAAGTTGATGCCAGTATGCTAAAGAGTAGATCTACTTACAATTCTTGGTTCGCGATTCTATAGGGAGAGGATGCCAGATTGTAAGTGATTAAGTTTTCAGTGGTGTAATCGCGTCGCATGTAGTGATGAAAGTTTTTACTATCGATAGAGATTTTTACATTTCACCTTTTGCTCATCTTTAGGAACATATCAAAACAAAAATACCAAAAACAACTAATTATATGTGTTTACATTTAGTATTAAAGTGTTGTATTGTTTGTTTTGTATCGTGATTAATATTATCATTGTCAGTATTGTGAATGTTTTATGTTAGTTTGATTCAGAAAATAGAAAATAGTTTTATTGTTTACTGAAATTGATTTACTCTAGATACTTAAATATTTTAATGGTTACTATTTGAAATATCTGAATGTTAGTGTTGCTTAATAACAAATCTCAAATTAGGTAACATTAAAGAGCTTAATTGATATTATTTACATTTTGTGGAATTGCCCAATGGTTGGCCGAATTCCTTTATGAATAACAATATTTAATTGGAAAGATAAGCTCTTGGAGTTAACTTAAGTCTATGAGGTTAGTTTGTTGAGTTAATTATAACTCCATGAACTAAGTCCGTTGAGTTAATTGTAACTCAATGGAGTGCTTAATTGAACACATATAGACTCCAATATCAAAATTGAAATAGTACACAAGCTTAACTCAATTTCTTTGGGATCGACTTATACTTGCACACAAATACAATATACATTGTGCACTTGCAGTTAAAAATATGAATTGGACTTAATATCTAATTTGTTTGAAAAGTTGTTTATTTACTTTTGAAAGAATTTATTAATATAAGCATAAAAACAAATTAAACAAGTTTTCTAGCATTGTTTATTAGATAAGTTTCTGATTTAACTTTTCACAACCTAAACATATGGTTTGAAGCAAGCACCTAGATCATGATATGAAAGATTATCTACTTTTCTAGTAGAACAAGGATATATCATGGGAAAAGTAGACCATACTCTTTTTATCAAGAAAGGTGATAAAGATCATATTGTTGTTCAAATATACGTGGATGATATAATCTTTGGAGCAACTTTTGTTAAACTGATAAAAATATTTTCTAAAGAGATGACTAGTTAGTTTAAAATGAGTATGATAGGAGAACTTTCATATTTTCTAGGACTTTAAATTAAGCAATGGATAAAGGTATATTTTTAAATCAAGAAAAATATGCAAATGAAATGCTTAAGAATTTAATTTTAATGATACAAGGATTTGAGAAACTCTTATGAGTACTTCTTTAAAGTTAGATATTGATGGCATAGGAAAATTGATAGATTAAAGAAAATACAGAAGTATGATTGGTTCTTTACTTTATTTAATAGCTAGTAGACTTGATATTATGTTTGTTGTGTGTGCTTGTGCTAGATTTCAAACTAATCCTAAAGAATTACACTTAATTGCTGTTAAAAGAATATTTAGATATATACATGGAAGTAAAAATTTTGGATTGTATTATTCTAAGGATAGTTCAATACATCTTATAGGATATAATGATGCTAATTACGTAGGATCTAAATCTGTTAGAAAGAGTACCAATGGCACATGTCAATTATTGGAAAATAATTTAGTGTCATGGTTTAGTAAAAAGCAAAACTGTGTAGCACTTTCAACCACTAAAGCTGAATATGTTGCTATTGCATTGTGTTGCACTCAGATTTTGTAGATAAGGCAAACTTTAGAAGATTTTGGATTATCTTATGATACAACTGAGATTTATTGTGATAGTAGTTCTATAATAAATCTTTCCAAAAATCCTATATTACATTTTAGAGAAAAGCATATAGAGGTTAGATATCATTTTCTAAGAGATAACGTAATTAAAGATAAAATTAAATTAGGATTTGTGTCTAGTAAAAATCAATTAACTGATATATTTACAAAACCTCTAGATGAAAATACATTCTACAACATAAGATTAAATTTAAGTATTTGTAGGCTATGTGATGTGTAAAATGCGTAAACTCCATAAAAGAGAAATATTATTGATGATGTTGTTTACCTCATGGATATTATATACTTATCATAAATATCTAAGTAATATCTAAACTACTGCATAAGATACTATGTATTTACGATAAAATTATAGTAGTATCTTATTGATTTTACTTATTTTTCCAAGTTTAATGGTTTTTCAAAATTTTAAGTGGAAATGTCAATGAAAAAGATTAAATTCCTCTGAAATCCTGAAATTTTGATTAAGTGTTTTCTTTAGATCAATGAAAATGTATATGATCAAGAATGAGTTTGACTTGATTGATTAAACTTGTAGAATAATTTATATGTAAATCATATTAAGCTACTGATCAAAAGTATGAGCTTATTGAAATTGTTTCATATTTTCAATAAAATCATAGAAGTAAAAATTGTATGAGATTTGTGCTTTATTACATCTATATTAATGAAATACATATATACTGTACTTAAAATAAAAAGTGCTTACAAAGTGAAAAACTTTGAGAGTTTATTGATTAGTTTAATCACGAGACTCTTGTACTTGAGTAGATAGGTATGTAAGAATTGTTGCCTTGAAAAAGAATTCTTTAAATCTGGCAACCTAAGGTCTTGATCAGACCTAGGATTGTTGATTGAAAGCTCATTACACGGGTACATTAGAAAGCTCTTGTATGATTCAAGCTTTTCAAACTAACTTTTAACGAAAATTATCAATATTTATTGTTTTGAAAAGATAAAAGTTGTTTCATTAAATACAGATATCTTTGAATCGAATATAGTTTCTACCAATATGATTGCTGATTTGTTGAATCTAATCTAGTACTTTTGAAAATGTTTATTTGAGATATGTTTCTTTATTCTCCTTGTGTTAATCATTAAGTTTAAAGTTATGTTTTGATTCATATACAGTTGGAGTTGATTCTGGAAATCATTCTTGATAAATTTAGGATAACAGAAGTTTCTGAAAAATTTAAAGTATAGTTATAATTAACACCTATCTTATACAAGTATGTTATTTAATATATTTGAAGTATATTTGTAGGGAGAGCAATAACAATATCTAAAATAGATTAATATCATTTAGAATATAAACCTTAGTTAATCTAAGTTTACTCCTCTTAAGATCTTGATGAAACAATTTAACAGACAAACAAACTATTTTAGGTTCATAGAAAGAATATTAGAATAGTTTACAATGTTCTCAAGATAATCTTTTATATAAGTTACTTATAGCTTGTATGTTGTTTTCGGAAACTTTTAGTTGAAAACATCTGAAACTTGCTTTTTAGTTAAAGTATACTAATTAGACATTATGTTATGTAAGGTAACATGTAAAACTGCCTTCTAGATAGTATTTTACTCGTTAGGTTAGGTAACTTAATGAGTTATACTTAATTTTTTTAGTACCTCGATTGAATAAATTTTATTTATTATTCATTTAAAACCTAAACTAGACTAATAGACTCATTAAGTTTTTCTACTGAAACTCTATTTAAACACTTATTACACGAGAACTTAGGTTATCTCGTAACATCTTTTTGAAAATCTTTCCCACTTGTTCCTGTAACCACCTGCGACGTTGTATTCAAAGTTCTACAAATGGCATGGTAGAGGAAAAGGAAGAGGCAGAGGAAATGCAAAAGGAAAACAGATAGATGAAGATGAAGTTCCATGTACATGGTTTAAAAAGATTTTTCAAGTTGACAAAAGGTTAGCTCAAATATATAGTAACTATTTCTTTTCTGAAGAAATACTTGATGAAGTTCGGCTAGAACTTAAAAATACTGTTGATAGTATACAATACATGGGCATAGAGAGTATCGTATGAAATGTGCTGAAATAACATTTTTGGAACAATATGCTCAATACTTGAAAAAAGGAGTAGGTTCTTCAAATAAAATTCCTCAAACACCTATAAATGGAACACGACTATAATCATTTGAGGAAGAACATGAACCTGCAATACCTACACCTTTGTTTTCAAAAGAAAAACAAACAATTATTGTTGTAGATCAGAGAAAAGTTGAAATTCTTTGACAAGCAATAGCTATAGAAAGTGCCTTAGAAGAATTAAAATAGAAAACTTTTATGGATCAAATTTAGAAGAAAACAACAATAATAGTAGAAGAGGAACTAACTTGTTATAAAAGAAAAAGAGTTAGAAAAATGAAACAAAAAGAGATTGTTTCTATGCGAACAAATTTAGTTGAAAAAGAAAAATCAAATGAGGATTTAATTTCAAAGGACAATGGATGTCTAGAGATTGTGCCTTACATTGCATCTGACAAGGTCATCAGTTCAAAACACACTGAAACTGATGATGACAATGAAACTTTATTATCTTTTTCTAGAAAACTTGAAAAGAGAAAAAAGCAACAAATTAGTTCAAGTTTTTCTATAATATCAAGCCCTAATGATAAGGGAATTGAACATTCAAAGCATTAGGCAGACGACATTGAACAAGTTATTGTAGAAGTGCTTGAAAATATTTAGGTAGTAACTAGTTCAAAGGCTAGATTGTCTAGAGTAGCAACTATTGAAAAAGACAAGATTGTAGAAGAGCTTAACGTTGATCAGCCTATTTTAGAATCTATAGAACCAAAGTCTAAGAATTCACAACATGTAGAAATGGAAATATCTATTGAAGAAAATGAAGAATTACAGACAAATACACCGGCTATTGAATTTGTGGAAGAATTGCACTCTGAACATTCTATAGAAATTGAACTTATGGATGTTGTATATATTGAAAATGTCCCTTACATTATTGAAGCTAGAGAATCAAGCTTACCTAAGCAGCTTTAAGAAAATATTTTGACAGAGGAACACAATGACATTCATTTTGAAGAAGAGATTCCTAAAGGAGACTTAAATTCTGAATCAAGGCTTTAGGTATCACCTTCTGAATATAGGACACTAAATATTAAAGGTAATTCAATTTATTTTAGATTTGAGGAAGTATTGCAAAAATACAATAGTTTGATTTCATGTCAAATTCTGCATGCTCGTCCAATAAAATTTAGAAGTTTATTGGAAATAAAGGATTTATTTGAGTTTCAAGGCTTAATGTAATTTTTACCAGTTGGAATAAAATGGAAGCAATATAAAGAGCTTATTATAGCTTTTTACAGCAATCTGGTACAGAATGACAATTTTTTGAAAACTCAAATATCTGAACAGAAGTTTACTTTATCTCCTGAATTAATTTTGGAAGTTTTGGGCTTAAGGAATGAAGGTGTTGTTACAAATAGATTTGACATTGTTAGACAATTGGAATGGGACATGCAGTCTTTATCACAGATTTCAGATGTATATTTAGAAATGAGATTAATGGAAAATCTAAATGTGAAAGCTATGTTTATTGCAAATATTCTGCATGCAAATTTATTTCAGAGAGTCAGACACAATCTGGAAGTAAGCAGAAGTTGTTTATATGAAACTTATGGCTTACTGAACATAATACAAATAAATTGGTTTAATGTTTTCATATATCAACTACAACATATGAGTTAAAAGTTATTTTTTGGTGATGCTGTAAGTCAAATTATTGCAAGCCAATTGGATTTATTTGATTGGTCCTTTGAAACTAAAGGCATGAGAGTGTTCAATATAAAAGATTTGCAAAAACCCCAGCAAACGCAACAACAACAACAATAACAACCTGATCTTCCAAATCAACAATGATAGCAAACCTATTCAGATCAAGTACAACAACAACTAGAGCTACCTCCTGACTTAGATGTAGTGCTAAATGAAATCAGAAATGATATTAGGCATCTAGGAGATAAAATTTGTAAAGCTATAAGTGATATTATTAGGAGGAATAGATAAGTGTACTGTCATTTGTTTGTTTACTTGATTTTTGAATACAAAATGTAATGTTTGTATTTATTGATTGACTATTTAAATAATACATTTTATTGTAAATGTGGTATAATTCTTATTAAAGTTTACAAATTTTAGTTATACATACTTGTCTCTCGTTTTAATACTTTGTAATCATCTTTTTGATTAATGACAAAAAGGGGGAGATGATTATAAGTTTAAATGTATATGTTAAAAAGGGGGAGATGATTATGTGATTGTTGAAATTTTTTTGAAAGTTTTACTTTTGAAAGATGATTTTCACACAAACAATAGAAATAAGCTTAAGTGAACTTAAGTCAACAAACTTGTTTGTTGAATTAAAACTTAACCCAACGGAGGTGCTTCGTTGAGTTAAACATATTTCATAATTGATTTAATATGGTTTTGTCATCATCAAAAAGGAGGAGATTGTCGAGTATTTTGTTTTGATAATGTATGCTAAACGAATATAATCATATTTACTCAATTACTATTATTTGCGAAAGTAAATTAAGAACATCAATTAATACAAAAAAAGTTTACTGATATAAGTACTTGTCTGTAATGGATATGAAATTATGCTATGCTAAATAATTAGTCATTAAGTTATACTAACTTTTCAATTAACTAAACGTTAAGTTAACGTATGTAAAGCATGATATGTTTTAAAGTTACATTTTATGTATCATGTATAGTGCATGTTTAGACAACTCGTTGAGTTAGTATGTTATTTGTACAAAGGTCGTGTGAGAACTCGTTGAGTTATAGGCCTAAAGGTTAAAATAGGTCATGTGAGAACTTGTTAAGTTTGTTGAGTATTTTGTTTTGATGATGTGTGCTGAATGAATATAATCATATTTGCTCAATTACTATTACTTGTGAAAAGAAATTAAAATCATCAATTAATACAGAAAAAGCTTATTGGCATAAATACTTGTCTGTATTGGATCTGAAGTTAATAACTAGTCATTTCGTTGCATTAATTTCTCATTTAACTAAACGTTAAGTTAACGTGTGTTTTTATTGAATAGCATGATATGTTTTAAAGTTATCTTCTGTATCATGAATAGTGCACGCTTAGACAACTCGTTAAGTTAGAGTTTTGTTTGTATAGAGGTCACGTGAGAACTCACTAAGTTAGATGCTTAAAAGTTAAAATAGGTCACGTGATAACTTGTTAAGTTAGTGAGTAAAAGAAGAGACGAACTCGTTAAGTTAGTGTTATACACGTGGTAAAATTATAAGTTACGAATGTTGTATTGTATCACGTGAGGTGCACATGTTTACTTGTTAAGTTAACATAACTAAACGCATTAAGTTGCTATATTGAACAATAAGGCAACACGTTAGGTTAGCGTTATAAACTTAAGTTGTTATTTTTGCACGTGGTAAAATTCTTATTATAAAAACATTTGTTTATTACTGAATCAGTGAGTTAAAGTTTTTTCAGAGACTTATAGTTGTAACTATCTGAAAGTTAACTTAAGTCATGTTTTCAGGTCTTGACACGTGTCTCACTAGTTTTATGTTATAAAGAGTATTTTGGTGACTTACAACCGTAACTATCTGAAACTTAAACTGTTTTCGGTGAGTTATCATTTAACCTTCCGAAAGAAAGGTTAAACTGGTTCATTGAGTTAGCATAACACCATGGACTTAGTTCATTGAGTTAGTTACAGTACTTGTCACGTGAAATGGCGCATGAGGAACTCGTTAAGTTAGAAACGTTAAGTTATATATATATACTTATGTTACTCGTTTAGTTATCATTAAAGTAACGACTTCGTATTACACTTGATGGAAAATTCTTTGGATGAGAAAGTTTATTTTGTAGGAAATTTTTCAGAGATCCAGGACTGATGATTAAAGAAAATTCGAAATATAAACGTGGGTTAGAATGTTTGTGTTTCGATGAAGGAAAAAGAAAAGACGTGGAGAAGTGGAAAACTAGTAGTGATTAAACATGAAGGATATGCATGAAATGAAGATACAGTATAAAAGGCATAGAATTCTCGTTGATCAAACCATCCTTGCACACAAAACGAAAAATCTTTTTGAGGCTCAAACTATCCCTGCACACCAAAAGAAAAATCTCTTTTAGGGATCAAAAACACCTTCTCGGGGAAAATCTCTCAAGTGGAAGAAAATTCAGTGAAGCAGAAAAATGTATTATATATGTCGCTGAAGATTTGAAGTATCAGAAGAAAGAAAATTCGGTGAAGCAGAGAAAGACAAGATATTCGTCACTGAAGAATTGCTGAAGAATAAAAAGAAGAAGAAGAAAGATCTCAAACAGGGAGAAATGTTTTAAATTCTGCAAATTAGTTTTCTCTGTTTGTAGTTATGAAATTATTTAGATGATACATGGTATCGAGATATAATTGCATCTACAATTTCTAAGGAGAATTGAATTGTATATTGTAATTGAAACCTTGAATAAATATGATTTTATGAAAACAATGTCTCGACTTGTTTTTGAGTTTTAAAGTTTCAATTATATGTCAGAAAATATTAAAAATACACAATTCACCCCCCTCTTATATAGCAATACAATCCTACAAGTGGTATCAGAGCTTTGTTAATAATCTTTGATATAAAATCTATACCAACTTATTTAATATCATTGCTTATTCTACCTTCCTTGTTTTTAAACATAAATTAATATCTGAGCATACGTTTAACTTTCTTTATTTAAGGCTCAAGTTGTTTTAAAGTTTTTAGACTGTTTAAAATCAAATAGGTTGAAAAATCTAAGGTAATATGGCTACTGGAAATGGTAATTTTTCTTTATATGAAGGCCAAAATCTTAATCATCCTCCTTTATTTGATGGAATACATTTTGAATATTGGAAATATAAGATGACTGTTTTTCTTCAAAGTATAGATCATAAGTTGTGGTTCATGATTTCTAAACCATATACTCTGTTAACTACTCCCTATAATACTTGAACAATTACTGAAAAAGAAAATGAAACTCTAAATGCTAAGGGCTTAAATATTTTATTTTGTGCATTGAGTTATGAACAGTTCAATAAAGTGTTGGCATATAAATCTACTTATGAGGTGTGGCATGCATTAAAAGTTTCACATGAAGGTACTTCTCAAGTTAAAGAGACTAAAATAAACATGTTGATTCATAAGTATGAACTCTTTAAGATGCATGAAGACGAAAGTATTTCTGAGATGTTTTCCAGATTTCTTGATATCATAAACTCTTTAAATTGTTTAGGAAAGAATTTTGAACAGAAGAATTTGGTGAGGAAAATTCTCAGATCCCTAAGTTCTAAGTGGTCTCAGAAAGTAACATCAATTGAGGAATCACGAGATTTAAATGTTTATACTATGAATGAACTTATAGGTAACCTAACAGCTTATGAAGTTCAATTAAATGAATCACTGAGTCACAACAAACTAAAAATGAAGAAAGAAATAGCCTACGAAATTAATTCAAATTCTGATATATCTACTAATTCTGACAAGGATTTGATTTTGCTGACTAGGAAATTCAAGAAAGCATGGAAAGTTAGGAAACAGCAAAGGAACAAATATGATAAACCCTCAACGTCAAAATCACTGAATGACAATAATTCTTCATCTAGAAAGTATGTATGTTACAACTATAAGAAACCTGGACATCTTTCTCTAGATTGTCCTATGAGGAAAAATGAAAAGCAAAGTAGGACAAATCAGAAGAAGACCGCTCAAAAAACTCAGAAAAAGTTTTACAAGAAAAAGGCTTTGAATGTCACTTGGGATGACACGTCTAAAGAGTCTGAATCTGAAAATCAGCATCAAAATCTTCACATTCAGAAGGAGAACAAGAGTTAAAAGACGTTGCTCATGTGTGCTTCATGGCAGATGAGTCTAAGGTAATATCTGATCCTAAAAGTCATTTAGATTTCAACTTTGATGAATTATTATGTGCTTATCATGCATTATTACAAAACTTAAAGTACGTAAACTAGAAAATAAGAATATTAGAAAATCTTCATCCATTGTGGAAGAAGAAAATTGTTTCCTTTCTACTACTTTAGAAAAGTTTAAATGTGATAATGAAAATCATGCTAGAGATTTGCAAAAATTTAGATTTAATGAATGTATCTTGCATGAACAAATACAGAATATAAATGCTAAAAAATTAAAGATAGAATCTGAAAATGAAATGTTGAGAAACAATATAAATGAACTTGAATTAGAGATAGATAAATTAAAACTGAGAGAGCTAGATTTAAATTCTACCATTGAGAAATGGAATTTAAGTCAAACTAAGTTAGACAAACTAACTAGTACCCCTACGGTGTCTTATAAATTTGGCTTAGGATTTGATTATCCTGAATATCCTGAATCTTAAGCCAATAAAGGATTTATTAGTTGCAGTTCAAGTAAATTTAAGACTAAAATTCCTTTTATTATGAAACAAGGTAATAAATATGTAGAAGTAGGTACTTCAAGGGATGAATCATGTAGTAATAATATAAATCAATGTGATTTGTCAAATTGTACTTCTAACATGACTATTAATGTTTCTAAAAATCTTGTTTCTTGTTCTGGAAATTTAGTTTCTAATGTTTCTAAAATTTTAGACAATTGTAGTAAACTGAAAATTCAGAAACTTGAGCATGTAATTCAATACACTGGTATTAGACAAATTACTCAATCTGCATGTGATAAAACTAAAAATTCTTGTGCAGAAAAAGATTTTGTATTTACAGAAAATGTTAATACAAGTACAAAATCTTGGTATGAACTTATTGAAATGTATGAGCATGACCAAAATAAATTAAAATCTAATAAAAATCTGTTTGGTCTTGATTATACTACATCTGAAAACAAAAAGAATGATTGTAAAAGCAATAATACTATATGTGAGTATGAAGCTAATGATAAATCAATAGTACTTACAATTAATAAGAATATAAATGATAATGTTAAACTATTTTTAAATAAAAAGAAGAAATATGCGTTTAATGAACTTGGTCCTCAACAACATTGGGTACCAAGAAAAAGTTTTTCTTAATTTGTTGCAGGAGGAAACAACATCAAAATGGATCTTGGACAATGGAGCGTCAAGTTACATGACCGAACAGAAAAGTCTACTACAAAATTTTACAAATACCATGAAAGGAAGTGTAATATTTGGAAACAAAAGTAAAGATAAAATCATAGGTATGAGCAATGTTCAAATAACTCCTACTTGTGTTATTTCGAATGTACTATATGTAGAAAACCTAGGATTTAATTTGTTGAGTGTCATAAAACTAACTGAAAATGGATATTATATAGTGTTTGAAGATAATGTATGCAAAATAATTGATAAAAATACAGATGAAATTAAGTTTATTGCTAAAAGAAAAGGTTCTGTATGTACTTTATCTTTACCTTCTGGTGTATTTGATTTAAATTCATGTTTGCTAGCTGAAACTAGTGATGCATATCTGTGGCATAGAAGGATTGGGCATATAAATATGAAACTGTTACATAATCTATCGAAAAAACATTTAGTGAGAGGTTTACCAAAGATTAAATACTCAAAGGACTTTATGTGTGATGCATGTGAGTTAGGTAAACTTCATAAAAACTCTTTTAAATCCAAAACTGATATTTCAAGCAAGAGAGTCTTAGAACTTATACATATGGATCTATGTGGACCAACAAGAATCATGAGTCTTGGTGGTAAACGGTATGTATTTGTTTTAGTAGATGACTTCTCTAGATACACTTAGGAATATTTTCTAGCATCTAAGACAGAAGTTTTTGAAAAATTTAAAATGTTTTGTAATTTTGTTCAAAATGAGTATTGTCTCTATTCAAAAACTTAGGAGTGATCATGGAACTGAATTTGATAATGATCAAATGGATAATTATTGTAATGAGCATGGCATTGATCATAGATTTTCTTTTCCAAGAGCACCGTGTCAAAATGGTGTTGTTGAGAGAAAGAATAGATCACTTCAAGAAATGGCCAGAACTATGTTGAATGAACATAAGTTACCTCAAAATCTTTGGGTTGAAGCAGTAAATACAGCTTGTTATGTTATTAACAGAAGTCATTTAAGACCTCATGTTAATAAAACTCCTTTTGAAATTATGTTTAATAGGGTTCCAAAAATTTCTTATATGAAACCATTTGGCTGCAAGTGTTTTATTCTAAATACTAAGGATAAAAGGGATAAATTTCAAGCCAAATTAGATGAAGGAATTTTTGTAGGTTACTCTACTAGAAGTAAAGCCTATAGAGTATATAACAAGACTTCTAGGACTATTGAAGAAACCCTCCATGTAAGCTTCAATGAAAATTCTTTTAGAGAATCTCAATCTAAAGCTGATAATGATGATTTGATCAATCTTCCAAAAGAGTTAGAGATCAATAGAAAGATTAATGATTTATCTGAGGAAATAAAAAATATGAACTTAAATGATCAAACTAATGATGAAAGTGATGTACCTTCAGATGTTGATGAGAATATTGAGGAAAATTAGAGAAATTGGCATTATTCTTCATCACATCCCATTACTCAAGTCCTTGATAATATTAATGAGGGAGTTAAAACTAGAGCTTCAGTAAATTTAAATAGTATGTGTATGTTTGTTTCTATGGTAGAACCAAGGAATATACAATAAGCATTATCTGATGAAAATTGGATAGTGGCAATGCAAGAAGAACTAAATCAATTCATCAGAAATGATGTATGAGAATTAGTCTCTCCACTAGAAAATCAGTCCATAATAGGTACAAAGTGGATTTTTAAAAACAAAACTAACGAAACTGGTCAAGTTATAAGGAATAAAGCTAGATTAGTTGCACAAGGGTATACACAGGAAGAAGGATTAGATTATGATGAAACATTTGCTCCTGTGGCTAGGTTAGAAAGTATTAGAATATTATTGGCCTATGCTTGTTATATGGATTTTAAATTATATCAAATGAATGTAAAGAGTGCATTTCTAAATGGTTTAATTAATGAAGAAGTCTATGTAAAACAACCACCTGGATTTAAAGATATTAAAAATCATGACTTTGTTTATAAATTGAAGAAAGCCTTATATGGTTTGAAGCAAGCACCTAGATCATGGTATGAAAGATTGTCTACTTTTTTAATAGAAAAAGGCTATATCATGGGAAAAGTGGATCATACTCTATTTATTAAGAGAGATGGTAAAGATCAGATTGTCGTTCAAATATATGTGGATGATATAATCTTTGGAGCAACCTCTGATAAGTTGATAGAAATATTCTTTGAAGAGATGACTAATCAGTTTGAAATGAGTATGATAGGAGAACTTTCATATTTTCTAGGACTTCAAATTAAGCAAATGGATAAAGGTATATTTTTAAATCAAGAAAAATATGCAGATGAAATGCTTAAGAAATTTAATTTTAATGATACAAGGATTCGAGGAACTCCTATGTGTACTACTTTAGAGTTAGATATTGATGACATAGGAAAATCTATAGATCAAAGAAAATACAGAAGTATGATTGGTTATTTACTTTATTTGACTGCTAGTAGACCTGATATTATGTTTGTTGTGTGTGTTTGTGCTAGATTTCAATCTAATCCTAAAGAATCACACCTAATTACAGTTAAAAGAATATTTAGATATATACAACGAACTAAAAATTTCAGACTGTATTATTCTAAGGATAGTTCAATAGATCTTATAGGATATACTGATGCTGATTATGTAGGATCTAAATTTAATAGAAAGAGTACCAGTGGCACATGTCAATTATTAGGAAATAATTTGGTATCATGGTTTAGTAAAAAGCAAAACTATGTAGCACTTTCTACTACAAAAGTTGAATATGTTGTTGTTGCACTGTGTTGCACTCAGATTCTGAGGATAAGGCAAACTTTAGAAGATTTTGGATTATCTTATGATATAACTGAGATTTATTGTGACAGTAGTTCTGCAATAAATCTTTCCAAAAATCCTGTATTACATTCAAGAGCAAAGCATATAGAGGTTAGACATCATTTTCTAAGAGATAACGTAATTAAAGGAAAAATTAAATTAGAATTTGTGTCTAGTAAAAATCAATTAGCTGATATATTTACAAAACCTCTAGACGAAAATACATTCTGCAACATTAGATTAAATTTAGGTATTTGTAGGCTATGTGATGTGTAAAATGCTTAAACTTCACATAAAAAGATAAATATTATTGATGATGTTGTTCACCTCATAGAATTATATACTTATTATAAATATCTAAAGTAATATCTAAACTGTTGCTTAAGATACTATGTATTTATTGTAAAATCATAGTAGTATCTTATTGATTTTAAGTAGTTTATCAATTTTAATGGTTTTTACGATTTTAAGTGGAAGTGAAAATGAAAAACATTAAATACTTCTGACATTCTGAAATTTTGATTAAATGTTTTCTTTGAATCAAGGAAAATGCATATGATCATGCATAAATTTGACTTAATTGATTAAACTTGTAGAATAAGTTATATGTAACTCATCTTAAACTATTAATCAAAAGTATAAGCTTATTGAAACTGATTCATATTCTTAGTACAATCATAGAAGTAAAAATTATATGAGATTTGTGTTTTATTGCATCTGTATTAATGGAATACATATATACTGTGCTTAAAATGAAAAGTTCTTACAAAGTGAAAATCTTTGAGAGTTTATTGATCAGTTTGATCACGAGCCTTTTGTACTTGAGTAGATAGGTATGTAAGGATTGTTGTCCTAAAAAAGGATTCTTTAAATCTGGCAACCTAAGGTCCTGATCAGATCTAGGATTGTTGACTGAAAGCTCATTACATGGGTACATTAGAAAGCTCTTGTATGATTCAAGCTTTTCAAACTAACTTTTAAAGAAAATTATCAATATTCACTATTTTGAAAAAAAAAAAAAATTTATTGTTTCATTAATTACAGATATCTTTGAATCACATATAGTTTCTACCAATATGACTACTGATTTATTGAATCAACATTAGTACCTTTGAAAACGTTTATTTGAGATACATTCTTTTATTCTCCTTGAATTAATCACATTGAGTTCATAGTTATGTCTTGATTCATATATAGTAGGAATTGATTCTGGAAATCATTTTTGATAATGTCAAGATAACGGAAGTCTCTGAAAAGAAAATTTAAATGTATAGTTATACTTAACATCTATTGTCACTACAAGTATATTTTGTATTTTGATTGAATATATTTGAAGTATATTTGTAGGGGGAGGATTCACAATGTCAAAAACAGATTAATATAATTTAGAATACAATTCTTAGTTAATCTAAATTAATGTCCTCTTAAAATCTTGATGAAATAATTTAAAAAGACATACAAACTATTTTAGATTCAAAGGACAAAATGTTCAAATAGTTTACAATGTTCTCAAGATAATGTTAAGTTTAGCATGTGTGTTGTTTACGGAACGTTTCAGTTGGAAGCATTTGAAAATTGGTGTACTAACTAGACGTTATGTTAAATAAGGTAACGTGTAAAACTGCCTTTAGACAACGTTTTACTCGTTAGGTTAGTTAACTCAACGAGTTATACTTGAATATTTCGGGCACTTCGATTGAATAAATTTTATTCAATATTTATTTAATTTCTAAACCCGACTTCTATTCACGTTGAGTTATATGCCTAAAAACTCTATTTAAACACTTATTACACGGTCACTTAGGTTATTTGTAAACTTTGTCAAGAAAATCTATCCTGCTTGTTGCTGTTACAACCTGCGACGATGGTCTCCAAGTTCTACAAAGGTCGTGGTAGAGGAAAAGGCAAAAGCAGAGGAGATGTAAAAGGAAAAAAAATAGAGAATGATGAAGTTCCACGTACTTGGTTCAAGAAAATATTTTGAGTGGACAAAAGGTTAGCAAAAATTTATAGTGAATATTTCTTTCCTGAAGGTATACTAAATGAAGTTAGACAAGAACTCCAAAATACTGATGCTAGTATTACATACATTGGGATTCGAAGTAAATTTGATAGAGAATACAGAATGAAATGTGCTGAGATTGCATTTTTGGAATAGTATGCAAAATATTTGGAAAAAGATGTTGGTTCATCAAATAGAACTCCTCAAACTCCTATAAACGGTATAAGACTACATACATTTGAGGAAGAGCATGAATCAGCTATCCCTACTCCTTTATATTCAAAACAAGTAGAATCAAATATTGTTGTAGACAAAACAAAAGTTGACAGTCTTCGAAAGGCCGTTACAATAGAAAATTCCTTAGAATAATTAAAGCAGAAAACTTTTATGGAGGAATTTGAAAAGAAAACAGCAATACTTGAAGAGGAGAAACAGAAATGTTATAGACGAAGAAAAATCAGAAAAATTATGTCTAAGGAAACAAAGTCTATTGAAAAAGGAAAATCAGATGAAAATTTATTTCCAAAGGATAATGTATGTCTAGACATTGTACCGTATTGTGCATCTGATAAACTCATCAGTTCCAAACACACTGAAACTGATGAAGATAATGAGATTTTATTTTCCCTTGCTAGAAAGCTTGAGAAGAAATACAAGTCAAATATAAGCTCAAGTTTTTCTATTAGTACAAGTCCTGATGATGTAGAAATTGACAAATCAAAGCATCAGGCACCTGACATTGAACAAGTAATTGCAGATATAATTGACAATGTTGAGGCAGTAACTAGTTCACAGGCTGAATTGTTTGGAGTAGCAGATATTGAAAATGTTAAGACTATAGAAGAGCTAAAAGTTAACCAGCCTTCTTCAGAATCTATAGAAGCAGAGTCTGAGAATTCACAACATGAATCAATGGAAATATCTATTGAACAGAATGATCAATTACAGACAGATACACCAGTTGTAGAATTTGTGGAAAAATTGAACTCTGAACATTCTATAGAGACTGAACAGATGAATGTTGAGCATATTGACAATGTTCCTAACACTATTGAAGCTGAAGAATCAAGCTTACCTGAGCAGCTTCAAGATAATATTTTGGAAGAGGAACAACATGACATTCATTTTGAAGAAGTTCCTGAAAATAAATTAAACTCTGAATCACAGCTTCAGGTATCACCTTCTTTGTGTACAATATTAAAAATTCAAGGTAATACAATTCATTTTAAATCTGAAGAAGCATTGTAGAAATACAATAATCTGATTACATGTCAGATTCTGCATGCTCGTCCAATAAAGTTCAGAAATTTGATGGACATAAGAGATCTGTTTGAGTTTCAAGGCCTCATTAAATTCTTGCCAGTAGGAACAAAATGGAAGCAATACACAGAGCTTATTGTAGCTTTTTATAGCAATCTGGTCAAGAATGGAAATTTTCTGAAAACTCAAATAAATGAATAGGAGTTTATATTGTCTCCTGAGTTAACTTTTGAAGTTTTAGGATTAAAGAATGACGGTGTTGTTGTTATAAACAGATTTGACATGATAAGACAATTGGAATGGAACATTCAGTCTTTATCAAAAATTCCAGATGTATAATTTGAAATGAGATTAATGGAAAATCTGAATGCAGAGGCAAGGTTTATTGCAAATATATTGCATGCAAATTTATTTAAGAGAGTTGGACACAATTTGGAAGTCAGCAGAAGCTGTTTATATGCAACTTATGGCCTACTAAATAGAATTCAAATAAATTGGTTTGATGTTTTTATGTCTCAACTACAGCATATGAGTTCAAAGTTATTTTATGGTGATGCTGTATGTAGAATCCTTGCAAGCCAATTGACTTTATCTGATTGGCCCTCTAAAACTAAAGGCATAAGAGCATTTATTGTTAAAGATTTGCAAAAATTCCAAGCCATGCATAAACCTCAATGACAACATCAACAACAACCTAATTATATAGACCATATACAACAACAACAACAACAAAGTTATTCAGTTCAAGCAGAACAGCAAACCCAGCTACCTCCTAACTTAGATGTAGTGCTTAACGACATCAGAAATGATATTAGGCATCTAGGAGATAAAATATGTAATGTTATAAGTGATATACTTAGGAGGGGTCGATAACAGTTTTTGTTTGTTTCTGAATACAAAATGTAATGTTTGTATTACTTGTTTGATTCATTGAACAATACATTTTTTTCTGTAAAAATGTTTAATTATTATTCTTGTTTACAGAAAGAGTTATTGTAATTATATCTCGTATATATATATATATATTCTCTGTAATTATCTTTTTGATTAATGACAAAAAGGGAGAAAAATATTATAAAAAGATGATTATGATCTTAATTGCATATATATATATTATAAAAGAAGATGCTATTTAAATGGTTATTGTAATCTGATAGATGATAATTAGAAAACTGATACTTATATAATTATTGACATCTAAGAGTTTTATTTCTGAGAGGTAAAATTTACACAAACAATAGAAATATGCTTAAGTGAACTTAAGTCAACAAACAAGTTTGTTGAATTAAAAGTTAACCCAACGAAGGTGCTTTGTTGAGTTAAACATATTTCATAATTGAATTAATATGGTTTTGTCATCATCAAAAAGGGGGAGATTGTTGAGTATTTTGTTTTGATGATGTGTGCTTAATGAATATAATCATATTTGCTCAATTACTATTGCTTGTGAAAAGAAATTAAAATCATCAATTAATATAGAAAAAGCTTACTGGCATAAATACTTGTCTGTATTGGATCTAAAGTTAATAACTAGTCGTTTCGTTGCATTAATTTCTCATTTAACTAAACGTTAAGTTAACATGTGTTTTTATTGAATAGCATGATATGTTTTAAAGTTATATCTTCTATATCATGAACAGTACACGTTTAGACAACTCGTTAAGTTAGAGTTTTGTTTGTATAGAGGTCACGTGAGAACTCGTTAAATTAGAGGCTTAAAGGTTAAAATAGGTCACGTCATAACTTGTTAAGTTAGTGAGTAAAAGAAGAGACGAACTCGTTAAGTTAGTGTTATACATGTGGTAAAATTATAAGTTACGAATGTTGTATTGTATCACGTGAGATGCACATGTTTAACTCGTTAAGTTAACATAACTAAACGTGTTAAGTTGCTATATTGAACACTAAGGCAACGCGTTAGGTTAGTGTTATAAACTTAAGTTGTTATTTTTGCACGTGGTAAAATTCTTATTATAAAAACATTTGTTTATTACTGAATCGGTGAGTTAAAGTTTTTTCGGAGACTTACAGTCGTAACTATCCGAAAGGTAACTTAAGTCATGTTTTCAGGTCTTGACACGTGTCTCACTAGTTTTATGTTATAAAGAGTATTTCGATGACTTACAACTGTAACTATCTGAAACTTAAACTATTTTCAGTGAGTTATCATTTAACCTTCCGAAATAAAGGTTAAGTTGGTTCATTGAGTTAGCATAACACCATGGACTTAGTTCATTGAGTTAGCTATAGTATTGTCACATGAAATGGCGCATGAGAAACTCGTTAAGTTAGAAACGTTAAGTTATATTTATATACTTGTCTTACTCATTTAGTTAACATTAAAGTAACAACTTCGTATTACACTTGATGGAAAATTCTTTGGACGAGAAAGTTTATTTTGCAGGAAATTTTTCAAAGATCCAGGACTGATGATTAAAGAAAATTCGAAATATAAACGTGGGTTAGAACGTGTGTGTTTCGATGAAGGAAAAAGAAAAGGCGTGGAGAAGTGGAAAACTAGTAGTGGTTAAACGTGAAGGATATGCATGAAATGAATATACAGTATAAAAGGCATAGAATTCTCGTTGATCAAACCATCCTTGCACATAAAATGAAAAATCTTTTCGAGGATCAAACTACCCCTGCACACCAAAAGAAAAATCTCTTTCAGGGATCAAAAACACCTTCTCGAGGAAAATCTCTCAAGTGGAAGAAAATTCAGTGAAGCAAAAAAAGGTATTATATATGTCGCTAAAGATTTGAAGTATCAGAAGAAAGAAAATTCGGTGAAGTAGAGAAAGACAAGATATTCGTCATTGAAGAATTGCTGAAGAAGAAAAAGAAGAAGAAGAAAGATCTCAAACAGGGAGAAATGTTTTAAATTCCGCAAATTAGTTTTCTCTATTTGTAGTTATGAAATTGTTTAGATGATACATGGTATCGAGATATAATTGCATCTACAATTTCTAAGGAGAATTGAATTGTATATTGTAATTGAAACCTTGAATAAATATGATTTTATGAAAACAATGTCTCGACTTGTTTTTGAGTTTTAAAGTTTCAATTATATGTCAGAAAATATTAAAAATACACAATTCACCCCCCTCTTGTGTAGCCATACGATCCTACAAAGTTAATGAACAAAAGGTTAAAATGAAGAGACAAACTTGTTAAGTTAGTATTATGCACATTGTGAAATTAAAGTTTACGAATGTTATATTGTATCACGCTATTGAGTATTTTGTTTTGATGATGTGTGCTGAATGAAAATAATCATATTTGCTCAATTACTATTGCTTGTGAAAAGAAATTAAAATCATCAATTAATATAGAAAAAGCTTATTGATATAAATACTTGTTTGTATTGGATCTGAAATTATACTAAGTTAATAACTAGTCATTTCGTTGCATTAATTTCTCATTTAACTAAACGTTATTTAGTAAGTTAATAACTAGTCATTTAATTTCTCATTAATTTGTTATTTTGATACCAACTTATTTAATATCATTGCTTATTCTGCCTTCATTGTTTTTAAACAGAAATTAATATTTGGGCATACGTTTAACTTTCTTGATTTAAGGCTCAAGTTGTTTTAAAGTTTTAGACTATTTAAAATCAAATAGGTTGAAAAATCTAAGGTAAGATGGCTATTGGAAATGGTAATTTCTCTTTGTAAGAAGGCCAAAATCTTAATCATGCTCCTTTATTTGATGGAATACATTTTGAATATTGGAAATATAGGATGACAATTTTTCTTCAAAGTATAGATCATAAGTTGTGGTTCATGATTTCTAAACCATATACTCCATTATCTACCCCTTATAATACTTGGACAATTATTGAAAAAGAAAATGAAACTTTGAATGCTAAGGGCTTAAATATTTTATTTTGTGCATTGAGTTATGAACAGTTCAGTAAAGTGTCGACATATAAATCTACTTATGAGGTGTGGCATGCATTAGAAGTTTCACATGAAGGTACTTCTCAAGTTAAAGAGACTAAGATAAACATGTTAATTCATAAGTATGAACTCTTTAAGATGCATGAAGACGAAAGTATTTCTAAGATGTTTTCCATATTTCTTAATATCATAAACTCTTTAAAATGCTTAGGAAAGAACTTTGAACAAAAGGATTTGGTGAGGAAAATTCTCAGATCCTTAAGTTCTAAATGATCTAAGAATGTAACATCAATTGAGGAATCACGAGATTTAAATGTTTATATCATGAATGAACTTATAGGAAACTTAATTGCTTATAAAGTTCAATTAAATGAATCACTAAGTCAAAACAAACTAAAAATGAAGAAATAAATTGCCTTCAAAATTAATTCAGATTCTGATATATCTACTAATTCTAACGAGGATTTGATTTTGTTGGCTAGGAATTCAAGAAAATCAGTCCATAATAGGTACAAAGTGGATCTTTAGAAACAAAACTAATGAAACTGGTCAAGTTATAAGAAATAAAGCTAGATTAGTTGCACAAGGGTATACATAGGAAGAAGGACTAGATTATGATGAAACATTTGCTCCTATGGCTAGGTTAGAAAGTATTAGAATATTATTGGCCTATGCTTGTTATATGGCTTTTAAATTATATCAAATGGATGTAAAGAGTGCATTTCTAAATGGTTTAATTAATGAAGAAGTCTATGTAAAACAACCACCTGGATTTGAAGATATTAAAAATCTTGACTTTGTGTATAAATTGAAGAAAGCCTTATATGGTTTGAAGCAAACACCTAGATCATGGTATGAAAGATTATCTACTTTTTTAATAGAACAAGGTTATATCATGGGAAAAGTAGATCATACTCTATTTATCAAAAGAGATGGTAAAGATCAGATTGTTATTCAAATATATGTGGATAATATAATCTTTGGAGTAACCTCTCATAAACTAATAAAAATATTTTCTGAAGAGATGACTAGTCAGTTTGAAATGAGTATGATGGGAGAACTTTCAAATTAAGCAAATGGATAAAGGTATATTTTTAAATTAGGAAAAATATGCAGATGAAATGCTTAAGAAATTTAATTTCAATGATATAAGGATTCGAGGAACTCCTATGAGTACTTCTTTAAAGTTAGATATTGATGATATAGGAAAATCAATAGATTAAAGAAAATATAGAAGTTACTTTATTTGACAGCGAGTAGACCTGATATTAGGTTTGTTGTGTGTACTTGTGCTAGATTTCAATCTAATCATAAAGAATCACACTCAAGTGCTATTATAAGAATATTTAGATATATACAAGGAACTAAAAATTTCAGACTATATTATTCTAAGGATAGTTCAATAGATCTTATAGGATATACTGATGCTGATTATGCAGGATCTAAATCTGATAAAAAGAGTACCAGTGGCACATGTCAATTATTAGGAAATAATTTGGTGTCATGGTCTAGTAAAAAGCAAAACTATGTAGCACTTTCTACTACAAAAGCTGAATATGTTGTTGTTGCACTGTGTTGCACTCAAATTCTATGAATAAGGCAAACTTTAGAAGATTTTGGATTATCTTATGATACAACTGAGATTTATTGTAATAGTAATTTTACAATAAATCTTTCAAAAAATCCTGTATTACATTCTAGCGCAAAGCATATAAAGGTTAGACATCATTTTCTAAGAGATAACATAATTAAAGGAAAAATTAGATTATAATTTGTGTCTAGTAAAAATCAATTAGCTGATATATTTACAAAACCTCTAGATGAAAATACATTTTGCAACATAAGATTAAATTTGGGTATTTGTAGGCTATGTGATGTGTAAAATGCTTAGACTCCACAAAAAGAAATATTATTGATGATGTTGTTCACCTCATAGATATTATATACTTATCATAAATATCTAAGTAATATCTAAACTGCTGTTTAAGATACTATGTATTTATTGTAAAATCATAGTAGTATCTAATTGATTTTAAGTAGTTTATCAATTTTAATGGTTTTCACGATTTTAAGTGGAAGTATAAATGAAAAACATTAAATACTTTTGAAATCTTGAAATTTTGATTAAGTGATTTCTTTGAATCAATGAAAGTGCATATGATCATGCATAAGTTTGACTTGATTGATTAAACTTGTAGAATAATTTATATCTAACTCATCTTAAACTATTAATCAAAAGTATGAGCTTATTAAAACTGATTCATATTTTCAATAAAATCATAGAAGTAAAAATTGTATGAGATTTGTGTTTTATTGCATCTGTATTAATGGAATACATATATACTGTGCTTAAAATGAAAAGTGCTTACAAAGTGAAAATCTTTAAGAGTTTATTGATCAGTTTGACTACAAGCTTTTTGTACTTGAGCAGATAGGTATGTATTTTGAGTTCAAAGTTGTATTTTGGTTCATATACAGTAGGAATTGATTTTGGAAATCATTTTTGATAAAATCAGGATAACGGAAGTTTCTAAAAAGAAAATTTAAAAGTATAGTTATACTTAACATTTATTGTTATACAAGTATATTTTGTATTTTAGTGAATATATAAGAAGTATATTTGTAGGGGGAGGATTAACAATGTCCAAAATAGATTAATATAATTCAGAATAAAAATCTTGGTTAATCTGAATTTAAGTCCTCTTAAGATCTTGATGAAACATTTAAAAAGACAAATAAACTATTTTAGATTCATAAGAAGAGAATGTTAGAATAGTTTACAATGTTCTCAAGATAATGTTAAGTGTAGCATGCGTGTTGTCTTTAGAAGGAAGCATCCAAAACTTGATTTTTAGTAAAGTGTACTAACTGAACATTATGTTATATAAGGTAACGTGTAAAACTGCCTCTAGATAGTGTTTTACTCGTTAGGTTAGTTAACTCAACAAGTTATATTTGAATATTTGGGTACCTTGATTGAATAAACTATATTCAATATTCATTTAAAATCCAAACCCGACTTATACACGTTGAGTTATTCGCTTAAAACCCTATTTAAACACTTATTACACGAGCACTTAGGTTATTCGTAAACCTTTGTCTAAAAATCTTTCCTGCTTGTTGCTGTTACAACCTACGACGATGGTCTCCAAGTTCTACAAGGGTTGTGGCAAAGGAAAAGGCAAAAGCAAAGGAGATGCAAAAGGAAAAGAAATATATACTGATGAAGTTCCACGTACTTGATTCAAGAAAATACTTCGAGTAGACAAAAGGTTAGCACAAATTTACAATGAATACTTCTTTCCTCAAGGTATACTAGATGAAGTTAGACAAGAACTTCAAAATACTGATGCAAATATTACATATATGGGTATTCGAAGTAAATATGATAAAAAATACAAAATGAAATGTGCTGAAATTGCATTTTTAGAACAATACACAAAATATATGGAAAAAGGTGTAGGTTCATCAAATAGAATTCCTCAAACTCCTCTGAGTGGTACAAGACTACATGCATTAGAGGAATAACATGAATCTGCTATACCTACTCCTTTGTATTCAAAACAAGTAGAATCAAATATTGCTGTAGATAAAAGAAAAGTTGACAGTCTTTGAAAGGCTATAGCAATAGAAAGTGTTTTTGAAGAATTAAAGCAAAAAAATTTTATGGAGAAATTTGAAAAGAAAACAGCAATACTTGAAGAGGAGAAATAGAAATTTTATAGAAGAAGGAAAATTAGAAAAATTATAACTAGGGAAACAAAGTCTGCTGAAAAAAGAAAATCGAATGAGCATTTATTTCCAAAGGACAATGTATGTCTAGACATTGTACCTTATAGTGCATCTGATAAACTCATCAGTTCCGAGCATATTGAAACTGATGATGATAATGAGACTTTATTTTCCCTTGCTAGAAAACTTGAGAAGAAATGCAAGTCAAATATGAGCTCAAGTTTTTCTATTAGTTCAAGTCCTAATGATGGAGAAATTAAAAAATCAGAGCATCAAGCACCTGACATTGAACAAGTTATTGCAAATATAATTGACAATGTTGAGGTAGTAACTAGTTCACAGGCTGAATTGTCTGGAGTAGCAGATATTGAAAAAGTTAAGACTTTAGAAGAGCTAAACGTCAACTAGCCTTCTTCAGAATCTATAGAAGTAGAGTTTGAGAATTCATAGTATGTATTAATGGAGATATCTGTTGAACAAAATGAAATATGATAGACAGATACATCGGTTGTAGAATTTGTGGAAAAATTGAACTCTGATCATTCTATAGAGACTGAACATATGAATGTTGAGTATAATGAAGATGTTCCTTACATTGTTGAAGTTGAAGAATCAAGTGTACATACGCAGCTTCAAGAAAATATTTTCATAGAGGAACAACATGACATTCATTTTGAAGAAAAAGTTCCTAAAGATGAATTAAACTCTAAATCACGGCTTTAGGTATCACCTTCTTTGTGTACAATATTACAAATTCAAGGTAATTCAATTCATTTTAGATCTGAGGAAGTAGTGTAGAAATACAATAATTTGATTACATGTCAGATTCTACATACTCATCCAATAAAATTCAGAAATTTGATGTAAATAAAAGATCTATTTGAGTATCAAGGCCTTATTCAATTCTTGCTAGTTGGAACGAAATGGAAGCAATACATAGAGCTTATTGTAGCTTTTTATAGTAATCTGGTCAAGAATGAAAATATACTGAAAACTCAAATAAATAAATAGGAGTTAATATTGTCTCCTGAATTAATTTTTGAAGTTTTGGGATTAAAGAATGAAGGTGTTGTTGTTACAAACAGATTTGACATTATTAGACAACTAGAATGGAACATTCAGTCTTTATCAAAAATTCCAGATGTATATTCTGAAATGAGACTCCTAGAAAATCTGAATGTAGAGGCAAGGTTTATTGCAAATATATTGCATGCCAATTTATTTCAGAGAGTTAAACATAATGTGGAAGTTAGTAGAAGTTGTTTATATGCAACTTATGGTCTGCTGATAACTCCACGATGAGGAAGATGACACCTGAGTTCTAAGAAAAGGCAATAGACACGTCAGAATTTTTGAAAGATTCAGAGAAATGACACACAAGGTAGAAAATCAGAAACACGATGAAGGAAAAAGAGCTACAAAAGGTAGAATCTGACCTTTTTTATTGGAGGAAAGAGTTAGTAGATATGGGTATACAAATCCCTCAAATAATGGAAACTAGAATCAAAGTAGCAACAGAAATTGTTGTAAGTAAAGAGAGAAAAATCAGGCCAAATAATGAAGTTGCCCTAAAACTAATCCAACGTAAGTCCCGACTATGGTTCAAAAGGAACATTGTTGGTTGTGCAAGGGGAGAAATTAGATAGGAGCAACAAAGAAAAGAAAAGGAAGAATAGGAGGAATCGACTGCTGAAAGACTTGATCTTGAGGAACAACAGCCAGGACCTTTAATTCCACCTCCTAGACCATTAGAAAGGGTGGTAGTTATGGGACCTTCAAATGAAGAAGAATTAAGAGAATTTGAAGAACTAGTTTGAGTTGGGAAAAATCAAGGAGAATCAGAAGATTTGGTAGTAGCTAAAGCACACCTAATGTTCTATGCACTTTACAAAAAGAGGGCTATAGAAAAGTTGAAAGCCCAATATAAAATCAAAGTGGAACAACATCAAGAAGCTATTGCCAGACCAACTGCAAGAGGAGCTAAAGCTGGTCCTTCGAGATTAGCAATTATTGAAAAAGTTAAACAGGAAGAGCTAGTACTTGTGGCTCAAAGGCGTGTAGAGCCTATATTTGTAGATTTAATCTCAAAAGAAGAAGAGGAAGATCAGGTACAATTAATCAAAAGAAAGAAAAGAAAAGAGATAGTGCTTGAATATCAAGAGGAGATTAAATCTGAAGTACCAATATCAATAGGGCCTGTAGAGTCAATTTTTGTAAACCTACTATCCGATTCTAAGGAAGAGCAGGAGTAGCAGAAAAAGCAAAGAGAAGAGGAAAAACAGGCTAAAACTAGTCTGCAGCCTATACAAGAAGAAGAAACAGAAATTAGGGTAGAAGTTGATTTGCCCGTAACTCCATCCAAATCTGCTACAGAATCAGAAAGAACAGTGACAATGCAGATTGGTAGTCAGGAGGAAGAAGAAAGAATAGAAACTAAACAATAAGTTGAACAAGTCCATATGGAAAGAAATGACTTTGTAGATTCCACTGAAGAACAAGAAACTCTTCAACAATTTATGGAAAGAATTCAAGATAGAGTGGAGGGTTATGCCGACTCACCACCACAGACAGAAGCAAAAGCAAATATTCAGGAATCCTCAGAGCATTTTCAGCAAGTTCACGTTCAGCATATGGAAGAGGAAGTTCAAGAACAAACCCCTCTAAAGCAATAAATTCACATTCCTGACCCAACTGAAACAACAATTCTAAATGAAGTACACTTTTGGAGTTAGGAAGCTCATAATAAATACCAAGAGATCAGAGGTTATGATATCATATACAGTAGACTAGTAAATTAGGATGGAATGTAGGAAATTAAAGATTTATTTGAATTTCAAGGTCTACTGCAATATATTTCTCAAGAAAGAGGGCATGCAATATATGAAAATCTAGTGCCTTGCTTTTATGCAAACTTAAGAGAAGGAGAAGGAGGATTAATTTCTAACGTGGAGGAAGCTGATGTACAGATAACACCAGAGCTTCTCCACAACATTCTAGGATTGAAAAATGGACTAAAAATTCTGGAAGACACAACTGTAGTCGAGTGAACAGAATAGACCATAAAGGATTGTTTGGCTATCAATTCTGGTGTGCCATTATTAAATAGATTAAAGCAATTAAATGGTAAAGCATGCATGATAGCTAACATTTTGATTAAGAATGTCTACCAACGATAAGGTCATGATATAAAACTAAGTCAATTTGTCAAATGGGCCACATATGCAGTTTTGAATAGAATTCAAATAAATTGGTCTGCAGTTTTTATCTCCAAGCTAAAAACAGTGAAGAAGAAATTGTTTTATGGAGATCTAATTCCACTACTAATGGTGGACTATGTCGATTTCACTAAAGGGGCATCCAAAAGGATAAGATCAATGACCATTTCAGTGAAAGAGTATAGAAATTATGCTGCTGCAAAGATTGCTGAACCTTCTAAAGGAATGTTAGGAGTTGTAGAAAGGATTAACCAATTAGAGCAACAAGTAGAAAGACTTCAGAAGGAAGTAGATGAACTTAGGAGAAGAGACTAAATTGTATTGTTCGTCTACTTGTATATATTTGTATGAAAAATATATGATTAATTGTAATGTAAATTATTCATATTAATGAATATATGTTTTTCAAATATATTTTTCATTCGGGTTTGAGAATGATGAAATGGATGAACTATATTGAATATTATATAATTTGTGGAACAGTACGCAAGATTGTTTAAAAGATTTACAATTTGCTGAATGACAAGATTAAATGAAAGATAATTGATTAATGCTTGAGAATATCTGCATGTTGCAAAGTAAAATATAAATTCTACATAACATAAATTGAACTGCAAGTTAAATATTTATATAATGTTCAGATTTAAATGAGTTTTAATTAGAATGCTGCATTAATAACATGTATTTAACTTTATTTAAGTTAACAGAATGCAAGAGAGAAAGACATAGAAGTTAGTACGAAGAGTGAGTTTTAGAAATTTGCCAAGTGTTAACTCAACGAAGTAAGTTCGTTGAATTAAACTTAACTCCACGAGGTTAATAATATAATATAAGGTCACTCCGTTGAGTTATCTGTAACACAACGAAGTTAGTCCATGGAGTTAGCAACAGTAATCGAAGCTAGTCTGTTGAGTTAACTGTAACTCAACGAGGTTAGTTCATAGATTAAGCTAAACAGCTATTCTTTTTAGCCACGAACAAAACTTTGTGGGTTTAGCGGTTACTAAAATTTGAGATTATAAGTGGCACATGTACCTAGAAAAATAGGAACTATACTGCACGTTACAAGACACGTTCTTGTAATGAGATTTATTTGCTTTATGGACGTGCATTATAAATATAGAACAGAATGTTATTTACTAGTTACCAGCACTTTTGAAAGAAAAGAGAATTTGTTAGGGAATTGAAAGGAGAAGCAACTGATTCAACTTCATCTGTCAACAACTATTTACTGAATAGAATGCTTCAAACTGGTATGTAATTAATCTTCTGCTATTTTACTATATGTTAAAAGTTTATGAGCACATGGACTCATTCTCCTAGCACTAAACGATTAGTAAGAACACCTACCTAGGAGTATTCAACACAGAGGCGTACTGAAACATTTTCTAAATTGGACTTTAACGAAATCCTTAGGGGTGTAGCTAACCTTTCTTTAAAAGAGAATGAAGATATGGCTGCTCTAGTAGAAAAACCATTAGGGGAAATTTTGTATCCTGAATTAGTTGATGAACCTTCATGTATTCGATTGCCAAACTTTGAGGGAGATAGGTTTGAATTGAAATCTAATTATATTAGTCAATTGCCACATTTTCATGGATTAGAAAGAGAGGATGCCTATTATTTCCTTAGAGAATTTAATGAAGTTTGTCAAATGATGAAAATGCTAAACATGAGTATAGATGCTATTAAACTTAGATATATCCCTTTTGCTTTAAAAGACACAGCTAAGAGATGGTTATATACACTATCGCCTGATTCAATTTCTGCATGGACTGAATTTTGCTCTGTTTTTCTGGAAAAATATTATCCAACACATCAAATGATTAAAAAAAAAAGGAAATATTAATGTATAGCCAAAAATAAGGAGAATCATTCTGAAAATATTTTGAAAGATTTAAAGATTTACTGACTCAATGTACACATCATGCAATGAGTAAAGCACAATTAATAGGTATAATTTATGAAAGCATAGATGTTTCAACAAAATCTTTATTAGAATCTACTTGTCAAAATGGATTTTTAAAATTGTGTAGTGAAGAAGCATGGGCATACTTAGAAAACTTTGCAAAAAGAACTACACAATGGGAAAACTCAGCTGAAGCCATTACAGATAAAAGAATATTGCCAAGGGGAATGCATGAAATAGATTCAAGCACTATGCTTGAAGTGAAATTAATTGAATTGACAAAGAAAATAGAAGAGTTATCATTAAATCAAAAACTAGCAGAAAAGAATGCAAACATTAATGATCTAGATATTATTTATGCTAGAAACCAGAAAGATAACTTTGGGAATTCTTATAACCCTAATTGGAGAAATCACCTGAATTTATCTTGGAGAAACAACAATTTCTAAGGAGGAGAAAATCTAAATGACAAGAATAAGTTATGAAGCATTAATTGAACAAGGATCTAGAATAGAGAAATTAGAAAAGATAATCCAACAATTAAACAATCGTTTGGATCTTGTATTTGGAAATGTTGCAATTCAAAATTAAAATAGAAACATATCACTTAGATAGAAGGAATCAATGGAAGTTAGACCTACTGGAGGATTGCCAATACAAATAATACCTAACCCTATCAATAGAACTATTAATGAAATTGATACCTCCTTTAGGAGGGTAGCTGAATGAAGCAGTATAACTAAAGTAACTATGTATAATATAGTAAAGAAAAAAAAAAGTGTAAGTTTACTTATAGTTAATAGTATCGTAGAGTTATTCCTTAACTCAACAAACTTAATCCGTTGTGTTATGACCTAACTCCACGAGGGTGTGAAGTAGTTATGTTAATTTTTGTCTCTGCTAAATTTTTGTTTATGTTATACAGAATCAACAAATGGAATTTATAAAATTATTGCTGGACACACTAAGGGAAGTGCTGAGTAACTTGTCAGCTAAAGATCTGTGCAGATTGTGTTGTGTATCAAAGGATATTAAAGACTATGTTAGAGAAAAATATTTTCATGAACTACAAGCTGCAAAAATGACTAAGATTAGAGATGGATTTTTATAGAAGTCATTTAATCGTAGTTCAATTAGCTATGAATATCTGAATATGGAAGAAACTACTGGAATTCCACCCAATACATTAGAAGGAATAGATCATATTATGGGGATGGATGAAGGATTAATTATATACAGAACCAAACCAAGGTATACAATTCTGTTACTTGATATTTTGATTAGAAATCCTCTCACAAGAGAAGAATGGAATATAGGAAGGCCTAATAGATATGAAGTACCAACTGAAAATTGTGGGTTAGCTTTAATATTTTCTGATAAAAATTTGACCATTCCTAAAAAATTATATTATTGGAGACCTATTGGAAATTGGGATGAAGATTTATACTTAAGTGTGTATAATTTTCTGAATAGATTTTAGACTGAAAACACTATGATATATCTAGGACAGAAATCATTAATTAACAGCATACATGTCATACTTGATGGATATATATATCTAGTCACAGATATATCAGTTGCATTTAGATCTGATTTATACATAGTAAGCATAGATAGTTATGATAATGACTATATAGAAATTTTGCCTATACCAAGAGAAATAGTTAAACCACCATCTACAGAATATGATAAAATTCAAATAGGGATGTGGTATAATGAATATGATGATCCTACTTTATGTCTAATAAGATGGTGGGATGAATTGATGAAATTTCAAATATGGATTATGAAAGACATAAATGAATGGAAGTGGGAAGAAGAATATATTGAAATAGATGTAGAAATAATAACAACTACATTATCTTGGAACCGAAAAGGATCCCTTTCTGCATTTCATTTCATTAATGGTAATACACTCGTATTTAGTATTGATAACATACTACAAGTTTACAAATTAAGAAGGAACACGAACTACATTAAAACAGAATTAATAGCAAGAAAAATTATGCCTAAAAAGTTTGCTTGGACTGACATGTTTATTCCATTTGTTACTACTTTTCAATCATGTTCTTAAATTATAATTCTGTGCTTTTAATGTTGTGTGTCTTTTGCATTTATTTTTAGAAAATAAAAATAATAAAAAAACACAAACAAACAAAATATCAATCCAGTTTGTTGGTATCTGTTCTGGGAAACCAACTGGCTTGCTTGTGAGCCACCAAAGGCATAGGAGCCTGGGTTCCACACAAGACACTGATTTATCAATATCTGTTAAATGTTATTTTGTTATATATTTTGTTTTTATCTGTGAATGAAAAGTTTTTCAAAATCAAAAAATCAGAATATACAAAAGGAGATACAAACGAAATAAGGTATGTAATTGATTACTTATCTTGAACTTAGATTTAAACTCAATTCGTAGAGTTATTCATTAACTCAATGAATTAAGTTCGTTGAGTTAGATGCTAAGTCAACAAAACAGTATTCATGCCTGCTCCAATTATTGTATTTATTGTCAAATCTTTTATATTGAGGACAATGCAAAATAATAGGTATGGGGGGGGGGGTAATTAAAGTAACAGCCATGTAAGTTTGTTAATTAAAGGAATTAGAATGGTACTGCAAAGTTTTGTGGAAATTGAAAATTTTTATGAATTTGCTATAACTATTCGATAATTGAGACTGTAAATTTTTTTTTTTAAAACTGTAACTGCTTGAATGTTATATTTAGAATGCTATATAAGATGTTATAGAATTTACTATTTATGCAAATCTAGATATAGTATCTTATGTTGTTGCTGCATTTTATGAGTTTAACAATTTCATGATTTTAAAATGAAATCAGAATGCTTAACTGAAACTTAGTAAATTATCTAAAGTCTTGAAAGAGCTGAAATGTTGATTTTTAGATTAAATGAAACACATATGATCAAAGATACATTTAATTTGACTGATTAAACTTGTAGAATGATTTATGTATAGATGTTATTAAACTACAGAAAAAAGTATGAGCTTATTGATATGGATTCATATTTTCAGTATATAATAGAAGTAGGACTATATGAGATTGGTGTTTTATTGCATCTATATTAATGAAATAAGTACATATACTATGATGAAAGAAAAAAAAGAAAAAGAAGAGAGAAAAACTTTGAGAGTTTATTGACTTATTTGATCACGAGCCTTTTGTACTTAAGCAGATAGGTATGTAAGGATTGTTGACCTAAAAAATGACTCTTTAAATCTGGCAACCTAAGATCCTAATCAGATGTGGGATTGTTGACTGAAAGCTCGATACATGGGTACACTAGAAAGCTCTTGTATGATTCAAGCTTGTCAAATTAACTTTTAAAGTACAAATATACATATACTGTTCTGAAAAGATACAAGTGTTTTGTGAAATACAGATATCTTTTGAATCGAGTATATTTTCTGTTATCTAAAATTGCTGAAATATGAATCTAGAATAGACTTTTGAAGTTGTTTATTTGAGATACAATTCTTTATTCTACTTGTCGTAATCATATTGAATTGGATTGTGTTTTGATTCGTATGTTGTTGAAATTTATTTTGGAAATCTTATTGGAAAATTCAGGATGACAAATGATGAAAAGAAGAACAAATGATAATATAATTAACACCTATGTGATGCTGATATATTTTGTATATAATTTACATATATTCTAATTATATTTGCAGGTTGAAGAGGAGAAAACAATGTTAAAATAGATTAATGAAACATACAGAATATCTATATAATAATATAAGTTCTTATGCTAAAAAGAACAAAAGGAAGAATTAATTCTAGCACTTTAAAAAGGCCAATTAATTAGATCTTAGTTTGCTAAGGGACTAGCAAAATTTAAGTATGGGGGAAGTGTTTAGAATGAAAAAGTGCATAATATTAATGGTTAAATGATGGTTAATTGCATAATATTTAGCTTATCATATGAGAATTAAGCCATTATGTTATAATTGCACTGTTATATGCTTTAATGAAAGAATCTGCATAATTTTAGGGAATTAATGTTAATTTAGTACATTTCTGAACTGTCGGTAAATTGCAGGCTATGAAATTCTTAAGTATCTGAATTTTCTATTATTTTAGAGAGTTATGTGTAATGTACCAGACAGTTATGTTTTAAAGAATATTTTATTATTTCCTGAAGTACACATGTCGAAACCATAATGCATGACTTAAGTGGATTTTCAATAAGTTATCTATTAACTATCTGAAATGCATCTAGGCATCGGATAGTTATGTTTTTAAGTATCTAAAATATTTGTAATTGTTAAATTAGAATTATGCACGTGTTGAATTTAAATGCTTTAGTATATCACGTGAGATGCACATGTTTAACTCGTTAAGTTAGCATAACTGTATGCGTTGAGTTACATGAATACACACTAAGGTAACGTGTTATGTTAGCGGCTTATTTCTTTATTGCATGTGTTTTATAGTTAAATCAACGAAGTAAGTCCGTTGAGTTATCTATAACTCCATAGACCATTTATTTTCTAATATGCCACTATAGCGGTTACAGAAACAGGACATTTGAAGGAAAACCATGATTGCACGTATCACGTAGGAAATCGCTCGTGGAAGAAAGAAGAAATCACCATCATTGATATAAATGAAGGAAATCCAACCGATCATCGAAGCAGAAGCAGTTACTACTAAGAAATATAAATAAAAAAAGAAAAAATGAAGAAAGGTGTGGCTAGTGTGTGTGCGGAGGAGGACAAACCGAGCTATCTGCAAGCAGCGTCGGAAGTTCCCTGAAGTTCCTCACAAACCATCACCACTACCACCATAATCACCAACCATCGAAGGTCTGTGAGGATACTTTCCTGTTGTCAGGTCAATTCCAAGCTAAACACGGTGCCTGACAGCCACTGTGAGGAGTGATCACGTCACAAGAAGGGAAGCCATTTTCACCAAGCACCGACTCATATCTCAAGAGATCATAAAGCTTCTAGCCTTGGTTTCGGGTTGATGCCAGTATGCTGAAGAGGAGATCATCTTGCAATTCTGGACTCGCGATTCTATAGGGAGAGGAGGCAGAATTGTAAGTGATTAAGTTTTCAGTTGTGTAATCGTGTCGCATATAGTGACGGAAGTATTTACTATTGATAGAGAATTTTTACATTTCACCTTTCGCCTATTTTCATGAACATCTCAAAACAAAAATACCAAAAACAACTTATCTATGTTTGTATTTTGTATTTAAGTGTTGTATTATTTGTTTTGTATCGTGATTAAAGTTATCATTGTCAGTATTGTGAATGTTTTATGTTTGTTTGATTCAGAAAATAAATAATAGTTTTACAGTTTATTGAAATTGATTCGTTCAAAATACTTAAAGATTTTAATGGTTACCGTTTGAAATATCTGAATGTTAGTATGGCTTAATGATAAATCTAATGTTCACTAACATTAAAGAGCTTAATTGATGTTATTTACAATCTGTGGAAACGCCCAATGGTTGGCCGAATTCCTCTATAAATAGTAGTATTAAACTAGAAAGATAGGCTTGTGGAGTTAACTTAAGTCCACGAGATTAGTCTGTTATGTTAACTGTAACTCAACGGAGTGATTACTGAACACATTAAGTATAATAAAAAATGGAACAATACACAATTCTCAATCAATTCTCTGTGGGATCGACTTGTACTTACACATAAATATAATATACACTATGCACTTGCAGTTAAAATACAAATTGGAATTAATATCTAATTTGTGTGAAAGGTTGTTTGTTTACTTCTAAAAAGAAACTATTGATATAAGCACAAGGATAAATTAACCAAGTAAAAATAGAAGTTAACAAATGTAAGTTTTCTGGCAATGTTACCTGTGAACTAAATAAGTTCTCTAGTGCCACCTAAAGCTAACCTAAACACTCTATACTCCTTAATTTTCTATTCTCTTCTAATTCTTCCACTATTTTATCAAACTCATATATCATTCTTTCTAACTTCATTAGTTGTGGTTCATTTTGAGAATTGAAATAATTAGCTTCAAAGCTAGGAATAACATGCTCTTTAAAATTTAATGCACCCATTTTACCTTGATTATCATATACTTGAAAATTTTGATTCCCATAAAAGTTATATTGAGAGTTTAGCCCTTCTAAGTTATGTTGAGGAAATTCTTCTAAATACATATGAGGCTTAGCAACATAATAATCCTCACTAACATAATTAGAAAAATCATATCCATAACAACTATTACTAGGAATAAAACTAGCACTACTATCATGATCATCAAAAAGGTTCATTATGATAATATAAAATTGATTCAACAAAAATTTTCTAAAATGTAGGTATAAAATTTAAGTAATTAAGAAATTAAATACTAAATTAATTAACACCAATCCCCGACAATGACACCAAAAACTTGTTTAACATTTTGTTGTCTTTTAATTTATAACCGCAAGTGCATGATATCAATAATAGTATATCATGCAAGTATGAGTCGATCCACGGAGATTAGGAATTACTAATTTCTTACTTAGCTAATTAACTTGTTCCTTTATCTTTAGTCACTAAATCTAAATCTTAATTTTAATTGGAATTATAAGGGATTTTTAGTGAATTTCTGGATTATTCCCTTAAAACCTAGAAATTGATGCATACTTCCAATTAATCCTATCTAATGACTTCTAAAAATTTTAGAAAAATTGTAGATTAATTTTGAAAATTAAGATTACTTAGTAACACTCCTAATTATATAGAAAAACTTAGAATATTACTCTAATTAATTTTAGAATTATACTGAAATTCGGATGTAACACATAAAATCCTAAAAATTGACTTCTACTTCTACTAAATCTCTTCTATTTGCTTTTAAATCTCTAACTACATGCACCATAACTTGATTACATTTACTGACCTACTTTGATTCTTATTGAAATGAGAGGAATGCACATACATTCACCATAAAAAACGTACATAACATCACAAACAACAACTCACATTAATAATCAACACATACATGCATAGTTTTGTCTTTTTACATAAGAACATAGGTTTTTCTTATAACAAAATACTTCAAGCAAATATAACAAAATAGATCTTCACGTTTTTGATAGATTAAACAAAGGTGAACATAAGTAAAAGAAGAAAAAGGGAGATGAACACCTAATTTTCCAAGAAAACACTTCACCCTTCAAAACTAGCTTAGGTTGAAGATGTCTCTAACCTTTACTCCAATTCTTCACTTTGTCAAGGCAAGGAACTTTGGCTTCAACTCTTGAAGTCCCTCCAAATGCTTGTCATCACATCAGATATCCTCCAAGGATTGAAGTTGAGGAGCAGCCAACTTCAAGAATTACTTCTCTTCAAGAATACGCTTAGGTAGAGAAGATTTTGCAAGGAAGAAAAAGGGAAGAGGAAGAAGAAGAGAGGGGCGTCACTTCTCTCTTGGGAAGAAATGAGTGTGTGTGTGGAGGAGGAGAGGAGAATGGAGTGAAATGGAGAGGATGAAATTGAGGGAGAGGAGGGGTGGTGTTGGAGAGAGTAGTGACTTATAAAGAGAGGTGGAGGAGAGAGAAAATGTAACCACCTTCCAACATGTGTCTTCATTTGTTCTTGCCATGTCATCCCACTTTCTTCCATGATTTGGCATCCCTTGGAACACACCCTTTCATGCACGTCCAACCTTGATTTAATTTCTTTTTGTTGGCCCTCCATAATTATAATTATGATATAATCAAAATTCCATAATTACCCTTGTGTTGTTCTTCATAATTACATAATCAATAATTGTAAATTGAGCTCCAAAAATTGCTTATATTCCTTCTTCCTTCCTTGTAATAATGTGTCTTCAATACCCTTTCAAATTAATTCTTCTTGTCTTTCTTCCTTCTCGAAATCTACTTTAAAAATGAAACTTGCAATGTCTTCATTTCTTCCTATAAAATCATATAAGATATCTTTCCATGAAGCATATTTTATATAATAATTATCATATATCAATTTATGCATTATTTAACCATTTAAAATATATAAAACCTTAAAATCACAATTATCATACATTCTTCATTAAATCACATATAATTGCAATTATAATCTATAAAATGCATAAATTATCATATAAAAATTGTAAACTTTGAAGTCTAAACATGTAACAATAGAAACAACTACATTATCTTGGAATAGAAGAGGATCCCTTTCTACATTTCAATTCATTAATGGCTATGCACTAATTTTTAGTATTGATAACATATTGCAAGTTTACAAGTTAAAAAGGAAAGCAGACTACATTAAAATGGAATTAATAGCAAGAAGAATTATGCCTAAAAAGTTTACTTGGACTGACACATTTATTCCATTTATCACTATTTTTCAATTATTTTCTTAAATTGTGATTTTGTAATTTTAATGTTGTGTGTACTTTGCATTTATTTTTAGAAAAGAAAAAAAAATTTAGTTCCTATTTTTTTTATTTTTAGAAAAAAAAATATATATATATTAATCCATTTTGTTGGTATTTGTTCTGAGAAACCAACTAGCTTGCTTGTAAGCCACCAAAGATATAAAAGCTTAGGTTCCACACAAGACACTAATTTAACAATTTATGTTTTGTTGTTAAGTTGTTATTTTGTTATATATTTTACTTTTATTTGTGAATGAAAAGTTTTTCAGAATCAAAAGTCGGAAGATGTTGAAGGAGATACAAAAGAACAAGGTATGCAATTGATTACTTATCCTGAATTTACATTTAACTACAGTTCATGGGAGTTATTAATTAACTCAACGAATTAAATTCGTTGAGTTAGGTGCTAAGTCAACGGAACAATATCCATGCCTGCTAACATTTACTGTATTTACTGTAAAATATTTTACATTGAGGACAATGCAAAATATAGGTATGAGGGGAGGTAATTAGATTAAAATCCAAGTAACCTTGTTAATTAGAGGAATTAGGATTGTGCTGCAAATTTCTATGGAAACTGAAATTTTTTTATGAATTTGTTGTAACTAACTGAAATTTCTTGTAACTATCTAATAATTGAAATTGTAAAAAACATTGTAACTACTTAAATGTTATATTTAGAATCTTATATAAGATGCTATACAATTTTACTATTAATACAAATTTGGATATAGTATCTTATGTTTTTACTGAATTTTATGAGTTTAATAGTTTCACAATTTTAAAAAGAAATCAGAATGCTTAACTATAACTCAGGAAATTATCTGAAATTTTGAAAGAGTTGAAATGTTGATTTTTGGATTAAATGAGATGCATATGATCAAGGATACATTTAATTTGATTGATTAAACTTGTAGAATGATTTATGTGTAAATCTCATTAAGCTATAGAAAAAGTATGAGCTTATTGATATAGATTCATGCTTTCAGTAAATTATAGAAGTAGAATTATATGAGATTTGTGTTTTATTGCATCTGTATTAATGAAATACGTATATATACTATGTTGAAAAGGAAAAAGAGGAAAAAAAGAGAAAAACTTTGAGAGTTTATTGATTTGTTTGATCACGAGCCTTTTGTACTTGAGCAAATAGGTATGTAAGAATTATTGACCTGAGAAAGGACTCTTTAAATCTGGCAACCTAAGATCCTGATCAGATCTGGGATTATTGACTGAAAGCTCGATATATGAGTATACTAGAAAGCTCTTGTATGATTCAAACTTTTCAAATTAACTTTTAAAGTAAAAATATGCATGTACTATTCTGAAAAGATAAAAGTGTTTTGTGAAAATACAGATATCTATTGAATCGAGTATATTCTCTATTATTTATGGTTACTGAAGTATGAATCTAGATTAGACTTTTGAAGTTGTTTATTTGAGATATAATTCATTATTCTACTTGTTTTAATCATATTGAGTTGAATTGTGTTTTGATTCATATGTAGTTGAAATTTATTCTGGAAATCATATTGGAAAATTCAGGATAACAGATGTTTGAAAAGAAAAATTTGATAATATAACTACCACCTATGTGATGCTAGTATATTTTGTATGTAATTTACATATGTTTTAAATTTATTTGCAGGTTGGAGAGGAGAAAACAATGTTAAATTAGATTACTAAATTAATACAGAATATCTTTATATTAATCTAATCTTAGTATTCTAAAGATACAAAATGAAGAATTAGTTCTAGCACTTTAGAAAGACCAACTAGTTAGATCTTAATAGTTTGCTAAGGGACTAGCAAAAGTTAAGTATGGGAGAAGTGTTTAGAATGAAAAAGTGTATAATATTAATGATTAAATAATGATTAATTGTATAATATTTAGCTTATCATATGAGAATTAAGCCATTATGTTATAATTACACTATTATATGCCTTAATGAAAGAATCTACATAATTTCAAGGAATTAGCATTAATTAAGTATATTTTTGAACTATCGGTGAGTTACAGGCTTTTTAATTCCTAAGTATCTGAATTGTCTCTTATTTTGGAGAGTTATATTTCATGTATTGGGCAGTTATGTTTTAAACACTTAAATAATATTTTATTATTTCCTAGAGTACATGTGTTATAACGTTAATTCATGACTTAAGTAGATTTTCGATAAGTTATCTGCTAACTATTCGAAATGCATCTGAGCATTAAGTAGTTAGGTTTGTAATTATTTGAAATACCTTTTTATCATAAAACTGCCTAAGGATGCATGTCGCAATTTAGAAACATGACTTAAGTTATCTTTTGGAAGGTTAGGTGCTAACTATCTGAAATGTGTGTGAGATTCAGATACTTATAGTTATAACTATCTAAAACATCTGAACTCGTTAAGTTAGAATTATGCACGTGTTGAATTTAAATGTTTTACTATGTCACGTGAACTGTACATATTGAACTCAAACAATTAGCATAACTATACACGTAGAGTTATGTGAATCTGCACTAAGTTAATGTGTTGTGTTAGTATTATAAACTTATAAGTTATTTCTTTATTGCATGTGTTTTATAGTTAAATCAACAAAGTAAGTCCGTTTAGTTACACTAACTCCACAGGCCATTTATTTTCTAACATGCCACTATAGTAGTTGTAGAAATAGAAAATTCGAAGGAAAACCATCGTATCACGCAGGAATTAACTTATGGAATGAAGGAAATCCAACCAATTATTTAAGCAGAAATAGTTACTACTGAAAGAAATATAAAAGAAGAGGAGAAAGACGAAGAAAGTGGGTGGGTGAAGGACCACATTAACTATAGAAACCATTAAAAGTTCCCTGAAGCTCCACGACACCACCAAAATCACCAACCATCGAAGGTTTATGAGGATACTTTTTAGATGTCAGGTCGATTCTGAGCCAAACATGGTGATTGACAACTACTGTGAGAAGTGATCGCGTCGTAGGAAGGGAAGCTATTTTCACCAAGCACTGACTCATATCTCAAGAGATCATAAAGCTTCTAGCCTTGATTTCAGATTGATGCCAGTATACTGAAGAGGAGGTCAACTTACAAGTCTTGGTTCATGATTCTATAGGGAGAGGAGGCAAGATTGTAAGTGATTAAATTTTCTGTAGTGTAATTGTGTCACATGTAGTGACGAAAGTTTTTACTGTCGATAGAGATTTTTATATTTCACCTTTCACTCATCTTTAAGAACATATCAAAACAAAAATACCAAAAACAACTAATTATCTGTATTTACATTTAGTATTAAAGTGTTGTATTGTTTGTTTTGTATCGTGATTAATGTTATCATTGTTAGTAATGTGAATGTTTTATGTTTGTTTGATTCAGAAAATAGAAAATAGTTTTATTGTTTACTGAAATTGATTCGTCTAGGATACTTAAAAATCTTAATAGTTACTGTTTAAAATATCTAAATGTTAGTGTTGCTTAATGACAAATCTTAGATTAACTAATATTAAAAAGATTAATTGATGTTATTTACATTCTGTGGAATTGCCCAATGGATAGCCAAATTTCTCTGTGAATAGTAATATTTAATTGGAAAGGTAGGCTTGTAGAGTTAAATTAAGTCTACGAGGTTAGTCCATTAAGTTAATTGTAACTCCACAAACTAAGTCTGTTGAGTAACTGTAACTCAATAAAGTGCTTAATTGAATACACAAACTCCAATATAAAAATCAAAATAATATATATTTCTTACTCAATCTTTGTGAGATCAACTTGTACTTACACACAAATACAATATACACTATGCACTTGTAGTTAAAAATACAAATTAGACTTAATATCTAATTTGTGTGAAAAGTTGTTTGTTTACTTCTAAAAGAATTTATTAATATAAGCATAAAAACAACCTAAACAAGTTCTTTTTTTTTATTTAACTTTTCACAACAATACAACACCTCCATAGGATTATTCAACACAGAAGCATACTAAAAAATTTACTGAATTAGACTTTAACGAAATCCTTAGGGGTGTAGTTAACCTTTCTTTAAAGGAGAATGAAGATATGGCTACTCTAGTAGAAAAACCATTAGGAGAAATTCTATATCCTAAATTAGTTGATGAACCTTCATGTATTCGATTGCTAAACTTTGAGGGAGATAAGTTTGAACTGATATCTAATTATATTGGTCAATTGTCATACTTTTATGAATTAGAAAGAGAAGATGCCTATTATTTCCTTAGAGAATTTAATGAAATTTGTTAAATGATGAAAATGCCAAACATGAGTATTGATGCTATTAAACTTAGATATATTCATTTTACTTTAAAAGACATAGCTAAGAGATAGTTATATACTTTGTCGCCTAATTCAATTTCTACATGGACTGAATTTTGCTCTACTTTTTTGGAAAAATATTATCCAACACATCAAACAATTCAAAAGAAAAAGGAAATATTAATGTGTAGCCAAAAACAGAGATAATCATTTTGGAAATATTTTGAATGATTTAAAGATTTACTAACTCAATGTTCACATCATGCAATGAGTAAGGTACAATTAATAGGTATAATTTATGAAGGTATAGATGTTTCAACTAAATCTTTATTAGAATATACTTGTTAGAATGGATTTTTAAAACTGTGTAGTGAAGAAGCATGGGTATACTTAGAAAACTTTGCAAAAAGAACTACTCAGTAAGAAAACTCAACTGAAGCTATTGTAGATAAAAAAATATTGCCAAGGGAAATGTATGAAATAGATTCAAGCACTATGCTTGAAGTTAAATTAACTGAATTAACAAAGAAAATTGAGGAGTTATCACTAAATCAAAAACTAACATAAAAGAATGCAAATATTAATAACTTAGATATTATTTATGCTAGAAACTAGAAAGATAACTTTGGAAATTCTTATAAGCCTAATTGGAAAAATCACCCAAATCTATTTTGGAGAAATAACAATTTCTAGGGAGGAGAAAATATAAATGACAAAAATATAAGTCATGAAGTATTAATTGAACAAGGATCTAGAATAGAGAAATTAGAAAAGATAATTCAACAATTAAATAATTGTCTAGATCATGTATTTGGAAATGTTGCCATTTAGAATCAAAATATGAATAGAAATATACCCCCTAGACAGAAGTAATTAATAGAAGTTAAACCTATTAGAGGACTGCCAATGCAAGGAGTGTCTAACCCTATCAATAGAACTATTAATGAAATTGATACCTCCTATAGGAGGGAAGCTGAATGAGTAAAGCACAATTATCAGCAATTATGTATAATATAATAAATATATAGTAAGTAGAAAAATATAAAAAGAAAAAAAAAATTGAAAGTTTAATTATAGTTAGTAGTACCGTAGAGTTATTACTTAACTCAACAAACTAAGTTTGTTGAGTTATGGCCTAACTCTACAGAGGTATATGTAAGTAGCTATGTTAATTTTATCTCTACTAAATTTTATTTATGTTATATAGAATCACAACAGATGGAATTGATGAAATTACTGTTAGATACATTGAGAGAAGTATTGAGTAACTTATCAGCTAAAGATCTATGCAGATTGTGTTGTGTATTAAGAGAAATTAAAGAATGTGTCAGAGAAAAATATTTTCATGGACTACAAGCTACAAAAATGACTAATATTAGAAATTGATTTTTATGGAAGTCATTTAATCATAGTTCAATCAATTATGAATATCTGAACATAGAAGAAACTACTGGAATTCCACCTAATACAAACTTTGGATGAAAAATGACATACTAATTATTGACTTTAGAATATTAATTTTTGGAACAAAACTACAAGTACTCTCTAGAGCAGAAATAGCATACTAATTTTACAATTTGTCATATCAAATCCAAACAAACTTCTAGGGCTTGCTATCACCAATATATCTGTAGGATCGTATGGCTACACAAGAGGGGGGTGAATTGTGTATTTTTAATATTTTCTGAAATATAATTGAAACTTTAAAACTCAAAAACAAGTCGAGATATTGTTTTCATAAAATCATTTTTATTCAAGGTTTCAATTACAATATACAATTCAATTCTCCTCAGGAATTGTAGATGCAATTATATTTCGATACCATGTTTCACCTATACAATTTCATAACTACAAACAGAGAAAACTAATTTACGAAATTTAAAATATTTCTCCCTATTTGATATCTTTCTTCTTCTTCTTCTTCTTTCTTCTTCAACAATTCTTCAATGACGAATATCTTGTCTTTTTATGCTTCACCAAATTTGCTTTCTTCTGATACTTCAAATCTTTAGTCACGAAAATCTTACCTTTTTATGCTTCACTGAATTTTCTTCCACTCGAGAGATTTTACCCGAAGAGGTGTTTTTGATCCCTAAAAAAGATTTTTCTTTTGGTGTGCAGGAATGGTTTGATCCTTGAAAAGATTTTTCATTTTGTGTGCAAAGATGGTTTGATCAACGAGAACTCTATGCCTTTTATACTATATCTTCATTCGATGCATATCCTCCACGTTTAATCACTACCAGTTTTTCACTTCTCTATGTCTTTTCTTTTTCCTTCATCGAAACACACACGTTCCAACCCACGTTTATATTTCAAATTTCCTTTAATCATCAGTCTTGGATCTTTGAAAAATTTCCTGCAAAATAAACTTTCTCATCCAAAAATTTTTCATTAGTGTAATAAGAAGTCGTTACTTTAATGTTAACTAAACGAGTAACACAAGTATATATATATAACTTAACGTTTCTAACTTAACAAGTTCCTCATGTGCCATTTCACATGACAAGTACTGTAGCTAACTCAACGAACTAAGTCCGTGGTGAAATGCTAACTCAACGAACCAGCTTAACCTTTCTTTCCAAAGGTTAAACGATAACTCACCGAAAACAGTTTAAGTTTCGGATAGTTATGGATGTAAGTCACCGAAAAACTCTTTATATTATAAAACTAGTGAGACACGTGTCAAGACCTGAAAACATGACTTAAGTTACCTTTCAGATCGTTACGACTGTAAGTCTCTGGAAAACATTAACTCACTGATTCAGTAATAAACAAATGTTTTTATAATAAGAATTTTACCACGTGCAAAAATAACAACTTAAGTTTATAACGCGTTGCCTTAGTGTTCAATATAGCAACTCAACGCGTTTAGTTATGTTAACTTAACGAGTTAAACATGTGCACCTCACGTGATACAATACAATATTTGTAACTTATAATTTCACCACGTGTATAACACTAACTTAACGAGTTCGTCTCTTCTTTTACTCACTAACTTAACGAGTTATCACGTGACCTATTTTAACCTTTAAGCCTCTAACTTAACGAGTTCTCATGTGACCTCTATACAAACAAAACTCTAACTTAACGAGTTGTCTAAACATGCAATGTTCATGATACAGAGGATATAACTTTAAAACATATCATGCTTTTCAAAAAAAAACACATGTTAACTTAGCGTTTAGCTAAATGAGAAATTAATGCAACGAAATGACTAGTTATTAACTTCAAATCCAATACAAACAAGTATTTATATCAGTAAGCTTTTTCTGTATTAATTGATGATTTAAATTTCTTTTCACAAGCAATAGCAATTGAGCAAATATGATTATTTTCATTCAGCACACATCATCAAAACAAAAATACTCAACAATCTCCCCCTTTTTGATGATGACAAAACCATATTAAATCAATTATGACTTAAGCTTATTTCTATTGTTTGTGTAAATTTTACCTCTCAGAACTAAAACTCTCAGATGTCAATAATTATGTAAGTATCAGTTTTCTAATTATCATTTGTCAGATTACAATAACCATTTAAATAACATCTCCTTTTATAATATATATATGCAATTAAGATCATAATCATCTTTTTATAATATTTCTCCCCCTTTTTGTCATTAATCAAAAAGATAATTATAGAGAATATATATACATATATAAGAGAATTACAACAATGATTTCTGTAAACAAGAATAATAATTAAACACATTTACAGAAAAATGTATTATTCAATAAATCAAACAAGTAATACAAACATTACATTTTGTATTTAGAAACAAACAAAAATAGTTATCAACCCCTCCTAAGTATATCACTTATAGCATTACATATTTTATCTCCTAGATGCCAAATATCATTTCTAATGTCGTTAAACACTACATCTAAGTTAGGAGGTAGCTGGGTTTGCTATTCTGCTTGAATTGAATAACTTTGTTGTTGTTATTGTATATGGTCTGTATCAAGTTGTTGTTGTTGTCGTTGAGGTTTATGCATAGCCTGGAATTTTTGCAAATCTTTAACACTAAATGCTCTCATGCCTTTAGTTTCAGAGGGCCAATCAGATAAAGTCATTTGGCTTGCAAGGATTCTACATACAGCATCACCATAAAATAACTTTGAACTCATATGTTGTAGTTGAGACATAAAAATATCAAACCAATTTATTTGAATTCTATTCAACAGGCCATAAGTTGCATATAAACAGCTTCTGCTGACTTCCAAATTGTGTCCAACTCTTTGAAATAAACTTGCATGCAATATATTTGCAATAAACCTTGCCTCTGCATTCAGATTTTCCATTAATCTCATTTCAGAATATACATCTGGAATTTTTGATAAAGACTGAATGTTCCATTCTAGTTGTCTTATCATGTCAAATCTGTTGGTAACAACAACACCTTCATTCTTTAATCCTAAAACTTCAAAAATTAACTCAGGACACAATATAAACTCCTGTTCATTTATTTGAGTTTTCAGAAAATTTTCATTCTTGACCAGATTGCTATAAAAAGCTACAATAAGCTCTGTGTATTGCTTCCATTTCGTTCCTACTGGCAAAAATTTAATGAGGCCTTGAAACTCAAACAGATCTCTTATTTCCCTCAAATTTTTGAATTTTATTGGACGAGCATGTAGAATCTGACATGTAATCAGATTATTGTATTTCTGCAATGCTTCTTCAGATCTAAAATGAATTGCATTACCTTGAATTTTTAATATTGTATACAAAGAAGGTGATACTTGAAGCCATGATACAGAGTTTAATTCATCTTCAAGAACCTCTTCTTCAAAATGAATGTCATGTTGTTCCTCTTCCAAAATATTATCTTGAAGCTGCTTAGGTAAGCTTGATTCTTCAACTTCAATAGTGTTAGGAACATTATCAATATGCTCAACATTCATCTGTTCAGTCTCTATAAAATGTTCAGAGTTCAATTTTTCCACAAATTCTACAACTGGTGTATCTGTCTGTAATTGTTCATTTTGTTCAACAGATAATTCCATTGATTCATGCTGTGAATTCTCAAACTCTACTTCTATAGATTCTGTAGAAGGCTAGTTAACTTTTAGCTCTTCTGGAGTCTTAACATTTTCAATATCTACTACTCCAGACAATTCAACCTGTGAACTAGTTACTGCTTCAACATTGTCAATTATATATGTAATAACTTGTTCAATGTCAAGTGCCTGATGCTCTGATTTGTTAATTTCTGCATCATCAGGACTTGTACTAATAGAAAAACTTGAGCTCATATTTGACTTGTATTTCTTCTCAAGCTTTCTAGCAAGGGAAAATAAAGTCTCATTATCTTCATCAGTTTCAGTGTGTTCGGAACTAATGAGTTTATCAGATGCACAATAAGGTACAATGTCTAGACATACATTATCCTTTGGAAATAAATTTTCGTCTGATTTTCCTTTTTCAATAGACTTTGTTTCCTTAGACATAATTTTTCTGGCTTTCCTTCTTCTATAACATTTCTGTTTCTCCTTTTCAAGTATTGCTGTTTTCTTTTCAAATTGCTCCATAAAAGTTTTCTACTTTAATTCTTCTAAGGCACTTTCTATTGCAACGGCCTTTCGAAGACTGTAAACTTTTGTTTTGCCTATAGCAATATCTGATTCTACTTGTTTTGAATATAAAGGAGTAGGGATAGCTGATTCATGCTCTTCCTCAAATGCATGTAGTCTTGTACCATTTATAGGAGTTTGAGGAGTTCTATTTGATGAACCTACACCTTTTTCCAAATATTTTGCATACTGTTCCAAAAAGGCAATCTCAGCACATTTCATTCTGTATTCTCTATCAAATTTACTACGAATACCCATGTATGTAATACTAGCATTAGTATTTTGGAGTTCTTGTCTAACTTCATTTAGTATACCTTCAGGAAAGAAATATTCACTATAAATTTTTGCTAACATTTTGTCCACTCGAAATATTTTCTTGAACCAAGTACATGGAACTTCATTATTCTCTATTTCTTTTCCTTTTGCATCTCCTCTGCTTTTACCTTTTCCTCTGCCACGACCTTTGTAGAACTTGGAGACCATCGTCGTAGGTTGTAACAACAACAAGCGGGAAAGATTTTCTTGACAAAGTTTACAAATAACCTAAGTGCCCGTGTAATAAGTGTTTAAATAGGGTTTTTAGGCGTATAACTTAACGTGAAGAGAAGTCGGGTTTAGAAATTAAATAAATATTGAATAAAGTTTATTCAATCAAGGTACCCGAAATATTTAAGTATAACTCGTTGAGTTAACTAACCTAACGAGTAAAACGCTGTCTAGAGGCATTTTTACACGTTACCTTGTCTAACATAACGTCTAGTTAGTACATTAAACAATTTTCGAATGCTTCCAACTGAAACGTTCCGAAAACAACACACATGCTAAACTTAACATTATCCTGAGAACATTGTAAACTATTTGAACATTTTGTCCTTTAAATCTAAAATAGTTTATTTGTCTTTTTAAATTATTTTATCAAGATTTTAAGAGGACATTAATTCAAATTAACTAAGATTTGTATTCTAAATTATATTAATTTGTTTTCGACATTGTTAATCCTCCCCCTACAAATATACTTCAAATATATTCAATCAACATACAAAATATACTTGTAATGACAATAGATGTTAAGTATAATTATACTTTTAAATTTTCTTTTTAGAGACTTCTGTTATCCTGACATCATCAAAAATGATTTTCAGAATCAATTCCTACTGTATATGAATCAAAACACAACTTTGAACTCAATGTGATTAATTCAAGGAGAATAAAAGAATGTATCTCAAATAAACATTTTCAAAAGTACTAATGTTGATTTAATAAATTAGTAGTCATATTGGTAGAAACTATATGTGATTCAAAGATATCTGTAATTAATGAAACAACTTTTTCTTTTCAAAATAGTAAATATTGATAATTTTCTTTAAAAGTTAGTTTGAAAAGCTTGAATCATACAAGAGCTTTCTAATGTACCCGTGTAATGAGCTTTCAATCAACAATCCCAGATCTGATCAGGACCTTAGGTTGCCAGATTTAAAGAATCTTTTTTCAGGACAACAATCTTTACATACCTATCTGCTCAAGTACAAAAGGCTCGTGATCAAACTGATCAATAAACTCTCAAAGATTTTCACTTTGTAAGCACTTTTCATTTTAAGCACAGTATATATGTATTTCATTAATACAGATGCAATAAAACACAAATCTCATACAATTTTTACTTCTATGATTGTATTTAGAATATGAATCAATTTCAATAAGCTTATACTTGTGATTAACAGTTTAAGATGAGTTACATATAACTTATTCTACAAGTTTAATCAATTAAGTCAAATTTATGCATGATCATATGCATTTTCCTTGATTCAAAGAAAACATTTAATCAAAATTTCAGAATGTCAGAAGTATTTAATGTTTTTCATTTACATTTCCACTTAAAATTGTAAAAACCCTTAAAATTGATAAACTACTTAAAATCAATAAGATACTACTATGATTTTACAATAAATACATAGTATCTTAAGCAGCAGTTTAGATATTACTTTAGATATTTATAATAAGTATATAATATCTATGAGGTGAACAACATCATCAATAATATTTATCTTTTTATGTGGAGTTTAAGCATTTTACACATCACATAGCCTACAAATACCTAAATTTAATCTAATGTTGTAGAATGTATTTTTGTCTAGAGGTTTTGTAAATATATCAGCTAATTGATTTTTACTAGACACAAATTCTAATTTAATTTTTCCTTTAATTACGTTTTCTCTTAGAAAATGATGTCTAACCTTTATATGCTTTGCTCTTGAATGTAATACAGGATTTTTGGAAAGATTTATTGCAGAACTACTGTCACAATAAATCTCAGTTGTATCATAAGATAATCTAAAATCTTCTAAAGTTTGCCTTATCCACAGAATCTGAGTGCAACACAATGCAGCAACAACATATTCAGCTTTTGTAGTAAAAGTGCTACATAGTTTTGCTGTTTTACTAAACCATGACACCAAATTATTTCCCAATAATTGACATGTGCCACTGGTACTCTTTCTATCAGATTTAGATCCTGCATAATCAACATCAGTATATCCTATAAGATCTATTGAACTATCCTTAGAATAATACAATCCGAAATTTTTAGTTCCTTGTATATATCTAAATATTCTTTTAACTGCAATTAAGTGTGATTCTTTTGGATTAGATTGAAATCTAGCACAAACACACACAGCAAACATAATATCAAGTCTACTAGCAGTCAAATAAAGTAAAGAACCAATCATACTTCTATATTTTCTTTGATCTATAGATTTTCCTAGGTCATCAATATCTAACTTTAAAGTAGTACTTATAGGAGTTCCTCGAATCCTTGTATCATTAAAATTAAATTTCTTAAGCATTTCATCTGCATATTTTTCCTGATTTAAAAATATACCTTTATCCATTTGCTTAATTTGAAGTCCTAGAAAATATGAAAGTTCTCCTATCATACTCATTTCAAACTGATTAGTCATCTCTTCAAAGAATATTTCTATCAACTTATCAGAGGTTGCTCCAAAGATTATATCATCCACGTATATTTGAACAACAATCTGATCTTTACCATCTCTCTTAATAAATAGAGTATGATCTACTTTTCCCATGATATAACCTTTTTCTATTAAAAAAGTAGACAATCTTTCATACCATGATTTAGGTGCTTGCTTCAAACCATATAAGGCTTTCTTCAATTTATACACAAAGTCAAGATTTTTAATATCTTCAAATCTAGGTGGTTGTTTTACATAGACTTCTTCATTAATTAAACCATTTAGAAATGCACTCTTTACATCCATTTGATATAATTTAAAATCCATATAACAAGCATAGGCCAATAATATTCTAATACTTTCTAACCTAGCCACAGGAGCAAATGTTTCATCATAATCTAATCCTTCTTCCTGTGTATACCCTTGTGCAACTAATCTAGCTTTATTCCTTATAATTTGACCAGTTTCGTTAGTTTTGTTTCTAAAGATCCACTTTGTACCTATTATGGACTGATTTTCTGGTGGAGAGACTAATTCCCATACATCATTTTTGATGAATTGATTTAGTTCTTCTTGCATTGACACTATCCAATTTTCATCAGATAATGCTTCTTGTATATTCCTTGGTTCCACCATAGAAACAAACAAACACATACTATTTAAATTTACTGAAGCTCTAATTTTAACTCCCTCATTAATATTACCAATGACTTGAGTGATGGGATGTGATGAAGAATAACGCCAATTTCTTTGATTTTCCTCAATATTCTCATCAACATCTAAAGGTACATCACTTTCATCATTACTTTGATCATTTAAGTTCATATTTTTGATTTTCTCAAATAAATCATCAATCTCTCTATTGATCTCTAACTCATTTGGAAAATTGATCATATCATCATTATCAACTTTAGATTGAGATTCTCTAAAAGAATTTTCATTGAAGCTTACATGGAGGGTTTCTTTAATAGTCCTAGAAGTCTTGTTATATACTCTATAGGCTTTACTTCTAGTAGAGTAACCTACAAAAATTCCTTCATCCGATTTAGCTTGAAATTTATCTCTTTTATCCTTAGTATTTAGAATAAAACACTTGCAGCCAAATGGTTTCATATAGGAAATTTTTGAAACTCTATTAAACATAATTTCAAAAGGAGTTTTATTAACATGAGGTCTTAAATGACTTTTGTTAATAACATAACAAGTTGTATTTACTGCTTCAGCCCAAAGATTTTGAGGTAACTTATGTTCATTCAACATAGTTCTGACCATTTCTTGAAGTGATCTATTCTTTCTCTCAACAACACCATTTTGACACGGTGCTCTTGGAAAAGAAAATATGTGATCAATGCCATGCTCATTACAATAGTTATCCATTTGATCATTATCAAATTCAGTTCCATGATCACTCCTAAGTTTTTGAATAGAGACACTCTACTCATTTTGAACAAAATTGCAAAACATTTTAAACTTTTCAAAAACTTCTGTCTTAGATGCTAGAAAATATACCCAAGTGTATCTAGAGAAGTCATCTACTAAAACAAATACATATCGTTTACCACCAAGACTCATGATTCTTGTTGATCCAAATAGATCCATATGTATAAGTTCTAAGACTCTCTTGCTTGAAAAATCAATTTTGGATTTAAAAGAGTTTTTGTGAAGTTTACCTAACTCACATGCATAACACATAAAGTCCTTTGAGTATTTAATCTTTGGTAAACCTCTCACTAAATGTTTTCTAGATAGTTTATGTAACAGTTTCATATTTATATGCCCAATCCTTCTATGCCATAGATATGCATCACTAGTTTCAACTAGCAAACATGAATTTAAATCAACTGCACTAGAAGGTAAAGATAAAATACATATAGAACCTTTTCTTTTAGCAATAAACTTAATTTCATCTGTATTTTTATCAATTATTTTGCATACATTATCTTCAAACACTACATAATATCCATTTTGAGTTAGTTTTATGACACTCAGCAAATTAAATCCTAGGTTTTCTACATATAGTACATTCGAAATAACACAAGTAGGAGTTATTTGAACATTGCCCATACCTATGATTTTATCTTTGCTTTCGTTTCCAAATGTCACACTTCCTTTCATGGTATTTGTAAAATTTTGTATTAGACTTTTCTGTCCGGTCATATGACTTGACGTTCCACTGTCCAAGATCCATTTTGATGTTGTTTTCTCCTACAACACAAATTAAGAAAAACTTTTTCTTGGTACCCAATGTTGTTGAGGACCAAGTTCATTAAACGCATATTTCTTCTTTTTGTTTAAAAATAGTTTAACATTATCATTTATATTCTTATTAGTTGTAAGTACTATTGATTTATCATTAGCTTTATACTCACATATAGCATTATTACTTTTACAATCATTCTTTTTGTTTTCAGATGTAGTATAATCAAGACCAAACAGATTTTTATCAAATGTTAATTTATTTTGGTCATGCTTATACATTTCAGTAAGTTCATACCAAGATTTTGTACTTGTATTAACATTTTCCATACATACAAAATCTTTTTCTACACAAGAATTTTTTGTTTTATCACATGCAGAATGAGTAATTGGTCTAATACCAGTGTAATGAATTACATGCTCAGGTTTCTGAATTTTCAGTTTACTACAATTGTCTAAAATTTTAGAAACATTAGAAATTGAATTTCCAAAACAAGAAACAAGATTTTTAGAAACATTTATAGTCATGTTAGAAGTACAATTTGACAAATCACATTGATTTATATTATTACTACATGATTCATCCCTTGAAGTACCTACTTTTACATATTTATTACCTTGTTTCATAATAAAAGGAATTTTAGTCTTAGATTTACTTGAACTGCAACTAATAAATCCTTTATTGGCTTGAGATTCAGGATATTCAGGATAATCAAATCCTAAGCCAAATTTATAAGACACCTTAGGGGTACTAGTTAGTTTGTCTAACTTAGTTTGACTTAAATTCCATTTCTCAATGGTAGAATTTAAATCTTACTCTCTCAGTTTTAATTTATCTATCTCTAATTCAAGTTCATTTATATTGTTTCTCAACATTTCATTTTCAGATTCTATCTTTAATTTTTCAGCATTTATATTTTGTATTTGTTCATGCAAGATACGTTCATTAAATCTAAATTTTTGCAAATCTCTAGCATGATTTTCATTATCACATTTAAACTTTTCTAATGTAGTAGACAAGAAACAATTTTCTTCTTCCATAATGAATGAAGATTTTCTAATATTCTTATTTTCTAGTTTACATACTTTAAGTTTTTGTAATAATGCATGATAAGCACATAATAATTCATCAAAGTTGAAATCTGAATGACTTTCAGGATCAGATATTACCTCAGACTCATCTGCCATGAAGCACACATGAGCAACATCTTCTAACTCTTGTTCTCCTTCTGAATGTGAAGATTTTGATGCTGATTCTCAGATTCAGACTCTTTAGATGTGTCATCCCAAGTGACCTTCAAAGACTTTTTCTTGTAAAACTTTTTCAGAGTTTTCTGAGCCGTCTTCTTCTGATTTGTCCTACGTTGCTTTTCATTTTTCCTCATAGGACAATCTGGAGAAAGATGTCCAGGTTTCTTACAGTTGTAACATACATACTTTCTAGATGAAGAATTCTTGTCATTTAGTGATTTTGACGTTGAGGGTTTATCATTTTTGTTCCTTTGCTGTTTCCTAGCTTTCCATGCTTTCTTGAATTTCCTAGTCAGCAAAATCAAATCCTCGTCAGAATCAGTGGATATATCAGAATCTAAATTAATTTTGAAGGCTATTTCTTTCTTCATTTTTAGTTTGTTGTAACTCAGTGATTCATTTAATTGAACTTCATAAGCTGTTAAATTTCCTATAAGTTCATTCATAGTATAAACATTTAAATCTCGTGATTCCTCAATTGATGTTACTTTCTGAGACCATTTAGAACTTAGGGATCTGAGAATTTTCCTCACCAAATCCTTCTGTTCAAAATTCTTTCCTAAACATTTTAAAGAGTTCATGATATCAAGAAATCTGGAAAACATCTTAGAAACATTTTCGTCTTCATGCATCTTAAAGAGTTCATACTTATGAATCAACATGTTTATTTTAGTCTCTTTAACTTGAGAAGTACCTTCATGTGAAACTTGTAATGCATGCCACACCTCATAAGCAGATTTATATGCCGACACTTTACTGAACTGTTCATAACTCAATGCACAAAATAAAATATTTAAGCCCTTAGCATTCAAAGTTTCATTTTCTTTTTCAGTAATTGTCCAAGTATTATAAGGAGTAGTTAATGGAGTATATGGTTTAGAAATCAAGAACCACAACTTATGATCTATACTTTGAAGAAAAATAGTCATCCTATATTTCCAATATTCAAAATGTATTCCATCAAATAAAGGAGGACCATTAAGATTTTGGCCTTCATATAAAAAAAAATTACCATTTCCAATAGCCATCTTACCTTAGATTTTTCAACCTATTTGATTTTAAACAGTCTAAAGGCTTTAAAATAACTTGAGCCTTAAATCAAGAAAGTTAAACGTATGCTCAGATATTAATTTCTGTTTAAAAACAAGGAAGGTAGAATAAGCAATGATATTAAATAAGTTGGTATAGATTTTATATCAAAGATTATTAACAAAGCTCTGATACCACTTGTAGGATCGTATGGCTACACAAGAGGGGGGTGAATTGTGTATTTTTAATATTTTCTAAAATATAATTGAAACTTTAAAACTCAAAAACAAGTCGAGATATTATTTTCATAAAATCATTTTTATTCAAGGTTTCAATTACAATATACAATTCAATTCTCCTCAGGAATTATAGATGCAATTATATTTCGATACCATGTTTCATCTATACAATTTCATAACTACAAACAGAGAAAACTAATTTACGGAATTTAAAACATTTCTCCCTGTTTGAGATCTTTTTTCTTCTTCTTCTTTCTTCTTCAGCAATTCTTTAGTGACGAATATCTTGTCTTTTTATGCTTCACCGAATTTGCTTTCTTTTGATACTTCAAATCTTCAGTCACGAAAATCTTACCTTTTTATGCTTCACTGAATTTTCTTCCACTTGAGAGATTTTGCCCGAAGAGATGTTTTTGATCCCTGAAAAAGATTTTTCTTTTCGTGTGTAGGAATGGTTTGATCCTTGAAAAGATTTTTCATTTTGTATGCAAGGACGGTTTGATCAACGAGAACTCTATGCCTTTTATACTGTATCTTCATTTCATGCATATCCTCCACGTTTAATCACTACCAGTTTTCCACTTCTCCACGTCTTTTCTTTTTCCTTCATCAAAACACACACGTTCCAACCCACGTTTATATTTCGAATTTCCTTTAATCATCAGTCTTGGATCTCTGAGAAATTTCCTACAAAATAAACTTTCTCATCCAAAAATTTTTCATCAGTGTAATAAGAAGTCATTACTTTAATGTTAACTAAACGAGTAACACAAGTATATATATATAACTTAACGTTTCTAACTTAACGAGTTCCTCATGTGCCATTTCACGTGACAAGTACTGTAGCTAACTCAACGAACTAAGTCTGTAGTGTTATGCTAACTCAACGAACTAGCTTAACCTTTCTTTCGGAAGGTTAAATGATAACTCACCGAAAACAATTTAAGTTTCGGATAGTTATGGATGTAAGTCACCGAAAAACTCTTTATATTATAAAACTAGTGAGACACGTGTCAAGACTTGAAAACATGACTTAAGTTACCTTTCAGATAGTTACGACTATAAGTCTCCGAAAAACTTTAACTCACCGATTTAGTAATAAACAAATGTTTTTATAATAAGAATTTTACCACATGCAAAAATAACAACTTAAGTTTATAACGCTAACCTAACGCGTTGCCTTAGTATTCAATATAGCAACTTAACGCGTTTAGTTATGTTAACTTAACGAGTTAAACATGTGCACCTCACATGATACAATACAACATTCGTAACTTATAATTTCACCACGTGTATAACACTAACTTAACAAGTTCGTCTCTTCTTTTACTCACTAACTTAATAAGTTATCACGTGACCTATTTTAACCTTTAAGCATCTAACTTAACGAGTTCTCACATGACCTCTATACCAACAAAACTCTAACTTAACGAGTTTTTTAAACGTGCACTGTTCATGATACAAAAGATATAACTTTAAAACATATCATGCTTTTCAATAAAAACACATGTTAACTTAATGTTTAGTTAAATGAGAAATTAATATAACAAAACGACTAGATATTAACTTCAGATCCAATACAGACAAGTATTTATATTAGTAAGTTTTTTCTGTATTAATTGATGATTTAAATTTCTTTTCAGAATCAATATTAATTGAGCAAATATAATTATTTTCATTCAACACACATCATCAAAACAAAAATACTCAACAATATCGATTGTGTCAAATGATGTACTCATTCACTTAGTCATAGAAAATAAGTTTTAACTGTTCAGACCTCATTTATAAGCTTCCAAATTCTATATATAAAACCAATAGTACATATGAAAGTCTCTATAATGCCTCTAATGTCTCCTATGCTCAAATTTTAATCATAGAGCATTGCCTCTCTCTACAAAACACTTAACATTTTCTTTCAAGCATCATTGAAGAATCTCAAACATCTCAAGAAGAGGATTGGGATCTAATGTATCACATTTGCAAGTTGTTTTTGAGTTAAAAACTTATTTCATGGAGTTACAGTAAATGTACGTTAAGTAGAGGAAAGGTGTTTGAAATTAAAAGTGTACACCACATATGCATGTTTTTATATTAATTGTACGTCAGGAAGGTATTTTTATGCATTATTTTGTAGGAAAGAGAAATTCAAGAAAAAGAATGATAAAACAAGGTAAAATCAAGAAAAAGAAATTTTGTTGAGGAGAATATAAAGATAAAGAGAAAGACTTAGGACTGAACGAAGTTTACATGGAGCAAGGGTAAATTTAAAAATTGGTATTCAACTTAGGCTAAATGAAGTCCTGTTTAAGCGCATGGTATTCCAAAGAACACTCTCTCTCTTCGTCCACCTGTTCGTCCATCTATTGGGTTGGCAATAAGGGACCGACTTCCGCTCCTCTCTTCCATTCGTTCTTCCACCAAAATTTGTTGAAAAATCTTGAAGCTTTTAGTAGGATCAACAACAAGGCATCTGAGCTCGTTCGTGGAAGGCATAGAAGCATTGAAATGTGGTTCGCATGAAGGTGGAACACACCTCTTTGCAATTTGGGTGCCGAATGTGGAGGACGCTCGATTGCGACGACGTGGTTGCTGCACAACCGGTCTTCCGAGCTTTTCTTCAACAAATATTGGTAAAGGACATGTTTTCCTTTTTTTTTGTATATCTTTACCATTAGAACAATAGTAGTTTTTAGTTTATTTGGCATGTACAAATCCTATTCTATCGACATTTTACATTTGGGTGTTTTTATGCAAGTGTCTTTATATGTTGTCTATTTATACGAAGTGTTGTAAATGAATATTGCTTAGTGAATAATGAATGAATGTTTAACACGTATTCTAGTGAGTTTTACACATATTCATCTAGAAAAAAATCTTGTTGGGAGAAGAATTGAATGCAGTTTGGATGCGGGTCATTTTCAGTGATTGCAAAACTTTCATGTATTGAAATATGTTGATTTCAGTTGCCTATAAAAGTTTGAGTTAATATTTTTCCTTGAATGTATGGTATGTTGTGCTTTTTATGGTGAAATTTCATTACAATCCGAGCCCTATGAATTTCAATATTGATTTTTAAATGAAAGGATCTCAGCAGTTCACTTACAGACAGGACAGAGTTCGTCTCCCTACATTTCAGTAAAATCTGTTGTAGTTTGGCACTCCAGATTTGGTGTGAGTAAATTTTTGGTGATTTTATATTATTTTAGCTACCTACCAGTGAAATTTCAGGATTTTTGGAGCATGCATTAAGGGACTACAAAATTATCTAAAGTAGGTGGTTGACTACTTAAAATTGTAGCAGTTTCCTGTCTGAAATTCCCTGAACTTTGCGTGGATTTCAGATATTTCAGGTGTTCACGTGTTATTTCATATTTTTCTTTAATAGGAGATTGAATGATCTTTCTAAGGCCACTGAATTTGTTGCAATCCGAATTTTAAGTTAAGAGTTGTGAATTTTTGAAAAACAGGTGCTTGCAGAAATTCTAGACGAAGTATACTCTGTTTCAGCAAATTAAACTGAATTCTACTATAAATCTGTCTAGTGGATGTCGAATTTCTTTACTAGGTTGTTTACTAAACTCAGTTAGCTGTCCACAGAAGGTTGTTTTTCTGAATTTGGAATTTTGATCTTAAGTTATGAAATTTCTTGTGTTCATGTGCTACTGAGTTTTGGCTAAAACAGTTTTTCCTTGGTTACTGAAAATTGTATTTGTTTGTGAATGAACTGCTGTGAATGGAAATTGCAAGTGATTTCAAGGGAATCCAATTAGTGAGTAGGAAGTTATGATTTTTTGAATCTTTACTTGAATTGTAGTTTTCAGTTAGTCGAATTCCAAATTTTAGATTTTTATTGGCTAATCTGCTATCCATCAAGTTGTTTTTGTTGCTTGAATTGAATTTCTTATGTTAGAGTTTTTGATGCACTTTCTTTTGATATAAACTTCGTGAAATTTGGTTTTGTGGATTATAAGTTATGAATTTTTGAAGTTATCATTCAAATATAATTTCTACACTATGGGAAATCTACATGCCTATGTATTTGAACGCCTAACACCTATTAAATTCATACAATTGAAATTTCATGATTTATCTTAGATAAAACTCTCTATGATATTGCCATTATAACTTAATTGTTGATTTTGCATTTTGAGATGAAAGTCATAAAATAGAGAAGAAGTTGTTGTTGTAATTTGATATAGTGGAGCTAATTGAAATTCACTTGATCTAATCTTTATTTATACTCCTAAATTAAGTCAATTACTTATCATTTTGGTAGCAATTGTTTAAATCTTGATTTAAATGCTTCCAAAGTCTCTGTAGAAAATTTGTACTCGTCGGTGTTATTACAACTAACATTGTGCACTTGTAGTCATCTAAATTTAAAACTAAATGATACATTAAATTAATGAACGAAAGGCTTAGCAAATTTTGCCAAGGTTGTGTATATGGCAAAGTATTGGCCCAAAACAACACTAAAATGATGGAAAGTCCAAATAAAATGCTTGAGAAGTGGATATGACCTTAAATTTAGGTTGAATCATTATAAATTTCATGTGTTTCTATGGTTTTTCCTTCCATTTACATTGGTTTTGCTTCAGCATTACATTTGTTCATCAAAGTTTCCAAATAATTAGTTAATTCGTTGAGTTTACATTATAATACACTAGTCACCTCCCTTCAAGTGAAGTTAATCGATTCTAATAATTGGAAAATCCATTAACATCAACAAATTATTAATTATCATGATTAATTTTGTCTTATAATGATAAAACATTAGATCTTGATATACATCTATTAAAATGTAACACAAATATCATAATACCAAATAACCCTTCCATAAAATTTTACCCCACTCATGTGTTAAGATTGGAAGAACTCACTAGAGGAGGTGAATAATGAGTTACTCATTAAAAATGCAAATCTATTTGAGTAAATAGAAAAATATTCAAGGAATGCAAGCAATCGTATAATGAGACTTGAACAAAGCAATTCAAATGTCATATAAAGTCGTTTACCAGAATAACAGTATATGAGTACAATTAAAACTTTAAAGAAAAATATAAATGTAGTTACAAACCACAAAGATTTTTATAATAGCTTCTCGACATAGATACATCTACTCCACAAGTTAACCAGCTTATGCCTATTTCACTAATCCTTGGTGTTAAGTATAAGTAGCACTCACATTTACAATTAGTGATTTTCTTAGGCCAAGCACTCAACCCACACAACAATTCTTTAGTCTCAAAGGAATCAAGTCTATGCACTTTTAGGACAAAACACACAACGACACCTCTTCACTCAAAGAGATATTTTGTGTTTTTCCAGGACAAAACACACAAACCACATACTCTTACATCCAAGGATTCTTCCCACCAATTCTAAGTGAGGTAACAACTCTTACGAAACTTTTACAGAAAAACCACACATATTAAAACACGTCAATGCAACCTGTTACTTACAATCAAAAGAAATGACACTCTTGTAGATTCTACAAAGACGAAAATCCTTAAGTCTTGTGCAAAAGCTAAAAAATGAATGTGCAAATGCTCAATTAAATTGTTTAGAATGCACTTAGGTTGTAAGAGGGAGCGTAAGTGTGTTAGAGAGGTTTTTCAAGAACTAGTCGTATACTTATATCAAAAGGATTTCTAGAAGTAGTTCAATAGCTAGTTTTCTATAATAAAATGGGTTAACATTTCTAGTTATGTTAATCTAATCATTGTAACAATTAATTTTCTATACCAAAATGGATCAGAGTTGTTAGCCCATTGTCAGTCTAAAAGTTCCTATCGTAAAAAAATACAAAACAGATTACCAAAAGATGATCCATTGATTCAAGCTAAACTGGGTTTTCAAGACCAAACACACGACACCACCTCTTAACCCAAAGAGATATCGTATGTTTTTCCAAGACAAAACACACAAATCACGCACTCCTACATCCAAGGAGTGTTCCCACCAATCCTAAGAGAGGTAACAATTCTTAAGAAACTTGTCACAGAAAAACCAAATATACTAAAACACATCAATACAACCTATTACTTACAATCAAAAGAAAATGACACTCTTATAGATTCTACAAAGACAAAAATCCTTAAGTCTGGTGCAGAAGTTAAAAAATGAATGTGCAAATGCTCAATTGAATCGTCTAGAATGCACTTAGGTTGTAAGAGAGAATGCAAGTGTGTTAGAGAGGTTTTTCAAGAACCAGCCCTAGTGTATTTATATCAAAAAGTTTCTAGAAATAATTCAATGGCTAATTTTTTATAATAAAATGGGTTAACGTTTCTAGTGATGTTAATCTAATAACTTTAATGACTAATTTTCTATACCAAAATGGATCAGAGTCGTTAGCCCATTGTCATAGTCTAAAAGTTACTATCGTAAAACAATACAAAAATTACCAAAGAATGATCCATTGACCCAAGCCGAACTAGGTTGCCTAAGGACATATATGTCAGATATCTAGAGAAAGTCTGAAACACCCATGGTTATGTTTCACTCTTTAGATGGTCATAAAAATGGATATTCAAAGTAGGACCATTCATCTAAAACAAGTAACTTGAGGCAAGGTTGCCTAAGTGGTATTCTAAGATGATAAGCTTAAGTGGATCGATATGCAAGACTCAAGAGCCTAAAGATATCATCTGCACAGAGACAAGAGCGTATACAATACTCATACAAAAACACTAAAAGAAAGCTCTTGAATATTCCAAATATCTTCAGCGCTGTGGCACATTTGTCTTCCTTGAGCCTTCATCTTCTAACCTGTTAAGTGTTTGCCAACCATCAAAATCGATCACCAAGCATAATCTCCAACATGAGGTATTCCTTGAAACATAAATTTTAAAATTGAAAACCTAGATTTTAATATTAAATACGTTGTCATACCTCAAGTCCTACTAGGTCATGACACCTATCACAATATTTACGAAAATAACACTAGAGAAGTAAAATCTCCTAACATATTACAAGGCTAAAGTAACCTATTATAGGTATTCATAAAAGTATCGACAAGCCAAAGTTCACATTCAATACAAGTGTTGGTGCTAAACAAAATTCCTACCACTACTACCAACTTTCTACAAGTACCCTTTCCATCACACCAGCCCAAGTTTTAATCAAGCTTCTAAATCTAAAATAAAACAAATAAAATACAATAAACTAATAGCCCAGTAAGTTAATTTCTAATCAATTTATAATAATAATCTCATCAAAATGACATTACTACATCTAAAGAGTAATCATAAATTTTCCAATATGAAACACTAAGTGTCGAATATACGAAAGTAATCATTCTAAAAATATCAAAAATCATCATTCTTGATATACCATACTCAAATAAACTATCAACACTTATTTATTTCTTATAAAATTATATCATTTCAACATCTTACATTTTATCTTTTCTCATCTTTCACAACGTATGATTCTTATAAAATTATACCATTTCAACATCTTACATTTTATCTTTTCACATCTTTCACAACTTACGATTGCAGTGGACTATCAATCCATCCTGTGAGAGGGCTTTGATATCGTCACATATCAGCCATCTGACAAAATTCTAATATTCAAATATCCAAAGTATTAGAATTTACCCCCTTCCTTACATACGAGGCGAAAAGACAGCATCCTTATCCATTCGCCCTGAGACATAAGACCAAAGGAGGTACTTTTCTTTGGTAATATAAGATTAAAGAAAACAGCACACCTATGCGCAAGACAATATCTCTTCGTCGTGTCTTTAACTCTAAACTTCCATATTATTTTTTAGTATTAATTAATCAAGTGTACTTGGAACTAATCATGGTCTACATGGGCCGAAGCAAACCTAACATTTAATTAATTTAATCCAAAATCCGGAGAAAGTCTAAAGTATAAAGTGTTCCATCAAATGAGCTACATATTATGCTTTCAATAATGGCACCTTTTGATTTGAACCGTTACCTTAGTTAACCAATATTGCCTTTACATAGACTAGGTGAAAATAATCTTGAACCTAAACCTTTATTGTGAAGGCGTCTACTTGTGGCAACATGATTAGGTTATAATGATAATCTTTAAGGTTGATGCATTCATATCTTGTATCAAGATTTATTACAGTGAACAACTCAATTCTCACATTGCATCTACACAGTGTCAATTACTTAGTTGAGTATCTCCAAGGACATTGCTAGCATCCTATTCTAAGACTTGACCCCATTCAAAGGCAAATCTTTACTAACTTGTAGTCATAGCATCTCTAGGCTTATAGGGGAGAAGCACTTAGATGCATAAGTATCAATGTTAATTCAAGATGTTAAATTATTCACAAAACAATTTGTTATTACCACATTGAACCTCCTTTTGTGGGATCTCCACTTAGGTAGGTTGTGCTGCCACTACCTATGAATTACTAATGCGTTTCAGTCCCATCCCCAACCTTGATTTATGAACTACAGCCAAAGCTGGTCACTTTGTTTAAAGGATCTATTGTAGTTTTTTTTATCCAAAAAAGTCCATAGCTATGACCCCATCAGAGACAAGTGTCCCTACAGACTTGACCGAAATAGTAAAATGTCATCTCGATATAGGCATAGAACAATAAAGTTATTATTGACAATTAATCTTGCAGTAAACGCATTTATTAAACTTATTTGCAGTGAAGGCAAATGATAGAATTACTTAATCAAATTTTTCATACCACTCTTTAGAGGGTTGCTTAGCCCATTAAAGATTTAACAAGTTCATGTTAAGATCGATTAACTTCACTAGAGAAGGTGAATTATGAATTTTAAAAATTTTGAACAAATTAAAAAATATTTAAAGAATAAGTTAATGAGCATGCAATATTTATAACTGTAGTAAGCTATCCTTAATGAGAAGATGAAAAACAATATAAAATGCACAAGGAAATTTACAATAGTTCAACTATAACTTGGGACTATATATATATATATATATATATAGACACTCAAGTCTTTTTTTTGAACCCTAATGTTATTACAAGCCAACATCTGCTATTACAACTTCCTTAATCTCAGTTAAGATTTAGAATTTAAAATTTAAAGTATAAAGTTTAGCTGGATCTTATACCTGGGGTTTAGTGACGTGGTCATGAAAGTGAATCGTTGATGTTGAATAATTCTTAATATTATTTTATGTACAACAATTTTTCCCCTTTTTTCTTCTTTTTGCTTCTCTGGGGATTGGATCTCCGCGTGGTAGGTGAGAAGCATGAAGGAAACTCTTCGTCAAGCCACCATGTCGGTGGTACTCCTCGTATGATAACTCCACTGTCTCTTCAAAGATTGTGACAAAGAACGTTTCTTCTTTCAAAATGGTAGTGTTCTATTTAAGATTTGTACCATTAAAGAAACTGAAAGATTAACTACATTATCTTGATGATAATCAACCATACTTCCAAAGTGACCCATTTTAAATGTCTTTGTTCATTAGGATTGTGTGGTCAAATTAATTCATATTCTTCATTAACATTGAAATACCAATGATAACATTTTCTTGTTAGTTTCAAGAGATTATGTTTTCATGGCTAAAAGTAATAATATATATCTAGTTTCTTACTTGATTGTAAAAGAAAAGATTTTGATATTAAATCTAAACAGAAAAACACCACCATTATCAATAAAAAACCAAGGTATGGTTTGGATATAACTTTAGAAATGAAAATTTTACAAAATGATGATTTTATGTTACTTTTACCATTAGATTTAATGTAAAGAAAGAAAAAAAAACTATGTAAAATCGAATAAAATCAAATTTTTTTTCGATTCTGCAAAATATTTTAAAATTTGCAAAATTTCATGTAAAACTCTTTGTACCAATCATTGTTCAAGCAAAAAATTTTGCAGAATTCTGAAATCCAAAATCGAGAGCTTAAGACGACAAACTAAATGGCACACTAAAAAATGTCTTCATATGTTCACTTGCTTTCATACCTCTCATTCTGAAATGGGATGTGCATCGATATATACAAAATTAAATATCAAACTTCGCATTTACATCGATCCTAAAAAAGACACGAGTCGACAACAGTAGTTACATTAATTCTCCATGGAAAATTAACAAGAGAACAATTTTCAAGCTGCTTAGAACAGTCAGAAGATGATGATGATGATGACGACGAAGAAGAAGAAAAAGAAGAAGAAGGCTGGGAGATCGAAGGACATACATATGGATCCCACTACTCAAAGTTTGAGAGAAAGATCAATCTCGTCGTCCTCGAACACAGGGGCCGGCATTGGGTCAGGCAATCGCCTCCCCGGAGACCCACGTCGGGACGTATGCTCTTCCACCACCCGGCCACGGAGAGGCAGCGCTGCCATGCAGCCGACGCCCGAGAACATCTGGAGGACGATGGGCTCGGTTGCCCGTTTCGCTAGACTCCTCTCCCTCTTGTGGGCGTTCTGGTGGCCACCCAACGCCTGGGAGCTGTAGAACTTCCGGTGGCAGAAGTTGCAGGAGAACGCCCTAGCCCTCCTCTCACCCACCCGCGACGGCTGGTGGCTGCCGGCACCGAAAGTGAGTGACAAGTCCAGAGAGACCGCTTGGGTGGAACTGCTGGTGTTGGAGATTTCTGGACTTTCCATGTGTGCCTGGTCTTTAATTCCTTTTGCTCCTGGAACCGTAAAAAAATTCAGCTGCCTATTCTTCTTTCAACAAGTACTAAAATGTATATGTTCCACAGTGAATAAGGTACATTAGAAACCATAGCCAAGTACATTGCATCAACAAACCAACCAGAATACTGAAAAATTAAATATTAGAAAGAATCTAACAATTTCGTTTAATTCATCCCAATTCTAGTACTGGTAATTAAAATTTTATATATAGAGAAGGAAAGAAAGAAAGAAAGCGCTTGATTTTTTTTTTCTGGATAAATGAGCTCACGGTTGTTGCTTGCTTCCTCTTCAAAACGCAACTCAGGGAAGGATTGATCTGGTGGCCGGAGTTCACGTATAAACAGATAGCGAACATACACACGCGCGCACATATATATATACATTTACAAGGAGGAATATATATATAATGAGATGTTAAGTTAAAGATGAAATGTTACTGTTATAAACGAGAAAAAAATGATGAGCTCTCTAGCTCGCCGTCTCCTTGCACGGTCTGTGGCGTTCCCACTCCATCCGTACTGGATTTAAAAGATCAACCATGATTGACCACGTCCATCCAAATGCAGTACTCCCAAGCCAACATGCAGACACTGAATGACAGGTCTTGATCGTCTTCTACATTTTGGGAGCACATGTCGCCTCTATTTGAAGCTTGCGATTTCACAGGTGATTCTTCACTGCTCAACAACCACAGGTTTTATCAAGTATAGACTCATCTTTATCTTTGTGCAGATAAAGCTGGAAAATCCATCGAAAAGTTGGCCGTATATGTACTGTTCGGCTCTTGAAAATTCGAACTTACATATTTGACCAACTGAATAGGCTGTGAACTGCAAGATAAAAACTCTATATTTGTACACGTAGGTGTTAATTAGGAAAACATGGAAAAACTAGATAATGAGTACAAAGTAGACCAGTGTGGCAGTGTCAGTTGAATAGTTCATATGTGATTATCGGACCACTGTCACTGTTGCAGCACAGCTTGATCGGTATCGGTGCAAGGAAAAGCTCCACTGCCTTTGTCGGTATGTATGAGTTGTCTCAGGGCGGCAGGTCGGAACAGTGAGTGGGACCAGTTTGACAAGGGTCATTTTGGTTGCAACCATAATATTCGATCTTCTTTCAGTTGCAAGGAAAATTTTTAAAATTTACGATGGGAACTAATTAAATTTTTAAAAAAACGGTGGAAATTTGTGTCTACCACCTAGACCATCACGATCTACAGGAAACGTACAGCAATAACTACACAGTCATCCTCTATCAATAAAATATAAACGAGTACGTTGATAGAATTATACAACCATTGTCTATCCTTCTATAAAACACAAAATGGTCTACGAAGACCTACAACGGACAGTCATCTTGTTGAATGTTTCAAACCATGCTCTATAATTACTTGCTCATTTAGATCTATCTCCGTATAGAAATGTGTGTTCACGGACTAGCTCCCATGATTGATTAAGTGTAATAGAAAGTAGCGGTCAAATGGAATTTAGGCAAGGCAGCGAAGAAGACATCCTTGCATAATTAGTGCCATAAATCAAATGTCACCCACGTTGACTCTATGAGATTCGTCGGTCCTCACCTTCCTCCAAGCGTATAAAAACCCAATAAATGTGGCATTACATGTATGATATACAAACCTAAATCTAACCAGCGTTCATCTAATTTAAGCATCCAATAGAATTGCTAGACAAATAGTCCCAAGGACATTTTTTTAGTTTTATTTAGAATCGAGTACTTAATTATTCAATCCAAATTCTACTCAAAATCAACATCTAATTAATCTCCTCCCTCCTTTAGATCTCAAAGTGAAGGGAGATTTTTCATTTCATTCATTTTTAGTTATCATTACATGCATACCACCCCTCACTTGGTATCATTATCGTCGACCTTTCTCCTTATGTTCCATTTGTTCTTTATGTATCTTCCACATTTTTATGCTTTGACAATTGAAATAGGAGAAAAGGGAGGGAATAAACTATTTCAATTAGAAGTGTAAATGGAACAAATTCAAATTAGATGAACTTATATTCGTATTCATTTAATATTTAATTAATATGAATCTATCTTATTAATATTTTGACAACTATTTAAATATATATATGTATATATCTTAATTCATATCCTACAAACTTATTAGATTTTGAAAATATCTAAATCCAAGAAAAATCATTTTTGAAGTTTGAATACAGAAATCTAAATTCAATTAATATCCAAGAAAACTTAAGACTTACTAATTCACACAATTACCATCCAATTAATATGGTTTTATTTAGAATTATTTCAAAGTATTAAATTAATATGTATGAATAAATTCCCCATTTAACCATCACTTCTTACTTGAAAATTAATCAAGAATCATGTATGTTCAGCTAAATTTTAAGATTTCATATGATAATATGTAGCTTATAATCTAATGATTAGATATTGTTGTTGATGAACATACAAAATCAAGGGTGTTTTCAAAAAACAAGTGATTGATATAATTTTTACAAGTTTTCAAAAAAAAAGTGTGTTGAGTATTATGTTTTGATGATGTGTGCAAAACATAACTAATCATATTTAATCAATTAACTTTATTGTTTGTGAAATTAAATTAAGAATATTGATTAATACAAAATTTTTTAATGTTATATACTTGTCTATAATGGATCTGAAATTATGCTAAGTTACATAGCTAGTTGTTAAGTTATACTAACTTTTCATATAACTAAACATCAAGTTAACCTATTTTTTTATTGTAAAGTATGATATATTTTTTTTATTGAATATTTATGTATCATGTATAGTGTATGTTAGACAACTTGTTGAGTTAGCATTCTTTTTGTAAAAAGATCAAGTGAGAACTCATTGAGTTATAAGTTTAAAAGTTAAAAAAGATTATGTGAGAACTCGTTGAGTTAACGAACAAAACGTTAACTTTTACAAACGAATTCATTAAGTTAGCATTATGCACATGTTAAATTTAAAGTTTACGAATGTTATACTATATCATGTGAGTTGTACATATTTACTCGTTAAGTTAATATAACTACACATGTTAAGTTGCTTAATTGAATATTAAGGCAATGCGTTAGGTTACCATTATAAACTTATAAAGTTATTATTCTTGCATGTGATAAATATATTATTGTTTAAACATTTATATATTGGTTCATTGAGTTATCAATAACACAATGGAGTTAGTTCATTGAGTTATCACCTTACCTAACGAAGTATGTCACATGTATGGTATATGCTGAACTCATTATGTTAGATGTGGTGAGTTATAAGTCTATTTGTTTTATACGTTTAGTTAATATTAACACATCTTGTTATTACATTTGATGAAAAATTTTAGATAAGAAAGTTTATTTTACAAAAAAATTTTCAAAGGATCCAAGATTGATGATTCAAGAGAAAAACTTGGAGCAAAATGTGTGTATTTCAAAATTTAAATTTGAAAGTAAAATAGAAGACGTGAAGAGTGAATATTGATAATGGATAGATATGGAAGATATGCATGCAATAGAAATTAATTATATAAGGCATAGAATTCTCGTTGATCAAGGGAGTCTTGCACACCTAAAGAAATATACTTATAGGGATGCACATCTCAAGAGAAAAACTCTTAGAAGAAAGGAAATTCAACAACTTTAGTGAAGAGGAGAATGTTAGATATTTGTCATTGAAGATTTGTAGAAGAAGAAGAAAAGGAAAATCTCAAATTGGGAGAAATGTTTTTAATTCCATAATTTAGTTTTCTTTGCTTGTAATTATGAAATTGATTAGATGAAACATTATATTGTTATATCATAGCATCTAAAATTTCTAAGGAGAATTAAATTGTAATTTGTAATTGATACTTTGAATATAAAGTATTGAATAAAATAGTGTTTCAAATTGTTTTAATTTTGAAGTTTCGATTATATATGAAAATGTTGAAAAACACAATTCACCCTCCTTTTGTGTATCTTTTTAATCCTACAAAGTGATTTATATAATTTGTATAAAATCAAGGGTGTTTTCTACAAAATAACAAACAAAAAAAATTCAATGAGCAACCACGACGACTCACTCTCGTGGCTCCCCCCTTGCCATGCTTTGCCTATGACCTGCCTCCTCTACCATCACCTCTTATATCAACTCAACTTATGTGGTCCTAAACTACCAAAACAATCATAAGGGTCTCTAAATTACCAAAATGCCACCATAGGCACCTATAAGAACTAAATTTGTGCATTTTTATATATCATAAATCATGAATATTAGCAATTAAATATTACATCCTATAAGAAATTAAATGAAATGCATGACATTTATAATTATTTTACTAAATCATGAATATGAGCATAAATGTTACAAAAATGCACAAACTAAGCCTCTTTTTGACTTATGACAATGGAAATGAATGTTGATTAGTTACTTAGATGTTTTATGTTATGTTATTTCATTTCTTGTTATGTTTTAATAAGCTTGTTGGGTTTTATAGGTTGTACAAATAAAGTTGGAGACCCTCTTGACAATTTGTCATTAAAAGATGAAAAGAAATGAAGACACTTGAGGGCTTCTATGCAAAAGCCCATTCTTCTCTATTTAAGGACATGTAGGGTCTTGTCCAAGAGGGGTCCCTCATTTTTCAGCCATTAGTCGACATCCTCATCTCACTTGTGTGATGCTTCTAAGGAGGAGAATCACTCCTCTCTATCTTCAAGCTAAGGTTAGGGTCTAAAAGGAGGCTTAGACCACAAGGCTCCCTCTTTCCTTTCCCCATCTTGGTGTGGAGAGCTTAGACTGCCGACCATCTCTTTTCTTGGAGCTACAACGTGGGAATGTGGAGGAGGTTTAGGTCTTCATCTTGGACGTGTGGCTCCTTCCCTTATGTGTTGGTGACAACAACATCTTGGGGAGCTTGAAATCCATGTAGTTGGAGGTGGAGATGAATTAGGGCAAGAAAACCTTTTATCTTGGAACAATTAGTGAAGGATTCCACTTCTTTGGAGGTATTGGAGGAGGAGTGTGTAGGATCGAATGGCTACACAATAGGAGGGTGAATTGTGTTTTTCAACATTTTTAATAATAATTGAAACTTTAAATTCAAAAATAAATTGAGACACTCTTTTAATCAAATCATTTTATTCAAGATTTTAATTACAATATTCAATTCAATTCTCCTTAAAAATTGTAGATGCAATTATATAATGATATCATGTTTTATCTAATCAATTTCATAACTTTGTGAAATTTAAAACATTTCTCTCTGTTTGAGATTTTTCTTCTTCTTCTTTTTCTTCTTTTGCAATTCTTTAGTGACAAATATTTAACTTTCTCTACTTCACCGAATTTGTTTTTTTTTATTCTTCAAATCTTTAGTGACATATATCTGACTTTCTCTTCTTCATTAAATTTTCTTCTATCTAAGAGCTTTTCCTTGGAGAGGTGTTTTGATCCCTGAAAATATATTTCATTTGGTGTGCAGGGATAATTGATCAATGAGAATTCTATGCCTTTTATATTGTCTATTTCATTTCATGCATATCCTCTATGTTTAACCACAATTAGTTTTCCACTCTTCACGTCTTCTCTTTTTCCTTCATCAAAATACACATGTTCTAACCCACGTTTTCCTTTCAAATTTTCTTTAATCATCAATCTTGGATCTTCGAAAAATTTTCTACAAAATAAACTTTCTCGTCCAAAAATTTTCCATCAAGTGTAATAACAAGTCATTGTGTTAATGTTAACTAAATGAGTAAAACAAGTAGATTTATAACTTAACGTATCTAACTTAACGAGTTCATCATGTGCCAAATCACGTGACAAGTACTGTAACTAACTCAACGAACTAAGTCTATGGTGTTATGCTAACTCAATGAATTAGTAAAAATGTCTTCCAGACAATTAAATGCTAACTCACCGAAAATAGTTTGAGTTTCGGATAGTTACGGTTGTAAGTCTCCAAAAATCCTGATAACTCACCGATCTAGTAATAAATAAATGTTTTTACAATAAGGTATTTACCACGTGCAATAATAATAACTTTAAGTTTATAATGTTAACCTAATGCGTTGTCTTAGTGTTCAATATAGTAACTTAACGAGTTAAACATGTGCAACTTACATGATACAATATAACATTCATAAACTTTAATTTCACCACGTGCATAATACTAACTTAATGAATTCATCTCTTCATTTTAACCTTTTGTTCACTAACTTAATGAATTCTCACGTGACCTATTTTAACCTTTAAGTCTATAACTCAACGAGTTCTCACGTGACCTTTATACAAATAACACACTAACTCAATGAGTTATCTTAACGTGCACTGTACATGATACATAAAATATAATTTTAAAACATATCATGCTTTACAATAAAAACACACGTTAACTTAGCATTTAGTTAAATGAAAAGTTAGTATAACTTAACGACTAGTTATTTAACTTAGCATAATTTCAGATCCATTACAAACAATTATTTATATCAGTAAAATTTTTCTATATTAATTGATGTTCTTAATTTATTATGTAAAAATTTTGTATTATTTTGATTTTTACAGCCATAAGTTTATGTGTGTTGAATTACACATTTTGTTGACTTACTCCTAACTCAATGAACTTAGTTTGTTGAGTTACAGTTAACTTAATGGACTATCCTCATGGACTTAAGTTAACTCCATGAGCCTCATTAGTAACTTCCAATCAAATTTTCTATTCACAAAGGAATTCGACCATCCCTTGGGCGATTCCATAGAATGTAAACAACATCCATTAAGCTTTTAATGTTAGTTTATACAATATTTATCATTAATAACTATTAACATTCAGATATTTCAAACAGTAACCATATTAATCAAGATTTTAGCATTGCATATGAACGAGTTTTAGTAATCAGTAAAACTATTTTCTATTTTCTAGAATAAAATAAACATAAAACATTCAATAATATTGACAATACTAAACAAATGATACAACATTGATTTGATAAATATAAAAACATATAATGAGTTTTTGGTTGTTTTTGTTTTGATATGTTCTTGAAGATGAACGAAATGTGAAATGTAAAAATTCTCTATTGATAGTAAAATCTTTTGTCACTACATGCTACGCGATTATGCCATTGAAAATTTAATCACTTATAGTCACGCATCCCTCTCCCTATAGAATCATGAACTAAGACTTGTAAGTTGATCTCCTCTTTAGTATATTGGCATCAACTTGAAACCAAGGCTAGAAGTTTTACTCTCTTGAGAGATGATTTGGTGCTTGGTGAAAATGACTTTCCTTCATGCAATGCGATCACTCCTCATAGTGGTTGTCAATCACCGTGTTTGGCTCGGAATCGACCCAACATCCGAAAAGTATCCTCATAGACCTCCAATGGTTGGTGATGGTATTTGATGGTGTTATGGAGCTTCAGGAAACTATCGATGCTTCCTGTAGTTAGCACGGTTCTCCACCCTCTTCTTTGTTCTTTCTCTTTTCTTTTTATATTTCTTTCAGTAGTAACTACTTTCGCCTAAATGATTGGTTGGATCTCCTTCATTTGTATCAACGATGGTGATTTTTTCTTCATTCCACAATTTAAATCCTACATGATACATGCGACCGTGGTTTTCCTTCAAATTTCCTATTTCTACAACTGCTCAAATTTAAATATTAGAAAATAACTGGTCCGTGGAGTTAGTGTAACTCAACGGACTTACTTCATTGACTTAACTATAACTTAACAGACTTACCTCGTTGAGCTAAGCTTAATGTTTAGAATGAAAAAGTGCATAATATTAATGATTAAATAATGGTTAATTGCATAATATTTAGCTTATCATATGAGAATTAAGTCATTATGTTATAATTGTACTATTATATGCTTTAATAAAAGAATCTGCATAATTTCAAGGAATTAATGTTAATTAAGTACATTTTTTACATTGTCGATGAGTTACAAGCTTTGTAATTCTTAAGTATCCAAATTATTTGTTATTTCGAAGAGTTACATTTCATGTACCAAATAGTTATGTTTTAAACATTTAAAGAATATTTTATTATTTCCTAAAGGACACATGTTGTAACCTTAATACATGACTTAAGTGGATTTTCGGTAAGTTAGATGTTAACAATCTAAAATGTGTCTAAGCATCAGATAGTTAGGTTTGTAAGTATTCAAAATACCTTTCTTATCATAAGAATTACTAAGGACATGTGTCGCAATCTGGAAACTTGACTTAAGTTATCTTTCGGAAGGTTAGGTGCTAACTATCTGTATAGATGATATTTGTGCACATTTTTATATGATAATTCATGCATTCTATGTCTTGAAACTCAAGTTATATGCATTTATACAAGAAAATACATGTTAATCATATTTTTATGACATTGCATGAATATGTGCACAAATGCACTCCTTTAATGCAATTTTCACGAAACATACTATATGTTCATATGCTTGAATGTATGATTTAATAATTCTTAGGCCAAGAAAGAGATTTTAAAGGTCATCAAGGTATTGAAATAATTTGATATGGCCACATATATTTTATACACTATGGTTATGAACTTGTGGACATTAAATGCAATAATGTGACATTGGTTATGAATTATTTTAAATACATATTACTAATTGATTCATTCATGGATGAACTTACATTTCACATTTGTAAATATGTTAAAATGAATGTTACATACCTTAGAAATAAATATATTTCAAGTTCATAACTAGAGTTATTCTTGGCATGTATTACTAACATTGCATGCATGACTTAAATGGAATTTGTTATAGGTGAATGTTGGCCCTTGGATCAAGCCTTGGGATCATCAATCCTTGATGATCTAAATCTCTATAAATAGGCATTGTATCCCATAAGTTCAGCCCCCTCTCCAACTCCAAAATTCGGAATCCCCCTTGGTGCTCCAAGCAAGGAGGTGAAGAAGCTCCACTCATGGTGATTTCTCTTCCAAACGGCTCTTGGAGGTAGGTCTCTCCCTTCCCTTGTTCTCTCCACTTCCTTCTCCGGCGTTCTTCACCATTAGGGAGGTTGAATTGCTGCTGCAATTACTCCTTGAGGAGTTGAATCTGTGGAGGAGAGAAGCCTTGGAGAAGACAAGTTGAGGTGTAGTGAAGTATCTTCAAGAGTGCACTCCATTGTTCTACACGTTGCTACACTCCTTTCGACGTTGGACCTCCAATCCATGGAAGGAACAAGCTGCATTAGGCGTGGAGAATTGGTGGAGAAGGTAGACATCTTTGGTGGCTGAAGCAAAGAGGTGATGTCCCTTGTGGCAAGATCATTGGAGATGTGAGCTTAAGGTGAGAAGATGAACTATGAGTTGAGATGGAGTTATGTGTATTTCCTGTTTTGATGTTGTATGTTTTTTAATTGTTGTTGTTTGTGTTGTTCACGTATTTCCCCTTATTGTCATGTTGAATTCTTGTGTTAGTTTCAATGAAGTTCAATTCTAAGTTTAGTTTGAGTTTTTGCCTCTTATGTGTTTGATTTTATGTGTGCTTGTGTGAATTCTTCTCAAATGTTTGTTCATCTAATTCTAACATAGTGTAGACGTTTTTTACTTAACTCTAACCTCCTGATTTACTTGGTTTTGATTGTATATAGCTTGTACTTATTAGATTAGAGCATACATGGATGTAGATGTATGGTTATAAGTCCATGTATGATAGTTTTTAGTAGAATTAGTAGTTTGATGTAGTGTAATTTTATTTTCTATGTTTGTAGTGTAATAATTATGGTGTGATGCTTTCTCTTAATTGATGGATAGAGAGGGACATGAATGAGATTTCTCATTACTAATTCAACTCTATATGAAGTCATTTCTAACATTCACATGATTGTTAAGGCAAACATATGATGAGAATGTATTTACATAGGGCATATCTACAAACTCTAGTGAATTTTGTATTTAATTGCTGATCTCTATGGACTCGACCCGTTCTTGCATGCTTTCTATAATTGACTCCGTGCGCTTACGGTTATAAATATTAAAACTCGGTTGTGTGTTAATTTCATAACATATAAACCCCAAACAAGTTTTTGGCGCCATTGCCAGGGATCGTGCCAATTTTCTGTTTGAAATTTTCTAGAGTTTTTGATATGTTTCTTCTTTTGGAATTCCGATTTCAAAGTGTTTTGATGTAATAATGGTGTATTAATATGTCTTGATGCTTTGCTTTCATGAATATAATGTCATATGCTTTAATTGATTTAAGTTTCTTATGACATTTGTGGACTACATGTTAGTAGCAGAATTTTCAGAGTTCTATATTTTTCATCTCTGTTCCACGTGAATCTGCTACCAAAGGACTTTTCAATGTGATGAGTTTATATTTTTCTATGAAATAAGGTTTTATTAGCTTTTCAGATTGTGTTTAAACATTGGAATTGGATTTTTAGAGATTTTTTTATGAAGTTTTGAAGTTCAGGTTGTTTTCAGATTACAGAACAGGTTTTTCAGAAGAATTTTTGAAGTATTGTTGATTCTGCTGTGATTGGAGTTTATGGAACGTTGATTTGATATTTTTACTTGAAAGTATGGAAGTTAAGCTTTCATACGAGTATTTGCAAGTTGAAATTGGAGTAGGATTGATAGGTTAATTAATTCTTAAGATACAGGGTATGATGCAGAGTAGTTTCCAGAATTTTGTCAGTTACATGCTTTTTATTTGGAAGTGCTTGCATAATCACTGCATATTTTGTTTCAGTAAATATTTTTTTTGAAATCTTTGATGAATTAGCTTTCCAAGACATATTTGCATGCTCAATTCTGATGTGTATACATTTCTGAGTGAATTTTTTAGTAATGTTATGCTTAAACTACAATAGTGAATGATGCAATTGAAATGATTGTAGTTATTTTATTATGTGCAGATTGTTAATTGCTCTTAATTGAAGATATTAATAAAGCACCCTGTAGGTTAGCCTGAGATTAAGATTTTGATCTGATTATGGATAGTAATTTCAATTACCATAGTTCATATGATGCTTCATTTATGGTATTTTGTGCTAAATGTGGTTTAAATGATCATATTCTTGAGGATTGTCCTTTTTACATGTTAGATGATGATTTTAAAGTGTATAAGCATCCTGATTTATCCATATCAGAAAATGAGAATTTGAACTTTAATGTACAAGCATTGCATGCTAAATTTCATGCTGATAATGTTGCCAATGCCAATTTTCATGATGTTATTACTATTGATGATGATAATGATGGTTATAGTGCTAATGTTGAGCTCAATAAAGCTATTGAAGAGGCTGAATTAGCTTTTCTGAACTTAGAGTTAGCAAGATGCTCTAATGAACACCTTAAGCTTAAAGCCCAAGTAGAGGAAAAGGTGGATGCCTTTGCAACTCTAAGAAGTGGTAAAGAGTGTATAAGTTCTAAGGTTGTTATAGAGCCATCTTCTAGTTCTATTAGCGATCCTAAGCTGGTGGTGATAGAGGATAAAGGTAAAGAGGTCCTAGATGATATGTCTAGTCCCTTAGACAATGTAGCTCCATTTCCCTAGAGGCTTAAGGATACTCGCAATAACCACATAGAAGGAGGTATTAAAGAAATTTTTGAGCAAGTGAGGATTAACATTCCACTATTAGATGCATTCCAACAGATTCCCTCCTATGCTAAATTTCTAAAAGAATTATGTACAAGGAAAAGGTCTAGGAAATTTCCTAAGAAAGTATATTTAGCTGAAGTTATGAGTTCTTATTTTTCTGATAGCATTCCTAGAAAATATGGAGATCCTGGTACACCAACCATTTCTTGTACAATAGGAAACTAGTATTTTGACAAGGCCTTAATAGACTTAGGAGCTGGGGTTAATGTCATGTCTTCTAGTGTTTATGTGGACTTAGGATTGGATGGATTAAAGCCGACTAGCATTTTTATCCAATTAGCTGATAGGTCCATAAGAACCCCCTTAGGCATAATAGAAAATTTATTAATTAAAATTAAAGACTTTATCTACCCTATATATTTTATAGTTTTAGAAAATCAACCATCACATGGAAAGAAAGATTTTGTCCCTTTGATTTTAGGACGACCATTTTTAGCGACATTTGATGCTATGATAGGTTGTAGAGATGGATCATTGCATATTTTATATGGTGACTCTAGGGTAGAGTTGAACATTTTTAGTTCCGAGTCTAGCACCTCAAATGATGGAGTAAATGTAAATTTAATAGAGATTTTAGAAGATAATATTTTAGATGAAGACTCTACATTAGATGACATTGTAGAAAATTCTTTATTAGAGTCTTTAGATTCTATAGAAGATGTGGTCAGTATAGATAGTATTCACAATGTAGATTTAGTATGGTCTAAGGAATCATTAGGAGATAGGCTAGAAAATATTTTGAAACCGTCAATTATAGAACCACTTGTACTAGAATTAAAACCTCTACCTAAAAATCTTAAATATGTTTATGTAGGAGACAATGAGACTCTCCCTGTTATCATTTCTACTGAGTTATCTAGTGATTAGGAGGGGGCTTTATTAGTGGTTCTAAAGAGACATAAAGAAGCCATAGGATGGACCATGGCTGATATTAAAGGATTAAGTCCTAGTATAACTCAACATAGAATTAGGGTGGACCCTAATATAATTCCTACTAGAGACTTTCAAAGAAGATTAAACCCTTTTGTAGAATCGTTTGTATCACAAGAGGGGGGGGTGAATTGTGTTTTTAGTAATTAAATACTAGCGGATAAAACAAGAGCACAAAACACTCGTAAATGAAATTCTATTCTTTATTTTAAAAACAGAATTTACAATATTGTTTCAACTCAATTCCCTTCTTGAAGGTTTTGATATAGTAATGTTTGACATACAATTCAAATAGAAAAACAAAGCTCTTATTCAAAACTAATTTTGAATTGTATAAAACCTAATCTTTATGCACATAGCTTCTTTCTTTTTCTTTGCTCAGCTTCTGTATCTCTTCTTCTCTAGTTGTCGAATTTCCAAACTTCTTACATTTGCAGCTCCTTTTTTGAAATTGCTTGGAATTTCAAACTTCTTTTGATGTTGGAGAATTTCTCAGAATATGAATATTCAAACTTAACTTTTCAGTTAGGGATCCAGATTGAATACTCAGACTTGGTTTTTGAGATTGGGATCCTCTGTTGTAATGTAGCTTGTACTCTCTATTAGTAGTCGAACTCTGTTGTCTTTCACGTTCAGCATGTTCATCCACTTGATCCACAATCCATAATCCATAATCCACGTACTAATTTTCTCTTTAATCCAAATTACTATCTTTTTGAGTTCCCACGATCTCCACTCGGAGATACATCTAAACTTTATCTACCTAGAGTCTTGTAGAATATCTTCTAAGTCTTCGATTTAGTTGAAAACTTATCCTTTAAGTCTTGTAAAAACTCGAACACTTATCCTTTAACTCTTTGAGTTTTTGCACTTGCAAAACACGTGACTAAACAAAGAAACTTATCTGTTCGTTAGTCCTTTTATAAAACTCGAACAATTATCTATCCATGCATATAAAAACTCGAATAGTTATCTAACTATTCGAATTTTCATTACCGAACGCACATGGAAAAAACGTGACAACTTAAAACATTAAAAACACATGTGCAGATAACTTAACTATACAAGTTTTTAACATAAAGTAATCGACAAAAATGAGACGTTAACTATTCGAAACGTTAACTATCCGAAAGTTTAACTATTGCAAATCTAACTCTTTGGAAATCTTTAATTTATTCGACATAAAAATGAAACTTTCCGATAATCTGTTAACTATTATACTTAGAGAATATTATATAGACTTATTTAGAAACGTTAATAAAGCATATATCATCAAAATTAAATACCTAATAATCTCCCCCTTTTTGATGATGTCAAAACCTAATAAGTCACATAATTTATATCTCCCCCATTTTGGCATTATAAAAAAGTAAACAAACTATTTTCTCCCCCTTTAGGAAGTTAAGCAAGTTAAATGTAAGGAAGGAAATTTTACTAAGTATATATTAATCAAAATGATAGTTTCAAATATACATAAAATTTATGGATTAAGCATAAACTATTTAAACATAAACTGTGAAAAATAATCACGTAACATTAAAATCAGTAAACAGTTGGCATAATAGTTTTGGTTACAAATTACAAAAAACAAATCATGTAATACATAATTTGTATAATCACAAGCCTCTTTGTCTTCGAAAAATATCAATTAGAGTGTTTGAAATTTTCTTTGCAATTTATGAACTAACTCTGTTTATCTGATCAAGTAATGCTTGATCTAAATTATTTTGAGAAACTTGTGATGGTTGCTGTAAAAATTCAGTATGTATGTCTGTATCTATACCTGTATGTATTTCAATATGTATACCTTGTTGTATATCTGTATGTTGCTGTGTTTCTGTAAATTGTGTGGATTGTTGCTGTTGCTGCTGTGACTGTGTTTGCCGATCCTGTTGTTGTTGTCTGAGGATAAGTGTATCTACTTCTTGGTATTTTTGGAGTTCTTTTGCAGAGAAAGATCTTGACTTTAATCTTTTCTATGGCCAAGGTGTAATATCTGTTTGACTTGCCACAATTCTCAAAATCGTATCACCATAAAATAATTTACTCTACAAATGTAAGGTATGAGAAACAAAAATATCATACCAGTTCATATGTATATGGTTTATTAATGCATATGTAACATAAAAACAACATCTACCAACTTCTGCCCCATGACCAAACCTCTAAAACAATGTAGCATGCAATATTTTTGCAATAAAACGTGCTTGGCCATTTAAGTCATTTAGTAATGTCAATGGTTTGTTGGCAGTTGGATCTTTGGCTAAACTTGTAATGTCTCATCCCAATCGATAAGCCTGTTTTCTTTCTGATAATTTAACTCCTTCATTTTTCAGACCAAGTACCTGATGAAGTAAATCTAGAGTTAAATATATGTCATTGTCTTGTATATTAGAAACAAGAATACCTTCTTCCACTATTAAGTTTGAGTAAAAACAACTGATAAGTTCGGGTATAGCAAGATGGCCTGGCTATTGTGGAAGTAGAGTCAACAAGCATTGAAATTCAAACAGTTCTCGTATGTGTGCCATCCCTTCAAACTTAACTGGTCTTGAATATAAAACTGTAAAAGTTTTATATGTCTAAAATTTGTCATAACAGGAATTATTTCTGAACCATAATAGTGTATTTTCATCTAAACTCTGTTCAGGATTAGGTATTTTCCTATCATGATGTTTTGATCTGGGACTTATCTAAATATTATCAGCAACATCTATATTTTCAAATCTTTCAGGTGGAATTTCCATCAAAACTAGTATAAATGTTTGAAATATCTGTTATTGTCATATCAATAATTTGTTGAAATTCTTCTGTTTGTTCTTCTAGAAACATTTCAGTAGCAACAGTCTCTGTAACAATCTATATATCAGCAACATGTATATCTATATTTGATCTATACAACTATCTCTATATGAAAGAATGTTCTATATCTATCTGTGGAATAGAATCATCCTGTATTTCTGAAATTTGTATATGTGAGACATTGGCAGTATCATATTATATTTGTAACTGTGTATGTTGTTGATTATATACATTTATCAACAAGTATACTATATACTTTAACAGACATAACCATATATATAAAGTGTAGTATAAGCAACTATACAAAAATTCAAAAGTCTCTGTTTGAGATACAGTAAGTGGAAGAATATCTGTACATTCCTCTTCAGATGAAATATCTTCAAAATTCATAGATTCAGTGTCTCTGTCATCAAAAATATCATCAAATTGGATATCATCTATATATGTATCATCAAAATTTCCTACATGCTCTCTTTCCATAGGAAAAGAATGTGTGCTTGCAACATTGTGTGAAAAACTGTCCATTGTATGAAAAGATACATTATGCACTAATGTGACACAATACCTTAGAGTATATGCTTGTAAGCCAATATTTGTTATATCTACTGGGATTCTTGACAAAAATGTCTGTCTAGCTTTTGCAATGGAGCATAGTTTTCCATTTTTCACTGATTCTTCTTTTTGCTGCAATATTCCTTGTACACCTGCAGTTAGTCCAAAATATTCAATTGTCTTTTTCTTTTTCTGACTATATGTCTGTAGTGTTTCAGGTTGTTCAGGAGGTTCTAAAATTGTCTTAATTTCTCCTGTTAAAGGCACTTAGGGTCTTGATGGTCCTTCACCAAGATGCCTAGGTTGTAATAATGGAATATAGAGTTTTAAGTTCTCAACCTTTGCCATTTTGAGTTAATAAACTCTTTGTCCTTAACTTCGAAGGCCCATTTTGCTAATGGCAGTTTTCTGTTCATCTATACACTGTTTAATATCATCTAAAACAGCTGGGGGAAAATAATGTTGGGAATACAAGGATTGTAATTCCCTATTGACATTTTCGATCATTGGTCCCTACTTCTTTCCGTAGTAGGTGATAGACTATACCGATGTCTCTAGTACATGTCCAGAACTTACAACCATAGGGTTAGGTTGTAAATTTCCTTTCCATAAATGCAATGCGGAAAGTTTAGTCTATTTTAGTCTAAACTGTGTTTCAGCATAATTTTGAATAAATTTCCAACAGAAATTTTTCTCATCTTAAACAACTTTTCTTATTTCGTGTAGTACTTCATTTGAAAAAGTGTACTTGTATTTTCTGAATTTCCAGCTCTCTTTTCTGCACTTTTGTCATTCTACCATGTCCTCTTCCACGTCCTGACATTGTCGATTAATCTTCGCTTTGCATTGTAGAACTTAGTGGAAGTAAAGATTGTGAAGCTAGGGTTTTACCAAGGTAGAAACACGAAAGGTTGTTAGTAAAACATTTATAACTCTTCGAGTTTATAAACGGATAAATGGATTTAATCATTGAAATCATAAATATAAGATCTGTTACCGATAAATAACTCAAGTGCTTGCAATAACTGTACAAGTTTTACAACCAACAATTGCAGAATACTTAGCATAACTGTTTGTATAAAGAAAATAACTTCAGGCTAAGTGAAAAGTGAGAAAACTCGAAGACTTATGATAACTGTTTGAGTTTCTCGAAGTAATATGTGTGAAAAGTCGAAGAATTAAACATAATTGTTCAAGTTTCAACTGAGACATTATAAAGCAATGAAATTCAACACGTGCACAATTTGAACTTAAGGTGTTCAAAAAATTTCGGAGACTTATAAACCTAACTATCCGATGCTCAAGTGCATTTCGAAGAGTTACAGATAACCTTCTGAAAGATAACTTAAGTCAATCTTCCAGATCACGACACGTGTACTTAAGTAGTTTTATAATAAAGAGATGTTTCAGATAGTTACAAATCTAACTTTCCGATGCCTAGACGCATTTCAGAGAGTTATAGATAACTTACTGAAAATCCACTTAAGTCATGCATTATGGTTTCGACACGTGTACTTCAGGAAATAATAAAATAGTCTATTGAATGTTTTAAAACACAACTGTCCGATACTTGCAATATAACTTACCGAAACAATAGAAAATTCGAATACTTAAGAATTAAAAACCCTACAAGTCATCGACAGTTTAGAAATGTACTTAATTAAAGTGTATTTCCTAAAATTATGCAGATTCTTTCATGAAAACATATAATAGTTCATAAGAGATGAAATATTATACGAGAAATTGCTCCCCCTACATAAATGTAGTGTAAAGAATCTATGGCGTACTTAATCTGGGTTGCCAAGCCCTAAGTAGATTTGGCTTTAAAAGGTCAAATAGCTTACTTAAAGAGGATGCTAAGCCTTAAATAGATTTGAGTCTCTCCTTCTTCTTTTTTTTAATTTGAATTAAATACATAAATAAGTAGTAGAGTTAACAATTTAGACTTTCTGGCTTTTATCTTAGTTAGTTTACAAAAGAAAATTCATAGAGATATACCTTCAGGAACTTAAAAGAATTCAATAATGAGTACACAAACTTAAGACAATAAATATCATACATTATGTGTAAAGAGTAGATAATAACAAAAAGAAGGATTATATGCACAAATTATGGTAGGATTGTTATAACACCTTGAAAGATAAATTAAGCTTGAGTACATTGCCTCTTTTTTTTATTTTTATATTCATATATATATTTTATTTATTACCTCCCACAATATCATCTTTTTACATGATCACAATCCCTTGCTTAGGGGAAAGATAACTAGTTACTCAATGACAAGTGAGAACAGGTAATTAATTTTTTTAATTGTAATCTGAATTACTTGCAAAATGAGTTTTCAGTTAGCACATCCCAAACCAGTTGGTTTAAGTGACTAGGGTTTAAGATCCCCCAACGAACTTAATTACTCAAGTAATTGCAGACAAAAGCAAACAAAAAATAAAACAAGACAGTAAATTTTAATTAGAGTCAACCGTAAGACTTAATTTTTCTAATAGAATGTTAATAACTTTCCTTTAATAAAAAGTACATACTTTTTATGTATTTTCCTGTTAAAATCTCTTGAATAGCATATACATAAGTAACAAAAATATAGTTGGCACTCACATTGAATCAATTTAACTTTCCTTAAGTAATCTTTTTTGAATTTTTTCTTAAATAAATTGACTTCAATAAAAATCAGAATTTCATAAATTCTTAACTACCAGAAAGACTATAATTCGAAAATAGATATTTTGTTTTGTTTTGTTGTTGTTTTTTTTTTTTTAATAATAAAGACATTAAATTCTAAAACTACCTTTATAACAAACTAAAATACAATGAACAAGACAATTAAATATCAGATAACCTACAGATACCAAGTTCTAATTGTAATTTTGAGAAAGTATTTTCATCTAAGTGTTTTGTAAATAGATCTGCTAATTGTTCTATGGTAGGAACAAAATTTAATACTATTTTTCTTTTTATAACATTATCCCTTAGAAAATGATGTCGAACTTCTATATGTTTTACTCGTGAATGTAAGATAGGATTTTTAGATAAACTTATTGCAGAACTACTATCACAGAAAATCTTAGTTGATTCATAGTCTAAATTAAAATCTTTTAAGGTTTGTCTGATCCACAAGATTTGAGCATAGCAAAGTGCAACATCTATATATTCAGCTTCAGTTGTAGATAATGCTACACAATTTTGCTTTTTGTTGAACCATGACACTAAAGAATTACCTAACAATTGACAAGTGCCACTGGTGCTTTTTCTTTCGGACTTACATCCTACGAAATCAGCATCACTATAACCTACTAAGTTTAAAGAACTGTGTTTAAAGTAAACAATCCGAAATTGATGGCTCCTAATAGATATTTAAAAATTCGTTTAACAGCAAGTAGGTGTGATTCCTTAGGATTAGATTGATATCTAGCACAAGTACACACACTAAACATAATATCTGGTCTACTAGCTATTAAATAGAGTAATAAACCAATCATACTTCTATATTGTTTTACATTTACAGTTTTTCCAGAGTCATCTTTATCCAACTTGGTGATAGTACTCATTGGTGTATTCTTTGTTTTAGTGTTGTCTAAACCAAACCTCTTTAATAAATCTTGAGTATATTTTTGTTGTGAAATAAAAGTACCCTGATCTAATTATTTAATTTCTAAGCCTAGGAAAAATGATAATTCACCCATCATACTCATTTCAAGTTGATTAGTCATGTCTTTCAAAAAGGACTCAACTAATTTATCATTTGTTGCTCCAAATATGATGTCATCTACATAAATTTGAACTACTAATATATCTTTTTTGATCTTCTTGATAAAAAGAGTGTGATCTGCCTTTCTCATAGAATACCCTTTTTCCATAAGAAATTTAGATAATCTTTCATACCAAGACCTAGGAGCTTGTTTAAGGCCATATAGTGCCTTCTTAAGCTTGTAAACATACTCAGGATATTTTGAATCTTCAAAACCTGGAGATTGTTTTACATACACTTCTTCTTTTATATATCCATTTAAAAAAGCAGTCTTAACATCCATTTGATATAATTTGAAATCCATATAACAAGCATATGCTAACAAAATTCATATTGATTCTAGTCTAGCATCAGGAGCAAATGTTTCATCATAGTCAATTCCTTCCTCTTGCTTGTAACCTTGAGCAACTAATCTAGCTTTATTTTTAAGTATATGACCATCTTGATCTACTTTGTTTCTAGATACCCACCTTGTTCCTATTATGGACTGATTTTCAAGTGGTAGAACTAGATCCCATACCTCATTTCTTATAAATAGATTTAGCTCATCTTGCATAGCTAAATACCAAAATTCATCTTCTAAGCCATCTTCAATTTTCTTAGGTTCTAGTAAAGAAACAAATGAATAAGCACCACAGATGTTGACTACTGATGACCGAGTCCTAACTCCTTGATTAGGATCGCCTATTATCTAATCAATAGGATGAGATGAAGCATAACGCCAATTTCTATGTTGTTCCACATTTTCTATAGGTATGACATTATTTTCTTCTAAATTTTCATCATTCAAACTTAGATTTCTTATTCCCTCAGATAATCTATCAATTTCTCTGTCAACATCATTTGGTATTATTTCTGGGAAAATTTCTGAATCAAAGTTTTCAGCATGTCTTAAATCCAAATGAGAATTTTCATGAAATTTCACATGCAGGGTTTCCTCAATGGTTTTTGTTGATTTATTATAAACTCTATATGCTTTACTTCTAATGGTATAACCAACAAAAATACCTTCATCTGATTTGACTTTAAATTTGTCTCTTCGTTCCTTAGTGTTTAAAATAAAACACTTACAACCAAAGGGTTTTAAATAACTTATTTTGGGAACCCTATTATACCATATCTCATAAGGAGTTTTATCTAAAATTGGTCTTAGATGTACTCTATTTATAACATAGCATGCTGTATGAACTGCTTCTACCCAGAGAAATAGGGATAACTTATTCTCATTTAACATGGTTCTGGACATTTCCTGAAGTGATCTGTTTTTACGTTCTACTATCCCATTTTGTGAAGGAGCTCTTGGAAATGAGTACCTATGATCTATGCCTAATTCTTCACAAAAGGTGTCTATTTGATCATTATCAAATTCTATACCATGATTACTCCTAAGTTTTTGAATTTTAACATTTTGCTCATTCTGAACTTTATTACAAAATATCTTAAATATTTCAAAAACTTAAGTTTTATTAGCTAGAAAATAGACCCAAGTGAATCTAGAATAGTCATCAACTAGTACAAAAGTATAATGTTTACCTCCTAGACTGGTTGTTTTAGTAGGTCCAAATAAATCCATATGCACTAGTTCTAATACTCTTTTGCTTGTTATTTCATTTAAGCTTTTAAAGGATGTTTTATGTAATTTACCTAGTTGACATGCATCACACATAAACTCTTTCAAGTACTTAATACTAGGTAAACCTCTAACTAGATTCTTTTTAGATAGCTTTTGTAATAATTTTAAGTTTGAGTGTCCTAGCCTTCTATGCCATAAAATGACTTCATCTGATTTTGCAATTAAGCAAGTATTGTCTTTAATAATATCAAAAGGAAAATTTAGAATACAAACAGATCCTTTCTTGTATGTAGTGAATAAAATTTCGTTCGTAGACATGTCCATAATTTTACAAGAATCTTTTTCAAAAATTACTCTACAAATCTTCATTAAAACAGGAACACTCAATAAATTAAAATCTAAGTTTTCCACTAAGAAGACATCATTTATAAAGCATTTCTCAGTTACCTAAACCTTGCTAGACCCAAGGATATTTGTTTTGCTTTTATTTCCAAAGGTAACTTGTCTATTCTTGGTCTTTGTTATTTCTATAAGTAATCGTATATCTCTAGTCATGTGGCTGGATGCTCCACTATCCATTATCCATTTTGATTTGTGTACTTACAAAACTGTCAAAAAGAGATTTTATCTCTTGGAACCCATTTTTGAGTGGGTCTAAGAATTTTAGAGAGAGTCATATCAAAATAATCCGTATTTTTGGACTTCAACTTATCTATTTTCTGATAATTATTTTTGCCTTTCTTTCTCTTAGTATTATAATTATCAGAACATTTATCTCCATGTAAACTAGAGTTGAAATTTTCATTTCTGACATTATTTGATTTCCAATATCCGATATTCTTTAAATATGAAGAAAATTGATCAAGAATATTAAAATTCTCAAATGTCTTAGCTTGATTTTTTTGAAAATTTCTTTTGAAATTCTTGCATCGTGTGCTATCATTTATATGCTGCATTTTATCAACTTGCACATATTTTTCTCCCTTTTTAATTACACACGGAATAGTTTTTCTCTTACTATTCTTAGTATTGGAAATAAAGATATTATTTTTAGCAGTACCATCATGCAATATATAATTTTCAGAAGATGCATCGTGTAAACTAATACCATGTTTTTCTACATTTGATATTTTACTACTAAGTTCATTTGTTATAGTTTGACTATTATTCCATTTACTTAATATAGCCTTTTGATCGCAAACTTTAATCTTTAACACATCAATTTCTGAATTTAAATCAGTAATAATCAGTTCTAGTTTTTCAATTTCACAGATCATTTTCTTCTTATCAGCAATTGAATTTTCATAATCAGAATGCAATTTTCTTTCTATAGCAGTGAACTTTAAAATTTCCTATGCATGCCTTTGATTTTCTTCTTTAAATTTATTCAACGTAGAGTTCAGAAAATCAATCTTATTTTCAGATTCATCTAGCATTTTCCTAGTGTCCTTTCTTTCTATTTTGACTTTCTTATATTTTCTAGTCAGTCTATTGTATTCAACAAGTAATCCATCAAAACTATCAAAATTAGCATTTTGATCAGAGGATACCTCACTGGATTTTGCCATAAAGCATACATTTGCGAGATTTTCTTCTGAATCTGATGTTGATGAGAATTCATTGTCTGATGTTGAATCCTTTGTTTCTTCACTTTGTGAAGTTGAAGAGTCATCCCATGTCACTTTAAGCGCCATTCTCTTTTTGAATTTCTTATTCCTGAAATTCCTCCTTGAATTCTTCTTATCTTTGTTGAGAGGGCAATCAATTTAAAAGTAACCCGGCCTATTGCACTTGTAGCATATACTTTTGTCTTTCGTGAATGACTTCTTCTCCATATCTCCAGATGTCTTTGTTGACCTAAAGTTCCTATGTTTCTTCAATAGATTTCTAAATTTTCTGGTCAACAACAGTAAATCATCGTTAGAATCACTAATGACTTCTGAGACTTTATCAGCCTCAAAAGCTAGATCCCTTCTAGGATTTTTCCCTTTTGGATCTAAATGTTGTACTTCATAGGCTGTCAGATTTCCTATGAGATCATCAAGAGTATATGTATTTAAGTCTTTGGACTCTTCAATAGATGTTGTCTTTTGAGCCCAAATTTTAGTTAAAGATCTAAGGATATTTCTTACCAAGTCTTTTTTCTCAAATTTCTTGCCTAAAGATTTTAATGAAATTACAATCTCAAGAAAACGAGAAAACATGTCAAAGATACATTCATTTTTGTGCATTTTAAAAAGCTCATATTTATGTACTAACATATTGATCTTAGATTTCTTGACCTGATTAGTACCTTCGTTGGCAACTTCTAATGCATGCCATATCTCATATGCAGTTTGATATGCAGAAACTTTATTAAATTGATCATGAGATAAAGCACAAAACAAGATGTTTAAACCTTTAGCATTCAGTGTCATTCGCTCCTTTTCATCAAAAGTCCAAGTATCATATGGAGTCGTAACTAACACTATAGGATTGCTAATTATATGCCATAATTTGAAATCAATTGATTGAAAGAATACTTTCATCCTATATTTCCAGTAGCCATAATTGCTACCTTCGAACATAGCAAGACAACTAGTGGTATGTCCTTTAGTCATAACTAAGATTTCAGAATTATCCATTTTAAACAGATGATCTGAAGTAAATGATAGGAAGAACTAATTCCTAAATAGAGAAATGAAGGCTTTTCGGATGCTTTAAACAGTTTAAGTGCACTGATACTAGTTGTAGCAGAGCGTAGTAAAAAAAAAAAAAAAGTGAGAAACAGATGCTCTAATACCAGTTGTAGGATCGTCTGTATCACAAGAGGGGGGGTGAATTGTGTCTTTAATAATTAAATACTAGCGGATAAAACGAGAGCACAAAACACTCGTAAATGAAATTCTATTCTTTTATTCCAAGACAAAATTTACAATATCTTTTCAGCTCAATTCCCTTCTTGAAAGCTCTTATTCAAAACTAATTTTGAATTGTATAAAACCTGATATTTATGCACACAGCTTCTTTCTTTCTCTTTGCTCAGCTTCTGTATCTCTTCTTCTCTAGTTGTCAAATTTCTAGACTTCTTACATTTGCAGCTCCTTTTCTGAAATTGCTTGGAATTTCGAACTTCTTCTGATGTTGGAGAATTTTTCAGAATATGAATATTCAAACTTAACTTTTCAGTTAGGGATCTAGATTGAATATTCAGACTTGGTTTTTGAGATTGGGATCCTCTATTGTAATGTAGCTCGTACTCTCTACTAGTAGTCAAACTCTATTGTCTTTCACGTTCAGCATGTTCATCCACTTGATCCACAATCCATAATCCAAGTACTAATTTTCTCTTAAACCAAATTACTATCTTTTTGAGTTTCCACGATCTCCAATTGTAGATATATTGAAACTTTATCTTCTTGGAGTCTTGTAGAATATCTTCTAAGTTTTCGATTTAGTCGAACATTTATTCTTTAAGTCCTGTAAAAAACTCAAACACTTATCCTTTAACTCTCCAAGTTTTTGCACCTACAAAACACGTGACTAAACAAAGAAACTTATCTGTTCGTTAGTCCTTTTATAAAACTCGAACATTTATTCATCCATGCGTATAAAAACTCGAACAGTTATCTAACTATTCGATTTTTCATTACCGAACGAACATGGAAAACACGTGACAACTTAAAACATTAAAAACACACGTGTAGATAACTTAACTATACGAGTTTTTACCATAAACTATTCGACAAAAATGAAACGTTAACTATCTGAAAGTTTAACTATCCGAAATGTTAATTATTCGAAAGTTTAACTATTGCAAATCTAGCTCTTTGGAAATCTTTAATTTATCTGACATAAAAAAGAAACTTTCCGATAATCTGTTAACTATTATACTAAGAGAAATATACTTAGAGAATATTATGTAGACTTATTTAAAAACGTTAATAAAGCATATATCATCAAAATTAAATACCTAACAATATGTTGTAGGATCGTTTGTATCACAAGAGGGGTGGTGAATTGTGTCTTTAATAATTAAATACTAGCGGATAAAACAAGAGCACAAAGCACTCGTAAATGAAATTCTATTCTTTTATTTCAAGACAGAATTTACAATATCTTTTCAACTCAATTCCCTTCTTGACAGTTTTGATACAAAAATGTTCGATATACAATTCAAATAGGAAAACAAAGCTCTTATTCAAAACTAATTTTGAATTGTATAAAACTTGATCTTTATGCACACAGCTTCTTTCTTTCTCTTTGCTCAACTTCTGTATTTCTTCTTCTCTAGTTGTCGAATTTCCAGACTTCTTACGTTTGCAGCTCCTTTTCTGAAATTGCTTGGAATTTTGAACTTCTTCTGATGTTGGAGAATATGAATATTCAAACTTAACTTTTCAGTTAGGGATCCATATTGAATATTCAGACTTGGTTTTTGAGATTGGAATCCTCTTTTTTGTAATGTAGCTCGTACTCTCTATTAGTAGTCGAACTCTGTTGTCTTTCACATTATGCATGTTCATCCACTTGATCCACAATCCATAATCCAAGTACTAATTATCTCTTTAATCCAAATTACTATCTTTTTGAGTTTCCATGATCTCCACTCGTAGATATATCGAAACTTTATCTTCTTGGAGTCTTGTAGAATATCTTCTAAGTCTTCGATTTAGTCGAACATTTATCCTTTAAGTCTTGTAAAAAACTCAAGCACTTATCCTTTAACTCTTCGAGTTTTTGCACCTACAAAACACGTGACTAAACAAAGAAACTTATCTATTCGTTAGTCCTTTTATAAAACTCAAACATTTATCCATCCATGCGTACAAAAACTTGAACAATTATCTAACTATTCGATTTTTCATTACCAAACGCACATGGAAAACATGTGACAACTTAAAATATTAAAAACACACGTGCAGATAACTTAACTATATGAGTTTTTAACATAAACTATTCGACAAAAATGAAATGTTAACTATCTGAAAGTTTAACTATTGCAAATCTAGCTCTTCAGAAATCTTTAATTTATCCGACATAAAAATGAAACTTTTCGATAATCTGTTAACTATTATACTAAGAGAAATATACTTAGAGAATATTATGTAGACTTATTTAAAAATGTTAATAAAGCATATATCATCAAAATTAAATACCTAACAATCTCCCCCTTTTTGATGATGTCAAAACCTAATAAGTCACATAATTTATATCTCCCCCTTTTTGGCATTATGAAAAAGTAAACAAACTATTTTCTTCCCCTTTAGGAAGTTAACCAAGTTAAATGTAAGGAAGAAAATCTTACTAAATATATATTAATCAAAACGAGAGTTTCAAAACATACATAAGATTTATGGATTAAGTATAAACTGTTTAAACATACACCATGAAAAATAATCATGTAACATTAAAATTAGTAAACAGTTTACATAATATTTTTGGTAACAAATTACAATACATAAATCATGTAATACATAATTTGTATAATCACAAGCCTCTTGGTCTTCGAAAAATATCAATCAGAGTATCTGAAATTTTCTTTGCAATTTCTGTACTAACTCTGTTTATCTGATCAAGTAATGCTTGATCTAAATCATTTTGAGAAACTTGTGATGGTTGCTGTAAAAATTCAGTATGTATGTCCGTAACTATACCTATATGTATTTCTGTATTTATACCTTGTTGTATATCTGTATGTTGCTGTGTTTCTGTAAATTGTGTGGATTGGTGTTGTTGTTGCTATGACTATGTTTGCCGATCCTGTTGTTGTTGTTGTCTAAGGACAGGTGTATCTGCTTCCTGGTATTTTTGGAGTTCTTTTGCAGAGAAAGATCTTGATTTTAATCTTTTTTGTGGCCAAGGTGTAATATTTGTTTGACTTGCCACAATTCTCAAAATCGTATCACCATAAAATAATTTACTCTACAAATGTAAGATATGAGAAACAAAAATATCATACCAGTTCACCTGTATATGGTTTATTAATGCATATGTAGCATAAAGACAACATCTCCCAACTTCTGCCTCATGACCAAACCTCTGAAACAATGTAGCATGCAATATTTTTGCAATAAAACGTGTTTGGCCATTTAAGTCATTTAGTAATGTCAATGGTTTCTTGGTAGTTGGATCTTTGGCTAAACTTGTAATGTCACATCCCAATTGATAAACCTGTTTTCTTTCTGATAATTTAACTCGTTCATTTTTCAAACCAAGTACTTAATAAAGTAAATCTGGAGTTAAATATATGTCATTGTCTTGTATATTAGAAACAAAAATACCTTCTTCCACTATTAAGTTTGAGTAAAAACAACTGATAAGTTCGCGTATAGCAAGATGGTCTGGCTGTCGTGGAAGTAGAGTCAACAAACATTGAAATTCAAATAGTTCTCGTATGTGTGCAATCCCTTCAAAGTTAATTGGTCTTGAATATAAAACTGTAAAAGTTTTATATCTCTGAAATTTGTCATAACAGGAATTATTTCTGAACCATAATAGTGTATTTTCAGCTAACTCTATTCAGGATTAGGTATTTTCCTATCATGATTTTCTAATGTGGGACTTGTTTCAATATTATCAGTAGTATCTATATTTTCAAATCTTTCAGAACTGGTGGAATTTCCATCGAAACTAGTATAAATGTCTAAAATATCTGTTATTGTCATATCAATAATCTACTGAATTTCTTCTATTTGTTCTTTTGGAAACATTTCAGTAGCAACAGTCTCTGTAACAATCTGTATATCAGCAACACGTATATTTATATTTGATCTATACAACTGTCTTTGTATGAAAGAATGTTCTATATCTATTTGTGGAATAGAATCATCTTGTATTTCTGAAATTTGTATATGTGAGACATTGGTAGTATCATATTCTATTTGTAACTGTGTATGTTGTTGATTATATACATTTATCAACAAGTATACTATATACTGTAACAAACATAACCATATATATAAAGTGTAGTATAAGCAACTGTACCAAAATTCAAAAGTCTCTGTTCGAGATATAGTAAGAGGAAGAATATCTGTACATTCCTCTTCAGATGAAATATCTTCAAAATTCATAGACTCAGTGTCTATGTCATCAAAAATATCATCAAATTAGATATCATCTGTATATGTATCATCAAAATTTCCTACATGCTCTGTTTCCATAGGAAAAGAATGTGTGCTTGCAGCATTGTGTGAAAAACTGTCTGTTGTATGAAAAGACACATTATGCACTAATCTGACACAATACCTTAGAGTATATGCTTGTAAGCCAATATTTGTCATATCTGCTGGGATTCCTGACAAAAATGTCTGTCCAGCTTCTGCAATGGAGCATAGTTTTCCATTTTTCATTGATTTTTATTTTTTGTTGCAATATTCCTTGTTCACCTATAGTTAGTCCAAAATATTCAATTGTCTTTTTCTTTTTCTAACTATATGACTGTAGTGTTTCAGGTTGTGCAGGAGGTTCTAAAATTGTCTTAATTTCTCCTGTTAAAGGCACTTGAGGTCTTGATGGTCTTTCACCATGATGCCTAGGTGGTAATAATGGAATATAGAGTTTTAAGCTCTCCACCTCTACCATTATGAGTTGATAAACTCTTTGTCCTTTACTTCGAAGGCCCATTTTGCTAATGACAGTTTTCTGTTCATCTATATACTGTTTAATATCATCTAAAACAGCTGGGGTAAAATAATGTTGGGAATACAATGATTGTAATTCCCTATTTGCATTTTCGATCATTGGTCCCCACTTCTTTCCATAATAGGTGATAGACTGTATCGATGTCTCTAGTACATGTCCAGAACTTACAACCGTAGGGTTAGGTTGTAAATTTCTTTTCCATAAATGCAATACGGAAAGTTCAGTTTGTTTTAGTCTAAACTGTGTTTCAACATAATTTCGAATAAATTTCCAATAGAAATTTTTCTCATCTTGAACAGCTTTTCTTATTTTGTGTAGTACTTCGTTTGAAAAAGTGTACTTGGAGTAAATGTCATTGATTTCACTTTGGATTTTCTGAATTTCCAACTCTCTTTCTAATAATAAGAAAATAAGAGAAAAATTTATTTGAAAAAATTTCACTTTTTCAAATGAAGTACTACATGAAATAAGAAAAGTTGTTCAAGATGAGAAAAATTTCTATTGGAAATTTATTCGAAATTATGTTGAAACATAGTTTAGACTAAAACAGATTGAACTTTCCGCATTGAATTTATGGAAAAGAAATTTACAACCTAACCCTGCAGTTGTAAGTTTTGGACATGTACTAGAGACATCGGTACAATCTATCACTTATTATGGAAAGAAGTGGGGACCAATGATCGAAAATGCAAATAGGGAATTACAATCCTTGTATTCCCAACATTATTTTTCCCTAGCTGTTTTAGATGATATTAAATAGTATATAGATGAACAAAAAATTGCCATTAGCAAAATGGGTCTTTGAAGTGAAGGACAAAGAGTTTATCAACTCAAAATGGCAGAGATGGAGAGCTTAAAACTCTATATTCCATTATTACCACCTAGGCATCATGGTGAAGGACCATCAAGACCCCAAGTGCCTTTAACAGGAGAAATTAAGACAATTTTAGAACCTCCTGCACAACCTGAAACACTGCAGACATATAGTCAAAAGAAGAAAAAGATAATTGAATATTTTGGACCAACTGTAGGTGAACAAGGAATATTGCAGCAAAAAGAAGAATCAATGAAAAATGGAAAACTATGCTCCATTGCAGAAGTTGGACAGACATTTTTGTCAGGAATCGCAGCAGATATGACAAATATTGGCTTACAAGCATATACTCTAAGGTATTGTGTCACATTAGTACGTAATGTATCTTTTCATACAATGGACAATTTTTCACACAATGCTACAAGCACACATTCTTTTCCTACAGAAAAAGAGCATGTAGGAAATTTTGATGATACATATACAGATGATATCCAATTTGAAGATATTTTTGATGACATAGACATTGAGTCTATGAATTTTGAAGATATTTCATCTGAAGAGGAATGTACAGATATTCTTCCTCTTACTATATCTTGAACAGAGACTTTTGAATTTTGGTATAGTTGCTTATACTACACTTTATATATAAGGTTATGTCTGTTACAGTATATAGTATACTTGTTGATAAATGTATATAATCAACAACATACACAGTTACAAATAGAATATGATACTACCAATGTCTCACATATACAAATTTCAGAAATATAGGATGATTCTATTCCACAGACAGATATAGAACAATCTTTCATACAGAGATAGTTATATAGATCAAATATAAATATACGTGTTGTTGATATATAGATTGTTATAAAGACTGTTGCTACTGAAATGTTTCTAGAAGAACAAATAGAAGAAATTCAGCAGATTATTGATACGACAATAACAGATATTTCAGACATTTATACTAGTTTTGATGGAAATTCCACCAGTTCTGAAAGATCTGAAAATATAGATGCTGCTGATAATATTGAAACAAGTCCCACATCAGAAAATCATGACAGGAAAATACCTAATCCTGAACAGAGTTAGATGAAAATACATTATTATGGTTCAGAAATAATTCTTGTTTTGACAAATTTCAGACATATAAAACTTTTACAGTAAAAGTTTTATATTCAAGACCAGTTAAGTTTGAAGGGATGACACACATACGAGAATTGTTTGAATTTCAAGGCTTGTTGACTCTACTTCCACAATAGCTAGACCATCTTGCTATACCCGAACTTATCAGTTGTTTTTACTCAAACTTAACAGTGGAAGAAGGTATTCCTATTTCTAATATACAAGACAATGACATATATTTAACTCCAGATTTACTTTATCAGGTATTTGGTCTGAAAAATGAAGGAGTTAAATTATCAGAAAGAAAACAGGTTTATCAATTGGGATGAGACATTACAAATTTAGCCAAAGATCCAACTGCCAACAAACCATTGACATTACTAAATGACTTAAATGGCCAAGCACATTTTATTGCAAAAATATTGCATGCTACATTGTTTCAGAGGTTTGGTCATGGGGCAGAAGTTGGGAGATGTTGTCTTTATGCTACATATGCATTAATAAACCATATACAGGTGAACTGGTATGATATTTTTGTTTCTCATATCTTACATTTGCAGAGTAAATTATTTTATGGTGATACAATTTTGAGAGTTGTGGCAAGTCAAACATATATTACACCTTGGCCATAGAAAAGATTAAAATCAAGATCTTTCTCTACAAAGGAACTCCAAAAATACCAAGAAGCAGATACACTTGTCCTCAAACAACAACAGGATCGGCAAACACAATTACAGCCACAATAGCAACAATCCACACAATTTACAGAAACACAGCAACATACAGATATACAACAAGAAATACATACAGATATACAAGGTATACATACAGAAATACATACAGGTATAGATACAGACATACATACTGAATTTTTATAGCAACCATCACAATTTTCTTAAAATGATTTAGATCAAGCATTACTTGATGAGATAAACAGAGTTAGTACAAAAATTGCAAAGAAAATTTCAGATACTCTGATTGATATTTTTCGAAGACAAAGAGTCTTGTGATTATACAAATTATGTATTACATGATTTATGTATTGTAATTTGTTACCAAAAATATTATGTAAACTGTTTACTAATTTTAATGTTACGTGATTATTTTTCACAGTGTATGTTTAAACAGTTTATACTTAATCCATAAATCTTATGTATGTTTTGAAACTATCGTTTTGATTAATATATACTTTGTAAGATTTCCTTCCTTACATTTAACTTGCTTAACTTCCTAAAGGGGAGCAAATAGTTTGTTTACTTTTTTATAATGCCAAAAAGGGGGAGATATAAATTGTGACTTATTAGGTTTTGACATCATAAAAAAGGGGGAGATTGTTAGGTATTTAATTTTGATGTTATATGCTTTATTAACATTTTTAAATAAGTCTACATAATATTCTCTAAGTATAATAGTTAACAGATTATCGGAAAGTTTTATTTTTATGTCGGATAAATTAAAGATTTCCGAAGAGCTAGATTTGCAATAGTTAAACTTTCAAATAGTTAATGTTTTGTTTTTGTCAAATAGTTTATGTTAAAAACTCGTATAGTTAAGTTATCTGCACGTGTGTTTTTAATGTTTTAAGTTGTCACATGTTTTCCATGTGCGTTCGGTAATGAAAAATCAAATAGTTAGATAACTGTTCGAGTTTTTATACGCATGGATAGATAACTGTTCGAGTTTTATAAAAGGACTAATGGACAGATAAGTTTCTTTGTTTAGTCACATATTTTGCAGGTGCAAAAACTCGAAGAGTTAAAGAATAAGTGTTCGAGTTTTTTACAAGACTTAAAGGATAAATGTTCGACTAAATCGAAGACTTAGAAGATATTCTACAAGACTCCAGGAAGATAAAGTTTCGATGTATCTACAAGTGGAGATCGTGGAAACTCAAAAAGATAGTAGTTTGGATTAAAGAGAAAATTAGTACGTGGGTTATGGATTATGGATTATAGATCAAGTAGATGAACATGTTAAACGTGAAAGACAATAGAGTTTGACTACTAATAGAGAGTACGAGCTACATTACAACAGAGGATCTCAATCTCAAAAACCAAGTCTGAATATTCAATTTGGATCCCTAACTGAAAAGTTAAGTTTGAATATTCATATTCTCCAACATTAGAAAAAGTTCAAAATTCCAAGCAATTTCAGAAAAGGAGTTGTAAACGTAAGAAGTCTGGAAATTCGACAACTAGAGAAAAAGAGATATAGAACCTGAGCAAAGAGAAAGAAAGAAGCTGTGTGCATAAAGATCAAGTTTTATACAATTCAAAATTAGTTTTGAATAAGAGCTTTGTTTTCCTATTTGGATTGTATATCGAACATTTCCGCATCAAAACGTCAAGAAGGGAATTGAGCTGAAAAGATATTGTAAATTCTGTCTTGAAATAAAAGAATAGAATTTTATTTACGAGTATTTTGTGCTCTTGTTTTATCCGCTAGTATTTAATTATTAAAGACACAATTCAACCCCCTCTTGTGATACAGACGATGCTACAGTAGAAGAAAAGTTATTCTGTGTGTGATTAAAAAGGGAGATAAATATGTGCAAATTGATAAAATGCAACATATAAATAATAGCACATAATGCAACAATTTGAAAAGAAATTTTCAGAAAAATCAAGCTATGTCATTTGAGAATTTTAATATTTTTGATCAGTTTTCTTTATATTTTAAAAATTTCAGATATTGGGATCAGCAATCAAATAATGTTAGAAATGAAAATTTCAACTTTGGTTTACATAGAGATAAATGTTCTGATAATTATAATACTAAGAGAAATAAATGCAAGAATAATTATCAGAAGATAGATAAGTTGAAGTCTAAAAATATTGATTATTTTGATATGACTCTCTCTAAAATTCTTGGACCCACTCAGAAATAGGTTCCAACAGTTAAAATCTCTTCTTAACTATTTTGTAGGTACACAAATCAAAATGGATAATGGATAGTGGAGCATCTAGCCACATGACTGGAGATATACGATTACTTAGAGAAGTAACAAAGACCAAGAACAGACAAATTACCTTTGGTAATAAAAGCAAAACAAATATCCTTGGGTCTGACAAGGTTCAAGTAACTGAAAAATGTTTTATAAATGATGTCTTATTAGTAGAAAACTTAGGTTTTAATTTATTGAGTGTTCTTGTTTTAATGAAGTTTTACAGAGTAATTTTTGAAAAAGATTCCTGTAAAATTATGGACATGTCTACAAACAAAATTTTATTCACTACATATAAGAAAGGATCTGTTTGTATTTTGAATTTGCCTTTTGATATTATTAAAGACAATGCTTGCTTAATTGCAAAATCGGATGAAGTTATGTTATGGCATAGAAGGCTAGGACACTCAAATTTAAAATTATTACAAAAGCTGTCTAAAAAGAATCTAGTTAGAGGTTTACCTAGTATTAAGTACTCGAAAGAGTTTATGTGTGATGCATGTCAACTAGGTAAATTACATAAAACATCCTTTAAAAGTTTAAATGAAATAACAAGCAAAAGAGTATTAGAACTAGTGCATATGGATTTATTTAGACCTACTAGGACAACTAGTCTAGTTGATGACTATTCTAGGTTTACTTGGGTTTATTTTCTAGCTAATAAAACTAAAGTTTTTGAAATATTTAAGATATTCTGTAATAAAGTTCAGAATGAGAAAAATGTTAAAATTCAAAAACTTAGGAGTGATCATGGTACAGAATTTGATAATGATCAAATGGACACCTTTTATGAAGAATTAGGTATAGATCATAAGTACTCATTTCCAAGAGCTCCTTCACAAAATGGGAGAGTAGAACGTAAAAACAGATCACTTCAAGAAATGTCCAGAACCATGTTAAATGAAAATAAGTTACCCCTATCTCTCTAGGTAGAAGTAGTTCATACATGTTGAGTATTTTTGTTTTGATGATGTGTGCTGAATGAAAATAATCATATTTGCTCAATTACTATTGCTTGTGAAAAGAAATTAAAATCATCAATTAATACAAAAAAAGCTTACTGATATAAATACTTGTCTGTATTGGATCTGAAGTTAATAACTAGTCATTTCGTTGCATTAATTTCTCATTTAGCTAAACGTTAAGTTAACGTGTGGTTTTATTGAAAAGAATGATATGTTTTAAAGTTATATCTTTTGTATCATGAACAGTGCACGTTTAGACAACTCGTTAAGTTAGAGTTTTGTTCATATAGAGGTCATGTGAGAACTCGTTAAGTTAAAGGCTTAAAGGTTAAAATAGGTCACGTGATAACTCGTTAAGTTAGTGAGTAAAAGAAGAGACGAACTCGTTAAGTTAGTGTTATACACGTGGTGAAATTATAAGTTATGAATGTTGTATTGTATCACGTGAGGTGCACATTTTTAACTCGTTAAGTTAACATAAATAAACGCGTTGAGTTGCTATATTGAATACTAAGGCAACGCGTTAGGTTAGCGTTATAAACTTAAGTTGTTATTTTTTGCACGTGGTAAAATTCTTATTATAAAAACATTTGTTTATTACTGAATCGGTGAGTTAAAGTTTTTCGGAGACTTACAGTCGTAACTATCCGAAAGGTAACTTAAGTCATGTTTTCAGGTCTTGACACGTGTCTCACTAGTTTTATCATATAAAGAGTTTTTCAGTGACTTACATCCGTAACTATCCGAAACTTAAACTTTTTTCGGTGAGTTATCGTTTAACCTTCCGAAAGAAAGGTTAAGCTGGTTTGTTGAGATAGCATAACACCACGGACTTAGTTCGTTGAGTTAGCTACAGTACTTGTCACGTGAAATGGCACATGGTGAACTCATTAAGTTAGAAACATTAAGTTATATATATATACTTGTGTTACTCGTTTAGTTAACATTAAAGTAACGACTTTTTATTACACTGATGAAAATATTTTGGACAAGAAAGTTTATTTTGTAGGAAATTTTTCAGAGATCCAAGACTGATGATTAAAGAAAATTTGAAATATAAACGTGGGTTAGAACGTGTGTGTTTCGATGAAAGAAAAAGAAAAGACGTGGAGAAGTGGAAAACTGGTAGTGGTTAAACGTAAAGGATATGCATGAAATGAAGATACAGTATAAAAGGCATAGAATTCTCGTGGATCAAACCATCCTTGCACACAAAAAGAAAAATCTTTTCAAGGATCAAACCATCCCTGCACACCAAAAGAAAAATCTTTTTCAGGGATCAAAAACACCTCTTCGAGCAAAATCTCTCAAGTGGAAGAAAATTCAATAAAGTATAAAAAGGTAAGATTTTGGTCACTGAAGATTTGAAGTATCAGAAGAAAGCAAATTCGGTGAAGCATAGAAAGACAAAATATTCGTCACTGAAGAATTGCTGAAGAAGAAAGATCTCAAATAAGGAGAAATATTTTAAATTCCGTAAATTAGTTTTCTCTATTTGTAGTTATGAAATTATTTAGATGATACATGGTATCGAGATATAATTGCATCTACAATTTCTGAGGAGAATTGAATTGTATATTGTAATTGAAACCTTGAATAAAAATGATTTTATGAAAACACTGTCTCGACTTGTTTTTGAGATTAAAAGTTTCAATTATATTTCAGAAAATATTAAAAATACACAATTCACCCCCCTCTTGTGTAGCCATACGATCCTACAATACAGCATGTTATGTTATAAATAGAGTACATCTAAAACCAATTTTGAATAAAACTCTTTATGAGATATGGTATAACAGGGTTCCTAAAATAAGTTATTTAAAACCCTTTGGCTACAAGTGTTTTATTCTAAACACTAAGGAATGTAGAGACAAATTTAGGGCCAAATCAGATGAGGGTATTTTTGTTAGTTATTCCATTAGAAGTAAGGCATATAGAGTATATAACAAATCAACAAAAACCATTGAGGAAACCCTTCATGTGAAATTTCATGAAAATTTTTATTTGGATCTTAGACATGTTGAAAACTTTGATTCAGAAATTCTCCCAGAAATCGTATCAAATGATGTTAGAGAAATTGAGAGATTATTTGACAGAATAAGAAATATAAACTTAAATGATGAAGATTTAGAAGAAAATAATGTCATACCTATAGAAAATGTGGAACAACATATAAATTGGCGTTATGCTTTATCTCATCCTATTGATTAGATAATAGGCGATCCTAATCAAGGAGTTAGGACTAGGTCATTAGTAGTCAACGTTTGTGGTGCTTATTCATTTCTTTCTTTACTAGAATCTAAGAAAATTGAAGATGCATTAGAAGATGAATTTTGGTATTTAGCTATGCAAGATGAGCTAAATCAATTTATAAGAAATGAGGTTTGGGATCTAGTTCCACCACCTAAAAATCAATTCATAATAGGAACAAGGTGGGTATTTAGAAACAAAGTAGATCAAGATAGACATATAGTTAAAAATAAAGCTAGGTTAGTTGCTCAAGGTTACAAGCAAGAGGAAGGAATTGATTATGATGAAACATTTGCTCTTGTTGCTAGACTAGAATCAATACGAATTTTGTAAGCATATGCTTGTTATATGGATTTCAAATTATATCAAATAGATGTTAAGATTGCTTTTTTAAATGGATATATAAAAGAAGAAGTTTATGTAAAACAACCTCTAGGTTTTGAAGATTCAAAACATCCTTAGTGTGTTTACAAGCTTAAAAAGGCACTATATGGCCTTAAATAAGCCCCTAGGTCTTGGTATGAAAGATTATCTAAATTTCTTATGGAAAAAGGGTATTCTATGGGAAAGGCAGATCACACTCTTTTTATTAAGAAGGTTGAAAAAGATATATTGGTAGTTCAAATCTATGTAGATGACATCATATTTGGAGCAACAAATGATAAATTAGTTGAGTCTTTTTCAAAAGACATGACTAATCAATTTGAAATGAGTATGATAGGTGAACTATCATTTTTCCTAGGCTTACAAATTAAGAAGTTAAATCAGGATACTTTTATTTCACAAGAAAAATATACTTAAGATTTATTAAAGAGGTTTGGGTTAGACAACACCAAAACAAAGAATACACCAATGAGTACTATCACTAAATTGGATAAAGATGACTCTGGAAAAATTATAGATATAAAACAATATAGAAGTATGATTGGTTCATTACTTTATTTAACAGCTAGCCGACCAAATATTATATTTAGTGTGTGTACTTGTGCTAGATATCAATCTAATCCTAAGGAATCACACCTACTTTTTGTTAAACGAATTTTTAAATATCTATTAGGAACTATCAATTTTGGATTATTTTACTTTAAACACAGTTCTCTAAATTTAATAGGTTATAGTGATGCTAATTTCGTAGGATGTAAGTTTGAAAAAAAAAGTACCGGTGGCACATGTCAATTATTAGGAAATTCTTTAGTATCATGGTTTAGCAAAAAGCAAAATTGTGTAGCACATTATCTACAACTGAAGTTGAATATATAGCTGGTTCACTTTGCTGTGCTCAAATCCTATGGATCAGACAAACTTTAAAAGATTTTAATTTAGCCTATGAAGCAACTAAGATTTTCTGTGATAGTAGTTCTGCAATAAGTTTGTCTAAAAATCCTGTCTTACATTCACGAGCTAAACATATAGAAGTTCAACATCATTTTCTAAGGGATAATGTTATAAAAGGAAAAATGGTATTAAATTTTGTTTCTACCACAGAACAATTAGCAGATCTATTTACAAAACCCTTAGATGAGAATACCTTTTCAAAATTACGATTAGAACTTGGTATCTATAGGTTATCTGATGTTTAAATTGTCCTATTCATTGCATAACATTTTGGTTTGTTATAAAGTAGCTTTAGAATTTAATTTCTTTATTAAAAAAAAAAACTTAAAATATCTATTTTAGAATTATTGTTTCCTAGTAGTTAAGAATTTATGAAATTCTGATTTTTATTGAAATCAATTTATTTAAGAAAAATTCAGAAAAGGTTACTTAAGGAAATTTAATTTGATTCAATATGAGTGCCAACTATATTTTTGTTACTTATGTATACACCATTATAGAGATTTTAACTAAAAAATACATAGAACATATGTACCGTTTATTAAAGTAAAGTTATTAACATACTGTTAGAAAAATTAAGTCTTGCGGTTGCCTCTTATTCAATTTACTGTAATATTTTATTGTTTATCTACAATTGCTTGAGTAATTAAGTCCATTGGGAGATCTTAAACCCTAGTCACTTGAACCAACTAGTTTGGGATGTGTTGACTGAAAACTCATTTTACAAGTAATTCAGATTCTATTAAAAAAAAAAAAGGGTTACCTATTCTCACTTGTCATTAAGTAATTGATTATCTTTCCCTTAAGCAAGGGATTGTGATCATGTAAAAAAATGATATTGTGGGAGGTAATACATAATATATATATATATATATATATATAAAAGAAGAGGGCAATGTACTCAAGCTTAATTTATTTTATAGGTGTTATAACAATTCTGTCATAATCTGTGCATATAATCTTTGTTATTTTTCTTTGTTATTATCTATTCTTTACACATAATGTAATGTATTTATTTTCTTAAGTTCGTGTACTCATTATTGAATTCTTTTAAGTTATTTGAAGGTATATGCCTATGAATTTTCTTTTGTAAACTGAATAAAATAAAAGCTAGAAGGTCTAAATTGTTAAATCTACTACTTATTTCTGTATTTAAATTTTAAAAAAAAAAAATTATAGAGAGACTCAAATCTATTAGGGCTTCGCAACCTAGTTTAAGTACGCTAGATTTTGAACTTTAATGACAAATCTATTAGGACTTCGCAACCTATTTTAAGTACGCTAGATTTTGAACTTAAATGGCAAATCTATTTAAGGCTTAGCAACCAAATTAAGTTAGCTATTTGGACTTTCATGACAAATCTATTAGTACTTGGCAACCTAATATTAAGTACGTCATACATTTTTTAGACTACATTTATGTAGGGGGAGCAATTTATCATATGAGAATTCAACCATTATGTTAAACTTGCACTATTATATGCTTTAATGGAAGAATCTGCATAATTTCAGGAAATTAACATTAATTAAGTACATTTCTGAACTGTCGGTGAATTACAGGCTTTTTAATTCTTAAGTATCCAAATTTTCTATTATATTGGAAAGTTATATTGTATGTACTAGACAGTTATGCTTTAAACGACTAAAGAATATTTTATTATTTCCTAGAGTACACGTGTTGAAACCTTTATGCATGACTTAAATGAATGTTCAGTAAGTTATCTAGTAACTCTCCGAAATGCATCTAAGCATCAGATAGTTAGTTTTGTAAGTATCCAAAATATCTAAACTCGTTAAGTTAGAATTATGCACGTGTTGAATTTAAATGCTTTATTATGTCTCATGCTGAAACTCGAATAGTTATGCTTAAGTCTTCGACTTTTTCACATATCCATTCGAGAAACTCGGACAGTTAACTTAATATTACTATATTTTTATGAAAATCTTAAAATCTAACAATAACTATTCTAGTTTGTCGTATAGTTATGTGCTTTACTACTCACAAAACTCGAATACTTATGATAAGTATTCGAGTTTTCTCAATTTTCACTTAGCCCGTAGTTATTGTAAGCATTCGAGTTATTTATCAGTAAAGGATCTTATATTTATGATTTCAATGATTGAATCCATTTATAAACTCGAAGAGTTATAAATGTTTTATTGACAAACTTTTATGTTTCTACCTTGGTAAAACCCTAGTTACACAATCTTTACTTCCACTAACTTCTACAATGAACAACAAAGATTAATCGACAATGTTAGGAAGTGGACGAGGATGTGGTAGAATGACAGAAGTGCAGAAAAGAGATGAAACTTCAAAAGATAGAAAACGAGATCAACGACATTTACTCAAGGTATACTTTTTCAAATGAAGTACTACATGAAATTAGAAAAGCTGTTTGTTTGGATCTCTAGCACAACACTAGAAAACTTGATTGGTTACCTAGTAATGCGCCAGAAAAACTTGGATTTGTTAACTTCTATTTTTACTTAGTTAATTTATCTTTATGCCTATATCATTGAATTCCTTTTTAGAAGTAAACAAACAACCTTTCGCACAAATTAGATATTAATTCCAATTTGTATTTTAACTGCAAGTGCACAATTCCAATCTCCTAAGATATGAGTCAGTGCTTGGTGAGAATGGCTTCCCTTCCCGCGACGCAATCACTCCTCATAGTGGTTGTTAAGCACTGTGTTTGGCTTGGAATCGACTCGACATCAAGAATGTATCCTCATAGACCTCCGATGGTTGGTGTGGTACTTCAGAGAATTGCCGACGCTGCCTGTAGAAAACTCGGTGACCCTCCTCTTCACACACTTGCCATACCCATTGGCCACACACCTTTACTTCTTTTTTCTTCTTTTCTTTTATATTTCTTCAGTGGTAACTACTTCTACTTGAATGATCAGTTGGATTTCCTTCATTCATATCAATGACGATGATTTCTTCTCCCTTCGACGAGTGAATTCCTGCGTGATACGTGCGATCGTGGTTTTTTCTTCCAACTGTTCTGTTCCTACAACCGCTACAATGGCATATTAGAAAATAAATGGTTTGTGGAGTTATAGATAACTCAACGGACTTACTTCGTTGATTTAACTATAAAACACAGGCATAAATTTAACTATCCGATGTTTAGGTGCATTTTGGATACTTACAAACTTAACTATCTGATGCCTAGATGCATTTCGAATAGTTACAGATAACTCACCGATATATAACTTAAGTCAATCTTTTAGATCACGACATGTGTCATTAGTAGTTTTATAATAAAGAAATATTTCGGAGAGTTACAAGTCTAATTATCCGATGCCCAGATGCATTTCGGATAGTTAGAGATAACTCACTGAAAATCCACTTAAGTCATTCATTATGGTTTCGACACGTGTACTTCAAGAAATAATAAAATATTCTTTTAAAACATAAATGTTTGATAATTTAAATATAACTCTTTGGTACATTAAATATAATTGTTCGAAATAACAGAAAATTCGGATACTTAAGAATTTCACAATCTACAATTTATCGATAGTTCAGAAATGCACTAAATTAACATTAATTCCTCGAAATTAAGTAGATTCTTTCATTAAAGCATATAATAGTGCAATTGTAACATAATGGCTTAATTCTCATATGATAAGCTAAATATTATGCAATTAACCATCATATAATCGTTAATATTATGCACTTTTTCATTCTAAACATTGTTCAAGATGAGAAAAATTTTTGTTGGAAATTTATTCGAAATTATGCTGAAACACAATTTAGACTAAAACAGACCAAACTTTCTGCATTACAAATGTGGAAACGAACTTTACAACCTAACCTTGCAATTGTTACAAGTTTTGGATAAGTACCTGAAAATTCAATATAGTCTATTACTTATTATGGAAAAAAATGGAGACCAATGATAGAAAATGCCAACAAGGAATTAGAATCTTTGTATTCCCAACATTATTTTCCCTTAGCTGTTTTAGACAGCATTCAACAATTTATTGATGAATAGAAAAATACCATTTGGAAAATGGCCCTTTGAAATGAAGGAAAAAAAGTTTATCAACTAAAAATAACAGAGGTTGAGAGCTTAAAACTATATATTCCATTATTGAAACCTAGGTATCATGGTGAAGGACCATCGAGACCACAGGTGCCTTTAACAAGAGAAATTAAGAAAACTTTAGAACCTCTTGAACAACCAAAAACACTACAGACATATAGTCGAAAAAAGAAGAAGACATTAGAATATTTTGGACTAACTACAGGTGTACAAGGCATATTGCAGTAAAGAGAAGAATCCTTGAAAAATGGAAAAATATGTTCCATTGCACAAGCTGGACAAGATTTTGTTTCAGGAATCTCAACAAATGTGACAAATATTGGATTACAAGCATACACTCTAAGGTATTGTGTCACATTAGTGCATAATGTTTCTTTTAATACAATGGACAATTTTTCACATCATGCTGCAAGCCAACATTCTTTTTCTACGGAAAGAGAACATGTAGGAAATTTTGATGATACATATACAAATGATATCAATTTTGATGATATTTTTGATGACATAGACACTGAGTCTATGAATTTTCAAGATATTTCATCTAAAGAGGAATGTACAGATATTCTTCCTCTTACTATATCTCAGATAGAGACTTTTGATTTTTGGTATAGTTGCTTATACTACATTTTATACATGTGGTTATGTCTGTTACAGTATTAGGTATATTTGTTGATATATGTATATAGTCAACAAACTACACAGTTAGAAATAGAATATGACACTACTAATGTCTCAATTATAGAAATTTCAAAACTACAGAATGACTCTATTACACAGACAGATATAGAACATTCTTTCATACAAAGACAGTTGTTGTATAGATCAATCATAGAAATAAATGTTGCTGATATACAGATTAATACAGAGACTATTGATACTGATATGTTTCAAGAATATCAAATAGAGGAAATTCAACAGATTATTGATATGACTATCACATATATTTTAGACATTTATACTAGCTTTGATAGAAATTTCACTAGTTCTGAAAGATCTGAAAATATAGATACTACTGATAATATTGAAACAAGTCCTAGATCAGAACATCATGATAGGAAAATACTTAATCCTGAACAGAATTTAGATGAAAATACATTGTTATGGTTTAGAAATAGTTCCTATTATGAAAAATTTCAGACATATAAAACTTTCACAGTTTTATATTCAAGACTAGTTAAGTTTGAAGGGATGACACATATACGAGAAATGTTTGAATTTCAAGGCTTGTTGACTCTACTTCCACAACAGCCAGGCCATCTTGTTATACCAGAACTTATAAGTTGTTTTTACTCAAACTTAATAGTGGAAGAAGGTATTCCTATTTCCAAACTCCAAAATTACTTTATCAAGTACTTGGTCTGAAAAATGGAGTTAAATTATCAGAAAGAAAACAAATTTATAAGTTGGGATGGGACATTAAAAGTTTAGCCAAAGATCCGACTGCCAACAATCCAATGAGATTACTAAATGATTTAAATGGCCAAGCATGTTTTATTGCAAAAATACTACATGCTTCACTCTTTCAGAGGTTTGGTCATAGTGTAGAGGTTGGCAGATACTGACTTTATGCTACATATGCATTAATTAACCATATACAGGTGAACTAGTATGATATTTTTATTTCTCATATCTTAAACTTGCAAAGTAAATTATTTTATGGTGATACACTTTTGAGAATTGTGGCAAGTTAAACAGATATTATACCTTGGCCACAGAAAAGATTAAAGTCACAATCTTTCTCTGCAAAGGAACTATAAAAATACTAGGAACTAGATACACCTATCATTCGACAACAACAACAACAACAAGATTGGCAAACTCAATCACAACAGCAATAACAATAGCAATAATCGACACAGTTTCCAAAACAATAGCAACATACAGATACAAATATAAGTATACGTACAGATACAAATACAGGTATACATATAGATACACATACACAGTTACATACAGACATAAATACTGAACTTTTACAACAACCTTCAGAAGTTTCACAAACTGATTTAGATTAAGCAATAATTGATCAGATAAACAAAGTAAGTACAGAAATTGCAAGGCAAATTTTAGCTACTCTGATCAATATTTTTCGAAGACAAAGAGGCTTGTGATTATACAAATTATGTATTGCATATTTTATTTATTGTAATTTGTTATCGAAAAATTACTTATGTACAGCAATCACATTATGTAAACTATTTATTGCACTTAAAGATCATATACTTGTTTTTGACAATCTATGTTTAAAACAGTTTTATTTAAACAGTTTATTCTTATCCACGGAAGATTATGCATGTTTAAAAATGTCTTTTTGAATGATATATACTTAGCAAGTTTTTCTTCCTTACATTTTATTTACTTTTTTATAATGCCAAAAAGGGGGAGAAGATAGATTATTTGACTTATTAGGTTTTGACATCATCAAAAAGGGGGAGATTGTTAGGAATTTTGTTTTGATGATAAATACTTTATTAAAGTTTATAAATAAGTCTAAATAATATTCTCTAAGTATAATAGTTACGTAATTAAATGTTGACAAGTTATCGGAAGGTTTCATTTAATATTTTAGATAGTTAAATTTTGGAATAGTTAAAGTTTTTGGACAGTTAGAATTTCAGATAGTTAACATTTTGATTTAGTTGAAGAGTTATGTTAAAAACTTGTATAGTTAAGTTATCTGCACGTGTTTTTAATATTTTAAGTTTTCACGTGTTTTCCATGTGCGTTTGGTAATGAAAATCGAAGAGTTAGATAACTGTTTGAGTTTTTATACGCATGGATAGATAACTGTTCGAGTTTTATAAAATGACTAACGAATAGATAAGTTTTCTATGTTCAGTCATGTGTTTTACAAGTGCAAAAACTCGAAAAGTTACAAATAAGTGTTTGAGTTTTTATAGGACTTAAAGGATAAGTGTTTGACTAAAATGAAGACTTAGAAGATATTCTACAAGTCGACAAGAAGATAAAGTTTTGGTGAATCTACGAGTGGAGATCATGGAAATTCAAAATGATAGTGGAGAAAGTGGAAATTCAAAAAGATAGTAATTTGAATTAAAGAAAAAATTAGTACGTGGATTATGGATTATGGACTAAGTGGATGAACATGCTAAACGTGAAGACAGAGTTCGACTAGAAATAGAGAGTACGAGCTACATTATAATGAAGATCCCAATCTCAAAAACCAAGTTTGAATATTCAATCTTGATCCCAAACTGAAAAATCAAATTTGAATATTCATATATAGAAAAATTCTCCAACATTAGAAGAAGTTCGAAATTTCAAGCAATTTTAGAAAAGGAGCTACAAACACAAGAAGTCTGGAAATTTGACAACTAGAGAAGAAGAGATACAGAAGTTGAGTAAAAAGAAGGAAAGGAGCTATGTGCATAAAGATCAAGTTTTATACAATTCGAAATTAGTTTTGAATAAGGACTACATTTTCTATTTGAATTGTATATCAAACATTACTCTATCAAAATCGTCAACAAGGGAATTGAGCTAAAAAGATATTGTAAAATTCTTTCTTTAAAAGTTTATAAAGAACAGAATTTTATTTACGAGTGTTTTGTGCTCTTGTTTTATCTATTGGTAATTTTAATTACTAAAGACACAATTCACCCCCCCTCTTGTGATACAACAATCCTATAGATTACCTTCTACTCCAATACCTTTTTACGCGACCACAATCCCTTTCTTAGGGAAAAGTTAATTGGTTACTCAATAGCCTTTATAAGAATAGGTAATCAATCTCTCTTCTTTTTTTCTTTTCTTTTTTTTTCTTTTTTTTTTCTCTCACCCTAGCTATTTAAACTGAAAAAATGCATAATATTAATGGTTAATGAATGGTTAATTGCATAATATTTAGCTTATCATATTAGAATTAAGCCATTATGTTATAATTACATGTCTTAATTAAAGAATATGCATAATTTCATGGAATTAATGTTAATTAAATATCATTTCTAAGAGATTCAAAACCTGGTTTACATGTGGTTTATAGTGTTAAACATGATATGTTTTATTTACACATACTTATATCATGTCTAGCAACACAGCAATATCATTGAGTTATAGGTTTAAATGTGTAAAATGATCATGTGCCAATTCGTAATGTTATGCAAGTAAGTTTATGGAACCTCGTAAAGTTAGGAATTATTGCACACATCAACTATTAAATGATAAAGAATTACTTCTTTTACATATTAAATGAAATGTTATAAAAATATTTGTTTTATTTAACTACAAAGTTTAACTTAACGAGGTAAGTCTGTTGAGTTATAGTTAACTCAATGAGGTAAGTTTGTTGAGTTATAGTTAAGTCAATGAAGTAAGTCTATTGAGTTACACTAACTCCACAAACCAATTATTTTCTAATATTCAAATATGAGTAGTTGTAGAAATAAAAAATTTGAAGGAAAACCACAATTGCATGTATCATGTAGGATTTAAATCATGGAATGAAGAAGAAATCACCATTGTTGATACGAATGAAGAAGATTCAACCAGTTATTTAGGTGGAAGTAGTTACTACTGAAAGAAATATAAAAACAAAAGAGAAAGAACAAAGAAAGGGTGGTGGAGAACCCCGCTAATTGCAGCAAGCATCGGTAGTTCCTTGAAGCTCCACAACACCACCAAATACCATCACCAACCATTGGAGGTCTGTGAGGATACTTTCCAGATGTTAGGTTGATTCTGAGTTAAACATGGTGATTGATAACCATTATGAGGAGTGATCGCATCGTAGGAAGGGAAGTCATTTTCACTAAGCACCGAATCATCTCTCAAGAGATAGTAAAGCTTCTGACCTTGGTTTTGGGTTGATGCTAATATAATGAAGAGGAGATCAACTTATAGGTCTTGGTTCGCAATTCTATAGGGAGAGGGATGCTTGACTGTAAGTGATTAAGTTTTCAGTGGTTTAATCGTGTTGCATGTAGTGATAGAAGTGTTTACTATCAATAGAGAATTTTACATTTCACCTTTCGTTCATCTTTAGGAACATATCCAAACAAAAACAACCAAAAACTCATTATATGTTTTTTATATTTATCAAATTAGTGTTGTATTATTTGTTTAGTATTGTTAGTATTGTTGAATGTTTTATGTTTATTTCATTCCAGAAAATAGAAATTCATTTTATTGATTATTGAAACTAGTTCATATGCAATTCTAAAATCTTGATTAATATGGTTATTATTTGAAATATTTAAATGTTATTATTTATTAATGGTAAATACCGTATAAACTAATACATTATGTAGAACTGCCCAATGGATGACTGAATTCCTTTGTGAATAGTAAATTTAATTGGAAGTTACTAGTGAGGCTCATGGAGTTAACTTAAGTCCACGAGGATAATCCGTTGAGTTAACTATAACTCAACAAATTAAGTCCGTTGAGTTAGCAATAAGTCAACGAAGGGTGTAATTCAACACACATAAACTTGTGGCTATAAAAATCAAAATAGTACGAAATTTTTACTTAGTCTCTATGGGATCGACCTGTACTTGCACATTTATGACACTATGCACTTGCAGTTAAAAACTAATTAGACTTAATATCTAATTTGTAAAAATTGTTTGTTTACTTCTAAATGAAATTATAAACATATAATTAAAGCAAACAAAATTCACCCAAACATTAGCCCTTTACCCTTAAGAGTGCCTCCCACATCATAGTGTGGGAATGGTAAATTTTACCTTAGCCCTTTTATTCTACCCTTCTCATAGGACAACTTCAAGGTATATTCCTAAGTTCTTGCCTAAGTTTCCCTTCAAGAGGAGTGATTTCTTCCTAGTTAAGGTCTCGTGTAAGTGCGATACTACATATAAACTCTAAAATATGGAAGCTTTTGAATTTTCTTCTTCTCCTCCCCTTAAGGTTCAAGGGTTCTTTCCTAAAGGATTCACTTCTAGGTCTAACTATAGCTAAGAAAATTCTATCTATTAGGACCTAAGAGCATATATAAAGCATACTAGATAAGAAAAAGCACAAAATTGAAAAAAAAAAAACTGTCATTAGATGCCTCCCTGTTTAGAATGAAAAAGTGCATAATATTAATGGTTAAATGATGGTTATTTGCATAATATTTAGCTTATCATATGAGAATTAATCTATTATGTTATAATTGCACTGTTATATACTTTAATGAAAGAATCTGCAAAATTTTAGGGAATTAATGTGAATTAAGTACATTTCTAAACTGTTGGTAAATTACAGGTTTTTAATTCTTAAGTATCCGAATTTTCTGTTATTTAGGAGAGTTATATTGCATGTACCGGATAGTTATGTTTTAAATGCTTAAAGAATATTTCCTGGAATACACATGTTGTAACCTTCATGTATGGCTTAAGTGAATTTTCGGTAAGTTATCTGTTAACTATCCGAAATGCATCTAAGCATCGAATGGTTAAGGTTGTAAGTATCTGAAACATCTGAACTTGTTATTTCTTTATTGCACGTGTTTTATAGTTAAATCAATGAAGTAAGTCCGTTGAGTTATCTGTAACTCCATGGACCATTTATTTTCTAATATGCCACTGTAAAAGTTGTAGAAACAGGAAATTTGAAGGAAAACCATGATTACACGTATCACGTAGGAATTCACTCGTGGAATGAAGAAGAAATCACTATCGTTGATATGAATGAAGGAAATCTAACTGATTATCTAAGTAGAAGCAATTACTGTAGAAAGAAATATAAAAGAAGAGGAGAAAGACGAAGAAACTGTGTGTGCAAAGGTGGAGAACTACACCAACTATAGGAAGCATTGGAAGTTCCCTGAAGCTCCACATCACCACCAAAATCACCAACCATCGAAGGTCTTTAAGAATACTTTCCTAATGTTGGGTTGATTCTGAGCGAAACACGGTGACTGACAACTATTGTGAGAAGTGATTGCGTTGTGGGAAGGGAAGTCATTTTCACCAAGTACCGACTCATATCTCAGGAGATCGTAAAGCTTCTAGCCTTGGTTTCAGGTTGATGCCAATATGCTGAAGAGAAGGTCATCTTACAATTCTTGATTCACGATTCTATAGGGAGAGGAGGCAAGATTGTAAGTGATTAAGTTTTTAATGGTGTAATCGTGTCGCATGTAGTGACAGAAGTTTTTACTGTCGATAGAGATTTTTATATTTCACCTTTCGTTCATCTTCAGGAACTTATCAAAACAAAAATACCAAAAATAACAAATTATATGTGTTTACATTTAGTATTAAAGTGTTGTATTGTTTGTTTTGTATCGTGATTAATGTTATTATTGTCAGTATTGTGAATGTTTTATGTTTATTTGATTCAAAAAATAGAAAATAGTTTTATTGTTTATTGAAATTGATTCATTCTAGATACTTGAAGATTTTAATGGTTACTGTTTGAAATATCTGAATGTTAGTATTGCTTAATGATAAATCTAATATTAACTAACATTAAAGAGCTTAATTGATGTTATTTACATTCTATGGAACCACCTAATGGTTGGCTGAATTCTTCTGTAAATAGCAGTATTTAACTGGAAAGGTTGGCTCATGGAGTTAACTTAAGTCTACAAGGTTAGTCCGTTGAGTTAGACATAACTCCACGAACTAGGTCCATTGTGTTAACTATAACTCAACGGAGTGCTTAACTAAACACATATAAACTCCAATATAAAAAATAGAAACAGTACACAATTCTTACTCAATCTCTATGGGATCGACCTATACTTGCACACAAATACAATATACACTGTGCACTTGTAGTTAAAATACAAATTGGATTTAATATCTAATTTGTATCAAAGGTTGTTTGTTTACTTCTAAAAGTAATTATTGATATAAGCATAAAATCAAATTAAACAAGTTTAAGATTTAACTTTTCACAACACAATACAAGTTTTCTAGCACCATTGCCGAGGATTGAGAAGTTAAGCAACTATGAGTGCTATTTTGTTTTAATAGCTGAGGGAGTACTGTGTGTTTTATTTTATAATTGAGAAAATGGCATATGCTTATGCTCAAAGATTTCTAAAACCTATAGTTAGCATATGTGAATTCTGCAATTTAGAATGTCACATCTCTGATTGTTTGAAATTGAGACGATTGCAAATGGTTAGATCATATGAACAACAAATAAATTATATTCAATATAATAGAGCTGAGTATGAGAATCCTATAGTTTACCCAACTAATGGTCAGTTTAGAATTTGTAATATGTTGAGAGACAAGGAAGTTTGGGATAGGTATGACTAGAGTGTAGCTTAGAGCAAAACATGGACAAACTGGAACAATACATGTGTTAGCAACAAGAAGTCAACCAATTAAACTATAGGGAAGAATATTCAGAACCTAAAATTGATATCATATATGAAACTGAAAAAATCATAATGAAAATTGATCAAAAATTGAATGCAATGAGATTAGATGACTTGGAAAGAAAACTAAAAGTATTGGATGAATTTACAATGAAATTACAAGTTATGCAACAGGAAAACACAAATGAAAACTTTAATGTTTCAGATTTGCATAATTTGCAAGATATATAGACAAAAGAAAATACCAATGTAATAGAATTTAAAGAATATAAGTTAAAACTAAAAACAATTGAGGATCGAAATTATGAAAATGAAATACAAGAACATCATGAAAGTAACGAAAATCTGGAAGATGTTTGTATAACATTAAGATCTAGAACTGATATACCACCAAAAATTCAAAAAGAAAGTAATATGAAGATGGATAAGAACAAAATTCAAAATGATAATGAAAATGTAATATCTGAAAACTTAGAAATCAATGAAGAAAAATCTAAATCTGAAAATGAGACTAAAAATGATCAAACAAATGAAATGAAAGATAAAGAAGCTTGTAAATCACAATCATTAGCACCCTATCCTGAAAGATTACAACAAACATTTCTTGAAAGACAAGAAAAAATTAGAGAAATTTTTGAAAATGTACAAATTAACATTCCTTTGTTAGACTTATTGCAGAAAATGCCACATTGTGCTAAATTTCGTAAGGATTGGTGTACTAAAAAAAGAGAGCGAAAATTTTTAAGGAAAGTCTTTTTACCTGTGCAAAGTAGTTCCCTATTTCTGCCACAAATTCCTAAAAAGTTATCTGATCCTAGAATCCCTGTTATATCATGCACCATAGGAAATACAATTTTAGAAAGAACCTTAATAGACCTACGTGTAGGTATAAATGTTATGCCAAGTGATATATTTGCATTCTTAGGATTAGAAGGCTTAATCCCTACTAGGACTATTATTCAATTAGCTGATAGAAGTATAAGATACCCTAGAGGAAAAATAGAGGATGTCTTAATTAAAATCAAGAACTTCATATATCCTTTTGATATTGTGATTTTGGATTCCCAACAAATTCAACATCAGAATCATGATACATCTTTAATTTTGGGAAGACCATTCTTAGCAACATTAGGGGCTATTATAAATTGTAAAACTGGAGTAATGAGGATACTCAATTAAACATTTTCAAACTAGAAAATTTTAAGGAGTTAAAAATGTCCTTACATACTATAGACTTTTTAGAGGATGAAGGAGATATGCTAGATGATGTGATTCAAGAAGAACTAAATAGGCAACTAAATTCTGAAACTTTAGAAGTAAGTGAAAGTATAAATGTAGAAGGAGATCAAGAAGAGATTAATATTGAAAATGAAAATGTTCAATTAGGAGTTCTAGCTTCTGATGGTCAACATTTAGATTTAAAACATTTACCTCCTCAAAGAAGTAGTTAGGAACGAAATAGTGAAATGGTTAGATAATGACATAATTTATCCAATTTTTGATAGCTCATGGGTTAGTCCAATTCATGTAGTTCCTAAAAAATCAGGATTAATAGTTATTAGGAATGAAAGTCAAGACTTGATACCTACTAGAATTCAATCAGGCTGGAGAGTGTGTATAGACTATAGAAAGCTGAATGTTGTCACTAGGAAAGATCATTTTCCCTTACCTTTTATAGATCAAATGCTAGAGAAATTAGCAGGGCAAGAATATTTTTATTTCCTAGACAAGTATTCAGGATATAACCAAGTTCTAGTAGCTTTAGAGGATCAAGAGAAAACAACTTTCACATATCCTAATGGAACTTATGCTTTTAAGAGAATGTCATTCGGATTATGCAATGCGCTAGCCACCTTTCAAAGGTGTATGCAAGGCATATTCACTAGAATGATTGAAGATTTTTTAGAAATATTTATGGATGATTTTACTGTATATGGAACTTCATATGAAGTGTGTTTAAATAATTTAGACCATGTATTAAAATGCTGTGTGGAAAAAAGTCTAGTTCTAAATTGGGAAAAATATCATTTCATGGTTAAGTAAGGAATAGTCTTGGGACATATTGTTTCAAAGAAAGGGTTGGAGGTAGATAAAGCTAAAATAGAAGTAATTTCTAATCTATGAGAACCTAAATCAGTAAAAGATATTAGATCATTTCTAGGACATGTTGGATTTTATAGAAGATTTATTAAAGATTTTAGCAAAATAGCTAGACCTTTAACTAATCTATTAAAAGATGTCCCATTCAACTTTGATAAAAATTGCAAAGAAGCATTTTTCAAGCTTAAGAATAGCTTAATTTCAAGTCCTATAATACAAGCACCTGATTGGAGCCATCCATTTGAATTAATGTGTGATGCATCTAACTTTGCTGTAGGAGCAGTGCTAGGATAGAAGATAAAAAAATCTCCTAAAGTGATTCTTTATGCAAGCAAAACTTTAAATGATGCTCAAGCTAATTATACAACTACTGAAAAAGTGCTGTTAACTATTGTGTTTGCCTTAGAAAAGTTTAGATCATATCTAATTGGAGCTAAAGTGATAGTATACATGGATCATTCAACTTTAAAACACCTAATAGCAAAAAAAAGACTAAACCTAGATTGATCTGATGAATATTATTATTACAAGAATTTGATTTAGAAATTAAAGATAAAAAAGGTTGTGAAAATGTAGTAGCTGATCATTTATCAAGATCACAAATAGAAAAATTAAAGATTGAAATTAAGGATAATTTTCCTAATGAACAATTGATGACCATCAACACAATGCCTTGATATGTAGACATAGTCAATTACTTAGTTACTGGTTTAACACCTACGAATTGGAATAGACAGGATAAGAAATTGTTCTTTTCAAGAGTAAAATATTACTATTGGGAAGACTCATACTTATTTAAGAAATGTCCTGATTTGGTTTTAAGGAGGTGTATTCTAGAAATTGAATATTAGAGCATATTGTCTTTCTACCATGACCAAACATGTAGAGGGCATTTTGGTTCAGGGAAAACTACTACTAAAATTCTGCAATGTAGACTTTATTGGCCAACACTATTCAAAGATGCTCATAAATACTACTTAAGTTGTTTAAGATGTCAACAAATAGGAAGAATATCAAAGAGGAATATGATGTCTCTGAATCTTATTGTTGAGGTTGAAATCTTTTGTGTAGGGAATAGATTTTATGGGTACATTTCCTATGTCTAATCAATTTAATTATATATTATTAGGGGTGGATTATGTATCTAAATGGATAGAAGCTACTCTTACAAAAACTAATGACAACAAAGTGGTAATACAATTTATAAGAACTAATATAATTGCCAGATTTAGAATACCTAAAGCTATTATCAGTGATAGAGGAACTCAATTCTATAATAGAAGTTTTGAAGCCTTAATGAAGAAATATGAAGTAAATCACAAAATTGCAACATTATATCATCTGCAAACAAGTGGACAAGTAGAAAGTGCAAATAAACAAATTAAGTTAATCTTAGAAAAAAAAGTAAATCCTACTAGAACAAATTAGACTAATAGATTAATAGATGTACTTTGAGCTTATAAAACTGCTTATAAGACATGCTTAGGTATGTCACCTTCTAGGCTAGTATATGAAAAAAGTTGCCATTTACCAACTGAAATTGAACATAAAGCTTATTGGGCATTAAAAACTCTTAACACTAATTTAAATCAAGCTACTGAAAACAGGAAAATGCAATTGATTGAATTAGAATAATTTAGGAATGAAGCTTATTCGAAAACTATAAGAGAAAAAGAGAAAATGAAGTTCTAGCATGATAAGAAAATTATTCCAAAAACTTTTGAAATAGGACAAAAAGTATATCTTTACATAACTAGACTCCATAGTCATCTAGGAAAATTAAAATCTAGATGGGCAGGACCTTACATAATTCAAAATATTTATTTCTATGGAGCTATTGAAATTGAAAATCCTAAAAATCAGACTATAATTAAAATAAATGGACAAAGACTTAAACCTATTTTGAAGATTCCAAAAAGTTCCTTTGGAATTATAGAAGAAGTAAGAGTAGAGGACTACTCGAGCTTTACTTAGTAAGAAATTATTTAAGTGTTTTGTAAAAAAAAAGAAAACTTATTTAAACATAGTCACAATTCAATCGAAAGAAATTATCAGTTTTACCGAAACCTATATTAAAAGAAAAAAATTGTTGTAGTTCAACTGACAGGATCCATTAGTTTGACCAAAACATTAAAAACATAAAAAAATCTATATATTATATTAAGTAAAAATGTCGATTTTACCGACGTATAGTCACGATTCAACCGGTAGAAAAAAAGAGTATTTAATTTTGGTTCGACTGAGGAATATAACGATTTGACCAAAATTCTAAAATGTTGAAAAATTAAGAGTCGATTAGACCAAAAATTCTTTGATCTTGACTGAAGTAAAAATTATTATTATAAGTATTTTTATTAGTTAAAACTTTACGAAAAGTCCCTTGAGTTACGCTTAACACAACGAACTTACTCTATTGAGTTTAGGATAAGTTAACGAACTTACCCCGTTAACTATAACTCAACGAAGTATTGTAGTTAAGTCCACGGACCTCATCCATAGAGTTAACTGTAACTCCATGGAGAGGTAAGTAAGAGAGTGAGAGTTTACGCGGGAAAATGACCTGATTACCTACCAAAAACTTAGGGTTTATTTATACTAAAACTTAGGATTTAGGGGCATTATCCGTAGAATCATTGAGAACATAGAATAGTAGAGATCAGAGCGATTCCATTCTGTTCCGTCACACCACGAAGACAAGATGACGCTTGAGTTCTAGGAGGAAATAGACACCACAAGATTTGTTTGTGTTTTCCCAGCACTACACTAGAAAAACTTGGATTTGTTACTTCTATTTTTACTTAGTTAATTTATCTTTATGCCTATTCTTTCTTTTAGAAGTAAACAAACAACCTTTAATACAATTTAGATATTAAGTCCAATTTGTACTTTAACTGCAAGTGCACAGTGTCTATTGTATCAATGTGCAAGTACAGGTCGATCCTATAGGGAATTACTGAAGAACTTGAGAACTGTTCGTTTGTTAACAATCAAATTTATATATTCAATAAGCTCTCCGTTGAATTACATTTAACTCAACGGACAAAGTTCGTTGAGTTATGGCTAACTCAATGGACTAACCTCGTGGACTTAAGTTAACTCCATGAGCCTGTCTTTTCTTTTTAATACTGCTATTTACAGAGGAATTCGGCCAACCATTGGGTGATTCCATAAATTGTAAATAACATCAATTAAGCTCTTTAATGTTAGTTAACATTGGATTTATCATTAAGCAATTCTAACATTCAGATAATTCAAACATTAACCATTAAAATCTTTAAGTCTTTTGAACGAACCAATTTCAGTAAACTGTAAAACTAAAACAAACATAAAACAATCACAACACTGATAAAGATAACATTAATCACGATACTGTTAGGACCCTAGTATTTTGATAATGCAAAAACCTATGTGAGGAAACCAATTTGTATTTCACAGATATGATAGCTCAGCAAAAGATCAGAAAGCAGACGAATAGATGAAGAAAGTTCTAGAAGATACTACTATAAAGCTACAGGAAAATCGGACAGTTATAGGTCTAAGTATCCGAAGAGCAAGTTCAAGGCAGCAGCAATACTATCGGACAGTTAGAAGAATAACTATCCGATTTTACAAAGCCTTCGAAGAGTTATTTAATTAGATAGTTAAAGGGATTGAATGATCAGATAGTTAAGGAGATAACTATCCGGAAGCTTAAAGGATTGTTCGAAGAGTTATAGGTATAACTATTCGAAAGTTAAGTCATTCAATAAACCATGTGTAGAAATACAGAACGAAAGCTTAAAAGACTTGTCGGAGAGTTAGATAACTATCCGAGTTTTCTTTTTAGAGAGTTAGATAACTATTCGAGTTTTTTGGTAAGTTACAGGCATAACTTTCCGGAACTTAAGTCATTTTATTATACATGTACAAAATGGAGAAAGTCGGCAGTTGAAAGTTTAAATGGGAAAATCGAAGAGTTAGATAACTATCCGAAATTTAAAAGAGAGTTTCGGTAAGTTACAGTTTAACTATCCGAAACTTAAGTTAGTGAATTTCCAACGTGCAGAAATCCAAACAGATGCTCAAATAGGTTTTTGGAGAGTTAGAAGGATAACTATCCGAAATTTCAAAAGAGTTTCGGTGAGTTACAGTTTAACCATCCGAAACTTAAGTCATTGAATTTCCCACATGCAGAATTCCAGACAGTGACCCAAATAAGTTTTCGGAGAGTTAGAAAAATAACTATCCGAAATCCTAAAGAATTTTGGTGAGTTACAGGATAACCTTCCGAAACTTAAGTTAGTCTTTTATGCACGTGCTAAATTAAAATCGGAAAGTAGACAAAGTCAAGTATATAACTGTTCGGTGAGTTACAGTTATAAGTATCCGATTAGATGACAGCTCACATTTAAATATTCTGGAATCCTATCTGGCAGTAAAGGATAAGTGATCTTTCGATGAGTTACAGTTCCCTTCGGAGAGTTGCATAGCTAACTATCCGAAAGAACAGGAAAATTGGTAAGTTATCTTGAAACGATTTTTTGAACGGTCACTTACCGTATTGGGACTTGAGGCTAATCAAGTATAGTAGAATACATCTGTTGGAAGAAAATATGATCGTTGTACATATCAGGTATATATACAAGATACAAACAACGAATTTAGACAGCTTTTTGCTCATATACATACAGAGATATAGTATACATTGAAGATCAATTACTGATATAGAAGAAAGCTCAAATTCAGTTTAACAAAGAATCGATTGAAAGTTGGATTTACAAGAAGATTCTTAAAGCTCTCCATGCGCTGAAAGTTTGATCCAAGAAGGATCATTTGGTTCGTGGCTTCAACCTGAAAGCTACATTCAGTTGTTGGTTTGAGTTTTGACCTGAAAACTCAAGAGGTTGGTTTTCTAGAGTTTATACCTGAAAACTTCTGAGTGTTGGTTTTCTGGAGTTTATACCTGAAAACTTCTATGTGGTTGGTTCTTGCTTCGACCTGAAAGCAAGTGTGTAAGTGTTGAAACACTTAGTGAAACCCAAGTGACCTTTGGGGGTGGACTAGCCGAGTTGGTGAACCACCTAAAATTCTCTTGTGTTTCTTACCTTTATTTCCGTTGTGCATGATATTTTTATCTGATTATTACTTGTGCAAACTGATTAATCAAATTAGTTAGTAAAGTGAAAAATAGGCATAAATTCACACTATTCTCCATTCACCCCCCCTCTAGTGAAGCCATTCATTTCTAATAGATACAACACAAACAATACAACACTCAAATACAACATACCAACATAGATAAATTGTTTTTGGTATTTTTGTTTTAATATGAACATGAAAATGGGCGAAAGGTGAAATGTAAAGTAATCTCACTTGACAGTAAATACTTCCGACACTACTTGCAACGCGATTACACCACTAAAAATTAAACCACTAACAATTCTGTCTCCTCTCCCTATAAAATCGCGAGTCCAGAATTGCAAGATAATCTTCTCTTCAGCATATAGGCATCAACCCAAAGCCAAGGCTAAAAGCTTTACGATCTCCTGAAATATGAGTCGGCGCTTGGTGAAAATGGCTTCCCTTCCCGTGATGCGATCACTCCTCACAACGGTTATTAGGCACTGTGTTTGGCTCAGAATCGACCCAACATCAAGAAAGTATTCTCACAAACCTCCGATGGTTGGTGATTGTGGTGGTGGTAACGATGGTTGGTGTGATACTTCGAAGAATCGCCGATACTGTCTGCAGAAAGCTCGGTGCTCCTCCTCTGTATACACTGGTCGTCCATCGATCACACGCACACACTTTACTTCTTTTTCTTCTTTTCTTTTATATTTCTTTAGTAGTAAATGCTTCCGCTTGAATGGTCGGTTGGATTTCCTTCATTCATATCAACGGCGATGATTTCTTTTCCCTTCGACGATTGAATTCCTGCATGATACGTGTGATCGTGGTTTTCCTTCCAACTGTCCTGTTTCTACAACCGCTATAGTGGCATATTAGAAAATATAAAGAAATAAGCTGCTAACATAACGTGTTGCCTTAGTGTATATTCATGTAACTCAACGCGTACAGTTATGCTAACTTAACGAGTTAAACATGTGCATCTCACGGAATATACTAAAGCATTTAAATTCAACACGTGCATAAATTTAACTATCCGATGCTCAGGTGCATTTCGGATACTTATAAACTTAAATATCCGATGCTCAGATGCATTTCGGATAGTTACAAATAACTCACCGATATATAACTTAAGTAAATCTACCAGATATCGACACATGTCCTTAGCTATTTTATAAATAAAAAGAGATTTCAGAGAGTTATACATATAATTGTCCGATGCCCAACTGCAATTTCGGATAGTTATAGATAACTCACCGATTCAGTAATAAACAAATGTTTTTATAATAAGAATTTTACCACGTGCAAAAATAACAACTTAAGTTTATGACGCTAACCTAACGCGTTGCCTTAGTGTTCAATATAGCAACGCAACGCGTTTAGTTATGTTAACTTAATGAGTTCGTCTCTTCTTTTACTCACTAACTTAATGAGTTATCAAAACGTACACTGTTCATTATACAGAAGATATAACTTTAAAACATATCATGCTTTTCAATAAAAACACACGTTAAGTTAACGTTTAGCTAAATGAGAAATTAATGCAATGAAACGACTAGTTGTTAACTTCAGGAAACTTTCGAAACATAACTGCTTAGCGATTTAAACATAACCATCTGACATGTTCGGTCTGTTAAACATAACTATCTGAATTATCAGAAAATTTGGATACTTAAGAATTTCATAGTCTGCAACTTACCGACAGTTCAGAAATGTACTAAATTGACATTAATTCCCCGAAATTAAGCAGATTCTTCAATTAAAGCATATAATAGTGCAATTATAACATAATGGCTTAATTCTTATATGATAAGCTAAATATTATGCAACTAACCATCATTTAACCGTTAATAATATGCACTTTTTCATTCTAAACAAGATTTCTCAAAGAATTAGAAGAATGGCATACGAGACAAAAGATCAGGAACATAATGCGAGAAAAAGAATTAGAAAAGGTAGAATCTGACTTTTTCTACTAGAGGAAAGTTTTAGTAGATTTAGATATTACCATGCATCAGATTGTGGAAACGAGGATAAAAGTAGCAACAAAAGTTGCTACGAATAGAGAAAGGGATGAAATTAGGCGGCAACAATAGAGGAAAGTAGTTGAAAAACCTGTAGCTATAGAGCCAGTTGCTGAAAAACCAGTTACTGAGGAACAACAGCTAGGACCATCCATTCCACTACTAAGACCGATCAAAAGAGTAGGATTTTTGGGGCCATCAACGCTAGAGGAATGGAGAAAATTTGCAAAGCTTGTTAAAGTTGCCAAGAGCTATGGAAATTCTGAGGATATGGCTATGGCAAAAATGCATTTGCTATACAATGCACTCTACAAGAAAAGGGTCGTAGATAAGTTGAAGGCCCAGTATAAAATTAAAGTAGAGTAGCATTAGGAAGCAACTAGATCAATGGTTGCAAAAGAAATGGAAGTTGGTCCTTCAAGACCAATAGTTATAGAAAAAGTAAAACAAGAAGAGCCAGTACCTATGGCTCAAGGGATTATAGAGCTTATTTTATAGATTTAATCTTAGAGGAGGAAGAGGAAGACCAAACACAGTTATTTAAAAGAAGGAAAGGAAAAGAGATAGTGCTTGAAGCTCCTGTAGAGATTAAACCTGAGCTAAAAATATCAGAAAGGTCTACAAAGCCCAATTTGTAGACCTGCTATCCAAAGCTGAGGAGGAGCAGGAACAGTAGTAGTAAGAGCAAAGAGAAGAAGAAAAACAGGTTGAAATTAGTTTGCAGCCCATACAAACAGAAGAAACTAAAATTAGGGCAGAAGTTGATTTGCCCGTGACTCAATCCCAATCTACCACAGAATCAAAAAGAACAGTGACAATGCAGATTGGTAGTCAGGAGGGAGAAAAAACTGAACAAGAAGCTAAACATACCTATGGAACAAGAAGGAAATATCTCGATAGATTCCACTAAAGGGGGAGAGACTCTTCAGCAAATTTTTGAGAGGATTCAAGAAAGAAGAGTGGAGAGTTCTACCAGCTCTCCACCACAGATAGAAGTAGAAACAAGAATGCAGGAATCTCTAGATCATTTCCAACAAATTCAAGTTTAGCACAATGAAGAAGAAGTTCAAAAATAAACCCCTCTAAAGCAACAAATTCAAATTCTTGACCTGACTGAAGCAATAGTTCTGAATGAAGTACACTTTTGGAGTTAGGAAGCATACAATAAATATCAAGAGATTAGGGGTTATTATATATAGTAAACTAGTAAACTAGGACGTATGTAGGAAATTAAAGAATTATTTGAGTTCCAAGGTCTATTACAATTTATTTCTTAGTAGCGAGGGCATGCAGTACATGAAAATCTAGTGCCCTGTTTTTATGCAAACTTGAGAGAGGAAGAAGGGAAGTTAAATTCTAACGTGGAGCAAGCTGATGTACAGATAACACCAGAGCTTCTCCACAACATTTTTGAATTGAAAAATGAAGGGATAGAAATTCTGGAAAACACAACTACAATCGAGTGGACAAAACAAGAAATAAAGGACTATTTAGCTATCAATCCTGGTATGCTATTATTAAACAGATTGAAGCACTTAAATGGTAAAGCACACATGGTAGCTAACATTTTGATTAAAAATGTCTACCAACAACAAGACCACAATATTGAACTAAGTCAGTTTGTTAAATGGGCCATATATGTAGTTGTGAACAAAATTCAAGTTAATTGGCTTGTAGTTTTTTTCTCTAAGTTGAGAGCAGCAAAGAAGAAATCATTTTATGGAGATTTGATTCCACTACTGATGGTGGACAACATTGATTTCATGAAATGGACATTTAAAAGGATAAGATCAAGAACCATTTCAGTGAAAGAATACAAAAATTATGCTGCTGCTAAGATTGTTGGACCTTTTGGAGGCATTACAAGGGCTATTGAGAGGATAAATCAATTAGAACAACAATTAAAAAAGCTCTAGAAGGAAGTAGATGAACTTAGGAAAAAGGACTAATTATATTGTTCGTCTACTTATATTTGTATTAAAAAATATTTGACTGTATGTAAATGTAAACTATTCATATAAATGAATGTTTTTCAGATGTTTTTGAATTTGTGTTTGAGAATGAATGATATAATTGAGAACTGTATTGAATATTATACAATTGTTTAAAGATGTACAAGACTATTTAAAAGAGTTACAAATTTTATGAATGACATGGTTAAATGCACAATAATTGGTTAATGCTTGAATATATCTGCATGCTAAAAAGTAAAATGTAAATTCTGCATAACAAGAAGTGAATTGTAAGTTAAATATGCATATAATGTTTAGATTTAAATGCATTACATTAGAACACTACATTAATGACATGTATTTAACTTTAATTAAGTTGACAAAATGTAGAGAAAAAAATATAGAAGTTAATATGAGGAGTAAGCTTTAGAAAAATTTGCTAAGTATTAACTCAACAAAGTAAGCCCGTTGAGTTAACCTTAACTTCACGAGGTCAATAATAAAATATAAGGTCAGTCCGTTGAGTTATCTGTAACTCAACGAGGTTAGTCCGTGGAGTTAGCAAATAAGCGACGAAGTTAGTTCGTTGAGTTAGTTGTAACTCAACGAGGTTAGTTCGTTGAGTTAGAAACAATAACTGAAGCTAGTCCATTGAGTTAACTATAACTCAACAAGGTTAGTTCATGGATTAAGCTGAACGGTTATTCTTTTAGCCATGAACGAAACTTCATTGGTTTAGCAGTTACTGAAATTTGAAATTAGAAGTGGAACACGTATCCATAAAAATAGGAACCATACTACACGTTACAAGACACGTTCTTGCAACGAGATTCATTTGCCTTATGGACGTGCATTATAAATATAGAACAGAATGTTATTTATGAGCTACCAACACTTGAGGAAAGAAAAGAAAATTCATTAGGGAACTGGAAGGAGAAGCAGCTGATTCAACTTCATCCATTAACAACTATTTACTGAGAACAAAGCATCAGATTGGTATGTAATTAATCTTCTACTATTTTACTTTATGTTAAGAGTTTATGAGCACATGGATTCGTTCTCCTAGCACTAAATGATTAGTAAGAACACTTACATAGGATTATTCAATACAGAGGCGTATTGAAATATTTTCTGAATTGGACTTTAACGAAATCCTTAGGGGTGTAGCTAACCTTTCTTTAAAAGAGAACGAAGATATGGCTGCTCTAGTAGAAAAACCATTAGGGGAAATTCAGAAGAGACGAACACGTTAAGTTAGTGTTATACACGTGGTGAAATTATAAGTTACGAATGTTGTATTGTATCACGTGAGGTGCACATGTTTAACTCGTTAAGTTAACATAACTAAACACGTTGAGTTGCTATATTGAACACTAAGGCAACGTGTTAGGTTAGCGTTATAAACTTAAGTTGTTATTTTTTGCACGTGGTAAACTTCTTATTATAAAAACATTTGTTTATTACTGAATCGGTAAGTTAAAGCTTTTCGGAGACTTACAGTCGTAACTATCCGAAAGGTAACTTAAGTCATGTTTTCAGGTCTTGACACGTGTCTCACTAGTTTTATCATATAAAGAGTTTTTTGGTGACTTACATCCGTAACTATCCGAAACTTAAACTGTTTTCGGTGAGTTATCGTTTAACCTTCCGAAAGAAAGGTTAAGCTGGTTCATTGAAATAGCATAACACCACGGACTTAGTTCGTTGAGTTAGTTACAGTACTTGTCATGTGAAATGGCACATGGTGAACTCGTTAAGTTAGAAACGTTAAGTTATATATATATACTTATGTTACTCATTTAGTTAACATTAAAGTAACGACTTCTTATTACACTGATGAAAAAATTTTGGACGAGAAAGTTTATTTTGCAGGAAATTTTTCAGAGATCCAAGACTGATGATTAAACAAAATTCGAAATATAAACGTGGGTTAGAACGTGTGTGTTTCGATGAAGGAAAAAGAAAAGACATGGAGAAGTGGAAAACTGGTAGTGGTTAAACGTGAAGGATATGCATGAAATGAAGATACAATATAAAAGGCATAGAATTCTCGTGGATCAAACCATCCTTGCACACAAAAAGAAAAATATTTTCAAGGATCAAACCATCCCTACACACCAAAAGAAAAATCTTTTTCAGGGATCAAAAACACCTCTTCAGGCAAAATCTCTCAAGTGGAAGAAAATTCAGTGAAGCATAAAAGGTAAGATTTTCGTCACTGAAGATTTGAAGTATTAGAAGAAAGCAAATTCAGTGAAGCATAGAAAGACAAAATATTCGTCACTAAAGAATTGCTGAAAAAGAAAGAAGAAGAAGAAAGATCTCAAATAGGGAGAAATATTTTAAATTCCGTAAATTAGTTTTCTCTGTTTGTAGTTATGAAATTGTTTAGATGATACATGGTATCGAGATATAATTGCATCTACAATTTCTGAGGAGAATTGAATTGTATATTGTAATTGAAACCTTGAATAAAAATGATTTTATGAAAACATTGTCTCAACTTGTTTTTGAGATTTAAAGTTTCAATTATATTTCAGAAAATATTAAAAATACACAATTCACCCCCCTCTTGTGTAGCCATACGATCCTACAAACACTAAGGCAACACATTAGGTTAGTGTTATAAACTTAAAGTTGTTATTATTGCATGTGGTAAATACCTTATTGTAAAAATATTTATTTATTACTGGATCGCTCAGTTATTAAGATTTTTGGAGACTTACAACCATAACTATCTGAAACTTAAACTGTTTTCGGTGAGTTAGCATTTAACCTTCCGAAAGACATTTTAACTAGTTCATTGAGTTAGTATAATACCATGAAGCTGGTTCGTTGAGTTATCTGTAACACCACACACTTAGTTCGTTGAGTTAGTTACAGTACTTGTCACATGATTTTGTTGAGTATTTTTGTTTTAATGATATATGCTGAATGAAAATAATCATATTTGCTCAATTACTATTGCTTGTGAAAAGAAATTAAAATCATCAATTAATATAGAAAAAGCTTACTTATATCAATACTTGTCTGTATTGGATCTGAAGTTAATAACTAGTCGTTTCGTTGCATTAATTTCTCATTTAGCTAAATGTTAAGTTAACGTGTGGTTTTATTGAAAAGCATGATATGTTTTAAAGTTATATCTTCTGTATCATGAACAGTGCACGTTTAGACAACTCGTTAAGTTAGAGTTTTGTTTGTATAGAGGTCACGTGAGAACTCGTTAAGTTAGAGGCTTAAAGGTTAAAATAGGTCACGTGATAACTCGTTAAGTTAGTGAGTAAAAGAAGAGACGAACTCGTTAAGTTAGTGTTATACACATGGTGAAATTATAAGTTACGAATGTTGTATTGTATCACGTGAGGTGCACATGTTTAACTCATTAAGTTAACATAACTAAACGCGTTGAGTTGCTATATTGAACACTAAGGCAACGCGTTAGGTTAGCGTTATAAACTTTACTTGTTATTTTTGCATGTGGTAAAATTCTTATTATAAAAACATTTGTTTATTACTGAATCAGTAAGTTAATGTTTTTCGGAGACTTACAGTCGTAACTATCCGAAAGGTAACTTAAGTTATGTTTTTAGGTCTTGACACTTGTCTCACTAGTTTTATATTATAAAGTGTTTTTTGGTGACTTACATCCGTAATTATCCGAAACTTAAACTGTTTTCGGTGAGTTATCGTTTAACCTTCCGAAAGAAAGGTTAAGCTGGTTCGTTGAGTTAGCATAACACCACGAACTTAGTTCATTGAGTTAGCTACAGTACTTGTCACATGAAATGGCACATGGTGAACTCGTTAAGTTAGAAACGTTAAGTTATATATATATACTTGTGTTACTCGTTTAGTTAACATTAAAGTAACGACTTCTTATTAAACTGATGAAAAAATTTTGGATGAGAAAGTTTATTTTGCAGAAAATTTTTCAGAGATCAGAGACTAATGATTAAAGGAAATTTGAAATATAAACGTGGGTTAGAACGTGTGTGTTTCGATGAAGGAAAAAGAAAAGACGTGGAGAAGTGGAAAATTGGTAGTGATTAAACGTGGAGGATATGCATGAAATGAAGATACAGTATAAAAGTCATAGAGTTCTCGTTGATCAAACCATCCTTGCACACCAAAAAGAAAAATATTTTTAAGGATCAAACCATCCCTACACACCAAAAGAAAAATCTTTTTCAGGGATCAAAAACACCTCTTCGGGCAAAAACTCTCAAGTGGAAGAAAATTTAGTGAAGCATAAAAAGGTAAGATTTTCGTCACTGAAGATTTGAAGTATCAGAAGAAAGCAAATTCGGTGAAGCATAAAAAGACAAGATATTCGTCATTGAAGAATTGCTGAAGAAGGAAGAAGAAAGAAGAAGAAGAAAGATCTCAAACAGGGAGAAATGTTTTAAATTCTGCAAATTAGTTTTCTTTGTTTGTAGTTATGAAATTGTATAGATGAAACATGGTATCGAAATATAATTGCATCTACAATTTTTGAGGAGAATTGAATTGTATATTGTAATTAAAACCTTGAATAAAAATGATTTTATGAAAACACTGTCTCGACTTGTTTTTGAGTTTTAAAGTTTCAATTATATTTCAGAAAATATTAAAAATACACAATTCACCCCCCTCTTGTGTAGCCATACGATGCCACAAGTGATATCAGAGCTTTGTTAATAATCTTTGATATAAAATCTATACCAACTTATTTAATATCATTGCTAATTCTACCTTCTTTGTTTTTAAACAAAAATTAATATCTGAGCATACGTTTAACTTTCTTGATTTAAGGCTCAAGTTGTTTTAAAGCTTTTAGACTATTTAAAATCAAATAGGTTGAAAAATCTAAGTAAGATGGCTATTGTAAATGGTAATTTTTCTTTATATGAAGGCTAAAATCTTAATCGTCCTCCTTTATTTGATGAAATACATTTTGAATATTGGAAATATAGGATGACTATTTTTCTTCAAAGTATAGATCATAAGTTGTGGTTCATGATTTCTAAACCATATACTCCGTTAACTACTCCTTATAATACTTGGACAATTACTGAAAAAGAATATGAAACACTGAATGCTAAGGGCTTAAATATTTTATTTTGTGCATTGAATTATGAACAGTTCAGTAAAGTGTCGGCATATAAATCTACTTATGAGGTGTGGCATGCATTAGAAGTTTCACATGAAGGTACTTCTCAAGTTAAAGAGACTAAAATAAACATGTTGATTCATAAGTATGAACTCTTTAAGATGCATGAAGACGAAAATGTTTCTAAGATGTTTTCCAGATTTCTTCATATCATAAACTCTTTAAAATGTTTAGGAAAGAATTTTGAACAGAAGGATTTGGTGAAGAAAATTCTCAGATCCCTAAGTTCTAAATGGTCTCAGAAAGTAACATCAATTGAGGAATCACGAGATTTAAATGTTTATACTATGAATGAACTTATAAGAAATTTAACAGCTTATGAAGTTCAATTAAATGAATCATTAAGTCACAACAAACTGAAAATGAAGAAAGAAATAGCCTTCGAAATTAATTCAGATTCTGATATATCTACTGATTCTAGCGAGGATTTGATTTTGCTGACTAGGAAATTCAAGAAAGCATGGAAAGCTAGGAAACACCAAAGGAACAAAAATGATAAACCCTCAACGTCAAAATCACTAAAAGACAAGAATTCTTCATTCAGAAAGTATGTATGTTACAACTGTAAGAAACTTGGACATCTTTCTCTAGATTATCCTATGAAGAAAAATGAAAAGCAAAGTAGGACAAATCAGAAGAAGACGGCTCAGAAAACTTATAAAAAGTTTTACAAGAAAAAGGCTTTGAAGTTCACTTGGGATGACACGTCTGAACAGTCTAAATCTAAGGAATCAGCATCAAAATCTTCATATTCAGAAGGAGAACAGAGTTAGAAGACGTTGCTCATGTGTGCTTCATGGCAGATGAGTCTAAGGTAATATCTGATCCTAAAAGTCATTCAGATTTCAACTTTGATGAATTATTATGTGCTTATCATGCATTATTACAAAAACTTAAAGTATGTAAACTGGAAAATAAGAATATTTGAAAATCTTCATCCATTATGGAAGAAGAAAATTGTTTCCTGTCTACTACATTAGAAAAGCTTAAATGTGATAATGAAAATCATGCTAGAGATTTGCAAAAATTTAGATTTAATGAATGTATCTTGCATGAACAAATACAGAATATAAATGCTGAAAAATTAAAGATAGAATCTGAAAATGAAATATTGAGAAACAATATAAATGAACTTGAATTAGAGATAGATAAATTAAAACTGAGAGAGCAAGATTTAAATTCTACCATTGACAAATGGAATTTAAGTCAAACTAAGTTAGACAAACTAACTAGTACCCCTGCGATGTCTTATAAATTTGGCTTAGGATTTGGTTATCCTGAATATCCTGAATCTCAAGCCAATAAAGGATTTATTAGTTGCAGTTCAAGTAAATCTAAGACTAAAATTCCTTTTATTATGAAACAAGGTAATAAATATGTAGAAATAGGTACTTCAATGGATGAATCATGCAGTAATAATATAAATCAATGTGATTTGTCAAATTGTACTTCTAACATGACTATAAATGTTTCTAAAAATCTTGTTTCTTGTTTTGGAAATTCAGTTTCTAATGTTTCTAAAATTTCAGACAATTGTAGTAAACTGAAAATTCAGAAACCTGAGCATGTAATTCAATACACTAGTATTAGACCAATTACTCATTCTACATGTGATAAAACAAAAAATTCTTGTGTAGAAAAAGATTTTATATGTACAGAAAATGTTAATACAAGTACAAAATCTTGGTATGAACTTACTAAAATGTATAAGCATGACCAAAATATTTTAACATCTGATAAAAATCTGTTTGGTCTTGATTATACTACATCTGAAAACAAAAAGAATGATTGTAAAAGCAATAATTCTATATGTGAGTATGAAGCTAATGATAAATCAATATTACTTACAACTAATAAGAATATAAATGATAATGTTAAACTATTTTTAAACAAAAAGAAGAAATATGCATTTAATGAACTTGGTCCTCAACAATATTGGGTACTAAGAAAAAGTTTTTCTTAATTTGTGTTGCAGGAGGAAACAATATCAAAATGGATTTTGGATAGTAGAGTGTCGAGTCACATGACCGGACAGAAAAGTCTATTACAAAATTTTACAAATACCATGAAAGGAAGTGTAACATTTGGAAACAAAAGCAAAGATAAAATCATAGGTATGGGCAATGTTCAAATAACTCCTACTTGTGTTATTTTGAATGTACTATATGTAGAAAACCTAGGATTTAATTTGCTGAGTGTCATAAAACTAACTCAAAATGGATATTATGTAGTGTTTGAAGATAATGTATGCAAAATAATTGATAAAAATACAGATGAAATTAAGTTTATTGCTAAAAGAAAAGGTTCTGTATGTATTTTATCTTTACCTTCTGGTGCAGTTGATTTAAATTCATGTTTGCTAGCTGAAACTAGTGATGCATATCTATGGCATAGAAGGATTGGGCATATAAATATGAAACTGTTACATAAACTATCTAGAAAACATTTAGTGAGAGGTTTACCAAAGATTAAATACTCAAAGTACTTTATGTGTGATGCATGTGAGTTAGGTAAACTTCACAAAAACTCTTTTAAATCCAAAACTGATATTTCAAGCAAGAGAGTCTTAGAACTTATACATATGGATCTATTTGGACCAACAAGAATCATGAGTCTTGGTGGTAAACGATATGTATTTGTTTTAGTAGATGACTTCTCTAGATACACTTGGGTATATTTTCTAGCATCTAAGATAGAAGTTTTTGAAAAATTTAAAATGTTTTGCAATTTTGTTCAAAATGTGTAGAGTCTCTATTCAAAAACTTAGGAGTGATCATGGAACTGAATTTAATAATGATCAAATGGATAACTATTGTAATGAGCATGGCAATGATCATAGATTTTCTTTTCCAAGAGCACCATGTCAAAATGGTGTTGTTGAGAGAAAGAATAGATCACTTCAAGAAATGGCCAGAACTATGTTGAATGAACATAAGTTATCTCAAAATCTTTGGGCTGAAGCAGTAAATACAGCTTATTATGTTATTAACATAAGTCATTTAAGACCTCATGTTAATAAAACTCCTTTTGAAATTATGTTTCATAGGGTTCCAAAAATTTCCTATATGAAACCATTTGGCTGCAAGTGTTTTATTCTTAATACTAAGGATAAAAGGGATAAATTTCAAGCTAAATCGGATGAAAGAATTTTTGTAGGTTACTCTACTAGAAGTAAAGTCTATAGAGTATATAACAAGACTTCTAGGACTATTAAAGAAACCCTCCATGTAAGCTTCAATGAAAATTCTCTTAGAAAATCTCAATCTAAATTTGATAATGATGATATGATCAATTTTCCAAATGAGTTAAAGATCAATAGAGAGATTGATGATTTATCTGAGAAAATCAAAAATATGAACTTAAATGATCAAACTAATGATGAAAGTAATGGACTTTCAGATGTTGATGAGAATATTGAGGAAAATCAGAGAAATTGGCGTTATTCTTCATCACATCCCATTACTCAAGTCATTGGTGATATTAATGAGGGAGTTAAAACTCGAGCTTCAGTAAATTTAAATAGTATGTGTATGTTTGTTTCTATGGTGGAACCAAGGAATATACAAGAAGCATTATCTAATGAAAATTGGATAGTGGCAATGCAAGAAGAACTAAATCAATTCATCAGAAATGATATATGGGAATTAATCTCTCCACCAGAAAATCAATCCATAATAGGTACAAAGTGGATCTTTAGAAACAAAACTAATGAAACTCGTCAAATTATAAGGAATAAAGCTGGATTCGTTGCGCAATGGTATACACGGGAAGAAGAATTAGATTATGATGAAACATTTGCTCTTGTGGCTAGGTTAGAAAGTATTAGAATATTATTGGCCTATGCTTGTTATATGGATTTTAAATTATATCAAATGGATGTAAAGAGTGCATTTCTAAATGGTTTAATTAATGAAGAAGTCTATGTAAAACAACCACCTGGATTTGAAGATATTAAAAATCCTGACTTTGTGTATAAATTGAAGAAAGCCATATATGGTTTGAAGCAAGCACCTAGATCATGGTATGAAAGATTGTCTACTTTTTTAATAGAAAAAGGCTATATCATGGGAAAAGTGGATCATACTCTATTTATTAAGAGAGATGGTAAAGATTAGATTATTGTTCAAATATACGTGGATGATATAATCTTTGGAGCAACCTCTGATAAGTTGATAGAAATATTCTCTGAAGAGATGAGTAATCAGTTTGAAATGAGTATGATAGGAGAACTTTCATATTTTCTAGGACTTCAAATTAAGCAAATGGATAAAGGTATATTTTTAAATCAAGAAAAATATGCAGATGAAATGCTTAAGAAATTTAATTTTAATGATACAAGGATTCGAGGAACTCCTATGAGTACTTGTTTAGAATGAAAAAGTTCATATTATTAATGGTTAAATGATGGTTAATTGCATAATATTTAGCTTATCATATAAGAATTAAGCCATTATGTTATAATTGCACTATTATATGCTTTAATTGAAGAATTTGCTTAATTTGGGGGGAATTAATGTTAATTTAGTACATTTATGAATTGTCGGTAAGTTGCAGGCTGTGAAATTCTTAAGTATCCGAATTTTCTGATATTTCGGACAGTTTTGTTTAACATACCGAACAAATTCGGACAGTTATATTTAACAGACCGAATATGTATCGAATAGTTATCTTTGAATTGCCGAACAGTTATGTTTTGAGAGAATATTTTATTATTTCCTGAAGTACACGTGTCGAAACCATAATGAATGACTTAAGTGAACTTTCGTTGAGTTATCTATAACTATCCAAAATTGTAGTTGGGCATCGAATAGTTATCCCTGTAACTCTCCAAAATCTCTTTTTATTTATAAAATAGCTGAGGACACATGTTATATTCTGGGAAATTAACTTAAGTGGATTTTCGGTGAGTTAGCTGTAACTATCCGAAATGCATCTGAGCATCGGATAGTTAGACCTGTAGCACTCCGAAATGTTATTTTATGATTAAACTACTACTGACACGTGTCGAGATCTGGTAGATTTACTTAAGTTATATATTGGTGAGTTATTTGTAACTATCCGAAATGCATCTGAGCATCGGATAGTTAAATTTATGCATGTGTTTTATAGTTAAATCAACGAAGAAAGTCTGTTGGGTTATCTGTAACCACAGAGTTGCAACATCATATCATCTGCAAACAAGTGGACAATTAGAAAGTGCAAACAAACAAATTAAATTAATCTTGGAAAAAGTAGTAAATCCTACTAGGACAGATTGGGCTAATAGATTGGTAGATGCACTTTGGGCTTGTAGAACGGCTTATAAAACGAGCTCAGGTATGTCACATTTTAGGCTAGTATATGGAAAAAGTTGCCATTTACTTGTTGAAATAGAACATAAAGCTTATTGGGCATTATAAACTCTGAACACTAATTTAAATCAAGCTGCTGAAAATAGAAAAATGCAATTAATTGAAATAGAAGAATTTAGAAATGAAGCTTATTCAAAGACTGTAAGAGAAAAAGAAAAAATTAAATTTTGGCATGATAGAAAAATTATTCCTAAAAGCTTTGAAGTAGGACAAGAAGTATATCTTTATATGGCTAGACTCCATAACCATCTAGGAAAATTGAAATCTAGATGGGCAAGACCTTACATAGTTCGAAATGTTTATCCTTAAGGAGCTATTGAAATTGAAAATTCTAAAAATCAGAATATATTTAAAGTAAATGGACAAAGACTTAAACCTATTTTGAAAACACCAAAAAGCTCATTTGGAATTATAGAAGAAGTCAGAGTAGAGGATTACTTGAGCTTCACTTAGTAAGAAATCAGTTTTTATGTTTATATATAAAAAAAAAAAAAAACTGAAAGAAAAATTAAAAAAAAAAAACATTAAAAATATATATATAACATAAAAATTGTTGTGTTTCAACTGACTGGATCCATCGGTATGACCGGAACATAAAAAAATATGAATATTAATTTTCAAAAAAAATTTTGGTTTTACCGAAATATAGTATCGGTTCAACCGAAAGAAAAATAAATAAAAAATATATATATTTAGGTTTGACCGAAACATAGTATCGGTTAAACCAGTAACAAAACAAAAAAATTATTCTCTGTAATATTTTTATTATTATATTTGCTTGTACGGGGAGTCCGTTGAGTTACGCTTAACTCAACGAGCTTACTCCATTGAGTCTTGAGTTAGTCTACGAGCTTATTCCGTTGAGTTAACTGTAACTCAACGGATTACTGTAGCTATGACCGCAGATAAAATAGTAATAGTTGGTTCAGGAAATGACCTGATTACCCACCTAAACTTAGGGCTTATTTTAACTAAAACCTAGGGTTTTGGGGGCATTATCCAGCAAATCATTTAGAATCTAGAACAGTAGCAATCAGAGCGATTCTGTGCTGTTGTGTAACTCCCCGATGAGGAAGATGATACCTGAATTCTGGGAAAAGGCAGTTGACACCGCATAGTTTCTAAAGGAATCTGAAGAATGGCACATGACGTAGAAGATCAGAAATACAATAAGAGAGAAAGAGCTACAAAAGGTAGAATCAGAACTCTTTAACTTGAGAAAAATTTTAGTTGAGTTAGAAATACAGATACCGCAGATAATGGAGAGACGAATTAGAGTGGCAACTGAAATTGCATTAAGTAAAGAAAGAAAGATACGGCCAAACAATGAAGTAGCCCTAGAATTAATCCAACGTAAGTCCCAGCTCTGGTTCAAAAGACGAATCTGTAGACGAGTTAAATGGGTGATCTAGGAGCAAGCAAGGAAAGAAAATGAAGAAAAGGCAACTGAAGAATGGGAGGAACCAACTGCTGAAAGACCTATTCCTAAGGAATAGTAGTTAGGACCTTCGGTTCCACCATTTAAGCCGTTGACACGAGCAGAAATTATGGGGCCTTCGACTGAAGAAGAAATAAGAGAATTTGTAGAACTGGTTCAAGTTGGGAAGAACCAAGGAGAATCAGAAGATTTGGTAGTGGCCAAAGCACACCTAGTGTTTGATGCACTTTACAAAAAAAGGGCTACAGAAAAGTTGAAAGCCCAATATAAAATCAAATTGGAACAACATCACGAAGCTACTACTAGAACTGCTGCCAAATCTGCTGCAAAAGAAGTTGAAGCTGATCCTTCGAGACCAGTAGTTATAAAAAAAGTTAAACAGGAAGAGCTAGTACCTGTGGCTCGAAGGCTTGCAGAGCCTACTTTTGTAGATTTAATTTCAGAAGATGAAGAGGAAGAATAGGCACAACTAATTAGAAAAAAGAAAGGAAAAGAAAAAGTGCCTGAATATGAGGAAATTAAATCTGAAGTACCAATTTTTACAGGGCCTATGGAGTAGATTTTTATTAACCTGCTATCCGATTCTAAGGAGGAGTAGGAGGAGCAAAGAAAAGAAAAAAATCAGGCTGAAATTAGTTTGCAGCCTGTACAAGAAGAAACAGAAATTACGGCAGAAATTGAATTGCCCGTGACTCCATCCCAATCTGTTACAGAATCAGAAAGAACAGTAACAGAACAGATTGGTAGTCAGGAGGAGCAAGAAAGTGAAGAAAATGAAGAGGCTAAAAGAAGCCATTTGGACAAAAATAATTTCACAGATTCCACTGAAGAACAGGAAACTCTTCAGCAATTTATGGAGAGAATTCAAGATAGAGTGGAGAGTTCTGCCGACTCACCACCACAGACAAAAGCAAAAGCAAAAAGCCAGGAATCTGAAGAGAATGTCCAAATGCAGCCTATGCTAGAGGAAGATCAAGAACAAAACCCTCAGGAGCAACAAAGTCACCTTCTTGACCCGACTGAAACAACAATTTTGAATGAAGTACATTTTTATAGTCAGGAAGCTTATACCAAATACCAAGAAATAAGGGGTTATGATATTATTTACAGTAGACTAGTAAATTGGGATGGAATGCAAGAAATCAAAGAATTATTTGAATTCCAAGGTCTACTGCAATTTATATCTCAAGAAAGAGGGCATGTAGTATATGAAAATTTAGTGCCCTGTTTCTATGCAAATTTGAGAGAAAGAGAAGGAGGATTAATTTCAAATGTGAAGGAAACTGATGTACAGATAACACTAGAGCTTCTCCGCAACATATTTGGGTTGAAGAATGAAAGAATAAAAATTCTGGAAGATACAACTGCTGTCGAGTGGACTGAACAAGAAATCAAGGATTGTTTAGCTATCAATCCTGGTGTGCCATTATTAAACAGATTGAAGCATTTAAATGGTAAAGCACACATGGTAGCTAACATTCTGATTAAGAATGTCTATCAACGACAGGGCCATGACATAGAATTAAGTCAATTTGTCAAATGGGCCACATATGCAGTTGTAAATAAGATCCAAATAAATTGGTCTACAGTTTTTATCTCCAAGTTGAAAACAGTGAAGAAGAAATTATTTTATGGAGATTTGATTCCACTACTAATGGTGGACTGTATCGATTTCACTAAATGGACATCAAAAAGGATCAGATCAAGAACCATTTTAGTGAAAGAATACAGGAATTTTGTAGTTGCAGAACTAGCTGTACCTTTTGGAGGAATTACAGGAGCAATAGAGAGGATTAATCAATTAGAGCTTCAATTAGAAAAACTCCAGAATGAAGTAGATGAACTTAGGCATAGAGATTAAATTGTATTGTTCGTCTACTTATGTAACACTGTATGAAATTGTATGATGTACTTTTAATGTAATTGATTCATATTAATGAATGTAGTGAAGAAGCATGGGCATATTTAGAAAATTTTGCAAAAAGAACTACATGGTGGGAAAATTCGGTTGAAGCTATTGTAGATAAAAAAATATTGCCAAGAGGAATGCATGAAATAAATTCCAATACTATGCTTGAGGTGAAATTAAATGAATTAACAAAGAAATAGAAGAGTTATCATTAAATCAAAAGCTAGCAGAAAAGAATGCAAACATAAATGACTTAGATATTATTTATGCTAGAAACCAGAGAGATAACTTGGGAAATTCTTATCATCATAATTGGAGAAATCACCCGAATTTATCTTGGAGAAACAACAATTTCCAGGGAGGAGAAAATATAAATGAGAAAAACATAAGTTATGAAGTATTAATTGAACAAGGAGCTAGAATAGAAAAATTAGAAAAGATAATCCAACAAGTAAACAATCGTCTAGAATTTATATTTGGAAATGCTGCAATTCAAAATCAGAATAGAAATATATCACTTAGACAGAAGGAACCAATGGATGTTAGACCTACTAGAGGATTGCCAATACAAGCTATACCTAATCTTGTCAATAGAACAGTTAATGAAATTGATACCTCTTCTAGGAGGGCAACTGAATGAAGCAGCATATCTAAAGCAACTATCTGTATGTATATATTTATTTATTTATTTTTTAGTATCGTAAAGTTAATTTTTAACTCAACGAACTTAGTCCATTAAGTTATGCCTTAAGTCCATGAGGGTGTGCAGTAGTTATGTTAATTTTTGTCACTACTAAATTTTTGTTTGTGTTATACAGAATCGACAAATGGAATTGATGCAATTACCAATGGATGCACTAAGGGAAGTACTAAGTAACTTGTCAGTTAAAGATCTGTGTAGGCTAAGTTATATACCAAAGGAAATTAAAGACTGTATTGAAGAAAAATATTTTCACAGACTACAAGCTGCAAAAATGACTAAGATTAGAGATGGATTCATATGGAGATCACTTAATCGTAGTTCAAATACCCATGAATATCTGGCTATGGAAGAAACTACTGGAATTCCACCCAATGCATTAGAAGGAATAAATCATATTATGGGGATAGATGAAGGATTAATCATATACAAGACGAGACCAAGGTATGCAAGTTTATTATTACCTGATATTTTGATAAGAAATCCTATAACAGGAGAAGAATGGAATATAGGAAGACCTAATAGATTTGAAGCACCAATTGTAAATTGTGGGTCAGCTTTAATATTTTCTGATAAAAATTCTACAATTCCTGAAAAATTATATTATTGGAGACCTACAGGAAATTGGGGTGAAGATTTACGCTTAAGTGTGTATAATTTTCTAAACAGATCTTGGAATGAAAATATTATGATATATCTAGGACAGAAATCATTAATTAACCAAACACATGTCATACTTGATGGATATATATATCTAGTCACGGAGATATCATTGGCATATGGATCTGATTTATACATAGTGAGCATAGACAGTTATGATGAATATATAGAAATTTTACCTATACCGAGTGAAATAGCTAAACCACCATCTACAGAATTTAATGAAATTCAAATAGGAATGTGGTATAATGAAGAAGATGATCCTACTTTATGTCTGATAAGATGGTGGGATGAACTGATGAAATTTCATATATGGATTATGGAAGACATAAATGAATGGAAGTGGGAAGAGGAGTATATTGAAATAGATGTAGAAATAGAAACTGCCACATTACCCTAGACCAAAAAGGATCCCTTTCTGCATTACATATCATTAATGGTAATACACTCCTATTTGGAATTTATAATATATTACATGTTTACAAATTAAGAAGGAACAAGAACTACATTAAAACAGACTTAATAGCAAGAAGAACTATGCCTAAAAAGTTTGCTTGGACTAATACATTTATTCCATTTGTTTCTACTTTTCAATCATGTTCTTAAGTTGTGATTTTGTGTGTTTAATGTTATGTGTATTCTGCATTTATTGTTAAAAAAAAAAAGAGAAAAAATTTTTAGTTTTCCTTTTTATTTTATAAAAAAACAAAACAAAATATCAATCCAGTTTGTTGGTATCTGTTCTGGGAAACCAACTGGCTTGCTTGTGAGCCACCAAAGGCATAGGAGTCTAGGTTCCACACAAGACACTGATTTATTAATATCTGTTAAATGTTCTTTTGTTTTATATTTTGCTTTTATCTGTGAATGAAAAGTTTTTTCAGAATCAAAAATCAGAATATGCAGAAGAAGATACAAATGAAACAAGGTATGTAACTAATTACTCATCCTGAATTTTAAATCAAGCAAAATTGTATTCATGCCTGCTATAATTACTGTACTTATTGTCAAACTCTTTACATTGAGGACAATGCAAAATGTAGGTATGGGGGGGAGGTAATTAAAGTAACACCCATGTAAGTTTGTTAATTAAAGAAATTAAAATAGTACTACAAAGTTTTGAGGAAATTGAAAATTTTATGAACTTGTTGTAACTATCCGATAATTGAGACTGTAAAATTTTTATAAACTACTTCACTGTTATATTTAGAAGGCTATATAAGATGCTATTGAATTTATTATTTATGCAAATCTAGATATAATATCTTATGTTTTTTTTTTTTCTTTTGAATTTCATGAGTTTAACAGTTTCACGATTTTAAAATGAAATCAAAATGCTTAATGAAAAATCAGTAAATTATCTGAAGTCCTGAAAGAGTTGAGATGTGAATTCTAGATTAAATGAAACACATATGATTAAAGATACATTTAATTTGACTGATTGAACTTGTAGAATGATTTATGTGTAGATCTTATTAAACTACAGAAAAAGTATGAGCTTATTGTTATGGATTCATATTTTCAGTAACTGATAGAAGCAGGACTATATGAGATTGGCGTTTTACTGCATCTGTATTAATGAAATACATACATATATAGTATGTAATTAATGTTTTGTTTTGTGTTTGTAGTTTTGATTGAAAAAAAAAAAAGAAAAAAAAAAGAAGGAAAATTTGAGAGTTATTTATTGACTTGTTTGATCACGAGCCTTTTGTACTTGAGCAGATAGGTATGTAAGGATTGTTGACCTGAAGAGGGACTCTTAAAATCTGGCAACCTAAGATCCTGATCAGATCTGGGATTGTTTACTGAAAGCTCGTTACATGGGTACATTAGAAAGCTCTTGTTTGATTCAAGCTTGTCAAATTAACTTTTAAAGTATGAAAAAAAATATATATATATACATATATTGTTCTGAAAAGATACAAGTGTTTTGTAAAATACAGATATCTTATGAATCGAGTGTATTTTCTGTTATCTAGAATTGCTGAAATATGAATCTGGAATTGACTTTTGAAGTTGTTTAATGGAGATACAATTCTTTATTCTACTTATCTTAATCAGATTAAATTGGATTGTACTCTGATTCGTATGTTGTTGAAATTTCTTTTAGAAATCTTATTGGAAAATTCAGGATGACAGATGATGAAAAGAAGAACAAACGATAATATAATTAACCCCTATATGATAATGATATACTTGGTATGTAATTTACATATATTCTAAGTATATTTGCATGTTGATTACTGAAACATACAGAATATTTTTTATGCTAAACAGAAGAAAAACAAAGGGGAAGAATTAATTCTAGCACTTTTAAAGACCAATTAATTAGATCTTAGTTTGCTAAGGGACTAGCAAAATTTAGGTATGGGGGAAGTGTTTAGAATGAAAAAGTGCATATTATTAACGGTTAAATGATGGTTAATTGCATAATCTTTAGCTTATCATATAAGAATTAAGCCATTATGTTATAATTGCACTGTTATATGCTTTAATTGAAGAATCTACTTAATTTGGGGGGAATTAATGTTAATTTAGTACATTTATGAACTGTCGGTAAGTTGCAGGTTGTGAAATTCTTAAGTATCCGAATTTTCTGATATTTCGGACAGTTATGTTTAACATACCAAACAAATTTGGACAGTTATGTTTAATAGACCGAATATGTATTAGATAGTTATGTTTAAATTGTCGAACAGTTATGTTTTGAGAGAATATTTTATTATTTCCTGAAGTACACGTGTTGAAACCATAATGAATGACTTAAGTGAACTTTCGGTGAGTTATCTATAACTATCCGAAATTGCAGCTGGGCATCGGATAGTTATCACTGTAACTCTCTGAAATCTCTTTTTATTTATAAAATAGTTGAGGACACGTGTCATGTTCTGGGAAATTGACTTAAGTAGATTTTCGGTGAGTTAGCTGTAACTATCCGAAATGTATCTGAGCATCGAATAGTTAGACCTGTAACCCTCCGAAATGTTATTTTATGATTAAACTATTGCTGACACATGTCGAGATCTAGTAGATTTACTTAAGTTATATATCGGTGAGTTATATGTAACTATCCGAAATGCATCTGAGCATCGGATAGTTAAATTTATGCATGTGTTTTATAGTTAAATCAACGAAGAAAGTCCATTGGGTTATCTGTAACTCTACGGACTATATATATTTTCTAATATGCCACTGTAGCGGTTGCAGTAATAGACAGTTGGAAGAGAAAAACCACGTCTGCGTGTATCACGTAGGGAAAGAAATCATCACCATTGATACGAATGAAGGAAATACAATCGACCATTCAAGCAGAAGCAGTTACTATTGAAGAAATATAAAAGAAAAGAAGAAAAAAAGAAGAGGTGTGTGATCGATGGACAGATAGTGTGTGCAGAGGAGGATCAGGTTGATGCCTTGGCTTCAGGTTGATGCCTGTATGCTGAAGAGGAGATCATCTTGCAATTCTGGACTCGCGATTCTATAGGGAGAGGAGACAGGATTGTAAGTGGTTTAATTTTCAGTGGTGTAATTGCATTGCAAATAGTGTCGGAAGTATTTACTATCAAGTGAGATTACTTTACATTTCACCTGTTGCCCATTTCCATGTTCATATTAAAACAAAAATACCAAAAACAATTTGTCTATGTTTGTATGTTGTATTTGAGTGTTGTATTGTTTGTGTTGTATCGTGATTAATGTTATCTTTGTCAGTGTTGTGATTGTTTTATGTTTATTTTAGTTTTACAGTTTACTGAAATTGGTTCGTTCAAAAGACTTAAAGATTTTAATGGTTACTGTTTGAATTATCTGAATGTTAGTATTGCTCAATGATAAATCCAAAGTTAACTAACATTAAAGAGCTTAATTGATGTTATTTACAATCTATGGAATCGCCCAATGGTTGGTCGAATTCCTCTGTAAATAGCAGTATTAAATAGAAAAGACAAGCTCGTGGAGTTAACTTAAGTCCACGAGGTTAGTCCACTGAGTTAGCCATAACTCAACGAAGTTAGTCCATTGGGTTAACTATAAATCAATGGAGAGCTTATTGAATATATAAATTTGATTTTTAACAAACGAACAATTCTCAAGTTCGTCTATAATTCCCTATGGGATCGACCTGTACTTGCACACTGATACAATAGACACTATGCACTTGCAGTTAAAAGTACAAATTGGAATTAATATCTAAATTGTATTAAAGGTTGTTTGTTTACTTCTAAAAGAGAGAATCGGCATAAAGATAAATTAACTAAGTAAAAATAGAAGTAACAAATCCAAGTTTTTCTAGTGTAGTGTTGGGAAAACCCAAACAATACTACTTTAAAGTTAGATATTGATGACATAGGAAAATCTATAGATCAAAGAAAATACAGAAGTATGATTGGTTCTTTACTTTATTTGACTACTAGTAGACCTGATATTATGTTTGCTGTATATGTTTGTGCTAGATTTCAATCTAATCCTAAAGAATCACACTTAATTGCAGTTAAAAGAATATTTAGATATATACAAGGAACTAAAAATTTTGGACTGTATTATTCTAAGGATAGTTCAATAGATCTTATAGGATATACTGATGCTGATTATGCAGGATCTAAATCTGATAGAAAGAGTACCAGTGGCACATGTCAATTATTGGAAAATAATTTGGGGTCATGGTTTAGTAAAAAGCAAAACTGTGTAGCACTTTCTACTACAGAAGCTGAATATATTGCTGTTGCACTTTGTTGCACTCAGATTCTGTGGATAAGGCAAACTTTAGAAGATTTTGGATTATCTTATGATACAACTGAGATTTATTGTGACAGTAGTTCTACAATAAATCTTTCCAAAAATCCTATATTACATTCAAGAGCAAAGCATATAGAGGTTAAACATCATTTTCTAAGAGATAACGTAATTAAAGGAAAAATTAAATTAGAATTTGTGTCAAGTAAAAATCAATTAGCTGATATATTTACAAAACCTTTAGATGAAAATACATTCTGCAACATTAGATTAAATTTTGGTATTTGTAGGCTATGTGATGTGTAAAATGCTTAAACTCCACATAAAAAGATAAATATTATTGATGATGTTGTTCACCTCATAGATATTATATACTTATTATAAATATCTAAAGTAATATCTAAACTACTGCTTAAGATACTATGTATTTATTGTAAAATCATAGTAGTATCTTATTGATTTTAAAGTAGTTTATCAATTTTAATGGTTTTTACAATTTTAAGTGGAAATGTAAATGAAAAACATTAAATACTTCTGACATTCTGAAATTTTGATTAAATGTTTTCTTTGAATCAATGAAAATGCATATGATCATGCATAAATTTGACTTAATTGATTAAACTTGTAGAATAAGTTATATGTAACTCATCTTAAACTGTTAATCAAAAGTATAAGCTTATTGAAACTGATTCATATTCTCAGTACAATCATAGAAGTAAAAATTGTATGAGATTTGTATTTTATTACATCTATATTAATGGAATACATATATACTGTGCTTAAAATGAAAAGTGCTTACAAAGTGAAAATCTTTGAGAGTTTATTGATCAGTTTGATCACAAGCCTTTTGTACTTGAGCAGATAGGTATGTAAGGATTGTTGTCTTGAAAAATGATTCTTTAAATCTGGCAACCTAAGGTCCTGATCAGATCTGGGATTGTTGACTGAAAGCTCATTACACGAGTACATTAGAAAGCTCTTGTATGATTCAAGCTTTTAAACTAACTTTTAAAGAAAATTATCAATATTCACTATTTTGAAAAAAAAAAAAATGTTGTTTCATTAATTACAGATATCTTTGAATCGCATATAGTTTCTACCAATATGACTACTGATTTATTGAATCAACATTAGTACTTTTGAAAACGTTTTTTTGAGATACATTCTTTTATTCTCCTTGAATTAATCACATTGAGTACAAAGTTGTGTTTTGATTCATATACAGTAGGAATTGATTCTGGAAATCATTTTTGATGATGTCAGGATAACGGAAGTCTTTGAAAAGAAAATTTAAAAGTATAGTTATACTTAACATCTATTGTCACTACAAGTATATTTTGTATGTTGATTGAATATATTTGAAGTATATTTGTATGGGGAGCATTAACAATGTCAAAAACAGATTAATATAATTTAGAATACAAATCTTAGTTAATCTGAATTAATGTCCTCTTAAAATCTTGATGAAATAATTTAAAAAGACAAATAAACTATTTTAGATTCAAAAGACAAAATGTTCAAATAGTTTACAATGTTCTCAAGATAATGTTAAGTTTAGCATGTGTGTTGTTTTCGAAACGTTTCAGTTGGAAGCATCCGAAACTTGTTTAAGTGTACTAACTAGACGTTATATTAGATAAGGTAACGTGTAAAACTGCCTCTAGACAGCGTTTTACTCGTTAGGTTAGTTAACTTAACGAGTTATACTTGAATATTTCGGGTACCTTGATTGAATAAGCTTTATTCAATATTTATTTAATTTCTAAACCCGACTTCTCTTCACGTTGAGTTATACGCCTAAAAAAACCCTATTTAAACACTTATTACACAGGCACTTAGGTTATTTGTAAACTTTGTCAACAAAATTTTTCCTACTTGTTGCTGTTACAACCTGCGACGATGGTCTCCAAGTTCTACAAATGTCGTGGCAGAGGAAAAGGCAAAAGCAGAAGAGATGCAAAAGGAAAAGAAATAGAGAATGATGAAGTTCCATGTACTTGGTTCAAGAAAATATTTCGAGTGGACAAAAGGTTATCAGAAATTTATAGTAAATATTTCTTTCCTAAAGGTATACTAAATGAAGTTAGACAAGAACTCCAAAATACTGATGCTAGTATTACATACATGGGTATTCGTAGTAAATTTGATAGAGAATACAAAATGAAATGTGCTGAGATTGCATTTTTAGAACAGTATGCAAAATATTTGGAAAAATGTGTAGGTTCATCAAATAGAACTCCTCAAACTCCAATAAATGATACAAGACTACATGCATTTGAGGAAGAGCATGAATCAGCTATCCCTACTCCTTTATATTCAAAACAAGTAGAATTAGATATTGTTGTAGACAAAACAAAAGTTGATAGTCTTCGAAAGGCCATTGCAATAGAAAGTGCCTTAGAAAAATTAAAGTAGAAAACTTTTATGGAGCAAATTGAAAAGAAAACAGCAATACTTGAAAAGGAGAAACAGAAATGTTATAGAAGAAGGAAAGTCAAAAAAATTATGTCTAAGGAAACAAAGTCTATTGTAAAAGGAAAATCAGATGAAAATTTATTTCCAAAGGACAATGTATGTCTAGACATTGTACCTTATTGTGCATCTGATAAACTCATCAGTTCCGAACACACTGAAATTGATGAAGATAATGAGACTTTATTTTCCCTTGCTAGAAAGCTTGAGAAGAAATACAAGTCAAATATGAGCTCAACTTTTTCTATTAGTACAAGTCCTGAAGATGCAGATATTGACAATTCAGAGCATCAGGCACCTGACATTGAAAAAGTTATTACAGATATAATTGACAATGTTGAGGCAGTAACTAGTTCACAGGCTGAATTGTCTGGAGTAGCAAATATTGAAAATGTTAAGACTCTAGAAGAGCTAAAAGTTAACCAGCCTTCTTCAAAATCTATAGAAGTAGAGTCTGAGAATTCACAGCATGAATTAATGGAATTATCTGTTGAACAAAATGAACAATTACAGACAGATACACCGACTGTAGAATTTGTGGAAAAATTGAACTCTGAACATTCTATAGAGACTGAATAGATGAATGTTGAGCATATTGACAATGTTCCTAACACTATTGAAGCTAAAGAATCAAGCTTACCTGAGCAGCTTCAAGATAATATTTTGGAAGAGGAACAACATGACATTCATTTTGAAGAAGAGGTTCCTGAAGATGAATTAAACTCTGAATCACGGCTTCAGGTATCACCTTCTTTGTGTACAATATTAAACATTCAAGGTAATGTAATTCATTTTAGATCTGAAAAAGCATTGCGGAAATACAATAATCTGATTACATGTCAGATTTTGCATGCTTGTCCAATAAAATTCAGAAATTTGATGGAAATAAGAGATCTGTTTGAGTTTCAAGGCCTCATTAAATTCTTGCCAGTAGGAACGAAATGGAAGCAATACATAGAGCTTATTGCAGCTTTTTATAGCAATCTGGTCAAGAATAGAAATTTTCTGAAAACTCAAATAAATGAACAGGAGTTTATATTGTCTCCTAAGTTAATTTTTGAAGTTTTAGGATTAAAGAATGAAAGTGTTGTTGTTACCAACAGATTTGACATGATAAGACAATTGGAATGGAACATTCAGTCTTTATCAAAAATTCCAGATGTATATTCTGAAATGAGATTAATGGAAAATCTGAATGTAGAGGCAAGATTTATTGCAAATATATTGCATGCAAATTTATTTCAGAGAGTTGGACACAATTTGGAAGTCAGCAGAAGCTATTTATATGCAACTTATGGCCTACTGAATAGAATTCAAATAAATTGGTTTGATGTATTTATGTCTCAACTACAGCATATGAGTTCAAAGTTTTTTTATGGTGATGCTGAATGTAGAATCCTTGCAAGCCAATTGACTTTATCCGACTGGCCCTCTGAAACTAAAGGCATGAGAGCATTTAGTGTCAAGGATTTGCAAAAATTCCAGGTCATGCATAAACCTCAACGACAACAACAACAACAATCTGATACAGACCATATACAACAACAACAAAGTTATTTAGTTCAAGCAGAACAGCAAACCCAGCTACCTCCTGACTTAGATGCAGTGCTTAACGACATCAGAAATGATATTAGGCATCTAGGAGATAAAATATGTAATGCTATAAGTGATATACTTAGGAGGGGTCGATAACTGTTTTTGTTTGTTTCTGAATACAAAATGTAATGTTTGTATTACTTGTTTGATTCATTGAACAATACATTTTTCTGTAAATGTGTTCAATTATTATTCTTGTTTACAGAAATCATTGTTGTAATTCTCTTATATATATATATTCTCTGTAATTATCTTTTTGATTAATGACAAAAAGAGGGAGAAATATTATAAAAAGATGATTATGATCTTAATTGCATATATATATTATAAAAGGAGATGCTATTTAATGGTTATTGTAATCTGATAGATGATAATTAGAAAACTGATACTTATATAATTATTGACATCTGAGAAGTTTTAGTTCTGAGAGGTAAAATTTACACAAACAATAGACATAAGCTTAAGTGAACTTAAGTCAACAAACAAGTTTGTTGAATTAAAAGTTAACCCAACGAAGGTGCTTTGTTGAGTTAAACATATTTCATAATTAATTTAATATGGTTTTGTCATCATCAAAAAGGGGGAGATTGTTGAGTATTTTTGTTTTGATGATGTGTGCTGAATGAAAATAATCATATTTGCTCAATTACTATTGCTTGTGAAAAGAAATTAAAATCATCAATTAATATAGAAAAAGCTTACTTATATAAATACTTGTCTGTATTGGATCTGAAGTTAATAACTAGTCGTTTCGTTGCATTAATTTCTCATTTAGCTAAACGTTAAGTTAACATGTGGTTTTATTGAAAAGCATGATATGTTTTAAAGTTATATATTCTATATCATGAACAGTGCACGCTTAGACAACTCGTTAAGTTAGAGTTTTGTTTGTATAGAGGTCACATGAGAACTCGTTAAGTTAGAGGCTTAAAGGTTAAAATAGGTCTCGTGATAACTCGTTAAGTTAGTGAGTAAAAGAAGAGATGAACTCGTTAAGTTAGTGTTATACACGTGGTGAAATTATAAGTTACGAATGTTGTATTGTATCATGTGAGGTGCACATGTTTAACTCGTTAAGTTAACATAACTAAACACATTGAGTTGCTATATTGAACACTTAGGCAACATGTTAAGTTAGCGTTATAAACTTAAGTTGTTATTTTTGCACGTGGTAAAATTCTTATTATAAAAACATTTGTTTATTACTGAATTGGTGAGTTAAAGTTTTTCGGAGACTTACAGTCATAACTATCCGAAAGGTAACTTAAGTCATGTTTTTAGGTCCTGACACGTGTCTCACTAGTTTTATATTATAAAGTATTTTTTGGTGACTTACATCCATAACTATCCAAAACTTAAACTGTTTTCGGTGAGTTATCATTTAACCTTCCGAAAGAAAGGTTAAGTTGGTTCGTTGAGTTAGCGTAACACCACGGACTTAGTTCGTTGAGTTAGCTACAGTACTTGTCACGTGAAATGGCACATGGTGAACTCGTTAAGTTAGAAACGTTAAGTTATATATATATACTTGTGTTACTCGTTTAGTTAACATTAAAGTCACGATTTCTTATTACATTGATGAAAAACTTTGGGACGAGAAAGTTTATTTTGTAGGAAATTTTTTAGAGATCCAAGATTGATGATTAAAGAAAATTTGAAATATAAACGTGGGTTAGAATGTGTGTGTTTTAATGAAGGAAAAAGAGAAGACGTGGAGAAGTGGAAAACTGGTAGTGGTTAAACGTGAAGGATATGCATGAAATGAAGATACAGTATAAAAGGCATACAATTCTTGTGGATCAAACCATCCTTGCACACATAAAGAAAAATATTTTCTAGGATCAAACCATCCTTGCACACCAAAAGAAAAATCTTTTTCAGGGATCAAAAACACCTCTTCGAGCAAAATCTCTCAAGTGGAAGAAAATTCAGTGAAGCATAAAAAGGTAAGATTTTCGTCACTAAAGATTTGAAGTATCAGAAGAAAGCAAATTCGGTGAAGCATAAAAAGACAAGATATTTGTCACTGAAGAATTGCTGAAGAAGGAAGAAGAAAGATCTCAAATAGGGAGAAATGTTTTAAATTCTGCAAATTAGTTTTCTCTGTTTGTAGTTATGAAATTGTATAGATGAAACATGGTATCGAAATATAATTGCATCTACAATTTCTGAGGAGAATTGAATTGTATATTGTAATTAAAACCTTGAATAAAAATGATTTTATGAAAACACTGTCTCGACTCATTTTTAAGTATTAAAGTTTCAATTATATTTTAGAAAATATTAAAAATACACAATTCACCCCCTTCTTGTGTAGCCATACGATCCTACAGATTTGGCACATGATGAATTCGTTAAGTTAGATACGTTAAGTTATAAATCTACTTGTTTTACTCATTTAGTTATCATTAACACAATGACTTGTTATTACACTTGATGGAAAATTTTGGACAAGAAAGTTTATTTTGCAGGAAGTTTTTCAGAGTTCTAGGATTGATGATTAAAGAAAATTCGAAAGGAAAATGTGGGTCAAAACATGTGTATTCCAATGAAGGAAAAAGAGAAGACGTGAAGAGTGAAAAACTGATAGTGATTAAACGTGGAGGATATGCATGAAATGATGATATAGTATAAAAGGCATAGAATTCTTGTTGATCAATTATCCTTGCACACCAAACAAAATATATTTTCAAGGATCAAAACACCTCTCTAGGAAAAAGCCTTCAGTAGAAGAAAATTAAGTGAGGCAAAGAAAGTTAGATATATGTCACTGAAGGTTTAAAGAATTAGAAGAAAGCAAATTCGGTGAAGCAATTTCTTAGTTATGAAATTGATTAGATGAAACATAGTATCGTTATATAATTGCATCTACAATTTCTAAGGAGAATTGAATTGTATATTGTAATTGAAACCTTAAATAAAATAATTTGATTAAAATAGTATCTCGACTTGTTTTTAATTTTGAAGTTTCAATTATTTTTGAAAATGTTGAAAAATACAATTTACCCCCTCTTGTGTAGCCATTCGATCCTACAAGTGGTATCAGAGCTAGTTAATAATTTTTGATATAAAATTGATACCAACTTAATTAATATCATAGCTTATTCTACCTTTCTTGTTTTTAAACAGAAATTAATATCTGAGCATACGTGTAACTTTGTTGATTTTAGGCTCAAGTTGTTTTTGAAAGTTTTAAAATGTTTAAAATCTAATAGGTTGAAAAATCTAAGGTAAGATGGCCATAGGAAATGGTAATTTTTCTTTGTATGAAGGCCAAAATCTTAATCATCCTCCTTTATTTGATAGAATACATTTTGAATATTGGAAATATAGGATGACAGTCTTTCTTCAAAGTATAGATCACAAGTTGTGGTTTATGATTTCAAAACCATATACTCCATTAACTACTCCTTATAATACTTGGACAGTTACTGAAAAAGAAAATGAAACTCTAAATGCAAAAGGCTTAAATATCTTATTTTGTGCATTGAGTTATGAACAATTCAGTAAAGTGTCGGCACATAAATCTACTTATGAGGTGTGGCATGCATTAGAAGTTTCAAATGAAGGTACTTCTCAAGTTAAAGAGACTAAGATTAATATGTTAATTCATAAGTATGAACTATTTAAGATGCATGAAGACAAAAGCATTTCTGAGATGTTTTCTAGATTCCTAGATATCACAAATTCTTTAAAATGCTTAGGAAAGAACTTTGAACAAAAGGATTTGGTTAGAAAAATTCTTAGATCCCTAAGTTTTAAGTGGTCTTAGAAAGTGACATCAATTGAGGAATCACAAGACTTAAATGTTTATACTATAAATGAGCTTATAGGAAATTTAACTGCTTATAAAGTTCAATTAAATGTTTCACTGAGTCACAACAAATTAAAAATGAAGAAAGAAATAGCCTTCAAAATTAATTCAGAATCTGAAATATCAACTAATTCTAACAAGGATTTGATTATGCTCACTAGGAAATTCAAGAAAGCATGGAAAGCTAAGAAACATCAAAGGAACAAAAATGACAAACCCTCAACGTTAAAGTCACTAAATGAAAAGAATTCTTCATTCAAAAAGTATGTATGTTACAACTACAAGAAACCAAGACATTTTTCTCCAGATTGTCCTATAAGGAAAAATGAAAAGCAAAGTAGGACAAATCAAAAGAAGATCAAAAACCTTAGAAAAAGTTTTACAAGAAAAAGGCTTTGAAGGTCGCTTGGGATGACACGTTAGAAGAGTCTGAATCTGAGGAATTATCATCAAAATCTTCACATTCAGAAGAAGAACAAGAGTTAGAAGATGTTGCTCATGTGTGCTTCATGGCAAATGGGTCTGAGGTAATATCTAATCCTAAAAGTCATTCAGATTTTAACTTTGACGAATTATTATGTACTTATCATGCATTGTTACAAAAACTTAAAGTTTGTAAACTAAAAAATAAGAATATCAGAAACTCTTTGTCCCTTACGGAAGAAGAAAATTATTTTCTGTCTACTACGTTAGAAAAGTTTAAATGTGATAATGAAAATCATGCTAGAGATTTGCATAAATTTAGATTAAATGAATGTGTCTTGCATAAACAAATACAGAATATAAATGCTGAAAAATTAAAGATAGAATCTAAAAATGAAAAGTTGAGAAACAACATAAATGATCTTGAGTTAGAGATTGATAAATTAAAAATGAGAGAGCTAGATTTAAATGGAATTTAAGTCAAACTAAGTTAGACAAGCTAACTAGTACCCCTGTGGTGTCATATAAATTTGGCTTAGGATTTGATTATCCTGAATACCCTGAATCTCAAGCCAACAAAGGATTATTAGTTGCAGTTCAAGTAAATCTAAGACTAAAATTCCTTTTATTATGAAACATGGTAATAAATATGTAGAAGTAGGTACTTCAAGGGATGAATCATGTAGTAATAATATAAACCAATGTGATTTATCTAAATTTACTTCTAACATGACTATTAATGTTTCTAAAAATCTTGTTTCTTGTTCTGGAAATTCAATTACTAATGTTTCTAAAATTTCAAACAATTGTAATAAACTAAAAATTTAGAAACCTAAGCATAAAATTCAAAACATTGGTATTAGACTAATTACTGGTTCTGCATGTTCTTTATCTGAAAATTCATGTGCAAAAAAAGATTTTGTATGTATTGAAAATTTAAATACAAGTACAAAATCTTAGTACGAACTTACTGAAATGTATAAGCATGACCAAAATAAATTAACATCTGATAAAAATCGATTTGGTCTTGGCTATACTACATTTGAAAATAAAAAGAATATTAATAAAAGCAATAATTCTATAAGTAAGTATGAAGCTAATGATAAATCAATAATACTTAACTAATAAGAATATAAATGATAATGTTAGATTGTTTTTAAACAAAAAGAAGAAATATGCTTTTAATGAACTTGGTCCTCAAAGACATTAGGTACCAAGAAACAATTCTTCTTAATTTGTTTTGTAGGAGAAAACAACATCAAAATGGATTTTAAATAGTGGAGCATCAAGTCACATGATCAGACAGAAAAGCCTATTGAAAAATTTTACATATACCAAGAAAGGAAGTCTAATATTTGGAAATAAAAGCAAGGATAAAATCATAGGTATGGGCAATGTTCAAATAACTTCTACTTGTGTTATTTCGAAAGTACTATATGTAGAAAACCTAAGATTTAATTTGCTGAGTGTTATAAAACTAATTGATAATGGATACTATGTATTGTTTGAAGATAATGTATGCAAAATTATTGATAAAATTACAGATGAACTTAAGTTTATTGCTAAAAGAAAAGGTTTTGTATGTATTTTATCTTTACCTTCTGGTGCAATTGATTTAAATTCATATTTGCTAGCTGAAATTAGTGATGCATATCTTTGGCATAGAAGGATTGGGAATATAAATATGAAACTATTGCATAAATTATCTAAACAAAATTTGGTGAGAGGTTTACCAAAAATTAAATACTCAAAGGATTTCAAGTGTGATGCATGTGAGTTAGGTAAACTTCATTAAAACTCTTTTAAATCCAAAACTAATATATCAAGTAAGAGAGTCTTAGAAGTTATAAATATGGATCTATTTGGACCAACAAGAATCATGAGTCTTGGTGGTAAGCGGTATGTATTTGTTTTAGTAGATGACTTCTCTAGATACACTTGGGTTTATTTTCTAGCAACTAAAATAGAAGTTTTTGAAACGTTTAAAATGTATTGCAATCTTGTTCAAAATGGACAAAGTATCTCTGTTCAAAAACTTAGGAGTGATCATGGTACTGAATTTGAAAATGATCAAATGGATAGTTACTGTATAGATCATGTCATTGATCATAGATATTCTTTTCCAAGAGCACCTTCTCAAAATGGTGTTGTCTACTAAAATTCCTCTATTTGATCTTCTTGAAACATATCAGTAGCAACAATCTCTGTATTAATCTATTTATCGGCAACATTTATGTCTATGATTGATCTATACAACAACTGTCTCTGTATGAAAGAATGTTCTATAACAGATTCATTCTGTATTTCTGAAATTTCTATATTTGAGACATTAGCAATGTCATATTCTATTTGTAACTGTGTAGTTTATTGATTATATACATTTATCAACAAATATATTGTATACTATAACAGACATAACCACATGTATAAACTATAGTATAAGCAACTATACCAAAAATCAAAAGTCTCTATCTGAGATACAATAAGAGGAAGAATATCTATACATTCCTCTTCAAATGAAATATCTTCAAAATTCATAGACTTAGTGTCTATGTTGTCAAAAATATCATCAAAATTAATATCATCTGTATAAGTATCATTAGAATTTCCTACATGTTCTCTTTCCGTAGGAAAAGGATGTGTGCTTGCAACATGATGTGAAAATTGTCCATTGTATTAAAAGAAACATTATGCACTAATGTGACACAATACCTTAGAGTGTATGCTTGTAATCTAATATTTGTCACATCTATTGGGATTCCTAACACAAAAGTTTGTCCAGCTTCTGCAATGGAACATAGTTTTCCATTTTACAATGATTCTTCTCTTTGCTACAATATGCCTTGTACACCTGCAGTGAGTCCAAAATATTCTAATGTCTTCTTCTTTTTCTGACTATATGTCTGTAGTGTTTCTGGTTGTTCAGGAGGTTCTAAAGTTTTCTTAATTTCTCCTATTAAAGGCACCTATGGTCTTGGTGGTCCTTCACCATGATGCCTAGGTTGTAATAATGGAATATAGAGTTTTAAGCTCTCAACCTCTGCCATTTTTAGTTGATAAACTTTTTGTCCTTCACTTCGAATGCCCATTTTCCAAATGGCAGTTTTCTATTCATCAATAAATTGTTGGATGTCATCTAAAACAGCTGGGGAAAAATAATGCTGGGAATACAAAGATTTTAATTCCCTGTTAGCATTTTCTATTATTGGTCCCCATTTCTTTCCATAATAAGTGATAGACTGTACCGATTTTTCAGGTACATGTCTAGAACTTATAACAACCGTAGGGTTAGGTTGTAAAGTTCATTTCCATAGTAGTAATGTGGAAAGTTTGGTATGTTTTAGTCTAAACTGTGTTTCAACATAATTTTGGATAAATTTCCAACAGAAATTTTTCTCGTCTTCAATAGCTTTTCTAATTTCATGTAGTATTTCATTAGAAAAAGTATACCTTGTGTAGATGTTGTTGATTTCATTTTCTATCTTCTGAAGTTTCATCTCTCTTTTTTGCACTTTTGTCATTCTACCACGTCCTCTTCCACGTACTAACATTGTCAATTAATCTTCGTTGTTCACTGTAGAACTTAGTGGAAGTAAAGATTGTGAAACTAGGGTTTTACCAAGGTAGAAACATGAAAGGTTGGTAGTAAAACATTTATAACTCTTCGAGTTAATAAACGGATTCAATCATTGAAATCATAAATATAAGATCCATCACTAATAAATAACTCGAATGCTTATAATAACTGTACGAGTTTTACAACCGACAAAAGTAGAATACTTAGCGTAATTGTTCATGTAAAGAAAATAACTACAGGCTAAGTGAAAATGTGAGAAAACTCAAAGACTTATGATAACTATTCGAGTTTTGTGAGCAATAAAGCACATAACTATACGACAAACTAGAATAGTTATTGTTAGATATTAAGTCTTTCAGAAAAATATAATAATATTAGGTTAACTGTTCAAGTTTCTCAAATGGATATGTGAAAAAGTTGAAGACTTAAGCATAACTGTTCGAGTTTCAACATGAGACATAATAAAGTAATGAAATTCAACATGTGCATAATTCTAACTTAAGGAGTTCAGATATTTTCAAATACTTATAAACCTAACTATCCAATGCTCAGATGCATTTCGGACAGTTATTAGATAACTTATCGAACATTCACTTAAGATATGCATTTAAGCTTCAACATGTGTACTTCAGGAAATAATAAAATATTCTTTTAATCATTTAAAACATAACTGTCTGGTATATACAATATAACCTTTCGAAATAACAAAAAATTTGGATACTTAAGAACTAAAAAGCCTGTATTTCACCGACAGTTCAAAAATGTACTTAATTAACGTTAATTTCCTAAAATTATGTAGATTCTTTCATTAAAGCATATAATAATTCATAATGGTTGAATTATTATATGAGAAATTGCTCCCTTTACATAAATATAGTTAAAGAATCTATAGTGAACTTAAACTGGGTTGCCAAGCCCCAATAGATTTGGCATTAAAAGGTCAAATAGCTAACTTAAGTTGGTTACTAAGCCTTAAATAGAATTCAGTCTCTCTCTCTCTTTTTTTCTTTTTTTTTATTGATTAAATACAGAAATAAGTAGTAGATTTAACAATTTAGACTTTCTGGCTTTTATCTTATTTAGTTTACAAAAGATAATTCATATAGATATACCTTCAGGTAAGTTAAAAGAATTCAATAAGGAGTACACAAACTTAAGAAAATAAATACAGTACATTATGTGTAAAGAGTAGATAATATCAAAGATTATATGCATAGATTATGGCAGGATTGTTATAACACCTGTAAAATAAATTAAGCTTGAGTACATTGCCCCCTTTTTTGTTTTGTTTTTTTGTTTATATTCATATATATATATATACTTTATGTATTACCTCCCACAATATCATCTTTTTACGTGATCACAATCCCTTGCTTAGGGGAAAGATAACCAATTACTCAATGACAAGTGAGAACAAGTAAATTTTCTTTTTTTTTAAATATAATCTGAATTACTTGTAAAATGAGTTTTCAGTCAACACATCCCAAACCAATTGGTTTAAGTGACTAGGGTTTAAGATCCCCAACGGACTTAATTACTCAAGTAATTGCAGACAAAAAGGAATAAAACAAGATAGTAAATTGAATAAGAGGCAACCGCAATACTTAATTTTTCTAACAGTATGTTAATAACTTTCCTTTAATAAGCGGTACATATTTTCTATGTATTTTCTAGTTAAAAACACTATAATATCATATACATAAGTAACAAAAATACAGTTGGCACTCACATTGAATGAAATTAACTTTCCTTAAGTAATCTTTTTTGAATCAATTATTGGGAAATAATTTGGTGTCATGGTTTAGTAAAAAGCAAAACTGTGTAGCACTTTCAACTATAGAAGCTGAATATGTTGCACTCAGATTCTGTGGATAAGGCAAACTTTAGAAAACTTTGGATTATCTTATGATACAACTGAGATTTATTGTGACAGTAGTTTTGCAATAAATCTTTCCAAAAATCCTGTATTACATTCTAGAGCAAAGCATATAGAGATTAGACATGATTTTCTAAGAGATAACATAATTAAAGGAAAAATTAAATTAGGATTTGTGTCTAGTAAAAATCAATTAGCTGATATATTTACAAAACCTCTAGACGAAAATACATTATTTTCTAAGAGATAACGTAATTAGATGATTATGCATAAATTTGACTTGATTGATTAAACTTGTAGAATAATTTATATGTAAATCAACTTAAACTGTTAATCAAAAGTATGAGCTTATTGAAATTGATTCATATTTTTAGTAAAATCATAGAAGTAAAAATTGTATGAGATTTGTGTTCTATTGCATTTGTATTAATGGAATACATATTGTTAGGTATTTAATTTTGATGATATATGCTTTATTAACGTATTTAAATAAGTCTACATAATATTCTCTAAGTATATTTCTCTAAATATAATAGTTAACAGATTATCGAAAAGTTTCATTTTTATGTCGGATAAATTAAAGATTTCTGAAGAGTTAGATTTGCAATAGTTAAACTTTTGGATAGTTAACGTTTCATTTTTGTCGAATACTTTATGTTAAAAAAACTCGTATAGCTAAGGTTATCTACACGTGTGTTTTTAATGTTTTAAGTTGTCACATATTTTTCATGTGCGTTCAGTAATGAAAAATCGAATAGTTAGATAACTGTTCGAGTTTTTGGACGCATGGATAGATAACTGTTCGAGTTTTATAAAAGGACTAACGAACAGATAAGTTTCCTTGTTTAGTCACATGTTTTGCAGGTGTAAAAACTCGAAGAGTTAAAGGATAAGTGTTCAAGATTTTACAAGACTTAAAGGATAAATGTTCGACTAAATCGAAGACTTAGAAGATATTCTACAAGACTACAGGAAGATAAAATTTCGATGAATCTACGAAGTGGAGATCGTGGAAATTCAAAATGTTAGTGGAGAAAGTGGAAATTAAAATAGAAAGTAATTTGGATTAAAGAGAAAATTAGTACATGGATTATGGATTATGGATTGTGGATCAAGTGGATGAACATGCTGAAGGTGAAAGACAATAGAGTTCGACTACAAATAGAGAGTACGAGCTACATTACAGTAGAGGATCCCAATCTCAAAAACCAAGTCTGAATATTCAATCCAGATCCCTAGCTAAAAAGTTAAGTTTGAATATTCATATTCTGAAAAATTCTCCAACATCAGAAGAAGTTTGAAATTCCAAGAAATTTCAGAAAAGGAGCTGCAAACGTAAGAAGTTTGGAAATTTGACAACTAGAGAAGAAGAGATATAGAAGCTGAGCAAAGAGAAAGAAAGAAGCTGTGGGCATAAAGATCAGGTTTTATACAATTCAAAATTAGTTTTGAATAAGAGCTTTGTTTTCCTATTTGAATTGTATATCAAACATTACTATATCAAAATTGTCAAGAAGGGAATTGAGCTGAAAACATATTGTAAATTCTGTCTTGAAATAAAAGAATAGAATTTCATTTACGAGTGTTTTGTGCTCTTGTTTTATCCACTAGTATTTAATTATTAAAGACACAATTCACCCCCCCTCTTGTGATACAGACGATCCTACAACTGGTATCAGAGCACTTAAACTATTTAAAGCATCCGAAAAGCCTTCAATTCTCTATTTAGGAATCGGTTTTTCCTGTCATTTACTTCGGATCATCTGTTTAAAATGGACAATTCTGAAATCTTAGTTATGACTGAAGGACAGATCACTAATCGTCGTCCTATGTTCGAAGGTAGCAATTATGGCTATTGGAAATATAGGATGAAAGTATTCTTTCAGTCAATTGATTTCAAACTATGGCATATAATTAGCAATCCTATAGTGTTAGTTACGACTCCATATGATACTTGGGCTTTTGATGAAAAGGAGCGAATAACACTGAATGCTAAAGGTTTAAACATCTTGTTTTGTGCTTTATCTCATGATCAAATTAATAAAGTTTCTACATATCACACTGCATATGAGATATGGCATGCATTAGAAGTTGCCAACGAAGGTACTAATCAAGTCAAGGAATCTAAGATCAATATGTTAGTACATAAATATGAGCTTTTTAAAATGCACGAAAATGAATGTATCTCTGACATGTTTTCCTGTTTTCTTGAGATTGTAAATTCATTAAAATCTTTAGGCAAGAAATTCGAGGAAAAAGACTTGGTAAGAAAGATCCTTAGATCTTTAACTAAAATTTGGGCTCAAAAGACCACATCTATTGAAGAGTCTAAAGACTTAAATACATATACTCTCGATGATCTCATAGGAAATCTGACAGCCTATGAAGTACAACATTTAGATCCAAAAGGAAAAATCCTAGAAGGGATCTAGCTTTTGAGGTTGATAAAGTCTTAGAAGTCACTAGTGATTCTAACGATGATTTACTATTGTTGACCAGAAAATTTAGAAATCTGTTGAAGAAACATAGGAACTTCAGGTCAGCAAAGACATCTGGAGATATGGAGAAGAAGTCATTCACGAAAAGTATATGCTATAAGTGCAACAGGCCGGGTCACTTTCAAATTGATTGTCCTCTCAACAAAGATAAGAAGAATTCAAGGAGGAATTTCAAGAATAAGAAATTCAGAAAGAGAAGGGCGCTTAAAGTGACATGGGATGACTCTTCAGCTTCACAAAGTGAAGAAACAAAGGATTCAACATCAAACAATGAATCCTCATCAACATCAGATTCAGAAGAAAATCTAGCAAATGTATGCTTTATGGCAAAATCCAATGAGGTATCCTCTAATCAAAATGCTAATTTTGATAGTTTTGATGGATTACTTGTTGAATACAATAGACTGGCCAGAAAATATAAGAAAATCAAAATAGAATGAAAAGACACTAAGAAAATGCTAGATGAATCTGAAAATAAGATTGATTTTCTGAACTCTACATTGAATAAATTTAAAGAAGAAAATCAAAGGCATGCATAGGAAATTTTAAAGTTCATTGCTATAGAAAGAAAATTGCATGTTGATTGTGAAAATTTAATTGTTGATAAGAAGAAAATGATCTGTGAAATTGAAAAACTGGAACTGACTATTACTATTTAAATTTAGAAATTGATGTGTTAAAGATTAAAGTCTGCGATCAAAAAGCTATATTAAGTAAATGGATTAATAGTCAAACTTTAACAAATGAACTTAGTAGTAAAATATCAAATGTAGAAAAACATGGTATTGGTTTACACGATGCATCTTTTGAAAATTATATATTGCATGATGGTACTGCTAAAAATAATGTCTTTATTTCCAGTACTAAGAATAGTAAGAGAAAAACTATTCCGTGTGTAATCAAAAAGGGAGAAAAATATGTGCAAGTTGATAAAATGCAGCATATAAATGCTAGTACACGATGCAAGAATTTCAAAAGAAATCTTCAGAAGATTCAAGCTAAGACATTTGAGAATTTTAATATTCTTGATCAATTTTCTTCATATTTAAAGAATATCGGATATTGAAAATCAAATAATGTTAGAAATGAAAATTTCAACTCTGGTTTACATGGAGATAAATGTTCTGATAATTATAACACTAAGAGAAAGAAATGCAAAAGTAATTATCAGAAAATAGATAAGTTGAAGTCTAAAAATATGGATTATTTTGATATGACTCTCTCTAAAATTCTTGGACCCACTCAAAAATGGGTTCCAAGAGATAAAATCTCTTTTTAACTGTTTTGTAGGTACACAAATCAAAATGGATAATGGACAGTGGAGCATCCAGCCACATGACTAGAGATATATGATTACTTACAGAAATAACAAAGACCAAGAATGGACAAGTTACCTTTGGAAATAAAAGCAAAACAAATATCCTTGGGTCTGGCAAGGTTCAGGTAACTGAGAAATGTTTTATAAATGATGTCTTATTAGTGGAAAACTTAGGTTTTAATTTATTGAGTGTTCCTGTTTTAATGAAGATTTACAGAGTAATTTTTGAAAAAGATTCCTGTAAAATTCTGGACATGTTTACAAACGAAATTTTATTCACTGCATACAAGAAAGGATTTGTTTGTATTCTAAATTTGCCTTCTAATATTATTAAAGACAATGCTTGCTTAATTGCAAAATCGGATGAAGTCATTTTATGGCATAGAAGGCTAGGACACTCAAACTTAAAATTATTACAAAAGCTGTATAAAAAGAATCTAGTTAGAGGTTTACCTAGTATTAAGTACTCGAAAGAGTTTATGTGTGATGCATGTCAACTAGGTAAATTACATAAAACATCCTTTAAAAGCTTAAATGAAATAACAAGCAAAATAGTATTAGAACTAGTGCATATGGATTTATTTGGACCTACTAGAACAACCAGTCTAGGAGGTAAGCATTATGCTTTTGTACTAGTTGATGACTATTCTAGATTTACTTGGGTGTATTTTCTAGCTAATAAAACTAAAGTTTTTGAAATATTTAAGATATTCTGTAATAATGTTCAGAATGAGCAAAATGTTAAAATTCAAAAACTTAGGAGTGATCATGGTACAGAATTTGATAATGATCAAATGGACACCTTTTGTGAAGAATTAGGCATAGATCATAGGTACTCATTTCCAAGAGCTCCTTCACAAAATGGGATAGTAGAACGTAAAAATAGATCACTTCAGGAAATGTCTAGAACCATGTTAAATGAGAATAAGTTACCCCTATTTCTCTAGGCAAAAGTAGTTCATACAGCATGCTATGTTATAAATAGAGTACATCTAAGACCAATTTTAGATAAAACTCCTTATGAGATATGGTATAACAGGGTTCCCAAAATAAGTTATTTAAAACCCTTTGGCTGTAAGTATTTTATTTTAAACACTAAGGAACGAAGAGACAAATTTAAAGCCAAATCAGATGAAGGTATTTTTGTTGGTTATTCCATTAGAAGTAAAGCATATAGAGTTTATAATAAATCAACAAAAACCATTGAGGAAACCCTACATGTAAAATTTCATGAAAATTCTCATTTGGATTTAAGACATGTTGAAAACTTTGACTCAGAAATTCTCCCAGAAATAGTACCAAATGATGTTGACAAAGAAATTGATAGATTATCTAACGGAATAAGAAATCTAAGTTTGAATGATGAAATTTTAGAAGAAAATAATGTCATACCTATAGAAAATGTGGAACAACATAGAAATTGGCGTTATGCCTCATCTCATCCTATTGATCAGATAATAGGTGATCCTAATCAAGGAGTTAGGACTCGATCATCAGTAGTCAACATCTGTGGTGCTTATTCATTTGTTTCTTTACTAGAACCTAAGAAAATTGAAGATGCCTTAGAAGATGAATTTTGGTATTTAGCCATGCAAGATGAGCTAAATCAATTTATAAGAAATGAGGTATGGGATCTAGTTCCACCACCGGAAAATCAGTCCATAATAGGAACAAGGTAGGTATTTAGAAACAAAGTAGATCAAGATGGACATATAGTTAAAAATAAAGCTAGATTAGTTGCTAAAGGTTACAAGCAAGAGGAAGGAATTGACTATGATGAAACATTTGCTCTTGTTGCTAGACTAGAATCAATATGAATTTTGTTAGCTTATGCTTGTTATATGGATTTCAAATTATATCAAATGGATGTTAAGACTGCTTTTTTAAATAGATATATAAAAGAAGAAGTGTATGTAAAACAACCTCCAGGTTTTGAAGATTCAAAACATCCTAAGTATGTTTACAAGCTTAAGAAAGCACTATATGGCCTTCAACAAGCTCCTTGCTCTTGGTATGAAAGATTATCTAAATTTCTTATGGAAAAAGGGTATTCTATGGGAAAGGTAGATTACACTCTTTTTATCAAGAAGATCGAAAAAGATATATTCGTAGTTCAAATCTATGTAGATGACATCATATTTGGAGCAACAAATGATAAATTAGTTGAGTCCTTTTCGAAAGACATGACTAATCAATTTGAAATGAGTATGATGGGTGAACTATCATTTTTCCTATGCTTACAAATTAAGTAATTAGATCAGGGTACTTTTATTTCACAAGAAAAATATACTCAAGATTTATTAAAGAGGTTTGGTTTATACAACACTAAAACAAAGAATACACTAATGAGTAATATCACCAAGTTGGATAAAGATGACTCTGGAAAAACTGTAGATGTAAAACAATATAAAAGTATGATTAGCACATTACTCTATTTAGTAGCTAGCCGACCAGATATTATGTTTAGTGTGTGTACTTGTGCTAGATATCAATCTAATCCTAAGGAATCACACCTACTTGCTGTTAAACGAATTTTTAAATATCTATTAGGAACCATCAATTTCAAACTATTTTACTTTAAACACAGTTCTTTAAACTTAGTAGGTTATAGTGATGCTGATTTCATAGGATGTAAGTTTGAAAGAAAAAGCACCAGTGGCACTTGTCAATTGTTAAGTAATTCTTTAGTGTCATGGTTCAGCAAAAAGAAAAATTGTGTAGCATTATCTACAACTGAAGTCGAATATATAGCTACTGCACTTTGCTGTGCTCAAATCCTGTGAATCAGACAAACCTTAAAAGATTTTAATTTAGACTATGAACCAACTAAGATTTTCTGTAATAGTAGTTCTGCAATAAGTTTATCTAAAAATCCTGTGTTACATTCACGAGCAAAACATATAGAAGTTCGACATCATCTTCTAAGGGATAATGTTATAAAAGGAAAAATAGTATTAAATTTTGTTCCTACCACTAAACAATTAGCAGATCTATTTACAAAACCCTTAGATGAAAATACTTTCTCAAAATTACGATTAGAACTTGGTATCTGTAGGTTATCTGATATTTAAATGGTCTTGTTCATTGTATTTTGGTTTGTTATAAGGTAGTTTTAGAATTTAATGTCTTTATTATTTAAAAAAAAAACAAAACAAAATATCTATTTTCAAATTACAGTTTTCTAGTAGTTAAGAATTTATGAAATTTTGATTTTTATTGAAGTCAATTTATTTAAGAAAAATTCAAAAAAGGTTACTTAAGGAAAAGTTAAATTGATTCAATGTGAGTGCCAACTATATTTTTGTTACTAATGTATATGTTATTATAGAGATTTTAACAGGAAAATACATAGAAAGTATGTAATTTTTATTAAAGGAAAGTTATTAACAATCTGTTAGAAAAATTAAGTTTTGCGGTTGCCTCTAATTTAATTTACTATCTTGTTTTATTTTTTTTTCACAGTTTTTATCTGTAATTACTTGAGTAATTAAGTCTGTTGGGGGATCTTAAACCCTAGTTGCTTAAACCAACTGGTTTGGGATATGCTGACTGAAAACTCATTTTGCAAGTAATTCAGATTATATTTTTTTTAAAAAAAAAAATTACATGTTCTCACTTGTCATTGAGTAACTGGTTATCTTTCCCCTAAGTAAGGGATTGTGATCACGTAAAAAGATGATATTGTGGGAGGTAATACATAAAATATATATATATGAATATAAAAAAAAAAGGGGGGGGCAATGTACTCAAGCTTAATTTATCTTTCAAGGTATTATAAAAATCCTGCCATAATCTGTGCATATAATCCTTGTTATTTTTTTGTTATTATCTACTCTTTACACATAATGTACAATATTTAATTGTCTTAAAGTTATGTACTCATTATTGAATTCTTTTAAGTTTCTGAAGGTATATCTCTATGAATTATCTTTTGTAAACTGAATAAGATAAAAGCCAGAAAGTCTAAATTGTTAACTCTATTACTTATTTTTGTATTTCATTCAAAAAAAAAAAAAAAAAAAAGGAGAGACTCAAATCTATTTAAGGCTTAGCATCCTCTTTAAGTAAGCTATTTGACCTTTTAAAGCCAAATCTACTTAGGGCTTGGCAACCCAAATTAAGTACATCATAGATTCTTTACACTACATTTATGTAGGGGAAGCAATTTCTCGTATAATAATTCATCTCTTATGAACTATTATATGTTTTCATGAAAGAATCTGCATAATTTCAGGAAATACACTTTAATTAAGTACATTTCTGAACTGTCGGTGACTTGTAGGTTTTTTAATTCTTAAGTATCTGAATTTTCTATTGCTTCGGCAAGTTATATTGCAAGTATCAGACAGTTATGTTTTAAAGCGTTCAGTTGAATATTTTATTATTTCCTGAAGTACACATGTCGAAACCATAATGCATGACTTAAGTGGATTTTCAGTAAGTTATCTGTAACTCTCCGAAATGCATCTGGGCATCGAAAAGTTAGATTTGTAACTGTCCGAAACATCTCTTTCTTATAAAACTACATAAGTACATGTGTCGTGATCTAGAAGATTGACTTAAGTTATCTTTCAGAAGGTTATCTGTAACTCTCCAAAATGCACCTGAGCATCAAATAGTTAGGTTTATAAGTCTCCAAAACTTTCTGAACACCTTAAGTTCAAATTATGCACGTGTTGAATTTCACTGATTTATAATGTCTCAGTTGAAACTCAAACAGTTATGTTTAACTCTTCGACTTTTCACACCTATTCCTTTGAGAAACTCGAACAGTTATCATAAGTCTTCGAGTTTTCTCACTTTTCACTTAGCCTAAAGTTATTTTCTTTATATGAACAGTTATGCTAAGTATTCTACAATTGTTGGTTGTAAAACTTGTACAGTTATTGCAAGCACTCGAGTTATTTATCGGTAACAGATCTTATATTTATGATTTCAATGATTGAATCTGTTTATCCATTTATAAACTCAAAGAGTTATAAATGTTTTACTAACAAACTTTCGTGTTTTTACCTTGGTAAAATCCTAGCTTCACAATCTTTACTTCCACTAAGTTCTACAATGCAAAGCGAAGATTAATCGACAATGTCAGGACGTGGTAGAATGACCAAAGTGCAGAAAAGAGAGCTAGAAATTAAGAAAATACAAAGTGAAATCAACGACATTTACTCCAGGTACACTTTTTCAAACGAAGTACTACACGAAGTAAGAAAAGCTGTTCAAGATGAGAAAAATTTCTATTGGAAATTTATTCATAATTATGCTGAAACACAGTTTAGACTAAAACAGACTGAACTTTCCGCATTGCATTTATGGAAAAGAAATTTACAACCTAACCCTACGGTTGTAAGTTATGGACATGTACGAGAGACATCGGTACAGTCTATCACTTATTATGGAAAGAAGTGGGGACCAATGATCGAAAATGCAAATAGGGAATTACAATCCTTGTATTCTCCCAATTGTTTTAGATGATATTAAATAGTATATAGATAAACAGAAAACTGCCATTAGCAAAATGAGCCTTCAAAGTGAAGGACAAAGAGTTTATCAACTCAAAATGGCAGAGGTTGAGAGCTTAAAACTCTATATTCCATTATTACAACCTAGGCATCATGGTGAAGGACCATCAAGAACCTAGGTGCCTTTAACAAGAGAAATTAAGACAATTTTAGAACCTCCAGAACAACTTGAAACACTACAGACATATAGTCGGAAAAAGAAAAAGACAATTGAATATTTTGGACTAACTGCAGGTGTACAAGGAATATTGCAGCAAAAAGAAGAATCAATGAAAAATGGAAAACTATGCTCCATTGCAGAAGCTGGACAAACATTTTTGTCAGGAATCCCAACAAATGTGACAAATATTGGCTTACAAGCATATACTCTAAGGTATTGTGTCACATTAGTGCATAATGTATCTTTTAATACAATGGACAGTTTTTCACACAATGCTACAAGCACACATTCTTTTCCTACGGAAAGAGAGCATGTAGGAAATTTTGATGATACATATACAGATGATATCAAATTTGATGATATTATTGATGACATAGACACTAAGTCTATGAATTTTGAAGATATTTCATCTGAAGAGGAATGTACAGATATTCTTCCTCTTACTGTATCTTGAACAGAGACTTTTGAATTTTGGTACAGTTGCTTATACTACACTTTATATATATGGTTATGTCTATTACAGTATATAGTATACTTGTTGATAAATGTATATAATCAACAACATACATAGTTACAAATAGAATATGATACTACCAATGTCTCACATATATAAATTTCAGAAATACAAGATGATTCTATTCCACAGACAAATATAGAACATTCTTTCATACAGAGACAGTTGTTACTGAAATGTTTCCAGAAAAACAAATAGAAGAAATTCAGCAAATTATTGATACGACAATAACAGATATTTTAGACATTTATACTAGTTTTGATGGCAATTCCACCAGTTCTGAAAGAACTGAAAATATAGATGCTGCTGATACTATTGAAACAAGTCCCAGATCAGAACATCATGACAAGAAAATCCCTAATCCTGAATAGAGTTTAGATGAAAATACACTATTATGGTTCAGAAATAATTCCTGTTATGACAAATTTCAGACATATAAAACTTTTACAGTTTTATATTCACGACCAGTTAAGTTTGAAGGGATGGCACACATACGTGAACTGTTTGAATTTCAAGGCTTGTTGACTCTACTTCCACAATAGCTAAGCCATCTTGCTATACCAGAACTTCTCAATTGTTTTTACTCAAACTTAACAGTGAAAGAAGGTATTCATGTTTCTAAAATACAAGACAATGACATATATTTAACTCCAGATTTACTTCATCAGGTACTTAGTCTGAAAAATGAAGGAGTTAAATTATCAGAAAGAAAACAGGTTTATCGATTAGGATGGGACATTACAAGTTTAGCCAAAGATTCAACTGCCAACAAACCATTGACATTACTAAATGACTTAAATGGCCAAGTATGTTTTATTGCAAAAATATTGCATGCTACATTGTTTCAGAGTTTGGTTATGAGGCAAAACTTGGCAGATGTTGTCTTTATGCTACATACACATTAATAAACCATACAGGTGAATTGGTATGATATTTTTGTTTCTCATATCTTACATTTGCAAAGTAAATTATTTTATGGTGATACAATTTTGAGAATTGTGGCAAGTCAAACAGATATTACACCTTGGCCATAGAAAAGATTAAAGTCAAGATCTTTCTCTACAAAGGAACTTCAAAAATACTAGGAAGCAGATACACCTATCCTTAGACAACAACAACAACAGGATCGGCAAACACAGCAACAATCCACACAATTTACAGAAACACAACAACATACAGATATACAACAAGATATACATATAGATATACAACAAGGTATACACAGAGAAATACATACAGGTGTAGATATAGACATACATACTGAATTTTTACAGCAACCTTCACAAGTTTCTCAAAATGATTTAGATCAAGCATTACTTGATCAGATAAACAAAGTTAGTACAAATATTGCAAAGAACATTTCAAATGCTCTGATTGATATTTTTCGAAGACAAAGAGGCTTGTGATTATACAAATTATGTATTACATGATTTATTTTTTGTAATTTGTAACCAAAATATTATGTAAACTGTTTACTGATTTTAATGTTACATGATTATTTTCACAGTTTATGATATTAAACAATTTATGCTTAATCCATAAATCCTATGTATGTTTGAAACTATCGTTTTGATTAATATATACTTAGTAAGATATCCTTCCTTACATTTATAAAGCGTAACTTCCTAAAGGGGGAGAAAATAGTTTGTTTACTTTTTTTATAATGCCAAAAAGGAGGAGATATAAATTATGTGACTTATTAGGTTTTGACATCATCAAAAAGGGGGAGATTGTTAGGTATTTAATTTTGATGATATATGCTTTATTAACGTATTTAAATAAGTCTACATAATATTCTCTAAGTATATTTCTCTAAATATAATAGTTAACAGATTATCGGAAAGTTTCATTTTTATGTTAGATAAATTAAAGATTTCCAAAGAGTTAGATTTGCAATAGTTAAACTTTCGGATAGTTAACGTTTTGCTTTTGTCGAATACTTTATGTTAAAAAACTCGTATAGTTAAGGTTATCTGCACGTGTGTTTTTAATGTTTTAAGTTGTCACGTGCTTTCCATGTACATTCGGTAATGAAAAATCGAATAGTTAGATAACTGTTCGAGTTTTTACATGCATGGATAGATAACTATTCGAGTTTTATAAAAGGACTAACGAACAGATAAGCTTCCTTGTTTAGTCACGTGTTTTGCAGATGCAAAAACTCGAAGAGTTAAAGGATAAGTGTTCGAGTTTTTACAGAACTTAAAGAATAAATGTTCGACTAAATCGAAGACTTAGAAGATATTCTACAAGACTCCAGGAAGATAAAATTTCGGTGAATCTACGAAGTGGAGAACGTGGAAATTCAAAATGTTAGTGGGGAAAGTGGAAATTAAAATAGAAAGTAATTTGGATTAAAGAGAAAATTAGTACGTGGATTATGGATTATGGATTGTGGATCAAGTGGATGAACATGTTGAAGGTGAAAGACAACAGAGTTCGACTACAAATAGAGAGTACGAGCTACATTACAGTAGAGGATCCCAATCTCAAAAACCAAGTCTGAATATTCAATCCAGATCTCTAATTGAAAAGTTAAGTTTGAATATTCATATTCTGAAAAATTCTCCAACATCAAAAGAAGTTCGAAATTCCAAGCAATTTCAGAAAAGGAGCTGCAAACGTAAGAAGTCTGGAAATTCGACAATTGGAGAAGAAGAGATACAGAAGCTGAGCAAAGAGAAAGAAAGAAGCTGTGTGCATAAAGATCAAGTTTTATATAATTCAAAATTAGTTTTGAATAAGAGCTTTGTTTTTCTTTTTGAATTGTATATCAAACATTAATGTATCAAAACCGTCAAGAAGGGAATTGAGCTGAAAAGATATTGTAAATTATGTCTTGAAATAAAATAATAGAATTTCATTTACGAGTGTTTTGTGCTCTTGTTTTATCCGCTAGTATTTAATTATTAAAGACACAATTCACCCCCCCTCTTGTGATACAGATGATCCTACACATATATACTGTGCTTAAAATGAAAAGTACTTACAAAGTGAAAATCTTTGAGAATTTATTGATTAGTTTGATCACGAGCCTTTTGTACTTGAGCAGATAGGTATGTAAGGATTGTTATACTGATAAAAGGATTCTTTAAATCTGGCAACCTAAGGTCCTGATTAGATCTAGGATTGTTGACTGAAAGCTCATTACACGGGTACATTAGAAAGCTCTTGTATGATTCAAGCTTTTCAAATTAACTTTTAAAGAAAATTATCAATATTTACTATTTTGAAAAGAAAAAGTTATTTCATTAACTACAGATATCTTTGAATCAAATAAAGTTTCTACCAATATGACTACTGATTTATTGAATCAAAATTAGTACTTTTGAAAATGTTTATTTGAGATACATTCTTTTATTCTCCTTGAATTAATCATATTAAGTTCAAAGTTGTGTTTTTGATTCATATGTAGTGAAAATTCTAGAAATCATTCTTGATGAATTCAGGATAACGGAAGTTTCTAAAAAGAAAATTTAAAGTATAGTTATACTTAACATCTATTGTTATACAAGTATATTTTGTATGTTATTGAATATATTTGAAGTATATTTGTAAGGGGAGGATTAATAATGTCCAAAATAGATTAATATAATTCAGAATACAAATCTTGGTTAATCTGAGTTTAAGTCCTCTTAAGATCTTGATGAAACAATTTAAAAAGATAAACAAACTATTTTAGATTCATAAAAAGAATATTAGAATAGTTTACAATGTTCTCAAGATAATGTTAAGTGTACTAATTAGACGTTATGTTATGTAAGGTAACGTGTAAAATTGCCACTAAACAGCATTTTACTCGTTAAGTAACTCAACGAGTTACATTTACTATTTTCGGGTATCTCGATTGAATAAATATTATTCAATATTCTTTTAAATCTAAACTCGACTTCCCTATATGTTGAGTTAGTCACCTAAAACCCTATTTAAACACTTATTATACGGGCACTTAGGTCATTCGTAAACTTTGTCTGAGAATCTTTCCTACTTGTTATTGTTACAACCTGCGACGATGGTCTCTAAGTTCTACAAGGGTCGTGGTAGAGAAAAAGGAAAAAGCAGAGGAGATGAAAAAGGAAAAGAAATAGACCATGATGAAGTTCCACGCACTTGGTTTAAGAAAATACTTCAAGTGGACAAAAGGTTAGCAAAAATTTACAGTGGATACTCTTTCTTGAAGGAATACTGAATGAAGTTAGATTAGAACTTCATAACACTGATGCAAGTATTAAATACATGGGTATTCGAAGCAAGTTTGATAGGGAATACCAAATGAAATGTGTTGAGATTGCATTTCTCGAACAGTATGCAAAATATATGGAAAAACGTGTAGGTTCATCAAATAGAATTCCTCAAACTCCTCTAAGTGATACACGACTACAACCATTTGAGGAAGAACATGAATCTGCTATACCTACTCCTTTGTATTCAAAAGAAGTAGAATCAAATATTGCTGTAGATAAAATAAAAGTTGAAGAACTTCGAAAGGCAGTAGCAATAGAAAGTGCCTTCGAAGAATTAAAGCAGAAAACTTTTCTAGAAAAATTTCAAAAGAAAACAACAATACTTGAAGAGGAAAAACAAAAGTGTTATGGAAGAAGAAAAATCAGAAAAATTATGTCTAAGGAAACAAAGTCTGTTGGAAAAGGAAAATTAGATGAGCATTTATTTCCAAAGGACAATGTATGTCTAAACATTGTTCCTTATAGTGCATCTAATAAACTCATCAGTTCCGAGCATACTAAAACTGATGAAGATAATGAGACATCATTTTCTCTTGCTAGAAAACTTGAGAGGAAATCCAAGTCAAATATGAGCTCAAGTTTTTCTATTAGTACAAGTCCTGATGATGTAGAAATTGAAAAATCAGAGCATCAAGCAACTGACATTGAACAAGTTATTGCAAATATAATTGACAATGTTGAAGCAGTAACTAGTTCACAAGCTGAATTGTCTAGAGTAGCGGATATTGAAAAAGTTAAGACTTTAGAATCTATAGAAGTAGAGTTTGAGAATTCACAACATGTATCAATGGAGATATCTGTTGAACAAAATGAATAATTATAAACAGATACACCGGTTGTAGAATTAGTGGAAAAATTAAACTCTGATCATTCTATAGAGACTGAACAAATGAATGTTGAGCATATTGAAGATGTTCCTTACAATGTTGAAGCTGAAGAATCAAGTTTACATACGCAGCTTCAAGAAAATATTTTCATAGAAGAACAACATGACATTCAATTTGAAGAAGAGGTTCATGAAGATGAATTAAACTCTGAATCAAAGCTTCAGGTATCACCTTCTTTGTGTACAGTATTACAAATTAAAGGTAATTCAATTTATTTTAGATCTGAGGAAGCAGTGTAGAAAAACCATAATCTGATTACATGTCAGATTCTGCATGCCCGACCAATAAAATTCAGAAATTTGAAAGATATAAGAGTTCTATTTGAGTATCAATGCCTCATTCAATTCTTGCTAATTGGAACGAAATGGAAGCAATACAAAGAGCTTATTGCAGCTTTTTATAGCAATCTGGTCAAGAATGAAAATATACTGAAACCTCAAATAAATAAACAGGAGTTTATATTGTCTCCTAAGTTAATTTTTGAAGTTTTGAGATTAAAGAATGAAGGTGTTGTTGTTACAAACAGATTTGACATGGTTAGACAACTGGAATGGGATATTCAGTCTTTATCACAGATTCCAAGTGTATATACAAAAATGAGACTCATGAAAAATCTGAATGTAGAGGCAAGGTTTATTGCAAATATATTGCATGCCAATTTATTTCAAAGAATCGGACACAATATGGAAGTCAGTAGAAGTTGTTTATATGCAGCTTATGGTCTACTGAATAGAATTCAAATCAATTGGTTTAATGTTTTTACTTCTCAACTACAGCATATGAGTTCAAAGTTATTTTTTGGTGATGTTGTATGTAGACTCCTTGCAAGCTAATTGAATTTATTCGACTGGCCCTCTGAAACTAAAGGCATGAGAGCTTTTAGTGTAAAAGATTTGCAACGATTCCAAGCCTTGCATCAATCTCAACAACAACAACAACAACCAATAGAATGTATAGAATAGATTCCACCACAACAACCAAGTTATTCAGTTCGAGCAAAATAGCAACCCCAACTACCTCCTGACCTAGATGATGTGCTTAACGACATCAGAAATGATATTAGGTATCTAGGAGACAAAATATGTAATGCTATAAGTGATATACTTAGGAGGAATAGATAACTGTCTGTTTGCTTGTATCTTAATACAAAATGTAATGTTTGTATTTATTGTTTGATTCATTGAACAATACATTTTTTTTCTATAAATATTTACGATTCTTATTATTATTTACAGAAAGCTTTGTTGTAAATATGTCTCTTGCTTTATATACTATAACTATCATCTTTTTGATTAATGACAAAAAGGGGGAGAGTTGAGTATTTATGATCTGCTGGAAGAATTGTTATAAATTCAAAAGAAGAAGATGATTATGATTTTAATTGCATATATTATAAAGAGAGATGATATTTAAGTGGTTATTGTAATCTGACAAATGAAAATGTAATCTAAAAGATATTTATATGGTCATTATAATCTAAAAGATACTTATGTAATTATTGACATCTGAAAGTTTTATTTCTAAGAGGTGAATTTTACATAAACAATAGAAATAAGCTTAAATGAACTTAAGTCAATAAACTTGTTTGCTGAATTAAAAGTTAACCCAACGAAGGTGCTTTGTTGAGTTAAATATATTTCAAAATTGTTATAATATGGTTTTGTCATCATCAAAAAGGGGGAGATTGTTGAGTATTTTGTTTTGATGATGTGTGCTGAATGAAAGTAATCGTATTTTCTCAATTACTATTGCTTGTGAAAGGAAATTAAGTACATCAATTAATATAGAAAAAGTTTACTGATATAAATACTTGTCTATATTGGATCTAAAATTATACTAAGTTAAATAACTAGTCGTTTCATTGCGTTAATTTTTCATTTAACTAAACGTTAAGTTAACGTGTGTTTTTATTGAAAAGCATGATATGTTTTAAAGTTATATCTTCTGTATCATGAATAATGCATGTTTAGACAACTCGTTAAGTTAGAGTGTTATTTGTATAGAGGTCACATGAGAACTCGTTAAGTTAGAGGCTTAAAGGTTAAAATAGGTCACGTGAGAACTCATTAAGTTAGTGAGTAAAAGAAGAAACGAACTCGTTAAGTTAGTGTTGTACACATGGTGAAATTATAAGTTATGAATGTTATACTGTATCACATGAGGTGCACATGTTTAACTCGTTAATATAACATAACTAAACACATTGAGTTGCTATATTGAACACTAAGGTGATGCGTTAGGTTAGCATTATAAAACTTAAGTTGTTATTTTTGCACGTGGTAAAATTCTTATTATAAAAACATTTGTTTATTACTAGTTCGTTGAGTTATCTATAACACAATGGAGATGGTTCGTTGAGTTATCGTAACACCACGGAGATGGTTCATTGAGTTAGCGTAACGCCACAGACTTAGTTCGTTGAGTTAGCTATAGTACTTGTCACATGAGTTGGCACATGAGGAACTCGTTAAGTTAGAAACGTTAAGTTATATATCTACTTGTTTTACTTGTTTAGATAACATTAAAGTAACGACTTCTTATTACACTTGATGAAAGATTTTAGATGAGAAAGTTTATTTTGCAAGAAATTTTTTAGAGATCTAGGATTGATGATTAAAGAAAATTCGAAATGTAAACGTGGGTCAGAACGTGTGTATTTTGATGAAGGAAAAAGAAAAGACGTGAAGAAGTCTAAACAGTTCGCGATTTTATAAGGAGAGGAGGTGTGACTATAAGTGATTAAGTTTTCAGTGGTGTAATTGCGTCGCATGTAGTGATGAAAGTTTTTACTGTCAATAGAGAATTTTTACATTTCACCTTTTGTTCATCTTCAAGAACATATTAAAACAAAAATCCCAAAAACAAAACTAATTTTCTATGTTTATAGTTAGCATTTATGTGTTGTAATGTTTGTTTTGTATTGTGATTAATGTCATTATTATCAATATTGTGAATGTTTCATATTTATTTGATTCAAAACATAGGAAATAGTTTTTGTAATTACTAAAATTGATTTGTACAAATTTGTACAAAACACCCAAAATCTTAATGATTATTGTTTGAAACATCTGAATGTTAGTGTTGATTAATGACAAATCCCAGATTAACTAACATTAAAAACATAATTGATGTTATTTACATTCTGTGGAACCGCCCAATGGACGATCAAATTCCTTTGTGAATAGCAAAAATTTAATTGAAAATTACTAGTTAGGCTCGTAGAGTTAACTCAAGTCCACGAGAATAGTCCATTGAGTTAATTGTAACTCCACAAACTAAGTCTGTTAAGTTAGTAGTAAGTCAACGGAGTGTGTAATTTAACACACATAAAACTCTGGTTATAAAAAAATCAAAATGATATGCAATTTTTACTTAATCTCTATAGGATCGACCTGTACTTACACATAAATATAATAAACACTATACACTTACAATTAAAAACAAATTAGATTTAATATCTAATTTGTGAAAATTATTTTTTTACTTCTAAAAGAAATTATCAATATATAATTAAAGCAAATGAAAATCACCCAAACAAAGTTTTTAAGTAAATATACATATATAAGTAAACAAAACAAAACAAACATAAACCCTTAACAAGTTCATGCTTTGCTAATTTACGTAATAATTTCATATTAGCATGTCCTAACCTTCTATGTCATAGCCATGCATCTTCAAATTTAGCAATTAAACATGACTTCTTATCTAGAGCACCAGAAGCTAATTTCAACACAATTATAGAGCCTTTTCTATTTGCCTTAAATTTAACAAAATTAGAACGATTATCAACAATAAGACATTTATTATTTTCAAAAATAACTTTATATCCTCTATCTTGTAATTGATTTACATTAATAAGATTAAAACCCAAGTTATCAACTAGTAAAACATCTGAAATAAATATAGAGTTAGTAACTCTAACCTTACCAACACCAAGAATTTTACTTTTCTCTAAATTGCCAAATGTGATAGTTCCTTATCTACACTCTTGAATATCTTCAAGCAATTCTTTTCTTCCTATCATATGACTTGAGGCTCTACTGTCTATCATCCATCTCAACTTTATCACCTACAAAAAGGGTAAAATCACATTTCTTAGAACCTAGATCTATTTAGGTCCAAAAACGTCAGAAGAACTACAAACTAAAATGATACTACTACCCTTAAGAACCCATTTTTGAACAGTTTTAATTTTCTTCTTCCAAATTAATTTTGGTTCTATGTTACTAAAACTATTTTTCCTTTTATAATAAGTCTTAAACATATTATTTATATTATTAGGGTTATTTAACTATTTCTTATAATTTTTATAATAACTAGAATAATTAAAACTTCTATTTTCAGACTTACCATAAGAGCTAAATTTCTTGAAATTATAAAATTTCTTTTTAGATTTATAATTATTCATTTTAGCATTTTTAGATCTAACAAATTTAGTCTTTGAATTTTCAACAATACTAGCATGAGGATCAAAACCTAATCTAGTTTTATTTTTAACAGGAAACTAGGTTTTTTCTAATTTATCTAGTGTTGTCTTACCAATTACCCATTTTATTAGATTCTTATCAACCTTAACTAATTTTTCTTCAAGATTTTTATTTTCTAATTTCAAATTTAAAATTTCAAATGTGGTTTTCTTATACAAATAAGAAATTAAATCTAACTTAGAAGAAAACTTTTCAACATCTACAAATAATTCACTAATAGAAACATTTAGATTTTCATTTTCAGAAACTTGTTTCTTTAATTCTAAATTTAACACATCTAATTGATCATGCAGAGATTTATTTAATTTTTCTAACTTAGAAATCTGAGATTTATAAGATTTTTCTTTTAATTTTAACTTCTGAAACTTTGAAGCTAATCTATTATATTCATGAAGAAGCCTAGTATCAATATTATCATCAGAAATATCTTCTTCATGGTCAAAAAAACTTACCTCAGACATGGATGCCATAAAAGCTATATTAGCAAGATTTGCTAATTTTGTATTTGAGTCTGAGCTTGAGCTGGAGGAATCTGATATGTCTTCATAATTTGAAGAGCATTATCAAATGTTGCTTGCAAAGCCTTCTTCTTAAATCCTTTCTTAGAAGAGTGAAACTTAGGCTTGGATTTGCTCTTCTTTTCTTTAAATTTCTTATCAGATTTCTTCTCCTTCTTTGACCTTAAGGGACAATTAAATCTAAAGTGTCCCTTTTTGTTACAGTGATAACAAATGGAAACTTCAACTTTTTCCTTTCTTGAAGATCTAGTTTTCTTTAAGTCCTTTCTTTTTCTCTAGGCTTTCTTGAATTTCCTAGCTAATAGAACAATATTTGAATCAGAATTAGAACTAATTTCTGTATCAGAAGATACCTAAAAAGCGATCTCTTTCTTCTTCTAATTCTTTTCTCTAGAGATATGTTCAGCTTTAAGTTTAACTTCATAAGTAGAGAGATTTCCAATCAGTTCATCCATGATATAAGTTGACAAATCTTTTACTTCTTCAATTACTGTTGCTTTCCATTTCCACTCCGAAGTCAAGGATCTCAAAATTTTTCTCACAAGATCTCTTGCACATTCTCAACCAAGTGCTCTTAAACCATTAACTATGATAAGGAATCTAGTAAACATGTCAGAAATAGTTTCATTTTCATGCATCATAAATAATTCATACTGATGTACAAGAAAATTTATTTTAGATTCCTTAACTTGTCTTCTCTTCATCTATCCAAAGATTATATGGCTTATTTAATTAAGGAACTTTTTCAGTAAACACATTCCATAGTTCAAAATCTATTGACTAGATGAAAACAGTCATTCTCTATTTCCAATAAGTGTACTTTGTTCCATTGAACAAAGGTGGCTTGTGAAAACTATGTCCTTCACTTCCAAAACTAGCTATTTTAATCTCAGAAATCTAAATTTAAAATACATTTCCTAACAGAAAAATGATCTACCAAGGCTCTGATACCAGATTGTAGGAAAGGTTTATACTTACAAGGGGGGCTGAATTAAGTATAACATAATATGACGAGCTTTCGTAAACTTATCTCCATAACTTTACGAACCCTTACAACTTAACATGTGTAAAGCACAATTATTAATCTTTGACAAACTACATATACTTAAACTTATAACTTTATGAATCCCTTAAGAGATAACCTTACAGATGTCCATCAAGTTATCCTTATAACTTTATGGATTCTATACATTATAAGTTTACGAAGATCTGTAACTTATATATAACTTCGTAACTTTACGAATGTTTGTAAAAGTTATCCTTATAACTTTACGAGTCTCCATAAAATTATATACTTGGATAAATTCTAGAGTTATAAACCAGTGTTATGAATCAGATAAGTTTACGATTGTTTGTAAAGTTAACTATATAACTTTACAACAGTTCGTAAACTTATAGACTTAATACTATTCTAAAGTTCATCATTTTACATAACTGAAGTATAAATCATTTTGTCAATCATCAAAATATAAACATATTAATAGATAAGAACATTATCCCTAACAAAACATACAACTTACCTTGCTATCATTGATAAAGTTACTAAATTTCACCACCATGAGCAAGCCCATAAGGACCTTACATGGCAAAAGGCCATGACATATGAACTTGATGTTGTCTAAGCCAATGACACTTAAGATATAATTAATCTTTCCCCCCTCCAATTGAAAACCTATAGGATATAAATAGATATACAAAATCAAATATAAGGAAGATAGCAATGTTGAGCACTTTAAAGCTTGATTAGTTGCTAAATGGTACAACTGTTCAAGCTTTAATTTTGCCCATTTTTAATGAATTTTATAAGTAATTTTGCATGATATTATATATCTATGGTAGATAAATGATATTAATTATGGGTAATATAAGTCTTGAAATATAGTGCAATATAAAAATTTAATTAACAAGTGCATCCCCCATTGGATATAATTTTACATGGAACACATTGATTTATTTTGCATGTCCTATGTTGGCTAACGTCTCTTAGAGTTCAACTTCCATTAATTGTAGGTAACATATATATGGGAGGAGCTTAATGCAAAAGACCAAAGAAGATGTAAAGAATCAAAAGTTGGTGGACTAAACTTTAAAGAAGAGGACATGCCAACACCTTATTGGCCCTCCTAGATCTATGGCATCTTATTGGCTTGGTGATAAAACCAAGGTGCCACATCAAAGAGAGAGAAGACAAAACAACATAAATACAAGGGGAGAGGAATTTCGTCCAACACCTTGGTGCTTCCAACAAGAGAAAGAAGGAGGAGAAGAAGCTTGGAGGTGAGGCTTGTGCTTCCAAAGAGAGACCATCCATTCATGCTATTCACCATTCCAAGGGCTAAGGAGAAGACGTCCAAGCTTGGAGGTGGATTTGCTGCCAAGTTCCATTGAATTCAAAGCTCTAGAGAAGAAGATAAGAAGCTCCTAAGGTAGTGACAACTCTTAGAGTTTATTATTTTCTTGTATAGAAGGAAGAATTGATGAGAAATGGTGGTGAACATCTCAATTATATGTCTTCTTAGCTAGATAGAGTTCAATGAATGTATATGAATGTTTAATTCTTCTTTTCAACTTCTAATTTGCATCCTCTATTCACGTGTATTGTTGGGGCTGTTGGTGAGGCTTTCACACGAGTGAATGACACTCATCAATGGTGGCTTGGCGCATTTGAGAAGAAGGTGTGAATTGAAAGAAGAAGAAAATAAGTGTTGATGTTCATTTGAATGAAGAACCTATCACTTATATCTAGTTGTTAATTTTAATTTCAGTAGTTAATTGAGTTTGTTATATCTTATATTGATCACATTTTGTCCTAATCAATCTCCAAAAAGAATTTCTAATGCTAGTAGTATAGTATAGTTTAGCTAGATTAGCAAATAGCATAGTTGCATGCATTTAGTATAAATTAGAATAGAGTAGTATAGTCTATTGAACCTTGTTGTTTTATTTTTCTTTCCTTAATATTGATGCATTGATATCACTTCTGAAATCACGTGGAACTTGTGTGCATGTTATAATTGAATGAGTTGATAGATTTACAAGTAAAGAAATTGATTCACGTCACCATTTTCCACTACACATTGCCTTGAAATTGCATGATTTGTGAGCTTGTGTTAACTTTGATTATTCTACATTCACATGTCATTAATTTACTGAAGTATACCTAAGAGCTTGAAGAACAAGTTGAGTAATAGTTGATTAAGTCATAAACACAATCCTTGTGGAAGAATGACCTGTATTTGCCATGTACACCAAAAGAACTGTGCACTTGCAGTAAAGCTTGAGCTAAAAATATAGCTCAACAACAACCATTGGAAAGGTATTGATTTCCATAAAACCTTTAACCTAGTTATTAACATGACCACCCTAAGAACTATTATCATTGTTGCTACCATGAAAAGTTGGTGCATGGAATAACTTGATGTTAGCAATGTATTCCTCTATGGTGATCTCAATGAAGAAATTTATATGACTCTTCTACCAAGGCTAGGAAGAGAGGGAGAGGATAGCCATAAGGTTTGCCACTTAAAAAATCTATATATGATCTCAAGCAATCCTCTAGAAATTGTTTCAACAAACTCTCTAGTACTATAATCAATGACAAGCTTAAACAATCCAAAGATGATTACTTTCTCTTTACAATTACTCAAAATAATTTTCAAACTATTGTACTTGTATATATGGATGACATTTTGATTATAGGAAACAATGTTAACATCATCAAACCCTAAATCCTAAAACTCAAGACTTTACTCTAAACCAAATTCAAAGTTAAAGATCTTGGTAAACTAAAATTCTTCCTTAGGTTGGAATTTGCCCACTCCAAGTGAGGAGTCAATATTAACCAACAAAAATATACTTAGAACTTTTAGAAGAATGTGGCCAGTTGGGTTGCAAGTCAACTAAAGTTCCCATCAACAACCATTACCAAGTGAAATACGAAGAACGAAACATAATAAAGGAACCAAAGAAATCTAAACATCTTGTTGGCAAGTTAATTTATCTTACCACTTCTAGACCTAATATAGCATTTGTTGTAAATCATTTAAGTCAATTTATAGAAAAATCTTATCAAGAGCATTTTGATGCTACTTTAAAAGTTAAAGTATTTGAAAGATGACCCTAGACAAGGTATTTTCTTCCCTCGAAACCCTTCCATGCAATTACGATATTTTGTTGATTCAAATTGGGGTAAATATACTTTTTCTAAAAAAACCTTCGATAGGTTACATCATATTTTTATGACATTCTCCAATTTCGTGAAAAACCAAAAAACAACCTATTGTTGCAAAGTCTTCTGCAAAGGCAGAATATCATGCAATGGCCTTTGTAGTGGTAGAAATTATGTGGATTACTCACATATTATCTTATTTAACTTTACAAGTTGAAAGGCCCGTTAACATGATGTATGACAATGAAGTTGTACATATTGTTGAAAATTCAATGTTTTATGAGTATAAAAAACATATAGAGATTGATTATCACATCATTAGAAAGAAAGTCAAAAGAAGAACCAATCAAGATAATTGGAATAAGAAGAGCCGACTAAACTGCAAACATTTTTATAAAGGCATTACAACAGAACTTGTTTGAGAAATTCCTTTTCAAGTTGAGAGCACATTCCCTTTACTTCTCAACATGAGGGGAGTATTAAAAAACCGTTCGCTATGGTTGTCTTATCCCTAGCTGAAGATGAGCATCTATAGCTGAGATATTTTTCTAGACCTACATAGGTATGTAATCTCAACATTTATTTACCTTAATGAGTCTTTTATCTCAAGCTCTCCAGCTGCCCCCTCATGAAAGTTTCGTGTACTTCCGACAGCACTTGAATCACTATTTTCAGATGTTTTGTCTCCCTTTCACGGATCTTGATTGTCTCCTCATATTTAGGTGTTCACCTTTTATTATCATGTAGTCTTTTACTTTGTTAATCTTTTCCTTTAGTTTCTTTATCATTTTGATGGTGAAAAAGTATAATTTCATGTGATGAGATTTTCATATTCTAACAAACAAATTCTACGTAATTAAAAATAAGATCTGGAGTTCTTTTAAATCTTACATAAACATTGCGCTTTGGATGATAACAAAATCACAATGAATCCTCGTAACCTGAATTGGAAGTGCCTTTGAATAATCTAATTTTTAGGACGGACACGTTGCAGAGAAAGGAATTTTTTGAAATTTTTTACGCTGAAAAATATTTGTTACAGATACAAGATTATTTGTATGGAAAGTACGTAATCAGCATTCAGGATAGAAATTTCATCCATCCAACTTTTATCGTAAAAATACCGTGAACTAGAATTCAAATAAAAATAATGTCGTGATGGCCAACCACGGACGGACAGGTACCATGGATTTGGACGAGACGACGTTGATATGAATGGCATCCGTCGTGTTGTGCCGGCGTGGGATGGGGCCTGGGGTTCGTCGCCGGACCCGAGGGGTCTGTCCCTACCGGCGAGGCCCAGACATCCATCCAATACAGCGACAGCGGCGTGGGACGTGGGCTGGTTCCGGCGAAACCTCCTCCTCCGGTCTCCGCCAATCCGTCGCAATCACCGTACATGACTTGGGTATCGAGCACAGCAGCGTTTGTCTGCTGCAATTCGTTCAAGTGCCTGTGCGCCAGCTAACAAAACGTTTTCCGTCATCCTTTCTTTTGACGAAAATTATAAATATCTTTTTTTATATTGAGATAAAAAATTTAAATATTAATTAAAAATCTAAAAAATAATGATAAACAAGATCGCATAATACATTAAAAATCCATCTACATTCATTATTACTATTATTATTTTATGCATTTCACCAACTTACCAGAAAAATTATTATATCCGTGCATTCGACGAAGGCCAGAAATGATGAATCCCATGATTGGTGCAAAATAGCGGCCAGCAGAAATCGTTGTTCTCTGTCCGCATTTTTCCGGATATGTAGTATCTTTAACTAATCTTGGGGTTTCTTTATTGCTTAAAAAAGGCTACTAAAAGTATGTGTAAATTAAGGGATACGCATTTTAGGTGTAAAATATAAATAGGCAATTTAAAATACATACATAATTAATTAATTAATTAGAGATCAAATTACAATCTTTTTTAAATGCCAGTTAGCTTGGTGGCATGCACTAAAAAAGAATACGATACTAGAATTTCCACTTGTGTCATGCAGCTGTTTAACTGCCATCTTGGCGTCTATCTCCCCAAAGAAGCATATGTCAAGAACCTACCAGTTACGCAGCAAAAACAGGCCACAACCATGGAGACAATGTTGAGAGTGATGTTTTACAAGAGAGACAAGACTTACTAATATAAATTACAACGGTACCTTTTCATTTTCCATTAAAGACATAGGTTCTTTTTCTTTGATTTGGTGATTCAAACATATTCCCAACTGCCACCTACCACTGCTAAGTAACAACACCCCACGAAGGACCAAAAACAGACGGGGTGGTGCATCAGCATTGCATCTGTAAGGTTAAGTAATGGACTATAAAACAAAATGCGTCTGTGGTGAAGTCAACTTAACACTTCCCACCTGAGTTTTCAGGCTTCAGTAGCCTCCACCTTTACCTTCTCACCGATCACAACCTTCACTTCTGCGACTCGGAATTAGAATCAGGCTGGCTACGACCGTCATCCACTCTTAGTTTCTGAACTGCGTCCTGCAGGTAACACGAGTGCCACGCACGTTCACTTGGGGCCTGTGAGACAGTGAAGGACGTCATGCATAAAACGAATGGAAATGGCATGGTTTCTTACATTGAGTGAGGCATTTTCAGATGCTAGTCTCTTGCAGTCTTGGCGTATACGCTGCAGTTCTTCCGTGAGCAAATCGTTTTCCTCCTTTAGTATACCAACACGTTTTGCTAGTTCTTCACACTCGGCCTGGTCCATGTAACCACGACCGGACATGTTAGTGATGATTGATAAAGAAATGTTATATTAAATCTGCATATGTGAGCTCTATAAGTTTCACAAAAACCGTTGTCGCCAACTTGTCTTCTCAAAATAACTGACGCAGCCAGCAGAATGCATGAATAACGGGCCCTATCCTAAAACAAACGTTGGCTAAAGAAAACGAAACCAGAGGTAAACCCAGGTACCACTATTCTAATAAGCAGAAATTTGATATTTGAGATCAAAAAAATTTTAGGTGTTACAAGGGTGAATAAAATATTTTCATTGATATGTGAAAAAAATTGTCCTGTGGATCACACGACTCTGGCTAACTGCTATAAGATGGCAGATTCATGAGCTTTTAAGAACTGAATCACCTTATGTGCGAAATGTTAAAAACATCCATCTAGGTTTTGAAAGTCAATAACCCCAATGTATGAAGGCAAGGGCAAAAGAATAATCAATTCAAAACTCAGCTTGAAGATCAAAGACCAAGGAAAAGGTATTGAAGATAAATGTTGAAGGAAACGACTCAAAAGAACTACAAAAAGGAGAAGACATCGAAGATCCACATGATTATCATTTTAGGTTATGTGTATGTAAGTTTTGTAATGCTTATGCTCTCAGCTGATTAATTTCATATCCCTTAGAACACTTAAAAAAACTAATAAGACCTATAAGATAGAACCTTAGTTCAAATACTTAGAAATTTCCTTAAAAGAAGGTTTGTGTATGATAGAAAGTAACAAAAAGAGATAGAAATGAAAGTAACAAAAAATTAAGACAAAATATCAATGTATTTGTGCACAACAAAAAATAAAGAAAAATTTAATAAACTTTTTGTTCCAACTTTCTCAAAAAAGATTTTTCTTCATATCTTCTTTTCAACCTTGAAAGACAGTGACAACTCATCATTACTATACGTTGAACAAAAATTTTCTTTTAATTTTCTTATGAATCATATGTTATTATTATAAATTATAAAAATCATATTTTAGCATCTTTTATCTTAAAAATCATATTTTATCATCATAAATCATAAAAATCATATTTTATTATGTTTTATCTTAAAAATCATATTTTATGATCATAAATCATAACAAACATATTTTATCACCATAAATCATAACAAACATATTTTATCATTTTTTACCATAAAAATCATATCTTATTATCTTTTATCTTAAAAATCATATTTTATGATCATAAATCATAAAAATCATATTTTATCACCATAAATCGTAGCAATCATATTTTATCATCTTTTATCTTAAAAATCATATTTTACCATCATCAATCATAAAAATCATATTTTATCATCTTTTTATCTTAAAAATCATATTTACCATCATAAATCATATTTTATCGTTATAAATCATAAAAATCATTTTATCATTATGAACAAACTTATGAAAGTACAAACAGAAAAGTTGAAAAAACAATTATATTTGGATTAACTCAATAGCAGAAGAACATAATGTTTCTATGTAAGAACACAATATAGGATATATTATTATAAAGATGTAAACATTATTAACTTATGAATTTTTTCATAAACTTGCAAAAAGTATAAACATTTTTATTTCATTCAATTCATATTCTATTACTTTCTATCACTTTTTTGACTGTGCACAAGCAAACACTTATATTTTTACTGACTTTCTGTTATTTTTTGTAACTTTTCTTTTTATTACTTTTTATAACTTTTCGAAACTTTCTTTCTATTATTTTTTGTTACTTTTTGAATGCACAAACAGACTCTAAGTTATCCAAGCCAAAATAAATTCAGATTAATGAAGCCTTCACTAAATTAGCGATTTATGCTTGAAGGGTGAAATTAATTCCAAGGAATTTCAAACTAAGGAAATAAATTAATGAACCTTCCCTAAGTGGGAAAATTTAGGTCCAAGAAATTTTGGACTTATCCAACAGATTAACCAACCTACTAAGTATATGAGAAAATAAGTCCAAAAAATTTTAAGTCTAGAGATCAAAATAATGAATGTAGAACCCCTAAGGGTTTTATCCCAAAAATGACTAACAATTCAAGAATTGAATTAACAATTTTGGATTTATTTGGGAAAAATAAATAGACCTAGGTTTTCAAATTAACAACCAGACTAGAAAACTAACTATTATGCAAGAATGAATTAACAAATCAAAATTTGTTAACCCATTTTAAATAAAAAACTAGCTGTTAGGACTTCCTTTGACTAGCCACTCTATATATAGACCATAGGGTTTTCACTTGAGAGAACCTACAACTACTAGCTCTTGTGTGCACGACCCTGAAAATCGGCAACCCATAGTGCTCTCGTTCTTGATTGAAAGATCATTTTCTCAGCCCTAGGAGCCCAAAATTCAAAATCAACTTTGAGCAAGAGCACATCTTCAAGGGCTGTAAATGTTATTGTGCTTTAATTGTTTATTGCAAGTGTGTTTTTAAGTGGAAAGGTTGGTTTGGAGTACCTAAACCTAAAATAATTGTTCTTCTCTAGGATTAAAGAGGTTGGTTTGCAAGTGTTTGGACCAAAAACACTCGAATACGTTGATTTTGAGTGTTTACTTAAAACACTTATTGGTTGAGGTATTTTACCTAAACACCTAGTAGTTGGTTTGTAATGTTTTCACCGTAAAACATTAGATTTAGTGCCTAGTGGTGTTTCAACTTTAAAACACCGGTTTGTGGTTGATTTGAAGTGTTTCTACTAAAAAATGTTTGATTGTAAAGGTTGGGTGTTTATCTTAAAAAAAATAATTTGTAAGGTTGAGTGTTGACACGACACCACCAATTTAGTGAAAAATTTAAGTAGAAATACTTGAGTGGACGTATTTATTTTAAAAAATCATTATAAAAATCTTTGTCTATTACCTTTTTATTTGTGATTTTAATTTCATATAATCATTATTAATAGTATTGATTGTAATTAAAATTAAAAGTAAACGCAATTCATCACTTTCTTGTATTGTCATCATTCCTAACACTAAGTTAGCATAACATGAAAATGATAACACCACCAACTTAGAACATTTAATTTTTCCAAGGTGGTTAAGGTGGTTAGGTGACCAAGCATCAACCAAGGGTGCGTAGGTGTCCCTATTTGTTTTTAATTTTTTTCTGGATAACATATATATTATATTACATTATTATTCTATATATATATATTATATTCCTATAATTTTGTGTACTCAATATATATATGTATATATAAAATACATTTCCAAAATATATATTCATAAATAGCACATATATAATAGATACATCAAAAAGTAACAGTCAATTATATTTTTAGAATTATACATGTCAAAAAATAAAACATTAAATTATATTTCACAAATAACACATTTAATTAAGCAAGCACAACATTATCTAAAAGCCATGACCTACAAATTTACTTAGAATAAAAGTCAACACATAACACAACTAAACAAGAAAGGATTCTTAAGACTGTCATGTGAAGATCTTAATTATAAAGACATTAACCTCACCTGCTTACGCAATCTTGAGCGTCGTGCTGATTCTCTGTTTGATTGTTTTCTTTTTTGCCTCTTGATCTCTCTTTCATCCTTTTTACAAAAACATTTGAATCAGAATATTACAATAGAAATTGCAAAAACAATGGTCATTATGATCTATTCATACAACTTTGTACAGGATTATATTTAAATTAGAAAGTGATGCATCAAACCTCTTTATCACTTCTATTTTTTAATCATGCTTAGAATACTCAGTCCATACTTAGAAGGAAAATAATCATCTCCATAGAGGCAGAAACCTGAAGCCAGAGATCAGAAGGTACACCATCACGAGGATGATTGCATGAAGCCTTAGCTGGCTTCACAGGAAGCTTAGTTCGACTTGAAGTCGCCAATAAAGCTGACCCTCCCCAATAGTCCATGCCCATATTCAAGGTGGTGGATGGACCTGGTATGGCCCCCGTTGGAATTGCAACTAATGGAGCAGCATGGCTTAAAATAGCAGACGTTGGAGTTTGTTTCCCATCTATTGACTTGTTATCAACAGTAATTCCATTCTGAACATTTCCTGTTATATAGAGAGAGAGAGATTATATGTTTAGAAACACGCACACAGACCACATAAAAGTATTGAGAGAAATTTGAGCAATTCTTTTACCATTGGCAGGACCATGCCTATGGTGCTTTTGCTCTGAAACCTGCACGAAAATAAATGCAAGTGGAAAACATTATTATGTACTAATTATTTTTATCAAACAACACAAGGAAGACACTTGATCCAACATAAAAAGGACTAAAAATGGAGATTTCCACATAGATTGAAGTTATATGGATTAAATGATAGATCTGCGGGAGAAGGCAATTGCACAAAAAATAAATAAATAATGTCAGCAAAGGAAACCACTATCCTAAAATGAAGTTGCAGACTAATCTCTAAGCAAAATTTACAACAGATTACTCCACACTTGAAAATCAATATTAATTGGTTGAATATGATTGAAATGTCTTGAAAATAAAATATATAAATGAATGGAATTTCTATGGCACCTATAATTTGTCTCACAAAACAATAATTACGGTATTTGTAAGTATTGACTCAAAATTCATCATCCATGTTTTTGAATTAATGGTCAAGATTTAAAAGTTTTGGTAACCATGACAGTACCATAGACACACCCATCAGTGAAACAACAATTTCCATACTTACATCAGCTGAATGTGCATCACTCCCCTCACTGGACCCTTCACTACCACATTCACTGCTGCATATTTGATCCTTTTAGGTGTAAGCAAGACAATGGATCAAAAGAACATTTGAAAGTTGCCACGAATTACCTTTCAGAGGCATCACCATTGGCAGATACACTAGAAGGCTTTCCATTCTCATTGGCTTTGCCTGTATGATGTGCACATTAAACATCACTAAGGATTCCACATGATCATCATAGGCGTCTTTTAATATTTCAAGGAGCTTACCATCATGTTCTACTCCAGCTAGGGAAACCTGAAACACAGCTCAACATTTTCAATATTTTGCAAAGATACAAACATATGCAAGGAACATATGCAGAAAAAATATTGTTAATTCCTTCCAATGATGTATATTGCAACTTAAGTGAGAGAGGCTAATGAATCAAAAAGGCAAAACAAGCTATAGATTCAAGGTTGGCAATTATTAAGTGCTGCAATTCTCATTTAAACTTGACCATAACATAGGTAACCTAGAAAACATGAGCAAGAAATTAATTTCAAAATACTTACAGAAGCTTCAGCAGTCACAATCGGGGATGTCATAGCATATGGGCTATATGGGTAAGATGACTGAGGAAAACAATAAAACAATATAAGGCACGCCCTGCTAAGGAGTTAAGAAGACACAAAAAGGCCAAGAGATTAAAAAGAACACAAAACTAAAAGTTACCGGAGTAATGGATGGGTGAGGGTAAATTCCACCATGAGGATACACGGTAACATATGGATATTGAGAAATCGTGCACTGCAAACAAAGTAAAATTTGCAAATAATGCAACAGGATCAACTAGCTTTATCTAAGACTGTATGGGCCTCTGTAAAATTTCTTTCCTTTTTTTTCTCCGTGAGAGTGAGAGAAAGAGAGTAAGGATTTAAGCAAATTTTGCCTATATACTGATCTACTTTATAGACCATAACTGATCTAGTTAATACTTTAAAAGATAAAGAAATGGCTTGAGCGTGTTTTACCTGTGCACCCCACATATATGTATGTCCTTGAGAACCAGATGTGATTGGAGAATGATAAAATCCAGATGGGGGAATGGGACTGGCACCAGCCATACTATAATAAGCCTGAAATTATGCCATGTATAGACAAATTTAAAAATAATAAAGAACTATGAGCAAAAGATAAAAGAAAATGATATTTCTCAAAAAAATCCTTTTAAATATGCAGGGAATATGCAACAGTAACAATCAAACAATGTCTTGATTTGGCATCTATGGTCAGTGGGAAGGATGTACAAAAATAGAAATATGTATATTGATCCACTTAAAACTATAAGATAAAGATTGCAGAAAGTAACTACTTAACATAATCGGAAGAAAAAAAATTCTTAACATAGGCTGTGCACTAATTCCTTTGTTAAGGTAATTTTAAAAAGAGCAAAAATAGAAGAAAAAAAATGAAAACAACTTTGGAAGGAGAGAAGGAGAAAACTAAGTGTCATTGCAAGAGAGAGAGAGAGAGAGAGAGAGAGAGAGAGAGAGAGAGAGAGAAAACTAGAACCTAAACCTTTGGCGAGAATATCTACAAGTTGCTTCAAAGACTTCATATAAGAAGTAATAATCACTCCTTTCATTATCATATCATAAATAAAAAAAATCAACTTCAATATGTTTAATGCACTCATGAAATGAGGGATTGTTAACAATGAAAATAGTAGTCTAATTATTGTAATACATAGACATAGAAATCTAGGAGCAAAACTAAGCTCCTATATAAGAGACTTAAGTCACGTCAACTCACAAGTTGTTTAAAGCCATAGATTGCTATTTTGCTTCCAAACTAGACCTTGAAACCACATTTTGTTTCTATAAATAACCAAGTTTCCACCAACATAAGTGCAAAAGTTTTTATCACCTACAATCTTAAATTTGAATAGGTCTTGATCTTTAGGTCGTTGTATCTCTTGTACACAAGACCTCTACCAAAGGCCTTCTTAACTAGAACATGAAGGTCCCCATGGCAATGACTTTATCTACGTTCATGCATAAATTGACTAAGATCATTCACAACATGTTATATTTAGTCAGGTATCAATTAGGTAAATAAATTTCCCAACTAGTATTCTATATTATTGTAGATCCTCTGAGCATTTAGACAAATTAATCCCAAAAGGAAGGTTGGCAACAATTGGTGTGCTCTCAAGTTTGCAACCTAAGAGTTTTGTCTCCTATAATAAATCAAGTATATACTTCTTCTGACTTAAAGTGAGTTGTCCTTTTAAGTAACAAACTCAATGCCCAAAAAGTATTTAGATTTTTTCATGTCATTTCTAACAAAATACATTCTTAAATAATCCATTGTATCAGCAATAGTTTTTGAGCCAATACTTATCAGCATAAGATCATCTACATACATTGCAAGAATCATACATCCAACATTTGCCTTCCTATAAAACATTGAATGATCTACCACACAATAGTAAAAACCTTCATCAATCATCACACTACTAAACTTCTCAAATCATATTTATGAACTTTATTTTAAGTCATAAATTACCTTCTTTAATCAAAGCAACATACTTGAGAGGTTGCTCTATATATACTTGTTTAGTTAAATTCCCATATAAAAATGTATTTTTGACATCAAGTTGTATTAACTCTCAAGATTGATTTAAAGCAATAGAAAGTAATATACAAATAAAATTGAGTCAAGCTACAAAAAAAGAAAATGTCTTATCATAATCAATATCATAGGTTTGAGTGAATCCATGAACTACCAATCTCGTTATATCAAAGACTTGTATCTAATAGTAAAGTCTCTAATAGTAAAGACACATTTGCAAGTAACTACACTAACTCCTACAAGATAAACCACTAAGTCTCATATACCTCTTGATCTTAATGTTTCTATTTATTCATCCATTACAGTTTTCCAATATGATAATTGAATTGCCCCCTTAATGGTTCTTGAGTATAGACTTTAACAAAATAGATAAGGCACAACTACAAAAGGTGAGATTAAGTTATCATAAGAAAGAAAATTGAAAATAGAATAAACCTACAATTATTGGTTGAGGTTAGTTGTGCCAAATGGGGAGGTAGTCCTTGTCATTGTCAATGATAAACCTACAACTATTGGTGGAATTGACCATCCCTTGAGATCCACCATCAATATGCATTATGGTTAGAAGAGGAGGATTTTCAGGAGATAACTCACTAGAGACAAAAGCAATAGTAAGAATAGCATCAGAATAAAGGTATTAGCATAATGGTGTAAGCAACATCTAAAATATGTCAATATTTTCATTTAGCTACACTATTTTTCAATGAAGAGTGTGGACAAATAGTTTGATAAATCTTGTCAAGAGTTTCATAGAAAGAACTAAAATATTTTTCAAAAAATTCAAGAGTATGATCAATGCGCAAACATTTTGGAGTAACGAGAAATTGAGTTTTTATTTAAAAAATAAAGGTTTGACAATATCCATTATTTTTCCATCTATATGACTATCATAGAATCATCAACATACCAATTATCATAGGTGTTATCTTTCACATCAAATGGTGGATGTGTAAGATGTTTTACTTTCCAATGTGTAGCTATAAATGTTTGAAAACTTTAAGACCACAATAAATAATTTTTTCCATTTACCTTTTCAAATGTTCCACTAGGATTTTTTGGAATCTTTAGCATCCATTGTAAATTAGAAACAATACAAAATAAGGGTGAAATAGGCACAAGTAATCCATGCTATGTGAATCTACAATCTGGACAAGTTAAAAAATTGCAACATCTGGGCAACCTGATGTTATCCTAAATGACAATGCTGAAACAATGCTAAAATCTATGCAGAAATTTATTGTGGGTGTAAAAATTGATCACACCAGCAACAATCCAACAATGTGAGCAAGGCCAAACTACGGAAACAATACCTCAAGCAGTCATGGAGGTAGTAGTAGCAAAGAACTCAGCCTTTCCTAAGGCTGAGCAGTAGTAGGGGAGCACAAATACCATCATCTAACAATAGAAGAGGATTGAAACAACCCTAGAATAGGGCTACAGTAGGTGGCCAACCCTAGAAGGGTAGCCATCAATCTAGGCAAGGCCTAGGAAGGTGTGTTGGCAATATATCAAGGCCAAGACAGGCTAACACAGCTTGGATTGAGTAACTGGATGGGTGGAGGTTTTGTGGTGAATGATGCTAGGTAGGGAGGGGACGACTGCCAAGGAAAGAAATTAAGGGAGGGGAGGGACACGAGAGGGCCATAGAAGGGAGGAGATGACTGCCAAGGAAAGAAATTAGGGTTAGAGTTAGGGTTTCCTAGGCTCTCACACCATGCAAAGAAAGAAGGAAAAAACTAAGAAAGTACTTTCTTTAAACATTAAATTAATAATGTTGATAAGGGCCGTTAGTCATTTCTCCTCAAGGATGCAAAATTTTGAGTTTCTTATATCCATATCAACTAGTTTTAGGACACAATATATGCATATATTCAAGTAGATGACTAATGCAATAGGCTTGACATCATCTCACACTGATATGGTCTGCTTTAGTGAAGTTTCAATACGGGCTAAAAATTAAAATGCAACATTGCAAAATGGAACAGCTAACTGGGGATTTATTTTCATTGCACACAGAAAATAGTGAGGTTCAGCTTGTTTTAGCCTTCAAAAAGGAGTAAACTTGTTTAGCATTGTTGCTCTGTAATTCTATAAGAATTTTTTCTAGATAAAGTTATCTTGCATGGAAACACAAAAAAAATTGGTATCAAACCCAGGCCAAGTTAGCATGAGCATGAACATGGTGACTTCTAAATCTATGTTAAACCATGGCAACCCACACTATAGATACTAATCTGCATACATAAGTTAATGATAACCATTTATGATAGTTCAAAATTTTTTATGTAGCAATATTCGTAAATTCTATAACTGATCACTCATATCTGAAATACCACATTTCATTGCATCTATCACTAGCAGTGACAATAAACAAGGAACCAGAACAACTCTACATCTGTCGAAAACTTTCTGTAAAATATTTTTCAAAGAGAGGGTTTCCTTGTGCTTTTACCTATGGATGATTTTTCGAAGAGATGCAAACAATGGCAGTTGTAAGTGATCTCGACAAGAGGGTTTCCTTTTGACAAGCTTCAATTCTAGTAGCAAGTGTGAGTTGCAGTGGTGAGCGTAAGGTTTGCGAGGACCAAAGAGGGTTTCCTTGTAGGGACTAATGAGTTCCAATGACAAGCACAAGGTGCATGAGGACGATCGAAGAGGGTTTCCTTGTAGGGATCGGCAAGTTCCAATGGTGATCGACGACTATGATTTGGCAAAGGAAACCCTTGAAAGGGGTTGATTTTGGATGTCTTCAGGTTGAAAATCGAAAAGGGGAAAGAAAATGGTTGTTTTTTATACCATCAAAATTGGTGACTTTCCTTTCCAACTGATATGCAAAAGAAGAGGAAGAAGAGATGGAGAAACAAACACACAACACTCGGATTTACATGGTTTCCCAACTTGGGTACGTCCACAGATGGAGAAGGTTGAAGTTCTCTTCTTGTTTAAGTGGAATACAAAATGATCAACACCCTCATGGGTGCCCTAGGTCCATACTTAAATAGCATGGACAATATAATTTGTTAAATGACCAGAATACCCTTACAAGGATTTAAGTCAAATATTCAACAATCTCCACCTTGACTTGAATTACAAACTCCACCTTGAGCAAAGCTCTCCATCACAATGACCCATGCAAGGTCAGCAACATCCATATATGTTGAGCAAGTCAAGACAATGCTTGAACTTACTCTCAATTACCCTTTTTGTGAACATATCAGTTGGATTATCTCTGGTGTTGATCTTTAGGATCTTTATTTTGTCTTCACTTCTAAAAAAGTGATATCTGACATCAATGTGTTTTGTACGATCATGAAACACATTATCCTTTGCCAAACAAATGACACTGAGACTGTCGCAGAAGATATCAACTCTATCAACTTGCAATCCAAAGTCTCCAAGTAGCCATTTTAACTAGATTCCTTTCTTTACAGCTTTTGTCATTACCATGTACTCAGCCTCGGTAGTAGAGAGCGAAACCGTAGGCTGAAGTGTAGATTTCCAACTAACAACTGAACCTACTATTGTAAAAACATATCTTGTTAAGGACCTCCTCTAATCAACATCTCCAGCAAAATCTGAATATCCTGCTATACTGCAATTCTGTTTGACACCATATATCAGCCCAACATCTAAAGTTCCCTTCAAATATCTGAAAATCCTCTTTACAGCCTGCCAATGGTCTTTCCTTGGATTTGACATAAATCTACTTACCACACTAAGAGAATAGGCCAAATCTAGGCGAGTACATACCATTACATACATCAAGCTCCCAACAGCTTGAGAGTAAGGAATGCGCTACATGTATTCCTTTTCCGATTGTATTTAAGGTGACATGGCTGATGATAATCAAAGATTCCTGTCATAGGATGTCCCAATGGCTTTACTAAAAGTCATTCCAAATCTATTCAAGATCTTCTACACATAGCTGTGTTGACGAAGAAACAACTTTCCAACACTTCTGTCACGTTGTATCTCCATCCCTAGGATCTTATCTGCAGCACCTAAGTCTTTCATTGCAAATTCAAACTTCAAGGTATTTTTCAAATCCTATATAACATTGATATTTTTAACTGCAATTAAGATATCATCAACATACAAGAACAAGTATACATATGTATCATTATTTAAGTGTTTGATATACACACATGAATCAAAGAAGCTACGTAAAAAACCAACTTTGGTAATAAAAGAATCAAATCTTTTATATTATTGTCTTGGAGATTGCTTAAGTCCATACAAGAACTTCTTAAGCTTGCAAACCAAATCTGATCTCCCTTTCTTTACAAAACCAATCGCTGTTCCATCCATATTTCTTCTTCTAAGTCACCATGTAGGAAGGTTGTCTTAACGTCAAACTGTTCAAACTCTAAGTTCTTTGTTACAACAATAGCCAAAAGAACTCTAATGGACGTGTGTCTAACCACTGGTGCAAATACTTCATTGTAGTCAACGCCTTCCTGTTGTGAATAGTTTTTAGTCACCAATCTTGCCTTGAATTGTGTCTCAAGATTGCCTTGTGTTCCAACGTTTCTTTTGAACACCCACTTACAATCTACAATATTCTTATCTTTTGAATGCTTCACTAAATCCCATGTTTGATTTTTCTAAAGGAACTGAAGCTCCTCTTGTATAGCTTCCATCCAAGGAGCAGCATCTGAATCTTTCATAGCAACATCATATGTTGGAGGATCAATAGCTTCCTCCACCTCACTTGCAGCCTGCAAGCCAAAAGCAATCATATTGCTGAAACCATACTTCTGCGATCACTGAGAAACCCTCTTAGGTCTATCCCTAGCAACACATCTCTCTTGTGATTCCTCTTCAGGTTGATCTGCATTTTCATCTGGGTCCAAATGTTGATCTTCATCTGAAGCTATTTGTTCTAGGATATACTATTGTGACAAGTCAAACTCCATCTGCTCAGGAGTGCTGGATTCTTCTGACACTATAAGCAACTCTTCATTCTATATCAAAGTGGCCTCATCAAAAGTGACATCACGACTGTGAATTACTTTTTTTGTTTCTCTATCAAAGATTCTGTACCATTTGACTCTCATACCATATCCAACAAAGATACTCTTTCTAGCACGTGGCTCTAACTTGCTATTATCTACATGATAATATGCTGAATAACCAAAAATCTTCAATTTAGAATAATTTGCAGCCCTGTTATCTATACTTCATAAGGTATCTTATCTCCTATACTACTAGAGGATGACTTGTTGACAAGATAAGAGGCTGTATTAACAGCCTCAGCCTAAAATTTTTTCTCCAATCGAACATAAGAAAGCATGCACCCTGCTTTCTCCAACAATGTGCAGTTGAGGCGTTCTGCAACTCCATTTTGTTGTGGAGTGTCTCTCACTGTGTAGTGTCTTGTGATACCCGCCTCTTTACAAAAGTTATCAAACTCATGAGAGCAGAATTCCAAACCATTGTCAATTCTCAAGTATTTCACCTTCCTACCAACTTGACTTTCAACTTGAGTCTTCCACTACTTAAAGCTCTTGAAAGCCTCACCTTTATGTTTTAAAATGAAAGCCCATGTCATACGCGAATAATCATCCACTATAGAAAGGAAATATCTGGAACTTGCAAAGGAGGATTGTTGGGAAGGTCCCCAATAATCTACATGAGCATAATCTAATGGCTCGAGTAGTATGCTCTCCTATTCCAAACTGTACATGTTTCTGCTTTCCATAAATACAATGTTTGCACAACTCTACATCAATGAATTTGTGCTCATTCAGCTTGCCTAAACTGCTGAGTTTCTGCATTCCTCTCTACTCCAAATGACCCATTCTTGAGTGTCAAACTGCAGAAGTGGTTTGCTGATCACTCATAGCTATGGTAACATCACCTACAACTGGAAAACCTTGCACAATGTATAAAGGCCCATTTTTTACTCCTTTCATCACTACCAATGAGCCTTTTGAGACCAACAATTTGCCTTCTCTACCTAAATACTTGAAATCAAGTGCCATCAAGGATATCAAGCTCTTGCCTAGCTTGGGCACATATCATACATCCTCAAGAGTTCTTGTCGTGTCATCATGCATCTTGAATCTGATTGTACCAATGCTAGCTCTAAGACAAACATCATCGTTTGCTAATCTAACTTATCCTCCATTAACAGTCTAATAAGTGTAGAAATACTCCCTATTGGGAGTCATATGATGAGATGCTCTAGAGTCTAAGATCCAATGCTGATCTGTATATGCATTATAGCAAACAGTCAAGAGAAGTCACCTTCTGACGTTGAATCTTCTTTTTCAGCTACTGTCGTACTCCCTTTAGATTTCAACTTGAGACAATTTGCTTTCCAGTGTCCATTTTCCTTGCAATAGTTGCAAATATCTTTGAAGTACCTACCTTTGGATTTACTCCTTCCTCTACATTTGTTGTTGTTGTTTTGTTTCTACTAACGTCCCCTACTATCACCATGATGTACAGTCAACCTAGATACACATGCGTCATTGCTCCCATGTGAAACTATGTGCCTAAGTTCCCTTAAGTGAAGGTTGGACCTCACTTCTTCCAATGTGATTGTGTCTCTGCTAACCACAAAAGACTACACAAAATTCTCAAATGACAATGAAAGTAAAACAAGCAAAATGAGAGTTGCATCTTCATCTTCAACAATCACACCAATATTGCATAGCTCCATAAGAATAATGTTTAACTGATCCAAATGTTGCTTTAACGGTGTACCTTCCTTTATCTTCAAAGAGAACAATCTCTACTTGAGCAATAACTTGTTGGTAAGAGATTTTGTCATGTACAACGTCTCCAACTTGTTCCACAACCTAGAAGTTGTGGTCTCATCAGCAACTTCAATGATAACTTCATTAGATAAGCATAGCAAAGTAGTAGAATGGGCTTTCTCTTCTTGCTGTTCATATTCTGCAAATTTTCTATCCATAAACGACTCTTGTTTAAGAGAGTCCAAATGCCCTGTTGCTTCAACAAAACCCTCATTTTTATTTGTCAAAGGCTGAAGCTATTTTTGTCGTTAAATTTCTCCACTTTCAAAGCCAGTGTTGTCATTCTAAAAAATTTTGTTAGATGCAACCAATATTCTAAAGTACAAGTGAAACTCAAATGCAAATACTATTGTCCCAAACAACCAGCACACAAGTTGAAAAATGAGGGCAAGCACACACAAGTTACTAATTCCAGTAATACAAATGCAAGTACTGAAATGCACTTGGATGCCCTAATTTTCAAATTCCAAAAATCCCTAAACGTCCACAATAATTAAATGCAAGATTGCATTCATGAAGGTAGATGGAAAGTGTAGCCACCTTTCTTTTCCTAAACACAATAGACGACCAGTAACTACAACCTCTAGACGAGCTCCAGTAAGCAGCACGCACGTAATGCGTGGATGGGATGCTCGGACGTGTAGGAGATGTGCAAACGTGCAAGGACGAACGCGCGCAGACAGACGTGTGGACGAACACGGATGCACACGCACAAACAGACGTGTAGGGACAAACATGTGCAGACAGACGTGCAGACAAACGCTAACGAACGTGCAGGCAGATGACTTCCAGATGGCGCACACAGGCAAACTTGCATGCGTAGATGAACTTGCACGCAGACTGTGCACACTAGGGACTGGCAACAACAGCTATCGGTCTTCCGGCAGACTTCTCCTCTCTCCAATCAGATCTTTTTTTTTTTCTTCCAAAACCTTAAGATGATCCCAAAAGAATCCTAAACTCTGATACCAATTGATATGCAAAAGAAGAGGAAGAAGAGATGGAGAAACAAACACACAACACTTGAATTTACGTGGTTCCTTAACTTGAGTACATCCACAGATGGAGAGGGCTGAAGTTCTCTTCTTATTTAGGTGGAATACAAAATGATCAACACCCTCATAGGTGCCCTAGGTCCATGCTTAAATAGCATGGACAATACAATTTATCAAATGACCAAAATACCCTTACAAGGATTCAAGTCAGATATTCAACACCAACAATTCTAATACATACTAACGCCTCATCTATCGAAATTCTCCAACTTTCCCTTTCAAACTTTCATTTCCATAAGCCACTAACTCCTCCCTAATTGTACACTTGGAAAGTACTTTCTTTTTAAGGGTGTTTCTACACCTATAGAAAATTAATGAAATTTAAAATTTAAATGTTTATGTATGTTCAAGAATTTAAATAAAAAAATTTAAGGTTTATTAACATAATTAGCCTCAATTAACCTATAATTAAGGTTAATTATTTTTAAAGTGATTAACCTCAATTAACATATAATTATTTTTATATTTGAAAATAATAAAAAATGTATTTACACATCAATATTTGTAAATATAAATTATTCAAATATAATACATAAATATCACAAATTTATCAACATTTCAGCCATTTCCTTCTACAAAAGGAGAATCACAAATTTCTATTACCTTACATAGATATCATAATTTGTTCACATACTTTATCAACTTTTTCTTTCATTCATTCTTGACTTAATCTAGTAGTAATACATGTTTGTTCTTCTCTTTTGATATCTTTAGGAACTTCAAAAAGATCAATAACCCTAATTTCATTTAATTCATTTTAAAGATCTTTAAACAAGCCTATCTAAGGAATTGCCATATTGACTTTAGCAACTTTTGTCTTTTTTTGTCATTAGTGTTGCTTTTTGCATTAGCACCTTCATAATATCTTTGTCTAAATCCATCTCTAACAAAAATTAATCCCTATACAAAGCACAATGTTAACACTTATTTTTACAAGTAATGGCATAATATTCATAGCATAACATTGTTCATTGCATAACATTAAGGCAATAACATACATTGGGCCCATAACATAAAACTAACATTTATAACATTAAGCCATGAATCAAAATAGTTCATGTTTCCAAAAAGTAACAACATTTATTACAACACATAACAAAAAACTAACATAGGATTGTTTATTACAATACAATACTTCATAATTTATGATAAATTGTATTTCAACCAATTCAATCTCAACTCATTCAATAAGAGACATTTGTGCACAATTCCCGTTGAGAAAGAAAATGACAGGAATTGCTGGAAATATTGGGAAATGATAGGAGATGATAGAAAATTTTAAACATTTGTACACGTTTGGAAATGACAAAAAAATTTGACATATTTGTGCACAACAAAAAATGATAGAAAATATAATTTTTAATAATTCTTTGAAATAGTAAATAATGGTACAACTTGAAAGTAATATTTTAAATAATTTAGTATATATTAATTATATTTTAAGTAATATAGTATAATATAATATATAGTACAAAATTATTTTGTTATCAATAATGGCTTCAACTTGAAAGTTTTTGACTTTTTTTATTAATAATGGCTTCATCGAAAGTTAAGGAGTTTTGTTTTTTTTAAGGATAAAAGACTAATATATTAACTGTTATCAATGAAAAAAATATGTAAATATCTGTAACAAAATTTTCACGTTTCCTCTTTCCCTGACCCACGCCCAAGCAATGGATGACACCAGTGTACCCATCACCAGCAACGATAGTGCGAATGGCAGCAATGGCTCCTCCCTCACTGTTGAGTTCACTTCCTCCTAGATTGGCAATGCCTCTTGAAGCTTCCAAAAAGATGGATTCCTATCCACTAATAGGATCAATGCAAATAGGTACAACCCCAAGTTCAATTTCTAAAGGGTAGAGATGGGGACGAAGAAGATCATCGAGACCATCTAGCTCCTCGATCGCCACCTATTCCTCTACTACAAGACGCCTAAGGTGTAGCCCTCCCATGTGGAGGCATCAAAGTTTGATCAACTCCCCAAGCTCTTATCTGTTGAGCTCAAGGTGAGGAAGGCAAATATGAAGAAGAGGGTGAGTTGTTTTTTACGACAACGAGGATACAAGGGCATCAAGGTCAAGGGATCTGCTCAAGGGATAAAATTTTTGAATCTTATTAGATGTTACAGAAAGGGTGGAGGTTGAGAAAGGTCGAGAGATGTTTTTACAAAGGTTTGAAAATCTTGAGAAATTTTTCCCAAAGATTTCTAGTTGGCACAAATAACCCAAACCTTAGGAAAACTTTTCCCAAGGTTTCCTTTCCTAAGCTTTCCCAGTCTTGCTGAGATGCACAAACCCCCCCTTAGAGCTAGAAAATGGCATCACACTAGAGGAAAGGTGAATAGTATCCTAACAAATCTAATTACTTTTAAAAATATTTTTGAAAGCAATTGACATTAATATCTTGTGTTTTCACATAGTATCAAAGTTTAGGTTTTAAGAATCCAATAAGGAAAAAATTCTATGCAAGGAAGAGGAAAAACTCTAATCATCACCCTCTTCCCTCCTCATGTGCCACAACTATTAACGACCTCTATCTACCACCACTCCTCATCTCTAGCCTCTCTCCCAGTTCAACCATTACCCATCAATACTATCTCAACTACCATCTATCTACAACTTCACTTCATCCTCTTCTTCTCTTTGCATCTTCCAACCTCCTTTTTAAAGAATGTCGTCGTCTATCATCACTACCATTGTTGTTGCAGTTCTAACATTCACTCCTCTACATGTTGTTTATGTGCATCTCTCTAATATGAACCCTCTCTCTTTGCACATGTCTTCGATGCAAGCATCATCACTGCTATGCACATCAATCTCTAACACACATTGTCATTTAATTCTTTTGGCAATTTTAGAGCTCCTCCAATGCCTCCAACATTGCTTATCACCACCTACACCTATTAGGGTTCTAGAGATGAGATGGACTTTTGTAGGCAAAAGGGGAAGAGAATAGGAAAAAAGAAAAAGAAAAAAAAAGGAAACAAGAAAAATAGAAAAAGGAGAAGAGGACAATAAAGAGAGGAAGAAATTTTAAAAAATGATGGAAGTAAAAAAGAAGAAAAATAGAAAAAGAACCTCAACTAGAAAGGGGTACATCAAAACACCAAAAAAGAAAAAGACATATCTAAATAAGATTCTACTGACAACCTAGGATCTTCCATTTATTTGAATGTATGCAAGTTTTCTTTATTTGATCAACTAAGATTTGATCATTTCTCTTGCACTTCTATTTGTCTACTATGTATCTCCTTCTATTTTTTTCTTTATTTTGTTTTACTTATGTATAAGTCTATTTCAAGTTAGATACTCCAACTTGAGGGAGAGTGTTAAAGTATATGAGTTATTGTTATATTAGGTGTGTTATGATAGGTTTAGTCATACATTACAAGAGTCTTATTTGTATCCTCTTTGTAGCCTCTACATAAAATGTCTTATATTATATTAATGTAGATCATCCCTTTCACCACCTTATTATCTTTTTTGTTTCCATAGTTTGTATTTCAAGATCTAAGTTCTGAATCGAACAAGACATTGTATTCAAGTTGTCATCATTCATATTTAAACCTACCTAAAAATCTAAAGATTGCATGCTACAAGATCTTGTTGCAATATTGCTTTCAAAGATAAGCACAAGTTGTTCATAAATTGTGCATGCCCTCCCTTTACATTGTGCAAATTCTAGATATTTCTATAAAAAAAAGAAAAAAAATTGATGTTATTTACATTTATAAGGAGACAAATAATTAAAAATATCTCTTAAAGTCAAACCTCAATAAAATTATTCTATACTTCATTAAGAATGTCTATATGCTCATAAATATAATTTCAACCTCATCTGCTTTGATTCACATTTTTTCATTATATTTATTAATTACTTCAATCCATGTTTCCAAACTTATCTTTCCATCATGCATTTTCCCATTGTCTTCTTTAATAACTTCATAGAGAATGTCTAATATCATCTCATTAGTCTTTGTACTCCAATTAGTGTAACTTCTTCCTCTTAACATTTTTCTTATGGAAATTAGCAATACACTAAGGATGAACACATACCACTATAATTAATATATTTAAGAAGGTAAGTACACAAAATCATATAGAAATAAGGCTCTATCTGTGATCCATAGCCCAAACTCCTTCAAGAGTTCAAGGACTCATGAAGTAGATAAGACTAGGACTTAGAGTTTGATGGTGGAGTCATTAGATTGCACTTTCCAAAAGGGAAGTGAGAAATGACATGTAGGGAAGAGTACAATGTATGCACTCAACTTCTCCTCTCCTTGAATAAAACATATAAGCATGGAATTAGGCAAGAATGAATATAACTCTATTGATATGAAGAATAAATTACAAAGGACTCACACAATGGGACTTAAAAGTAGACACTAGCATAGCTAACTTCTCTAGATTATGCTACTATGAAAAATGACACCTAAATTTATAATGTCTATACCACAGGTCAATCCTTAGACTTACAAATCCACTCACACCCACAAACCACATTCCCTACATTTTAAATGGTAGAACCCTTTCTCCTTCATATTTATGTGACAAGGTTTGACATAATCCTAAGATTTTAATGCCAGGAATATCCTTTATTTTCTTAAATGAATATCTTTTGAATGCCATGTCAATTGGCACTCCTCTTGTGCTTCTAGTCTTTTCTCTAAGTCTTCTTTCCAGCAAGTACTTGTACACTTCATTTCACCCATATTTATTTGAGCCATCAAATTGATAAAACTTTCAAAGGGTATAAGCAACGAGTCTATTAGGAAAATTGGTAAAACAATAGGTTTCCCATCATAAAGACACATGCTAATTCTTCTAGAACCTCCACATATCAGTAGCTTACTTTCTAAGGATCATGTGCATATGTGGCTCATCCCCTAATTCCTTTATTTGAAGTTTCAAATTCAAAAATCACCAATAACTAGGATTTGTTGCTAAATGACCTTGTCTTTGACAATTGCCTGATTCCCATTGTCGAGCATCTAAACCTAGTTGCGAGTGCATGTTCCCTCTCTTCAAGTATCCAAACTCCTCTATGCCAAATTACCACATCTCATCAAATGTTCAATCCTTGTAACAGATGTTCGAATTTGTCAATCATGCACTAGATGACAATTTTGCCAAACATCTAAATCTTTGCTCTAGATGCCTAATTTGCCCCTTAAGCACCCAAACCTATTTGGTTAGGTGACTTAAACTAGTAAAATTCCAATTTTACCTCCAAAAATGCTAGACTTTCATTAGCTAGTGAAATACCTATTTTACCCCTAAGGGGGAAAAATCTTCTCAAGACTACAAATTTACCAATTTTACCTTTATGAATGAAATTGGTGAATGTGCCTTCTTAGACGCCACATGTGCACCTCTTTGGGTTACCACATGTACACCTCCTTGGGTTGCCATGTGTGCACCTCCTTTGGCTGCCACATGTGCATCTTCTCTGGTTGCCACATGTGACACCTTCTTATCACATTTTTCTATAGTTTAGGTGACCCCCCCCCCTTCAACTACAAATGAATCACTTCATCTCTTCTTCTAAAAAGATTAAAGCCCTACAAAATCTCAACTTCACTTCCATGTTCTTTTCGATTGAATTAAGAACACATTTGTTCTTAGTAGCCTTCAAAGACTCCAAGAATCTCCTATAATTGAGTTAGTCCATCCAACTAAAAATCATTTTGTCTCTATTCTTATGAGAAGGACAAAGCCCATGTGAAGTATTAGAATTTCAAATGATGGAACTTGGACTTCCCAAGTTCCTTGGTGTACCAATTGGCTGGCACAAGTATGCTTCCCTCTACATCCTATGCAGTATACATTTTTGACTCCACATCAAGTAGTTGCATTCTTTGTCTTTAGAATTGCATCTCTAATAAGTCTTCCTTCCTTTCAAGGAATATCTCTTTTGTAACAACTCCCACACTACCACTAGTAATTCACCTCTTTTGGGCTAGAAGTCATCCCTCCTACACAACTTGGGTTTGGCTCTTATCTTGATTGATAATTGGGTTAGTAAGTGGATGTCCATACTACTTCAACAACTTTCATAAATAAACTAAAGTTAATTGCATCTTTCATACCATAAGAGTTGTAACCTTCCTAATGGGACTTCTTCCAAGAATGTCAATCTCAAGAAGAATCTACATTTATCCTTGAAAGGCACATACATTTAGGAAGACAACACCATGGCTCAAGAGAAAAAAATAAAGGAATGCTCAAGACAAGCAAGGCTCTAATACCACGAAAACAGAAAAAAGCATAGAGCACAAAATGTGATGCTCTCCATTCATTAATACAAGAGGAGCTATACACACACAGTATAAGAATAATCCAGAAAAGAAATAATACAGGTTGTTACACTAAAATAGAATAAGGCAACACTATAATCATCTATCTAGTAATGACCTCTAATGATTCAGTTTTTATTCTAATAGTCAGGACTTCTCATCAAATTTGAGGGAAAAGGAGATGGGAAAATCTCCCAAATTTCTCCTTTTATACCACTAAAATTTCCAAAATTATTTTCCTCACTTTCACCAAGCACAAACAATCTGAAAGTAATGGGTTCCTTTCTGAGGGTTCCTCGCAACACAAACACCCTCTAAGTGTTATTACACAGAAAGAAAGTGCACACATATATATGAGTAATGAGACCTAATAGTAAACAAATATTCATTTATCTATATAACCCACATAATCACATTACAAGACTTCTCTCACAAACTGAAGCATCTCTAGCAACAAAAATGTAAACGATGAGGAAAAAACAGAATTCAAGGAAATTTCTTGAGCCATATGGAAAAGCTCCCTATTTGCATAACTACAGGTAAAAAACATAAAAACCTGAAAAGATGTCCAGTCTGGAAAAGCCATAGCAGGAGTACTTGAAGGAGGGCATTCCTGCAAAATGCAGTTAGTGATTTGTATCATTTTAATGTTTAAGTACAATCAATGAGAAAACACAAAAAATGTAGTTGCATTGCAAAAACCTGTACTGTAGATGATTTTGGTATCTTAGAAGACATATCAGCCTTCTCATTAGTCATTGCAATTTCTATTGCTAAAATTAATTGAAACTTTTAACCAGCAGAGCTAATGCTTGTCCTTTTGTCTAGATAACTGCAGTGAGATTGAAAAAAGTATCATGCAATCAAATAAAGAGTGCAATACTGTTATACAAAGATAAGTTAGGGAAATTTTTTATTTAAAATAAGGACAACAAGAAAAGCAACCAATAAACATATACCAAGTATAGGCTTTTCTACCATCCCCACCCTAACAAGTGGAATTTTCTGAGAGCTAGTGGAGAAAGACATCCTATGGATAAGAGAGATCAGACTGATGGGAGAGCCAAAAAAAATATCTTTATCGACACTTTTGATGGTTCTTAGCAATGAACTATACTGGTTTTCAAGACAGGAATTGTCAGCCTCGCCACCTTACGTATGGAGTACATTAGTTATGACAAAAAGAAAGAAAATAACAAAATATCCACTAAATATATACATGGGAAAGCAGTTATTATCTGAGAATAATGTTCAAGGAAACTATAATATGGTAATTGAGCTCTATACTGCCCTATATGACCAAGCGGTACTTCAATAGTCATTTTTTATCGAGACTGAGAAGCTTAAATGGATGTATGTTTTGTTCAACTGACTTCTATCCAATCCAAGTTCCCCAATTACAATTCATTATAGTTCAACTACCCAAACAGGCTTCGTATGTGATGCTCCATGCAAGTATTGGTAAAAAGTTGTCACTGAAGCTTACACATTCATGGGTATATCTTTGTATCAACAGAGCCACGGCAAGAATTTTAGGTAAAGAAGCCATTTAGATCAACTTTTCCTAATAACGTCCGAGTGTTTCCCAGCGTATAGTCGTTTCCATGCTTCAAAACTCCCTCTTTTTGCTTCTTTCTTTAAAAAGGAAATCCTTAGCTAACTAAAAGGGTTTAGGAATGCTGCTTCCTTAAAGACGACTCGGCAAAACATGGAAACAGTATGATGATTTAGATTAGTAGTCGACCTCCATCTGCAATACAAGAAAAATTGGGACCATGACAGTTACAAATCCTTCAATATAATAACAACACGGTACTCAGGAATAGAAAACCATCCAATTCAGAGTTTCCCACCTCAACATTGAAAAACAAAAAAAAAACCTGAATAAAAACCGATGACACAGTCAAAAGCCTCCACGTTTACCATATCACGGGAAAAAAAAAATGCATTACACAAACAAGAACAAAAACCCAAAGCTATCAACCAAACATGAAATCTTCGATGAAACCCCAAATTCCAAACCCGAACGCCCAACTCCAACAACCGAAGATGAAATGGGCATGTCCTCATGTCGCAGGACGCGGCGGAAAAGCGTACCTTTGGCGATTTCCTCCCTCTTCTGGTGGTCCACCGGAATAACATAGGTACCAACTCAGGTAGAAAAGAAAAGGGCTGGATCATCAAACTACCAACGGCCGAATGTGGCCATCCAAGGGTTTAAGGGGGAACAGGTCAACTCAAACCCACTAAAGGAGCCTTCTAACGAATTACGTAGGGGAAAGAATATGGAATAAATCGGTAGACTATGGTCTCGTCCCATCCATTAGACCATTACTGCACATCCAGTCCTCTCTCCGACCATTCTTTTGCAAGTCTCCATTCCCCGAATTATTCCGTACGACACCTGCTTTTCGACGGTGGAAGGAGAAGACGAGATTACCTTGGTCTCCCCATCGATCACGGACAACAACGACGTCGGCCGCCGCCCGCCACTTTCCCGTGGATCCACTCATCCACCGACGATCGAAGATGGAGATGGGCCGCTGGTGGGACCAGGAAGGGGCAGTAAGGGATCGTACGGCCACGTCCAAATAAACATTTACGTGGAATAAATTTTATGCCATTATAGTAAACTTTTCTGGTTTTCTATGAGTTTGTGGCTTTTTAGAGTTTTTTTTTTCCCAATATTTCATAGAAAATATTTTCTTATTAAAATTAAGAAGAGAGAAACCCGTGCGTGTTAGCTTTTTTTATTTTTTTTATTGAAAAAAAATTAAAAAAATGGATTTAAATAATGGACTGCAAGTGCCGACACTGGGTAAGATTAAAAAAAGAGAATTTTTCTATTTTTAAATGGAATTTAATTATAAAATATTAATTTTGTGCATTCCTAAGATTTTCACTTACAGCTCAGAAAAAATGATAAATATGTGTATGTTATCAAAAAATTTATAATTGCTTACATATCATTAACATTAAAAGAGATTTTTTAATGACATGTAAGCAAATATCAATTTTGAATGTCTTACAAGTAATTAGTAAATTTTTTGATGATATGAAAGTGAAAATCCGTAAGCATTTTTCCTACATTTTTTATTTGCACTATTATAGGTACTTTAAATGAAAATGTTTGAATTATTTTTGCTATTGACTTTTCATCTCAATGTAATAGTGGAGATTGAATAAAATATGTTGAAATTTTAGCCTTTAAATTAAACATTATTAAGAAGTCCCTTAACTAAACTTTGAAAACCCAGAAAAAGCTATAAAAAACTTGTGATCAAATCAGTAAAATGTTGCATCAAAATCATGGTCTAATCTTTGACCTTACTTAGTTGCTCATGTATATATTTTTTTTATATTATTTATTATTATATCAATTTTATATTTAATGATTATTAATATTTTATAAATCAACACTTAAATTTGCCTAATCAATCCTAAGTCACCGTGGACTAGACTTTTGAAAAATGTTAGATTTAAATTTAAAGTTGCATTTGTTTAAGAGTGTATTTTTTTTTCAACAAGTGATAGAAGTCCAACACAACTACTCTTTAACTTCAATCAGATATGATCTAAACTTTTCTAAGTCAAACACAACGGCTAGCTGTTAGGACCTTAAGGCTTACCAGAGGGAGGATGAATGGTAATAATTCGTTTCTTAACCTTTTAGAAGTAGTTTAATGTAAAGAGATAGCAAGCACACAATAAAAGAATTCACATGAAGATTTTAGGTGGTTCACCACTAACGATTAGTCCACTCCCAAGGGATACTTGGGCTTCACTAAACTCTTGCAAATTTACAATCACTTTCTTTAAGGTTTAAACAAGAACCAACCAACCATTCACTTGAGCTTCCTTGTCGAAGCTTCAATTAATCCTTTCTCTGAAGTTTTGATCTGTGTACTTCACTAAACATTAGCTTGTGAGCAACAGAGTTGAATGCGTGATGAGCTTCTGAAATTTACTTTGTAACTATTGAAGATGATTGGATCTCTAAAGCTTTTCTTCTATTAATCTTGGTGTAAGTGTGTATATGAGCAAAAAGCTATCTAAATCTGTTGTCTGTATCTTGTATATATACCTAACATGTGTAATGATCATATTTTATTCCAACAAATGTATTCTACTGTACTTGATTAAACTTCAGTCCCAAATACGGTAAGGTACCATTTAGAAAGTTATTACAAGATGTCATTCCGATTTTCTTAACATTTCGGATAGTTAGCTGTGTAACTCTCCAAAGAATATCTATAACTCACCGAAAGATCACTTAAACCTTTCTACCATGTAGGATTCCAAAATATATACTGTGAGCTGTCATTCAATCGGATACTTATAACTGTAACTTACCGAACAGTTATGTAACTATCGGATAGTTGGCTATAGTAACTCTCCGTTAACTTTCTGATTGCTTTAATTCAGCACGTGCATAAAAGACTGACTTAAGTTTTGGATGGTTATCCTTGTAACTCACCGAAACGCTTTAGGATTTCAGATAGTTATCTTTATAACTCTCTGAAAACTTATTTGAGCTTCTATCTGGAATTCTGCACGTGGGAAATTCAATGACTTAAGTTTCGGATAGTTAAATTGTAACTCACCGAAATTTTCTTGAATATTCGGATAGTTATCTTTTTAACTCTCCAAAACTTATTTAAGCTTCTCTCTCAAATTCTGCACGTGGGAAATTCAGTGACTTAAGTTTCGAATAGTTAAACTGTAACTCACTGAAACTCTCTTTGAGATTTCGGATAGTTATCTAACTCTCTGATTTTTCCTTTAAACTTTTGACTGCCGGCTTCTCCATTCTGCACGTGCGTAATAGGATGACTTAAGTTCCAGAAAGTTATACCTATAACTCACCAAAAAACTCGAATAGTTATCTAACTCTCCGAAAAGAAAACTTGGATAGTTATCTAACTCTCTGACAAGTCCTTTAAGCTTTCGTTCTGTATTTCTACACGTGATTAATTGAATGACTTAACTTTCGGATAGTTATACCTATAACTCTCCGAAACGTCCTTTAAGCTTCCAGATAGTTAACTCTTTAACTATCCGATCATTCAATCCTTCTTAACTGTCCGATTATCTGTGGTAACACATTCTGAGATTTGTTGCAACCTGTTTGCTGCTTCGATTTGTCTGTTTTCTGATCTTTTTGCTGTATAGACTAATCTTGATAAATACAATTCAAAACCTTATATTGATTTTTGCATTATCAAAATCTAGAGGTCCTTTCACTAACATCTCTTTTTTAGTAGTTGTGTAATTGACTTGAGCATCATTTAAAGTTTTGCTTGCATAATGAATCACTCTAGGAGATTTTTCTATCTTCTATCCCAACACTGCACCTACACCAAAATCTGATGCATCGCACATTAATTCAAATAAATGGCTCCAATCAGGTGCTTGAATTATAGGAGTTGAAATTAAGCTAGTTTTAAGTCTGAAAAATGCTTCCTTGCAATTTTTATCAAAGTTGAATGAGACATCTTTTAATAGATTAGTTAAAGGTCTAGCTATTTTGCTAAAGTCTTTAATAAATCTTCTATAAAATCCAACATTTCCTAGAAATGATCTAATATCTTTTACTAATTTAGGTTCTGATAGAATAGAAATTACTTCTATTTTAACTTTATCTACTTACAACCCCTTCTTTGAAACAACATGTCCCAAGACGACTCCTTGATTAACCATGAAGTGACATTTTTCCCAATTTAGAACTAGATTTTTTTTCACACAGCGTTTTAATACTTGGTCTAAATTATTTAAACACACTTTATATGAAGTTCCATAAACAGTAAAATCATCCATAAATATTTCTAAAAAATCTTCAGTCATTCTAGTGAATATGCCCTACATACACCTTTGAAAGGTGGCTGGTGCATTGCATAATCCGAATGGCATTCTCTTAAAAGCATAAGTTCCATTAGGACAGGTGAAAGTTGTTTTCTCTTGGTCCTCTAATTTTATTGGAATTTGGTTATATCCTGAATACCCGTCTAGGAAACAAAAATATTTTTGCTCTGCTAATTTCTCTAGCATTTGATCTATAAAAAGTAAGGGAAAATGATCTTTCCTAGTTATAGCATTCAGCTTTTTATAGTCTATACATACTCTCCAGCCTAATTGAATTCTAGTAGGTATCAAGTCCTGACTTTCATTCTTAATTACTGTTAACCCTGATTTCTTGGGAACGACATGGATTGGACTAACCCATAAGCTATCAGAAATCGGATAAATTATGTCATTATCTAACCATTTCACTATTTCCTTCCTAACTAATTCTTTAAGGTTTTGATTTAATCTCCTCTCAGGAATTCTAACTAATTTAGCATTCTCTTCTAAATATATGTGGTGACACCATAAAGTTGCACTTAACCCTTTTAAATTAGTCATAGTCCATCCTATTGCTTCTTTATAAGTTTTTACTACATCTTTTAATTTAGCTATTTGATCCTCTTTTAAATCTGAAGCAATAATGATTGGATATGTTCATTTTTCTTCCAGAAATATATAGGTTAATTCAGGAGGTAAATGTTTTAATTCTAACTGTTGCCCATCAGAAGCTAGAGCTCCTAATTGAACATCATTAATTTCTTCTTGATCTCCTTCTACATTTATACTTTCACTTTCTTCTAAAATCTCAGAATTAAGTTGCCTATTTAATTCTTCTTGAATCACATCATCTAGTATATCTCCTTCATTCTCCAAAAAGTCTATAGTATGTAAGGACATTTCTAACTCTTCAAACTTTTCTAGTTGAAAAAGGTTTAATTGAGTATCCTCATTACCATATGCTAACTTCATAATTCCAATTTTACAATTTATAACAGCCCCTGATGTTGCTAAAAATGGTCTTCCCAAAATTAAAGATGTATCACTATTTTTATGCTTAATTTGTTAGGAATCTAAAATTATAATATCAATAGGATATATAAAGTTTTTGATTTTAATCAAGACATCCTCTATTTTTCCTCTAGGGTATCTTATACTTCTATCAGCTAATTGAATAACCGTACTAGTAGGAGTTAAGTTTTCTAGTCCTAAGGATGCAAATATATCACTTGACATAACATTTATACCTACACCTAAGTCTATTAAGGTTCTTTCTAGAATGGTATTTCCTATGGTGCATGATATAATAGGGATTCCATGATCAGATAACTTTTTAGGAATTTGTGGTAGAAATAGGAAACTACTTTGCTCAGCTAAAAAGACATTCCTAAGAACTTTTCATTCTCTTTTCTAAGTACATCAATCCTTCAGAAATTTAGCACAAGGTGGCATTTTCTACAATAGATCTAACAAAGGAATGTTAACTTGTACTCTTTCAAAAAAAATTCTAATTTTTTCATGTTTTTTAGGTATTATTTGTTGTAATCTTTCAGGATAGGGTGCTAATGATTGTGATTTAAAAGATTCTTTTTCTTTCATTTGATTTGTTTGATCATTTTTAGTCTTATTTTCAGATTCAGATTTTTCTTCATTGATTTCTATATTTTCGAATATTACATTCTCATTATCATTTTGATTTTTGCTCTTATCCACCTTCATATTATTTTCATTTTGAATTTTTGGTGGTATATTAGTTCCAGATCTTAGTGTTATACATACATCTTCTAGATTTTCGTTACTCTCATGATGTTCTTGTATATCATTTTCATGATTATGATCTTCAATTGTTTTTAGTTTTAAAATATATTCTTTAAATTCTCTTGCATTAGTATTTTCTTTTAGTTGTATAACTTGCAAATTATGTAGATCTATAACATTATAATTTTCATTGTCTTGTTGCATAACTTGTATTTTCATTGTATATTCGACTAATGCTTTTAGTTTTCTTTCCAAATCATCTAATCTCATTGCGTTCAATTTTTGATCAATTTTCATTATGGTTTTTTCAATTTCATAAATGATAACCAATTTATGTTCTGAATATGCTTCCTTATAGTTTAATTGGTTAACTTCTTGTTGCTAACACATAAAGTGTTCTAGTTTGTCCAAGTTTTGCTCTATACTACGCTCTAGTCTGTCATACCTATCCCAAACTTCTATGTCTCTCAACATATTACACATTCTATACTGACCATCAGTTGGGTAAACCATAGGATTCTCATACTTGGCTCTATTATATTGAAGATAATTCATTTGTTGTTCATGTGATCTAACCATTTGCAAACGTCTCAGTTTCAAACAATCAGAAATGTCGTGACCTTCAGAAATGTAGAATTCACATATGCTAACTACAAGTTTCAGAAATCTTTGAGCATAAGCATATGCCATATTCTCAATTAGAAAATATAACACACAACACTCCTCAGCTATTAAAACAAAACAGCACTCACAGTTGCTTAGCTACTCAATTCCCTAGCAACGGCGCTAGAAAACTTGTTTGGGTTTGTTAACTTCCGTTTGTAACTTAGTTAATTTATTTTTATGCTTATTAGTAATTTATTTTTAGAAGTCAACAAACAATTTTTCACAAAAATTAGATATTAATTCTAATTTGTATTCTAACTGCAAGTGCACAGTGTATATTGTATTTGTGTGCAAGTACATGTCGATCCCACAAAGAATTGAGGTAGAATTTTGTACTGTTCCATTTTTAATAATGAAATTTATATATTTAGTAAGCACTCCGTTGAGTTATAGCTAACTCAACGGACTAACCTCATGGAATTGAAGTAACTCAACGAAGCTATCTATCTAGTTTAATACTGCTATTTACAGAGGAATTCGGCCAACCATTGGACGGTTCCGTAGATTGTAAATAACATAAATTAAGCTCTTTAATGCTAGTTAATATTAGATTTATCATTCAACAACACTAACATTTAGATATTTCAAATAGTAACTATTAAAATCTTTAAGTATCAGGAACGATTTAATTCAATAAATTGTAAAACTATTTTCTATTTTCTAAATTAAACAAACATGAAACATTCAAAACACTAACAATGATAACATTAATCACGATACAAAACAAACAATACAACACTCAAATACTAACTATAAACACAAATAAGTTGTTTTTGGTATTTTTGTTTTGATATGATCATGAAAATGGGCGAAAGGGGAAATGTAACAGTAATCTCACCTGACAGTAAAAACTTCCGTCACTACATGCGACGCGATTACACCATTGAAAACTTAATCACTTACAATTCTGCCTCCTCTCCCTATAGAATCGCGAGTCCAAAATTGCAAGATGATCTCCTCTTCAACATACTAGCATCAACCCAAAACCAAGGCTAGAAGATTTATGATCTCTTGAGATATGAGTCGGTGCTTGGTGAAAATGGCTTCCCTTCCCGTGACGCGATCACTCCTCACAGTGGTTGTTAGGCATTGTGTTTGGCTCGAAATCGACCCGACATCAGGAAAGTATCCTCACAGACCTCCGATGGTTGGTGATTATGGTGGTGATGGTTGTGGTTGTGGTGGTTGGTGTGGTACTTCAAGGAACTTCCGACGTTGCCTGTAGATAGCTTGGTTTGTCCTCCTCCGCACACATTGACCACACCTTCTTTGTCTTTTCTCCTTTTCTTTTATATTTCTTTAGTGATAACTGCTTAGATGATTAGTTGGATTTCCTTCATTCATATCAACAATGGTGATTTCTTCTCCCTTCCACGAGTGAATTCCTACATGATACATGCAATCGTGGTTTTCCTTCTTCCAATTGTTCTATTCCTGCAACCGCTATAGTGGCATATTAGAAAATAAATGGTCCATGGAGTTACAGATAACTCAACAGACTTACTTCGTTGATTTAACTATAAAGCACATACAACAAAGAAATAAGCTGCTAACCTAACACATTACCTTAGTGTGTATTCATGTAACTCAACATAATGGCTTAATTCTTTCATTAAAGCATATAATAGTGCAATTATAACATAATGGCTTAATTCTCATATGATAAGTTAAATATTATACAATTAATCATCATTTAACCGTTAATATTATGTATTTTTTCATTCTAAATAGTTAACGTCTCGTTTTTGTCGAATACTTTATGTTAAATACTCATAGAGTTACGTTATCTGCACGTGTGTTTTTAATGTTTTAAGTTGTAATGTGTTTTCCATGTGCATTCGGTAATGAAAAATCGAATAGTTAGATAATTGTTTGAGTTTTTATACGCATGGATAGATAACTATTTGAGTTTTATAAAAGAACTAACGACCAGATAAGTTTCTTTGTTTAGTCACGTGTTTTGCAAGTGCAAAAACTCGAAGAGTTAAAGGATAAGTGTTCGATTAAATCGAAGACTTAGAAGATATTCTACAAGACTCTAGTAAGATAAAGTTTCGGTAAATCTACGAAGTGGAGATCGTGGAAATTCAAAATGTTAGTGGAGAAAGTGGAAATTCAAATAGAAAGTAATTTGGATTAAAGAGAAAATTAGTACGTGGATTATGGATTAAGTGAATGAACATGCTGAACGTGAAAGACAACAGAGTTCGACTACAAATAGAGAGTATGAGCTCCATTATAGTAGGGGATCCCAATCTCAAAAACTAAGTCTGAATATTCAATCCGGATCCCTAATTGAAAAGTTAAGTTTGAATATTCATATTTTGAAAAGTTCTCCAACATCAAAAGAAGTTCAAAATTCCAAGCAATTTCAGAAAATGAGCTGCAAACGTAAGAAGTCTAGAAATTCGACAACTAGAGAAGAAGAGATACAAAAATTGAGCAAAGACAAAGAAAAATCAGGTTTTATACAATTCAAAATTAGTTTTCAATAAGAGCTTTATTGTTATATTCGAATTGTATATCGAACATTTCTGTATCAAAACCATCAAGAAGGGAATTGAGCTGAAAGATATTGTAAATTTTGTCCTTACATAAAGAATAGAATTTCATTTACGAGTGTTTTGTGCTCTTATTTTATCCGCTAGTATTTTAATTACTAAAGACACAATTCACCCTCCCTCTTGTGATATAGACGATCCTACAAACTGGTATCAGAGCTTCTATTTTTCACTTATTTTTTTTCAGATTTACTACGCTCTGCTACAACTAGTATCAGTGCACTTAAACTGTTTAAAGCATCCGAAAAGCCTTCATTTCTCTATTTAGGAATCGATTTTTCCTATCATTTACTTCGAATCATCTGTTTAAAATGGATAATTTTGAAATCTTAGTTATGACTGAAGGACAAACCACTAATCATCCTCTTATGTTCGATGATAGTAATTATGGCTACTGGAAATATAGGATGAAAGTATTCTTTTAGTCAATTGATTTCAAACTATGACATATAATTAACAATCCTATAGTGTTCCTTATGACTCCATATGATACTTGGACTTTTAATGAAAATGAGTGAATGACACTGAATGCTAAAGGTTTAAACATCTTGTTTTGTGCTTTATCTCATGATCAATTTAATAAAGTTTCTGCATATTAAACTACATATGAGATATGGCATGCATTAGAAGTTACCAACGAAAGTACTAATCAGGTAAAGGAATCTAAGATCAATATGTTAGTACATAAATATGAGCTTTTTAAAATCCATGAAAATGAATGTATCTCTGACATGTTTTCCTGTTTTCTTGAGATTGTAAATTCATTAAAATCTTTAGGCAAGAAATTCGAGGAAAATGACTTGGTAAGAAAGATCCTTAGATCTTTAACTAAAATTTGGGCTCAAAAGACAACATCTATTAAAGAGTCCAAAGACTTAAATACATATACTCTCGATGATCTCATAGGAAATCTGACAACCTATGAAGTACAACATTTAGATCCAAAAGGGAAAAATCCTAGAAGGGATCTGGCTTTTGAGGCTAATAAAGTCTTAGAAGTCACTAATGATTCTAACGATGATTTACTATTGTTGACCAGAAAATTTAGAAATCTATTGAAGAAATGCAGGAATTTTAGATCAGCAAAGACATCTAGAGATATGGAGAAGAAGTCATTCACGAAAGACAAAAGTATATGCTACAAGTGCAACAGGACGAGTCACTTTCAAACTGATTGTCCTCTCAACAAAGATAAGAAGAATTCGAGGAGGAATTTCAGGAATAAGAAATTCAGAAATAGAATGGCGCTTAAAGTGACATGGGATGACTCTTCAGCTTTACAAAGTGAAGAAACAAAGGATTCAACATCAGACAATAAATCCTCATCAATATCAGATTCAGAAGAAAATCTGGCAAATGTATGCTTTATGGCAAAATCCAATGAGGTATTGTTTAGAATGAAAAAGTGCATATTATTAACGGTTAAATGATGGTTAATTACATAATATTTAGCTTATCATATGAGAATTAAGCCATTATGTTATAATTGCACTGTTATATGCTTTAATTGAAGAATCTGCTTAATTTTGGGGAATTAATGCTAATTTAATACATTTATGAACTATCGGTAAAATTGCAGGCTGTGAAATTTTTAAGTATCCAAAAATGCATCTGAGCATCGGATAGTTATACCTGTAACTCTCCGAAATGTTATTTTGTATTTAAACTGTTGCTGACACGTGTTGAGAGCTGGTAGATTTACTTAAGTTATAACTCGTTAAGTTAGCATAACTATACGCGTTGAGTTACATGAATATACACTACGGTAACGCGTTAGGTTAGCGGCTTATTTCTTTATTGCATGTATTTTATAGTTATTTTCCAAAATGCCACTATAGCAGTTGCAGGAACATACAGTTGGAAGGAAAAACCACGTTTGCACGTATCACGCAGGAATTCAATCGCGCATGGAGAAGGAAGCATCGTCGTTGATCTGAAGGAAGGAAATCCAACCGATCATTCAAGCAGAAGTAGTTACCACTGAAGAAATATAAAAGAAAAGAAGAAAAAAGAAAGAAAGAGTATGATCGATGGATGGCTAGTGTATACAGAGGAGGAGCACCGAGCTTTCTGTAGAGGAGTGATCGCGTCGCGGGAAGGGAAGACATTTTCACCAAGCGCTGACTCATATTTCAGGAGATCGTAAAGCTTTTAGCCTTGGCTTTGGGTTGATGCCTGTATGCTGAAGAGGAGATCATCTTGCAATTCTGGACTCGCGATTCTATAGGAAGAGGAGACAGAATTGTAAGTGGTTCAATTTTCAGTGGTGTAATCGCGTTGCAAGTAGTGTCCGAAGTATTTACTGTCAAGTGAAATTACTTTACATTTCACCTTTCGCCCATCACATAAAAACAAAAATACCAAAAACAATTTATCTTTGTTTGTATGTTGTATTTGAGTGTTGTATTGTTGGTGTTGTATCGTGATTAATGTTATTTGTATCAGTTTTATGATTGTTTTATGTTAGTTTTAATTTTACAGTTTACTGAAATTGGTTCGTACAAAACAACTTAAAGATTTTAATGGTTACTATTTGAATCATTTGAATGTTAGTATTACATAATGATAAATCCAATGTTAACTAGCATTAAAAAGCTTAATTGATGTTATTTACAATCTGTGGAATCGCCCAATGGTTGGCCGAATTCCTCTGTAATTAGCAGTATTATAAAGAAGAGACAAGCTCGTGGAGTTAACTTAAGTCCACGAGGATAGTCTGTTGAGTTATCTATAACTCAACGAACTTAGTCCGTTGAGTTAACTGTAACTCAACGAAGTGCTTATTGAATATAAATTTGAATTGCTCACAATCAAACATTTCTTAAATTCGTCATCAATTCCCTATGGGATCAACCTGTACTTGCACACTGATACAATAGACACTGTGCACTTGCAGTTAAAGTACAAATTGGAATTAATATCTAAATTGTATTAAAGGTTGTTTGTTTACTTCTAAAAGAAAGAATAGGCATAAAGATAAATTAACTAAGTAAAAATAGAAGTAACAAATCCAAGTTTTTCTAATGTAATGTTGGAGAAACGCGAACAAGTTTTATGGCGCCGTTGCTAGGGGATTGAATTGAACTGAATTGAATTGAATTGAATTGAACTGAATTGAATTGAATTGAATTGAATAGATATAAGCAACTATTAGAGCTGTTTCATTTTAATAGTCAGAGTTGTGTGTCTCCTTCGTGTCTCCTTCTGTAATTGAGAATATGGCATATGCTTATGCTCAAAGATTTCTGAAACCTTTAATTAGCATATGTGAATTCTGCAATTTTGAAGGACACGACATTTCTGATTGTTTGAAATTGAGACATTTACAGATTGATAGATCTCATGAACAACAAATGAATTATCTTCAATATAATAGAACCGAGTATGAGAATCCTATAGTTTACCCAACTAATGGTCAGTATAGAATGTGTAATATGATGAGAGACACTGAAGTTTGGGTTAACTATAACAGACTGGAGCATAGTATAGAGCAAAATCTAGACAAACTGGAATACTTTGTATGTCAACAACAAGAAGTCAACCAACTAAACTATAAGGAGGCATATTCAGAACCTAAACAAGATATAATTTACGAAACTGAAAAAGTCATAAAGAAAATTGATCAAAAATTAAATGCAATGAAATTAGATGATCTGGAAACAAAATTAAAAGCATTAGACAAAAATGCAGTGAAAATACAAGTTTTGCAATAGGACAATGAAAATTATAATGTTATAAACCTACACAACTTGCAAAATATACAACAAACAGAAAACACAAATGTAAGAGAATTTAAAGAATGCACTTTAAAACTAAAAATAATTGAAGATCATAATCACGAAAATGATATACAAAAACTTAGTCCGTTGAGTTAACTGTAACTCAACGGAGTACTTATTGAATATAAATTTGAATTGCTCACAATCAAACATTTCTTACATTCGTCAGTAATTCCCTGTGGGATCGACCTGTACTTGCACACTGATACAATAGACACTGTGCACTTACAATTAAAGTACAAATTGGAATGAATATCTAAATTGTATTAAAGGTTGTTTGTTTACTTCTAAAAGATAGAATAGACATAAAGATAAATTAACTAAGTAAAAATAGAAGTAACAAATCCAAGTTTTTCTAGTGTAGTGCTGGAGAAACACGAACAAGTATCCTTTGATCAAAATGCTAATTTTGATAGTTTTGATGGATTACTTGTTGAATACAATAGATTGGCCAGAAAATATAAGAAAGTCAAAATAGAAAAAAAGGACACTAGGAAAATGCTAGATGAATCTGAAAATAAAATTGATTTTCTAAACTCTACATTGAATAAATTTAAAGAAGAAAATCAAAGGCATGCATAGGAAATTTTAAAGTTCACTATTATAGAAAGAAAATTACATGGTGATTGTGAAAATTTAATTGCTGATAAGAAGAAAATGATCTGTGAAATTAAAAAACTAGAACTAACTATTACTGATTTAAATTCAGAAATTGATGTGTTAAAGATTAAAGTTTGCGATCAAAAGGCTATATTAAGTAAATGGAATAATAGTCAAACTATAACAAATGAACTTAGTAGTAAAATATCAAATTTAGAAAAACATGGTATTGGTTTACACGATGCATCTTTTGAAAATTATACATTGCATGATGGTACTGCTAAAAATAATGTCTTTATTTCCAATACTAAGAATAGTAAAAGAAAAACTATTCCATGTGTGATTAAAAAGGGAGATAAATATATGTGAATTGATAAAATGCAGCATATAAATGATAGCACACGATGCAAGAATTTCAAAAGAAATCTTCAAAAGAATCAAGCTAAGACATTTGAGAATTTTAATATTCTTGATCAATTTTCTTCATATTTAAAGAAAATCGGATATTGGAATCAGAAATCAAATAATGTCAGAAATGAAAATTTCAACTTTGGTTTAGATAAAGATAAATGTTCTGATAATTATAACACTAAGAGAAAGAAACGCAAGAATAATTATCAGAAAATATATAAGTTGAAGTTTAAAAATATTGAGAATTTTGATATGACTCTCTCTAAAATTCTTGGACCCACTCAAAAATGGGTTCCAAGAGATAAAATCTCTTTTTGATTGTTTTGTAGGTACACAAATCAAAATGGATAAGGGATAATGGAGCATCCAGCCACATGACTGGAGATATACGATTACTTACAGAAATAACAAAGACTAAGAATGGACAAGTTACCTTTAGAAATAAAAGCAAAACAAATATCCTTAGGTCTGGCAAGGTTCAGGTAATTGAGAAATGCTTTATAAATGATGTCTTATTAGTTGAAAACTTAGGTTTTAATTTATTAAGTGTTCCTATTTTAATGAAGATTTACAGAGTAATTTTTGAAAAAGATTCCTATAAAATTATAGACATATCTACAAATGAAATTTTATTCACTACATACAAGAAAAGATTTGTATGTATTCTAAATTTGCCTTCTGATATTATTAAAGACAATGCTTGCTTAATTGCAAGATCAGATGAAGTCATTTTATGGCATAGAAGGCTAGGACACTCAAACTTAAAATTATTACAAAAGTTGTCTAAAAAGAATCTAGTTAGAGGTTTACCTAGTATTAAGTACTCGAAAGAGTTTGTGTGATGCATGTCAACTAGGTAAATTACATAAAACATCCTTTAAAAGCTTAAATGAAATAACAAGCAAAAGAGTATTAGAACTAGTGCATATGGATTTATTTGGACCTACTAGAACAACCAGTCTAGGAGGTAAACATTATGCTTTTGTACTAGTTAATGACAATTCTAGATTTACTTAGGTCTATTTTCTAGCTAATAAAACTGAAGTTTTTGAAATATTTAAGATATTCTGTAATAAAGTTCAGAATGAGCAAAATGTTAAAATTCAAAAACTTAGGAGTGATCATGGTACAAAATTTGATAATGATCAAATGGACATCTTTTGTGAAGAATTAGGCATAGATCATAAGTACTCATTTCCAATAGCTCCTTCACAAAATGGGATAGTAGAACATAAAAACAGATTACTTCAGGAAATGTCTAGAACCATATTAAATGAGAATAAGTTACCACTATTTCTTTGGGCAGAAGCAGTTCATACAGCATGCTATGTTATAAATAGAGTACATCTAAGACCAATTTTAGATAAAACTCCTTATGAGATATGGTATAACAGGGTTCTTAAAATAAGTTATTTAAAACCCTTTGACTGTAAGTGTTTTATTTTAAACACTAAGAAACGAAGAGATAAATTTAGAGTCAAATCAGATGAAGGCATTTTTGTTAATTATTCCACTAGAAGTAATGCATATAGAGTTTATAACAAATCAACAAAAATTATTGAGGAAACCCTACATGTGAAATTTCATGAAAATTTTCATTTGGATTTAAGACATGTTGAGAACATTGATTCAAAAATTCTCCTAGAAATAGTACCAAATGATGTTGATAGAGAAATTGATAGATTATTTGACGGAATAAGAAATCTAAGTTTGAATGATGAAAATTTAGAAGAAAATAATGTTATACCTATAGAAAATGTGGAACAACATAAAAATTGGCGTTATGCTTCATCTCATCCTATTGATCAGATAATAGGCGAACCTAATCAAGGAGTTAGGACTCGATCATCAATAGTCAACATCTGTGGTGCTTATTCATTTGTTTCTTTATTAGAACCTAAGAAAATTGAAGATGCCTTAGAAGATGAATTTTGGTATTTAGCTATGCAAGATGAGCTAAATCAATTTATAAGAAATGAGGTATAGGATCTAGTTCCACCACCTGAAAATCAGTCCATAATAGGAACAATGTGGGTATTTAGAAACAAAGTAGATCAAGATGGACATATAGTTAAAAATAAAGCTAGATTAGTTGCTCAAGGTTACAAGCAAAAGGAAGGAATTGACTATGATTAAACATTTGCTCCTATTGCTAGACTAGAATCAATACAAATTTTGTTAGCATATGCTTGTTATATGAATTTCAAATTTTATCAAATGGATGTTAAGACTACTTTTTTAAATGGATATATAAAAGAAGAAGTGTATGTAAAACAACCTCTAGGTTTTGAAGATTCAAAACATCGTGAGTATGTTTACAAGCTTAAGAAGGCACTATATGGCCTTAAACAAGCTCTTAGGTCTTGGCATGAAAGATTATCTAAATTTCTTATGGAAAAAGGGTATTCTATGGGAAAGGCAGATCACACTCTTTTTATCAAGAAGATCGAAAAAGATATATTAGTAGTACAAATCTATGTAGATGACATCATATTTGGAGCAACAAATGATAAATTAGTTGAGTCCTTTTCGAAAGACATGACTAATCAATTTGAAATGAGTATGATGGGTGAACTATCATTTTTCCTAGGCTTACAAATTAAGCAATTAGATCAAGATACTTTTATTTCACAAGAAAAATATACTCAAGATTTATTAAAGAGGTTTGGTTTAGACAACACTAAAACAAAGAATACACCAATGAGTACTATCACCAAGTTGGATAAAGATGAATCTGAAAAAACTGTAGATGTAAAACAACATAGAAGTATGATTGGTTCATTACTCTATTTAACAGCTAGCCGACCAGATATTATGTTTAGTGTGTGTTCTTGTACTAGATATCAATCTAATATTAAGGAATCACACCTACCGGCTGTTAAACGAATTTTTAAATATCTATTAGGAACCATCAATTTCATACTGTTTTACTTTAAACATAGTTCTTTAAACTTAGTAGGTTATAGTGATGCTGATTTCGTAGGATGTAAGTCTGAAGGAAAAAGCACCAATGGTACTTGTTAATTGTTAGGTAATTCTTTAGTGTCATGGTTTCGCAAAAAGCAAAATTATGTAGCATTATCTACAGCTGAAGCTGAATATATAGCTGCTGCACTTTGCTGTGCTCAAATCCTATGGATCAAACAAACCTTAAAAGATTTTAATTTAGACTATGAACCAACTAAGATTTTCTGTGATAGTAGTTCTACAATAAGTTTGTCTAAAAATCCTGTGTTACATTCACGAGCAAAACATATAGAAGTTCGACTCATTTTCTAAAGGATAATGTTATAAAAGGAAAAATAGTATTAAATTTTGTTCCTACCACAGAACAATTAGCAGATCTATTTACAAAACCTTTTCGAAGGGGGAGATATAAATTATGTGACTTATTAGGTTTTGACATCATCAAAAAGGGGGAGATTGTTAGGTATTTAATTTTGATGATATATGCTTTATTAACGTTTTAAAATTAGTCTACAAAATATTCTCTAAGTATATTTCTCTAAGTATAATGTTAACAGATTATCGAAAAGTTTCATTTTTATGTCAGATAAATTAAAGATTTTCGAAGATTTAGATTTGCAATAATTAAACTTTCGGATAGTTAACGTTTCGGATAGTTAAACTTTCGGATAGTTAACGTCTCGTTTTTGTCAAATACTTTATGTTAAAAACTCATATAGTTAAGTTATATGCATGTGTGTTTTTAATGTTTTAAGTTGTCACATGTTTTCCATGTGTGTTCGGTAATGAAAAATCGAATAGTTAGATAACTATTCGAGTTTTTATATGCATGGATAGATAACTGTTCGAGTTTTATAAAAGGACTAACAACCAGATAAGTTTCTTTGTTTAGTCACGTGTTTTGCAGGTGCAAAAACTCGAAGAGTTAAAGGATAAGTGTTCGAGTTTTACAAGACTTAAAGGATAAGTGTTCGACTAAATTGAAAACTTAGAAGATATTCTACAAGACTCTAAGAAGATAAAGTTTCGGTGAATCTATGAAGTGGAGATCGTGGAAATTCAAAATGTTAGTGGAGAAAGTGGAAATTCAAATAGAAAGTAATTTGGATTAAAGAGAAAATTAGTACGTGGATTATGGATTAAGTGGATGAACATGCTGAACGTGAAAGACAACAGAGTTCGACTACAAATAGAGAGTACGAGCTACATTACAATAGGGGATCCCAGTCTCAAAAATCAAGTCTGAATATTCAATCCAGATCCCTAACTGAAAAGTTAAGCTTGAATATGAAAGGACCTCTAGATTTCGATAATGCAAAAATCAATGTGAGATTTTAAATTGTATTTCTCAGGTTTTACAGTTAGCAAGAAAGTAGAAGTTGATACAGACAATTCAAAGTGTACTACAAGTGATAAAAAGGCTTTCGAAATGTTACTAGGCTTAACTATCCGAAAGAGAAATATTTTTAATGAGTTAACAATCTAAGTATCCGAAAAGCAGTATAAAGAAGTAGCAATACAATTAGACAAAAATTTTTCGGAGAGTTAGAAAAATGGATGCATGAAGAATCGGAAAGTTATTGGAGTTAACTATCCGAAATCTTGAAGAATTTCGAAGAGTTACAGGAATAACCATCCGAAACTTAAGTCATTTAATTTCCCACGTGTAGAATCCAAACAGAAGCTTAAAACGAAAATCGGAAAGTTACTGGAGATAACTATCCAAAATCTTAAAGAATTTCGGAGAGTTACAGGAATAACCATCCGAAGCTTAAGTCGTTGAATTTCTCACATGTAGAAATCCAAACAGAAGCTTAAAAGGAAAATCGGAAAGTTATTGGAGATAACTATCCGAAATCTTGAAGTGTTTCAGTGAGTTACAAGTATAACCATCCGAAACTTAAGTCAGTCCTTTATGCACATGCTGAATTAAATAAAGCAATCGGAAACTTAAACGGAGGGTTACTGTAGCTAACTATTCGACAATTAAATAACAGTTCGGTAAGTTACAATTGCAAGTATCCGATTGAATGACAACTCTCATTGTACAATCTGGAATCCTACATGGCAGAAAGACTTAAGTGATTTTTTGGTGAGTTACAAACATTCTTCGGAGAGTTACACAGCTAACTATCCGAAAGGTTAAGAAAATCGAAAGGATATCTTGAAATATCTTTCTGAACGGTAACTTACTATATTTGGGACTGAAGTCTAATCAAGTATAGTAGAATACATCCATTGGAAGAAAAATATGATCGTTACATAGGTTTAGTATATATACAAGATATAGACAACAAAATTATAGATAGCTTTTGCTCATACACATACTTACACCAAGCTCAACAAAAGAAAGCTTTAGAGATCAAATCATCTTTAATATTTTCAAACTCAAGTTCAGAAGATCATCACGCACTCAACACTGATACTTACAGGCTAGTGTTTATTGAAGTACACAGATCAAAACTTCAGAGAAAGGATTGGTTGGAGTTTCAACCAGGAAGCTCAAGTGAATGGTTGGTTCTTGCTTAAACCCTAAAGCAAGTGATTATAAGTTTGGAAAAGTTTAGTGAAGCCCAAGTATCCCTTGAGGGTGGACTAGCCATTAGTGGTGAACTACCTAAAATCTCTGTATGTATTCTTTTATCGTGTGCTTGCTATTTCTTTATACTAATTTATCATTAAAATGTTAAGAAACAAATTATTACCATTCGCCCCCCTCTAGTAAGTCATAAGGTCCTAACAATTGGTATTAGAGCAAAGTTGATCTCGTTAATAGATTTAACCATCTGAGATCATGACTTTCCACACTATAGAGGGTCAGAATATCTATCGACCTCCCTTCTTTGATGGTAGCAATTATAGCTACTGGAAAAATAGGATGGAGTGCTTTTTTAGGAGTACAGATGTGAAACTTTGGAGAATGGTTGTACATGGTACACCAACTCCAATCAGTCATGAAAGTGACTAGACTGAGGAGGATAAAAGAATCATCTAGATGGATGCTCATAGGCTTAATTCCATTTACTATGCACTAACTAGTGAATAGTATAATAAAATATCAACTTGTAAATTCTCTCATGAAGCTTGGAAGATCCTTCAAATTACATATGAAGGAACCAACCAAGTTAAAGATACTAAAATCAGCATTTTGTTAAGAAAATATGAATTATTCAAAATGCTTGAAAAAGAGAGTATTACTGAAATGTTTTCTAGATTCACAGAAATTGTGAATGAACTAAGAGGCCTTGGAAGGAGTTTTTCTAATCGTGAACAGGTACAAAAGATCCTAAGGAGCTTGACAGTCGAATGGAAATAGAAGTTTACTTCCATATAAGATTCAAAGGATCTAAACAACTATTCAGTTGAAGATCTATTGGGAAATCTTCTAGCCCATGAAGTCCAAATGAAGGAATGGAAAGAAGAAAGAGTCACTGAAAGAAAGGCTGAGAAAAAGAAAGAACTAGCCTTTCCCTCAACAGAAGACCAACCAAGCTCAAATGAGGATGAAGTGTTACTACTGGCCAGGAATTTCAGAAAGATGATGAGACAAGGAAGCAAAGCCAGCTCCTCAAAATCAAAAGTCCCTACATGCTACAAGTGCAAGAAACTGAGACACATTCAACTTTACTGTCCTTTTCAACAAGAGGAGGACAAACAAAAATGGAAGAGGAAGAATAAGAAGAAAATGGCTTTGAAAGCCACATGGGATGACAGCAGTTCATCCAACAGCTCATCAGACTTAAATGAGGAGGCATCTACAAACGTGTGCTTTGCTGCACAAGAGGTATGCTCTACATCTCCTTATTGCTTAGAAAAAGAAAATGATGATGTAGATATAGATAGTCTTCTTTATACAGTAGATAACTTATATGTAAAATGTTAAAAGTACAAGAAAGAATTAAAGAGTTTAAATTCCTATCTAGAAGATGTTTTTGCTGAACTAGAAAAAGCCCTAGTTAATAATAGGGAATTCAAAACTAAAATAGATAGCTATAGTTGTAAAAATTTTGATCTGAAAGAAGAAAATAAGAATCTATTATCTGAAGTTACTAATTTAAAGAAAACTGTATGTAAATTTACTAAGGGTGAAAATAGTTTAAACAAAATCATAGGATTCCAAAGAATAGGAAGAAGTAAATTTGGCCTAGGGTATGCTGTACCACAAGAAACTCTCTACTGTGGTGGAAAAATTAGATCTTATAGAGATGACACAATTATGTTTGTCATTAAGAAGAAATCTACTTTTATATGGCTACCAAAAGGCAACAGGTTCAATATACAAAGGACTAACACTGATGGACCCAATAAGATTTGGGTACCAAAAGTCTTAATTTCAACATGATTTACAAGACTACATGGACAAGATAGCTCAAACGTCCAAGTGGATCATTGACAGTGGATGCTCAAAGCATATGATAGGTAAGAAAAGACTTCTGGAATCTATTAAATCAATAAATTTAGGATCTATTAAGTTTGGTAACAATGAAAAATGTAGAATTACTGTCATAGGAAATGTTGCATCTAAAAATGGAAAAATAGAAAATGTCTTACATGTAAATGGTTTAAAACAAAATCTGTTAAGTGTAGGTCAATTATGTGACAAAGGTTACAGTATATTCTTTACTACAGAAAACTATTTTATATTACAACAGGATACACATGAAATCAAATTTATTGGATATAGAAATAATTCAATTTATGCTTTGGAATTTCCATGTGATAATATATCTAGTGATGCATGTTTAGTTGCTTCTAATGAAGATGAATGGTTATGGCATAAAAGATTAAATCATGCAAACATGAGACTTATAAGAAAATTGACCAAACATGATCTTGTTAGAGGTGTGCCTAAGCTCAACTTCAAGAGAGATAAATTATGTAATGACTGTACAATTAGAAAACAAAAGAAATCAGTACACAAGAGTATTGAAGACATTGCCACACGTCAACCATTAGATCTATTGCATATGGACCTATTTGGTCCTACACAAACAGCTAGTTTAGGAGGAAGAAAATATACCTTAGTGGTAGTTGATGATTATACAAGATTCACTTAGGTTATTTTCTTAACACACAAGAATGAAGCATGCGATGAATTCAAACATCTCTGTATTAGAATTCAAAATGAAAAAGAATCAATTGTGAAGAAGATCAGAAGTGATCATGGAGGTGAATTTGAAAATTCTGAATTTGAAGAATTATGCAATTCTTTTGGCATACTACATGAATTCTTATGTCCAAAAACTCCTGCTTAGAATGGAGTTGTAGAAAGGAAAAATAGATCAGTACAAGAAATGGCAAGGACAATTCTTAATGCATCTGATCTATCAAAGTCTTTATAGGCTGAAGCTGTAAATACTACATGTTACTCTATAAACAGAACTCATCTTAGACCTATACTACATAAGACACCTTTTGAACTATGGTATGGTAAAATACCAAATGTTGGATATTTCAAAGTCTTTGGATCAAGATGTTTTGTGCTTAATATTAAGGATCAAAAGGACAAATTTAATGCAAAGTCTGATCCTGCTCTACTTGTTGGATACTCTTCAAGAAGCAAGGCTTACATGGTCTATTTTGAACATGAAAGAAGAGTAGAAGAGTCAATGAATTTATTCTTTGATGAAGACATGGTAGGAAAATTGAAGAGGCTAAAAATAGATAGTGAAAGTGAAAGTGAATTAATAAATCAAAAAATTCCTCAAAAAAGAATAGTTCAACATTGCCTACACCTACTGTGACAAAAAAAGCATGGAAGACAAAGTTGGACATCCCATTGGACAAATTATTGGGAATATAAATCAAGGTGTTCAAATAAGAAGCAAAATTCAAAATATTTGTAATTATTGTGCTTTTGTGTCTGAACTTGAACCTTCAACAATTGAAGATGCCTGCAATGATGAATATTGGATCATGGCCATGTAAGAGGAACTAAATCAGTTCAAGAAAAATGAGGTCTGGAATTTAATTGAAAGGCCCATCGAAAAATCAATTATTGGAACTAGATGGGTGTTTAAGAACAAACTTGATAATAATGGCAGTATTATCAGAAATAAAGCTAGACTGTTGCTTAGGGATACAACCAACAAGAAGGAATCGACTATGAAGAAACCTTTGCACCTGCTGCAAGACTTGAAGCAATTAGAATGTTGCTTGCCTTTGTAAGTAGTATGAAAATCAAGCTTTATCAGATGGATGTTAAAAGTACATTTCTTAATGGCATTCTGCAAGAAGAAGTATATGTAGAACAGCCACCAAGTTCTGAAGGTGAAGAAAGACTAAACCATGTATACAAACTGAATAAAGCTCTCTATGGTTTGAAGCAAGCACCACGTGCATGGTATGATAAACTGAAGAGTTTCCTTCTTGAGAATCAGTTTAACATAAGAACTACAAACAACACCTTATTTATCAAATTAGAAAGTTCTCATATGCTGATTATTCAGATCTACGTGGATGATATCATCTTTGGTGCCACACATGAGAAACTATGTCATGATTTTCAAATCTTAAAGAAGAATGAATTTGAGATAACTATCTGAAATCTTGAAGTGTTTCGGTGAGTTACAGGTATAACCATCCGAAACTTAAGTCAGTCCTTTATGCACGTGCTGAATTAAATAAAGCAATCGGAAACTTAAACAGAGGGTTACTGTAGTTAACTATCCGACAATTAAATAACAGTTCGGTAAGTTACAACTGCAAGTATCCGATTGAATGACAGCTCTCATTGTACGATCTGGAATCCTACATGGCAAAAAAACTTAAGTGATTTTTCGGTGAGTTATAAACATTCTTCGAAGAGTTACACAGCTAACTATCTGAAAGGTTAAGAAAATCGGAAGGATATCTTGAAATATCGTTCTAAATAGTAACTTACTGTATTTGGGACTGAAGTCTAATCAAGTACAATAGAATACATCCGTTGGAAGAAAAATATGATCGTTACACAGGTTTAGTATATATACAAGATACAGACAATGGAATTACAGATAGCTTTTGCTCATATACATACTTACACCAAGCTCAACAGAAGAAAGCTTTAGAGATCAAATCATCTTCAATATTTACAAACTCAAGTTCAGAAGCTCATCACGCACTCAACTCTAATACTTACAGGCTAGTGTTTACTAAAGTACATGGATCAAAACTTTAGAGAAAGGATTGGTTGGAGTTTCAACCAGGAAGCTTAAGTGAATGGTTGGTTCTTGCTTAAACCCTAAAGCAAGTGATTGTAAGTTTGGAAAAGTTTAGTGAAGCCCAAGTATCTCTTGAGGGTGGACTAGCTGTTAGTGGTGAACCACCTAAAATCTATGTGTGTATTCTTTTATCATGAGCTTGCTATTTCTTTATACTAATCTACCATTAAAATGTTAAGAAACAAATTATTACCATTCACCCCTCTCTAGTAAGTCATAAGGTCCTAACAATTTGTATCAGAGCAAGGTTGATCTCGTTAATAGATTTAACTATCTGAGATCATGGTTTTCCACACTATAGAGGGTCAGAATATCCATCGACCTCCCCTCTATGATGGTAGCAATTATAGCTACTGGAAAAATAGGATGGAGTGCTTTCTTAGGAGTACAGATGTGAAACTTTAGAGAATGATTGTACATGGTACACCAACTCCAATCAATCATGAAAGTGACTAGACTGAGGAGGATGAAAGAATCATCTAGATGGATGCTTGTGGGTTTAATTCCATTTACTGTGCACTAACTAGTGAATAGTATAATAAAATATCAGCTTGTAAATTCTCTTATGAAGCTTGGAAGATCCTTCAAATTACATATGAAGGAACCAGCCAAGTTAAAGATACTAAAATCAGCATTTTGTTAAGAAGATATGAATTATTCAAAATGCTTGAAAAATAGAGTATTACTGAAATATTTTCTAGATTCACAGAAATTGTGAATGAACTAAGAGGCCTTGGAAGAAGTTTTTCTAATCGTGAACAGGTACAAAAGATCCTAAGGAGCCAAGTCAAACAGATATTACACCTTGGCCACAGAAAAGACTAAAGTCAAGATCTTTCTCTGCAAAGGAACTCTAAAAATACCAAGAAGCAAATACACCTATCCTCAGACAACAACAATAACAAGATCTATAAACACAGCAACAATTCACAAAATTTACAGGAACACAGCAACATACAGATATACAACAAGATATACATATAGATATACAACAAGGTATACATAGAGAAATACATATAGGTATAGATACAAACATACATATTGAATTTTTACAGCAACCATCACAAGTTTCTCAAAATGATTTAGATCAGGCATTACTTGATCAGATAAACAGAGTTAGTACAGATATTGCAAAGAAAATTTCAGATACTCTGATTGATATTTTTTGAAGATAAAGAGGCTTGTGATTATACAAATTATGTATTACATGATTTTTTTTTTGTAATTTGTAACCAAAACTATTATGTAAACTGTTTACTGATTTTAATGTTACGTGATTATTTTTCATAGTTTATGATATTAAACATTTTATGCTTAATCCATAAATCCTATTAATGTTTGAAACTATCGTTTTGATTAATATATACTTAGTAAGATATCCTTCCTTACATTTATAACACTTAACTTCCTAAAGGAGGAGAAAATAATTTGTTTACTTTTTTATAATGCCAAAAAGGGGGAGATATAAATTATGTGACTTATTAGGTTTTGACATCATCAAAAAGGGGGAGATTGTTAGGTTTTTAATTTTGATGATATATGCTTTATTAACGTATTTAAATAAGTCTACATAATATTCTCTAAGTATAATAGTTAACGGATCATCGAAAAGTTTCATTTTTATGTCAGATAAATTAAAGATTTTCGAAGAGCTAGATTTGCAATAGTTAAATTTCGGATAGTTAACGTTTCATTTTTGTCAAATACTTTATGTTAAAAACTCATATAGTTAAGTTATCTACACGTATGTTTTTAATGTTTTAAGTTGTCACGTGTTTTCCATGTGCGTTCGGTAATGAAAAATCGAATAGTTAAATAATTGTTCGAGTTTTTATACGCATGGATAGATAACTGCTTGAGTTTTATAAAAAGACTAACGAACAGATAAGTTTCCTTGTTTAGTCATGTGTTTTGCAGGTGCAAAAACTCATTAAAGGATAAGTGTTCGAGTTTTTACAGGAGTTAAAGGATAAATGCTCGACTAAATCGAAGACTTAGAAGATATTCTACAAGACTCTAGGAAGATAAAGTTTTGATGTATCTACGAGTGGAGATCGTGGAAACTCAAAATGTTAGTGAAGTAAGTGGAAATTTAAATAGAAAGTAATTTGGATTAAAGAGAAAATTAGTACGTGGATTATGGATTGTGGATCAAGTGGATGAACATGCTGAACGTGAAAGACAACAGAGTTCGACTACTAATAGAGAGTATGAGCTACATTACAATAGAGGATCCCAATCTCAAAAATCAAGTCTGAATATTCAATCTGGATCCCTAACTGAAAAGTTAAGTTTGAATATTCATATTCTGAAAAGTTCTCCAACATCAGAAGAAGTTCAAAATTCTAAGAAATTTTAGAAAAGGAGCTACAAACGCAAGAAGTCTGGAAATTCGACAATTGGAGAAGAAGAGATACAAAAGATGAGCAAAGAGAAAGAAAAGAGTTGTATGCATAAAGATTAGGTTTTATATAATTCAAAATTAGTTTTGAAAAAGAGCTTTGTTTTCCTATTTGAATTGTATATCAAAAATTACTATATCAAAACCGTCAAGAAGGGAATTGAGCTGAAAAGATATTGTAAATTCTGTCTTGAAATAAAAGAATAGAATTTCATTTACGAATGTATTATGCTCTTGTTTTATCCGCTAGTTTAATTACTAAAGACACAATTCACCCCCCCTCTTGTGATACAGACGATCCTACAATAAGATTTACACATAAATTATTCTACAAGTTTAATCAATCAAATTAAATGTATCCTTGATCATATGCATCTCATTTAATCTAAAAATCAACATTTCAGCTCTTCTAGGATTTCAAATAATTTACTGAGTTTCAGTTAAGCATTTTGTTTTCTTTTTAAAATCGTGAAACTGTTAAACTCATAAAATTCAACAAAAACATAAGATATTATATCTAGATTTGTATGAATAGTAAAATTTTGTAGCATCTTATATAGGATTCTAAATATAACATTCAAGTAGTTACAATTCTTAAACATTTTATAGTCTCAATTATCGGATAGTTACAACAAATTCAAAAAAAAATATTTCAATTTCCACAGAACTTTGCAATATAATTCTAATTCCTTTAATTAACAAAATTACATGGCTATTAATCTAATTACCTCCTCCCCCCATACCTACATTTTGCATTGTCCTCAATGTAAAAGATTTTACGGTAAATACAATAATTGTAGCAAGCACGAATATTGTTTCGTTGACTTAGCACCTAACTCAACGAACTTAATTTGTTGAGTTAATGAATAACTCTCCAAACTAAGTTTAAATGTAAATTTAGGATAAGTAATCAATTACATACCTTGTTCTTTTGTATCTCCTTCCATATCTTCCGATTTTTTATTCTAAAAAACTTTTCATTCACATATAAAAGCAGAATATATAACAACTTAACTTGTTAAATCAATGTCTTGTGTGGAACCTAGACTCCTATGCCTTTGGTGGCTCACAAGCAAGCCAGTTGGTTTCTCAGAACAGATAACAACAAATTGGATTGATTTTTTTTTTTCTTCTTTTTTTATAAAATAAAACTAAAACTATTTTTTTTTTCTTTTTTCTAAACATAAATGCAAAATACACAACATTAAAAGTACAAAATCACACTTTAAGAACATGATTGAAAAGTGGTAACAAATGGAATAAATGTGTCAGTCCATGCAAACATTTTAGGCATCATTCTTTTTTCTATTAATTCTGTTTTAATGCAGTCTGCTTTCCTTTTTAACTTGTAAACTTGTAGTATGTTATTAATACTGAATATAAGTATATTTCCATTAATGAAATGAAATGCAGAAGAGATCCTCTTCTGTTCCACAATAATGTAGTTGTTTCTATTTCTACATCTATTTCAACATATTCCTCTTCCCACTTCCATTCATTTAGGTCTTTCATAATCCATATTTGAAATTTAATATTCATCCCACCATCTTATCAGACATAAAGTAGGATCATCATATTCATTATACCACATTCCTAATTGAATTTTTTCATATTCTGAAGACGATGGTTTAGCTATATCACTCGGTATAGATAATATTTCTATAAAGTCATCATAATTGTCTATGCTTACTATGTATAAATCAAATCTAAATGCAATTGATATATCTGTGGTTAGATATATATATCCATCAAGTATAACATATATGTTGTTAATTAATGCTTTCTGTCCTAGATATATCATAGTATTTTCAGTCTAAGATCTATTCAGAAAATTATACACACTTAAGCATAAATCTTCATCCCAATTTCCAATTAGTTTCCTGTAATACAATTTTTCAGGAATGGTCGAATTTTTATCAAAAAAGATTAATGTTGACCCACAATTTTTAGTTGGTACTTCAAATCTATTAGGCCTTCCTATATTCCATTCTTCTCTTATGATAGATTCTAATCAAAATGTCGGGTAACAGTATTGCATACCTTGGTTTGGTTTTGTAAATAATTAATCATTCATCCACCCTATAATATGATCTATTCCTTCTAATGTATTGGGTGGAATTTCAGTAGTTTCTTCCATATTCAGATATTCATGGCTGATTGAACTACGATTAAATGACTTTCACAAAAATCCATCTCTAATCTTAGTCATTTTTGCAGCTTGTTGTCCATAAAAATATTTTTCTCTAACATAGTCTTTGATTTCCTTTGATATACAACACAATCTGCACATATTTTTAGTTGACAAGTTACTCAGTACATCTAGTGGTAATTTCATCAATTCCATTTATTGTGATTTTGTATAACATAAACAAAAATTTAACAAAGACAAAATTAACACAACTACTTATACACCCTCGTGGAGTTAGGTCATAACTCAACAGACTAAGTTCGTTGAGTTAAGTAATAACTTTACGATATTACTAACTATAATTAAACTTACATTTTTTTTCTTTTTATATTTTTCTACTTACTATATTATACATAGTTACTTTAGTTCTACTTCTTCATTCAGCTTCCCTCCCATAGGAGGTATCAATTTCATTAACAATTCTGTTGACAAGGTTAGGTACTGCTTGCATTGGCAATCTTCTAGTAGGTCTAACTTCTATTGATTCCTTCTGTCTAGGAGGTATATTTCTAGTCATATTTTGATTTTGAATAGTAGCATTTCCAAATACAAGATCTAGACGATTGTTTAATTGTTGGATTATCTTTTCTAATTTCTCTATTCTAGATCATTGTTCAATTAATGCTTCATAACTTATATTTTTGTCATTTATATTTTCTCCTCCCTAGAAATTATTGTTTCTCCAAGATAGATTCAGGTGATTTCTCCAATTAGGGTTATAAGAATTTCCAAAGTTATCTTTCTAGTTTCTTGCATAAATAATATCTAAATCATTAACGTTTACATTCTTTTCTGCTAGCTTCTGATTTAATGATAACTCTTCTATTTTCTTTGTTAATTCAGTTAATTTAACTTCAAGCATAGTGCTTGAATCTATTTCATGCATTCTCTTTGGCAATATTCTTTTATTTGTAATAGCTTCAACCGAGTTTTCCCACTGTGTAGTTCTTTTTGTAAAGTTTTCTAAGTATGCCCATGCTTCTTTACTACGCAATTTTAAAAATTCATTCTAACAAGTAGATTCTAATAAAGACTTCGTTGAAACATCTATGCCTTCATAAATTATACCTATTAATTGTGCTTTACTCATTGCATGATGTAGACATTGAGTCAGTAAATCTTTAAATTTTTCAAAATATTTCCAAAATGATTCTCCCTATTTTTGGCTACACATTAATATTTCATTTTTCTTTTTAATCGTTTGATGTGTCAGATAATATTTTTCCAGAAAAATAGAGTAAAATTCAGTCCATGCAGATATTGAATCAAGCAACAAAGTATATAACCATCTCTTAGCTGTGTCTTTTAAAGCAAAAGGGATATATCTAAGTTTAATAGCATTTATACTCATGTTCAACATTTTCATCATTTGACAAACTTCGTTAAATTCTCTAAGGAAATAATAAGCATCCTCTCTTTCTAATCCATGAAAATCTAGCAATTGACTAATATAATTATATTTCAATTCAACGTGCTAGGAGATTCATGTGAAATAATTAGTTTAATAGCATCAATTTCCTAAGGATTTCGTTAAAGTCCAATTCATAAAATATTTCAGTACGCCTCTGTGTTGAATAATCCTATGTAGGTGTTCTTACTAATTGCTTAGTGCTAGGGTGCTGACGAGCGTGAGGGGGAATCGACTGCAGCGTGGGCGAGGGCAATGGTGCAAGCGAGTGCGACGGCGAGCACGCAAGTGTCGGGGCCGAGCGTGGGTGCCAATGAGTGCGAGGGGGAATCAACTCCAACATGGGCGAGTGCGACGGTGCGCGGGATCGCGAGGACGAGTGCGCAAATGTTCGGGACGAGCGTGAGGGGCCAACTGTTGGAAAATTAATTCCGACCTTTTAGGTTGGGAATTCATTTTCCCAACCTTTGCATGTGATTGGGAATTTGAATTCCAAACAGCACAAACACCTCTTCACTCGGAATCTGATGGAAAAAATTTTCAATTCTGTCAGATTCCGAGTGCACAAACCCCCCCTTAGGTTTGCAAGTATCCGAAATATCTTTTTAACATAAAACTTATTGAGGACACGTGTCGTGATCTGAAAATTAGATTTAAGTGTGGTTTTATAGTATTAAGCATGATCTATTTTATTTGTACATATTTATATCATGCATAGGTGCATAGTAACAACTCATTGAGTTAGTGTTCTTTTTGTTGAAAGATCACATGCCAACTTGTTAAGTTACAAGTTTAAAGGTGTAAAAAGATCACATGAGAGCTCGTTGAGTTAGCGAGTAAAACCTGTAAGTTGTATATCAAAACTCGTTAAGTTAGAATTATGCATGTGTTGAATTTAAATGTTTTATTATGTCACGTGAGCTGCACATGTTTAACTTATTAAGTTAGTATAATTATACGTATTGTGTTACTTGAATATGCACTAAGGCAACACATTGTGTTAGTGTTATAAGCTTATAAGTTATTTCTTTATTGCACATGTTTTATAGTTAAGTTAACAAAGTAAGTTTGTTGAGTTACACTAACTCCACAGACCATTTATTTTCTAACATGCCACTATAGCAGTTGTAGAAACAGAAAATTCGAAGGAAGACCATGATTGCACATATCAAGCAGGAATTAACTCGTGGAATGAAGAAGAAATCACCATCGTTCATATGAATGAAGGAAATACAATCGATCATTTAAGCAGAAACAGTTACTACTAGAAGAAATATAAAAGAAGAGGAGAAAAACTATGTATAGGTGTGGAGAACCGAGCTAACTATAGGAAGCGTCGTAAGTTCCTTGAAGCTTCACAACACTACCAAAATCACCAACCATCGGAGGTATGTGAGGATACTTTTCGAATGTCAGGTCGATTCTGAGCCAAACACGGTGATTGACAACCACTATGAGGAGTGATCGCGTCGTAGGAAGGGAAGTCATTTTCACCAAGCACCGACTCATATCTTAAGAGATCGTAAAGCTTCTAGCCTTGGTTTCAGGTTGATGTTAATATGCTAAAGAGGAGATCAACTTACAATTCTTGGTTCACGATTCTATAGGGAGAGGAGGCAAGATTGTAAGTGATTGAGTTTTCAGTGGTGTAATCGCATCACATGTAGTGACAGAAGTTTTTACTATCGATAGAGATTTTTACATTTCACCTTTCGCTCATCTTTAGGAACATATCAAAACAAAAATACCAAAAACAACTTATTATCTGTATTTACATTTAGTATTAAAGTGTTGTATTATTTTTTTATATCATGATTAATGTTATCATTTCAGTATTATGAATGTTTTATATTTGTTTGATTCAGAAAATAGAAAATAGTTTTATTGTTCACTGAAATTAATTCGCACAGAATACTTAAAGATCTTAATGGTTACTATTTGAAATATCTAAATGTTAGTGTTGCTTAATGACAAATCTAATATTAACTAACATTAAAGAGCTTAATTAATGTTATTTACATTTTGTGGAACCGCCCAATAGTTGGCTGAATTCCTCTATAAATAGCAGTATTTAACTGGAAAGATAGGCTCGTGCAGTTAACTTAAGTCCACAAGGTTAGTCCGTTGAGTTAACCATAACTTCATGAATTAAGTCCGTTGAGTTAACTGTAACTCAACGGAGTGCTCAACTGAACACATATAAACTCTAATATAAAAATCAAAATAGTACACAATTCTTATTCAATCTTTGTAGGATCGACCTATACTTGCACACAAATACGATATACACTATACACTTGTAGTTAAAAAATACAAATTGGACTTAATATCTAATTTGTGTGAAAAGTTGTTTGTTTACTTCTAAAAGAATTTATTAATATAAGCATAAAAACAAATCAAATAAGTTTTTGATTTAACTTTTCACAACAATACAAGTTTTATAGTGCCATTACTAGGAATTGAGAAGCTAAGCAACTATAATAGCTATTCTGTTTTAATATTAAAAGGAGTGTTGTGTGTTTTATTTTATAATTGAGAATATGGCATATGCTTATGCTCAAAGATTTCTGAAACATGTGGTTAGCATATGTGAATTTTGCAATTTGGAAGGTCATGACATTTCTGATTGTTTTAAACTGAAACGATTGCAGATGGTTTGATCACATAAACAACAAATGAATTATATTCAATATAATAGAGCTGAGTACGAGAATCCTATAATTTACCTAACTAATGGTTAGTTTAGAATGTGTAATATGTTGAGAGACAAAGAAGTTTGGGATAGGTATGATAGACTAGAGCATAGTTTAGAGCAAAACATGGATAAATTGGAACAATACATGTGTTAACAACAAGAAGTCAACCAATTAAATTATAGGGAATAATATTCAGAACCTAAAATTGATATCATATACGAAACTAAAAAAACTATAATGAAAATTGATCAAAAATTGAATGCAATGAGATTAGATGATCTTAAAAGAAAGCTAAAAGCACTTGATGAATTAACAATGAAATTACAAATTATGCAATAGGAAAATACAAATGAAAACTTTAATGTTACAGATTTACGTAATTTGCAAGACATACAAACAAAAGAAAATACTAATGCAATAGAATTTAAAGAATGTAAGTTAAAACTAAAAACAATTAAAGATCAAAATTATGAAAATGAAATACAAGAATATCATGAAAGTAATGAAAATCTGGAAGATGTATGTATAACATTAAGATCGAGAATTGATATACCACCAAGAACTCAAAAACAAAGCCTTGTGAAAGTGGATAAGAACAAAATTAAAGATGATAATGAAAATGTACTATCTGAAAACTTAGAAGATAATGAAGAAAAATCTGGATCTGAAAATGAGATTAAAAATGATCAAACAAATGAAATGAAAGGAAAAGAATCTTGTAAATCACAATCATTAGCACTCTATCCTAAACAATTACAACAAACATTTACTAAAAAATAAGAAAAAATTAGAAAATTTTTGAAAAAGTACAAGTTAACATTCCTTTGTTAGACTTATTGCAAAAAATGTCACATTGTGCTAAATTTCTTAAGGATTGGTGTACTAAGAAAAGAGAGTGAAAAAGTTTTAAGGAAAGTTTTTTCAGCTGAGTAAAGTAGTTCCTTATTTTTATCACAAATTTCTAAAAAGTTATCTGATCTAGGAATCCTTGTTATATCATGCACCATAGGAAATACCATTATGGAAAGAACTTTAATAGACCTAGGTGTAGGTATAAATGCTATGTCTAGTGATATATTTGCATCCTTAGGATTAGAAGACTTAATTCCTACTAGGACTATCATTCAATTAGCTGATAGAAGTATAAGATACCCTAGAGGAAAAATAGAAGATATCCTAATTAAAATAAAAAACTTCATATATCCTATTGATATTGTGATTTTGGATTCCCAACAAATTAAGCATAAGAATCATGATATATTTTTAATTTTGGGAAGACCATTTTTAGCAATATCAAGGGCTGTTATAAATTGTAAAACTAGAGTATTGAAGTTAACATATGATAATGAGGATACTCAATTAAATATTTTCAAACTAAAAAAGTTTGAGGAGTTAGAAATATCCTTACATACTATAGACTTTCTAGAGGATGAAGGAGATATGTTAGATGATGTGATTCAAGAAGAATTAAATAGGCAATTAGATTCTGAAACTTTAGAAGTAAGTGAAAGCATAGATGTAGAGGGAGATCAAGAAGAGGATAATATAGAAGATGAAAATGTTAAATTAGGAGCTCTAGCCTCTAATGGTCAACATTTAAATTTAAAACCTTTACCTCCTAAATTAACCTATATATTTCTGGAAGAAAAATGAACATGTCCAATCATTATTACTTCAGATTTAAAAGAGGATCAAATTTCTAAATTAATCTAGTATTCATCACTACACGCTTCTTCAACTATTGTAGATTCAAGTTTAGATACAAATGCACAATAATTACAGATATTCTGAATTTTTCTTCTTGTTTGAACACCTTGATTTATATTTCCAATAATTTGTGCAATAGGATGTCTAGACTTTGTCTTCCATGCTTTTTCTATCACAGTAGGTGTAGGTAGTGTTGTGCTTTCCTTTTTTTGTAGAGTTTTCTGATTTTTTGATTCACTTTCACTCTTACTGTCTAATTTCAATTGCTTTAATTTTCCCACTAGGTCTTTATCAAAAGATACATTGATTGATTCTTCTATTCTTCTCTCATATTCAAAATAGACCCTATAAGTCTTGCTTCTTGAAGAGTATTCAACTAGTAGAGTAGGATCAGACTTTGCATCAAATTTGTTCTTTTGATCCATTGTATTAAGCACAAAACATTTTGATCCAAAAATTTTGAAGTATCTGACATTTGGTGTTTTACCATACCATAATTCAAATGGTGTCTTATGCAAGATAGGTCTAAGATGAGTTCTATTTATTGAATAACATGTAGTATTCACAACTCCAACCCATAAAAATTTTGGTAGATCAGATGCATTAAGAATTGTTCTTACCATTTCTTGTACTGATCTATTTCTCTTTTCTGCAACTCCATTTTGTGTAGGAGTTATTGGACATGAAAACTCATGTAGCATACCAAAAGAGTTACATAAGTCTTCAAAATTAGAATTTTCAAATTCACCTTTATGATCACTTCTGATCTTCTTCATAGTTGATTCTTTTTCATTTTGAATTTTAATATAGAGATGTTTGAATTCATTATAGGTTTCATTCTTGTGTGCTAAGAAAATAACCCAAGTGAATCTTGTGTAATCATTAACTACCACTAAGGTATATTTTCTTCCTCCTAAATAGGTCTATATGCAGTAGTTCTAGTAGCTGACTTGTGGCAATATCTTCAATACTCTTGTGTACTGATTTCTTTTATTTTCTAATCGTACAGTCACTACATAGTTTATCCCTTTTGAATTTGAGTTTGGGCACACCTCTAACAAGATCATGTTTGGTCAACTTTATTAAAGTTCTCATATTTACATGATTTAGTCTTTTATGCCATAACCATTCATTTTCACTAGAAGCAACTAAGCATGCATCACTAGACATATTATCTGATGGAAATTCTAATGCATAAATTGAATTATCCCTATATCCAGTAAATTTAACCTCATGTGTATCTTATTGTAAATAAAATAGTTTTCAGTAGTAAAAAGTAGATTGTAACCTTTGTCACATAATTGACCTACACTTAACAGATTTTGTTTTAAACTATTTACATGCAAGACATTTTCTATTTTTCCATTTTTAGATGCAACATTTCCTACAATAGTAATTTTACATTTTTCATTATTACCAAACTTAACAGATCCTGAATTTATGGACTTAATAGACTCCAGAAATCTTTTCTTATCTACCATATGCTTTGAGCATCTACTATTAATGATCCACTTTGACGTTTGAGCTTTCTTGTCCTTACAGTCCTATTGTGCAGCAAAACACATGTTTGCAAAGGCATCTTTCTTTGAGTCTGATGCGCTGCTATCATCCCATGTGGCTTTCAAGGCCATTTTCTTCTTCTTATTCTTCTTCTTCTATTTTTGTTTGTCCTTCTCTTGCTGGAAAGGATAGTAGAGTTGAATGTGTCCTAATTTTTTGCACTTGTAGTATGTGAGGACTTTTGATTTTGAGGAGTTGGCTTTGCCTCATTGTCTCATCATTTTTCTGAAATTTCTGGCCAATTGTAAAATTTCATCTTCATCCGAGCTTGGTCTTTTGTTGAGGGAAAGACTAGTTCTTCAACTGTTAGGCTTCTTAGAATCTTTTGTACTTGCTCACGATTAGAAAAATCTCTTCCAAGGCCTCTCAATTCATTCACAATTTCAGTGAATCTTGAAAACATTTCAGTAATACTTTTTTTTTCAAGCATTTTGAATAATTCATATTTTCTTAACAAAATACTGATTTTGGTATCTTTCACTTGGCTGGTTCCTTCATATGTAATTTGAAGGGTCTTCCAAGCCTCATGAGAAGATTTACATGTAGATATTTTATTATACTGTTCACTAGTTACTACACAGTAAATAGAATTTAGCCCATAAGCATCCATCTAGATGATTCTTTCATCCTCTTTAGTCTAGTCACTTTCATAACTAATTGAAATTCGTGTACCATGTACAACCATTCTCTAGAGTTTTACATCTGTACTCCTAAGAAAACACTCCATCTTGTTTTTCCAATAGCTATAATTGCTATTATCAAAGAGGGGAAGTTGATGAGTATTCTATCTCTCTATAATGTGGAAAGTCATGATCTCAGATGGTTAAATCTATTAATGAGATCAACCTTGCTCTAATACCAATTGATAGGACCTAATGACTTACCAAAGGAGGGGTGAATGGTAATATTTAGTTTCTTAAAATGCAATTTCAAGAGTTTAACAATGAATGAGTAATTAACAGTTTAATTTAGCAAGCACACAAATAAAAAGATAATGCACATAGAGATTTTAGGTGGTTCATCACTAACAGCTAGTCCACTCCTAAGAGATACTTGGGTTTTACTAATCATTCAAGGCTTACAAACATTTGCTTTAGAGTTAAAGCAAGAACCAACCAATTGAATTGAACTTTCTAGTAGTATCTCCAACCAACCTATCTCTAAAGAAGCTAAAATGGTGAACAAAGGAGGCAGCAAACCTTGATCTCACAAATCCAATAACCTGAGCTACCTCCTAACTTAAATGTAGCTTTAAACAACATCAGAAATGTTGTTAAACATCTAGGAGATAAAATTTGTAATGCTATAGGAGATATTATAAGGAGGAATAGATGAATGTAATGTCATTTGTCTATTATACTTATTTTTTAAATACAAATGTAATGTTTGCATTTTTGTATGAATGATTAAATGTTATATTTACTATAAATGTGTTTCAAGTTTATCAAAGTTTACAAACAGTTAAGTTGTAAATATTTGTCTCTCACATAATTATTGTGTAATCATTTTTTTAATTAATGGCAAAAAGGGGAAGATGATTATGGTTTTAAAGTATTATGATTAAGGGGGAGATGAAATTTTTTGTGTGTTATTTGTTGAAATTTTAATAGTATAAATTACGAGAGATAATTTATAAAGTTTTATAAATACAAACAATAGAAGTGAGCTTAAGTCAATGAACTTGTTTATTGAGTTAAAATTTAACCCAATGAAAGTACTTCGTTGAGTTAAACAAAATTTTATATTTGATATGGTTTTGTCATCATAAAAAAGAGGGAGATTATTGAGTATTATGTTTTGATGATGTGTACAAAATTTAAGTAATCATATTTAATTAATTAATTTTGTTGTTTGTAAATGTAAATCAAGAAAATCGATTAATGTAGAAAAAGTTTAAAGTTATATACTTGTCTGTAATAAATCTAGAATTATGCTAAGTTATACTAACCTTTTATATAACTAAACATCAAGTTAACGTGTGTTTTTATTGTTATGCATGATATTTTGTTATTGCATGTTTATGTATAATATATAATGCATGTGAAGCAATTCGTTAAGTTAATGTTTATTTTGTAAAAAGATCACATGGGAACTTATTGAGTTTTAGACTTAAATGTTAAATAATGTCACATAAGAACTTGTTGAGCTAGTGAACAAATGTTAAGTTTTATGAACAAACTCATTAAGTTAGTATCATATATATGTTGAATTTAAAGTTTATGAATGTTATATTATATCATGTGAGCTACATATATTTAACTTGTTAAGTTAACATAATTGTATGTGTTGAGTTGCTAAATTAAACATTAAGGCAATATGTTAAGTTAGCGTTATAAACTTATATAGTTATAATTTTTTCTCATGATAAATTTATTTATTGACTAAACATTCAATATACATCTATTGGTTAACCTAATAATCAACAAAGTTACTCGATTGGTTATCATGTTGCCAAACAGACATATCACGTGTATGTCACATGCTAAACTCATTGAGTTAGATACATTGAGTTATAAGTTTATTTTGTTTTACGCGTTTAGTTAATATTAACATAACGTTTTGTTATTATACTTGACGAAAGATTTTAGATGAGAAAATTTATTTTGTAGGAAAATTTTCAAAAGATCTAGGATTAATGATTCAAAAAGATTTAATAGGAAATCATGAAATAGAACATGCATATTTTAAATTTTGAATTTAAAATTAAAATAGAAGACATGAAGAGTGGACATTGATTGTAGATAAATGTATAAGTTATGCATGTAATAAAAATGATTACATAAGACATATAATTTTCGTTGATCAATAGAGTCTTGTACACTTTCAAGAAATATATTTACAATCACAAACCTCTTAAGAGAAAACTCTTAGAAGTAAAATTCAACAACTTCAATGAAAAGAAAAATGTCAGATATTTGTCATTGAAGATTTGTAGGAGAAGAAAAAGAAAATCTCAAATAAGGAGAAATATTTTTAATTTCATAAATTAATTTTCTTTATTTGTAATTATGAAATTGATTAAATGAAACATTGTATCATTTTATCATTACATCTAAAATTTCTAAGTAAAGTTGAATTTTAAATTGTAATTGAAACATTAAGTATAAAGTATTAAATAAAATAGTGTTTTAAATTATTTTAATTTTAAAATTTTGATTATATTTAAAAATATTAGAAAATACAATTCACCCTATTCTCACGTAACCTTTCGATCATTTACAAAATAAATTTAATAAATTTTGAATCTTATTCAAAAATTACTTATATATTAAGAAAAATCATTTTAAATAATAAGATACCTCCAAACGACCCTAGAAAGTTTCATCTTTTCGATGTCAAACAACTAATATTCTCGTGCACAATACATTTATTATGATAAGATTTCACACAAATACGTTACCTTTTTTTTGGTAAACTCAAATTGTAATGTTACGTAAAAGCAAAATTTTCTATTATTTTTTGACCACAATTTTGAATCTTTTGAAAAAAAGTTTTGTAAAAATATTATTAAGATGAACAATAATAGAATATATTGAGATTAATATCAACTTTGTATATTTAAGCAGTAAGTGCCAGGCTTCCAAGACATTAATAACAATAATAATTTCCAAAATTATTAAGACCACCACAAAGATTCGAACCACGTACACGTTTTTTTTTTGGCGAATACCATGTACACGTACATCACCGTCTATGATCTTCCCCAAAGCATCGACAGCGCCAAGGCCATGACATGGCCCCTTCATGACGAGGTTGGAGTCCATGTCAAAATTTAACCATGAAGAATAATAATTACATCTAATTCGATTTAAAGTAAAATATGGATTAATATAAATTTGAATTTTTACATTTATATTCAATCATTTTTAAATTTAATTTTCAAATTTTATTAAAACACACAGCTAAGAAACATTATAAACCAACATTCTATGTTACAAAACGTCTATTTGCTTGCTACATTGGAAAGTCACATGATACATTTTTCTTTTCCGATAAAATTATTCTACCGTAATTTTTGTTATACAATTTTATTAGTAACAAAAACAAAACTTATTCAATCAAAGATCTCAAATAAAAGTTCGACGAAAGTTAGACTCTACTAAGAACAAAAGTCAAGAAAATTTTCAGAAAAAGATGATGGAAAAGTGGAAGGACTTTCTAATGTAATGTTCTCTCAAGAATAAAAAATGACTAATCAAGTACATGATATTAAGGCTAATGCTACGTGATTTCACTGATTTTTTTCATAATTACCGTTTCCTTAAGCATGTGGTATTATTATGTAATTCAAAACACATTTAATTTTAGTGAATGCTCTTTTTTTTCTCGGGAAGATTTGCAATTTTTTTGTATTGTTTTTCTATGTTTGTAATTAGCAAAGAATATGCCCGACAAAATTAAGTGAAATGTACTTTTTTGATAAATGAATAACAAAATTATCAACTTCTTACCTGATTTCGATGAAAAAAATAATTTACACTTAAAATTTATATATAGTAAATTTACACAACAAAATTTATATTTTTCTCTTTGTCCATATCATGCCTAAATATAGGAAAAATTAGTCAAGATGAGAAAAGTAAATTCTATTAAATTTAAATTAGAATGATTTTCTCTTTCCTTACATCTACTTAATACTTTTTAATTAATCATAATAATTTAGTTAATTTAAAATAATAACAAATATAATTTTCATACATACCTCAGTAATGGTGAAGAGTTTTCACTGAATTGTTTATGTAAATTAATTCTTCAAAATTGTATTTATGATTAAATTAAATATTTTAATACTAAAAAAAATAATTATAACACTTAAAGGTATACTTTAACAGTGATAAAAACTTGTAGATTTGAATTACACTTTGTTGAATAAAAAAATTATAATTTTCGTTAAAATTGGAGTCCCCGTCAACCATCAACGAAAAAAAAAAAACACTCCCTTTCACGTCCTGACACAAAACGGGTGGACCACGTTCAACGCCCGACAGAGCGGGCCGGCCGCTGTCAGTTCTCGGCACGCCTTTTCCTCTGCCAGTCCCGGCCCCTGCAATTACCCAGTAAGGCCGAGGGCAACTCCGTCTTTCCGCAAGCACTAACAACCACTTCCAGACTAATAATCACCAACACTTGGCCCATTTAATTACACCGCAGCCTTCGTTAATTACTTAATCAACCACGTTTTACCAACGTAACAACCGAAACGACGATAATCTATTTAATGGCAACAATAATTGAAGTGGGGAGGAGGAAGATCTTAACATCTCGTGTCGTCTCGTCGTTGTCGGGGAAATCTCGAAAGCGATACATTTCTGGATTTCTTGTCCTCCGACGAAGAATACACCTTTTTAAACCCAAATCGTAGAACCCCGCCCGGCGATTCCTCCTTCACGCACAGGGCTGGACGATCGCAGCTTTTTTTCCTTCGTCGTCGTCGTCGTCGTCGAAGAGGACAATGACGTAGGGTTGGTGTTTTGCAGTTGGAAGCGGTAGTGTCCGGGGGATGGGGGTGAAGGAGAAGGGAGAGAAGAGATCATGGAAGAGGAAAGAGAGCCGAAGGGGGTTGTACTTAAGGCATCGAAAGGGGCAAAATAGGGAAGGTGGGGACGCCCACGGGTTTGCTGCCGTGGCAGGAACCGGTTGACCGAGAGAGACGAAGTATGATAGCGCTTTCTGGTTTCTTCCCCCTTTTTTAAAGCGCGGTGGGAACTGGAGGGGAGAGAGATTAGGCGAGCATGATGAGGTTTTGGGAGTTGTTTATTGCTCCCGTATCTTGAGATAATCCAGGTATTCGATTTCAGTTGCTTCGGGAGAAGAGAGAGAGAGAGAGAGAGAGAGAGAGAGAGAGAGGGAGAGGAGTGGGGGTATGAACATATTTTTTGATGAACAGGCCAATGGGATGATTTCACCACCACAGTCACAGTATTATCACCTTGACTGCCATTCCTCTCCCTCGGCGTCTTCACCTCCTCCTCCTCCTCCTTCTCCTCCTGATGGCTAGTGCTGGTTCTCTGGTTAGCTTTAAATGATTGGTGAGGAAAATGGTTGATTTTATTTTTTTTGGAAAAAGAAGGCATGCAAATTTGGAGATTGTGTGCAGACAGGTTTTTCTGGTTGATGATTTGATTTGGGCTGGTTCTCACCCGCTCAACCTTGTTGGGATAAGCAAAGTTTGCATCTTTTCAGTTTTGTTGGTTCTTTTGAGAATCAACCAGGCCACGCCTTCCTAGCGGCAACTTGGTGCTTCTCTGTTCTCCAAACCAAATCACCGTTTCCGTTCATTCCTCTTTATTGGAAGGCGTAGATAGACGTGGGAAATGATGTAAACCTTTTTTTCTGGTTGAAAGTAGTCTTTGGTGGTGGTGGTGGTGGAGTCCCCTTCCCGTCTTTTTACCTGCAATTTCTCTCTGCAAAATGTGAAGGGAAACAGAGAAGTAGAGAAAAAGGTCTGTTTAGTTTTGATCCGGTCTTCCCATGATGGGCAGCCAAATGGGTGTTTGGTTGAGGAGGTGGCTGATGAGTCGAACGGTGCATGTGGTGCTGTGGGTGACCATGTCGGCGGTGGTTTGGGTGGCCATCCATCTGCGCATGAAGGGTCACAGCATGGAAACTGCAGAAGCGTTGCTCGTGAGCATGTGCGAGGAGCGTGCCAGGATGTTACAGGATCAGTTCGCTGTTAGCGTCAATCACGTCCATGCCCTTGCCATACTGGTTACTACCTTCCATTACAATAACAACCCATCTGCTATTAATCAGGTAAAACTGCAACTGATTCTTAAAAATATGGTATATCACTAGATTGATCTGGTAAAAAGTTGTGCTATTTTAGATTATACGGAAATAACAACTGCTATAACATGGATTGCCGTTTTATCTACCCTCCTTTCGGCGAATCTTTACTCCGTCAAAATGGTTTGGTAGATATATATAACCTGTATGTTCAATTCCTCTTTATCCTCTTTTGAAATCTTGTGGAAGAATTTGCTGCTCTTTTCTTTCAGAAAAAGGGTATTTTAGATTGTTCAAGTCCTCCTTCTGATGTAGCTGGGCCATCTTTCAGAGTGTTTTTGCGGATTACACGGATATGACAGCATTCGAGCGGCCATTGTTCAGTGGGGTGGCGTACGCACAACGTGTGGTGCATGCAGACAGAGAAAAGTTTGAGAATGAACAGGGTTGGATAATTAAAACAATGAGACAAGAACCCTCACCTGTTCAAGACGAATATGCACCGGTTATTTTTTCTCAAGAAACAATTTCATACATTGAGGCACTTGATATGATGTCCGGAGAGGTAGAGCTACTAGTTCCAACGAAGTTCCAAGCTCACATAAAGAGCTATGCACACTTCATTCTTCTTGGATTTCTCATTTTTTATCTTTTTGTTTCTTTTGTGTTTTCTTCAACTTCTGATGTTGGTGCAGGAAGATCGTGCTAATATCTTAAGAGCCAGATCTACTGGCAAAGCTGTCCTTACGAACCCTTTCAGGTTGTTACGGTCAAATCACCTTGGAGTGATTCTAACTTTTCCTGTGTACCGCTCAAGGCTTGCTTCAGATGCTACAGTGGAAGAACGCATAAAAGCAACCGTAGGGTGAGATTTACAAATGTATTCCGGTAACTTCCTTTCATGTCTATGCTGCAAAATTCCTTAACACTTAAGCAAAGATAGAGAAATTTTCAGACAGTGGCATGAGGAAGTGGGAATCCTTATGTAAGCTAAATCTAGCTTAGTTACTATTAATTTTTAATAGCACACTCTAATTCTTGTGAACCATCTAAAATACAATAAAGCTTAGGTGCAGTTGTTAATGTGGAATCATATCAACAAAGCTGTGGATATCTTCACTTGTGACTGCCAATCTAAAAGTGTCACATTAGATAAAATAAAGACAAAATTTACATTTATAAAGAGAGACTTCTCTACTCATCAAATAGCTTTTATATATTTACATTTCAATTATTTTGAAGTCATGAATAAGAGAAATTGGACTATGTATTTTTCAATTGTTTTTTTACGTATCTTACTATCAGTTGAGTTCCACAGGTAATGGTATTAATGTTCAAACTGAGTGTATTTAGATAAAAATTTTAAATAATGAAGGTATTAAGATAAATTCAAGAGTAACAAGGGTAAATTGAGAATTGTCAAAATTAACAAGGATATTGTGATGAAACCCTTTCAGAATATTGTTTAAGAATACATTTCATTATAATTTACACTAATAAATGTTGAAAATTGATAATTACTATTTCAATCATTTCCATGAATGAGCATTATTTTCCTCATATTTAGGAATTTTTAAATTATAATTGTAACACTAATCAGACAAGAAACCTTTTAACCAAAACACTTTACAACTATTTTTCATTGCATCCACGTGTTGAAAAGCCATTAGCATTTATCTAAAATTGAGGTGTTATGATACATTATCTTGAAACAATTGAAGGGGAATAGAGTAGATGTTGCACTAATTGAATATAAAAGAAAAGAAAATCGGTTTAAGCGATTTGATCATATCCTTAGTAGGTCAAAAGATGGATTTGTTAAGAGAGGAGAATTAATTAGTACAGAAAAATCTAAAAGTAAAGTAAAATCTAAAACTACTTGGTTAGAAATTGTGAGAAAAGATTTAATTTTATGTAATTTAATCAAAGATTTGACTATAAATAAAAATATTTAGAAGAAAATGATTCATGTAGTTGACTTCATATAACGAGATTATGACTTAGATTGTTATTATTATTGTTGTCACATTATCCTTAAAAGTTTTCATTGAATCGTTAAATTATGTAATAATCATTTAAGTTCATTTTGAAGAAGAGAAAATGAAGTAATTGGTGTTCTTAAATGGTCTGAAGGAAAATTATTTCCTTCCAACTTCATATTGATTGTCAAATTGACGGAAATTGACCATAAAAATAAAAAGGGGGCAAATCCAACATGAGGCTCCTTCCAATGTAGGGTCTGGTGAGGGTCCAATTGTATGCAACCTTACTCTTATAAATGGAGAGGTTGTTTCTTAATATTCAAATCCGTAACTTCTAGGTCTCAATGGAGGAATCTTACTGTTGCTTTAAGGCTTAGCTTCTAACTTGACCCCAAAAAATACAAGTCAAAAAATGGTTTGGCACTTAATTTTTTTTCCAATTCATTTAGATCAAATAGTCTCTAAAAGGAATATGGAATCATGCCTACAAGTATCATCTTTTAAAGGAAAACTAGTTCCTTCCAACTTCATATTTAGGGTCAGATTGACGGAAATTGACCACAAAAATAGTAAGGGGGAAAATCTATTGCCTGAGGTTGGTACAGGCATAGGGTTTGGAGAGGATCCAATTGTATGCAGCCTTACTCTTATAAATGGAGAGGTTATTTCTTACTATTCAAATCCTTCCAGGTCCCAATGGAGGAACCTTGCATTGCTTCAAGGCTTGCCTTCTAACTTGAGCACAAAAAATAAAAGTCAAAAAATGATTTATCACTTAATTTTTTTTCCAATTCATTTAGATTAAATAGTTCCCATAAAGAGTCATGTCTACAAGGGTCATCTTCTACCTTTTCTGTATGGGGGACTAATGCCTTTATTCACCTTCTTATTTGGTCAGGCCTGCTCTTCTAGCCTAGTTAAATAATGACATAACTGAGTGGGTTAATTGTGCTGCAATAGCTTTTATACTTAATTTTGCATTGTTTCCTTTAACTATTGAATGATAATCAGGTATCTTGGTGGAGCTTTTGACGTTGAGTTGCTTGTTGAAAATTTACTGAAGCAACTTGCTGGTAATCAGGATATTATGGTGAATGTATACGATGTGACCAACACATCTATGCCACTGATCATGTATGGTTCCGAAGCCTCAGATGGATATGTGTCACTTACACATATTAGCATGCTTGATTTTGGGGATCCATTGAGGAAGCACCAGATGGAATGTAGGCAAGTGGATCAAATTCTTTATACTGATGGCTAGATCTAATTGGAATATTTGTAAGCACAAATCACATGATAGTGTGATCACTAAGTCCTTTATCTTGACCAGGTACAGACACAAACCTCCAATTCCTTGGCCTGCCATCACTACTCCATCTGGAGTATTTGTAATCTTTATGCTGGTTGGATACATTATCTATGCTGCATATAATCGCTTTGTCAATGTAGTAGAAGATTATCGGAAAATGGAAGAACTAAAAGTCCAAGCTGTGGCTGCAGATACTGCTAAATCACAGGTTTTAAACCTTTCCTTTAAGTGACAACAAGTTTCTATGTGGAAATTTGAAAATAGACGAAAATTTTTGTGATGGCATTTTAAGTAAATTAAAGATTCTACTAGATAAAAAGACAGCAAAGATGTATCGAACTCAGATTGAGTTGATGTTGTCAAGGAATTTGGAGCAAGTGCCTTGCATTATGTGTTTTATATCAAAAGGCTGATTTTCTTCTATTATAGATGTTTTGTTGGTAACATCAATTCTTTTGTTAACAATAGCACATTGTATGTCAATGCAGTTCCTTGCCACTGTTTCCCACGAAATCAGAACCCCTATGAATGGTGTCCTTGGTATGTCATTGCTTTCTGCCTAGCTTTGGATCATGTTAATTTCCATAGGCTTTGATGTAAGTGACTGAGTGCCATGACTAATATATCTTTACAGGTATGTTGGATATGTTATTAGACACAGAGCTCAATGCAACACAAAGGGATCATGCAAAAATTGCTCAGGTTTGTGGTAAAGTACTCATCTCATTGATAAATGAGGTTCTTGATAGGGCAAAAATTGAAGCTGGCAAGTTGGAAATGGAGGCAGTCCCCTTTGACCTGCGATCTATCTTAGATGATGTAATTTCTTTATTTTCTGCCAAGTCCAGAGACAAGGGTATTGAGGTATGTTAGACTCATTTATAGTTTATATTATATGGGTGTGTGTTATTAGGTTATTGGATATCCATTTAATCCAAGATCCTATTTATATGTAATCTCTTATTAGCAATTACACATTCATCCTTTCCCCCATTCCACAAGGTACATTTTGAAGCTGAGAATGTTGTGATGTACCTTCATTCTTCCTACCAATGTTCTACCATCAGTATTTGGATCTTTCTGCTGCTTCTATTTGTTTTGTAGAAAAACTATGCGTGTGATGCTATTGCAGTTCTGGTCTTTTCTTTAATTTTCTTGTTTTGACTTTAAGTTTATTTTGTTCATTTCTTTCAGCTAGCAGTGTTTGTCTCAAACAAGGTTCCTGATGTTCTTATCGGTGATCCTCGTAGATTTCGGCAAATTGTTACAAACCTTGTGGGGAATTCAGTCAAAGTAATTTTTTCTTTCTTGTGGATATCCACATTTACATTTTTCTTTGGGTATGTTATATAGAGACCAACTTCTGAAGGTACAAGTAAACATAAAGCATGACCTTAATTGCAGAATTACACCATGTTATTAGTTATTAAATGTCAATTAATTGTAACCTTTTCTAACTTCAAGCCATTAAAATTCCATTGATTTATATGCTCCTCTGCCAAATATAACCTTATTTCATCAATAGTAAATTCTTGACAACCTGCCCACTTTCATACCTTACAACTTGCATTTGTTCATTGATTGTTGTTATACAGTTGTTTCTTACTAGTAAAGATTTTATATAGCACTTGTTTTATTTCCATTTTTTCCCCTCCTAACAGTTCACTGAACGTGGTCACATTTTTGTTCAAGTTCATTTGGCTGAGGTTTCACAATTAGTAAGAGGTGAAAAAAACGAGGCCCATTTAAATGGACCTCTAAGCAGAGATAGCCTTGATTCAATCAGAGAATTCAACACTTTAAGTGGATTGGAAGCTGCAGATAGAAGAAGTGATTGGGAAAATTTAAAGCTGCTTCTTTCTGAAGAGTCATCCATATCTGATTCTGATGACGTAACATTAATGGTAATTGTGGAGGACACAGGGGTTGGAATTCCACTAAAAGCCCAAGATCGAATGTTTACACCCTTCATGCAGGCAGATAGTTCTACTTCTAGAAACTATGGAGGAACGGGTATTGGACTGAGCATTAGCAAATGCCTAGTGGAATTGATGGGTGGGCAAATAAATTTCATAAGTCGGCCAGATATTGGGAGTACATTTACATTCACTGCTGTTCTACGAAAACCCATAAATAGTTTAAGCATTGATATGAAGAGGGCTCCTTGTGAAACTCTTCCTATTTGCTTCAAAGGAATGAAAGCTCTTGTTATTGATGACAGAGCTGTCAGAGGTTCTGTTACTAAATATCACTTGCAAAGATTGGGTATTGAGGTTGAAGTTGTGAGTGGTTTAAAGATGGATTTTCTTGCAATTTCAGGACAGAATGGTTGTTCGAGACCTAGGCAAGTCTTATATTTTTCTTGCTGCAAATGAACATGTTTAACATAATTAAAAACTGTTGTTTAGTTTTTCTGGTAGCAACTTACCATTGTTCCCACGTACATTTCAGTTCTTGATTGAAAGTTAATGCAGATATAATTTTTAAAGCCTTTGCGAATAATTGTTACCCTTGGTTGTTATAAAATTTTGGAAATTGGCAAGCAATTGTAATCCTTTTTTTTGTAACACATGGACAGTTATAGGATGGGGTATTTATGAAGCCTACTGTTGGAAACAGTGTTGGAAACAGAGAATTAATTCCATACCTCAAAAATAATCTTCCACCAAAACAAGGATATGAATAACCTGCATAACAGCATTCAGGTAAAAAACCCACTAAGCTATTTTCAAAGGAATGCACAACCCATCTGTTAAATTGCCCAAATATTCCACATGTAATCCAAATTTACATGAAATAAGTTTAATCAGACTACCGGATGCTTGTTAAAGATAAAGGAGTATATTTTATGCTGTCATTGAAATGCAATGGACGACTTGAGGTTAATGAACTTAGGGATTATCAAATATTTCTTTCTTGATACTCAAATGAATTGCACTAACCATCGACAGAATGCTTATATTCATGGATCAAACTTATGTGGGAAAAAAGAGTGTTTTTTCATGGGTCAAAATTATGTAAAAAAGGAAAGTTCATTAACACAACCAACAGACTATCCTGTTTTTTATTTATCATTTAATGTTTTCTGAGATCCATTTTAGGTATGTGTGTTATTCCATTTCACTTGTTTATTTTGTGCAGACCTTTGAAGCGAATAGACATGATACTGATAGAAAAGGATTTATGGAGCTCAGTTGTGGATTCCAAGTTGCATGAACAGTTACTGGAATGGAAAAAAATTGGTGGGATAACACTGATACCTAAACTTATTCTTCTAGGAGCTACAGAATCTGTAAAGGCGAATATCAAAGGGCTTGTGGACATTGTAGTCCCAAAGCCTCTCAGGGCAAGTTCGGTGGCAGCATGCTTGGAGGTTGTGCTTGGGGTAGCGGTACGGAAAAAGGAAAAACAAAATGAATCAGCTTCCCTTTGCAACCTTTTGGTGGGTAAGAATATATTGGTTGTTGATGATAATTGGGTTAACCGTAGAGTTGCTGAAGCTGCGTTGAAAAAGTACGGGGCTAAAGTGGAATGTGTTGAGAGTGGTAAAGATGCTCTTTCTCTTCTCCAAATACCACACAAGTTCGATGCATGCTTCATGGATGTGCAAATGCCAGAAATGGATGGGTAATTTGTAGTTCCTTCCTCAGTAATCATTCTATTCTGGGTTTCCTATGATTAGATTCTTTTCAAGTTTTAACTGTGAATTCAAACATGATTTCTCTCAATCAACTGTCTTATATTCCTAATGTTCTAAGGAAAACAGACAAAGAACATTGAACAAATTGGAAATCAAAATGCATTTTTAAATGGGTTTTTTTGAAAAATAGCATAAATAAACATGAATAGTTAAACATATTTCAAATATGAATTATGAGCATTACGTCAAAATAATTGAATAAAATAATTTCATGTAATACAACAATCAAATAATCAATATCTTAATTCTATTATTAAGATCAACTACATAAATCTTTTCCTCCCCTTTATTTTTATCTGTAACTATATCTTACATTAAATTATATAAATTTATCTTTATATTAATTTTTTACTATGTATAACCAAATAATGTTTGGCCCTCCTCTTCCTCTTTTAATTTCATTTACATTATCAATTAATTTTCCTTATATTATAGGTACATCTATAAGCCTTTTATGAATATAAACAAATTATCTGAGACAAGTTTCTCTTATTTTATCATCAATTGGCGCAATTTTTACTCTATTTTGAATGAAATCATTTTGGCTTATCTTTGTCTATAAGCCATCTATCCTAACATTTGCATTTCTACTACAATAATTTTTTGCGTATGTTCGTGTTTAGCAATCAAATACTTTGTCTTAAATTATAATTTAGTGAGTAGATATTTTTTGGAATTTTTATTTTAATATTAAGGGTATTTTACTGTCACATTACAATTCAAATGTATCTCTCTACTTCGTCAAATCTATTTTGATTCTTTGAATATCTTCTATAATTTCTCCATTTTTACCAGTTATATATATTAAATATCTAAGGAAAAAAATTAATTTTTTTTTTTGATGGAATACGATTAAAATATACATAATTATTGAAATATATAATTATATATGTTAATGAAATATATATATTAGTATTATTATACCTCACATTTTGATGTTATCTTAGGATTATTTCTGTATTTGAATGTTAGCAAATAATAAGCTACAATCATACTTAATCATTATTAAATATATTCTTAGATTAGGAAATTAAAACTTAAATGGATGCCTAGCCACCCAAGGTGCCTTGGCCTATCGCCTAGATGCCTAAAGTGATGCCTTTCAACATTTCATTTTATTAATGACTTTTTCTACGACAAAAAAAACTAAATCTTCTAAAATAACTGTAGTTTTTGTTACTGGTTTAGCAATTCAAATTTTACATATAGAAATTTTCTATGATGATTTAATTAAAAAGTTCATCAACGTATCTACACCTTCTGTTTTTAATTTCATTAAATTTTGTTAAGACTTTGTCATATTCATCTTAAATACACTTCATTTGATTCAAATCTCTAGTTCTCTTTTTTCTTGTTTTAGTGAATTTATAAATATCATTTTTCCTTGTTTTGTTCTCAAACCAACAAAGGGATTCATGTGGTCGACACTAAATAGGGGATGAAGACATTGATTATTGTTCTCGAAGTATGTCATATAACTTATTGTAGGTTTGATTCTTAATTTTACCAACTATTTTTATAACCTTCTTTTTTCCTAGCTTATACGTTTCAAAATTCTTATCATTCCTGCATTTTTAAGAGGCTTTATATCATTTTTTTCTTTTCTTTTATTATTTTTTGTACATCTTCATTACTCCACTGGTACATGTAATATAATCCAAAATGCTTTTATTATTTGTAGTTGTCAGTTAAGAATACATAGTTAAATTGAAAAACATGGTAAACATATATAAAGCAGTAAAACTAAAGTTCTAAACAATACTAAAATAAGTATTAAAATACTGAAATTTTTTGAACGTCATTTGTGTCAATAACTCCTAGTTTTAATATTATAGATTATGCATGCAACATATTAAAATTTTGTGCTTATTTATGATTTCAATGGTAAATATTTAAAAGTAGAATTGTTGCTTGATGGCTAACCTGAATTCCATATAGCCAGTAATGAACAAAATGAAGGAAAATGAGAGACCTGATGTGAATTCCCAATCAGAACTTTTCCTTACAAGAAATTGTCTTTATTTACTTTGCAGGTTTGAGGCAACGAGGCAAATACGTCTGATGGAGAGAGAGGTGAATAAGTTGATGGATGAAGGGGCAGAGAGGGCACCAGAAGAGGTTTCCAGAAAAGCTTCATGGCATGTACCAATACTTGCCATGACAGCTGATGTCATTCAGGCAACATATGAGAAGTGCATGAAGTGTGGCATGGATGGCTATGTCTCCAAACCTTTTGAGGAAGAGCAACTTTTCAAGGCAGTGGCGAGATTTTTCGAGTTGAAGTACGCCGATGATTCTTGATGACACATGGTTCTCCTTTTGTTTTCAAGGTATTGCTTACATGAGAACATTGAGAAACAATGATTACCAGGAAAAAGCAAGAGGGGATGAGAATGAGCCTTAAATCTACACGTTGTTTTTCATAAGATCTTGATGAAATCGACCCAATGATTGTTGTAGGAGACAAGATCTGGGTCTGATTGAGCAGAACCCAAAGTGTCGTTTGTCCAGCTCGAGCATTTATCCAACTTCTCTGAATAACAATAGCAGGGGCTGGCGACAAGTGTCTGCTTTACTCAAGCTCGTCGTACATGTACCAACTGTCACCTCAAAAGCCCCCGGTGCAGGGGCGTCAAGAACTTCCTAGGTGTGTACCCTTTGTCTTTAGCAAGAAGGTTAGTGTTAGTCTGCCACTGCACCATAACGATGTAACAGGAGCCACTGGTGTTAACAATACTACTACAGTGCTGCCCTTTCAGTGTTTTTCTTTTTCAATACATCGTATAGTTTTGTACAATGAGAAATCATATGTGACTCTAAAACCATAATAATGTGGGTATAATATCCCTTTACGACCACAAACAAGCTATTTTCAACCAAATAAAACCTTAATAATGATAAATAAAAACGATGCATTTTCCCTACTTTTTCTTCAGTTTCTCATTTTCCCATTTTCCACAGAACGATGTGTACACTTTTGTGCCACCTGGTATCATAACAACCTTCTTCCATCCATCTTCAGATATGTGTGCGATTGGAACATAAAGACGATAAACAAAGCTTTCAAAATCAAGAATTAGGTTTTGTATTACAAATTTGTCTAATTGAATTACAAATGCAAGTACAAACATTTGAAACTTCATAAGTACCATGTAATATATAATTTTCAGAATATGCATTGTGTAAATCAAAATCATGTTTTTCTACATTTGATATTTTACTACTAAGTTCATTTGTTATAGTTTGACTATTATTCTATTTATTTAATATAGCCTTTTGATCGCATACCTTAATCTTTAAAATATCAATTTTTAAATTTAAATCAGTAATAGTCAGTTCTAATTTTTTAATTTCACAGATCATTTTCTTCTTATCAGCAATTAAATTTTCACAATTAGCATGCAATTTTCTTTCTATAGCAGTGAACTTTAAAATTTCCTATGCATGCCTTTGATTTTCTTCTTTAAATTTATTCAACGTAGAGTTCAGAAAATTAATCTTATTTTCAAATTCATCTAGCATTTTCCTAATGTTCTTTCTTTTTATTTTGAGTTTCTTATATTTTCTGGCCAGTCTATTGTATTCAACAAGTAATCTATCAAAACTATCAAAGTTAACATTTTGATCAAAGGATACCTTACTGGATTTTACCATAAAGCATACATTTGCCAGATTTTCTTCTGAATTTGATGTTGATGAGGATTCATTGTCTAATGTTGAATCCTTTGTTTCTTCACTTTGTGAAGCTGAAGAGTCATCCCATGTCATTTTAAGTGTCATTCTCTTTCTGAATTTCTTACTCTTAAAATTCCTCCTCGAATTCTTCTTATCTTTGTTGAGGGGACAATCAGTTTGAAAGTGACCTGGTCTATTATAGTTGTAGCATATGCTTTTGTCTTTCATGAATGACTTCTTTTCCATATCTCCAGATGTCTTTGCTAACCTGAAGTTCTTGTGTTTCTTCAACAGATTTCTAAATTTTCTAGTCAACAATAGTAAATCATCGTTAGAATCACTAGTGACTTCTGAGACTTTATCAGCCTCAAAAGCTAGATCCCTTCTAGGATTTTTCCCTTTTGGATCTAAATGTTGTACTTCATAGGCTGTCAGATTTCCTATGAGATCATCGAGAGTATATTTATTTAAGTCTTTGGACTCTTCAATAGATGTTGTCTTTTGAGCCCAAATTTTAGTTAAAGATATAATGATCTTTCTTACCAAGTCTTTTTCCTTGAATTTCTTGCCTAAAGATTTTAATGAATTTACAATCTCAAGAAAATGGGAAAACATGTCAGAGATACATTCATTTTCGTGCATTTTAAAAGCTCATATTTATCTACTAACATATTAATCTTAGATTCCTTGACCTGGTTAGTACATTCGTTAGCAACTTCTAATGCATGCCATATCTCATATGCAGTTTGATATGCAGAAACTTTATTAAATTGATCATGAGATAAAGCACGAAATAAGATGTTTAAACCTTTAGCATTTAGTGTCATTCGCTCCTTTTCATCAAAAGTCCAAGTATCATATAGAGTCGTAAGTAACACTATAAGATTGCTAATTATATGCCATAGTTTGAAATCGATTGACTGAAAGAATACTTTCATCCTATATTTCTAGTAGTTATAATTGCTACCTTCGAACATAGGAGGATGATTAGTGGTCTGTCCCTCAATCATAACTAAGATTTCAGTATTATCCATTTTAAATAGATGATCCTGAGTAAATGATAGGAAAAACTGATTCCTAAATTGAGAAATAAAAGCTCTTAATTAAGATAAAAAGTGCTCTGATACCACTTGCAGGATCGTCTATATCACTAGAGGGGGGGTGAATTGTGTTTTTAGTAATTAAAATACTAGCAAATAATACAAGAGCACAAAACACTCGTAAATGAAATTCTATTCTTTATGTAAAGATAGAATTTACAATATCTTTTCAGCTCAATTCCCTTCTTAAAGGTTTTGATATAGTAATGCTTGATATACAATTCAAATAGAAAAATAAAGCTCTTATTCAAAACTAATTTCGAATTGTATAAAACTTGATCTTTATCCACACTGCTTCTTTCCTTCTCTTTGCTCAACTTCTATATCTCTTATTCTCCAATTGTCGAATTTCCAGACTTCTTGCGTTTGCAGCTCATTTTCTGAAATTGCTTGGAATTTCGAACTTCTTCTGATGTTGGAGAACTTTTTAGAATATGAATATTCAAACTTAACTTTTCAGTTAGGGATCTGAATTGAATATTCAGACTTGGTTTTTGAGATTGGGATCCTCTGTTGTAATGTAGCTCATACTCTCTATTAGTAGTCGAACTCTATTGTCTTTCACGTTCAGCATGCTCATCCACTTAATCCATAATTCATGTACTAATTTTTTCATTAATCTAGATTACTATCTTTTTGAGTTTCCACTTTCTCCACTATAATTTTGAATTTCCATGATCTCTACTTCATAGATTCACTGAAACTTTATCTTCCTAGAGTCTTGCAAAATATCTTCTAAGTCTTCGATTTAGTCGAACACTTATCCTTTAAGTTTTGTAAAAACTTGAATACTTATCTGTAACTCTTCGAGTTTTTGCACCTACAAAACATAGCAAACTTATCTATTCGTTAGTCATTTTATAAAACTCGAACACTTATCTATCCATGCGTATAAAAACTTGAACAGTTATCTAACTATTCGATTTTCATTACCAAATGCACATGGAAAAACACATGACAACTTAAAACATTAAAAACACACGTGCAGATAACTTAACTATACGAGTTTTTAACATAAACTATTCGACAAAAACGAAACGTTAACTATCCGAAAGTTTAACTATCAAAAATCTAACTCTTCGAAAATCTCTAATTTATCTGACATAAAAATGAAACTTTCTGATAATTTGTTAACTATTATACCTAGAGAAATATACTTAGAGAATATTATTTAGACTTATTTAAAAACATTAATAAAGCATATATCATCAAAAGAAAATTCCTAACACATGTCATTAATGTAGTGTTCTAACTTAAATTCATTTAAATCTAAACATTATATGTATATTTAACTTACAGTTCATTTCCTGTTATGCAAAATTTACATTTTCTTTTCAGTATGCTGAGATATTCAAGCATTAACTAATTATTGTGCATTCAATCATGCCATTTATAAAATTATAAATCTTTTAAACAGTCTTGCACATCTTTAGATAGCTATATAATATTCAATACAGTTCTCAATTACATCAATCATTCTCAAACACAAATGCAAAAACATCTAAAAAACCTTCATTTATATAAATATTGTTCTACATTACAATCAATCAGATATTTTTAATACAAGTATAAGTAGACAAACAATACAATTTAATCTTTCTTCCTAAGTTCATCTACTTCCGTCTAGAGCTTTTCTAATTGTTGTTCTAATTGATTTATCCGCTCAACAACCCTTATGATGCCTCCAAAAGTTTCAACAATCTTAGCAACAACATAATTTCTATATTCTTTCACTGAAATGGCTCTTGATTTAATACTTTTGGATGCCCATTTCGTGAAATCAATATTATACACCATCAGCAATGGAATCAGATCTCCATAAAATAATTTCTTCTTTGCTGCTCTTAACTTGGAGATAAAAACTAAAGACCAATTAATTTGAATTTTGTTTACAACTACATATGTGACCCATTTAACAAATTGACTTAGTTCAATATCATGGCCTTGTTGTTGGTAGACATTTTTAATCAAAATGTTAGCTACCATGTGTGCTTTACCATTTAAGTGCTTTAATCTGTTTAGTAATGGCACACTAGGATTGATAGCTAAACTATCCTTGATTTCATGTCTTATCCACTCAACGGTAGTTGTGCTTTCTTGAATTTCTATTCCTTCATTTTTCAATCTAAAAATATTGTGGAGAAGCTCTGGTGTTATTTGTACATCAGCTTGCTCCACATTGGAAATTAATCCACTTCTTCTCTCAAATTTGCATAAAAGTAGGGTACTAGATTTTCATATACTACATGTCCTTTCTGTTGAGAAATAAATTGTAGTAGACCTTGGAACTCAAATAATTCTTTAATTTCTTGCATATCATCCTAGTTTACTAGTCTACTATATATAACATCATAACCCCTAATCTCTTGGTATTTATTGTATGCTTCTTGACTCCAAAAGTGTACTTTATTCAGAACTATTGCTTTAGTCAGGTTAGGAAGTTGAATTTGTTGCTCTAGAGGGGTTTGTTCTTGAATTTCCTCTTCCATGTGCTAAAATTGACTTTTGTTGAAAATGACTTGGAGATTCCAGCCTTTTTACTTCTACTTCTGTCTGTGGTGGAGAGCCGACAGAACTCTTCACTCCTCTATCTTGAATTCTTTCCAAAATTTGCTAAGAGTCTCATGCTCTTTAGTGGAATCTATCGAGACATATCCTTGTTGTTCCATATGCTCTTGTTCAACTCTTTGTTCGATTTCTTCTTCTTCTTTTTCCTCCTGACTACCAATTTGCATTGTCATTGTTCTTTCTGATTTAGTGGCAGATTGGGATGGAGTCACAGGCAAATCAACTTCTACCCTAATTTCTGTTCCTTCTATTTGTATAGGCTGCAGACTACTTTCAGCCTGCTTTTCTTCTTCTCTTTGCTCTTGCTGTTGCTGCTCCTACTCCTCCTCAGATTTGGATAGCAGGTTTACAAAAATTGGTTCTATAGGCCTTACTAATATTATTGGCTCAGGTTTAATCTCTTCTTGATGTTCAGACACTATCTCTTTTCCTTTCCTTCTTCTAATTAACTATGTTTGGTCTTCTTCTTCCTCATCTAAGATTAAATCTACTAAAATAGGCTCTACATGCCCTCGAGCCACAAGTACTAGCTCTTTCTATTTCACTTTTCTATAATTTGTGGTCTCGAAGGACCAACTTCAGTTTCTTTTGCAGCCATTGATCTAGTTGCTTCTTGATGTTGCTCCACCTTAATCTTATATTGGGCCCTCAACTTTTCTTCGGCCCTTCTTTTCTTCATGGCATCATACAGAATATGTGCCTTGGCCAAAGCCATTTCTTCATCATCTCCTTGGTCTTTTGCTATTTTGACCAAGCTAGTAAACTCTTTATCTTCTTCTTTAGTTCTCGGCCAAGCAAATGCTACTCTCTGTAAAAGCTCTGTTGGCAGAACTGAAGGTCCTTACTGCTATGCCTTAGGGACAAATCTTTTAGCAGTCGGTTACTCTTGTTCTTTAGTTGCATGTTCTTCATTTCCTTTCTTCTATTGCTCCCAGATTGCCCACCGAGCATGTCCACCAATGTGTCTTACGAACCATAATCTTGGCTTGCATCAGATTAATTCTAGGGCAACTTCATTATTTGGCCTGATCTATTAACAACAACTTCTGTAGCTACTTTGATCCTTGTTTCTACAATCTAAGGTATTTTTATGTCTAAATCTACTAAAACTTTCCTCTAGTAGAAAATGTCAGATTCTATCTTTTTGAGTTCTTTTTCCCGTGTTGTATTTCTAATCTTTTGTCTCGTATGCCATTCTTCAGATTCTTTGAGAAATCTTGTCATATCAATTGCTTCCTCCTAGAACTCTAGCGTCATCTTCGTCATCGTGGAGTAATGAAACGGAACAAAATCGCTTTGATCTCTACTATTCTAAGTTTTAAATGATTCTACGGATAATGCCCCCAAATACTAAGTTTTAGTATAAACAAGTCCTAAGTTTTAGATAGGTAATCAGGTCATTTTCCCGCGCAAACTCTCACTCTCTCTCTTACTTCTTCGTGGAGTTAGGGTTAAATCTACAGACTAAGTCCGTGGACTTAACTACAATACTCCATTGAGTTACAGTTAACTCAACAGAGTAAGTTCGTTGACTTATCCTAGACTCAATGGTGTAAGTTCGTTGAGTTAAGTGTAACTCAATGGACTTCCCGTAAAGTTATAACTAATAAAAATACTTATAATAATAATTTTACTTCGGTCAAAACAAAAGAATTTTCGGTCTAACCGACTCTTAATTAATTCAACCTTTTAAAATTTTGGTTAAATCGTTATATTCCTCGGTCGAATCGAAATTAAATACTTTTTTTTACTGGTTTAACCGATACTATCTTTGCTAAAATTGACATTTTACTTAATATCATATATAGATATTTTTTATGTTTTTATGTTTCGGTCAAATCGATGTTCTTATAAAATGTATTACCACTTTGTTGTCATTAGTTTTTGTAGGAATAACTTTAATCCATTTAGATACATAATCCACCCCTAATAATATATAATTAAATTGATTAGACATAGAAAATATACCCATAAAATCTATTCCCCACACATCAAAGATTTCAACTTCAACAATAGGATTTAGAGGCATCATATTCATCTTTGATATTCTTCCTATTAGTTGGCATTTTAAACAACTTAAGCAATATTTATGAGCATCTTTGAATAGTGTTGGCCAATAAAATCCACATTGTAGAATTTTAGCAATAGTTTTCCCTGAACCAAAATGCCCTCCACATGCTTGGTCATGGCAGAAAGATAATATACTTAGATATTCAGTCTCTAGAATACACCTCCTTAAAACTAGATCAGGATATTTCTTAAATAAGTATGGGTCTTCCCAATAGTAATATTTTACTTTTGAAAAGAATAATTTCTTATCCTGTCTATTCCAATCATTAGGTGTTAAACTAGTAACTAAGTAATTAACTATGTCTACATACTAAGACATTATGTTGATGGTCACTAATTGTTCATTAAGAAAATTATCTTTAATTTTAATATTTGATTTTTTTATTTATAATCTTGATAAATGATCTACTACTACATTCTCACAACTTTTTTTATCTTTAATTTCTAGATCAAATTCTTGTAATAATAATATACATCGGATCAATCTAAGTTTATTCTCTTTCTTTGCTATTAGGTGTTTTAAAGCTGAATGATCTTTGTATACTATCACTTTAGCTCCAATAATATATGATCTGAACTTTTCTAAAGTAAACACAACAACTAATAGTTCTCTTTCAGTAGTTGTATAATTTACTTGAGCATCATTTAATGTTTTGCTTGCATAATGAATTACTCTAGGAGATTTTTCTATATTCTGTCCCAGCACTGCTCCTACAACAAAATCAGATGCATCGCACAATAATTCAAATGGATGACTCCAATCAAGTGCTTGAATTATAGGAGTTGAAATAAAACTAGTTTTCAGCTTGAAAAATGCTTCTTTGCAATTTTTATCGAAGTTGAATGGGACATGTTTAGAATGAAAAAGTGCATATTATTAATGGTTAAATGATGGTTAATTGTATAATATTTAGCTTATCATATGAGAATTAAGCCATTATGTTATAATTGCACTGTTATATGCTTTAATTAAAGAATCTACTTAAATTGGGGGAATTAATGTCAATTTAGTACATTTTTGAACTGTCGATAAGTTGCAGGCTATGAAATTCTTAAGTATCCGAATTTTCTGATATTTCAGACAGTTATGTTTAACAGACTTAACATGTCGAATAGTTATGTTTAAATTGCTGAATAGTTATATTTTGAAAGAATATTTTATTATTTCCTGAAGTACACGTGTCAAAACCATAATGCATGACTTAAGTGAACTTTCAGTGAGTTATCTATAACTATCCAAAATTGTAGCTGAGCATCGGACAGTTATATGTGTAACTCTTTGAAATCTCCTTTTATTTATAAAATAGCTGATGACACGTGTCATGTTCTAGGAAAGTGACTTAACTGAATTTTCAGTGAGTTAGTTATAACTATCCGAAATGCATCTAAACATCGGATAGTTAGACCTGTAACTCTCCGAAATGTTTCTTTTATTATTAAACTATTGATGACATGTGTCGAGATCTAGTAGATTTACTTAAGTTATATATCGATGAGTTAGTTGTAACTATCCAAAATGCATCTAGGCATCAGATAGTTAAGTTTGTAAGTATCTGAAAATGCACCTAAGCATCAGATAGTTAAATTTATGCATGTGTTTTATAGTTAAATCAACGAGGTAAGTCCGTTGAGTTATCTGTAACTCCACGGACTAGTTATTTTCTAATATGCCATTGTAGCAGTTGCAGAAACAGGACAGTTGGAAGGAAAAATCACGATCACACATATCACACAGGAATTCACTCGTCGAAGGGAGAAGAAATCATCATCGTTGAGATGAATGAAGGAAATCCAACCGACCATTCAAGCAGAAGCAGTTACTATTGAAGAAATATAAAAGAAAAGAAGAAAAAGAAGTGCGTGTGTGATCGATGGGTGGCTAGTGTGTACAGAGGAGGAGCACCTAGCTTTCTGCCGACAGTGTCGGCAATTCTCTGAAGTACCACACCAACCATCGTTACTACCACCATAATCACCAACCATCAGAGGTCTGTGATGATACTTTCTAGATGTTGGGTCGATTTCGAGCCAAACACAGTGCCTGACAGCCACTGTGAGGAGTGATCGCGTCGCGGGAAGGGAAGCCATTTTCACCAAGTGCCGACTCATATTTCAGGAGATCGTAAAGCTTCTAGCCTTGACTTTGGGTTGATGCCTATATGTTGAAGAGGAGATCATCTTGCAATTCTGGACTCGCGATTCTATAGGGAGAGGAGACAGGATTGTAAGTGATTTAATTTTTAGTGGTGTAATCACGTCGTATGTAGTGACAGAAGTATTTACTGTCAATTGAGATTACTTTACATTTCACCTTTCGCCCATTTCCATGTTCATATTAAAACAAAAATACCAAAAACAATTTATCTATGTTTATATGTTGTATTTGAGTGTTGTATTGTTTGTGTTGTATCGTGATTAATGTTATCTTTATCAGTGTTGTGATTATTTTATGTTAGTTTTAGTTTTACAGTTTACTGAAATTGGTTCGTGCAAAAGACTTAAAGATTTTAATGGTTACTGTTTGAATTATCTGAATGCTAGTATTGCCTAATGATAAATCCAGTGTTTACTAACATTAAAGAGCTTAATTGATGTTATTTACAATCTGTGGAATCGCCTAATGGTTGGCCGAATTCCTCTGTAAATAGTAGTATTTAAAAAGAAACGACAGGCTCGTGGAGTTAACTTAAGTCCACGAGGTTAGTTTGTTGAGTTAGCCATAACTCAACGAACTTTGTTCGTTGAGTTAACTATAATTCAACAGAGAGCTTATTGAATATATAAATTTGATTATTAACAAACAGACAGTTCTAAACTCTTAAACAATTCCTTGTGGGATCGACCTGTACTTGCACACTGATATAATAGACATTGTGCACTTGTAGTTAAAGTACAAATTGGAATTAATATCGAAATTGTATTAAAGGTTTTGTTTAATTCTTAAAGAAAAGAATAGGCATAAAGATAAATTAACTAAGTAAAAACAGAAGTAACAAATCCTAGTTTTTCTAGTGTGTTGTTGGAGATCCAAACAAGTTTTCTAGTGTCATGTAGGGAAAACACAAATAAGTTTTATGGCACCGTTGCCGGGGAATCTAATTGAATTAATGTAAGCAACTCTTAGAGCTATTTTGTTTTAATAGCTAGAGTGTTGTGTGTTCTCTTTTGTAATTGAGAATATGGCATATGCTTATGCTCAAAGATTTCTGAAACTTGTAGTTAGCATATGTGAATTCTGCAATTCTAAAGGACACGACATTTCTGACTGTTTGAAACTAAGACGTTTGTAGATGGCTAGATCCCATGAACAACAAATGAATTATCCTCAATATAATGGAGCCGAGTATGAGAATCCTATAGTTTACCCAACTGATGGTTAGTATAGAATGTGTAATATGTTGAGAGACACGGAGGTTTGAGATAGGTATGATAGACTAGAGCGTAGTATAGAGCAAAACCTGGACAAACTAGAATTTTTATGTGTCAGCAACAAAAAGGCAACCAATTAAACTATAAGGAAGCATATTCAGAACCTAAAAAGGATATAATTTACAAAACTGAAAAAACCATAATGAAAATTGATAAAAAATTGAATACAATGAGATTAGATGATCTGAAAAGAAAACTAAAAGCATTGGACGAATATACAATGAAAATACAAGTTATGCAATAGGACAATGAAAATTATAATATTATAGATCTGCATAATTTGCAAAATATACAGCAAATAGGAAATATTAATACAAGAGAATTTAAAGAATGCACTTTAAAACTAAAAACAATTGAAGATCATAATCACGAAAATGATATACAAAAAAATCATGAGAGTAACGAAAATCTAGAAGATGTATGTGTAACATTAAGATCTGGAACTGATATACCACCAAGAACTCAAAATGAAAATAATATGAAGGTGGATAAGAGTAAAAATCAAAATGATAATTAAAATGTAATAGCTAAAAATCTAGAAATCACTGAAGAATAATCTGAATCTACTAATGAAGCTAAAAATGAATAAACAAATCAAACGAAAGAAAAAGAATCTTTTAAAACACAATCTTTAGCACCTTATCCTGAAAGATTACAACAAACAATACTTGAAAAACAAGAAAGAATCAGAGAAATTTTTGAAAAGTACAAGTTAACATTCCTTTGTTCTACTGCAGAAAATGCCACCTTGTGCTAAATTTCTGAAAGATTGGTGTACTAAGAAAAGAGAGCGAAAAGTTCTTAGAAATGTCTTTTAGCTGAGCAAAGTAGTTCCCTATTTCTACCTTAAATTCCTAAAAAGTTATCTTATCCTGGAATCCCTGTTATATCATGTACCATAGGAAATACCATTCTAGAAAGAACCTTAATAGACTTAGGTGCAGGTATAAATGTTATGCCAAGTGATATATTTGCATCCTTAGGATTAGAAGGCTTAACTCCTACTAGTACGGTTATTCAATTAGCTGATAGAAGTATAAGATACCCTAGAGGAAAAATAGAGGATGTCTTAATTAAAATCAAAAACTTTATATATCCTATTGATATTGTAATTTTGGATTCCTAACAAATTAAGCATAAAAATAGTGATACATCTTTAATTTTGGGAAGGCCATTTTTAGCAATATCAAGGGCTGTTATAAATTGTAAAACTGGAGTAATGAAGTTATCATATGGTAATGAGTATACTCAATTAAATATTTTCAAACCAGAAAGGTTTGAGGAATTAGAAATGTCCTTACATACCATAGACTTTTTAGAAGATGAAGGAGATATGTTAGATGATGTGATTCAAGAAGAATTAAATAGACAAATCAATTCTGAAACTTTAGAGGAAAGTGAAAGCATAAATATAGAAGGAGATCTGAAAGAAATTTATTTAGAAAATGATGATGTTCAATTAGGAGCTCTAGCTTTTGATGGGCAACATTTAGAATTAAAACATTTACCTCCTAAATTAACCTATATATTTCTGGAAGAGAAACGAACCTGTCCAATCATTATTGCTTCAGATTTAAAAGAGGATCAAATTGCTAAATTAAAAGATGTAGTAAAAAGTTATAAAGAAGCAATAGGATGAATTATGACTGATATAAAAGGGTTAAGTTCAACTTTATGCTGTCACCACATATATTTAGAAGAGAATGCTAAACCTGTTAGAATTCCTGAGAGGAGATTAAATCCAAACCTTAAAGAAGTAGTCAGGAAGGAAATAGGGAAATAGTTAGATAATGACATAATTTATCCGATTTCTGATAGCTCGTGGGTTAGTCCAATCTATGTAGTTACCAAGAAATTAGGATTAACAGTTATTAGGAATGAAAGTCAAGACTTGATACTTATTAGAATTCAATTAGGCTGGAGAGTATGTATAGACTATAGAAAGTTGAATGCAGTGACTAGGAAAGATCATTTTCCCTTACCTTTTATAGATCAAATGTTGGAAAGATTAGCAGGGCAGGAATATTTTTGTTTCCTAGACGAGTATTCAGGTTATAATCAAATTTCAGTAGCATTAGAAGATCAAGAGAAAACAACTTTCACCTGTCCTAATGGAACTTATGCTTTTAAAAGAATGCCATTCAGATTATGCAATGCACCAGCTACCTTTCAAAAGTGTATGCAAGGCATATTTACTAGAATGATTGAAGATTTTTTAGAAATATTTATGGATGATTTTACTGTATATGACAACTCATTTGAAGTTTGTTTAAGCAATTTAGACCAAATATTAAAACGTTGTGTGGAAAAAAATCTGGTTTTAAATTAGGAAAAATGTCACTTCATGGTTAAACAAGGAATAGTCATAGGGTATGTTGTTTCTAAGAAAGGGTTGGAAGTAGATAAAGCTAAAATAGAAGTAATTTCTAATCTACCAGAACCTAAATCAGTAAAAGATATTAGATCATTTCTAGGACATGCTAGTTTTTATTGAAGATTTATTAAAGACTTTAGCAAAATAGCTAGACCTTTAACTAATGTATTAAAAGATGTCCCATTTAACTTTGATAAAAATTGCAAGGAAGCATTTTTTAGACTTAAGACTAGCTTAATTTCAACTCTTATAATTCAAGCACCTGATTGGAACCATCCATTTGAATTAATGTGTGATGCTTCTGATTTTGCTGTAGGAGCAGTGTTGGGACAGAAGATAGAAAAATCTCCTAAAGTGATTCATTATGCAAGCAAAACCTTAAATGATGCTCAAGTTAATTACACAACTACTGAAAAAGAACTATTAGCTGTTGTGTTTGCCTTAGAAAAGTTTAGATCCTATCTGATTGGAGCTAAAGTAATAGTATACACAGATCATGCAGCTTTAAAACACTTAATAAAGAAAAAAGAAACGAAGCCTAGATTGATTCGATGGATATTATTATTACAAGAATTTGATCTAGAAATTAAAGATAAAAAAGGACGTGAGAATGTAGTAGCAGATCATTTATCAATATTACAAATAGAAAAATCAAATATTGAAATTAAGGATAACTTTCCTGATGAACAATTAATGACCATCAACACAATGCCTTGGTATGCAGACATAGTTAATTACTTAGTTACTGGTTTAACACCTAATGATTGGAATAGACAGGATAAGAAATTGTTTTTCTCAAGAGTAAAATATTACTATTGGGAAGACCCTTACTTATTTAAGAAATGTCCTGATCTGATTTTAAGGAGGTGTGTTCCAGAAACTGAATATTCGAGCATATTGTCTTTCTGTCATGACCAAGCTTGTGGAGGACATTTTGGTTCAGGGAAAACTGCTGCAAAAATTTTGCAATGTGGGTTTTATTGGCCAACACTATTCAAAGATGCTCATAAATATTGCTTAAGTTGTTTAAGATGTCAACAAATAGGAAGAATATCAAAGAAGAATATGATGCCTTTTAATCCTATTATTGAAGTTGAAATCTTTGATGTGTGGGGAATAGATTTTATGGGTCCATTTCCTATATTTAATCAATTTCATTATATATTGTTGGGGGTGGATTATGTATCTAAATGGATAGAAGCTATTCGTACAAAAACTAATGACAACAAAGTGGTAATACAATTTATAAGAACAAATATATTTGCTAGATTTGGAATACGTAAAGCTATTATCAGTGATAGCGGAACTCATTTCTGTAATAGAAGTTTTAAAGCCTTAATGAAGAAATATGGAATAAACCATAAAATTGCAATATCATATCATCCGCAAACAAGTGTACAAGTAGAAAGTGCTAACAAACAAATTAAGTTAATCTTAGAAAAAGTAATAAATCCTACTAGAACAGATTGGGCTAATAGATTGATAGATGCACTTTGGGCTTATAGAACTGCTTATAAGACAAGCTTAAGTATGTCACCTTTTAGGCTAGTATATGGAAAAAGTTTCATTTACTTGTTGAAATAGAACATAAAGTTTATTGGGCATTAAAAACTCTAAATACTAATTTAAATCAAGCTGCTGAAAATAGAAAAATACAATTCATTGAATTTAGAAATGAAGCTTATTAGAAGATTGTAAGAGAAAAAGAAAAAATGAAATTCTAGCATGATAGAAAAATTATTCCAAAAAGCTTTCAAATAGGACAAGAAGTATATCTATATATGGCTAGACTCCATAATCATATAGGAAAATTAAGATTTGGATGGGCAGAACCTTACATAGTTCGAAATATTTATTCTTATGGAGTTATTGAAATTGAAAATCCTAAAAATCAGAATATATTTAAAGTAAATGGACAAAGACTTAGACCTATTCTGAAAACACCAAAATGCTCCTTTGGAATTATAGAAGAAGTCAGAGTAGAGGACTGCTCGAGTTTTACTTAGTAAGAAATTAGTTTTTATGTTGATATAAACAAATTTTTTTTTAAAAAAATTAAAAATTAAAAACATTAAAAAAAATTAAAATATAAAAATCGTTGCGGTTCAACCGACTAGATCCATTAGTATGACTAGAACATAAAAAATATCTATATTAATTTTCAGAAAAAAATTAGGTCTGATCGAAACATAGTATCAGTTAAACCGATAAAAACAGAAAAGAAAATATTATCCTAAGTATTTTTTTTATTATATCTGTCTGTACGGGAAGTCCGTTGAGTTACGCTTAACTCAACGAGCTTACTCCATTGAGTCTTGAGTTAGTCAACGAGCTTATTCTGTTGAGTTAACTATAACTCAACAAAGTACTGTAGCTAAGACCGCGGGTGAGAAAGTAATAGTTGGTTCGGGAAATGACCCGATTACCCGCCTAAACTTAGGGCTTATTTATCTAAAACCTAGGGTTTTGGGGGCATTATCTAGCAAACCATTTGGAACTTAGAACAGTAAAGATCAAAACGACTTCGTGCCATTATGTAATTCCATGATGAGGAAGATGACACCTGAGTTTTGGGAAGATGTTGTTGACACATCAGAATTTTTGAAGGAATCAGAAGAATGGCACATGTGGTAGAAGATCAGAAATACGACAAGAGAGAAAGAGCTACAGAAGGTAGAATTAGAACTTTTTAATTTTAGAAGAGATTTAGTAGATATGGGTATACAAATATCTCAAATAATGGAAACACGAATCAGAGTGGCAACAGAAATTGCAGTTAGTAAAGAAAGAAAAATTAGGCCAAGTAATGAAGTTGCTCTAGAATTAATCCAACGTAAGTCCCGACTCTGGTTCAAAAGACGAATCTGTAGACAAGCTAGATGGGCAATCTGGGAGCAAGAAAGGAAAGAAAATGAAGAAGAGGCAACTGAAGAACGGGAGGAACCAACTACTGAAAGTCCTATTCCTAAGGAACAGTAGTCAGGACCCCTAGTTCAGCCAACAGAGCCATTGCCACGAGTAGCATTTGCTTGGCTAAGAACTGAAGAAGAAGAGAAAGAATTTACTAGCTTGGTCAAAACAACAAAAGACCAAGGTGATACTCAAGAAATAGCTACAGCTAAGGCACATATTTTATATGATGCCATTAAAAGAAAAATGGTTGAAGAAAAGTTGAGGGCCCAGTACAAAATAAAGGTCGAACAACATCAGACAGCAGCTAAATCAAGTGCTGTAGGAGAAGCTGAGGTTGGTCCTTCGAGACCAGTAGTTATAGAAAGAATTAAACAGGAAGAGCTAGTACTTGTGCCTCGAAGGCCTGCAGAGCCTACTTTGGTAGATTTAATTTCAAAAGAAGAAGAGGAAGAACAGACACAATTAATCAGAAAAAGGAAAGGAAAAGAGATAGTGCCTGACTATCAAAAAGAGATTAAATCTAAGGTACCAATTTCAAAAGGGCCTGTGGAGCCAATTTTTATAGACCTACTATCCAATTTTGAGGAGGAGCAACAGCAAGAGCAAAAAGAAGAAGAAAAACAGGCTGAAATTAATCTGTAGCCTGTAGAAGAAGAAAGAATAGAAATTAGGGTAGAAACTGAATTGCCCGTGACTCCATCTCAATCTGTTACAGAATCAGAAAGAACAGTGATAGAGCAGATTGGTAGTCAGGAGGAAGAAGAAAGAGTAGAAAATGAAGAGGTTGAAAGAAGCCATTTGGATAAAAATAACTTTACAGATTCCACTGAAGAGCAAGAAACTCTTCAGCAATTTATGGAAAGAATTCAAGATATAGTGGAGAGTTCTGTCGGCTCACCACCACAGATAAAAGAAACAGAAACAGAAATTCAGGAATCTGTAGAGAATGTTCAGATGCAACCTATAGAAGAGGAAGATCAAGAACAAACCCCTTTGGAGCAACAAATGCAAATTCTTGACCCGACTGAAACAACAGTTCTGAATGAAGTACATTTTTGGAGTTAGGAAGTTTATACTAAATACCAAGAAATTAGGGGTTATAATATTATTTACAGTAGACTAGTAAATTGGGATGTAATGCTAGAAATCAAAGAATTATTTGAATTCCAAGGTCTACTGAAGTTCATTTCTCAAGAAAGAGGGCATGCAGTATATGAAAATCTAGTACCCTATTTTTATGCAAATTTAAGAGGAGGAAAATTAATTTCCAACGTGGAGGAAGTTGATGTACAGATAACACCAGAGCTTCTCCACAACATTTTTGGATTAAAGTATGAAGGGTAGGAAATTTTGGAAGACAACTGCAGTTGAATGGACTGAACAAGAAATCAAAGATTGTTTAGCTATCAACCTTGGTGTGCCTTTATTAAACAGATTGAAACATTTAAATGGTAAAGTACACATGGTAGCTAACATTTTGATTAAGAATGTCTATCAACGACAATGCCATGACATAGAAATGAGTCAATTTGTCAAATGGGCTACGTTTGCAGTTGTAAAGAGAATTCCAATAAATTGTTCTGTAGTTTTTATCTCCAAGCTTAGAACAGTAAAGAAAAAATTGTTTTATGGAGATTTGATTCCACTGCTGATGGTGGACTGTATCGATTTCACTAAATGGGTATAAAAAAGGATCAGATCCAGAACCATTTCAGTGAAGGAATACAGAAATTTTGTAGTTGCAGAGATAGTTGGACCTTTTGGAGGAATTTCAGGAGTTATAGAAAGAATTAATCAATTAGAACTTCAATTAGAAAAACTCTAGAAGGAATTAGATAAACTAAGGAATAGAGGCTAAATTGTATTGTTCGTCTACTTGTATAAAATTGTATGATGTTCTTGTACTGTAAATTGATTCATATTAATGAATGTAAATTTTTTAGATGTACTTTCGATACATGTTTTGGATGTAAAATGAATGGAATGTATTGAATGTTATATATAATTATTGGAACTTAAAGAATGTTTAACAGATTTATAGTTTGCTGAATGATAGGATAGAATTTGGAAAGTTTCTACATGTTGCAAGGTAAAATGTAAATTCTGCATAACATAAAATGACCTGCAAGTTAAATCTTTATATAATGTTCAAATTTAAACGAATTTTGATTAGAATGATGCATAAATGACATAGATTTAACTTTATTTCAGTTAGCAGAATGAAAAAGAAAAAAGCAGAGAGGAACTTACGAGAGTAAAACTTTGAGGTTGCTAAGTGTTAACTCAACGAAGTAAGTTCGTTGAGTTAAACGTAACTCCACGAGGTCAATAATATAATATAAGGTCACTCCGTTGAGTTATCTGTAACTCAACGAAGTTAGTCCATGGAGTTAGCAACAGTAACCGATTGTGTTCCGTTGAGTTATCTGTAACTCAACGAGGTTAGTTCGTAGATTAAGCAGAACAATTATTCTTTTAACCACGAACGAAACTTCGTCGGTTTAGCGGTTACCAAAATTTGAAATTAATAGTGGTACATGTACCCATAAAAACAGGAACCATGATGCACGTTGCAAGACATGTTCTTGCAACGAGATTTATTCACTTTATGGATGTGTAGTATATATATAAAACAGAATGTTATTTACAAGTTACCAGCACTTTTAAAAGAAAGGAGAATGCGTTGGAGGAACTGAAAGGAGAAGCAGCTGATTCGACTTCATCCGACAACAAATATTTTTTCATTTGACTTCAGACTAGTATGTAATTAATCTTCTGCTATTTATTTATCAGCACATGGACCCGTTCTCTAAGCACTAAACGATTAGTAAGAACACCTACCTAGGAATATTCATCGTATAGGAGTACTGAAAAATTTTCTGAACTGAACTTTAATGAAATTCTTTGGGGTGTAGCTAACCTTTCTTTAAAAGAGAATGTAGAGATGACCGCTCTAGTAGAAAAACCATTAGGAGAAATTCTGTATCTAGAATTAGTTGATGAACCTTCATGTATTCGGTTGCCAAACTTTGAGGGAGATAGGTTTGAATTGAAATCTAATTATATTAGTCAATTGCCACATTTTCATGGATTAGAAAGAGAGGATGCCTATTATTTCCTTAGAGAATTTAACGAAGTTTGTCAAATGATGAATTGCCGAACATGAGTATAGATGCTATTAAACTTAGATATATCCCTTTTGCTTTAAAAGACATAACTAAGAGATGGTTATATACTCTGTCGCCTGATTCAATTTCTGCATGGATTGAATTTTGCTCAACTTTTCTGGAAAAATATTATCCAACACATCAAACGATTAAAAAGAAAAAAGAAATATTAATGTGTAGCCAAAAACAAGGTGAATCATTTTGGAAATATTTTGAAAGATTTAAAGATTTACTGACTCAATGTCTGCATCATGCAATTAGTAAAGCACAATTAATAGGTATAATTTATGAAGGCATAGATGTTTCAACGAAATCTTTATTAGAATCTACTTGTCAAAATGGATTTTTAAAGTTATGTAGTGAAGAAGCATTGGCATATTTAGAAAACTTTGCAAAAAGAACTGCATAGTGGGAAAACTCAATTGAAACTATTGCAGATAAAAAAATATTGCTAAGAGGAATGCATGAAATAGATTCAAGTACTATGCTTGAGGTGAAATTAATTGAATTAACAAAGAAAATAGAAGAGTTATCATTAAATCAAATGCTACCAGAAAAGAATGCAAACATTAATGATCTAGATATTATTTATGCTAGAAATCAGAAAGATAACTTTGGAAATTCTTATAATCCTAATTGGAGAAATTAGCCGAATTTATCTTGGAGAAACAACAATTTTTAGGGAGGAGAAAATTTAAATGAGAAGAATATAAGTTATGAAGCATTACTGGAACAAGGATCTAGAATAGAGAAATTAGAAAAGATAATCCAACAATTAAACAATCATTTGGATTTTGTATTTGGAAATGCTGCAATTCAAAATCAGAATAGAAATATACCCCTTAGATAGAAGGAGTCAATGAAAGTTAGACCTATTGGAGGATTGCCAATGCAAGCAGTACCTAACCCTGTCAATAAAACTGTTAATGAAATTGATACCTCTTCTAGGAGGGTAGCTGAATGAAGCAGCATATCTAAAGCAACTATCTATATATATATATGTTTTTATTTATAGTTAATAGTATCGTAGAGTTAGTCCTTAACTCAACGAACTTAGTCCGTTGAGTTATGCCTTAACTCCACGAGGGTGTGCAGTAGTTATGTTAATTTTTGTCTCTACTAAAATTTTTGTTTTTGTTATATAGAATTGACAAATGGAATTGATGTAATTACCGTTCGATGCACTAAGGGAAGTACTGAGTAACTTATCAGCTAAAGATCTGTGCAAGCTATGTTGTGTATCAAAGGAAATTAAAAACTGTATTGAAGAAAAATATTTTCAGGGACTACAAGCTGCAAAAATGACTAAGATTAGAGATGGATTCATATGGAGGTCATTTAATCGTAGTTCAATTAACCATGAATATCTGACTATGAAAGAAACTACTGGAATTCCACCAAATACATTAGAAGGAATAGATCATATTATGGGGATAGATGAAGGATTAATCATATACAGGATGAGACCAAGGTATGCAAGTTTATTATTACCTGATATTTTGATAAGAAATCCTATAACAGGAGAAGAATCGAATATAGGAAGATCTAATAGATTTGAAGTACCAATTGTAAATTGTGGATTGACTTTAATATTTTTTGATAAAAATTTTGCAATTCCTGAAAAATTATATTATTGGAGACCTACAAGAAATTGGGGTGAAGATTTACGCTTAAGTGTGTATAATTTTCTAAATAGATCTTGGACTGAAAATATTATGATATATCTAGGACAGAAATCATTAATTAACAACATGCATGTCATACTTGATGGATATATATATCTAGTCATAGATATATCAATAGCATTTGGATCTGATTTATACATAGTGAGCATAGATAGTTATGATGAATTTATAGAAATTTTACCTATACCGAGAGATATAGCTAAACCACCATCTGCAGAATTTAATAAAATTCAAATAGGGATGTGGTATAATGAAGAAGATGATCCTACTTTATGTCTGATAAGATGGTGGGATGAATTGATGAAATTTCAAATATGGATTATGAAAGACATAAATGAATGGAAGTGGAAAGAGGAGTATATTGAAATAGATGTAGAAATAGAAACTGCTACATTACCCTGGAACCGAAAATGATCCCTTTCTGCATTTCATACCATTAATGGTAATACACTTGTATTTAAAATTTATAATATATTACATGTTTACAAATTAAGAAGAAACAAGAACTGCATTAAAACAGAATTAATAGCAAGAAGAATTATGCCTAAAAAGTTTGCTTGGACTGATACGTTTATTCCATTTGTTTCTACTTTTTAATCATGTTCTTAAGCTGTGATTTTGTGTGTATTTTGTAATTATTTTTTTTTTAAAAAATAAAAAAAACAAAAAAGAGAAAAAATTTTAGTTTTATAAAAAAAAACAAAATATCAATCCAGTTTGTTGGTATCTATTCTGGGAAACCAACTAGCTTGCTTGTGAGCCACCAAAGGAATAGGAGCTTGGGTTCCACATAAGACAATGATTTATCAATATCTGTTAAATGTTATTTTATTATATATTTTGCTTTTATCTGTGAATGAAAAGTTTGTCAGAATCAAAAATCGGAATATGCAGAAAGAGGTTCAAACGAAACAAGGTATGTAATTGATTACTTATCCTGAATTTAGATTTAAACTGATGGGTTAAGTTGGGTGCTAAATCAACGAAACTGTATTCATGCTTGATACAATTACTATATTTATTGTCAAATCATTTACATTGAGGACAATGCAAAATGTAGGTATGGGGGGGAGGTAATTAAAGTAACACCCATGTAAGTTTGTTAATTAAAGGAATTAAAATGGTACTGCAAAGTGTGAAAATTGAAAATTTTTATGAACTTGTTGTAACTATCCGATAATTGAGATTGTAAAATTTTTATAATTTGTAACTACTTGAATGTTATATTTAGAAGGTTATATAAGATGCTATAGAATTTACTATTTATGCTAATCTAGATATAGTATCTTATGTTTTTTCTGAATTTCATGAGTTTAACGGTTTTACGATTTTAAAATGAAATCAAAATGTTTAATGGAAAATCAGTAAATTATCTGAAGTCCTAAAAGAGCTGAGATGTGAATTCTAGATTAAATGAAACACATATGATTAAAGATACATTTAATTTGCCTGATTAAACTTATAGAATGATTTATGTGTAGATCTTATTAAACTACATAAAAAGTATGAGCTCATTGTTATGGATTCATATTTTCAGTAAATGATAGAAGCAGGACTATATTAGATTGGTGATTACTGCATCTGTATTAATGAAATACGTACATATACAGTATGTGATTAATGCTTTGTTGTGTGTGTATTTTGATTGAAAGAAAAAAAAAATAATGAGAGTTTATTGACTTGTTTGATCACGAGCCTTTTGTACTTGAGCAGATAGTTATGTAAGGGTTGTTGACTTGAAAAAGGACTCTTGAAATCTGGCAACCTAAGATCCTGATCAAATTTAAGATTGTTGACTGAAAGCTTGTTATATAGGTACAATAGAAAGCTCCTGTATGATTCAAGCTTGTTAAATTAACTTTTAAAGTACAAAAAAAAAGAGAAAAAAGAAAAAAGAAAAAAAGAAAAAATATATACATATACTGTTCTAATATATACAAGTGTTTTGTGAAATATAGATATCTTATGAATCGAGTATATTTCTGTTATCTAAAATTGCTGAAATATGAATCTAGAATAGACTTTTGAAGTTGTTTAATGGAGATACAATTCTTTATTCTACTTGTCTTAATTATATTGAATTGGATTGTACTTTGATTCGTATGTGTTGAAATCTCTTCTAGAAATCTTAATGGAAAATTCAGGATGACAAATAATGAAAAGAAGAACAAACGATGATATAATTAACACCTATGTGATGATGATATACTTTGTATGTAATTTGCATATATTCTAAGTATATTTGTAGGTTGAAGAGGAGAAAACAATGTTAAAACAGATTACTGAAACATACAGTATATCTATATTATAATACAAGTTCTTATGCTGAACAGAAGAAAAAAAGAAGAAGGGAAGAATTAATTCTAGCACTTTTAGAAAGACCAATTAATTAGATCTTAGTTTGCTAAGGGACTAGCAAAATTTAGGTATGGGGGAAGTGTTTAGAATGAAAAAGTGCATATTATTAACGGTTAAATGATTGTTAATTGCATAATATTTAACTTATCATATGAGAATTAAGCCATTATGTTATAATTGCACTATTATATGCTTTAATTAAAGAATCTACTTAAATTGGAGGAATTAATGTCAATTTAGTACATTTCTGAACTGTCGGTAAGTTACAAGCTGTGAAATTCTTAAGTATTCGAATTTTTTGATATTTCGGATAGTTATGTTTAACATATCGAACATATTTCAGACAGTTATGTTTAACAGATTGAACATGTTAGATAGTTATGTTTAAATTGCCGAACAGTTATGTTTTGAAAGAATATTTTATTATTTCCTGAAGTACACTTGTCAAAACCATAATGCATGACTTAAGTGAACTTTTGGTGAGTTATCTATAACTATTTGAAATTGCAGTTGAGTATCGGATAGTTATATGTGTAACTCTCCGAAATCTCCTTTTATTTATAAAATAGCTGATGACACGTGTCATGTTCTAGGAAAGTGACTTAAGTGAATTTTCGGTGAGTTAGCTATAACTATCCGAAATGCATCTGAGTATCAGATAGTTAGACCTATAACTCTCCGAAATGTTTCTTTTATTATTAAACTACTGATGACACGTGTCGAGATCTGGTAGATTTATTTAAGTTATATATCGGTGAGTTAGCTGTAACTATCCGAAATGCATCTAGGCATCAGATAGTTAAGTTTGTAAGTATCCGAAAATGTACCTGAGCATTGGATAGTTAAATTTATGCATGTGTTTTATAGTTAAATCAACAAGGTAAGTCTGTTGAGTTATCTGTAATTCCACAGACTAGTTATTTTCTAATATGCCACTATAGCAGTTGCAGAAATAGGACAGTTGGAAGGAAAAACCACGATCGCACGTATCACGCAGGAATTCACTCGTCGAAGGGAGAAGAAATCATCGTCGTTGATATGAATGAAGGAAATCCAATCGACCATTCAAGTAGAAGTAGTTACTACTGAAGAAATATAAAAGAAAAGAAGAAAAAGAAGTGCGTGTGTGATCGATGGGCGGCCAGTGTGTACAGAGGAGGAGCACCGAACTTTCTACAGACAGTGTCAGCAATTCTCTGAAGTACCACACCAACCATCATTACCACCACCATAATCACCAACCATCGGAGGTCTGTGAGGATACTTTCTAGATGTCGGGTTGATTCTGAGCCAAACACAGTGCCTAACAACCACTGTGATGAGTGATCGCGTCGCGGGAAGGGAAGCCATTTTCACCAAGCGCCGTCTCATATTTCAGGAGATCGTAAAGCTTCTAGCCTTGATTTCAGGTTGATGCCTGTATGTTGAAGAGGAGATCATCTTGCAATTCTGGACTCGTGATTCTATAGGGAGAGGAGACAGGATTGTAAGTGGTTTAATTTTCAGTGGTGTAATCGCGTCGTATGTAGTGACGGAAGTATTTACTGTCGATTGAGATTACTTTACATTTCACCTTTCGCCCATTTCATGTTCATATTAAAACAAAAATACCAAAAACAATTTATCTATGTTTGTATGTTGTATTTGAGTGTTGTATTGTTTGTGTTGTATCGTGATTAATGTTATCTTTATCAGTGTTGTGATTGTTTTATGTTAGTTTTAGTTTTACAGTTTATTGAAATTGGTTCGTGCAAAAGACTTAAAGATTTTAATGGTTACTGTTTGAATTATCTGAATGTTAGTATTGCCTAATGATAAATCCAATGTTTACTAACATTAAAGAGCTTAATTGATGTTATTTACAATTTGTGGAATCACCCAATGGTTGGCCGAATTCCTTTGTAAATAGCAGTATTTAAAAAGAAAAGACAGGCTCGTGGAGTTAACTTAAGTCCACGAGGTTAGTCTGTTGAGTTAGCCATAACTCAACGAACTTTGTTTGTTGATGAACTGTAATTCAACGGAGAGCTTATTGAATATATAAATTTGATTGTTAACAAATGGATAGTTTTAAACTCTTAAGCAATTTCCTGTGGGATCGACTTGTACTTGCACACTGATACAATAGACACTGTGCACTTGCAGTTAAAGTACAAATTGGAATTAATATCTAAATTGTATTAAAGGTTGTTTGTTTACTTCTTAAACAAAAGAATAGGGATAAAGATAAATTAACTACGTAAAAATAGAAGTAACAAATCCAAGTTTTTCTAGTGCGTTGTTGGAGATCCAAACAAGTTTTCTAGTGTCGTGCTGGGTAAACACAAACAGGACATCTTTTAATAGATTAGTTAAAGGTCTGGCTATTTTGCTAAAATCTTTAATGAATCTTCTACAAAATCCTGCATGTCCTAGAAATGATCTAATATCTTTTATTGATTTAGGTTATGGTAGATTACAAATTACTTCTATTTTAGCTTTATCTACTTCCAACCATTTCTTTGAAATAACATGTCCCAAGACTATTCCTTGTTTAACCATGAAATGACATTTTTTTCAATTTAGAATCAAACTTTTTTCTACACGGCATTTTAATACTTGGTCTAAATTATTTAAACACACTCCATACAAAGTTCCATATATAGTAAAATCATCCATAAATATTTCTAAAAAATCTTCATTCATTCCAGTGAATATGCCCTACATATACCTTTGAAAGGTGGTTGGTGCATTGCATAATCTGAATGGTATTCTTTTAAAAGCATAAGTTCCATTAGAACATGTGAAAGTTGTTTTTTCTTGATCCTCTAATGCTACTAGCACTTGGTTATATCCTGAATACTCATTTAGGAAACAAAAATATTCTTGCCTTGCTAATTTCTCTAGCATTTGATCTATAAAAGGTAAGGGAAAATGATCTTTCCTAGTCACACTCTTCAGCTTTCTATAGAATTCTAGTAGGTATCAAGTCCTGACTTTCATTCCTAATAACTGTTAATCCTAATTTCTTGGGAACTACATGGATTGGACTAACCTATGAGCTATCAGAAATCGAATATATTATGTCATTATCTAACCATTTCACTATTTCTTTCTTGACTACATCTTTAAGGTTTAGATTTAATCTCCTCTCATGAATTCTAACTGGTTTAGCATTCTCTTCTAAATATATGTGGTGACAGCATAAAGTTTCACTTAACCCTTTTATATCAGTCATAGTCCATCCTATTGCCTATTTATACGTTTTTACTACTTTTAATTTAGCAATTTGATCCTCTTTTAAATCTAAAGCAATAATGATTAAACATGTTCGTTTTTCTTCCAGAAATATATAGATTAATTCAGGAGGTAAATGTTTTAAATCTAAATGTTGACCATCAAAAGCTAGAACTTCTAATTGAACATTATCGTTTTCTATATAAATCTCTTCTTGATCTCCTTCTACGTTTATGCTTTCACTTACTTCTAAAGTTCCAAAATTTAGTTGCCTATTTAGTTCTTGAATCACATCATTTAACATATCTCCTTCATCCTCTAAAAGGTCTATAGTATGTAAGGACATTTCTAACTCCTCAAACTTTTCTAGTTTGAAAATGTTTAATTGAGTATCTACACTACCATATGCCAACTTCATCACTCCAGTTTTATAATTTATGACAACCCTTGATGTTACTAAGAATGGTCTTCCCAAAATTAAAGATGTATCATGATTTTTATGCTTAATTTGTTGGGAATCCAAAATCACAATATCAATAGGATATATAAAGTTTTTGATTTTAATTAAAACATCCTCTATTTTTCCTCAAGGGTATCTTATACTTCTATCAGCTAATTGAATAACAGTCCTAGTAAGGATTAAGCCTTCAAATCCCAAGGATGTATATCTATCACTCGACATAACATTTATACCTGCACCTAGGTCTATTAAGGTTCTTTCTAGAATGGTATTTCCTATGGTGCATGATATAACAGGGATTCTAGGATAAAATAACTTTTTAGGAATTTATGGAAAAAATAGGGAACTACTTTGCTCAGCTAAAAAGACTTTCCTTAAAACTTTTCGCTCTCTTTTCTTAGTACACCAATCCTTAAGAAATTTAGCACAAGTTGACATTTTCTGCAATAAGTGTAACAAAGGAATGTTAACTTGTACTTTTTCAAAAATTTCCCTAATTTTTTCTTGTTTTTCAAGAAATGTTTATTATAATCTTTCAGGATAAGGTGCTAATGATTGTGATTTAGAAGATTCTTTGTCTTTTATTTTATTCGTTTGATCATTTTTAGTCTCATTTTCAGATTTATATTTTTCTTCATTGATTTCTATGTTTTTAGATATTACATTTTCATTATCATTTTGGTTTTTGTTCTTCTCCACCTTCATATTACTTTCTTTTTGAATTCTTGGTGGTATATCAGTTCTAGATCTCAATGTTATACATACATGTTCCAGATTTTCATTACTTTCATGATGTTCTTATATTTCATTTTCATAATTTAGATCTTTAATTGTTTTTAGTTTTAAATTGCATTCTTTAAATTCTATTGCATTGGTATTTTGTCTTATTTGTATATCTTGCAAATTATGCAAATCTATAACATTAAAGTTTTCATTTGTGTTTTCCTGTTGCATAACTTGTAATATCATTGTAAATTCGTCCAATGCTTTTAGTTTTTTTTCTAGATCATCTAATCTCATTGCATTCAATTTTTGATCAATTTTCATTATGGTTTTTTTAGTTTTGTATATAATATCAATTTTAGGTTCTATATATTCTGCCCTATAGTTTAATTGGTTGACTTCTTATTGCTGACACATATATTGTTCTAGTTTGTCCATGTTTTGGTTTAAGCTACACTCTAGTGTGTCAGACCTATCCCAAACTTCCTTATCTCTCAACATATTACACATTCTAAGTTGACTATTGGTTGGGTAAGCTATAGGATTCTCATACTCAGCTCTATTATATTGAATATAATTCATTTGTTATTCATAAGCTCTAATCGTCTGCAATCATCTAAGTTTCAAACAATCAGAGATATTGTGCCCTTCTAAATTGCAGAATTCACATATGCTAACTACAAGTTTCAGAAATCTATGAGCATAAGCATATGCCATATTCTCGATTATAAAATAAAACACATAACACTCCTGCTATTAAAGCAAAACAACACTCACAATTGCTTAGCTTCTCAATCTCCAACAATGGCGCTAGAAAACTTGTATTGATTGTTAACTTCTATTTGTTAGGCGGTACCAGAGAACTTAATTAGTTCCCCAGCAACAACGCTAGAAATCTTGTTTGGGGTTGTTAAGTTAAATAAAAAAAACTTGTATATCAATAATTACTTCTAGAAATAAACAAACAACCTTTTACACAAATTAGCTATTAAATCCAATTTGTGTTTTTAACTGCAAGTGCATAGTGTATATTGTATTTATGTGGTGGTACAGGTCGAACCCACAAAGATTAAGTAAGAATTGCGTATTGTTTCAATTTTTATATTGGAGTTTATGTGTATATAGTAAACACTCCGTTGAGTTATAGTTAACTCAACGGACCTAGTTCGTGGAGTTATGGTTAACTCAACGGATTAACATCGTGGACTTATAGTTAACTCCATCTTTCAAGTTAAATATTGCTATTTACAGAGGACTTCAACCAACCATTAGGTAGTCCACAGAATGTAAATAACATCAATTAAGCTCTTTAATGTTAGTTAATATTAGATTTATCATTAAGCAACACTAACATTCAAATATTTTAGACAGTAACCATTAAAATCTTTAAGTATCTGAAACAAATTAAATTTTGATAAACAGTAAAACTATTTTCTATCTTCTAAATCAAACTAACATAAAACATTTACAATATTGAGAATTATAACATTAATCACGATACAAAACAAACAATACAACACTGTAATACTAAATATAAACACAGATAATTTGTTGTTTTTGGTATTTTTGTTTTGATATGTTCCTGAAGATGAGTGAAGGTGAAATGTAAAAATCTTTATCAATAGTAAAAACTTCCGTCACTACATGCGATGCGATTACACCACTGAAAACTTAATCACTTACAATCTTGTCTCCTCTCCCTATAGAATCGCGAGTCCAAAATTACAAGATAATCTCCTCTTCAGCATATTGGCATCAACCCGAAACCAAGGCTAGAAGCTTTACGATCTCTTGAGATATGAGTCGGTGCTTGGTGAAAATGGCTTCCCTTCCCGTGATGCCATCACTCCTCACAGTGCTTATCAGGCACCATGTTTGGCTCGGAATCGACTCGACATCAAGAAAGTATCCTCATAGACCTCCAATGGTTGGCGATGATGGTGGTGGTGTGGAGCTTTAGGGAACTTCCGACACTTCCTATAGTTAGTGCAGTTCTCCAACACCCTTTGCAAACACTTTTTCTTTGTCTTTTATATTTCTTTCAATGGTAACTGCTTTTGCTTAAAAGATCGATTGGATTTCCTTCGTTCATATCAACAATGGTGATTCTTCATTCCACGAGTGAATTCCTATGTGATACGTGCAATCGTGGTTGTCCTTTGAATTTCTTGTTTCTGCAACAGCTATAGTGGCATATTAGAAAATAAACAATCCGTGGAGTTACATATAACTCAACAGACTTACTTCGTTGATTTAATTATAAAACACATGCAATAAAATAACAAGTTCAGATGTTTCGGATAGTTACGACTATAAGTATCCGAAACTTATATGCATTTCAGATAGTTAACAGATAACATTCTAAAAGATAACTTAAGTTAAGCTTCCATATCGTGACACATGTACTTAAGTAGTTTTATAATAAAAAGATATTTCAAATACTTACTAATCTAACTATCGGATGCCTAGATGCATTTCGAATAGTTAGCAGATAACTCACCAAAAATCCACTTAAATCATGCATTCAGGCTTCAACACGTGTATTCGAGGAAATAATAAAATCTTCATTTAAAACATAACTTTCTAGTACATTAAACATAACTCTTCGAAATAATAGAAAATTCAGATACTTAAGAATTAAAAACCTATAATTCACCGACAATTCAGAAATGTACTTAATTAATGCTAATTCCTGGAAATTATGCAGATTCTTTCATTAAAGCATATAATAGTGCAATTATAACATAATAGCTTAATTCTCATATGATAAGCTAAATATTATGCAATTAATCGTCATTTAATTGTTAATATTATGTACTTTTTCATTCTAAACAGTAACCATTAAGATTTTTGGAGTATTTTGTACTAATCAATTTCAATAAATAATAAAACTATTTTCTATTTTCTAAATCAAACAAACATAAAACATTCACACTAATAACAATGATAACATTAATCACGATACAAAACAAACAATACAACACTTTAACACTAAACGTAAACACAGATAATTAGTTGTTTTTGGTATTTTTGTTTTGATATGTTCTTGAAGATGAATGAAAGGTGAAATGTAAAAATCTCTATTGATAGTAAAAACTTCCATCACTACATACGACGTGATTACACCACTGAAAACTTAATCACTTACAATCTTGCCTCCTCTCCTTATAGAATCTCGAACCAAGACTTGTAAGTTGATCTCCTCTTCAGTATACTATCATCAACCTGAAACCAAGGCTAGAAGCTTTACGATCTCCTAATATATGAGTCGGTGCTTGGTGAAAATGGCTTCCCTTCCTGTGACACGATCACTCCTCACAGTGGTTGTGAAGCATTGTGTTTGGCTCGAAATTGGCCTGATATCCAGAAAGTATCCTCACAAGCCTCCAATGGTTGGCGATTTTGGTGGTGTTGTAGAGCTTCAGGAACTTCTGATGCATCATGTAGTTAGCATGGTCCTCCGCTTCACACCCCACATAGTTTTTCTCCTCTTCTTTTAGTAGTAATTGCTTCTACTCAAATGATCAGTTGGATTTCCTTCATTCGTATCAACGATGGTGATTTCTTATTCATTCCACAAGTTAATTCCTACGTGATACATGCAATTGTGGCTTTCCTTCGAATTTCTTGTTTCTACAACTGTTGCAGTGGCATATTAGAAAATAACTGGTCTGTGGAGTTAGTGTAACTCAACGGACTTACTTCATTGATTTAACTAAAACACACGTGCAGTAAAGAAATAACTTATAAGCTTATAACACTAACACAAGACGTTACCTTAGTGTATATTCAAGTAACTCAATGCGTATAGTTATGCTAACTTAACGAGTTAAACATGTGCAGCTCACGTGACATAATAAAACATTTAAATTCAACACATGCGTAATTCTAACTTAACGAGTTCAGATGTACAACTTACAATTTTTACTCGCTAACTCAACGAGTTCTCACGTGATCTTTTTACACCTTTAAACCTGTAACTTAACGAGTTGGCACGTGATCTTTCAACAAAAAGAACATTAACTTAGTGAGTTGTTACTATGCACCTATACATGATATAAATATGTGCAAATAAAATAGATCATGCTTAATACTATAAAATGATACTTAAATCAAGTATTAAGGTTACAACACATGTACTCCAAGAAATAATAAGGTATTCTTTTTTTTAAACATTCATAACATAACTATTTGGTACATGAAATGTAACTCTCCAAAATAACAGACATTTCGGAGACGTAGAAATTACAAAGCCTAGAACTCATCGATAGTTCAAAAATATACTTAATTAACGCTAATTCCCTGAAATTATATAGATTCTTTCATTAAAGCATATAACAGTGCAATTATAACATAATGGCTTCATTCTTATATGATAAGCTAAATATTATGCAATTAACCAATATTTAACCGTTAATATTATGCACTTTTACATTCTAAACATGGGTTCATTAGAAAGCTCTTGTATGATTCAAGCTTTTCAAACTAACTTTTAAAGAAAATTATCTATATTTACTATTTTGAAAAGATAAAAGTTGTTTCATTAAATACAAATATCTTTGAATCGAATATTGTTTCTACCAATATGATTGTTGATTTGTTGAATCTAAACTAGTACTTTTGAATATATTTATTTGAGATACATGTTGCGGATATTGAAAATATTCCATACACTGTTGAAGCTGAAGAATCAAGCTTACCTAAGCAGCTTCAAGAAAATATTTTGATAGAGGAACAACATGACATTCATTTTGAAGAAGAGATTTCTAAAGAAGAATTAAATTCTGAATCAAAACTTCAAGTATCACCTTCTAAATATAGGACACTACACATTTAAGGTAATTCAATTCATTTTAGATCTGAAGAAGCATTGTAGAAATACAATAGTTTGATTTCATGTCAAATTCTACATGCTAGACCAATAAACTTTAGAAGTTTGATGGAAATTAAAGATCTATTTGATTTTCAAAGCTTAATACAATTCTTACTAGTTGGAACAAAATATAAAGAGCTAATTGCAGCTTTTTACAATAATCTGGTACAAAATGACAATCTATTGCAAACTCAAACAACTCAACAGGAGTTTACTTTATCTCTTGAATTAATTTTTGAAGTTTTGAGATTATGGAATAAAGGTGTTGTTATCAATAAATTTGACATAGTTAGACAGTTGGAATGGGACATTCAGTCTTTATCACAGATTCCAGATGTATATTTAGAAATGAGATTAATGGAAAATCTGAATGCAAAAGCTAGGTTTATTGCAAATATTCTACATGCAAATTTATTTCAGATAGTCAGACATAATCTGGAAGTAAGTAGAAGTTGTTTATATGCAACTTATGGCATACTAAAAAGAATACAAATAACTTCGTTTGATGTTTTCATATATCAACTAAAGCATATGAGTTCAAGGTTATTTTTTGGTGATGTATGTCGAATTATTGTAAGCCAAATGGATTTATCTAACTAGCCTTCTAAAGTTAAAGGCATGAGAGTATTTAGTATAAAAGATTTGCAAAAACACTAGCAAAAGCAACAACAACAAGCTAACCTTCCACATCAACAACAACAACAAAATTATTTAGATCAAGTACAACAACAACCTGAGCTACCTCCTGACTTAAATGTAGTACTTAATGACATCAGAAATGATTTTAGGCCTCTAAGAGATAAGATTTGTAATGCTATAGGTGATATTAACAACATGCTATATGAGGAATAGATAAATGCACTGTCATTTATTTGTTTACTTGTATTCTAAATACAAAATGTAATGTTCGTATTTATTGACTGACTATTTTGAACACTACATTTTACTATAAATGTGTTTCACTTCTTATTAATGTTTACAGACTTTCGTTGTACATACTTGTCTCTTGATTTTTATACTTTGTAATCATCTTTTTAATTAATGACAAAAAGGGGGAGATGATTATAAGTTTAAATGTATATGTTAAAAAGGGGGAGATGATTATGTGTTTGTTAAAATTTTTCTGAAAGTTTTACTTTTGAGAGATGATTTTTACATAAACAACAGAAATAAGCTTAAGTCAATAAACTTGTTTATTGAATTAAAATTTAACCCAACAGAGGTGCTTCGTTGAGTTAAACATATTTCATAATTGATTTAATATGGTTTTGTCATCATCAAAAATGGGGAGATTGTTAAGTATTTTGTTTTGATGATGGGTGCTAAACGAATGTAATCATATTTACTCAATTACTATTGTTTGTGAAAGTAAATTAAGAACATCAATTAATACAGAAAAAGTTTACTGATATAAATACTTGTTTATAATTGATTTGAAATTATGCCAAGTTAAATAACTAGTCGTTAAGTTATATTAACTTTTCATTTAACTAAACGTTAAGTTAACGTGTGTTTTTATTGAAAATCATGATATGCTTTAAAGTTATATTTTTTGTATTATGTACACTGCACGTTAAAACAACTCGTTGAGTTAGTGCTTTATTTGTAAAAAGGTCACGTAAGAACTCGTTGAGTTATAGGCTTAAAGGTTAAAATAGGTCATGTTTAGAATGAAAAAGTGCATAATATTAATGGTTAAATGGTGGTTAATTGCATAATATTTAACTTATCATATGAGAATTAATCCATTATGTTATAATTGCATTGTTATATGCTTTAATGAAAGAATTTGCATAATTTCAAGGAATTAGTGTTAATTAAGTACATTTCTGAACTATCGGTAAGTTGCAAGTTTTTAATTCTTAAGTATCTGAATTTTCTGTTATTTTGGATAATTATGTTTAATGTACCAGACTGTTATGTTTTAAATGAATATTTTATTATTTCCTAGAGTACACATGTTGAAATTGTAATGCATGACTTAAGTGAATTTTCGGTAAGTTATCTAGTAACTATTCGAAATGCATCTGAGCATCGGATAGTTAGGGTTGCAAGTATCTGAAATACCTTTTATCATAAAACTACCTAAGGACACATGTCGTGATCTAGAAACTTAATTTAATTTATCTTTTGGAAGGTCATCTATTAACTATCTGAAAGTTATATAAGCTTTAGATACTTATAGTCGTAACTATCCGAAACATCTGAACTTGTTATTTTATTGCACGTGTTTTATAGTTAAATCAATGAAGTAAGTCCGTTGAGTTATCTATAACTCCACAAACCATTTATTTTCTAATATGCCACTGTAGTAGTTGCAGAAATAGGAAATTCGAAGGACAACCACGATTGCACGTATCATGTAGGAATTCACTCATGGAATGAAGAAGAAATCACTATTGTTGATATGAACGAAGCAAATCCAATCGATCATTTAAGTAGAAGTAGTTACCACTGAAAGAAATATAAAAGATGAAGAAAAAGTGTATGTAAAGGGTGTTGGAGAACCGCGCTAATTGTAAGAAGCGTCAGAAGTTCCCTGAAGCTCCACACCACCACCATCATCACCAACTATCAAAGGTCTGTGGGGATACTTTCTTGATGTTGGGTCGATTTCAAGCCAAACACAGTGCCTGATAAGCACTGTAAGGAGTGATTGCGTCGCAGGAAGGGAAGCCATTTTCAGCAAGCACCGACTCATATCTCAAGAGGAGATTATCTTGCAATTTTGGAATCACGGTTCTATAGGGAGATGAGACAATATTGTAAGTGATTAAGTTTTCAGTGGTGTAATCGTGTCGCATGTAGTGATAGAAGTTTTTACTGTCGATAGAGATTTTTACATTTCACTTTCACTCATCTTCAGGAACATATCAAAACAAAAATACCAAAAACAACAAATTATCTATGTTTATATTTAGTATTACAATATTGTATTGTTTGTTTTGTATCGTGATCAATGTTAAAATTGTCAGTATTCTGAATGTTTTATGTTAGTTTGATTCAAAAAATAGAAAATAGTTTACTATTTACTGAAATTGATTCGTTCTAAATACTTAAAGATTTTAATGGTTATTGTCTAAAATATCTGAATGTTAGTGTTGCTTAATGATAAATCTAATATTAACTAAAAAGAGCTTAATTGATGTTATTTACATTTTGTGGAACCACCCAATGGTTGGTCGAATTCCTCTGTAAATAGCAATATTTAACTTGAAAGATAAGCTCGTGGAGTTAATTGTAAGTCTACGAAGTTAGTCTGTTGAGTTAGCCATAACTCCACGAACTAAGTCTATTGAGTTAATTGTAACTCAATGAAGTGTTTACTTGTTGAGTATTTTGTTTTGATGATGTGTGCTGAATGAAAGTAATCATATTTACTCAATTACTATTGCTTGTGAAAGGAAATTAAGTACACCAATTAATACAGAAAAAGCTTACTGGTATAAATACTTGTATGTATTGGATCTGAAATTATAAGTTAAATAACTAGTCGTTTCATTGCTGTAATTTCTCATTTAACTAAAAAGTAAACATTCGGATAGTTAACGTTTCGTTTTTATCGAAGAGTTATGTTAAAAACTCGTATGGTTAAGTTATCTTCACGTGTGTTTTTAATGTTTAAGTTGTCACGTGTTTTCCATGTGCGTTTGGTAATGAAAATCGAAGAGTTAGATAACTGTTCGAGTTTTTATATGCATGGATAGATAATTGTTCGAGTTTTATAAAATGACTAACGAACAAATAAGTTTTTTATGTTCAGTCACATGTTTTGTAGGTACAAAAACTTGAAGAGTTATAGATAAGTGTTCGAGTTTTTATTGGACTTAAAGGATAACTATTAAGTTACGAATGTTATATTCTATCACGTAAGGTACACATGTTTAACTCGTTAAGTTAGCGTAACTAAATGCGTTGAGTTGCTATATTGAACACTAAGGCAACGTGTTAGGTTAGCGTTATAAAACTTATGTTGTTATTTTTGCACGTGGTAAAATTTTTATTATAAAAACATTTGTTTATTACTTGTTTGTTGAGTAATCGTAACACCATTGAGATGATTCATTGAGTTAGTGTAACACCACAGACTTACTTCGTTAAGTTAGCTACAATACTTGTCACGTGAGTTGACACATGAGGAATTCGTTAAGTTAGAAACGTTAAGTTATATATCTACTTGTTTTACTCATTTAGTTAATATTAAAGTAACAACTTCTTATTACACTTGATGAAAGATTTTGCACGAGAAAGTTTATTTTGTAGGAAATTTTTTAGAGATCCAAGATTGATGATTAAAGAAAATTTGAAATGTAAACGTGGGTCAGAACTATTAGGAATGAATGGCTTCACTAGAGGGGGGTGAATGGTAAACAAAGTGTAATTTAGCCTATTTTTAACTTTACTAACTAATTTGATTAATTCGAATGCACAAGAACTAATCAGATAAAAATAACATGCACACCGAAAATAAAAGTAAGAAACATAAGGGAATGTTAGGTTGTTCACCAACTCGGCTAGTCCACCCCCAAGGGTCACTTGGGCTTCACTAAGTGTCTCAACACTTATACACTTGCTTTTAGGTCAAAGCAAGAACCAACGACACAGAAGTTTTCAAGTATAAACTCCAGAAAACCAACACTTAGAAGTTTTTAGGTATAAACTCTAGAAAACCAACCTCTTGAGTTTTCAAGTCGAAACTCAAACCAATAACTGAATGAAGCTTTAAGGTTGAAGCCACAAACCAAATGATCCTTCTTGGATTAGTCTTTCAGCACATAGAGAGCTTTAAGAATCTTCTTGTAAATCCAGATTTCAATCAATTCCTTGTTAAACTAAATTGAGCTGCTCTTCTATATCAGTAATTGATCTGCAATGTATATTGTATCTCTGTACGTAATTGTATTTGTAATCTCACATCTCAGCTCTATCTGATACTGAATGATCTGACTATATATATGCTTGAATATCCAACGATCATATTTTCTCCTTAATAGATTTATTCTACTGTACTTGCTAAGTTTGTATATCCAAATATGGTAAGTTACCATTTAGAAAGGTATCTCAAGATAACCTTCCGATCTTTCTCAAACTTTCGAATAGTTAGCAGTGTAACTCTCCAAAGGATGATCTTAACTCACCGAAAATCCACTTAAGTTTATTTGTCACGTGAGTTTTAAATCATACACGTGAAGTACTTAAAGTTCAGATACCTGTAGTTGTAACTCACCGAAATTCTCCTAACTATAGGATAGTTAGCTACAGTAATTCTCCAATTTTCTTCTTCTAAGCTTTCGATAGCTGTCTCTTTAATTCTACACGTGCATAAAAGAATAACTTAAGTTTCAGATAGTTAAGAATGTAACTCACCGAAACTTCCCATTTTTCGGATAGTTATCTTTCTAACTCTCTGAAAACCCATTTGAGCTTCTGTTTGGAATTCTGCACGTGGGAAATTCAATAACTTAAGTTTTGGATAGTTAAACTGTAACTCATTGAAACTCTCTTGAAATTTCGGATAGTTATCTTTCTAACTCTCCGAAATCTTACATGAACTTCTATTTGGAATTCTGCATGTGGGAAATTCAATGACTTAAGTTTCAGATAGTTAAACTGTAACTCACCGAAACTCTCTTGAAATTTCGGATAGTTATCTAACTCTCCGATTTTTTCGTTTAAGCTTTTAACTGTCGGCTTCTCCATTCTGCACGAGCATAATAGGATGACTTAAGTTCTAGAAAGTTATACTTGTAACTCACTGTTTGTGTTTTCCCAGCACGACACTAGAAAACTTGTTTGGATCTCTAGCAACGCACCAGAAAAACTTGGATTTGTTACTTCTGTTTTACTTAGTTAATTTATCTTTATGCCTATTCTTTTATTTTAAGAAGTAAACAAACAACCTTTAATACAATTTAGATATTAATTCCAATTTTTACTTTAACTGCAAGTGCACAGTGTCTATTGTATCAGTGTGCAAGTACAGGTCGATCTCACAGGAAATTGCTTAAGAGTTTAGAATTGTCCGTTTGTTAACAATCAAATTTATATATTCAATAAGCTCTTCATTGAATTACAGTTAACTCAACGGACAAAGTTCGTTGAGTTATGGCTAACTCAACGGACTAACTTCGTGGACTTAACTCCACGAGCCTATCTTTTCTTTTTAAATACTGCTATTTATAGAGGAATTCGGTGAACCATTGGGCGATTCCACATATTGTAAATAACATCAATTAAGTTATTTAATGTTAGTAAACACTAGATTTATCATTAGGCAATACTAACATTCAGATAATTCAAACAGTAACCATTAAAATCTTTAAGTCTTTTGCACGAACCAATTTCAGTAAACTGTAAAACTAAAACTAACATAAAACAATCACAACACTGATAAAAATAACATTAATCACGATACAACACAAACAATACAACAATCAAATACAACATACAAACATAGATAAATTATTTTTGGTATTTTTGTTTTAATATGAACATGGAACTAGGCGAAAGGTGAAATGTAAAGTAATCTCAATCGACAGTAAATACTTCCATCACTACATACGACGTGATTACACCACTAAAAATTAAACCACTTACAATCCTATCTCCTCTCCCTATAGAATTGCGAGTCCAGAATTGTAAGATGATTTCCTCTTCAGCATACAGGCATCAACCCGAAGTCAAGGCTAGAAGCTTTACGATCTCCTGAAATATGAGTCGGTGCTTGGTGAAAATGGCTTCCCTTTTCGTGACGTGATCACTTCTCACAATGGTTGTCAGGCATTGTGTTTGGCTCGAAATCGACCCGACATCCAGAAAGTATCCTCACAGACCTCCGATGGTTGGTGATTATGGTGGTGGTAACGATGGTTGGTGTGGTACTTCAAAGAATTGCCGACACTGTCTGTAGAAAGTTCGGTGCTCCTCCTCTGTACACACTGGCCGCCCATCAATCACACACACACTTCTTTTTCTTCTTTTCTTTTATATTTCTTCAGTAGTAACTGCTTCTGCTTGAATGGTCGGTTGGATTTCCTTCATTCATATCAACGACGATGATTTCTTCTCCCTTCAACGAGTGAATTCCTGTGTGATACGTGCGATCGTGGTTTTTCCTTCCAACTGTCCTATTTCTGCAACTGCTATAGTGGCATATTAGAAAATAACTAGTCCGTGGAGTTACAGATAACTCAACGAACTTACCTCGTTGATTTAACTATAAAACACATGCATAAATTTAACTATTCGATGCTCAGGTGCATTTTCGGATACTTACAAACTTTACTATCCGATGTCTAGATGCATTTCGGATAGTTACAGATAACTCACCGATATATGACTTAAGTAAATCTACCAGATCTCGACACGTGTCATCAGCAGTTTAATAATAAAAGAAACATTTCGGAGAGTTACACATCTAACTATTCGATGCTCAGATGCATTTCAGATAGTTACAGCTAACTCACCGAAAATTCACTTAAGTTACTTTCCCAAAACATGACACGTGTCATCAGCTATTTTATAAATAAAAGGAGATTTCGGAGAGTTACACATATAACTGTCCGATGCTCAGCTGCAATTTCGGATAGCTATAGATAACTCACCGAAATTTCACTTAAGTCATGCATTATTGTTTTGACACCTGTACTTCAGGAAATAATAAAATATTCTTTCAAAACATAATTGTTCAGCAATTTAAACATAACTATTTGACATGTTTGGTTTGTTAAACATAACTGTCTGAAATATCAGAAAATTCGGATACTTAAGAATTTCACAGCCTGCAACTTACTAACAGTTCAGAAATGTACTAAATTGACATTAATTCCCCCAATTTAAGCAGATTCTTTAATTAAAGCATATAACAATGCAATTATAACATAATGACTTAATTCTCATATGATAAACTAAATATTATGTAATTAACCATCATTTAACTGTTAATAATATGTACTTTTTCATTCTAAACAATCACCGAAAAACTCGAATAATTATCTAACTCTTTGGAAAGAAAACTCGGATAGTTATCTAACTCTTCGAAAAGTCCTTTAAGCTTCCGTTTTGTATTTCTACACGTGGTTAATTGAATGACTTAACTTTCAGATAGTTAACCTATAACTCTCCAAAAAAGTCAGATAGTTATCTTTTTAACTTTCCGAAAAATCCTTTAAGCTTCTAGATAGTTAACTTCTTAACTATCCGATCATTCAATCCTTCTTAATTGTCTGATCATTTAACTCTCCGAAGGCTTTGTAAATTCAGATAGTTATCCTTCTAACTATTCGATAGTCTTGCTGCTGCTACTGTAAACTTACTCTTCGGATACTTTGATTTGTAAATGTTCGATTTTCTGTAGCTCTGTAGTAGTATCTTCTGGAACTTTTTGTATTTGTTCGTCTGCCTTCTGATCTTTTGCTGAGCTATCATATCTATGAAATACAATTTGGTTTGCTCACATAGGTTTTTGCATTATCAAAATACTAGGGTCCCAACAATCTCCCCCTTTTTGATAATGACAAAATCCTTTACATTAAATTACATGTATTTCACTCCCTAGATTGTTGCTATACGTTCAATCACACAGAAGCTAAGTAAAGTAAAGATTTACAATGAATATAATGCAATGAAGTTAAATTCTCCCCCTGTTTGTGTGTTGGGAATGCTCCCCCTGCATTCTATGTAATTTTCTATATTCTTTTCCCCCTTTTTGTCATTAGATAAAAGGAGTTTCACAATTTTCTTTTGCTGAATTTTCTTCTCCCCCTTTTTGTCATTAAATTTGAATATGATAATATATCAATTCTCTGATCTCTATAATCCTATCAGATATCAACTTGTGAAAAGAATCAAATGCATCAATATCTTCAAATACCAATTTTTGATTTTCCATCAAATGTAGACTATTGGTGTGTAGATCTCAATTGTTGAGATATTTTCATCATTGTAGTCTATTTTCTTCTTTTCCTTTGATGTTGTGTTGCTTTTCTTATTTCTTATTCGAGCACAGTATCAATTGTAGTGTCAATTTCCTTGTCTGATACCAGTTGTTGATATTCTAACATCTAGGAAGTCAATAATTGCTCTCCTGATTTGTGATATTTCTCTCTTTGTCTTGTTTAAGTTCTGCATCATCTGTAAAAACTAAAAACAATAACATGCCAATAATTAATATAGCAATCTATAAATGTGCAGTTGAAATTTATAATTGCTGCCACATGCTCTCCCCCTATCTGTATGGAGGTTCTCTGATTTATAATAGCAAGCTATAGGCTCTCCCCCTATATGCATGCCCTCTTTATATACTTTCATTTTGCACTAAAGTAACATTCTGAATTCCTTTCATATAGTAGGTTCTCCCCCTACTTATATGATTTTCCTTGTAGACAAATTTGCGGCACCTGTTCTGTAAAATGAATGTCATATAGAATACCAATTGAATTAGGTATCAATTGTTAATCAAAAACATCATAAATGATTCTCAATCATTTAGCTTCTAATTCCAATCCGTTTCTCTTCTCTTAGATCTCTATTTCAAGAGATTCTTTCAATTTGCAGAAGATAATTTGAAGACTGTAATCTATCTGCTGTAGATTTTGGTTGTACTTTGATAAATCTGATTTATATACATTCATCTTGGCTCGTGCAGATCTTATTTCCTTTAAAGAACAGAATTCAATCATTGATACCCCTTTGATACTACTTGCTCATTTCAGAATATCATAACTGATTCTTAACTGATTACCCACTGTTTGGCTTCTTAAACAATTTCTCTTTACGAGATTCTGCTTATTCTGATAACACTTGTTTCTAATTGTTGCACATTTTGCTCTCCTTGAGCATCAAGATTTTAGACACGATTTTCACTCAGTCTAAGTGAGCACTTTCTACCAATTTATGATGCCTCTTGCAATACCAATTAGTTACTCTCATAACAGATTTTCAACTTTTCTAGCCTTCTCTAATTGATCATTCCATTAATCTTTAGGCATTGGTCATTTGCAGATAATGATTAGAAACTATAAACTAGCTGCTCCCACTAACTGATATAATCCTGCAATTCAAACAGAAATAGATTTTGGAACCCATACTTTCTTGGGTCCATAAGTGTTAGTCCTAACAATATTTAGTTTATTGCCTTTTGGCAGCCACATTGAACTAGATCTTCTTTTGATGGAAAACACTATTGTACCATCTCTATAAGATCGGATAACACCACCACAGTAGGGTATTTCCTGTGGAGTAGCATACCCTAGGCCAAGTTTATTAGAACTATGTCTTTGTGAACCAATGATCTGATCTAATCTTTTCTGTCCATTGGTAAATTTATGCACAATATTTTTTAAATTAGTGATTTCAGATTACAATTTTTCATTTTCATTTATCAATTCATCATTATTGCATTTTGTATCTTCAGCATGCAAATTTTCAAGTTCAGTATGTGCTTCTTCTAAGCATACAGTTAAATGCTTAATTTCCTTCTTATACTTTTTGCATTTAACATATAAACTGTCAACAGTAGACAAAAAAATATTTACATCTAGACTATCATTGTCTACATCAGAATCACTTGGAGATGAAGTGGAACATACCTCTTGTGCTGTATAGCACACGTTTGCTAGTACCTCTCCATCTGAACTAGATGAGCTACTAGAAGAACTACTGTCATCCCAAGTAGCCTTCAATGCCATTTTCTTTTTGTAGCTCCTCTTCTTCTTCTTCATTTCTTTTTCTTCTTCTTCTTGTAGTGGACAATCAGGTTGTATATGTCCTTGCTTCTTGCATTTAAGGCATGTTGGTGCATTACTTTTTGATGTGTTGGCTTGATTCTTTTTCTTCATCCATTTTCTGAACTTTCTAGCCAATAGCACTTCATCATCACCCGAGCTTTGAAGTTCTTGTGTTGATGGAAAGGCTAGTTCTTTCTTTGTTTCAGTTTTCTTTTTAGCACTACCTTCCTCATCTTTCCATTCTTTCATTTGAACTTCATGGGCCAACAGATTGCCCATTAGATCCTCTACTAAGTATTTGTTGAGGTCTTTGGAATCTTGTATTGATGTGGACTTTTGCTTCTACTCCACAGTTAAACTTCTAAGGATTTTCTCCACCTGTTCACGGATAGAAAATTCCTTTCCCAAGCCTCTTAAGCCATTAATAATCTCAGTGAATCTTGAGAACATATCAGTGATAGTTTCATCATCAAGCATTTTAAATAATTCAAGCTTTCTAAGTAAAATGCTGATTTTAGTGTCTTTCACTTGGCTAGTTCCTTTAAAGGTTATTTGAAGAGTGTTCCAAGCCTCGTGAGCAGATTTACAAGCTGAAACTTTATTATATTGTTTAGTAGATAAGGCACAATAGATAATATTCAACCCTCGAGCATCCATTTGGATGATTCTCTCATCCTTTTCAGTCCAGTCATCCTCATGACTAGGTGGAATAGGTGTTCCTAGAATAACCATTTTCCATAACCTCACATCTGAGCTTCTGAGGAAACATTCCATCCTGTTTTTCCAGTAATTATAGTTAATATCATTAAACAGGGGAGGACGATAGATGTTCTGACCCTCTCTATGAAAAGATGCCATGATCTCAGATGGTTAAATCTATAAAAAGAGATCAACCTACTCTGATACCAATTGTTAGAAATGAATGGCTTCACCAGAGGGGGGGTGAATGGTAAACAAAGTGTAATTTAGCCTATTTTTAACTTTACTAACTAATTTGATTAATCCGAATGCACAAGAACTAATCAGATAAAAATAACATACACAACGGAAATAAAAATAAGAAACACAAGGGAATTTTAGGTGGTTCACCAACTCAGCTAGTTCACCCCCAAGGGTCACTTGGGTTTCACTAAGTGTCTCAACACTTACACACTTGCTTTCAGGTCGAAGCAAGAACCAACCACAGAAGTTTTCAAGTATAAACTCTAGAAAACCAACACTCAGAAGTTTTCAGGTATAAACTCTAGAAAACCAACCTCTTGAGTTTTCAAATCGAAACTCAAACCAACAACTAAATGAAGCTTTATGGTTGAAGCCACGAACCAAATGATCCTTCTTGGATCAGTCTTTCAGCACATGGAGAGCTTTAAGAATCTTCTTGTAAATCCAGCTTTCAATCGATTCCTTGTTAAACTAAATTGAGCTGCTCTTCTATATCAGTAATTGATCTGCAATGTATACTGTATCTCTGTATGTAATTGTATCTGTAATCTCACATCTCAGCTCTATTTGATACTGAATGATCCGACTATATATATGCTTGAATATCCAACGATCATATTTTCTCCTCAACGAATTTATTCTGCTGTATTTGCTAAGTTTGCAGATCCAAATATGGTAAGTTACCGTTTAGAAAGGTATTTCAAGATAACCTTCCAATCTTTCTCAAACTTTCGTATAGTTAGCAGTGTAACTCTTCGAAGGATGATCTTAACTCACTGAAAATCCACTTAAGTTTATTTGTCACGTGAGTTTTAAATCATACACATGAAGTACTTAAAGTTCGAATACCTGCAGTTGTAACTCACCGAAATTCTCCTGACTATAGGATAGTTAGCTACAGTAACTCTTCGATTTTCTTCTTCTAAGTTCCGACAGTTGTCTCTTTAATTCTGCACATGAATAAAAGAATAACTTAAGTTTCGAATAGTTAAGAATGTAACTCACTGAAACTTCCCATTTTTCGGATAGTTATCTTTCTAACTCTTCGAAAACCCATTTGAGCTTCTGTTTGGAATTCTGCAAGTGGGAAATTCAATGACTTAAGTTTCGGATAGTTAAACTGTAACTCACCGAAACTCTCTTGAAATTTTGGATAGTTATCTTTCTAACTCTTTGAAATCTTATATGAACTTCTGTCTAGAATTCTGCACGTGGGAAATTCAATGACTTAAGTTTCAAAAAGTTAAACTGTAACTCACCGAAACTCTCTTGAAATTTTAGATAGTCATCTAACTCTCCGATTTTTCCTTTTAAGTTTTTAACTACCGGCTTCTCCATTCTGCACGTGCGTAATAGGATGACTTAAGTTCTCGAAAGTTATAATTGTAACTCACCGAAAAACTTGAATAGTTATCAAACTCTTCGAAAAGAAAACTCGGATAGTTATCTTACTCTCCGAAAAGTCCTTTAAGCTTCCGTTCTGTATTTCTACACGTGGTTAATTGAATGACTTAACTTTCAGATAGTTATACCTGTAACTCTCCGAAAAAGTCAAATAGTTATCTTTTAAACTTTCTAAAAAGTCCTTTAAGCTTTCAGATAGTTAACTTCTTAACTATCCGATCATTCAATCCTTCTTAACTGTCCGATCATTTAACTCTCCGAAGGTTTTGTAAATTCGGATAGTTATCTTTCTAACTGTCCGATAGTCTTGCTGTTGCTACTGTAAACTTACTCTTCGAATACTTTGATCTATAACTATCCAATTTTCTGTAGCTTTGTAGCAGTATCTTCTGGAACTTTCTGCATTTGTTCATCTGCCTTCAGATCTTTTGCTGAGCTGTTATATCTATGAAATACAATTTGGTTTCCTCACATAGGTTTTTGCATTATCAAAATACTAGGGTCCTAACAAGAATGTGTGCACTTCAATGAAGGAAAAAGAAAAGACGTGAAGAAGTGGAAGATCGATAGTGATTAAACATAGAGGACATGCATGAAATGAAGATACAGTATAAAAGGCATAGAATTCTCGTTGATCAGTTATCCCTGCACACCAAACGAAAAATCTTTTCAAGGTTCAAAAACACCTCTTCGGGGAAAAGCTATCAAGTGGAAGAAAATTCAGTGAAGCAGAAAAAGGTGAGATTTATGTCATAGTCTTGTATATTGGAAACAGGAATACCTTCTTCCACTGTTAAGTTTGAGTAAAAACAACTTATAAGTTCTGGTATAACAAGATGGCCGAGCTGTTGTGGAAGTAGAGTCAACAAGCCTTGAAATTCAAACATTTCTCGTATATGTGACATCCCTTCAAACTTAACTGGTATTGAATATAAAACTGTAAAAGTTTTATATGTTTGAAATTTTTCTTAACAGGAATTATCTCTGAATCATAATAATGTATTGTCATCTAAATTCTATTCAGGATTAGGTATTTTCCTGTCATGATGTTCTGATCTAGGACTTGTTTCAACATTATGAGCAACATCTGAATTTTTAGATCTTTCAGAACTAGTGGAATTTCCATCAAAACTAGTATAAATGTCTGAAATATCTGTTATTGTTGTATCAATAATCTGCTGAAATTCTTCTATTTGATCTTCTGAAAACATATTAGTAGCAACAAGTTGTGTATTAATCTGTCTATCAGCAACATTTATGTCTATAATTGATCTATACAACAACTATCTCTGTATGAAAAAATGTTCTATATCTGTTTGTGTAATAGAATCATCTTGTATTTCTGAAATTTGTATATATGAGACATTGGTAGTATGATATTCTATTTGTAACTATGTATTTTGTTGATTATATGCATTTATCAACAAATATACTATATATTGTAACAGACATAACCATATGTATAAACAATAATATAAGCAACTATACCAAAAATCAAAAGTCTCTGTTTGAGATACAGTAAGAGGAAGAATAGCTGTACATTCTTCTTCAAATGAAATATCTTCAAAATTCATAGACTCAGTGTCTATGTCATCAAAAATATCATCAAAATTGATATCATCTATATAGGTATCATCAAAATTTCCTACATATTCTCTTTCTATAAGAAAGGAATGTGTGCTTGCAGCATAATGTGAAAAACTATCCATTGTATTAAAAGAATCATTATGTACTAATGTGACACAATACCTTAGAGTGTATGCTTGTAATCTGATATTTGTCACATCTGCTGGGATTCTTGACACAAAAGTCGTTCCAGCTTCTCCAATAGAACATAGTTTTCCATTTGTCAATAATTCTTCTCTTTGCTGTAATATGCCTTGTACACCTATAGATGGTCCAAAATACTCTGTCTTCTTCTTTTTCCAACTATATGTCTGTAGTGTTTCTTGTTGTGTAGGGGGCTCTAAAGTTTTCTTAATTTCTCCTGTTAAAGGCACCTATGGTCTTGATGGTCCATCATGATGCCTAGGTGGTAATATTGGAATATAGAGTTTTAAGCTCTCAACCTCTGTCATTTTTAATTGATAAACTTTTTGTCCTTCACTTCTAAGGCTCATTTTCCAAATGGCAGTTTTCTGTTCATCAATAAATTGTTGAATGTCGTCTAAAACAGCTGGGGGAAAATAATGTTGGGAATACAAAGATTTTAATTCCCTATTGGCATTTTCTATCATTGGTCCCCATTTCTTTCCATAATAAGTGATAGACTATACCGATTTGTCAAGTACATGTCTTGAACTTGTAACAACTACAGGGTTAGGTTGTAAAGCTTGTTTCCATAGTTGTAATGCAGAAAGTTTGGTCTATTTTAGTCTAAACTATGTTTCAACATAATTGCGAACAAACTTCCAACATAATTTTTTCTCGTCTTGAACAGCTTTTCGAATTTCATGAAGTACTTCATTAGAAAAAGTATACCTTGTGTAGATGTCGTTGATTTCACTTTCTATTCTCTGAAGTTCCATCTCTCTTTTCTGCACTTTTGTCATTCTACCACGTCCTCTTCCACGACCTGACATTGTTGATTAATCTTCACTATGCACTATAGAACTTAGTGGAAGTAAAGATTGTGAAACTAGGGTTTTACCAAGGTAGAAACACAAAAGGTTGTTAGTAAAATATTTATAACTCTTCGAGTTTATAAATGGATAATTAGATTCAATCATTGAAATCATAAATATAAGATCCGTTACTGATAAATGATTCGAATGCTTATAATAACTGTACGAGTTATACAATCGACAAAAGTAGAATACTTAGGGTAACTGTTCGTGTAAAGAAAATAACTTTTAACTAAGTAAAAATTGAGAAAACTTGAAGACTTATGATAACTATTCGACTTTTATGAGCAGTAAAACACATAACTATACGACAAACTAGAATAGTTATTATCGATATTAAGTCTTTCAGAAAAATATAATAATATTAAGTTAACTGTTCGAGTTTTTTAGATGGATATGCGTAAAAGTCGAAGACTTAAGCATGACTATTTGAGTTTCAACATGACACATAATAAAGCAATGAAATTCAACACATGCATAATTCTAACTTAAGGTGTTCAGATATTTTGGATACTTACAAACCTAACTATCTGATGTTCAGATGCATTTCGAAGAGTTACTAGATAACTTACTAAACTTTCACTTAAGGTATGCATTAAGGTTTCAACATGTGTACTTCAGGAAATAATAAAATATTCTTCAATCGTTTAAAACATAACTATTTGGTACATGCAATATAATTTTTGAAACAACAGACAATTCAGATACTTAAGAATTAAAAAGCCTATAATTCACCGATAGTTCAGAAATGTACTTAATTAATGTTAATTTCCTGAAATTATGCAGATTCTTTCATTAAAGCATATAATAGTTCATAATGATTGAATTATCATATGAGAAATTGCTCCCCCTACATAAATATAGTCTAAAGAATCTATGACATACTTAAACTAGGTTGCCAAGCCCTAGTAAATTTGGCATGAAAATGTCAAATAGCTTACTTAAGTTGGTTACTAAGCCTTAAATAGATTTGAGTCTCTCCATTTTTTTTTGTTTTTTTTTATATTAATTAAATAAATAAGTAGTAGATTTAACAATGTAGACTTTTTGACTTTTATCTTATTCAGTTTACAAAAGAAGATTCATAGAGATATACCTTTAGGTAAGTTAAGAGAATTCAATAAGGAGTACACGAACTTAAGAAAATAGATACAGTACATTATGTGTAAAGAATAGATAATAACAAAGAGAAATAACAAAGATTATATGCACAGATTATGACAAGATTGTTATAACACCTGTAAAATAAATTAAGCTTGAGTACATTGTCCTTTTTTTTTTATATTCATATATATATATATACTTTATGTATTACCTCCCACAATATCATCTTTTTACGTGATCACAATCCCTTGCTTAGGGGAAAGATAACTAGTTACTCAATGACAAGTGAGAATAAGTAAATTTTTTTTTTTTTAAAATATATTCTAAATTACTTGTAAAATGAGTTTTCAGTCAACACATCCCAAATTAGTTGGTTTAAGTGACTAGGGTTCAAGATCCCCCAACGGACTTAATTACTAAAGTAATTGCAGACAAAAAGGAAATAAAACAAGACAGTAAATTAAATTAGAGGCAACTGCAAGACTTAATTTTTCTAACAGTATGTTAATAACTTTACTTTCATAAACAGTACATACTTTCTATGTATTTTTCAATTAAAATCTCTATAATAGCATATACATAAGTAACAAAAATACAATTGGCACTCACATTGAATCAAATTAACTTTCCTTAAGTAATCTTTTCTGAATTTTTCTTAAATAAATTGACTTCAATAAAAATCAAAATTTCATAAATTCTTAACTACCAGAATATAGTAATTCGAAAATAGATATTTTGTTATTATTTTTTTTAATAATAAAGAAATTAAATTTTAAAACTACCTTTTAACAAACCAAAATGTTATGTAATGAACAGGACAATTTAAACATCAGATAACCTATAGATACCAAGTTCTAATCGAAATTTTGAAAAGGTATTCTCATCTAAGGGTTTTGTAAATAGATCTGCTAATTATTCTGTGGTAGGAACAAAATTTAATATTATATTTCCTTTTATAACATTATCTCATAGAAAATGATGTCGAACTTCTATATGTTTAGCTCGTGAATGTAAGACAGGATTTTTAGACAAATTTATTGTACTATCATAGAAAATCTTAGTTGGTTCATAGTCTAAATTAAAATTTTTTAAAGTTTGTTTAATCCACAGGATTTGAGCATAGTAAAGTGCAGTAGCTATATATTCAGTTTCAGTTATAGATAATGTTACACAATTTTGCTTTTTGCTAAACCATGAGACTAAAGAATTTCCTAATAATTGACATGTGTCACTAGTGCTTTTTCTTTCAAACTTACATCCTGTGAAATCAGCATCACTATAACCTACTAAATTTAAAGAACTGTGATTAAAGTAAAACAATCCGAAATTGATGGTTCCTAATAGATATTTAAAGATTTGTTTAACAGCAAGTAGGTGTGATTCTTTAGGATTAGATTGATATCTAGTAGAAGTACACACACTAAACATAATATCTGGTCGGCTAGTTGTTAAATAAAGTAATGAACCAATCATACTTCTATATTGTTTTATATCTACTATTTTTCTAGAGTCATCTTTATCCAACTTGGTGATAGTACTCATTGGTGTATTCTTTGTTTTAGTGTTGTCTAAACCAAACCTCTTTAATAAATCTTGAGTATATTTTTCTTGTGAAATAAAAGTACCCTAATCTAATTGCTTAATTTGTAAGCCTAGGAAAAATGATAGTTCACCCATCATACTCATTTCAAATTGATTAGTCATGTCTTTCGAAAAAGACTCAACTAATTTATCATTTGTTGCTCCAAATATGATGTCATCTACATAGATTTGAACTACCAATATATCTTTTTCGATCTTCTTGATAAAAAGAGTGTGATATGTCTTTCCCATGGAATACCCTTTTTCCATAAGAAATTTAGATAATCTCTCATACCAAGACCTAAGGGCTTGTTTAAGGCCATATAGCGCCTTCTTAAGCTTATAAACATACTCAGGATGTTTTGAATCTTCAGAACCTGGAGGTTGTTTTACATAAACTTTTTCTTTTATATATCCATTTAAAAAGGCAGTCTTAACATCCATTTGATATAATTTGAAATCCATATAACAAGTATATGCTAACAAAATTCGTATTGATTCTAGTCTAGCAATAGGAGCAAATGTTTCATCATAATCAATTTCTTCCTCTTGTTTGTAACCTTGAGCAACTAATCTAGCTTTATTTTTAACTATATGTCCATCCTGATCTACTTTGTTTCTAAATACCCAACTTGTTCCTATTATGGACTGATTTTCAGGTGGTGGAACTAGATCCCATACCTCATTTCTTATAAATTGATTTAGCTCAACTTAGATATCTAAATACCAAAATTCATCTTCTAAGGCATCTTCAATTTTCTTAGGTTCTAGTAAAGAAACAAATGAGTAAGCACCACAAATGTTGACTACTGATGACTTAGTCCTAACTCCTTGATTAGGATCGCCTATTATTTGATCAATAGGATGAGATGAAGCATAACGCCAATTTCTATGTTGTTCCACATTTTCTACAGGTATGACATTATTTTCTTCTAAATCATCATCATTTAAGTTTATATTTCTTATTCCGTTAGATAATCTCTCAATTACTCTGCCAACATCATTTGATACTATTTCTGGGAGAATTTCTGAATCAGAGTTTTCAACATGTCTAAAATCCAAATGAGAATTTTCATGAAATTTCACATGTAGGGTTTCCTCAATGGTTTTTGTTGATTTGTTATATACTCTATATGCCTTCTAATAGAATAACCAACAAAAATACCCTTATCTGATTTGACTCTAAATTTGTCTCTTCGTTCCTTAATGTTTAAAATAAAACACTTACAACCAAAAGGTTTTAAATAACTGTTGAGTATTTTTATTTTGATGATGTGTGCAGAATGAAAATAATCATATTTGCTCAATTACTATTGCTTGTGAAAAGAAACTAAAATCATCAATTAATACAGAAAAAGCTTACTGATATAAATACTTGTCTGTATTGGATCTGAAGTTAATAACTAGTCGTTTCGTTGCATTAATTTCTCATTTAGCTAAACGTTAAGTTAACGTGTGTTTTTATTGAAAAGCATGATATGTTTTAATGTTATATCTTCTATATCATGAACAGTGCACGTTTAGACAACTCGTTAAGTTAGAGTTTTGTTTGTATAGAGGTCACGTGAGAACTCGTTAAGTTAGAGGCTTAAAGGTTAAAATAGGTCACGTGATAACTCGTTAAGTTAGTAAGTAAAAGAATAGACGAACTCGTTAAGTTAGTGTTATACACGTGGTGAAATTATAAGTTACGAATGTTGTATTGTATCACGTGAGGTGCACATGTTTAACTCGTTAAGTTAACATAACTAAACGCATTGAGTTGCTATATTGAACACTAAGGCAACGCGTTAGGTTAGCGTTATAAACTTAAGTTGTTATTTTTGCACGTGGTAAAATTCTTATTATAAAAATATTTGTTTATTACTGGTTCGTTGAGTTATCATAACACAACGGAGATGGTTCGTTGAGATAGCATAACACCACAGACATAGTTCGTTGAGTTAGCTACAATACTTGTCACGTGAAATGGCACATGAGGAACTCGTTAAGTTAGAAACGTTAAGTTATATATATATACTTGTGTTACTTGTTTAGTTAACATTAAAGTAACGACTTCTTATTACACTAATGAAAAACTTTTGGACGAGAATGTTTATTTTGCAGGAAATTTTTTAGAGAACTAGGACTAATGATTAAAGAAAATTCGAAATATAAACGTGGGTTAGAACGTGTGTGTTTCAATGAAGGAAAAAGAAAAGACGTGGAGAAGTGGAAAACTGGTGGTAGTTAAACGTGAATGATATGCATGAAATGAAGATACAATATAAAAGGCATAGAATTCTCGTTGATCAATTTATCCTTGCATACAAAACGAAAAATCTTTTCAAGGATCAAACCATCCTTGCACACCAAAAGAAAAATCTTTTTCAAGGATCAAAAAACCTCTTCTCGGGGAAAATCTCTCAAGTGGAAGAAAGTTTAGTGAAGCATAAAAATGTAAGATTTTCGTCACTGAAGATTTGAAGTATCAGAAGAAAGCAAATTCGGTGAAGCATGAAAAGACAAGATATTCGTCACTGAAGAATTGCTGAAGAAGAAAAAGAAGAAGAAGAAAGATCTCAAACAGGGAGAAAAGTTTTAAATTTCGCAAATTAGTTTTCTCTGTTTGTAGTTATGAAATTGTTTAGATGACACATGGTATCGAAATATAATTGCATCTACAATTTCTAAGGAGAATTGAATTGTATATTGTAATTGAAACCTTGAATAAAAATGATTTTATGAAAACAATGTCTTGACTTGTTTTTGAGTTTTAAAGTTTCAATTATATTTCAGAAAATATTAAAAATACACAATTCACCCTCCTCTTGTGTGGCCATACGATCCTACAATAACTTATTTTGGGAACCCTGTTATACCATATCTCATAAAGAGTTTTATCTAAAATTAGTCTTAGATGTACTCTATTTATAACATAGCATGCTGTATGAACTACTTCTGCCTAGAAAGATAGGGGTAACTTATTTTCATTTAACATGGTTTTGGACATTTCATGAAATGACATCATAATGTAGCTCGTACTCTCTATTAATAGTCGAACTCTGTTGTTTTTCATGTTTAGCATGTTCATCCACTTGATCCACAATCCATAATCCATGTACTAATTTTTTCTTTAATCTAAATTACTATCTATTTGAATTTTCACTTTTTCCACTGTCATTTTGAATTTCCACGATCTCCACTCGTAGATTCACCGAAACTTTATCTTCCTAGAGTCTTGTAGAATATCTTCTAACTCTTCGATTTAGTTGAGCACTTATCCTTTAAGTCTTGTAAAAACTCGAATACTTATCTATAACTCTTCAAGTTTTTGTACCTGCAAAACACGTGACTAAACATAGCAAACTTATCTGTTCGTTAGTCAATTTATAAAACTCGAACAATTATCTATCCATGTGTATAAAAACTCGAATAGTTATCTAACTATTTGATTTTCATTACCGAACGCACATGGAAAACATGTGACAACTTAAAACATTAAAAACACATGTGCAGATAACTTAACTATACGAGTTTTTAACATAACTATTCGACAAAAACAAAACGTTAACTATCCGAAAGTTTAACTATCTGAAAATCTAACTATTTGAAAACTTTAACTATCCAAAAACTTAACTATCTGAAAGTTAACCATCCGAAATAATTATGAAATTTCTGATAATCTGTTAACATTTAATTTACGTGATAATTATACTTAGAGAATATTATTTAGACTTATTTTAAAAATTTTAATAAAGCATACATCATCAAAACAAAACTCCTAACAGCGGATATGTATGAAATGAAGATACAGTATAAAAGGCATAGAATTCTCATTGATCAATCATCCCTGCACACCAAACAAAATATATTTTTAGGGATCAAAACACCTCTCTAGGGAAAAGCTCTTAAATAGAAGAAAATTCAGTGAAGAAGAGAAAGTAAAATATGTCATTAAAGAATTGAAGAATCATAAGAAAGCAAATTCGGTGAAGTAGAGAAAGTTAGATATTAGTCACTAAAGATTTGTAGAAGAATAATAATAATAATAATCTCAAATAGGGAGAAATGTTTTAAATTTCGCAAAATTAGTTTTCTCTATTTGTAGTTATGAAATTAATTAGACAAAACATGGTATCGTTATATAATTGCATCTACAATTTCTGAGGAGAATTGAATTGTATATTGTAATTGAAATCTTAAATAAAATGATTTGATTAAAATAGTGTCTCGACTTGTTTTTAATTTTGAAGTTTCAATTATAATTGAAAATGTTGAAAAACACAATTTACCCTCCTCTTATGTAGCCATTCGATCCTACAACTGATATCAAAGCAGGTTAATAATCTTTGATATAAAATCGATACCAACTTAATTAATATCAGAGCTTGTTCTACATTCTTTGTTTTTAAATAGAAATTAATATCTAAGCATACTTTTAACTTTGTTGATTTTAGGCTCAAGTTATTTTCGAAAGTTTTAAACTATTTAAAATCTTATAGGTTGAAAAATCTAAGGTAATATGGCTACTAGAAATGGTAATTTTTCTTTGTATGAAAGCTAGAATCTTAACTGTCCTTCTTTATTTGATGGAATACATTTTGAATATTGGAAATATAGAATGACAGTCTTTCTTCAAAGTATAGATCACAAGTTGTGGTTCATGATTTCTAAACCATATAATTTGTTAACTACTCCTTATAATACTTGGACAGTTACTAAAAAAGAAAATAAAACTCTAAATGTAAAAGGCTTAAATATCTTATTTTGTGCATTGAGTTATGAACAGTTCAGTAAAGTGTCGACATATAAATGTGCTTATAAGGTGTGGCATGCATTGGAAGTTTCATATGAAGATACTTCTCAAGTTAAAGAGACTAAGATTAATATGTTAATTCCTAAGTATGAATTCTTTAAGATGCATGAGGATGAAAGTATTTCTGAGATGTTTTCCAGATTCCTAGATATTATAAATTCTTTAAAATTCTTAGAAAAGAATTTGAATAGAAGGATTTGGTGAGAAAAATTCTCAGATCCTTAAGTTCTAAATGGTCTCAGAAAGTGACATCAATTAAGGAATCATAAGACTTAAATGTTTATACTATAAATGAACTTATAGGAAATTTAACTACTTATGAAGTTTAATTAAATGATTTACTAAGTTACAACAAATTAAAAATGAAGAAAGAAATAGCCTTCGAAATTAATTCAGATTCTGAAATATCCACTGATTCTGACGAGGATTTGATTTTGCTAACTAGGAAATTTAAGAAAGCATGAAAAGCTAGGACACAACAAAAGAACAGAAATGACAAACCCTCAACATCAAAGTCTTTGAATAAAAAGAATTCTTCATCTAGAAAGTATGTATGTAACAACTACAAGAAACTTAGACATCTTTCTCCAAATTGTCCTATAAGGAAAAATGAAAAGCAAAGTAGGACAAATCAGGAGAAGAAAGCTCAGAAAACTCAGAAAAAGTTTTATAATAAAAAGGCTTTGAAAGTCACTTGGAATGACATGTTAGAAGAGTCTGAATCTGAGGAATCATCATCAAAATCTTCACATTCAAAAGAAGAACAAGAGTTAGAAGACGTTGCTCATGTGTGCTACATGGCAGATAAGTCTAAGGTAATATCTGATCTTGAAAGTCATTTAGATTTTAACTTTGATGAATTATTATGTGCTTATCATATATTATTACAAAAACTTAAAGCTTGTAAATTGGAAAATAAGAATATTAGAAACTCTTTGTCCATTATAGAAGAAGAAAAATATTTCTTGTCTACTACTTTAGAAAAGTTTAAATGTGATAATGAAAATCATGTTATAGATTTGCATAAATTCAGATTTAATGAATGTGTCTTGCACGAACAATATAAATGTTGAAAAATTAAAGATAGAATCTGAAAATCAAAAGTTGAGAAACAACATAAATGATCTTGAGTTAAAGATTGATAAATTAAAAATGAGAGAGCTAGATTTAAATTCCACCATTGAGAAATGGAATTTAAGTTAAACTAAGTTAGACAAGCTAACTAGTACCCCTACGGTTTCATATAAATTTGGCTTAGGATTTTATTATCCTGAATTTCAAGCCAACAAAGGATTTATTAGTTGCAGTTCAAGTAAATCTAAGACTAAAATTCCTTTTATTATGAAACAAGGTAATAAATATGTAAAAGTAGGTACTTCAAGAGATAAATCATGCAATAATAATATAAACCAATGTGATTTATCTAAACGTACTTCTAACATGACTATCAATGTTTCTAAAAATCTTGTTTCTTGTTCTAGAAATTTAGTTACTAATGTTTCTAAAATTTCAGACAATTGTAGTAAACTAGAAATTTAGAAACCTAAGCATGAAATTCAAAACACTAGTATTAGACCAATTATTGGTTCTACATGTTCTTTATCTGAATATTCATGTGCAGAAAAGGATTTTATATGTACTGAAAATTTAAATACAAGTACAAAATCTTAGTACGATTGTTCGTGCTTTCCCAGCACTACACTAGAAAAACTTGGATTTGTTACTTCTATTTTTACTTAGTTAATTTATCTTTATGTCTATTCTTTCTTTTAGAAGTAAACAAACAACCTTTAATACAATTTAGATATTAATTCCAATTTGTACTTTAATTGCAAGTGCACAGTGTCTATTGTATTAGTGTGCAAGTATAGGTCGATCCCACAGGGAATTGCTGACGAATTTAAGAAATGTTTGATTGTGAACAATTCAAATATATATTCAATAAGCACTCTGTTGAGTTACAGTTAACTCAACGGACTAAGTTCGTTGAGTTATGGATAACTCAACGAACTATCCTCGTGGACTTAAGTTAACTCCACGAGCCTGTCTCTTCTTTATAATACTGCTAATTATAGAGGAATTCGGCCAACCATTGGGCGATTCCACAGATTGTAAATAACATCAATTAAGCTTTTTAATGCTAGTTAACATTGGATTTATCATTATGCAATACTAACATTCAGATGATTCAAACAATAACCATTAAAATCTTTAAGTTGTTTTGTACGAACCAATTTCAGTAAACTGTAAAATTAAAACTAACATAAAACAATCATAAAATTGATACAGATAACATTAATCACAATACAACACCGACAATACAACACTCAAATACAACATACAAACAAAGATAAATTGTTTTTGGTATTTTTGTTTGGATGTGATGGGCGAAAGGTGAAATGTAAAGTAATTTCACTTGACAGTAAATACTTTCGACACTACTTGCAACGCGATTACACCACTGAAAATTGAACCACTTACAATTCTGTCTCCTCTCCCTATAGAATCGCGAGTCCAGAATTGCAAGATGATCTCCTCTTCAACATACAGGCATCAACTTGAAGCCAAGGCTAAAAACTTTACGATCTCCTGAAATATGAGTTGGCGCTTGGTGAAAATGTTTTCCCTTCCCGCGACGCGATCACTCCTCACAGTGGTTGTTAGGCACTGTGTTTGGCTCGGAATCGACTCGACATTAGGCAAGTATCCTCACAGACCTCCGATGATTGGTGATTATGGTGGTGATACGATGGTTGGTGTGATACTACGGAGAATCGCCGATACTGTCTGCAGAAAGCTCGGTGCTCCTCCTCTGTATACACTGGCCGTCCATCGATCACACCCTTTCTTTTTTTTCTTCTTTTCTTTTATATTTCTTTAGTGGTAACTGCTTCTGCTTGAATGGTCGGTTGGATTTCCTTCCTTCAGATCAACGGCGATGATTTCTTTCTCCCTGCGTGATTGAATTCCTATGTGATACGTGTAAACATGATTTTTCCTTCCAACTGTTTGTTCCTGCAACCGCTACAGTGGCATATTAGAAAATATATAGTCCATGGAGTTACAGATAACTCAACGGACTTCCTTCATTGATTTAACTATAAAACAAGTGCAAAAATAACAACTTAAGTTTATAACGCTAACCTAAAGCGTTGCCTTAGTGTATTTTCATGTAACTCAACGTGTGCAGTTATACTAACTTAATGAGTTATAACGTAAGTAAATCTACCAGCTCTCAACACGTGTCAGCAGCAGTTTAAACATAAAATAACATTCTGGAGAGTTACAGGTATAACTATCCGATGCTCAGATGCATTTTCAGATACTTAAGAATTTCACAGCCTACAATTTACCGACAGTTCATAAATGTACTAAATTGACAGGATTAGGTATAGCTTGTATTGGAAATCCTCCAATAGGTCTAACTTCCATTGGTTCCTTCTGTCTAAGTGGTATATTTCTATTCTGATTTTGATTTACAGCATTTCCAAATATAAATTCTAGATGATTGTTTACTTGTTGGATTATCTTTTCTAATTTCTCTATTCTAGCTCCTTGTTCAATTAATACTTCATAACTTATGTTCTTCTCATTTATATTTTCTCCTCCTTGGAAATTGTTGTTTCTCCAAGATAAATTCGAGTGATTTCTCTAATTAGGATTATAAGAATTTCCTAAGTTATCTCTCTGGTTTCTAGCATAAATAATATCTAAGTCATTTATGTTTGTATTCTTTTCTGCTAACTTTTGATTTAATGATAACTCTTCTATTTTCTTTGTTAATTCATTTAATTTCACCTCAAGCATAGTATTGGAATCTATTTCATGCATTCCTCTTGGGAATAATCTTTTATCTACAATAGCTTCAGCCGAATTTTCCCACTATGTAGTTCTTTTTGCAAAATTTTCTAAATATGCCCATGCTTCTTCACTACATAATTTTAAAAATCCATTTTGACAAGTAGATTCTAATAAAGATTTCGTTGAAACATCTATGCCTTCATAAATTATGCCTATTAATTGTGCTTTACTCATTGCATGATGTGGACATTGAGTCAGTAAATCTTTAAATCTTTCAAAATATTTCCAGAATGATTCACCCTATTTTTGGCTACACATTAATATTTCTTTCTTCTTTTTAATCATTTGATGTGTTGGATAGTATTTTTCCAAAAAAACAGAGCAAAATTCAGTCCATGTAGAAATTGAATCAGGCGACAGAGTATATAATCATCTCTTAGCTGTATCTTTTAAAGCAAAAGGGATATATCTAAGTTTAATAGCATCTATACTCATGTTCGGCATTCTCATGATTTGAAAAATTTTTTTAAATTCTCTAAGGAAATAATAGGCATCCTCTCTTTCTAATCCATGAAAATGTGGCAATTGACTAATATAATTAGATTTCAGTTCAAACCTATCTCCCTGAAAGTTTGGCAATCGAATACATGAAGCTTCATCAATTAATTCAGGATACAGAATCTCTCCTAATGGTTTTTCTACTGGAGCAGCCATCTCTACGTTCTCTTTTAATGAAAGGTTAGCTACACCCCAAAGAATTTCGTTAAAGTTCAGTTCAGAAAATTTTTCAGTACCCCTCTGCAATGAAAATTCCTAGATAGGTGTTCTTACTAATCATTTAGTGCTTAGAGAACGAGTCCATGTGCTCATAAATAAATAACAGAAGATTAATTACATACCAGTCTAAAGCTTTCCATTCTATAAATATTTGTTGTCGGATGAAGGTTGAATCAGCTGCTTCTCCTTCCAGTTCCTCCAACACTTTCTCCTTTCTCTTAAAAGTGCTGGTAACTCGTAAATAACATTCTGTTTCATATATATACTGCGCATCCATAAAGTGAATAAATCTCGTTGCAAGAACGTGTCTTGCAACGTGCATCGTGGTTCCTATTTTAATGGGTACGTGTACCACTACTAATTTCAAATTTTGGTAACCGCTAAACCGACGAAGTTTCATTTGTGGTTAAAAGAATAACTGTTCTGCTTAATCCACGAACTAACCTCGTTGAGTTACAGATTACTCAACAGAACACAGTCGGTTACTATTGCTAACTCCACGGACTAACTTCGTTGTGTTACAGATAACTCAACGGAGTGACCTTATATTATATTATTGACGTCGTGGAGTTACGGTTAACTCAACGGAATTAGTTCGTTGAGTTAACACTTGGCAACTTCTAAGTTTCACTCTCGTAAGTTTTTTATTCTATTTTTTTATTATTTTTCTTTGTCATTCTGCTAACTGTAATAAAGTTAAATCTATGTCATTAATGCCTCATTTTGATTAAAATACATTTAAATCTGAACATTATATAAAGATTTAAATTGTAGGTCATTTTATGTTATGCAGAATTTACATTTTACCTTATAACATGTAAAATTTTTTAAGCACTTATCCTGTCATTCAGCAAATTGTAAATCTGTTACATATTCATAAAGTTCCACAAATTACATAATATTCAATAAATTCTATTCATTTCACATTCAAATAAGTATGAAAATTGCATCTGAAAAATTATATTCATTAATATGAATCAATTACATTACAAGTACATCATACAATTTCATACAATTTTACACAAGTAGACGAACAATACAATTTAATCTCTATGCCTAAGTTCATCTACTTACTTCTGGAGTTTTTCTAATTGTTGCTCTAATTGATTTATCCTCTCTACTACTCTTACAATTTCTTTAGAAGGTACAGCTAATTCTGCAGCTATAAAATTTTTGTATTCTTTCACTGAAATGGTTCTAGATCTTATCCTTTTTGATTTCCATTTAGTGAAATCAATACTATCCACCATCAGCAGTGGAATCAAATCTCCATAAAATAATTTCTTCTTTACTATTTTCAGCTTGGAGATAAAAACTACAGACCAATTTATTTGGATCTTATTTACAACTACATACGTGGCCTATTTGATAAATTGACTTAATTCTATGTGATGGCCCTATCGTTGATAGACATTCTTAATCAGAATGTTAGCTACCATGTGTGCTTTACAATTTAAATGCTTCAATCTATTTAATAATGGCACACCAGGATTGATAGCTAAACAATCCTTAATTTGCTGCTCAGTCCATTCAACTGCAGTTGTATCCTCTAAAATTTTTGTTCCTTCATTCTTTAAACCAAATATGTTGTGGAGAAGCTCTGGTGTTATTTGTACATCAGCTTCCTCCACGTTTGAAATTAATTCTCCTTCTCCTTCTCTTAGATTTGCATAGAAACAGGGCACTAAATTCTCATATACTACATGCCCTCTATCTTGAGATATAAATTGCAGTATACCTTGAAATTCAAATAGATCTTTAATTTCTTGCATTCCATCCCAATTTACCGGTCTATTGTAAATAATATCGTAACCCCTTATTTCTTAGTATTTGATATAAGCTTCCTGACTACAAAAATGTACTTCATTCAAAATTGTTGTTTCAGTCGGGTCAGGAAGGTGACTTTGTTGCTCCAAAGGGGTTTGCTCTTGTTCTTCCTCTAGCATAGGCTGCATTTGGACATTCTCTTCAGATTCCTGAATTTTTGCTTTTGCTTCTGTCTGTGGTGGTGAGTCAGTAGAACTCTTCACTCTATCTTGAATTCTTTCCATAATTTGCTGAAGAGTTTCTTGCTCTTTAGTGGAATTTGTGAAATTATTTTTGTCCAAATGGCTTCCTTCAGCCTCTTCATTTTCTACTCTTTCTTCTTCCTCCTAACTACCAATCTGTTCTGTTACTGTTCTTTCTGATTCTGTAACAGATTGGGATGGAGTCACAGGCAATTCAGTTTCTTTCCTAATTTCTGTTTCTTCTTGTACAGGCTGCAAACTAATTTTAGCGTGATTTTTTTCTTTTCTTTGCTCCTCCTGCTCGTCCTCAGATTCGGATAGCAAGTTAATAAAAATCTGCTCCACAGGCCCTGTAAAAATTGGTACTTCAGATTTAATTTCTTTATAATCAGGCACTTTTTCTTTTTCTTTCTTTTTTCTGATTAGTTGTGCCTGTTCTTCCTTTTCATCTTCTGAAATTAAATCTACAAAAATAGGCTCTGCAGGCTTTCGAACCACAGGTACTAGCTATTCCATTTTAATTCTTCCAATAATTGCTGGTCTCGAAGGACCAGCTTCAGCTTCTTTTGCAGCATCTCTAACAACAGTCTAGCAGTAGCTTCTTGATGCTGTTCCACTTTAATTTTATATTGGGCTTTCAACTTTTCTGCAGCCCTCTTTTTGTACAATGCATCAAACACCAGATGTGCTTTAGCCACTGCCAAATCTTCTGATTCTCCTTGGTTTTTCCAACTTGAACCAGTTCTGCAAATTCTCTTATTTCTTCTTCAGTCGAAGGCCCCATCATTTCTGCTCATGTCAATGGCTTAAATGGTGGAACTGAAGGTCTAGATTGCTGCTCCTTAGGAACAAGTCTTTCAGCAATTGGTTCCTCCCGTTCTTCAGTTGCCTCTTCATTTGCTTTCCTTTCTTGCTCCTAGATCACCTGTTTAGCTTGTCTACAGATTCGTCTTTTGAACTAGAGTCGAGACTTACGCTGGATTAATTCTAGGGCAACTTCATTACTTGGCCTTATTTGTCTTTCCTTACTTACAGCTATTTCTATTGCAATTCTGATTCATGTTTCCATTATTTGAGGTATTCGTATATCCATATCTACTAAATCTCTTCTCAACTTGAAAAGTTCTGATTCTACTTTCTGTAGCTCTTTCTCTCTTGTCATATTTCTGATCTTCTGCCGCGTGTACCACTCTTCTGATTCCTTTAGAAATTCTGATGTATCAACAACATCTTCCCAGAATTCAGGCGTCATCTTCATCATCGTGGAGTTACACAATAGCACGTAATCACTCTGATTTCTACTGTTCTAGATTCTAAATGATTTGTCGGATAATGCTCCCAAAACCCTAGGTTTTAGTTTAAATAAGCACTAAGTTTAGGCGGGTAATAGGGTCATTTCCTGAACCAACTATTACTATTTTATCCGCGGTCTTAGCTACAGTACTCCGTTGTGTTACAGGTAACTCAACGGAATAAGCTTGTTGACTAACTCAAGACTTAACGGAGTAAGCTCGTTGAGTTAAGTGTAACTTAACGGACTCCCCGTACAAGCAAATATAATAATAAAAATATTACAGAGAATAGTCTTTCTGTTTTTTTTACAGGTTTAACCAATACTATGCTTCGATCAGACCTAAATATTTTTTTATTTTTTTATCTTTCTTTCGGTTGAATCGATACTCTGTTTTGGTAAAACAAATTTTTTTCTGAAAATTAATATTCAATTTTTTTTCCCGATTTAACCGATACTATGCTTCAGTCAGACCTAAATATTTTTTTATTTTTTTATCTTTCTTTCGGTTGAACCGATACTATGTTTCGGTAAAAGAAAATTTTTTTCTGAAAATTAATATACAATTTTTTTCCGATTTAAACGATACTATGCTTCGGTAAAACCAATATTTTTTTAATGTTCCGGTCATACCGATGCTACGCTTTGGTCAGACCTAAATATTTTTTAATTTTCCGACCATACCGATGGATCCAGTCAGTTGAATCGCAATAATTTTTATGTTTTATATATATTTTTAATGTATTTTTTTATTTTTTATTTTTATATATATATATATATATATAAACATAAAAACTGATTTCTTACTTTAAATATATTTAAACCAAAGGAGCTTTTTGGTGTTTTCAGAATATGTTTAAGTCTTTGTCCATTTACTTTAAATATATTCTGATTTTTAGGATTTTCAATTTCAATAGCTCCATAAGGATAAACATTTTGAACTATGTAAGGTCCTGCCCATCTAGATCTTAATTTTCCTGGATGGTTATGGAGTCTAACCATATAAAGATATACTTCTTGTCCTATTTCAAAGTTTTTAGGAATAATTTTTCTATCATGCCAGAATTTAATTTTCTCTTTTTCTCTTACAGTCTTTGAATAAGCTTGATTTCTAAATTCTTTTAATTCAATTAGTTGCATTTTCCTATTTTCAGCAGCTTGATTTAAATTAGTGTTCAGAGTTTTTAATGCCCAATAAGATTTATGTTCTATTTCAGCAGGTAAATGACAACTTTTTCCATATACTAACCTAAAAGGTGACATACCTAAGCTCGTTTTATAAGCAGTTCTATAAGCCCAAAGTGCATCAATCAATCTATTAGCCCAATCTGTTCTAGTAGGATTTACTACTTTTTCCAAGATTAATTTAATTTGTTTGCACTTTCTACTTGTCCACTTGTTTGCGGATGATATGATGTTGCAATTTTGTGGTTTACTCCATATTTCTTCATTAAGACTTCAAAACTTCTACTATAGAAATGAGTTCCTCTATCACTGATAATAGCTTTAGGTATTCCAAATCTGGTAAATATATTTGTTTTTATAAATTGTATTACCACTTTGTTATCGTTAGTTTTTGTAGGAATAACTTCTATCCATTTAGATACATAATCCACTCTCAACAATATGTAATTAAATTGATTAGATATAGGAAATGGACCCATAAAATCTATTCCCCACACATCAAAGATTTCAACCTCAACAATAGGATTAAGAGGCATCATATTCCTCTTTGATATTCTTCCTATTTGTTGACATCTTAAACAACTTAAGCAATATTTATGAGCATCTTTGAATAGTGTTGGCCAATAAAACCCACATTGCAGAATTTTTGCAGCAGTTTTCCCTGAACCAAAATGTCCTCCACAAGCTTGGTCATGACAGAAAGACAATATGCTCGAATATTCAGTTTCTGGAACACACCTCCTTAAAATCAGATCAGGACATTTCTTAAATAAGTAAGGGTCTTCCCAATAGTAATATTTTACTCTTGAGAAAAACAATTTCTTATCTTGTCTATTCCAATCCTTAGGTGTTAAACCAGTAACTAAGTAATTAACTATGTCTACATACCAAGGCATTGTGTTGATGGTCATTAATTGTTCATCAGGAAAATTATCCTTAATTTCAATATTTGATTTTTCTATTTGTAATCTTGATAAATGATCTGCTACTACATTCTCACAACCTTTTTTATCTTTAATTTCTAGATCGAATTCTTGCAATAATAATATCCATCGGATCAATCTAGGTTTAGTTTCTTTTTTCTTTATTAGATGTTTTAGAGCTGAATGATCCGTGTATACTATTACTTTAGCTCCAATCAAATATGATCTAAACTTTTCTAAAGCAAACACAACAGCTAATAATTCTTTTTCAGTAGTTGTGTAATTAACTTGAGCATCATTTAAGGTTTTGCTTGCATAATGAATCACTCTAGAAGATTTTTCTATTTTCTGTCCTAACACTGCTCCTACAGCAAAATCAGAAGCATCGCACATTAATTCAAATGGATGATTCCAATTAGGTGCTTGAATTATAGGAGTTGAAATTAAGCTAGTCTTAAGTCTAAAAAATGCTTCCTTGCAATTTTTATCAAAGTTAAATGGAACATCTTTTAATAGATTAGTTAAAGGTCTAGCTATCTTGCTAAAGTCTTTAATAAATCTTCTATAAAAACCAACATGTCTGAGAAATGATCTAATATCTTTTACTGATTTAGGTTCTGGTAGATTAGAAATTACTTCTATTTTAGTTTTATCTACTTCCAACCCTTTTTTAGAAACAACATGCCCTAAGACTATTCCTTGTTTAACCATGAAGTGACATTTTTCCCAATTTAAAACCAGATTTTTTTCCACACAGCGTTTTAATATTGGGTCTAAATTGCTTAAACACACTTCATATGAGTTGCCATATACAGTTAAATCATCCATAAATATTTCTAAAAATTCATTAGTCATTTCGGTAAATATGCCCTACACACACCTTTGAAAGGTAGCTGGTGCATTGCATAATCTGAATGGCATTCTTTTAAAAGCATAAGTTCTATTAGGATAGGTGAAAGTTGTTTTCTCTTGATCCTCTAATGCTATTGGAATTTGATTATACCCTGAATACCCATCTAGGAAACAAAAATATTCTTGCCCTGCTAATCTTTCCAGCATTTGATCTATAAAAGGTAAGGGAAAATGATATTTCCTAGTCACAGCATTCAGCTTTCTATAGTCTATACATACTCTCCAGCCTGATTGAATTCTAGTAGGTATCAAGTCTTGACTTTCATTCCTAATAACTGTTAATCCTGATTTCTTGGGAACTACATGGATTGGACTAATCCACGAGCTATCAGAAATCAGATATATTATATCATTATCTAACCATTTAACTATTTCCTTCCTGACTACTTTCTTAAGGTTTGGATTTAATCTCCTCTCAGGAATTCTAACAGGTTTAGCATTCTCTTCTAAATATATGTAGTGACAGCATAAAGTTGAACTTAACCCTTTTATATCAGTCATAGTCCATCATATTGCTTCTTTATAACTTTTTATTACCTCTTTTAATTTAGCTATTTGATCTTCTTTCAAATCTGAAGCAATAATGATTGGACAGGTCCGTTTATCTTCCAGAAATATATAGGTTAATCCAGGAGGTAATGGTTTTAATTCTAAATGCTGCCCATCAGAAGCTAGAGCTCCTAATTAAACATTATCATTTTTTAAATTAATTTCTTCTTGATCTCCTTCTATATTTATGCTTTCACTTTCTTCTAAAGTTTCAGAATTGATTTGCCTATTTAATTCTTCTTGAATCACATCATCTAACATATCTCCTTCATCCTCTAAAAAGTCTATGGTATGTAAGGACATTTCTAACTCCTCAAACCTTTCTGGTTTGAAAATATTTAATTGAATATCCTCATTACCATATGCTAACTTCATTACTCTAGTTTTACAATTTATAACAGCCCCTGATGTTGCTAAAAATGGCCTTCCCAAAATTAAAGATGTATCACTATTTTTATGCTTAATTTGTTGGGAATCCAAAATTACAATATCAATAGGATATATAAAATTCCTGATTTTAATTAAGACATCCTCTATTTTTCCTCTAGGGTATCTTATACTTCTATCAGCCAATTGAATAACCGTACTAGTAGGAGTTAAGCCTTCTAATCCTAAGGATGCAAATATATCACTTAGCATAACATTTATACCTGCACCTAAGTCTATTAAGGTTCTTTCTAGAATGGTATTTCCTATGGTGCATGATATAACAGGGATTCCAGGATCAAATAACATTTTAGGAATTTGTGGCAGAAATAGGTAACTACTTTGCTCAGCTAAAAAGACCATTCTAAGAACTTTTTGCTCTCTTTTCTTAGTACACCAATCCTTCAGAAATTTAGCACAAGGTGGCATATTCTATAATAGATCTAACAAAGGAATGTTAACTTGTACTTTTTCAAAAATTTCTCTTATTTTTTCTTGTTTTTAGGAATTGTTTGTTGTAAGGATAGGGTGCTAAAGATTTTGATTTCAAAGACTCTTTTTCTTTCAATTGATTTGTTTGATCATTTTTAGCTTCAATTGCAGATTCAGATTGTTATTCAGTGATTTCTAGATTTTCAGGTATTACATTTTCATTATCATTTTGATTTTTACTCTTGTCCACCTTCATATCATTTTCATTTTGAGTTCTTGGTGGTATATCAGTTCCAAATCTTAATGTTACACATACATCTTCCAGATTTTCGTTACTTTCATGATGTTTTCATATATCATTTTCGTGATTATGATCTTCAATTGTTTTTAGTTTTAAAGTGCATTCTTTAAATTCTCTTACATTTGTGTTTTCTGTTTGTTTTATATTTTGCAAGTTGTGCAGGTTTATAACATTATAATTTTCATTGTATTTTTGTCTAATGCTTTTAATTTTGTTTCCAAATCATCTAATTTCATTGCATTCAATTTTTGATCAATTTTCTTTATGGCTTTTTCAGTTTCGTAAATTATATCCTGTTTAGGTTCTGAATATGCCTCCTTATAGTTTAATTGGTTGACTTCTTGTTGTTGACACACAAAATATTCTAGTTTTTCCAGATTTTACTTTATACTATGCTCCAGTCTGTCATAGCTATCCCAAACTTCAGTGTCTCTCATCATATTACACATTCTATACTGACCATCAGTTGGGTAAATTATAGGATTCTCATACTCGGCTCTATTATATTGAGGATAATTCATTTGTTGTTCATGGGATTTATCAATCTGTAAATGTCTTCATTTCAAACAATCAGAAATGTCATGTCCTTCAGAATTGTAGAATTCACATATGCTAATTAAAGGTTTCAGAAATCTTTGAGCATAAGCATATGCCATATTCTCAATTACAGAAGAAAACACACAACTCTGACTATTAAAATGAAACAGCTCTAACAGTTGCTTATATTTATTCAATTCAGTTCAATTCAATTCAATTCCCCGGCAGCGGCACCATAAAAGTTGTTCGTGTTTTCCCAACACTACACTAGAAAAACTTGGATTTGTTACTTCTATTTTTACTTAGTTAATTTATCTTTATGCCTATTCTTTCTTTTAGAAGTAAACAAACAACCTTTAATACAATTTAGATATTAATTCCAATTTGTACTTTAACTGCAAGTGCACAGTGTCTATTGTATCAGTGTACAAGTACAGGTCGATCCCATAGGGAATTGCTGACGAATTTAAGAAATGTTTGATTGTGAACAATTCAAATATATATTCAATAAGCACTCCATTGAGTTACAGTTAACAGACTAAGTTCGTTGAGTTATGGATAACTCAACGAACTATCCTCGTGGACTTAAGTTAACTCCACGAGCCTATCTCTTCTTTATAATACTACTAATTACAGAGGAATTCGGCCAACCATTGGGCGATTCCATAGATTGTAAATAACATCAATTAAGCTTTTTAATGCTAGTTAACATGGATTTATCATTATGCAATACTAACATTCAGATGATTCAAACAGTAACCATTAAAATCTTTAAGTTGTTTTGTACGAACCAATTTCAGTAAACTGTAAAATTAAAACTAACATAAAATAATCATAAAATTGATACAGATAACATTAATCACGATACAACACTCAAATACAACATACAAACAAAGATAAATTATTTTTGGTATTTTTGTTTGGATGTGATGGGCGAAAGGTGAAATGTAAAGTAATTTCACTTGACAGTAAATACTTCCGACACTACTTGCAACGCGATTACACCACTTAAAATTGAACCACTTACAATTCTGTCTCCTCTCCCTATAGAATCGTGAGTCCAGAATTACAAGATGATCTCCTCTTCAGCATATAGGCATCAACCCGAAGCCAAGGCTAAAAGCTTTACGATCTCCTAAAATATGAGTCGACGCTTGGTGAAAATGTCTTCCCTTCCCGCGACACGATCACTCCTCACAGTGGTTGTCAGGCACTGTGTTTAGCTTGGAATCGACCCAACATCAGGCAAGTATCCTCACAGACCTCCGATGATTGGTGATTATGGTGGTGATACGATGGTTGGTGTGATACTTCGGAGAATCGCCGATATTGTCTGCAGAAAGCTCGGTGCTCCTCCTCTGTATACACTGGTCGTCCATCAATCACACCATTTCTTTTTTTCTTCTTTTCTTTTATATTTCTTCAGTGGTAACTACTTCTGCTTGAATGGTCGGTTGGATTTCCTTCCTTCAGATCAATGGCGATGATTTCTTTCTCCCTACGCGATTGAATTCTTGTGTGATATGTGCAAACATGGTTTTTCCTTCTAACTGTCTGTTACTGCAACCGCTATAGTGGCATATTAGAAAATATATAGTCCGTGGAGTTACAGATAACTCAACAGACTTCCTTCGTTGATTTAACTATAAAACACGTGCAAAAATAACAACTTAAGTTTATAACGCTAACCTAACGCGTTGCTTTAGTGTATTTTCATGTAACTCAATGCGTGTAGTTATACTAACTTAACGAGTTATAACGTAAGTAAATCTACCAGCTCTCAACACGTGTCAGCAGCAGTTTAAACATAAAATAACATTTCGGAGAGTTACAAGTATAACTATTCGATGTTCAGATGCATTTTCGGATACTTAAAAATTTCACAGCCTACAATTTACCGACAGTTCATAAATGTACTAAATTAACATTAATTCCCCAAAATTAAGCAGATTCTTCAATTAAAGCATATAATAGTGCAATTATAACATAATGGCTTAATTCTCATATGATAAGCTAAATATTATGCAATTAACCATCATTTAACCGTTAATAATATGCACTTTTTCATTCTAAACAACGATTTTATTGAAATGTATGAGCATGACCAAAATAAATTAACATTTGATAAAAATCAGTTTGGTCTTGGTTATACTAATCTGAAAATAAAAAGAATATTAATAAGAGCAATAATTCTATAAGTAAGTATGAAGCTAATGATAAATCAGTAGTACTTACAACTAATAAGAATATAAATGATAATGTTAGACTGTTTTTAAACATAAAAAAGAAATATACTTTTAATGAACTTGGTCCTCAAAGACATTGGATACTAAGAAACAGTTCTTATTAACTTGTTTTTTAAGAGAAAATAATATCAAAATGGATTTTGGATAGTGGAGTATCAAGTCATATGATCGAACAGAAAAGCCTACTAAAAAATTTTACAAATACCAAGAATGAAAGTGTAATATTTGGAAACAGAAGTAAGAATAAAATCATAGGTATTTTTGTAATTTTCCACTTATTAGCTTGTAATTAAAATTTTTGTTATAGATTTGAATGGTGTGAAGATATATTTAAAGATATGAAATTTGAAATTGATCTTTTACCTAAACTCCTTATGGATCGACCCACACTTGCAATTTATAAATTTAAAATTTGAGTTTTTCTTGTGTTTAATTGAATAACAACAAGTTACCTTTCAACTAACTATACACGTAAAAAAAATAAACTTATAACTTAACTTGTCTAACTTAACGATTTCAGCTTGTGCCATTCATGTAACATACTCTGTTGTATAAGTTGCTAACTTAACAAACTAAGTCTATGGTGTTACGCTAACTCAATGAACCAACTTCATGGTATTACCCTAACTCAATGAACTATCTTTGTTGTATTATAGTTAACTCAATGAACCATTATAAATGTTAAACAATAATATATTTATCACATACAAAAATAATAACTTTAAGTTTATAATACTAACCTAACGTGTTGCCTTAGTATTCAATATAGTAACTCAACATGTGTAATTATGTTAATTAACGAGTTAAACATATATAACTCACGTGATACAATATAACATATGTAAACTTTAAATTTATCATGTGCATAATACTAACTTAACGAGTTCGTTTATGTAACTTAACATTTTATTTACTAATTCAACGAGTTCTCACGTGACCTATTTTAATCTTTAAGCTTATAACTTAATGAGTTCTCACGTGACATTTTTACAAAAGAACGCTAACTCAATGAGTTGTGTTAATGTGCACTGTACATGATACAAATCTGTAACTTTAAAACATATCATGCTTTACAATAAAAACATACATTAACTTAACATTTAGTTAAATAAAAAGTTAGTATAACTTAACAACTAGTTACTTAACATAATTCTATATTCATTACAAACAAGTATATAACATTAAACTTTTTCTGTATTAATTAATGTTTTAATTTACTTTCACAAATAATAATAATTGATTAAATATGATTAATTACGTTTTATGCACATCATTATGTATGGATTAAAATTCAACACTTTATGTATGGATTAAAACTTCTCTTTTTTTTAGATATATATTATATATATATTTAAAAAAATAGATTAAACACTCCACACCAAGTCCTCAACAATGGTGTCAAAAACTTGTTGATTAATTTTCATTATGTACGTATCATTAAATTTTAATTTTAAATAAATGCAAGCACATGACATCAATTATAATAACTCTAGTGAGTACAGGTAGTCTACAAGGACTTGGGAAGTATTTTCTTTTTTTTAATTTAAGGATTAGATAAGATTTAAAGAATTTTCTTGCAAATCCAAACTATTCATCTCTTTCAATTAACACAATTTTATGTAATCACGAGCTTACTTTCAAATTCACTTAAACACATTCTACAACCATGTAAACAAGTTACCAAACAAGTATTCATTTATTGCATCACATCAAGTAAATATGGTCATTCACTCATTCACATAATTAAAACTCACAAATATCTAGGATGATGAATTACATAATGCACTTCTCAAGAGATTAATTCATAAGTGAGAACAAACACTAAAGAATCAACATCCACTTTCCCTTATGCAGAAATTCAAAGCTTGATCAAAAATACACTAGAAATTACTCAAAAATCCTAACCATATGAAGTCACTTTTGTACAAAAGATAATTCAACAAACTAAACAAGAGCACAAATAAAATCTCAGTTTAGCAATGGGAGTTGTAGTAGATGCCAATAAAGTGTGCTAATTACAGACGGTAATCAAGTCAGATTTCTACAATACCCCCCTACTATTCAAGAATTCATAACCTCTAAATGAGAAATTGATTTACACTAAAATTAGTGGCATTGGAAAGGTATTTCATTAATTTATCTCATTCTATTGATCAAAATACTGAAAACCATCTGAAAATACAGTAGATTTCGGAAGAATAGAAACATTACAAAGTATATTTAGCTAGAATTCTACTACAACAACCTGTCTTTCAAGAAAATATAGCTTTCACTACAAATCTTGGAAAACTCTAAAATTTCAACAAGAGCAAACTAATATAGTGAAAAATCCAAGAAAAATGCTACCAACTGAATTAAGGATTCCACAGAGTTGCAGATTTCACTACAGTTCATATTTGCATAAATAGTTGCTACAGAAATAGAACTATCAACATCCCTGACTTCAACAAGAAATTGTGAAATTCACAAAACTTGGATTGCAATGAAATTTGAACACAAAGTCCTTGAGATATCACACTTCCATAGAAAAATACCAATAAAAATAGACACATTCAACAATCCATTCGAATAAGCTTATTTTAGTAGCAAATTTTCTACCCTGCTTGCAAATCTACTTCACATAATCTGCCTTGTGTTATCTCTTCAATATTCACTTTTTAAAGGATAGTAAAGCATGAAACTTGCTAAATTACAATGCTTAACATACACCAAACTACATTCAATATTCATTCAACAAAAATCATTGAAAACAATTCATAAAGAACACATAACATCAAAAACAGAAGATTTATACATTCAAGTTGATAAAGTTAACATAAAACAATGTAAAAACAACAAGATAAATGGAAAACTACAACTAAAACTAACCTACTAATATAAGAAATGAATAACAAACAAAAAAAAGGTTGTCTTCACCTAAAATAACTTGAAGAACTGAAGGAGAAGCTAGTTGTGTAATAGCCACAGCTTCCTCACCAAGAGACCATGTTTTTAGCCCTTGTGCTTGCCAAGAGGTGCATCCCACGAACTCTCCAAGCTGTGCAGAGCATGTTGCAACAAGTTCAGGCCTTCCACAGTGATGTCTAGGTACTTGCTATCGACTCCACTGAAAGTAGCCCTTGCTCTTCCAAGCGGATGAGTGGAAGACTTGGTGGAAAAGTAGACAATGGGTGGAGAACGTGGAATACCTAGGTAACTAACAAGAAAAAGATAAAACAAGAGAGAAAGAGAGGAAGAGCTCATTGGTCACTAATGGGATTTTGTTAAGTTGGGCATTTCATTGCCTTAAATATTTCTTCATTTCCTTTTTGCCTATTGTCCAATGGGTATCCATGAAATCTTAAATTTTCTTCTTTTTTTGATATTCTTTTTACCTTCAACTCAAGTAACATTCATTTGCTTGATTTTTTTATTTATTTCCTTCTCTTTTATTAATTTTCTCCTTTTCTATGATTTTTTTAATTTTCTACAAAATAACGTATAAAAGTATCTTCGTAACGCACAAACTTACATAAACAGTATCTATAATATCTAGACTTTTAATTTCAAACAATACATAAGTAAAAAAAGAATATAAAAAAATAGACAAAAAAGGAGGAAGTTTCTCTTAATGGTTGGGAAATTTGGGTCGTGCCGCTGCTCAAGCCTACATCTACCCATGCTCCACCACCGATCTGTCTGTGCTCTCCACCATGCTACTTCCTCGCAGCCCACATCTACACGTGTAAGTCTCCATCGGTCTCCAAAAGCTTCATGTGTTGCCTTCTCCTCTACGATTGTGCAACCCATGATCTCTCCTTCCAAAGGCTTTAACATTGCACCGTAAACTCACGACGTCGTCCTCACTTCTCTTCACTTCATCACTAGAAGATCACTTTAAAAAGATTAGGAGATTTGCAAGCGTGTGTCATCCTCTCCTTCGTAAACACAACCAACACACTCGACCTCCGAAGCACCCAACATTCAACGTTTATAGATGATGTTCGCATAACCAATGACAACCTTCTTCCTTTGCGTGCCCCGGCCGGCTGTAGAGAACACCGTCGCACTTTCCCTTGGAAGGGATCATTCTATGATAACAATGAAAAAGAAAAGATAGAGCACCACCGTACTCTCTCCTTGAGGGGATTGGTCTGTAACGGTATTAACCCAAATCAAAAACTCTCCATTGCACTTGTCCTTGAAAGAGATCAGACTATGATGGTGGTTAATGCATGATGATCTGATGAGATTCCATCGTATAAAAACCACTACTATGTTCACCAAGTTCTATTGGATATGCCTACAAAACTTGAGAAAGATGACTAGACGGTTGGTTGGCGAGGAAGACAAAAGGCTGAGCATATAAAAAATATATATAATAAAATAACGATAAAAGAAAGTTAAAGGTTAAGAAAATAAAATATAATGAAGATAGAAATGGAAGGAGATGATAAAAGTAATAAGTATATAAGAAGATTATAAAGTTCAAACATATCCAAAGGGGAAAATTAAATATTTTGAGTACAAGTCATATCACTCTCTAAAATGAAAAATACTACTAGATAGGAGTCTAAACTATTTAGAAAATATGTATTTTACCATAAAGAAAATATATAATGTCAAAATATATAAATAATAATAATAAATTATCAAAATTTCCTTATCTATGCCTCAAATTTTAAAATACTTTTAGATATGAGTTTAAACTATCTAAAAATATATTTTGACATAAAAATATATATAATGTGAAAATAGAAAGGAGAATAAATTTTTTGTTTTCATGTATAGGTGAAATTATTGGAATACCCTTACCTATGCTACAATTATAAATACTGTTAGATTAGAGTATAAACTGTCCAAAAGATAAAAATACTTCCAATTAAGATCTTAAACTATCTATATAATATATTTTGATATAAAAAAGGTATATAAAATATCAAAATATTAATAGTACATTACTTACCAAGATAAGCTTAATGAAATTTACCAAAATATCCTAAACATCAAAAATATTACATACTCCTTAGTAAGAGCATAAATTGTTTGACATCTCTTCTTCGTAACAGTACAAGAAGTCTAGTGACAGATTTAATATATTTTTTACCATTTTCCCTTTAATTGTATGGATTACATCGTACAATATCAATTTGTACTTTTATTTAGTTTAGCTCTTATTTGATATGTTCGACGTGATTGACATAATAGATATGAGACATCAATTTTAAACAAATGTGTAAGGTATATGACTAGTCGTTAATCTTCAAGAAATCTTTTAACACATATATGTAAAATATATATATCTTAAGATTCACGACAAATAAAATCACATTATTTTAAAAGGAAAAAGATTAAGGAAAAACCTACATTCAACAGTCAAACAAAGTATAGACATTCAACTTCCATAGTGGCCCATAAGCAAGTTTGTGACTTTGGGATTCCATTCTTCGGCTCATCCTCCTAAGGTGATCTTCTCTCCATGCTACAAGTTTTAGGAGCTTCCTCACGTTCTGAGACATTCCTTCTGTTTAGTTGAGGCTAAACGAGGAGAAAATGAAGCATTTGTTTTTTTCTTTTCCTCTTTTTGTCTCTCTTTTTTTTTGGGGGGGGGGGTCATCCAAGGTTGACTTTGACTGATTGGCCTACCCTGCATCCTCGACTGCAATTTGCTAGACCTTGGCTCGACTCAGCTTGATAAGCTTTCAGTTCCTTATGTGAATTTACTGAGTAGATGATCTCCTAGGTTGTGGAACATTCGCCAAGGGTCAAAAGAAGAGAATTGCAGGACAAGGTAAAGGCAGGTTGAGAGATGCAAATAAATCAAGTTGGAAGGGCAGAGATTGAAAGTAAAGATTGTAATAAGAGCAAAGTTGGAAGACTCTCTTAAATACAAGCACTTCAATTTCATTTGAAAATCTCCTTCTCGTTTGAAAGCTAAAATTTTTCCTCAATTAGTTTTAAATGATAAAATCCTCTCCAAAAGAAGTTGAGAGGAAAATAGAAATTGCTTTTATTGTAATATATCTATTGAAATCACCAGACTCTTTTTATTGATTGTAGCTTTGCTTTCAAATTTTGGTGCTTTTTTCTAGATAATCATAAAATTCTCTTGACGCTAATTTTACTAACCTTACTCCTAATCTCTATAATCAGCTCAAATTCAACCTTTGTAAAAAACAAAAAAAAAAAAGCTTGACATTTTATTCTTCTTGCTTTTTTTCGGATAGTGTCCATTAATAAAAATCATATTATTTTAAGGAATAAAGGGTGGAATAATGTCTCATTATTGCGGTTAGAGCACTTGGAGGAGTGGCTAAAGTGGTAGCATCTATTTGGGAAGATCATCCAACTTCTTTCCAACAACAGATCTTAGGCGAATGTGTGGTTAAAGATGGAGACAACAGTTAATGCTTGTCTCCCTTGTTTCGCCGCTTTGCTACATTTATTTATTTTTGGTTGTTATCTCTCTGTATCTTGTTGATCTTTAACATTGCATCTTTTTGTACCTTGATATGATTTCATATCAAAGTTTTTTAATATCTATCTCATCTACCCATCAAAAAAGGAAAACTTTTTTTATTAATTACAACTTGGATCTGTACAAAAGCTTGCCTCTTGACTCCAATTTGAATCCTCCATTTTGGACAACATGTTCCTTTTCTTTTCATAAAGATCACAATGCCCACAGTCGATTTATTACTGATTATCAACACAGTCCCCGGAAGGGACGGATGTGGACAAGAATAAAAATTTGAAGAGCAAGGATCTGTGAACGCTTCACGGCCCCTGCACTTCCTCCGCCGTCGGCAGTAACCCCAACAAAGCTTTCTGGGACGCCTCCACCTCCTTTGTGACAAACGGATGCTTCAACAGCTCCCCCACCGTCCACCTCTTACTCGGCTCCTTCTGAAGGCAACACTCCACGAAGCTCCTCAGGTCTTCCGGTGCCGTCGCAGGCAAGGCGGGCGGGTCCCCGAAGCAAATCGCGCACATGAGCGTTGCCCAATCCGGTCTCTGCCCCTCCGATAGCAAGGGGAAGTACCCGAGGAAGAGCTCCATCACCGTCAATCCCAGGCTCCATACGTCGGCGGCGAATCCGTCGTAGTTGTGGCCGTAAGTCTCGGGATCGAACCTCTCCGGACTCATGTACGCGCACGTGCCGACGAAAGAACGGCAGTGGTGGAGCGACCTTGTCATCACCCTCGACACCCCGAAATCGGAGATCTTGATTTCGCCGCGGGAATTGAGGAGGAGGTTGGAGGGTTTGACGTCCCTGTGGACGATTTGGTGGGAGTGAAGGTGGGAGAGACCCAGCAGCACTTGGCGGGCGACGTAAGGGAGGGCAGGGGAGGGGACCGTGGAGTGGCGGCGGAGGAGCGACTCGAGGGTCCCGGCGTCCATATACTCGAGGAGGAGGGCGGGGGAGGAGTGGTCGTAGTAGTCGTGGAGGACGGAGTGGCAGCGGAGGACGTGTTGGCAATCGGGGATCCTGCGGTAAACGGTGATCTCGCGGGTAATCTCGCGGCGGAGGGAGGAATCGGATTGGCTGGAGTGGGTGAGGAGCTTGAGGGCGAAGGTGCCGGCGGAGGGGTTCTGACGGGGGCGGACCTTGTAGACGGTGCCGCCGTTGCCGTGGCCGAGGACGGCGAGCTTCTCGTAGTCGGAGACGGAGGACGTGGACGCGGTGGCGGAGGTGGCCGTTGTGATGGCAGGGGTAAAGTGGACGCAGGTGGGGCTGGGAGGCGGGTGGGGGAGCTCTAGTGTGAGGTGGTTCTTCCGACGGTTCCCGACGAGGGCCATGAAGTGGGTGGAGGAGAGCCGGGGGAGGAGGGCGGGTGCGAGAGATGGAAGGCGGGTTTGGAAACGTGGACAAGAGTTGTTTATAAGGGTGGAAGCTGGGAGGAAACACGGTGGTAGGGTCCACACTGGAGCAAGTGGAAGGTGGTTGCCTTGGGCAATGGGGTTTGTGATTCTCCGTAGCGAAAATACCTGTGATTCTTCCACGGATATTATTATTATTATTATTTTCTTTTGATTTTAATAATCAATATTATATTTAAAATAATTTTTTTAAAAAAATAAAAATCTATTTATTTTATTTAAATATAATTTTTATCGATTTTTTTTTTATTTTGATTGTGAGACCTATAAATAATATTTTTAATTAGAAATACCTACAACCTCATTTTCTTTGATGATGACATAAGTTGTCGTGTACAGTGAAAATAATGGTAAAAACATTTTTTATTTTTTTTTGTGGTAAGGTATAAATCTCCAAGTTTATGCTTAAGAATTCGAATCATTAGGTGTAAAACATTTTGACGTTGATATTAGGAATGTCTTGAAATTTTCATGATAATGGCTCTATCGTTTTTTTTATTATCGTAAGAATCCAAAGGCGTTCATAAATTATTAGTAAGATGAATTATAAGACATTCTTCTTTCTTATACTTTACAAGAGAATCGAAATCTAACTACCTTGTAAGAATGAAATATTAAACGTTTCGGCTTCGCCAAGCACGTGTGCAAAATGCTGGGTTTTTTTGAGCGCTAAGTACAACGTATCGTTGTTTCTTTCTCAAATAAAACGCTGTCACGTTACAATTTCTATCAATGAAAGAAAAAAAATCTTTCGGCCTTCCAACAAGATCATCGGCCGTGATCAAGCGCAGTGGGGTGGGTTGTCTCCGTACCATTTTCTGCTCCATTAAATAATATGATAATAATAAAAGATAAAATGATAATTGGAAAAAAGTGATTTGTCTTGTTGTATGGTGGGGCGGTGACGGCTGAGCACCAGCGGAGGTGGGCCCCATCTTTCAATAGATCTGGACATCGTAACAATCCAGTGGCGGCGTGAGGCTTTTTTTTTTTTTTTTTTTTTTAGGTGTGTCATAAATTCATGTACTCTCGTATTATTGACATAAATTTAAAATTTAAAATTATTAATTTTAATACTTGAGCACAAGCTTTTTAAAAAAAAGGAGTTAAAGAAAGGATTTAAAAATCAACGGTGGCTGTAGAATTTTTAATATATTTTCTGTTTATTTTAGTGTGGTATCACATCAATCTACCTACTATTATTGTTCTCAGGTTATGTTATTCTTTTCTTTTTACGGTATTATTGTATAATTTGGTAAAATCATAACTAAATGCTGGAAATCCCATAAATTTAAGACAAATATTGAGATGTCCATAAACTACCTTGCTTACAATTGTAGGAGGGGAGAGGGGGGAGCAAATCAAGGAAAGGAAAGTTTCGACTTTTCTTTTGTATGTCATTAAGGTACATTGGAAAAAAATTTAACATTTTTTTTTCATATATAAGCCTACATTTTCCTTGTCGTTCAATGCTTTCATCCCTCTCAAGATGTAAAAGTCTATCCTTCCTCCTTGTCGGCTCACCCACTACACTCATTAAGCTCGACTCCAACAACTTATCATTGATCTCTACCAACATTTGACTGATGCTTGCTAATTGCGCTTGTTAATCTCTGCCACTTCCCAAGTTATGCAACTTGACCTCCCGACTCTTCTAATGCTCACCAATCATTGTTGCAAGAGTTGTCGTTTGCATAGGCTTCTCTAACGCTCATTGCTCCTCGCGACTCCTCTAATGCACACCAATTGTTGTGCCTCCTACAATGCTTGCTAGTCTTTACGACTCCTCCAACACTTCCATTCATCACAACTCCTCCAATACTTGCTAGTCATCATTGCCAAAGACCCTCCTTCGTAGAGTAATCACTTCTAAAGTCTCCTCCAATGCTCGCCACTCCTCGAGACTCCCTATTTGATAAAACCCTAAATCTGTCAATTGGTAAAACCCTAACTCTTGATTGATATCAAGCCCTTGTTTGACTCCCTTATTATTTGTCAATTAATGCAAAATGGTTTAGATGTGTTACTGTTTATCTATTCAAATAATGCAAAAATTACTAATGCAAAACGGTTTAGTAGTGTTATTGTTTACCTATTCAAACAATTCAAAAATTACTTATGAAATGGTTTATCTTACATTTTGTGCTAGGCTATGTCTTCTTAACAAATAAACATTGATCAATGCATTCTAAGAAATCATTTGTAGGGGTCGATCCATGATCATTTTGACATTGAACTAGACTTGTCGATTGAACTAGGTTCAATTGAAATAAAATGTATTTGTTTCCTAAAAATTACTATTCATTTAATTAGAGTGAATTAGGGTAAACTAGATGTTACTAGTGTAATTATCTTGTTGAACCAATTGGTTTAACTAATGGTCAACTCTTTACATCTATTGAAAACATAAAATAGTTGTTAAGGTAATTGCCCAGGTGATGTGTAGGTGTCCAAGTATTTTCTTAGTATTTCCTAAAAATCAAAGGTATGGAGTAACAATTAAGCGATTTAGTCATTCAAGTTGAAGTATTAGCAAATACTTTAATGAAGTATTAAATGTTATATTACGTCTAAATCATGTGCTTATAGCAAGACATTCATCATCAACACTAAGTCAAATTGCAAATGATGCAAATATTTATCCTTATTTTAAGATATGTATTCACTTTTATAATGTCCTTCCTTTTTTACGTTATTTAAAATAAGATTTGTTAGGTATTTAATTTTGATGATATATGTTTTATTAATGTTTTTAAATAAGTTTACATAATATTCTCTAAGTATAATAGTTAACAAATTATCGGAAAGTTTCATTTTTATGTCGGATAAATTAAAGATTTCTAAAGAGTTAGATTTGCAATAGTTAAACTTTCAGATAGTTAACGTTTCGAATAGTTAAACTTTCAGATAGTTAACGTTTCATTTTTATCGAATATTTTATGTTAAAAACTCGTATAGTTAAGGTTATCTGCACGTGTGTTTTTAATGTTTTAAGTTGTCACGTGTTTTCCATGTGCGTTCGGTAATGAAAATTCGAATAGTTAGATAACTGTTCGAGTTTTTATACGCATGGATAGATAACTATTCGAGTTTTATAAAAGGACTAACAAATAGATAAGTTTCTTTGTTTAGTCACGTGTTTTGTAGGTGCAAAAACTCGAAGAGTTAAAGGATAAGTGTTCGAGTTTTTACAAGACTTAAAGAATAACTGTTCGACTAAATCGAAGACTTAGAAGATATTCTACAAGACTCCAGGAAGATAAAGTTTTAGTGAATCTACGAAGTGGAGATCATGGAAATTCAAAATGTTAGTGGAGAAAGTGGAAATTAAAATAGAAAGTAATTTGGATTAAAGAGAAAATTAGTACGTGGATTATGGATTGTGGATTAAGTGGATGAACATGCTGAACGTGAAAGACAACAGAGTTCGACTACAAATAGAGAGTACGAGCTACATTACAACTAAGGATCCCAATCTCAAAAACCAAGTCTGAATATTCAATCTGGATCCCTAACTGAAAAGTTAAGTTTGAATATTCATATTTTGAAAAATTCTCCAACATCAGAAGAAGTTCGAAATTCCAAGCAATTTCAGAAAAGGAGCTGCAAATGTAAGAAGTTTGGAAATTCGACAACTAGAGAAGAAGAGATACAGAAGTTGAGCAAAGACAAAGAAAGATCAGGTTTTATACAATTCGAAATTAGTTTTCAATAAGAGCTTCATTGTTATATTCGAATTGTATATCGAACATTTCTGTATCAAAATCGTCAAGAAGGGAATTGAGCTAAAAAGATATTGTAAATTCTATCTTGAAATAAAAGAATAGAATTTCATTTACGAGTGTTTTGTGCTCTTGTTTTATCCGCTAGTATTTAATTACTAAAGACACAATTCACCCCCCTCTTGTGATACAAACGATCCTACAAACTGGTATCAAAGCGTCTGTTTTTCACTTATTTACTACGCTTTGCTACAACTAGTATCAGTGCACTTAAACTATTTAAAGCATCCGAAAAGCCTTCATTTCTCTATTTAGGAATCAGTTTTTCCTGTCATTTACTTTGGATCATTTGTTTAAAATGGATAATTCTGAAATCGTAGTTATGACTGAAGGACAGACCACTAATCGTCCTCCTATGTTCGAAGGTAACAATTATGGCTATTGGAAATATAGGATGAACGTATTCTTTCAGTCAATTGATTTCAAACTATGGCATATAATTAGCAATCCTATTGTGTTCCTTACGACTCCATATGATACTTGGACTTTTGATGAAAATGAGCGAATGACACTGAATTCTAAAGGTTTAAACATCTTGTTTTGTGCTTTATCTCATGATTAATTTAATAAAGTTTCTGCATATCAAACTACATATGAGATATGACATGTATTAGAGGTTGCCAACGAAGGTACTAACCAGGTCAAGGAATCTAATATTAACATGTTAGTATATAAATATGAGCTTTTTAAAATGCATGAAAATGAATGTATCTCTAACATGTTTTCTCGTTTTCTTGAGATTGTAAATTCGTTAAAATCTTTAGGCAAGAAATTCGAAGAAAAAGACTTGGTAAGAAAGATCCTTAGATCTTTAACTAAAATTTGGGCTCAAAAGACAACATTTATTGAAGAGTCCAAATATTTAAATACATATACTCTCGATGATCTCATAGGAAATCTGACAGCCTATAAGTACAACATTTAGATCTAAAAAGGAAAAATCCTAGAAGGGATCTAATGATAAAGTCTTAGAAGTCACTAGTGATTCTAATGATGATTTACTGTTGTTGACCAGAAAATTTAGAAATCTGTTGAAGAAACGTAGGAACTTCAGGTCAGCAAAGACATCTGGAGATATGGAGAAGAAGTCATTCACGAAAGACAAAAGTATATACTACAAGTGCAATAGGCCAGGTCACTTTCAAACTGATTGTCCTCTCAACAAAGATAAGAAGAATTCGAGGAGGAATTTCAGGAATAAGAAATTCAGAAAGAGAAGGGCACTTAAAGTGACATGGGATGACTCTTCAGCTTCACAAAGTGAAGAAACAAAGGATTCAACATCAGACAATGAATCCTCATCAACATCAGATTTAGAAGAAAATCTAGCAAATGTATGCTTTATGGCAAAATCCAGTGAGGTATCCTCTGATCAAAATGCAAATTTTGATAGTTTTGATGGATTACTTGTTGAATACAATAGACTGACCAGAAAATATAAGAAAGTCAAAATAGAAAGAAAGGACACTAGGAAAATGCTAGATGAATCTGAAAATAAGATTGATTTTCTGAACTCTACATTGAATAAATTTAAAGAAGAAAATCAAAGGCATGCTTAGGAAATTTTAAAATTCACTGCTATAGAAAGAAATTGCATGCTGATTGCGAAAATTTAATTGCTGATAAGATGAAAATGATCTGTGAAATTGAAAAACTGGAACTGACTATTACTAATTTAAATTCAAAAATTGATGTGTTAAAGATTAAAGTCTGCGATCAAAAGGCTATATTAAGTAAATGGAATAATAGTAAAACTATAACAAATGAACTCAGTAGTAAAATATCAAATGTAGAAAAACATGGTATTGGTTTACACGATGCATCTTCTGAAAATTATATATTACATGATGGTACTGTTAAAAATAATGTTTTTATTTCCAGTACTAAGAATAGTAAGAGAAAAACTATTCCGTGTGTGATTAAAAAGGGAGAAAAATATGTGCAAGTTGATAAAATGCAGCATATAAATGATAGCACACGATGAAAGAATTTCAAAAGAAATCTTCAAAGGAATCAAGCTAAGACATTTGAGAATTTTAATATTCTTGATCAATTTTCTTCATATTTAAAGAATATCGGATATTGGAAATCAAGTAATGTTAAAAATGAAAATTTCAACTTTGGTTTACATAGAGACAAATGTTCTGATAATTATAACACCAAAAGAAAGAAATGCAAGAATAATTATCAGAAAATAGATAAGTTGAAGTCTAAAAATATGGATTATTTTGATATGACTCTCTCTAAAATTCTTGGACCCACTCAAAAATGGATTTCAAGAGATAAAATCTCTTTTTGACCATTTTGTAGGTACACAAATCAAAATGGATAATGGACAATGGAGCATCCAGCCACATGACTGGAGATATATGATTACTTACAGAAATAACAAAGACCAAGAACGGACAAGTTACCTTTGGAAATAAAAGCAAAACAAATATCCTCGGGTCTGGCAAGGTTCAGGTAACTAAGAAATGCTTTATAAATGATGTCTTATTAGTGGAAAACTTAGGTTTTAATTTATTGAGTGTTCATGTTTTAATGAAGATTTATAGAGTAATTTTTGAAAAAGATTCCTGTAAAATTATGGACATGTTTACAAACGAAATTTTATTCACTACATACAAGAAAGGATCTATTTGTATTCTAAATTTGCCTTCTGATATTGTTAAAGACAATGCTTGCTTAATTGCAAAATCGGATGAAGTCATTTTATAGAATAGAAGGCTAAAACACTCAAACTTAAAATTATTACAAAAGCTGTCTAAAAAGAATCTAGTTAGAGGTTTACCTAGTATTAAGTACTCGAAAGAGTTTATGTGTGATGTATGTCAACTAGGTAAATTACATAAAACATCCTTTAAAAGCTTAAATGAAATAACAAGCAAAAGAGTATTAGAACTAATGCATATGGATTTATTTGGACCTACTAGAATAACTAGTCTAGGAGGTAAACATTATGTTTTTGTACTAGTTGATGACTATTCTAGATTCCCTTGGGTATATTTTCTAGTTAATAAAACTGAAGTTTTTGAAATATTTAAGATATTCTGTAATAAAGTTCAAAATGAGCGAAATGTTAAAATTCAAAAACTTAGGAGTGATCATGGTATAGAATTTGATAATGATCAAATAAACACCTTTTGTGAAGAATTAGGCATAGATCATAGGTACTCATTTCCAAGAGCTCCTTCACAAAATGAGATAGTAGAACGTAAAAATAAATCACTTCAGGAAATGTCCAAAACCATGTTAAATGAGAATAAGTTACCCCTATTTCTCTTGGCAGAAGCAATTCATACAGTATGCTATGTTATAAATAGAGTACATCTAAGACCAATTTTAGATAAAACTCCTTATGAGATATAGTATAATAGGGTTCCCAAAATAAGTTATTTAAAACCCTTTGGTTGTAAGTGTTTTATTTTAAACACTAAGGAACGAAGAGACAAATTTAAAGCCAAATCAGATGAAGGAATTTTTGTTGGTTATTCCATTAGAAGTAAAGCATATAGAGTTTATAATAAATCAACAAAAACCATTGAGGAAACCCTACATGTGAAATTTCATGAAAATTCTCATTTGGATTTAAGACATGTTGAAAACTTTGATTTAAAAATTCTCCTAGAAATAGTACCAAATGATGTTGACAGAGAAATTGATAGATTATCTAACGGAATAAGAAATCTAAGTTTGAATGATGAAAATTTAGAAGAAAATAATGTCATACCTATAGAAAATGTGGAACAACATAGAAATTGGCGTTATGCTTCATCTCATCCTATTGATCAGATAATAGGCGATCCTAATCAAGGAGTTAGGACTCGATCATCAGTAGTCAACATCTATGGTGCTTATTCATTTGTTTCTTTACTAGAACCTAAGAAAATTAAAGATGGCTTAGAAGATGAATTTTGGTATTTAGCTATGCAAGATGAGCTAAATCAATTTATAAGAAATGAGGTATGAGATCTAGTTCCACCACCTAAAAATCAATCCATAATAGGAACAATGTGGGTATTTAGAAACAAAGTAGATCAAGATGGACATATAGTTAAAAATAAAGCTAGATTAGTTGCTCAAGGTTACAAGCAAGAGGAAGGAATTGACTATGATGAAACATTTGCTCCTATTGCTAGACTAGAATCAATACGAATTTTGTTAGCTTATGCTTGTTATATGGATTTCAAATTATATCAAATGGATGTTAAGACTACTTTTTTAAATGGATATATAAAAGAAGAAGTGTATGTAAAACAACCTCCAGGTTTTGAAGATTCAAAACATCCTAAGTATGTTTACAAGCTTAAGAAGGCACTATATGGCCTTAAACAAGCTCCTAGGTCTTGGTATGAAAGATTATCTAAATTTCTTATAGAAAAAGGGTATTCTATGGGAAAGGCAGATCACACTCTTTTTATCAAGAAGATCAAAAAAGATATATTAGTAGTTCAAATCTATGTAGATGACATCATATTTGGAGCAACAAATCATAAATTAGTTGAGTCCTTTTCGAAAGACATGACTAATCAATTTGAAATGAGTATGATGGGTGAACTATCATTTTTCCTAGACTTACAAATTAAGCAATTAGATCAAGGTACTTTTATTTCACAAGAAAAATATACTCAAGATTTATTAAAGAAGTTTGGTTTAGACAACACTAAAACAAAGAATACACCAATGAGTACTATCACCAAGTTGGATAAAGATGACTTTGGAAAAACTGTAGATGTAAAACAATATAAAAGTATGATTAGCACATTACTCTATTTAGCAGCTAGCCGACCAGATATTATGTTTAGTGTATGTACTTGTGCTAGATATCAATCTAATCCTAAGGAATCACACCTACTTGCTGTTAAATGAATTTTTAAATATCTATTAGGAACTATCAATTTCGGACTATTTTACTTTAAACATAGTTCTTTAAACTTAGTAGGTTATAATGATGCTGATTTCGTAGGATGTAAGTCTGAAAGAAAAAGCACCAGTGACACTTGTCAATTGTTAGGTAATTCTTTAGTGTCATGGTTCAGCAAAAAGCAAAATTATGTAGCATTATCTACAACTGAAGCTGAATATATAGCTGCTGCACTTTGCTATGCTTAAATCTTGTGGATCAGACGAACCTTAAAAGATTTTAATTTAGACTATGAATCAACTAGGATTTTCTATGATAGTAGTTTTGCAATAAGTTTATCTAAAAATCCTGTGTTACATTCACGAGCGAAACATATAGAAGTTCGACATCATTTTCTAAGGGATAATGTTATAAAAGGAAAAATAGTATTAAACTTTGTTCCTACCACAGAACAATTAGCAGATCTATTTACATAACCCTTAGATGAAAATACTTTCTCAAAATTACGATTAGAACTTGGTATCTATAGGTTATCTGATATTTAAATGGTCATGTTCATTATATTTTGGTTTGTTATAAGGTAGTTTTAGAATTTAATGTATTTATCATTAAAAAAACAAAAAAAACAAAATATCTATTTTCAAATTACAGTTTTCTATTAGTTAAGAATTTATGAAATTCTGATTTTTATTGAAGTCAATTTATTTAAGAAAAATTCAGAAAATATTACTTAAGGATAGTTAAATTGATTCAATATGAGTGGCAACTATATTTTTGTTACTTATGTATATGCTATTACAGAGATTTTAACAGGAAAATACATAGAAAATATTTACTTTTTGTTAAAGGAAAGTTATTAACATTCTGTTAGAAAAATTAAGTCTTGCGATTGCCTCTAATTTAATTTACTATCTTGTTCTATTTTTTATTTGTTTTTGTCTGTAATTACTTGAGTAATTAAGTCCGTTGGGGGATCTTAAACCCTAGTCACTTAAACCAACTGGTTTGGGATGTGCCGACTGAAAACTCATTTTGCAAGAAATTCAGATTATATTTAAAAAAAATTTACTTGTTCTTACTTGTCATTAAGTAACTGGTTATCTTTCCCCTAAACAAGGGATTGTGGTCATGTAAAAAGATGATATTGTGAGAGGTAATGCATAAAATATATATATGAATATAAAAAAAAAAGGGGGCAATGTACTCAAGCTTAATTTATATTTCAAGGTGTTATAACAATCCTACCATAATCTGTGCATATAATCCTTGTTATTTTTTTGTTATTATCTATTCTTTACACATAATACATGATATTTATTGTTTTAAGTTTGTGTACTCATTATTGAATTCTTTTAAGGTTCTGAAGGTATATCTTTATGAATTATCTTTTGTAAACTAAATAAGATAAAAGCCAGAAAGTCTAAATTGTTAACTCTACTACTTATTTCTATATTTAATTCAAATTAAATTTAAAAAGAAAGAAAGAAGGAGAGACTCAAATCTATTTAAGGCTTAGCATCCTCTTTAAGTATGCTATTTGACATTTTAAAGCCAAATCTACTTAGGGCTTGGCAACCTAGATTAAGTACATCATAGATTCTTTACACTACATTTATGTAGGGGGAGCAATTTCTCGTATAATAATTCATCTCTTATGAACTATTATATGTTTTCATGAAAGAATCTACATAAATTTCAAGAAATACACTTTAATTAAGTACACTTCTGAATTGTTGGTGACTTGCAGGTGTTTTACTTCTTAAGTATCCGAATTCTCTAATGTTTCAGCAAGTTATATTGCAAGTATCGAACAGTTGTGTTTTAAAACGTTCAATAGACTATTTTATTATTTCCTGAAGTACACATGTCGAAACCATAATGCATGACTTAAGTGGATTTTCGGTAAGTTATCTGTAACTCTTTGAAATGTGTCTGGGCATCGGAAAATTAGATTTGTAACTGTCTGAAACATCTCTTTATTATAAAACTGCTTAAGTACACGTGTCGTGATTTGGAAGATTGACTTAAGTTATCTTTCAGAAGGTTATTTGTAACTCTTCGAAATGCACCTGAGCATCGGATAGTTAAGTTTATAAGTCTCCAAAACTTTCTGAACACCTTAAGTTCAAATTGTGCATGTGTTGAATTTCACTGCTTTATAATGTCTTAGTTGAAACTCGAACAGTTATGTTTAATTCTTCGACTTTTCACACCTATTCCTTTGAGAAACTCGAACAGTTATCATAAGTCTTTGAGTTTTCTCCCTTTTCACTTAGCCTGAATTTATTTTCTTTATATAAACAGTTACGCTAAGTATACTGCAATTGTTGGTTGTAAAACTTGTATAGTTATTGCAAGCACTCGAGTTATTTATCAATAACGGATCTTATATTTATGATTTCCATGATTGAATCTGTTTATCCATTTATAAACCCGAAGAGTTATAAATGTTTTACTAACAACCTTTTGTGTTTCTACCTTGGTAAACCCTAGCTTCACAATCTTTACTTCTACTAAGTTCTATAGTGCAAAGCGAAGATTAATCGACAATGTCAGGACGTGGAAGAGGATGTGGTAGAATGACCAAAGTGTAGAAAAGAGAGCTAGAAATTCAGAAAATACAAAGTGAAATCAATGACATTTACTCCAGGTACACTTTTTCAAACGAAGTACTACACGAAATATGAAAAGTTGTTCAAGATGAGAAAAATTTCTGTTGGAAATTTATTCAAAATTATACTAAAACACAGTTTAGACAAAAACAGACTAAACTTTCCGCATTGCATTTATGGAAAAGAAATTTACAACCTAACCTTGCGGTTGTAAGTTCTGGACATGTACAAGAGACATCAGTACAGTTTATCACTTATTACGGAAAGAAATGGGGACCAATGATAGAAAATGCAAATAGGGAATTAGAAACATTGTATTCCCAACATTATTTTTCCCCAGCTATTTTAGATGATATTAAACAGTATATAGATGAACAGAAAACTGCCATTAGCAAAATAGGCCTTCGAAGTGAAGGACAAAGAGTTTATCAACTCAAAATGACAGAGGTTGAGAGCTTAAAACTCTATATTCCATTATTACAACCTAGGCATCATGGTGAAGGACCATCAAGACCCCATGTGCCTTTAACATGAGAAATTAAGACAATTTTAGAACCTCCTGAATAACAAGAAACACTACAGACATATAGTTGGAAAAACAAAAAGACAATTGAATATTTTGGACTAACTGCAAGTGTACAAGGAATAATGCAGCAAAAAGAAGAATTAGTGAAAAATGGAAAACTATGCTCCATTGCAAAGGCTAGATAGACATTTGTGTTAGGAATCCCAACAGATGTGGCCAATATTGGATTACAAGCATATACTCTAAGGTATTGTATCACATTAGTGTATAATGTATCTTTTAATACAATGGACAGTTTTTCACAAAATGCTGCAAGCACACATTCTTTTCATACGAAAAGAGAGAATGTAGGAAATTTTGATGATACATATACAAATGATATTCAATTTGATGATATTTTTGATAACATAAACACTGAGTTTATGAATTTTGAAAATATTTCATCTAAAGAGGAATGTACAGATATTCTTCCTCTTACTGTATCTCGAACAGAGACTTTTGAGTTTTGGTACAGTTGCTTATACTACACTTTATACATATGGTTATGTCTGTTACAGTATATAATATACTTGTTGATAAATGTATATAATCAACAACATACACAGTTACAGATTGAATATCAAACTGCCTATGTCTCAAGCATAGAAATTTCAGAAATACAGGATGATTCTATTATACCGATAGATATAGAACATTCTTTCATACAGAGACAATTGTTGTATAGATCAATTATAGACATACATGTTGCTGATAGACAAATTGATACAAATACTGTTGCCACTAAAATGTTTCCAGAAGAACAAACAACAGAATTTCAGTAGATTATTGATACGACAATAACAGATATTTCAAACATTTATACTAGATTTGATGGAAATTCCACTAGTTCTAAAAGATCTGAAAATATAGATGCTGCTGATAATATTGAAACAAGTCCCAGATCAGAACATCATGACAAGAAAATACCTAATCCTGAACAGAGTTTAAATGAAAATACATTATTATGGTTCAGAAATAATTCCTGTTATGACAAATTTAAAACATATAAAACTTTTACAGTTTTATATTCAAGACCAGTTAAGTTTGAAGGGATGGCACACATACGAGAAATGTTTGAATTTCAAGGCTTGTTGACTCTACTTCCACAACAGCCAGGCCATCTTGTTATACCTGAACTTATCAATTGTTTTTATTCAAACTTAACAGTGGAAGAAGGTATTCATGTTTCTAATATACAAGAAAATGACATATTTAACTCTAGATTTACTTTCTCAGGTACTTGATCTGAAAAATGAAGGAGTTAAGTTATCAGAAAGAAAACAGGTTTATCATTTGGGATGGGACATTCAAAATTTAGCCAAAGATCCAACTGCCAACAAACCATTGAGATTACTAAATGACTTAAATGGCCAAGCACGTTCTATTGCAAAAATATTGCATGCTACATTGTTTCAGAGGTTTGGACATGGGGCAGAAGTTGGCAGATGTTGTCTTTATGCTATATATGCATTAATTAATCATATACAGGTGAACTGGTATGATATTTTTATTTCTCATATCTTACATTTGCAGAGTAAATTATTTTATGGTGATATGATTTTGAGAATTGTGGCAAGTCAAAAAAATATTACACCTTGGCCATAGAAAAGATTAAAATCAAGATCTTTCTCTACAAAGGAACTCCAAAAATACCAAGCATCAAATACACCTGTAGTCTGACAACAATAGGATAGGCAAACACAGTCCCAACAACAACAGCAACAATCAACACCATTTTCAGAACAACAGCAACATACAGATATAAATACAGGTATACACACAGACATACATACTGAATTTTTACAGCATCCTTCACAAGTTTCACAAAATAATTTAGATCAAGCAATAATTGATCAGATAAACAGAGTAAGTACAGAAATTGCAAAGCAAATTTCAGACACTCTAATCAGTATTTTTCGAAGACAAAGGGGCTTGTGATTATACAAATTATCTATTACATGATTTATGTATTGTAATTTGTTACCAAAAATATTATGTAAACTGTTTACTGATTTTAATGTTACATGATTATTTTTCACAATTTATGATATTAAACAATTTATGCTTAATCCATAAATCCTATGTATGTTTGAAACTATCGTTTTGATTAATATATACTTAGTAAGATTTCCTTCCTTACATTTATAAAACTTGCTTAACTTCCTAAAGGGGGAGAAAATAGTTTGTTTACTTTTTTATAATGCCAAAAAGGGGGAGATATAAATTATGTGACTTATTAGGTTTTGACATCATCAAAAAGGGGGAGATTGTTAGGTATTTAATTTTGATGATATATGTTTTATTAACGTATTTAAATAAGTCTACATAATATTCTCTAAGTATATTTCTTTAAGTATAATAGTTAACAGATTATCAGAAAGTTTCATTTTTATGTCGGATAAATTAAAGATTTCCGAAGAGTTAGATTTGCAATAGTTAAACTTTCAGATAGTTAACGTTTCGAATAGTTAAACTTTCAGATAGTTAATGTTTCATTTTTGTCGAATATTTTATGTTAAAAAACTCCTATAGTTAAGGTTATCTACACATGTCTTTTTAATGTTTTAAGTTGTCACGTGTTTTCCATGTGTGTTCGGTAATGAAAATTCGAATAGTTAAATAACTGTTCAAGTTTTTATATGCATGGATAGATAACTGTTCGAGTTTTATAAAAGTACTAACGAACAGATAAGTTTATTTGTTTAGTCACGTGTTTTGCAAGTGCAAAATCTCGAAGAGTTAAAGGATAAGTGTTCAAGTTTTTACAAGACTTAAAGGATAACTGTTCGACTAAATCGAAGACTTAGAAGATATTCTGCAAGACTCCAGGAAGATAAAGTTTCAGTGAATCTACAAAGTGGAGATCGTGAAAATTCAAAATGTTAGTGGAGAAAGTGGAAATTAAAATAGAAAGTAATTTGGATTAAAGAGAAAATTAGTACGTGGATTATGGATTGTGGATTAAGTGGATGAACATGTTGAACGTGAAAGACAACAGAGTTCGACTATAAATAGAGTGTACGAGCTACATTACAACTAAGGATCCCAATCTCAAAAACCAAGTCTGAATATTCAATCCGGATCCCTAACTGAAAAGTTAAGTTTGAATATTCATATTCTGAAAAATTCTCCAACATCAGAAGAAGTTCGAAATTCCAAGCAATTTCAGAAAAGGAGCTGCAAATGTAAGAAGTTTGGAAATTCGACAACTGGAGAAGAAGAGATACAGAAGCTGAGCAAAGACAAAGAAAGATCAGGTTTTATACAATTTGAAATTAGTTTTCAATAAGAGCTTCATTATTATATTCGAATTGTATATCGAACATTTCTATATCAAAATTGTCAAGAAGGGAATTGAGCTAAAAAGATATTATAAATTCTGTCTTGAAATAAAAGAATAGAATTTCATTTACGAGTGTTTTGTGCTCTTGTTTTATCTACTAGTATTTAATTACTAAAGACACAATTCACCCCCCCTCTTGTGATATAGACGATCCTACAAGATTAAATGATGTTTAATGTGTATAGGATTGCATTAAAGCTATTGATGGTACTTATATCAAAACAACTATTTTTGGATAAGAAACAACTAGATTTAGAAATAAGAAAGGTGAATTATCTCAAAATGTGATGACATCATGTATTTTTGATTTGAAATTTACATATATTTTAGCTGGTTGGGAAGGATCAGTAGTTGATACTCATATCCTCCAAGATATAATTAGTAGACCTAATAGTTTTCAAGTTCCACTAGGTAAATGTATTTAGTATATTTTGAAGTTATAAGTACATTATCATACTAATTTCTATTTTTATATAGGTAAGTTTTACTTGGTAGATGCTGAATATCCCAATCAGCTAGAGTATATTTGCCTATGTCAATGTGTACATTACCACTTATTTGATTATGTTAATGATAGACTTCCTAGTAATGTTGTAGAAAACTTTATTTACAAACACTCATAATTGAGAATAGTTATTGAGTGCACATTCAGAGTTATGAAACATCATTTTTCAATCTTACAATGTCAAATGCCATATCCATATAAAACAAAAGTGATGATTGTGATCACATTTTTTTTACTTCACAATTTTATTCAAAATCCTAATAAAGATGATTTACTTGAAGATTTACAAGATGACTTAGAAGAGTTAAATATTACTAATGATATACAACTAATAGGATAAGTATATATGGACGGACATTCACAAGTTAGAATAAGTCAAGAATAATAAAAAGAAATAGCTAATAAGATGTGTAAGGATATGATGATACCAATGTGGAAAGGAATGACTATTTAAGTTCATTTATGTTGTACCTTTAGATTATTCTAGACATTGACGTTGTAATAATTAGAATGTTTTATATCTTTAGACTATTCTTTACATTCATATTGTAATACTTTGAATGTTTTGTACTTTTAGACTATTCTTTTCATTTATGTTGTAATAATTTAAATAAGTATACTTTTTAAATTCAACAATATTATTTTTTTAATATCAAATTACAAATTAATGTATCAATTACATAATTTTAGGTAGTGTTTTACAATTTATTTCATTACTTTTTTAATTTTTGAACATTTCAGCATGTACTAAATGTTTCACATGAATTTTAACTTTTTAAACTTTTTGATAGGTGTGTTAAACTCCCACAAGAATTCTAACATTCCAAACATTCTATTTCTTTTTTGTTATTTAATGTCATTTGGTTAGGTGCTTACAATTGACTATTTACAATTATGAATCCAATCATACATGTATTTTCATGAATGATTTAGATATTGAAATTTAATGACACACGTAAATTTATGATATGTTGGTACAATAAGCATAGCTTATATTTAAATATATAAGAAATGTATTATAATAATATAACTTACATGTTTATGTATAAAATTAGATTAAAATCTATTTTGATTATATTGAACAAAGTAATTATAATTTGCATCGAAACAAATGTCTAAAATGATTATTTAAATATTTTGATCCATAAACATATATAGTCTAATCCATTTTGCCTTAATTAATTGGATTCACTTGAATATTTGTAATCATTCCTTGAGTTAGTGGTTGTAACTTGTGCGTGGACAAAAATGAACATTCTAACACTTATGAATGATTATTCAAGTTGGAAATATATGGGTTGTAGTTTATTATTATTTTTTACAAAAATTGAAATAGGTTTTTTTCATGATCAATATAATGAATAGTGTATTTAATCCTTTGTAATCTCAATCTTTAATTAAAAGAAGAAAAAAAATTAAAACATAAATACAAGTAACGATGTTCGCAACCCCACTTAAAGATTCAAATTTTGATAAAAGAAAATATCACCATATATTACAAACTAAAAAAATTTAAAAAAAAAAAACATTATCATTATATATAAAAAAAAGAATGCCTTCATGATCCTCTAAAAAGTGAATGTGATCTTCTTATCCACTCTTGATCCTCCATCCTATTATTATATTTGGAATGCTTGTTCATTTGATCACGTAACTCTTAAAACGCATCTACGTCGTGCTTCATAAAAAACAAATTAGCACATGTTCTTATCCTCGTATCATGCATGTTCATCATATAGAAATTAAAATAATACCATGGTGGATTTGTTTGGCGCGCAATTAACACATGCATGTTTTCTTTGTTGGATCTTTCATTCTTTAGAAGTGGATATCAATAAATTTTAGGAGAGATGTTTGTTATGAAGGTATTTGATAATGATTATTATAATCAACATAAAAAAACTAATATGTTTACATTTTTCAATAATCATTACCAAATGTAGTATCTATACACCAATTTATTTCTGTACCTCAACTTAAAATGTATTGAGAATAATTTTGCATGGTTAGATGCCGGCAATGAAAATGGTTATATGATTGAATGCAGACCCCCACTACATCAAAAATTATATTAGCGTTCCCCAGTCAACTTCAAAAATTTCATCTTCACCGGCCTCCAGATCTTTTACTCCAAGCAGTCTGTGAGGCATAATTGAACTTTAATATATAAACCATATTCAATGCAAACCACATGCTGCCGCATCCTGGTCCACCTGCCTAATGATGATGATCGACACTATGATATTGGAAATATCACGTCGCTACTCTCTTCTTTAATTGACATGCCACAATATCAAACACCTATTTACAGTATAAATAACTTTTTTTAAGAAACTTCTTCTACAGTAACTAACTTGTTTTCAATCGTAATACGGTAGTCTCCTTCTAAGCAGAGATTAAAAAAATATTAATTACATAATTGTAATACACTACCATACTCCTTTAAGTAGATGGATGGATACTAATGATTTATTTGTATGAAATTTAAATTTTAACAAAATTTAAATTTTAAATTTGAAAAATTCGAGTATTTATGTATATTTAGGAACTTGACGAAAATTAAAATTTAGATATTTATGTATATAATAGAATTGAATGAATTAAATAAAATTAATTTTTAATAAAATTAAGTAATAAATTGAAATAATTAATAAAAAATTAATTAATTAAAGATTTAAAGACGAGCACAACAAACCATCAGACTCAACTAACAGGGCACAGGCATACCTTCAGATGACGAGCTTGGGTGGACAAGTGTAGGTGATTTGGGGACAAGCTTGGGCCAACGAGCTTGGAGATGACTAGACAAACTTGGGCAAACAAGCACAATGGACGAGCTACATGCAGATGTGCTTGGCAGACAAGTTGTAGGTGGACAAGCTTGGCAAATGAGTTATAGGCAAAAAAGTTTTAGAAAATGAATTCGTACCTCTTAGATTGGAATTTATTTTTTCAACTTTTACTGAATTCTAAAATTTACAAATACCTTATGTCTTAAAATGTAATAGAAAAAATTTTAAATTCTATTAGAATAGATTCTAGATGCACAACCCTACCTAAGAGTCAATTCGTGACAAAAATTGCTGGAGACTGAAGAGTTAACTAACTTCATCAAAATATCTACAAGTTATTACCAGATGGTGTATATTGAACACAGAAGTTGTGCTAATTTATGTGATCTCTAATAAAGTGTAAATTGACATCAATGTGTTTAATTTGTGTATGTTAAATTAGATTCGCTATAAGATAAATTACGTTGATATTATCACACCAAATAACATGTTTAGAAAAAGAGACATGCAATTCTACAAGAGCATCCTCAATCAAAGAATTTCATAGATAGTAACTATCAAGGCACAATACTCTACTTTTGTATTGGTTATTTGCGTAAACACCATAAGATGAGATCGGAGTCAAAGAAGACACAATATCTTGATTGTAAACATTGATCTTCCAAATTGCTACCTTTGTCAATAGCCAAAAAGGCATTTAATGATGTCGCATCTCTTAATGCTTACAATGATGTGGATTTAGTTGGTTTATATGTTAGTCCATGAGTGATGGTGACCTTTAGAAATCTCATTATTCTCTTTGCAAACTTGAGATGTTCTATAGTGGGACTTACAAGAAATTGACAAATCTTGTTTACTGAATAAGAAATGTCAAGCCTTGTAATGCATAAATATTGCAAAGACCCTATTAAACTCTTGTATTCAGAGGGATCTTTATGCTGCCATTGGGTTGCGATAGGACTTGATTCCTTCAAGCTTAAAATGCTTTAGCAAATCAACTAAATATTTTGATTGTGAGAGATGTAGTGTTGACATAGTTTTCTTTACTTTAATGCCCAAGAAATAATGGAGATCTCCTAGATCTCGAATTTCAAAAACTTGTCCCAAAACATCAATGATATTGTTAATATCTTTTGAATTTGTTATTGTAATAATAATGTCATCTAAATAGATCAAAATATATGTAATTGATTTGAGTATTTTCTAGATGAAGAGAGATATATCACATTTGGAATCTATAAAGCCTTATTGCAATGGAAAGCTATGTGAATAATTAAACTACATCCTTTGTGGCTATTTTAATCCATAGATTGATCATTGAAGTTTACACACATAGTTAGGAAAATCAAGATGAATAAAGCTTGATAGTTGTCTCATGTAAACATCTTCCTCAATATCACCATGAAGAAGGCATTAGAGACATCTAATTGCCTCATTTGTCATCCATTATTAAAGGCCAAACTAAGTAACAATCGGATTATAACTGATGTAATAATCAAGTTATATGTTTCCTTATAATCCACTCCATATTTTTGAGAAAAATCCTTGGGTAATTAATCTTACCTTAAAATGATCAATGAATCCATTAATATTTTCTTTTATTCTATACATTCATTTGCTCCTTACAATATTGCCATTTGATGGTGGAGGAACAAGCATCTAAGTATTGTTCTTAACTAAGGCTTCATATTCTTCTTGCATTACTATCCTCTAATTTTTATACATATGAGTATATTGAAAAAATGTAGGTGCATTATGTGAACCACTATTCGCTTGGCTAGCACGACACCAGAAAACTTGTTTGGATCTCCAGCAACGCACCAGAAAAACTTGGATTTGTTAACTTCTATTTTTCCTTAGTTAATTTATCCTTATCCCTATTCTTTTTTTTATATAGAAGTAAACAAACAACCTTTAATACAAGTTAGATATTAATTCCAATTTCTATTTTAACTGTAAGTGCACAGTGTATATTGTATTAGTGTGCAAGTACAGGTCGATCCCATAGGGAATTGCTTAAGAATTGAGAACTGTTCCATTTTTAACAATCAAATTTATATATTCAATAAGCTCTCCGTTGAGTTACAGTTAACTAAACGTACAAAGTTCGTTGAGTTATGGCTAACTCAACGGACTAACCTCATGGACTTACGTTAACTCCACGAGTCCGTCTTTTCTTTTTAATACTACTATTTACAGAGGAATCCGGCTAACCATTGGGCGGTTCCAAAGATTGTAAATAACATCAATTAAGCTCTTTAATGTTAGTAAACACTGGATTTATCATTAGGCAATACTAACATTCAAATAATTCAAATAGTAACCATTAAAATCTTTAAGTCTTTTGAACGAACTAATTTCAGTAAACTGTAAAACTAAAACAAACATAAAACAATCACAACACTGACAAAGATAACATTAATCACGATACAACAGAAACAATACAACACTCAAATACAAAATACAAACACAGATAATTTATTTTTGGTATTTTTGTTTTAATATGAATATGGAAATGGGCGAAAGGTGAAATGTAAAGTAATCTCAATCGACAGTAAATACTTCTGTCACTACATGCAACGCAATTACACCACTGAAAATTAAACCACTTACAATTTTGTCTCCTCTCCCTATAGAATCGCAAGTCCAGAATTGCAAGATAATCTCCTCTTCAGCATACAAGCATCAACCCAAAACCAAGGCTAGAAGCTTTACGATCTCTTGAAATATGAGTCGGCACTTGGTGAAAATGGCTTCCCTTCCCGCGATGCGATCACTCCTCATAGTGGTTGTCAGACACTGTGTTTGACTTGGAATCAACCCGACATCAGGAAAGTATCCTCATAAACCTCTAATGGTTGGTGATTATGGTGGTAGTAATGTGGTGGTGGTGATAATGGTTGGTGTGGTACTTTAGAGAATTGTCGATGCTACCTACAAAAAGCTCGATGCTCCTCCTCTGTACACACTGGCCATACCCATCGATCACACACCATTTACTTCTTTTTCTTCTTTTCTTTTATATTTCTTCAATGGTAACTGCTTCTACTTGAATGGTTGGTTGGATTTCCTTCATTCATATCAACGACGATGATTTCTTCTCCCTTCGACAAGTGAATTTCTGCGTGATACGTGCGATCGTGGTTTTTCCTTCTAACTGTCTTGTTTCTGCAACCGCTACAATGGCATATTAGAAAATAAATAGTCTGTGGAGTTACAAATAACTCAACGGACTTACCTCGTTGATTTAACTATAAAACACATGCATAAATTTAACTATCCGATGCTCAGGTGCATTTCAGATACTTACAAACTTAACTATCCGATGCTTAGATGCATTTCAGATAGTTATAGATAACTCACTGATATATAACTTAAGTAAATCTACCAGATCTCGACACGTGTCAACAATAGTTTAATAATAAAAGAAACATTTCGGAGAGTTACAAGTCTAACTATCCGATGCACAACTGCAATTTCGGATAGTTATAGATAACTCACTAAAAGTTCACTTAAAATATGCATTATGGTTTCGACACATGTACTTCAGGAAATAATAAAGTATTCTTTTAAAACATAACAGTTCGGAAATTTAAACATAACTCTCTAATACATGTTCGGTATGTTAAACATAACTATCTGAAATATCAAAAAATTCGGGTACTTAAGGATTTCACAGCTTGCAACTTATCGACAGTACAGAAATGTGCTAAATTAACATTAATTCACCAAAATTAAGCAGATTCTTTAATTAAAGCATATAACAGTGCAATTATGATATATGACTTAATTCTCATATGATAAGCTAAATATTATGCAATTAACCATCATTTAACCGTTAATAATATGCACTTTTTCATTCTAAACAACCACTAACTTGTAAGGCATATTTAGGGTTTGATTATTTTTTTTTTTTTTTTTGAAAATATCTATCCTTTACATTCATCAAGGGATAGTCCTGCTAAAAAAGTGTGTGCCCAGGAAAGGGCAATACAAGACTCAAAATAAAGTGAGTTAAAGCAGATATAAATAATGTCAGGAAAATCTATTTTTCGGTTTAACCGAAAAAATTCAGTCAACCGAAAATGGTTTAACCGTAAATTTTTAACGGTGCGAGGAGAGATACTATTGTCGATGAGACCGAGCACTGTGATCGGTCCTGCTGGGGACTTTTTGGTTTAACCGTGTACTGGGCGGTCAAACCGAGAAGCTGAAAATATCGGTAGAAACCGTGGAAAAAACGGTTAGACCGAAAATTTAAAATAAACCTATAAATCGGTGAAACCGTGTCTGGATTCTGGTGCGACCGGTGCAGCCTCGGTCTAACCGTTGAAAGAACGGTCATACCGGAACAAGGATGATCCAACCGAGATATCCGTTTCCGTGTGAACAGAGACGTAAGAAAAGTTGTCAGAGCTACCGATGACTGTTGCTTGCGGCGAGCGAATATTTCCTCGTAAGTTGTGACTTGTCTTTTGCAAATTTTGAAAGCTGAGTTCTCATTCTCGGATATTGAATCCTTTTATATAATAAATAAGCTGGGATACGATCGAAGAAGAGTTAGGCTTTTTATTGCCAAATATAATCTCGCATCTGTGTTTCCATAAGCTCCATAGAGTAAATGCCGTTAGATATTTATAGAATTGATTCCGAGAAGATTTTTTGTGTGAGTGTAGTTGCTGCCAACACCATATTTCCCAGTTATGAATAGGATTTACTAGGGTTTGATTTGAACATACCTCTAGTAGCTTGAGTAATTGGTTGATTATCATCAACAACAATTGGTACTCTAAATGCTTCAATAATTGATCGACTATCACCTTAAGTAGTAGATGTTTCAGAAGTTATATCAGACTCCTCATGAGAAATAGCATAATCAATTACATTCTTTGAAATGTCTTCATTTCATTTAGAAGATGAATTCTCCTTCTCTATTAATGAAGAGTGATCTCCAAAATTAAGAAGTAATTGGTGAATAGCAATTACTAGTTGATTTGGCAAAATAATTAGGGTAAATACATGTTCATCATCCTACAAATTAACTAAAGAAGCATTATGTAATTCAAAATTTAGAGAAAAATCATTTTTAGCAAAGATTACATCTCTTGATATAAATATTCGTTGATTTTGTAGAGAATAACAAATATATCCTTTATGTTTAGTTGCATAGCTAAGAAAAATACAAATAATCGATCTATAATTAAATTTGTGACTGTGATATGACCTCAAACTAGGGTAGCATTTGCACTCGAAAACCTTCAAACTTTTATAATCTAGAACCAATTGAAATAAGCATTGAAGAAAACTTTTATTTTGTAAGAAATTCATTAGCATTCAATTAATAAGATAGATATTCAAAATGCAACAGGTGAGAAGCTTTGAAGAGGATTTGCATGAGACAATAAAGTCAATCCAATGTCTACAATATATTCACCTCCATTATCACTTTTTATGGCTTTAATATTTTTGTTCAATTGTTTTTCACTTGTGTTTTAAATTGGATAAAGATATTGAAAGCTTATGATTTACAAGTTAAAGGATAGATCCAAGTGTATTTAGTGCATGCATCCATAAAGTATATATAATATCTAAAACCTTCTTTTGATTGAATTAGACTTGGACCCCATAGATTAGAATATAAGTGTAAGTGTGAAAAGGATTAGAATGACTTTTTAAGAGGAGAGTGAATTTAAACTAATTTTAACTTTAATGCATGACAACCAAAAATTATTCACAGTAAAACACAAATTCTTTTAAACAATTTTTCTATTAATGCGAAAAATAATTACACTATAAACTAGGGTATAAAAGTTTATAAAATTTAGACTTGTACTCTTTGCAAAACTCACACTTCAATACTTACACTTTGACTTACACCTTTGAACTTGAGACACTCAAGAATTCACACAAGAATTTAACACTAAATTCTCATCAAGAACTTTTTCAACTTCTAGAATCCTACTCCTTGAGATGCTTGAAAAACTTCAACTTGATTCCTTCAAACTTTAAGGTATTCCTCAACTATATCTTGTGTGGTGTATCTATACTAGTGTATATTTTGGATTTCTGGATAGTGTAGGAATTCTAGATTATTGTAGGGATGATGTAAGGATGTTGTCAAGATTGTATATTCTAGATGATCCAAATAGCAACTTGAAGTCCTTATGTATAAGCTTCAATCTTCAATTGTATGTTCATCCACTTTTTACATTTTTCCACATTTTCACATTCTTTTGATTTTGAATACATCATGTTTTTTAGCTCCACATTCTCTTGTTTCAAATCTATAAGAAAAATTCTCTTGGAGAACTAATAGATAACATAACTCGTCAAGTTACTCATATAGTTATGTCATTAGACTTTTATATAACTCAGATAGTTATTCATAACTCTTCGAGTTTTAAAGTCTTTCACTTATAAAACGCATGATCTAAAAAACTTAACATATAATACGTTAATCACATAAAAAGTTAAATAGTTATCTAACAAACATGCATAAAACTCGAACAGCTATCTATATCTCTTCAACTTTCTTAAAAACACACATGCATATCATGCGACAACTTAAAATATTAAAAACATACATGAGAAAATATAACCTTATGAGTTTTTAACCATAAATCTACATTTTTCTTTAAGACTAAACTGATAACCTAATGACTTTTCTAACTTAAACATTTTATAACTTAGACTTATTTCCACTCATACAATATTATTTTCATGATCAAAACTAAATTCCTAATAATCTTTCCCACTTTGATGATGACAAAATTAATAACTCTAACTTATGAAAATTTATCTCCCCCTTTTGGTCATTATATAAAAATAAACTTGTAATTCTAGAAAGATAATTATTCAAAATAGTAAGTAAAATAAATCTTCAGTCATTGATCATTAAACATTAAAACATTCAATCATTTAAAAACTAAAGTGGATACATAGTAGTTTAAAAATATAAAACAGTTAAGCATAAATATGAAAATACAGAAAATTCATATAAATAGTCAAGTACATTTTGTATTCTAGATTACAACTTAGAAAATTAAATTTCAATTTTGATGTCTCCTTAGTAAATCTAACAAAGTATATGTAATCTTCTATGCAATTTCAACTCCAACTTTGTTAACATTATCAATAATTTCTTGATCAAAATTAAAATACTACTACCATTCTTGTTCTTGTTGTTGTTGTCATTGTTGCCTAAGTAAATCATTTTGTTGATATTGTCATAGCTCCTTGACTAAAAATAATCTTGATTTAATCTTCTTTTATGGCCAAGGAGATAAATCAATTTGATTTGCTACAATTTTATAGATAGCATCATCATATAAGAGTTTACTTTGTAGATTTAGCACATGATGTATGAACACATTATATCAATTTATCTATATTTGATTAATCACAAGAAAAGTAGCATATAAGCAACACCTTCCTACCTTTGCCTTATGACCAAACCTTTGAAAAATTACAACATATAAAATTTTTGCTATAAAACTTGCTTGGTCATTCAAATCATTTAATAACCTTAATTCACTATATACATTTGGATCTCGAGCAAATTATTGTATATCTCATCCCAATTAGTAAACATGTCTTCTTTCAGATAGTTTAACTCATTCATTTCTAAGTCCCAGCACTTCAAAAATTAATTTTGGGGTTAATCAGATGCCTTCTACATGTATATTGGTCATTGGTACTTCATTGACTACTATAAGATTTGCATAAAAAGCGTACACAATTTTTGATAGCATACAATGACCTAGTAGGCTAGGAATTACAAATAATAATCCTTAAAAATCAAACATATCTTTAATTTCATCTAAGTCCTAAAACTTTACAAGCCTTGAATACAATATGGTGAAATTAGAGTAATTTTGAAATTTATCAACATAGGAAATATCCCTAAACCATATTAATGTTAGGTCATTAATATCCTAGTTTGGATTAGGAATCTTCTTGAAATTTGTTTTAGTAGGTTTCGGATTTTCATTATCATCAACAGTATCCATAAAACCATTAAAATTAGCAACATTTTCAACATCAAACATATGATCATCAAAATCCATAATATGAAGCCCCTCTTTAGATACATTTAATTGACTTTCAAATACAAAATTATTTACTTCAATAGTAAAATTGTGATGCTCAAAAGAAATCATATGCAACTATCTTAGGATATGACTTAACTCAAAAACATGAATAATATGGTCAACTTGATTTTAGGCATGAGCTATGTCTTCCATCGAGACATAAACTAATGGATATTCAATCAACAAAATTGATTGTTGCATCTCAAAAATTTTAGCTAAATAAAAACAAAATTTTGCGACAATCTTAGCCAAATATTAACAAAAATTGACAAATAACTAATAAACTAAAATCTGCTAGGAATTATTGTAGTGCATTCCTCTTCAAAATTAATATCATCAAAATTAATTGACTTAGTTTCCTCTTCATCAATAATTATATCATCAGTAAAATATTAACTAACATAATTTGTATCAAAATGTTCTTCATTTTCAAAAACTATATCCTAATTTTTAGACATATTTGTTGTACTAAGAATAGGTCTTGGAAAATCATCTATCATATTAAAAGATACATTATAAGTTAGGGTGACATAATACCTCAAAGTATAGCACTATAACCTCAAATGTGTTGAGTTCATAAGAATTGCATCAATAACTTATTCTCTTAGATTAGCTATAGAACATAACTTTCCATTTCTAATGGATTCTTCCCTTAAACATAGTATTCTTAATTCTCCTGTTGTCAAATCTATTTTTTCTTTTGGACCTGTTTTTCTTCTTTTCCTATTGTACGTAAGTAAATATTCTTCAACAAGTTTAGGTGGGTCATTGACAGTCCCTGTTAGCCATACTTGTATTATCGATGGTCTAACTTTGTCTCTGTATTTCTCTAACAATTCAAAATACAAATGTAAAAATTCTACCTCTATCATTTTCAATTGAAATGTTTTTTCTCCTTCATGTTGAACACAATATTTCCACAAATTATTTTTTGTATGATTAATTCCCTTTTGAACTTTCTATAAAATGGGTTTAGGAAATGTATACTTTGAATACATATCTAATGGCTCTAAATTTTCTCTAACTATTAGTCTCTCCCATTTCTTATTGAAATTCTTTATTATTTCAACTTGGCTTCCCATTTTTTAGATGATTTTGTTGTTTGAGCTGTCACAATAGTAGAAACTAGGTTTTAGAAGTTCAAATGAAAGTAAAATATCAAAAACTTATGCACTAAGTGTTCAATAAGTCATAGGATTATTCGATAAATCGACATGAAAGTTGTACACTTAATCTAACCCTTCAAGTTTTCTTAACAGATAACCTAGAAAAGTCAAACATTTATCTTAACATTTTGAGTTTTCTAAGAAAATAAAAGAAATACCTATATGAGAAAAACTTGAATACTTATGATAACTTTACAAGTTTTCTAAAGAGTAACTATCTTAACATTTTGAGTTTTCTAAGAAAATAAAAGAAATACCTATATAAGAAAAACTTGAATACTTATGATAACTCTATAAGTTTTCTAAAGAGTAACTCTCGTAACTAAATGAAAAACTTAGATAATTATCGAAGACTTAACAAAAATAGCAAACTTTTCAGAGCAAAAGTCTATAAACTAGCAATTGTAATGTAAATATAAATCTTAAATGCACTCTCCTACATAAATGCATTATATTAAGAAAATATATTTATGATGAACTTAAAGGGTTGCCAAGCCTAAAATAGTAAATAATATGCATAATAATATATTTAAATTTTTGTTTTTCTTATTAAAATTAGAAATGTAGTAATGAATGAAAATTAAAAATAAATTTCTCTAAACAATTGTCACCTAATTTTCACTTAAATAAAATCCCTTAATTATCCTTTTGGTCAAGTTTCAAAATCCTTCAATAAGTGTCAACTTAAGAAAAATAAGTACAATATATTGTGTAAGTGATAGATCAAAATTAAAAATTTACACAGATCATGCACAAAGTTCTTATAGAAACATCTCAACAATTGTAAAATTAACTAAGTTTGAGTATATTGCCTTTGTTTTTAATCCTTGTACCCTTAAAATAAGTTGTCCATATAGCAAGCTTTCAATCAACCATCTCATTCTAGTTGGCCTAAGTGGTTAGGTGTTGAGATACCCTAGCAAATCCACTAACTCAAACACCTTGATTTTAAGGTCTATATAAGTTTTTTTATTTATTCTTGATATCATTAATCATAATCACCCATACAACAAGCTTTCAAACAACACATCTCAAATTAGTTAATTCAAGTGACTAAGGTTTAAGATTCCTCGATAGTCTTAATAACTCAAATAACTAAGATTAAAATACAAGAATTTATTTAAATAACAACTAAGGCAACCCCAAGACTTAATCTTTTAAACAAATTGCTAAGACTTTTTTTAGAAACTAAGTAAACTCTCTATGTGGTTTTTAGTTAAAATCTTCATGACAATGCATACATACATATAAAAATATAGTTAACACTCACAAATGGAATTTAATTCCTTTCCTCAAGAAATCTTAAGAGTCTTTACCTAGTGAAAACAAAATTAATAATCTAAATATTAACATTTTTAATTTCAAATTTTAGTACTATAAAATAGTAAAACATGAATAACAATAAAGCAATAAGATGATTACTGAAAAATTTGAAAAGAAGTAGAAAATATTTAAAACTAAATATAGCCAAGATGAAATGGACTGGAAATGAAACCTTAGATGTCAAATAGTCTACATATGCTAAGATTTAACTTTAATTTGTAGAATTGAATCTCATCTAGTGGTGTAGTAAATAAATCAATAAGTTGTTCACTTGAAGATACATGATATAATTTGATATTACTTTTAATTACATTATCTCTTAAAAAATAATGTCGAATATCTATATGTTTAGCTCAATTATGCAAAATCAGGTTCTACTATCTAAAATCTATCTCGAACTATGTAGCTATATCAACAAGATAAAATGTTAGTCTTTGGTACCCATACTTGTTTAGATCAAGTTCTTTTGATGGAGAAATAGTAATAATACTATTTGCATTTAATTTTACTTTTGGAATCCATTCAATATGACTTTGCCTTTGTGATTCTCAAAAGATCTATAACTATCATTATAATTCGTATAAGACCTTTTAGGATAGAAATTATAATTCTTGCAATTGATTCTAGGATAAAAAGTATTTTTCCTATAATATAGTCTAGAATAAAAATTATAAAGCTTGTGACTGCCATAAAAAAACTTGTGTAAAACCAATGCTTTTCTTGAAATTGTTCCTTTTAAAGTTGTTATTAGATTTTCTTTGTTTCTAAGAAAAAGTATCAATATTATTAACTTTAACATACTTTTCTTCTAACAACAAAATGAATAACAAATTTAGTAAAATTTTTAGAACTACTTATAAATCTATTACTATTTTTAGGAATTTCAGATTTTTCAGAACATGTAGATATTGACATACCATATTCTATACCACATTTAGTTTTATTTTGAGAGATATCAATATTTTCAATAAGTGTATCAATTACAAATTGACTAATATTTCATTTACTAATAACAAAATTTAACTCACTTATTTTTTATTTTAAGGAACTAATTTTAGTATGATATTCAAGAATTTTATCATTCAACACATGAATTTTTTCATCACATTGAAATTTAATGGCATGTAAATTCTCTAATTCTAAATGTAAACTTTTGTCTACAGAAATAACTCATTAATTTTTACAACCTAACTTTCATTTTCACATTTAAATTTTTTAAGAGTAGAATTCAATAGTTTATTATTATGCTCATTCTGTTCTACCAAAATTTTCAAATATTTAATTTTAAACATTGATTTCTTATATTTTTGTGCTAACTTATTATAACTCATTAATAACTCATCATAATTTAATTTTGAATCAGAATATACATTATTCAAGTTTGACATAAAGTATAAGTTGGTAATTTCTTCTTTCTCAAATTTTAAGGTTGATGAGCTAGTTTCAACATCTGTCTCATCTAAACTTTGGCTAGATTCATCCTATGAGACCTTCAAAGTCTTTTTCTTCTTGAGTTTCTTTTTTTTGTGTTTTCTAAACTCCACTGCAACTTTCTCAAGTTTTAATAGTGGACAACACTTCTAGAAATACCCAGGCTTGTTACACTTATAACAAATCTTATGTTATGCACTTCCCTTTGATCAATTTAATATCAAAAGTTCAAGTGTTATGAAGAGTTGTAAGTATAGTAAAAGGTTCACTAACGATATTCTATAATTTCAAATTAATAGACTTTATAAAAACCATCATTCTTCTCTTCCAATAACTATAGTTAGTTCCATCAAATAATTGTGGTTGATTCAAATTCTGACCCTTAGCTAAAAAATTATTATTAGAAGTTATTCTATTTTAGATTGTAAAATCCTATATAAAATAAACTAAGCTTTGATACCAATGGAAAATGATCAAAATAACTTCACAAGAAAGGGGCGAATTATGAATTTAAACCAATTTTAACTTTAATGCACAACAACCAGAAATTATTCACAGTAAAACACAAATTCTTTTAAACAAATTTTCTATTAATGTTTAAAATAATTACACTATAAACCAAGGTATAAAAGTTTATAAAATTTAGACTTGTACCCTTTGTAGAAATCACACTTCAATACTTATACTTTGACTTACACATTTGAACTTGAGACACTCAAAAATTCACATGAGAATTGAACACTAAATTCTCACTAAGAACTTTTTCAACTTCTGGAATCCTACTCCTTGAAATGCTCAAAAATCTTCAACTTGATTCCTTTAGACTTTAAGCTCTTGTCCAACTATATCGCATGTGGTGTATTTGTATTTTGTATATTTTGGATTTCTGGATAGTGTAGGAATTTTGGATTATTGTAGGGATGATGTAAGGATGTTGTTAGAATCATGTGTTCTGGGATGATCCTAACATCAACTTGAAGTCTTTATGTATAAGCTTTGATTTTCAACTATACTTTCATCCATTTTTCCACATTTCTGCAATTTTTTATTTTTGAATATTCCATGTTCTTCTATTTTAGATCTACAAGAAAATTTCTCTTAGAGAACTATTAGATAATATAAGTTGTCAAGTTCCTCATATAGTTATATCGTTAGTCTTTTATAAAACTCATATAGTTATCTATAACTCTTGGAATTTTAAAGTTTTTCACCTATAAAATATGTTACTTACAAAACTTAACATATAATACATTAGTCATATAAAAACTCAAATAGTTATTCAACAAATATGCAAAAACTTGAACAATTATCTATAGCTCTTCAACTTTCTTAAAAACACACATGCATGTCATATAATAACTTAAAACATTAAAAACACATGAGAAAACATAACTTTATGAGTTTTTAACCATATCTCTATGTTTTTCTTTAAGACTAAATTGATAACCTGATGACTTTTCTAATTTAAATATTTTATAACTTAGACTTATTTCACTCATACAATATTATTTTCACCATCAAAACTAAATTCCTAATAAAGTGGTTCCTTAATAACAATAGAATTATCATCAAATAGTAGTTTATGAACTTTACCAAGATAGCAAGTATTACAGAAATTGAGGCTATTATTTCAATTAGTAAATCATTTGAAGATACAATAGATTTAGTTTTCTAAAAGTGTAGATGGCATAAACAAGAGTGCCAAGTATCCATTAATGCACAAACTACTATCCATGCTTAATAAGGATGACTAGAATTTTGTAATGACAACTGGTATAATGATTCTTGAGCCTTAGCAAGGCCTTGATGAACTAGTAGACCTATTTATTGATCCTTGATGAAGAAATTAGAGTTGTCAAATTTGATGTTAAGAGTATTGTCATCGTAGAATTGATATACAAATAGTAAGTTTTTTTGAATTTCTAAAACAACCAAAACATTATTAAAGAAAGCTTTACTAGTTGTCGTTAGCATAGTAGTGGCTCCAATGTGTGTAATGGGAAGGGCATTGCCATTATCGACTATTAAAGCATTTGTGCGTACATAAAGTAAGCTAATAGATAATGTATTAACATCATTAGAGACACGATGTGTGACACTCAAATGTGGGTAGCACATTGAATTTTATGAAACAATATCTCCATGATAAACATAGTTGGCATTTAGGAATGTTTTAGTTGGTGCAAAATTTTGCATATCTAGATGTTTGAAGTAGTTAATGGCTAAGTGACCTGATTTGCTATAGATTTGACATTGAATTTAATTATTGGATTGACCATTGTCCCTTTCATTGTTGGATTGATTCCTATTGTGCCCTCCTTGAGAGTTGTGATTTCCAACTTTTATAGCCAAATTTGCTACTATAGGTAATGAAGAGTGATATCATTGATCCATAACTCATGATTCATGAGCACATCTTGTAGATTTAATAAGGAAATAATAAATGATTAAGTAGTAATACTTGTTACTAAACTTTCATACTCTAGACTAAGTCCATCGAGATTGAACAAGCTAATTTCCTCCTTTGAAAGAGGGGATCCAAAAATAGCAAAAGTATCAACAAGAGAACTAGCATGCAATATACAATCACTCATAGAAGTATTTCCCTTCTTCAATGTTTATAATTCAAACTTGATTTGTAGGATTCTAGCCTAAGATTTTAAGGTGTACAACCTTTCCAAGGTGTGCCACACTCTAATAGATGTTGATTAATTTGCTACCTACAATAATATCAAAGGGGTTAAGGATGAAAATAGTTAGCTCATAAGAAACTAGTCCTATTGATGCCACACAATAGCAATATCTTCACTATTAAAGGAATCCAATGTTGCAATAGGTGGACATAGAAAGGAACCATCAATGTAGCTAGTAAGAATATGGTCATTGAGAAGAGTTAAAAATGTTGCTCTCCAAATCACATAATTTTGCTTGTCCAATTTAATAGGAATTGAGTTAGAAATGTTCACTACTTTTGGAATGGAAATACTTACAATAGTAAAAATACTAGATCTAAAGTTTGTTAAAGTGTTTGACACCATTGACACTATCAATTTGAAAAGAATATGATGAAAAAATTAACCCAAGCTCTGATACCAAGTTAAAAATTAAGGTGGAGAGGAAAAAAGCAAGAATAGGAATGTAGATTTTTCGATCAAAATCTAGGATAATTTTTCATTTAATATCAATAGTTCTTTATAGTACAAACAACTCTCATTCTAAAAACTTCTTATGAAATAACTAGCCTACTCTCTATTGTAAAACCACATGATAGTCTTTTTCTATGTAGACATTACAAAAGAATATCAATTACATAATTGCAATACACTAAAAGATTACATATGTGTATATATATACACACACATCAGCCTCAATATTTTTTAATGATGTCTTGATCCTTTTTTTAAGAGAAAATACATGTATACATGTGGTATTGGCTATAGTGAACTATGCCAATTAAGATGTAAATGATTGTTAAAGAAAAGATGAGTCATTGAAATACAGATAAAAATATTCTACCATCATTGATAATAAAAAGTGAAAAATACCATTATGGTACTAATTTTTTGTTTTTATCTATAGTGTTTAAAACAATATAAATTTTAGTATGTCATTTATTGTTACATGTGAATCTTATGATTCGTAGTTATTATAAATCACATAATTTTCATTAATCGTTCACTTTTATTTTCACTTATAATTATAAATATCATGAATCTTAATTATGACCTCTACTTGTATGCCCTATTTCTACTTTATACTATGAATTGTATAACTTATTCTTGTTTGTAAATATATTTCATTTTATTACTCTTGACTGTACTCTTGCTTCTTTCATAAATTATATATATAGATGTATTTTACTTCATTGCTTCATGTCGGAATACCTATTTTATATATGAATCGTGCATCTTGTCTTGTCAAATGGTATATTGGAATCAAATTTTTATTTGCAAGTGTTCAAAATAGTAAATCAAATGTGGTTTCGATATATTATCTGTTATTAATCTTATAAATTGTATAACTTGTAAACATCATAAACTGTAGACTACTTTTGCTTATAAATATCACAAATTATATAACATTTTACTTGTATAACCTCTATTTACAAATGTTGTGAATTACATAATTTGTTTTCATCTGCCAACATATTTTGTCTTATTATTTTTGACAGAGTTCCTTTTTATTCTGTGAATTATACAAATGTGTATTATCTTGTCATTTCAAGCAGTATCTTTATATTTATTATAAATTGTGTACCTTAAAAAACGATAATGAAAAAAAAGAAAGATATATTGAGATCAAATTTAATATGATATTTTAGATATTCATTAAAAAAAATACAGTAAAAACGGATTTTAATAAAAAAATAGAATGACGGAGCTTTCAATTGTCGACAGTTTACAAGAAAATTTCCATGAACATCGCCATCTTCAATTTTCAAAACTAAATATGACGCAATATTTTAAAAAACGATAACGATAAACATGACGTGGGCCGCTTACGCCACCCGGGTCACGCCACATCCGAGCACGTTTCGCGCATCGCAACGCTCCAAAATGCGCTCGCCCGTCGTTTTCCCTTCGGCCCGACCGATGGGCGGCAACTCGTGTGGGAAAGGCGGGGGGGCGCTTCCCCTTTCCTCGATGGCTCGGGGAAGAAGGTATGGTGCATCTCTCCTGCTCCGTTTGTCCCTGCCCAAATCCGACGGTGGAGGATGGGAGCTGGACCCCGCAACGTTCGGCCTTCTCCGACTCGAACGCTCGTCTCGGCTTCGTGGCGTCATGATCTGGTTGACGTCGGCGACAGTAGGGGTGGAGTGCGAACCCGGGGGTTTCCGGGGATGGCAACAAACAGTGGCCGCCGGAAAAGTACTGGCGGACGTGGGTGGAAGTTTTGCCACGTAAAATGCACACCTCACTTCAAATTCGTCATGTTTATCACGTGGGCGGAGGAGGACCACGAGAATGAAGAATGAAAGGGACAGCGCTCGCATGTGGCCATCCAATCCGACGGACGGATCTGGTGCGCGGATGCAGAAGCAACAAACCGTAGGGCCAAAGATAGGGTTGGCGTGATTGGGACGCGAAGTTGAGGAGGAGGAGGACGACCACCACCACCACCACTTGCACCGTTGCGTATCCCAAGCGCAAAAGAGCTGTCACATTCATTTCTTGTCCTCACTCACTGGTCACTCCTTTGGCCGCCGCCTGCCGACCGTGACGATATCTGACAAACATACCATGCACACACCACGCCCTTCGTTGAGTTTTTTAATCGCTGTTGATGGATAGATCGCTCGATAACCAAATTTAAGTACGCCACAAGTAATATATTGATTGACATGATAAGATAAAGATTTAGCTCATGCTTTATTAGGGTTCCAGACTCATGACCTTAAAGAAAAACTATCCCAAACTAAAATATCAACACTGATTAATCAGCAATATACACACGCATGCATGTACGATTGGTTAAGGCTTTACTCATGATAACGGCTTTACTCATGATAACGGCTTTACTCATGATAAAATGCCAAAGTCCTGTAAAGCTTTTTTAGTACGTAGGTTTTGGGTAGCTCACACGCACGCTCTTCAGTAATTCTGATTCCTTCTTTTCCCTCTTCAATGTAAATTTAAACAACTTTTATTTTATTTTGAATCATATCTTACTTTATGTGGCATTAATTATCCTTCTATTTCATTCTCCTGGGTAAAAAGATGCTGATGTTTCTAGGCATAATTAAGATTTTAACTTGAACCACTCTTTCCCAACATGTTAATTTGGGATATATTGATTTCCTTCTGGAATATGTTACGCTATTAATTCTTCAAAGACTTCTTGCGTTCAAAGAATCACAAGAGGGTCCACAAATCTTTGATAAATTCATGGGCTTTTTCGGGCTTGTAATCAATGCAAAATTACTTATCCTTGACTAAGGAGTCATTGGAAAGAGAATTTCCTTATATTTATACGAACACTTGAACTCACTCAAATTTTCCATAGGAGTTTCCCTTCGCACCTGAGATCTCTAGCGTTTGGAACCATTCTCCTGCAAAAATTAAAAGTCAGGCAAATAATGATTGTGATTACCTTTGACGATTAATCCCATATCAAGATCGATTATAGAAAGATTTGCTTGCCACCTAGCCAATATTTGCAGGTTTGATGTGCGCCAAGTTTTTAAAATCTTTTTCTAAGATGTATTTGGTTGAGCAGCAATCTATTCTTAGAAGAAATTTTTGATTAAGGAGATCTTCTAGAAATTTAGTAATTGTCAAGACAATATCAAGAACCTCTTTCTTCACAGTAGAGTAATTTTGTTCCATATGCTACACGTGAACCTTATTAACTTTTCACTCTTGCCCATAACTTGCTTTAGAATTCTCTCATGCCTTTTTTCCAAAGCATATATTTCATCAATCTTAGAGGAGATAAGATCAATAATGCTTAGGTGAATTCAAAGGTAAGATTTTGGCCTTTAGTTTTCTTATGGCTTCAATATGTTTTGCTACCCATTTCATTGGGTGAATTCTTCTTTAATCTATCACTTAAGGATTTTCTATCAAAGGTAAGATTTTTATGGAAGTTTACTACATAATTTAAACAACGATCCTAAAAGCCTTTGTAATTGAGTCATGTCTTTAATTTCATTGGGAGAATTTTTGGGTAAAAGTTATGACTCTGTCAATTGGCCGTGATATGATGCCTCGATCAATTTTATGGACATTCCAATATTCATAACGTCCAAAGGGAATTATAAAGTTCATTCTATACTTATCTTCATCATTGATAAATATGGACCTACCGGGACCTAGATTTCATATCAAACTTTGAGAATGCTTTAGATCCTTGTGTTCTCTTGATTAGATCTTGTTTATTTATAGTGAGATATCTATTCGATCCATCGAAGTACGTGATTTGGTGGTTTACAATTGATCATTTATTAAACTTGGCACTCATCTTTCTAATTCTTCAGCATTCTCTGCAAAAAAAAGAAGCACAACCCAAAGGAGAAGAACTTGGTCTAGCAAGTTTCTTGTCTTGGAGATCTTTAATTTCTTGTTTACACATTTTCGTTTATCTTTGATTCATTTGAATAGGTCTAGCCTTAGTGGGGTATTTTTTCTTCATCAAATCGTTTTATATATATAAGGAGGACTAACATCTTGTTTTCTTAATTTTGCGCCTAAAGGCACTCGGGAGTGAGGAATAGACTTCCTTTTCTTGAAAACTTTTTGTTTTGCCTTTTGGTTGAAATGATATTGTATTTATATATTTTATTTAAGATTCTTAATTACCCTCTTTCCTTAGAGACTTCGCAAACAAATTTCTGCTTATACTCTATGGTACTTTAATTTGTAGCTGTAAAAGTGATACTCCATGATGTTTAGAGAATTTTATAGTTGTCCCTTTTTCATTTATAATAGATTGTATTCTTTCAACATCTACTTTGAAGGGTTTTAGAAGATTGATGGATACGGTCCCTAAAATTAATCCTTAACAAGAATGTATTATGTTATAATACATAGTCCTTGTAGTCAATTAAATTTGTATGTTGTATCATGTAGTCACCCTTTATTTTTAATAAAATTTCACTATACCATTTTTATTTATTATACCTTTCAATGAAATTTATGAATTCATTTTCTTCTTCCTTAGATGTTTCTCCTTGTTAGAAGGTTTAATATATAAATATATATACATATCATAATTCCATAGCTTCAATTCTTTTTTTAAGAATTATATTTTAATTTATTTTTTGTTTCCTTTGATTTTGTTCTTTCTTAAGTTCTTAAATGCAATGTTATATTTTCTTTAAGTTTCATCCTATTAAGGATCAAGAATAATATTCCTCTTTGATAGGTCTATTATTTTATTAGTTTCATCCCAAGTAGCTTTCAGAGCCTTTTTTTTTTTTGCTCTTTCACTTTTTCTTCTTATCCTGATGATCTTTTTCTGATTACAATGGACAAAGGGCTTGTATATGTCTTTGCTTTTTGCATTTAAAGTATGTAAGGATCATACTTTTAGAGATATTGGTTTTACTATTTTTTTTCATGAATTTTCTAAAGTTCCTTACCAACAATAAGATTTCATCATCATCCAAGCTTTGAACTTCTTCAGTTGAAGGGAATGCAATTTATTTCTTCTTTTCAGCTTTCTTTTCAATAGCTCCTTCATGTTCCTTCCAATCTTTCATTTGAACCTCATGGACCAATAAATTGTCCAATAATTCTTCTACAGAATAATTGTTGAGGTCTTTGAAGTCTTGAATTGAGGTGTATTTTTATTTCCACTCCACTATTAGGTTTTTCAAAATTTTCTGTACCTGTTCATGCATAGAAAATTCTTTTCTTAAGCCTTTCAGATTATTAATGATCTCAATGAATCTAGAAAATATTTCAATAATTGATTCACTTTTATTCATCTTAAATAATTCAAATTTTCTTAACAAAATACTTATTTTGGTATCCTTCACTTGATTAGTACATTCATGTGTAACTTGAAGGATTTTCCAAGCCTCATGAGAAGACTTATATGCAAAAACTTTATTATATTGTTCAGTAGTAAGTGCACAATATATAACATTCAACTTATAAGCATCTAATTGGATGAGTTTCTCATCCTCCTTAGTCTAATCCATTACATTACTGGTAGGAAGAGATGTTCTAAGAACAACTATCTTCTAGAATTTTACATTTAAACTCCTAAAGAAACACTCCATTCTATTCTTTCAATAATTGTAATTGGATTTATCAAATAAGGGAGGTCTGTAAATGTTCTATCCCTTAATAAATTGAACCATAAATCTAGATGGTTAAATCTTAGCAAAGATTAACCTTGCTATGTTACTAATTGTTAGAATCATATGAACTTACCAAAGGAAGGATGAATGGTGAGTGTGTATACTTTTAACAATTATTTGACTTAAATTAATTATAATGAAGTGGACTGTATAAGCTATGACTATTAAAACAGGCTAAAGATAAAGTAAGAAATAAAATCACATAAGGCAATTTTAAGTGGTTCACCACTAATGGCTAGTCCACCCCCAAGACCCTACTTGGGCTTCACTAAGTGTATAAACACTTACAACTCTTGCTTTTAGATCCAAACAAGAACCAACCTCTTGAGCTTCTAGGTAAAAGCTCAGCAACCAACACTTTGAACTTTAAGGTCTAAGCTCTTAACCAACAATGAGTTTTAAGGTATAAACTCGCAAACCAAACAACTTGAGGCTTTCAATCAGAGTTTGAGTGTAAAGAGCTTCTTTGCACTTGAATGTACTTGAATCTTCTTCAATTTTGCTTTAACTAAATCTGAATATTTTCTGTGGAAAAACTGTCTAGCTCTGTGTATATATGTATATGATCATCATTATTCTTCTTTTTCACTTATTGATCATATTTATACTAAGAGATATAACGATCATATTTCTTTCAATGATATTTGTCCTTTTGTACTTACTGAGCAGTCAATCCCAAATATAGTAAGTTACCGTTCAGTATAATTCAAATATACTATAATCTTGAAACCTTTCAAAAATCTCACTAGTTATCTTGAAACTATCCGAAAACTCGAACAGTTATTCTGTAACTATCCAAAAAACTCGAATAGTTATCTTGTAACTATCCTAAAAACTTGAATAATTATCATTTTATGCTTATCACGTGATTCTTTAAGTTTTGCACATGAGTCTTCTTAGTTTCGAACAATTACTTGAAACCCTCCAAAAACTCGAACAGTTATTCTATAACTATCCGAAAAACTCAAACAGTTATCTTATAACTATCTAAAAAACTCGAACAATTATCCTTTTATGTTTGTCACATGATTCTTTAAGTTCTGCACGTGAGTCTTCTTAGTTTTAGATAGTTTGCTTGAAATTCTCTAAAAACTCGAATAGTTATTTTGTAACTATTCAAAAAACTCAAACAGTTATCCTATATGTTATGTAAAGATCGAATGTGGAAAGAGAGAAACTTAGACTCGTGGAAAAGAAGAAAGAGAAAAATAAGCAAAAACAAGCACAGACACAACAAGTTTACGTGGTTCCCTAATTGGGTACGTCCACGGATGGAGTTTGGCTATTTGATTCTTCTCTAGGTGATCAACAAATGGGATACAAGATTCATCTCTTCTAATGCACATGTTGGGAGCCTATTTATAACATTAGAGCATCCCATGTGACCAAATGACAAAAATACCCCTACGTGTAACTAATTAATTCAAGATATATATTATTAATAATCTCCACCTTGTCTTGAATTTACAAACTCCACCTAGAACCAAACAAAAATAACAATACTCCATCATAAAGACCCAAAGGGTCAACTATAAGCAAACACATTAAGTAAGTCTAAGCAATGCTTAAACTTGCTTTCAAGAACGCCTTTCATAAACATATCAGCTGAATTGTCATATGTGTTGATCTTCAAAATCTTCACGTGGTCTTCAGTTCTAAGAAAGTGATAACGAACATCAATGTGTTTTATCCTGTCATGAAACACATTATCCTTCGTTAAGCTGATGGCACTGAGACTGTCACAAAAAATTTCTGCCTTATCATATCACAGACCAAAGTCTCCAAGTAATCCCTTTAGTCAAATACCTTCTTTTGCAGCTTTTGTCATTGCCATATACTCAGCCTCTGTGGTAGATAACGAAACTGTAGGTTGTAGAGTAGATTTCCAACTGACAATGGAATCTGTCAATGTGAAAACATATCTTGTAAAAGACCTACGCTGATCAACATCACCTGCAAAATCTGAATCAAAATATCCAACCATATTACAGTTATGTTTAACTCCATAAATCAGTCCTACATCAGACGTGTCCTTCAAGTACCTAAAGATCCTTTTCACGGTCTGCCAATGACTCTTCCCTGGATTCGACATAAACATGCTTACAACACTAAGAGGGTAAGCAAGATCTAGACGAGTACAAACCATGGCATACATTAGACTGCCAACTGCCTGTGAATATAGAACTTTCTTCATGTAATCATTTTTTGACTGTGTCTAAGGTGTCATAGCAACTGATAATCGCAGGTTCCTATCATAGGGCGTTCCAATGGCTTTACTTGAAGCCATGCCAAACCTACTTAGAATTTTCTAAACATAAGTGTGTTGATGGAGAAATAACCTTCTAATGTTCCTATCATAATAAATCTCCATCCCAAGGATTTTACCTGTTGGTCCTAAATCCTTCATTGCAAATTCAAACTTCAATGTATCTTTCAAAAATTGTATTTCATTAACATCTTTGGCTGCAATCAAGATGTCATCCACATACAAGAGCAAATAAACAAATTCATCTTTAATTTGTTTAATGTAGACACATGAATCAAAACTGCTACGAACAAAACCGATATCTGTAATAAAAGAATCAAATCTTTTATACCATTGCTTGAGAGATTGTTTCAACCTATACAAAGATTTCTGCAACTTTCAAACAAGGTATGATCTACCTCTTTCTGCAAAACTTATTGGTTGTTCCATCCAAATGTCCTCTTCTAAATCACTATGCAAGAAAGCTATTTTCACATCTAGTTGCTCAAGTTCTAAATCCTTTACTATAACAATTGCCAAAAGGACTCTAATAGAGGTGTGTCTAACTACTCGTGCAAAGACTTCATTGAAGTCCTGTTTGTGTTTTCCCAACACAACATCAAAAAAACTTAGATTTGTTATTTCTGTTTTTACTGAGTTAATTTATCTTTATGTCTATTCTTTCTTTTAGAAGTAAACATACAACCTTTAATACAATTTAGATATTAAGTCCAATTTTTACTTTAACTATAAGTGCACAGTGTCTATTATATCAGTGTGCAAGTACAGGTCGATCCCACAAGGAATTGCTGAAGAATTTGAGAACTGTTCGTTTGTTAACAATCAAATTTATATATTCAATAAGCTCTCCGTTGAATTATAGTTAACTCAACGAACAAAGTTCGTTGAGTTATGGCTAACTCAACGGACTAACCTCGTGGACTTAAGTTAACTCCACGAGCCTGTCTTTTCTTTTTAATACTGCTATTTACAGAGGAATTCGGCCAACCATTAGGCGATTCCACAGATTGTAAATAACATCAATTTAGCTTTTTAATGTTAGTTAACATTGGATTTATCATTAAGCAATACTAACATTCAGATAATTCAAACAGTAACCATTAAAATCTTTAAGTCTTTTGAACAAACCAATTTCAGTAAACTGTAAAACTAAAACAACATAAAACAATCACAACACTAACAAAGATAACATTAATCACGATACAACACAAACAATACAACATACAAACATAGATAAATTGCTTTTGGTATTTTTGTTTTAATATGAACATGGAAATGGGAGAAAGGTGAAATGTAAAGTAATCTCACTCGATAGTAAATACTTCCGACACTACTTGCAACGCGATTACACCATTGAAAATTAAATCACTTACAATTCTGTCTCCTCTCCCTATAGAATAGCGAGTCTAAAATTGCAAGATAATCTTCTCTTCAGCATATAGGCATCAACCCGAAGCCAAGGCTAAAAGTTTTACGATCTCCTGAAATATGAGTCGGCGCTTGATGAAAATGGCTTCCCTTCCCGCGACGCGATCACTCCTCATAATGGTTGTCAAGTACTACGTTTGGCTCGGAATCGACCTGACATCAAGAAAGTATTCTCACAGACCTCCGATGGTTAGTGATTATGGTGGTGGTAACGATGGTTGGTTTGATACTTCAGAGAATCGCTGATATTGTCTGTAGAAAGCTTGGTGCTCCTCCTTTGTATACATTGGCCGTCCATCGATCACACACGTACCTTTTCTTCTTTTTCTTCTTTTCTTTTATATTTCTTCAATAGTAACTGCTTCTGTATGAATGGTCAGTTGGATTTCCTTCATTCATATCAACGACGATGATTTCTTCTCCCTGTGCAATACATGCAATCACGATTTTTCTTCTAATTGTCTTGTTTCTACAACCGCTACAGTGGCATATTAGAAAATAAATAGTCCGTGGAGTTACAGATAACTCAACGGACTTTCTTCATTGATTTAACTATAAAACACGTGCATAAACTTAACTATCTAATGCTTAAATGCATTTCGGATACTTATAACTTAACTATCTGATGCTTAGATGCATTTCGAATAGTTACAAACTTAACTATCCGATGCTCAAATGCATTTTGGATAGTTACAAATAACTCAACGATATATAACTTAAGTAAATCTACCAGATATCGACACATGTCGGCAGTAGTTTAATCATAAAATAACATTTCGGAGAGTTACAAGTCTAACTATTCGATGCTCAAATGCATTTCGGATAGTTACAGCTAACTCACCGAAAATCCACTTAAGTCACTTTACTAGAGCATGACACATGTTCTCCGTTATTTTATAAATAAAAAGAGATTTCGAAGGGTTATACATATAACTGTCTGATGCCCAACTGCAATTTCGGATAGTTATCGATAACTCATCGAAAGTTCACTTAAGTTATGCATTATGGTTTCGACACGTGTACTTCAAAAAATAATAAAATATTCTTTCAAAACATAGCTGTTCGACAATTTAAACATAACTATCCGACATGTTTGGTCTATTAAACATAACTGTCTGAAATATGTTTGGTATGTTAAACATAACTGTCCGAAATATGTTTGGTATGTTAAACATAACTGTCTGAAATATCAAAAAATTCGGATACTTAAGAATTTCATAGCCTGCAACTTACCAATAGTTCAGAAGTGTACTAAATTAAATTTAATTCCCCAAAATTAAGCAGATTCTTCAATTAAAGCATATAACAGTGCAATTATAACATAATGGCTTAATTCTTATATGATAAGCTAAATATTATGCAATTAACCATCATTTAATCGTTAATAATATGCACTTTTTCATTCTAAACACTTCCCCCATATCTAAATTTTGCTAGTCCCTTAGCAAATTAAGATCTAATTAATTAGTCTTTCTAAAAGTGCTAGAACTAATTCTTCTTCTTTCTTTTTTTCTTCTGTTTAGCATAAAAATATACTCTGTATGTTTCAGTAATCAACCTGCAAATATACTTAGAATATATGTCAATTACATACAAAGTATATCATCATCACATAGGTGTTAATTATATTATCGTTTGTTCTTTTTTTCATCATCTGCCATCCTGAATTTTCCAATAAGATTTCTAGAAGAAATTTCAACAACATACGAATCAAAATACAATCCAATTCAATATGATTAAGACAAGTAGAATAAAGAATTGTATCTCCATTAAACAACTTCAAAAGTCAATTCCAAATTCATATTTTAGCAATTCTAGATAACAGAAAATATACTCGATTCATAAGATATATGTATTTCACAAAACACTTGTATCTTTTCATAACAGTATATGTATTTTTTCTTTTTTTTTTCGTACTTTAAAAGTTAATTTGACAAGCTTAAATCATATAGAGCTTTCTAATGTACCCATGTAACGAGTTTTCAATCAACAATCCCAGATCTGATCAGGATCTTAGGTTGCCAGATTTCAAGAGTCCTTTTTCAGGTCAACAATCCTTACATACCTATCTACTCAAGTACAAAAGGCTCGTGATCAAACAAGTCAATAAACTCTCAAATTTTTCTTTTCTTTTCTTTTTTTTTTTTTTTTTTCTTCAATCAAAATACACACACAAAACATTAATCACATACTATATATGTACGTATTTCATTAATACAAATGCAGTAAAACACCAATCTCATATAGTCCTGTTTCTATCATTTACTGAAAATATGAATCCATAACAATAAGCTCATACTTTTTCTGTAGTTTAATAAGATCTACACATAAATCATTCTACAAGTTCAATCAGTTAAATTAAATGTATCTTTCATCATATATGTTTCATTTAATCTAGAATTCACATCTCAGCTCCTTCAAGACTTCAAATAATTTTTTTCTTTCATTAAGCATTCTGATTTCATTTTAAAATCGTGAAACTGTTAAACTCATGAAATTCAGAAAAAACATAAGATACTATATCTAGATTTGCATAAATAGTAAATTCTATAGCATCTTATATAACCGTCTAAATATAACATTCAAGTAGTTACAATTTATATAAATTTTACAGTCTCAATTATCGGATAGTTACAGCAAGTTCATAAAAATTTTCAATTTCCACAACTTTGCAGTACCATTTTAATTTCTTTAATTAACAAACTTACATAGCTGTTACTTTAATTACCTCTCCCCCATACCTACATTTTGCATTGTCCTCAATGTAAAAGATTTGACAATAAGTACAGTAATTGTAGCAGACATGAATACAATTTTATTTGATTTAAAATTCAAGGTAAGTAATTGGTTACATACCTTGTTCCATTTGTATCTCCTTCTGCATATTTTGATTTTTTGATTCTGAAAAAATTTTCATTCACAGATAAAAGCAAAATATAAAACAAAATAACACTTAACAGATATTAATAAATCAATGTCTTGTGTGGAACCTAGGCTCCTATGCCTCTAGTGGCTCACAAGCAAGCTAGTTGGTTTCCCAGAACAAATACCAACAAACTGGATTGATATGTTGTTTTTTTTTCTTTTATAAAATAAAATGAAAACTATATTTTTTTTTCTTTTTTTTCTAAAAGTAATTGTAGAATACACACAACATTAAACAAACAAAATCACAACTTAAGAACATGATTGAAAAGTAGAAACAAATGGAAAAAACATGTCAGTCCAAGCAAACTTTTTAGGCATAGTTCTTCTTGCTATTAATTCTGTTTTCATGCAGTTCTTGCTCATTGTTAATTTGTAAACGTGTAATATATTATAAATTCCAAATACAAGTGTATTACCATTAATGATATGAAATGCAGAAAGGGATCCTTTTTGGTTCCAAGTTAATGTAGCAGTTTCTATTTCTACATCTATTTCAATATACTCCTCTTCCCACTTCCATTCATTTATGTCTTCCATAATCCATATTTGAAATTTCATCAGTTCATCCCACCATCTTATCAGACATAAAGTAGGATCATCTTCTTCATTATACCACATTCCTATTTGAATTTTATTAAATTCTACAGATGGTGGTTTAGTTATATCACTTGATACAGGTAAAATTTCAATGCATTCATCATAACTGTCTATGCTCACTATGTATAAATCAGATCCAAATGCAATTGATATATCTATGACAAGATATATATATCCATCAAGTATGACATGTGTTTGGTTAATTAATGATTTGTCCTAGATATATTATAATATTTTCATTCCAAGATCTATTCAGAAAATTATACACACTTAAGCATAAATCTTCACCCCAATTTCTTGTAGGTCTCCAATAATATAATTTTTCAGGAATTGCAGAATTTTTATCAGAAAATATTAAAGTTGATCCACAATTTATAGTTGGCACTTCAAATCTATTAGGTCTTCCTATATTCCACTCTTCTCCTGTTATAGGATTTCTTATCAAAATATCAGGTAATAATAAACTTGCATACCTTGGTCTCATCTTGTATATGATTAATCCTTCATCTATCCCCATAATATGATTTATTCCTTCTAATGCATTGGGTGGAATTCCAGTAGTTTCTTCCATAGCCAAATATTCATGGTTAATTGAACTACGATTAAATGACCTCCATATGAATCCATCTCTAATTTTAGTCATTTTTGCAGCTTGTAGTCCCTGAAAATATTTTTCTTCAATACAGTTTTTAATTTCCTTTGATACACAACACAGCCTGCACAGATCTTTAGCTGATAAGTTACCCAGTACTTCCCTTAGTGTATCCAACGGTAATTGCATCAATTCCATTTGTTGATTCTGTATAACACAAACAAAAATTTAGTAGAGACAAAAATTAACATAACTACTGCACACCCTCGTGGAGTTAAGGAATAACTCAATGGACTAAGTTCGTTGAGTTAAGGACTAACTCTACGATACTATTAACTAAAAATAAAAACATATATACATACAGATAGTTGCTTCAGATATGCTGCTTCATTTAGCTATCCTCCCAAAAGAGGTATCAATTTCATTAACCGTTCTATTGAGAAAATTAGGTATAGCTTGTATTGGCAATCCTCTAGTAGGTCTACCTTCCATTGGTTCCTTCTATCTAAGTGGTATATTTCTATTCTGATTTTGAATTACAGCACTTCCAAATACAAAATCTAAACGATTGTTTAATTGTTGGATTATCTTTTCTAATTTCTCTATTCTAGATCCTTATTCCAGTAATGCTTCATAACTTATATTCTTCTCATTTATATTTTCTCCTCCGTGGAAATTGTTGTTTCTCCAAGATAAATTCGGGTGACTTCTCCAATTAGGATTATAAGAATTTCCCAAGTTATCTCTCTGGTTTCTAGCATAAATAATATCTAAATCATTTATGTTTGCATTCTTTTCTGCTAGCTTTTGATTTAATGATAACTCTTCTATTTTCTTTGTTAATTCATTTAATTTCACCTCAAGCATAGTACTTGAATCTATTTCATGCATTCCTTTTGGCAATATTTTTTTATCTACAATAGCTTCAGCCGAATTTTCCCACTGTGTAGTTCTTTTTGCAAAGTTTTCTAAATATGCCCAAGCTTCTTCACTACATAACTTTAAAAATCTATTTTGACAAGTAGATTCTAATAAAGATTTCGTTCAAACATTTATGCCTTCATAAATTACACCTATTAATTGTGCTTTACTCATTGCATGATGTGGATATTGAGTCAGTAAATCTTTAAATCTTTCAAAATATTTTCAAAATGATTCACCCTATTTTTGGCTACACATTAATATTTCTTTCTTCTTTTTAATCGTTTGATGTGTTGGATAATATTTTTCCAAAAAAACAGAGTAAAATTTAGTCCATGTAGAAATTGAATCAGGCGACAGAGTATATAACTATCTCTTAGTTGTGTCTTTTAAAGAAAAAGGAATATATCTAAGTTTAATACCATCTATACTCATGTTCGGCATTTTCATCATTTGACAAACTTCATTAAATTCTCTAAGGAAATAATAGGCATCCTCTCTTTCTAATCCATGAAAATGTGGCAATTGACTAATATAATTAGATTTCAGTTCAAACCTATCTCCCTTAAAGGTTGGCAATCGAATACATGAAGGTTCATCAACTAATTCAGGATACAGAATCTCTCCTAATGGTTTTTCTACTAGAGTAGCCATCTCTACGTTCTCTCTTAAAGAAAGGTTAGCTACATCCTAAAGAATTTCGTTAAAGTTCAGTTCAGAAAATTTTTCAGTACTCCTCTACAATGAAAATTCCTAGGTAGGTGTCTTACTAATCATTTAGTGCTTAGAGAACGGGTCCATGTGCTCATAAATAAATAGCAGAAGATTAATTACATACCAATCTGAATTTTTCCATTCAATAAATATTTGTAGTCGGACGAAGTTGAATCAGCTGCTTCTCCTTCCAGTTCCTCCAACGCATTCTCCTTTCTTTTAAAAGTGCTGGTAACTCGTAAATAACATTCTGTTTTATATATATATTGCACATCCATAAAGTGAATAAATCTCGTTGCAAGAACGTGTCTTGCAACGTGCATCGTGGTTCCTATTTTTATGGGTACGTGTACCACTACTAATTTCAAATTTTGGTAACCGCTAAATCGACGAAGTTTCGTTCCTAGTTAAAAGAATAACTGTTCTGCTTAATCCACGAACTAACCTCGTTAAGTTACATATTACTCAACGGAACACAGTCGGTTACTGTTGCTAATTCCACGGACTAACTTCGTTGAGTTACAGCTAACTCCATAAAACTCCATAAAGTACATCATACAATTTTACACAAGTAGACGAACAATACAATTTAATCTCTATTCCTAAGTTCATCTACTTCCTTCTAGAGTTTTTCTAATTGAAGTTCTAATTGATTAATTCTTTCTACACCTCATGTAATTTCTCCAGAAGGTATAGCTATCTTTGCAGCTACAAAATTTCTGTATTCTTTCACTAAAATGGTTCTTGATTTGATCCTTTTTGATGTCCATTTAGTGAAATCGATACAGTCCACCATCAGTCCTGGAATCAAATCTCCATAAAACTATAGGATCATATGGGTACACAAGAGGAGGGTGAATTGTGTATTTTTAATATTTTCTGAAATATAATTGAAACTTTAAAACTCAAAAACAAGTCGAGACATTGTTTTCATAAAATCATTTTTATTCAAGGTTTCAATTACAATATACAATTCAATTCTCCTAAGAAATTGTAGATGCAATTATATTTCGATACCATGTATCATCCAAATAATTTCATAACTACAAACAGAGAAAACTAATTTGCGGAATTTAAAATTTTTCTCCCTGTTTGAGATCTTTCTTCTTCTTCTTTTTCTTCTTCAGCAATTCTTCAGTGACGAATATCTTGTCTTTTCATGCTTCACCGAATTTGCTTTCTTCTGATACTTCAAATCTTCAATGACGAAAATCTTACCTTTTTATGCTTCACTGAATTTGCTTTCTTCTGATACTTCAAATCTTCAGTGACGAAAATTTTACCTTTTTATGCTTCACTGAACTTTCTTCCACTTGAGAGATTTTCCCCGAGAAGGTGTTTTTGATCCCTAAAAAAGATTTTTCTTTTGGTGTGCAGGGATGGTTTGATCCTTGAAAAGATTTTTCTTTTTGTGTGCAAGGATGAATTGATCAACGAGAATTCTATGCCTTTTATACTGTATCTTCATTTCATGCATATCCTTCACGTTTAACCACCACCAATTTTCCACTTCTCCACATCTTTTCTTTTTCCTTCATCGAAACACACATGTTCTAACCCACGTTTATATTTCGAATTTTCTTTAATCATCAGTCCTGGATCTCTAAAAAATTTCATGCAAAATAAACTTTCTCGTCCAAAAGTTTTTCATCAATGTAATAAGAAGTCGTTACTTTAATGTTAACTAAACGAGAAACACAAGTATATATATAACTTAACGTTTCTAACTTAACGAGTTACTCATGTGCCATTTCACGTGACAAGTACTGTAGCTAACTCAATGAACTAAGTCTGTGGTGTTATGCTAATTCAACGGACCATCTCCGTTGTGTTATGATAACTCAACAAACCATCTCCGTTGTTTTATGATAACTCAACGAACTAGTAATAAATAAATGTTTTTATAATAAGAATTTTACCACGTGCAAAAATAACAACTTAAGTTTATAACGCTAACCTAACGCGTTGCCTTAGTGTTCAATATAGCAACTCAACGCGTTTAGTTATGTTAACCTAACAAGTTAAACATGTGCACCTCACGTGATACAATACAACATTCCTAACTTATAATTTCACCACGTATATAACACTAACTTAACGAGTTTGTCTCTTCTTTTACTCACTAACTTAACGAGTTATCACGTGACCTATTTTAACCTTTAAGCCTCTAACTTAACGAGTTCTCACGTGACCTCTAGACAAACAAAACTTTAACTTAACGAGTTGTCTAAACGTGCACTATTCATGATACAGAAGATATAACATTAAAACATATCATGCTTTTCAATAAAAACACACGTTAACTTAACGTTTAGCTAAATGAGAAATTAATGCACTGAAACGACTAGTTATTAACTTCAGATCCAATACAGACAAGTATTTATATCAGTAAGCTTTTTCTGTATTAATTAATGATTTTAATTTCTTTTCACAAGCAATAGTAATTGAGCAAATATGATTATTTTCATTCAACACACATCATCAAAACAAAAATACTCAACAATCTCCCCCTTTTTGATGATGACAAAACCATATTAAATCAATTATGAAATATGTATAACTCAACAAAGCACCTTCATTGGGTTAACTTTTAATTCAACAAACTTGTTTGTTGACTTAAGTTCATTTAAGCTGATTTCTATTGTTTGTGTAAATTTTACCTCTCAGAACTAAAACTCTCAAATGTCAATAATTATATAAGTATTAGTTTTCTAATTATCATCTATTAGATTACAATAACCATTTAAATAGCATCTCCTTTTATAATATATATATGCAATTAAGATCATAATCATCTTTTTATAATATTTCTCCCCCTTTTTGTCATTAATCAAAAAGATAATTACAAAGAATATATATACATATATAAGAGATATAATTACAACAACTCTTTCTGTAAACAAGAATAATAATTGAAGACATTTACAAAAAAATGTATTGTTTAATCAAATCAAACAAGTAATACAAACATTACATTTTGTATTCAGAAACAAACAAAAACAGTTATCGACCCCTCCTAAGTATATCACTTATAGCATTAAATATTTTATCTCCTAGATGCCTAATATCATTTCTGATGTCGTTAAGCACTACATCTAAGTCAGGAGGTAACTGGGTTTGCTGTTCTGCTTGAACTGAATAACTTTGTTGTTATTGTTGTTGTATATGGTATGTATCAGGTTGTTGTTATTGTTGTCGTTGAGGTTTATGCATGGCCTGGAATTTTTGCAAATCTTTGACACTAAATGCTCTCATGCCTTTAGTTTCAGAGGGCCAGTTGGATAAATTCAATTGGCTTGCAATGAGTCTACATACAGCATCACCATAAAATAACTTTGAACTCTTATGGTGTAGTTGAGAAGTGAAAACATCAAACCAATTCATTTGAATTCTATTCAGCAAGCTATAAGTTGCATATAAACAACTTCTGCTGACTTCCATATTGTGTCCAACTCTCTGAAATAAATTTGCATGCAATATATTTGCAATAAACCTTGCCTCTGCATTCAGATTTTCCATTAATCTCATTTCAGAATATACATTTGGAATTTTTGATAAAGACTGAATGTTCCATTCCAGTTGTCTTATCATGTCAAATCTGTTGGTAACAACAACACCTTCATTCTTTAATCCTAAAACTTCAAAAATTAACTCAGGAGATAATATAAACTCCTGTTCATTTATTTGAGTTTTCAGAAAATTTCCATTCTTGACCAGATTGCTATAAAAAGTTGCAATAAGCTCTGTGTATTGCTTCCATTTCGTTCCTACTAGCAAGAATTTAATGAGGCCTTGAAACTCAAACAGATCTCTTATGTCCATCAAATTTCTGAATTTTATTGGACGAGCATGCAGAATCTGACATGTAATCAGATTATTGTATTTCTGCAATGCTTCTTAAGATCTAAAATGAATTGTATTACCTTGAATGTTTAACATTGTACACAAAGAAGGTGATACCTGAAGCCGTGATTCAGAGTTTAATTCAACTTTAGGAACCTCTTCTTCAAAATGAATGTCATGTTGTTCCTCTTCCAAAATATTATCTTGAAGCTGCTCAGGTAAGCTTGATTCTTCAGCTTCAACGAGGTTAGGAACATTGTCAATATGCTCAACATTCATCTGTTCAGTCTCTATAGAATGTTTAGAGTACAATTTTTCTACAAATTCTACAGCCGGTGTCTCTGTCTGTAATTGTTCATTTTGTTCAACAGATATTTCCATTGATTCATGCTGTGAATTCTCAAACTCTGCTTTTATAGATTCTGTAGAAGGCTGGTTAACTTTAAGCTCTTCTAGAGTCTTAACAATTTCAATATCTGCTACTCCAAACAATTCAGCCTTTGAACTAGTTACTGCCTCAACATTGTCAATTATATCTGCAATAACTTGTTCAATGTTAGGTGCCTGATGCTCTGATTTGTCAATTTCTGCATCATCAGGACTTGTACTAATAGAAAAACTTGAGCTCATATTTGACTTGTATTTCTTCTCAAGCTTTCTAGCAAGGGAAAATAAAGTCTCATTATCTTCATCAGTTTCAATGTATTCGAAACTGATGAGTTTATCAGATGCACAAAAAGGTACAATGTCTAGACATACATTGTCCTTTGGAAATAAATTTTCATCTGATTTTCCTTTTTCAAAAGACTTTGTTTCCTTAGACATAATTTTTCTGACTTTCCTTCTATAACATTTCTGTTTCTCCTTTTCAAATTGCTCCATAAAAGTTTTTTGCTTTAATTCTTCTAAGGCACTTTCTATTGCAACGACCTTTCGAAGACTATCAACTTTTGTTTTGTCTACAGCAATATTTGATTCTACTTGTTTTGAATATAAAGGAGTAGGGATAGCTGATTCATGCTCTTCCTCAAATGCATGTAGTCTTGTACCGTTTATAGGAGTTTGAGGAGTTCTATTTGATGAACCTACACCTTTTTCCAAATATTTTGCATACTGTTCCAAAAATGCAATCTCTGCACATTTCATTCTGTATTCTCTATCATATTTACTTCGAATACCCATGTATGTAATACTTGCATCAGTATGTTGAAGTTCTTGTCTAACTTCATCTAATATATCCTGAGAAAAGAAGTAATCTCTATAAAGTTCTTCTAACCTTTTGTCCACTCGAAATATTTTCTTGAACCAAGTACGTGGAACTTCATCATTCTGTATTTCTTTTCCTTTTGCATCTCTTCTGCTTTTGCCTTTTCCTCTGCCACGACCTTTGTAGAACTTGGAGACCATCATCGTAGGTTGTAATAGCAACAAGCGGGAAAGATTTTCTTGACAAAGTTTACAAATAACCTAAGTCCTCGTGTTATAAGTGTTTAAATAGGGCTTTTAAGTGTATAACTCAACGTGAAGATAAGTCGTATTTAGAAATTAAATAAATATTGAATAAAGGTTATTCAATCAAGGTACCCGAAATATTCAAGTATAACTCGTTGAGTTAACTAACCTAACGAGTAAAACGCTGTCTAGAGGCAATTTTACACGTTACCTTATCTAATATAACGTCTAATTAGTACACTTAAACAAGTTTTGGATGCTTCCAACTAAAACGTTTTGAAAACAACACACATGCTAAAACCTAACATTATCTTGAGAACATAGTAAACTATTTGAACATTTTGTCCTTTTGAATCTTGAATAGTTTATTTGTCTTTTTAAATTATTTCATCAAGATTTTAAGAGGACATTAATTCAGATTAACTAAGATTTGTATTTTAAATTATATTAATCTATTTTTGACATTGTTAATGCTCCCCCTACAAATATACTTCAAATATATTCAATCAAAATACAAAATATACTTGTAGTGACAATAGATGTTAAGTATAACTATACTTTTACATTTTCTTTTCAAAGACTTCCGTTATCCCGACATCATCAAAAATGATTTCCAGAATCAATTCCTACTGTATATGAATCAAAACACAACTTTGAACTCAATTTGATTAATTCAAGGAGAATAAAAGAATGTATCTCAAATAAACGTTTTCAAAAGTACTAATGTTGATTCAATAAATCAGTAGTCATATTGGTATAAACTATATGCGATTCAAAGATATCTGTAATTAATGAAACAACTTTTTCTTTTCAAAACAGTAAATATTGATAATTTTCTTTAAAAGTTAGTTTGAAAAGCTTGAATCATACAAGAGCTTTCTAATGTACCTGTGTAATGAGCTTTTAGTCAACAATCCCAGATCTGATCAAGACCTTAGGTTGCCAAATTTAAAGAATCCTTTTTCAGGACAACAATCCTTACATACCTATCTACTCAAGTACAAAAGGCTCGTGATCAAACTGATCAATAAACTCTCAAAGATTTTCACTTTATAAGCACTTTTCATTTTAAGCACAGTATATATGTATTCCATTAATACAGATGCAATAAAACACAAATCTCATACAATTTTTACTTCTATGATTGTATCGAGAATATGAATCAATTTCAATAAGCTTATACTTTTGATTAACAGTTTAAGATGAGTTACATATAATTTATTCTACAAGTTTAATCAATTAAGTCAAATTTATGCATGATCATATGCATTTTCCTTGATTCAAAGAAAACATTTAATCAAAATTTCAGAATGTCAGAAGTATTTAATGTTTTTCATTTACACTTCCACTTAAAATCATAAAAACTATTAAAATTGATAAACTACTTAAAATAATAAGATACTACTATGATTTTACAATAAATACATAGTATCTTAAGCAGCAGTTTAGATATTAATTTAAATATTTATAATAAGTATATAATATCTATGAGGTGAACAACATCATCAATAATATTTATCTTTTTATGTGGAGTTTAAGCATTTTACACATCACATAGCCTACAAATACCTAAATTTAATCTAATGTTGCAGAATGTATTTTCGTCTAGAGGTTTTGTAAATATATCAGCTAATTGATTTTTACTAGACACAAATTCTAATTTAATTTTTCCTTTAATTACGTTATCTCTTAGAAAATGATGTCTAACCTCTATATGCTTTGCTCTTAAATGTAATACAGGATTTTTGGAAAGATTTATTGCAGAACTACTGTCACAATAAATCTCAGTTGTATCATAAGATAATCCAAAATCTTCTAAGGTTTGCCTTATCCACAAAATCTGAGTGCAACACAGTGCAGCAACAACATATTCAGCTTCTGTAGTAGAAAGTGCTACACAGTTTTGCTTTTTACTAAACCATAACACCAAACTATTTCCCAATAATTGACATGTGCCATTAGTACTCTTTCTATCAGATTTAGATCCTACATAATCAGCATCAGTATATCCTATAAGATCTATTGAACTATCCTTAGAATAATACAGTCTGAAATTTTTAGTTCCTTGTATATATCTAAATATTCTTTTAACTACAATTAAGTGTGATTCTTTAGGATTAGATTGAAATCTAGCACAAACACACACAGCAAACATAATATCAGGTCTACTAGTAGTCAAATAAAGTAAAGAACCAATCATACTTCTGTATTTTCTTTGATCTATAGATTTTCCTATGTCATCAATATCTAACTTTAAAGTAGTACTCGTAGGAGTTCCTCGAATCCTTGTATCATTAAAATTAAATTTCTTAAGCATTTCATCTACATATTTTTCCTGATTTAAAAATATACCTTTATCCATTTGCTTAATTTGAAGTCCTAGAAAATATGAAAGTTCTCTTATCATACTCATTTCAAACTGATTAGTCATCTCTTTAGAGAATATTTCTATCAACTTATCAAAGGTTGCTCCAAAGATTATATCATCCACGTATATTTGAACAACAATCTGATCTTTACCATCTCTCTTAATAAATAGAGTATGATCCACTTTTCCCATGATATAGCCCTTTTCTATTAAAAAAGTAGACAATCTTTCATACCATGATCAAGGTGCTTGCTTCAAACCATATAAGGCTTTCTTCAATTTATACAAAAAGTCAAGATTTTTAATATCTTCAAATTCAGGTGGTTGTTTTACATAGAATTCTTCATTAATTAAACCATTTAGAAAAGCACTCTTTACATCCATTTGATATAATTTAAAATCCATATAACAAGCATAGGTCAATAATATTCTAATACTTTCTAACCTAGCCATAGGAGCAAATGTTTCATCATAATCTAATCCTTCTTCCTGTGTATACCCTTGTGCAACTAATCTAGTTTTATTCCTTATAATTTGACTAGTTTCGTTAGTTTTGTTTCTAAAGTCCACTTTGTACCTATTATGGACTGATTTTCTGGTGGAGAGACTAATTCCCATACATCATTTCTGATGAATTGATTTAGTTCTTCTTGCATTGCCACTATCCAATTTTCATCAGATAATGCTTCTTGTATATTCCTTGGTTCTACCAAAGAAACAAACATACACATACTATTTAAATTTACTGAAGCTCTAGTTTTAACTCCCTCATTAATATTACCAATGACTTGAGTAATGGGATGTGATGAAGAATAACGCCAATTTCTCTAATTTTCCTCAATATTCTCATCAACATCTGAAAGTCCATCACTTTCATCATTAGTTTGATCATTTAAGTTCATATTTTGATTTTCTCAGATAAATCATCAATCTCTCTATTGATCTCTAACTCATTTGGAAAATTGATCATATCATCATTATCAGCTTTAGATTGAGATTCTTTAAGAGAATTTTCATTGAAACTTACATGGAGGGTTTCTTCAATAGTCCTAGAAGTCTTGTTATATACTCTATGGACTTTACTTCTAGTAAAGTAACCTACAAAAATTCCTTCATCCGATTTGGCTTGAAATTTATCCCTTTTATCCTTAGTATTAAGAATAAAACACTTGCACCCAAATGGTTTCATATAGGAAATTTTTGGAACCCTATTAAACATAATTTCAAAAGGAGTTTTATTAACATGAGGTCTTAAATGACTTTTGTTAATAACATAACAAGTTGTATTTACTACTTCAGCCCAAAGATTTTGAGGTAACTTATGTTCATTCAACATAGTTCTGGCCATTTCTTGAAGTGATCTATTCTTTCTCTCAACAACACCATTTTGACACAGTGCTCTTGGAAAAGAAAATATGTGATCAATGTCATGCTCATTATAATAGTTATCCATTTGATCATTATCAAATTCAGTTCCATGATCACTCCTAAGTTTTTGAATAGAGACACTTTGCTCATTTTGAACAAAATTGCAAAACATTTCAAATTTTTCAAAAACTTCTGTCTTAGATTTTAGAAAATATACCCAAGTGTATTTAGAGAAGTCATCAACTAAAACAAATACATACCATTTCCCACCAAGACTCATGATTCTTGTTGGTCCAAATAGATCCATATGTATAAGTTCTAAGACTCTCTTGCTTGAAATATCAGTTTTGAATTTAAAAGAGTTTTTGTGAAGTTTACCTAACTCACATGCATCACACATAAAGTTCTTTGAGTATTTAATCTTTGGTAAACCTCTCACTAAATGTTTTCTAGATAGTTTATGTAACAGTCTCATATTTATATGCCCAATCCTTCTATGCCATAGATATGCATCACTAGTTTCAGCTAGCAAACATGAATTTAAATCAACTGCACTAGAAGGTAAAGATAAAATACATACAGAACATTTTCTTTTAGCAATAAACTTAATTTCATCTATATTTTTATCAATTATTTTGCATACATTATCTTCAAACACTACATAATATCCATTTTCAGTTAGTTTTATGACACTCAGCAAATTAAATCCTAGGTTTTCTACATATAGTACATTCGAAATAACACAAGTAGGAGTTATTTGAACATTGCCCATACCTATGATTTTATCTTTGCTTTTATTTCCAAATGTTACACTTCCTTTCATGGTATTTGTAAAATTTTGTAATAGACTTTTTTGTCCGGTCATGTGACTTGACGCTCCACTGTCCAAGATCCATTTTGATGTTGTTTCCTCCTCAGACTCATCTGCCATGAAGCACACATGAGCAACATCTTCTAACTCCTGTTCTCCTTCTGAATGTGAAGATTTTGATGCTGATTCCTCAGATTCAGACTCTTTAGACGTGTCATCCCAAGTGACCTTCAAAGCCTTTTTCTTGTAAAACTTTTTCTGAGTTTTCTGAACAGTCTTCTTCTGATTAGTCCTATGTGCTTTTCATTTTTCCTCATAAGACAATCTGGAGAAAGATGTCCAGGTTTCTTACAGTTGTAACATACATACTTTTTGGATGAAGAATTCTTGTCATTCAATGATTTTGACGTTGAGGGTTTATCATTTTTGTTCCTTTGCTGTTTCCTAGCTTTCCATGCTTTCTTGAATTTCCTAGTCAGCAAAATCAAATCCTCGTCAAAATCAGTAGATATATCAGAATCTGAATTAATTTCGAAGTCTATTTCTTTCTTCATTTTTAGTTTGTTGTGACTCAGTGATTCATTTAATTGAACTTCATAAGCTGTTAAATTTCCTATAAGTTCATTCATAGAATAAACATTTAAATCTCGTGATTCCTCAATTGATGTTACTTTCTGAGACCATTTAGAACTTAGGGATCTAGGAATTTTCCTCACCAAATCCTTCTATTCAAAATTCTTTCCTAAACATTTTAAAGAGTTTATGATATCAAGAAATCTGGAAAACATCTTAGAAATATTTTCGTCTTCATGCATCTTAAAGAGTTCATACTTATGAATCAACTTATTTATTTTTGTCTCTTTAACTTGAGAAGTACCTTCATGTGAAACTTCTAATGCATGCCACACTTCATAAGCAGATTTATATGCCGACACTTTACTGAACTGTTCATAACTCAATGCACAAAATAAAATATTTAAGCCCTTAGCATTCAGAGTTTCATTTTCTTTTTCAGTAATTGTCCAAGTATTATAAGGAGTAGTTAACAGAGTATATGGTTTAGAAATCATGAACCACAACTTATGATCTATACTTTGAAGAAAAACAGTCATCCTATATTTCTAATATTCAAAATGTATTCCATCAAATAAAGGAGGACGATTAATATTTTGGCCTTCATATAAAGAAAAATTACCATTTCCAATAGCCATTTTACCTTAGATTTTTCAACCTATTTGATTTTAAACAGTCTAAAAACTTTAAAACAACTTGAGCCTTAAATCAATAGAGTTAAATGTATGCTCAGATATTAATTTCTGTTTAAAAACAAGGAAGGTAGAATAAGCAATGATATTAAATAAGTTGGTCTTGATTTTATATCAAAGATTATTAACAAAGCTCTGATACCACTTGTAGGATCGTATGGGTACACAAGAGGAGGGTGAATTGTGTATTTTTAATATTTTCTAAAATATAATTGAAACTTTAAAACTCAAAAACAAGTCGAGACATTGTTTTCATAAAATCATTTTTATTCAAGGTTTCAATTACAATATACAATTCAATTCTCCTAAGAAATTGTAGATGCAATTATATTTCGATACCATGTATCATCCAAATAATTTCATAACTACAAATAGAGAAAACTAATTTGCGGAATTTAAAACTTTTCTCCCTGTTTGAGATCTTTCTTCTTCTTCTTTTTCTTCTTCAACAATTCTTTAGTGACGAATATCTTGTCTTTTCATGCTTCACCGAATTTGCTTTCTTCTGATACTTAAAATCTTCAATGACGAAAATCTTACCTTTTTATGCTTCACTGAATTTGCTTTCTTCTGATACTTCAAATCTTTAGTGACGAAAATCTTACCTTTTTATGCTTCACTGAACTTTCTTCCACTTGAGAGATTTTCCCTGAGAAGGTGTTTTTGATCCCTGAAAAAGATTTTTCTTTTGGTGTGCAGGGATGGTTTGATCCTTGAAAAGATTTTTCTTTTTGTGTGCAAGGATGAATTGATCAACGAGAATTCTATGCCTTTTATACTGTATCTTCATTTCATGCATATCCTTCACGTTTAACCACCACCAGTTTTCCACTTCTCCACGTCTTTTCTTTTTCCTTCATCGAAACACACACGTTCTAACCCACGTTTATATTTCAAATTTTCTTTAATCATCAGTCCTGAATCTCTAAAAAATTTCCTGCAAAATAAATTTTCTCGTCCAAAAGTTTTTCATCAATGTAATAAGAAGTCGTTACTTTAATGTTAACTAAACGAGTAACACAAGTATATATATAACTTAACGTTTCTAACTTAACGAGTTCCTCATGTGCCATTTCACGTGACAAGTACTGTAGCTAACTCAATGAACTAAGTCCATGGTGTTATGCTAATTCAACGAATCATCTCCGTTGTTTTATGATAACTCAACGAACCAGTAATAAACAAATGTTTTTATAATAAGAATTTTACCACATGCAAAAATAACAACTTAAGTTTATAACGCTAATCTAACGCGTTGCCTTAGTGTTCAATATAGCAACTCAACGCGTTTAGTTATGTTAACTTAACGAGTTCAACATGTGCACCTCACGTGATACAATACAACATTCGTAACTTATAATTTCACCACGTGTATAACACTAACTTAACGAGTTCGTCTCTTCTTTTACTCACTAACTTAACGAGTTATCACGTGACCTATTTTAACCTTTAAGCCTCTAACTTAACGAGTTCTCACGTGACCTCTATACAAACAAAACTTTAACTTAACGAGTTGTCTAAACGTGCACTATTCATGATACAGAAGATATAACATTAAAACATATCATGCTTTTCAATAAAAACACACGTTAACTTAACGTTTAGCTAAATGAGAAATTAATGCACCGAAACGACTAGTTATTAACTTCAGATTCAATACAGACAAGTATTTATATCAGTAAGCTTTTTCTGTATTAATTAATGATTTTAATTTCTTTTCACAAGCAATAGTAATTGAGCAAATATGATTATTTTCATTTAGCACACATCATCAAAACAAAAATACTCAACAAAAATAATTTTTTCTTTACTGCTTTCAACTTGGAGATAAAAATGGTAGACCAATTTATTTTAATCTTATTCACAACTGCATATGTGGCCCATTTGACAAATTGACTTAATTCTATGTCATGGCCCTATCGTTGATAGACATTTTTAATCAGAATGTTAGCTACCATGTGTGCTTTACCACTTAAATGCTTTAATCTATTTAATAAAGGCACACCAGGATTGATAGCTAAACAATCTTTGATTTCCTGTTCAGTCCACTCGACGGTAGTTGTATCTTCCAAAATTTTTATTCCTTCATTCTTTAAACCAAAAATGTTGTGGAGAAGCTCTGGTGTTATCTGTACATCAGCTTCCTCCACATTTGAAATTAATTCTCCTTCTCTTTCTCTTAAATTTGCATAAAAGCAAGGCACTAAATTCTCATATACTGTATGCCCTCTCTCTTGAGAAATGAATTGCAATAGACCTTGGAATTCAAATAGATCTTTGATTTCTTGCATTCCATCCTAATTTACTGGTCTACTGTAAATAATGTCATAACTCCTTATTTCTTGGTATTTGGTATAAGCTTCCTGACTACAAAAATGTACTTCATTCAAAATTGTTGTTTCAGTCAGGTCAGGAAGGTAACTTTGTTGTTCCAAAGGGGTTTGTACTTGCTCTTCCTCTAACATAGGCTGCATTTGAACATTTTCAATAGATTCCTGAATTTCTATTTCTGTTTGTGGTGGTGAGCCGACAGAACTCTCCACTTTGTCTTGAATTCTGTCCATAAATTGCTGAAGAGTTTCTTGCTCTTCAGTGGAATCTGTGAAATTATTTTTGTCCAAATGACTTCTTTCAGCCTCTTCATTTTCTGCTCTTTCTTCTTCCTCCTAACTACCAATCTGTTCTGTTACTGTTCTTTCTGATTCTGTAACAGATTGGGATGGAGTCACGGGCAATTCAGTTTCTGCCCTAATTTCTGTTTCTTCTTGTATAGGCTGCAGACTAATTTCAGCCTGATTTTCTTCTTTTCTTTGCTCCTACTGCTGCAGCTCCTGCTCCTCCTTAGAATCAGATAGCAGGTTTATAAAAATTTGCTCCATAGGCCCTGTTGACAATGGTATCTCAGATTTAATTCCTTCATATGAAGGCACTTTTTCTTTTCCTTTCTTTTTTATGATTAGTTGTGTCTATTCTTCCTCTTTATCTTCTGAAATTAAATCTACAAAAGTAGGCTTTGTAGGCCTTCGAGCCATAGGTACTGGCTCTTCCTATTTAACTTTTTCTATAATTAGTGGTCTCGAAGGACCAGCCTCTCCTGCAACACTTGATTTAGTTGTTGCCTGATATTGTTCAACTTTTATTTTGTATTGGGCCCTTATCCTTTCTTCGACCCTTTTTTTCTTAATGGCATCATATAAAATATGTGCCTTAGCCATAGCCATCTGTTGAGTATCACCTTGGTCTCTTGCTGTTTTGACTAAGCTAATAAATTTTTTCTCTCCTTCTTCAATTATCGGCCAAGCAAATGTAACTCATGGCAATGGCTCTATTGGCTGAACTAGAGGTCCTGACTGCTATTCCTCAAGAACAGATCTTTCAGCAATTGGTTCTTCCTGTTCTCTTGCTCGTTGCTGCTCCCATATTGCCTAGCTTCCTTGACCAGCAATGTGTTTCTTAAACCACAATCTGGCTTTACGTTGAATAAGCTCTAGGGCTACTTCATTGTTTGGCCGGATTTTTCTTTCTTTGCTAACTGCAATTTCAGTTGCCACTCTAATCTGTGTCTCCATTATCTGTGGTATCTGTATACCCAATTCTACTAAAACTTTCCTCAAGTTAAAGAGTTATGATTCTACCTTTTGTAGCTTTTTCTCTCTTGTTGTATTCTGGATCTTTTGCCACGTGTGCCATTCTTCAGATTCCTTCAAAAACTGTGTGGTGTCTACTACATCTTCCCAGAATTCAAGCGTCATTTTCCTCATCGTGGAGTTAACCAACAGCACGGAATCATTCTGATTTCTACTGTTCTAGATTCTAAATGATTCGCTGGATAATGCCCCCAAAACCCTAGGTTTTAGTTTAAATAAGCCCTAAGTTTAGACGGATAATCGAGTCATTTCCCAAACCAACTATTACTATTTTATCCGCAGTCTTAGCTACAGTACTCCGTTGAGTTACAGTTAACTCAACGAAATAAGCTCGTTGACTAACTCAAGACTCAACGGAGTAAGCTCATTGAGTTAAGCGTAACTCAACAGACTCCCCGTACAAACATATATAAATAATAAAAATACTACAGATAATAGTTTTTCTTCTTTTTTTTTTATCGGTTTAACCGATACTATGTTTCGATCAGACCTAAATATTTTTCCAGTTGAACCGATACTACGTTTCGGTAAAACCAACATTTTTTTTGAAAATTAATATAAATATATTTTATGTTCCGATCATACCGATGGATCCGATCGGTTGAATCGCAATGATTTTTATATTTTCTATATATATATATATATATATATTTAATGTGTTTTTTTTTATATATAAAAACTGATTTTCTATTAAGTAAAACTCGAGTAGTCCTCTACTCTGACTTCTTCCATAATTCCAAAGGAGCTTGTTGGTGTTTTCAGAATAGATTTTAGTCTTTATCTATTTACTTTAAATATATTCTGATTTTTAGGATTTTCAATTTCAATAGCGCCATAAGAATAAATATTTTGAACTATGTAAGGTCCTACCTATCTAGATCTTAATTTTCCTAGATGGTTATGGAGTCTAGCCATATAAAGATATACTTCTTGTCTTATTTCAAAGCTTTTTGGAATAATTTTTCTATCATGCCAGAATTTAATTTCCTCATTTTCTCTTACAGTCTTCGAATAAGCTTCGTTTCTAAATTCTTCTAATTCAATTAGTTGCATTTTTCTATTTTCAGTAGCTTAATTTAAATTAGTGTTCAGAGTTTTTAATGCCCAATAAGCTTTATGTTCTATTTCAACAGGTAAATCACAACTTTTTCCATATACTAGCCTAAAAGGTGACATACCTAAGCTCGTTTTATAAGCAGTTCTATAAGCCCAAAGTGCATCTATCAATCTATTAGCCCAATCTGTTCTAGTAGGATTCACTACTTTTTCTAAGATTAACTTAATTTGTTTGTTTGCACTTTCTACTTGTCCACTTGTTTACAAATGATATGATGTTGCAATTCTATGGTTTACTCCATATTTCTTCATTAAGGCTTCAAAACTTCTATTACAGAAATGAGTTCCTCTATCACTGATAATAGTTTTAGGTATTCCAAATCTAGCAAATATATTTGTTCTTATAAATTGTATTACCACTTTGTTATCATTAGTTTTTGTAGGAATAGCTTCTATCCATTTAGATACATAATCCACCTCCAATAATATGTAATTAAATTGATTAGACATAGGAAATGAACCCATAAAATCTATTCCCCACACATCAAAGATTTCAACCTCAACAATAGGATTAAGAGGCATCATATTCCTCTTTGATATTCTTCCTATTTGTTGATATCTTAAACAACTTAAGCAATATTTATGAGCATCTTTGAATAGTGTTGGCCAATAAAACCCACATTGCAGAATTTTTGCAGCAGTTTTCCCTGAACCAAAATGCCCTCCACAAGCTTGGTCATGACAGAAAGACAATATGCTCGGATATTCAGTTTCTGGAACACACTTCCTTAAAACCATATCAGGACATTTCTTAAATAGGTATGGGTCTTCCCAATAGTAATATTTTACTCTTGAGAAAAACAATTTCTTATCTTGTCTATTCCAATCCTAAGGTGTTAAACCAGTAACTAAGTAATTAACTATGTCTGCATACCAAGACATTGTGTTGATGGTCATTAATTGTTCATCAGGAAAATTATCCTTAATTTCAATATTTGATTTTTCTATTTGTAATCTTGATAAATGATCTGCTACTACATTCTTACAACCTTTTTTATCTTTAATTTCTAGATCAAATTCTTGTAATAATAATATCCATCGGATCAATCTAGGTTTAGTTTCTTTTTTCTTTATTAGATGTTTTAGAGCTAAATGATCCGTGTATACAATTACTTTAGCTCCAATCAGATATAATCTAAACTTTTCTAAGGCAAACACAACAGCTAATAATTCTTTTTCAGTAGTTGTGTAATTAACTTGAGCATCATTTAAGGTTTTGCTTGCATAATGAATCACTCTAGGAGAATTTTCTATTTTCTGTCCCAACACTACTCCTACAGCAAAATCAAATGCATCGCACATTAATTCAAATGGATGGTTCCAATCAGATGCTTGAATTATAGGAGTTGAAATTAAGCTAGTCTTAAGTCTAAAAAATGCTTCCTTGCAATTTTTATCAAAGTTAAATGGAACATCTTTTAATAGATTAGTTAAAGGTCTAGCTATCTTGCTAAAGTCTTTAATAAATCTTCTATAAAAACCAGCATGTCCTAGAAATGATCTAATATCTTTTACTGATTTAGGTTCTGGTAGATTAGAAATTACTTCTATTTTAGCTTTATCTACTTCCAACCCTTTCTTAGAAACAACATGCCTTAAGACTATTCCTTGTTTAACCATGAAGTGACATTTTTCCCAATTTAAAACCAGATTTTTTTCCACACAATGTTTTAATATTTGGTCTAAATTGCTTAAACAAACTTCATATGAGTTGCCATATATAGTAAAATCATCCATAAATATTTCTAAGAAATCTTCAGTCATTCCAGTAAATATGCCCTGCATACACCTTTGAAAGGTAGCTGGTGCATTACATAATACGAATGACATTCTCTTAAAAGCATCAGTTCCATTAGGACATGTGAACGTTGTTTTCTCTTGATCCTCTAATACTAGTAGAATTTGATTATAACCTGAATACCCATCTAGGAAACAAAAATATTCTTGCCCTACTAATCTTTCCAACATTTGATCTATAAAAGATAAGGGAAAATGATCTTTCCTAGTCATAGCATTCAGCTTTCTATAGTCTATACATACTCTCCAACCTGATTGAATTCTAGTAGGTATTAAGTTTTGACTTTCATTCCTAATAACTGTTAATCATGATTTCTTGGGAACTACATGGATTGGACTAACCCACGAGCTATCAGAAATCGGATAAATTATGTCATTATCTAACCATTTCACTATTTCCTTCTTGACTACTTCTTTAAGGTTTGGATTTAATCTCCTTTCAGGAATTCTAATAGGTTTAGCATTTTCTTCTAAATATATGTGGTGACAGCATAAAGTTGAACTTAACCCTTTTATATCAGTCATAGTCCATCCTATTACTTCTTTATAACTTTTTACTACATCTTTTAATTTAGCTTTTTGATCCTCTTTTAAATCTGAAGCAATAATAATTAGACAGGTTCGTTTATTTTCTAGAAATATATAGGTTAATTCAGGAGGTAAAGGTTTTAATTCTAAATGCTGCCCATCAGAAGCTAAAGCTCCTAATTGAACATCATCATTTTCTAAATTAATTTCTTCCAGATCTCCTTCTATATTTATGCTTTCACTTTCTTCTAAAGTTTCAGAATTGATTTGCCTATTTAATTCTTCTTGAATCACATCATCTAATATATCTCCTTCATCCTCTAAAAAGTCTATGGTATGTAAGGACATTTCTAATTCCTCAAACATTTCTGGTTTGAAAATATTTAATTGAGTATCCTCATTACCATATGTTAACTTCATTACTCTAATTTTACAATTTATAACAGCCCCTGATGTTGCTAAAAATGGTATTCCCAAAATTAAAGATGTATCACTATTTTTATGCTTAATTTGTTGGGAATCCAAAATTACAATATCAATAGGATATATAAAATTTTTTATTTTAATTAAGACATCCTCTATTTTTCCTCTAAGGTATCTTATACTTCTATCAGCTAATTGAATAACCATACTAGTAGGAGTTAAGCTTTCTAATCCCAAGGATGCAAATATATCACTTGACATAACATTTATACCTACACCTAAGTCTATTAAAGTTCTTTCTAGAATGGTATTTCCTATGGTGCATGATATAATAGGGATTCCAGGATCAGATAATTTTTAGTAATTTGTGGCAGAAATAGGGAACTACTTTGCTCAGCTAAAAAGACCTTTCTAAGAACTTTTCGCTCTCTTTTCTTAGTATACCAATCCTTCAAAAATTTAGCACAAGGTGGCATTTTCTGCAATAGATCTAACAAAGGAATGTTAACTTGTACTTTTTCAAAAATTTCTCTAATTTTTTCTTGTTTTTCAGGTATTGTTTGTTGTAATCTTTCAGGATAGGGTGCTAAAGACTTTGATTTCAAAGATTCTTTTTCTTTTAGTTGATTGGTTTGATCATTTTTAACTTCATTAGCAGATTCAGATTGTTCTTTAGTGATTTCTAGATTTTCAATTATTACATTTTCATTATCATTTTTATTTTTACTCTTATTCACCTTCATATCATTTTCATTTTGAGTTCTTGGTGGTATATCAATTCTAGATCTTAATGTTACACAAACATCTTCCAGATTTTCATTACTCTTATGATGTTTTTGTATATCATTTTCATAATTATGATCTTCAATTGTTTTTAGTTTTAAAGTGCATTCTTTAAATTCTCTTGCATTAATATTTTCTGTTTGCTGTATATTTTGCAAATTATGCAGGTTTATAACAATATAATTTTCATTATCCTGTTGCATAACTTGTATTTTCATTGTATATTCGTCTAATGCTTTTAATTTTCTTTCCAGATCATCTAATCTCATTGCATTTAATTTTTGATCAATTTTCATTATTGTTTTTTCAGTTTCGTAAATTATATCCTTTTTAAGTTCTAAATATGCTTCCTTATAGTTTAATTAGTCGACTTCTTATTGTTGAAACATAAAGTATTCCAGTTTGTCAAGGTTTTTCTCTATACTACGCTCCAGTCTATCATACCTATCCCAAACTTCCATGTCTCTCAACATATTACACATTCTATACTGATCATCAGTTGGGTAAACTATAGGATTCTCATACTTGGCTCTATTATATTGAGGATAATTCATTTGTTGTTCTTGGGATCTAACCATCTGTAAACGTCTCAGTTTCAAACAGTCAGAAATGTCATGTCCTTCAGAATTGCAAAATTCACATATGCTAATCACAAGTTTTAGAAATCTTTGAGCATAAGCATATGCCATATTCTCAATTACAAAAGAAAACACAACACTCTGGCTATTAAAACAAAATAGCTCTAATAGTTGCTTAATCTAGTCAATTCAATTCACTTCAATTCAATTCCCCAACAACGGCGCCATAAAACTTGTTTGTGTTTTCCCAACACGACACTAGAAAAACTTGGATTTGTTACTTCTGTTTTTACTGAGTTAATTTATCTTTATGCCTATTCTTTCTTTTAGAAGTAAACAAACAACCTTTAATACAATTTAGATATTAAGTCCAATTTGTACTTTAACTGCAAGTGCATAGTGTCTATTGTATCAGTGTGCAAGTACAGGTCGATCCCACAAGGAATTGCTGAAGAATTTGAGAACTGTTCGTTTGTTAACAACCAAATTTATATATTCAATAAGCTCTCCGTTAAATTACAGTTAACTCAACGGACAAAGTTCGTTGAGTTATGGCTAACTCAACTGACTAATCTCGTGGACTTAAGTTAACTCCACGAGCCTGTCTTTTCTTTTTAATACTGCTATTTACAGAGAAATTTGGCCAACCATTGGGCGATTTCACAGATTGTAAATAACATCAATTCAACTCTTTAATGTTAGTTAACATTGGATTTATCATTAAGCAATACTAACATTCAGATAATTCAAACAGTAACCATTAAAATCTTTAAGTCTTTTGAACGAACTAATTTCACTAAACTGTAAAACTAAAACAACATAAAACAATCACAACACTGACAAAGATAACATTAATCACGATACAACATAAACAATACAACATACAAACATAAATAAATTGTTTTTGGTATTTTTGTTTTAATATGAACATGGAAATGGGCGAAAGGTGAAATTTAAAGTAATCTCACTCGACAATAAATACTTCTGACACTACTTGCAATGCGATTACACCATTGAAAATTAAACCACTTACAATTCTGTCTCCTCTCCCTATAGAATCGCGAGTCCAGAATTTCAAGATAATCTTCTCTTCAACTTACAAGCATCAACCCGAAGCTAAGGCTAAAAGCTTTACGATCTCCTGAAATATGAGTCGACGCTTGGTGAAAATGGCTTCCCTTCCCGTGACGCGATCACTCCTCACAATGGTTGTCAGGCACTGCGTTTGGCTCGGAATCGACCCGACATCAAGAAAGTATTATCACAGACCTCCAATAGTTGGTGATTATGGTGGTGGTAACGATGGTTGGTGTGATACTTCGAAGAATCGCCGATACTGTCTGTAGAAAGCTCAGTGCTCCTCCTCTATATACACTAGTCGTCCATCGATCACACATGCACCTTTTCTTCTTTTTCTTCTTTTTCTTCTTTTCTTTTATATTTCTTGAGTAGTAACTGCTTCTGCATGAATGGTCGGTTGGATTTCCTTCATTCATATCAACGGCGATGATTTCTTCTCCCTGCACAATACATGCAATCGTGGTTTTTCTTCTAACTGTCCTATTTCTGCAACCGCTATAGTGGTATATTAGAAAATAAATAGTCTGTGGAGTTACAGATAACTCAACGAACTTTTTTCGTTGATTTAACTATAAAATACGTGCATAAACTTAACTATCCGATACTCAGATGCATTTCGGATACTTATAACTTAACTATCTGATGCTCAGATGCATTTCAGATACTTATAAACTTAACTATTCGATGCTCAGATGCATTTCGGATAGTTACAAACTTAACTATCCGATGCTCAGATACATTTCAGATAGTTACAAATAACTCACCGATATATAACTTAAGTAAATCTACCAGATATCAACACATGTCTGCAGCAGTTTAATCATAAAATAACATTTCGGAGAGTTACAGGTCTAACTATCCGATGCTTAGATGCATTTCGAATAGTTACAGCTAACTTATCGAAAATCCACTTAAGTCACTTTACCAGAACATGACACGTGTTCTCCACTATTTTATAAATAAAAAAGATTTCGAAGGGTTATACATATAACTGTCTGATGCCCAGCTGCAATTTCAGATAGTTATCGATAACTCACCGAAAGTTCACTTAAGTCATGCATTATGGTTTCGACACGTGTACTTCAGGAAATAATAAAATATTCTTTCAAAACATAACTATTCGGCAATTTAAACATAACTATCCAACATGTTTGGTCTGTTAAACATAATTGTCCGAAATATGTTCGGTATGTTAAACATAACTATCTGAAATATCAGAAAATTCGGATACTTAAGAATTTCACAGCTTGCAACTTACCGACAGTTCAGAAATGTTCTAAATTAACATTAATTCCCCAAAATTAAGTAGATTCTTCAATTAAAGCATATAATAGTGCAATTATAACATAATAGCTTAATTCTTATATGATAAGCTAAATATTATGCAATTAACCATCATTTAACCGTTAATAATATGCACTTTTTCATTCTAAACAAGTCCACACCCTACTTCTATGAAAAACCTTTTGCTACCAATCTTGCCTTATATTGAATTCCATAATTGCCTTGTGTTCCTAATTTCTTTTTGAACACCCATTTGCAACCAACAATATTCTTGTCCTTGGGACGTTTTACCAACTCCCAAGTCCTATTCTTATGCAAAGATTGTAGTTCTTCTTGCATAGCTCCCATTCAATGTATGGCTTCTAATCCGCTAAAGGTAGCATCAAAACTAGGTGGATCAGCATCCTCCACCTCACTAGCTACCTGTAGGGCAAATGCAACCATATTGTTGTAGCCATACCTTTGTGGAGGGTGAACATCCCTCTTAGGACAATCCCTAGCAACACACCTTGGACGTGTGTTGTTTGGTTGTGAAAGGTTAAATCAGAAAACTAGTTTGAATCCATTTTTATGCTTATATAAATAATTACTTTTAGAAGTAAACAAACAATCTTTCACACAAATTAGATATTAAGTCCAATTTGTAATTTAACTGCAAGTGCACAGTGTATATTGTATTTGTATGCAAGTACAGATCGATCTCATAAAGATTGAGTAAGAATTGTGTATTGTTTCGATTTTTATATTGGAGTTTATATATGTTCAGTTAAGCAATCCGTTGAGTTACAGTTAACACAACGGACCTAATTCGTGGAGTTATGGTTAACTCAACGGACTAAACTCGTGGACTTAAGTTAACTCCATAAGTCTGTCTTTCTAGTTAAATACTGTTATTTAAAGAGAAATTCAGCAAACCATTGGGCAGTTCCACAGACTATAAATGACATCAATTAAGCTCTTTAATGCTAGTTAACATTAGATTTATCATTAAGCAACACTAACATTCAGATATTTCAAACAGTAACCATTAAAATCTTTAAGTATCTGGAATGAATTAATTTCAGTAAACAATAAAATATTTTCTATTTTCTGAATCAAACAAACGTAAAACATTCACAATACTGACAATGATAACATTAATCACAATACAAAACAAACGATACAACACTTTAATACTAAATGTAAACATAGATAATTTGTTATTTTTGGTATTTTTCTTTTGATATATTCCTAAAGATAAACGAAAGGTGAAATGTAAAAATCTATATCGACAATAAAAACTTCTGTCACTACATGCGACATGATTACACCATTGAAAACTTAATCACTTACAATCTTGCCTCCTCTCCCTATAAAATTGCGAATCAAGAATTGTAAGATGATCTCCTCTTCAGCTTACTGGCATTAACCCAAAACCAATGCTAGAAGCTTTACGATCTCTTGAGATATTATGAATCAGTGCTTGGTAAAAATGGCTTCCCTTCCCACGACGCGATCACTCCTCATAGTGGTTATTAGACACTGTGTTTTGCTCGGAATCAACTTGACATCAGGAAAGTATCCTCATAGACCTCCGATGGTTGGTGATTTTAGTGGTGGTTTGGAGCTTCAGGGAACTTCCGACGCTTCCTGTAGTTAGCGCGGTTCTCCACCTCTACACACACTTTTTTCATTTTTTTTCTCTTCTTGTATATTTCATTCAGTAGTAACTGCTTCTACTTAAATGATCGATTGGATTTCCTTTATTCATATTAATGATGGTGATTTTTTCTTCATTCCACATGTGAATTCCTACGTGATACGTGCAATCGTGGTTTTCTTTCAAATTTCCTATTTCTACAACTGCTACAGTGGCATATTAGAAAATAAATGGTCTATGGAGTTATAGATAACTCAACGAACTTACTTCGTTGATTTAACTATAAAACACGTGCAATAAAGAAATAACTCATAAGCTTACTAACATAACGTGTTACCTTAATATATATTCAAGTAACTCAACATGTATAGTTATGCTAACTTAACGAGTTGTACATGTGCAGCTCACGTGACACAATAAAGTATTTAAATCAACATGTGTATAATGCTAACTTAACGAGTTCAGATATATAACTTACGATTTTTACTCAATAACTTAACAAGTTCTCACGTGATCTTTTTATACCTTTAAATCTGTAACTCAAAGAGTTGGCACGTGATCTTATACATGCTATAAATATATACAAATAAAATGGATCATGCTTAACATTATAAAACCACACTTAAATCAGGTTTTCAGATCACGACACGTGTCCTTAATAAGTTTTATATATAGAATGTACTTAATTCACGCTAATTCCTTAAAATTATGTAGATTCCTTTATTAAAGCATATAATAGTGCAATTATAACATAATGGCTTAATTCTCAAATGATAAGTTAAATATTATGCAATTAACCATCATTTAACCCTTAATATTATGCACTTTTTCATTCTAAACACTTCTCCCATACTTAAATTTTGCTAGTCCTTTAGCAAACTAAGATCTAACTAGTTGGTCTTCCTAAAGTGCTAGAATTAATTCTTCATTTTGTATCTTCAGAATACATAAATTAGATTACTATATAGATATTCTGTATTTTTCAGCAATCTATTTTAACATTGTTTTCTCCTCTTCAATCTGCAAATATATTTAAAACATATGTAAATTACATACATAATATATTAGCATCACATAGGTGGTAATTATATTATCATTTTTTCTTCTTTTTAACATCTGTTATCTCGAATTTTCTAATATGATTTCTAGAATAAATTTCAACTACATATGAATCAAAACATAATCCAACTCAATATGATTAAAACAAGTAGAATAATGAATTCTATCTTAGATAAACAACTTCAAAAGTATATTCTAGATTCATACTTCAGTAATCTTAGATAACAGAAAATATACTCGATTCAAAAGATATCTATATTTCACAAAACATTTTTATCTTTTCTGAATAGTATATGCATATTTGTACTTTAAAAGTTAATTTGAAAAGCTTGAATCATACAAGAACTTTCTAGTGTACCCATGTATCGAGCTTTTAGTCAACAATCTCAGATCTGATCACGATCTCAAGTTGCCAGATTTAAAGAGTCCTTTTTCAAGTCAACAATCCTTACATACCTATCTACTCAAGTACAAAAAGCTCGTGACCAAACAAGTCAATAAACTCTCAAAGTTTTTCTCTCTTTTTTTCTTTTTCTTTTCAACACAGTATATGTACATATTCCATTAATATAGATGCAATAAAACACAAATCTCATATAATCCTACTTCTATTATTTACATAAAATATGAATCCATATCAATAAGCTCATACTCTTTCGATAGTTTAATAAGATTTACACATATCATTCTACAGGTTTAATCAATCAAATTAAATGTATCATTGATCATATGCATTTCATTTAATCCAAAAATCAACATTTTAGCTCTTTCAGGATTTCAGATAATTTACTAAGTTTCAATTAAACATTCTAGTTTCTTTTTAAAATCATAAAACTGTTAAATTCATAAAATTCAAAAAAAACATAAGATACTTTATCCAAATTTGTATTAATAGTAAAATTTTTGTAGCATCTTATATAAGATTCTAAATATAACATCCAAGCAATTATAGTTCTTAAAAATATGATAGTCTCAATTATCAGATAGTTATAGGAAATTGTAGTTAGTTACAGCAAATTTTTAAAAAAAAATTCAATTTCCACAGAACTTTTGTAGCACCATTCTAATTCCTCTAATTAACAAAATTACTTGGCTTTTAATCTAATTACCTCTCCCCCATACCTATATTTTGCATTGTCTTCAATGTAAAAGATTTTATAGTAAATACAGTAATTATAGCAAGCATGAATATTGTTTCGTTGACTTAGCACCTAACTCAACGAACTTAATTCATTGAGTTAATGAATAACTCTACGAACTGAATTTAAATGTAACTTCAAGATAAGTAATCAATTACATACCTTGTTCTTTTGTATCTCTTTAAATATCTTCCGACCTTTGATTCTGAAAAACTTTTCATTCCAAATAAAAGTGAAATATATAACAAAATAACAACTTGACAACAAAACATAAATTGTGAAATCAATATCTTGTGTGGAACCCAAGTTCCTACGCCTTTGGTGGCTCACAAATAAGTCAATTGGTTTCCCAAAATAAATACCAACAAATTGGATTGATATTTTGTTTTTTTTTTGTTTTTTTTATAAAATAAAACAAAAACTAACAATTCTTTTTCCTTTTCTAAAAATAAATACAGTTTACACACAACATTAAAAGTACAAAATCACAATTTAAGAACATAATTAAAAAGTAGTAACAAATGAAATAAACATGTTAGTCCAAGCAAACTTTTTAGGCATAATTCTTATTGCTACTAATTCTATTTTAATGCAGTCTACTTTCCTTTCTAACTTGTAAACTTGCATTATATTATCAATACTAAATATAAATGTATTACCATTGATGAAATGAAATGCAAAAAGGGATCTATGTCTGTTCCAAGATAATGTAGCTATTTCTATTTCTACTTCTATTTCAATATATTCTTCTTCCCACTTCCATTCATTTAAGTCTTTTATAATCCATATTTGAAATTTCATCAATTCATCCCACCATCTTATCAAACATATAGTAGAATCATCATATTCATTATATCACATTCCTAATTGAATTTTATCATATTCTGTAGATGGTGGTTTAGCTATATCACTCAGTATAGGCAATATTTTTATAAAGTCATTATCATAACTATCTATGCTTATTATGTATAAATCAGATCTAAATGCAACTGATATATCTGACACTAAATATATATATCCATCAAGTATGACATGTATATTGTTAATTAATACTTTCTGTCCTAGATATATCATAGTATTTTCAGTTCAAAATCTATTCAGAAAATTATACACTCTTAAGCATAAATCCTCATTCCAATTTCCAATTGATCTCTAGTAATACAATTTTTCAAGAATGGTCGAATTTTTATTAGAAAATGTTAAAGTTGTCCCACAATTTTCAGTTGGTACTTCAAATCTATTAGGTATTTATTTAAAATGAAAAAGTACATAATATTAACAGTTAAATGATGGTTAATTGCATAATATTTAGCTTAGTATGAAAATTAAGTCACTATGTTATAATTGAACTGTTATATGCTTTAATGAAGGAATTTGTATAATTTCAAGGAATTAACGTTAATTAAGTACATTTCTGAACTGTCGGTAAGTTGTAGGCTTTGAAATTCTTAAGTATCTGAATTTTCTGTTATTTCGAAGAGTTATATTGCATGTACCGGACAGTTATGTTTTAAACGCTAGAAGAATATTTTATTGTTATTTCCAGGAATACATGTGTTGTAACCTTAATGCACGACTTAAGTGAATTTTAGTAAGTTATCTGCTAACCATCCGAAATGCATCTAGAGCATCGGATAGTTAGGTTTGTAATACTTAAAGAATATTTTATTATTTCCTGAAGTACACATGTTGAAACAACAATACATAACTTAAGTGAATTTTCAGTAAATTATTTGGTAACTATCCAAAATGCATCTAGACATCGAATAGTTAGGTTTGTAAGTATTCGAAATATCCTTTTATTTATAAAACTTATTAAGGACACGTGTTACAATTTGAAAACCTGATTTAAGTGTGGTTTTATAATATTAAGTATGATCCATTTTAATTGCATATATTTATATGATGTATAGTGCACAGTAACAACTCGTTGAGTTAGTGTTCCTTTTGTTGAAAGATCACATGCCAACTCATTGAATTACAGGTTTAAATGTATAAAAAGATCACGTGAGAACTCGTTGAGTTTTTGAGTAAAAACTGTAAGTTATATATCTAAACTCATTAAGTTAGAATTATGCACATGTTGAATTAAATGCTTTATTATGTCATGTGAGCTGCACATGTATAACTCGTTAAGTTAGCATAACTATACACGTTGAGTTACTTGAATATACATTAAGGTAACGCGTTATGTTAGTAAGCTTATAAGTTATTTCTTTATTGCACGTGTTTTATAGTTAAATCAATGAAGTAAGTCCGTTGAGTTATCTATAACTCCATGGACCATTTATTTTCTAATATGCTACTGTAGCAATTGCAGAAATAGGACATTCGAAGGAAAACCATGATTGCACATATCACATAAGAATTCACTTGTGGAATGAAGAAGAAATCACCATCATTGATATGAATGAAGGAAATCCAACCAATAATTTAAGTAGAAGCAGTTATTACTAAAAGAAATATAAAAGAAGAAAAAAAAAGACGAAGAAAGTATGTGTGTAGAGGTGGAGAACCGTGCTAACTGGAGGAAGCGTCGGAAGTTCCCTAAAGCTCCACACCACCACCAAAATCACCAACCATCAGAGGTCTGTGAGGATACTTTCCTAATGTCAAGTCGATTCCAAGCCAAACACAATGTCTGACAACCACTGTAAGGAGTGATCGCATCATGGGAAGGGAACTTCCTAAAGATGAATGAAAGGTGAAATATAAAAATCTCTATCGACAGTAAAAACTTCTATCACTACATGCGACGTGATTACACCACTAAAAACTTAATCACTTACAATCTTGCCTCCTCTCCCTTTAGAATTGCGAATCAAGAATTATAAAATGATCTCCTCTTCAACATACTAGCATCAACTCGAAACCAAGGCTAGAAGCTTTATGATCTCCTAACATATGAGTCGGTGCTTGGTGAAAATGGTTTCCTTTCCCGTGACAGGATCACTCCTCATAGTGGTTGTTTGGCACTGTGTTTGGCTCAGAATTGACCCAACATCAAGAAAGTATCCTCACAAACCTTTGATGGTTGGTGATTTTAGTGGTGGTGTGGAGCTTCAGGGAACTTCCAACACTTCCTGTAGTTAGCACGATTCTCCACCTTTGCACATACACTCTCTTCGTCTTTTTTCTCTTCTTTTATATTTCTTTTAGTAATAACTGCTTCTACTTAGATGATCGGTTGGATTTCCTTTATTCATATCAACGATGGTGATTTCTTTTTCATTCCACAAGTGAATTCTTACGTGATACGTGCAATCGAGGTTTTCCTTCGAATTTCCTGTTTCTGCAACTGCTACAATGGCATATTAGAAAATAAATGGTCTATGGAGTTACAAATAACTCAACGGACTTACTTCGTTGATTTAACTATAAAACACGTGTAATAAAGAAATAACTTATAAGCTTACTAACATAATGTGTTACCTTAGTGTATATTCAAGTAACTCAATGTGTATAGTTATGCTAACTTAACGAGTTATACATGTGCAGCTCACGTGATATAATAAAGCATTTAAATTCAACACGTGCATAAATCAAACTTAACGAATTCAGATATACAACTTACGATTTTTACTGAATAACTCAACTAGTTCTCACGTGATCTTTTTACACCTTTAAACTTGTAACTCAACGAGTTAGCACGTGATCTTATACATGCTATAAATATGCAAATAAAATAGATCATGCTTAACATTATAGAACCACACTTAAATCAGGTTTTCAAATCATGACACGTGTCCTTAATAAGTTTTATAAATAGAATGTACTTAATTCACACTAATTCCTTGAAATTATGCAAATTCCTTCATTAAAGCATATAGTAGTGCAATTATAACATAAGGGCTTAATTCTCATATGATAAGCTAAATATTATGCAATTAACCATCATTTAACCATTAATATTATGCACTTTTTCATTCTAAACATGTGTCCACAAACTCGTCTCTATGGCCATCTTCCAAAATCAAACGTTGATCTGTATCAATAGGAACAAACTGATCAGAAATCAACGGTTGATTCAAATCAAGCTCCACCTACTCAGGAGTACTAGGTGGATCCAAAACTAGTGGCTTTTCTTTCTCATGCATCAAAGAAACCTCATTAAAGGTAACATCTCTGCTATGAATGACCTTCTTTATTTCTTTATCATAAATTCTATATCCTTTTACTCCCATACCATATCCCACAAAAATGCCTTCCTTGGCACATGGCTCCAATTTACCATGATTCACATGATAATAAGCAGGACATCCAAATACTTTCAACTTGGAGTAATTTGCAACTTTATCCATTCATACTTCATAAGAGATCTTGTTGTCGATTGCATTAGATGGTGATCTATTCACCAAATAGGAGATCGTGTTGATAGCTTTAGCCTAAAAATATTTTTCCAGTCCAACATGTGAGAGCATACATCTCACTCTCTCCAATAACATCCTATTAAGACGTTCTACAACTCCATTCTGTTGTAGAGTTCCCCTAACAGTATAATGTCTAGTTATGCATGCATCTCTGCAAAAAATATCAAATTCATTTGAGTAGAATTCTAATCAATTATCTGTTCTCAAGTATTTTACTTTTCTCCCTACTTAGTTTTCAACAATAGTCTTACACTGTTTAAAGTTCTTAAAGGCCTCACTCTTGTGCTTCATAATGAAAATCCAAGTCCTATGACTAAAATCATCAACAATGGAGAGAAAATACTTAGAACCTACTAAAGAGGGTTGTTAAGATGATCCCCAACAATCTGCATGGACGTAGTCCAACTTTCCCTTTGTGGTATGTTCTGCTCTACCAAAGGAAGCATGTTTCTGCTTCCCATAGATGCAATGCTTGCATAAATCAATATCAGTAAAGATATGACCATCTAACATGTCAAGTGTGTTAAGCTTCTGCATTTCCTTCAGACTCAAATGTCCTAACTTGGAATGCCAAATGACTGACGTAGATTGCTAGTCACTTACTATTGCAGTTGTTGATCCAATGATAGACTTGCCTTGAAGAATGTATAAAGGTCTGTCTTTGATTCCCTTCATCACCACTAGGGAATCCCTCAAAATATAGAGTTTGCCTCCACCTGAAAAACTGAATCCTTTCTGATCAAGAGCCATCAACGAAATAAGGCTCTTGCCCAACCTTGGCACATGCCAAACATCCTCCAAGACTTTGACTGTCCCATCATACATACTAAATCTGACAGATCCAATACCTATTCCGTCACAAACATCATTATCAACTAAAGTGACCTGTCCACCATCTACCTCCTCATATATATGAAAATACTTTATTGAGAGTCATATGATGTGATGCACCAGAATCCAATATCCAACTCTGATTGGAGTAAGCACTACAGCAAACAGTAAGGGAAAAATCATAGTCAGATCCTGAGTCTCCATTTTCAACAACTGTTGCATTTCCCTTAGTCTTCAACTTAAGGCAATTCACCTTCCAATGCCCCTTTTCCTTGCAATAATTGCAAGTATCCTTGGAAATTCTACCTTTGGACTTACTTCTACCTCTTCACCTGTTGTCTCTTCTACTCTGTCGTCCTTTAAACTCTAAATGATGCATTGTCAAGCCTAATCCGCCAGCATCATTGTTACCATGAGTAGCCAAATGTCTCAATTCCCTAGAATGAAGACTCGATCTTACCTCCTCCAAGGTGATAGTATCTTTGACAACCACAAAAGATTGTACAAAATTCTCAAATGAGAGAGGGAGAGATACTAATAAGATGAGAGCAACATCCTCATCTTCCACAGTAACACCAATATTCCTCAACTCCATGAGAATAGTATTGAGCTGATCCAAATGTTGCTTCAATGGTGTGCCTTCCTTCATTCTAAGAGAGAACAGCATTTGCTTCAACAACAATTTATTCGTGATAGACTTAGTCATATATAAAGATTCCAACTTATTCCAAAGACCCAAAGTTGTATTTTTATCTGCTACCTCAATGATTATCTCATCTGATAAGCATTAGCAGAATAGTCAAATGTGTCTTCTCCTCTTGCTATTCAAATTTGACAGACTTCTTGTCTAGGGTTGTCTCCACATTTAAGGGAGCTCAAATACCCTATTGTTTCAAAAGTGCTTTCATCTTAATTTGTCACAAACTAAAGTTGTTCTTGTCATTGAACTTCTCAACCTTCAAGGTTGAAGGCCATGATAGTAAAACAACACAAATAATAGCAAGCAAATAACAAAAAAATTCGGACAACAAACAAGCACCAAATTTACTATCCCAAAGCTACACATGAATCTTTCATTCAAATTATCCCAACCAACAAATGAACTACTAATTTCAAAAGATCACTCAAACAAAGAATCCCAAGAAAAACAAAGATGAGCCAAGATCACACGTAATGCCTCAAGAAATAAAAAGGAATTCCAAAAAGATTCCAAAGAACTCCAAGATTTTCAAAGAATTCCAAAGAATTCCAAAGAACTGGCCACCCTTGATCTATGATCGAAAGATCAAAGGAAAAGAATTCCGTAGAATCACAACAACAAGCAACTTCAAAAGTGATGACAGGAATTCTTACTACTCGTCCCACCAATGTGGAAACGACAAATGGCCAAGTGCACATTGACAAGATGAACAAGATCGCAAGCATCGGATGCAAGCTCTAATCACAGACACTTGTCGCAGGCGAAGATTGAGAGCGATGGTTGCGAATGCAGGTCACAAGCGATGACCATGGGCAAAAGTCGCAAGCAATGATGGCGAGCGCAGGTCGCAGGCGATGATCGCAAACGATGGTCATGAGCGATGATCATGAGCACAAGTCGCAAGTGAAGGTCGCGTGAGCTGATCGCAGGCGTTGGCGTCAAGCGAAGGACACAGGCGATGGGTGCTGGCGTCAAGCGATGGATGCAAGCAACGGGCGCTGGTGTTGAGCGATGGACGCAAGTGACAGGCACTAGCGTCGGGCGAAGGACGTGGGTGATGGGCCCTAGCATCGGGCGAAGGACGCAGGCGTCAGGCGTTGGTGTCGAGCGATGGACACAGGCGACGGGCGCTGGCGTCAAGCGCTGGCGTCATGCGGTGGTCACTGGTCTTGGGTGCCGGCTTCGTGCGTTGGCCAAGATTCTTTCTTTCTCTCCCAACAAGACTAGTCCACAGCCAACTCCTCAAGACAAGCTCTGATACCACTTGTTATGTAAAGATCGAATGCAGAAAGTGAGAAGTTTGGACTAATGGAGAAGAAGAAAGAGAAAAATAGGCAAAAACAAGCACAAACACAAGTTTACGTGGTTCCCCAATTGGGTACGTCCATAGATGGAGCTTGGCTATTTGATTCTTCACTAGGTGATCAACAAATGGGATACAAGATTCATCTCTTCTAATGCACACGTTGGGAGCTTATTTATAACATTCGAGCATCCCATGTGGCCAAATTGCAAAAATACCCCTACGTGTAACTAATTAATTCAAAACATATATTAACACTATAACTATTTGATTTGCTTGTAGTTATTTTCTTTTAACTTTTAGAACATTTCCCTTAAACCTTTCGAAGCCTATTTGTGTTTTCCTAACACGACACTAGAAAACTTGTTTGGATCTCCAGCAACGCACCAGAAAAACTTAGATTTGTTACTTCTATTTTTACTTAGTTAATTTATCTTTATACCTATTCTTTTCTTTAAGAAGTAAACAAACAACCTTTAATACAATTTAGATATTAATTCTAATTTGTACTTTAACTACAAGTGCACAGTGTCTATTGTATTAGTATGCAAGTACAAGTCGATCCCATAAGGAATTGCTTAAGAGTTTAGAAATGTTTGTTTGTTAACAATCAAATTTATATATTCAATAAGCTCTTCGTTGAATTACATTAACTCAACAGACAAAGTTCGTTGAGTTATGGCTAACTCAACTGACTAACCTCGTAGACTTCAGTTAACTCTACGAGCCTGCATTTCCTATTTAATACTGCTATTTATAGAGGAATTCGGCCAACCATTGGGTGGTTCCATAGATTGTAAATAACATCAATTAAGCTCTTTAATGTTAGTAAACATTGGATTTAACATTAGGCAATACTAACATTCAGATAATTCAAACAGTAACCATTAAAATCTTTAAGTCTTTTGCACAAACCAATTTTAGTAAATTGTATAACTAAAACTAACATAAAACAATCACAACACTGATAAAGATAACATTAATCACAATACAACACAAACAATACAACACTCAAATACAAAATACAAACACAGATAAATTATTTTTGGTATTTTTGTTTTAATATGAACATGGAAATGGGCGAAAGGTGAAATGTAAAATAATCTCAATCAATAATAAATACTTCTGTCACTATATACGACGCAATTACACCACTGAAAATTAAACCACTTACAATCTTGTCTCCTCTCCCTATAGAATCGCGAGTTCAAAATTGCAAGATGATCTCCTCTTCAGCATATAGACATCAACCCGAAGTCAATGCTAGAAGCTTTACGATCTCCTGAAATATAAGTCGGTGCTTGGTGAAAATGGTTTCCCTTCTCGCGACGCGATCACTCCTCACAGTGGTTGTCAAGCACTGTGTTTGGCTCGAAATCACCTGACATCCAGAAAGTATCCTCACAAACCTCCGATGGTTGGTGATTATGGTGGTGGTAACGATGGTTGGTGTGGTACTTCAGAGAATTGTCAACACTATCTACAGAAAGTTCAGTGCTCCTCCTCTATACACACTGGCTGCCCATCGATCATACACACACTTCTTTTTCTTCTTTTCTTTTATATTTCTTCAGTAGTAACTACTACTTGAATGGTCGGTTGGATTTACTTCATTCATATCAACGACGATGATTTCTTCTTCCTTCGACGAGTGAATTCATGCATGATACGTGCGATCGTGGTTTTTCCTTCCAACTGTCCTGTTTCTGCAACTGCTATAGTGGCATATTAGAAAATAACTGGTTCGTGGAGTTACAGATAACTCAACAGACTTACCTCGTTGATTTAACTATAAAACACATGCATAAATTTAACTATCCGATGCTAAGATGCATTTCGGATACTTACAAACTTAACTATCCGATGCTCAGATGCATTTCGGATACTTACAAACTTAACTATCTGATGCTCAAATGCATTTTAGATAGTTACAAATAACTCACCAATATATAACTTAAGTAAATCTACCAAATCTCGACACATGTCATCAGCAATTTAATAATAAAAGAAACATTTCAGAGAGTTACAGGTCTAACTATCTAATGCTCAGATGCATTTCGGATAGTTACAGCTAACTCACCGAAAATTCACTTAAGTCACTTTCCCAGAACATGACACGTGTCCACAGCTATTTTATAAATAAAAGGAGATTTCAGAGAGTTACACATATAACTATCCGATGCTCAACTACAATTTCGGATAGTTATAAATAACTCACTGAAAGTTTACTTAAGTCATGCATTATGGTTTTGACACGTGTACTTTAGGAAATAATAAAATATTCTTTTCAAACATAACTATTCAGTAGTTTAAACATAACTATCTGATACATGTTCGGTATGTTAAACATAACTATCCGAAATATCATAAATTTCGGATACTTAAGAATTTCACAACCTCCAACTTACCGACAATTCAGAAATGTACTAAATTGACATTAATTCCCCCAATTTAAGCAGATTCTTTAATTAAAGCATATAACAGTGCAATTATAACATAATGACCTAATTCTCATATGATAAGCTAAATATTATGCAATTAATCATCATTTAACCGTTAATAATATGCACTTTTTCATTCTAAACACTTCCCCCATACCTAAATTTTACTAGTCCCTTAGAAAACTAAGATCTAATTAATTGGTCTTTCTAAAAGTGCTATAATTAATTCTTCCTTCTTTTTTTCTTCTGTTCAGCATAAGAATTTTATTATTATATAGATATACTGTATGTTTCAGTAATCTGTTTTAACATTGTTTCCTCCTCTTCAACCTGCAAATATACTTAGAATTTATACAAATTACATACAAAGTATATCATTATCACATAGGTGTTAATTATATTATCGTTTGTTCTTCTTTTCATTATCTGTCATCCTGAATTTTCCAATAAGATTTCTAAAAGAGATTTCAACAACATACGAATCAAAGTACAATCCAATTCAATATGATTAAGACAAGTAGAATAAAGAATTGTATCTCCATTAAACAACTTCAAAAGTCAATTCTAGATTCATATTTCAACAATTCTAGATAACAGAAAATATACTCGATTCATAAGATATCTGTATTTCACAAAACACTTGTATCATTTCAGATCAGTATATGTATATATTTTTTCTTTTTTTCTTTTTTTTCTCTTTTTCTTTGTACTTTAAAAGTTAATTTGACAAGCTTGAATCATACAGGAGCTTTCTAATGTACCCATGTAACGAGCTTTCAGTCAACAATCCTAGATCTGATTAGGATCTTAGGTTGCCAAATTTCAATAGTCCTTTTTCAGGTCAACAATTCTTACATACCTATCTGCTTAAGTGCAAAAGGCTCATGATCAAACAAGTCAATAAACTCTCAATTTTTTTTTTCTTTTTTTCTTGTATTTTTTTTTTTTCAATCAAAATACACACAAAACAAAGCATTAATCACATACTATATATGTACGTATTTCATTAATACAGATGTAATAAAACACCAATCTCATATAGTCCTACTATCATTTACTAAAAATATAAATCCATAACAATAAGCTCATACCTTTTTATGTAGTTTAATAAGATCTACACATAAATCATTCTACAAGTTTAATCAAGCAAATTAAATGTATCTTTAATCATATATGTTTCATTTAATCTAGAATTCACATCTCAGCTCTTTTAGGACTTCAGATAATTTACTAATTTTTCATTAAACATTTTGATTTCATTTTAAAATCATGAAACTATTAAACTCATGAAATTCAGAAAAAACATAAGATATTATATCTAGATTAGCATAAATAGTAAATTCTATAGCATCTTATATAACCTTCTAAATATAACATTCAAGTAGTTACAGTTTATAAAAATTTTACAGTCTCAATTATCAGATAGTTACAGCAAGTTCATAAAAATTTTCACTTTCCACAAAACTTTGAAATACCATTTAATTCCTTTAATTAACAAACTTACATGGCTGTTACTTTAACTACCTTCCCCCCATACCTACATTTTGCATTATCCTCAATGTAAAAGATTTGACAATAAACACAGTAATTGTAGCAGGCATGAATACAGTTTTGTTGATTTAAAATTCAAGATAAGTAATCAATTACATATCTTGTTTCGTTTGTACCTCTTTCTGCATATTTCAATTTTTTATTCTGAAAAACTTTTCATTCATAGATAAAAGCAAAATATATAACAAAATAACATTTAACAGATATTGATAAATCATTGTCTTGTGTGGAACTGAGGCTCCTATGCCTTTGGTGGCTCACAAGCAAGCCAATTGGTTTCCTAGAACAGATACCAACAAATTGGATTAATATTTTGTTTTTTTTCTTTTATAAAATAAAATGAAAACTAAAATTTTTTTCTAAAAATAAATGCAGAATACACACAACATTAAACACACAAAATCACAACTTAAGAACATGATTGAAAAGTAGAAACAAATGGAATAAACGTGTCAGTCCAAGCAAACTTTTTAGGCATAATTCTTCTTGCTATTAATTCTGTTTTAATGCAGTTCTTGTTTCTTCTTAATTTGTAAACGTGTAATATATTATAAATTTCAAATACAAGTGTATTACCATTAATGATATGAAATGCAGAAAGGGATCCTTTTCGGTTCCAAGGTAATGTAGCAGTTTCTATTTCTACATCTATTTCAATATACTCCTCTTCCCACTTCCATTCATTTATGTCTTTCATAATCCATATTTGAAATTTCATCAATTCATCCCACCATCTTATCAGACATAAAGTAGGATTATCTTCTTCATTATACCACATCCCTATTTGAATTTTATTAAATTCTACAGATGGTGGTTTAGCTATATCTCTCGGTATAGGTAAAATTTCTATAAATTCATCATAATTGTCTATGCTCATTATGTATAAATCAAATCCAAATGCTATTGATATATCTGTGACTAGATATACATATCCATCAAGTATGACATGTGTTTGGTTAATTAATGATTTTCGTCCCAGATATATCATAATATTTTCATTCCAAGATCTATTTAGAAAATTATACGCACTTAAGCGTAAATCTTCACCCTAATTTCCTATAGGTCTCCAATAATATAATTTTTCAGGAATTGCAGAATTTTTATCAAAAAATATTAAAGCCGATCCACAATTTACAGTTGGTACTTCAAATCTATTAGGTCTTCCTATATTCCATTCTTCTTCTGTTATAGGATTTCTTATCAAAATATCAGGTAATAGACTTGCATACCTTAGTCTGGTTCTGTATATGATTAATCATTCATCCATCCCCATAACATGATCTATTCCTTCTAATGTATTTGGTGGAATTCCAGTAGTTTCTTCCATAGTCAGATATTCATGGTTAATTGAACAACGATTAAATGACCTCCATATGAATCTATCTCTAATCTTAGTCATTTTTGCAGCTTGTAGTTCCTGAAAATATTTTTCTTCAATACAGTCTTTAATTTCCTTTGATACACAACATAGCCTACACAGATCTTTAACTGACAAGTTACTCAGTACTTCCCTTAGTGCATCTAAGGGTAACTACATCAATTTCATTTGTTGATTCTGTATAACAAAAATAAAAATTTTAGTAGAGACAAAAATTAACATAACTACTACACACCATCGTGGAATTAAGGCATAACTCAACGGACTAAGTTCGTTGAGTTAAGAACTAACTCTACGATACTATTAACTATAAATAAAAACATATATATATATATATATAGCTACTTCAGTTATACTACTTCATTCATTTATCCTCCCAAAAGATGTATCAATTTCATTAACAGTTCTATTGACAGGGTTAGGTACTGCTTGCATTGGCAATCCTCTAGTAGGTCTAACTTTCATTGATTCCTTCTATCTAAGGGGTATATTTCTATTTTGATTTTGAATTGCAGCATTTCTAAATACAAAATCTAGACGATTGTTTAATTGTTGGATTATCTTTTCTAATTTCTCTATTCTAGATCATTGTTCCAATAATGCTTCATAACTTATATTCTTCTAATTTATATTTTCTCCTCCCTGAAAATTGTTGTTTCTCCAAGATAAATTCGGGTGATTTCTCCAATTAAGATTATAAGAATTTCCAAAGTTATCTTTCTGATTTCTAGCATAAATAATATCTAGATCATTAATGTTTTCATTCTTTTCTGCTAGCTTTTGATTTAATGATAACTCTTCTATTTTCTTTGTTAATTCAGTTAATTTCACTTCCAACATAGTACTTGAATCTATTTCATGCATTTCTCTTGACAATATTTTTTTATCTACAATAGCTTCAGTTGAGTTTTCCCACTGTGTAGTTTTTTTTGCAAAGTTTTCTAAATATGCCCATATTTCTTCACTACATAACTTTAAAAATCCATTTTGACAAGTAGATTCTAATAAAGATTTTGTTGAAACATCTATGCCTTCATAAATTATACCTATTAATAGTGCTTTACTCATTGCATGATGTGGACATTGAGTCAGTGAATCTTTAAATCTTTCAAAATATTTCCAAAATGATTCACCCTGTTTTTGGCTACACATTAATATTTCCTTTTTTTTTAATCGTTTGATGTGTTGGACAATATTTTTCCAAAAAAACAGAGCAAAATTCAGTCCATGCAGAAATTGAATCAGGTGATAGAGTATATAACTATCTCTTAGCTGTGTCTTTTAAAGCAAAAGGGATATATCTAAGTTTAATAGCATCTATACTCATGTTCGACATTTTCATCATTTGACAAACTTCGTTAAATTCTCTAAGGAAATAATAGGCATCCTCTCTTTCTAATCCATGAAAATGTGGCAATTGACTAATATAATTAGATTTAAATTCAAACCTATCTCCCTCAAAGTTTGGCAATTGAATACATGAAGGTTCATCAACTAATTCCAGATACAAAATTTCTCCTAATAATTTTTCTACTGGAGCAGCCATCTCTACGTTCTCTTTTAAAGAAAGGTTAGCTACACCCCAAAGAATTTCGTTAAAGTTTAGTTCAGAAAATTTTTCAGTACTCCTCTGCGATGAATACTCCTAGGTAGGTGTTCTTACTAATCGTTTAGTGCTTAGAGAACAGGTCCATGTGCTCATAAATAAATAGAAGAAGATTAATTACATATCAGTCTGAAGCTTTACATTCAATAAATATTTGTTGTCGGATGAAGTCGAATCAGCTACTTCTCCTTCTAGTTCCTCCAACGCATTCTCCTTTCTTTTAAAAGTGTTGGTAACTCGTAAATAACATTCTATTTTATATATATACTGCACATCCATAAAGTGAATAAATCTCGTTGCAAGAACGTGTCTTGCAACGTACATCGTGGTTCCTATTTTTATGGGTACGTGTACTACTATTAATTTCAAATTTTGATAACTGCTAAACCGACGAAGTTTCATTCGTGGTTAAAAAAATAATCGTTCTGCTTAATCCATGAACTAACCTCGTTGAGTTACAAATAACTCAATGGAACACTGTCGGTTACTATTGCTAACTCCACGGACTAACTTCATTAACTTACAGATAACTCAACGGAGTAACTTTATATTATATTATTGACCTCGTGGAGTTACGTTTAACTCAACGAACTTACTTTGTTGAGTTAACACTTGTCAACCTCTAAGTTTTACTTTCGTAAATTCCTCTCTGTTTTTTTTCTTTTTCATTCTACTAACTGAAATAAAGTTAAATCTATGTCATTTATGCATCATTCTAATCAAAATTCGTTTAAATCTGAACATTATATAAAAATTTAACTTGTAGGTCATTTTATGTTATGCAGAAATTACATTTTACCTTGCAACATGCAGAAATTTTCCAGATTCTATCCTGTCATTCAGCAAACTGTAAATCTGTTAAACATTCATTAAGTTCCACAAATTATATATAACATTCAATACATTCCATTCATTTCACATTCAAAACACGTATGAAAAGTACATCTGAAAAATTTGCATTCATTAATATGAATCAATTTACAATAGAAGTACATCATACAATTTTATACAAGTAGACAAATAATACAATTTAGCCTCTATTCCTTAGTTCATCTACTTACTTCTAGAGTTTTTCTAATTGAAGTTCTAATTAATTAATTCTCTCTACGGCTCCTGTAATGCCTCTAGAAGGTCCAGTTATCTCTACAGCTACAAAATTTCTATATTCCTTCACTGAAATGGTTCTGGATCTGATCCTTTTTTATGCCCATTTAGTGAAATTGATACAGTCCACCATTAATAGTGGAATCAAATCTCCATAAAATAATTTTTTCTTTACTGTTCTAAGCTTGGAGATAAAAACTATAAACCAATTTATTGGAATTCTCTTTACAACTACAAACGTGGCCCATTTAACAAATTGACTCAGTTCTATATCATGGCCTTGTTGTTGATAGACATTCTTAATCAGAATGTTAGCTACCATGTATGCTTTACCATTTAAATGATTCAGTCTGTTTAATAAAGGCACACCAGGATTGATAGTCAAACTATCCTTGATTTCTTATTCTGTCCATTCAACGGTAGTTGTACTTTCCAAAATTTCCTACCCTTCATTCTTTAATCCAAAAATGTTGTGGAGAATGTCTGGTGTTATCTGTACATCAGCTTCCTCCACGTTGGAAATTAATTTTCCTCCTTCTTCTCTTAAATTTGCATAAAAATAGGGCACTAGATTTTCAGATACTGCATGCCCTTTTTCTTGAAAAATAAACTTCAGTAGACCTTGGAATTCAAATAATTCTTTGATTTCTAGCATTCCATCCTAATTTACTGGTCTACTGTATATAATATCATAACCCCTAATCTCTTGATATTTATTATAAGCTTCTTGACTCCAAAAATGTACTTCATTCAGAACTGTTGTTTCAGTCGGATCAGGAATTTGCATTTGTTGCTCCAAAGGAATTTGTTCTTGATCTTCTTCCTCCATGTGCTGCATTTGAACATTCTCTACAGATTCCTAAATTTCTGTTTCTGTTTCTTTTGTCTGTGGTGGTGAGCCGGCAGAACTCTCCACTATGTCTTGAATTCTTTCCATAAATTGCTAAAGAGTTTCTTGCTCTTCAATGGAATCTGTAAAGTTATTTTTGTCTAAATGGCTTCTTTCAGCCTCTTCATTTTCTGCTCTTTTTTCTTCCTCCTAACTACCAATCTACTCTGTCACTATTCTTTTTGATTCTGTAACAGATTGGGATGGAGTCTCGAGCAATTCAATTTCTACCCTAATTTCTGTTCTTTCTTCTTGTATAGGCTGCAGATTAATTTCAACCTGTTTTTCTTCTTCTTTTTGCTCCTGCTGCTGCTGCTCCTGCTCCTTCTCAAAATTCAGGTGTCATCTTCCTCATCGTGAAGTTACACAACAACACGGAATCGCTCTGATCTTTACTGTTCTAAGTTCCAAATGGTTTACCGAATAATGCCCCAAAAACCCTAGGTTTTAGATAAATAAGCCCTAAGTTTAGGCAGGTAATCAGGTCATTTCACAAACCAACTATTACTTTCTCACCCACGGTCTTAACTACAGTACTTTGTTGAGTTACAGTTAACTCAACGGAATAAGCTCATTGACTAACACAAGACTCAACGGAGTAAGTTCGTTGAGTTAAGCGTAACTCAACGGATTTCCCGTACAGACAGATATAATAATAAAAAATACTTAAGATAATATCTTTTTTCTGTTTTTACCAGTTTAACTGATACTATGTTTCGATCAGACCTAATTTTCTTTTCAGTTGAACCAATACTATGTTTCGATAAAACCAACATTTTTTTTTTCTGAAAATTAATATAGATATTTTTATGTTCCGGTCATACCGATGGATCTAGTCGGTTGAACCGCAACAATTTTTATATTAAATTTTTTTTTTTTATATATAAAAATAAAAACTGATTTCTTACTAAGTAAAGCTCGAGTAGTCCTCTACTCTAACTTATTCTATAATTCCAAATGAGCTTTTTGGTGTTTTCAGAATAGGTTTAAGTTTTTGTCCATTTACTTTAAATATATTCTGATTTTTAGGATTTTCAATTTCAATAGCTCCATAAGGATAAATATTTCGAACTATGTAAGGTCATGCCCATCTAGATCTTAATTTTCCTGGATAGTTATGGAGTCTAGCCATATAAAGATATACTTCTTGTCCTATTTCAAAGCTTTTAGGAATAATTTTTCTATCATGCCAGAATTTAATTTTCCCTTTTTCTCCTATAGTCTTCGAATAAGCTTCATTTCTAAATTCTTCTAATTCAATTAATTACATTTTTCTATTTTCAGCAGCTTGATTTAAATTAGTATTCAAAGTTTTTAATGCCCAATAAACTTTATGTTCTATTTCAGCAGGTAAATGACAACTTTTTCCATATACTAGCCTAAAAGGTGACATACCTAAGCTTGTCTTATAAGCAGTTCTATAAGCCCAAAGTGCATTTATCAATTTATTAGCCCAATCTATTTTAGTAGGATTTACTACTTTTTCTAAGATTAACTTAATTTGTTTGTTAGCACTTTCTACTTATCGACTTGTTTACGGATGATATGATGTTGCAATTTTATGGTTTATTCCATATTTCTTCATTAAGGCTTCAAAACTTCTATTACAGAAATGAGTTCCTCTATCACTAATAATAGCTTTAGGTATTTCAAATCTAGCAAATATATTTGTTCTTATAAATTGTATTACCACTTTGTTGTCATTAGTTTTTGTAGGAATAGCTTCTATCCATTTAGATACATAATCCACCCCCAACAATATATAATTAAATTGATTAAACATAGGAAATGGACCCATAAAATCTATTCCCCACACATCAAAAATTTCAACATCAACAATAGGATTAAGAGACATCATATTCCTCTTTGATATTCTTCCTATTTGTTGACATCTTAAACAACTTAAGCAATATTTATGAGCATCTTTGAATAGTGTTAGCCAATAAAACCCACATTGTAGAATTTTTGCAGCAATTTTCTCTGAACCAAAATGCCCTCCGCAAGCTTAGTCATGACAGAAAGACAATATGCTCTGATATTTAGTTTCTGAAACACACCTTAAAACCAGATCAGGACATTTCTTAAATAAGTATGGGTCTTCCCAATAGTAATATTTTACTCTTAATAAAAATAATTTCTTATCCTGTCTATTCCAATCTTTAGGTGTTAAACCAATAATTAAGTAATTAACTATGTCTGCATACCAAGGCATTATGTTGATAGTCATTAATTGTTCATCAGGAAAGTTATCCTTAATTTCAATATTTGATTCTCCTATTTGTAATATTGATAAATGATCTGCTACTACATTCTCACATCCTTATATATCTTTAATTTCTAGATCAAATTCTTGTAATAATAATATCCATCAGATCAATCTAGGCTTCGTTTCTTTTTTCTTTATTAAGTGTTTTAAGGTTGCATGATCCGTGTATACTATTACTTTAGCTCCAATCAGATAGGATCTAAACTTTTCTAAGGCAAACACAACAGCTAATAGTTCTTTTTCAGTAGTTGTGTAATTAACTTGAGCATCATTTAAGGTTTCGCTTGCATAATGAATCACTCTAGGAGATTTTTCTATCTTCTGTCCCAACACTGCTCCTACAACAAAATCAGATGCATCACACATTAATTCAAATGGATGGCTCCAATCAGGTGCTTGAATTATAGGAGTTGAAATTAATTTAGTTTTAAGTCTGAAAAATGCTTCCTTGCAATTTTTATCAAAGTTAAATGGGACATCTTTTAATAGATTAGTTAAAGGTCTAGCTATTTTGCTAAAGTCTTTAATAAATCTTCAATAAAAATCAGCATGTCCTAGAAATGATCTAATATCTTTTACTATTTTAGGTTCTAGTAAATTAGAAATTACTTCTATTTTAGCTTTATCTACTTCCAACCCTTTCTTAGAAACAACATGCCCTAAGACTATTCCTTGTTTAACCATGAAGTGACATTTTTCCCAATTTAAAACCAAATTTTTTTCCACACAGTGTTTTAATATTTGGTCTAAATTGCTTAAACAAACTTCATATGAGTTGCCATATATAGTAAAATCATCCATAAATATTTCTAAGAAATCTTCAGTCATTCCAGTAAATATGCCCTACATACACCTTTGAAAGGTAGCTGGTGCATTGCATAATCCAAATGGCATTCTCTTAAAAGCATAAGTTCCATTAGGATAAGTGAAAGTTGTTTTCTCTTGATCATCTAATGCTACTGGAATTTGATTATAACCTGAATACCTGTCTAGGAAACAAAAATATTCTTACCTTGCTAATCTTTCCAGTATTTGATCTATAAAAAGTAAGGGAAAATGATCTTTCCTAGTCACTACATTCAGTTTTCTATAGTCTATACATACTCTCTAGCTTAATTGAATTCTAGTAGGTATCAAGTTTTGACTTTCATTCCTAATAACTGTTAATCATAATTTCTTGGGAACTACATGGATTGGGCTAACCCACAAGCTATCAGAAATCAAATAAATTATGTCATTATCTAACCATTTCACTATTTCCTTCCTGACAACTTCTTTAAGGTTTGGATTTAACCTCCTCTCAGGAATTCTAATAGGTTTAGCATTCTCTTCTAAATATATGTGGTGACAGCATAAAGTTGAATTTAACCATTTTATATCAGTCATAGTCCATCCTATTGCTTCTTTATAACTTTTTACTACATCTTTTAATTTAGCTATTTGATCCTCTTTTAAATCTGAAGCAATAATGATTGGACAAGTTCGTTTCTCTTCCAGAAATATATAGGTTGATTCAGAAGGTAAAGGTTTTAATTCTAAATGTTGCCCATCAGAAGCTAAAGCTCCTAATTGAATATCATCATTTTCTAAATTAATTTCTTCCAGATCTCCTTCTATATTTATGCTTTCACTTTCCTCTAAAGTTTCAGAATTGATTTGTCTATTTAATTCTTCTTGAATCACATCATCTAACATATCTCCTTCATCTTCTAAAAAGTTTATGGTATGTAAGGACATTTCTAATTCCTCAAACCTTTCTGGTTTGAAAATGTTTAATTGAGTATCCCCATTACCATATGATAACTTTATTACTCTAGTTTTACAATTTATAACAGCCTCTGATGTTGCTAAAAATGGTCTTCCCAAAATTAAAGATGAATGACTATTTTTATGCTTAATTTGTTGGGAATCCAAAATTACAATATCAATAGGATATATAAAGTTTTTGATTTTAATTAAGACATCCTCTATTTTTCCTCTAGGGTATTTGATACTTCTATCAGCTAATTGAATAACTATACTAGTAGGAGTTAAGCCTTCTAATCCTAAGGATGCAAATATATCACTTGGCATAACATTTATACCTGCACCTAAGTCTATTAAGGTTCTTTCTAGAATGGTATTTCCTATGGTGCATGATATAACAGGGATTCTAGGATTAGATAACTTTTTAAGAATTTGTGGCAGAAATAGGGAACTACTTTGCTCAGCTAAAAAGACCTTTCTAAGAACTTTTCGCTCTCTTTTCTTAGTACACCAATCCTTCAGAAATTTAGCACAAGGTGACATTTTCTGCAATAGGTCTAACAAAGGAATGTTAACTTATACTTTTTCAAAAATTTCTCTGATTCTTTCTTGTTTTTCAGGTATTGTTTGTTGTAATCTTTCAGGATATGGTGCTAAAGATTATGTTTTAAAAGATTCTTTTTCTTTCGTTTGATTTGTTTGATCATTTTTAGCTTCATTAATAGATTTAGATTGTTCTTTAGTGATTTCTAGATTTTCAGCTATTACATTTTCATTATCATTTTGATTTTTACTCTTATCTACCTTCATATTATTTTCATTTTGAGTTCTTAGTGGTATATCAGTTCCAAATCTTAATGTTACACATACATCTTCCAAATTTTCTTTACACTTATGATTTTTTGTATATCATTTTCGTGATTATGATCTTCAATTGTTTTTAGTTTTAAAGTACATTCTTTAAATTCTCTTGCATTAATATTTCTTGTTTGCTGTATATTTTGCAAATTATGCAAATCTATAATATTATAATTTTTATTGTCCTGTTGCATAACTTGTATTTTCATTGTATATTCGTCCAATGCTTTTAATTTTCTTTCCAGATCATCTAATCTCATTGCATTCAATTTTTGATCAATTTTCATTATGATTTTTTCAGTTTTGTACATTATATCCATTTTAGGTTCTGAATATGCTTCCTTATAGTTTAATTGGTTGCCTTCTTGTTGCTGACACATAAAGTATTTTAGTTTGTCTAGGTTTTGCCCTATACTACGCTCTAGTCTGTCATACCTATCCCAAACTTCTATGTCTCTCAACATATTACACATTCTATACTGACCATCAGTTAGGTAAACTATAGGATTCTCATACTCGACTCTATTATATTGAAGATAATTCATTTGTTGTTCATGGGATCTAGCCATCTACAAACATCTTAGTTTCAAACAGTCAGAAATGTCGTGTCCTTCAGAATTGCAGAATTCACATATGCTAACTACAAGTTTCAGAAATCTTTGAGCATAAGCATATGTCATATTCTCAATTACAGAAGAGAACACACAACACTCTAGCTATTAAAACAAAACAGCTCTAATAGTTGCTTACATTAATTCAATTCAATTCCCCGACAACGGCGCCATAAAACTTGTTTGTGTTTTCCCAGCATGACACTAGAAAACATGTTTGGATCTCTAACAACGCACTAGAAAAACTTGGATTTGTTACTTCTGTTTTTACTTAGTTAATTTATCTTTATGCCTATTCTTTTCTTTAAGAAGTAAACAAACAATCTTTAATACAATTTAGATATTAATTCTAATTTGTACTTTAACTGCAAGTGCACAGTGTCTATTGTATCAGTGTGCAAGTACAGGTCGATTCCACAGGGAATTGCTTAAGAGTTTAGAGCTGTCCGTTTGTTAACAATCAAATTTATATATTCAATAAGCTCTCTGTTGAATTACAGTTAACTCAACAGACAAAGTTCGTTGAGTTGTGGCTAACTCAACTAACTAACCTCGTAGACTTAAGTTAACTCCACGAGCCTGCATTTCCTATTTAATACTGTTATTTATAAAGGAATTCGACCAACCATTGGGAGGTTCCACAGATTGTAAATAACATCAATTAAGCTCTTTAATGTTAGTAAACATTAGATTTAACATTAGGCAATACTAATATTCAAATAATTCAAACAGTAACCATTAAAATCTTTAAGTCTTTTGCACGAACCAATTTCAGTAAACTGTAAAACTAAAACTAACATAAAACAATCACAACACTGATAAAGATAACATTAATCACGATACAACACAAACAATACAACACTTAAATACAAAATACAAACACAGATAAATTATTTTTGGTATTTTTGTTTTAATATGAACATGGAAATGGGTGAAAGGTGAAATGTAAAGTAATCTCAATCGATAGTAAATACTTCTGTCACTACATACAACGCAATTACACCACTGAAAATTAAACCACTTACAATCCTGTCTCCTCTCCCTATAGAATCGCCAATCCAGAATTGCAAGATGATCTCCTCTTCAGCATACAAGCATCAACCCGAAGTCAAAGCTAGAAGCTTTACGATCTCCTGAAATATGAGTCGGCGCTTAGTGAAAATGGCTTCCCTTCCCGCGACGCGATCACTCCTCATAGTGGTTGTCAAACACTATGTTTGGCTCGGAATCGACCCGACATCCAGAAAGTATCCTCACAGACCTCCGATGGTTGTTGATTATGGTGGTGGTAACGATGGTTGGTGTGGTACTTTAGAGAATTGCCGACACTGTCTGCAGAAAGTTCGGTGCTCCTCCTCTGTACACACTGACCGCCCATCGATCACACACACACTTCTTTTTCTTCTTTTCTTTTATATTTCTTCAGTAGTAACTACTTCTGCTTGAATGGTCGATTAGATTTCCTTCATTCATATCAACGACGATGATTTCTTCTCCCTTCGACGAGTGAATTGCTACATGATACGTGCGATCGTGGTTTTTCCTTCCAATTGTCCTATTTCTGCAACTGCTATAGTGGCATATTAGAAAATAACTAGTCCGTGGAGTTACAAATAACTCAACGGACTTACCTCGTTGATTTAACTATAAAACACATGCATAAATTTAACTATCCGATGCTCAGATGCATTTCGGATACTTACAAACTTAACTATCTGATGCTCAGATGCATTTCGGATACTTACAAACTTAACTATCCGATGCTCAGATGCATTTCAAATACTTACAGATAACTCACCGATATATAACTTAAGTAAATCTACCAAATCTAGACACATGTCATCAGCAGTTTAATAATAAAAGAAACATTTCAGAGAGTTACAGGTCTAATTATCCGATGCTCAAATGCATTTCGGATAGTTACAACTAACTCACCGGAAATTCACTTAAGTCACTTTCCCAGAACATGACATGTGTCCACAGCTATTTTATAAATAAAAGGAGATTTCGGAGAGTTACACATATAATTGTCCGATGCTTAGCTGCAATTTCAGATAGTTATAGATAACTCACCGAAAGTTCACTTAAGTCATGCATTATGGTTTTGACACGTATACTTCAGGAAATAATAAAATATTCTTTTCAAACATAACTGTTCGGCAGTTTAAACATAACTATTCGATACATATTCGGTATGTTAAACATAACTATCAGAAATTTCAGATACTTAAGAATTTCACAGCTTGCAACTTACTGACAGTTCAGAAATGTACTAAATTGACATTAATTCCCCCAATTTAAGCAGATTCTTTAATTAAAGCATATAATAGTGCAATTATAACATAATGGCTTAATTCTTATATGATAAGCTAAATATTATGCAATTAACCATCATTTAACTATTAATAATATGCACTTTTTCATTCTAAACAAAGCCCTTTTCACTATCAAACTGTTTCACTTGAAACCTTCCAATTTCACTTTTCTTTTGTTCTATATTTGACTGAACTATCTTTTGAGCTATTCTGTGAAATATAATTTGATTCTTTACATGGATTTTTGTATTATCAAAATACAAGAGTTCTAACAAGTTTTATTTTAATTTTTGATGTAATTTTGTAGAGATTCAAGTCTAGTTTACTCCTATATAGTTTTTAGAATTTTTACAATTGATTTATATAGTTTTTCATATTTATTTTGTCAATGTCACATTTGATGCATCTCAACGTTCTTCACCTGATACTTTGTCTAAGTGTCAAGACTCGATATCTTGTTCTTTACAACATGGAATCAACTTTTGTAAATTTTTCCTATTAGATAAACGAGTCAACTTTTAAAGCACAATGGTTTCAATGTTTTTCCTTAAGAAATGAAGGAGATATGAATTTTGTATGACGACTGCACTTTCTATGTGCCAAGCGATGTGATTTGTGCATGCTTACTAAAATTGGTGTTAGTAGCAATGTACAAAGAGTTTGATTTCGAAATCATAGGAGTTGAAAAGAAGACTCAAAGTCCTTCCAAAATGTATTTTCTCGTGAATTTACAATAATTGTACTAGAAGAATGAAGGGTCAAAAGTTCTATGTAAATCTGTGACTTCAAGAATGGAAAGTCTAGCTGCCATAATCCTAAAAAAGAGATTGTCGTGTTTAGCTTATATGGAAAGTTGGGATTTGAATTTCAAATGTGTATACTTGCATTTCTACTCAATATTTAACTCATTTAAAGTGTCACAATGATGGGAGAGAGGGTAGACAATGATATATGATGTGGAAACCTCAATAATCCCAAAAGTGACTACATATGTTAATTCATGTGTGCATTTTGTATTTTTTATTTTTGAAGGTTATGTGTTATGACTTGATGATTTAAAATCTTACTCTTGATAAATGAATTGATTTGATAAATCTAAATCTTTATGGATTCAACTCGTACTTATTGGAGTATACTATAATTGCACCATGCACTTGTAGTTATTTTAAAACATGGTTTTCAATTATTAGCTTAATTTTCTATCTATCAAAACTACCACAAGTTTTTGATGTTGTTACCAGGGATTTAGTATTTATTCAAATTTTTTATTCAAGATATTTAGATTTCTTTTCTGATTATTGTTTAATATGAATTTTCTATGAAGTTTTCATGTTGGTAATTATGCAAGATTATGTGTGAATTGTAATTTATTTTTGTTATGTGTTTTATTGATATAGTCTATTTCTTATTATCAATGAGTAATAATATTATTGATGTATTGTGTTCCCACTTAATTGCTTTATTGTTGTAGAGTTAGTTTATATTTCTATCACTTGGGGAAATTAAAAAGAATCAATAAAAACTAGGTTAGTTAACTCTTCTATTTTATTATTATTCTGTTACTTTCTGTTATGGATAATCAATCTCCTAGTGAATTTACATTTCCATCTAATTTTCATGATATAGATTTAAATAATGCATGTTCAAAATGTTCTTTAAATGATCATGATGCTAGTAGATGTCCATTTTATATGTTTGAAAATGAAATAGGTCATGTGACATGTAATGAAAATGAGCATGAAAGAAATTATTTATCTAACATGTCATATGCATCTCATATGAATTCTAATTTATTTACTAGTGCATCTAAAGTAAATGATAGTATTTCTTGTTGTCCATCATATATTGATTTAACTGATGATATTTCTAAGTTTAATAAAATACTAGGGAATATTAAAGAAAAAGACTTAAGTAAATAAAATGATATAGATTTGTTAGTGACGACCAAGCAACAAAAGTGGATACTTTTGTTACTTTAAGGTCATGTAAGGAAGTGATTAATCCTATAATTGAATCTACACCATCCTTAATTTCTAGAGAAGAATCTAGTGTTGAGCCATTAAATTTAAATTCTAATATTCAATCTAGAATACCTATAATTAATTCTATGAACTTAAAGGAAAGCAAGTAATTGATACATCTTTAGAATCTTTAAATTCATCTAGCACTCCATATCCTAATAGACTTAGAATGGAACCAACTATTAATCATATGGATAAAATTAGACAAACTTTCGAGCAAGAAAAAGTTAATATTCCTTTATTGGAGTTGATTCAACAAAGTCCATCTCATACTAAGTATTTAAAAGAATTATGTACTAAAAAGAGAACTAATAAAATTATTAAGAATGTGAGCTTAGCAAAAGCAAGTAGTTCATATTTTTGTACTCATATTCCTAGGAAGTATAGTGATCCTAGCACCCCAACTATTTTATGTGTATAGGAAATACCCATTTTGAAGGAGCTTTACTAGATTTGGGAGCTACAGTAAATGTTATGTCTTCTAGTTTTTATGAGGGCTTAGGACTTTCTTGCCTACAACCTACTAAAATAGTGATTCATTTAGCGGATCATTCCTTTAAAACACCTTTAGGAGTAGTTAAAAACCTTCTTATTGGAATACAGAATTTTGTATATGCCATAGACTTTGTGGTAATAGAAAATCAACCTATAACTAACATTAAGAATGCTACACCTTTAATTTTAGAGAGACCTTTCTTAGCTACATTGGATACATATATTGGCTGTAGGGAGGGAATCATGCAAATATCTTATGGTGATCAAAGGACAAAGTTAAATATTTTTAAGATGGATGATGAGATGAAAGATTAAATGGAGGGAGATTGTGAAGTAAAATTATTAGATATTTTTCACACACTTGATTATAATATAGAATGTGAGTTAAGTGAAGAACATGATTGTAAGCTCCAAGGTGAAGAGTTTATATCTATTAGTGAGAGTAAAGACGAATTACCTATAATAGATGATGAATTTCAAAATAATAAAGAGAGAAATTTTGGAAATAAAACAAGCATCAACTAATGAATCTATTGAAAGAGAACATATTAAAGAACAAATTAAGCTTGAACTTAAACCTTTGCTGTCAAATTTAAAATATTTGTACTTAGGAGATAATGAGACGTTACCAATTATTACTTTTGTCCATCTATCATTTGAACAAGAATGAGAATTAATAAAGGTCCTTAGGGATAACAAGAGAACTATTTAATGGACCATAACAGACATGAGAGGAATTAGTCATTTTATCTGTACCTATAGAATTCATTTAGATCTTGTCATCCAACCTTCTCGAGAACCTCAAATTCATTTAAATGTGAATATTAAGGAGGTAGTAAGAAAAGAGATTGTGAAGTGGTTAAACCATAATAATATTTATCCCATATCGGATAGCTCTTGGGTGAGTCTAGTACAAGTGGTTCGTAAGAAGTTAGGAATTATAGTGGTTAAGAATAATAATGAAGAATTGGTTCCAACCAAGATGCAAACTGGATGAAGAGTCTGTATTAATTGTAGAAAGTTAAATCAAGCCACTTAAAAAGATTATTTTCCATTGTTGTTTATGATCAAATATTAGAGAAATTAGTTGAGCAAGAGTTTTATTACTTTCTAGATGGTTATTTAAGCTTATAATCAAATTCATATTACATTTGAGGATCAAGAAAAAATAACTTTTATATGATCATTTGAGACATTTACTTTTCATCGTATGTCATTTGGATTGTGTAATATTCTAGCAACATTCCAACAACATATGATAAGAATATTTTCTAATATGATTAACAATTTCATAGAAGTATTTATGAATGATTTCTCTATTTCTGAATCCTCTTTCCAATCTTGCTTAAAACACTTAGAGTTGGTATTAAAAAGATGTATAGAAAAAGATTTAGTACTTCACTGGGAAAAATGTCATTTTATAGTTAATAAGATAATAGTTTTAGGACATTGTTTTTAGTAAAAGTTTAGAAGTTAATAAAGCAAAAGTAGATTTAATAATCTAACTTGCCTTTACCTATTAAAGATGTAAGAGCATTCTTGAGCCATACTAGATTTTATAATTTAAGCTTAAAACAAGACATCAACATAGTAAAATTCTTTTTCAATACTTATTTCATATTAAGTATAAAATTTTTCTTACAAGGTAGATACAAATGATAAAATTCAGACAAGATTATTACCCTTCTTCAAAGCTTGTAAATAAATAACTTACACTTTGGATTTTCAATAAAACGCACAATTATCAAAATTTTTCTTTAACTAGAATCTTCCTATTTGAACTTTTTCAACATTGATTGCTTCTTAACAAAATAATTTATAAAAAGTTTATTACATATCACCGTAATCTATATTTTAACCATTCAACTTTCATCTCTTGTCGCATACACAAAAATTGATGTTTATTCTCTCTATCCTTTAAAATTTCTTGGACTATGAATCTCTCCTCTATATTAATTTTTAAAATAAATAAAAGTTCATCCATCATGACCTCCATTTCTTACTTGTTAAAATCCATTTTACGTGTTTCAAGTGTCAATGTCTCTCTTATAATTGCATTTCGTTCTTCACCTTTTTGATTTATTTTCTCAACAAAAGATCCAAGTATATCTACAACTTCTTCTATCTATAGCATTACACATAAGTATATGTGATTCTACATGTAATCTTGGACATTTTTTTCGTTTAAGAAACTCACTACTTGTATTAACACCTATTGATGAAGGTTGATCAAGAGGTTCCTGTGTGAAAATTTAGATGTCTTTATCCATACAATTTCTAGAAGAAGCATCCATACGATTCCTAAAAGAAGTATCATGCATAGATTCATTTGAATGGATAACATCTCTTCTTGATGTTATGTTCGTCTGAAAAATATTCATTCAAAAAAACATTTCAAGTTGAAGGTAAATGAGGCATGTCTTCCCCTTACATGAACTATACTTTAGATGTACCTAACCAAAAAAAAATATGATTAAACTATTGATATATATATTAAGAAATAAATACAAATGATGTAAATTTTACCTTAATAAATTCTTCTTGTACTTCCTTTGGAATATCTATATGACCATTAACATAATCTCACTCTATCTACTTTGATTTGATATTAAAGTGTAGTTCTTGTATATAACTCATCAAGTCTTAATTCGACTATCAACATTTTTCTTCTCAATATCACATCTTGTTTCTTCATTATATCTTTTAATTATTTTCTTCCATGTCTCTAGTTTAACTTTTCCATCAAGAGTCTTTTCATTTCCTTTATTCAAAATCTAGCATAATATGTTTAAAAATATTTCATCATTCTGACTATTCCAATTAATATAACTTCATTCAAGTTTCTTGTTGGTGTTATGATTTTTCATAAGTACTTCGCCAAAAAAACATTCAAGTTAGAGTAATATAAATAATTGAGTAATAATTCATAAAACATGTGACAAGCTCTAATAATTTTAATCGACAAGGCACTAAACTCAACCGTTAAACCACTAATTTATCGACAAGGCACACAACCCCTATAACAACAAATTTTAATATTCAGCCTTAATTATTAAGCATGCAAATATACCATAACCCTGATGATTGCACAACATAAATCTCGTGAATTAATGCAAGTCAAACTTCACATTTTGAAATGTAAACAAGGGTGTCAAATCGCTAATATTTTAAATTGACCTACAAATTCATCAAAACAGCACATGCAAAGCTAAAAGTCGCTACCTATTCAATGCTAAAAGTACATGAATCTTAACACCATCTTCAACAAGAGCACGCATAAATTTCCAGCAGCATCACAAACCTTCAACTACACAATTTCCTATGTTATTTTACCAAAAATGTGCCTAGCAACTTAGCAGAATTGAACCAGAAAAATAAAGCAATATATTACAGACCACTCTATGGATTCAGTAAGGCAACAATCCTTGCAATGAATAAGGCGCCGTTTCTTAATACATTATTGCTATGCACAAACTAAATAATGACGCACTTTCATAGTTCCTAAATTAGTGCAGATTCTATAAAGATGTATAAATCACTACATATCACTTTAAATGCTAACTTAACACAATAAATATGCTAAACGTAGGGGACAGGTCCACGCAATATACTCAGGAGTATTTACTTAAAGAGGCAAATCAAAGGTACGAGTTAGCAATGCAGGAAAACATACATGATAGAAAATTGTTGCTTTTTGACGCCTTCCATAAACCATACAACCGTTTGAAACAAACCACTATGAAAAACTTCCAAATAATACAATAATAATAAATAACTGAACAGCATCAGCTCAGTTTCGCATGTCTTCTATGTGTAGAGAGAAATTACAAATAACTATCACAACAAAAATTGAAGGATCGACGAACAAAGATTATAGCATATTTCAGCGTAAAAGATTGTCATCAATATAGTAAATATTACAACAGAGATGGGCATAAATAAATTATAACAGAGACGGGCATCAATGTAAAAAGATTGTGACCATCGTTCAAAATACCAGATACATTCATTCATAGAAATTACAATAGAGACAACATAAAATGTAATCGAATCAAAAGGGGGAAAAAAATAGCAAGACGTTTCAGCGATCCTATACTTTCCAGGGGCGACGGAATTAGCAGGGACAGATTCGATACCTAGGGAGTTCGCAACTTCGATTCCTCAAGGAAGGACGACAACAATTAGACCTGGGCTATAAGTTTACAGCTTGGATTCAAGGAAGGACGACGACGCTCGGACCTTAGCTGCGAGTTTGCGACTTGGATTCAGGGAAGGACGACGACGCTCCTTCTTCGGTTGAAAAGGAAGGACGACGACGCTCCTTCTTCGGTTGAAAAGGAAGGACGACGGCTACGAGGGTTCGTGGAAGGGACGGACGATGGTGCTCCTTAGGTTGAAACGAATAAATGACAGCTGCGTGAGATTGCAAGTGGAAGGGACGGAAAATGCCTCTGAGGCTTCGCGAAAGGGATGAAGTTTTGGAGGGTTCCGCGAGCAAGTTTCAGAGGTTTCGCTTCGAGGGATGGCGGAAGATTTTCGAAGTTTCAGACCGGGCACAGATGTTAAAAAAGTAAGAAAATCTTTCTCAAATCTTTAATTTTTGACTTTCCTAATTACACTAACAATACCTAAAAATTCTTAAGAGGCTCAATACATGATGTAAAATTCTAACGAAAATAAAAAGAAAAATTTTGATAAAAAAAAAAGAAAAATTTATAACAGAAATGAAAAGGAAAATTTTGAGAAAGGTTTAATATAGAACGGAAAGTTCTAATGAAAATTTTGATGAAAGTTTAGTATATAATAGAAAGTTCTAATGAAAATTTTAATAAGTTTTATTACAACTAATATTTTAAAAAAAAAAATTCAATTATTTTCCGTCATTGGGCGGCACACATTCTACCTCCATCTCCTTGAACAAATCTAATGCATGGTCCCCCTGCCCATCCATCGCCAGCCCACAAAGCATGGCATTCCCTGTGGCCACATTTTTAGTACCCAACCTGTGGAAAACTTGAAGTCCAAAGATCCACACTCCCGCACTTGGCATACATATCAACGAGTGAAGTGCCCAACACAATATCATGCCTAAACAAATTCTTGTCCATGTAAAAGTGATTCCATTTCCCCATCTCAAGTGCCCCAACCTGCGAGCAAGTTGAGAGTGCACTTGCCAGTGTCACAACATCAGGCTGAACACCAACTTGGAACATCTCCTTCACCAAAAGTAAAGCCTCAATGGCCCTCCCACTCTACACGTATCCTGAGATCATCGTGCTCCATGACCACAAATCTTTACGGGGCAAGTGCACTCTCAGTTGATCTTTACGTGACGGTTGTGAGCGTGAGCAACAAATGCGATGGCTGTGAGCTTCAGATGCAACGATAGTGGTGGATGCGGTGGCAGCGACTGTGAGCGACAACTGTGATGGTTGCGAGCATTAGTGACGATTGCGAGCGTTAGTGACGGTTGTGAGCATCAGCAATGGCTGCGAGCGTGAACAACGGATGCGATGGCTGCGAGCTTCGGATGCGTCGGCAGCGATCGTGAGCGATGACTACGACGGTTGTGAGCGTCAACGATGGTTGCGAGCGTGCACAATGGATGCAATGGTTGTGTTTAAAATGAAAAAGTGCATATTATTAACGGTTAGATGATGGTTAATTGCATAATATTTAGCTTATCATATGAGAATTAAGCCATTATGTTATAATTGCACTGTTATATGATTTAATTGAAGAATCTGCTTAATTTTGGGGAATTAATGTTAATTTAGTACATTTATGAACTGTCAGTAAGTTGCAGGCTGTGAAATTCTTAAGTATTCGAATTTTCTGATATTTCTGACAGTTATGTTTAACATATCGAACAAATTCGGACAATTATGTTTAACAGATCGAATATGTATCGGATAGTTATGTTTAAATTGCCGAACAGTTATGTTTAGAGAGAATATTTTATTATTTCCAGATATACATGTGTCGATACTAGAATGAATGTCTTAAGTAAATTTTCAGTAAGTTAGCTCTAACTATCCGAAAATGCATCTGAGCATCGGATAGTTATACCTGTAACTCTCTGAAATGTTATTTTATGTTTAAACTGCTGCTGACACATGTCGAGAGCTAGTAGATTTACTTAAGTTATAACTCGTTAAGTTAGCATAACTGTACGCGTTGAGTTACATGAATATACACTAAGGTAACGCGTTAGGTTAGCGGCTTATTTCTTTATTGCATGTATTTTATAGTTATTTTCTAAAATGCCACTGTAGCGGTTGTAGGAACAGACAGTTGGAAGGAAAAACCACGTTTGCACGTATCACGTAGGAATTCAATCACGCATGGAGAAGGAAGCATCGCCGTTGATCTGAAGGAAGGAAATCCAACCGATCATTCAAGCAGAAGCAGTTACTACTGAAGAAATATAAAAGAAAAGAAGAAGAAAAGAAGAAAGTGTGATCGATGGACGGCCAATGTATATAGAGGAGGAGTACCGAGCTTTTTGTAGACAATATCGGCGATTCTCCAAAGTATCACACCAACCATCGTTATCATCACCATAATCACCAATCATCGGAGGTCTGTGAGGATACTTGCCTAATGTTGGGTCGATTCTAAGCCAAACACAGTGTCTGACAACCACTGTGAGGAGTGATCACGTCGCAGGAAGGGAAGACATTTTCACCAAGCGCCGACTCATATTTCAGGAGATCGTAAAGCTTTTAGCCTTGGCTTTGAGTTGATGCATGTATGCTGAAGAGGAGATCATCTTGCAATTCTAGACTCGCGATTCTATAGGAAGAGGAAACAAAATTGTAAGTGGTTTAATTTTCAGTGGTGTAATTGCATTGCAAGTAGTGTCAGAAGTATTTACTGTCAAGTGAGATTACTTTACATTTCACCTTTCGCCAATTTCCATGTTCACATCAAAACAAAAATACCAAAAACAATTTATCTTTGTTTGTATGTTGTATTTGAGTGTTGTATTGTTTGTGTTGTATCGTGATTAATGTTATCTGTATCAGTTTTATTATTGTTTTATGTTAGTTTTAATTTTACAGTTTACTGAAATTGGTTCGTACAAAAAACTTAAAGATTTTAATGGTGATTGTTTGAATCATCTGAATGTTAATATTACTTAATGATAAATCCAATGTTATCTAGCATTAAAAAGCTTAATTGATGTTATTTACAATCTGTGAAATCGCCCAATGGTTGGCCGAATTCCTTTGTAAACAGTAGTATTATAAAGAAGAGACAAACTCGTGGAGTTAACTTAAGTCCACGAGGATAGTCCGTTGAGTTAGCCATAACTCAATGAACTTAGTCCGTTGAGTTAACTATAACTCAACGGAGTACTTATTGAATATAAATTTGAATTGTTCACAATCAAACATTTCTTAAATTCATCAACAATTCCCTATGGGATCGACCTATACTTGCACACTGATACAATAGACACTATACACTTGCAGTTAAAGTACAAATTGGAATTAATATATAAATTGTATTAAAGGTTGTTTGTTTACTTCTAAAAGAAAGAATAGACATAAAGATAAATTAACTAAGTAAAAATAGAAGTAACAAATCCAAGTTTTTCTAGTGTAGTGCTAGGAAAACCCAAACAGGCTGCGAGCTTGACCAATGGCAGCGAGCGTGAGCAGCGTGAGCGACGGCTACGAGCGTGAGGAGGGGGTGATGATTGTGAGCGACGACGGATGTGGGAGGAGGCGATGAAAGATTCGAGCTCAAAGGAGGGAAATCGATTTTTTCCGGAAGGGAGAGGTCGGAAATGACAAAAGGGTAAAGGTAAATTTACATATTTATATGTCGGTAAATTTACACTTTCTTTTTCCTTCGATATTGTGCACACTAACGACATTCTGATGGAATTCAGCGATTTTCCTTTCCATCAACTGAATTCCGTAAGGCACTAACCCCCTAAGATGACTTTTTGTTATTATTTTAATTTAATCTATGAAAATAAATTGTCATTAATTCAAAAATTGTAAAATTTAATTTTTTATTCAATATTTTTAGTTCAAATTACAACATTTTTAAGTTGGTGCGTAGAAATAAGTTAGTATATAAGCAATACTTTTGATGACTATTATTAAAAAATATGTGCATATTTTCATAAATTGGTTGAAATAATTATCAAACATCTTTTCGGGTAAATGTAAAGGGGGTTTGTAATTACAAAAAAACCTTGGGTAAAGAAACATTGGGAAAATGTTTCTAAGGTTTCTTATGTTTGTATATTATGAAAATTTTGGGAAATCTTTTTTCAAGATGGTCAAAATGATCTCCCAACCTTATCGACCTCCTTGGTCTAAAACAAAGGAAAACCTCCAGACATTACTACACCATCGATCTTAACCTTCCCTCTGCACACATTGCCAACTCACCTACACTTGCTTGCTCTCCTCGCATTGACTAGTCAACTTTCTCCTTTTGTCACCTAGCTTTCTCCTTTCATCAACTTTTGTCGATTGATTATATGTGCATTCCACTGTACTATAGATTAATGGTCATTAAAGACCATGGAAATAAAAGAGGGAAAGAGGGGAGGAAACAGTCCTTCCAACAATCAATGGTCGTAGTAAATCCGACCATTCAAGATCGGATTTACTCTAGCGGTTTACACGGCCATAATGGTCAGAATCAATGGAAGGGAGTCGTTGAAGGAGAAGGGGCGGAGGGAATGGTGGGTTTTCTCCCCTATAAATAGAGAAGAAGAATGAGGGAGAATGTACCTCGAATCTGAAATCGGGAACACCATCGTCGGAGCCCCAAGTCCATAGAAATCACCTCCAGGAAACGCTAACAGAGAAAATCCAACAAAAACCATCAATCTCGCTAACGCCTCTCCTGCTCAGAAGTCATCGATCGCACACTACCAACCCCGCATCATCGTAAGGAAATGCCAACAATGGTATCAGAGCATCATTCACGCACCGTCGTTCTCACTCGCTGCCGATCGAACCACCAGTGTCAGCCCAATCGTCGAAACCCTCGCCGCTTCGCCTGCGATCGACCACCGCACACCCACCGCTCAAACACTAACATTTTCCCCAAGGCACTGCTCGCAACTACCAAACCACATGACCTATTCAAACTTGTTGTACTTGGAAATGAAATGAATAATATTGATATGGCTTCTAGTTATTTTTTGTGTTTATTATTGGAATATGAATTATGACATTTAAGATTGGTGCATGTTAATAAACATAAAATGAAATAGATGGTAAAAATGAATTTGTTGCCTCATATTAATGACATGGAATTAGATAAGTGTCAACATTGCTTAGTTGGAAAGATGACTAAGAAACCCTTTGGAAAGGGGCATAGATCAAATGAATTGTTGGGTTTGATTCACATTGATGTGTGTGGTTCACTTAGTACAAAAACTCATAATTATAAGGAATATTTTGTGACTTTCATAGATGACTTTTCTAGATATACTTATGTTTATCTAGAAAGTCATAAAAGTGAAGTCTTGACTTGTTTTAAGAAATACAGGTCAGAAGTTGAAAAACAACATGGAAGAAATATCAAGGTATTAAGGTCAGATAGAGGTGGGGAATATAATTCTAAGGAATTTGAATTATTTTGTGAAATGCATGGAATTAGAAGACATAATACAATGCCTTATACACCTTAACAAAATGGTGTGGCAGAAAGGAAGAATAAAACTTTGATGAATTCTGTTAGATGCATGTTTTCACATTTAGGTTCACCTAAAAGTTTTTAGGGGGAAGCTTTGCTTACTACAAATCATGTATTAAATAGAATACCTACTAAATCTGTACCTAGTACACCTTATGAGTTGTGGACTGGATTAAAACCCAATTTACATTATTTGAGGAAATGGGGTTCTATAGCTCACGTGCTTATCCCTAAACAGCTAAGGAATAAATTAGAAGCTAGAACCATGAAGTGTACATTTATAGGTTATTATGAGAATTCATTTGGTTATAGATTTTTCCATAAAGAAAAGGGAATCATTGAATATAGGGATGCAACATTTCTAGAAAATTTAATTGAGAATGAAGAAAATAAAACAGAAATGGAACCACTATTTGTAGTGGGAGATAACTATTTCAATGATATCCCGGAATATAACCCTGTGATTGAAAGGGAACAAAATATGGAGAATGTGAATGAACCTATAGAAAATATAGGGGAAAACCAAAATGTGCCTATCGATGGAATAGTAGATCAAAATGAAACTCAAAATGGAATTGAATCGGTAGCACCTATTAGCCATAAAAGAATAAGGACTCAACCTGTTTGGATGAATGATTATCATTTGTTTTCTTGTGAGCCATCAAGTTTATTAACAAATACAGAGATAAATCACATGGAACCCATAACATACAAAGATGTTATGGAATCCCAGGAAAAGGATTTATGGTTGAATGCCATGAATGATGAAATTGATTCTATGAAAAAGAATCAAGTATTGGAATTATGTGATTTACCTGAAGAACGGAAGGCTATAGGATGCAAATAGATATTCAAGAAAAAATTGAAGGTTGATGGATCCATTGATAAATATAAGGCCAAATTAGTTGTTAAAGGTTATACGTAGAAACCGAGAATTGATTATCAAGAAACTTACTCGCTAGTAGCTAAGTTCACATCTATTAGAATTATATTGGCTATTATTGCACATTTAGATTTGGAATTGCATCAAATGGATGTAAAAACTACTTTTTTAAATGGTGATTTGCAAAAAGAAATTTACATGTCACAGCTTGACAGATATCAGGTAGAAGGACGTGAAGATAAAGTGTGCAAATTGAATAAGTTAATATATGGTTTGAAACAAGCTTCTAAACAATGGTATCATAAGTTTCATGAAGTAATTGTTGGAATGAGATTTGTTTCAAATAGATTAGATTATTGTGTATATGTCAAGAAAAGTGAAAGCAAGTTTATAATCTTATCCTTATATGTGGATGATATTTTACTTGCTGGAAATGATATTGACATATTAAACAATACAAAGGAAGAACTTAGTAGGAAGTTTGATATGAAAGACATGGGGGAAGCATCCTATGTTCTTGGAATTCAAATCTTAAGAAATCGAAAATCTAAAACACTAAGTATGAATCAGGAAAGATATCTATGTACTGTGCTAAAAAGGTTTGGAATGGAAAATTACCCCTCAGCCCCTACACCTTATGTTTTTGGGAAAAAATTAAGGACCAATGTCCTAAAAAGGAGAAGGAACATTTGAGAGCACCTTATGCCCAAGCGGTCGGAAGTTTGATGTACGCCATGTTATGTACAAGACCTGACTTGACATATGTAGTAAGTGTTGTAAGTAGATTTCAAAGTAATCCTAGAACAAAACATTAGGAAGCTGTCAAAAGAATAATGAAATATATAAAAGGAACTTTGTACCATAAATTGGTATATCAAGCGGATGAGCTTAAAGTGTTTGGTTATATAGATGCAGATCTTGGTGCTGATAAAGATGATTAGAAATCCACTTTAGGACATGTATTCATCTTTGGAGGTGTAGTTGTATCTTGGGGAAGTAAAAAGCAAGGATGTGTAGCGAAATACACACAAGAAGTTGAATATGTTGCCTGTAGTACAATTGCATCACACACAGTTTGGATTAGGAGATTTATAAATGATTTAAATCTCAACTTGATAAGTGGTCCAATAGAGATGTATTGTGATAACCAAGTAGCAATTAGTCTTGTACATAGTGGTGTTAATGATTCGAGATGACAACATATTAACATACACTATCACTATATTCGTGATATAGTGAAGGAAGGGGAAATAAAATTGAGTTATATTCCCATGGAAGATATGATTGTTGATCCTTTGACAAAAGGAATTCCAATGGAAAAATTCATTAAGTTTGTGAACTTAATGGGGTTAAGGAACATTTCCATGAATGATGGAAATGAAATACATTCTCATGAATAGTGGGAGTGGAAATTAAAAGATTGACTTTATACACTTCACGAATGGTGAAAGTGGAAGTTGACATCTCTGTGCGTGGTCTTCATGACTAAGTGGGAGATGTAGATTAATGGTCATTAAAGACCATGGAAATAAAAGAGGGAAGGAGGAAATGGTCGACCGTTTCCTCCTTCCAACAATCAATGGTTGGAGTAAATCCGACCATTCAAGATTGAATTTACTCTGGCAGTTTACACAGCCATAATGGTTGGAATCAATGGAGGGGAACCGTTGAAGGAGAAGGGGTAGAGGGAATGGTGAGTTTTCTCCCCTATAAATAGAGAAGAAGAATGAAGGAGAATGTACCTCGAATCTGAAATCAGGAACACCATCGCCGGAGCCCCAAGTCCACAGAAATCACCTCTAGGAAACGCTAACAAAGAAAATCAAACAGAAACTGTCCATCCTGCTAATGCCTCTCCTGCTCAAAAGCCGTCAATCGTGCACCACCAACTCCGCATTATCGGAAGGAAACACCAACATGTACACTACCAAGGTAGGGAACTTGGGTGAGGAAGGCCAACAATGCCAATTTGTCTCACATCAACTTAGATCGAACATGCTCACCCAAGAGAAGGGTGGAGTAGATAAATAGAAGTAGTGGTTCGAGAAGATAAAGTGTGGAAGAAGCATCCTTTGAAGATGACATCTTTAGTAGTGGAATAGAGTCAAAGAGAGAGGTGATACCAAGCAACCAAGTACACTAGATAGGATTTGGCAACAATGAGTTGTGGAGGAGGAGGTATGGCATTGTTGGTGGTGGTGGAAAAGCAAAGGTATCACAAGGCAGTCCACCAATGCAATGGCATTTCCTCCTCCTAATCCTCCAATGGGGTAAGGGAGAGAACAAAGTAATTAAAGAAGCATGATGGGACAAAAAAAGTTAGTGACTATTTCGATCACACGTAGAAAACATCAAGGTTAAAGTTGTGAGTCCCCTCTTTGCAAGAGGGAGGGCAGCCATTAGATCAAAGATAGATGATGACAAAGTAGTGAGGAAAAGAGGGTTTTGATGCCAAGCTATCCCTTGTGTGTATGCTTGTTCACTCAAGAAAAGTAAGGTTTTTTTTTAATTTATTTTTTTCTTAAAAGAAAAAACCACACATAAATTAACCAAATAGTGATTGTATAACTAAAGAAAATTGAAAACCATGGGGGCAACATCTATCTAAGCCGTGTCAATGATAAATAAGGAATAATTACGTAAAGAAATAGGTGTAAGTAGGGAGATAGTGGAGTTGTGTTATTTCATATATATATTTTGTATAGTTATTTTAAGTTAATATACCAAAAAATTTAAAAAGTTATTAATATATATTTTAATATTTTATAAAAGTAAATTTTAATTTTTTTTTGTCATTTCCTATCATTTCTTAATATACACAAATACATCAAAATTTTCTATCATTTCTCAACATACATAAACTCTTAAACTTTTCTATCATCTTCTATTATTTCTTAAATTTTACATTTTCTAACATTTCCAATAATTCCCATCGTTTCTTTTCTCGATGGAAATTGTGCATAGATACCTCCCTAATATCTCTTGTAAGACATGTATATTAGAAAAAATAATATATAAGATCCCAAGTCAAAAGAATCACATAAAAAAATATTAAAATTGACAATGGATAAAAATTGGCAGAATAAAATAAATCCTTTTGTAGTATACAAAATAAAGCAACAAAGAGCATTTCACGATACTAGGAAGAGTGGTTTTTTTACGAAAAAATAAGTATACATATATTAAATAGTCTTATTTATGAAATCACAACAGGGGAGAACTTCTCAAAAGATTTTCGGTCACTTACTTTAATATATAATACATTATTCCGTACGTTAACTAATTATATAAATGAATATTAATTTTAAAAATAAAAAATATTTCAAAAGGAGGTGCACAAAGAAATTGATGTCAGAACATTTTCCTGAAAATATAAAATCACACAACTTACCACTTAAGTATTTGTTAAAATAATGACAAACAATTATTTCTGTAGATTTTTGTTTGACATGAGCAAAATAAAATACGCTCCGTCGCTCAAGCGAAGCCCGGCCTCCACTACTCCCCCCCCCCCCCTCCCCTTAAGTCCACAACCGCAGGGTCAGATGCCGTGACCAGCGGGTGCGGTAGTCGCTTTTCATCATCCCGCCTGCGGCCGGTCGACGACGATGGTCTGCGATTTCTAGGGTTCCATCCTCAAGCATCGCGGCCATGTACTCCTCCTCCGCGATCTCTTTGTTCTCCGTCGCCTTCCTTCTCTCCTGCCTTTTCACCCTCACTCCTGCTGGTAATCGGACATTTTGTTATATCTCCGGCAAACTAGCACCTATTATTCTCTCTTTACAATTCGTAGAAATTCGACACCGTTCCGTGGTGACTTCTGTCTAGATGCTTTTTTACATATTTATGAGTTGATGTCACTTTATGATAACTGCAGCGCGTATTGTTGCTCCTTGCGCCTATTGTTCAATTTCGTAGTAGCCAGACTCGTTATTTAACGTAATTTCTTGTAAAATTCCGTGATTATAACTTTCATTCATGTGGAATGATACTTGGAACGATTTTTCGTTCCATGGCTTCCGCTAATTCACACCTTGTTACTCTTACATCTTGGTGGAAATCGTTTTTTTTTTTTTCATATCTGGGTTTGGGAAGGATGGAATTCTAACTCAGAAGATCGATGTCAATTTCCAATCGCAGGTTGAGGATATTTAATATTGTGAAATTTGTGATGTCGTGCCACTTTTGTGCATCATTCTTTGTTAGTTTGTTTCCCACAAATGCACCATTTGTTTGAATATCCTAGCCCCAGCATGTGGAGAACTTTATGCATAGAATGAAAACTTATGACACATAAAATCCACTTAACATTCAAAGTAAAGGTTACGAGATTGTGCACATGTTGGCCTGCTTAGAGTCCCAATTCCTTCAAAACAATAGTTGGTCATGCTATTTCACACCATTTCAGCAGTGATTGCTTGATTAGAGTCTTTATTACATATGATATGTGATCGAAATGATTAATGATGAGGCTTTCATTTTTGGTTTTCCTGTTTTAATGAGACCTAGTACATTAACATAGCAAATTATGGTGCAGGAGATGGAAACACATTTGAATCAGTTCCTGATCTTGAGCAGGCCATGTATATGACTGTTGATGGATACCCCTGCGTTCGGCTTTTGAATCTTACTGGTGAAATTGGTTGTTCAAGTAAGCTAAAATCATATACACATATGGGGCCTTTATGTGTAGTATTTATTTAAAGGACTTGGTCATGTGACTCAGTGGCTCACCATGTGCTTCCAGAAATTTGATTTAATTTCTTGTTCATCTGAAGTCATTCTTTTAGTTGCATTTAACTAGAAATTCAATATATTTCAAAAACTATCTTATCAACTTCTACAGTTTTTAATATGTTCAGATCCTGGTACTGGTATTGTTGTCGCTCCGATTGTGCGATTCAAAAGCAATGATGGTCATCTGCAACATTCATCTACAATTTTGGCTTCTGAAGATGAACTGCAAACTTTACTTATCAGGTAGGATTTGTATGTTTACCTTTGGAAAAAAAAAATAGTTTAAATGATCTTGGCCCCTTAGGCATGATGAGTTCTTTAGATGTTTTTATCCTTTGTCACTATTTGTTCTTAATTTATGGATTCTATTTAACACATTGTTGAAGCTACTATGATATGAAATGTAAAGATTTTATGCAAATATTTTTATGTTTCATAGAAAAAATTGGAAATGAATATATGCATGCCTTTATTAGAAACATGTTATTTTTGCACCTAGTACAACATGTATAATCAATTGAACATGCATGTCAGCATGGAGAAATATTCCCTCAACTATCCAAGTGTAAACAATGTTCCAAAACGTTGAAAATAGATATTATATGGATTGAATAAAAAAAATCTTAAATAACCAAAAATGGTGGTTTTTTCCATTTAATGGAAATTTTAACGAAATGGACTCTTTTCAAATCAATTTAGTGGCCAATTAATAATATTTTTTCTGTTTTTAGAACATAAAGTGTAACTTTTTGGTAACAATTGTAGTTATGTTTTTTAAGGCACGTGCCTAAGGATGAATTGGTCATGCATTGGCAGCACACTATGCCTTATTGATTGAGCACATCTTTTGATGGATTAAGAATATGTCTTTTAAGATTTTAGGTGTTCTTCCTTACATAAAAACTTAAATATAAACTTTTAGATAGAGCTCTATCGATATATATATAATTATTGAAATATATCATTATACATAGTAATGAACTATACATGATATTATTACATCTCATATTTTGATGTTATGTTAGGCTTATTTATGTTTTTGAATGTTATTTAGGAAATAATAGAGTTATTTATGCTTTTGAACGTTATTTAGGAAATAATAGAGCTAACACTATACATAATTATTATTAAATATGTATATATATAATACATTCAAAAAAAAATTTAACATTTATATGAGACCTGGGCACTACCTAGGTGCTCTAGCTCGCTGTTTAGAGGCACCTTGGCACCTTAAAAGTATGATTATATGGTAACTTCACAAGTTCACATCTTTAAGATAAATGACATTGATTTTGGGTGCCCGATCATCCTGATGCCACCAGTGCCAATCTCAAAAGCCTGGGCCCTGAAGGCATGGAGGGCATCATCATGATCAGCCAACTAGCCTAGTGGATGCTTATGTGCCCTAGTTTGATTGTAAGTGATGGAGGTGTCTTGGTTATAATTATTTTTCATATATTATCACATCACATCATATAATTTATAATTTTGTAAAATTCTTAAAATGACAGATCATTTCCAATAGATCTCAAATCAGCAAATCTTGATAAATTGACAGCAAAATCATTTTATTGTTGTAGGTGGCCAATTTCATTGGTGTAACTAATTCTGTCCTTTTTTATCAAAAATTATTATATCAAAATTAAGGTTATATTAGTAAAAGATACACCTTTTGACTTTTGGTCATGTTGGTCCAAAATGGTGAGCGTAGTTGTGTACAGTCATGTAAATTAGATGATATATTGAATTTTTCAGAAATGCAAATAGCTTTATTTAAAGAAAAAGTATTTCCACAAATTGGTATCTTCTTTTTCGTTCCCCATTTCACATGCAATTATATGACATAAATATCTGCACACTTGTCTTATATGCATGTGATGATTTGTGTTGCCATTGTTCTTCCAGGATCTTGAATGACAAAAACTTTGCCAAAAAAGTGACAGGTGTCTTGGTTGAATCAGGGACTGGATATCATTCATTGCCATCAAGTTACATCCTAGTTCTACTTTATTTTGGTTGATCTATTTTATCAGAGCTTGACCAACTTAGTGTCATTAACCATTATTAAACTCTTGCATTTCCAGGATTTTCACCAGATAAAAAATTTCCTTTAGATGAATTTTCTCCATACAACAAACCCAGTTATGAATGGAATCCTTTTGTAAGCATTTAACACTCAATCACATGGAAAAACATCAAAGTCAAGACAATGGGAAAAACATATGAAATTAAGAGTAACCATTTTTGAATTAATTTTCAGGGTTCAAGTATCTTGTGGAATCAATATGACTTTCCTATATTCTTGCTTGCAAGGAACAGCACACTGGCCATCCAAGAGGTAGATTTTGTTCGATGATGTTATGGTGTTATGTTATTCTTTTTTTTTTTACATGGATGTACACTCTTTTCATTTTATATTGTTCTGTTGCTCATCACTTAAAAAACATTAATATTTCATTTTTGCAGATTGCTGAAAGGAATGAAAAAATCCAGAACCCTTATCTAGCTAATGTTGTGGAGTTTAACTCAGTCATGCAGGTATAAACTAACTACTAAGCAGCAGTAATGTTAAAATATAGCTTTTAGCACCTACCCATATGTTTGCCCTTAACTTCAGACCACAAAACTTGGTACACACAATTCAAAATCTTGCCTTGAAGCTCGAACTTGCCTACCTCTAGGTGGATACAGGTGAGATTCTTTGCACATCTCGGTAGCTACTCATTTCTTCTTGATTTTCATTCATGAAGTAGCTTCCTTTGCTTTAATGATAAAAATTGCTAAAAGCATGCAAACTTTTTAAAAACTGTTTTGTCATTTTTTTTTCTTGGGTCATGGCTTGATGCTATCATTTTTGAATTATACTGTCTGCTGTAACAAATATATGAACAATGGATATTGGCCTAAAATTGAAGACTGGGATGTGGAGTGGGATCATTTTACTGTTTTAAAGGGAAAAGAATTTGTATCTTTGAAACCTTGTGGTAGTAATTCTTTCTGGTATTATGGTTTGCTGTTCAAAAAAAAACTTTCTGATATTATGAAAGTGGGCAACACCTTCATGGATTAGTTTTTGATCATGGTGTATAAATAGCCAGTCCTTACAATATGGCTACTAATATGATTTTGATTTTAATTAGGTACAAAAGCATGACATATTATACAACATGCTTAGCAAATGTTGCTACATTTTTATAGAGAAAACAATGATGCCTTTATCTTAATCTATTTAGGTGAACTAAACAAGTAGGTTGAGTTGATAGTGATATCTATTACTAAAAAAAATTATATTTATGGTAAATAAAGTTCATTCAACTTATGTGTGGAAGAAAGTAGTGTGAAGGTTTCTCTAAGCTGGATCTTTAGGTGGAGTAGGTACATTTTCTACATTTCTAGCCAGCAATTAGGGTTTCATACACACTTGTCATGACCTGAGACTTAGCCTGCTTGATCTAGCCCTTGATCCATGATTAAAGCGCATGGCCTACCTAATCACCTATCAAAGAGTTCTCATCATCTACCATTAGGACGACACTTTAGTTGTAAGGTACTCTAGCATATATCCATGACTACATAACCTGCACTCATCACTTCTCAAGTTCTCATTTAGAATTATTTAACATTCTTGATTTTTATGGAAATTTCTACTGTTAAATTGTCTCAGTACTCAAGAACAATGAAAGCATAATAGTCTATTTTTGGTCTTGAAAGTTGAACATAAGTTGTTTTTTTGTTGTTTTATAATTAACTAGCTGCTATATATTTTTTGATGAGACTATGGGTATAATGTCATAGGATCTTATATTCTACTTCATAAATCTAAATTAAATGTTTCTGAAATCCAAAGGCTGTCTTTAGTCTTCCCTCCCCCTAATTAATTTTACATCAAAAAAATACCAAAGCCTCTCTTATCGGCAATATTTGTCCATGGATTCTGCATCAATTTTCTTTGATCAGATCCCTGCATCGACATTTCTACTGTTAAATTGTCTCAGTACTCAAGAACAATGAAAGCATAATAATCTATTTTTGATCTTGAAAGTTAAACCTAAGTTGGTGATTTTTTTTTGTTGTTTTATAATTATCCAGCCTACTATATGTTTTTTGATGAGATTATGGGAATAATGTCTTAGGATCTTATATTGTACTTCATAAATCTTAGTTAAATGTTTCTGACATCCAAAGGCAGTGTTTGGTCTTCCCTCCCCCCAATTAATTTTACATCACAAAAATCACCAAAGCCTCTCTTATTGGCAATATCGTCCATGGATTCTGCATCAGTTTTCCGTGATCAGAGCCTTGGTGCCGATTCTCCTATGTCTGTAAGTTATAATCTAACAACAGTTTTCCCATTTCTTCTTTTCAAGAAAAATCTGTTATTAAAATATTGTTGATGCATTTTTTTGATATGATGATTTTAAAATTGAACAGGGAGTGATATCATTGCTAGCAGCTGTGGATGCTCTTGCACATGTTGGCTTAAATGAGCTTAAGAAGCAGGTATTTGTCTGCTTTTATTCAAGTACTAGCCATTATTGAGTAAAAAAATTCTTGCTCACCGTAAAAGGCAAAACTAAATACTGATTAATTTACTTATTTATTAGATAAAAACAAAGGTTCATATATGCATTTCTGCAACAAAGAATAATGAGATTCAATGGCTTTGATACATCAATGGTATTTTGTTTGTACCAAGTACTGCCTTGGGGTTTGGATCTGAGAAATGGTTTGAATTTTAGAGATAAAACTGAAAAAAACTAATGAAGAGATAGGGATGAGAATCAAGTTAACTTCTTAAGCAATTCACCTTAAGATGGCATTCTTAACAACAAATAAATGTGGGAGTTAGAGCAAGCTTTTTAAGGCAAGTGGCTAGGTGCCTAGGTGTGAATTGACTATTCCTTATTTTTAATTGATTGGATCTTTTGTTAGATTCAATTGGTTATATATACACACATACTATTTTCCCAATGGAGAAAAGTGGGGAAATGGAGAGTTGGGCAATTGGATAAGTAAGAACCAAAAACTCCAAGTTGAGAGCTAGATTTTGAATCCAAGTTTGATCTTTAAACCTGATTGTAGGTATTGGCTTATTGAGAGAGGTTGGAGAAGTGAGATTTGAAGTTAGAATTTGAATCCAAACACATCGAGAGTATGTAGCCACTTTCCTTAATGCAATAAAAATTTCCTTGTTCCTTGCCACATTTTGATGATCTTTAGTGTGTTTGTGAAAGAGTGCAACTTTAGCTTCTGTGCACAAGTACTTTCACTTTCATTCCACATGCAATGCACAACACAACTCCAATTGTCTACAATGTAGGTCCTAGCCATGTCTACCTCTTAAAGGCCTTATTTTCTTGAAGGGGATTAGCTTATGGTTCACTTGTCATAGCTTCTCCTACTTCGAAAGTTGAGAAACTTGAGAGGAGGTGCAAGCTATAGATCATGGTCCCCTTGACGTCTGTGTGTAGGCCCTTAGATATTTGTCCCTCAGATATCTTTGTGTAGGCTTGGACTTTCCACCTTGGTCGTCCAACCTTTTCTACCCAATTGTATGACCCTTTTACTTTGATCATTTGGCCTTGTCCTCTAGTCATCTGTTTGCTTCATATGTTGGTTGACTAGGTCTTCCTTTGGTTTTCCATTCATATCATCCATTGATCTCTTTTTGGTTGTTTGAACTCATTGCTATTCAAGTCACTCACTTGTATGATGATTTGTCACTAGTGTGTCTTGATGACTTGTTCATGATTCTTGCTAACCCTGTCAGCTAGCAAAACTTAATGATGTCACTTGAAAGGTTGACTACCTTCGTAAAATAATTGACTAGTGGTGACTTTGGTTGATTGATGTGTAACTTTGTTGGTTGTCTTCCTTTTGGTTTGTCATTCTCCTATTTTACCCTCAAGGGAAAAATGACCTCTAAGATTGTGAATTCACCAAACTTGGTATGGCTTCTCCTTATAGGTGGCTTTCTCCTTGAGATAGCTACTTGATGAGTATGCTTGGCTCTCCTCATGGGTGGTGTCCTTGAGATAGCTCCTTAATGAGCATGCTTTGCTCTCCTCATGAGTGGCTCCTCCTTGAGATAGCTCTTTAATGAGCATGCTTGGCTCTTCTTAATGAGCATAATTAGTTGTCCTCATGGGCAACTTCTCCTTGGGATAACTCTTTTGCCATGCATCATGCTTGTTCCTCCTTCCTTGTGTGTATTTCCGTAGTCTTTATGACCCCTCTTCAACTACATTGTGTATATGTATGTATGCATGTATGTATAGATATGTTTTTCATGGCTTAAAATATATTTCCTTCCAAAAGCTTAAATATAATTTTTTATAGGATATTATTGTTAGGATAGATTGTTTTACTAGAGAGTGATGAATGTTGAATCTTAATTAATTTAAAAATGTCTCAAATAAAATCAATTCAATTAAATACATTGTATGCAAAACATATGATACGAAAACAATAATTAAAGTGAAGAAAATGATAAGTTGTGTGGATTACAATCCCAAAATACAAAAGTAAATAATGCATCACAAGAACAACAATATTTATATAGTGGTTCGCCTCAAACTAGGGTTAGTTCACTCCCTTAAGTAATCCCTACTTAAAATAGTGTTGTTTATGGCCCAATACTCTATTATTTACATCATGTTAATCTAGGCTAACACTTTGCCATTGTTGTTTTCTGGGTTCACACTATAACCCACTCTAAGCTTTTTTTGAGTTCACACTTCAACCCTCTCCACCTTAACAAATCTTGCTAAAAATGCACCTCCTTAATGCCAAGGAGCCTTCCATAAAATCATGGAATCCTCACCAATAGAGATGAGCCCTCACCATAACCTAATGGTAGGGTTTACTACACTTTAAGCATAAATGCAATAAGAAAATCTTACAAATCACAAGAGCAACTTCCTCTCAAGGTTTTAAATATTGGTATTGTATTGAGGATCAGTTATTTAGAAATTGAAAACGCATTGAAAATCAAAGATCGTATTAGTGAAAATACAATACTTTTGTGAAAATAGTTAAAAAATTTCAAATTTCAACTTGAAAGTTAAGGATAAGATAAAATAAGTTATGCTAAGATAAATTTTTTAAGCAATTATCGTGAATAAAATATAAATTAGATAGAGAAATAATAGTCGTATGCATGAGAAAAGTTTCAAATTATATACAAATAATCAAAAAAAATTCGTAATAACAAATGATTAAAAATTTAGGTTAAATTTCAATAAAATCTAAATTAAAATTTAATATTTATTAAGTTACATTTAAATAGAATTTAAGTTACAATTTATACTGAAACACAAATTAATAAGATTATGTATAGTACTAAAGAATTTCCAAAATCTCTAAAACTAAAAATTTTATCAACTATAAGATTTTAGAGTAGATTATAAATTTTATTCCTATAGTATAATTAATATCTTAAAAAAAATTGTATGAATTAATTAAAAAAATAAAAAATAAAGTTTGTGAAAATATTATTTTATTCCTATAATATAATTAATATCTTAAAAAAATTGTATGAATTTATTAAAAAAATAAAAAATAAAGTTTGTGAAAATATAATAGATAGGTAGAAGAGGAATGCTATTCATAAGCAAACATTAAAAAAAAATCATGATTTTTGTAATTTTTTAATGCTTTCGTCATTTTTTATGTAATAACTTTTTTTTATTTTTTCCTCTTCCATTCTCTTCATTTTCCTTTTTCCTTTCCCTTCTCTAGAATCTCCATAATTAAAAATTTTATTGATTATAAGATTTTAGGGTCAGTTATAAATTTTTATTCATATAATGTATTTAATATCTTTTTAAAAATATCATGTAAATTAATTAAAAAAATAGATTATAAAGTTTGTGAGAATACAAGAGATAGGTATAAGTAAAATGTTATTTATAAGTAAATATAATTTTTTAAAAAAGTATAAATTTTTTTATGATTTTTTAATACTTTCACAATTTTTAAATATAATTTTTATATAATATTTTTAATTTTCTTCTTCTCTCTTCTCTTTTCTTTTTTTCCTTTTTTTTCTTTTTTTTCACTTTGTTCTATTTTTCCTTTTTTTCTTTTTCTCCTCTCTTTCACCTTTTTTTTCTTTTCTTCTCTCGTGCATGGCTTACTCCTCTTTCTTCTTTCTTCTTCTTGTTGCTTGTCTCACCCATTGAAAACCCTAATGGGTTCTAATGGTTTGGAGAAAGGTGGACACTTAAGGGGGGTTTGTGCCTGTTAAGAATCTCTAGAAAAGAAAGAAATGAAAGTGTGTAGGTGTTTGTGTCGACTTGGAAACTTGAGAAAGTTAAAAAACTTTCCCAAGTATAAAAGAAAAAACTTTCTGTGATTTTAAAATCACCCCCTTTTGAAATCTCAGAAATACACCTTGACAAAGCCCTCGCAACATCTATCTGAGCTCGACATTCGCCTGACATCCACCCGACATCCGCTTGAGCTCAACATCGAAGAAGCTCGCTCGATGTTCGCCAGCACTTGAGCTCGACGCTCGCTTGATGAAGTCTCCAAAAAAACCTACGTTTGTTGGTCAACCGCTTGAGCTCAACATCGAAGAAGCTCGCTCGATGTTCGCCAGCACCTGAGCTCGACGCTCGCTTGATGAAGTCTCCAAAAAAACCTACGTTTGTTGGTCAACCTCGACAACACCTAGACGAGCTCAACATTTGCTCGAGCTCGACATTTGCTCGAGCTCAACATTTGCCCAACATCTACCCAAGCCCTCGGAAACATTCGCCTAATCTTGTTAAGGAGGAGAATCACCACCATCGCCGCCACCGAAGAAGAAGATCGAGCCATGGTTGAGGACCTTAACATCGAGCAGAAGCACGACAAGGGGAGGGTTGGGGTCGCGTGCGTTTGGAGGAATGCCGACGGCAACGTCATTGCAGAATGGAACGTCACGATAAGCCTCTTCTCCGATTGCACCCTAGCCTACACCATCGCGGACAACTCCACCATCGTCGCCACCGATACCATGAAGAACATTGTGGTCGATACCGTCGGGCAGAGGGAGGACGTGTACGGGAGAAAAAAAAAGCAAATCATGACAAAACCCAAATTTGTCTTCCATTGTTTTTGTCGTCTGCACGAGATTGTCATTGGCAAGCAGTTGTTTGTAACTTTGGGTCCCATATATAACTTTGTCAAATTGTTTTGTTACAATATTTGTATGTTGACAATTTATATTTATGTTGTAAATTTTATTTATATATTGGATGTTAGTTAACAATTTTGAAAAGTAATTGTTTGTGTTATGTTATGTTCAAATAGGTAATACACAATACAACTTTTGTTTAATTTGTTTATGATATTATTAATAAATAAAAATAAGAAGAGTTGATATTTTTTCTTAAAATATAAGTATTATGAAGTGAAGAAATAGAGTAAATTAAAATTAATTATTAGAATACTTTGATTAAAAAAGTATATTTTAATTTTGAACATTCCATCTGGTACAAACCCCTTTGTGAGAATCTTAACTTTCCTAACTTTTTAAGACGTGCGCAAACAACCATGATTTTCTCAAGAATCTAGACTTTCTAATTTACAAGAATCTGAATTTTCTATTTCCTTCATTTTTGAACTTTCCAACATGCACAAATACCCTTTAAGTGGGGTCAACAATAGAGGTGATGATGCAATGAAGGTGGCGACACTAACAATATCTGAAATACATACTATTTCAGTGTCATTAATTTAAAATTCCAAAATCACTAACCTAGATTGATTTTTTAATCCTTGCTTCTTCTTTTGTGTAATCTTGGATGAAGCTATGTGGCAATGAAATTTTCAAATGCTTTTAAAGGTGTAATGATGATGAATTTGTGTGCAATAGCAATTGATCCTTCTTTCAACCTCTCTAAGCTTTTTCTTTTCTTGAAATGCCTTTGAACATGCTTGTTTAATGCTTAGGAACAATGGTCAATTTATGTTTGTGGAGGGTTTGCAGCTCTAGTATGACTTATATTTATAGGATGAAAGCCTATAATGGTAGGTATAACAACTAGATTTACTTTCTATTTTTCGTTAAATGAGTATGCTCGTGGAACCATTAGTATGCTATTTTTTGATTTTCTCTCCAATGGTTACTGAATCAGTATGTATATGGAAATTTTGAATCTTTTGTTTTGCACCTTCCATATACAAAATAGTACATTTACACCTACTATCAAGCACCTACTCCTGTAAGAACTCTAGAGTTAACTGTGTTTGAGCGGGAGCAAAACCAAGATGGGTGACCACCTGAGAAGTTCTCTTGCAGTGACTATGGGCAGTAATGTTGACTTTGCTCAAGCATTGATAAACTGTAGTTGTGTGCATCACTTACCTAATTCATGTGTTAACATTGCAGACATTGCCTCAGTCAGTAATCTCAACTAAGTTGATAGATGGAGTCACTTAAGGTACTTCCAACTAGTTGAGAATCTCTGCAGGACAAAGTATATGATATTTGGAGAAATCTATCATGTTGAGGCCTAGCAAGGTCTTCTACAAGTTTTTGCCTCTTTAGATACTTCTAGTGTATATCAGATCGTTTGAGTGTCCATTAAGACTCACATATTATCACTTCCATGGATACTCTTAGAGGATAAAAATAAAAAAATAAAAAATTTGATATGCCATATTCTCAAACAAGTTCTAACGATCGTTGGATTGGCATTCCAGCATTAGAAACAGTATGTTGGCCCTAAACTAGAAATTTGAAAAATGGTATGTCATTTTGAGAAATAGTATATACTGAAATTCCTTGGCTATTCTGGGTGTTGAATCTTGATGAAATAAATGGTATGCCATTTTTCAGAAATGGTATATTGATATTCTATCTAGTAACTTTAGCTAGTTACCATTCATTCCATTTTAATATTTTAATTTCTTAAACAATATGCTGATTTGTTGATATTTTAAATACTAAGTTAGATGCATGAGAAGGATAATTTACATGTTTAATCTAAGTGCATACTTCTATCCTATATGTCCTATACAATATTTCTAACATGCTAGTGCATCAAGAGGAGTTACAAAAATCCTAAGCATACACACATATGACTTTAAATCTTCAAGTCATCTTCATGAATCCTTGATGTCTTCAAGTCTGTCTTCAAGCTCTTCTTGATCTTGGGTCTTGTCCTTTACGAATTTTTAGCTTGTTTTGCATCTTCATCTTGATTGACTTTGCACCTTCTTCATTTTTCTATAATTAATATATAATTTTCTATCTAAATATATTATTAAGTTTTATTTCATTAAAACCTTATGAGACATATTTTCCTAATAATTATTAAAATATACATAATTATTGAAATATATAATTATGTATATTAATGAACTATATATATTAGTGTTATTACACCTTATATTTTGATGTTATCTTAGGATTATTTTTGTATTTAAATTTATTTGGAAAATAAAAGAGTTAAAATTATACATAGTTATTAACAAATATGTATAAAAATATATAATTTATATTTAAAAAATTAAATATTTTAATGGGTGCCTAGGCACCCTAGGCACTTTGGCTTATCACTTGGGTACTTGGGCATCTTAAGAAGTGTGAGTCAGAGTGAAACATTTGTTAGAGTTCAATGACTAGTTAGACTCGATCCCATGACCTGTGTGTCATGCGGCTGCATTGCGGTAGTTGGGCTATGGTCCACAGAATAAAAATAGCCTGGTCCCTTGAACTCTTGAAGTCACATGTTGCATTCACTGTACTTAGAAACCATGGAAGGCTGTTTGAAGTTTGAACACAGTCCTTTTTTGTAAGGTAGCATATGCCCTTTGGAACTTGGGTAACTGCACTTGCCATTCATGTAAATGGGTTTGTTAGTGGCTATTTAGGCCTATGCAATTTACATAAATAGGGTGAGGTGGATAAAATAATTTAACTTAGATTTTCTTAGTTCTTTTGCTTAACATATCATATTATGGTTTCATAACTTCTTACTTTTTCTTGCTCAGTTAGTTTTTCTGGTTTTTACTGGAGAAGCTTGGGGATATCTTGGTAGCCGGAGGTTTCTAGCTGAATTAGACATAGGGACAGATGCTGTGAATGGCCTTAACGACAACATCATAGAGCAGGTTAACTTCTTAATCTTTATTTTATTCTTTTGAGGATGATTTTGTTAGTTAACTTAATTCTCAATTTTCTTTACCTATAAGACCATTAGGATGTTAGAATCACATATTTATTTTATGATGTTATGACATAAAGAGCATTTGGTAAGCAGATTCATATTAATCTAATGGTACAATTAAATCATTACATATTTGAAAATCATTCTGAATTTTTTTTTGTTGGTATTGGTAGAATTATATGTGGATTACCTGACTTTTCTTTCGTCTTATACACTGTTTGGTTTGTTGCATTTGAGACGAGTTGAAACTTGAAAGGAAATAGAGGGAGGATTCCTTATGCTGTTTAGTTGGTTTTGAAATGGTAGTTATGGTAGTTTGTGTAAATAATTGGGTCTCCTCCCCTCTCCTTTTCTCATATAATTGAATTGGAATTCTGATTTCACAAACTGAAACTCCCTTAGGAAATGAATCTAAGCAAATCAAACTTAGCCACAGGAGAAACTCAAGAAGCTAAAAATTTGAATCCTAGATAAAATTGGAACCACCCCTACATCCAGCCTGCATTTTTTACAATTATTTACTAATTTTGTGGGTTTTTCATACTCTAAAAAGTTCATTTTATATCTTTAGGTGTTTATTATTTTTTTGAACATCTCCCGGACCATTTCCAATGATGATTTATTAATTATTGTGAAGGACTTTATAAATAATTATTATGCATGAATAAAAGGAACCCAATATAAAAAGATTCATGCTTGCATTGATAAAAATGAATATAACAATTGGCACATTTCTTTGTACATGATGAAAATTTCATATTTCAAATATTTTTTTGGGCTCATATAATGGAGCTTCCACATTTTCAAGTATTTTTGGCTTATGTAATGGAACACTTTATATTACAAATGTGTTTGGTTCATGTAATGGAGTACTTTGTATTTCAAATTTTTGGCTCATGTAATGGAGCACTTTATATTACAAATGCTTTTGACTCATGTAATAGAGTACTTTATATTTCAAATGCTTGTATAGTGGAGCATTTCATATTTCAAATGCATGTATGGTGGAGCGTTTGAGATTTCAAATATTTTTAAGTTTATATAGTGGAGCTTTTCAGATTTTAAATATTTTTAAGCTCATATAGTGGAGCTTTTCACATTTCCAATTTCTTTCCAAGCTCATATAATGGAGCATGTGATATTGTTCAATATTTTTGTTCATATGGTGTAGCATTTAAAACATAAGTCTTTCCCAATTAGGGATTATTATTTTCATCTTTCTTCATAATGTTCATGTCAAGGAGTATTTTCTTTAGTATGGGCCTTTTGGTTTTATATGCTTGAGCAAATACACTTTTTGAAATTTTAGATAGTTTAGGTTTTTATCTTGGACCATTTAATATTTTTAGATAGTTTAGGCTTTTATCTAGAAATAGTTAATATTTTTAGATATTTTAGACTCTTATCTAGGAACATTTAATATTTTTGATATTTATATGTTTCACATCCAAATCTATGCATATCTCAAGAGTATTTCTTTTGCTTTTGTATTCTTTTAGAAATACTTTATCATTTGATAATTTGGGGATCTTTGTTACTGGACAACATTATTTTCCATTGTCCTTAATCGAGCTTTATCTATATATGCCTGTGGATTTCATGCATGTGTATGGACTAAGTATATATGTCTTCAGTCTAGATGCATATATACATGTATTTGCCACACATATATGTAATTATTTTTATACATATATGTATTTGTCAATATAATTCCATACATATATGTGGATATTTATCAAGCATATATGTATTTGATTTTTTTATGCATATTTGTATTTATTAGCTTGACTTTATACATGTTCATTTAATTTGTACACATATGCATAGTTAGTCTAAGTATATATGTGTTTTTCTTTATGCATATATGTATATATGCATTTGATTATATATATATACATGTATGTCTTTATCAAATTAAGTTGTATTAGTTCAACTTTGTCATATTTCTTCTCCTTTCTTTTTGGCATTGTTCCACACATGCATGAGAGAGATTGACATACATATTTACATTTATTGACACATGTATTGATGTATGGTTGACTCCTTCCTTCTCTTTCTCTTTTTTTCTTTGTTTATTCATTTTTTTTAATATTTTTCATTCATTCATTTTTTTTGGGTTTTCTTTTTTTCTGCCCTCTCTTTTTTTTTTTTTTTTTTTTTCTTTTCTTTTCCCTCAATTTCCCCTTTCTCTATGCAACTTTCGTCATACTGCTTGTTGGAGAGCCTTGGGCAACACCACCTCTATCAGCTGTCTGCATGGGTGGATGATCGTCAGCTCAATTTCTTGGCCTGTTACTCCTAGCCTTGAAGATCATTTTTGCAGCTGAATGGTGGGTAATTAAGGGTGTAATTGATCCATCTAATAATAGGTGCACATTAGACTAGTACCAAAGGTTGAGGACAGATGATTTTTGCTGTTTTAGGACTAATAGGTAGTTTGCCAATGAAGGTGGATAGATTGGTCATGCATTGTGAGGACTTTGCAGTTGAGTGACATGTGATACAAGACCCACAACTTGTTTTTGTGGTGGCATGTTTGCATGTGGGGGTAGCGTAGTGGCCAGTGTTGAATCTTTTGACGATCATTGAAAATACTATTGATGGTGATATGGAAGTGGGAGTATGATGACCTTGATCAAGATTTCACAGAAGAATCCTCCACTTGCTAAATCAGGTCCCTGTCATTTGGTTGTCTCAATGCACTCATCAAGATGGCTACCATGGTACTTTCAAGTGATTGAGGTTTGTGGTGTTTTGTTGGAACTTGTTGCTTCTAGACTGGGCCATCTAATAGCTCAAACAACATCACCTCTGTTGGTTGACTACCTGTTTGCCACCCAACTTGATTGTGTGATGAATGTCTAGATCACTTGCCATGACAGCAATAGCCAAGGTGGATGGTTGCTTGATGGGTGATGACTGTTGCCACAATAGGTGTCAACTAAGTAAGGTGGACAGCAACCCAAGGGGGGAGACTGCCACTACAATAGGTGTTAGTTGAAGCAAACGACAACCAAAAAAAGAAGACTGCCATCATGACAAGTGTTAGCTGAGGTCGATGGCACCCCAGGGGGAAAGATTGCCACCATGACAGGTGCTAGTTGAGGTGGACGGCAACCCAAAGAAGAAGACCACTGTAGCAATAAGTGTTAGCTGAGGCAGATGACAGCCGAAGGGGAAAGACTGCCATTGTGATAGATCTTAATTGAGGCAAATGATAGCCTAAAGGGTTTGGTCATCATTTTTTTTGTTTGTTTGTTTTTATTTTGTTTTCATTTGACTGGTCAAGTCATTAGCTCTTTGATGAGGAGCAAGGTAGTTGGTGATGCAACAGGTAATGATGGCAGTGAAAATGCAAGGAGCAAGATCTGAGAAGCATAGAAGATGCAAAGACAGGCCTATGGAATGGCCATGATTGGGAAGAAAGGGAGGAGGATGAAACTGTAACTCACTTTCTTTGCATTGCTTCCATGCAATAGCACCTCGTTGTAGTAATCATCAAGGCTCACTCAAGACAATGATTTGGGGGGAGGGGGTAGTCTTTTTTTGTCCATGGTAGTCTGATGTGGTTTTTTTTTGCCGTCCTCCCATCCCCCCTTTTATAGTTAGTGTTTGAATGGGGACGATGGGGAAGACATGAAGGTTGTGTGTGTGTGGGTGAAAGAGGTGAGGGTGTGCATGAGCATTCTCTTTCAGTTCTTTTCACACATCCACACCTTCTGAATTGATTTTTTTTTTTGATGTGATTAATGTTTTTTTTGGCCCGTGTATGGACAATTAATGGAAATTAATTTGGATGTGATCGATTGATTTTTTTTTATATCAAAATTCACATATTCCAAAGTAAGAAACATGTAGGAAAAAAGTGATATATAAAAAATATTGTTAAGAGAGAAACTAAGGAATTCCTAATAAACATTCTTTTACACTGAGTGCTCTTTATAAGTCTATGCATGTTTTAGTTATAGATAATATAACTAAGTAAATTCAAGGAAAAATTACCTTAGTATATGCTATTTGTAGATGACATAATTTTAGTCGATTAAAGTAAGATAAAAATTAGTTCTAAATTAAAATTATGGAGAGATACTGTAGAGTCTAAAGGATTTAAATTGAGTAGATCAAAAGTTGAATATATGAAATGTAAGTTTAATGAAAATAGAAATAATGATGAAAATGTACATTTAGATGACCAAGAGATTCATTGAAGTAAGACTTTAAATACTTAGGATCTATAATGAATAGCATTGATGAAATTATAAAAGATATTATTCATATTATTAAAGTAGAGTGGATGAAATAAAGAAATGTTATATGATCATAGGATACCTTAAAATTAAAAGGAAAATCCTATAAAATTGTTATTCACTTAGTTATACTTTATGGTTTAGAATGCTAGGTTTTAAAACATGATTATGTATGAAAATTAGCATTGCAAAGATGTAAATGTTTAAATAGATGTATGATACCAATATAAAAGATAAGTTTAAAAATGATTTTATTAGGTTTAGAATAGAAGCTTGGCACTAATTGAAGAGCATATTAGAGAAAAACAACTTAGGTGATTTAGTTATATCCTTAGGAAGTCAAAAGATGCATGAGTTAGGAGAGAACAATGAATTAATGTAGAGGATGCCCCTTACGGGAGGATTATGACACATGTTGTGTTGTTATATAGAAATAAAAGGAAGATAATGTAGCTAACACTCATGGTTTTCTTTAATGATAGAGTAGAAGAAACCTGAAAAAATACTAGAAACCTAACACACGCACACAATCAAACTATGTAGTGGTTCCCCTTTCCATGTGTATCATGGTTGGTTTATATGATCAAATCCAATTGAATATTTTAGTAATTTTGTTAAAACACTAGCTTAATGTTGTTCACCAAAGAAATAGTAGACTTATAGTAATAATAATCCCAAAAATATTTTACTTTCTAACTTATATAAATATCAAAGATTACTCAATAAATAACCACTTATTTCCTTCCACTCAGTCTCATACCTTATTTTTACCAAGTTTATTCCATGTCTCAAAAAATGCTAGTTGTAATCCAGCCAAATCTCATTAGCCCATTAAATAAAACACCATTTTCTAGTTATCTGATCGATAAAAATGCAGATCATGACAATTTTACTACTAAATATTTTCTTTATTTAGGTTGAAATTGTGTTTGTTATATTTACATACAAATATGCACTTTATTGAGTATATTTCTTTGCTGTAACTTGTAAGTCATCTCTGTCATCAGCGAAAGATAATATAATTGTATTTCATATTTTTATTGTTAGATCGTGGAGATTGGATCTGTTGGAAAAAGTTCAACCGGAGTTGCAACATTTTTTGCTCATGCTCAAGGGGTAAGTGCAATGCATTGAGCAAATTTTATGGGTTTATGCCTAGCTTTTTTGGTTTCTATTTTTTGAGAAGCAAAATGCAAATTTCATACTGAAACAGTAGAATCTGGTCTTAGGGAATCAAATAGTTGCATGGCGTATGTGCTTTTTGTGGAAAGTTACAAACAAAGAATTGTTTTGTTAGAGTCAAAAGAATTTTGTATAGAATATGGAAGAACGTATATCCATTGATGACATCAACAATAACAATTTGAGTCATAATCTTGGGTGGGGTTGGCCATGTGAATCTTTTTTTCCATGTATTTCTATTTATAGCGAAATCTTTAATTAAATTATATAAATTTAAATATTTTCTTACAATTCCTAACCAAGTAATTTTAGATCTCTCTCTACTTTTAATTTTTTTGTCCTAATTAATTATCCTCTTATAACTAGTGCATTTTTTTTACCTTCTTAAATATATGATGGTTTATCATAAGTTGGTTTTCTCTTATTTTATTTTTAATTGGTGCAACTCTTATTCTGTTCTTAATAAAATTATTCTAAATATAAGTATCCCAATAACACTAGTTTTTTTTTATATAGTCATGCATTACAACCTAGTAATTTGAATCATATGCTATAGTCAGACAAATAGTAGTTTTATAGAAATTTTCTTTTAATTTTAAGGAATCCTCTTGTCATATAATACCCTAGAAGCATTTCTCTATTTCATTCATCCTACTTTAATCGTATGAATAACATCCTTTAATTGCTACTTATTATTAAGTATTTAAAACTCTTCATTTTATAAATCTAAGTGTATATCTCAAACAAATAATAGTTTTAGAATTTTAATTTTAAGGATACTCTCTTGTCATATAATATTCCAGAAGCATTTCTTCATTTAATCCACCCTACTTTAATCATATGAATTACATCATTTACTGGCTACTTATTATAGTCCTAATTATTTAAAAGTTTTACTTTTACGAATCTAAGCATATATCTTCATCATTATTTCTATTTTCATTGAATATTTCATATGTTCGGCTTTTGACTTACTAAATCTAAATCTTTTAGATTTTAAGGTATGTTTCTATAATTCTAATTTAAAATTAATTCTTATCTTACTTTTATCAGCTAAAATTATGCTATCAACAAATAGCATATGCCAAGGTATATCTTCTTGAGTTTCTTTTATTATTTCATCTATAACCAAAGCAAACTGATATGGACTTAGAAAGGATCTTTGATATAAACTCATGTTTATTAGAAATTTCCTAGTTTTCCCCTCTATAATTTTAACACTAGTAATTGCTATTTCTTGCATGTTGTTTATAATATCAATGTAGGGCATGCTTGAAATAGGAATTACTAGAACTTATATCTGGCAACTGTTGGTACATAAATTCTCTATGCATGAAACGGTAGATATACTAATGTATGCTTATTTCTGTTAGGAGTTCTTAGTTGGGTGTTTTGGTGTAGTATTCAGATATCTATGTATGGCCTAGGCCTATATATTGTTGTAATCCTTCCTTCCACTAATAGGGTTAATCATTTTTCCTTCCAAATTCAACTTGGTATCAAAGCTTAAAAGCCTAATCCTGTATCGATCTTCCTGTCATCAAATATCCACCATGATAGTTCATTCATTGCTGACTATGGGGCCGGTTCTTCCACTTGATTCCTTCTTAACATCCAGCGATCTCTCTAGACAAGGAAGAAGCAGTTGGCATCAGCTGCTTCTACAGGTCTGGCTCTCCCTGGTCTGTTTGAGGCAAACTAGCCATTGGGCAGACCTGATTAGCAAATCTGTGAAACTACTTAAGAGGTTGCTGCAATGGATGGCACAAGAATAGAGTGGTTGACATGGCCACTACTCCTGTCAAGGTTTCTACCCCTTCCCAACCTCTTCCTTCACCTTTAATGTGGACAAACTGTGGTGGTGCTGTCGACAGAAGTACCAGTTTTTTTTAGTGCTGTGTAATGCTTTAATGTCAGCCTCCAGTTAGTATGTTGAACATTGAAAGTTGGTGAAACTAGCGAAGTTGCAGTCCTATTGCAAAAGTAGTATGTGCTGGTGGTTAGTAACCATTTAGTGTGTTGCACGTTGGCATCCAGTTGTGGTGTTGTAATGAAGCAAAGGCATCTTTTATTTTGATGATGGATTGGGTATCGGGTTGGGTGCGTGTAAATATTGAAACATAGTGTTATATTGGCTAGTGGATATTGTTTTTACATTATGGAAGACTGTATGTACCAAGCTTTGCTCTTGGAAAGTCTACTCCCTCTCGCATAGTAGCAACTATTTGAGTTTTCTTACCATCTCAATCTATATCCACTGCAATGTGCTTGATTGTTTCCATCGTCTTGCACATCCATTTGTGTTGCAATGGAAGATTCATATCTAGGTAGGGTCACTTAGAATTGGAAAGAAAGAAAAAATTTTCTGTCCAATTCCAAGGGTGACCTATTTACGGAAAATGAATTTTGTCTCTTCAGTAAATCCTGGAAAACAAATTTCAGGTCTGAGGGTTTAGAATTTGGATTCCATCTGAGTTTTCTCTTGCTTGCTGCAAGAACAGAAGCTCGACTCCTACTTGTGTTTGCCGCCTTCGCTCCCATCCTGCTTGTCTCCCATCTCCCGCACCCATCTGTCTTTCACCGCAACAACAGAAGCTTGGCTCTTGCTTGCATTTGTTGCCTTCATCATCTCTCATCTCCTGCACCCATCTCTTGCTCGCCGCAACAACAGAAGCTTGGCTCCTGCTCGCATTCATCACCTTTGTTGTCTCTTGTTGCTGGAAGATTCACTTTCAGTCTGTCCTATCACTAGAAGATTCACTTTCAATCTGTTCCATTTGCTCCGTGAGGTAAACAGAGCTTCTTTTTGTTATGAATTAGCCTGAGTTCAGGATATTGCTTCACGGTAAACCAATCTTGCTTTGTCTAGGATATTGTTAAATGATATTGCTTTGTCTAGGATATTGTTGTTGCTTTGCTCACCTGTTCGAACTAACTTCAAGGTATATTTTCACTATTACATATTTGCATGATACACCCTTGACGATTGTTGGTATTTTTCTCCTGTTATAGCCTCTTTTAGGGGAGGCAGTTTTTTATTTTGGTGCTTTATATTCATCAGAAAAAGGAGATATTTCAGGAGTAATTTTCTATAGAAGTTTGATATAACTAATGGTGTTAGTGGGTTGGGATGTATAAAACTTTGCATCTTTTATGTTGTAATTTTCAGGAGAAAACTATGCATGTCAGAATGTTGGGGTGATGTTTCTATTATTATCTAATACTTTTGCAAATAATACAACTCTCCTATTTGAAGAAAGGGGTGATTCTTTTTGTTTGGCTATTAAAATTGTGTAGGGTGAACAGAGGATCTAATTTCTCTAAGATGATACTGTGCAAAAAATTCCTAAATGACTTGTTGAATGTTAATTCTTTAGTTGTTTTACATCTGTAAACAAGGAACCATCTTCTTCATTGATTGCGATGTGAGATGGTATCATTAAGAGCATTGCAAGCATTAGAATGTGCATTGTAATTTACCTTTTGTTGTTTCAAATAGAATTTAGAATTTTATAATGTAATTTACCTTTTGTTGTTTTAAACATGCAGTAATGATTTTGTTGTAGTGACATGATGATTCTATTTTATAATTTTAACTAAAATTTTGTACTTTTGAATTTTTAGATCTCAAGAATAATCATGAAATACATGGATGTAGATATATACTTATATTTTTGTATATACTTGATTTTGATAAAAGATATATATTTAATTAATCGATAAATGATATATAAAGATCTAATTTTATATGATGTTAATTGATTAATGTAAGTAATTAATTCATTGGTTAATTACATTTTGATTAATTACTTTAATTCATTAATCAAGAACTTCATTAAAAATTTACTTACAAATAATTATATTACATTATTATTATAAATAAATATATATAAATCAATTTTGTTATGTGCATAAACATTTAAATTTCAATTTCTATCAAATTTCTAAATGTATACAAACAATTAAATTTTGAATTCAGTTTCCGTCAAATTTTACAAAATTCAAATTTCATCAGAATTCAAATTCTGTTAGATTCAATTTTGAATGTACAAACAGGTCCTAGTATCAAAGCCTGTCTGTCTTGAGGGATCAAAAAAAAGGAATAAAGGAGATGGGAATGCAAATGGAACTTAAGCAGCATCCTTTAGAAAATGGATGCCAGGTTAGACAGGTTCATAAGGGACATGGATTCTATGATTACCAAATTTATTTTGGGAGAAATGTCAGGATTGCTGGAAGTGAGCAACTCAAACTGAGGAAGGGATTGAGCAAGGGAGGACCTTGAGGAGTCAACTCACATGTTAGAACAACTTCTTGTTTATGACCAAGAAAACCCCTGCAAAATCTATGCTGCTCTTGGTAGAATACTGGCATGCCCTAATCTCATAGGAGGCATGACAATGGCCGGCAGTTGCTCTGCTGGTGGTGTAAGTTCAGGTAAAGATGTGAGTGATCTTCAAGAAGAAATAACAAATATAAACATCTGTGAACATGGTGCAAGTTTAAGCTTGGAGGAGAAGGAGGCTACCCAAGTGTTACTGACTGGGCAATCCCTGGACAGCAATGTGCGAATTGCTGCTGAGCAAAATATCAAGCAGTTTTAAGAATAGAATTTTGAAGTCTGTCTCTTTGCTGTTTAAGCTCTCTATAATGCTCCTAATTTTGTAAAAATAGTTGTGAGCATGAAATGGAAAGAAATCATATTACGAAGGTTATATGTGAGATTGTTGTTGCTAAAGGATTGAGCATTAGACAGATGAGGAGCTGGTTGTTCAAGCCATTGAATTTTGGTGTTGTATCCATGATGACGAGTTCTCAATTCAAGGAGAATATGGAGATGATGGTAGGTCAGCTTGCAATTTTCATTTCATAAAAAAAATTCTTCCTGTGCTTGTTCCTTCATTACTGGGGACATTTTTTAAGTAGGAAGAGGATTAGGTTTAAGATGATAGCGTCTAGAACTTGTCCATGGCTGGTAGTACCTATTTTGGGCTTCTTGCACAAACTGTTGGGGATGATGTTGTGCCCCATGTTAAGCCATTTATTGAAGGTAATATATCTAAGCTCGATTGGCACAAGGAAGAGGTGGCTACTTTTGCTTGAGGGTCTATTATTGAAGGCGCATCAGTTTAAAAAATTGGGTCTTCCAGTTGGGGTTGGCAAATCATCTCGAGATTCTGCAAAGTTATTGGGTTGTTGTAAATGGTAGAGTAACAGCTTGCAGGGGATCCCAACTCTTGAATTTGACAAGACACGCAAGTCAAGGGGAGTCACTGTAAAATAAAAAACAATAGAGAATTCCTTGTTGGTAAAGGGTGTTGCAGAAAAATTATTAGAGAGAAGCACACACCTCCAGTTACTTGATGGTTTTGTGGCGTTGTTGGATGAAATGACCAAGAATTGTATTATAGAAGTGCTTCATGAAAAGTCATGAAATATTTTGCATTGTTGGAGTTCTGCATTTAAGAATGATCTTCAAGGGGAAGAGGTTCTTAAAGCAACTGAGGATTGTAAAGTAGTTGGTATTTGTGTTGTAGTTATAACAGCAGATAATAAGAATACTGTTGAGTCAATTTGTCAAGAAGTAGACATGTTTGAGTCTCATTAAGGTATCAATAGGTGTCTTGTTGGAAAAAAATTCATGCCATTTCAAGACAGAAAAGTTCAACTAAGACAACCTGGAGGTCTCCTTTCCTCAAGAGCTGAGTCAATCTATAAACAAGAAATAGTAAAATTGGTAAAAGAAGAAGGGACTAAGGCTGCAAAGGAAGCTTCTGACGTGCTTTTGGCTGATAATAAATTCAGTACAATAGTTGCAACTATTGGTGGAGGATCAACATATAACAATATGAAAGTTCTCATAAGGTATATGATCTCCTCAAATATTGGTGAAGTTGCTTCCATGTTTCTAACAACTGCTCCATGTATTTCTGAAAATCTAAAACCAGTTCAACTTTTGTGGGTAAACCTTGTTATTGATGGTCTACTTGCAACAATGTTGGGGTTTAATCCTCCAGGTAATGATACCATGAAGAAGCCCCCCAGAAGGATTGATGACTCATTAATCAGCATTTGGCTTTTGTTTCGCTATTTAGTTAGTGGCTTCTACGCTAGTATTGCTAGAATTAGGATTTTTGTCATATGATACATGCATGACGTTTTCATGGGCATCAACTTATGCAGTGATGGCCACACGCTAGTTGGTTACTTGGCATTGTCCAATTGGAGCTCATGTTCTACTTGGACTAAGTTCAAGGCTTCTCTTTTCATAATGGGTGAAGGTGTCATCTCATTTAATGCCAACCCTTGTAGGTGCACACTAAAATTTGTCATCTTATATCTGAGTAAGTATGAGGGGATGAGAGTGATTTAAGAAGTTGATAACAAGAAGTCTGGGCTGGAGATTGGTGGATTTGAGAAGAGGGCCTCTTTTTCGTATGATGTTGAGCTTGTGAAGAGTGACATAAGATGACCACATTGGGATGCATACTTAAAGAGGCAAGGGCGCTTGGGAAGGATGGTGGAAGGATTTTGGGTGTTGGTGCTTTAAAAACTGCAAAACTACAAAGCTAAGCATGGGTTGTATATCATGATGTCACAGGTGCTAGTGCTGCAGTCTGCCAAAAGCCAAGTTCCCCTTTTATGACAGGCCAATAAGGATACAAAATGTAAAAGAAAAAAAAGCTAACAGTGTTGCAAAGGCAGATGACACATTTGTTGTAGTAAAAAAAGAAACAATAAAAGAAAGCTGAAAAGAATTTTCCACCATTATTGGTTCTCATGCTCAAGGTGTGCCACAACCTCCCCCTACTGAGAATGGCCACACAGGAGTCTCTTGCTGCACGAAATCATAGGTATGATTTCATTGATCCTTTTTCTTCCAGACCTTGTGGATAAGGTCTCTTCAGTGGAGAGTATTGTAAGGAAGCAAAGGCATCTTTTATTTTGATGATGGATCGGGTAATTGGGTTGGGTGCATGTAAATATTGAAACATAGTGTTATATTGGCTAGTGGATGTTGTATTTAGGATATGAAAGATTGTATGTACTGAGCTTTGCTCTTGGAGAGTCTGCCACCTCTCAAATAGGAGTATCTATTTGAATTTTTTTGCCATCTCAGTCTATATCCACTATAGTTTGCTTGATTGTTTCCTTCATCTTACATGTCGATTTGTGTTGCAATGGAAGATTCATTATATCCTAAACGTTTAAAGTGGTACATTGACAGGTACATCAATGTAAGAAGCATGGTGAGATTGTTACAAATTATTTGAGTATGAGACCAAATAGTTTCTCATCAATGATATGAGATACTAATATGGTTTTGATATAGGATAGACTCTCTCCTTATTAGGCTAGTCTTTTGGAGTAGGTTCTCTCAAACTATAACAAGTGTGTTGGTGACTCCAATGACTTTGATAGAGTTTGTGGGTGAAATTAACCATCTTGAAATTGTCTGTGGTTGTGCAGTTGTAGAAATGTTGGGTTGCAGTGTGTAGTGGAACAGTGGTAATGCTTATTGAAACAAAATTTACAGTTTGCAGTTTATCTTCTCAAAAAAGACCCTGATTTGCTGGAAATGGCTACATCACAAGACAATTGGATTAAAGGGTTGAGTGCTACTTCTATAAAGTTCGATGGAAAAAATTGTCTTTTGGAAAGAAGCTTTCGAAACCTTTTTGGGAGCTCACCGGAAGATCCAACATATCATGCAAGATTGTCAGATGTCAAAGGTAAAGAGTATGAAGATTGGCTAGCAGATGACTGCAATAATTTTATGGCTAGTAAGTAGTATGAAAGACCAAATTGCAAAGACTGTTATGATGTTAAAACTTGCAAAGAAAATATGGGACACTTTTGAAGCTACCTATGATAATGAAAAAATATTTGTTGTACATTTGAGATTTATGAATTTATATTTACACACTGTATGGTTGAATGGTATTATAGATCACTTTGGAGTCTCTTTGATGAATTAGAGGTTTATCAACCATTTGTACCGGATATCTCTAAGATGAGACAATACGGAGTGGAGTTGGCAATTACAGCTTTTTTAGCATGTCTCAACCCAGAGATAGTAACACAAATTAGTGGATAGATCCTTGGCACAAAAACTCGCCATCATTGAATACTGGTCCATGGCTCAAATAGCATGTGAGATGGTTGAGATCAGATCATTGCTGACAGAGGAATTTGGTTTTGATGTCGAGAATCCAGTGTCAGTGTATTATGAAAATCAAACAACTATACACATTGTCAATAATCCAACATTCCACAAGCATGCAAAGTACATTAAAGTGAATTGTTATCATGTCAAAGACCTCATGCATTCTGGTGTTATTTCTACCTCTTTCATATAAATCTATTGAGCAAATTGTAGATATCTTTGGCAAAGATTTAAGTGTAAGAGGATTTTAAATTATTTATCCTGTGTTGGACATGTTTAATTTATATATTCTAACTTGAGAGGAAGTGTTAGAGGTTCTCGTTTTTAGTTGGTTGCTTTGGTGTAATCAGATATTCAGATATCCATACATGGCCTAGGCCTATACATTGTTGTAATCCTTTCACTAATAGGATTAATCATTTTTCCTTCTCCAAATTCAACTATTTCTATATCCACCTTATGCAATCACATCAGAATTTGCATATGTAATGATCCCTTAACCACCTTTTTTGACGACAAAAAGTTGTTTCTTGTGGACCATTAACATGATAAAAACCAGAACAATACATCGTGACCATAAGAACCTACACTTTAATGATTACTTGGCACATAGAAAACCAGAGTGATGATTGTTATCTACACATGTTAGTCTTTTTTTGCCAGACTAATCTGAATGACTGCTTGTCTATCAATGTGATGTAACAAATATAGCTACAGGTAAGGTGTCATGGTTACATGCATATAATATAAAACATGAAGTGTCTCTTTGTAGTCCTGGTTGTGAAACATGTTCACTTTGTTATTGCTCTTTGAAGAGAGGGATTAAAAACTTGTTTTCTTTTGGAGGAATGGTACCAGAAATTCATGTTTATCGAAGATTTGAGATAACCTTCTATGATTTTTATTCTTTATCTAGTTATGTTGCGGTCATTTTTTGTTGAAAAGGTTCTCCCACTTCAATTAAGGTTGCACAAGGTGAAGTTGAAACACTACCTGTATCAACTTCAGAGCTTCTTAAGATATTCTAAACTTCAATTTTTTTCTGTATGATAGGATTCCTCTTCTACGAAAGAACTATATAATGCTATGAAGAATGCAACTGACTCACTTCAGTCTAAAAGCATTCAAATCAAAAGGGCAAACATTTCAAATCCTGGTATACCTCCATCTTCAATGATGGCATTTCTGAAAAAGGTAATGACAAATGAGAAGATTTTGCTTAAGCTCATCTGAAACAAATATTAAGACACCTATTTTTATTATTAGCCTTTTTTACATGACGGTGTCATACAGGATTGATGCTATTGCATTTGCCCAAAGTTGTTCGATATATATTTCTAGGTTAATCACTATGTCATTTTTCTGCAGAACCCTTCAACTAGTGGAATTGTTTTGGAGGAATTTGACACTGCTTTTGCCAATGGCTACTACCATAGCCATCTTGATGATGCAAGTCAGTTACAAAATGCTGAATACTTGAATTTTTGGATTCAGAAATTCCATCAGCTTATATTCTTTCATTATTTTTATGCAGAAAATATAAATTCATCTTCATTGGTTGCAGCTGCATCTCTAGTTGCTCGCACTCTTTACATTCTTGCAAGGGATGATTTGGGTCCAAATCCTTCAGTTCTGAATTCCATACATGTTAATGAAACTCTTGTTGAGGAATTGATAGGATGCTTACTGACTTGTGAACCTGGTCTATCTTGTGATCTGGTGAAGCAGTTTATTTCTCCCAGCAATACATGCCCAAATCACTATGTTGGAGTCTTCCTTGACTCACCTTCTAATGCACAACATCCCAAAAGTGTAGATGACACATCCCGTTTTATTTGGAATTTCCTGGCAGATAGAACATCGATTCCAAGTGCAAACAGAAGTTCTACATGCTTGGGAGAGTGCATTAACGAGGGTGAAGTATGCATTGGAAAAGAAACCCAAAGTAAAGGTAGATGTGTGGTATCTTCAACCAGGTGTGTAGCTCCTCATCTGTAATGCTGCATCTGTTTATTTTCTTTTATCAAAATTTCCATAATGTCATTCTAGATCGATTATTTCATTGTTTGTCATGTTTGAAGTTTGTAGAGTACTTTTCATGATTTTAGAACTAGTGGATGGAGATGGATGCATCACAATTGGAATAAGACAAATCATTCTCGGAAATTAAAGACCATTAACATAAAGATAACATCATCTGAAGAGAATTATCTATCAATAGCTTATTTAAATGTAGAGTGGTAATTGTTCGGTCCTTTGCCATATCTTTTGCTGCCCATGATACTGATTGAATATAAAGAGGAAACCTAGTGCATAAAACCTTTATCAATGTAAGATCTAGAAACGATCCAGTGTTCTTCAGACTTATACAAATGAAGAGATTATTTTTTAATATTCAAATCTATGTCTTCTGGGTTGCAATGGAGCAGCATTTCTTTACTTCAAGGCTTGTCCCTTTCATGATACTAATTGAGTGTATTTGTACAGAATGCTTGCTGTGTTGATGGCTAGGGTTCACTTTTTCATGGATATCTTGGTCTTTAATTTAGGACATGCTATCATTTCAGGTATGTTCCCGCCTATTCCACTAGGCTGAAATTTGAAGACGGTATATGGCACGTCATACCTGCTAGTTCATCCGATCTTCTGGGATCTGTTGATCCTGTTTGGACTGAAAGCTACTGGAATACAATTGGCCTTAGAGTTTATACGGTGCAATCCTCAACCTATAACCATCTTGTCCTTTTGATAGGAATTATCATCACACTAGTGGCTTATGCTGCGGTCGTATTTACCAGGGCCTTCTTTATGAAGGCCCTCAAACATGATTGAGGTAATTGCTGTCTTGGACGTGTGGAATGTAATCATAAAATCTTCCCCTAATTCTCCCGTAGTTTGCAAACCACTCGTCTCAGGATTTTTATTTCCAACTGAGTGCCCTCAAACATGATAGTGGTAATTGCTGTCTTGGACCTGTGGAATGTAATCATAAAATCACTTTTTCCCACTAAATTCTCCCGTAGTTTGCAAACCACTCGTCTCAGGATTTTTATTGCCAACCAAGTGCGTCCTCCAATGAAACACATTCGACTCATGCTTTCCTTGTAGTATTTATTGTTCGGGAATTGATGCTCATGGATGGATTGTTAATTATCATGGGTGGCTTATTTGTTGATTCTTGTAATGGCCATCGTAGGCTTTTAACTCAAAAAGTGGCACTCCATTTCGATCTCGCTTGTGGATATTGTATTTGGACTTGCAATTTTTAATCGCTTTCTCAAGCAATCCACGCTCCCTAAGCAACTTTAAACGTGCACAACTTTGGCATGCACATTCTAGATTATGACACGATCTAATACATGAGTGTGGGGTAAAGTTTTGAAAAGGTCGGTCGTATTATTGGTAGCCTTGTTTAATTTAGATTTTATGGGTTCAAATTATAGGATATATTGAAAAATAAAGAGGCATTTGCGTGATACCATTATCAGGTATCAAATGGATGCACGTAAAATTGTAAGATAACAATGATAATCGAGCAAGGTTCAAAATATCATGATGTAATTAACTCAAATGAAAATCATTATCTAAGACAATCTTATAATTGAGTAAAAGCTCGATTGTGTTGATTGTATGCATATATAAGATTAACTTTGGATTATGCCATCTTTTCTTTTAATCGTGATTGTCTAACTTGGGGTTCTTGCTATAGTAGCGATTCGTGCTATAGTGTTTGAACTCATGCTGCAAAAGTTTTGAAGCTTAATTTTCCCTGCGTTTCTATGAATTGGTGCTTAACTTCAATCTTCTGAAAGAGATGGGAATTCTAAACGAATACACTCTGAGGATGCTTTTGGTAGCATCAACATCTAACGGTAGCGTAGCCATGGAGACGCTGGCCACCATGGTAGCTTTTCAGAAGAGTTTGTCATTGTAACAGCTTTTATTGTAATCAACGACAGTCGCCACTGGTGAGAGGAGGCACGCGGCTGCTGCTACGTGAGGTGAACGCGTGGGCAGGTGCTGCCAGGACGTCGGTGTGCGCTTGCGTGGGAGAGAGTGATAGGAGGTAATCACGTAGAGGAGCTCGATCTGTGCGGAAGCTGCTGCGTGCAAGCTGGAGTTGCATCTGCGCGTGATCGAGCCACGAGAAGGGGGGCGTCGTGCATAGGGAGAGAGTTAGAAGGGGGAGAAGCTCAAGTGCTCGAGTTTGGTGGAGAGAGGGGTTCTAAAGTTGGGCAAGTATTCTTCTAGTTTTTCCAAAACAAAACTATTTTCTCTTGATTTGCGTGATTATCGCATGATATTACATGATTATTGCCTAATATCATGAGCTGAGTTGAGGTGAAAATGCATGTGTATTAGTTGTTTATGCTTAGCATGCTTGATATTCATGTTGACATGCCTAGTATGACTATGATGTGGACCTAACTATGGGAGCAATATTATGATATTATACACATAATTATGATGATGTAATTTAGTTGACTCTTAGGCTAGAGTATAAGTGTGACTTTGGAGATGATTTGTTTAGCTAACTCTTGGATTCAATCACATGGTTATGTGTGACTTTTGAGAAAATTTGGTTCACCATTGAGCTTAGTCTCAAGGCATAAGTATGATCTTTAAGATTATGCGATTAGTTGGCTTTTGGACCCATGCTGAAGTCATAGCTAGAAAATATAATTAACATAAAATTTAGTTGATTGATTAGTATTTTTCTTGCACTTATTCATACATATTTATGTTTTTATTGCTTACGTTATGTTAAAATATTGTTGGTGCCCTCTCATAACATGTCATATCAATTATTTGTTTTGCAAAAAGTTGAATATTTACTGAGTTGTAGCTTATCTTGTTGTGGTTACTTCTTTTGCACCTAAGGAGTGATGTGGGCTGGGCGTGTGCTGGAGGGAATGCTGTAGATAGTTGTATGTGGCGACTTTCTTGTCCGCGATTTGTCCTACGCTGGCAACAACGAAATCTCCCTAGATCTATGGTGATTGACTGATAATCACACAAAGGTGACAAGAGAAAAATTAGAATTAGGGCTACATTCAAAAGTCCATGTTACTGATTACAGATCATAGTAAAATAAACCCTCCACACACAATACCCCTGATTACCAAGTTAAAATTTGATTACAATATCCAAAGTTATTACATTCACCACTTCGCCTCAAAGACCTTGTCCTCAAGGTCTAGTTAATTTAGCTAGTAATTTATGGAAGCTTCCCAGGTTGCTGTATCTTCATTCTCATTCTTCCATTGGACTAGTACTTCAGTTACCATCATATTGTTCTGTTTCTTCTTGCACCTAGCTAGCAGCTTGTAGGGCTCTTATTCGAAGGCTGGGTAGTTAGGTGGTAAAATTTTGGAGGGACGATTGAGTGGACTGGTCTCACTTCCCTACGCAATTGAGAAATATGGAAAACTAGGTGGATTCTTGACTCGGGTGGTAACTTCAGTTGGTATGCTATCTTTTCCATGCAAGCTCTAGCCTGAAAGGGGCCATAAAATCTTGCTGCGAGTTTCTGATTTTTGTGTGTTGCTCTAGTTTGCTATCTATGTAGTTGCAATTTCAAATAAACCTAGTCACCTGCAGCCAATTCTTTATCTCTTCTATGTCTATCAGCTATCACTTTCATCCGTTTTTTAGCTTTATGAAGGTTGGCCTACAGTTTAAAAAAAATCTTGTCTATATTCTTCAATTCTTCATCAACAGTAGATGCACTAGCTGTTTCTGGGACATGGAAAGGAGAGTTGTTGGCTACACACTATACAAGGCTTATGAAAAGTAGTTTTATACTAATACTCTATTCATGCCAATCAATAGGACCAATTTTGAAAAGTAAAACAACGTAAATAAGCTTCTAACGTGCGGTTCAAAATTTCTAGTTGTCCTTCTATTGGAGGATGATAAGCTGAGGACGTAGACAATTGAAATCCTTGCAAATGTATTAATTCTCCCCAACAGTTGCAAGTGAAAATTAGATCTCTGTCGCAAATAGTGATTTTGGGAACTCTATGCAATCTAACAACTACTTTTACAAAGAAATAGGCAACATCTTTAGTTGTGTAAGGATGTTTACGAGCTGTAAAATGCACATACTTGGTGAAATGATCCATCACTATCATAATATTAGTTTTCACCTTAGAAGGTGTGAGTCCCTCTATAAAATTCATGCCAATATACATTGGGCTTTATTTGCCGTGCAATTTTCTGATAACTAGAGTAGCCTGTCGAAGGTGAGTTGCGGAATTCTTCTAACAATTTGCATTTTAGATCATGTTCTTGCATGCTGACCAACTTCCCTTCATAGAATAACATCCTATCCACCACTGAATATGTATTGACATTTAGCCTGTCATTAAGCTATCGAGACATCAATTTTGCAAAAGAAGATGAGTGCTGATGGTTGCCTTGTTGAAACCCGGCACAACTACTGACAGCCAGTTCTTGTTTGCTTCTGAATAGGGCATCCATTGTTCTTTACTCCGGGGCTTATATTTGATGCCGTAATCATATCTTAATAGCCTTGCCAACCATCGTTCTGGAGCAGCGTCCGAAGTTGTTGATCTTCTAAATATTTCAAATTAATTTAGGCCTTGTTTATATATATAAGCCATTGGATGTCCCTGCATTAAAATGACCTCCATCTCTGTCCTTGAAACATCACACTCAATGAAAAAAGTTTTTGAAAATACAACAGTGCTAGTAATGAGGTTTGGGTTAATGCATCCTTAAGGAATTGGAAGGCTACTTGCATTTCCTCCCCCCAATTAAATCCATCCGTTTGGAGGGCTACATTTAAGGATTCCACAATCTTGTCATAATTTTTAATAAAGCTATGATAATAACCAAACAATTCTAGAAATCCTCCTAGTACTTTAATAGTTGTGAGCACTAGCCAATCGTGGACTACTTGTACCTTCTTTCTTTTTCCATGGCTAACCCATCCAACCTAATCACATGACTCAAATAACAAATAATTTTTACAACAAATTGACATTTACTTCTTTAACACGAAACCTATTAATTGAAAGGACTTTTGTATTTTGATAATGTAAAAATCTATGTGAGGAATTTTTGTATTTCACTAGTATAAATGTATAAGCCAAATAGTGCTACACAAGTTAGTTAAAAGATATTCTAGAAGAACTCGTTAAGGAGCAACTCATTAAGTTAGGTAATGTAATATGTATAAATAAAAGGAAGAACTTGTTGAGTTAGCAAATAGTACATGCAACCAACTTAAAATATCACGTGATAGAATAGAAGGAAAAACTTATTAAGTTAGGTAACTCAATGTGTATTTACATATTTTACAAGGCAACACAACTGGTTGAGTTACCAAAAGACACGTGCATTTACAAGCTTACAAAGTAATACAACTCATTAAGTTAGCATAACTTAATGTGTACTTACAAAGACAAGGTAGAACAGATCTCATGTATACAACTCATTAAGTTTGCAAGTCTCACATGCATAATTCATTGAGTTAGATAACTTAATGTGTAGATAAGGTAGAATAACTTGTGAAGTTAGCAATAACTTAGTAACTTGAAAGAATATTGAATTTATACTTGATAGTCAATCAAACAATAATTTACCATTTTTAGGACTGATAGATTAGTAAGTACATCAAGTTGTATATCATTGGAAGAAATTCGATCATTGCATTCCTTAATATAAAGAGAGATTAAGGACTATAGCAAGACAATTATTACATACTTACAGAGAGAGCAATTCTACAAGAAAATAGTAAGAAATCAAGAGAACAATAATTTACAAGATATTTTCAAGCATTGTGCAGAATTCAGCAAAAACTAATTTAAAGTGCTACAAGCTCTTCATGTGCAAACTCTGATAAAAAGTCAAGCTGGTTGGTTTGTTGAAGTTTGTATTAGAAAACTTTAAGTACTGTGGGTTAAAGTTTCAACCTGAAAGCTCAAGTGAATGGTTGATTCTTGCTTCAACTTGAAAGCAAGTGTGTAAGTAAATTTGATAGTGAAGTCTAAGGCATGCCTTGGGGGTGGACTAACTATTAGGGATGAACCATCTAAAATTTCCTATGTGTTACTGTTTTATTTTTCTTTCTCTTCGTGCATAGATTTACTTGCCTAATCTACATACTTAAATCTACCAACTCAATAATCATTAAAATTGTAAATTATAAAGTTAATTTATAACATCACTATTCACCCTCCTCTAGTGAGTCATTTGATCCTAACAATTGGTATTGAAACTAAGTTGATATTGTTCTATAGATTTAACTATCTAAGATCATAACTTCCTATTCTATAAAGGGGCAGAACATCATTGACCTCTCCTATTTGATGGTACAAATTATAGGTACTGAAAAAATAAGATGAAGTATTTCCTTAGGAGCTCAAATGTGAAACTCTATAAGTTGGTTATTTGTGGTGCACCACTTCCAACTAGTCATGAAGATGACTAGTCTAAGGAGGATGAGAAACTCATCCAACTAGATGCTCATGAAATAAATGTTATATATTATGTACTCATAGCTAAACAATATAACAAAATTTCTATATGTAAGTCTACTCACAATACTTGGAAGACCTTTTAAATCACTTATGAAGGAAATGGCTAAGTGAGAGATACTAAAATTAGTATTTTATTGAGAAAATATGAATTGTTCAAAATGTTTGATAATGAGAATATTACTGATATGTTTTCAAGATTTATAGAAACTGTAAATAGGCTAAGAGGCCTTGGAAAAAAATTCTCTACTCATGAATAGGTACAAAAGATCTTGAGGAGTTTGACAACTGAATGGAAATAGAAGTCTACATCTATATAAGACTCAAAGGATTTGAACAATTATTTAGTTGATGATTTGTTAGGAAACCTTCTTACTCACAAAGTACAAATAAAGGAATGGAAGGAGGACAAAGGAGCTACTAAAAGAAGAGTTGAAAAGAAGAAAGAATTGACCTTCCCTTCAATAGAAGAATAATTGAATTCAGAAGAAGATGAAGTATTGTTGTTGTTTAGAATGAAAAAATGCATAATATTAACGGTTAAATGTTGGTTATTTGCAGAATATTTAGCTTATCATATGAGAATTAAGCCATTATGTTATAATTGCACTATTATATGCTTTAATGAAAGAATCTGCATAATTTCAAGGAATTAGTGTTAATTAAATATATTTTTGAATTGTCGATAAGTTGTAGGTTTTTAATTCTTAAGTATCTGAATTTTCTATTATTTAGGAGAGTTATATTGCATGTATCAGATAGTTATGTTTTAAATGCTTAAAGAATATTTCCTGGGATACACGTGTTGTAACCTTAATGCATGATTTAAGTGAATTTTCGGTAAGTTATCTGTTAACTATCTGAAATACATCTAAGCATCGGATGGTTAATGTTGTAAGTATTCGAAACATCTGAACTAGTTATTTCTTTATTGCATGTGTTTTATAGTTAAATCAACGAAGTAAGTCTGTTGAGTTATTTGTAACTCCATGGACCATTTATTTTCTAATATGCCACTATAGCAGTTGCAGAAACATGAAATTCGAAGGAAAACTACGATTGCACGTATCATGCAGGAATTCACTCGTAGAATGAAGAAAAAATCACCATCGTTGATATAAATGAAGGAAATCCAACCGATCATCTAAGCAGAAGCAATTACTATAGAAAGAAATATAAAAGAAGAGGAGAAAGACAAAGAAAGTGTGTGTGTAGAGGTGGAGAACTGCATTAACTGCAGGAAGCGTCGGAAGTTCCTTGAAGCTCCACACCACCACTAAAATCATCAACCATCGGAGGTCTGTGAGGATACTTTCCTAATGTTGGGTCGATTCCGAGCCAAACATGGTGATTGACAACCACTGTGAGGAGTGATCACGTCGTAGGAAGGGAAGCCATTTTCTCCAAGCACCGACTCATATCTCAGGAGATCGTAAAGCTTCTAGCCTTGGTTTCGAGTTGATGCCAGTATGCTGAAGAGGAGGTCATCTTACAATTCTTGATTCGCGATTCTATAGGGAGAGGAGGCAAGATTGTAAGTGATTAAGTTTTCAGTGGTGTAATCGCGTCGCACGTAGTAACGAAAGTTTTTAATATCAATAGAGATTTTTACATTTCATCTTTCACTCATCTTTAGGAACATATCAAAACAAAAATACCAAAAAAATAAATTATTTGTGTTTACATTTAGTATTAAAGTATTGTATTGTTTGTTTTGTATCATGATTAATGTTATCATTGTCAGTATTGTGAATGTTTTATGTTTGTTTAAATTCAGAAAATAGAAAATAGTTTTATTGTTTACTGAAATTGATTCGTTCTAGATACTTGAAGATTTTAATGGTTACTGTTTGAAATATCTGAATGTTAGTGTTGCTTAATGATAAATCTAATATTAACTAACATTAAAGAGTTTAATTGATGTTATTTACATTCTATGGAACCGCCTAATGGTTGGCCAAATTCCTCTGTAAATAGTAGTATTTAATTGGAAAGGTAGGCTCATGGAGTTAACTTAAGTCTACGAGGTTAGTCCGTTGAGTTAACCATAACTCCACGAGCTAAGTTTATTGTGTTAATTGTAACTCAACAGAGTGCTTAATTGAACACATATAAACTCCAATATAAAAAATAGAAACAATACACAATTCTTACTCAATCTCTATAGGATTGACCTGTACTTGCACACAAATACAATATACACTGTGCACTTGCAGTTAAAATATAAATTAGAATTAATATCTAATTTGTGTGAAAGGTTGTTTGTTTACTTCTAAAAGTAATTATTGATATAAGCATAAAAGTAAATTAAACAAGTTTAAGATTTAACTTAACAACCCAAACAATTGTTGACTAGGAACTTCAAAAAAATGATGAAATGTAGAAGCAAAGTCAACACTTCTAGATTTAAAGTTCCTATATGCTGCAAATGCAAAAAACATAGATATATTCAAATTTATTGCCCACTACTACAAGAAGAGGATCAATAAAAGTGGAAGAAGGGGAATAAGAAGAAAATGACACTAAAAGCTATATGGGATGATAGTAGTTCATCCAGCAACTCTTTAGACTCTAATGAGGATGTGCCTACAAATGTGTATTTTGTAGCTTAAGAGGTATGTTCCACATCTTCCTACTATTTGGACAATGATAATGGAAATTTAAATATAAATAATCTTCTTTGTATAGTAGACAATTTATATGTTAAATGTAAAAATTATAAAATGGAGGTTAAAAGTTTAAATTCTTGCTTAGAAGATGCATTCACTATGTTAGAAAAGGCCTTAGTTGATAATAGAAATTTAAAAAAAAAATTGGATACTTACAGTTGTAGTAACTTTGATTTGAAGGAAGAAAACTGTAGGATCATATGGCTACACAAGAGGGGGGTGAATTGTGTTTTTAAACATTTTCGATTATAATTGAAACTTTAAAACTCGAAAACAAGTTGAGACACTATTTTTATAAAATCATTTTTATTCAAGGTTTCAATTACAATATACAATTCAATTCTTCTCAAAAATTGTAGATGCAATTATATATCGATATCATGTTTCATCTATACAATTCATAACTACAAATAGAGAAAACTAATTTACGGAATTTAAAACATTTCTCCCTATTGGAGATCTTTCTTCTTCTTCTTCTCTTTCTTCTTCAGCAATTATTCAGTGACAAATATCTATTCTTTCTCTGCTTCACCGAATTTACTTTCTTCTGATACTTTAAATCTTCAGTGACATAAATCTGACCTTTTCTACTTCACTGAATTTTCTTCCATCTGATACTTCAAATCTTCAGTGACATATATCTTATCTTTTTCTGCTTCACTGAATTTTCTTCCACTTGAGAGCTTTTCCCCGAAGAGGTGTTTTTGATCCCTAAAAGATTTTTCTTTTGGTGTGCAGGGATAACTGATCAACGAGAATTCTATGCCTTTTATACTGTATCTTCATTTCATGCATATCCTCCACGTTTAATCACTATGAGTTTTCCACTTCTTCACGTCTTTTCTTTTTTCCTTCATCGAAATACACACATTTTGACCTACATTTACATTTCGAATTTTCTTTAATCATTAATCTTGGATCTCTGAAAACTTTCCTGCAAAATAAACTTTCTCTTCCAAAATTTTTCATCAAGTATAATAAGATGTCATTACTTTAATGTTAAGTAAACGAGTAACACAAGTATATATATAACTTAACGTTTCTAACTCAACGAGTTCCACATGTGTCAACTCATGTGACAAGTACTATAGCTAACTCAACGAACTAAGTTCGTGGTGTTACGCTAACTCAACGAACCATCTCCGTGGTGTTTCAAATAACTCAACGAACCATCTCCGTTGTGTTATAGATAACTCAACGAACCAGTAATAAACAAATGTTTTTATAATAAGAATTTTACCATGTGTAAAAATAACAACTTAAGTTTATAACGTTAACCTAACGTGTTGCCTTAGTGTTCAATATAGCAACTCAACGTGTTTAGTTATGTTAACTTAACGAGTTAAACATGTGCACCTCACGTGATACAATATAACATTCGTAAATTATAATTTCACCACGTGTACAACACTAACTTAACGAGTTCGTCTCTTCTTTTACTCACTAACTTAACGAGTTCTCACGTGACCTATTTTAACCTTTAAGCCTCTAACTTTACGAGTTCTCACGTGACCTCTATACGAACAAAACTCTAACTTAACGAGTTGTCTAAATGTACACTGTTTATGATACAGAAAATATAACTTTAAAGCATATCATGCTTTTCAATAAAAACACACGTTAATAGAACGTTTAGTTGAATGAGAAATTAATGCAACGAAACGATTAGTTATTAACTTAGTATAATTTCAGATCCAATAGAAACAAGTATTTATATCAGTAAGCTTTTTCTATATTAATTGATGATTTTAATTTCTTTTCACAAGCAATAGTAATTGAGCAAATATGATTATTTTCATTCAGCACACATCATCAAAACAAAACACTCAACAATCTCTCCCTTTTTGATGATGACAAAACCATATTAAATCAATTATGAAATATATTTAACTCAACAAAGCACCTTTGTTGGGTTAACTTTTAATTCAACAAACAAGTTTGTTGACTTAAGTTCACTTAAGCTTATTTCTATTGTTTGTGTAAATTTCACCTCTTAAAAATAAAACTTTCAAATGTCAATAATTACATAAGTATCATTTCTCTTCCTTTCATTATATAATTTAATAACCATACAATTTTCTTTTAGATTACATTATCATCTATCAGATTACAATAACCATATAAATATCATCTCCCTTTATAATATATGCAATTAAAATCATAATCATCTTCTTTTATAACATTTCTCCCCCTTTTTGTCATTAATCAAAAAGATAATTACACAGAATATATATAGTAAGAGATATATTTACAACGATTTTTGTAAACAATAATAAGAATTGTAAACATTTATAGAAAAATGTATTGTTCAATGAATCAAACAATGAATACAAACATTACATTTTGTATTCAGATACAAGCAAACAGACAGTTATCTATTCCTCCTAAGTATATCACTTATAGCATTACATATTTTATCTCCTAGATGCTTAATATCATTTCTGATGTCGTTAAGCACATCATCTAGGTCAAGAGGTATCTAGGGTTGCTGTTCTGCTTGAACTGAATAACTTGGTTGTTATTGTTGTATATGGTCTGTACAATCAGGTTGTTGTTGTTGTTGTCATTGAGGTTGATGCATGACTTGGAATTTTTGCAAATCGTTTACACTAAAAGCTCTCATGCCTTTAGTTTCAGAGGGCTAGTCGGATAAATTCAATTGGCTTGCAAAGAGTCTACATACAACATCACCATAAAATAACTTTGAACTCATATGCTGTAGTTGAGAAGTGAAAACATCAAACCAATTGATTTGAATTCTATTTAGCAGACCATAAGTTGTATATAAACAACTACTGCTGACTTCCATATTGTGTCCAACTCTCTGAAATAAATTGGCATGCAATATATTTGCAATAAACCTTACCTCTACATTTAGATTTTCCATGAGTCTCATTTCAGAATATACATCTGGAATTTTTGATAAAGACTGAATGTTTCATTCCAGTTGTCTAATCATGTCAAATCTGTTTGTAATAACACCTTCATTCTTTAATCCCAAAACTTCAAAAATTAATTCAAGAACAATATTAACTCCTGTTTATTTATTTGAGTTTTCAGTATATTTTTATTTTTGACCAGATTGCTATAAAAAGCTGCAATAAGCTTTGTGTATTGCTTCCATTTCGTTCCAACTAGCAAGAATTGAATGAGGCCTTGATACTCAAATAGATCTCTTATTTCCATCAAATTTCTGAATTTTATTGGACGAGCATGCAGAATCTGACATGTAATCAGATTATTGTATTTCTACAGTGCTTCGTCAGATCTAAAATAAATTGAATTACCTTGAATTTATAATACTGTACACAAAGAAGGTGATACTTGAAGTCGTGATTCAAAGTTTAATTCATCTTTAGGAACTTCTTCTTCAAAATGAATGTCATGTTGTTTCTTTGTGAAAATATTTTCTTGAAGCTGTGTATGCACACTTGATTCTTCAGCTTCAATAATGTAAGGAACATCTTCATTATGCTCAACATTCATCTGTTCAGTCTCTATAGAATGATTAGAGTTCAATTTTTCCACAAATTCTACAACTAGTGTATCTGTCTGAAGTCTGATATTTCCATTAATACATGTTGTAAATTCTCAAACTCTGCTTCTATAGATTTTGAAGAAGGCTGGTTGACATTTAGCTCTTCTAGAGTGTTAACTTTTTTAATATCTGCTACTCCAGACAATTCAACTTGCGAACTAATTACTGCCTCAACATTGTCAATTATATCTGCAATAACTTGTTCAATGTCAGGTGCCTGATGCTCTAATTTTTCAATTTCTACATCATCAGGACTTGAACTAATAGAAAAACTTGAGCTCATATTTGACTTGCATTTCTTCTCAAGTTTTCTAGCAAGGGAAAATAAAGTCTCATTATCATCATTAGTTTCAGTATGCTCGGAATTGATGAGTTTATCAGATGCACTATAAGGTACAATGTCTAGACATACATTGTCCTTTGGAAATAAATGCTTATCCGATTTTCCTTTTTTAGTAGACTTTGTTTCCTTAGTCATAATTTTTCTGATTTTCCTTTTATAAAATTTCTGTTTATCCTCTTCAAGTATTGCTGTGTCCTTTTCAAATTGCTCCATAAAATTTTTCTGCTTTAATTCTTCATAAAAGTTTTTTGCTTTAATTCTTCAAAAGCACTTTCTATTAGTATAGCCTTTCGAAGACTGTCAACTTTTCTTTTATCTACAACAATATTTGATTCTACTTGTTTTGAATACAAAGGAGTAAGGATAGTTGATTCATGTTCTTCCTCAAATGCATGTAACCTTGTACCGTTTATAGGTATTTGAGGAATTCTAGTTGATGTACCTACACCTTTTTCCAAATATTTTGCATACTGTTCTAAAAATGCAATTTCAACACATTTTATTCTGTATTCTCTACCATATTTACTTCGAATACCCATATATGTAATATTTGCATCAATATTTTGAAGCTCTTGTCTAACTTCATCTAGTATACCTTGAGGAAAGAAGTATTCATTGTAAATTTCTACTAACCTTTTGTCCACTCGAAGTATTTTCTTGAACCAAGTGCATGGAACTTCATTAGTATTTATTTCTTTTCCTTTTACATCTCTGCTGCTTTTACCTTTTCCTCTACCACGACCTTTGTAGAACTTGGAGACCATCATCGTAGGTTGTAACAGCAACAAGCGGGAAAGATTTTTAGACAAAGGTTTACGAATAACCTAAGTGCCCATGTAATAAGTGTTTAAATAGGGTTTTTAGGCGAATAACTCAACGTGTATAAGTTGGGTTTGGATTTTAAATGAGTATTGAATATAGTTTATTCAATCAAGGTACTCGAAATATTCAAGTATAACTCATTGAGTTAACTAACCTAACGAGTAAAACGCTATCTAGAAGTAGTTTTACATGTTACCTTATATAACATAACGTTTAGTTAGTACACTTTAAAAAAAATCAAGTTTTGGATGCTTTCTTCCGAAGACAACACACATGCTACACTTAACATTATCTTGAGAACATTGTAAACTATTCTAACATTCTCTTCTTATGAATCTAAAATAGTTTGTTTGTCTTTTTAAATTGTTTCATCAAGATCTTAAGAGGATTTAAATTCAGATTAACCAAGATTTGTATTCTGAATTATATTAATCTGTTTTGGACATTCTTAATCCTCCCCCTACAAATATACTTCTCATATATTCAATAACATAGAAAATATACTTGTATAACAATAGATGTTAAGTACAACTATACTTTTAATTTTTCTTTTTAGAAACTTTCGTTATCTTGATTTTATCAAAAATGATTTTCAGAATCAATTCCTACTGTATATGAATCAAAACACAACTTTGAACTCAATATGATTAATTCAAGGAGAATAAAAGAATGTATCTCAAATATGGAAGGACCTCTAAATTTTGATAATGCAAAAATCAATGTAAGGTTTTGAATTGTATTTATCAGGTTTAGTTAGTACAGCAAAAAGATCAGAAGACAAACAAATCGAAGCAGCAAGCAGGTTGCAGTAAATCTCAGAATGTGTTGCTACAGAAAATTGGACAGTTATGAAAGGATTGAATGATCAGATAGTTAGGAGTTAACTATTCGGAAGCTTAAAGGACTTTTCGGAGAATTATAGGTATAACTATCAGAAAGTTAAGTCATCCTATTACGCACGTGTAGAATGGAGAAGTCGGCAATCAAAAGCTTAAAGGAAAAATTGGAGAGTTAGATAACTATCCAAAATCTCAAAGAGAGTTTCAGTGACTTATAGTTTAACTATCTAAAACTTAAGTCACTAAATTTCCCACGTGCAAAATTTCAAACAGAAGTTCATATAAGATTTCGAAGAGTTAAAAAGATAACTATTCGAACATTCAAGAGAGTTTCGGTGAGTTACAGTTTAACTGTCCAAAACTTAAGTCATTGAATTTCCCACGTGCAGAATTCCAGAGAGAAGCTCAAATAAGTTTTCGGAGAGTTAGAAAGATAACTATTTGAAATCCTGAAGCATTTCGATGAGTTACAGGGATAACCATCCGAAACTTAAGTTAGTTTTTTATGCACGTGCTGAATTAAAACAATCGGAAAGTTAACGGAGGGTTACTATAGCCAACTATCCGATAGCTAAGTAACTGTTCGGAAAGTTACAGTTATAAGTATCCAATTGAATGACAGCTCGCAGTATATATTTTGGAATCCTACTGTTTGGTATTTTCCCAGCACTACACCAGAAAAAACTTGGATTTGTTACTTCTGTTTTTACTTAGTTAATTTATCTTTATACCTATTCTTTCTTTTATAAGTAAACAAACAACCTTTAATACAATTTAGATATTAATTCCAATTTTTACTTTAACTACAAGTGCATAGTGTCAATTGTATTAGTGTGCAAGTACAGGTCGATCCCACAGGGAATTGCTAAAAAGTTTAGAACTATCCGTTTGTTAACAATCAAATTTATATATTCAATAAGCTCTCCGTTGAATTATAGTTAACTCAATGGATAAAGTTCGTTGAGTTATGGCTAACTCAACGGACTAACCTCGTGGACTTAAGTTAACTCCACGAGCCTGTCTTTTCTTTTTAATACTGCTATTTACAGAGGAATTCGGCCAACCATTGGGCGATTCCACAGATTGTAAATAACATCAATTAAGCTCTTTAATGTTAGTAAAAACTAGATTTATCATTAAGCAATACTAACATTCAGATAATTCAAACAATAACCATTAAAATCTTTAAGTCTTTTGAATGAACCAATTTCAATAAACTGTAAAACTAAAACAAACATAAAACAATCACAACACTGACAAAGATAACATTAATCACAATACAACACAAACAATACAACACTCAAATACAACATACAAACATAGATAAATTGTTTTTGGTATTTTTGTTTTAATATGAACATGGAAATGGGCGAAATGTGAAATGTAAAGTAATCTCACTCGATAGTTAATACTTTCGACACTACTTGCAACGCGATTACACCACTGAAAATTAAACTACTTACAATTCTGTCTCCTCTCCCTATAGAATCGCGAGTCCAGAATAGCAAGATAATCTTCTCTTCAGCATACAGGCATCAACCTGAAGCCAAGGCTAAAAGCTTTACAATCTCCTGAAATATGAGTCGATGCTTGGTGAAAATGGCTTCCCTTCCCGCGACGCGATCACTCCTCACAGTGGTTGTCAGGCATTATGTTTAGCTTGGAATCGACCCGACATCAAGAAAGTATTCTCACAGACCTCTGATGGTTGGTGATTATGATGGATATGGTGGTGGTAACGATGGTTGGTGTGATACTTCAGAGAATCACCGATATTGTCTGTAGAAAGCTCGGTGCTCCTCTGTATACACTAGCCGTCCATCGATCACACACCTACCATTCTTTTTCTTCTTTTCTTTTATATTTCTTCAGTAGTAACTGCTTCTGCTTGAATGATCGGTTAGATTTCCTTCATTCATATCAACGACGATGATTTCTTCTCCCTACGACGAGTGAATTCCTACGTGATACGTGCAATCATGGTTTTTCTTCTAATTGTCCTGTTTCTGCAACCGTTATAGTGGCATATTAGAAAATAAATAGTCCGTGGAGTTACAGATAACTCAACGGACTTTCTTCATTGATTTAACTATAAAACACGTGCATAAATTTAACTATCCGATGCTCAGGTGCATTTCGGATACTTATAAACTTAACTATCCGATGCTTAGATGCATTTTGGATAGCTACAACTAACTCATCGATATATAACTTAAGTAAATCTACCAAATCTCGACATGTGTCAACAGCAGTTTAATAATAAAATACCCATTTCGGAGAGTTACAGGTCTAACTGTCCGATGCTCAGATGCATTTCGGATAGTTACAGCTAACTCATCGAAAATCCACTTAAGTCACTTTACCAGAACATGACACGTGTCTACAACTATTTTATAAATAAAAAGAGATTTTGGAGGGTTGCACATATAACTGTCCGATGCCCAACTGCAATTTCGGAAAGTTATAGATAACTCACCAAAAGTTCACTTAAGTCATTTTACTAGAACATGACACATGTCCACATCTATTTTATAAATAAAAGAGATTTCGGAGGGTTATACATATAACTGTCCGATGCCCAGCTGCAATTTTGGATAGTTATAGATAACTCACCGAAAATTCACTTAAGTCATGCATTATGGTTTCGACACATGTACTTCTGGAAATAATAAAATATTCTTTCAAAACATAACTGTTCGGCAATATAAACATAACTATCTGACATATTCGGTCTGTTAAACATAATTGTCCAAAATATGTTCGGTATGTTAAACATAACTGTCTGAAATATCAGAAAATTCGGATACTTAAGAATTTCACAGCCTGCAATTTACCGACAGTTCAGAAATGTACTAAATTGACATTAAGCAGATTTTTCAATTAAAGCATATAACAGTGCAACTATAACATAATGGCTTAATTCTCATATGATAAGCTAAATATTATGCAATTAACCATTATTTAACCGTTAATAATATGCACTTTTTCATTCTAAACACCTACATGGCAGAAAGGTTTAAGTGATCTTTTGGTGAGTTACACCTATTCTTCGGAGAGTTACATAGCTAACTATCCGGAAGGTTAAGAAAATCAGAAGGACATCTTGAAATAACTTTCTGAACGGTAACTTACCGTATCTGGGACTGAAGTCTAATCAAGTACAGTAGAATACATCCGTTGGAAGAAAATATGATCGTTACACATGTTTGGTATATATACAAGATACAGACAACAGATTTAGATACCTTTTGCTCATATACATACTTACACCAAGCTCAACAAAAGAAAAACTTTAAAGATCAAATCATCTTCAACATTTATAGACTGAATTTCAGAAGCTCATCACGCACTCAACTCTGTTGCTCACAAGCTAATGTTTACTGAAGTACGTAGATCAAAACCTCAGAGAAAGGATTGATTGAAGCTTCGACAAGGAAGCTCAAGTGAATGGCTGGTTGGTTCTTGCTTAAACCTTAAAGCAAGTGATTGTAAGTTTGCAAGAGTTTAGTGAAGCCCAAGTATCCCTTGGGGGTGGGCTAGCCGTTAGTGGTGAACCACCTAAAAATTTCTATGTGAATTCTTTTATTGTGTGCTTGCTATCTCTTTACATTAAACTACTTCTAAAAGGTTAAGAAACGAATTATTACCATTCACCCCCCTCTGGTAAGCCTTAAGGTCCTAACAATTGGTATCAAAGCAAGGTTAATCTTGTTAATAGATTTAACCATCTGAGATCATGGCTTTCCACACTACAAAGGGTCAAAATATCCATCGACCTCCCCTCTTTGATGGCAGCAATTATAGCTACTGGAAAAATAGGATGGAGTGCTTTCTCAGGAGTACAGATTTGAAACTTTGGAGAATGGTTGTACATGGTACACCAACTCCAATCAATCATGAAAGTGATTGGACTGAGGCAAATAAAAGAATCATCTAGATGGATGCTCGTGGGCTTAATTCCATTTACTATGTACTAATTGGTGAACAGTATAATAAAATATCTGCTTGTAAATTCTCCCATGAAGCTTGGAAGATCCTTCAAATTACATATGAAGGAACCATCCAAGTTAAAGATACTAAAATCAGCATTTTGTTAAGAAAATATGAATTATTCAAAATGCTTGAAAAAGAAAGTATCATTGAAATGTTCTCTAGATTCACAGAAATTGTGAATGAACTAAGAGGCCTTGAGAGGAGTTTTTCTAATAGTGAACAGGTACAAAAGCCTAAGGAGCTTGACAATCGAATGGAAGTAGAAGTCTACTTCCATACAAGATTCAAAGGATCTGAATAACTATTCAATTGAAGATCTGTTGGGAAACCTTCTAGCCCATGAAGTCCAAATGAAGGAATGGAAAGAAGAATGAGTCACTGAAAGAAAAGCAGAGAAAAAGAAAGAACTAGCTTTTCCCTCAATAGAAGATCAACTAAGCTCGGATGAGGATGAAATGTTACTGCTAGCCAGGAACTTTAGAAGGATGATGAGACAAGGAGGCAAAGCCAACTCCTCAAAACCAAAAGTCCCTATATGCTACAAGTGCAAGAAACTGGGACACATTCAACTTTACTGTCCTTTTCAACAGGAGGAGGACAAACAGAAATGGAAAAGGAAGAATAAGAAGAAAATGGCCTTGAAAGCCACTTGGGATTACTGCAGTTCATCCAGCAGCTCATTAGACTCAGATGAGGAGGCATCTGCAAACATGTGCTTTGCTGCACAAGAGGTATGCTCTACATCTCCCTATTGCTCAGAAAAAGAAAATGATGATGTAGATATAGATAGTCTTCTCTGTATAGTAGATAACTTATATGTAAAATGTAAGAAGTACAAGAAAGAATTAAAGAGTTTAAATTCCTATCTAGAAGATGTTTTTGCTGAACTAGAAAAAGCCCTAGTTGATAATAGAGAATTAAAAACTAAAATGGATAGCTATAGTTGTAAAAATTTTGATCTGAAAGAAGAAAATAAAAATTTATTATCTGAAGTTATTGATTTAAAGAAAAATGTATGTAAATTTACTAAGGGCAAAAATAGTTTAAACAAAATCATAGGATCTCAAAGAATAGGAAGAAGTAAATTTGGCCTAGGGCATGCTGTACCACAGGAAACCCCTTACTGTAGTGGAAAAATTAGATCTTACAAAGATGGCACAACTGTGTTTGTTATTAAGAAGAGATCTATGTCTATATGGCTACCAAAAGGCAACAGGTTTAGTATATAGAGGACTAACAGTGATGGACCCAAGAAGATATGGGTATCAAAAGTCTTAATTTCAACATGACTTGCAGGACTGCATGGACAAGAAAGCTCAAATGTCCAAGTAGATCATTGATAGTGGTTGCTCAAAGCATATGACAGGTAAGAAAAGACTTCTGGAATCTATTAAATCAATAAATTCAGAATCTGTTAAGTTTGGTAACAATGAAAAATGTAGAATTATTGCCATAGGAAATGTTGTATCTAAAAATGGAAAAATAGAAAATGTCTTACATGTAAACGGTTTAAAACAAAATCTGCTAAGTGTAAGTCAATTATGTGACAAAGGTTACAATATACTTTTTACTGTAGAAAACTGTTTTATATTACAACAGGATACACATGAAATCAATTTTACTAGATATAGAAATAATTCAATTTATACTTTGGAATTTCCATGTGATATTATATCTAGTGATGCATGTTTAGTTGCTTCTAATGAAGATGAATGGTTATGACATAAAAGATTAAATCATGCAAACATGAGACTTATAAGAAAATTGACCAAACATGATCTTGTTAGAGGTGTACCTAAGCTCAAATTCAAGAGAGATAAATTGTGTAGTGATTGTACAATTGGAAAACAAAAGAAATCAGCACACAAGAGTATTGAAGACATTGCCACATGTCAACCATTGGATCTATTGCATATGGACCTGTTTGGTCCTACACAGATAGCCAGTTTAGGAGGAAGAAAATATACCTTAGTGGTAGTTGATGATTATACAAGATTCACTTGGGTTATTTTCTTAACACATAAGAATGATGCCTGTGATGAATTCAAACATCTCTATATTAGAATTCAAAATGAAAAAGAATCAACCCCAAAGAAGATCAGAAGTGATCATGGAGGTGAATTTGAAAATTCAGAATTTAAAGTATTATGCAATTATTTTGGCATACTGCTTGAATTCTCATGTCCAAGAACTCCTACTTAGAATGGAGTTATAGAGAGAAAGAATAGATCAGTATAGGAAATGGCAAGGATAATTCTTAATGCATCTGATCTACCAAAGTCTCTATGGGCTAAAGCTGTAAATACTACATGTTATTCTATAAACAGAACTCACCTTAGACTTATCCTACATAAGACACCTTTTGAACTATGGTATGGTAAAATACCAAATGTTGGATATTTTAAGGTCTTCGGATCAAGATGTTTTATGCTTAATACTAAGGATCAAAAGGACAAAATTGATGCAAAATCTGATCCTGCTCTACTTGTTAGATACTCTTCAAGAAGCAAGGCCTACAAGGTCTATTTTGAACATGAAAGAAGAGTAGAAGAGTCAATAAATGTATTATTTGATGAAGACATGGTTGGAAAATTGAAGAGGCTAACAATAGACAGTGAAAGTGAAAGTGAATTAATAAATAAGAAAATTCCTGAGAAAAAGGATAGTTCAACACTGCCTACACCTACTGACACAGAAAAAGCATGGAAGACAAAGTCTGAACATCTCATTGGACAAATTATTGGGAATATAAATCAAGGTATTTAAACAAGAAGCAAAATTCAAAATATTTGTAATTATTGTGCTTTTGTGTCTGAACTTGAACCTTCAATAGTTGAAGATGCCTGCAATGATGAATACTGGATCATGGCCATGCAAGAAGAACTAAATCAGTTCAAGAAAAATGAAGTCTGGAACTTGATTGAAAGGCCCATTGAAAAATCAATTATTGGTACTAAATAGGTGTTTAAGAACAAACTTGATAATAATGGTAGTATTATCAGAAATAAAGCTAGACTTGTTGCTCAGGGATACAACCAACAAGAAGGAATCATCTATGAAGAAACTTTTGCACTTATTGCAAGACTTGAAGCAATTAGAATGTTACTTGCCTTTGCAAGTAGTATGAAAATCAAGCTTTATCAGATGGATGTTAAAAGTGCATTTCTTAATGGCATTTTGCAAGAAGAAGTATATGTAGAACAACCACCAGGTTTTGAAGATGAAGAAAATCCAAACCATGTATACAAACTAAATAAAACTCTCTATGGTTTGAAGCAAGCACCACGTGCATGGTATGATAAATTGAAGAGTTTCCTTCTTGAGAATCAGTTTAACAAAGGAACTACAGACAACACCTTATTCATCAAATCTGAAAGTTCTCATATATTGATTATTCAAATCTACGTGGATGATATCATTTTTGGTGCCACACATGAGAAATTATGTCATGATTTTCAAATCTTAATGAAGAATGAATTTGAGATGAGTCTTATGGGAGAATTAAAATTCTTTCTAGGATTACAAATTTATCAACTTCAGCATGGCATTTTCCTGAATCAAGAAAAATTTTGCAAAGAGATTGTCTTCAAATTTGGTATGGATAAATCCAAAGCAGTAGGTACTCCCATGAACTCAAATGAAAAACTTGATAAGGACATTTCTCGCATTCCAGTAGATCAAAAGAAATACAGAGGAATGATTGGATCACTTCTGTATCTAACAGCCAGTAGACCAGATATAATGTTTAGTGTTTGTGCTTGTGCAATATATCAAGCCTCTCCGAAAGCATCACACTTAAAATCAGTTAAACGTATATTTAAATATCTATAGGGTACCAAAGACTTTGGCTTATTTTATTCTTCACAGAATCAATTGATTTTAGCAAGATACAGTGATGCAGATTATGTAGGATGCAAATCAGATCGAAAAAGCACTAGTGAGACATGTTAGTTGCTTGGTCATTCACTTGTTTCTTGGTTCAGCAGGAAACAAAACTCTATAGCTCTATCCACCACTGAAGCTGAATATATGGTAGCAGGCCTATGTTGTGCACAGATCTTATGGATGCAACAAACTCTAGCAGATTATAAGCTAAATTTTCAGAATACCATTATTTACTATGATAGCAGCAGTGCCATTAATTTCTCCAAAAATACAGTTCTACACTTTAGAGCAAAACATATCGAGATTAGGCACCACTTTTTAAGAGACCATGTTGAAAAAGGTCATATTTCCTTAGAATATGTCTCTACTAAAGAACAACTTGCAGATATCTTCACCAAACCATTATCTGAAGCTGCATTTAATCATATTAGACGAAATTTAGGGATTTGTTCTTTATATGATTTATAATTTCATATCTACTCTCCAAGCTCACAACTAGGAGTTTGTTCTACTAACATTTCTATTTTGCAGCAACTTAGACATTTTGATACTCAGCTATAATTGCTCCACCAACTTAGTATCTGTCTTCTCACTTCTTTTTGACAATTGACAAAAAAGGGGGAGAAATATCATATTTTGGTAAGCAAAACTGCAGTAAAGTAGGGGGAGAAATATCTCTGTATTCCTCGTGTGTTTTTTCTTGTATAGATATATAGGGAGAGAAATACATGTAATACATTGTAAGGTTTTTGCCATTATCAAAAAGGGAGAGATTGAAAGGACCTCTAGATTTTGTTAATGCAAAAATCAATGTAAGGTTTTGAATTGTATTTATCAGGTTTAGTTAGTACAACATAAATATCAGAAGACAGACAAATCGAAGCAGCAAGCAGGTTGCAGTAAATCTCAAAATGTGCTGCTATAGAAAATCGGATAGTTATGAAAGGATTGAATGATCGGATAGTTATGAAAGGATTGAATGATCGGATAGTTAAGGAGTTAACTATCCGGAAGCTTAAAGGACTTTTCGGAGAGTTATAGGTATAACTATCCGAAAGTTAAGTCATCCTATTACGCACGTGTAGAATGGAGAAGCCGGTAGTCAAAAGCTTAAAGGAAAAATTGGAGAGTTAGATAACTATCCGAAATCTCAAAGAGAGTTTCAGTGAGTTATAGTTTAACTATCCGAAACTTAAGTCACTGAATTTCCCACGTGCAGAATTCTAGACAGAAGTTCATATAAAATTTCGAAGAGTTAGAAAGATAACTATCTGAACATTCAAGAGAGTTTCGGTGAATTACAGTTTAACTATCTGAAACTTAAGTCATTGAATTTTCCACGTGCAGAATTCTAGAGAGAAGCTTAAATAAGTTTTCGAAGAGTTAGAAAGATAACTATCCGAAATCCTAAAGCGTTTCGATGAGTTACAGGGATAACCATTCGAAACTTAAGTCAGTCTTTTATGCACGTGCTGAATTAAAGCAATCGGAAAGTTAACAGAGGGCTACTATAGCCAACTATCCGATAGTTAAATAATTGTTCGGTAAGTTACAGTTATAAGTATCTGATTGAATGACAGCTCGCAGTATATATTCTAAAATTCTACATGGCAGAAAGGTTTAAGTGATCTTTCGGTGAGTTATAGATATTCTTTGGAGAGTTACATAGCTAACTATCCGAAATGTTAAGAAAATTGGAAGGACATCTTGAAATAACTTTCTAAACAGTAACTTACCGTATTTGGGATTGAAGTCTAATCAAGTACAGTAGAATACATTCGTTGGAAGAAAATATGATCGTTATACATGTTTGGTATATATACAAGATACAGATAACAGATTTAGATAGCTTTTGCTCATATACATACTTACAACAAGCTCAACAGAAGAAAAACTTTAGAGATCAAATCATCTTCAACGTTTACAGACTGAATTTCAGAAGCTCCTCATGCACTCAACTCTATTGCTCACAAGCTAGTGTTTACTAAAGTGCACGGATCAAAACTTCAGAGAGAGGATTGATTGAAGCTTCGACAAGGAAGCTCAAGTGAATGGTTGGTTGGTTCTTGCTTAAACCTTAAAGCAAGTGGTTGTAAGTTTGCAAGAGTTTAGTGAAGCCCAAGTATCCCTTGGGGGTGGACTAGCCGTTAGTGGTGAACCACCTAAAAATCTCTGTGTGAATTCTTTTATCGTGTGCTTGCTATCTCTTTACATTAAACTACTTCTAAAAGGTTAAGAAACGAATTATTACCATTCACCCCCCCTTTGGTAAGCCTTAAGGTCCTAACAAAATAAACGTCTTCAAAAGTACTAATATTTATTCAATAAATCAGTAATTATATTCGTAGAAACTATGTTCGATTCAAAGATATCTGTAATTAATGAAACACTTTTTTTTTCTTTTTCAAAATAGTAAATATTCATAATTTTCTTTAAAAGTTAGTTTGAAAAGCTTGAATCATACAAGAGCTTTCTAATGTACCTGTGTAATGAGCTTTCAGTGAACAATCCCAAATCTGATCAGGACCTTAGGTTGCCAAATTTAAAGAATCATTTTTTAGGACAACAATCCTTACATACCTATTTGCTCAAGTACAAAAGGCTCGTGATCAAATTGATAAATAAACTCTCAGATATTTTCACTTTGTAAGCACTTTTCATTTTAAGCACAATATATATGTATTCCATTAATACAGATGCAATAAAACAGAAATCTCAAACAATTTTTACTTCTATGATTTTATTGAAAATCTGAATCTATTTCAATAAGCTCATACTTTTGATTAACAGTTTAAGATGATTTACATATAAATTATTCTACAAGTTTAATCAATCAAGACAAATTTATGCATGATCTATGCACTTTCCTTGATTCAAAGAAAATACTTAATCAAAATTTCAGAATTTTAGAAGTATTTAATTTTTTTCATTTACACTTCCACTTAAAATCGTGAAAACCATTAAATTTGATAAACTACTTAAAATCAATAAGATACTACTATGATTTTACAATAAATACATAGTATCTTATGCAGTAGTTTAGATATTACTTAGATATTTATGATAAGTATATAATATCTATGAGGTGAACAACATCATCAATAATATTTATCTTTTTGTGGAGTCTAAGCATTTTACACATCACATAGCCTACAAATACCCAAATTTAATCTTATGTTGCAGAATGTATTTTCATCTAGAGATTTTGTAAATATATCAGCTAATTGATTTTTACTAGACACAAATTCTAATTTAATTTTTCCTTTAATTACGTTATCTCTTAGAAAATGATGTCTAACCTCTATATGCTTTGCTCTAGAATGTAATACAGGAATTTTGGAAAGATTTATTGCAAAATTACTGTCACAATAAATCTCAGTTGTATCATAAGATAATCCAAAATCTTCTAAAGTTTGCCTTATCCACAGAATCTGAGTGCAGCATAGTGCAACAACAACATATTCAGCTTCTGTAGTAGAAAGTGCTACACAATTTTGCTTTTTACTAAACCATGACACCAAATTATTTCCTAATAATTGACATGTGCCACTAGTACTCTTTCTATCAGATTTAGATCCTGCATAATCAACATCAGTATATCCTATAAGATCTATTGAACTATCCTTAGAATAATACAGTCTGAAATTTTTAGTTCCTTGTATATATCTAAATATTCTTCTAACAGCACTTGAGTGTGATTCTTTAGGATTAGATTGAAATCTAGCACAAGCACACACAACAAATATAATATCAGGTCTACTAGCTGTCAAATAAAGTAAAGAATCAATCATACTTCTGTATTTTCTTTGATCTATTGATTTTCCTATGCCATCAATATCTAACTTTAAAGAAGTACTCATAGGAGTTCCTCAAATCCTTGTATCATTAAAATTAAATTTCTTAAGCATTTCATCTACATATTTTCTTGATTTATAAATATACCTTTATCCATTTGCTTAATTTGAAGTCCTAGAAAATATGAAAGTTCTCCTATCATACTCATTTCAAATTGACTAGTCATCTCTTCAGAAAATATTTTTATCAGTTTATCAAAGGTTGCTCTAAAGATTATATCATCCACATATATTTGAACAATAATCTGATCTTTACCATCTCTTTTGATAAATAGAGTATAATTCACTTTTCCTATGATATAACCTTATTCTATTAAAAAAGTAGATAATCTTTCATACCACGATCTAGGAGCTTGCTTCAAACCATATAAGGCTTTCTTCAATTTATACACAAAGTCAGGATTTTTAATATCTTCAAATCCAGGTGGTTGTTTTACATAGACTTCTTCATTAATTAAACCATTTAGAAATGCACTCTTTACATCCATTTGATATAATTTAAAATCCATATAACAAGCATAGGCCAATAATATTCTAATACTTTCTAACCTAGCCACAGGAGCAAATATTTCATCATTGTTGAGTATTTTTGTTTTGATGATGTGTGCTGAATGAAAATAATCATATTTGCTCAATTACTATTGCTTGTGAAAAGAAATTAAAATCATCAATTAATACAAAAAAAGCTTACTAATATAAATACTTGTTTGTATTGGATCTGAAGTTAATAACTAGTCGTTTCGTTGCATTAATTTCTCATTTAGCTAAACGTTAAGTTAACGTGTGTTTTTATTGAAAAACATGACATGTTTTAATGTTATATCTTCTATATCATGAACAGTGCATGTTTAGACAACTTGTTAAGTTAGAGTTTTGTTTGTATAGAGGTCACGTGAGAACTCGTTAAGTTAGAGGCTTAAAGGTTAAAATAAGTCATGTGATAACTCGTTAAGTTAGTGAGTAAAAGAAGAGACGAACTCGTTAAGTTAGTGTTATACACGTGGTGAAATTATAAGTTACGAATGTTGTATTGTATCACGTGAGGTGCACATGTTTAACTCATTAAGTTAACATAACTAAACGCGTTGAGTTGCTATATTGAACACTAAGGCAACACGTTAGGTTAGCGTTATAAACTTAAGTTGTTATTTTTGCACGTGGTAAAATTCTTATTTTAAAAACATTTGTTTATTACTGGTTCGTTGAGTTATCATAACACAACGGAGATGGTTCGTTGAGATAGCATAACACCACAGACTTAGTTCGTTGAGTTAGCTATAGTACTTGTCACGTGAAATAGCACATGGTGAACTCGTTAAGTTAGAAACGTTAAGTTATATATATATACTTGTGTTACTCGTTCAATTAACATTAAAGTAACGACTTCTTATTACATTGATGAAAAACTTTTGGACGAGAAAGTTTATTTTCAGGAAATTTTTCAGAGATCTAGGACTAATGATTAAAGAAAATTCGAAATATAAATGTGGGTTAGAACGTGTGTGTTTCGATGAAGGAAAAAGAAAAGACGTGGAGAAGTGGAAAACTAGTAGTGGTTAAACATGAAGGATATGCATGAAATGAAGATACAGTATAAGAGGCATAGAATTCTCGTTGATCAATTTATCCTTGCACACCAAAAAGAAAAATCTTTTCAAGGATCAAACCATCCCTGCACACCAAAAGAAAAATCTTTTTCAGGGATCAAAAACACCTCTTCGGGAAAAATCTCTCAAGTGGAAGAAAGTTCAGTGAAGCATAAAAAGGTAAGATTTTCGTCATTGAAGATTTGAAGTATCAGAAGAAAGCAAATTCGGTGAAGCATGAAAAGACAAGATATTCGTCACTGAAGAATTATTGAAGAAGAAAAAGAAGAAGAAGAAAGATCTCAAACAGGGAGAAAAGTTTTAAATTTCGCAAATTAGTTTTCTCTGTTTGTAGTTATGAAATTGTTTAGATGATACATGGTATTGAAATATAATTGCATCTACACTTTCTGAGGAGAGTTGAATTGTATATTGTAATTGAAACCTTGAATAAAAATGATTTTATGAAAACAATGTCTCGACTTATTTTTGAGTTTTAAAGTTTCAATTATATTTCAGAAAATATTAAAAATACACAATTCACCCTCCTCTTGTGTAGCCATACAATCCTACAATCATAATCTAGTCTTTCTTCCTGTGTATACCCTTGTGCAACTAATGTAGCTTTGTTTCTTATAACTTGACCAATTTCATTAGTTTTGTTTCTAAAGATCCACTTTGTACCTATTATGGACTAATTTTCTAGTGGAGAGACTAATTCCCAAACATCATTTCTCATGAATTGATTTAGTTCTTCTTGCATTGCCACTATCTAATTTTCATTAAATAATGCTTCTTCTATATTCCTTGGTTCTACCATAGAAACAAGCATCCACATACTACTTAAATTTACTAAAGCTCTAGTTTTAACTCCCTCATTAATATTACCAATGACTTGAGTAATGGGATGTGATGAAGAATAACACGAATTTCTCTCATTTTCCTCAATATTCTCATCAACATCTAAAAGTCCATCACTTTTATCATTAGTTTGATCATTTAAGTTCATATTTTTGATTTTCTCAGATAAATCTTCAATCTCTATTGATCTCTAACTCTTTTGGGAAATTGATCAAATCATCATTATCAACTTTAAATTGAGATTCTCTAAACGAATTTTCATTGAAGCTTACATGGAGGGTTTCTTCAATAGTTCTAGAAGTCTTGTTATATACTCTATAGGGTTTACTTCTAGTAGAGTAACCTACAAAAATTCCTTCATCCACTTTGGCTTGAAATTTATCCATTTTATCCTTAGTATCAAGAATAAAACACTTGCAACCAAATAGTTTCATATAGGAAATTTTTGGAACCCTATTAAACATAATTTCAAAAGGAGTTTTATTAACATGAGGTCTTAAGTGACTTCTATTAATAACATAACAAGCTGTATATACTACTTCAGCCTAAAGATTTTGAGGTAACTTATGTTCATTCAACATAGTTTTGGCCATTTCCTGAAGTGATCTATTCTTTCTCTCAACAACACCATTTTGAGACGGTGCTCTTAGAAAAGAAAGTTTGTGATCAATGCCATGATCTATATAGTAATTATTCATTTGATCATTATCAAATTCAATACCATGATCACTCCTAAGTTTTTAAACAGAGACACTTTGTTCATTTTGAACAAGATTGCAAAACATTTTAAACTTTTCAAAAACTTCTGTCTTAGATGCTAGAAAATATACCCAAGTGTATCTAGAGAAGTCATCTACTAAAACAAATACATATTGTTTACCACCAAGACTCATGATTCTTATTAGTCCAAATAGATCCATATGTATAAGTTCTAAGACTCTTTTGTGAAGTTTACCTAACTCACATGCATCACACATAAAGTCTTTTGAATATTTAATCTTTAGTAAACCTCTCACTAATTGTTTTCTAGATAGTTTATGTAACCGTTTCATATTTATATGCCTTATCCTTTTATGCCATAGATATGCATCACTAGTTTAGCTAGCAAACATGAATTTAAATCAACTACACTAGAAGGTAAAGATAAAATACATACAAAACCTTTTCTTTTAGTAATAAACTTAATTTCATTTGTATTTTTATCAATAATTTTGCATACATTATCTTCAAACACTACATAATATTCATTCTCAGTTAGTTTTATAACACTCAGCAAATTAAATCCTAGGTTTTCTACATATAGTACATTCGACATAACACAAGTCGAAGTTATTTGAACATTACCCATACCTATGATTTTATCCTTGCTTTTGTTTCAAAATGTTACACTTCCTTTCATGGTACTTGTAAAATTTTGTAGTAGACTTTTTTGTCCAGTTATGTGACTTGATGCTCCACTATCCAAGATCCATTTTGATGTTGTTTCTGAAAGGACCTCTAGATTTTGATAATGCAAAAATCAATGTAAGGTTTTGAATTGTATTTATCAGGATTAGTCTGTACAGCAAAAAGATCAGAAGACAGACAAATCGAAGCAGCAAATAGGTTGCAGTAAATCTCAGAATATGCTGCTGTAGAAAATCGGACAATGAAGAATTGTATTTCTCAAGATAAGGAGTATTGAATGATCGGATAGTTAAGGAGTTAACTATCTAGAAGCTTAAAGGACTTTTTCGGAGAGTTACAAGTATAACTATCTGAAAGTTAAGTCATTCAATAAATCACTTACATAAATACAGAATGGAAGCTTAAAGGACTTGTTGGAGAGTTTGATAACTATTCGAGTTTTCTTTTCGGAGAGTTAGATAACTATTCGAGTTTTTCGGTAAGTTACAAGTATAACTTTTCGGAACTTAAGTCATCCTATTATGCACGTACAGAATAGAGAAGTCGGCAGTCAAATGCTTAAAGGAAAAATCGGAGAGTTAGATAACTATCCGAAATCTCAAAGAGAGTTTCGGTGAGTTATAGGGATAACCATCCGAAACTTAAGTTATTGAATTTCCCACGTACAGAATTCCAGAAAGAAGCTCAAATATGTTTTCGGAGAGTTAGAAAGATAACTATCCAAAATCCTAGAGTGTTTCGGTGAGTTACAGGGATAACCATCCGAAACTTAAGTCAGCCTTTTATGCACGTGTTGAATTGAAGCAATCGGAAAGTTAATAGAGGGTTACTGTAGCCAACTATCCGACAGTTATATAACTGTTTGGTAAGTTACAGTTATAATCATTCGATTGAATGTTAACTCGCAATAAATATTCTGAAATCCTACCTGGCAGAAAGGTTTAAGTGATCTTTCATTGAGTTACAGATATTCTTCAGAGAGTTACACAACTAACTATCCAAAAGGTTAGGAAAATTGGTAAGACATCTTGAAATAATTTTCTAAATGGTAACTTATGGTATTTGAGACTAGAGTCTAATCAAGTACAGTAGAATACATCCGTTGGAAGAGAATATGATCGTTACACATGTTAGGTATATATATACAAGATACATACAACAGATGAAAGAAGCGCTTTGCTCATACATATACTTACACCAAGCTTAACAGAAGAAAAGCTTTAGAGATCAAATCATCTTCAACACTTACAGACTAAATTTCAAAAGCTCATCACGCATTTAACTCTACTGTTCATAAGATAGTGTTTACTAAAGTACACAGATTAAAACTTCAGAGAAATGATTGATTGAAGCTTCGACAAAGAAGCTCAAGTGAATGGTTAGTTGGTTCTTGCTTAAACCTTAAAGCAAGTGATTGTAAGTCTGCAAGAGTTTAGTGAAGCCCAAGTATCCCTTGGGGGTGGACTAGCCGTTAGTGGTGAACCACCTAAAAATCTCTGTGTGATTTCTTTTATTGTATGCTTGCTATCACTTTACATTAAACTACTTCTAAAAGGTTAAGAAACGAATTTTTACCATTCACCCCCCCTTTGGTAAGCCTTAAGGTCCTAACAATTGGTATTAGAGCAATGTTGATCTCGTTAATAGATTTAACCATTTGAAATCATGGCTTTTCATACTATAGAGGGTCAGAATATCCATCGACCTCCCCTCTTTGATGGTAGCAATTATAGCTACTGGAAAAATAGGATGGAGTGCTTTCTCAAGAGTATAGATGTGAAACTTTGGAGAATGGTTGTACATGGTACACCAACTCCAATCAGTCATGAAAGTGACTGGACTGAGGAGGATGAAAAAATCATCTAGATGGATGCTCGTGGGCTTAATTCCATTTACTATGCACTAACTAGTGAATAGTATAATAAAATATCTGCTTGTAAATTCTCTCATGAAGCTTGGAAGATCCTTCAAATTACATATGAAGGAACCAGCCAAGTTAAAGATACTAAAATCAGCATTTTGTTAAGAAAATATGAATTATTCAAAATGCTTGAAAAAGAAAGTATCACTGAAATGTTTTCTAGATTCACAGAAATTATGAATGAACTAAAAGGCCTCGGGAGGAGTTTTTCTAATCGTGAACAGGAACAAAAGATCTTAAGGAGCCTGACAATCGAATGGAAGCAGAAGTCTACTTCCATATAGGATTCAAAGGATCTAAATAACTATTCAGTTGAAGATCTGTTAGGAAACCTTCTAGCCCATGAAGTCCAAATGAAGGAATGGAAAGAAGAAGAAAAGTAGAGAAAAAGAAAGAACTAGTTTTTCCCTCAACAGAAGATCAACTAAGCTCGGATGAGGATGAAGTGCTACTGCTAGCCAAGAACTTTAGAAGGATGATGAGACAAGGAGGCAAAGCCAGCTCCTCAAAACCAAAAGTCCCTACATGCTATAAGTGTAAGAAACTAGGACACATTCAACTTTACTGTCCTTTTCAACAAGAGGAGGACAAACAGAAATGGAAAAGGAAGAATAAGAAGAAGATGGCCTTGAAAGCCACTTGGGATGACAGCAGTTCATCCAGCAGCTCATCAGACTCAGATGAGGAGGCATCTGCAAACGTGTGCTTTGCTGCACAAGAGGTATGCTCTTCATCTCCCTATTGCTCAGAAAAGGAAAATGATGATGTAGATATAGATAGTCTTCTCTGTATAGTAGATAACTTATATATAAAATGTAAGAAGTACAAGAAAGAATTAAAGAGTTTAAATTCCTATCTAGAAGATGTTTTTGGTGAACTAGAAAAAACCTTAGTTGATAATTGGGAATTAAAAACTAAAATGGATAGCTATAGTTGTAAAAATTTTGATCTGAAAGAAGAAAATAAAAATCTGTTATCTGAAGTTATTGATTTGAAGAAAACTGTATGTAAATTTACTAAAGGTGAAAATAGCTTAAACAAAATAATAGGATCTCAAAGAATAGGAAGAAGCAAATTTGGCCTAGGGTATGCTGTACCCTAGGAAACCCCTTACTGTGGTGGAAAAATTAGATCTTATAAAGATGGCACAACTGTGTTTGTCATTAAGAAGAGATCTACGTCTATATGGCTACCAAAAGGCAACAGGTTTAGTATACAGAGGACTAACAGTGATAGACCCAAGAAGATATGGGTACTAAAAGTCTTAATTTCAACATGACTTGTAGGACTGCATGGACAAGAAAGCTCAAACGTCCAAGTGGATCATTGATAGTGGTTGCTCAAAGTATATGACAGGTAAGAAAAGACTTCTGGAATCTCTTAAATCAATAAATTCAAGATCTATTAAGTTTGGTAACAATGAAAAATGTAGAATTACTGTCATAGGAAATGTTGCATCCGAAAATGGAAAAATAGAAAATGTTTTACATGTAAATGGTTTAAAACAAAATCTGCTAAGTGTAGGTCAATTATGTGACAAAGGTTACAATATACTTTTTACTATAGAAAACTGTTTTATATTACAACCTGATACACATGAAATCAAATTTACTGGATATAGAAATAATTCAATTTATACTTTGGCATTTCCATTTGATATTTTATCTAGTGATGCATGTTTAGTTGCTTCTAATGAAGATGAATGGTTATGGCATAAAAGATTAAATCATGCAAACATGAGACTTATAAGAAAATTGACCAAACATGATTTTGTTAAAGGTGTGCCTAAGCTCAAATTCAAGAGAGATAAATTGTGTAGTGACTGTACAATTAGAAAACAAAAGAAATCAGCACACAAGAGTATTGAAGACATTGCCGCACGTCAACTATTGGATCTATTGCATATGGACCTGTTTGGTCCTACACAGACAGCTAGTTTAGGAGGAAGAAAATATACCTTAGTCGTAGTTGATGATTATACAAGATTCACTTGGGTTATTTTCTTAACACATAAGAATGATGCCTGTGATGAATTCAAACATCTCTGTATTAGAATTCAAAATGAAAAAGATTTAACTGTGAAGAAGATCAAAAGTGATCATGGAGGTGAATTTGAAAATTTAGAATTTGAAGATTTGTGCAATTCTTTTGGCATATTGCATGAATTCTCATGTTCAAGAACTCCTGCTCAGAATGGAGTTGTAGAGAGGAAGAATAGATCAGTACAAGAAATGGCAAGGACAATTCTTAATGCATCTGATCTACCAAAGTCTCTATGGGCTGAAGTTGTAAATACTGCATGTTATTCTATAAACAGACCTCACCTTAGACTTATCCTACATAAGACACCTTTTGAATTATGGTATGGTAAAATACCAAATGTTGGATATTTGAAGGTCTTCAGATCAAGATGTTTTGTGCTTAATACAAAGTATCAAAAGGACAAATTTGATGCAAAATCTGATCCTACTCTACTTGTTGGATACTCTTCAAGAAGCAAGGCCTACAGGATCTATTTTGAACATGAAAGAAGAGTAGAAGAGTTAATAAGCATATTCTTTGAGTAAGACATGGTAGGAAAATTGAAGAGGCTAACAATAGATAGTGAAAGTGTAAGTGAAGTAATAAATAAGAAAATTCCTCAGAAAAAGGATAGTTCAACACTGCCTACACCTATTGAGACAGAAAAGCATGGAGGACAAAGTCTGAACATCCTATTGGGCAAATTATTGGGAATATAAATCAAGGTGTTCAAACAAGAAGCAAAATTCAAAATATTTATAATTATTGTGCTTTTGTGTTTGAACTTGAACCTTCAATAGTTGAAGATGCCTGCAGTGTTGAATACTAGATCATGACCATGCAAGAGGAACTAAATCAGTTCAAGAAAAATGAAGTCTAGAACTTGATTGAAAGGCTCATCGAAAAATCAATTATTGGTACTAAATGGGTGTTTAAGAATAAACTTGACAATAATGGTAGTATTATCAGAAATAAATCTAGACTTGTTGCTCAGGGATACAACCAACAGGAAGGAATCGACTATGAAGAAACTTTTGCACCTGTTGCAAGACTTGAAGCAATTAGAATGTTACTTGCCTTTGCAAGTAGTATGAAAATCAAGTTTTATCATATGGATGTTAAAAGTGCATTTCTTAATGACATTCTACAAGAAGAAGTATATATAGAACAGCTACTAGGTTTTGAAGATGAAGAAAATCCAAACCATGTATACAAGCTAAATAAAGCTCTCTATGGTTTGAAGCAAGCACCACGTTCATAGTATGATAAACTGAAGAGTTTCCTTCTTGAGAATTAGTTTAACATAGGCACTACAGACAACACCTTATTCATTAAATCTGAAGGTTCTCATATGTTAATTATTCAGATCTACGTAGATGATATCATTTTTGGTGCGACTCATGATAATCTATGTCATGATTTTCAAATCTTAATGAAGAATGAATTTGAGATGAGTCTTATGGGAGAATTAAAATTCTTTCTAGGATTGCAAATTCATTAACTTAAGCGTGGCATTTTCTTGAATCAAGAAAAATTTTGCAAAGAGATTCTCTTGAAATTTGGTATGGATAAATCCAAAGCAGCAGGTACTCCAATGAACTCAAATGAAAAACTTGATAAGGACATTTCTGGCATTCCAGTAGATCAAAAGAAATACAGAGGTATGATTGGATCACTTTTGTATCTAATAGCCAGTAGACTAGATATAATGTTTAGTGTTTGTACTTGTGCAAGATATCAAGTCTCTCCAAGAGCATCACACTTAAAATCAACTAAACGTATATTTAAATATCTATAGGGTACCAAGGAGTTTGGCTTATTTTATTCTTCACATAATTAATTGATTTTAGCAGGATACAGTGATGTAGATTATGTAGGATGTAAATCAGATCGAAAAAGCACCAGTGGGACATGTTAGTTGCTTGGTCATTCACTTGTTTCTTGGTTCAGTAGGAAACAAAACTCTATAGCTCTATCCACCACTGAAGTTGAATATATGGCAGCAGACCTATGTTGTGCACAGATCTTATGGATGCAACAAACTTTGGTAGATTATAAGCTAAATTTTCAGAATACCATTATTTACTGTGATAGCAGTAGTGCCATCAATCTCTCCAAAAATACAATTCTACACTCTAAAGCAAAACATATCGAGATTAGGCACCACTTTTTAAGAGACCATGTTGAAAAAGGTCATATTTCCTTAGAATATGTCTCTACTAAAGAACAACTTGCAGATACTTTCACCAAACCATTATCTGAAGCTGCATTTAATCATATTAGACGAAATTTAGGGATTTGTTCTTTATATGATTTATAATTTCATATCTACTCTCCAAGCTCACAACTAGGAGCTTGTTCTACTAACATCTCTATTTTGCAGCAACTTAGACATTTTGATACTTAGCTATAATTGCTCCACCAACTCAGTATCTGTCTTCTCACTTCTTTTTGACAATTGGCAAAAAAGGGGGAGAAATATCATATTTTGGTAAGCAAAGCTGCAGTAAAGTAGGGGGAGAAATTCAAGGGTAGTGATTTTAGAAAATCAAGGGGAGTCTTTAAATTTACATTATTCTGTATTCCTCATGTGCTTTTCTGTATAGATATATAGGGAGAGAAATACATGTAATACATTGTAAGGTTTTTGCCATTATCAAAAAGGGGGAGATTGAAAGGACCTCTAGATTTTTATAATGCAAAAATCAATGTAAGGTTTTGAATTGTATTTATCAGGATTAGTCTATACAGCAAAAAGATTAGAAGACAAACAAATTGAAGCAGCAAATAGGTTGCAATAAATCTCAGAATATGTTGCTGCAGAAAATCGAACAATTAAGAATTGCATTTCTCATGATAAAGAGGATTGAATGATCGGATAGTTAAGGAGTTAACTATTCGGAAGCTTAAAGGACTTTTTTGGAGAGTTACAGGTATAACTATCTGAAAGTTAAGTCATTCAATAAATCACGTGCAGAAATACAGAACGGAAGCTTGAAGGACTTGTCGAAGATTTAGATAACTATCCGAGTTTTCTTTTCGGAGAGTTAGATAACTATTCGAGTTTTTCGGTAAGTTATAAGTATAACTTTCTGGAACTTAAGTCATCCTATTACGCACGTGTAGAATAGAGAAGTCGGTAGTCAAATGCTTAAAGGAAAAATCGAAGAGTTAGATAACTATTCAAAATCTCAAAGAGGGTTTTGGTGAGTTACAAGGATAACCATCCGAAACTTAAGTCATTGAATTTCCCATGTGCTGAATTCCAGAAAGAAGCTCAAATATGTTTTCAGAGAGTTAGAAAGATAACTATCCAAAATCCTGAAGCGTTTCGATGAGTTACAGGGATAACCATCCGAAACTTAAGTCAGCCTTTTATGCATGTGCTAAATTGAAGCAATCGAAAAGTTAACAGAGGGTTATTGTAGCCAACTATCCGACAGTTATATAACTATTTGGTAAGTTACAGTTATAATCATCTGATTGAATGTCAGCTCGCAATAAATATTCTAAAATCCTACTTGGCAGAAAGGTTTAAGTGATCTTTCATTGAGTTGCAGATATTCTTCGGAGAGTTACACAACTAACTATCCGAAAGGTTAGGAAAATCGGTAAGACATCTTGAAATAATTTTCTGAATGGTAACTTACCGTATTTGGGACTGGAGTTTAATCAAGTACAGTAGAATACATCCATTGGAAGAGAATATGATCGTTACACATGTCAGGTATATATATACAAGATACAGACAACGGATGAAAGAAGCACTTTGCTCATACATATACTTACACCAAGCTCAACAGAAGAAAAGCTTTAGAGATCAAATCATCTTCAACACTTAAAGACCAAATTTCAGAAGCTCATCACGCATTCAACTCTGCTATTCATAAGATAGTGTTTATTGAAGTACACAGATTAAAACTTCAGAGAAAGGATTGGTTGAAGCTTCGACAAGGAAGCTCAAGTGAATGGTTAGTTGGTTCTTGCTTAAACCTTAAAGCAAGTGATTGTAAGTCTGCAAGAGTTTAGTGAAGCCCAAGTATCCCTTGGGGGTGGACTAGCCGTTAGTGGTGAACCACCTAAAAATCTCTGTGTGATTTCTTTTATTGTATGCTTGGTATCACTTTACATTAAATTACTTCTAAAAGGTTAACAAACGAATTTTTACCATTCACCCCCCCTCTAGTAAGTCTTAAGGTCCTAACAGTTTCCTCTTGCAAAACAAATTAAGAAAAACTTTTTCTTGGTATCCAATGTTGTTGAGGACCAAGTTCATTAAACACATATTTCTTCTTTTTGTTTAAAAACAGTTTAACATTATCATTTACATTCTTATTAGTTGTAAGTATTATAGACTTATCATTAGCATCATACTTATAGCATTTTTGCTCTTATAATCATTCTTTTTGTTTTCAAATGTAGTATAACCAAGACCAAGCCGATTTTTATCAGATGTTAATTTATTTTGGTCATGCTCATATATTTTGGTAAGTTCATACCAAGATTTTGTACTTGTATTTGAATTTTCAGAATATACAAAGTCTTTTTCTACACAAGAATTTTCAGAATTATCACATGCAAAATGAGTAATTGGTCTAACACTAGTGTTTTGAATTACATGCTCGGGTTTCTGAATTTTTAGTTTACTACAATTGTCTGAAATTTTAGAAACATTAGAAACTGAATTTTCAGAACAAGAAACAAGATTTTTAGAAACATTAATAGTCATGTTAGAAGTACATTTAGACAAATCACATTGATTTATATTATTACTGCATGATTCATCCCTTGAATTACCTACTTCTACATATTTATTACCTTGTTTCATGATAAAAGGAATTTTAGTCTTAGATTTACTTGAACTACAACTAATAAATCATTTATTGGCTTCAGATTCAGGATATTCAGGATAATCAAATCCTAAGCCAAATTTATATGACACCGTAGGGGTACTAATTAGTTTGTCTAATTTAGTTTGACTTAAATTTCATTTCTCAATGGTAGAATTTAAATCTAGCTTTCTTATTTTTAATTTATCAATCTCTAACTCGAGATCATTTATATTTTTCTCAACATTTCATTTTCAGATTCTATCTTTAATTTTTCAGCATTTGTATTCTGTATTTGTTCATGCAAAACACATTCATTAAATCTAAATTTATACAAATCTTTGACATGATTTTCATTATCACATTTAAACTTTTCTAAAGTAGTAGACAAGAAACAATTTTCTTCTTCCCCAATGGACAAAGAGTTTCTGTTATCTTCATTTTTTAGTTTACAAATTTTAAGTTTTTGTAATAATGCATGATAAGCACATAATAATTCATCAAAGTTAAAATCTAAATAACTTTTAGGATCAGATATTACCTAAGACTCATCTACCATGAAGCACACATGAGCAACATCTACTAACTTTGGTTCTCCTTCTGAATGTGAAGATTTTGATGATGATTCCTTAGATTCAGACTCTTTTGACGTGTCATCCCAAGTGACCTTCAAAGCATTTTTCTTGTAAAACTTTTTCTGAGTTTTCTGAGCCATCTTCTTCTGATTTGTCCTACTATGCTTTTCATTTTTCCTTATAAGACAATCTAGAGAAAGATGTCCAGGTTTCTTACAATTGTAACATACATACTTTCTGAATGAAGAATTCTTGTCATTTAGTGATTTTGACATTGAGGGTTTATCATTTTTGTTCCTTTGCTGTTTCCTAGCTTTTCATGCTTTCTTGAATTTCTTAGTCAGCAAAATCAAATCCTTGTCAGAATCTGAATTAATTTTGAAGGCTATTTATTTCTTTATTTTTAGTTTGTTTTGACTCAATGATTCATTTAATTGAGCTTCATAAGCAGTTAAGTTTCCTATAAGTTCATTCATGGTATAAACATTTAAATCTCGTGATTCTTCAATTGTTGTTACTTTCTGAGACCATTTAGAACTTAGGGATTTGAGAATTTTCCTCACCAAATCCTTCTGTTCAAAATTCTTTCCTAAACATTTTAAAGAATTTATGATATCAAGAAATCTGGAAAACATCTCATAAATACTTTTGTCTTCATGCATCTTAAAGAGTTCATACTTGTGAATTAACATGTTTATCTTAGTCTCTTTAACTTGAGAAGTACCTTCATGTGAAACTTCTAATGTATGCCACACCTCATAAGCAGATTTATATGCCAACACTTTACTGAACTATTCATAACTCAATGCACAAAATAAAATATTTAAGCTCTTAGCATTCAGAGTTTCATTTTCTTTTTTAGTAATTGTCCAAGTATTATAAGGGGTAGATAACAGAATATATGGTTTAGAAATCATGAACCACAACTTATGATCTATACTTTGAAGAAAAAATGTCATCCTATATTTCCAATATTCAAAATATATTCCATCAAATAAAGGAGGACGATTAAGATTTTGGCCTTCATATAAAGAAAAATTACCATTTCCAATAGCCATTTTACCTTAGATTTTTCAACCTATTTGATTTTAAAAAGTCTAAAACTTTAAAGCAACTTGAGCCTTAGATCAAGAAAGTTAAACGTATGCTCAGATATTAATTTCTGTTTAAAAACAAGGAAGGCAGAATAAGTAATGATATTAAATAAGTTGGTATCAATTTTATATCAAAGATTATTAACAAAGCTCTAATACCACTTGTAGGATCGTATGGCTACACAAGAGGGGGGTGAATTGTGTTTTTCAACATTTTTTATTATAATTGAAACTTTAAAATTCAAAAATAAGTCGAGACACTGCTTTTATAAAATCATTTTTATTCAACGTTTCAATTACAATATACAATTCAATTCTCCTTAGAAATTGTAGATGCAATTATATATCGATACCATGCTTCATCTATACAATTTCATAACTACAAACAGAGAAAACTAATTTGCGGAATTTAAAACATTTCTCCAGATCTTTCTTCTTCTTCTTCTCTTTCTTCTTCAGTAATTCTTTAGTAACGAATATCTATTCTTTCTCTACTTCACCGAATTTGATTTCTTTTGATACTTTAAATCTTTAGTGACATAAATCTGACATTTTCTACTTCACTGAATTTTCTTCTATTTGATACTTCAAATCTTCAGTAACATATATCTTACATTTTTCTACTTTACTAAATTTTCTTCCACTTGAGAGCTTTTCCCCGAAGAGGTGTTTTTGATCCCTAAAAAGATTTTTCTTTTGGTGTGTAGGGATAACTGATCAACGAGAATTCTATACCTTTTATACTGTATATTCATTTCATGCATATCCTCAACGTTTAATCACTACCAGTTTTCCACTTCTTCACGTCTTTTCTTTTTCCTTCATTGAAATACACACGTTCTAACCAACGTTTACATTTCGAATTTTCTTTAATGATTAATCCTGGATCTCTGAAAAATTTCCTGCAAAATAAACTTTCTCTTCCAAAATTTTTCATCAAGTATAATAAGAAGTCATTACTTTAATGTTAACTAAACGAGTAACACAAGTATATATATAACTTAACGTTTCTAACTCAACGAGTTCCTCATGTTCCAACTCATGTGACAAGTGCTGTAGCTAACTCAACGAACTAAGTCTGTGGTGTTACACTAACTCAACAAACCATTTCCGTGGTGTTACAGATAACTCAACGAATCATCTCTGTTGTGTTACAGATAACTCAACGAACTAGTAATAAACAAATATTTTTATAATAAGAATTTTACCATGTGCAAAAATAACTTAAGTTTATAATGCTAACCTAATGCGTTGCCTTAGTGTTCAATATAGCAACTCAACGCTTTAGTTATGTTAACTTAACGAGTTAAACATGTGCACCTCACATGATACAATATAACATTCGTAACTTATAATTTCACCACGTGTACAACACTAACTTAACGAGTTCGTCTCTTCTTTTACTCACTAACTTAACGAGTTCTTACGTGACCTATTTTAACCTTTAAGCCTCTAACTTTACAAGTTCTCACGTGACCTCTATACGAACAAAACTCTAACTTAACGAGTTGTCTAAACGTGTACTATTCATGATACAGAAAATATAACTTTAAAACATATCATGCTTTTCAATAAAAATACACGTTAACAGAACGTTTAGTTAAATGAGAAATTAATGCAACGAAACGACTAGTTATTAACTTAGTATAATTTCAGATCCAATACAAACAAGTATTTATATCAGTAAACTTTTTCTGTATTAATTGATGATTTTAATTTCTTTTCACAAGCAATAGTAATTGAGCAAATATGATTATTTTTATTCAACACACATCATCTAAACAAAATACTCAACAAAAAAAAGCATAGAAGTTGAAATTAATGACTTAAAAAATATTGTATGTAAATTTACTAAAGGAGAAAATGGTTTAAATAAAATCAAAGGATCCTAGAGATTGGGAATGGTAAAATTTAGCCTAGGGTATGCTACTCCATAGGAAGTTCCTTACTATGGTGGTATGATCTAGTCTTATAGAAATGATACTATAGTTTTTACCATCAAAAGAAGATCTAGACATATGTGGTTCCTAAGAGGCAATAGATTCAATATTTTAAGGACTAACATTGCTGGACCTAAGAAGATTTAAGTACCAAATGCCTTAATTTCAATATGATTTATAGGATTACAAGGACAAAAGTATGTAGACATCAAGATAGATCATAGATAGCAATTGCTCTAAACACATGATAGGTAAGAGAAGTTCTCTTGATTCCATTAGATCAATAAATTTTGGTTTAGTAAAATTTGGTAATAATGAAAAATGAAAAATTACTACTGTAAGCAATATTGTATCCGAAGATGGTAGAATTGAAAATGTTTTGCATGTAAATGATTTAAAACAAAATTGGTTGAGTGTAGGACAACTTTGTGATAAAGTATATAATTTATTTTTCACTATTGAAAATTATTTTATAATAAATCAAGATACCATTGACATTAAGTTTACTGGTTTTAGAGATAATTCAATTTATGTATTAAACTTTTCAATTGAAAATTCTACAAGTGATGCATGTTTAGTAGCCTCTAGTGAATATGAGTGGTTGTGGCATAAAAGACTAGGATATGTCAATATGAGAACCCTCAAGAAGTTGATCAAACAAGATTTTTTTAGAGGTGTGCCTAAACTTAGATTTAAAAGGGATAGAGCATACAATGATTGTATAGTTGGAAAATAGAAGAAATCAATACATAAGAGTATAAATGATATTATCACAAGTCAACCGTTAGAATTACTACATTTGGACTTATTTAACCCTGCACAAACAAAAAGCTTAGGAGAAAGAAAATATACTTTAGTAATTGTTAATGATTTCACAAGATTCACCTAGGTTATATTTTTGACACATAAGAATAAAGCTTATATTGAATTCAAATGTCTTTACATTAGAATTCAGAATGAAAAAGAAACAACTATAAAGAAAATTAGAAGTGATCATAGAGAAGAATTCAAAAACAATGAATTTAAAGAACTATGTAGTTCATTTGGAATAGCACATGAATTGTCTTGTTTAAGAACCCCAACTCAAAATGGAGTTGTAGAAAGGAAGAACAAATAAATTCAAGAGATGGCAAGAACACTTTTGAATGCATCAGATTTACCAAAGTTTTTACAAGCAAAAACTATTAGTATAATTTGTCATATAATTAACAGAACTCATCTCATGCCTATATTATATAAGATAACTTCTAAGTTATGATATGAAAAAACACCTAATATTGGATATTTTAAAATATTTGATTATAAATATTTTTTCCTTAATACAAGAGATCAAAAGGATAAGTTTGATTCCAAATCTAATTCTACAATCTTGATAGGTATTCTTTTAGATGTAAAACATATAGATATTACCTTAAGAAGAATAAAAGAGTGAAAAAATCTATTGATGTATCTTTTGATAAAGATTTAACAAATAAACTAAAGCTATTGAAGATAGATAGTGAAAGTGAAATTGAATAAGAAAATCAAAATAATACTCGAAAAAAGGAAATTACCACACTTTCTACATCTGACTCAATTGAACAATCATGGAAAAAGAAACCTAGTCATCCCATTGCATAGATTATTGGCAACATCAATCAAGGTGTTCATATGAGAAGTAAAATTCAGAATATTTGTAATTTTTGTATTAGAAATTGAGTCTAAAACAATTGAAAAGGCCTGAAGTGATGACTATTGGATTATGACTATGCAAGAAGAATTGAATCAGTTTAAGAAGAATGATGTTTGAGAATTAATCGAAACACTACTAGGAAATCAATTATTAGAACTAAATGAGTTTTCAAAAATAAACTAGATAATGATGAAAATATAATAAAAAATAAAGCTAGACTTGTTGCTCAAGGTTATAACCAATAGAAAGAAATTGACTATGAGAAAACATTTACACCTGTAGCTAGACTTGAAGTAATTAGAATGTTACTTGCTTTTGTTAGTAGTATGAAAATAAAGTTATTTCAAATGGATGTAAAAAGTGCATTTTTGAATGAAATTCTGTAAGAAAAAGTGTTTGTAAAACAACCCTTAGAATTTGAAGACGAAGATAGATCAAATCAGGGTGTATAAGCTAAACAAGGTGTTGAAAGGTTTGAAACAAGCACTTAGGGTATGATATAACAAGCTTAAAGGTTTTCTACTTAACAATTAGTTTAGTATAGGCAAAGTAGACAACACTTTGTTTATCAAATCAGTTAACTCACACATTTGATTATTCAAATCTATGTTGATGATATTATTTTTGATGCAACAAATGAAAAATTATGTCATGAATTTTAGAATATAATGTAGAATGAATTTGACATGAATCTTATGGGAGAACTAAAATTCTTCTTAGGATTATAGAACCATCAACTACAAAATGATATTTTTATAAATCAAGAAAATTTTTGTAAAGAGATTCTAACGAAATTTGGTATGGAAAAGTCAAAAGAGGCTAACACTCTTATGAACTCGAATGAAAAACTTGATAAAAACATTTCTAGTATTGTTGTAGATCAAAAAAATATACGAGAATGACCAGATCACTCTTGTATTTATCAACTAGCAGGTTAGACATTATGTTCAATGTGTGTGCATGTGTAAGATATTAAGTTTCTACAAAAGAGTCACACTTGAAGGCAGTCAAACACATTTTTAAATAACTATAGGTACAAAGGATTTTGAATTATTTTACTCATCATATAGTAATTTAATGTTGTCAAGATACAATGATGTAGATTATGCAGGTTGCAAATTAGATAAAAAAGTACTAGTGGAATATGTCAGCATTTAAAATGAAAAAGTGCATAATATTAACAATTAAATAATGATTAATTACATAATATTTAGCTTATCACATGAGAATTAAGCCATTATGTTATAATTGCATGAGTATATGCCTTAATGAAAGAATTTGTATAATTTCAGGGAATTAGCATTAATTAAGTATATTTGTGAACTAATGGTGAGTTATAGGCTTTTTAATTTGTAAGTATTTGAAATGTTTGTTATTTTGAAGAGTTACATTTCATGTATCGAATAGTTGTGTTTCAAATGCTTAAAGAGTACTTTATTATTATTTCAAAAAGGACACATGTTGAAACCTTAATACATGACTTAAGTTGTATTTCAAAAAGTTAGACTATAACTATCTAAAATGTATTTAAACATCGGATAGTTAGGTTTGTAAGTATCCAAAATACCCTTTTTTATATAAAAATTACTGAGGACACGTGTTGTGATATGGAAACTTGACTTAAATTATCTTTCGAAAGGTTAGAGACTAATTATCCGAAATGCATATAAGTTTCGAATAGTTACAGTTTGTAACTATCCGAAAAGTTTATTTGTCATCGTAAGGTTAGAATTATGCACATGTGAATTTAAATATTTTATTATGTCACGTGAGCTACACATGTTTAACTCAACTATACGTGTTGAATTACGTGATTACACACTAAGGTAACGCATTGTGTTAGTGTTATAAGCTTATAAGTTATTTCTTTTATTTCACGTGGTATATTATTATTATTTTATCAAGTCCATTGTGTTACACTAACTCCACAGACTAATTATTTTCTAATATGCCACTATAAGTAGTTATAGGAACAAGAAATTTGAAGGAAAACCACGATTGCACATATCACATAGGAATTAACCCGTGAAATGAAGAATAAATCACCATCGTTGATACAAACAAAGGAAATTCAATCGATCATTTAAGCAGAAGTAGTTACTACTAAAAGAAATATAAAAAAGAGGAGAAAAATGAAAAGAGAATGGTAGAGAACCACGCTAACTATAAGAAGCGTTGGTAGTTTCTTGAAACTCAACAACATCATCGTAATCACCAACCATCGGAGGTTTGTGAGGATACTTTTTGGATGTCGGGTTGATTCCATACCAAACATGGTGACTGACAACCACTGTGAGGAGTGATCGTGTCGTAGGAAGGGAAACCATTTACACCAAGTACCAACTCATATCTTAGGAGATTATAAAGCTTCTAGCCTTGGTTTCGGGTTGATACCAATTTACTAAAGAAGAGATCAATTTACAAGTCTCGGTTCGTGATTCTATAGGGAGATGAGGTATGACTGTAAGTGATTAAGTTTTCAATGGTGTAATTGCATCGCATGTAATGACAAAAGTTCTTACTATCGATAGAGAATTTTTACATTTCGCCTTTCGTTCATCTTTAGGAACATATCACAACAAAAATACCAAAAACTAATTATCTACTTTTGTAGTTAGTATTTATGTGTTGTATTGTTTATTTTGTATTGTGATTAATGTTATTATTGTCAGTATTGTGAATGTTTTATGTTTAGTTGATTCAAAAAATAGAAAATAGTTTTATTGATTACTAAAATTAATTCAAACAAAATATCTAAAATCTTAATGGTTACTGTTCGAAACATCTGAATGTTAGTGTTGATTAATGATAAACATTGTATAAACTAACATTAAAAAGCTTAATTGATGTTATTTACATTATGTGGAATCGTCCAATGGATGGCCGAATTCCTCTATGAATAGCAACATTTAATTGGAAATTACAAGTTAGACTCATGGAAACTTAAGTCCACAAGGATAGTTCATTGAATTAACTATAACTCAACGAACTAAGTCTATTAAGTTAGTAGTAACTTAATAGAGTGCTTAATTGAACACATATAAAACTCTAGTTATAAAAATCAAAATAGTATATAATTCCTAATCAATCTCTGTGGGATCGATCTATACTTGCACACAAGTATAATAGACATTATGTACTTGTAGTTAAAATACAAATTGAACTTAATAGTTAATTTGTGTGAAAAGTTGTTTGTTTACTTCTAAAAGAAATTATTAATATAAATAAGTTTTCCCAAACAGTTAGCTACTTGGCCACTGATTTCATTTTAAAATTGTGAAACTGTTAAACTCATGAAATTCAGAAAAAACATAAGATACTATATCTAGATTTGCATAAATAGTAAATTCTATAGCATCATATATAGCATTCTAAATATAACATTCAAGTAGTTACAAATTATAAATTTTACAGTCTCAATTATCGGATAGTTACAGCAAGTTCATAAAAATTTTCAATTTCCACAAAACTTTGCAGTACCATTTTAATTTTTTTTTATTTTATTAACAAGCTTACATGGCTGTTACTTTAATTACCTCCCCCCCATACCTACATTTTGCATTGTCTTCAATGTAAAAGATTTGACAGTAAATACAATAATTGTAGCAGGCATGAATATAGTTTTGTTGATTAAAATTCAGGATAAGTAATCAGTTACATACCTTGTTTTGTTTGTATCTCCTTCTGCATATTCCGATTTTTGATTCTAAAAACTTTTCATTCACAAATAAAAGCAAAAAAATATATAACAAAATAACATTTAACAGATATTGATAATTCAGTGTCTTGTGTGGAACCCAGGCTCCTATGCCTTTGGTGGCTCATAAGCAAGCCAGTTGGTTTCCTAGAACAGATACCAACAAACTAGATTGATATTTTATATTTTTTTTTCTTTTATAAAATAAAATGAAAACTATATTTTTTTTCTAAAAATAAATGTAGAATACACACAACATTAAACACAAAAAATCACAGCTTAAGAACATGATTGAAAAGTAGGAACAAATGGAATAAATGTATCAGTCCAAGCAAACTTTTTAGGCATAATTCTTCTTGCTATTAATTCTGTTTTCATGTAGTTCTTGTTCCTTCTTAATTTGTAAACGTGTAATATATTATAAATTCCAAATACAAGTATATTACCATTAATTATATGAAATGCAAAAAGTGATCCTTTTTGGTTCCAAGGTAATGTACCAGTTTCTATTTCTACATCTTTTTCAATATATTCCTCTTCCCACTTCCATTCATTAATGTCTTCCATAATCCATATTTGAAATTTCATTAATTCATCCCACCATCTTATCAGACATAAAGTAGGATCATCTTCTTCATTATACCGCATTCCTATTTGAATTTTATTAAATTCTGCAGATGGTGGTTTAGCTATATCACTCGGTATAGGTAAAATTTCTATATATTCATCATAATTGTCTATGCTCACTATGTATAAATCAGATCCAAATGCAATTGATATATCTGTGACAAGATATATATATCCATCCAGTATGACATGTGTTTGGTTAATTAATGATTTCTGTCCTAGATATATCATAATATTTTCATTCCAAGATCTATTCAGAAAATTATACACACTTAAGCGTAAATCTTCACCCCAATTTCCTGTAGGTCTCCAATAATATAATTTTTCAGGAATTGTAGAATTTTTATCAGAAAATATTAAAGCCGATCCACAATTTACAATTGATACTTCAAATCTATTAGGTCTTCCTATATTCCATTCTTCTCCTGTTATAGGATTTCTTATCAAAATATCAGGTAATAATAAACTTGCATACCTTGGTCTCATCCTATATATGATTAATCCTTCATCTATCCCCATAATATGATTTATTCCTTCTAATGTATTGAGTGGAATTCTAGTAGTTTCTTCCATAGTAAGATATTCATGATTAATTGAACTACGATTAAATGACCTCCATACGAATCCATCTCTAATCTTAGTCATTTTTACAGCTTGTAGTCTCTGAAAATATTTTTCTTCAATACAGTCTTTAATTTTCTTTGATACACAACACAGCCTGCACAGATCTTTAGTTGACAAGTTACTCAGTACTTCCCTTAGTGCATCCAATGGTAATTGCATCAATTCCATTTGTTGATTCAGTCTGAAGCTTTTCATTCAGTAAATATTTGTTATTTGATGAAGTTGAATAAGCTGCTTCTCCTTCCAGTTCCTCCAACGCATTCTCCTTTCTTTTAAAAGTGCTAGTAACTCGTAAATAACATTCTATTTTATATATATAATGCACATCCATAAAGTGAATAAATCTCGTTACAAGAACGTGTCTTGCAACGTGCATCGTAGTTCCTGTTTTTATGGGTACGTGTACCACTATTAATTTCAAATTTTAGTAACCGCTTAGCCGACGAAGTTTCGTTCGTGGTTAAAAGAATAACCATTCTGCTTAATCCACGAACTAACCTCGTTGAGTTACAGATAACTCAATGGAACACAGTTGGTTACTGTTGCTAATTCCATGGACTAACTTCGTTGAGTTACAGATAACTCAACGGAGTGACCTTATATTATATTACTAACCTCGTGGAGTTACGGTTAACTCAACGAACTTACTTCGTTGAGTTAACACTTAGCAACCTCTAAGTTTTACTCTCGTAAATTCCTCTTTGTTTTTTTTATTTTGCTAACTGAAATAAAGTTAAATCTATGTCATTAATGCCTCATTTTAATCAAAATTCATTTAAATCTGGACATTATATAAAGATTTAACTTGCAGGTCATTTTATATTATGTAGATTTACATTTTACCTTGCAACATGCAGAAATTTTTAAGCATTTATCCTGTCATTCAGCAAATTGTAAATTTGTTACATATTCATTCATAAAGTTCCACAAATTATATAATATTTAATAAATTCCATTCATTTCACATCCAAAACATGTATGAAAATTGCATCTAAAAAATTTATATTCATTAATATGAATCAATTTATAGTGTAAATACATCATACAATTTTATACAAGTAGATGAACAATACAATTTAATCTCTATTCCTAAGTTCATCTACTTCCTTCTAGAGTTTTTCTAATTGAAGTTCTAATTGATTAATTCTCTCTACAGCTCCTGTAATTCCTCTAGAAGGTACAACTATCTCTACAGCTACAAAATTTCTGTATTCTTTCACTAAAATGGTTCTTGATCTGATCCTTTTTGATGTCAATTTCATGTAATCAATACAATCCACCATCAGCAGTGGAATCAAATCTCCATAAAACAATTTTTTCTTTACTGCTTTTAGCTTGGAGATAAAAACTGCAGACCAATTTATTTGAATCCTATTTACAACTGCATATGTGGCCCATTTGACAAATTGACTTAATTCTATGTCATGGCCCTGTCGTTGATAGACATTTTTAATCAGAATGTTAGCTACCATGTGTGCTTTACCACTTAAATGCTTCAATCTGTTTAATAAAGGTACACCAGGATTGATAGCTAAACAATCTTTGATTTCCTATTCAGTCCACTAGACGGCAGTTGTGTGTTCCAAAATTTTTAATCCTTCATTCTTCAATCCAAAAATGTTGTGGAGAAGCTCTGGTGTTATCTGTACATCAGCTTCCTCCATGTTGGAAATTAATCCTCCTTATCCTTCTCTTAAATTTGCATAGAAACAGGGCACTAAATTCTCATATACTGCATGCCCTCTTTCTTGAGAAATGAACTTCAGTAGACCTTGGAACTCAAATAAATCTTTGATTTCTTGCATTCCATCCCAATTTATTAGTCTACTGTAAATGATATCATAACCCCTAATCTCTTGGTATTTGATATAAGCTTCCTAACTACAAAAATGTACTTTATTCAAAATTGTTGTTTCAGTCGGGTCAGGAATGTGACTTTGTTGTTCTAGAGGCGTTTGTTCTTGCTCTTCCTCTTCTATAGGCTGCATTTGAGCATTCTCTACAGATTCCTGAATTTCTATTTCTATTTGTGTCTATGGTGGTGAGCCGGCAGAACTCTCCACTCTGTCTTGAATTCTTTCTATAAATTGCTGAAGAGTTTCTTGCTCTTTAGTGGAATCCGTGAAGTTATTTTTGTCCAAATGGCTTCTTTCAGCCTCTTCATTTTCTACTCTTTCTTCTTCCTCCTGACTACTAATCTGCTCTGTCACTGTTCTTTTTGATTCTGTAACAGATTGGGATGGAGTCACGGGTAATTCAGTTTCAGCCCTAATTTCTGTTCTTTCTTCTTGTACAGGCTGCAGATTAATTTCAACCTGATTTTCTTGTTGTCTTTGCTCCTCCTACTGCAGCTCCTCCTGCTCCTCAGAATCGAATAACAAGTTTATAAAAATTGGCTCCACAGGCCCTGTTGACATTGGTATCTCAGATTTAATCTCTTTTTGATAGTTAGGAACTATCTCTTTTCCTTTCCTTTTTCTAATTAATTGTGCCTGTTCTTCCTCTTCTTCTTCTGAGATTAAATCTACAAAAGTAGGCTCAGCAAGGCTTCGAGCCACAGATACTAGCTCTTCCTGTTTAACTTTTTCTATAATTACTAGTCTCGAAGGACTAGCCTCATCTCCTTTTGCAGCAGGTTTGGCAATAGCTTCTTGATGCTTTTCCGTTTTGATTTTATATTGGGCTTTCAACTTTTCTACAGCCCTCTTTTTGTAAAGTGCATCAAACAGTAGGTGTGCTTTAGCCACTACCAAATCTTTTGATTCTCCTTGGTTTTTCCTAACTTGAACCAGTGCTTGAAATTCCTTTAACTCTTCTTCAATCGAAGGCCCCATCATTTCTACTCGTGCCAACGACTTAAATGGTGGAACTGAAGGTCCTAGCTGCTGTTTCTCAGGAGCAGGTCTTTCAGTAGTCGGCTCGTCTTATTCTTCAATTGCCTCTTGTTGTTCCTGTCGCCATATTTCCCAACTTCCACGACCAGCAATGCGCCTTTTGAATCATAATCTGGCCTTGCGCTGGATTACCTCTAAGGCTACTTCATTGTTCGACCTAATTTTTCTTTCTTTACTAACTGCAATTTCTGTTGCTACTCTGATTCGTGTCTCCATTATCTAGGGTATTTGTATACCACAATCTGCTAATATTCTTCTTAATCTAAAAAGTTCAGATTCTACCTTCTGTAACTCTTTTTCTCTCGTCATATTTTTGATCTTCTACCGCGTGTGCCATTCTTCTGATTCCTTCAGAAATTCTGATGTATGAACAACCTCTTCCCAGAATTCAGGTGTCATCTTCCTCATCGTGGAGTTACTCAACAGCACAGAATCGCTTTGATTTCTACTATTCTAGATTCTAAATGATTTGCCGGATAATGCCCCCAAAACCCTAGGTTTAAGATAAATAAGCCCTAAGTTTAGGCAGGTAATCGGGTCATTTCCCGAACCAACTATTACTATCTCATCTGCGGTCTTAGCTATAGTACTTCATTGAGTTAACTGTAACTCAACGGAATAAGCTCATTGACTAACTCAAGACTCAATGAAGTAACCTCGTTGAGTTAGGCATAACTCAACGGACTTCCTATACAAACAGATATAATAATAAAAATACTACAGATAATAGTTTTGTTTTTTTACCGGTTTAACCGATACTATGTTTCGATTAGACCTAAATTTTTTAAAAAAAATATTAATATACATATTTTTTTATGTTCCGGTCATACCGATGGATCCGATCGGTTGAACCGCAACGATTTTTATATTTTAACTATATATATATATTTTTTTTTTAATGTGTTTTTTTTTATATATATAAACATAAAAACTGATTTCTTACTAAGTAAAGCTCAAGTAGTCCTCTACTCTAACTTCTTCTATAATTCCAAAGAAGCTTTTTGGTGTTTTCAAAATAGGTCTAAGTCTTTGTCCATTTACTTTAAATATATTCTGATTTTTAGGCTTTTCAATTTCAATAGCTCCATAAGGATAAATATTTCGAACTATGTAAGGTCCTACCCATCTAGATCTTAATTTTCCTAGATGGTTATGGAGTCTAGCCATATAAAGATATACTTCTTGTCCTATTTCAAAGCTTTTTGGAATAATTTTTCTATCATGCCAGAATTTTATTTTCTCTTTTTCTCTTACAGTCTTCGAATAAGCTTCATTTCTAAATTCTTCTAATTCAATTAGTTGCATTTTTCTATTTTCATTAGCTTGATTTAAATTAGTGTTTAGAGTTTTTAATGCCCAATAAGCTTTATGTTTTATTTCCGCTAGTAAATGACAACTTTTTCCATATACTAGCCTAAAAGGTGACATACCTAAGCTTGTCTTATAAGCAGTTCTATAAGCCCAAAGTGCATCTATCAATCTATTAGCCCAATCTGTTCTAGTAGGATATACTACTTTTTCTAAGATTAATTTAATTTGTTTGTTAGCACTTTCTACTTATCCACTTGTTTGCAGATGATATGATGTTGCAATTTTATAGTTTACTCCATATTTCATCATTAAGGCTTCAAAACTTCTATTATAGAAATGAGTTCCTCTATCACTGATAATAGCTTTAGGTATTCCAAATCTAGCAAATATATTTGTTCTTATAAATTGTATTACCACTTTGTTGTCATTAGTTTTTGTAGGAATAACTTCTATCCATTTAAATACATAATTCACCCCCAACAATATGTAATTAAATTAATTAGACATAGGAAATGGACCCATAAAATCTATTCCCCACACATCAAAGATTTCAACCTCAACAATAGGATTAAGAGGCATCATATTTCTCTTCGATATTCTTCCTATTTGTTGACATCTTAAACAACTTAAGCAATATTTATGAGTATCTTTGAATAGTGTTGGCCAATAAAACCCACATTGTAGAATTTTTGCAATAGTTTTCCCTGAACCAAAATGCCCTCCACAAGCTTGATCATGACAGAAAGACAATATGCTCGGATATTCAGTTTCTAGTACACACCTCCTTAAAACCAGATCAGGACATTTCTTAAATAAGTAAGGGTCTTCCCAATAGTAATATTTTACTCTCGAGAAAAACAATTTCTTATCCTGTCTATTCCAATCCTTAGGTGTTAAACCAGTTACTAAGTAATTAACTATGTCTGAATACCAAGGCATTGTTTTGATGGTCATTAATTGTTCATCAGGAAAATTATCCTTAATTTCAATATTTGATTTTTCTATTTGTAATCTTGATAAATGATTTGCTACTACATTCTCACAACCTTTTTTATCTTTAATTTCTAGATCAAATTCTTGTAATAATAATATCCATCAGATCAATCTAGGTTTAGTCTCTTTTTTCTTTATTAGATGTTTTAAAACTGAATGATCCATGTATACTATCACTTTAGCTCCAATCAGATATGATCTAAACTTTTCTAAGGCAAACACAACAGCTAATAGTTCTTTTTCAGTAGTTGTGTAATTAACTTGAGCATCATTTAAGGTTTTGCTTGCATAATGAATCACTTTAGAAGATTTTTCTATCTTCTGTCCCAACACTGCTCCTATAGCAAAATCAGATGCATCGCACATTAATTCAAATGGATGGTTCTAATAAGGTGCTTGAATTATAGGAGTTGAAATTAAGCTAGTCTTAAGTTTGAAAAATGCTTCATTGTAATTTTTATCAAAGTTAAATGGGACATCTTTTAATAGATTAGTTAAAGGTCTAGCTATTTTGCTAAAGTCTTTAATAAATCTTCTATAAAAACCAGCATGTCCTAGAAATGATCTAATATCTTTTACTGATTTAAGTTCTAGTAGATTAGAAATTACTTCTAGTTTAGCTTTATCTACTTCCAACCCTTTCTTAGAAACAACATGCCCTAAGACTATTCCTTATTTAACCATGAAGTGACATTTTTCCCAATTTAAAACCAGATTTTTTTCCACACAGCATTTTAATATTTGGTCTAAATTGCTTAAACAAACTTCATATGAGTTGCCATATACTGTAAAATCATCCATAAATATTTCTAAGAAATCTTCAGTCATTCTAGTAAATATGCCTTGCATACACCTTTGAAAGGTAGTTGGTGCATTGCATAATCCGAATGGCATTCTCTTAAAAGCATAAGTTCCATTAGGACAAGTGAAAGTTATTTTCTCTTGATCTTCTAATGCTACTAGAATTTGATTATAACCTGAATACCTGTCTAGGAAACAAAAATATTCTTGCCCTACTAATCTTTCCAGCATTTGATCTATAAAAGGTAAGGGAAAATGATCTTTCCTAGTCACAACATTCAGCTTTCTATAGTCTATACATACTCTCCAGCCTGATTGAATTCTAGTAGGTATCAAGTCTTGACTTTCATTCCTAATAACTGTTAATCTTGATTTCTTGGGAACTACATGGATTGGGCTAACCCACAAGCTATTGGAAATCGGATAAATTATGTCACTATCTAACCATTTCACTATTTCCTTCCTGACTACTTCTTTAAGGTTTGGATTTAATCTCCTCTTAGGAATTCTAACAGGTTTAGCATTTTCTTCTAAATATATGTGGTGACAGCATAAAGTTAAACTTAACCCTTTTATATTAGTCATAGTCCATCCTATTGCTTCTTTATAACTTTTTACTACATCTTTTAATTTAGCTATTTGATCCTCTTTTAAATCTGAAGCAATAATGATTGGACAGGTTCGTTTATCTTTCAGAAATATATAGGTTAATTTAGGAAGTAAAGGTTTTAATTCTAAATGTTACCCATCAGAAGCAAGAGCTCCTAATTGAACACCATTATTTTCTAAATTAATTTTTTCTTGATCTCCTTCTATATTTATGCTTTCACTTTCCTCTAAAGTTTTAGAATTGATTTGCCTATTTAATTCTTCTTGAATCACATCTTCTAACATATCTCCTTCATCCTCTAAAAAATCTATGGTATGTAAGGACATTTCTAACTCCTCAAACCTTTCTGGTTTGAAAATATTTAAGTGAGTATCCTCATTACCATATGTTAACTTTATTACTCTAGTTTTACAATTTATAACAGCCCCTAATGTTGCTAAAAATGGCCTTCCCAAAATTAAAGATGTATCATCATTTTTATGCTTAATTTATTGGGAATCCAAAATTACAATATCAATAGGATATATAAAATTTTTGATTTTAATTAAAACATCCTCTATTTTTCCTCTAGGGTATCTTATACTTCTATTAGCTAATTGAATAATCGTACTAATAGGAGTTAAGACTTCTAATCCTAAGGATGCAAATATATCACCTTGGCATAACATTTATACCTGCACCTAAGTCTATTAAGGTTCTTTCTAGAATGATATTTCCTATGGTGCATGATATAACAAGGATTCCAGGATCAGATAACTTTTTAGGAATTTGTGGTAGAAATAGGGAACTACTTTGCTCAGCTAAAAAGACCTTTCTAAGAACTTTTCGCTCTCTTTTCCTAGTACACCAATCCTTCAGAAATTTAGCACAAGGTGGTATTTTCTGCAATAGATCTAACAAAGGAATGTTAACTTGTACTTTTTCAAAAATTTCTCTGATTTTTTCTTGTTTTTCAGGTATTGTTTGTTGTAATCTTTCAGGATAGGGTGCTAAGGATTGTGATTTAAAAGATTCTTTTTCTTTCAATTGATTTGTTTGATCATTTTTAGCTTCATTAGCAGATTCAGATTGTTCTTCAGTGATTTCTAGATTTTCAGCTATTACATTTTCATTATCATTTTGTTTTTTACTCTTATCCACCTTCATATCATTTTCATTTTGAGTTCTTGGTGGTATATCAGTTCCAGATCTTAATGTTACACAAACATCTTCCAGATTTTCATTACTCTCATGATGTTTTTGTATATCATTTTCATGTTTATGATCTTCAATTGTTTTTAGTTTTAAAGTGCATTCTTTAAATTCTCTTGCATTAATATTTTCTGTTTGCTGTATATTTTACAAATTATGCAGGTTTATAACATTATAATTTTCATTGTCCTGTTGCATAACTTGTATTTTCATTGTATATTTGTCTAATGCTTTTAATTTTCTTTGCAGATCATCTAATCTCATTGCATTCAATTTTTGATCAATTTTCATTATGGTTTTTTTAGTTTCGTAAATTATATCCATTTTAGGTTCTGAATATGCTTCCTTATAATTTAATTGGTTGACTTCTTGTTGCTGATACATAAAGTATTCTAGTTTGTCTAGGTTTTGCTCTATACTACGCTCTAGTCTGTCAAGTCTGTCATACCTATCCCAAACTTCTATGTCTCTCAACATATTACACATTCTATACTGATCATCAGTTGGGTAAACTATAGGATTCTCATACTCGGCTCTATTATATTGAGGATAATTCATTTGTTGTTCATGAGATCTAACCATCTGTAAACGTCTCAACTTCAAACAGTTAGAAATGTCATGTCCTTCAGAATTACAGAATTCACATATGCTAATTACAAGTTTCAGAAATCTTTGAGCATAAGCATATGCCATATTCTTAATTACAGAAGAAAACACACAACACTCTGGCTATTAAAACAAAACAGCTCTAACAATTGCTTATATTAATTCAATTCAATTCTAGTCAATTCAATTCAATTCAATTCCCCGGCAATAGCGCCATAAAACTTGTTTGTGTTTTCCCAGCACGACACTAGAATATCTGATTAGATCTTCAATAACGTACCAGAAAAACTGGATTTGTTACTTCTGTTTTTACTTCGTTAATTTATCTTTATGTCTATTCTTTTTCTTTTAGAAGTAAACAAACAACCTTTAATACAATTTAGATATTAATTTCAATTTGTACTTTAACTACAAGTGCACAGTGTCTATTGTATCAGTGTGCAAGTACAGGTCGATCCCACAGGGAATTGCTTAAGAGTTTAGAACTGTCCGTTTGTTAACAAATTTATATATTCAATAAGCTTTCCGTTGAATTACAGTTAACTCAATGGATAAAGTTCGTTGAGTTATAGTTAACTCAACGGACTAACCTCGTAGACTTAAGTTAACTCCACGAGCCTGTCTTTTCTTTTTAAATACTGCTATTTACAGAGGAATTTGGCCAACCATTGGGCGATTCCACAGATTGTAAATAACATCAATTAAACTCTTTAATGTTAGTAAACACTAGATTTATCATTAAGCATACTAACATTCAGATAATTCAAACAGTAACCATTAAAATCTTTAAGTCTTTTGAACGAACCAATTTTAGTAAATTGTAAAACTAAAACAAACATAAAATAATTACAACATTGACAAAGATAACATTAATCACGATACAACAAAAACAATACAACACTCAAATACAACATACAATAGCAAATAAGTTGTTTTTGGTATTTTTGGTTTAATATGAACATGGAAATGGGCGAAAAGTGAAATGTAAAGTAATCTCAATCAACAGTAAATACTTCCGTCACTACATACGACGCGATTGCACCACTGAAAATTAAACCATTTACAATCATGTCTCCTCTCCCTATAGAATTGCGAGTCCAGAATTGCAAGATAATCTCCTCTTCAGCATACAGGCATCAACCCAAAGTCAAGGCTAAAAGCTTTATGTTCTCCTGAAATATGAGTCGGTGCTTGGTGAAAATGGCTTCTCTTCCTGCAACGCGATCACTCCTCACAGTGGTTGTCAGGCACCGTGTTTGGCTCAGAATCGACCCAACATCTAGAAAGTATTCTCACAGACCTCCGATGGTTGGTGATTATGGTGGTGATGGTGGTGGTAATGATGGTTGGTGTGGTACTTTGGAGAATTGCCGATACTGCTTGCAGAAAGCTTGGTGCTCCTCCTCTGTACACACTGGCCGTCCATCGATCACACACGCACCCTTTTCTTCTTTTTCTTCTTTTCTTTTATATTTCTTCAGTAGTAACTGTTTCTGCTTGAATGGTCAGTTGGATTTCCTTCATTCATATCAACGGCAATGATTTCTTCTCCCTGCGCAATACATGCAATCGTGGTTTTTCTTCCAACTGTCCTGTTTCTGCAACCGCTATAGTGGCATATTAGAAAATAAATAGTTTGTGGAGTTACAGATAACTCAACGGACTTTCTTCGTTGATTTAACTATAAAACACGTGCATAAATTTAACTATTTGATGCTCAGGTGCATTTCGGATACTTAAGAATTTCACAGCTTACAACTTATCGACAGTTCAGAAATGTACTAAATTGACATTAATTCCCCAAAATTAAGCAAATTCTTTAATTAAAGCATATAATAGTGCAATTATAACATAATGGCTTAATTCTCATATGATAAGTTAAATATTATGCAATTAACCATCATTTAACCGTTAATAATATACACTTTTTTATTCTAAATAGCCACTCCCTGTATCGTGCTTAGTAGAAAATAAAATTGCATAGCTCTATTTACCATTAAAGTAGAATATATTATAGCTAGATTATATTGTGCTCAAATCTTGTGGCTGCAATAGACATTAGTAGATTATAGACTTAAATTTTAGAATACTACCATTTATTGTGATAGTAGCAATGCTATCGAAATATTGTACTACACTTAAGAGTTAAGCAAATCGAGATTAGACATCACTTTCTAGGAGATCATATTAAAAAGGCCACATCTCATTATAATATGTTTCTACAACATATCAACTTACATATATTTTCACTAAATCATTAAATGAATCTTCCTTTACTCACATTAGGCGTAACTTAGGAATCTATTCATTACATGAGTTATAATTCAAATTACTATTTTTATGTCTTCTTATACAACTCAAGCTCAGTACTTGGGGGCTTGCTATGCTAACCCTCATCCTTGCAACCTACTAGCCGATGCACTTATTTAGGAGTACTACAATATTTGGGAAGAAAGTATAGGAGTACACAACTACAGAACTCTTTTTGCCAAATGACAAAACAAGAGGAGAAAATAAAGGAGGAATAACTTTTCTTAAAGGAGGAAATCTCTCGACACACAAATAGGGGAAGAAAATGTGAATTTGCTTTAATGTCATTTCTTGTGTGTGATTCAGTGTATAGATATAATCTAGGAAGTGAAATATATGTAATTAATGTAAAAGTTTTTGTCACTATCAGAAATGGAGAGATTGAAATGACCATTATATTCTAATAATGTAAAAACCTATGTGAGGAGTTTTTGCATTTCACTAGTACATATGTACATGCCAAACAGAAGATAAGCCAAACAAATGCTACACAAGTCAGTTAAAAGATACTCTAGAAGAACTTGTTAAGGAACAACTCGTTGAGTTAGGTAACTTAACATGTACAAACATAAGGAAGAACTCGTTGAATTATCAAATAGTATGTGCAACTAACTTAAAATATCACATGATAGAATAGAATGAAGAATTCATTGAGTTAGATAACTCAACGTGTACTTACAAGTTTTACAAGGCAGCACAACTTGTTGAATTAGCAAAAAGTGTATGCAACCAACTTAAAATATCATGTGATAGAACAAAAGGAAGAACTCATTGAGTTAGGTAACTTAACATGTACAAACATAAGGAAGAACTCGTTGAATTATCAAATAGTATGTGCAACTAACTTAAAATATCACATGATAGAATAGAATGAAGAATTCATTGAGTTAGATAACTCAACGTGTACTTACAAGTTTTACAAGGCATCACAACTTGTTGAATTAGCAAAAAGTGTATGCAACCAACTTAAAATATCATGTGATAGAACAAAAGGAAGAACTCATTGAGTTAGGTAACTCAATGTGTATTTATAGGCTTACAAGGCAATACAACTCATTGAGTTAGTATAACTTAATGTGTACTTACAAAGACAAGGTAGAATATATTTCATGTGCACAACTCGTTAAGTTTGCAAGTCTTACGTGCACAATCCGTTGAGTTAGATAACTTAACGTGTAGACAAGGTAGAATAACTCATTAAGTTAGTAATAACTTAATAACTTGAAAGAATATCAAACTTGGAAGATACTTGATAGTTGATCAAATGATAACTTACAATATTTAAGATTAACAGATCAGTAAGTACATTAGGTTATATAATATTGGAAGAAATTCAATCGATGCATTCCTTAATATAAAGAGAGATCAATGACTATAACAAGACAACAATTACATACTTATAGAGAGAGTAATTCTATAAGAAAATAGTGAGAAATCAAGAGAATAGTAATTCATGAGATATTTTCAAGCATTATGTAGAATTCAATAAAAGCTAATTTCAAGTGTTGTAAGCTCTTTGTATGCAAACTCTAATCAAAAGTCAAGTTGGTTAGTTTGTTGAAGTTTGTACCAGAAAACTTCAAGTGTTGTAATTGGAGCTTCGATTTGAAAGCTCAAGTGAATGATTGATTTTTGCTTTAACCTAAAAATAAGTATGTAAGTAAATTTGATAGTAAAGTCCAAGGTATGCCTTAGAGGTAGACTAGCTATTAATGATGAATCACTTAAAATTTCTTGTGTGTTACTATTTTATTTTTCTTTCTCTTTATGCATAAATTTACTTGTCTAATCTACATACTTAAATCCACCAACTCAACAATCATTAAAATTGTAAAGTTAATTTATAATATTATCATTCATCCCCTTTTGGTGAGCCATCTAGTCTTAACATTAGTAACTAATATTTCCATCACCCTTTCCAAATAGGGCCTAAACACACCATAGAGCTTAAACACATCATTTATCATTTATCATTCAAAGGTTACTAGGGTGTTACAAAACCAAAATAACATTATTAGAAATTTGTAATGTTTATTATGAATTCTAAAGGCTATTTTGTGAATATATTTTTCTACCATACATATTTGATGGTAACTAGCCCTTAAGTTTATTTTGTATAAACATTAGGTAGACTCCAGTTCATTAAATAACTCATCTATGATTGACTTGCAATATTTATCCTTTATGGTGTTTTCATTGATCTCTCTATAATCAATAAATATTCTCCATTTGGCATCATTCTTTTTAACTAACAATACTAGTGAGGAAAATTCATTAATACTATGTCTAATCTGTTAATTTGCTAAATAAGTTTCTACTTGACTCTGTATTTTCTTTATTTGAAAATATGCATACCTATACAGCTTAACCTCCACAACTTTTGAAGGGTCTTTAAGTAAGATTTTATGATCCTTTTCCTTGCTCTCCAATGGTCCCTTTGGCTCTTCAAATGAGGTCTGATACCTTTGGTGCAATTCTCCTATTTTTGGTTGTAGGATCTTTGCATTGCCTTCTGCTTGTCTTTCATGTTTCTCTCCCTACATCAAAGCCATGTAAGCCACTCTTTTGGTGTTATTTTTAGCTCTTCAATACTCGTTAATTGCAATTCTTCTAGAGGTCAATCCATCCACATCACTCTCCTTTTGTCCAACATGAAATTATGTCGTCTCCTCAAAGTTTAACGTGACATATCTCCTTCTGGCCATTGAACTCCAATAATCACATGACTCCTTTCAATGGGATTATATATAAGTCCAATTTGACAGGGACACTTTTTACTTTAATCGGAATATCAATGCATAACCCCTCACATCTTACAAATTCCCTGGTGGCCAGTAAAGTTATATGTATTTGTCCAGGTCTACCAACACAGCCACTTGTCTACCTGAACAGTGGCTCATTAATCTGATTGTATTTAGGTGGTTTTCTTGTTGAATTTTAAAATATGGTTATTTTTGTTAAATTGGTTATAGGTATCAAAATCTTACAATATTAAAAAGAAGTTCTTCACGAGTTTTTTTTTAAAAATATTACGATGATTATTGTTTTCTGATATTTGAAAGCATGCCATCAAAAAGTATTGTTTTGAAACTGTTAAAAATATTCTCTAAAAATAATATATGTATATATTTAAAAGTTGAAACCTACTTTATATTTATTATCAGAAGAAATGTCAGAGATACACGTAGGAATAAGAGCTAGAGCTCCAAGTCAATAATAACAAACAATCTTTTCTCACTTATATGTTCTCTCTTCTTCTACGTGTGTGTGTGTGTGTGTGTTTTGTTTATCGCCTAAATCGGATTTTCTTTTGATAAATGGTTAAATAAAGGCGTTGTATGGTTTTAAATCTAGATTATTTCTTCTTCAAATACCACATGTGTTATCACTAATCGGTGGCTGGACGCGTGATGGATTGATTCAATATGCGTGGTGTCCGCCATATATATATATATATATGGATAGAAAATCATGGAGGACGGCCCCCATCCGTAGATTGTCTTGCTTGCGTCTTTCATGCCGTTTTGTTGTGTTCCGGAAGGAGAAGAGACCGCCGTGCCGGCTGGCCGACTGGCAGCCCTTCCTTGCGACACATGCGCTGCAGGCGAAGACCAGAAGGAGCATCTTTCTGCCAACCACAGAAAACTTGTTTGTTTGCTGGTGCCCGCCACGCGCCCCTGGGCCGTCATGTCACCACCATTCTTAATATTTATTATTATAGTACAATTTAATTTACCTCAGTTCAATCTACGTAAGTTATTTTATTAACAAACGCCGGCATCCACCACGTGACTTCACTTAAATTAGACCCATTGTGTCACATGCTCCGTGCCAAAAAACTTGTTGACTGCCCTTCAATTTTTGTTTTTTACTTTTATAATAATTGTAATTTTACCTTTTTAATAAAAAGTTTGCAATCTATTTACGCAACGGAATCCAAAGATAAGTTCAACTTTAATTTTTTTTTTTTTTTATAATTTGAAAAGCAGCTACATTCTCTCGTTTATTTCAGATGAATATATACAAATATATAAGAATAAAAGTCTGATCGACAATTTTTCTTCGAGCCAAATATGGACCATAGAGAGATGGATTTTAATTTTAGTAATAAAATAATTTTAAAATTAGGTAGTGCCAAAAATTTTGTGTGACGGCATTATAAGGTAACATTTGAAATTGATTTTAGAAATTTAAATATAAATCTTTTTAATTGTTCTCAGTAAATTTTCTGTATCTAAAACACAAGCCAAACCTATTTGTAAAAGAAAGAACAACATGATAAACCTAACTTGGCCGAAAGCTTTGACCGTATGGTGGTATAATTGCAAATTAAACCAAAGTCGTGCCTTATTAAATGATCTATAGCCTATAAATTGGACTTACCAGCCGATTCACTTCCCGCGCACACAAGACACTGATTTATTAGCCGCAAGCTTGTGGTTGGAAGCAAGATAACCGGGAAACGAGGAGACGGGAGGCCACATACCAGGGTTTTGGTTCCTTTTTCCACTGATGTCGTCGTCGCCGCTTTTGCAGCACCACAAGGAGAAGCACTTCACCGCGGGAGAGGTGGTGAGGGACGTCATCATCGGCGTTTCCGATGGCCTCACGGTGCCGTTCGCCCTCGCCGCTGGTCTCTCCGGTACCAATGCCTCCTCCTCCATCGTCCTCACGGCCGGCATCGCCGAGGTTGCCGCTGGCGCCATATCCATGGGCCTCGGCGGGTACTAGACGTGAAAAATCTAGCGTCCACTTCTCCCTTTTTGACGTTTTCCACTGTGCTTGGGTTAATTTGTTTGATGTTGCATTTTGTGCAATATAATTATTTCTCGTTTGGGAATTTCTCTTTTCTTGCAATTATTACAACGATTCGAATCCTTGTCGAGGCTATAAAACTGAAACGATTGTGTTGGTTTATCTGCTAAATATATCTTTATTTATTCCTGCGTTGCAGGTACCTTGCGGCAAAGAGCGAGGCGGATCATTATGCGAGGGAGCGCAAGAGAGAAGAAGACGAAATCGTCAACGTTCCCGATACAGGTAATTAATATTGAGTCTGCTTTGCTTAATTTGGAGGTATGCGTTTCTTCTTTTCTCTCTGATATCGGATTCGATGGTTGAAGAGGCGGCGGAGATCGAAGAGATTCTGTCGGAGTTTGGTCTGGGCCCTCAGGAGTCTGGACCGGTGGTCAGTGCTCTCCGCAAGAACCCTCGAGCTTGGCTCGACTTCATGATGAAGTGAGTACTATTAGCACATACTACACGCATTTGGACACTGAATCGTTGGGACTATTTTTGTTTTAGTGCTCGTTTTGTTAAGCAGTTCCAACGATTCATTGTTGAAACTGAGCCATTGTTTGCTGTCACGACTATCGTTTCTAAATGTTCAAAGGACTATCAATTCTTTATTAAATTTCACCTATATTACTTACTTTTGTTGCTGTTCATTTTGTAAATGTAAAAATGACGTATATTTCACTAATGCAAGCATTTGTTTATCAACTGCCGTCTAATCACCAACAGAGAAACATCTCTTACAACAGTTATTCTCGTCAACCTATAATTCATCAGAAGAAAATGAGAGTTCATTAGTGGAATCATTTGCAACTGCTGTTTTGTTAATTAAAAATTCATTTCACTGGTCCGGTTGTCTATGTTAAAGAAGGTAAAACTTCATCGATATAAGCATTTAGCTTTTCAACCAGTTGCTAAATTTTGAACCTCGCCAAGTGTTCGATTAGATTCAGATAGCTGTTCCCCTTTTCTGACGTCCTGCTTCAACTTTCTTTTGGTGACGGTAGAAATGTAATCTTGATGACTTGAGTTCTAGGGCATTTTCCATTTCTCCCTCTGTTGACTACTGACTAAAGATGGAAATCTATCTACTCAGTTTTTCTAAGTTTTGGTGATCAGGGAAATCCGTTATTCGTATTTCTTATCGTTATTCGGAAGTTTCGCATCCTCAATTTTGGTCAATAAAGAAAGCATATTTCTTTTTTCTTGGTAATATAAAGAAAGCATATTTCTAGCAAAATTTTCATTCATTTTTTTCCTGCAAAGTGCATGTGTCAGATTTATGAAGCATTAGTTATGCAATTTCTGCCTTCATTTGTGTTTCTTTTCATTCTTCAATTGTGTATCCCCATTTACTTAACAATTCTTGTTTTTTTGTTGTATTTTATATTTTGTTCTTGCTGTGCATTAAATCATCCAAGTGTCCAGCAATTGGAGGAAGCAGTGAATAACCTCATTTTATCAAGGATAACCAGTTTCATCCGTTGAATCATTGCCTCGTTTGTTTGGAGCAAAAACAGTTTTCAAATAATTATATTAATAGATTTTTAGAAAGAGAAAATGAAGGATAGATGTGATCATGGTAAACCTATTTATGTGATCATAAAAGTTCACTGTGGGACGTAACTGTCATGGCCTATGACAGGTTTGAGCTTGGGCTTGAGAAGCCAGAGCCGAGGAGAGCAATGGAGAGTGCAGCAACCATTGCAGTTGCTTATGTGGTTGGAGGACTGGTACCGCTTTCACCATACATGTTTGAACCTGTGGCAAGAAAGGCATTGATGATGTCAGTGGCAGTGACATTGCTATCTCTACTCTTCTTCGGCTATACCAAGGGGCGGTTCACCGGAGACCGACCAGTGATCAGTGCTATCCAGACCACCTTCATTGGAGCCATTGCATCGGCTGTTGCTTTTGCCATGGCCAAGGTGGTTCAGTCCTCGTGAAATCGATATCACAAAATCATGTTCATGGATAATAAACTACCATCAGTTTCTCCTTGGAAGGTTGTAGGTGGCCCGGATGTATAATTTGTTACTTGATTGCTTTTGAGTGGTGGAATATATCTGGCACCGCAATGTTTTCACGGTGATTTGAAAAATTACTGTTGAATTCGATTGGAAGATTCTTGAGAATGGCATCTTTCAGAATGCGGTGAAAGCAAAAATCCTAAAGAGAGGCCTTGGAGTTTGGTTTTTGGTAGTGTTTGGTGCTTTTATTTAGAAAGTCTTCTTTTACAATGAAGTGGAAGATCGATTATATCATTTAATTAAAAAAAGAGCTTCTTTTCCACCCAGTTTAATTGAAAGAAAAACATTCATTGACTGTATTGCTACAATCTGTGTAATAAAATCATTTAGTCTCACTATTAAGAAATTTACCCTTTTTCTCAAATGACAAATGGTAATGATATCATTAAGTTGTTACATGTATTCAATTCAAACATCCAGTCACCACTCAACACGTCAGACTCGCGTATGGTCTGGATGAGATCTTCCGCTGTTTCATATTATAAAATTTTTTATTTTACGTAGAAATGGAAGTAATAAAAATCATTATGTTATAAGACACTGTTAATCATTTATTTAAAAGGTAAAAAATAACTTTTAATTTTGAAGTGAATTACATAATATTTCATGGGGATCGATGAGAATCCACATGAATCCAGGAAAATTCTGACTCTGACGATGAAAAATACATTTGATTTTTTTAAAGAAATCATCACGTAGAGGTGTCATTGGTCTCGGCCTAGAAAGTATCAACCTATTCTGGTTACGGACTGAGTTCAGGTTGAAATTTTTTTAATTTTTTTGATTTTGGATTGGTTGGCAAGCTCGTTTTTATATATTATTATTTTTTATTTTTTACATTGATCTCATCGAAGTTTGGTTTCAGTTCGATAATTAGAATTTTTTATTTTTTTTATTTTTTTCTTTGATTTGATTGATTTAAGTTTTTTATTTATTCTTTTGATCTGATCAAAGTTTAACTTCGATTTAATTAAAGTTTTTTATTATTTTTTTTTAAGACAACTTGACCTAGTCCATAACTCAGTTTAGCTAGTTGGCCGGTTCGCTTTTATATATTTTTATATTTTTTCATTGATCTTACTGAAACTTGGCTTCAGTTCGACTAATAAAAGTTTTTTTATTTCTTTTATTTTTTTCTTTAGTTTGATTAATTAAAGTTTTTTATTATTTTTATTTTTTTCTTTAGTCAGACTGTCTCACCTTTAATCAGATTAAAGTTTTTTATTATTTTTTATTTTTTCACCAGTTTGACCATATCTCACCTTCAATCAAATTGAAGTTTTTTATTTTTTATTATCTTTTCATTAGTCTGATCGTATCTCACTTTTGATCTAATCAAAGTTTTTTATTTTATTTATTTATTTTTTTGATTTTAAATTAAAATAAAAAATTTACAACGTTATCTGATAATCAATTCATCATTCAAATACATTATTTTATTTATAAATACATGAACATCAAATATAAGTCATCATTCATGAATTATGATTCATTACATTAAAATCAATATCAATCAACTCACCATTCATGATTCATCATCTATCAACACATTCAAACACAAGTCATAAAGTTAAAATAATTATTTTATTTTTGAATTTAAATTAAAAAATACATTATTTTTGTAATTACATCAAATATATTTACATTTAATATATATAATTATATTTAAATTTACAAATTCATTAATAAATTCATCTTTTTTTTTTGTCTATGAATACGAGCAATTTCTCAATCTTTAACACATATTAATACTTTTAAAATATCATCTTTTAATATTACTATTCTATTATCTAATATATTACCATTAATAATAAATGCTTATTCACATACTACAGAAGAAGTTGGAATTGTTACTAAATTTCTAGTCATTAATGATAAAATAAGAAATATACGTTTTTGTGTTTTCCACCAATTTATTACATTAAAATTTAGAAAATTAGGATTATCTCTTATTAAATAGTTATGATTAGTATTATTAAAATGATTTAATTCTTTCCTATTTGTTATGTTAAAATCACTATATTCATCATCAAATACACTATATCAATTATTGATGATGATGATGATGGTTGTGAAAAAATAAGACATATTTTGTATTTATTGTTGTGTTTCATATTTTATAACATACATATTATTTAAATTTTCTTCTACATTTTCAATTATTATATCAAGTTCTACATTTAAACAAGTTTGTATTACATTTATTAATTTTTTAACAACTTTTACTTTAGTCTTAGGATCTAAACAAGCACTTAATGTATATAAGAGAGGTATCTTATTCTAATATTTTAAAAAAAATTCTTTTTTTTTTAAACTATAGGTGTAGAAAATGGATAATTACTATAATTATTAAAAACTCTTACAATATTATATAAGTGGTGGATTGCATAAACAGATGTATAATAATATATTCTTAATAAATGTTTTGTTGCATTATAAAATGATTTTAAAAATTCAATAAAATAATTAGCTATTGAAAAATCATTTTCATCTAGTGGTGTTGTACTATCATCTATTCTACCATTATAATAAGTTTTTATAGTTTCTTTATAAGATAAATAATTATTTAACATTAAATATAATGAATTCCACGTATGAGACACATCCATTGTAAATGTTTTACGTGGTAATTGAAATGAATCACATACATGATTAAATTCTTTTTTTCGTCTACTACTAGATAAAATGTAACTTAATGTAGTTCTAATATTTTCTAGAAAAGGTTTTAATTCTTCAACACCTACTTGAATTATAAGATTAATTATATAACATATACATCTTTGGTGAAATAAATCAAAACCATTTGATGGAGTTAGTCTACTTTTAAACATAGGGATAGTTACATTATTACTAGATGCATTATTAAATGTAATACTTTTTACTTTTTCTTTAATTCCATAAAATTCAAAAAATTCCATAATAGTAGAAAAAATATTTTAAGCATTATGTGGATGATTTATTCTTCTAAATCCTATTAATCCTTTTTGTAAAACTCAATTATCATCAATAAAATGTGTAGTAATAGCGATATATCTTGCTTTACTTCTACCATCCCAAATATCAAATGTATATGCTATAGATGTGTTAATAGAACCTATTACATTAACTAATTCCATTCTAAGTTTATTATAAAGTTCAATAATGTAGGAAAGGTTTATACTTAAAAAGGGGGGTGAATTAAGTATACTGTAGATTTTCTAGTATTTTTGGTCTCTTTTTAAATCTAGGTTATGTGGAAATAAAATAGAGATTAAATCACGTGGACTATTTATAGTGGTTCCCCTTAACCAGGGTACGTCCACTCCTTGAGTCCCTATTTAAGAATTCACTATCCTTAAGAGTTTTTGGTTTACTCAAAACCTGGTTTACTATAGCTTTACTCAAAGCAAAATTAACTTAACAAGGCACCAATCCTTCATCAAGTTCTTCTTTTAACTATACGTACCCTCATATAGTTATTGTACTAACTATACAAAGCCTCATATAGTTATCTACACAACTTTACGAACTTTCGTAAAGTTACTAGAAACTCTTCTAAAAGATAATCTTTCAGAGTTTCTTCCACAACACCTCTTGTGGATAGATTATCTGTACTTTTAAATCAACAATGAAGTGCAAAGAGGAATTAACTTAGAAATACTCAAAGGTAATAAAAACTTTCCTCTTGAATGTATGGTAATCTCTTTCTTCAGAATTAAGCTTTGTTGTTGTTGAGTTCCTACCGATGACTTTCAACTTTCGCTCTCTAAGAATCTTTAAATCTTTTGAAAATTTTTTCTAGAGTACTACCAAAAAGAACTACCCTCTATCCTTAATTTTTCTCTATTTATATTACATAAGGAATTCTAAAATAATTACACACGTTCTCTAAACAATTAAGATAATTACATATGTTCTCTAGACAATTTCGAAACACAATTTTCAATCTTAACTTTGTTAAATCTATCTCTGATTGTTATTTGTAAAATTTGACCAAGTCTTTAAAAATATGGTAGAACATGTGTGAATACGTATGTGCCACATGTCATTTGTAAATTAAATCTTCCTACAATAAACTTTGATTAAATATAAAAATATAACAATTAAATAAATTCATTAAAGTTATAACATTACGACTCTCTATAAAGTTATGCTCATAACTTTACGAGCTTTATGTATAGCAGAATATAACAAATATCCGTAAACTTATTCCCATAACTTTATGGACCCTTACGGGCTGACATGTGTAAAATATAATGATTTATTTTTGACAAACTTCGTATACTAGACTTATAACTTTATGAACCTCTTAAGAGATAACCTTACGGAGGTTTGTCAAGTTATCCTTATAACTTTATGAATTATTTATATATATCATAAGTTTACGAAGATCCATAAAGTTAAACTCAACTTTATGAGCCAAAGATTCATAACTTATATATATGCAACTTCATAACTTTACAAACGTTTATAAAATTATCCTTATAACTTTACAAGTCTCTGTAAAGTTATATACTTAGAGTTATAACCTAGAGTTATGAATTAGATAAGTTTACAATTGTTTGTAAAGTTAACTTCATAATTTTTTGATAGTTCGTAAAGTTAACTACTATAACTTTATGATAATTTGTAAACTTACGGATTTAGAAAATATTTGAAGTTCATCACTTTATCTTAAATATAAATCATCTTGTTAATCATCAAAACATAAATATATTAATAGATAAGAACAATATCCCTAACAAATAATATCTTGCCTAGTTGTATTTCTAGAAATTTTTTAAATTGTGGATAATAAGCTTGTGAAATATATTCTTCAAAATGTTGACTATCACCATAATTAATAGGTAAATTTTGAATAGCAATAAATTTAGCATGTAATTCTCTAACATTACTAGGGTTATAATGCCATTGTGTTATATTATCTTCAGTGCTAAAATTAAGTTGTGTTTGAATCATTTTATTTTTTTCAAGATTTTTAGATGAACAACTAGTTACATACTTAGATAAATGACTTGTATCACCTAAAGCTTTGCATTGCAAATATTGCAGTAGGCCCTCTCTATCATATTACCATCTCCTAGCTCTTTCATATTTATTGTAAACTTCAACTATAAATTTGACATTCTTCTTGATTTAGTAGTAGTAGTTGAAGTTGATACTCTACCTTCTATAGTTTAAGCTTGAGAGTATTGTTATTTCTACTTAAAATTGTTGTTAGCATCGACAATGCTATTGAAGATGAAGTCGTTGAAGTAATGCGTCATTTTTGCAAAAAACTTGATTTGAGAGTTGAAGAAAGTTGAAGCCTAAAAGATGATCTTTATATTTTGTGAAAGAAAGAGAGAAGATTGAATAAGTATGAATTGTGAAAAAAATTCTAACTTTTTTTTCTATTTATAGATTTTTCCATCACCATTCCTCTCTTCCTTTCATTCCTTCTCTTCTCTTTTTTTTTATCATTGGTTTCAATGTTCGTTTTTTATGAACATTATTTTTTTCAATGTTCATTTTTTAGGAACGTTTCATTTTTTTCCCATTGAAATAATATTTGTAAAACAAGCTTCTCTTTTCTTTTTTTTATTATTGGTTTCAACATTCATTTTTTATGAACATTATTTCAATGTTCGTTTTTAACAAGTATGATGTAGGCTAACTTAGGCTAGGCCTGAATTAGCCCATAGGGTAGCCTTACCTGACCTAAATCAACTTGCGGGTTAACTTAACCCAACCTGAATTGGCCTATAAGCTAACCCGACTTATGGATTGGTTTTCTAATATATTATAACCCAACTCAACCTAATTTTTTAAATTGTATTGGGTCAAGCTAGGTTGGCCTACAATGACCTAACCTAATTGACACATCTATCATATGTCATTTATACCACTTATATACAATTACCAAAAAAATATCCAAAATTAAACGACAAAAACCTTAGCCAAGAACACAAATGGTCCTTTTTATAATATCAATACATTTATAAATTTTTAATAATAAAAATTATAAATATCCTAGGTCTTAAATTTTGAACCAAACTTAATAAATGTAAATTACACGAAAATGAGGAGGAAATGCAAGCGGGTCGGATCAAAACGCTTCTTGATCCGAATGAGGCAGACAACGCGAGGCCGCCACGCACCACACCACATCTCTTCTCTGTACTCCAATCCCCCCCTTCCACAGAAAGGAGGTCGAGGAAGAGAGACGCGTAATCTCGGTCGACGCAATGGGGTTCCTCCTTCGGGCTCTCCACCGCTCCAAACCCACTGTCGACCTCCTTCGCCGATCCAACCTCCGATGGATCTCCACCACTCCCGACCTCCGCAAGCCGGAGCCCTCCACTGCGGAACCTTCCATGCCTCAGCCTGAGATCCAGCCTCGGGTACCCATCGGAGGTGCCAGGGTCCACTTCGATAAACCCGAGGACGCCATAGAAGTGTTTGTCGATGGGTATCCCGTGAATATCCCCAAGGGGATGACGGTCCTGCAGGCGTGCGAGGTTGCTGGTGTCGATATCCCCAGGTTTTGTTATCATAGTAGACTTTCCATTGCCGGGAACTGTAGGATGTGTCTTGTTGAGATCGAAAAGGCGCCCAAGCCTGTCGCTTCCTGTGCTATGCCTGCTCTTCCAGGTCTGTGGGTGATTTTTGGTGTTTGTTAGAGTATTAGAAGTCTCTCTCTTTTTGCATCGTATGTTTCTTTTTGTTGTTTGTTAGAGTATTAGAAGTCTCTCTCTTTTTGCATCGTATGTTTCTTTTTGTTGTTTGTTCCTTTTGTTGAACGAAGTGGGGTTTGTCTTCTGATATTTGGATCCATTGATTCTTTGTGGTTGATTTTCAACCATAAACGAGCTGTTTTTTGTTGAAAAGGTGTCTTTTGCTAAATCGCATTTTCCACGTGGCAGATTAATAATAAGAGTCTCTTCTGTTGAAATACTGGGAGTAAACATGCATTTTTTTTTTGAGAAGAAATTGAAGCTCTCAATTGTTTTGTCACATGATTTGAGAATTTCCAGATTTTTCGGTGAGACAGGTATGAAGATTAAGACGGACACACCAGTTGCCAAAAAGGCAAGGGAGGGAGTCATGGAGTTCCTGTTGATGAACCATCCATTGGATTGCCCAATTTGTGATCAGGGAGGTGAGTGTGATCTGCAGGATCAGTCGATGGCATTTGGGTCTGACCGTGGCCGGTTTACTGAGATGAAGAGGTCTGTGGTTGACAAGAACCTGGGTCCCCTTGTAAAGACAGTTATGACAAGGTGTATACAGTGTACAAGGTAGTGACCAATTTTCAAATATATCTTCATTTCATATTAATTGAGTTTTCTATATTCACACATTTGTGGGTGATTAGCTAAACATTGAATTACAATCGTTACATTTGATATTTGGAACCTTAAGGTGAAGAACAATCTATTGTATTAAAAGAACATTCTCCCTTTATCTCCTGGATGTGGAAATCAACAAATATCTTAAACAGGACTATTTTTGAGCTGGGATGAACATTTTTTTAAGTGTTTTGGATGGTCATGAGAACCCTAAAAATTAAAATATTAGATATTTGTATATTTAGGATCTATAATAAGTAACAACTGAGAAATTAAAGCTGTCATTTATAGAATTAAATTAAGTTGGATGAAGTGGAGAAATGCATCTAGCATGATATAGAATACTTATAAATTAAAGGAAAATTCTATACAGCATCTATTCGCCCAGAAATGTTTTATGGCACAAAGTATTGGACTGTTAAAGTAAACATTTGCAAAAAGTTAGTATAACATGGACGAGAATGTTAAAGTAAATTAGTGGTTATACTTTAAGAAACATGAAATGATTTCATCCAAAATAAAGTAGGTTTTACGTCAATTGAGGGTAAAATTAGAGAAAATCGTCCTAGATGTTTTGGACATTTCCATTAAAGGCCTATTTTCACTTAATTTATATGAAACTAGAATTGGTAGAGGAAGATCAAAATTTACTTGGTTAGAAATGGTAGAAAAGGATTTAAAATTGCATAATCTATGTTCTAACAGAAAATTCAGTGCTAGATAGGAATAGTTGGTGGGTAAAGATTCATGATATGGGCCTCATCTTATTGTCTGTTTTATTTCTCAGGTGTGTTAGATTTGCCACTGAGATTGCTGGGGTGCAGGATCTTGGTATGCTAGGTCGGGGTAGTGGAGAGGAAATTGGAACATATGTTGAAAAGCTTATGAACAGTGAACTTTCTGGAAATGTGATAGACATCTGCCCTGTTGGTGCTCTGACATCCAAACCATTTGCATTCAAGGCCAGAAACTGGGAACTAAAGGGTACAGAGACAATTGATGTCACAGATGCAGTTGGTTCTAACATAAGAATAGATAGTAGAGGTCCAGAAGTTATGCGCATTCTGCCACGGTTGAATGAGGTTGCTTTTTACCTCCTTTTCCCTGTTATTTGTTTTCTTTTGTATGCTGTACAATGTTACTTTTTGAAAATAAGTGGGCTGAATCTCATTAATTATAATAACTTCATCCAGTATGAGGCTTTCTGAAGGGAGAAGAAAGAAAAATATTACATATCAAGTTATGAGAACCCCTTCCAATGGTTGGAAGGAAGACCTGCAAGCTTCAATATCACTTCATACTTCATAAGCGTTGGATTGTTGGTCAAAGATTACAAAATTTCTCCTAATCCATATAGACCAGCAGATGAAGTGAACCAAGTAGAAGATGATATGCTTTGCTGTCAATATTCTTTCTCCAACGATGCGAGTTACAGCTATGGCTATGTCATCTACTGATCACAACTTTGTCAGACATGTCTCCAGACCTATTTGATGATTGTACAGCTGCAGAATAGGTGGCTAACATCTTCATCCTTACCAGCACAGAAAACACATGTAAGATCTTCAGATCCTGCCCATCTGCTGGAGACTATGGTATAATTCCATTAGAACTTTCTTGTGCATAATCAGCCAAATGAAGCACTTGACTGTTAGCAGGGTTTGCAATTCCCAAGCTCCTTACATGGCTTCCATTTCTCCTGGTTCATAAGAGCCTTTTTCTCCTAACAGTTAACTGAAAAAACTCCACTCTCTACCCCTACCTAGAGAGGAGAATCCTTATCCAAAATGAGAGTCTGCCTTTCAGAATCTCTAAAAGACTAGTGACCTTCAGGATTTCATTATCTTGTAAATGGTCTCAGAAACTAACCAACCAAGACTTTTAAATTGAAAGTATTCACCTTATGAATCTTCTTTTTAGGGTTTCTAACCAGCTTATACAAGTCTGGTGATTGGCCTTTAAAGCTGCAACACTCTAGAATCTTATATTGTTGCTAGAGCTGAACCCATACATAGCATTCTGATTGAAGAACTCCTGTAGGCTCAGGACATTTCTCCCGAACTTCTGGTAGCCTTGTCATGCTTGATACCATATTTGCTTCTTATGATTCCCGTTCAAAGTCTATCCTAGGCATATCATTTGCCACTTGACTAAATGAACACCATTCTGCACTTTCTTATGCCCATTCCACAGCCAGTGTTTGAAAATTTTCCAATGCATGTATCACTCTTGTTAGGTTGTACATAGTCATATGAAAGATCTGAAAACTAAGGCCTTATTTGGGAATGGAAGTTTGCTCCTACTCCATTCCCACAATTTGTCTCTTCAAATCTTACCGTCAAAGGAAAGGTGCAGGTGGTTGTTGGTAAGCCAACTCCTCACCTTCAATTCTCCTTTTGGTTGAGAGCTCTATCCCTAAAATGCTCACAAAAAATGGTGTGAAAACTCATCCACCATCACCAAAACAGCTAGTGCAACTTTTTTCTTGTCCCATTCAATCGACAACTAATAACCAAAACAATGGTTAGTGCACCTGATTGTGATGGGTTCTTTGATCGATGTGATCAATAGTGACCCATTCAGCCTTATCATTGGTGTATGTCTCCATGACCTTAGTGTGCTATTTGTGATCCATAAACAGTTTTATTGCGTTAGCTTTAGCAGAAGCACACATATGACCATCACAAGCTTCATCTCTTCTGCAAGTTGCTGAAGTTCCTGTCAATGAACAAAGGGAAGTTGTTTGGATGAAAGGGAAAGGTGCTATTAGATGTAGGCAAGTGGTGTTAATGAATGGGAATACTGTAAATAATGATGGATTTTTGTTTAGTATATTATTGACTTTTCACAATGAAAATTGGGAGATTCTAATGAGAAGCCAATGTGAACTTGCTTCTCCACTTCTCTCTTTTGCCACTCATTTCTCCCCTAATTCCTAGAAATTATTTTCTAGAGAAGCTCCATTTCTTGTTTGGATTGGGAAATCAACTCCAGATTTGGAGCAAGAGCAGAAGGATCTGAGAATCTCAATTCCCAAACCCACCCTAAAAGGCACACTCTTTAGTAATACATTGTGTTGCTTACTGTCTGGGTGCCTTAAAAAAAATTGCTTGCTTCTAGCTTCACATAAAAAAGGCATGTAAGCCACATACATAGTGATAATTATTTTTGTTGATATTCTTCCTCCTAAGGATAATGAATATTAATGAAGATGACATAAGGATCACATGCACCACTTTTCATATTTTATCATAATTGTGCTAGATTTTGTATGTGACCTTGCTCGTTGCTGATAAACTACACATACTGCTGTTCATATTTATTGGCAACTCTGTACAAATGGTCTTTACTGTTAAAGAAATTCATATTGAAAGCCAATTTTGATCATAGGCTTTGAAGTACTTGAAAGGCTGGAGTTGGAGTTCTATTGTTTGATCACTTGTGTTGTCCTTCCATTGCAGGATATTAATGAGGAATGGATATCTGACAAAACTCGTTTCTGTTATGATGGCCTGAAGAGGCAAAGATTGAATGACCCTATGATTCGTGGGGCTGATGGTCGATTCAAAACTGTGAGCTGGCATGATGCACTTGCTGTAGTTGCTGAGGTTGCACATCAAGTTAAATCTGAGGAAATTGCAGGAATTGCTGGGAAACTTTCTGATGCTGAGTCTATGATGGCATTGAAAGATTTTATCAACAGAATGGGATCTAACAATGTGTTGTGTGAGGGTAATGGTTCAAACCCACAAGCTGATTTTCGTTCAAGCTATCTCTTGAACACCAGTATCTCTGGTTTGGAGAAAGCAGATGTTTTTCTTTTAATTGGAAGTCAGGTAACCTTTTCATTTCCTTTTCCTTTCTATTATTGCTGCTTAATATTTTTTGAGTACGTTTTATTATTAAGTTCATAAAAGTGATGATTTTAACTTTCTAACCATGTGGTAGTGCCCTTATTGTGTGCTTGATGTATCCATATGCATGTCAAAGTATCAACTAAGTTGAACGGTTCTTTCTGCCATTTAAAAAATGAAATAACAACAATGATCCAAAGCATAATCACACTACGTGAGATTAATCACATGTACCCTTTGCTTTTAAGTATTTTTATCTATTATCAAATTTTTTGTTAAGTTACATAAATTTAAAATTTTTCTTACAACTTCAAGTAAGTAGTTTTAAGCTTACCTCTATTTCTTTTAATTTTTTTTGCATTAATTAATTATTTTTGTCTAACAGGTGCATTTCTTTGTCTCCTATGATCAAACCACTTAAGTTGATTTTCTCTTATTTTATTTTCAATAGGTGCAACTCTTATTTTATTTCTAATAAAATCATTTTTTAACTTATCCCTTACAGTATTATCACTTATCCATCTAAGATATGCATATTAGCAAATAACTCTTTGTATATAATCATACTTTGCAGTCTAGTATTCTAAATTATAAAGTATAGCTAGGTGATTGATAGTTTTATAGATTCTTTTTTAAAATTTTAAGGGTATCACACAACACTTTTGAAACTTTTTTTTCACTTTATCTAACTTGCTTTAATCCTATAAATAACATTCTTTAAAATTTCATTGTTGCTAATTATAAATCCCTAAGTATTGAAAAGTCTTGCTTTTATGAATCTTATCGCTATCTAAGTATATACTTTAATCATTATTTTTATTTTCGTTCAACTTACATACTATATATTCAATTTTTTCTCTATTCAATATAAATCTTTTGGACTCTAAAGTATCTCTTTATAATTCTAATTTAGAACTAATTTATAACTATCATCAACAAATAGCATATATTGGGGTATTTCTTCTTGAATTTCCTTGGTTATTTCATCCACAAACAATATGAACGTATAAGGATTGGAGGACCTTTGTTGTAAACTGGTCTATTGGTTATTTACTAGTTTTTCTTTTTATAGTTTTAACACTAGTAACTGCATTTTCATACATGTCCTTTATAATATTAATATATCTAATGGTACTCTTTTTCTTTTAAAAATCTACCAAAATAAGTTTCTAGGTGCTCTATCATATGCTTTTTCTAAATCAATGAAAACTATATGGAGGGTTTTTTGTTAACTTTAAAAATTTTCATTAATTATTTAAGTAAATGAATAATTTCCATTGTTGATCTATCTAGCATAAACTTAAATTAATTTTTGTACTTTTAGTTACATGTCTTGTTTTTGTTCAATTATCCTTTTACATAATTTTATAGTATGATTTATTAACTTAATATCATGATGATTATTACAATTCTATATGTTCCCTTATTTTTAGATATAGGTATTAAAGAACTTTTTCTTTATTTATCTGACATCTTCTTTGTCTTTAAAACTATAATAGAAAGTTTAGTTAACCATTTAATCTCTATTTCACCTATATGCTTTGGCACTTCAACAGGAATGCTGTGTAGTCCAATAGTTTTCTTATATTTTATTTTCTTAATGACTTCTTCTATCTCTTAACTACTAATTTTTTCAAAATAACTATGGTTTATATTTTTTATACTGCTACCGAAATTTTGCATGTAAGAGTTTTTTATAGTAAATTCATTAACAAGTTTAATAAAATACCTACACCATCTATCTTTTATTTCATTTTATTTTACTAAAAAACTCTACCATCCTCATCTTTAATATACTTGACCTAAATCTGTAAATTTTCTTTCTCTAGCATTATCCAATTTATAATATTCTATTTTCTCCTTGTTTTGTATTTAAATTATCATATAATTGCTTATATGCCTTACTTTTTAACTTCATTAACAATTTTTTTAGCATTCCTTTTTGTTAGTTTATTCTTTAAATTTTCCTCATTTCTACATTTTATGATAAGTTTTATAGTATTCTTTTTTGTTTAATCTTCTGTACATCTTCATTTCACCATCAACTTTCTTTACCTAGAGGAGGTACTCCACAAGACTCTCCCAAAATTTCCAATTAAAAAATAAACATGTAATTTTTTTTTGTGAAGATTTGTACATAGATATGCTGTCTAATAGCTTGTAATTTTTTGTTACAATAGCCAAGAGTTGAAGCTCCAATGGTAAATGCCAGAATCAGAAAAACGGTCCGTGCATCTCATGCAAAGGTTGCCTATATTGGTCCTCAATCTGACATGAACTATGACTATGAGCATCTTGGGACAGGACCACAAACTTTACTTGAGATTGCAGAGGGACGCCATGCTTTCTGCTCAACACTTTCATCTGCCAAAAATCCTGTCATGATTGTTGGTGCTGGAGTTTTTGAGAGGGAAGATAAGGATGCTATTTTTGATTTGGTTGAGACAATAGCCAAAAATGGAAATGTTGTCAGACCTGATTGGAGTGGTTTTAATGTTTTGCTTCGCAGTGCTGCACAAGCCGCTGCCCTTGATCTTGGTCTCATACCAGATCCTGATTTTAGTCTCAGCTCCACAAAGTTTCTGTATCTAGTGGGTGCAGATGATTTTAGCTTGCAAAATCTCCCCAATGATGCATTTGTAGTTTATCAAGGTCACCATGGGGACAAAGGGGTATACAGGGCTAATGTCATTTTCCCATCTGCCGCATTCAGTGAGAAGGAAGGTACATTTGAGAACACGGAAGGCTGCCCACAGTGGACCACTCCTGCTGTACCCACTGTTGGTGATGCAAGGGATGATTGGAAGATTGTCCGGGCACTATCAGAGGTTGCAGGTGTTCGTCTTCCTTATGACACACTTGAAGCTGTACGTGCTCGCATCAAAATGGTGGCGCCAAATCTGTTGCATGTGGATGAGAGAGAGCCGGCGATACCATTTGTTGGATTGAAGCCGCAGCCCCAGGGCAAGCCAAGTCTTTCACCATTCAAAAGTGTGATTGAAAATTTCTACATGACCGATGCAATTACTAGGGCTTCGAAGATAATGGCTCAATGCAGTGCAACACTTCTGAAGAAGTAAAGAACCTTCCGTTAAGCCTAAAGATAAATTCTGCTTAGTCATTAGAGTTTCCATGAAAAATGACATCTTTTATCTGTTAATATGTTATGCATCCTTGATTTGATCGAGGATAACTTCCATTTGCCATATTGATATTGTTACACTCATAAATGGCAATTTACACCAATTGAAGGCCTTTGTAGCTGAGATATGAAAGAGGCCGAACTAACTTTGATCGTTCTGGTTCCAATTACTGCCCATGTTTTTAATGATTTGTGCTAAACATGACGGCAGCTCTAATACCACTTTCGAGCAATGATAATCTAAATTCCAAATGTTCGCTTTCTTTTATGATTTGCATTTTTAGCTTAGATTTCCACTTTACCGTGTATAGAATCTAAGATCTTGATCATTTGAAAGACCTTATTATGATGGAATACTATGCTTTACAAGTCGAATCAAACCAATTGTTACAAAAAATTACGTTTAGGTTCACTTTTATGCTCACGCTATCGGAAATTGGCGATCCTAGCCATCTTCTCTCAAGCAAAGCGCTCCTCTCCTCATCTTACACGTACTCTCCCTCAAGTCTCCTTGCTAAAGAATTCTGGATTTGTGACTTTGCCAGAATGACTTCGACAAGGTGCTCAATGGTAAGGATGACTTTTGTGTTCTATGATAGCTTCAACGAGGAAAGCCATCATTGAAGGTCTCAGAAATTCCTTTTTATGTCCATCTGCATTGCATGGCCTCAATGAGGATGAAGTCAATGACTTCCTTGGCATGACTGTTCCTCCCTCGCTAGAAGAGATTCTCTCACGGGAAGCCTTCCCAATGATTACTACTACATGGCTTAAATTAATGACCCTCATCCCAGGGAAATTCAACTTCCCTTTTCCCTAATAATTATTCTATTAACCTGTCATGAATGTTTTAATCACTCTTGTTACCTTCATGGATGTTTGGATCATGTGATGCCTACAATTGCTGTCATAAGAAAAAAGTGGAGTATCAGTTCCTCTAAATAGGATGACGATGACCTTCGACAATTGCTCAAAGAAAAAAAAAAACCCTAAAACATAAGTGGTTAGACTTAATAAGAGACCCTACCCCAACAAACATTTTTGCACCATCTTGTGCCTTGAACACCTCAATGGGTCACCAATTTCATCTCACTTTGGCAGGTCATTGTTATTTTCTTTATATCATTGCGTCTTTCTTTGTAATTTTGTTATGCTTCATCGTTCGATGGTCTTGATTCTCTCTTAAATGGTTTTTAAACTACGTTGTACTGCTTTTCCTAGTATTGCCTTAATTCCCCTTCCGTCTTTCTAACTCCCATGTTGCCTTTTGTTGTTTCCTTTCTTCTTTCCTTCATTGTCTTTCATTCATAGATCAATCCTGTGTCGAATCCAATATGGTATTAGATCAAGGGTACTTTCTTAGGTTGTGAGATGTTGCCGTCCTTCACTCAACTTCTAGATTGCATTAACAAGGGTTTGCTTTCCATGCTGTTTCTCTTTATTTCCTTCTTCATCGTTTCCTTTGCAATTCCTTTGTACTCTTACCTTCTTCTATATCCTTTTTTCTTTCCTTGCTTTTTTTCATAATGTGTTGAACACTTATCTCAGTGACGTACTGCATCGTTTTTGTGATTTTATATGTTTCTTCCTTCATGAGCACCATTGGCCTTTGCATCTTTCTTTTTGTTTCATATTCATTAAACAAATTTTTCACATAAAAACTCAGCTACCTTTCTTGTTGATCTCTAAATGCATTTTATCTAATATTTCATGTAAGTATTTCCTTAACTTGCTTTATCTACACTTTTTTATCACTTCTCAAAGTTGATATTAAGAATGGCCATTGATAACTCGTGTGAGGTTGTTCCCCTTAACAACTTGCTCAACAATAACAACCTTGATATGAATATTGTAAACCTTTATTATTTGCACCTATCTAATAACCATAGCATATACCTTATATCAAAACAATTGTACATAAACATCTATGAATGCTTGAGTCTTGCCATAGGGGTAGCCCTTAGAGCTATTAAAAATAAGTTAGGGTTCATACACGGCTCCTTAAAAATGCTTGATTCTAAGAAATCTCTTATGGAACACACATTATGGATGAAGTGCAATGACATGTGTAACACTCTTAGATTATAGAAGGAGGGTATATCAGTGAAGACTCTAAAGGAAAAGAGAGAAAGATAGAGTCACCATTTAGTCTAATTTAAGAGGATACTAAGAAAAGTCTATATACAATGTATAGATACATGTATAGTGAAAGAGTTCATATAAGTTTGCTAATTAAAGAGTCCAAATAAACATTTTGGGTATAGATAGGAAATGTGTTAGATATCTATTTTGTTAGCTTAAGTGTATTTTTTTATAAATAACAAGTAATTTTACAAACAAGATTTAATTTCAGTAACTTAGTTCATTAAATTGACTGCAAATGTACAATATCTATTGTATAAGTGTGTAAGTACATGTTGAACTCATAAGGAATTATTGAAATTAACTTGACTTTTTAAATTTTCATAGCTAGAGTTTAGTATATACTCAAATATACTCACTCCGTTGATTTGCAATTAACTCAAAGGACTAAGTTCGTGAAGTTATAATTAACTCAACAAACTTCTCTTGTTAAATTATAGTTAACTCAATGAGTTATTTAGTAACTTTCAATTAGTATTGTTGATTGTAAAAGAATACAGTCATCTATTGGACGATTCCATAAATTACAAACAATATCTTTAACACTCTTCAAATGCTATTTTATATTAAATTTATCATTGATCAATTCTAGTATTCAAATACTCCAAACAGTAAACAAATCAATTACGATTTTAGAGATTTATACTAACTATTTTCAATACTAAATCATACTATTCTATATAAATTGAAATACCATAAATACAAAACATTTAAACAAACAATACAAACACATACGATACAAACATAGATCTTGATAAACACAATGATGTAAATGTAAACATATATTAGTTTTTGTTTTGTTTCTCACGATGGATGATTCATGAAAGGTAATATTCTCTATAAATAGTAAAAGAAAACTTCTATCACTACATGCAATGCGATTACACTTCTGAAAACTTAATCACTTATTGTCAAGTACTTCTCTCCTTATTGGATTATAAACCTAGACTTTTGTAAGTTGATCTCCTCTTTAGTATAGTAACATCAACTTGAAACTAAAGCTAGAAGCTTTACTATCTCCTAAGAGATGATTTGGTACTTGGTGAAAATTTCCTTCTTTTCTATGATGTGATTATTCCTCATAGTGGTTGTCAATCATCATGTTTTACTCAAAATCGACTCGACATGTGGAAAGTATCCTCATAAACCTCTAATGGATGGTGGTAATGGTGGTATTGGTGAGAGCTTAAAGAACATCCGACACTTTCTATAGTGAGCACGATTCTCCTCCCATTTTTCTTTGTTCTTTCTCTTTTCCTTTTATATTTCTTTTAGTATTAATTGCTTTTGCTTAAATCATTGTTTGAATTTCCTTCATTCGTATTAATGATGGTAATTACTTCTTCATTCCACGATTTAGATTATGACATGATTCGTGCAACATGGTTTCCTTCATATTTTCTATAACTACTCATAATCGAATATTAGAAAATAATTGGTTCATGGAGTTAGTGTAACTCAACGGACTTACTTTGTTGACTTAACTATTAACTTAATAGACCAACATCGTTGAGTTAAAGCTTAACTCAATGAACTCGTTTAGTTCTATAGTTTAATAAAATAAATACTTATATGACATTTAACACTTAATATGTAAAAGAAGTAATTTCTAATTCATTTATGAATGATAATTAACCACTAATTCCTTTAAATTATGCACATTCTTTAATTAAGGTTTATAATTGTATAATTGTAACATAATGACTTAATTCTCATATGATAAGCTAAATATTATGCAATTAACCATTCATTAGTCACTAATATTATGTATAATTTTATTCTAAACAATACCTTACATACTTAATTTCTTGGTTTGTTAAATATCCTTAGGTGTGTGTATGATGATGCATGTAAATATATATTTGTACTAAAAAGTAGAAGAGATAAGAAGATTGGTATTTGTATCTATATAGATGAATAGAATTAGGAGTCTAGAAGAGGATCATGTAAACATCTTCTACTCGTGCAGTGAGTAGAGAAAAAGTTTTATATAGTCTTAGTCTAAATAGCCTAAGCATAGTGTGGTTGAACAAACAAACAAAGCAAAAGTATGATGCAAATGCAAGATGACTTTGGGATATGTAGAATGTGTATATTTATTCATGCCCTTCCAAAGAGATTATCTTATTAAATTTTAAAATGATTAAATCAATTATCACTTATTTAAAATGTAAAACTTTGTGACAACCTAAAGAAAGAGAGAATTATGAAATTTCACTTGAAGAAATGAGAAAGGAAACTAAGGGGTGTGTATATAACATTAGTCCTACATGAAATACCACAACCCTATAACTTAGCTTAGCTAAAAGGGATGACTCTAGTGCAACTATGTTCTTAGACTTGGGGATTTCTTTAATTTTTGAGATGAGACACAGTTTAGAAGTATGTTTATTTTGCTACAATTTTGTTATAGGTAGGTTTAACCTCTATATGATATATTTTAAAGTTGATGAGATGACATAAGATATTTTCCTAAATGCATAACAATAGACAACGTGTGTAACTTCACTTTCAAATCTACCATGTAATAAAAGCTTATAAAACTATGAACCTTTGAAAATGACAAGTGTATGTGTTGATAAAAGTGGTAGTGTATGTGACTTCATATTTGAGTTTGACTATGCACATGAAAACAAAATAATATGTGTTTTCAAATTTTAAGTTATGCCAGTCTATTTGAATTAGATTGTAGATCAATTTAATTTGCATGTTAATTAATGTAAAGCTAAAGTGATTATTAAGTAAGACATTTTCATAGAAAGTATGATGTATGCCCTTATTTATACTTAAATGTCTTTGATTTAGATCAAGAGATGCAAATATATAATGTACATATGCATGAGTATAAGATTCAAATAAAAGATAAGAGAAGTAAGTAAACCTCCCAAGTGTTTGTACTTGTTCAGAATGAAAAAGTACATAATAGTAATGGTTAAATGATGGTTAATTGCATAATATTTAGTTTATCATATGAGAATTAAGCCATTATGTTATAATCTAGAGCCATTTCAGTGGAGTATAGAAATTATAATGCTGTTGTTGTTTCTATTGCTAGACCTTCTAGAGACTTTACAAGAACTTAGAACATATAAATTAGTTAGAGCAACAATTAAAAGAGCTCCAGAAGAAAGTAGATGAACTTAGGAAGAAAGATTAAAATATATTATTCATCTACTTGTATTTAAAAATGTCTGATAGTAAGTAATTGTAAACTATTTATATATATGAATGTTTGAACAATAAGATGCTTCTGAATTAATGTTTGTGAATGAATGATTTAAAGCTATATTGAAATTCTAATATATATATATGTTTGGAGCATTACAAGATTGTTTTAAAAGAAATTGAATTGAATGAAAGATGTGCTTAAAGGCACGATTATTTAAGAAACACCAGAATATATTTACAAATTGTAGAAACCTTAAATTCTGCATAATAGGAAATGAACTATAAGTTAAATATGCATATAATGTTCAAATTTAAATGAGTTTAAATTGGAACACTACATTAATGTAATGTATTTAACTTTATTTAAGTTGATAAAATGTAGGAGGAAGATATATGGAAGTTAAGATGAGCAGTAATTGTTAGAAAAATTTGCTAAGTGTTAACTCAACGAAGTTAGTTCGTAGAATTAACCTAACTCCACAAGGTCAATAATAAAATATAAGGCACTCCGTTGAGTTATTTGTAACTCAACGAAGTTAGTCCGTGGAGTTAGCAAATAGGAGACGAAGCTAGTCTGTTGAGTTAGTTGTAACTTAACAAGATTAGTTCGTTGAGTTAGAAATAGTAACTGAGGCTAGTCTGTTGAGTTATCTGTAACTTAATGAGGTTAGTTTGTGGAGTTAGTGTAATAGTTATTCTTTTAGCCATGAATGAACTTTGTAGGTTTAGCAGTTACTGAAAATTAAAAATTATAAGTGGAACACATATCGATAAAAATAGGAATCATACTACACATTACAAGACACGTTCTTGCAACGAGATTCATTTACCTTATGGTCGTGCATTATAAATATAGAACAAAATGTTATTTACTGATTACTAGCAATTTAGAAGAGGAAAGAGAATTCGTTAGGGAACTGGAAGGAGAAATAGTTGATTCAACTTCATCCGCCAACAATTATTTATTGAGAATAAAGCTTCAGACTGGTATGTAATTAATCTTCTGCAATTTTACTTTATGTTGAGAGTTTATGAGCACATAGACTCATTCTCTTAGCACTAAACGATTAGTAAGAACACTTAGATGAGATTATTTAACATAGAAGCATCCTGAAAATTTTTCTAAAGAGAACTTTAACGAAATCCTCAAGGGCATAGCTAACCTTTCTTTAAAGGAGAATAAAGATATGACTGTTCTAGTAGAAAAACCATTAGGGGAAATTCTATATCTTAAACTAGATGAACCTTCATGTATTCGATTGCCAAACTTTGAGGGAGATAAGTTTGAACTGAAATCTAATTATATTAGTCAATTACCACAAAGTAATATATAGTTAAATCTAAGGAAATAATAGTCATTAAACTTTGAGGGAGATAAGTTTGAACTCAATGTACACATCATGTAATGAGTAAAGCATAATTAATAGGTATAATTTATGAAGGCATAGATGTTTTAATTAAATCTATATTAGAATCTACTTGTTAGAATGGATTTTAAAACTATGTAGTGAAGAAGCATGAGCATACTTAGAAAACTTTGCAAAAAAAATTGCTCAATGGGAAAACTTGGCTGAAGCTATTACAAATAAAAAAATATTGCCAAGGGGAATGCATGAAATAGATTCAAGCACTATGCTCGAAGTTAAATTAATTAAATTAACAAAGAAAATAGAGGAGCTATCATTAAATCAAAAACTAATAGAAAAAAATTCAAATATTAATGACTTATAGATATTATTTATGCTAGAAACTAGAAAAATAACTTTGGAAATTCTTATAACCCTAATTGGAGAAATCACCTGAACCTATCTTAGAGAAATAACAATTTTCAGGGAGGAGAAAATATAAATGACAAAAATATAAGTTATGAAGTATTAATTGAACAAGGATCTAGAATAGAGAAATTAGAAACGATAATTTAACAATTAAATAATCGTCTAGAACATGTATTTGAAAATGTTACCATTCAGAATCAAAATATGAATAGAAATATAACCCTTAGATAAAAGGAATCAATAGAAGTTAGACTTACTAGAGGATTGCTGTTTGTGTTTTCCTAGCACTATACCAGAATATCTGATTAGATCTCCAATAACGTACCAGAAAAACTTGGATTTGTTACTTCTATTTTTACTTAGTTAATTTGTCTTTATGCCTATTTTTTTTCTTTTAGAAGTAAACAAACAACCTTTAATACAATTTAGATATTAATTCTAATTTGTACTTTAACTGTAAGTGCACAGTATCTATTATATCAGTGTGCAAGTATAGGTCGATCCCATAGGGAATTGCTTAAGAACTGAGAATTGTTCGTTTGTTAACAATCAAATTTGTATCTTCAATAAGCCCTCCATTGAATTACAGTTAACTCAACGGACAAAGTTCGTTGAGTTATGACTAACTCAACAGACTAACCTCGTGAACTTAAGTTAACTCCATGAGCCTGTCTTTTCTTTTTAATACTGCTATTTACAGAGGAATTTAGCCAACCATTGGGCGATTCCACAGATTGTAAATAACATCAATTCAACTTTTTAATGTTAGTAAACATTGAATTTATCATTAAGCAATACTAACATTTAGATAATTCAAATAGTAACCATTAAAATCTTTAAGTCTTTTGAACAAACCAATTTTAGTAAACTGTAAAACTAAAACAAACATAAAACAATCACAACACTAACAAATATAACATTAATCACGATACAACACAAACAAGACAACACTCAAATACAACATACAAACATAGATAAATTGTTTTTGGTATTTTTGTTTTAATATGAACATGGAAATGGGCGAAAGGTGAAATGTAAAGTAATCTCACTTGATAGTAAATACTTCCGTCACTACTTGCAACGCGATTACACCACTGAAAATTAAACCACTTACAATTCTATCTCCTCTCCCTATAGAATCGCGAGTCCAGAATTGCAAGATGATCTTCTCTTTAGCATATAGGCATCAACCTGAAGCCAAGGCTAAAAGCTTTACGATCTCCTGAAATATGAGTTGGTGCTTGGTGAAAATGGCTTCCCTTCCCGTGATGCGATCACTCCTCACAGTGGTTGTTAGGCACTGTGTTTGGCTCGAAATCGACCCGACATCAAGAAAGTATTCTCACAGACCTCCGATGGTTGGTGATTGTGGTAGTGATAATGATAGTTGGTGTGGTACTTTAGAGAATTGTCGATATTGCTTGTAGAAAGCTCGGTGCTCCTCCTCTATATACGTTGGCCGTCCATCGATCACACACTTTTCTTCTTTTTCTTTTATATTTCTTCATTAGTAACTGCTTCTACTTGAATGGTCAGTTGGATTTCCTTCATTCATATCAACGGTGATGCTTTCTTCTCCCTACGTGATACGTGCAAACGTGGTTTTTTCTCTTCCAACTATTTGTTCCTACGACCGCTACAATAGCATATTAGAAAATAAATAGTCCGTGGAGTTACAGATAACTCAACGGACTTTCTTCGTTGATTTAACTATAAAACACGTGCATAAATTTAACTATATGATGCTCAGGTGCATTTCGGATACTTACAAACTTAACTATCCGATGCCTAGATGCATTTCAGATACTTATAAACTTAACTATCCGTTGCCTAGATGCATTTCAGATAGTTACAGATAACTCACCGATATATAACTTAAATAAATCTACCAGATCTCGACACATGTCAACAGCAGTTTAATCATAAAATAAACATTTCAGAGAGTTACAGAGGTAACTATCCGATGCTTAGATGCATTTTGGATAGTTAGAGATAACTCATCGAAAATCCACTTAAGTCATTTTCCCAGAATATGACACGTGTCCTCAGCTATTTTATAAATAAAAAGAGATTTTGGAGAGTTACACATATAATTGTCCAATGCCCAGCTGCAATTTCGGATAGTTATAGATAACTCACTGAAAATTCACTTAAGTCATGCATTATGGTTTCGACACGTGTACTTCAGGAAATAATAAAATATTCTTTCAAAACATAACTGTTCAGCAATTTAAACATAACTATCCGACATGTTCGGTTTGTTAAACATAACTGTCCGAAATATGTTCGGTATGTTAAACATAACTGTCTGAAATATTAGAAAATTTGGATACTTAAGAATTTCACAGCCTGCAACTTATCGACAGTTCAGAAATGTACTAAATTAACATTAATTCCCTAAAATTAAGCAGATTCTTTAATTAAAGCATATAACAGTGCAATTATAACATAATGGCTTAATTCTCATATGATAAGCTAAATATTATGCAATTAACCATCATTTAACCGTTAATAATATGCACTTTTTCATTCTAAACAATTGCCAATGCAAGCAATGCCTAACCTTGTCAATAGAATTGTTAATGAAATTGATACCTCTTATGGGAGGGAAGTTGAATGAGGTAGTACAATTGAAGAAATAATGTATAATATAGTAAGTAGAAAAATATAAAAAGAAAAGAAAATGAAAGTTTAATTCTAGTTAGTAGTATCGTAGAGTTATTACTTAACTCAACGAACTTAGTCTGTTGAATTATGGCCTAACTCCATGGAGGTATGTAAGTAGCTATGTTAATTTTATCTCTGCTAAATTTTGTTTATGTTATACAGAATCACAATAGATGGAATTGATGAAATTACCACTAGATGCATTGAGGGAAGTATTGAGTAACTTATCAGTTAAAGATCTGTGTAGATTGTGTTGTGTGTCAAAAGAAATTAAAGAATGTGTTAGAGAAAAATATTTTCATGGACTACAAACTACAAAGATGACCAATATTAGAGATGGATTTTTATGGAAGTCATTTAATCGTAGTTCAATTAGCTATGAATATTTGAAAATGGAAGAAACTACTGGAATTCCACTTAATATATTAGAAAGAATAGATCATATTATGGGGATAGATGAAGGATAGATTATTTACAGAATCAAACCAAGGTATGCTATTCTGTTACCCAATATTTTAATTAGAAATCCTATTACTAGAGAAGAATGGAATATAGCAAGACCTAATAGATTTGAAGTACCAACTGAGAATTGTGGGTTAGCTTTAACATTTTTAGATAAAAATTTGACCATTCCTAAAAAATTGTATTATTGGAGATCAATTGGAAATTAGGATGATGATCTATGTTTAAGTGTGTATAATTTTCTAAATAGATCTTGGACTGAAAACACTATGATATATCTAAGAGAGAAAGCATTAGTTAACAATATACATGTCATACTTGATGGATATATATATTTAGTCACAAATATATCAGTTGCATTTAGATCTGATTTATACATGGTAAGCATAGATAATTATGATGATGACTTTATAAAAATATTGCCTATACCTAATGATATAGTTGAACCACCATTTGCAGAATATTATAAAATTCAATTGGAAATGTGGTATAATGAATATAATGATCCTACTTTATGTTTAGTAAGATAGTGGGATGAACTGATGAAATTTCAAATATGGATTATGAAAGACCTGAATGAATGGAAGTGGGAAGAGGAATATATTGAAATATACGTAGAAATAGAAACAACTACATTATTTTAGAACAGAAGAGGATCCCTTTCTACATTTCAATTCATTAATGGTAATACACTTATATTTAGTATTGATAACATACTACAAGTTTACAAGTTAAAAAGGAAAGCAAACTGTATTAAAACAGAATTAATAGCAAGAAGAATTATGTTTAAAAAGTTTGCATGGACTGACACGTTTATTCCATTTGTTACTACTTTTCAATCATGTTCTTAAATTGTGATTTTGTAGTTTTAATGATGTGTGTAATCTGCATTTATTTTCTTAGAAAAAGAAAAAAATGTTAATTTTTGTTTTGTTTTATAAAAAGAAAAAAAATAAACAAAATATCAATCTAGTTTGTTAGCATCTATTCTAGGAAACCAACTAGTTTGCTTGTGAGCCACCAAAGTCATAGGAGTCTGGGTTCCACACAAGATACTTGTAGGATCGTCTGTATCACAAGAGGGGGGGTGAATTGTGTCTTTAGTAATTAAATTAGCGGATAAAACAAAAGCACAAAACACTCATAAATGTAATTCTATTCTTTTATTTCAAGACAAAATTTACAATATCTTTTCAGCTCAATTCCCTTCTTGACGGTTTTGATATAGTAATTTTTGATATACAATTCAAATAGGAAAACAAAGCTCTTTTTCAGAACTAATTTTGAATTGTATAAAACCTGATCTTTATGCACACAACTCTTTTCTTTCTCTTTGCTCAGCTTCTGTATCTTCTTCTTCTCTAGTTGTCGAATTTCCAGACTTCTTGTATTTGCAGCTCCTTTTCTAAAATTGCTTGGAATTTCGAACTTCTTCTGATGTTGGAGAACTTTTCAGAATATGAATATTCAAACTTAACTTTTTAGTTAGGGATCCAGATTGAATATTCAGACTTGGTTTTTGAGATTGGGATCCCCTATTGTAATGTAGCTCATACTCTCTATTAGTAGTCGAACTCTGCTGTCTTTCACATTCAGCATGTTCATCCACTTGATCCACAATTCATAATCCATAATCCACGTACTAATTTTCTCTTTAATCCAAATTACTTTCTATTTAAGTTTCCACTTTCTTCACTAACATTTTGAGTTTCCACGATCTCCACTCATAGATTCACCGAAACTTTATCTTCCTGGAGTCTTGTAGAATATCTTCTAAGTCTTCGATTTAGTCGAACATTTATCCTTTAACTCCTGTCAAAACTCGAACACTTATCCTTTAACTCTTCGAGTTCTTGCACCTGCAAAACACGTGACTAAACAAAGAAACTTATCTGTTCGTTAGTCCTTTTATAAAACTCGAATAGTTATCTATCCATGCGTATAAAAACTAGAATAGTTATCTAACTATTGGATTTTTCATTACCGAACGCACATGGAAAACACGTGACAACTTAAAACATTAAAAACACACGTGCAGATAACTTAACTATACGAGTTTTTAACATAAAGTATTCGACAAAAATGAAACGTTAACTATCCGAAAGTTTAACTATTGCAAATCTAACTCTTCGGAAATCTTTAATTTATCTAACATAAAAATGAAACTTTCCGATAATTTGTTAACTATTATACTTAGAGAAATATACTTAGAGAATATTATGTAAACTTATTTAAATATGTTAATAAAGCATACATCATCAAAATTAAATACCTAACAACACTGATTTAACAATTTATGTTTTGTTGTTAAGTTGTTATTTTGTTATATATTCTACTTTATTTGTGAATGAAAAGTTTTTCAGAATCTAAAATTGGAAGATATTGAAGGAGACACAAAAGAACAAGGTATGTAATTGATTACTTATCTTGAATTTACATTTAAACTCAGTTCGTAGAGTTATTCATTAACTCAACAAATTAAGTTTATTGAGTTAGGTGCTAAGTTAACAAAACAATATTCATGCCTACTACAATTACTGTATTTACTATAAAATCTTTTACATTGAGGACAATGCAAAATGTAGGTATGGGGGGTGGTAATTAGATTAAAGCCAAGTTATTTTGTTAATTAGAGGAATTAGAATGGTGCTAAAAAAAGTTCTATGGAAATTGAAAATTTTTATGAATTTGCTGTAACTAACCGAAATTTCTTGTAACCATCCGATAATTGAGATTGTCAAATTTTTAAGAATTGTAACTACTTGAATGTTATATTTAGAATCTTATATAAGATGCAACAAAAATTTTACTATTATATAAATCTAGATATAGTATCTTATGTTTTTGCTGAATTTTATGAATTTAACAATTTCACGATTTTAAAAAGAAATCAGAATGCTTAACTGAAACTCAGTAAATTATCTGAAATCCTGAAAAAGCTGAAATGTTGATTTTTGAATTAAATGAAATACATATGATCAATGATACATTTAATTTGATTGATTAAACTTGTAGAATGATTTATGTGTAAATCTTATTAAACTCTAGAAAAAGTATGAGCTTATTGATATAGATTCATATTTTCAATAAATAATAGAAGCAGGATTATATGAGATTTGTGTTTTATTGCATTTGTATTAATGAAATACATATATATATACTGTTTTGAAAAGAAAGAAAAAGAAAAAAAGAGAAAAACTTTGAAATTTTATTAACTTGTTTGATCACGAGCCTTTTGTACTTGAGTAGACAGGTATGTAAGGATTGTTGACCTGAAAAAGGACTCTTTAAATCTGGCAACCTAAGATCCTAATCAGATTTGGGATTGTTGACTGAAAGCTCGATACATAGGTACACTAGAAAGCTCTTGTATGATTCAAGCTTTTCAAATTAACTTTTAAAGTACAAATATGCATATACTGTTATGAAAAGATAAAAGTGTTTTGTGCAATACAGATATCTTTTGAATCAAGTATATTTTCTGTTATCTAAGATTACTGAAGTATGAATCTAGAATAGACTTTTCAAGTTGTTTATCTGAAATACAATTCTTTATTCTATTTGTTTTAATCATATTGAATTGGATTGTGTTTTGATTCATATGTAGTTAAAATTTATTCTGGAAATCATATTAGAAAATTTAGGATAACATATGTTGGAAAAGAAGAAAAAATGATAATATAATTGCCACCTATATGATGCTAATATATTTTGTATGTAATTTACATATGTTTTAAATATATTTGCAAGTTGAAGAGGAGAAAACAATGTTAAAATAGATTGCTGAAAAATACAGAATATCTATATAGTGATCTAATTTATGTATTCTGAAGAATTAGTTCTAACACTTTAGAAAGACCAACTAGTTAGATCTTAGTTTGCTAAGGGACTAGCAAAATTTAAGTATGGGGGAAGTGTTTAGAATGAAAAAGTGTATAATATTAACAGTTAAATGATGGTTAATTGCATAATATTTAGCTTATCATATGAGAATTAAGCCATTATGTTATAATTGCACTGTTATATGCTTTAATGAAGGAATCTGCATAATTTCAAGGAATTAGCATTAATTAAGTACATTTCTGAACTATCGGTAAGTTACAGGCTTTGAAATTCTTAAGTATTCGAATTTTCTGTTATTTTAGAGAGTTATATTGCATGTACCAGATAGTTATGTTTTAAATGCTTAAAGAATATTTTATTATTTCCTGGAGTACATGTGTTGAAACATCAATGCATGACTTAAGTAGATTTTCGATAAGTTATTTGGTAACTATCCGAAATGCATCTGATAGTTAGATTTGTAAGTATCTGAAATATCCTTTTATTTATAAAACTTATTAAGGACACGTGTCGTGATCTAAAAACCTGATTTAAGTGTGGTTTTATAATATTAAGCATGATCCATTTTATTTGCATATATTTATATCATGTATAGGTGAATAGTAATAACTCATTGAGTTAGTGTTTTTTTTTTTTTTTGTTAAAAGATCATGTGCCAACTCATTGAGTTACAGGTTTAAAGGTATAAAAAGATCACGTGAGAACTCGTTGAGTTATTGAGTAAAAATCGTAAGTTATATATCTGAACTCGTTAAGTTAGATTTATGCACATGTTGAATTTAAATGCTTTATTATGTCACGTGAGTTGCACATGTATAACTCGTTAAGTTAGCATAACTATATGCGTTGAGTTACTTGAATATACACTAAGGTAATGTGTTATGTTAGTAAGCTTATAAGTTATTTCTTTATTGCATGTGTTTTATAGTTAAATCAACGAAGTAAATCCGTTGAGTTATATGTAACTCTATGGACCATTTATTTTCTAATATGCCACTATAGCAGTTGTAGAAACTAGAAATTCGAAGGAAAACCACGATTGCATGTATCACGTAGGAATTCACTTGTGGAGTGAAGAAAAAATCACCATCGTTGATATGATTGAAGGAAATCCAACCGATCATTTAAGCAGAAGCAGTTATTATTGAAAGAAATATAAAAGAAGAGAAAAAAAATGAATAAAGTGTGTGTGCAGAGGTGGAGAATCGCGTTAACTGTAGGAAGCGTCGGAAGTTCCCTGAAGCTCTACATCACCACCAAAATCACCAACCATCAGAGGTTTGTGAAAATACTTTCCTGATGTCGGGTCGATTCCGAGCCAAACATAGTGCCTGACAACCACTATGAGGAGTGATCGCGTCGCAGGAAGGGAAACCAAGCATCGACTCATATCTTAGGAGATCATAAAATTTCTAGCCTTGGTTTCAGGTTGATGCCAGTATGCTGAAGAGGAGATCATCTTACAATTCTTGATTCACGATTCTATAGGGAGAGGAAGCAAGATTGTAAGTGATTAAGTTTTCAGTGGTGTAATTGCATCGCAAGTAGTGACAGAAGTTTTTACTGTCGATAGAGATTTTTACATTTCACCTTTTGCTCATCTTTAGGAATATATCAAAACAAAAATACCAAAAACAACAAATTATCTATGTTTACATTTAGTATTAAAGTGTTGTATTGTCTGTTTTGTATCGTGATTATTGTGATTGTTTTATATTTGCTTGATTTAGAAAATAGAAAATAGGTTTATTATTTATTAAAATTGATTCGTTTCAAATACTTAAAGATTTTAATGGTTACTGTTTGAAATATCTGAATGTTAGTATTGCTGAATGATAAATCTAATATTAACTAACATTAAAGAGCTTAATTGATGTTATTTACATTTTGTGGAACCGCCCAATGGTTGGTCGAATTTCTCTATGAATAATAGTATTTAACTGGAAAGATAGGCTCGTGGAGTTAACTTAAGTCCACGAGGTTAGTCTGTTAAGTTAACTGTAACTCCATGAACTAAGTCCATTATATTAACTGTAACTCAACGGAGTACTTAACTGAACACATATAAATTTCAATATAAAAATTGAAACAATACACAATTCTTACTCCATCTCTCTATGAGATCGACTTGTACTTACACACAAATACAATATACATTGTGCACTTGCAGTTAAAATACAAATTGGACTTAATATCTAATTTATGTGAAAGATTGTTTGTTTACTTCTTAAAGTAATTGTTGATATAATCATAAAAACAAAAGTAACAAGGCCAAATCAAGTTTTTTGTTGTCGTTTAGACCAGTTTACAGATTTAACCTTTCACATCAAGAACAAATATCATTTCTAGAAGATTGAAAACCTGATTTAGGTGTGGTTTTATAGTATTAAGCATGATCTATTTTATTTGCATATATTTATATCATGTACAAGTACACAGTAATAACTCATTGAGTTAGTGCTCTTTTTATAAAAAGATCATGTGCCAACTCGTTGAGTTACATGTTTAAAAGTGTAAAAGGATCACGTGAGAAATCGTTGAGTTAGCGAGTAAAACTGTAAGTTGTATATCTAAACTCGTTAAGTTAGCATTATGCATGTGTTGAATTTAAATGTTTTATTATGTCACGTGAGTTGCACATGTTTAACTCATTAAGTTAGTATAACTATACACGTTGAGTTACTTGATTACACACTAAGGTAACGTATTGTGTTAGTGTTATAAGCTTATAAGTTATTTTTTTATTTCACGTGATATATTATTTTATATAAACGAGGGAAGTTTGTTGAGTTAAAACTATAAGTTTATCTCAACGAGGGAAGTCCGTTGAGTTACACTAACTCCATGGACTAGCTATTTTCTAATATGCCACTATGAGTAGTTGCAGAAATAGGAAATTCAAAGGAAAACTATGATTGCACGTATCACGTAGGATTTAAATCGCAAAATGAAGAAGAAATCATTATCGTTGATATGAATGAAGGAAATCCAATTGAGCATTTAGATAGAAGCAGTTACTACTGAAAGAAATATAAAAAAAGAGGAGAAAAATGAAGAAATGTATGGAAAGAGGTAGAGAACCGTGCTAATTGTAGAAAACGTCAGAAATTCCCTGAAGCTCTACAACACCACCACTAATCACCAACCATCAAAGGTCTGTGATGATACTTTTCAAATGTTAGGTTGATTCCGAGCTAGACACGGTGATTGACAACCATTGAGAGGAGTGATCACATCACAGGAAGGGAAACTATTTTCACCAAGCACTAACTCATCTCTCAAGAGATCATAAAGCTTTTAGCCTTGGTTTTGGGTTAATGCCAATATACTGAAGACGTGATCAACTTACAAGTCTCGGTTCGTAATTCTATAAGGAGAGGAGGTGTGACTATAAGTGATTAAGTTTTTAGTGGTGTAATCACATCGCATGTAGTGATTGAAGTTTTTACTATTGATAGAGAATTTCTACATTTCACCTTTCGTTTATCTTTAGGAACATATCAAAACAAAAATTCCAAAAATAAAACTAATTATATGTGTTTATAGTTAGCATTTATGTGTTGTATTGTTTGTTTTGTAATGTGATTAATGCTATTATTGCTAGTATTATGAATGTTTTATGTTTAATTGATTCAGAAAATAGGAAATAGTTTTATTGATTACTGAAAGTGATTCGTATAGAATACCCAAAAATCTTAATGGTTACTGTTCAAAATATCTAAATGTTTGTTTACTTCTAAAAGAAATTATCAATATACAAATATAAGTAAATAAAAAACAAACCAAACACCACCTTTGATAGGCTGTCTATAACTAGAATGAAGTTGACGACCTCTAATATAGTCATCCATGGCTTTGATTAGCACTCCTAAATCCCTTTAGGTGCAATAACCCTACAAGTGGCCTTTGGGGAGTTTACCATGGATGTGGTATTCCATGTGGTCAACGTGCCTACATCTTTTTCCATGTGGCTAGCCTTTCAGGGTACACAAGGTGCATGCCATAACGCTAGGTATTGTTAGGAACGAATGGCTTCACTAGAGGGGGGGGGAATGGTGAACAGAGTGTAATTTAGCCTATTTTTAACTTTACTAACTAATTTGATTAATTTGAATGCACAAGAACTAATCAGATAAAAATAACATGCATAGTAGAAATAAAAGTAAGAAACACAAGGGAATTTTAGGTGGTTCACTAACTCGGCTAGTCTACCCCCAAGGGTCACTTGGGCTTCACTAAGTATTTCAACCAACACTTACACACTTGCTTTCAGGTCGAAGCAAGAACCAACCACACAAAAGTTTTCAGGTATAAACTCTAGAAAACCAACACTCAGAAGTTTTCAGGTATAAACTCCAGAAAACCAACCTCTTGAGTTTTCAGGTCGAAACTCAAACCAACAACTGAATGTAGCTTTTAGGTTGAAGCCACAAACCAAATGATCCTTCTTGGATCAGACTTTCAGCAGATGGAGAGCTTTAAGAATCTTCTTGTAAATCCAGCTTTCAATCGATTCTTTGTTGAACTAAATTTGAGCTTTCTTCTATATCATTAATTGATCTGCAATGTATAATGTATCTCCGTATGAATTGTATCTGTAATCTCACTTGTAAGCTCTACTGAATATGGAATGATCTGTCTGTATTTATGCTTGAACGTCCAACGATCATATTTTCTTCTTAACAAATGTATTCTGCTGTACTTGATTAGATTCAAGTCCCAATACGGTAAATTACCATTCAGAAAATCGTTTCAAGATATCTTACCGATTTTCCTATCCTTTCGGATGGTTAGCTATGCAACTCTCTGAAGAGTATCTGTAACTCACTGAAAGATCACTTAACCTTTACTGCCATGTAGGATTCCAGAATATTAAATGTGAGCTGCCATTCAATCGGATACTTATAACTGTAACTCACCGAACAGTTATGTACTTGTCAGATAGTTTGTCTCTATTAACTTTCCGATTGCTTTAATTCAACACGTGCATAAAGGTTGACTTAAGTTTCGGATGGTTATCCTTGTAACTCACCGAAACACTTTAGGATTTCGGATAGTTATCTTTCTAACTCTCCGAAAACTTATTTGCACTTCTTTCTGGAATTCTGCATGTGGGAAATTCAATGACTTAAGTTTCAGATGGTTAAACTGTAACTCACCGAAACGCTTTTGAAATTTTGGATAGTTATCTTTCTAACTCTCCGAAATCCCATTTGAGAATCTATTTGGAATTCTGCACGTAGGAAATTCAATGACTTAAGTTTCGGATAGTTAAACTGTAACTCACCAAAACTCTCTTGAAATTTCGGATGGTTATCTTTCTAACTCTCCGATTTTCTCTATTAAGCTTTCAACTGCCGACTTCTCCATTTTGCACGTGCGTAATAAAATGACTTAAGTTCCGGAAAGTTATGCCTGTAACTTACCGAAAAACTCGAATAGTTATCTAACTCTTCAAAAAGAAAACTCGGATAGTTATCTAACTCTCCGACAAGTCCTTTAAGCTTCCGTTCTGTATTTTTGCATGTGATTTATTGAATGACTTAAGTTTCGGATAGTTAGCCTTTCTAACTTTCCGATTTTCCCTTTTTCTTTCGGATAGTTGACTCCATAACTCTCCGATCATTCAACCAACTTAACTGTCTGATATAATAACTCTCCGAAGGCTTTGTAAAATTCGGATAGTTATCCTTCTAACTGTCCGGTAGTCTTGCTGCTATTTTACTCTTGCTCTTCGGATACTTAGACTTGTAACTGTCCGATTTTCCTATAGCTCTATAGCAGTATCTTCTAGAACTTTCTCCATCTGTTTGTTTGCTTTCTGATCTTTTGCTGAGCTAACATATCTGTGAAATACAATTTGGTTTCCTTACATAGGTTTTTGTATTATCAAAATACTAGGGTCCTAACAATCTCCCCTTTTTTGATAATGAAAAAATCCTTTACATTAAATTACATGTATTTCACTCCCTAGATTGTTGCTATACATTCAATTACACAGAAGTTAAGTAAAGCAAAGATTTACAATGAATATAATACAATGAAGTTAAATTCTCGCCTTGTTTGTGTGTTGGGAATGCTCCCCCTGCCTTCTATGTAATTTTCTATATTCTTCTCCTCCTTTTTGTCATTAGATAAAAGGAGTCCCATAATTGTTTTTTGCTGAATTCTCTTCTCCCCCTTTTTGTCATTAAATTTGAATCTGATAATATACTAATTTTCTGATCTCTCTAATCCTGTCAGATATCAACTTGCGAAAAGAATCAAATGCATCAATATCTTCAAATACTAATTTTTTGATTTTCCATCAAATGTAGACTGTTAGTGTGTAGATCTCAATTGTCGAGATATTTCATCATTGCAGTCTATGTTGTTCTTCTTTCTTATTCAAGCATAGTATCAATTGAAGTGTCAATTTCCTTGTTTGATACCAGTTGTTGATATTCTAACGTTTGGGAAGTCAGTAATTGCTTTCTTGATTTGTGATATTTCTCTCTTTGTCTTGTTTAATTTCTGCATCATCTATAAAAATTGAAAACAATAACATGCCAATATTTAATGTAGCAAACTATAAATATGCAGTTAAAATTTATAATTGCTCCACATGCTCTCCCCCTATCTGTATGGAGGTTCTCTAATTTATAATAGCAAGCTATAGGTTCTCCTCCTATATGCATGTCCTCTTTATACACTTTCATTTTTGCATTGAAGTAACATTCTGAATTCCTTTCATATAGTAGGCTCTCCCCCTACTTATATGCTTTTCCTTGTAGACAAATTTGCTATACCTGTTCTGCAAAATGACATATAGAATACCAATTGAACTAGGTATCAATTGTTAATCAAAAACATCATAAATGATTCTCAATCATTTAACTTCTGATTCCAATCCGTTTATCTTCTCTTGGAGCTTTATTTCAAGTGGTTCTTCAATTTGTAGAAAATAATTTGAAGACTGTAATCTGGCTACTACAGGCCTTACTTCCTTTAACGAACATGAATCAATCATTGATGCTACTTTTGATACCACTTGTTAATTTCAGAATATCATAACTTATTCTTAACTGATTACCTTCTGATTGCCAATTGTTTGGCTTCTTAAAAATTTCTCTTCATGAGATTCTGCTTTTTCTGACAACACTTGTTTCTAATTGTTGCAAATTTCGCTCTCCTTGAGCATCAAGATTTTAGGCACGATTTCCACTCAGTTTAAGTGTGCACTTTCTACCAATTTATGGTGCCTCTTGCAATACTATTGATTTGCAAAGAATAATTTGACACTGTAAATTAGTTGCTCCCCCTAAATGATGTAATCCTGCAATTCAAATAGAAATAGATTTTGGTACCCATACTTTCACGGGTCCATAAGTGTTAGTCCTGACAATATTTAGTTTATTGCCTTTTGGCAGCCACATTGAACCAAATCTCCTTTTGATGGCAAACACTGTTGTACCATCTCTATAAGATCGGATAACACCACCACAATAGGGTATTTCCTGTGGAGTAGCATACCCTAGGCAAAGTTTATTAGAACTGTATCTTTGAGAACTAATGATCTGATCTAATCCTTTCTGTCCATTGGTAAATTTATGCACAGTATTTTTAGATCAGTGATTTCAGATTTCAATTTTTCATTTTCATTTATCAATTTATCATTATTGCATTTTGTTGAGTATTTTTTTGATGATGTGTGTTGAATGAAAATAATCATATTTGCTCAATTACTATTGCTTGTGAAAAGAAATTAAAATCATCAATTAATATAGAAAAAGCTTACTGATATAAATACTTGTCTGTATTGGATCTGAAGTTAATATCTAGTCGTTTCGTTGCATTAATTTCTCATTTAGCTAAACGTTAAGTTAACGTGTGTTTTTATTGAAAAGCATGATATGTTTTAATGTTATATATTCTGTATCATGAATAGTGCACGTTTAGACAACTCGTTAAGTTAGAGTTTTGTTTGTATAGAGGTCACATGAGAACTCGTTAAGTTAGAGGCTTAAAGGTTAAAATAGGTCACGTGATAACTCGTTAAGTTAGTGAGTAAAAGAAGAGACAAACTCGTTAAGTTAGTGTTATACACGTGGTGAAATTATAAGTTACGAATGTTGTATTGTATCACGTGAGGTGCACATGTTCAACTCGTTAAGTTAACATAACTAAACGTGTTGAGTTGCTATATTGAACACTAAGGCAATGCGTTAGGTTAGCGTTATAAACTTAAGTTATTATTTTTGCATGTGGTAAAATTCTTATTATAAAAACATTTGTTTATTAGTGGTTCGTTGAGTTATCATAACACAACGGAAATGGTTCGTTGAGTTATCATAACACAACGGAGATGATTCGTTGAGATAGCATAACACCACGGACTTAGTTCGTTGAGTTAACTACAGTACTTGTCACGTGAAATGACACATGAGGAACTCGTTAAGTTAGAAACGTTAAGTTATATATATACTTGTGTTACTCATTTCGTTAACATTAAAGTAACGACTTCTTATTACACTGATGAAAAACTTTTGGACGAGAAGTTTATTTTGCAAGAAATTTTTCAGAGATCCAAGACTGATGATTAAAGGAAATTCGAAATATAAACGTGGGTTAGAACGTGTGTGTTTCGATGAAGGAAAAAGAAAAGACGTGGAGAAGTGGAAAACTGGTAGTGGTTAAACGTGAAGAATATGCATGAAATGAAGATACAGTATAAAAGGCATAAAATTCTCGTTGATCAATTTATCCTTGCACACAAAACGAAAAATCTTTTCAAGGATCAAACCATCCCTACACACTAAAAGAAAAATCTTTTCAAGGATCAAACCATCCCTGCACACCAAAAGAAAAATCTTTTTCAGGGATCAAAAACACCTTCTCGGGGAAAATCTCTCAAGTGGAAGAAAGTTCAGTGAAGCATAAAAAGGTAAGATTTTCGTCATTGAAGATTTGAAGTATTAGAAGAAAGCAAATTCGGTGAAGCATGAAACAACAAGATATTCGTCACTGAAGAATTGCTGAAGAAGAAAAAGAAGAAGAAGAAAGATCTCAAAGAGGGAGAAAAGTTTTAAATTCCGCAAATTAGTTTTCTCTGTTTGTAGTTATGAAATTGTTTAGATGATACATGGTATCGAAATATAATTGCATCTACAATTTCTGAGGAGAATTGAATTGTATATTGTAATTGAAACCTTGACTAAAAATGATTTTATAAAAACAATGTCTCGACTTATTTTTGAGTTTTAAAGTTTCAATTATATTACAAAAAATATTAAAAATACACAATTCACCCCCCTCTTGTGTAGCCATACGATCCTACAAGTGGTATCAGAGCTTATTGAATAATCTTTGATATAAAATTGATACCAACTTATTTAATATCATTGCTTATTCTACCTTCCTTATTTTTAAACGGAAATTAATATCTGAGCATACGTTTAACTCTATTGATTTAAGGCTCAAGTTGTTTTAAAGTTTTTAGACTGTTTAAAATCAAATAGGTTGAAAAATCTAAGGTAAGATGGCTACTGGAAATGGTAATTTTTCTTTATATGAAGGCCAAAATCTTAATCGTCCTCCTTTATTTGATGGAATACATTTTGAATATTGGAAATATAGGATGACTATTTTTCTTCAAAGTATAGATCATAAGTTGTGGTTCATGATTTCTAAATCATATACTCCGTTAACTACTCCTTATAATACTTGGACAATTACTGAAAAAGAAAATGAAACTCTAAATGCTAAGGGCTTAAATATTTTATTTTGTGCATTGAGTTATGAACAGTTCAGTAAAGTATCGGTATATAAATCTACTTATGAGGTGTGGCATGCATTAGAAATTTCACATGAAGGTACTTCTCAAGTTAAAGAGACAAAAATATACATGTTGATTCATAAGTATGAACTCTTTAAGATGCATGAAGATGAAAATATTTCTGAGATGTTTTCCAGATTTCTTGATATCATAAACTCTTTAAAATGTTTAGGAAAGAATTTTGAACATAAGGATTTGGTGAGGAAAATTCTCAGATCCCTAAGTTCTAAATGGTCTCAGAAAGTAACATCAATTGAGGAATCACGAGATTTAAATGTTTATACTATGAATAAACTTATAGGAAATTTAACAGCTTATGAAGTTCAATTAAATGAATCACTAAGTCACAACAAACTAAAAATGAAGAAAGAAATAGCCTTCAAAATTAATTCAGATTTTTATATATCTACTGATTCTGACGAGGATTTGATTTTGCTGACTAGGAAATTCAAGAAGGCATGGAAAGCTAGGAAACATGAAAGGAACAAAAATGATAAACCCTCAATGTCAAAATCATTGAATGACAAGAATTCTTCATCCAAAAAGTATGTATGTTACAACTGTAAGAAACCTGGACATCTTTCTCCAGATTGTCCTATGAGGAAAAATGAAAAGCAAAGTAGGACAAATCAGAAGAAGACGGCTCAGAAAACTCAGAAAAAGTTTTACAAGAAAAAGGCTTTGAAGGTCACTTGGGATGACACGTCTAAAGAGTCTGAATCTGAGGAATCAGCATCAAAATCTTCACATTCAGAAGGAGAACAAGAGTTAGAAGACGTTGCTCATGTGTGCTTCATGGTAGATGAGTCTGAGGTAATATCTGATCCTGAAAGTCATTCAGATTTCAACTTTGATGAATTATTATGTGCTTATCATGCATTATTACAAAAACTTAAAGTATGTAAACTGGAAAATAAGAATATTAGAAAATCTTCATCCATTATGGAAGAAGAAAATTGGTTCCTGTCTACTACTTTAGAAAAGTTTAAATGTGATAATGAAAATCATGCTAGAGATTTGCAAAAATTTAGATTTAATGAATGTATCTTGCATGAACAAATACAGAATATAAATGCTAAAAATTAAAGATAGAATCTGAAAATGAAATGTTGAGAAACAATATAAATAAACTTGAATTAGAGATAGATAAATTAAAACTGAGAGAGCAAGATTTAAATTCTACCATTGAGAAATGGAATTTAAGTCAAACTAAGTTAGACAAACTAACTAGTACCCCTACGGTGTCTTATAAATTTGGCTTAGGATTTGATTATCCTGAATATCCTCAATCTCAAGCCAATAAAGGATTTATTAGTTGTAGTTCAAGTAAATCTAAGACTAAAATTCCTTTTATTATGAAACAAGGTAATAAATATGTAGAAATAGGTACTTCAAGGGATGAATCATGCAGTAATAATATAAATCAATGTGATTTGTCAAATTGTACTTCTAACATGACTATAAATGTTTCTAAAAATCTTGTTTCTTGTTCTGGAAATTCAGTTTCTAATGTTTCTAAAATTTCAGACAATTGTAGTAAACTAAAAATTCAGAAACCTGAGCATGTAATTCAATACACTGGTATTAGACCAATTACTCATTCTACATGTGATAAAACAAAAAATTCTTGTGTAGAAAAAGATTTTGTATGTATGAAAAATTTTAATACAAGTACAAAATCTTGGTATGAACTTATTGAAATGTATAAGCATGACCAAAATAAATTAACAACTGATAAAAATATGTTTGGTCTTGATTATACTACATCTGAAAACAAAAAGAATAATTGCAAAAGTAATAATGCTATATGTGAGTATGAAGCTAATGATAAATCAATAGTACTTACAACTAATAAGAATATAAATGATAATGTTAAACTATTTTTAAACAAAAAGAAGAAATATGCATTTAATGAACTTAGTCCTCAACAACATTGGGTACCAAGAAAAAGTTTTTCTTAATTTGTTGTAGGAGGAAACAACATCAAAATGGATCTTGGACAGTGGAGTGTCAAGTCACATGACCGAACAAAAAGTCTATTACAAAATTTTACAAATACCATGAAAGGAAGTGTAACATTTGGAAACAAAAGCAAAGATAAAATCATAGGTATGGGCAATGTTCAAATAACTCCTACTTGTGTTATTTCGAATGTACTATATGTAGAAAACCTAGGATTTAATTTGCTAAGTGTCATAAAACTAACTGAAAATGGATATTATGTAGTGTTTGAAGATAATGTATGCAAAATAATTGATAAAAATACAGATGAAATTAAGTTTATTGCTAAAAGAAAAGGTTCTGTATGTATTTTATCTTTACCTTCTGGTGCAGTTGATTTAAATTCATGTTTGCTAGTTGAAACTAGTGATGCATATCTATGGCATAGAAGGATTGGGCATATAAATATGAGACTGTTACATAAACTATCTAGAAAACATTTAGTGAGAGGTTTACCAAAGATTAAATACTCAAAGAACTTTATGTGTGATGCATGTGAGTTAGGTAAACTTCACAAAAACTCTTTTAAATCCAAAACTGATATTTCAAGCAAGAGAGTCTTAGAACTTATACATATGGATCTATTTGGACCAACAAGAATCATGAGTCTTGGTGGTAAACGATATGTATTTGTTTTAGTAGATGACTTCTCTAGATACACTTGGGTATATTTTCTAGCATCTAAGACAGAAGTTTTTGAAAAATTTAAAATGTTTTGCAATTTTGTTCAAAATGAGCAAAGTGTCTTTATTCAAAAACTTAGGAGTGATCATGGAACTGAATTTGATAATGATCAAATGGATAACTATTGTAATGAGCATGGCATTGATCACAGATTTTCTTTTCCAAGAGCACCATGTCAAAATAGTGTTGTTGAGAGAAAGAATAGATCACTTCAAGAAATGGCCAGAACTATGTTGAATGAACATAAGTTACCTCAAAATCTTTGGGCTGAAGTAGTAAATACAGCTTGTTATATTATTAACAGAAGTCATTTATGACCTCATGTTAATAAAACTCCTTTTGAAATTGTGTTTCATAGGATTCCAAAGATTTCCTATATGAAACTATTTGGCTGCAAGTGTTTTATTCTTAATACTAAGGATAAAAGGGATAAATTTCAAGCCAAATCGGATGAAGGAATTTTTGTAGGTTACTCTACTAGAAGTAAAGCCTATAGAGTATATAACAAGACCTCTAGGACTAGTGAAGAAACCCTCCATGTAAGCTTCAATGAAAATTCTCTTAGAGAATCTCAATCTAAAGCTGATAATGATGATATGATCAATTTTCCAAATGAGTTAGAGATCAATAGAGAGATTGATGATTTATTTGAGAAAATCAAAATTATGAACTTAAATGATCAAACTAATGATGAAAGTGATTGACTTTCAGATGTTGATGAGAATATTGAGGAAAATCAGAGAAATTGGTGTTATTCTTCATCACATCCCATTACTCAAGTCATTGGTAATATTAATGAGGGAGTTAAAACTAGAGCTTCAGTAAATTTAAATAGTATGTGTATGTTTGTTTCTATGGTGGAACCAAGGAATATACAAGAAGCATTATCTGATGAAAATTGGATAGTGGCAATGCAAGAAGAACTAAATCAATTCATCAAAAATGATGTATGGGAATTAGTCTCTCCACTAGAAAATCAGTCCATAATAGGTACAAAGTGGATCTTTAGAAACAAAACTAACAAAACTGGTCAAATTATAAGGAATAAAGCTAGATTAGTTGCACAAGGGTATACACAGGAAGAAGGATTAGATTATGATGAAACATTTGCTCCTGTGGCTAGGTTAGAAAGTATTAGAATATTATTGGCCTATGCTTGCTATATGGATTTTAAATTATATCAAATGGATGTAAAGAGTGCATTTCTAAATGGTTTAATTAATGAAGAAGTCTATGTAAAACAACCACTTGGATTTGAAGATATTAAAAATCCTGACTTTGTGTATAAATTGAAGAAAACCTTATATGGTTTGAAGCAAGCACCTAGATCATGGTATGAAAGATTGTCTACTTTTTTAATAGAAAAAGGCTATATCATGGGAAAAGTGGATCATACTCTATTTATTAAGAGAGATGGTAAAGATCAGATTGTTGTTCAAATATACGTGGATGATATAATCTTTGGAGCAACCTCTGATAAGTTGATAGAAATATTCTCTGAAGAGATGACTAATCAGTTTGAAATGAGTATGATAGGAGAACTTTCATATTTTCTAGGACTTCAAATTAAGCAAATGGATAAAGGTATATTTTTAAATCAGGAAAAATATGCAGTTGAAATGCTTAAGAAATTTAATTTTAATGATACAAGGATTCGAGGAACTCCTATGAGTACTACTTTAAAGTTAGATATTGATGACATAGGAAAATCTATAGATCAAAGAAAATATAGAAGTATGATTGGTTCTTTACTTTATTTGACTGCTAGTAGACATGATATTATGTTTGTTGTGTGTGTTTGTGCTAGATTTCAATCTAATCCTAAGGAATCACACTTAATTGCAGTTAAAAGAATATTTAGATATATATAAGGAACTAAAAATTTCAGACTGTATTATTCTAAGGATAGTTCAATAGATCTTATAGGATATACTGATGCTGATTATGCAGGATCTAAATCTGATAGAAAGAGTACCAGTGGCACATGTCAATTATTGGGAAATAATTTGGTGTCATGGTTTAGTAAAAAGCAAAACTGTGTAGCACTTTCTACTACAAAAGCTGAATATGTTGTTGCTGCACTGTGTTGCACTCAGATTCTATGGATAAGGCAAACTTTAGAAGATTTTGGATTATCTTATGATACAACTAAGATTTATTGTGACAGTAGTTCTGCAATAAATCTTTCCAAAAATCCTGTATTACATTCAAGAGCAAAGCATATAGAGGTTAGACATCATTTTCTAAGAGATAACGTAATTAAAGGAAAAATTAAATTAGAATTTGTGTCTAGTAAAAATCAATTAGCTGATATATTTACAAAACCTCTAGATGAAAATACATTCTACAACATTAGATTAAATTTAGGTATTTGTAGGCTATGTGATGTGTAAAATGCTTAAACTCTACATAAAAAGATAAATATTATTGATGATGTTGTTCACCTCATAGATATTATATACTTATTATAAATATCTAAAGTAATATCTAAACTGCTGCTTAAGATACTATGTATTTATTGTAAAATCATAGTAGTATCTTATTGATTTTAAGTAGTTTATCAATTTTAATGGTTTTTACGATTTTAAGTGGAAATTTAAATGAAAAACATTAAATACTTCTGACATTCTGAAATTTTGATTAAATGTTTTCTTTGAATCAAGGAAAATGCATATGATCATGCATAAATTTGACTTAATTGATTAAACTTGTAGAATAAGTTATATGTAACTCAACTTAAACTGTTAATCAAAAGTATAAGCTTATTGAAACTGATTCTTATTCTGAGTACAATCATAGAAGTAAAAATTGTATGAGATTTGTGTTTTATTGCATCTGTATTAATGGAATACATATATACTGTGCTTAAAATGAAAAGTGCTTACAAAGTGAAAATCTTTGAGAGTTTATTGATCAGTTTGATCACGAGCTTTTTGTACTTGAGTAGATAGGTATGTAAGGATAGTTGTCCTAAAAAAAGATTCTTTAAATATGGCAACCTAAGGTCCTAATCAGATCTGGGATTGTTGACTGAAAGCTCATTACACGGGTACATTAGAAAGCTCTTGTATGATTCAAGCTTTTCAAACTAACTTTTAAAGAAAATTATCAATATTTACTGTTTTGAAAAGAAAAAGTTGTTTCATTAATTACAGATATCTTTGAATCGCATATAGTTTATACCAATATGACTACTGATTTATTGAATCAACATTAGTACTTTTGAAAACGTTTATTTGAGATACATTCTTTTATTCTCCTTGAATTAATCGAATTGAGTTCAAAGTTGTGTTTTGATTCATATACAGTAGAAATTGATTCTGGAAATCATTTTTGATGATGTCAAGATAACGGAAGTCTCTGAAAAGAAAATGTAAAAGTATAGTTATAAACATCTATTGTCACTACAAGTATATTTTGTATTTTGATTGACTATATTTGAAGTATATTTGTAGGGGAGCATTAACAATGTCAAAAATAGATTAATATAATTTAAAATACAAATCTTAGTTAATCTGAATTAATGTCCTCTTAAAATCTTGATGAAATAATTTAAAAAGACAAATAAACTATTTTAGATTCAAAGGACAAAATGTTTAAATAGTTTACTATGTTCTTAAGATAATGTTAAGTTTTAGCATATGTGTTGTTTTCGGAACGTTTCAGTTGGAAGCATCCGAAAATTGTTTTAAGTGTACTAACTAGACGTTATGTTGGATAAGGTAACGTGTAAAACTGCCTTTAGACAGCATTTTACTCGTTAGGTTAGTTAACTCAACGAGTTATACTTGAATATTTCGGGTACTTTGTTTGAATAAGCTTTATTGAATATTTATTTTATTTCTAAACCCGACTTCTCTTCACGTTGAGTTATACGCCTAAAAACCCTATTTAAATACTTATTACACGGGCACTTAGGTTATTTGTAAACTTTGTCAAGAAAATCTTTCCCGCTTGTTGCTGTTACAACTTGCGATGATGGTCTCCAAGTTCTACAAAGGTTGTGGCAGAGGAAAAGGCAAAAGCAGAAGAGATGCAAAAAGAAAAGAAATAGAGAATGATGAAGTTCCACGTACTTGGTTCAAGAAAATATTTCGAGTGGACAAAATGTTAGAAGAACTTTATAGAGATTACTTCTTTTCTTAGGATATATTAGATGAAGTTAGACAAGAACTTCAACATACTGATGCAAGTATCACATACATGGGTATTTGAAGTAAATATGATAGAGAATACAGAATGAAATGTGCTGAGATTGCATTTTTGGAACACTATGCAAAATATTTGGAAAAAGGTGTAGGTTCATCAAATAGAACTCCTCAAACTCCTATAAACGGTACAAGACTACATGTATTTGAGGAAGAGCATGAATCAGCTATCCCTACTACTTTTTATTCAAAACAAGTAGAATCAGATATTGTTGTAGACAAAACAAAAGTTGATAGTTTTCGAAAGGCTGTTGCAATAGAAAGTGCCTTAGAAGAATTAAAGCAGAAAACTTTTATGGAGCAATTTGAAATGAAAACAACAATACTTGAAAAGGAGAAACATAAATGTTATAGAAGAAGGAAAGTTAGAAAAATTATGTCTAAGGAAACAAAGTCTTTTGAAAAGGAAAATCAGATGAATATTTATTTCCAAAGGACAATGCATGTCTAGACATTGTACCTTATTGTGCATCTGATAAACTCATCAGTTCCGAACACACTGAAACTGATGAAGATAATGAGACTTTATTTTCCCTTGCTAGAAAACTTGAGAAGAAATCTAAGTCAAATATGAGCTCAAGTTTTTCTATTAGTACAAGTCCTGATGATGCAGAAATTGACAAATCAGAGCATCAGGCACCTAACATTGAACAAGTTATTGCAGATATAATTGACAATGTTGAGGCAGTAACTAGTTCAAAGGTTGACTTGTCTGGAGTAGCAGATATTGAAAATGTTAAGACTCTAGAAGAGCTAAAAGTTAACCAGCCTTCTACGAAATCTATAGAAGCATAGTTTGAGAATTCATGGCATGAATCAATGGAAATATCTATTGAATAAAATGAACAATTACAGACATATACATCGACTGTAGAATTTGTGGAAAAATTGTACTCTGAACATTCTATAGAGATTAAACAGATGAATGTTGAGCATATTGACAATGTTCCTAACATTGTTGAAGCTGAAGAATCAAGCTTACCTGAGCAGCTTCAAGATAATATTTTGGAAGAGGAACAACATGACATTCATTTTGAAGAAGAGGTTCCTGAAGATGAATTGAACTCTGAATCACGGCTTCAGGTATCACCTTCTTTGTGTACAATATTAAAAATTCAAGGTAATGTAATTCATTTTAGATCTGAAGAAGCATTGTAGAAATACAATAATCTGATTACATGTCAGATTTTGCATGCTCGTCCAATAAAATTCAGAAATTTGATGGAAATAAGAGATTTGTTTGAGTTTCAAGGGCTCATTAAATTCTTGCCAGTAGGAATGAAATGGAAGCAATACACAGAGCTTATTGCAGCTTTTTATAGCAATCTGGACAAGAATGGAAATTTTCTGAAAACTCAAATAAATGAACAGGAGTTTATATTGTCTCTTGAGTTAATTTTTGAAGTTTTAGGATTAAAGAATGAAGGTGTTGTTGTTACCAACAGATTTGACATAATAAGACAACTGGAATAGAACATTCAGTCTTTATCAAAAATTCCAGATGTATATTCTAAAATGAGATTAATGGAGAATTTGAATGTAGAGGCAAGGTTTATTGCAAATATATTGCATTCGAATTTATTTCAGAGAGTTGGACACAATATGGAAGTCAGCAGAAGTTGTTTATATGCAACTTATAGCTTGTTGAATAGAATTCAAATCAATTGGTTTGATGTTTTCACTTCTCAACTACAGCATATGAGTTCAAAGTTATTTTATGGTGATGCTGTATGTAGAATCCTTGCAAGCCAATTGACTTTATCTGACTGGCCCTCTGAAACTAAAGGCATGAGAGCATTTAATGTCAAAGATTTGCAAAAATTCCAGGCCATGCATAAACCTCAATGACAACAATAACAACTTGATACAGACCATATACAACAACAACAAAGTTATTCAGTTCAAGTAGAACAGCAAACCCAGCTACCTCTTGACTTAGATGCAGTGTTTAACGACATCAGAAATGATATTAGGCATCTAGGAGATAAAATATGTAATGTTATAAGTGATATACTTAGGAGAGGTCGATAACTGTTTTTGTTTGTTTCTGAATACAAAATGTAATGTTTGTATTACTTGTTTGATTTATTGAATAATACATTTTTCTGTAAATGTGTTCAATTATTATTCTTGTTTACAGAAATTGTTGTTGTAATTCTCTTGTATACATATATATATATTCTCTGTAATTATCTTTTTGATTAATGACAAAAAGGGGGAGAAATATTATAAAAAGATGATTATGATCTTAATTGCATATATATATTATAAAAGGAGATGCTATTTAAATAGTTATTGTAATCTGACAGATGATAATTAGAAAACTGATACTTATATAATTATTGACATCTGAGAGTTTTAGTTCTGAGAAGTAAAATTTACACAAATAATAGAAATAAGCTTAAATGAACTTAAGTCAACAAACAAGTTTGTTGAATTAAAAGTTAACCCAACGAAGGTGCTTTGTTGAGTTAAACATATTTCATAATTGATTTAATATGGTTTTGTCATCATCAAAAAGGGGGAGATTGTTGAGTATTTTTTTGATGATGTGTGCTGAATGAAAATAATCATATTTGCTTAATTACTATTGCTTGTGAAAAGAAATTAAAATCATCAATTAATACAAAAAAAGCTTACTGATATAAATACTTGTCTGTATTGGATCTGAAGTTAATATCTAGTCGTTTCGTTGCATTAATTTCTCATTTAGCTAAACGTTAAGTTAACATGTGTTTTTATTGAAAAGCATGATATGTTTTAATGTTATATCTTCTGTATCATGAATAGTGCACGTTTAGACAACTCATTAAGTTAGAGTTTTGTTTGTATAGAAGTCACGTGAGAACTCGTTAAGTTAGAGGCTTAAAGGTTAAAATAGGTCACGTGATAACTCATTAAGTTAGTGAGTAAAAGAAGAGACGAACTCGTTAAGTTAGTGTTATACACGTGGTGAAATTATAAGTTACGAATGTTGTATTGTATCATGTGAGGTGCACATGTTTAACTTGTTAAGTTAACATAACTAAACGCGTTGAGTTGCTATATTGAACACTAAGGCAACGCGTTTGGTTAGCGTTATAAACTTAAGTTGTTATTTTTGCATGTGGTAAAATTCTTATTATAAAAATATTTGTTTATTACTAGTTCGTTGAGTTATCATAACACAACGGAAATTGTTCGTTGAGTTATCATAACACAACAGAGATGGTTCGTTGAGATAGTATAACACCACAGACTTAGTTCATTGAGTTAGCTACAGTACTTTTCACGTGAAATGGCACATGAGGAACTCGTTAAGTTATATATATACTTGTGTTACTCGTTTAGTTAACATTAAAGTAACAACTTCTTATTACACTGATGAAAAACTTTTGGATGAGAAAGTTTATTTTGCAGGAAATTTTTTAGAGATCCAAGACTGATGATTAAAGGAAATTCGAAATATAAACGTGGGTTAGAACGTGTGTGTTTCGATGAAGGAAAAAGAAAAGACGTGGAGAAGTGGAAAACTGGTAGTAGTTAAACGTGAAGGATATGCATGAAATGAAGATACAGTATAAAAGGCATAGAATTCTCGTTGATCAATTTATCCTTGCACACAAAATGAAAAATCTTTTCAAGGATCAAACCATCCCTGCACACCAAAAGAAAAATCTTTTTCAGGGATCAAAAACACCTTCTCGGGGAAAATCTCTCAAGTGGAAGAAAGTTCAGTGAAGCATAAAAAGGTAAGATTTTCGTCACTGAAGATTTGAAGTATTAGAAGAAAGCAAATTCGGTGAAGCATTAAACAACAAGATATTCGTCATTGAAGAATTGCTGAAGAAGAAAAAGAAGAAGAAGAAAGATCTCAAACAGGGAGAAAAGTTTTAAATTCTGCAAATTAGTTTTCTCTGTTTGTAGTTATGAAATTGTTTAGATGATACATGGTATCGAAATATAATTGCATCTACAATTTTTGAGGAGAATTGAATTGTATATTGTAATTGAAACCTTGAATAAAAATGATTTTATGAAAACAATGTCTCGACTTGTTTTTGAGTTTTAAAGTTTCAATTATATTACAGAAAATATTAAAAATACACAATTCACCCTCCTCTTGTGTAGCCATACGATCCTACACATTTTGTATCTTCAACATGCAAATTTTCAAGTTCAGTATGTGCTTCTTCTAAGCATGCAGTTAAATGCTTAATTTCCTTTTTATAGTTTTTGCATTTAACATATAAAATGTCAATAGTAGACAAAATAATATTTACATCTAGATTATCATTGTCTACATCAGAATCACTTTGAGATGAAGTGGAACATACCTCTTGTGCTGTATAGCATATGTTTATTGGTTCCTCTTCATCTGAACTGAATGAGCTACTAGAAGAACTACTGTCATCCCAAGTAGCCTTCAATGTCATTTTCTTTTCGTAGCTCCTTTTCTTCTTCTTCATTTCTTTTTCTTCTTCTTGTTGCAGTGGACAATTAGGTTGTATATGTCCCTACTTCTTGCATTTAAAGCATATTGGTGCATTGCTTTTTGATGTGCTGGCTTGGTCTTTTTCTTCATCCATTTTCTGAACTTTCTAGCCAATAGCACAACTTCATCGTCATCCAAGCTTTGAAGTTCCTGTGTTGATGGAAAGGCTAGTTCTTTCTTTGTTTCAATTTTCTTTTTAGCACTACCTTCCTCATCTTTCCATTCTTTCATTTGAACTTCATGGGCTAGTAGATTGCCCATTAAATCCTCTACTGAGTATTTGTTGAGGTCTTTGGAATCTTGTATTGATGTGGACTTTTGCTTCCACTCCACAGTTAAGCTTCTGAGGATTTTTTGTGCCTGTTCACGGACAGAAAATTCCTTTCCCAAACCTCTTAAGCCATTAATAATCTCAGTGAATCTTGAAAACATATCAGTGATAGTTTCATCATCAAGCATTTTAAATAATTCAAGCTTTCTGAGTAAAATGCTTATTTTAGTATCTTTCACTTGGCTGGTTCCTTCAAAGGTTATTTGAAGAGTGTTCCAAGCCTCGTGAGCAGATTTACAAGCTAAAACTTTATTATATTGTTCAGCAGATAAGGCATAGTAAATAATATTCATCCCTCGAGCATCCATTTGGATGATTCTCTCATCCTCCTCAGTCCAGTCATCCTCATGACTAGGTGGAATAGGTGTTCCTAGAACAACCATTTTCCATAACCTCACATCTGAGCTTCTGAGGAAACATTCCATCCTGTTTTTCCAGTAATTATAATTAATACCATCAAACAGGGGAGGACGATGGATGTTCTGACCCTCTTTGTGAAAAGATGCCATGATCTCAGATGATTAAATCTATAAAAAGAGATCAACCTCGCTCTGATACCAATTGGGATTTCGGAGAGTTAGAAAGATAACTATCTGAAATTTCATTTGAGAATCTGTTTGGAATTTTGCACGTGGGAAATTCAATGACTTAAGTTTTGGATAGTTAAACTGTAACTCACCGAAACTCTCTTGAAATTTCGGATTGTTATCTTTCTAACTCTCTGATTTTCTCTATTAAGCTTTCAACTGTCGGCTTCTCCATTTTGCACGTGTGTAATAAAATGACTTAAGTTCCGGAAAGTTATGCCTGTAACTTACCGAAAAACTCGAATAGTTATCTAACTCTCCGAAAAGAAAACTCAGATAGTTATCTAACTCTCTCACAAGTCTTTTAAGCTTCCGTTCTATATTTCTGCACGTGATTTATTGAATGACTTAAGTTTCGGATAGTTAGCCTTTCTAACTTTCTGATTTTCCCTTTTTCTTTCAGATAGTTAACTCTATAACTCTCCGATCATTCAACCAACTTAACTGTCTGATATAATAACTCTCCAAAGGCTTTGTAAAATTCAGATAGTTATCCTTCTAACTGTCCGATAGTCTTACTGCTGTTTTACTCTTGCTCTTCAGATACTTAGACTTGTAACTGTCTGATTTTCCTGTAGCTCTATAGCAGTATCTTCTAGAACTTTCTCCATCTGTTCGTCTGCTTTCTGATCTTTTGCTGAGCTAACATATTTGTGAAATACAATTTGGTTTTCTCACATAGGTTTTTGTATTATCAAAATACTAGGGTCCTAACAGGTACTTCATTAGTGAGGCCAAGGAAAAAAAGATCCCTTGTCTGAGCCATATTGAGTCAACAAAAGTCCCCTAGGTCACCATCGATGATAGTGACAGTGATGATGAGCCCACTTTCAAAGTGGTAAACAAATTACATCCAAAAGATTGGTCAATACTGAAGCCTAGCTTAGCTATAGCAACAATCACCACTCTCTCTCTAGGGATTTCTAAAGCCTTGGAGAGAAGAGATGCCCACATAGTTTGGATGCTGAAGAGGTGGATCATACCAGTCAAATGTTCAAATAAACATGATTGTAACAAATAATAGTCATAGTTCAATCTCTCTAATGTAATATAGTAATCACTCCTATAGTTCATTATTAGGTAACCCTAGAAAGAAAGCCCTTTTGATAAGATTTTCTAGCAATTCCATTGCTTACATGAGCTCTCTTGTTGTAAGTTCAGTGTTTAGAATGAAAAAATACATAATATTAACGATTAAATAATAGTTAATTGCATAATATTTAGCTTATCATATGAGAATTAAGCTATTATATTATAATTGCATGATTATATGCCTTAAGGGAGGTTTGTGCACTCGGAATCTGACGAAATTGAAAATTTTTTCTGTTAGATTCCGATTCATGAAGTGTTTATGCATTTTGGAATTCAAATTCCTAAGGAATTTGAATTCCAATCATGTGTAAAGGTTGGGAAAATGAATTCCCAACCTAAAAGGTCGGAATTCATTTTCCAAAAGATCACTCGACGCTCACCCTCCATTGTTGAAGTATATATTGTTAATATTTTTTATTTAATTAATTATTTTAATATTTGTTTATTAAAAATAAAATATTAATTATTTTATTATTATTAATATTATTTAATTTTATAATATTAAAATCATAAATATTATTTAATTCAATTATTATTATTTTATTTATTATATTATATTATTTAATATATAATATCAAATTTTCAAAAACCATATAATTTTCCTAACTTTCTGTGGTTAACACAAACGAAGTCTTAAAAGTCATTTATGGCTAATAAAATGTTCATAATTATATTTTTTTATAATCAAAGTATTTCAATAATTATTTATTATTTAATTTCATTTATTCACTTCATAATAATTATATTTTTATAAAAGTTATTTATTATTACATTACGAGGAATATAGAATTTATAATTATCCTTTTGTTGTTTTAAACATGTATTATAACTAAAAAGTTATCAATTTTTGATTTATTTTATATAATGATATACTTAATTAATTGATAAATAATATATAAACATTTAATTTAATAATATGTTCATTTATTAATGTAAGTAATTCATTTCTTGATTAATTACATTTTCACTAATTACTTTAATTCATTACTTAACTTTATTAAAAATCAATTCTATTCAATTTCCTTCAATTCTGTCATGTGCACAAACACCTAAATTTCAATTTCTGTTAAATTCCTGAACGTGCACAAACACCTAGATTTTGAATTCTTTCCATCAAATTCTGTAGAATTCAAATTCTGTTAGAATTCAAATTCTACAGAATTCAAATTCTAGGTGCACAAACAGGCCCTTAATGAAAGAATCTACATAATTTCAGGGAATTACCGTTGATTAAGTATATTTTGAAACTATTAATTGTGTGTTGCATTCTCTTAAGTGATGGATAGAGGGGGACATGAATGAGGTTTCTCATTACTAATTCAACTCTATATGAAGTCATTTCTAACATATACATGATTGTTAAGGCAAACATGTGATGAGAATGCATTTACACAAGGCATATCTATAAACTCTAGTGAATTTTATGTTTAATTGCTGATCCCTGTGGACTCAACCTGTTCTTGCATACTTTCTATAATTGACTCTGTGTGCTTGTAGTTATAAATATTAAAACTCGGTTGCGTGTTAATTTCATAACATATAAACCCCAAATAGTAATCGCATCATATGTAGTGATAGAAGTTCTTACTGTCGATTGAGATTTTTACATTTCACCTTTTGTTCATTTTCTGGAACATATCCAAACAAAAATACCAAAAAACTAATTATCTGTGTTTACATTTAGTATTAATGTGTTGTATTGTTTGTTTTGTTTCGTGATTAATATTATCATTGTCAGTATTGTGAATGTTTTATGTTTAGTTGATTCAGAAAATAGAAAACAGTTTTATAGATTACTGAAATTGATTCTTACAAAATACTAAAAATCTTAATGGTTACTATTCGAAATATCTAAATGTTAATGTTGATTAATGACAAATCTCAAATTAACTAACATTAAAAAGCTTAATTGATGTTATTTACATTCTGTGGAACCGCCCAATGGATAGTCAAATTCCTTTGTGAATAGCAGCATTTAACTAGAAAGGTAGGCTCATGGAGTTAACTTAAGTTTACAAGGTTAGTTTATTGAGTTAGTTGTAACTCCACAAACTAAGTTCGTTGAGTTAACAGTAAATCAATGGAGAGTTTAATTGAACACATATAAACTCTAGTAAAAAAATAAAATAGTACACAATTCTTACTCAATCTCTATGGGATCGACCTATACTTGCACACAAATACAATATACACTCTTCACTTGCAGTTAAAAATATAAATTGGGCTTAATATCTAATTTGTATGAAAAGTTGTTTGTTACCTTAAAAGAATTTATTAATATATATATAAAAACAAATCAATCAAGTCTTCTGAATAGACAAGATCTGATTTAACAATATAAGTTATCTAATTTAACTCTAAACAACATTCGTAAACAAGTTTTTTGACATCGTTGCCAGAGATTGAGAAGTTAAGCAATTGTGAGTACTGTTTTGTTCTAATATTAGAGGGAGTGTTGTGTCTTTTTTATATAATTGAGAATATGACATATGCTTATGCCTAAAGATTTCTAAAACCTGTGATTAGCATATGTGAATTCTGCAACTGAGAAGGGCATGACATTACTAATTGTTTAAAATTGAGACGATTGTAGATGGTTAGATCACATAAACAACAAATGAATTATATTCAATATAATAGAATTAAGTATGAGAATCCTATAGTTTACCCAACTAATGGTTAGTTTAGAACAAGTAATATGTCGAGAGACAAGGAAGTTTGAGATAGGTATAACAGACTTGAGCATCGTTTAGAGTAAAACATGGACAAACTAGAACAATACATATATCAGCAACAAGAAGTCAACCAACTAAATTATAGGGAAGAATATTCAAAACCTAAAATCGATATTATCTATGAAACTGAGAAAACCATAATGAAAATTGATTAAAAATTGAATGCAATGAGACTAGATGATCTGGAAAGAAAGTTAAAAGCACTAAATGAATTTATAATGAAATTACAAGTAAAGAAAAATAAAAATACAAATGAAAACTTTAATGTTGTAGATCTGCATAATTTACAAAACATATAGACAAAGAAAATACCAAAAAAATAGAATTTAAAGAATGTAATTTAAAACTAGAAACAATAGAAAATCAAAATCATGAAAATGAAATACAAGAACATCATGAAAGTAATGAAAATCTGAAAGATGTATGTATAACATTAAGATCTGGAACTAATATATCACCAAAAATTCAAAAAGAAAGTAATGTGAAGATAGGTAAGAAAGAAATTTGAAATGACAATGAACATGTAATATCTGAAAACTTAAAAATCACTAAAAAAAAATTTGAATCTGAAAATGAGACTAAAAATGATCAAAAGATTGAAATGAAAGAAAAAGAATCTTGTAAATCACAATCATTAGCACCCTATCCTGAAAGATTACAACAAACATTTCCTAAAAAATAAAAAAAATTAGAGAAATTTTTGAAAAAGTACAAGTTAACATTCCTTTGTTAGACTTATTATAGAAAATGCTACCTTGTGCTAAATTTCTTAAGGATTGGTGTACTAAGAAAAGAGAGAAAAAAGTTTTAAGGAAAGTCTTTTTAGCTAAGAAAAATAGTTCTCTATTTCTACCACAAATTCCTAAAAAGTTATCTGATCCAGGAATTTCTGTTATATCATGTACCATAGGAAATACCATTCTGGAAAGAACCTTAATAAATTTAGGTGTAGTTATAAATGTTATGCCTAGTGATATATTTGCATCCTTAGGATTAGAAGGCTTAATCCCTACTAGGACTATCATTCAATTAGCTAATAGAAGTATAAGATACCTTAGAGGAAAAATAGAGGATGTCCTAATTAAAATAAAAAACTTCATATATCCTATCAATATTGTGATATTGGATTCCCAACAAATTAAGCATCAAAATCATGATACATCTTTAATTTTGAGAAGACCATTTTTAGCAACATAAATGGTTATTATAAATTGTAAAAATGAAGTAACGAAATTAGCATATGGTAATGAGGATACTCAATTAAATATTTTCAAACCAAGAAAGGTTGAAGAGTTAGAAATGTCCTTACATACTATAGACTTTTTAGAAAATAAAGGAGATATGTTAGACGATGTGATTCAAAAGGAATTAAATAGGCAATTTGATTTTGAAACTTTAGAAGTAAGTGAAAGCATAGATATAGAAGGAGATCAAGAAGAGTTTAATATCGAAGATGAAAATGTTAAATTAGGAGCTCTAGCTTCTAATGGTCAACATTTAGATTTAAAACATTTACCTCCTAAATTGACCTATATATTTCTAGAAGAACAACAAACATATCCAATTATTATTATATCAAATTTAAAAGATCAAATATCTAAATTAAAAGATGTAATGAAAATTTATAAAGAAGTAATATGATGGGCTATGACTGATATAAAAGGGTTAAGTGCAACTTTATGCTGTCACCATATATATTTAGAAGAGAATGCTAAACTAGTTAGAATTCCTAAATTCATGTAGTTCCTAAGAAATTAGGATTAACAGTTATTAGGAATGAAATTCGTCTAGATCTTGTATTTGGAAATGTTGCAATTCAAAATCAAAATAGAAACATACCACTTAGACAGAAGGAATCAATGGAAGTTAGACCTACTAGAGGATTGCCAATACAAGCAATATCTAACCTTGTCAATAGAACTGTTAATGAAATTGATACCTCCTCTAAGAGGGTAGCTAAATGAAGCAGTATAATTGAAGTAACTATGTATAATATAGTAAGAAAAAAAAAAAAATGTAAGTTTTCTTATAGTTAATAATATCGTAGAGTTATTACTTAACTCAACGAACTTAATCCGTTGAGTTATGACCTAACTCCACGAGGGTGTGAAGTAGTTATGTTAATTTTGTCTCTACTAAATTTTTGTTTATGTTATACAGAATCAACAGATGAAATTTATAAAATTACCGTTGAACGCACTAAGGGAAGTACTGAGTAACTTGTCAGCTAAATATCTGTGTAGATTGTGTTGTGTATCAAAGGATATTAAAGACTATGTTAGAGAAAAATATTTTTATAGACTACAAGCTGCAAAAATGACTAAGATTAGAGATGGATTTTTATGGAAGTCATTTAATCGTAGTTCAATTAGCTATGAATATCTGAATATGGAAGATATTGCCAGAATTCCACCCAATACATTAGAAGGAATAGATCATATTATGGGGATGGATGAATGATTAATTATATACAGAACCAAACCAAGGTATGCAATTCTGTTACCTGATATTTTGATTAGAAATCCTCTCACAAGAGAAGAATGGAATATAGGAAGGCCTAATAGATATGAAGTACCAACTGAAAATTATAGGTCAGCTTTAATATTTTCTGATAAAAATTCGACCATTCCTGAAAAATTATATTATGAGACCTACTGGAAATTGGGATGAAGATTTATGCTTAAGTGTGTATAATTTTCTGATAAAAATTCAACCATTCCTGAAAAATTATATTATGAGACCTACTAGAAATTGGGATGAAGATTTATGCTTAAGTGTGTATAATTTTCTGAATAGATCTTGGACTGAAAACACTATGATATATCTAGGACAAAAATCATTAATTAACAGCATACATGTCATACTTGATGGATATATATATCTAGTCACAGATATATCAGTTGCATTTAGATCTGATTTATATATAGTAAGTATAGATAGTTATGATAATGACTATATAGAAATTTTGCCTATATCGAGAGAAATAGCTAAACCACCATCTGCAGAATATGATAAAATTCAAATACGGATGTGGTATAATGAATATGATGATCCTACTTTATGTTTAATAAGATGGTAGGATGAATTGATGAAATTTCAAATATGGATTATGAAAGACATAAATGAATGGAAGTGGGAAGAAGAATATATTGAAATAGATGTAGAAATAATAACAACTACATTATCTTGGAACCAAAAATGATCCCTTTCTACATTTCATTTCAATAATGGTAATACACTTGTATTTAGTATTGATAACATACTACAAGTTTACAAATTAAGAAGGAACACGAATTGCATTAAAATAGAATTAATAGCAAGAAGAATTATGCCTAAAAAGTTTTCTTAGACTGACACGTTTATTCCATTTATTACTACTTTTCAATCATGTTCTTAAATTATAATTCTATGCTTTTAATGTTGTGGGTATTTTGCATTTATTTATAGAAAAAAAAATATATATCAATCTAATTTGTTGGTATCTATTCTAGGAAACCAACTAGCTTGCTTGTAAGCCACCAAAGGCATAGGAGCCTCGGTTCCACGCAAGACACTGATTTATCAATATCTGTTAAATATTATTTTGTTATATATTCTGCTTTTATATGTGAATGAAAAGTTTTTCAGAATCAAAAATCGGAATATACAGAAGGAGATACAAACAAAACAAGGTATGTAATTGATTACTTATCCTGAATTTAGATTTAAACTCAATTTGTGGAGTTATTCATTAACTCAATGAATTAAGTTCGTTGAGTTAGATGCTAAGTCAACGAAACAATATTCATGCCTGCTACAATTACTGTATTTATTGTCAAATCTTTTACATTGAGGACAATGCAGAAAAATAGGTATGGGGGGAGGTAATTAAAGTAACAGCCATGTAAGTTTGTTAATTAAAGGAATTAGAATGGTACTGCAAAGTTTTGTGGAAATTGAAAATTTTTATGAATTTACTATAACTATCCAATAATTGAGATTGTAAATTTTTTTAAGAACTGTAACTGCTTGAATGTTATATTTAAAATGCTATATAAGATGCTATAGAATTTACTATTTATGCAAATCTAGATATAATATCTTATGTTGTTGCTGAATTTTATTAGTTTAACAATTTCACGATTTTACAATGAAATCAGAATACTTAACTGAAACTTAGTAACTTATCTAAAGTCCTGAAAGAGCTAAAATGTTGATTTTTAGATTAAATGAAACACATATGATCAAAGATACATTTAATTTGATTGATTAAACTTGTAGAATGATTTATGTGTAGATCTTATTAAACTATAGAAAAAAGTATGAGCTTATTAATATGGATTCATATTTTCAGTAAATAATAAAAGCAGGACTATATGAGATTGGTGTTTTTTGCATCTGTATTAATGAAATACGTACATATACTGTGTTAAAAAGAAAGAAAAAAAAGAAGAGAGAAAAACTTTGAGAGTTCATTGACTTGTTTGATCACGAGCCTTTTGTACTTGAGTAGATAGGTATGTAAGGATTGTTGACCTGAAAAAAGACTCTTTAAATCTGGCAACCTAAGATCCTGATCAGATCTAGGATTGTTGACTGAAAGCTCGATACATGGGTACACTAGAAAGCTCTTGTATGATTCGAGCCTGTCAAATTAACTTTTAAAGTACAAATATACATATACTATTCTGAAAAGATACAAGTGTTTTGTGAAATACAGATATCTTTTGAATCGAGTATATTTTCTGTTATCTAAAATTGCTGAAATATGAATCTAGAATAGACTTTTGAAGTTTTTTATTTGAGATACAATTCTTTATTCTACTTGTCTTAATCATATTGAATTGGATTGTGTTTTGATTCGTATGTTGTTGAAATTTATTCTGGAAATCTTATTGGAAAATTCAAGATGATAGATGATGAAAAGAAGAACAAATGATAATGTAATTAACACCTATGTGATGCTAATATATTTTGTATGTAATTTACATATATTCTAAGTATATTTGCAGGTTGAAGAGGAGGAAACAATGTTAAAATAGATTACTGAAACATACAGAATATCTATATAATAATATAAGTTCTTATGCTAAAAAGAAGAACAAAAGGAAGAATTAATTCTAGCATTTTAGAAAGACCAATTAATTAGATCTTAGTTTGTTAAGGGACTAGCAAAATTTAAGTATGGGGGAAGTGTTTAGAATGAAAAAGTACATAATATTAATGGTTAAATGATGGTTAATTGCATAATATTTAGCTTATCATATGAGAATTAAGCCATTATGTTATAATTGCACTGTTATAGGCTTTAATGAAAGAATCTACATAATTTCAGGGAATAAATGTTAATTTAGTACATTTCTAAACTGTCGGTAAATTGCAGGCTGTGAAATTCTTAAGTATCCAAATTTTCTGTTATTTCAGAGAGTTATGTGTAATGTACTGGATAGTTATGTTTTAAAGAATATTTTATTATTTCCTGAAGTACACCTATCGAAACCATAATGCATGACTTAAGTGGATTTTCGGTAAATTATCTGTTAACTATCCGAAATGCATCTAGGCATCGGATAGTTAGGTTTTTACTGAAATATTTGTAATCATTAAGTTAGAATTATGCATGTGTTGAATTTAAATCTTTTAGTATATCACGTGAGATGCACATGTTTAACTCATTAAATTAGCATAACTGTATGCGTTGAGTTACAAGAATATATACTAAGGTAACGTATTATGTTAGCAACTTATTTCTTTATTGCACGTGTTTTATAGTTAAATCAACGAAGTAAGTCCGTTGAGTTATTTGTAACTCCACAGACCATGTATTTTCTAATATGCCACTATAGTGATTATAGAAACAGGACATTCGAAGGAAAACCACGATTACACGTATCACGGAGGAATTCACTCGTGGAAGGGAGAAGAAATCACCATTGTTGATATGAATGAAGGAAATCCAACCGATCATCTAAGCAAAAGCAGTTATCACTAAAGAAATATAAAAGAAAAGGAGAAAAGACGAAGAAGAGTGTGTGTAGGATCGTCTATATCACAAGAGGGGGGGTGAATTGTGTCTTTAGTAATTAAATACTAGCGGATAAAATAAGAGCATAAAACACTCGTAAATGAAATTCTATTCTTTTATTTCAAGACAGAATTTACAATATCTTTTCAGCTCAATTCCCTTCTTGACGGTTTTAATACAGTAATGTTCGATATACAATTCAAATAGGAAAACAAAGCTCTTATTCAAAACTAATTTTGAATTGTATAAAACCTGATCTTTATGCACACAGCTTCTTTCTTTCTCTTTGCTTAGCTTTTGTATCTCTTCTTCTCCAGTTGTCGAATTTTCAAACTTCTTACGTTTGTAGCTCCTTTTTTGAAATTGCTTGGAATTTTGAACTTCTTCTGATGTTGGAGAACTTTTCAGAATATGAATATTCAAACTTATCTTTTTAGTTAGGGATCTAGATTGAATATTCAAACTTGGTTTTTGAGATTGGGATCCCCTTGTTATAATGTAGCTCGTATTCTCTATTAGTAGTCGAACTCTGTTGTCTTTCATGTTCAACATGTTCATCCACTTGTTCCACAATCCATAATCCATAATCCACGTACTAATTTTCTCTGTAATCCAAATTACTATCTTTTTGAGTTTCCACGATCTCCACTCGTAGATACATCGAAACTTTATCTTCCTAGAGTCTTGTAGAATAACTTCTAAGTCTTCGATTTAGTCGAACATTTATCCTTTAAGTCTTGTAAAAACTCGAACACTTATCCTTTAACTCTTTGAGTTTTTGCACCTGTAAAACACGTGACTAAACAAAGAAACTTATTTGTTCGTTAGTCCTTTTATAAAACTCGAACAGTTATCTATCCATGCATATAAAAACTCGAACAGTTATCTAACTATTCGATTTTTCATTACCGAACGCACATGGAAAACACGTGACAACTTAAAACATTAAAAACACACATGCAGATAACTTAACTATATGAGTTTTTAACATAAAGTATTCAACAAAAATGAAACGTTAACTATACGAAAGTTTAACTATCCGAAACATTAACTATCCGAAAGTTTAACTATTGCAAATCTAACTCTTCGGAAATCTTTAATTTATCTGACATAAAAATGAAACTTTCTGATAATCTATTAACTAGTATACTTAGAGAATATTATGTAAACTTATTTAAAAATGTTAATAAAGCATATATCATCAAAATTAAATATCTAACAATCTCCACCTTTTTGATGATGTCAAAACCTAATAAGTCACATAATTTATACCTCCCCCTTTTTGGCATTATAAAAAAGTAAACAAACTATTTTCTCCCTCTTTAGGAAGTTAAGCAAGTTAAATGTAAGGAAGAAAATCTTACTAAGTATATATTAATCAAAATGATAGTTTCAAATATACATAAGATTTATGGATTAAGTATAAATTGTTTAATATCATAAAGTGCGAAAAATAATCACATAACATTAAAATCAGTAAACATTTGACATAATAGTTTTGGTTACAAATTACAAAAAATAAATCATGTAATACATAATTTGTATAATCACAAGCCTCTTTGTCTTCGAAAAATATCAATCAAAGTATCTAAAATTTTCTTTGCAATTTTTGTAGTAACTCTATTTATCTGATCAAGTAATGCTTGATCTAAATCATTTTGAGAAACTTGTGATTGTGGCTGTAAAAATTTAGTATGTATTTTTGTATCTATACCTGTATGTATTTCTGTATGTATACCTTGTTATATACCTATATGTATATTTGTATGTTGCTGTGTTTCTGTAAATTGTGTGGATTGTTGCTGTTGTGGCTGTGATGATGTTTGCCGATCCTGTTGTTGTTATTATTTGAGGACAGGTGTATCTGCTTCCTAGTATTTTTGGAGTTCCTTTGCAGAGAAAGATCTTGACTTTAATCTTTTCTATGGCCAAGGTGTAATATCTGTTTGACTTGCCACAATTCTCAAAATTGTATCACCATAAAATAATTTATTCTGCAAATGTAAGATATGAGAAACAAAAATATTATACCACTTCACCTGTATATGGTTTATTAATGCATATGTAGCATAAAGACAACATCTGCCAACTTCTGCCCCATGACCAAACCTTTGAAACAACGTAGCATGCAATATTTTTGCAATAAAACATGCTTGGCCATTTAAATCATTTAGTAATCTCAATGGTTTGTTGGTAGTTGAATCTTTGGCTAAACTTGTAATGTCCCATCCCAATCGATAAACCTGTTTTCTTTCTAATAATTTAACTCCTTCATTTTTCAGACCAAGTACCTGATAAAGTAAATCTAGAGTTAAATATATGTCATTGTTTTGTATATTAGAAACAGGAATACCTTCTTCCACTATTAAGTTTGAGTAAAAACAACTGATAAGTTCGGGTATAGCAAGATGGCCTGGCTATTGTGGAAGTAGAGTCAACAAGCCTTGAAATTTAAATAGTTCTCGTATGTGTGCCATCCCTTCAAACTTAACTGGTCTTGAATATAAAACTGTAAAAGTTTTATATGTCTGAAATTTGTCATAACAGGAATTATTTCTAAACCATAATAGTGTATTTTCATCTAAACTCTGTTCAGGATTAGGTATTTTCCTGTCATGATGTTTTGATCTGGGACTTGTTTCAATATTATCAGCAACATTTATATTTTTAGATCTTTCAGAACTGGTGGAATTTTCATCAAAACTAGTATAAATGTCTGAAATATTTGTTATTGTCATATCAATAATCTATTGAAATTTTGCTGTTTGTTCTTCTGGAAACATTTCAGTAGCAATAGTCTTTGTAACAATCTGTATATCAGCAACATGTATATCTATATTTGATCTATACAACTGTCTCTATATGAAAGAATATTCTATATCTGTCCGTGGAATAGAATCATATTGTATTTTTGAAATTTGTATATGTGAGACATTGGTAGTATCATATTCTATTTGTAACTATGTATGTTGTTGATTATATACATTTATCAACAAGTATACTATATACTGTAATAGACATAACCATATATATAAAGTGTAGTATAAGCAATTGTATCAAAATTCAAAAGTCTCTGTTCGAGATACAATAAGAGGAAGAATATCTGTACATTCCTCTTTAGATGAAATATCTTCAAAATTCATAGACTCCGTGTCTATGCTATCAAAAATATCATCAAATTGGATATCATCTGTATGTGTATCATCAAAATTTCCTACATTCTCTCTTTCCATGGGAAAAGAATGTGTGCTTGTATCATTGTGTGAAAAACTATCCATTGTATTAAAAGATACATTATGCATTAATGTGACACAATACCTTAGAGTATATGATTGTAAGCCAATATTTGTCACATCTACTGGGATTCCTGACAAAAATGTCTGTCCAGCTTCTACAATGGAGCATAGTTTTTCATTTTTCACTGATTCTTCTTTTTGGTACAATATTCCTAGTACACCTGCAGTTATTTCAAAATATTCAATTGTCTTTTTCTTTTTCCGACTATATGTCTGTAGTGTTTCAGGTTATTCAAGAGGTTCTAAAATTGTCTTAATTTCTCCTATTAAAGGCACTTGGGGTCTTGATGGTCCTTCACCATGATGCCTAGGTGGTAATAATGGAATATAGAGTTTTAAGCTCTCCACCTCTGCCATTTTGAGTTGATAAACTCTTTGTCCTTCACTTCAAAGGCTCATTTTGCTAACGACAGTTTTCTGTTCATCTATATACTGTTTAATATCATCTAAAACAGTTGGGGGAAAATAATGTTGGGAATACAAGGATTGTAATTCCCTATTTGCATTTTCGATCATTGGTCCCCACTTCTTTCCATAATAGGTGATAGACTGTACCGATGTCTCTAGTACATGCCTAGAACTTACAACTGCAGGGTTAGGTTGTAAATTTCTTTTCCATAAATGTAATGCGAAAAGTTCAGTCTGTTTTAGTCTAAACTGTGTTTCAGCATAATTTTGAATAAATTTCCAACAAAAATTTTTCTCATCTTGAATAGCTTTTCTTATTTCGTGTAGTACTTCATTTGAAAAAGTGTACCTGGAGTAAATGTCATTTATTTTACTTTGTATTTTCTGAATTTCCAGTTCTCTTTTCTGCACTTTTGTCATTCTACCACGTACTGACATTGTCTATTAATCTTCGCTTTGCACTGTAGAACTTAGTGGAAGTAAAGATTGTGAAGCTAGGATTTTACCAAGGTAGAAACACGAAAGGTTGTTAGTAAAACATTTATAATTCTTCGAGTTTATAAATGGATAAATAGATTCAATCATTGAATTCATAAATATAAGATCCATTACCGATAAATAACTCGAGTACTTGCAATAACTATATAAGTTTTACAACCAACAATTGTAGAATACTTAGCGTAATGTTCATATAAAGAAAATAACTTTAGGCTAAGTGAAAAGTGAGAAAACTCGAAGACTTATGATAACTATTCGAGTTTCTCGAAGGAATAGGTGTGAAAAGTCGAAGAGTTAAACATAACTGTTCGAGTTTCAACTGAGACATTATAAAGTAGTGAAATTCAACATGTGCACAATTTTAACTTAAGGTGTTTAGAAAGTTTCGGAGACTTATAAACCTAAGTATCCGATGCTCTGGTGCATTTCGGAGAGTTACAGATAACCTTTTGAAAGATAACTGAAGTCAATCGTCTAGATCACGACACGTGCACTTAAGTAGTTTTATAATAAAGAGATGTTTCAGACAGTTACAAGTCTAACTTTTCGATGCCTAGATGCATTTCGGAGAGTTACAGATAACTTACCGAGAATCCACTTAAGTCATGCATTATGGTTTCGACATGTGTACTTCAGGAAATAATAAAATAGTCTATTGAACGTTTTAAAACACAACTATCCGATACTTGCAATATAACTTGCCGAAACAATAGAAAATTCAAATACTTAAGAATTAAAAAAAAAAACCTATAAGTCACTGACAGTTTAGAAATGTACTTAATTAAAGTGTATTTCTTGAAATTATGCAGATTCTTTCATGAAAAGATATAATAGTTCATAAGAGATGAATTATTATATGAGAAATTGCTCCCCCTACATAAATGTAGTGTAAAGAATCTATGACATACTTAATTTGGGTTGCCAAGGCCTAAGTAGATTTGGCTTTAAAAGGTCAAATAGCTTACTTAAAGAGGATGCTAAGCCTTAAATAGATTTGAGTCTCTCTTTTTCTTTTTCTTTTTTAATTTGAATGAAATACAAAAATAAGTAGTAGAGTTAACAATTTAGACTTTCTGGCTTTTATCTTATTCAGTTTACAAAAGATAATTCATAAAGATATACCTTTAGAAACTTAAAAGAATTCAATAATGAGTATACAAACTTAAGACAATAAATATCGTACATTATGTGTAAAGAGTAGATGATAACAAAAGATAACAAGGATTATATGCACAGATCATGGTAGGATTATTATAACACCTTGAAAGATAAATTAAGCTTGAGTACATTACCCTTTTTTTTGTTTATATTCATATATATATTTTATGTATTACCTCCCACAATATCATCTTTTTACGTGATCACAATCCCTTGCTTAAAGGAAAGATAACCAGTTACTCAATGACAAGTGAGAACAGGTAATTTTTTTTAAAAAAATATAATCTGAATTACTTGCAAAATGAGTTTTCAGTCAGCACATCCCAAATCAGTTGGTTTAAGTGACTAGGGTTTAAGATCCCCCAACGGACTTAATTACTTAAGTAATTACAGACAAAAACAAACAAAAAATAAAACAAGAAAGTAAATTAAATTAGAGGCAACCGCAAGACTTAACTTTTCTAACAGAATGTTAATAACTTTCCTTTAATAAAAAGTACATACTTTCTATGTATTTTCCTGTTAAAATCTCTGTAATAGCATATACATAAGTAATAAAAATATAGTTGGCACTCACATTGAATCAACTTAACTATCCTTAAGTAATATTTTCTGAATTTTTCTTAAATAAATTGACTTCAATAAAAATCAGAATTTCATAAATTCTTAACTACCAGAAAACTGTAATTCGAAAATAGATATTTTATTTTGTTTTGTTTTGTTTTTTTGTTTTTTTTTAATGATAAAGACATTAAATTCTATAACTACCTTATAACAAACCAAAATACAATGAACATGACCATTTAAATATCAGATAACCTAGAAATACCAAGTTCTAATCGTAATTTTGAGAAAGTATTTTCATCTAAGGGTTTTGTAAATAGATCTGCTAATTTTTCTATGGTAGGAACAAAATTTAATACTATTTTTCCTTTTATAACATTATCCCTTAGAAAATGATGTCGAACTTCTATCTGTTTTGCTCTTGAATGTAACACAGGATTTTTAGATAAACTTATTGCAGAACTATTATCATAGAAAATCTTAGTTGGTTCATAGTCTAAATTAAAATCTTTTAAGGTTTGTCTGATCCCTAGGATTTGAGCACAGCAAAGTGCAGCAACTATATATTCAGCTTCAGTTGTAGATAATGCTACACAATTTTGCTTTTTGCTGAACCATGACACTAAAGAATTACCTAATAATTGACAAGTGCCACTAGTGCTTTTTCTTTCAAACTTACATCCTACGAAATTAGCATCACTATAACCTACTAAGTTTAAAGAACTGTGTTTAAAGTAAAACATTCCAAAATTGATGGTTCCTAATAGATATGTAAAAATTCGTTTAACAACTAGTAGGTGTGATTCCTTAGGATTAGATTGATATCTAACATAAGTACACATACTAAACATAATATCTAGTCGGCTAGCTGTTAAATAGAGTAATGAACCAATCATACTTCTATATTGTTTTACATCTATAGTTTTTTCAAAGTCATCTTTATCCAACTTGGTGATAGTACTCATTGGTGTATTCTTTGTTTTAGTGTTGTTTAAACCAAACCTCTTTAATAAATCTTGAGTATATTTTTCTTGTGAAATAAAAGTGCCCTGATCTAATTGCTTAATTTGTAAGCCTAGGAAAAATGATAGTTCACCCATCATACTCATTTCAAATTGATTAGTCATGTCTTTTGAAAATGGCCCAACTAATTTATCATTTGTTGCTCCAAATATGATGTCATCTACATAGATTTGAACTACTAATATATCTTTTTTGATCTTCTTGATAAAAAGAGTGTGATCTGCCTTTCCCATAGAATACCCTTTTTACATAAGAAATTTAGATAATCTTTCATACCAAGACCTAGGAGATTGTTTAAGGCCATATAGTGCCTTCTTAAGCTTGTAAACATACTTAGGATGTTTTGAATCTTCAAAACCTAGAGGTTGTTTTACATACACTTCTTCTTTTATATATCCATTTAAAAAAGCAGTCTTAACATTCATTTGATATAATTTGAAATCCATATAACAAGCATATGCTAACAAAATTCGTATTTATTCTAGTCTAGCAATTGGAGCAAATGTTTCATCATAGTCAATTCCTTCCTTTCGCTTGTAACCTTGAGCAACTAATCTAGCTTTATTTTTAACTATATGTCCATCTTGATCTACTTTGTTTCTAAATACCCACCTTGTTCCTATTATGGACTGATTTTCAGGTGGTGGAACTAGATCCCATACCTCATTTCTTATAAATTGATTTAGCTCATCTTGCATAGCTAAATACCAAAATTCATCTTCTAAGGCATTTTCAATTTTCTTAGGTTCTAGCAAAGAAACAAATGAATAAGCACCACAGATGTTGACTACTGATGACCGAGTCCTAACTCCTTGACCGAGATGAAGCATAACGCCAATTTCTATGTTGTTCCACATTTTCTATAGGTATGACATTATTTTCTTCTAAATTTTCATCATTCAAACTTAAATTTCTTATTCCATCAGATAATCTATTAATTTCTTTGTCAACATCATTTGGTACTATTTCTAGGAGAATTTCTGAATCAAAGTTTTTAGCATGTCTTAAATCCAAATGAGAATTTTCATGAAATTTCACATGCAGGGTTTCCTCAATGGTTTTTGTTGATTTATTATAAACTCTATATGCTTTACTTCTAATGGAATAACCAACAAAAATACCTTCATCTGATTTGGCTTTAAATTTGTCTCTTCGTTCCTTAGTGTTTAAAATAAAACACATACAGCAAAGAGTTTTAAATAACTTATTTTGGGAACCCTGTTATACCATATCTCATAAGGAGTTTTATCTAAAATTGGTCTTAGATGTACTCTATTTATAACATAGCATGTTGTATGAACTACTTCTGCCTAGAGAAATAGGGGTAACTTATTCTCATTTAACATGGTTTTGGACATTTCCTAAAGTGATCTATTTTTATGTTCTACTATCCCATTTTGTGAAGGAGCTCTTGGAAGTGAGTACCTATGATCTATGCCTAATTCTTCACAAAAGGTGTCAATTTGATCATTATCAAATTTTTTACCATGATCACTCCTAAGTTTTTGAATTTTAACATTTTTTTCATTCTGAACTTTATTACAGAATATCTTAAATATTTCAAAAACTTCAGTTTTATTAGCTAGAAAATAGACCCAAGTAAATCTAGAATAGTCATCAACTAGTACAAAAGCATAATGTTTACCTCCTAGACTGGTTGTTCTAGTAGGTCCAAATAAATCCATATGCACTAGTTCTAATACTCTTGTGCTTGTTATTTCATTTAAGCTTTTAAAGGATGTTTTATGTAATTTACCTAGTTGACATGCATCACACATAAACTCTTTTGAGTACTTAATACTAGGTAAACCTCTAACTAGATTCTTTTTAGGCAGCTTTTGTAATAATTTTAAGTTTGAGTGTCCTAGCCTTCTATGCCATAAAATGACTTCATCCCATTTTGCAATTAAGCAAACATTGTCTTTAATAATATCAGAAGGCAAATTTAGAATACAAACAGATCCTTTCTTGTATGTAGTGAATAAAATTTCGTTTGTAGACATATCCATAATTTTACAAGAATCTTTTTCAAAAATTACTCTATAAATCTTCATTAAAACAAGAACACTCAATAAATTAAAACCTAAGTTTTCCACTAATAAGACATCATTTATAAAATATTTCTCAATTACCTGAACCTTACCAGACCCAAGGATATTTGTTTTGCTTTTATTTCCAAAGGTAAATTGTTCGTTCTTGGTCTTTGTTATTTCTGTAAGTAATCATATATCTCTAGTCATGTGGCTGGATGCTCCACTGTCCATTATCCATTTTGATTTGTGTACCTCACTGGATTTTTCCATAAAGCATACATTTGCCAAATTTTCTTCTGAATCTGATGTTGATGAGGATTTGTTTTCTGATGTTGAATCCTTTGTTTCTTCACTTTGTGAAGCTAAAGAGTCATCCCATGTCACTTTAAGCGCCATTCTCTTTCTGAATTTCTTATTCCTGAAATTCCTCCTTGAATTCTTCTTATCTTTGTTGAGAGGACAATCAATTTGAAAGTGACCCAGCCTATTGCACTTGTAGCATATGATTTTGTCTTTCGTGAATGACTTCTTCTCTATATCTCCAGATGTCTTTGTTGACCTGAAGTTCCTACGTTTCTTCAACAGATTTCTAAATTTTCTGGTCAACAACAGTAAATCATCGTTAGAATCACTAGTGACTTCTAAGATTTTATTAGCCTCAAAAGTCAGATCCCTTCCAGGATTTTTCCCTTTTGGATCTAAATGTTGTACTTCATAGGCTGTCAGATTTCCTATGAGATCATCGAGAGTATATGTACTTAAGTCTTTGGACTCTTCTATAGATGTTGTCTTTTGAGCCCAAATTTTAGTTAAAGATCTAATGATCTTTCTTACCAAGTCTTTTTCCTCGAATTTCTTGCCTAAAGATTTTAATGAATTTACAATCTCAAGAAAACGGGAAAACATGTCAGAGATACATTCATTTTTGTGTATTTTAAAAAGCTCATATTTATGTACTAACATATTGATCTTAGATTTCTTGACCTGAGTAGTACCTTCATTGGCAACTTCTAATGCATGCCATATCTCATATGCAGTTTGATATGTAGAAACTTTATTAAATTGATCATGAGATAAAGCACAAAATAAGATGTTTAAACCTTTAGCATTCAATGTCATTCGCTCATTTTCATCAAAAGTCCAAGTATCATATGGAGTCATAACTAACACTATAGGATTGCTAATTATATGCCATAATTTGAAATCGATTGACTGAAAGAATACTTTCATCCTATATTTCCAGTAGCCATAATTGCTACCTTCGAACATAGGAGGACGATTAATAGTTTGTTCTTCAGTCATAACTAAGATTTCAAAATTATCCATTTTAAATAGATGATCCGAAGTAAATGACAAGAAAAACCGATTCCTAAATAGAGAAATGAAGGCTTTTAATTATGATAATAATAAATGCTGAAAGCTCTAATACCAGTTGTAGGATTGTCTGTATCACAAGAGGGGGGTGAATTGTGTCTTTAGTAACTAAATACTAGCGGATAAAACAAGAGCACAAAATACTCGTAAATGAAATTCTATTCTTTTATTTCAAGACAGAATTTACAATATCTTTTTAGCTCAATTCCCTTCTTGACGGTTTTGATACAGTAATGTTTGATATACAATTCAAATAGGAAAACAAAGCTCTTAGTCAAAACTAATTTTGAATTGTATAAAACCTGATCTTTATGCATACAGCTTCTTTCTTTCTCTTTGCTCAGCTTCTATATCTCTTCTTCTCCAGTTGTCGAATTTCCAAACTTCTTACATTTGCAGCTCCTTTTCTGAAATTGCTTGGAATTTCGAACTTCTTCTGATGTTGGAGAACTTTTTAGAATATGAATATTCAAACTTAACTTTTCAATTAGGGATCCAGATTGAATATTCAAACTTGGTTTTTGAGATTGGGATCCCCTTGTTATAATGTAGCTCATATTCTCTATTAGTAGTCGAACTCTGTTGTCTTTCACATTCAGCATGTTCATCCACTTGATCCACAATCCATAATCCATAATGCATGTACTAATTTTCTCTTTAATCTAAATTACTATCTTTTTGAGTTTCCACGATCTCCACTCGTAGATACATCGAAACTTTATCTTCCTAGAGTCTTTTAGAATATCTTCTAAGTCTTTGATTTAGTCAAACATTTATCCTTTAAGTCTTGTAAAAACTCGAACACTTATCCTTTAACTCTTCGAGTTTTTGCACCTATAAAACACGTGACTAAACAAAGAAACTTATTTGTTCGTTAGTCCTTTTATAAAACTCGAACAGTTATCTATCCATGCATATAAAAACTCGAACAGTTATCTAACTATTCGATTTTTCATTACCGAACGCACATGGAAAACACGTGACAACTTAAAACATTAAAAACACACGTGCAAATAACTTAACTATACGAGTTTTTAACATAAAATATTCGAAAAAAATGAAACGTTAACTATCCGAAAGTTTAACTATTGCAAATCTAACTCTTTGGAAATCTTTAATTTATTCGACATAAAAATGAATCTTTTCGATAATCTGTTAACTATTATACTTAGAGAAATATACTTAGAGAATATTATGTAGACTTATTTAAATATGATAATAAAATATATATCATCAAAATTAAATACCTAATAGTGTGTGTGCAGAGGAGGACAAACCGAGCTATCTACAGGTAGCGTCAGAAGTTCCCTAAAGTTCCACACCAACCATCACCACCATAATCACCAACTATCGGAGGTCTATGAGGATACTTTCCTGATGTCGGGTCGATTCAGAGCCAAATATAGTGCCTAACAACCACTATGAGGAGTGATCGTGTCGCGAGCCATTTTCACCATGCACCGACTCATATCTTAGGAGATTGTAATGCTTCTAGCCTTGGTTTCGGGTTGATGTTAGTATGCTGAAGAGGAGATCATCTTGCAATTCTGGACTCGCGATTTTATAGGGAGAGGAGGCAGAATTGAAAGTGATTAAGTTTTCAGTGGTGTAATCGCGTAGCATGTAGTGACAGAAGTATTTACTGTCGATAGAGAATTTTTACATTTCACCTTTCGCCCATTTTCATGAACATCTCAAAACAAAAATACCAAAAATAACAACTTATCTGTGTTTGTATTTTGTATTTAAGTGTTGTATTGTTTGTTTTGTATCGTGATTAAAGTTGTCATTGTCAGTATTGTGAATGTTTTATGTTTGTTTGATTCAGAAAATAGATAATAATTTTATAGTTTACTGAAATTGATTCGTTCAAAATACTTAAAGATTTTAATGGTTACTGTTTGAAATATCTAAATGTTAGTATGGCTTAATGATAAATCTAATGTTCACTAACATTAAAGAGCTTAATTGATGTTATTTACAATCTGTGAAACCACCCAATGGTTGGCCGAATTCCTCTGTAAATAGCAGTATTAAACTAGAAAGATAGGCTCGTGGAGTTAACTTAAGTCCACGAGATTAGTCCATTGTGTTAATTGTAACTCAACGGAATGATTACTGAACACATTAAGTCTAATAAAAAAATGGAACAGTACACAATTCTCAATCAATTCTCTATGGGATCGACCTATACTTGCACACAAATACAATATACACTGTGCACTTGCAGTTAAAATACAAATTGGAATTAATATCTAATTTGTGTGAAAGGTTGTTTGTTTACTTCTAAAAAGAAATTATTGATATAAGCACAAGGATAAATTAACCAAGTAAAAACATAAGTTAACAAATGCAAGTTTTCTGGCAATGTTACCTATGAACTAAACAAGTTCTCTAGTGCCGCCTAAAGCTAACCCAAACAGGTGGTAACTGAAACTGCTATAAATAGAGAAAGAAAAATCAGACCCCATAATGAAGTTCCCCTAGAAGTTATAAGGAGGAAGTCAACACTTTGATTGATAAGAAAGATAACTACAAAAGCAGTTGTTTGACAAGAAAAAGAGCAAGCTAAAATATCTGAAGAACAAGAGCAATAGGTAGAACCTTCATATCAACAACTGAGGGAAGAAGTTGAAATGCCAACTGTAGCAGTAGAACAACTAGGACCTCCAATTCCACCACCTAGACCATTAGAAAGGGTGGTAGTTATGGGGCCATCTACTAAAGTAGAAGAAGAAGATTAGGTACAACTATTTAGAAGAAGAAAAGGACAAGAAAAAGTTCTTGAGACTATAAAGGAAGAAATAAAATCTGAGCCTATAGTATTTACAACAATAGGGCATAAAGAGCCCATTTTTGTAGATTTATTATCTGAAGAAGAAGAAGAAGAGCAGAGCCAAAGAGGAGAAGAAAAACAGGTTGATGAAGAGATGTAACTTGAAGAAACTAAAGTAAGGGTAGAATATGTTGTGCTTGAGACTCCATCCCAATCTACTATAGAATTAGATAGAACAGTAATAATGTAGATTGATCGTGAGGAGGAAAAAGAAAGAGAAGAAGCTAAGCAGGAAGTTGAACAGAAAGAAAAGAATTCAATAGATTCCTTTGAAGAGAATGAAACTCTTCAGCAATTAATAGAGAAATTACAAGATAAAAGTGTGGAAAGTTTTGCAAGCTCTCCACCACATTTCAGAACTAAAAGGTAGGAATCTTCAGAAGATTATCAACAACAGCAACAACAAGCTCAACAAATTAAAGAAGAAAATCAAGAACAAACCCCTTTGGAGCAACAAATCCAAATTCCTGACCCGATAGAGGCAACAATTCTGAATGAAATTCATTTTTAGAGTCAGAAAGCTTATGATAAGTATCAAGAAATAAAGGGATATGATATAATTTACTATAGGCTAGTAGATTGGATTGGAATGGATGATGTTAAAGAATTATTTGAATTCCAAGGCTTATTGGAATTTATTCCAAAAGCAAAAGGGCATACAGTTTATGAAAATTTAGTGTTCAATTTTTATGCAAACTTGAGGGAGGAAGAATGAAAATTAATTTCAAATGTGGAGCAAGTCAATATACAGATAACGCTTGAGCTTCTCCACAATATTTTTAGATTGAAAAATGAAGGAATTGAAATTTTGGAAGAAACAACTACAGTGGAGTGGATTGAATAGGAAATTAAGTAGTGCATAGCCATCGACCCTAGTGTGTTATTACTTAATAGAATGAAGTATTTAAATGGAAAGGCACACATGGTGACAAACATTTTAGTAAAAACTGTCTATCAAAGGCATGACCACAACATTGAATTGAATCAATTTGTTAAGTGGGCCACCTATGCAGTTGTAAATAAAATTCAAGTTAATTGATGTCAAGTCTTCCTATTAAAGATAAAGTCTACAAAGAAGAAACTATTCTTTGGGGACTTGATACCAAAATTAATGGTAGAAGGAATTGACTTCACGAATTGGACATCTAAAAGGATGAGATCAAGAACCATTTCAATGAAAGAACACAGAAATTATGTTGCTGCTGCTGTTATTGTTGAGATTGCAAGACCTTCTAGAGAATTTACAAGAGCTGTAGAACGAATTAGTCAATTAGAACAACAATTAGAAAAACTCTAGAAGGAAGTCGATAAATTAAGGAAGAAGGATTAAATGTATTATTCATCTACTTATATTGAAAAAAATATCTAATTGTATGTAATGTAAACAATATATATATATATGAATGTTTGAACATCAATATGCTGCTAAATTCGTATATTTGTGAATGAATGTTTTAATTTAGAATTGTATTGAAGATGAATTTGGTATATCTATTTGTTTAAAGCTTTGTACGATTGTTTTAAAAAGTTTTACAATTTTATGAATAATGTATTTACATGCATGATGATTTGATAATAACTAAAGATATTTGCATATTGAAAAGTAAACTCTAATTTCTACATAATAGGAAATGAATTGTAAGTTAAATATGCATATAATGTTCAAATTTAAATGAGTTTAAATCCGAACACTACATTAATGTAATGTATTTAACTTTATTTAAGTTTAAAAAATATAGAAGTTAAGTTGAGAAGTAGTTTTTTAGAAAAATATACTAAGTGTTAACTCAACAAAGTTAGTTTGTAGAGTTAACCTTAACTCCACGAAGTCAATAATAAAATATAAGGTTACTTCGTTGAGTTATCTGTAACTCAACGAAGTTAGTCCATGGAATTAGCAAATAGAAGACGAAGCTAGTCTATTGAGTTAGTTGTAACTCAATGAGGTTAGTTCGTTAAGTTAGGAATAGTTACTGAAGTAAGTCCATTGAGTTATATGTAACTCAACGAAGTTAGTCCGTGGAGTTTGCTTAAAGATTATTCTTTTCTCCATAAATGAGAATTCATAGGTTTAGCAGTTATTGAAATTTAAAAATTATAAGTGGAACATACATCCATAAAAATAGGAACCATATCGCACATTATAAGACATGTTCTTGCAACGAGATTCATTTGCATTATGAACGTGCATTATAAATATAGAACAAAATGTTATTTATTGGTTACTAGCAATTGATAAGAGGAAAGAAAATTTGTTAGGGAACTGAAAGGAGAAGCAGCTAATTCAACTTCATCCATCAACAACTATTTATTGAAAACAAAGCTTCAGACTGGTATGTAATTAATCTTTTACGTTCTACTTTATGTTAAGAGTTTATGAGCACATTGACTCGTTCTCCTAGCACTAAATGATTAGTAAGAACACCTACACAGGATTATTCAACATAAAAGCATACTTAAATATTTACTGAATTAGACTTTAACGAAATCCTTAGGGGTGTAGCTAACCTTTCTTTAAAGGAGAACAGAGATATGGCTGCTCTAGTAGACAAACTATTAGGGGAAATTCTGTATCTTGAATTACTTGATGAACCTTCATGTATTTGATTGCCAAACTTTTAGGTAGATAGGTTTGAACTGAAATTTAATTATATAGATCAATTGCCACACTTTCATGAATTAGAAAGAGAAGATGTCTATTATTTCCTTAGAGAATTTAATGAAGTTTGTAAAACAATGAAAATGTCGAACATGAGTATTGATGTTATTAAACTTAGATATATTCCTTTTTCTTTAAAAGACACAGCTAAAAGATGGTTATATACTCTGTTGCCTGATTCAATTTCTACATGGATTGAATTTTACTTTGTTTTTCTGGAAAAATATTATCTAACACATCAAACGATTAAAAAGAAAAAAGAAATATTAATGTGTAGCCAAAAATAGGGAGAATCATTCTAAAAATATTTTGAATGATTTAAAGATTTATTGACTCAATGTCCACATCATGCAATAACTAAAGTACAATTAATAGGTATAATTTATGAAGGCATAGATGTTTCAACTAAATATTTATTAGAATCTATTTGTCAAAATGGATTTTTGAAACTGTGTAGTGAAGAAGTGTTTGGGTTTTCCCAACACTACACTAGAAAAACTTGGATTTGTTACTTCTGTTTTTACTTAGTTAATTTATCTTTATGCCTATTCTTTCTTTTAGAAAAACAAACAACCTTTAATAAAATTTAGATATTAATTCCAATTTGTACTTTAACTGCAAGTGCACAGTGCCTATTGTATCAGTGTGCAAGTACAGGTCGATCCCACAGGGAATTGCTAACGAATTTGAGAACTGTTCGTTTGTTAACAATCAAATTTATATATTCAATAAGCTCTCCGTTGACTTACAGTTAGCTCAACGGACTAAGTTCGTTAAGTTATGGCTAACTCAACGGACTATCCTCGTGGACTTAAGTTAACTCCACGAGCCTGACTTTTCATTTTAATACTGCTATTTATATAGGAATTCGGCCAACCATTGGGTGATTCCACAGATTGTAAATAACATCAATTAAACTCTTTAATGTTAGTTAACAATGGATTTATCATTGAGCAATACTAACATTCAGATAATTCAAATAGTAACCATTAAAATCTTTAAGTCTTTTGAACGAACCAATTTCAGTAAACTATAAAACTAAAACTAACATAAAACAATCACAAAACTGATATAGATAACATTAATCACGATACAACACAAACAATACAACACTCAAATACAACATACAAACATAGGTAAATTGTTTTTGGTATTTTTGTTTTAATATGAACATGGAAATGGGCGATAGGTGAAATGTAAAGTAATCTCACTTGATAGTAAATACTTCTAACACTACTTGCAACACGATTACACCACTGAAAATTAAACCACTTACAATCCTGTCTCCTCTCCCTATAGAATCGCAAGTCTAGAATTGCAAGATGATCTCCTCTTTAGCATACAGGCATCAACCCGAAGCCAAGGCTAAAAGCTTTACGATCTCCTGTAATATGAGTCGACGCTTGGTGAAAATGGTTTCCCTTCCCGCGACGCGATCACTCCTCACAGTGGTTGTCTGGCACTGTGTTTGGCTCGGAATCGAGCCGACATCAAGCAAGTATCCTCACAAACCTCCAATAGTTGGTGATTATGGTGGTGGTAATGATGGCTGGTGTGATACTTCGGAGAATCGCCGATACTGTTTGCAAAAAGCTCGATGCTCCTCCTCTATATACACTAGGCGTCCATCGATCACACCCTTCTTCTTTTTTTCTTCTTTTCTTTTATATTTCTTCAGTAGTAACTGCTTCTGCTTGAATGATCGGTTGGATTTCCTTCATTCATATCAATGGTGATGATTTCTTTTCCCTACATGATTGAATTCCTGCGTGATACGTGCAAACGTGGTTTTTCCTTCCAACTATCCTATTTCTGCAATCGCTATAGTGACATATTAGAAAATATATAGTTCGTGGAGTTATAGATAACTCAACGGACTTTCTTCGTTGATTTAACTATAAAACATGTGCATAAATTTAACTATCCGATGCTCAGGTGCATTTCGGATACTTATAAACTTAACTATCCGATGCTCAGATGCATTTCAGATACTTACAAATAACTCACCGATATATAACTTAAGTAAATCTACTAGATCTCAACACGTGTTAGCAGCAGTTTAATCATAAAATAACATTTCAGAGAGTTACAGGTCTAACTATCTGATGCTCAGATGCATTTCAGATAGTTACAGCTAACTCACCGATTTAGTAATAAACAAATGTTTTTATAATAAGAATTTTACCACGTGCAAAAATAGCAACTTAAGTTTATAACGCTAACCTAACACGTTGCCTTAGTGTTCAATATAGCAACTCAACGCGTTTAGTTATGTTAACTTAACGAGTTCGTCTCTTCTTTTACTCACTAACTTAACGAGTTATCAAAATGTGCACTGTTCATGATACAGAAGATATAACTTTAAAACATATCATGCTTTTCAATAAAAACACACGTTAACTTAATGTTTAGCTAAATGAGAAATTAATGTAACGAAACGACTAGTTGTTAATTTCAAGAAACTTTCAAAACATAACTGCTCAGCAATTTAAACATAACTATCTGATACATATTCGGTCTGTTAAACATAACTGTCCGAATTTGTTCGGTATGTTAAACATAAATGTCTGAAATATCAGAAAATTCGGATACTTAAGAATTTCATAGCCTACAACTTAGTAACAGTTCATAAATGTACTAAATTAACATTAATTCCCCAAAATTAAGCAGATTCTTCAATTAAAGCATATAACAGTGCAATTATAACATAATGGCTTAATTCATATATGATAAGCTAAATATTGTGCAATTAACCATCATTTAACCGTTAATAATATGCACTTTTTTATTCTAAACACTTCCCCCATACCTAATTTTTGCTAGTCCCTTAGCAAACTAAGATCTAATTAATTGGTCTTTAAAAGTACTAGAATTAATTCTTCCCCTTTTGTTTTTCTTCTGTTTAGCATAAAAATATATTATGTATGTTTTAGTAATCAACCTGCAAAGATACTTAGAATATATGTAAATTACATACAAAGTATATCATCATCATATAGGTGTTAATTATATTATCGTTTATTCTTCTTTTCATCATCTGACATCCTGAATTTTCCAATAAGATTTCTTGAAGAAATTTCAACAACATACGAATCAAAATACAATCTAATTCAATCTAATTAAGACAAGTAGAATAAAGAATTGTATTTCCAGTAAACAACTTCAAAAGTCAATTCTAGATTCATATTTCAGCAATTCTAGATAACAGAAAATATACTCGATTCATAAGATATCTGTATTTCACAAAACACTTGTATCTTTTCAGAACAGTATATGTATTTTTTTTTCTTTTTTTTCGTACTTTAAAAGTTAATTTGACAAGCTTGAATCATACAAGAGCTTTCTAATGTACCCATGTAACGAGCTTTCAGTCAACAATCCTAGATCTGATCAGGATCTTAGGTTGTCAGATTTTAAGAGTCCTTTTTCAAGTCAACAATCCTTACATACCTATCTGCTCAAGTACAAAAGGCTCGTGATCAAACAAGTCAATAAACTCTTAATTTTTATTTTTTATTTTTAATCAAAACTACAAACACAAAACAAAACATTAATCACATACTATATATGTACATATTTCATTAATACAGATGTAGTAAAATGCCAATCTCATATAGTTCTGCTTCTATCATTTACTGAAAATATGAATCCATCTCAATAAGCTCATACTTTTTCTGTAGTTTAATAAGATCTACAAAAATCATTCTACAAGTTAAATCAGTCAAATTAGATGTATCTTTAATCATATGTGTTTCATTTAATCTAGAATTCACATCTCAGCTCTTTTAGGACTTCAGATAATTTACTGATTTTTCATTAAGCATTCTGATTTCATTTTAAAATCGTGAAACTGTTAAACTCATGAAATTCAGAAAAAACATAAGATATTATATCTAGATTTGCATAACTAGTAAATTCAATAGCATCTTATATAGCCTTCTAAATATAACATTCAAGCAGTTTATAAAAAAATTACAGTCTCAATTATCGAATAGTTACAACAAGTTCATAAAAATTTTCAATTTCCTCAAAACTTTGCAGTACTATTTTAATTTCTTTAATTAACAAACTTACATGGCAGTTACTTTAATTACCTCCCCCCCATACCTACATTTTGCATTGCCCTCAATGTAAAGACTTTGACAATAAGTATAGTAATTGTAGCAAGCATGAATACAGTTTTGCTTGATTTAAAATTCAAGATGAGTAATTAGTTACATACCTTGTTTCATTTGTATCTCCTTCTACATATTTTGATTTTTTTTTTATTCTGAAAAACTTTTCATTCATAGATAAAAGCAAAATATAAAACAAAATAACATTTAACAGATATTACTAAATCAGTGTCTTGTGTGGAACCCAAGCTCTTATGCCTTTGGTGGCTCACAAGCAAGCCAGTTGGTTTCGTAGAACAGATACCAACAAACTGGATTGATATTTTGTTTGTTTTTTTTTTTTATAAAATAAATATGAAAACTATAAATTTTTTCTCTTTTTTTTTTAACAATAATTGTAGAATACACACAACATTAAACACACAAAATCACAGCTTAAGAAAATGATTGAAAAGTAGAAACAAATGGAATAAATGTATTAGCCCAAGCAAACTTTTTAGGCATAGTTCTTCTTGCTATTAATTCTATTTTAATGCAGTTCTTGTTCCTTCTTAATTTGAAAACATGCAATATATTATAAATTCCAAATACGAGTGTATTACCATTAATGATATGTAATGTAGAAAGGGATCCTTTTTGGTTCCAGGGTAATGTAGCAGTTTCTATTTCTACATCTATTTCAATATACTCCTCTTCCCACTTCCATTCATTCATGTTCTCCATAATCCATATTTGAAATTTCATCAATTCATCCCACTATCTTATCAGACATAAAGTGGGATCATCTTCTTCATTATACCACATTCCTATTTGAATTTCATTAAATTCTGCAGATGGTGGTTTAGCTATTTCACTCGATATAGGTAAAATTTCTATATGCTCATCAGAACTGTCTATGCTCACTATGAATAAATTAGATCCATATGCTAATGATATCTCCATGACTAGATATATATATCCATCAAGTATGACATGTGTTTGGTTAATTAATGATTTCTGTCCTAGATATATCATAATATTTTCATTCCAAGATCTGTTCAGAAAATTATACACACTTAAGCGTAAATCTTCATCCCAATTTCCTATAGGTCTCCAATAATATAGTTTTTCAGGAATTGCAGAATTTTTATCAGAAAATATTAAAGCTAACCCACAATTTATAGTTGGTGCTTCAAATCTATTAGGTCTTCCTATATTCCATTCTTCTCTTATTATAGGATTTCTTATCAAAATATCCGGTAATAATAAACTTGCATACCTTGGTCTCGTCTTGTATATGATTAATCCTTCATCTATCCCCATAATGTGATTTATTCCTTCCAATGCATTGGGTGGAATTCCAGTAGTTTCTTCCATAGCCAGATATTCATGGGTATTTGAACTACGATTAAATGACCTCCATATGAATCCATCTTTAATCTTAGTCATTTTTGCAGCTTGTAGTCCCTGAAAATATTTTTCTTCAATATAGTCTTTAATTTCCTTTGATACACAACATAGCTTGCACAGATCTTTAGCTGACAAGTTACTTAGTACTTCCCTTAGTGCATCTATTGGTAATTGCATCAATTCCATTTGTCGATTCAGTCTGAAGCTTTCCATTCTATAAATATTTGTTGTCAGATGAAGTTGAATCAGTAGCTTCTCCTTCCAGTTCCTCCAACACTTTCTCCATTCTTTTAAAAGTGCTGGTAACTCGTAAATAACATTCTGTTTCATATATATACTGTGCATCCATAAAGTGAATAAATCTCGTTGCAAGAATGTGTCTTGTAACGTGCATCGTGGTTCCTGTTTTTATGGGTACGTGTACCACTACTAATTTCAAATTTAGGTAACCGCTAAACCGACGAAGTTTCGTTCGTGGTTAAAAGAATAACCATTCTGCTTAATCCACGAACTAACCTCGTTGAGTTACATAAAACTCAACAGAATACAGTTGGTTACTGTTGCTAACTCCACAGACTAACTTCGTTGAGTTACAGATAACTTAACGGAGTGACCTTATATTATATTACTGACCTCGTGGAGTTACGGTTAACTCAACGAACTTACTTCGTTGAGTTAACACTTGGCAACTTCTAAGCTTCACTCTCGTAAGTGTTTCTATTCTGTTTTTTTTTTTTTATTTGCTCTGTCATTCTACTAACTGTAATAAAGTTAAATCTGTCATTAATGCCTCATTTTGATTAAAATACATTTAAATCTGAACATTATATAAATATTTAACTTGCAGGTCATTTTATGTTATGCATAATTTACATTTTACCTTATAACATGTAGAAATTTTTAAGCAGTTATCTTGTCATTCAGCAAATTGTAAATCTGTTACATATTCATTCATAAAGTTCCACAAATTACATAATATTCAATAAATTCCATTCATTTCACATCCAAACATATATGAAAATTGTATATGAAAAATTATATTCATTAATATGAATCAATTACATTACAAGTACACCATACAATTTCATACAATTTTACACAAGTAGACGAACAATACAATTTAATCGATATGCCTAAGTTCATCTACTTCCTTCTGGAGTTTTTCTAATTGAAGTTCTAATTGATTAATCCTCTCTACAGCTCTTGTAATTTCTCCAAAAGGTACTGCTAGTTCTGCAGCTACAAAATTTCTATATTCTTTCACTGAAATGGTTCTTGATCTGATCCTTTTTGATGTCCATTTAGTGAAATCAATACAATCCACCATCACTAGTGGAATCAAATCTCCATAAAATAATTTCTTCTTCACTATTTTCAGCTTGGAGATAAAAACCGCAGACTAATTTATTTGGATCTTATTTACAACTGCATACGTGGCCCATTTGACAAATTGACTTAATTCTATGTCATGGCCCTATTGTTGATAGACATTCTTAATCAAAATGTTAGCTACCATGTGTGCTTTACCATTTAAATGCTTCAATCTATTTAATAACGGCACACCAGGATTGATAGCTAAACAATCCTTAATTTGTTGCTCAGTTTATTCAACTGCAGTTATATCTTCCAAAATTTTTGTTCCTTCATTCTTTAAACCAAATATGATGTAGAGAAGCTCTGGTGTTATCTGTACATTAGCTTCCTCCATGTTTGAAATTAATCCTCCTTCTCTTTCTCTCAAATTTGCATAGAAACAGGGTACTAAATTTTCATATACTGCATGCCCTCTTTCTTGAGATATAAATTGCAGTAGACCTTGGAATTCAAATAATTCTTTGATTTCTTGCATTCCATCCCAATTTACTGGTTTACTGTAAATGATATCATAACCCCTTATTTCTTGGTATTTGGTATAAGCTTCCTGACTACAAAAATGTACTTCATTCAAAAATGTTGTTTCAATCGGGTTAGGAAGGTGACTTTGTTGCTCCAAAGGGGTTTGTACTTGTTCTTCCTCTAGCATAGGCTGCATTTGGATGTTCTCTTCAGATTCCTGGATTTTTGCTTTTGCTTCTGTCTGTGGTGGTGAGCCGGCAGAACTCTCCACTCTGTCTTGAATTCTTTCCATAATTTGCTGAAGAGTTTCTTGCTCTTCAGTGGAATTTGTGAAATTATTTTTGTCCAAATGGCTTCTTTCAGCCTCTTCATTTTCTACTCTTTCTTCTTCCTCCTAACTACCAATCTGTTCTGTTACTGTTCTTTCTGATTCTGTAACAGATTGGGATAAAGTCACGGGCAATTCAGTTTCTACCCTAATTTCTATTTCTTTTGCCGCGTGTGCCACTCTTCTGATTCCTTCAGAAATTCAGATGTATCAACAGCATCTTCCTAGAATTCAGGCGTCATCTTCCTCATCGTGGAGTTACACAACAGCACAGAATCGCTCTGATTTCTATTGTTCTAGATTCTAAATGATTTGCTAGATAATGCCCCCAAAACCCTAGGTTTTAGTTTAAATAAGCCTTAAGTTTAGGCGGGCAATCGGGTCATTTCCCGAACCAACTATTACTATTTTATCCGTGGTCTTAGCTACAGTACTCCGTTGAGTTACAGTTAACTCAAAGGAATAAGCTCGTTGACTAACTCAAGATTCAATGGAGTAAGCTCGTTGAGTTAAGCGCAACTCAACGGACTTCCTGTACAAGCAAATATAATAATAAAAATATTATAGAGAATAGTTTTTCTATTTTTTTACCGGTTTAACCGATACTATGTTTCGGTCAGACCTAAATATTTTTATTTTTTTATTTTTCTTTCGGTTGAACCATACTATGTTTCGGTAAAACCATTATTTTTTCTAAAAATTAATATAGTTTTTTTAATGTTCCGGTCATATCGATGGATTTAGTCGGTTGAACCGCAACTATTTTTATGTTTTATATATATTTTTAATGTTTTTTTTATATAAATAAACATAAAAACTGATTTCTTACTAAATAAAGCTCGAGTAGTCCTCTACTCTGACTTCTTCTATAATTCCAAAGGAGCTTTTTGGTGTTTTCAGAATAGGTTTAAGTCTTTGTCCATTTACTTTAAATATATTCTGATTTTTAGGATTTTCAATTTCAATGGCTCCTCTATAAGGATAAACATTTTGAACTATGTAACTTCCTGCCCATCTAGATTTCAATTTTCCTGGATGGTTATGTAGTCTAGCCATATAAAGATATACTTCTTGTCCTATTTCAAAGCTTTTAGGAATAATTTTTCTATCATGCCACAATTTAATTTTTTCCTTTTCTCTTACAGTCTTTGAATAAACTTCATTTTTAAATTCTTTTAATTCAATTAATTTCATTTTTCTATTTTCAGCAGCTTGATTTAAATTAGTGTTCAGAGTTTTTAATGCCCAATAAGCTTTTTGTTCTATTTCAACAGGTAAATGACAACTTTTTCCATATACTAGCCTAAAAGGTGACATACCTAAGCTCGTTTTATAAGCAGTTCTATAAGCCCAAAGTGCATCTATCAATCTATTAGCCCAATCTGTTCTGGTAGGATTTACTACTTTTTCTAAAATTAATTTAATTTGTTTGTTTGCACTTTCTACTTGTCCACTTGTTTGCGGATGATATGATGTTGCAATTTTGTGGTTTACTCCATATTTCTTCATTAAGGCTTCAAAACTTCTATTACAGAAATGAGTTCCTCTATCACTGATAATAGCTTTAGGTATTCCAAATATGGCAAATATATTTGTTCTTATAAATTGTATTACCACTTTGTTGTCATTAGTTTGTAGGAATAACTTCTATCCATTTAGATACATAATCCACCCCCAACAATATGTAATTAAATTGATTAGACATAGGAAATAGACCTATAAAATCGATTCCTCACACATCAAAGATTTCAACCTCAATAATAGGATTAAGAGGCATCATATTCCTTTTTCATATTCTTCCTATTTGTTGACATCTTAAACAACTTAAGCAATATTTATGAGCATCTTTGAATAATGTTGGCCAATAAAACCCACATTACAGAATTTTTGCAGTAGTTTTCCCTAAACCAAAATGCCCTCCATAAGCTTGGTCATGATAGAAAGACAATATGCTCGGATATTCTATTTCTAGAACACACCTCCTTAAAACCAGATTAGGACATTTCTTAAATAAGTATGGGTCTTCCCAATAGTAATATTTTACTCTTGAGAAAAACAATTTCTTATTTTGTCTATTCCAATCCTTAGGTGTTAGACTAGTAACTAAGTAATTAACTATGTCTGCATACCAAGGTATTGTGTTGATGGTCATTAATTGTTCATCAAGAAAATTATCCTTAATTTCAATATTTGATTTTTCTATTTGTAATCTTGATAAATGATCTGCTACTACATTCTTACAACCTTTTTTATCTTTAATTTCTAGATCAAATTCTTGCAATAATAATATCCATCGGATCAATCTAGGTTTAGTTACTTTTTTCTTTATTAGATGTTTTAGAGCTGAATGATCCGTGTATACTATTACTTTAGCTCCAATCAGATATGATCTAAACTTTTCTAAAGCAAACACAACAGCTAATAATTCTTTTTCAGTAGTTGTGTAATTAACTTGAGCATCATTTAAGGTTTTCTTGCATAATGAATCACTTTAAGAGATTTTTCTATCTTCTATCCTAACACTGCTCCTACAACAAAATCAGAAGCATCGCACATTAATTCAAATGGATAGTTACAATTAGGTGCTTGAATTATAGGAGTTGAAATTAAGCTAGTCTTAAGTCTAAAAAATGCTTCCTTGCAATTTTTATCAAAGTTAAATGGAACATCTTTTAATTGATTAGTTAAAGGCTATCTTGCTAAAGTCTTTAATAAATCTTCTATAAAAACCAGCATGTCCTAGAAATGATCTAATATCTTTTACAGATTTAGATTCTAGTAGATTAGAAATTACTTCTATTTTAGCTTTATCTACTTCCAACCCTTTTTTAGAAACAACATGCCTTAAGACTATTCCTTGTTTAACCATGAAGTGACATTTTTTCCAATTTAAAACCAGATTTTTTTCCACACAGCGTTTTAATATTTGGTATAAATTGCTTAAACACACTTCATATGAGTTGCCATATACAGTAAAATCATCCATAAATATTTCTAAAAAATCTTCAGTCATTCTAGTAAATATGCCCTCCACACACCTTTGAAAGGTAGCTGGTGCATTGCATAATCTAAATGGCATTCTTTTAAAAGCATAAGTTTCATTAGGATAGGTGAAAGTTGTTTTCTCTTGATCCTCTAATGCTACTGGAATTTGATTATACCCTGAATACCCGTCTAGGAAACAAAAATATTCTTGCCTTGCTAATCTTTCCAGCATTTGATCTATAAAAGGTAAGGGAAAATGATCTTTCCTAGTCACAACATTCAACTTTCTATAGTCTATACATACTCTCCAGCCTGATTGAATTCTAGTAGGTATCAAGTCTTGACTTTCATTCCTAATAACTGTTAATCCTGATTTCTTGGGAACTACATGGATTGGACTAACCCACGAGCTATCAGAAATCGGATAAATTATATCATTATCTAACCATTTAACTATTTCCTTCCTAACTACTTCTTTAAGGTTTGGATTTAATCTCCTCTCAAGAATTCTAACAGGTTTAGCATTCTCTTCTAAATATATGTGGTGACAGCATAAAGTTGAACTTAACCCTTTTATATCAGTCATAGTCCATCCTATTGCTTCTTTATAACTTTTTACTACATCTTTTAATTTAGCTATTTGATCCTCTTTTAAATCTGAAGCAATAATGATTGGACATGTTCGTTTATCTTCCAAAAATATATAGGTTAATTCAGGAGGTAAAGGTTTTAATTCTAAATGCTACCCATCAGAAGCTAGAGCTCCTAATTGAACATCATCATTTTTTAAATTAATTTCTTCCTAATGTCCTTCTATATTTATGCTTTCACTTTCTTCTAATGTTTCAGAATTGATTTGCCTATTTAATTCTTCTTGAATCACATCATCTAACATATCTCCTTCAACCTCTAAAAAGTCTATGGTGTGTAAGGACATTTCTAATTCTTAAAACATTTCTAGTTTGAAAATATTTAATTGAGTATCCTCATTACCATATGCTAACTTCATTACTCCAATTTACAATTGATAATAGCCCCTGATGTTGCTAAAAATGGACTTCCCAAAATTAAAGATGTATCACTATTTTTATGCTTAATTTGTTGGGAATCCAAAATTACATTATCAATAGGATATATAAAATTTTTGATTTTAATTAAGACATCTTCTATTTTTCCTCTAGGGTATCTTATACTTCTATCAGCTAATTGAATAACCGTACTAGTAGGAGTTAAGCCTTCTAATCCTAAGGATGCAAATATATCACTTGGCATAACATTTATACCTGCACCTAAGTCTATTAATGTTCTTTCTAAAATGGTATTTCCTATGGTGCATGATATAATGGGGATTCCAGGATCAGATAATTTTTTAGGAATTTGTGGCAGAAATAGGGAACTACTTTGCTTAGCTAAAAAGACCTTTCTAAGAACTTTTCGCTCTCTTTTCTTAGTACACCAATCCTTCAGAAATTTAGCACAAGGTGACATATTCTGCAATAGATCTAACAAAGGAATGTTAACTTGTACTTTTTCAAAAATTTCTCTGATTTTCTCTTGTCTTCCAGGAATTGTTTGTTGTAATATTTCAGAATAGGGTGCTAAAGATTTTGATTTCAAACTCTTTTTCTTTCAGTTGATTTGTTTGATCATTTTTAGCTTCAATCGCAGATTCGGATTGTTCTTCAGTGATTTCTAGATTTTCAGCTATTACATTTTCATTATCATTTTGATTTTTACTCTTGTCCACCTTCATATCATTTTCATTTTGAGTTCTTGGTGGTATATCAGTTCCAGATCTTAATGTTACACATACATCTTCTAGATTTTCATTATTTTCATGATGTTTTTGCATATCATTTTCGTGATTATGATCTTCAATTGTTTTTAGTTTTAAAGTGCATTCTTTAAATTCTCTTGCATTAGTATTTTCTGTTTGTTGTATGTTTTGCAAATTATGCAGGTTTATAACATTATAATTCTCATTGTCCTGTTGCATAACTTGTATTTTCATTGCATTTTCGTCTAATACTTTTAATTTTGTTTCTAGATCATCTAATTTCATTACATTCAATTTTTGATCAATTTTCTTTGTGGCTTTTTCAATTTTGTAAATTATATCCTGTTTAGGTTCTGAATATGATTCCTTATAGTTTAACTGGTTGACTTCTTGTTGTTGACACACAAAGTATTCCAATTTGTCCAGATTTTGCTCTATACTATGCTCCAGTCTGTCATAGCTATCCCAAACTTCAGTGTCTCTCATCATATTACACATTCTATACTGACCATCAGTTGGGTAAACTATAGGATTCTCATACTCAGCTCTATTATATTGAGGATAATTCATTTGTTGTTCATGGGATCTAACAATCTATAGACGTCTCAATTTCAAACAATTAGAAATGTTGTGTCCTTCAGAATTGTAGAATTCACATATGCTAATTACAGGTTTCAGAAATCTTTGAGCATAAGCATATGCCATATTCTCAATTACAGAAGAAAACACACAACTCTGATATTAGAAAAACTTAGATTTGTTACTTCTGTTTTTACTTAGTTAATTTATCTTTATGCCTATTCTTTCTTTTAGAAGTAAACAAACAACTTTTAATACAATTTAGATATTAATTCTAATTTGTACTTTAACTGCAAATGCACAGTGTCTATTGTATTAGTGTGCAAGTACAGGTCGATCCCACAGGGAATTGCTGACGAATTTGAGAACTGTTCGTTTGTTAATAATCAAATTTATATATTCAATAAGCTCTCCGTTGACTTACAATTAACTCAACGGACTAAGTTCGTTGAGTTATGGCTAACTCAATGGACTATCCTTGTGGACTTAAGTTAACTCCACGAGCCTGACTTTTCTTTTTAATACTGCTATTTATAGAGGAATTTGGCCAACCATTGGGCGATTCCACAGATTGTAAATAACATCAATTAAGCTCTTTAATGTTAGTTAACATTAGATTTATCATTGAGCAATACTAACATTCAGATAATTCAAATAGTAACCATTAAAATCTTTAAGTCTTTTGAACGAACCAATTTCAGTAAACTGTAAAATTAAAACTAACATAAAACAATCACAAAACTGATACAGATAACATTAATCACGATACAACACAAACAATACAACACTCAAATACAACATACAAACATAGATAAATTGTTTTTGGTATTTTTGTTTTAATATGAACATGGAAATGGGCGATAGGTGAAATGTAAAGTAATCTCACTTGACAGTAAATACTTCTAACACTACTTGCAACGCGATTACACCATTGAAAATTAAACCACTTACAATCCTATCTCCTCTCCCTATAGAATTGCGAGTCCAGAATTGCAAGATGATCTCCTCTTCAGCATACAGGCATCAACCCGAAGCCAAGGCTAAAAGCTTTACGATCTCTTGAAATATGAGTCGGCGCTTGGTGAAAATGGCTTCCCTTCCCGCGACACGATCACTCCTCACAGTGGTTGTCAGGCACTGTGTTTGGCTTGGAATTGACCCGACATTAGGCAAGTATCCTCACAGACCTCCGATGGTTGGTGATTATGGTGGTGGTAATGATGGTTGGTGTGATACTTCGGAGAATGGGCGATAGGTGAAATGTAAAGTAATCTCACTTGACAGTAAATACTTCTAACACTACTTGCAACGCGATTACACCATTGAAAATTAAACCACTTACAATCCTGTCTCCTCTCCCTATAGAATTGCGAGTCCAGAATTGCAAGATGATCTCCTCTTCAGCATACAGGCATCAACCCGAAGCCAAGGCTAAAAGCTTTACGATCTCCTGAAATATGAGTCGGCGCTTGGTGAAAATGGCTTCCCTTCCTACGACACGATCACTCCTCACAGTGGTTGTCAAGCACTGTGTTTGGCTCGGAATTGACCCGACATCAGGCAAGTATCCTCACAGACCTCCGATGGTTGGTGATTATGGTGGTGGTAATGATGGTTGGTGTGATACTTCAGAGAATCGCCGATACTATCTGCAGAAAGCTCGGTGCTCCTCCTCTGTATACACTAGCCGTCCATCGATCACACCCTTCTTCTTTTTTTCTTCTTTTCTTTTATATTTCTTCAGTAGTAACTGCTTCTGCTTGAATGATCAGTTGGATTTCCTTCATTCACATCAACGACGATGATTTCTTTTCCCTACACGATTGAATTCCTGCGTGATATGTGCAAACATGGTTTTTCCTTCCAACTATCCTGTTTCTGCAACCGCTACAGTGGCATATTAGAAAATATATAGTCCGTGGAGTTACAGATAACTCAACGGACTTTCTTCGTTGATTTAACTATAAAACTCGTGCATAAATTTAACTATCCGATATTCAGGTGCATTTCAGATACTTATAAACTTAACTATCCGATGCTCAGATGCATTTCAGATACTTACAAATAACTCACTGATATATAACTTAAGTAAATCTACTAGATCTCAACACGTGTCAGCAGTAGTTTAATCATAAAATAACATTTTGGAGAGTTACAGGTCTAACTATCCGATGCTCAGATGCATTTCAGATAGTTACACCTAACTCACCAATTTAGTAATAAAGAAATATTTTTATAATAAGAATTTTACCACATGCAAAAATAACAACTTAAATTTATAACGCTAACCTAACGCGTTGCCTTAGTGTTCAATATAGCAACTCAACGTGTTTAGTTATGTTAACTTAACGAGTTCGTCTCTTCTTTTACTCACTAACTTAACGAGTTATCAAAACGTGCACTATTCATGATATAGAAGATATAACTTTAAAACATATCATGCTTTTCAATAAAAATACACATTAACTTAATGTTTAGCTAAATGAGAAATTAATGCAACGAAACGACTAGTTATTAATTTCAGGAAACTTTCAAAACATAACTACTCGACAATTTAAGCATAACTATCCGATACATATTCGGTCTGTTAAACATAACTGTCCGAATTTGTTCGGTATGTTAAACATAAATGTCCGAAATATCAAAAAATTTGGATACTTAAGAATTTCACAGCCTGCAACTTACCGACAATTCATAAATATACTAAATTAACATTAATTCCCTAAAATTAAGCAGATTCTTCAATTAAAGCATATAACAGTGCAATTATAACATAATGGCTTAATTCATATATGATAAGCTAAATATTGTGTAATTAACCATCATTTAATCGTTAATAATATGCACTTTTTCATTCTAAACAAGAAGCATGAGCATACTTTGAAAACTTTGCAAAAAGAATTGCTCAATGGGAAAACTTGACTGAAGCTATTATAGATAAAAGAATATTACCAAGGGAAATGTATGAAATAGATTCAATCACTACGCTTGAAGTTAAATTAACTGAGTTAACAAAGAAAATAGAAGAGTTATCATTAAATCAAAAACTAGTAGAAAAGAATACAAATATTAATGACTTAGATATTATTTACTAGAAACCAAAAAATAACTTTGAAAATTCTTATAACCCTAATTAGAGAAATCACCCAAACTTATCTTAGAAAAATAACAATTTCTAAGGAGGAGAAAATATAAATGACAAAAATATAAGTTATAAAGAATTAATTGAATAAGGATCTAGAATAGAGAAATTAGAAAAGATAATTCAACAATTAAACAATCATCTAGATCATGTATTTGGAAATGTTGCCATTCAGAATCAAAATATGAATAGAAATATACCCCCTAGACAAAAGGAATCAATAGAAATTAGACCTACTAGAGGACTGCCAATTCAAGTAGTGCCCAACCCTGTCAATAGAACTGCTAATGAAATTGATACCTTGTTTGGATTACCCAGCCCGACACCAGAAAATCTGATTAGATTTCCAACAACGTACTAGAAAAACTTGGATTTGTTAACTTCTGTTTTTACTTAGTTAATTTATCTTTATGCCTATTCTTCTTTTTAGAAGTAAATAAACAACCTTTAATACAAATTAGATATTACTTCAAATTTATATTTTAACTGCAAGTGCACAGTGTTTATTATATCAGTGTGCAAGTGCAAGTCGATCCCACAAGGAATTGCTTAAGAATTGAGAACTGTTCGTTTGTTAACAATCAAATTTGTATCTTCAATAAGCCCTCCGTTGAATTACAGTTAACTCAATGAACTTTTCTTTTTCATTGAGTTATGGCTAACTCAACGGACTAACCTCATGGACTTAAGTTAACTCCACGAGCCTGTCTTTTCTTTTTAATACTACTATTTACAAAGGAATTCGGCCAACCATTGGGCGATTCCACAGATTGTAAATAACATCAATTAAGCTCTTTAATGTTAGTAAACACTAGATTTATCATTAAGCATACTAACATTCAGATAATTCACATAGTAACCATTAAAATTTTTAAGTCTTTTGAACGAACCAATTTCAGTAAACTGTAAAACTAAAACAAACATAAAACAATCACAACATTGACAAAGATAACATTAATCATGATACAACAAAAACAATACAACACTCAAATACAACATACAAACATAGATAAAAATTTTTTTGGTATTTTTGTTTTAATATGAACATGGAAATGGGCGAAAGGTGAAATGTAAAGTAATCTCAATCGATAGTAAATACTTCTGTCACTACATGCGATGCGATTACACCACTGAAAATTAAACCACTTACAATTCTGTCTCCTCTCCCAATAGAATCGCGAGTTCAGAATTGCAAGATGATCTCCTCTTCAGCATACAGGCATCAACCCAAAGCCAAGGCTAAAAGATTTACGATCTCTTGAAATATGAGTCGGCACTTGGTGAAAATGGCTTCCCTTCTCGCGACGCGATCACTCCTCAATGGTTGTCAGTCACTATGTTTGGCTCAAAATCGATCCAACATCAAGAAAGTATCCTTACAGACCTCCGATGGTTGGTGATTATGGTGGTGGTAATGATAGTTGGTGTGGTACTTTGGAGAATTGCCAATACTGTCTGTAGAAAGCTCGGTGCTCCTCCTCTATAAACACTGGCCATACCCATTGATCACACACCCTTTACTTCTTTTTCTTCTTTTCTTTTATATTTCTTTAGTGATAGCTGCTTCTGCTTGAATGGTCGGTTGGATTTCCTTCATTCATATCAACAACGATGCTTTCTTTTCCCTATGCGATACGTGAAATCGTGGTTTTTCTTCCAATTGTCCTGTATCTACAACTGCTATAGTGGCATATTAGAAAATAAATAGTTTGTAGAGTTACAGATAACTCAACGGACTTTCTTCGTTGATTTAACTATAAAACACGTGCATAAATTTAACTATCCGATGCTTAGGTGCATTTCAGATACTTATAACTTAACTATCTGATGCTCAGATGCATTTCGGATAGTTACAGATAACTCACAGATATATAACTTAAGTAAATCTATTAGATCTCGACATGTATCAATAGTAATTTAATAATAAAATAAACATTTCGGAGAGTTACAGGTCTAACTATCTGATGCTCAGATGCATTTCGAATAGTTAGAGATAACTCACCGAAAATCTACTTAAGTCACTTTCCCAAAACATGACACATGCCCATAGCTATTTTATAAATAAAAGGAGATTTTAGAGAGTTACACATATAACTGTCTGATGCCCAACTGCAATTTCGGATAGTTATAGACAACTCACCGAAAGTTCACTTAAGTCATGCATTATGGTTTCGACACGTATACTTTAGGAAATAATAAACTATTCTTTCAAAACATAAATGTTCGGCAATTTAAACATAAGTATCTGATACATGTTCGATCTGTTAAACATAATTGTCCGAAATATGTTCGGTATGTTAAACATAACTGTCCGAAATATGAGAAAATTTGGATACTTAAGAATTTCATAGCCTGCAACTTACCGATAGTTCAGAAATGTACTAAATTAACATTAATTCCCTAAAATTAAGTAGATTCTTTAATTAAAGCATATAACAATGTAATTATAACATAATGGCTTAATTCTCATATGATCAGCTAAATATTATGCAATTAACCATCATTTAACCGTTAATAATATGTACTTTTTCATTCTAAGCACTTCCCTCATACCTAACTTTTGCTAGTCCCTTAGCAAACTAAGATCTAATTAATGGGTCTTTCTAAAAGTGCTAGAATTAATTCTTCCCCCTTTTTTTTCTTATATTCAGCATAAAAACTAGTATTATTATATAGATACTCTCTATGTTTCAATAATCAACCTGCAAATATACTTAGAATATATGTAAATTACATACAAAGTATATCATCATCACATAGGTGTTAATTATATTATCGTTTGTTCTTCTTTTCATCATCTGTCATCCTAAATTTTCTAATAAGATTTCTAGAAGAAATTTCAACAACATATGAATCAAAGTACAATCCAATTCAATATGATTAAGACAAGTAGAATAAAGAATTGTATCTCCATTAAACAACTTCAAAAGTCAATTCTAGATTCATATTACAACAATTCTAGATAACAGAAAATATACTCGATTCATAAGATATCTGTATTTCATAAAACACTTATATCTTTTCAAAATAGTATATGTATTTTTTTTTTTTACTTTAAAAGTTAATTTGACAAGCTTGAATCATATAGGAGCTTTCTAATGTACCTATGTAACGAGCTTTCAGTAAACAATCCTAGATATGATCAAGATCTTAGGTTGCCAGATTTCAAGAGTCCTTTTTCAAGTCAACAATCCTTACATACCTATCTGCTCAAGTATAAAAAGCTCGTGATCAAACAAGTCAATAAACTCTCAAATTTTTTTTTTTTTTACAAAACAAAAACATTAATCACATACTGTATATTTACGTATTTCATTAATACAGATGCATAATCACCAATCTCATATAGTCTTGCTTTTATCATTTACTATAAATATGAATCCATAACAATAATATCATACTTTTTCTGTAGTTTAATAAGATCTACACATAAATCATTCTACAAGTTTAATCAGTCAAATTAAATGTATCTTTAATCATATGCGTTTCATTTAATCTAGAATTCACATTTCAGCTCTTTCAGGACTTCAGATAATTTACTAATTTTTCATTAAGCATTCTGATTTCATTTTAAAATCGTGAAACTATTAAACTCATGAAATTCAGAAAAAAAACATAAGATACTATATCTAGATTTGTATAAATAGTAAATTTTATAACATCTTATATAGCCTTCTAAATATAACATTCAAGCAGTTACAATTTATAAAAATTTTACAGTCTCAATTATCGGATAGTTACAGCAAGTTCATAAAAATTTTCAATTTCCACAAAACTTTGCAGTACCATTTTAATTTCTTTAATTAACAAATTTACATGGATGTTACTTTAATTACCTCCCCTCCATACCTACATTTTGCATTGTCCTCAATGTAAAAGATTTAACAATAAGTACAGTAATTGTAGCAGGCATGAAAACAGTTTCGTTGATTTAAAATTCAGGATAAGTAATTGGTTGCATACCTTGTTTCGTTTGTATCTCCTTCTGCATATTCCGATTTTTGATTCTAAAAAACTTTTCATTCACAGATAAAAGTAGAATATAAAACAAAATAACATTTAACAGATATTAATAAATCAGTGTCTTGTGTGGAACCTAGGCTCCTATGCCTTTGGTGGCTTAGAAGCAAGCCAGTTGGTTTCCCAGAATAGATACCAACAAACTGGATTGATATTTTGTTTTTTTTTTCTTTTATACAATAAAATGAAAACAACAAATTTTTTCTAAAAATAAACGTAGAATACACACAACATTAAACACACAAAATCACAACTTAAGAACATGATTGAAAAGTAGGAACAAATGGAATAAATGTATCAGTCCATGCAAACTTTTTAGGCATAGTTCTTCTTGCTATTAATTCTGTTTTAATGCAGTTCTTGTTCTTTCTTAATTTGTAAACATGTAATATATTATAAATTCCAAATAAAAGTGTATTACCATTAATGATATGAAATGCAGAAAGTGATCCTTTTCGGTTCCAAGGTAATGTAGCAGTTTCTATTTCTACATCTATTTTAATATATTCCTCTTCCTACTTCCATTCATTTATGTCTTTCATAATCTATATTTGAAATTTCATTAATTCATCCCACCATCTTATCAGACATAAAGTAGGATCATCATATTCATTATCCACATTCCTATTTGAATTTTAGTAAATTCTATAGATGGTGGTTTAGCTATTTCTCTTGGTATAGGTAAAATTTCTATAAATTCATCATAACTATCTATGCTCACTATGTATAAATCAGATCCAAATGCTATTGATATATCTGTGACTAGATATATATATCTATAAGTATGACATGTGTTTGGTTAATTAATGATTTCTGTCCTAGATATATCATAATATTTTCATTCCAAGATTTATTCAGAAAATTATACACACTTAAGCGTAAATCTTCACCCCAATTTCCCGTAGGTCTTCAATAATATAATTTTTCAAGAATTGTAGAATTTTTATCAAAAAATATTAAAGCCGACCCACAATTTACAGTTGGTACTTCATATCTATTAGGTCTTCCTATATTCCATTCTTCTCTTATTATAGGATTTCTTATCAAAATATCAGGTAATAGACTTGCATACCTTGGTCTGGTCCTATATATGATTAATCCTTCATCCATCCCCATAATATGATCTATTCCTTCTAATGTGTTAGGTGGAATTCTAGTAGTTTCTTCCATAGCCAAATATTCATGGTTAATTGAACTATGATTAAATGACCTCCATATAAATCCATCTCTAAACATAGACATTTTTGCAGCTTGTAGTCCCTAAAAATATTTTTCTTCAATACAGTCTTTAATTTCCTTTGATACACAACACAGCCTGAACAGATCTTTAGCTGATAAGTTACTCAGTACTTCCCTTAGTGCATCCAACGGTAATTGCATCAATTCCATTTGTCGATTCTATATAACACAAACAAAAATTTAGCAAAGACGAAAAAATTAACATAACTACTGCACACCCTCGTGGAATTAGGGCATAACTCAACGGACTAAGTTTGTTGAGTTAAGGACTAACTCTACGATACTATTAACTATAAATAAACATATATATACAGATAGTTGCTTCAGTTATGCTACTTCATTCAACTACCCTCCCAGAATAGGTATCAATTTCATTAACAGTTCTATTGACAGGGTTAGGTATTGCTTGTATTGGCAATCCTCTAGTAGGTCTAACTTCCATTGATTCTTTCTGTCTAAGTGGTATATTTCTATTATAATTTTGAATTGCAGCATTTTCAAATATAAAATCTAGACGATTGTTTAATTGTTGGATTATCTTTTTTAATTTCTCTATTCTAGATCCTTATTCAATTAATGCTTCATAACTTATATTCTTCTCATTTACATTTTCTCCTCCCTGGAAATTGTTGTTTCTCCAAGAGAAATTTGGGTGATTTCTCCAATTAGGATTATAAGAATTTCCAAAGTTATCTCTCTAGTTTCTAGCATAAATAATATCTAAATCATTTATGTTTGCATTCTTTTCTGCTAGCTTTTGATTTAATGATAACTCTTCTATTTTCTTTGTTAATTTAGTTAATTTCACTTCTAGCATAATACTTGAATCTATTTCATGCATTCCTCTTAGCAATATTTTTTTATCTACAATAGCTTCAGCTGAGTTTTCCCACTATGCAGTTCTTTTTGCAAAGTTTTCTAAATATGCCCATGCTTCTTCACTACATAGTTTTAGAAATCCATTTTGACAAGTAGATTCTAATAAAGATTTCGTTGAAACATCTATGCCTTCATAAATTATACCTATTAATTGTGTCTTACTCATTGCATGATGCGAACATTGAGTCAGTAAATCTTTAAATCTTTCAAAATATTTCCAAAATGATTCACCCTATTTTTGGCTACACATTAATATTTCTTTTTTCTTTTTAATTGTTTGATGTGTTGGATAATATTTTTCCAGAAAAACAAAGCAAAATTCAGTCCATGTAGAAATTGAATCAGGTGATAGAGTATATAACCATCTCTTAGCTGTGTCTTTTAAAGAAAAAGAGATATATCTAAGTTTAATAGCATCTATACTCATGTTCAGCATTTTTATCGTTTGACAAACTTCATTAAATTCTCTATGGAAATAATAGGCATCCTCTCTTTCTAATCCATGAAAATGTGGCAATTGACTAATATAATTAGATTTCAATTCAAACCTATCTCCCTTAAAGTTTGGCAATCGAATACATGAAGGTTCATCAACTAATTCAAGATACAGAATTTCTCCTAATGGTTTTTCTACTAGGGCAGCCATTTCTACGTTCTCTTTTAAAGAAAGGTTAGCTACACTCCAAAGAATTTCGTTAAAGTCCAGTTAAGAAAAATTTTCAGTACTCCTCTGCGATGAAAATTCCTAGGTAGGTGTTCTTACTAATTGTTTAGTGCTTAGAGAACAAGTCCATGCGCTCATAAATAAATAGCAGATGATTAATTACATACCAGTCTAAGACTTTCCATTTAGTAAATATTTGTTGACAGATGAAGTCGAATCAGCTGCTTCGCCTTCTAGTTCCCCAACGCTTCTCCTTTCTTTTAAAAGTATTGTTAACTCATAAATAACATTCTATTTTATATATATAATGCACATCCATAAAGTGAATAAATCTCGTTGCAAGAACGTGTCTTGCAACGTGCATCGTGGTTCCTATTTTTATGGGTACATGTACCACTATTAATTTCAAATTTTGGTAACCGCTAAATCGACGAAGTTTCATTCGTGGTTAAAAGAATAACTATTCTACTTAATCCATGAACTAACCTCGTTGAGTTACAGATAACTCAACGAAACAAAGTCGGTTACTGTTGCTAACTCCACGGACTAACTTCGTTGAGTTATAGATAACTCAACGGAGTGACCTTATATTATATTACTGACCTCGTGGAGTTAAGTTTAACTCAACGAACTTACTTTGTTGAGTTAACACTTGGCAACCTCTAAGTTTTACTCCTCGTAAGTTCCTCTCTACTTTTTTTCTTTTTCATTCTGCTAACTGAAATAAAGTTAAATCTATGTCATTAATGCATCATTCTAATCAAAATTCGTTTAAATTTGAACATTATATAAAGATTTAACTTGTAGGTCATTTTATGTTATGCATAATTTACACTTTACCTTGCAACATGCAGAAATTTTTAAGCATTTATCCTATCATTCAGTAAATTGTAAATCTGTTAATCATTCATTCATAATCTTCCATAAAATATATATAACATTCAATAAATTCCATTCATTTCACATTCAAAACACATGAAAAGTACATCTGAAAAATTTATATTGATTAATATAAATCAATTTACATTACAATCAAATCAGACATTTTTCATACAATTCTATACAAGTAGACGAACAATACAATTTAATCTCTATTCCTAAGCTCATCTACTTCCTTCTAGAGTTTTTCTAATTGAAGCTCTAATTGATTAATTCTTTCTACAGCTCTTGTAACTCCTCTAGAAGGTATAACTATCTCTACAGCTACAAAATTTCTGTATTCTTTCACTGAAATGGTTCTTGATTTGATCTTTTTTGATGCTCATTTCGTGAAATCAATACAATCCACCATTAGTAGTGGAATCAAATCTCCATAAAATAATTTCTTCTTTACTGTTTTCAGCTTGGAAATAAAAACTGCAGTCCAATTTATTTGAATTTTATTTACAACTGCAAATGTGGCCCATTTGACAAATTGACTCAATTCTATGTCATGGCCTTGTCGTTGATAGACATTCTTAATCAAAATGTTGGCTACCATGTGTGCTTTACCATTTAAATGCTTCAATATGTTTAATAAAGGCACACCAGGATTGATAGCCAAACTGTCCTTGATTTCCTATTCTGTCCATTTAATGGTAGTTGTACTTTCCAAAATTTCCTACCCTTCATTCTTTAATCCAAAAATGTTGTGGAGAAGCTCTGGTATTATCTATACATCAGCTTCCTTCACGTTGGAAATTAATTTTCCTTCTTCTCTCAAATTTGCATAAAAATAGGGCACTAGATTCTCATATACTGCATGCCCTCTTTCTTGAGAAATAAAATTCAGTAGACCTTGGAATTCAAATAATTCCTTGATTTCTTACATTCCATTCTAATTTACTAGTCTATTGTAAATAATATCATAACCCCTAATCTCTTGATATCTGATATAAGCTTCCTGACTCCAAAAATGTGCTTCATTCAGAACTGTTGTTTTTGGGTCAGGAATGTAACTTTGTTATTCTAGAGGGGTTTGTTCTTGATCTTCCTCTACCATAGGCTGCACTTGAACATGTTCTACAGATTCCTGAATTTTTGCTTCTATTTCTGTCTGTGGTGGTGAGCCGGTAGAACTCTCCACTCTATCTTGAATTTTTTCCATAAATTGCTGAAGAGTTTCTTGCTCTTCAATGGAATCTGTAAAGTCATTTTTGTCCAAATGGCTTTGTTCAGCTTCTTCATTTTCTGCTCTTTCTTCTTCCTCCTGACTACCAATCTGCTTTATCACTATTCTTTCTGATTCTGTGGTAAATTGGGATGGATTCACGGGCAATTCAGTTTCTGCCCTAAATTCTGTTTCTTTTTCTTGTATAGGCTGTAGACTAATTTTAGCTTGTTTTTCTTCTTCTCTTTGCTCTTGCTGCTCCTACTCCTCCTCAGAATCGGATAGCAGGTTTATAAAAATTGGTTCCACAGGCCCTATTGATATTTGTACTTCAGATGTAATCTCTTTTTGACACTCAAGCACTATCTCTTTTCCTTTCCTTTGTGTGATTAATTGTGCATGTTCTTCCTCTTCTTCTTCTAAGATTAAATCCAAAAATAAAGGCTCTACACACCTTTGAGCCACAAGTATTAGCTCTTCCTGTTTAATTTTTCCAATAATTGTTGGTCTCGAAGGACCAGCTTCAACTTCTTTTGTAGCAAATCTGACAACAGTTCTGGCAGTAGCTTCTTGATGTTGTTCCACTTTAATTTTATATTGGGCTTGCAATTTCTCTGCAACCCTTTTTTTACATAGCGTATCAAACACAAGATGTGCTTTGGCTACTGCTAAATCTTTTGATTCTCCTTAGTTTCTTCCAACTTGAACCAGTGCATGAAATTCTTTTAACTCTTTTTCAGTTGAAGGCCCCATCATTGCTGCTTGTGCCAACGGCTTAAATGGTGGAATTGAAGGTCTTGGTTGCTGTTCCTTAGGAACAGGTCTTCCAACAGTCGGCTCTTCTTGTTCTTCCTCTGCTTGTTCCTGCCGCCTTATTGCACCCCTTGCCCAACCAGCAATGCACTTTTTAAACCACAATCTGGCTTTACGCTGGATTAGTTCTAGGGCTACTTCATTGTTCGGCCTGATTTTTCTCTCTTTGCTTAAAGTAATTTCTAGCGCTACTTTTATTTTGTTTCTACTATATGGGGTATTTGTATACCCAAATCAACAAAAAAATTTCTTAAGTTGAAGAGTTATGATTCTACCTTTTGTAGTTTTTTCTCTCTTGTTGTATTCCGAATCTTTTGCCTTATGTGCCATTCTTCTGATTCCTTCAGAAAATGTGCTGTGTCAACTGCATCTTCCCAAAACTCAAGTCTCATCTTCCTCATCGTGGAGTTACATAACAGCACAGAATCGCTCTGATTTCTAATATTCTAAATTCCAAATGGTTTGCCGAATAATGCCCCCAAAACCCTAGGTTTTAGTTTAAATAAGCCCTAAGTTTAGGCAGGTAATTGGGTCATTTCCCGAACCAACTATTGCTCTCTCATCCACGATCTTAGCTACAATACTCCGTTGATTTACAGTTAACTCAATGGAATAAGCTCGTTGACTAACTCAAGACTCAATAGAGTAAGCTCGTTGAGTTAAGCGTAACTCAACGGACTTCCCGTACAAACAGATATAATAATAAAAATACTAAAGATAATAGTTTTTCTATTTTTTTTACCGGTTTAACCGATACTATGTTTTGGTAAAACCTAATTTTTTCTTCAGTTGAACCGATACTATGTTTCGATAAAATCAACATTTTTTTCTAAAAATTAATATACATATTTTTATGTTTCGATCATACCGATGGATCCAATTGGTTGAACCACAACGATTTTTATATTTTATAATTTTTAATGTTTTGTTTTATTTTTTTTTATATATATAAACATAAAAACTGATTTCTTACTAAGTAAAACTCGAGTAGTCCTCTACTCTGACTTCTTCTATAATTCAAAGGAGCTTTTGGGTGTTTTCAAAATAGGTCTAAGTCTTTGTCCATTTACTTTAAATATATTCAGATTTTTAGAATTTTCAATTTTAATAGCTTTATAAGGATAAATATTTCGAACTATGTAAGGTCCTGCCCATCTAGATCTTAATTTTCCTAGATGGTTATGGAGTCTAGCCATATAAAGATATACTTCTTGTCCTATTTCAAAGCTTTTTGGAATAATTTTCCTATCATGCCAGAATTTCATTTTCTCTTTTTCTCTTATAGTATTCGAATAAGCTTCATTTCTAAATTCTTCTAATTCAATTAATTGTATTTTTCTATTTTTAGCAGCTTGATTTAAATTAGTGTTCAGAGTTTTTAATGCCCAATAAGCTTTATGTTCTATTTCAGCAGGTAAATGACAACTTTTTCCATATATTAGCCTAAAAGGTGACATACCTAAGCTCATCTTATAAGCAGTTCTATAAGCCCAAAGTGCATCTACCAATCTATTAGCCCAATCTGTTCTAGTAGGATTTACTACTTTTTCTAAGATTAACTTAATTTGTTTGTTTGCACTTTCTACTTGTTCACTTGTTTGCGGATGATATGATGTTGCAATTTTGTGGTTTAGTCCATATTTCTTCATTAAGGCTTCAAAACTTCTATTACAGAAATGAGTTCCTCTATCATTGATAATAACTTTAGGTATTCCAAATCTGGCAAATATATTTGTTCTTATAAATTGTATTACCACTTTGTTGTCATTAGTTTTTGTAGGAATAACTTCTATCCATTTAGATACATAATCCACCCATAACAATATGTAATTAAATTGATTAGACATAGGAAATGGACCCATAAAATCGATTCCCCATACATCAAAGATTTCAACCTCAACAATAGGATTAAGAGGCATCATATTCTTCTTTGATATTCTTCCTATTTGTTGACATCTTAAACAACTTAAGCAATATTTATGAGCATCTTTGAATAATGTTGGCCAATAAAACCCACATTGCAGAATTTTTGCAGTAGTTTTCCTTGAACCAAAATGCCCTCCACAAGCTTGGTTATGATAGAAAGACAATATGCTCGGATATTCAGTTTCTAGAACACACCTCCTTAAAACCAGATCAGGACATTTCTTAAATAAGTATGGGTCTTCCCAATAGTAATATTTTACTCTTGAGAAAAACAATTTCTTATTCTGTCTATTCCAATCCTTAGGTGTTAGACCAGTAACTAAGTAATTAACTATGTCTGCATACCAAGGTATTGTGTTGATGGTCATTAATTGTTCATGAGGAAAATTATCCTTAATTTCAATATTTGATTTTTCTATTTGTAATATTGATAAATGATCTGATACTACATTCTTACAACCTTTTTTATCTTTAATTTCTAGATCAAATTCTTGCAATAATAATATCCATCGGATCAATCTAGGGTTAGTCTCTTTTTTTTTATTAGATGTTTTAAAGCTAAATGATCCATGTATACTATTACTTTAGCTCCAATCAGATATGATCTAAACTTTTCTAAAGCAAACACAACAGCTAATAATTCTTTTTCAGTAGTTGTGTAATTAACTTGAGCATCATTTAAGGTTTTGCTTGCATAATGAATCACTTTAGGAGATTTTTCTATCTTCTATCCCAACACTGCTCCTATAGCAAAATCAGAAGCATCGCACATTAATTCAAATGGATGTCTCCAATTAGGTGCTTGAATTATAGGAGTTGAAATTAAGCTAGTTTTAAGTCTGAAAAATGCTTCATTGTAATTTTTATCAAAGTTAAATGGAACATCTTTTAATAGATTAGTTAAAGGTTTAGCTATCTTGCTAAAGTCTTTAATAAATCTTCGATAAAAACCAGCATGTCCTAGAAATGATCTAATATCTTTTACTGATTTAGGTTCTGGTAGATTAGAAATTACTTCTATTTTAGCTTTATCTACTTCCAACCCTTTCTTAGAAACAACATGTCCTAAGACTATTCATTGTTTAACCATGAAGTGACATTTTTCCCAATTTAAAACTAGATTTTTTTCCACATAGCGTTTTAATATTAGGTCTAAATTTTTTAAACAGACTTCATATGAGTTACCATATACAGTAAAATCATCCATAAATATTTCTAAAAAATCTTCAGTCATTCCAATAAATATGCCCTACATACACCTTTGAAAGATAGCTGGTGCATTGCATAATCTGAATGACATTCTCTTAAAAGCATAAGTTCCATTAGGACAGGTGAAAGTTGTTTTCTCTAATCCTCTAATGCTACTGGAATTTGATTATACCTTGAATACTTGTCTAGGAAACAAAAATATTTTTGCCCTACTAATCTTTCCAGCATTTGATCTATAAAAAGTATGGGAAAATGATCTTTCCTAGTCACAACATTCAGCTTTCTATAGTCTATACATACTCTTCAACCTGATTGAATTCTAGTAGGTATCAAGTCTTGACTTTCATTCCTAATAACTGTTAATCCTGATTTCTTGGGAACTACATGGATTGGACTAACCCACGAGCTATCAAAAATCGAATAAATTATGTCATTATCTAACCATTTCACTATTTCCTTCCTGACTACTTTAAGGTTTGGATTTAATCTCCTCTCAAGAATTCTAATAGGTTTAGCATTCTCTTCTAAATATATGTGGTGACAACATAAAGTTGAACTTAACCCTTTTATATCAGTCATAGTCCATCCTATTACTTTTTTATAACTTTTTACTACATCTCTTAATTTAGCTATTTGATCATCTTTTAAATCTGAAGCAATAATGATTGGATAGGTTTGTTTCTCTTTCAGAAATATATAGGTTAATTCAGGAGGTAATGGTTTTAATTCTAAATGTTGCCCATCAGAAGCTAGAGCTCCTAATTGAACATCATCATTTTCTAAATTAATTTCTTCTGATCTCCTTCTATATTTATGCTTTCACTTTCTTCTAAAGTTTCAGAATTGATTTGCCTATTTAATTCTTCTTGAATCACATCATCTAACATATCTCCTTCATCCTCTAAAAAGTCTATGATATGTAAGGACATTTCTAACTCCTCAAACCTCTCTGGTTTAAAAATATTTAATTGAGTATCCTCATTACTATATGCTAACTTCATTACTCCAGTTTTACAATTTATAACAGCCCTTGATGTTGCTAAAAATGGCCTTCCCAAAGTTAAAGATGTATCACTATTTTTATGCTTAATTTGTTGGGAATCCAAGATTATAATATCAATAGGATATATAAAGTTTTTGATTTTAATTGAGACATCTTCTATTTTTCCTCTAAGGTATCTTATACTTCTATTAGCTAATTGAATAATCGTACTAGTAGGAGTTAAGCCTTCTAATCCTAAGGATGCAAATATATCACTTGGCATAACATTTATACCTGCACCTAAGTCTATTAAGGTTCTTTCTAGAATGATATTTCCTATGGTGCATGATATAATAAGGATTCCAAGATCAGATAACTTTTTAGGAATTTGTGGCAAATAGGGAACTACTTTGCTTAGCTAAAAAGACATTTCTAAGAACTTTTCGCTCTCTTTTCTTAGTACACCAATCCTTCAGAAATTTAGCACAAGGTGGCATTTTCTGCAATAGATCTAACAAAGGAATGTAAATTGTACTTTTTCAAAAATTTCTCTAATTTTTTCTTGTTTTTCAGGTATTGTTTGTTGTAATCTTTCAGGATAGGGTGCTAAAGATTGTGATTTAAAAGATTCTTTTTCTTTCGTTTGATTTGTTTGATCATTTTTAGCTTCATTAGCAGATTCAAATTGTTCTTCAGTGATTTCTAGATTTTCAACTATTACATCTGTGATGCGTGTCTTCCATCAAGTATATGTATGTGTCTTTGTATATGGTTGTATTTCTTTAATAATTTGTACAGGGGCAAACTTGTCTTTTGTGTATCACCAACCGTTGCCCCTATATATGTAACGAGTCATCCACGTCCAAGGGATTCCATGCCAAACCATCCCTTGATTTTGTTCTCCCCCTTCTTTGTACCAACAACCATACAGCATGGAATCACGATAGATTGATCACCCGTGGACGTACCTGTGTTGGGGAACCATGTAAATTTGTTGTTCTTCGAATTCTCCACTTGCAATCCTCTCTTCCACGTAGATCTCTTCTCCTCGCCACCCCTAGATGCTCCACGTTTGTTTGATCTTTCTGCACAACAACATCTTCATTATCATTTTGATTTTTACTCTTATTCACCTTCATATCATTTTCATTCTGAGTTCTTGGTGGTATATCAGTTCCAGATCTTAATGGTACACATACATCTTCTAGATTTTCATTACTCTCATGATGTTTTTGTATATCATTTTCGTGATTATGATCTTCAATTATTTTTAGTTTTAAAGTGCATTCTTTAAATTCTTTTGCATTAGTATTTTCTATTTGCTGTATATTTTGCAAATTATGTAGATCTATAACATTATAATTTTCATTGTCTTGTTGCATAACTTGTATTTTCATTATATATTCGTCTAATGCTTTTAATTTTCTTTCCAGATCATCTAATCTCATTGCATTCAATTTTTTACCAATTTTCATTATGGTTTTTTCAGTTTCGTAAATTATATCATTTTTAGGTTCTGAATATGCTTCCTTATAATTTAATTGGTTGACTTCTCGTTGCTGACACAGAAAGTATTCTAGTTTGTCTAGGTTTTGCTCTATACTACGCTCCAGTCTATCATACCTATCCCAAACTTCAGTGTTTCTCAACATATTACACATTCTATACTAACCATCAGTTGGGTAAAACTATAGGATTCTCATACTCGGCTCTATTATATTGAGGATAATTCATTTGTTGTTCATGAGATCTAACCGTTTGTAAACGTCTCAGTTTCAAATAGTCAGAAATGTCGTGTCCTTTAAAATTGCAGAATTCACATATGCTAATTACAGGTTTCAAAAATCTTTGAGCATAAGTATATGCCATATTCTCAATTACAGAAGAAAACACACAACTCTGGCAATTAAAACGAAACAGCTATAACAGTTGCTTATATTAATTCAATTCCCCAGCAATGGCACCATAAAACTTGTTTAGATTACCCAGCACGACACTAGAAAATTTGATTAGATTTCCAACAACATACTAGAAAAACTTAGATTTGTTAACTTCTATTTTTACTTAGTTAATTTATCTTTATGCCTATTCTTTTTTTTAGAAGTAAACAAACAACCTTTAATACAAATTAGATATTACTTCAAATTTATATTTTAACTGCAAGTGCACAGTGTCTATTGTATTAGTGTACAAGTACAAGTCGATCCCATAGGGAATTGCTTAAGAATTGAGAACTGTTCATTTGTTAACAATCAAATTTGTATCTTCAATAAGCCCTCCGTTGAATTACAGTTAACTCAACGAACTTTGTTTATTAAGTTATGGCTAACTCAACAGACTAACCTCGTGGACTTAAGTTAACTCCACGAGCCTGTCTTTTCTTTTTAATACTGCTATTTACAAAGGAATTTGACCAACCATTGGACGATTCCACAAATTGTAAATAACATCAATTAAGCTCTTTAATGTTAGTAAATACTGGATTTATCATTAAGCATACTAACATTCAGATAATTCACACAGTAACCATTAAAATATTTAATCTTTTGAACGAACCAATTTCAGTAAACTGTAAAACTAAAACAAACATAAAACAATCACAACACTGACAAAGATAACATTAATCACGATACAAAAAAAACAATACAACACTCAAATACAACATACAAACACAGATAAATTATTTTTTTGATATTTTTGTTTTAATATGAACATGGAAATAGGTGAAAGTTGAAATGTAAAGTAAACTCAACCAATTAACGTGGCAAATCCTCACAGTGGTAACTTGGCATGAAGTGGCTCACCGACGCTTGCAAACTGGAGACGGCAGGGGAATGATCTGAAGGCCCTGTAGATGCATCGCCGACGCCGCGGTGGTCGTCGTCCCTACGATCCTGGACGAAGGCCCTGAGCTTCTCCTCCTCACCCTCGGTCATCTCTGGTCTCACAGACGGGACGTGGGCTAGCCTATTGCTCTCCATAACACTCAACACCTTGCCCATCGTGGGTCTGTTGGAGGGACTTGTACTCGCACACAACAAGGCCTGTTTGATTATCTGCACCGCCTCCTCCTTCGAATAATCTCCTCCCAGTTTCTCGTCAACGAGTTGGAGTATCCTTCCACTTTCTTCTAGCTCAATGGCCTGCACCCACGCGCCACGTTCAATTAAATGAGTGAACACGGGAAGAAATTAAACAAATGAAACTGATGCTCTCACCAGATCCAGCAGATAGACGTTGTCCTTATTAGGAGTGCGAGTAACGCAGCACTTCCCACTCACAACCTCCAACATGACGATCCCAAAGCTATAAACGTCTGCCTTCACAGTCAGCTGACCTCTTGTCGCATATTCGGGAGCCATATATCCACTGAGAAAGTAATTGACTAGTCCAGTTTTAGTGGCTAATTAAGCTAATCAAGAAGATTAGAAGCGATTTGTTTAATTTGTTCAGTCTGTGCTCATGATCTCTACAACTCACGTGGTCCCAGCTATCCGGGTGCTTATGTGGGTCTGGTCCTGGTTGCAAAGTTTGGCTAAACCAAAATCAGATATCTTTGGGCTAAGATCCTTGTCAAGTAGCACATTTGTTGCTTTAATGTCCCTGTGGATAACTTTAATACTGGATTCGTGGAGAAACGTCAAGCCCTTTGCCATCCCCAAGCATATGTTGCGCCTTGTTTTCCAGTCCAATATCAGACTCTTATCCTTGTCACCTGAAGTTTACAGTCAACCAGCACACTCAAATGTAACCAACATGCATGTAGGAAGCAACAGGGCAAAGACTTGGTGTTAGTGGTAGGATGAGTTTTGGAAATCACCGAATAGAACATGGCCGAGACTGTTGTTTTCCATGTATTCGTATACCAAAAATAATTGATTTCCGTCAATGCAGCAACCCAAGAGTCTTACAAGATTTGGGTGTTGCAGAGGAGATATCAGGCCTATCTCGTTGATGAATTCTTGGATCCCTTGCCTAGACCTGGGCGACAGTTGTTTGATGGCAATTCGAGTTCCATCTGGCAGTATACCCTGGGAATGCAAGACTCCACATCAATTGAAGCAGCACAAGCTGGGAATCAAACAAAGCCACGATCTTTTTGAAGGGAAAGAGAAAAAGAAAATGGTTCGTCACTAATTCTACCTTGAAAACTGGGCCGAATCCGCCTTCACCAATCTTATCTGAAAAATTTCTCGTAGCAGATTTAATCTGCTTCAAGGTGAAATGCACCACCATGCTCGGGAGTAGGTGTTCTGTTGCAATAAAAGAAGCGTGTTGGCCGACGACCACAAAAGGGTAGTCAATGGAATAAGGAAGCTCTTATATATAGAAAAGAAAAGGAACAGAAAGTTGGGGTTGGTAGTCGTTTCACATGCTTACTGTTGTCATTTGGTTGACATCTCTTTACGAGACACTGAATCATGAATGCGAGCAACAGAACTACCACCAGAGCAGCAATTGCTATGCCAACAATGGTAGCAATGCTGAGCCCACCACCTTCTTTGGGAGGCGTGAAGTCTACAACAAGCATGAACTTGTCAAGAACACAGAAATCAACCCAAGGAAGGAAGGAAGGAAGGAAGGAAGATCTTTCGTGCATCATCGATTAGAGCTAATTAACCTGGTGTGACTGAGATGGCCGATACAAGTGGCCCATATACTCCTTTTTGCGGGACGGAGTTTGTTCCCTTTCCGGACCATCGAAACTCGATCTCAAGGGTGTTGCCTTTCACCACTGCTGTAAAGCTCTTGACGATACTTCGACCAGTCCCATTTGCTGCTACTGCAATATTGAAGTCTTCCAGAACTAACTTGCCCTGTGAAATATTAATTAACTAATTTACCACTGTATATATATATATATATATATCTATGCAAGGGAAGCTAGAAATGATCCAATTGTTGCGTTGGATGGGAACCCAAAAAATGTGCACGAACAAGAAAAATCTGCATGCACACCATCTCACCTGTATCGATACGTCGAAAAAGCGTCTCCCAACGCCGTAGAATGTCTTGCTGTCTATAAATATTATCTCTGCAAAGTGGAGATTTACCGTATAATTTCCATTAATCAAGCATGATCCATAGTACCTGAGGGACGATGGACTAAGTCGAGCCGTCATATACATCTCTGGATTGCTCATGTTTAACACCGTATTGTTTTTGGCTATATAATTTGCCAAATCGTTGAAAAAGAAATCACCCGTGCTGGTGAAAGCCCATTTCTTGTTGGGAGAAGTGTAGAATGTCGACCCACCCTTCGGAGCTAAATCCCCGTCGTACTGATGGCCATCGAATTTTATTGCCCGACCACCGCAATTTATGAACAGATTGTAGTCTGCATGCAAAGCCCAGCTAGGAAGAATTAATTATCACCAATTGAACATCATTTGGCGCCTTTATCTTTTGTTAAACATCAATTGACGAACATGAGATGTTACTACCACTCACTTTCGGCTTTGCCTGAGCAGGGATAGTTTTTCCTGAAGCATGGCGGAATCCTGCATTAATATATTAATGAGAACAAATCAGATCGACGCACCGATATATGTTTCAAAACAATTCACGAAAATATATAACCACACCATACATGGCAAATCAATACCATATTATAAAAAATTAATGCGCCACTGAATTCCATGGGGTAATCAATGTTGTAGAAATGTAGATAACCAATTTAAAATCAATTTGACTATGTAATATTGGAAAAATCGGTTTCTATATTATTGTGTATTTTTATTTTAAACTAATCCATATATGTGCGACTCTTATTCCAATGCCATTCCTCCTCCCTTGTGACTTCTTTAAGTCTTGCGAGTGTCTTTTTTTCCTTTCAACCCAGGAAGATATGTGGTCTATTAAGATTTTTCTGCTTTAATATATCGCTTTGAAATATGGACATTTAACTTAAACTATTCTGACTTTTCTTCCAACAATAAAAATTTGATAATTTCACCTTGTAATTAAAATTGTATATATATATGTCCCTATGCCCAACATAACATGTGTTCAAGCACTCTTATCTTTGCAAATGAATTGACATATGATGATACTTTCACTAAAACTAAATAAGTATAATCCTTGATGTATTTTAGGGACTTTCATATTCAAAACAAAGGGTTGAAGGTCATAAAAATCAATATATTTATTAAATTTCAAGAAATAAGATTTAATTAGACGAAAAATTAACAGTGGATATCACTAAGATTAGTATGATCAGATTCAACAAATAGTAACTATATTAATACTTTTAATAATAATAATCAAATAATTAGATTTTTTATTTAAAGAAACAAATTCTCATCGTTAAGGTAATTCTAAATCTGGCCTTCCTCCTCTATTTGATATTATAGTGCTGGTATAGATAGCAAGTTCATTATGGTCCAATTCTGAGCAGGCGTAAATACCTAGACTTTGCAATATTTGATTGATCACAATCCTGTAAATTTAATCAGATATAATATATCATACTATATATGTAATTTGATATATATATATATTATATACTATTGATATATAAATCCTTTATTGATTTTATGATGATTTTTCATTGAAATTTAGTCCAAAAGCTTACGAGGCATCATTGGAGGATGAGCAACTGGCAAACATATTCCTGAAAAAGAAAGGAAAAGGAAGAAATTAAACACACTCGCATGCATAATTAAGTGTAAACAATAAGTTTTTTTTTAAAAAAAAGGCCATGAAAATCAACCACAGATAATGGTGCCTACACTTGACTTCCTTGCGGCATACATTCGGTTAGGGATGGTTCTTGGAAGTGGTTGAAGGACAGATCTCTGCATCAAAGAAGAAGCAAATGCAAATCAAGGCTGCGACATTAATTACTTTGGAGATGATCAAATAACAATCTTATCATACGCACGCACAAAAGTGCCAATGTAATCGATCATACATACATTTTTTGCTTTGATCTTGTGATCCAGTCAGGAATTGGTCCCGTCAGCCTGTTGTTACCAAGATACCTACACGGATCGAGATGAGCGACGTCGAAAAGAAAGGTCCAGAATTATAACAGAAGCTTGAGTTTAATCAAAGAGTTGCTAGTAGAAAATTGGCATGTCATACAGACAGCTGATCTTACATCCTCTTCACTCTTTTCAGTTCTTTATATGCGCTTGGTATTTCACCTGTAAACTTATTGAAGCTCAGGTCCCTGCAAGAATGAAGCATTTACTCGTTTTGAAAGAAGAGAGCTATTTATCTTAATTTATCTTGAGTAATAACTTATTTAACTTAATTTGCCTTTCCAATATATCTTATATTTTCTTGATAATGATGATTTTTACGTTCACCAATATTTGAAATTTCGTAAGAATATAATTATGAATAATATCATTGTTGCTCCTTGCCTACTAAACTATCTTAATTGATTTTATCTTATATGTCTCTTACTACTCAATATTTCCTACTCTTAGTGATAGATTATTGTTATCTATATTCCTAGTAATTCTATATTTACAAGGTAAATATTGAATACATATATATATATATATATATTCAAGGTAATTCTATATTCGCCAGTGTCGACGGTAATAATAATAATAATAATAATCAATCAAACAAAAAAAAAACAAAACGAAAAAAAACCGTAAAAAATAAAATAAAAGGAAGCTTCTAGAAAAGGTGAGGTTTCGCCTGCGCATCGCTGCCTTGCCTTGAGCCAACCTACTTTACATTAAAGACTTACATCTACCTAAGGAGCAACTCTTCGCTAAGGACACTATTTTGGACAAGGAGATCACTACTTGAAGAGAGACATAGATTTCATAATGTGTGGGTTGCAAGGGAGAACATCTTCACTTAGTGTGATGGTATATACTCAAGAACGTGAGGAGATTGATTCCCACACCTAAAATTTTAACTTTCAAAGAGCATCGTTCTTCCCAATAGAGGGAGAGGCAATGTGATTTGTGGTTGTGTTAGACCATTAGTCATATAGTATTGATTTGTTCAAACTTTCACATTCCCATACCATGAGAAGGTTCTATGGTTGATATAAATAAGGTTGGCAATGAATTTTTCGAAAAGGTGTTTGTTTGGAGCAACATCAGTTAGTGAAAATCTTAAGAAAAATTCTTGAATAGTGAGTCAGGTCAAATGGTCAAACCAATATTGTAAAACCTCCTATGCAATGTTTAATTGCCTCTCATCTCTTAGTGCTTAGATAGATTTAATCAAATTTCAACTCATCTTCTGCAGTTATGGTAGACTATTTATTGATGATTTTAACCAACTTCAAAATTATATTTCTTTACTATATATCTCCTCATGTCGTTAAACTTTACATTAGTTGCAATGATAGTGCACAATTGGTCAACAATAAAAGCCAAACTACAATCAGTTAGTAGCAACAGGTAGGTTACAAATATTTGGTGATGGTGGCAACCTATGACTAATTAATAGCATTTAGTAGCTTATGATTGATTGATCATGAATGGCCTGTAATCAGTCAACTATATATAGCTAATCAATCACTGATAGTAGCAAGGAAATGATAGGTTGCTTGTTTTTGGACGATAAGCATTATGTTCTAGAGTTAATGATAGAAATTATATAAGAAATATTAAATTAGATTAGGTTGAATCACTTAGTTAATCCATTGATAGATTTTGAATTATCTTACTTAAATAACTTTCAATTAAGTTAATAGATTTTATTTGATTTTTATTTGGTTCAACAGAACAGAGTTGATTTGTAAATTGAACCTACTAAAGTAACTTTAAGTAGTTGAATTAGGATTGTGTGGCTGTATATTATTTACTAAGATTCTAATCTTAGTGACTGTATTAATTATTAAAAAAAGCATTTAAATAACTTGCGAAGAGACCGTTTTGTATGTGTGAAAATTTTAATCTTATTATGCAATATTTAATTGTCTCTCGTCTCTTAGCTTATGTAGGTTTAATCAAATTTCAACTCATCATCTATAATTATAGTAATTGTTACTTGATCATCTTAATTAATTTTAGAATTGTAATATATTATTATGTATCTTTTTTAGTAAATTGAAGTTATCGATCTTAACACTAGACATGGTCAGTAATAACAACGCACAATTAATTGTTTAGTGACGACAATCAAACTACAATTGACTAGTTGCAATCAGCAACTACCTAAATAGAAATGACTGGTGATGTGCTCACTCACTCAAAATGGTTCCAGTTCGACATCTTTTGGTATCTATTTCAAATTTTTTTAATAATGATAATTTTCATATTTACCAAATTCCGAGTCTTAAAAAAAGAATACGAGCTTCTGGCCAACTGAGCTATGCTATTTCAGTTCATTGACATCTACCTCAAATTTACTTAAATTGACAATAACTAAAAGAATCTTTATATATATATACATATGTTTTCTGTTGGTTTACAATTCTAGGAAATGTAGACTTTCTTTGTTTGTAAACTTTACAAGAGAAAGGAAGACTAATTAATTAGAGTATGGTTTTTGGGTATTGTATCAATGACTCAGTAACCGAAGAAGATAACTGAAGCCATATCAATGGAGTAATTATTAACGCCGTTAAACTCAACGATCAAAGATAAATTTAACAACGAAGTTACTCACAATGTTTTTAGACGATTCAACGCACCAACATATGCAGGAAGTTTGCCAGATATGGAGCAATTTCTTAGGATTCTAGAGCATCAATCGACAAACATCATTAATTAGCAGAATAAAATAATAATAATTAAGTTTCTATATAGCAAGGAAAAGAAAAAAAAAATACTAACATGTGCTTTATTCCCATTGTTATATTTGGAGGGAAGCTTTGAACTCCTTTCAAGTCAGTGACTCGCCTGTAACCGCAAGAATATTGAGTTGGAAAATGACCAGATATTGTCATAGCGACATATACACATAGAACCAGTGAGGGACGTGACAACCGTACAATTCAATCAGGTTTGGCAACGATGAAAACACCGGAGGAAACGGCCCTTCCAAAGATGTTCCTTGCATGTGACTATGAGATCGGGAATGCACACACACGTGTAATTAATTAAACACAAACACAAGTTCAACTCTTCGAATCACTTATGCAAGAAGACATGTAAAGAGCAAGATAATGTAATTGTTATTCTAGATTTAAATTCAAGCAAAAATGCTCTATTATCATAAGAAAAGTATGCATGCATGCACTCACAGTCGAAGAACCTTTGTCCAATTTCCTAGTAAGCCAGGAATCTTCCCTGATATCCCGTTTCCATCGATCCTACTGCATGTAGTAAACAAAAGGATCACATGAGAAACAAATGCTAATTATGTTTTGACTGCTAATTAAGCTGCAAAACCTACTATAATTAAACATGGAAGTCATATGAAATCCAATATCTATGTTACTATAAAGAGAAGAGATGGAAAAAAAAAAAATATATATATATATATATTCGTATAAATTTAACGAATAACTCTTTAAGATTAAGAATACATAAAAAACACAAAATGAGAAGAAATAAGAGAAAAGGAACTTGGAAGAGAAGAAATGAAAGTGAGGAAAAAACGGAAGAGAAAAAGTAGAAATAGATATATAAAGAAAAAAATTGAAAAGAAATGTAAAAAAAAATTATTTATATAAAATATTTCATACGCATTTTACTTGTAGCTATAATTGAACGTGCATGCATATCCGATCCGCGTCAACATGTTTTAAATTGTTGTGGGAGGTTGACCAATAAAATCCATCAAGCAAGCTGATCGAGAAAGAATCCATCTGTATGTGTAAACGTACAAGTCTATCAAGTTCTTAAGGTTGGCAAGCGAATCCGGAATTTTGCCTGTTAAGTCGTTGCCAGAAATAATCCTGAAAATACAACAATTAAACAATTGTTATCAATACGTGATTAGAGAAACCTAGTTAATTAAGCATTCCTTATCGTCTCACAACGCATTGTAATAATAACCAGCTTGATGTATCGATCAAGTACTCACAGCCTAGTCAAGTTTGTTAAACGCCCAAGCTCAGCCGGAATGGATCCTGTCAGCAAGTTGTTTTCCAAAACCCTTCGTACCATGAATATATAATTACAAATAATTAGTGCTTAATTTCTTCAAGCTCGAATCAAATGAATTAATAAGTCACAGTATATAAAAGAGTGTGCGTATAATATAAACAATTGGGGAGCTACAGTGAATTGAACGTGGAGATTTTCCCAAACTCAAGAGGTATGGATCCGGAGATGCGATTATTTCCTAGCGATCTGCATCATAACATCGCACGCAGAATGAGGCTCGTTTTTTGTATTTTTCGTAATCAAGTCAAATAGGTTGATGCATATACATAGGGGCCAACAAGGACTACTTACCACTTACTACAGAGATTAATTAAATCCAAATCTATAAGTTGAACAAGAGAGGCGAGGATATTACATACAGATTGACAAGTGGGAGGGAGCTCCACTCAGGAGGGATTGGTCCACTGATGTAGTTGCGAGTAAGATCTCTGTTGTATATTTCACAAATTAATTAAGACGCAATCCAACTTTATTAACAACTTGATAAAAATTCAACGTCGATCCATGAAGATCACTCACAGTTCAATTAATGACGTGAGGTTGGCGATTTCCACCGGGAGAGTGCCGGTCAAGTTCTGGGTCTTGATCAGCCTGGTATTTACCGAACAGTAATTAATCGGTAAGCATGAGGTCCGATCCATAGAGACGCTTTCAAGTACAGATCGAGTAATTAATTAAGCAAGATGAATAGATGATATGGTGAGTAGAGGGACATTGATTACTACAAGTTTGTAACGTGGCAGGTGTTGCTCATATCACAGTTGCCGCAGGTGACGATGCGGACGATATTGTTGATGTACACGCTTTTGTCCACCTTCCATCCCTTGTCTCCGCTGCAAGGATCCACGCTGAAGTTCCACCCAACCCCCAACTTTTCATCTATTTTTCTCAGGATTTCAACTGCGAGCAGATATCAATGAAGCATCAAGCGGCCGAAAAACGTACGTGACGATTCAAGATGAGTGCGTCGACTTACTCTCCCCTTCGGCAAGCGTAGGTTTTCCTGGCGGTGCAGGTCCTGGTGCCGGCATAGGTACCCCTTCTACGCTTATGCCGGCCATGCACAAACAAAGACACGCCAAGAGCAGATGCAAACGAGCCGAGGGCGATCGCTGCCGCACCGCCATCGCCGTCGTTACGATTGAATCAAGACGGAGAGCAGGAATTAATATACGAATTACCGTCGTCGGCTAGTTAGCTTAATTGGTCTTCTCCTTCCCTCCTCTTGCGCGGTGGAAGGAGATGGATCGGTGCTGAGTAACCACGACCATATATATATATTTATAATACCGGAAAACGTATAAGCATATAATTTACGTACGCGTGACAGCTCATTTTGCCGACAATGATTGTGGCCGAGCATTACAATGTGTGGGCCTATATCTTAACAAAAATTCGATTATATTTTTGTTACTGGTAGACCTCAGAATTTCCGTACATGACACAACAAAATAATTAAATAATTTTTGAAGATATTTGTGGCTAAACAAAAGTTGGCCTTTCATGTGAGCATGTCTTTCTATAATTAAGTCTCTTTCTTATATATTTTCAAGGTGATGGGACTATTCCAATGCTTAATCGAAGCCTTTTATTTGATTTCAGAAATGTCGTTATTTTTTAATTGAGCAACATAATTTGATATGATGCCAAAATATATTTAAAATAAATCCAACTCAAAATTATTTGTTTTCAAGTTGGTTCTATTCTACTTTTCAATGAAGGTAGTCCTGTTCTAACAATTAATCTTTTTAATTATTTTAAAGTTTTATATAATATATATAATTTTATTTTCACATGATTATTATGAAATTGTTCACAATTTGACACAACTATAATTAATCGTACAGCTAGAATTTAAAATAAATTTATCAAAGTTATGAATACAAAATGTTTGCATTTACAGTATTAATTGTCTATAATAAATCATGATTTAGTACAAAAATTATATTAAAAATATTAAATGTAAGATCATGTATATTACCTCTACTAACGTGAGTTTTTCTTACCTCAACAATTATTTATTGATTAATTAAAAAATCCCTCAAGAGTTAATAAACAAATTTCACATCTTACATCTTTTAAATAATATCTCTATACATTACAATACAATGTACACCAAAATATATATTAAGCATAATTTTATTATTTATAAAATAAGATTACAGAAAGTGTTGTTGTATAGCTAACAAAGCAAATAACATCAAATATCGGCTAACATCATATCTTTCGTATATTTTATCATTGCTTTTCTATTAAGTCAAAATATAAATTTTATAGACACTTTATACTCTTATCTAGAAGTATTTAACATTTTTCATATATTTTGGTGTTATCATGTTTATATAAATTTTATAAACAATTTATAAAATATCACTTGATATCTTTTGTATACTTTAGTATTATCATGTTTTATTTATACCAAAATATAAATTTTATAGATAGTTTATACTCTTATTTAAGAGTATTTAATATTTTTTTATATATTATATATATTTTTATTTATTTTGAGTTTCACATTTTGTTTGAGTCAAAATATAAATTTTATAAATAGTTTGTACTTTTGTCTAGGAGTATTTAATATCTTTTATATATATTGGTATTATCATGTTTTATTTAAGTCAAAATATAAATTTCATAGATAGTATATACTCTTATCTAGGAATATTTCATATCTTTTATACTTAATAGTTTCCACTTATATTTTTATCTTTTATATATTTATATTAACTTTTAAGTATCTAAATTTATACTTTATATATGTATTTCCCATAAAAAATATCGTAAATTCACTTCAAATATTTATTTTTTAAAGTATTTTAATAAAATATGTTCATTTTTGTAATGCTCCTTATCATGTCTTTGTAGATCGAGGGCCAAGGGTACAAAAAGAATGGCATAGGGTCTCCCTTAAGGAGAAGAGAAGGGGGAAGAATAGTCACCACCTAATCTAATCTAAGGAAAGACTAAGAAAAACCTAAATGCAATGCATGAATGCATGCAAAGTGAGTGAGTCCATGTATGATTTGTTAATTAGAGAGTCTAAATAAGAGTTATGGGTATGCATAGGGAAGGTGTTAGTACTCTTATGCACCCAATTGCTTGGCCTCTTGGATGCCCTTAGGTGTGTGTGTGCATGTGTGTGATGCATGTAAGTAGCTAGTTGGCTATGTAAAAGAAAAGAGATAAGAGTGGACATTTTTACCCAACAAATGAAAAGAGCTAGTAGCCTAGAAGAAGGCCATGTAAACATACCCTCACTCATGTGGTGAGTGGAGAAAAAGCCCTATATGGTCCTAGTGTAAATGGCCTAATACAATGTGGTCAAGCAAATAGAACAAATAAATGATACATGATGCTAATGTAAGATTGCTTTGGGACATGTAGAATGGGTTATGCCCATTCATGCCCTCTTGAAGGAATTATCTTGTTTGATTTTAGGAATAGTTAAAGGAGTTATCACTTGTTTAAATGCAAAGTCTAAGTATAATCCTAAAGAAACGAGAGCTATGAAATTCCGTTGAAAGAGATAAGAAGGGAAACTAAAGTGTATATGTGACCTTAGCCTTATATGATATGCTAATGCATTCCTATGGTTCAACTGAACTAGGGGGATGACCCTATGTTGACTACATTCTCGGAGTTGGGGAATTTCTCTAATCCTTGAGATGAAAAGTGGTTCAGAAGTGTTACCTAACATTCTATGATTTTTTTAATAGGTAGGCTTTAACTTAGGCAACACGTGCGACTTCACTCTTGAGTTTGACTAAGTGTGTAAAAGTCGATAAAAGCTACGAGTCCTGTGAAAACACATGTATATATATTGAAAAAATGGCAATGCACATGACTTCACCCTCAAGTCTAGCCATGCATATATAAAACAAAATAAGTGTGCTTTCAAGTTCTAAGTTGTGCCACACTATTTGAAATTAAGTTGTAGCTTAAAAATTAATTTGCATGTTGACTAATGCAAAACTAATGTGGATGCCTAATGCAACATTTTCAAAGCAAGGATGAAGCATGCACTTACTTGTGCTTACCTACACTTGATTTAGATTAACGATTATGCATGAGCATGACAAGATGACTAACATAAGCAAACAAATCACCAAGTATTTGCACTTGAGGAAGCAAACAAGTCCAATGATGATTATGCAATCATTGGAGCTCAAACAAGTTCCATGTGTTTGCACATGAAATCAAGTATGAGCATGAAAAGATAAGTAAATTTCCTAAATGTTTGCATTTAGGAAAACAAGCAGACATTCCCCACGATGACTACACAACCATGGAAAGGGAAATACAAATGCCATGTGTTTGCACATGGAAGCCAAACATAACATGAGCATTCATATTAGGAAAACTTAGTCAACTAATCAAGGGGGCATAGGTAGCAAGCAAGCATGCAAGTTAAACATGGATAGTGACAAAAATGTTGAAATTAAAGGGGTAGAAAAACATTACAGGAGTATATTGATATCGAAACCTCATTGGGGAATGCATGATTATCTAAGAAATGTGAAACAAAATTTGGACTATATGACTTTGAGTTTATAATCTAAAAAGAATATGTAATGGAAATGTCAAATAAACATGAGACAGTAAACATCATGAGACACTAATAGTGCAAAAAAAATAGAGCAGTACAAAACCCACTCAACTGTGAAGGCCTCAAGAAACCTATTTGAAAATCCTATTGGTTAGGCGAAGATGGTTTAAATGAGGCATGAAACTTAGGTTAATCTAGTTTTATGTGAATGTATGAAATGGTCATGTAAGGTCTTACAAAGATGCAACTGCCACTATTGATATAGTGAGTGTGTAAGGGCGTGAGGCCAAAAAGTAGAAAATGTAGGTCACATATTCGAAAACCCACAAAACACACCCTAAGAGAAATTTTCCTCTTAGGAGGAAAAGTATATTTAGGTCATTCAAGCCTCCTTTGAAGGTTAACTTGACTATTAGGTAAAGAGAAACTACAAAAAACTAGGAGGTCTTCGCTAGGCTAGAGTGAACAGGAGAAGTAAAATCATAGGTTCTAGGGTGACTTCTATGGGTAAAAAAAAATAGAGCATAGCACTTTACATATGAAGAGTTACATTTCCTAAAGTATCAAATGAAAATGCAGAGAAATATTGCATTCACATAATCCATAGTATCATACATGGTGAAATGTATCTAGCATGTACCTAAAATCAACATATAACAGGAGCATGCAGGTTATTAGTTCCTACTAACATGAGTGTAAAAAGTAAATGAACAATGGACAGACTAATGTAGTCCATCTCTTATTCCAACTAGAATAGGAGTTCCACTTGCTTAAGAAGAGTGATGATGGGAGTTTAGTTGAGAAGCAACTCGATTGATGTTGCTTGACCAAAGTTTAGTCTTGACAATCAGGTAGTGGTTAGTCATTGAGATGGGCTAGTGACGATGTAAGGGTCCATGAGAGAAATAGAGTAGACCAAAGTGAGTAGATGACGAGTGATATCCCAATGTCTAAAAGGATGCTCGGAGGCAAGTCTATAAAGTTTGCTAAGTGCTAGGTGAAAATCTTAGAAGGTTCCAAAGTCTAGGGAAAAAAGTATCAATCCTTCGTTCTCAAAAGAAGTTGCTTTTATTCTTCAAGGAGCTAGCAAGGATGAAGGTATGACCTCTACTCTAATGAGATAAGGGCTCTGGTAAGGTGGTCATAAGGGGAGTTATGTTGAAGAAGGGATCAAATCAAAGTTGACTTGATAGTAGATGACTCGTTACATGCAAAGAAGGGCATCAAGTTCAAGCAAGCACAACGAGAGGATGCTTGGAAAAAGAATTAACAGGTCTACGTAAACACAATGAAGGGGTCCATTAGGTTTATGTAGACACAACGACAGATTCTGACTAGTCCACATAAACACAACGAAGGGGTTTGTTGGATTTACGCAAATGATACGAAAAAGACAACTAGTTCATGTAAACATAATGAAGGATAGATGACAAGTTTATATAAATGCAATGAATGGGTTTGTTGGGTTTACATAAACACAACAAAGGGAAGATAAATTATGTAAACACAATGGACTTGTTGGGTTTACACAAACACAATGAGGGAAAGAAATTTTGATAAAGGGAGGGATGATGTATTTTGCCAACATGTGATAGGGTGCCACATGTCAACCCTTGATTGCTTTGAAAGATTGTCATCAATAAGATCAGCCAATCACAAGGTGCCACGTGTGGTTGACATAGCAAGACACCACATGGTAGCCTACAATGCATGGGAGGTTGGTTGATAAGGTGGAAGAAAAACACCGAAAAGTCTAGCAACTTTAATATACGAGCTTTAAGGTATTTGTGATAAGTACATTATAAAAACTCATTCTTAAAATTTATAATCACAAGTGCATGGTGCCTATCATAAATAGCATGTGAGTACAAGTCAATCCACAGGGAACTTATTTAAAGTAAAACTTAAAATCTTATAAAGTCAAATGTTCCTAAGCCTTTAAGATTTTCCAAGAGAAATTCAAAAAAATGCAAAGTGAAACTCAATGTCATCCAAATATGTATTCTAATCATTTTAGTAGTTTAACATATCCTTATTAAGTGAAAACCATCAATGGAAGTGAAGCAAACTCAAATCATTTGATTAAAATAAGGAGAGATCAAAGAAAACATAAGAATCACTAGAATTGTCCTACCCAAAATCACTAAACCAAAGCTCAACTCTACACCCTTTTCCTTCTATCCTACTAGACAATAAATTCACTAAAAATATAAGGATGGAAGGGTCATCAAGGTACAAAATAAAAAAAGTAATTTCAGGGAAAAACTCTTCCTGAGGTGCTGCTAGAAATTATCCTATCAAAAGAGTGCAAAATAGTCTAGATGACTATTGAATTGTGCACTACCAGAAGAAAGATCATATCTCCTTGAATTCTTCATGAAAACCAACAAACATATTCTTAGAAAGATAAGTTAATAATATAACTCTTTCTTTTTACAAAATTGGATTTTATTAAGTATAGCACATAAAGCACATTCTTTTTTAAAGCATAAAATCCAATGTCTAAAACAGAAAATAGGGCAATTGTGTCTTTAATTTCAAAATTTGAAAACTCTAATCAAATCATTCCAAAAAATTCTATAAACACTAGAAAATGAATCTACATGAAAAACCATTCAAAATCTCATCAAGAAACTCTCAAAAACTCCACTAAAAACTTAACTTTTGAATGAGTTTACTTTCACTCAAATAACTCAATGAACTTAATTCGTTGAGTTACTTGATAACTCAATAGACTTGGGTTAACTCAACGGACCTGACTCATTGAGTTACTTGATAACTCAACGGACCTGATTGTGGGTCACTGTTTAATGGTTGTTTGTGAAGTTAAATCAGAACTTGTCTACTTAGAGAACTTGTTTGATTTGTTGTTATGCATATATTAATAAATTCTTTTAGGGTAAACAAACAACTTTTCACATAAATTAGATATTAAGTTCAATTTGTATTTTAACTACAAGTGCACAATGTATATTGTATTTGTGTGCAAGTACAGGTCAATCCCACAGAGATTGAGTAAGAATTATGTATTATTTTGATTTTTATACTAGAGTTTATATGTGTTCAATTAAGCTCTTTGTTGATTTACAGTTAACTCAATAGACTTAGTTTGTGGAGTTACAGTTAACTCAACAGACTATCCTCGTGGACTTAAGTTAACTCCATGAGCCTATCTAGTAACTTCTAATTAAATGTTGCTATTCATAAAGGAATTTAGCCATCCATTAGGTATTTCCACAGAATGTAAATAACATCAATTAAGCTTTTTAATGTTAGTTAATATGAGATTTATCATTAATCAATACTAACATTCAGATATTTAGAACATTAACCATTAAGATTTTTTTTTAGTATTTTGTATAAATCAATTTCAGTAATCTATAAAATTGTTTTCTATTTTCTAAATCAACTAAACATAAAATATTCACAATACTGACAATGATAACATTAATCTCGATACAAAACAAATAATACAACACATAAATACTAAATGTAAACATAGATAATTATTTTTTGTTTTGATATGTTCTTGAAGTTGAACGAAAGTTGAAATGTAAAAATTCTCTATCGATAGTAAGAACTTCGATCACTACATGCGACATGATTACACCACTAAAAACTTAATCGCTTATAGTCATGCATCCTCTCCCTATAGAATCATGAACCAAGACTTGTAAGTTGATATCCTCTTTAGTATATTGGCATCAACCTGAAATTAAGGCTAGAAGCTTTACGATCTCTTGAGATATGAGTTGGTGTTTGGTGAAAATGGTTTCCCTTCCTACAACACGATCACTCCTCACAGTGGTTGTCAGTCACCGTGTTTGGCTCGGAATCAACCCAACATCTAGAAAGTATTCTCACAGACCTTTGATGGTTGGTGGTGTTGTGGAGCTTCAGGGAACTTCCAATGCTTCTTGCAGTTAGCGTAGTCCTTCACCTTCACACACACACTCTTCGTCTTTCTCTTCTTCTTTTATATTTCTTTCAGTAGTAACTACTTCTACCTAAATGATCGATTGGATTTCCTTCATTTGTATCAACGATGGTGATTTCTTCTTTATTCCACGAGTTAATTCCTACGTGATACGTGCAATCATGGTTTTCCTTTAAATTTCCTGTTTCTACAACTGCTATAGTGGCATATTAGAAAATAATTAGTCCATGGAGTTAGTGTAACTCAACGGACTTACTTTGTTGACTTATCTATAAAACATGTGCAGTAAAGGAATAACTTATAAGCTTATAACACTAACACAATGCGTTACCTTAGTGTATATTTAAGTAACTCAACGTGTATAGTTATGCTAACTTAATGAGTTAAACATGTGTAGCTCACGTGACATAATAAAACATTTAAATTCAACACATGCATAATTCTAACTTAATAATGGTAAAAAGACTTTTTGGATAGTTACAAACTATAAGTATCCGAAACATATATGCATTTCGGATAGTTAGCACCTAACCTTCTAAAAGATAACTTAAGTCAAGTTTCTAGATCACGACACATGTCCTCAGTAATTTTTATGATAAAAAGGGTATTTTGGATACTTGCAAACCTAACTATCCGATGTTCAAACACATTTCGAATAGTTAGCATCTAAATTACCAAAAATCCACTTAAGTCATGTATTAAGGTAACAACACGTGTCCTACATAAAATAATAAAGTATCTTTTTAAGCATTTAAAACATAGCTATCTGGTACATGAAATGTAACTCTCTAAAATAACAGACATTTCAGATACTTAGGAATTACAAAGCCTATAACTCACCGACAGTTCAAAAATATACTTAATTAATACTAATTCCCTGAAATTATGTAGATTCTTTCAATAAGGCATATAATAGTGCAATTATAACATAATAGCTTAATTCTCATATGATAAGCTAAATATAATGCAATTAACCATTATTTAACCGTTAATATTATGTACTTTTTCATTCTAAACAGTCACCAAAGAAACTTCTACCCTTGTCCTATATTTAATTATGACACTTCCTCACTATGAATCTACACCTAAAATACATCCATTTACCACTCTATACACAACCAAAATTCATTTTTATACATTTCTATGAATAAATGGAATGACATTAAAAAGGTTAATTGAGTTAGTCATGTACACAAATAACCTATGTGTAGGTATTCACAATATTAACAAGGCTCATCCATTTTCAAATATAAATCTCATTAAACATGAAATGTAAAGTACCAACATTAAAATAAAGATACTAACATTAACAACTAACCTATTAATGCAAAAATACACATAAACATGAGATACAAAGTCACACATACAAACACAACATCACAATATGCAAATACAACAAGAACATATGCAAACATAAATAACCTTCCTTCCTTATATTGGTACCTAAAGCTTAGCCAACAAACACTTAAAATTCACTGAAGATGTTGTCCAAGCCTTCTCCATGTGTTACTCTTAGGTTGTCACCATTGAGAATTGTCACTAAAGTATGAAGGCTTCACATGAATTCAGAAATGCAATGTTGGTGCCCATCAAGTGACTTCCAACTATAGTCCATTCCTTATAGGTAAGGAGAAGCTATGTCTTGTCAACTTAAGTGTATTTTTTATAAGTAACAATTAATTTCATGAACAATTTCTAATTTTAGTAACTTAGTTCATTAAATTTACTACAAGTGCACAACATCTATTATATAAGTGTGCAAGTGTAGGTCAAACCTATAGGGAACTATCGAAATCAATTTGACTCTATAATTTTCATAGCCAGAGTTTAGTGTATATTCACAATATGCTTACTCTGTTGATTTGCAGTTAGCTTAACAGACTTAGTTTGTGGAGTTATGCTTAACTTAATGAACTTCTCTCATGGAGTTATGGTTAACTCAACGGGCTCTTTGGTAACTTATGATTAATATTACTGCTTGCAAAAGAACACAACCATCAATTGGGCAATTCTATATATTACAAACAACATCAATTAAGCTTTCGTATGCTATTTTATATTACATTCATCATTAATAAATTCTAGCATTCAATACTCCAAACAGTAGATTTTATCAATCAAGATTTCAAAGATTTATATTGCCTAGTTTAAACAAACAATAATACTAATTTCTATAACCGAAATAAAATAAACATAAAACATTCAACAATACAAACAATACAAACACAAATGATACAACACAAATCTAATAAACATAAAAATAGATAATGATTTTTGTTTTGTTCCTTAAAATGAGCAAGTGATGAAAGGTAAAATTCTCTATTGATAGTAAGAAACTTTTGTCACTACATGCGATGCGATTACACCACTGAAAACTTAACCACTTACTATCAAGCACTTCCCTCCCTTCTGGATTGTGAACCTAGACTTTTGTAAGTTGATCTCCTCTTCAACATAGCGACATCAACCTGAAACCAAGGTTAGGAGCTTTATTGTCTCTTGAGAGATGATTTAGTGTTTGATGAAAATGTCATTCCTTCTCGTAACATGATCACTCATCACAGTAGTTATTAGTCACCATGCTTAACTTAGAATCAACCTGAAATCTGGAAAGTATCCTCACAGACATCCGATGGATGGTGGTATTGGTGGAAGCTCAAGGAATGTCTAATACTTTCTATGGTGAGTGCAGTTCTCCCCTACCCCTCTCTTCATTCTTTTCCTTTTCCTTTTATATTTCTTTTAATAATAACTACTTCTGCCTAAATCACTAGTTAGATTTCCTTCATTCATATCAATGATGGTGATTACTTCTTCATTCCACGATTTAGATCATGGTGTGATTCGTGCAACGTGGTTTCCTATAACTACTCATAATCAAATATTAGAAAATAACTAGTATGTAGAGTTAGTGTAACTCAATGAACTTACTTCGTTGACTTAACTATAACTCAACAGACCTACCTCGTTGAGTTAAGCTTAACTCAATGGACTCATTTAGTTCTACAGTTTAGTAAAACAAATATCTATATAACATTTAACACTTGATATGTAAAAGAAGTAATTTCTAATTCATTATAAATGATATTTATTAATCACTAATTCCTTAAAATTATGCATATTCTTTAATTAAGATGTGTAATCGTATAATTGTGACATAATGGCTTAATTCTTATATGATAAACTAAATATTATGTAATTAACCATTCATTTACCACTAATATTATGCACAATTTCATTCTAAACACTTCCCCTATACCTACGTTTTGCTAGTCCCTTAGCAAACCTACTATAGTCTTGTTAAAAATTTTCTTTCTAAAGTGTTAGGACTATATTACTTCTATTGTTTTAATTTGCACCATCCTACAAAAATTCAATTTTAAAAAGTTATTCAATCTCACATATATATCAAATCAAATAGAGATTTATGCACACATTTTTCACTATCCATGTCTAATCTCAAACCATATGTACTTTATATAGATGATGATATCAATCAAAACTTTAATGTCCATATTCTCATTGTTTAAAAATATTGATTTATCTTGGAAACAAGTGTACTTATCATATCTACTGAAAATCATTACTTCCTCGTTGATTGTAAAAACTTCTTGCCTTGCTACAAAAAATTAAATGGCAAATGGTGTAAATGCATTTTTAGGAAAAGAGTTTTCTCTTTTCTTTCTTCTTTCTTTTTTTTTTCTTCTCTTATTTTTCTTTTTTTTTCTACTTTTCTTCTCTTTTTTTCTCTTTGGTACATTTACCAAAGTCATAACTTCAACTTTACTAAACCAACTGTTGCATGAAATGCTATACCAAAAATTGCTAAGGCAAGATAATAATAAATGAGGAAGATAATTCCCAAATAGACAAAAATTTAATACCTTGCCCCAATAGTATTATGGGATGATCCTACTTCCATTAATTGCCTTGATTAACATCATTATAAAGATGAAAATACACAATGGTTGAAACTATCCAAAGATAGCTAGAAATGATTTTTTATCTCTATTGAAGTGAAATAAATGGAAAATGATTTCCTCTCTTCAACTAAATAATGTTAGAAAGTTTAGACAATTTTAGTATAAAATTTCAGAAGGTTTCAGTAATGTATTAGATAGTTTCAAAATGTCGAAAGGTTTCAGCTAATTTTCAGATAGTTTCAACAAAAGTCATAAAATTTTTTTTTTTTAGATTCAATAGAAAATTATTGAACAATCTTATTTCTTACAAATGACAAGATTTAATTTGATTTTAATCTATTAAGAATTTTGTTTTGCTGATGAATATTTTATTAAAATCTACAAATAAGTCTAAGTATAATAGTCACATAATTAAACATTAATGAGTTTTAGTTTCAGAAAGTTTCACTTAAATTTCGGATAATTAAGTTTTAAATAGTTAATTTTCAGATAGTTAAAATTTGGGATAGTAAACTTTTGGATAGTTTTAGCGTTTCTAGTTAGTTGAATAGTTATGTTAAAAACTTGTATAGTTAAGTTATCTACATGTGTGTTTTTACTGCTTTAAGATTTCATGTGTTTTCCATGTGTGTTCGGTAATGAAAAGTCGAAGAGTTAGATAACTGTTCGAGTTTTTATTCGCATGGAAGGATAACTATTCAAGTTTTATAAAGTGACTAATGAATAGATAAGTTTTGTTGTTTTAGTCACGTGTTTTGTAGGTGGAAAAACTTGAAGAGTTACAAATAAGTGTTCGAGTTTTTATAAGTCTTAAATGATAAGTGTTTGACTAAAGTAGTGACTTAGAAGATATTCTACAAATCTCTAAGAAGAAGAATTTTCAATTGATCTATGATAGGAAATCGTGGAAATTCAAAAATGATAGTGAAGATAGTGGAAATTCAAAAATGATAATGGAAATAGTGGAAATTCAAAAAGATAGTGGAGATCGTGAATAATTTAAATTTAAATTAGTATGTGGGATTATAGATTAATGGATGAACATGTTGAATATGAAGACAAAGTTCTACTACTATAAATAAAGGGTACAAGCAAATCTCAAAGTACAATTCCAAAAATTCTAGTTCTCCAACATTAAAAAAAATTTGAATTCCAAGTAAATTCAAAAGAAGAGTCGCAACGCAAGAAGTCTAGGATATTCGAAGACAGGAGAAGAAGAGATACAGAAGCTAAGCTAAAGAATCAATAGCTACGTACAAAGGCTCAGGTTTGATTATACAGTTCAAACAAATATTAAAATAAGGTTTTCATTTTCTCTTTGAATTGTATCTCGGATTATATTGTATCATGTTTGGTTTGTGAAAACTTCTTTGATTTGTTTTTATACTTATATTAATAAATTCTTTTAGAAGTAAACAAACAACCTTTCACACAAATTAGATATTAAGTTCAATTTGTATTTTAACTACAAGTGCACAATGTATATTGTATTTGTGTGCAAGTATAGGTCGATCCCACAAAGATTGAGTAAGAATTATGTACTGTTCTAATTTTTATATTGGAGTTTATATGTTTTCAGTTAAGCACTTTGTTGAGTTATAGTTAACTCAGCAGACTTAGTTCATGGAGTTATGGTTAACTCAATGGACTAACCTCGTGGACTTAAGTTAACTCCACGAGTCTACGTTTCCAGTTAAATACTGCTATTTACAAAGGAATTCAGCCAACCATTGGGCGGTTCCACAGAATGTAAATAACATCAATTAAGCTCTTTAATGTTAGTTAATATTAGATTTGTCATTAAGCAACACTAACATTCAAATATTTCAAACAGTAACTATTAAAATCTTTAAGTATTTGGGACAAATCAGTTTCAGTAAACAATAAAACTATTTTCTATTTTCTGAATCAAACAAACATAAAACATTCACAATACTAACAATGATAGCATTAATCACGATACAAAACAAACAATACAACACTTTGATACTAAATGTAAAATAGATAATTTGTTGTTTTTAGTATTTTTGTTTTGATATGTTCCTAAAGATGAGCGAAAGGTGAAATGTAAAAATCTCTATCAATATTAAAAACTTCCGTCATTACATGCGATGCGATTACACCACTGTTCGTGTTTTCCCAGCACTACACTAGAAAAACTTGGATTTGTTACTTCTATTTTTACTTAGTTAATTTATCTTTATGCCTATTCTTTCTTTTAGAAGTAAACAAACAACCTTTAATACAATTTAGACATTAATTCCAATTTGTACTTTAACTGCAAGTGCACAGTGTCTATTGTTTCAATGTGCAAGTACAGGTCGATCCCACAGGGAATTGCTAACGAATTTAAGAAATGTTTGATTGTGAACAATTCAAATTTATATTCGATAAGTACTCCGTTGAGTTACAATTAACTCAACAGACTAAGTTCGTTGAGTTATGGATAACTCAACGGACTATCCTTGTGGACTTAAGTTAACTCCACGAGCCTGTCTCTTCTTTATAATACTGCTAATTACAGAGGAATTCGGCCAACCATTGGGTGATTCCACAGATTGTAAATAACATCAATTAAGCTTTTTTTAATGCTAGTTAATATTGGATTTATCATTATGCAATACTAACATTCAGATGATTCAAACAGTAACCATTAAAATCTTTAAGTTGTTTTGTACGAACCAATTTCAGTAAACTGTAAAATTAAAACTAATATAAAACAATCATAAAATTGATACAGATAACATTAATCATGATACAACACCAATAGTACAACACTCAAATACAACATACAAACAAAGATAAATTGTTTTTGGTATTTTTGTTTTGATGTGATGGGCGAAAGGTGAAATATAAAGTAATTTCACTTGACAGTAAATACTTCCGACACTACTTGCAACGTGATTACACCACTGAAAATTGAACCACTTACAATTCTGTCACCTCTCCCTATAGAATCGCGAGTTCAGAATTGCAAGATGATCTCCTCTTCAACATACAGGCATCAACCTGAAGCCAAGGCTAAAAGCCTTATGATCTCTTGAAATATAAGTCGGCGTTTGGTGAAAATGTCTTCCCTTCCCGCGACGTGATCACTCCTCACAGTGGTTGTCAGGCACTGTGTTTGGCTCGGAATCGACCCAACATCAGGCAAGTATCCTCACAGACCTCCGATGATTGGTGATTATGGTGGTGATACGATGGTTGGTGTGATACTTCGGAGAATCGCCGATACTGTCTACAGAAAGCTCGGTGCTCCTCCTCTGTATACACTGGCCGTCCATCGATCACACCCTTTCTTTTTTTTCTTCTTTTCTTTTATATTTCTTCAGTGGTAACTGCTTCTGCTTGAATGGTCGGTTGGATTTCCTTCCTTCAGATCAACGGCGATGATTTCTTTCTCCCTACGCGATTGAATTCCTGCCTGATACGTGCAAACGTGGTTTTTCCTTCCAACTGCCTGTTCATGCAACCGATATAGTGGCATATTAGAAAATATATAGTCCGTGGAGTTACAGATAACTCAACGGACTTCCTTCGTTGAATTAACTATAAAACACGTGCAAAAATAACAACTTAAGTTTATAACGCTAACCTAACGCGTTGCCTTAGTGTATTTTCATGTAACTCAACGCGTGCAGTTATACTAACTTAACGAGTTATAACGTAAGTAAATCTACCAACTCTCAACACGTGTCAGCAGCAGTTTAAACATAAAATAACATTCCGGAGAGTTACAGGTATAACTATCCGATGCTTAGATGCATTTTTGGATCCTTAAGAATTTCAGAGCCTGCAATTTATCGACAGTTCATAAATGTACTAAATTAACATTAATTCCCCAAAATTAAGTAGATTCTTCAATTAAAGCATATAACAGTGCAATTATAACATAATAGCTAAATTCTCATATGATAAGCTAAATATTATGCAATTAACCATCATTTAACCGTTAATAATATGCACTTTTTCATTCTAAACACTTCCCCCATACCTAAATTTTGCTAGTCCCTTAGCAAACTGAGATTTAATTAATTGGTCTTTCAAAAAGTGCTAGAATTAATTCTCCCTTTTTTTTTCTTTTTTTTTTTTTCTGTTCAGCATAAACATATATTCTGTATGTTTCAGTAATCATCCTGCAAAGATATTTAAAATATATGTAAATTACATACAAAGTATATCATCTTCATATAGGTGTTAATTATATTATCGTTTGTTCTTCTTTTCATCATCTGTAATCCTGAATTTTCCAATAAGTTTTCTAGAGGAAATTTCAACAACATACGAATCAAAGTACAATCCAATTCAATCTGATTAAGACAAGTAGAATAAAGAATTGTATTTCCATTAAACACCTTCAAAAGTCAATTCTAGATTCATATTTCAGCAATTCTAGATAATAGAAAATATACTCGATTCATAAGATATCTGTATTTCACAAAACACTTGTATCTTTTCAGAACAGTATATGTTTTTTTTTTTTTCTTTTTTTGTGTACTTTAAAAGTTAATTTGACAAGCTTGAATCATGCAAGAGCTTTCTAATGTACCCATGTAACGAGCTTTCAGTCAACAATCCCAGATCTGATCAAGATCTTATGTTGCCAAATTTTCAGAGTCCTTTTTCAGGTCAACAATCCTTACATACCTATCTGCTCAAGTACAAAAGGCTCGTGATCAAACAAGTCAATAAACTCTCAAGGTTTTTTTTTTTTTTTTTTTTTTTCTTCTTCTTCTTCTTTTTCTAAAAATAAATGCACACACAAAACAAATCATTAATCACATACTGTATATGCATGTATTTCATTAATACAGATGCAGTAAAACACCAATCTCATATAATCCTGCTTCTATCATTTACTAAAGATATGAATCCATAACAATAAGTTCATACTTTATCTGTAGTTTAATAAGATCTACACAAAAATCATTCTACAAGTTCAATCAGTCAAAGTAAATGTATCTTTCATCATATGTGTTTCATTTAATCTAGAATTCACATCTCAGCTCCTTCAGGACTTCAGATAATTTTCTGATTAAGCATTGAATATTCTGATTTCATTCTAAAATCGTGAAACTGTTAAACTCATGAAATTCAGAAAAATCATAAGATACTATATCTAGATTTACATAAATAATAAATTCTATAGCATCTTCTATAGCCTTCTAAATATAACATTCAAGCAGTTTATAAAAATTTTACAGTCTCAATTATTGGATAGTTACAGCAAGTTCATAAAAATTTTCAATTTCCTCAAAACTTTGTAGTACCATTTTAATTCCTTTAATTAACAAACTTGCATGGCTGTTACTTTAATTACCTCCCCCCCATACCTACATTTTGCATTGTCCTCAATGTAAAAGATTTGATAATAAGTACAGTAATTGTAGTAGGCATGAATAAAGTTTTGTTTGATTTAAAATTCAGGATAAGTAATTGGTTATATACCTTGTTCCATTTGTATCTCTTTCTACATATTCCGATTTTTGATTTTGAAAAACTTTTCATTCCCAGATAAACACAGAATATAAAACAAAATAACATTTAACAGGTATTAATAAATCAGTGTCTTGTGTGGAACCCAGACTTCTAAGCCTTTGGTGGCTCACAAGCAAGCTAGTTGGTTTCCCAATACAGATACCAACAAACTGGATTGATATTTTGTTTTGTTTGTTTTTTTTATTATAAAATGAACATGAAAAACTTCAAAATTCTTTTTTTTTTAAAAAATAAATGCAGAATACACAACATTAAACACACAAAATCACAGCTTAAGAACATGATTGAAATGTAGAAACAAATGGAATAAATGTATCAGTCCAAGCAAACTTTTTAGGCATAGTTATTCTTGCTATTAATTCTGTTTTAATGCAGTTCTTGGTTCTTTTTAATTTGTAAACATGCAATATATTATAAATTCCAAATACGAGTGTATTACCATTAATGATATGTAATGCAGAAAGGGATCCTTTTTTGTTCCAAGGTAATGTAGCAGTTTCTATTTCTACATCTATTTCAATATATTCCTCTTCCCACTTCCATTCATTCATGTCTTCCATAATCCATATTTGAAATTTCATCAGTTCATCCCACCATCTTATCAGACATAAAGTAAGATCATCTTCTTCATTATACCACATTCCTATTTGAATTTTATTAAATTTTTCAAATGGTGGTTTAGCTATTTCACTCGGTACAGGTAAAATTTCTATATAATCATCATAACTGTCTATGCTCACTATGTATAAATCAGATCTATATGCTATTGATATCTCCGTGACTAAATAAATATAACCATCAAGTATGACATGTGTTTGGTTAATTAATGATTTCTGTTCTAGATATATTATAATGTTTTCATTCCAAGATCTGTTCAGAAAATTATACACACTTAAGCGTAAATCTTCACCCCAATTTCCTGTAGGTCTCCAATAATATAATTTTTCAGGAATTGTAGAATTTTTATCAAAAAATATTAAAGCTGACCCACAATTTTCAGTTGGTGCTTCAAATATATTAGGTCTTCCTATATTACATTCTTCTCCTATTATAGGATTTCTTATCAAAATCTCAGGTAATGATAAACTTGCATACCTTGGTCTCGTCTTGTATATGATTAATCCTTCATCTATCCCCATAATATAACTCATTCCTTCTAATGCATTAATTGGAATTCCAGTAGTTTCTTTCATAGCCAAATATTTATGGGTATTTGAACTACGATTAAATGACCTCCATATGAATCCATCGCTAATCTTAGTCATTTTTGCTGCTTGTAGTCCTTGAAAATATTCTTCTTCAATACAGTCTTTAATTTCCTTTGATACACAACACATCCTGCACAGATCTTTAGCTGACAAGTTACTTAGTATTTCCCTTTGTGCATCCAATAGTAATTGCATTAATTCCATTTGTCGATTCTGTAAAATAAAAACAAAAATTTAGCAGAGACAAAAATTAACATAACTACTGCACACCCTCGTGGAGTCAAGGCATAACTCAACGGACTAAGTTCGTTGAGTTAAAAATTAACTCTACGATACTATTAACTTAAAATAAAAATAAAAACATATATACATATAGATAGTTGCTTTAGATATGCTGCTTCATTTAGCTGCCCTCTTAGAAGAGGTATCAATTTCATTAACCGTTCTATTGATAGAATTAGGTATAGCTTGTATTGGCAATCCTCTAATAGGTCTAACTTCCATTGGTTCCTTCTATCTAAGTGGTATATTTCTATTCTGATTTTGATTTACAGCATTTTCAAATATAAATTCTAGACGATTGTTTACTTGTTGGATTATCTTTTTTAATTTCTCTATTCTAGCTCCTTGTTCAATTAATACTTCATAACTTATGTTCTTCTCATTTATATTTTATCCTCCCTGGAAATTGTTGTTTCTCCAAGATAAATTCGGGTGATTTCTCCAATTAGGATTATAATAATTTCCCAAGTTATCTCTCTAGTTTCTAGCATAAATAATATCTAAGTCATTTATGTTTGTATTCTTTTTTGCTAGCTTTTGATTTAATGATAACTCTTCTATTTTCTTTATTAATTCATTTAATTTCACCTCAAGCATAGTATTGGAATCTATTTCATGCATTCCTCTTGGCAATAATCTTTTATCTACAATAGCTTCAGCCGAATTTTCCCACTGTGTAGTTCTTTTTGCAAAATTTTCTAAATATGCCCATTCTTCTTCACTACATAATTTTAAAAATCCATTTTGACAAGTAGATTCTAATAAAGATTTCGTTGAAACATCTATGCCTTCATAAATTATTCCTATTAATTGTGCTTTACTCATTGCAAGATGTGGACATTGAGTCAGTAAATCTTTAAATCTTTCAAAATATTTCCAGAATGATTCACCCTGTTTTTGGCTACACATTAATATTTCTTTCTTCTTTTTAATCGTTTGATGTGTTGGATAGTATTTTTCCAGAAAAACAGAGCAAAATTCAGTCCATGTAGAAATTGAATCAGGCGACAGAGTATATAACCATCTCTTAGCTGTATCTTTTAAAGCAAAAGGGATATATCTAAGTTTAATAGCATCTATACTCATGTTCGGCATTCTCATCATTTGACAAACTTCGTTAAATTCTCTAAGGAAATAATAGGCATCCTCTCTTTCTAATCTATGAAATTGTAACAATTGACTAATATAATTAGATTTCAGTTCAAACCTCTCCCTCAAAGTTTGGCAATGGAATACATGAAGGTTCATCAATTAATTCAGGATACAGAATCTCTCCTAATGATTTTTCTACTGGAGCAGCCATCTCTACGTTCTCTTTTAAAGAAAGGTTAGCTACACCCCAAAGAATTTCATTAAAGTTCAGTTCAGAAAATTTTTCAGTACCCCTCTGCAATGAAAATTCCTAGATAGGTGTTCTTACTAATCGTTTAGTGCTTAGAGAACGAGTCCATGTGCTTATAAATAAATAACAGAAGATTAATTACATACCAATTTGAAGCTTTCCATTCTATAAATATTTGTTATTGGAAGAAGGTTGAATCAGCTGCTTCTCCTTCCAATTCCTCCAACACTTTCTCCTTTCTCTTGAAAGTGCTGGTAACTCGTAAATAACATTCTATTTCATATATATACTGCGCATCCATAAAGTGAATAAATCTCGTTGCAGGAACGTGTCTTGCAACGTGCATCGTGGTTCCTGTTTTAATGGGTACGTGTACCACTACTAATTTCAAATTTTGGTAACCACTAAACCGACAAAGTTTCATTTGTGGTTAAAAGAATAACCGTTCTGCTTAATCCACGAACTAACCTCGTTGAGTTACAGATTACTCAACAGAACACAGTCGGCTATTGTTGCTAACTCCACGGACTAACTTCGTTGAGTTACAGATAACTCAACGGAGTGACCTTATATTATATTACTAACCTCATGGAGTTACGGTTATATTACTAGTCCGTTGAGTTAACACTTGGCAACTTCTAAGTTTCACTTTCGTAAGTTTTCTATTCTGTTTTTTTTTTTTTTGTCATTCTGCTAATTGTAATAAAGTTAAATCTATGTCATTAATTCCTCATTTTGATTAAAATACATTTAAATCTGAACATTATATAAAGATTTAAATTGCAGGTCATTTTATGTTATGTAGAATTTACATTTTACCTTATAACATGTAGAAATTTTTAAGCAGTTATCCTGTCATTCAACAAATTGTAAATCTGTTACATATTCATTCATAAAGTTTCACAATAACATAATATTCAATAATTTCCATTCATTTCACATTCAAAACACGTATGAAAATTGCATCTCAAAAATTTACATTCATTAATATGGATCAATTACAATACAAGTACATCATACAATTTTACACAAGTAGACGAACAATACAATTTAATCTCTATGCCTAAGTTCATCTACTTCCTTCTGGAGTTTTTCTAATTGAAGTTCTAATTGATTAATCCTCTCAACAACTCTTGTAATTCCTCTAGAAGGTACTGCTAGTTCTGCAGCTACAAAATTTCTGTATTTTTTCACTGAAATGGTTCTAGATCTTATCCTTTTTGATGTCCATTTAGTGAAATCAATACTATCCACCATCAGCAGTGGAATCAAATCTCCATAAAATAATTTCTTCTTTACTGTTTTCAGCTTGGAGATAAAAACTGCAAACCAATTTATTTGGATTTTATTTACAACTGCATACGTGACCCATTTGACAAATTGACTTAATTCTATGTCATGGCCCTATCGTTGATAGACATTCTTAATCAGAATGTTAGCTACCATGTGTGCTTTCCCATTTAAATGCTTCAATTTGTTTAATAATGGCACACCAGGATTGATAGCTAAGCAATCTTTAATTTGCTGCTTAGTCCATTCAACTGCAGTTGTATCCTCCAAAATTTTTGTTCCTTCATTCTTTAAACCAAATATGTTGTGGAGAAGCTCTGGTGTTATCTGTACATCAGCTTCCTCCACGTTTGAAATTAATTCTCCTTCTCCTTCTCTTAAATTTGCATAGAAACAGGGCATTAAATTTTCATATACTGCATGCCCTCTATCTTGAGATATAAATTGTAGTAGACCTTGGAATTCAAATAGATCTTTGATTTCTTGCATTCCATCCTAATTTACTGGTCTACTGTAAATAATATCATAACCCCTTATTTCTTGGTATTTGATATAAGCTTCCTAACTACAAAAATATACTTCATTCAAAATTGTTATTTCAGTCGGGTTAGGAAGGTGACTTTGCTGCTCTAGAGGGATTTGCTCTTGCTCTTCCTCTAGCATAGGCTGCAATTGGACATTCTCTTCAGATTCCTGAATTTTTGCTTTTGCTTTTGTCTGTGGTGGTGAGCCGACAGAACTCTCCACTCTGTCTTGAATTCTTTCCATAATTTGCTGAAGAGTTTCTTGCTCTTTAGTGGAATCTGTGAAATTATTTTTGTCCAAATGGCTTCTTTTAGCCTCTTCATTTTCTACTCTTTCTTCTTCCTCCTGACTACCAATCTGTTCTGTTACTATTCTTTCTGATTCTGTAACAGATTGGGATGGAGTCACGGGCAATTCAGTTTCTGCCCTAATTTCTATTTCTTCTTGTACAGGCTGCAAACTAATTTCAGCCTGATTTTTTTCTTTTCTTTGCTCCTCCTACTCCTCCTCATATTCGGATAGCAGGTTGATAAAAATCTGCTCCACAGGTCCTGTAAAAATTAGTACTTCAGATTTAATTTCCTCATATTCAGGCACTTTTTCTTTTCCTTTCTTTTTTCTAATTAGTTGTGCCTGTTCTTCCTCTTCATCTTTTGAAATTAAATCTATAAAAATAGGCTTTGCAGGCCTTCGAGCCACAAGTACTGGCTCTTCCCGTTTAACTTTAATTGCTGGTCTCGAAGGACCAGCTTCATCTCCTTTTGTAGTAGGTTTGGCAACAGTTCTGGCAGTAGCTGCGTGATGTTGTTCCACTTTGATTTTATATTGGGCTTTCAACTTTTCTGCAGCCCTCTTTTTGTATAGTGCATCAAACACCAAGTGTGCTTTAGCCACTGCCAAGTCTTCTGATTCTCCTTGGTTTTTTCCAACTTGAACTAGTTTTGCAAATTCTCTTATTTCTTCTTCAGTCGAAGGCCCCATCATTTCTGCTCGTGCCAATGGCTTAAATGGTGGAACTGAAGGTCCAGACTACTGCTCCTCAGGAACAAGTCTTTCAGTAGTTGGTTCCTCTCGTTCTTCAGTAGCCTCTTCATTTGCTTTCCTTTCTTGCTCCTAGATCACCCGTTTAGCTTGTCTATAGATTCGTCTTTTGAACCAAAGTTGGGACTTACACTGGATTAATTCTAGGGCAACTTCGTTACTTGGCCTTATTTGTCTTTCTTTACTTACTGCAATTTCAGTTGCCACTCTGATTCGTGTTTCCATCATTTGAGGTTTTCGTATATCCATATCTACTAAATCTCTTCTCAACTAGAAAAGTTCTGATTCTACCTTCTGTAGCTCTTTCTCTCTTGTCGTATTTTTGATCTTCTATCGCGTGTGCCACTCTTCTGATTCCTTCAAAAATTCTAATGTATCAACAACATCTTCCTAGAATTCAGGCATCATCTTCATCATCGTGGAGTTACACAACAGCACATAATCGCTCTGATTTCTACTATTTTAGATTCTAAATGATTTGTCGGATAATGCCCCCAAAACCCTAGGTTTTAGTTTAAATAAGCACTAAGTTTAGGCGGGTAATCGGGTCATTTCCCGAACCAACTATTACTATTTTATCCGCGGTCTTAGCTATAGTACTCCGTTGTGTTACAGGTAACTCAACAGAATAAGCTCATTGACTAACTCAATACTCAACAGAGTAAGCTCGTTGAGTTAAACGTAACTCAACGGACTCCCCGTACAAGCAAATATAATAATAAAAATATTATAGAGAATAGTTTTTTTGTTTTGTTTTTTTTTTACAGGTTTAACCGATACTTTGCTTCGGTCAGACCTAAATTTTTTTATTTTATTTTTTTTATCTTTCTTTCGGTTGAATCGATACTATGTTTTGGTAAAACAAAATTTTTCTGAAAATTAATATACAATTTTTTTTCTGGTTTAACCGATACTATGCTTCGGTAAAACCAATATTTTTTTTAATGTTCCGGTCATACCGATGCTACGCTTCGGTCAGACCTAAATATTTTTTAATTTTCCGACCATACTGATGGATCTAGTCAGTTGAACCGCAACTATTTTTATGTTTTATATATATTTTTAATGTTTTTTTTTTTTTTAACTGTATATATATAAACATAAAAACTGATTTCTCACTAAGTAAAACTCGAGTAGTCCTCTACTCTGATTTCTTCTATAATTCCAAAGGAGCTTTTTGGTGTTTTCAGAATAGGTTTAAGTCTTTGTCCATTTACTTTAAATATATTCTGATTTTTAGGATTTTCAATTTCAATAGCTCCATAAGGATAAACATTTCGAACTATGTAAGGTCCTGCCCATCTAGATCTTAATTTTCCTGGATGGTTATGGAGTCTAGCCATATAAAGATATACTTCTTATCCTATTTCAAAGTTTTTAGGAATAATTTTTCTATCATGTCAGAATTTAATTTTCTCTTTTTCTCTTACAGTCTTTGAATAAGCTTCATTTCTAAATTCTTCTAATTCAATTAGTTGCATTTTCCTATTTTCAGCAGCTTGATTTAAATTAGTGTTCAGAGTTTTTAATGCCCAATAAGCTTTATGTTCTATTTCAGTAGGTAAATGACAACTTTTTCCATATACTAGCCTAAAAGGTGATATACCTAAGCTCGTTTTATAAGCAGTTCTATAAGCCTAAAGTGCATCGATCAATCTATTAGCCGAATCTGTTCTAGTAGGATTTACTACTTTTTCCAAGATTAATTTAATTTGTTTGTTTGCACTTTCTACTTGTCCACTTGTTTGCGGATGATATGATGTTGCAATTTTGTGGTTTACTCCATATTTCTTCATTAAGGCTTCAAAACTTCTATTATAGAAATGAATTCCTCTATCACTGATAATAGCTTTAGGTATTCCAAATCTGGTAAATATATTTGTTCTTATAAATTGTATTACCACTTTGTTATCGTTAGTTTTTGTAGGAATAGCTTCTATCCATTTAGATACATAATCCACTCCCAACAATATGTAATTAAATTGATTAGATATAGGAAATGGACCTATAAAATCTATTCCCCACACATCAAAGATTTCAACCTCAACAATAGGATTAAGAGGCACCATATTCCTCTTTGATATTCTTCCTATTTGTTGACATCTTAAACAACTTAAGCAATATTTATGAGCATCTTTGAATAGTGTTGGCCAATAAAACCCACATTGCAGAATTTTTGTAGTAGTTTTCCCTGAACCAAAATGTCCTCCACAAGCTTGGTCATGATAGAAAGACAATATGCTCGAATATTCAGTTTCTGGAACACACCTCCTTAAAACCAAATCAGGACATTTCTTAAATAAGTAAGGGTCTTCCCAATAGTAATATTTTACTCTTGAGAAAAACAATTTCTTATCTTGTCTATTCCAATCCTTAGGTGTTAAACTAGTAACTAAGTAATTAACTATGTCTGCATACCAAGGTATTGTGTTGATGGTTATTAATTATTCATTAGGAAAATTATCCTTAATTTCAATATTTGATTTTTCTATTTGTAATCTTGATAAATGATCTGCTACTACATTCTCACAACCTTTTTTATCTTTAATTTCTAGATCGAATTCTTGTAATAATAATATCCATCGGATCAATCTAGGTTTAGTTACTTTTTTCTTTATTAGATGTTTTAGAGCTGAATGATCCGTGTATACTATTACTTTAGCTCCAATCAAATATGATCTAAACTTTTCTAAAGCAAACACAACAACTATTAATTCTTTTTCAGTAGTTGTGTAATTAACTTGAGCATCATTTAAGGTTTTGCTTGCATAATGAATCACTCTAGGAGATTTTTCTATTTTCTGTCCTAACACTGCTCCTACAGCAAAATCAGAAGCATCGCACATTAATTCAAATGGATGGTTCCAATTAGGTGCTTGAATTATAGGAGTTGAAATTAAGCTAGTCTTAAGTCTAAAAAATGCTTCCTTGCAATTTTTATCAAAGTTAAATGGAACATCTTTTAATAGATTAGTTAAAGGTCTTGCTATCTTGCTAAAGTCTTTAATAAATCTTCTATAAAAACCAGCATGTCCTAGAAATGATCTAATATATTTTACTGATTTAGGTTCTAGTAGATTAGAAATTACTTCTATTTTAGCTTTATCTACTTCCAACCCTTTTTTAGAAATAACATGCCCTAAGACTATTCCTTGTTTAACCATGAAGTGACATTTTTCCCAATTTAAAACCAGATTTTTTTCCACACAGCGTTTTAATATTTGGTCTAAATTGCTTAAACACACTTCATATGAGTTGCCATATACAGTAAAATCATCCATAAATATTTCTAAAAATTCATTAGTCATTCCAGTAAATATGCCTTGCACACACCTTTGAAAGATAGCTAGTGCATTGCATAATCCGAATGGCATTCTTTTAAAAGCATAAGTTCCATTAGGACAGGTGAAAGTTGTTTTCTCTTGATCCTCTAATGCTATTGGAATTTGATTATACCCTGAATACCCATCTAGGAAACAAAAATATTCTTGCCCTGCTAATCTTTCCAGCATTTGATCTATAAAAGGTAAGGGAAAATGATATTTCCTAGTCACAGCATTTAACTTTCTATAGTCTATACATACTCTCTAGCCTGATTGAATTCTAGTAGGTATCAAGTCTTGACTGTCATTCCTAATAACTGTTAATCCTGATTTCTTGGGAACTACATGGATTGGACTAACCCACGAGCTATCAGAAATCAGATAAATTATGTCATTATCTAACCATTTCACTATTTCTTTCCTAACTACTTCCTTAAGGTTTGGATTTAATCTCCTCTTAGGAATTCTAACAGGTTTAGCATTCTCTTCTAAATATATGTGGTGACAGTATAAAGTTGAACTTAACCCTTTTATATCAGTCATAGTCCATCCTATTGCTTCTTTATAACTTTTTATTACCTCTTTTAATTTAGCTATTTGATCCTCTTTCAAATCTTAAGCAATAATGATTGGATAGGTACGTTTATCTTCCAAAAATATATAAGTTAATTAAGGAGGTAAATGTTTTAATTCTAAATGCTGCCCATTAGAAGCTAGAGCTCTTAATTGAACATCATCATTTTTTAAATTAATTTCTTCCTGATCTCCTTCTATATTTATGCTTTCACTTTCTTCTAAAGTTTCAAAATTTATTTGCCTATTTAATTCTTCTTGAATCACATCATCTAACATATCTCCTTCATCCTCTAAAAAGTCTATGGTATGTAAGGACATTTCTAACTCCTTAAACTTTTCTGGTTTGAAAATATTTAATTGAGTATCCTCATTACCATATGCTAATTTCATTACTCTAGTTTTACAATTTATAACAGCCCCTGATGTTGCTAAAAATGGCCTTCCCAAAATTAAAGATGTATCACTATTTTTATGCTTAATTTGTTGGAAATCCAAAATTACAATATCAATAGGATATATAAAATTCTTGATTTTAATTAAGACATCCTTTATTTTTCCTCTAGGGTATCTTATACTTCTATCAGCCAATTGAATAACCGTACTAGTAGGAGTTAAGCCTTCTAATCCTAAGGATGCAAATATATCACTTGGCATAACATTTATACCTGCACCTAAGTCTATTAAGGTTCTTTCTAGAATGATATTTCCTATGGTGCATGATATAATAGGGATTCCAGGATCAGATAACTTTTTAGGAATTTGTGGCAGAAATAGGTAACTACTTTGCTCAGCTAAAAAGACCTTTCTAAGAACTTTTCGCTCTCTTTTCTTAGTACACCAATCCTTGAGAAATTTAGCACAAGGTGGCATATTCTGCAATAGATCTAACAAAGGAATGTTAACTTGTACTTTTTCAAAAATTTCTCTTATTTTTTCTTATTTTTCAAGAATTGTTTGTTGTAATCTTTCAAGATAGGGTGCTAAAGATTTTGATTTCAAAGACTCTTTTTCTTTCAGTTGATTTGTTTGATTATTTTTAGCTTCAATTGCAGATTCAGATTGTTCTTCAGTGATTTCTAGATTTTCAGCTATTACATTTTCATTATCATTTTGATTTTTACTCTTGTCCACCTTCATATCATTTTCATTTTGAGTTCTTGGTGGTATATCAGTTCCAGATCTTAATGTTATACATACATCTTCTAGATTTTCGTTACTTTCATGATGTTTTTGTATATCATTTTCGTGATTATGATCTTCAATTGTTTTTAGTTTTAAAGTGCATTCTTTAAATTCTCTTACATTTGTGTTTTCTATTTGTTGTATATTTTGCAAGTTGTGCAGGTTTATAACATTATAATTTTCATTGTCTTATTGCAAAACTTGTATTTTCATTGCATTCTTGTCTAATGCTTTTAATTTTGTTTCCAGATCATCTAATTTCATTGCATTCAATTTTTGATCAATTTTCTTTATGGCTTTTTCAGTTTCGTAAATTATATCATGTTTAGGTTCTAAATATGCCTCCTTATAGTTTAATTGGTTGACTTCTTGTTGTTGACACACAAAGTATTCCAGTTTGTCCAGATTTTGCTCTATACTATGCTCTAGTCTATCATAGCTATCCCAAACTTCAGTGTCTCTCATTATATTACACATTCTATACTGACCATCAGTTGGGTAAACTATAAGATTCTCATACTCGGCTCTATTATATTGAGGATAATTCATTTGTTGTTCATGGGATCTATCAATTTGTAAATGTCTCAATTTCAAACAATCAAAAATGTTGTGTCCTTCAGAATTGCAGAATTCACATATGCTAATTAAAGGTTTCAGAAATCTTTGAGCATAAGCATATGCCATATTCTCAATTATAGAAGAAAACACACAACTCTAACTATTAAAATGAAACAGCTCTAACAGTTGCTTATATCTATTCAATTCAGTTCAATTCAATTCAATTCAATTCAATTCCCCGGCAACGGTGCCATAAAATTCGTTCGTGTTTTCCCAACACTACACTAGAAAAACTTGGATTTGCTACTTCTATTTTTACTTAGTTAATTTATCTTTATGCCTATTCTTTCTTTTAGAAGTAAACAAACAACCTTTAATACAATTTAGACATTAATTCCAATTTGTACTTTAACTGCAAGTGCACAGTGTCTATTGTATCAGTGTGCAAGTACAGGTCAATCCCATAGGGAATTGCTGACGAATTTAAGAAATGTTTGATTGTGAACAATTCAAATTTATATTCAATAAGCACTTCGTTGAGTTACAGTTAACTCAACGGACTAAGTTCATTGAGTTACAATTAACTCAACGGACTAAGTTCGTTGAGTTATGGATACCTCAACGGACTATCCTCGTGGACTTAAGTTAACTCCACGAGCCTGTCTCTTCTTTATAATATTGCTAATTACAAAGGAATTCGGCCAACCATTGGGCGATTCCACAGATTGTAAATAACATCAATTAAGCTTTTTTTAATGTTAGTTAACATTGGATTTATCATATGCAATACTAACATTCAGATGATTCAAATAGTAACCATTAAAATCTTTAAGTTGTTTTGTACGAACCAATTTCAGTAAACTGTAAAATTAAAACTAACATAAAACAATCATAAAATTGATACAGATAACATTAATCACGATACAACACCAACAATACAACACTCAAATACAACATACAAACAAATATAAATTGTTTTTGGTATTTTTGTTTTGATGTGATGGGCGAAAGGTGAAATGTAAAGTAATTTCACTTGACAGTAAATACTTCCGACACTACTTGCAACGCGATTACACCACTGAAAATTGAACCACTTACAATTCTGTCTCCTCTCCCTATAGAATCGCTAGTTCAAAATTGCAAGATGATCTCCTCTTTAGCATACAGGCATCAACCTGAAGCCAAGGCTAAAAGCTTTATGATCTTGTGAAATATGAGTCGGCGCTTGGTGAAAATGTCTTCCCTTCCCGCGACGCGATCACTCCTCACAGTGATTGTCAGACACTGTGTTTGGCTCGAAATCGACCCGACATCAGGCAAGTATCCTCACAGACCTCTGATGATTGGTGATTATGGTGGTGATACGATGGTTGGTGTGATACTTCGGAGAATCGCCGATACTATCTGTAGAAAGCTCGGTGCTCCTCCTCTGTATACACTGGCCGTCCATCGATCACACCCTTTCTTTTTTTTCTTCTTTTCTTTTATATTTCTTCAGTGGTAGCTACTTCTGCTTGAATGGTTGGTTGGATTTCCTTCCTTCAGATCAACGACGATGATTTCTTTCTCCCTACACGATTGAATTCCTGCATGATACGTGCAAACGTGGTTTTTCCTTCCAACTATCTGTTCCTGCAACCGCTACAGTGGCATATTAGAAAATATATAGTCCATGGAGTTACAGATAACTCAACGAACTTCCTTCGTTGAATTAACTATAAAACACGTGCAAAAATAACAACTTAAGTTTATAACGCTAACCTAACGCGTTGCCTTAGTGTATTTTCATGTAACTCAACGCGTGCAGTTATACTAACTTAACGAGTTATAATGTAAGTAAATCTACTAGCTCTCAACATGTGTCAGCAGCAGTTTAAACATAAAATTACATTCCGAAGAGTTACAGGTATAATTATCCGATGCTTAGATGCATTTTTGGATACTTAAGAATTTCACAGCCTGCAATTTACTAACAGTTCATAAATGTACTAAATTAACATTAATTCCCCAAAATTGAGCAGATTCTTCAATTAAAGCATATAATAGTGCAATTATAACATAATAGCTTAATTCTCATATGATAAGCTAAATATTATGCAATTAACCATCATTTAACCGTTAATAATATGCACTTTTTCATTCTAAACACTGAAAACTTAATCACTTACAATCTTGGCTCCTCTCCCTATAGAATCGTGAACCAAGAATTGTAAGATGATCTCCTCTTCAACATACTGGCATCAACTCGAAACCAAGGTTAGAAGCTTTACAATCTCCTTAGATATGAGTCAATGCTTAGTGAAAATGGCTTCCCTTCCCACGACGCGATCACTCCTTATAATGGTTGTCAATCACCATGTTTGGCTCGAAATCAACCTGACATCCAGAAGGTATCTTTACAGACCTCTAATGGTTAGTGATTTTGGTGGTGGTGTGGAGCTTTAGGGAACTTTCGATGCTTCCTGTAGTTAGCGTAGTTCTCCACCTACACACACACTTTTCTTCGTCTTTTATATTTCTTTTAGTAGCAACTACTTCTACTTAAATGATCGGTTGGATTTCCTTCATTCATATCAACGATGGTGATTTCTTCTTCATTCCACGAGTGAATTCCAATGTGATACGTGTAATCATGGTTTTCCTTCGAATTTTCTATTTCTACAACTACTACAGTGGTATATTAGAAAATAAATAGTCTGTAGAGTTAGTGTAACTCAATAGACTTACTTCGTTGATTTAACTATAAAAACACGTGCGATAAAGAAATAACGAGTTTAGATGTTTCAGATAGTTATAACTATAAGTATTCAAAACTTATATGCATTTCAAATAGTTAGCACCTAACCTTCCGAAAGATAAGTTAAGTTAAGTTTCCACATCACGACACATGTCCTTAGGTAGTTTTATGATAAAAAGATATTTTGGATACTTGCAAACCTAACTATCCGATGCTTAAACACATTTTAGATAGTTACCAAATAACTTATCCAAAATTCACTTAAGTCATGCATTAAGGTTACAACACATGTACTCCAAGAAATAATAAAATATTCTTTTAGCGTTTAAAACATAATTGTCTAGTACATGCAATGTAACTCTTCGAAATAACAAACAATTCGGATACTTAAGAATTAAAAACCTGTAATTCACTAACAGTTCAGAAATGTACTTAATTAATGTTAATTTCCTGAAATTATGCAGATTCTTTCATTAAAGCATATAATAGTGCAATTATAACATAATGGCTTAATTCTCATATGATAAGCTAAATATTATGCAATTAACCATCATTTAACCCTTAATATTATACACTTTTTCATTCTAAACACTTTCACCATACTTAAATTTTGCTAGTCCCTTAGTAAACTACTAAGATCTAACTAGTTGATCTTTTTAAAGTGCTAGAATTAAGTCTTCATTTTTTTCTTCTCTTCAGAATACATAAATTAGATTACTATAAAGATATTCTGTATTTTTCAATAATCTATTTTAACATTATTTTCTCCTCTTCAACCTGTAAATATATTTAAAACATATGTAAATTACATACAAAATATATTAGCATCACATAGGTGGTAATTATATTATCATTTTTTTTCTTAAATATCTATTATCTTGAATTTTCCAATATGATTTCCAAAATAAATTTCAACAACATACAAATCAAAATATAATCCAACTTAATATGATTAAAACAAGAAGAATAATGAATTGTATCTCACATAAACAACTTCAAAAGTCTAATCTAGATTCATACATTAGTAATCTTAGATAATAGAAAATATACTCAATTCAAAAGATTTCTGTATTTCACAAAACACTTTTATCTTTTTAGAACAGTATATGCATATTTGCACTTTAAAAGTTAATTTGAAAAGCTTGAATCATACAAAAGCTTTCTAATATACCCATATATTGAGCTTTCAATCAACAATCCTATATTTGATCAGGATCTTAGGTTGCCAAATTTAAAGAGTCATTTTTCAGGTCAACGATCCTCATATACCTATCTGCTCAAGTACAAAGGCTCGTAATCAAACAAATCAATAAACTCTCAAAGTTTTTTTTCTTTTTTTCCTCTCTTTTTTTTCTTTTCAACATAGTATATATACGTATTTCATTCATACAGATGCAATAAAATATAAATCTTATATAATCCTACTTCTATAATTTACTGAAAACATAAATGCATATCGATAAGCTCATACTTTTTCTATAGTTTAATAAGATTTACACATAAATCATTCTACAAGTTTAATCAATCAAATTAAATGTATCTTTGATCATATGTATTTCATTTAATCCAAAAATCAACATTTTAGCTCTTTCAGGATTTCAGATAATTTACTAAGTTTCAGTTAAGCATTTTGATTTCTTTTTTTAACATCTTGAAACTGTTAAACTCATAAAATTCAACAAAAACATAAGATACTATATCTAGATTTGTATTAATAATAAAATTTTGTAGCATCTTATATAAGATTCTAAATATAACATTCAAGTAGTTACAGTTCTTAAAAATTTGATAGTTTCAATTATCGGATAGTTATAGGAAATTTCGGTTAGTTATAGCAAATTCATAAAAAAAAAATTTTCAATTTCCATAGAAATTTGCAACACAATCCTAGTTCCTCTATTTAACAAAATTACTTGGCTTTTAATCTAATTACCTCTCCTCCATACCTACATTTTACATTGTCCTCAATGTAAAAGATTTTACAGTAAATACATTAAATGCTAGTAGGCATGAATATTGTTTCGTTGACTTAACACCTAACTCAACAAACTTAATTCGTTGAGTTAATGAATAACTCCACGAATTGAGTTTGAATGTAAATTCAGGATAAGTAATCAATTACATACATTGTTCTTTTGTATCTCTTTCAATATCTTCTAACTTTTGATTTTGAAAAACTTTTCATTCACACATAAAAGTAGAATATATAACAAAATAACATTTAACAACAAAACATAAATTGTTAAATCAGTGTCTTGTGTGGAACCTAAGCTCCTATGCCTTTGGTGGCTTACAAGCAAGCCAGTTGGTTTCCCAGAATAGATACCAACAAACTAGATTGATATTTTGTTTTTCTTTTACTTTTTATAACATAAAAATTTTCTTTATTTCTAAAAATAAATGCAGAGTACACACAATATTAAAAGCACAAAATCACAGTTTAAGAACATGATTGAAAAGTAGTGACAAATGGAATAAATGTGTCAGTCCAAGTAAAATTTTTAGGCATAATTCTTCTTGCTATTAATTCTGTTTTAATGCAATCTGCTTTCCTTTTTAACGTGTAAACTTGTAGTATATTATCAATACTAAATATAAGTGTATCACCATTAATGAATTGAAATGCAGAAAGGGATCCTTTTCTGTTCCAAGATAATGTAGTTGTTTCTATTTCTACATATATTTCAATATATTCCTCTTCCCACTTCCTTTCATTTAGGTCTTTCATAATCTATATTTGAAATTTCATTAATTCATCCCACCATCTTATCAGACATAAAGTAGAATTATTATATTCATTATACCATACTCCAAATTGAATTTTATCATATTCTACAAACGGTGCTTTAGTTATATCATTAGGTATAGGCAATATTTCTATAAAATCATTATCATAACTATCTATGCTTACTATGTATAAATCAGATCTAAATGCAATTGATATATCTGTGACTAAATATATATATTCATCAAGTATGACATGTATATTGTTAATTAATGTTTTCTGTCCAAGATATACCATAGTATTTTCAGTTCAAGATCTATTTTGAAAATTATACACACTTAAATATAAATCTTCATCCCAATTTCCAATTGGTCTCTAGTAATACAATTTTTTAGGAATGGTCGAATTTTTATCAGAAAATGTTAAAGCTGACCCACAATTTTCAGTTGGTACTTCAAATCTATTAGGCCTTCCTATATTCCATTATTCTCTAGTGATAGGATTTCTAATCAAAATATCAGGTAACAGAATTACAAACCTTGGTTTGGTTCTGTAAATAATTAATCCTTCATTTATCCCCATAATATGATCTATTCATTCTAATGTATTAGGTGGAATTCTAGCAGTTTCTTCCATATTCAGATATTCATAACTAATTGAACTATAATTAAATGACTTCCATAAAAATCCATCTCTACTCTTAGTCATCTTTGCAGCTTGTAGTCCATAAAAATAATTTTCTCTAACACATTCTTTAATTTCCTTTGACACACAACAAAATCTGCACAGATCTTTAACTGATAAGTTACTTAGTACTTCTCTCAGTGCATCTAGTAGTAATTTCATCAATTCCATCTGCTATGATTCTGTATAACATAAACAAAATTTAGCAGAGATAAAATTAACATAACTACTTACCTACCCTCATGGAGTTAGGTCATAACTTAACAGACTAAGTTCGTTGAGTTAAGTAATAACCCTACGATACTAATAACTATAATTAAACTTACAATTTTTCTTTTTCTTTTTATATTTTTCTTTTTACTATGTTATACATAGTAACTTTAGTTATACTGCTTCATTTAGTTTCCCTCCCATAAGAGGTATCAATTTCATTCACAATTCTATTGACAAGGTTAGGTACTGCTTGCATTAGCAATCCTCTAGTAGGTTTAACTTCTATTGATTCCTTTTGTCTAGGGGGTATATTTCTATTCATATTTTGATTTTGAATGGCAGCATTTCCAAATACATGATCTAGACAATTGTTTAATTGTTGAATTATCTTTTCTAACTTCTCTATTCTAGATCCTTATTCAATTAATGCTTCATAACTTATATTTTTGTCATTTATATTTTCTCCTCCCTAGAAATTGTTATTTCTCCAAGATAGGTTCAGGTGATTTCTCCAATTAGGGTTATAAGAATTTCCAAAGTTATCTTTCTGGTTTCTAGCATAAATAATATCTAAGTCATTAATGTTTGCATTCTTTTCTGCTAGCTTTTGATTTAATAATAACTTTTCTATTTTCTTTGTTAATTCAGTTAATTTAACTTCAAACATAGTGCTTGAATTTATTTCATGCATTTCCCTTGGCAATATTCTTTTATTTGTAATAGCTTCAATTGAGTTTTCCCACTAAACAGTTCTTTTTGCAAAGTTTTCTAAGTATGCCCATGCTTCCTCATTACATAGTTTTAAAAATGCATTCTGATAAGTAGATTCTAATAAAGATTTCATTGAAACATCTATGTCTTCATAAATTATACCTATTAATTGTGCTTTACTCATTGCATGGTATGAACATTGAGTTAGTAAATCTTTAAATCTTTTAAAATATTTTTAGAATGATTCTTCCTATTTTTGGCTACATGTTTAGAATGAAAAAGTGCATAATATTAAGGGTTAAATGATGGTTAATTGCATAATATTTAGCTTATCATATGAGAATTAAGCCATTATGTTATAATTGCACTATTATATACTTTAATGAAGAAATCTGCATAATTTCAGGGAATTAATGTGAATTAAGTACATTTCTGAACTGTCGGTGAATTGCAGGCTGTAAAATTCTTAAGTATCTGAATTTTCTGTTATTTCAGAGAGTTATATTTAAAAGTACCGGACATTTATGTTTTAAACGCTTAAAGAATATTCAGGTACATAGTAACAACTCGTTGAGTTAGTGAGTTAAAATCGTAAGTTGTATATCTGAACTCGTTAAGTTAGAATTATGCATGTGTTGAATTTAAAAGCTTTAGTATATCACGTGAATTGTACATGTATAACTTGTTAAGTTAGCATAACTATATGCATTGAGTTACTTGAATATACACTAAGATAACACATTGTGTTAGTAGCTTATAAGTTATTTCTTAATTGCATGTGTTTTATAGTTAAATCAACGAAGTAAGTCCGTTGAGTTATCTGTAACTCTACAGACCATATATTTTCTAATATGCCATTGTAGCAGTTGCAGAAATAGGACATTCGAAGGAAAACCACGATTGCATGTATCACGTAGGAATTCACTCGTGGAATGAAGAAGAAATCACCATCGTTGATATGAATGAAGGAAATCCAATCGATCATCTAAGTAGAAGTAGTTACTACTAAAAGAAATATAAAAGAAGAGGAGAAAGATGAAGAAAGTGTGTGTGTAGAGGTGGAGGACCGTGCTAATTGCTGGTAGCGTTGGAAGTTCCCTAAAGCTCTACACCACCACCAAAATCACCAACCATTGGAGGTCTATCAGAATATTTTTCTGATGTTGGGTCGATTTTGAGCCAAACATGGTGACTGAAAACTACTGTGAGGAGTGATCATGTCGTGAGAAGGGAAGCCATTTTCACCAAGCACCGACTCATATCTTAGGAGATCGTAAAGCTTCTAGCCTTGGTTTCGAGTTGATGCCAGTATGTTGAAGAGGAGATCATTTTACAATTTTGGATTCACGATTCTATAGGGAGATGAGGTAAGATTGTAAGTGATTAAGTTTTTAGTAGTCTAATCACGTTGCATGTAGTGACAGAAGTTTTTACTGTCGATAAAGATTTTTACATTTCACCTTTCATTCATCTTTAGGAACATATCAAAACAAAAATACCAAAAACAACAAATTATCTGTGTTTACGTTTAGTATTAAAGTGTTGTATTGTTTGTTTTGTATCGTGATTAATGTTATCATTGTCAGTATTATGAATGTTTTATGTTTGTTTGATTTAGAAAATAGAAAATAGTTTTACTGTTTATTGAAATTGAATCGTTCCAAATACTTAAAGATTTTAATGGTCACTGTTTGAAATAATCTGAATGTTAGTGTTGCTTAATGATAAATCTAATATTAACTAACATTAAAGAGCTTAATTGATGTTATTTACAATCTGTGGAACCACCCAATGGTTGGCCGAATTCCTTTGTAAATAGTAGTATTTAACTGGAAAGGAACTAGCTCGTGGAGTTAACTTAAGTCTACGAGGTCAGTCCATTGAGTTAGCCATAACTCCACAAACTAAGTCCATTGTGTTAACTATAACTCAACAGAGTACTTATTGAATACATATAAACTACAATATAAAATCGGAACAGTATACAATTCTTACTCAATCTTTGTGGGATTGACCTGTACTTGCACACAAATACAATATACATTGTGCACTTGCAGTTAAAATACAAATTGGAATTAATCTCTAATTTGTGTGAAAGGCTGTTTGTTTACTTCTAAAAGTAATTATTGACATAAGCATAAAGACAAATTAAACAAGTTTAAAAACAAAAGTTAACAAATCCAAGACAAGCACTACACATTAATATTTCTTTTTTCTTTTTAATTGTTTGATGTGTTGGATAATATTTTTCTAGAAAAATAGAGTAAAATTCAATCCATGCAGAAATTGAATTAAGTGATAGAGTATATAACCATCTCTTAGCTGTGTCTTTTAAAGCAAAAGAGATATATCTAAGTTTAATAGCATCAATACTCATGTTCGGCATTTTAATCATTTGATAAACTTCATTAAATTCTCTAAGGAAATAATAGGCATCTTCTCTTTCTAATCCATGAAAGTGTGGCAATTGACTAATATAATTAGATTTTAGTTCAAACTTATCTCCCTCAAAGTTTGGCAATCGAATACATGAAGGTTCATCAACTAATTCAGGATACAGAATTTCCCTTAATGGATTTTTTACTAGAGCAACCATATCTTCATTCTCCTTTAAAGAAAGGTTAACTACACTCCTAAGGATTTTGTTAAAGTCCAATTTAGAAAATATTTCAGTACGCCTCTATGTTGAATAATCTTGTGTAGGTGTTCTTACTAATCGTTTAGTGCTAGGAGAACTGTAGGATCGTATGGCTACACAAGAGGAGGGTGAATTGTGTTTTTCAATATTTTCGAATATAATTGAAACTTTAAAACTCAAAACCAAGTCGAGACATTGTTTTCATAAAATCATTTTTATTCAAGGTTTTAATTACAATATATAATTCAATTCTCCTCAAAAATTGTAGATGCAATTATATCTCGGTACCATGTATCATCTAAACAATTTCATAACTATAAATAGAGAAAACTAATTTGCGAAATTTAAAACATTTCTCCCTGTTTGAGATATTTCTTCTTCTTCTTCTTCTCTTTCTTCTTCAGCAATTCTTCAGTGATGAATATCTTGTCTTTTTATGCTTCATTGAATTTGCTTTCTTCTCAAACTTTAAATCTTTAGTGACATATATCTTACCTTTTTATACTTCATTAAATTTTCTTCCACATGAGAGATTTTCCTCGAAGAGGTGTTTTTGATCCTTGAAAATTTTTTTCATTTGATGTGTAGGGATAATTTGATCAATGAGAATTCTATGCCTTTTATATTGTATATTCATTTCATGCATATCCTCCACGTTTAATCACTACCAGTTTTCCACTTCTTCACGTCTTTTCTTTTTCCTTCATCGAAATACACATGTTCTGACCCACGTTTACATTTCGAATTTTCTTTAATCATCAATCCTGGATCTCTAAAAAATTTCTTGCAAAATACACTTTCTCGTCTAAAATTTTTCATCAGTGTAATAAGAAGTCGTTACTTTAATGTTAACTAAACGAGTAACACAAGTATATATATAACTTAACGTTTTCAACTTAACGAGTTTCTCATGTGCCAATTCACATGACAAGTACTGTAGCTAACTCAATGAACTAACTCCGTTGTGTTATGGATAACTCAATGAACTATCTCCATTGTGCTACAATAACTTAACGAACCAGTAATATACAAATGCTTTTATAATAAGAATTTTACCACGTGCAAAAAATAACAACTTAAGTTTATAACACTAACCTAACGAGTTGTCTAAACTTTTACTCACTAACTTAACGAGTTCTCACGTGACATATTTTAACCTTTTACCTTCTAACTTAACGAATTCTCACATGATCTCTATATGACTAAAACTCTAACTTAACGAGTTTTCCAAACGTGCACTGTATATGATATAGAAAATATAACTTTAAAACATATCATGCTTTTCAATAAAAACACACATTAACTTAATGTTTAGTTAAATGAGAAATTAATGCAATGAAACGACTAGTTATTAACTTAGTATAATTTCAGATTCAATACAAACAAGTATTTATATCAGTAAGCTTTTTCTGTATTAATTATTGATTTTAATTTCCTTTCACAAGCAATAGTAATTGAGCAAATATGATTATTTTCATTTAGCACATATCATCAAAACAAAATACTCAACAATCTCCCTATTTTGATGATGACAAAATCATATTAAATCAATTATGAAATATATTTAACTCAACAAAGCACCTTCATTGGGTTAACTTTTAATTCAACAAACAAGTTTGTTGACTTAAGTTCACTTAAGCTTATTTCTATTGTTTGTGTAAATTTCACCTCTTAGAACTAAAACTTTCAGATGTCAATAATTACATAAGTATCATTTCTCCCCCTTTCATTATATAATTTAATAACCATATAATTTTCTTTTAGATTACATTATCATCTATTAGATTACAATAACCATATAAATATCATCTCCCTTTATATTATATGCAATTAAAATCATAATCATCTTTTTATAACATTTCTCCCCCTTTTTGTCATTAATCAAAAAGATAATTACAGAGAATATATATAGTAAGAGATATTTACAACAACTCTTTCTATAAACAATAATAAGAATAGAATGCATTTACTGAAAAATATATTGTTCAATGAATCAAACAAGGAATACAAACATTACATTTTGTATTCAAAAACAAGCAAACAGAAAGTTATCGATCCCTCCTAAGTATATCACTTATAGCATTACATATTTTATCTCCTAGATGCCTAATATCATTTCTGATATCGTTAAGTACATCATCTAGGTCAGGAGGTATCTAGGTTTGCTGTTCTGCTTGAATTGAATAACTTTGTTGTTGTTGTATATGGTTTGTACAATCATGTTGTTGTTGTTGAGGTTTATGCATGGCCTGAAATCGTTGTAAATCTTTTACACTAAATGCTCTCATGTCTTTAGTTTCAGAGGGCTAGTTGGATAAATTCAATTGGCTTGCAAGGATTCTACATACGGCATCACCATAAAATAACTTTAAACTCATATGCTGTAGTTGAGAAGTAAAAACATCAAACCAATTGATTTGAATTCTATTCAACAGGCCATAAGTTGCATATAAACAGCTTCTACTGACTTCCAAATTGTGTCCAACTCTTTGAAATAAATTTGCATGCAATATATTTGCAATGAACCTTGCCTCTACATTCAGATTTTTCATTAATCTCATTTTAGAATATACATTTGGAATTTTTGATAAAGATTGAATGTTTCATTCTAGTTGTCTAATCATGTCAAATCTGTTTGTAACAACATCTTCATTTCGTAATCCCAAAACTTCAAAAATTAACTCAGGAGACAATATAAACTCCTGTTGATTTATTTGAGTTTTCAGGAAATTTTCATTCTTGACTAGATTGATATAAAAAGCTGCAATAAGCTTTGTGTATTGCTTCCATTTCATTCCAACTGGCATGAATTGAATGAGGCCTTGATACTCAAATAGATCTTTTATTTCTATCAAATTTCTGAATTTTATTGGTCGAGCATGAAGAATTTGACATGTAATCAGATTATTATATTTCTGCAATGCTTCTTTAGATCTAAAATGAATTGAATTACCTTGAATTTTTAATATTGTACACAAAGAAGGTGATACCTGAAACCGTGATTCAGAGTTTAATTCATCTTTAGGAACCTCTTCTTCAAAATGAATGTCATGTTGTTCCTCTGTGAAAATATTTTCTTGAAGCTATGTATGTAAGCTTGATTCTTCAACTTCAACAGTGTAATGAACATTGTCAATATGCTCAACATTCATCTATTCAGTCTCTATAGAATGATCAGAGTTCAATTTTTCCACAAATTCTACAGCCGGTGTATCTGTTTGTAATTATTCATTTTGTTCAACAGATATCTCCATTGATATATGCTGTGAATTCTTAGACTCTACTTCTATAGATTCTGAAGAAGGCTGGTTAACGTTTAGCTCTTCTAGAGTCTTAACTTTTTCAATATCTACTACTCTAGACAATTCAGTCTGTGAACTAGTTACTGCCTCAACATTGTCAATTATATCTGCAATAACTTGTTCAATGTCAAGTGCTTGATGCTCTGATTTTTCAATTTTTGCATCATCAGGACTTGTACTAATAGAAAAACTTGAGCTTATATTTGACTTGCATTTCTTCTCAAGTTTTCTAGCAAGAGAAAATAAAGTCTCATTATCATCATCAGTTTCAGTATGCTCGGAATGGATGAGTTTATTAGATGCACAATAAGGTACAATGTCTAGACATACATTGTCCTTTGGAAATAAATTTTCATCTGATTTTCCTTTTTCAATAGACTTTGTCTTTGAAGACATATTTTTTCTGACTTTGCTTCTACTATAAAATTTCTGTTTCTCCTCTTCAAGTATTGTTGTTTTCTTTTCAAATTGCTCCATAAAAGTTTTCTACTTTAATTCTTCAAAGGCACTTTCTATTGTTATAGCCTTTCGATGACTGTCAACTTTTCTTTTATCTATAGTAATATTTGATTCTACTTATTTTGAATATAAAGGGGTAGGTATAGCAGATTCATGTTCTTCCTCAAATGGTTGTAGTTGTGTACCACTAATAGGAGTTTAAGGAATTCTGTTTGATGAACCTACACATTTTTCCATATATTTTGCATACTATTCCAAAAATGCAATTTTATCACATTTCATACGGTATTCTCTATCATATTTACTTCGAATCCCCATGTATGTAATACTAGCATCAGTATTATGAAACTCTAATCTAACTTTATTTAGTATACCTTCAGGAAAGAAGTATTCACTGTAAATTTTTGCTAACCTTTTGTCAACTTGCAAAATTTTCTTAAACCAAGTGCATGGAACTTCATCATTCTCTATTTCTTTTCCTTTTGCATCTCCTCTACTTTTGCCTTTTCCTCTGCCACGACTTTTGTAGAACTTGGAGACCATCGTCGTAGGTTGTAACAGCAACAAGCGGGAAAGATTTTCTTGATAAAGTTTACAAATAACCTAAGTGCCCATGCAATAAATGTTTAAATAGGGTTTTAGGCAAATAACTCAAGGTGAAGAGAAGTCGGGTTTAGATATTAAATGAATATTGAATAAAGTTTATTCAATCAAGGTACCCAAAATATTCAAGTATAACTCGTTGAGTTAACTAACCTAACTAGTAAAATGCTGTCTAGAGGTAGTTTTACACGTTACCTTATCTAACATAACGTCTAGTTAGTACACTTAAAACAATTTTCGGATGCTTCCAACTGAAACGTTCCGAACACATCACAATAGCTATACCTTATCATTTTCTTGAGAACATTGTAAACATTTCTAACATTCCTGTCCTTTGAATCTAAAATAGTTTGTTTGTCTTTGTAAATTATTTCATCAAGCTTTTAAGAAGACATTAATTCAGATTAACTAAGAATTGTATTCTGAATTATATTAATCTGTTTTGGACATTGTTAACCCTCCCCCTACAAATATACTTCTTATATATTCAATAACATACACAATATACTTGTATAATAATAGATGTTAAGTATAACTATACTTTTAAATTTTCTTTTTAGAAACTTCCGTTATTCTGACTTCATCAAAAATGATTTCCAGAATTAATTCCTACTGTATATGAATCAAAACACAACTTTAAACTCAATATGATTAATTCAAGGAGAATAAAAGAATGTATTTCAAATAAACATTTTCAAAAGTACTAATGTTAATTCAATAACTCAGTAGTCATATTGGTAGAAACTATATTTGATTCAAAGATATATGTAATTAATGAAACACCTTTTTTTTTTTTTTTTGAAAGTTAGTTTGAAAAGTTTAAATCATAAAAGAGCTTTCTAATGTACTTGTGTAATGAACTTTCAGTCAACAATCCCAGATCTGATCAGGACCTTAGGTTGTCAAATTTTAAAAATCCTTTTTCAAGACAACAATCCTTACATACCTATCTACTCAAGTACAAAAGGCTCGTGATCAAACTGATCAATAAACTCTCAAATATTTTCACTTTGTAAGCACTTTTCATTTTAAGCACAGTATATATGTATTCCATTAATAGAGATGCAATAAAACACAAATCTCATACAATTTTACTTCTATGATTTTACTGAGAATATGAATCAGTTTCAATATGCTTATACTTTTGATTAACAGTTTAAGATGAGTTACATATAACTTATTCTACAAGTTTAATCAATTAAGTCAAATTCATGCATGATCATATGCACTTTCGTTGATTCAAAGAAAACATTTAATCAAAATTTCAGAATGTCAAAAGTATTTAATGTTTTTCATTTACACTTCCACTTAAAATCGTAAAAACCATTAAAATTGATAAACTACTTAAAATCAATAAGATACTACTATGATTTTATAATAAATACATAGTATCTTAAGTAGCAGTTTAGATATTACTTTAGATATTTATGATAAGTATATAACATCTATGAGGTGAACAACATCATCAATACTATTTATCTTTTTATATGGAGTTTAAGCATTTTACACATCACATAGCCTACAAATACTCAAATTTATTCTAATGTTGCAGAATGTATTTTCGTCTAGAGGTTTTGTAAATATATCAGCTAATTGATTTTTACTAGACACAAATTCTAATTTAATTTTTCCTTTAATTACGTTATCTCTTAGAAAATGATGTCTAACCTTTATATGTTTTGCTCAAGAATGTAATATAGGATTTTTGGAAAGATTTATTGCAGAATTACTATCACAATAAATCTCAGTTGTATCATAAGATAATCCAAAATCTTCTAAGGTTTGCCTTATCCATAGAATCTGAGTGCAACACAGTGCAACAACAACATATTCAGCTTCTGTAGTAGAAAGTGCTACATAGTTTTGCTTTTTACTAAACCGTGACACCAAATTATTTCCCAATAATTGGCATGTGCCACTTGTACTTTTTCTATCAGATTTAGATCCTGCATAATCAGCATCAGTATATCCTATAAGATCTATTGAACTATCCTTAGAATAATACAGTCCAAAATTTTTAGTTCATTGTATATATCTAAATATTCTTTTAACTACAATTGAGTGTGATTCTTTTGGATTAGATTGAAATCTAGCATAAACGCACACAACACACATAATATCAAGTCTACTAGTAGTCAAATAAAGTAAAGAACCAATCATACTTCTATATTTTCTTTGATCTATTGATTTTCCTATGTTATCAATATCTAACTTTAATGAAGTACTCATAGGAGTTCCTCAAATCATTGTATCATTAAAATTAAATTTCTTAAGCATTTCATCTGCATATTTTTCTTGATTTAAAAATATACCTTTATCCATTTGCTTAATTTGAAGTCCTAGAAAATATGAAAGTTCTCCTATCATACTCATTTCAACTGATTAGTCATCTCTTCAGAGAATATTTTTATCAGCTTATCAAAGGTTGCTCCAAAGATTATATCATCTACGTATTTTTGAACAACAATCTGATCTTTACCATCTCTCTTGATAAATAGAGTATGATCCACTTTTCCCATGATATAGCATTTTTCTATTAAAAAAGTAGATAATCTTTCATACCATGATCTAGGTGCTTACTTCAAACCATTTAAGGCTTTCTTCAATTTATATACAAAGTTAGGATTTTTAATATCTTCAAATCCAGGTGGTTGTTTTATATAGACTTCATTAATTAAACCATTTAGAAATGCACTTTTTACATCCACTTGAAATAATTTAAAATCCATATAATAAGCATAGGCCAATAATATTCTAATACTTTCTAACCTAGCCACAGGAGCAAATGTTTCATCATAATCTAGTCCTTCCTATGTATACCCTTATGCAACTAATCTAGCTTTGTTCCTTATAACTTGACTAGTTTCGTTGGTTTTGTTTCTAAAGATCCACTTTGTACCTATTATAGACTGATTTTCTGGTGGAGAGACTAATTCCCAAACATCATTTTTGATGAATTGATTTAGTTCTTCTTACATTGCCACTATCCAATTTTCATCAGATAATGCTTCTTGTATATTCCTTGGTTCCACCATAGAAACAAACATACACGTATTATTTAAATTTACTGAAGCTCTAGTTTTAACTCCCTCGTTAATATTACCAATGACTTGAGTAATGGGATTTGATGAAGAATAACGCCAATTTCTTTGATTTTCCTCAATATTCTCATTAACATCTAAAGGTCCATCACTTTCATCATTAGTTTGATCATTTAAGTTCATATTTTTGATTTTCTCAGATAAATCTTCAATCTCTCTATTGATCTCTAACTCTTTTGAGAGATTGATCATATCATCATTATCAACTTTAGATTGAGATTCTCTAAAAGAATTTTCATTGAAGCTTACATGGAGGTGTTGTGTAGAAAGATCAAACAAACGTGGAGCATCTAGGGGTGGCGTGGAGAAGAGATCTGCGTGGAAGAGAGGATTGCGAGTGGAGAATTCAAAGAACAACAAATTTACGTGGTTCCCCAACACGGATACGTCCACAAGTGATCAATCTATTGTGATTCCTTGCTATATGGTTGCTGGTACAAAGAAGGGGGAGAACGAAATCAAGGGATGGTTTGGCATGGCATCCCTTAGACGTGGATGACCCCTTACATATATAGGAGCAACGGTTGGTGATACCCAAAAGACAAGTTTGCCCTTGTACAAATTATCAAAGAAATACAACCATATTCAATGACACATACATATACTTAATGGAAGACACACGCATCACAAATCTCTACATTGTCTTTCATCAATCTTCACCACGAACAGGTGATGGATCACCAAGACCCAACTTGGGTCAGCACCAGCAATAGACGTTGAGTAAGTCCAAGCAATGTTTGAACTTGCTTTCAACAACGCCCTTTGTAAACATATCAGCCGGATTGTCCTTTGTGTTGACTTTTATAATCTTTATCCTGTCTTCATTCCTGAGGAAGTGATACTTAACATCAATATGTTTAGTTCTATCATGCAAGACATTATCTTTGGAGAGACAAATAGCGCTAAGACTATCATAGAAGATATCAGCTTTATCAAAGCGCCAACCAAAGTCTCCAAGTAAGCCTTTCAACCAAATCCCTTCCTTTGCAGCTTCTATCATAGCCACATATTCAGCTTCAGTTGTGGACAGAGATACCGTAGGCTGAAGAGTTGATTTCCAACTCACAATAGAATCTGCAAATGTAAAGACATAACCAGATAATGATCTCTTTCTGTCAACATCAACTACATAGTTTGAGTCTATATAACTAGTCATAGTACAACCTTGATCTGCTGCATACATCAAGCCAACACCTGGAGTTCCTTTCAAATATCTAAATATCATTTTAACTGCTTTCCAATGTTCCCTGCCTAGATTAGACATGAACCTACTAACAACACTCAAAGGATATGCCAGATCAAGCCTAGTGCATACCATAGCATACATAAGACTTCCAACTGCCTGTGCATAAGGAACTCGCTACATATCAAGCTTTTCAGAATCAGTTTGTGGACACATCATAGATGACAATTTGACATTTCTGTCATAAGGTGTACTAATGGCTTTGCATGAAGCCATACTAAATCTGCTAAGGATCTTCTCAATATACTTCTGTTGATTCAAAAACAACTTACTAGAATTTCTTTCACGCCTAATCTCCATTCCAAGAATTCTGCCAGTTGGACCAAGATCCTTCATATTAAATTCTAATTTTAATGTGTCCTTCAGCTCCTGTATCACTTCGATATTCTTCGCAACTATAAGAATATCATCAACATACAATAACAAATAAACATGTGTACTCTTATCAAGAGTTTTAACATATACACATGAATCATAGTTGCTGCGTCTAAAACCAACTTTAACTATAAAGGCATCAAATCTTTTGTACCATTGTCGTGGTGATTGCTTAAGTCCATACAAGGACTTATTTAATTTGCACACCCAATCAGATTTACCTTTCACCACAAACCCTGTTGGTTGTTCCATCCAAATATTTTCTTCCAACTCACCATGCAAGAAGGCCATCTTTACATCTAGTTATTCCAATTCTAAATTCTGTATTGCAGCAATGGATAACAAAATTCTAATAGATGTATGACGTACAACGGGAGCAAATACCTCATTGAAGTCAACTCCTTCTCGTTGTGAATAACCTTTGGCGACTATCTTGCCTTGTGCTGCACACCTGCGTTGCCTTGAGTCCCAATCTTCTTCTTATAGACCCATTTGCAACCAACAATATTTGTGTTCTTTGGACGTTTCACTAGTTCCCAAGTCTTGTTGTTATGGAGAGATTGGAGTTCCTCCTCCATAGTAGACATCCAAAGACTAGCTTTTGAATCTTTCATTGCAGCTTCATATGTAGGTGGATCAACAGAATCCTCCACCTCAACTACTACTTGTAAGGCAAAAGCAACCAAACTGTCGTAGCCATATCTAATCAGAGGTCTAACGTCTCTTCTAGGACGATCTTTGCCAATGGTTTTTGGTGGTGGTTGCTCCACCTCTTCCTCCTCAACTTCATTTTCCTAAGTTTTAGATGAGATTTCTCTAATTTCAACTTGATTAGTGATAGGCGGCTATTGTGCGTCATCTATCTCCATCTATTTAGGAAGGGTGTGCTCAATTTTTGGTGTTTCACCTACTAGTTTATCTATTGCCTGCAAAAGAGAATTCTCATCAAAAGTAACATCACAGCTATATATTACTTTGTGAGATTCAATATCATATATCCTGTATCCCTTTACACCAACACCATAGCCCACAAATATGCCTTTCTTGGCACGTAGTTCCAGCTTGCCATTGTTCACATGATAGTAAGCTAGACACCCAAAAATTTTGAGCTTTGAATAACTAGCAGATCTTTTCAACCATACCTCAAGAGGTATCTTCCCATCTAAGGCACTAGAAGGGGACCTATTCACTAGATAAGAAGCTGTGTTAACAGCCTCTACCTAAAACTTCTTACTCAAACCTGCATGAGACAACATACAACGTGCCTTTTCTAGGAGTGTTCTGTTCAATTTTTCAGCCACTCCATTTTGCTAAGGGGTATACCTGACAGTGTTATGTCATGTAATGCCTTCATCTTTACAAAAGTTATCAAATTCTTGAGAACAAAAATCAAGACCATTATCAGTTCTAAGATATTTTACCTTTCTGTCTGTTTGGTTTTCTATCTGCTTCTTCTAATGCTTGAAGCAAGAAAAAACTTCACTTTTGTGTGTCAAAAAGAATACCCAGTTCATCCTTGAATGACAGTCAATGATAGAAAGAAAATATCTAGAACCTGCAATAGAAGGCTGACGTGAAGGCTCCCAACACTCAGCATGAATATAATCAAGAACTCCCTTGGAGCTATGTTGACTGCGTGCAAATGACACTCTTTTTTGTTTGCCGAAGACACAATGCTTTCACATGTCAATACAAGCAACCTTGTGCCCATCAAACTTGCCTAGACTACTAAGTTTCTGCATTCCTTTCTGCCCCAAATGACCCATCCTTGAGTGCCACATGATAGAAAAATCCTACTGATCAAATATAGCTGATGTAGGTGTGCCAACAATTGGAGTGCTCTGCAAAATGTATAAGGGACCAGATTTGGTTCCCTTCATAACAACTAATGAGCCTTTCAGTATGCTGATCTTCCCCTCACCACCTATATATCTATAACCCTTAGCATCAAGGGCCATCAGTGAGATCAGACTTTTTCCAAACTTTGGGACATGCCAAACGTCCTCTAGAATTCTAATTGTGCCATCATGCAATTTAAATTTTATAGTGCCCACACCAACTCTAGAACATACATCATCATTGGCCAAAGTCACTTGACCACCCTCCACCTGCTCGTAGGTGTCAAAATACTCCCTAGTAGGAGTCATATGATGTGAAGCTCCTGAGTCCATAATCCACTGATCATCAAAATAGGCATTGCAATAAACTGTAAGAGAAAAGTCATCACCTAACATAGAACTGGTTTTTGCCACAACAGCCTTTCCTTTGTTTATAAGCTTGGGACAATGTGATTTCCAATGTCCTTTCTCCTTACAGTAATGGCAAGTATCCCTAGAGTACTTGCCCTTCGACTTGCTTCTACTTCTATTCTTCCCTCCACCTTGTTTCTGGCTTCTTCCCCTGTTCTCTTGCTATTGAGCTGAGAGGCCAACACTATTTGCCTCATTTCTACCATGCACCATGTGCCTGAGCTCCTTGGAATGAAGGCTGGACCTCACTTCTTCTAGTGTAATTGAATCTCTTTCAACTACACAAGACTGAACAAAGTTTTCATAACTCAATGGTAGTGAATAAAGCAAGATAAGAGCTGCATCTTCATCTTCTATGATTACTCCAATATTCTTGAGTTCCATCAGAATAGCATTTAGCTGATCTAAATGTTGCTTAAGAGGTACACCTTCTATCATCTTTAAAGAGAACAGTCTCTGCTTTAACAATAATTTGTTTGTTAAAGACTTAGTCATATACAATGACTCAAGTTTCTGCCAAAGACCTAACGAGGTAGATTCATCAACAACTTCTATTATAACTTCATCAGACAAACACAACAAGATGGTGGAGTGAGCTTTCTCCTCTTGCAATTCAAACTCTAGCGAATTTCTGTTCAGAGTAGTTTCCTTATTTAAAGGAGCCCAAATACCTTGTTGCTTCAGAAGTGCTTTCATCTTAATTTGCCATAAGCTGAAACTATTCTTACCATCAAACTTTTCTATCTTCAACCCCGAAGTATTCATGTTTTCAAAACAATAAACAACCAGCAATACACACGAGATACAATGTGATTTCAACAAACACAATTCTACGACAAGTTACACAATAGCAAGCAATATCTCAACAACAATATGCTACTGAAACTACTGATTTCAATGAAATGCAATCAGCCACAGGCCAATCACACTACTTATCACAAAACAGTAGTAAATACTCACACAAACCAAGCACAAAACCACAATCACAAAATGCCCAAAATCCAACAATCAAAGAGTCACTCATTTAGAAAACTACTGTGCCCTAGCCAGACGCCTCCTACTGTATCTCTCTGAATACGAAACTTCTGACCACGAACTTTTAAAGGAAGGAAGTTCAGGAAGCTTACTACACGTCTTCAAAATTTGAGACGCAATGGCGCACGGACGAGGAAGGCGCATGACTTGGCGTCGAAGTGTGCTGACTGGCACCAACGATGACGGCAGTTACAACAATGGAGGGATCCCTTGCGAAAATGGCTTGAACCTTGATGAAACTCTTTGAAACTTCAGATGCAAACCCGAAGATGTCCAACCTAGCTCTGATACTAGTTGTTGTGCGGAAAGATCAAACAAACGTGGAGCATCTAAGGGTGGCATGGAGAAGAGATCTGCGTGGAAGAGAGGATTGCAAGTGGAGAATTCAAAGAACAACAAATTTACGTGGTTCCCCAACACAGGTACGTCCATGGGTGATCAATCTATCGTGATTCCTTGCTGTACGGTTGCTGGTACAAAGAAGGGGGAGAACAAAATTAAGGGATGGTTTGGCATGGCATCCCTTGGACGTGGATTACCCCTTACATATATAGGGGTAACAATTGATGATACCCAAAAGACAAGTTTGCCCCTATACAAATTATCAAAGAAATACAACCATATTCAATGACACATACATATACTTGATGGAAGACACACGCATCACAGGAGGGTTTCTTCAATAGTTCTAGAAGTCTTGTTATATACTCTATAGGCTTTACTTCTAGTAGAGTAACCTACAAAAATTCCTTCATCTGCTTTGGCTTGAAATTTATCCCTTTTATCCTTAGTATTAAGAATAAAACACTTGCAGTCAAATGGTTTCATATAGGAAATTTTTGGAACCCTATTAAACATAATTTCAAAAGGAGTTTTATTAACATGAGGTCTTAAATGACTTCTATTAATAACATAACAAGCTGTATTCACTACTTCAACCTAAAGATTTTGAGGTAACTTATGTTCATTCAACATAGTTTTGGCGATTTCTTGAAGTGATCTATTCTTTCTCTCAACAACACCATTTTGACACGGTGCTCTTGGAAAAGAAAATCTGTGATCAATGACATACTTATTACAATAATTACCCATTTGATCATTATCAAATTCAGTACCATGATCACTCCTAAGTTTTTGAATAGAGATACTTTGTTCATTTTGAACGAGATTGCAAAACATTTAAAACTTTTCAAAAACTTCTGTCTTAAATGCTAGAAAATATACCCAAGTGTATCTAGAGATGTCATCTACTAAAACAAATACATACCATTTACCACCAAGACTCATGATTCTTGTTGGTCCAAATAGATCCATATGTATAAGTTCTAAGACTCTCTTGCTTGAAATATCAGTTTTGGATTTAAAAGAGTTTTTATGAAGTTTACCTAACTCACATGCCTCACACATAAAGTCCTTTGAGTATTTAATCTTTGGTAAACCTCTCACTAAATGTTTTCTAGATAGTTTATGTAACAGTTTCATATTTATATGCCCAATCCTTCTATGCCATAGATATGCATCACTAGTTTTAACTAACAAACATGAATTTAAATCAACTGCACTAGAAGGTAAAGATAAAATATATACAGAACCTTTTCTTTTAGCAATAAACTTAATTTCATCTATATTTTTATCAATAATTTTGCATACATTATCTTCAAACACTATATAATATCCATTTTCAGTTAGTTTTATAACTCTCAGTAAATTAAATCCTAGGTTTTCTACATATAGTACATTCGAAATAACACAAGTTGGAGTTATTTAAACATTGCCCATACCTATGATTTTATCTTTGCTTTTGTTTCCAAATGTTACACTTCCTTTCATGGTATTTGTAAAATTTTGTAGTAGACTTTTCTGTCCAGTCATGTGACTTGACGCTCCACTATCTAAGATCCATTTTGATGTTGTTTCCTCTTGCAAAACAAATTAAGAAAAACTTTTTCTTGCTTTTCAATGTTGTTGAGGACCAAGATCATTAAACACATATTTATTATTTTTGTTTAAAAATAGTTTAACATTATCATTTACATTCTTATTAGTTGTAAGTACTATAGAGTTATTTTTAACATCATACTTACTTATAGCATTATTGCTCTTATAATCATTCTTTTTGTTTTTAGATGTAGTATAACCAAGACCAAAACGATTTTTATCAGATGTTAATTTATTTTAGTCATGCTCATACATTTCAATAAGTTCATACCAAGATTTTGTACTTGTATTAACATTTTTTGTACATACAAAATCTTTTTCTGCACAAGAATTTTCAGATTTATCACATGCAAAATGAGTAATTGGTCTAACACTAGTGTTTTGAATTACATGCTTGGGTTTCAAAATTTTCAGTTTACTACAATTGTCTAAAATTTTAGGGACATTAGAAACTAAATTTCCAGAATAAGAAACAAGATTTTTAGAAACATTAATAGTCATGTTAGAAGTACAATTTGACAAATCACATTGATTTATATTATTACTACATGATTCATCCCTTGAAGTACTTACTTCTACATATTTATTACCTTGTTTCATGATAAAAGAAATTTTAGTCTTAGATTTACTTGAACTACAACTAATAAATCCTTTATTGGCTTAAGATTCAAGATATTCAGGATAATCAAATCCTAGGCCAAATTTATATGACACTGCAGAGGTACTAGTTAGTTTGTCTAACTTAGTTTGACTTAAATTCTATTTCTCAATGGTAGAATTTAAATCTAGCTCTCTTAGTTTTAATTTATCTATCTCTAATTCAAGTTCATTTATATTTTTTCTCAAGATTTCATTTTCAGATTCTATCTTTAATTTTTCAGCATTTGTATTTTGTATTTGTTCATGCAAGACACATTCATTAAATCTAAATTTATGCAAATCTCTAGCATGATTTTCATTATCACATTTAAACTTTTCTAAAGTAGTAGACAGGAAACAATTTTCATTTTCCACAATGGATAAAGAGTTTCTAATATTCTTATTTTCCAGTTTACAAACTTTAAGTTTTTGTAATAATGCATGATAAGCACATAATAATTCATCAAAGTTAAAATCTATCATGAAGCACGCATGAGCAACGTCTTCTAACTCTTATTTTCCTTTTGAATGTGAAGATTTTGATGATGATTCCTTAAATTCAAACTCTTCAGACGTGTCATCCCAAGTGACCTTCAAAGCCTTTTTCTTGTAAATTTTTTTTTGAGTTTTCTAAGCCGTCTTCTTTTGATTTGTCCTACTTTACTTTTCATTTTTCCTTATAAGACAATTTGGAGAAAGATGTCTAGGTTTCTTACAGTTCTAACATACATACTTTCTAGATGAAGAATTCTTGTCATTTAATGATTTTAACGTTGAGAGTTTGTCATTTCTATTCCTTTGCTGTTTCCTAGCTTTCCATTCTTTCTTGAATTTCATAGTCAGCAAAATCAAATCCTCGTCAGAATTAGTAGATATATCAGAATTTGAATTAATTTCGAAGGCTATTTCTTTCTTTATTTTTGGTTTGTTGTGACTCAGTGATTCATTTAATTGAACTTCATAAGCTGTTAAGTTTTCTATAGTTCATTCATGGTATAAACATTTAAATCTCGTGATTCCTCAATTGATGTTACTTTCTGAGACCATTTAGAACTTAGGGATCTGAGAATGTTCCTCACCAAATCCTTCTATTCAAAATTCTTTCCTAAGCATTTTAAGGAGTTTATGATATCAAGAAATCTTGAAAACATCTCAGAAATACTTTCGTCTTCATGCATCTTAAAGAGTTCATACTTATGAATCAACATGTTTATTTTAGTCTCTTTAACTTGAGAAGTACCTTTATGTGAAACTTCTAATGCATGCCACACCTCATAAGTAGATTTATATGCCGACACTTTACTGAACTGTTCATAACTCAATGCACAAAATAAAATATTTAAGCCCTTAGCATTCAGAGTTTCATTTTCTTTTTCAATAATTGTCCAAGAATTATAAGGGGTAGATAACAGAGTATATGGTTTAGAAATCATGAACCACAACTTATGATCTATACTTTGAAGAAAAACAGTCATCCTATATTTCCAATATTCAAAATGTATTCCATCAAATAAAGGAAGACGATTAAGATTTTAGTCTTCATATAAAGAAAAATTACCATTTCCAATAGCCATCTTACCTTAGATTTTTCAACCTATTTGATTTTAAACAGTCTAAACACTTTAAAACAACTTGAGCCTTAAATCAAGAAAGTTAAACGTATGCTCAGATATTAATGTTTGTTTAAAAACAAGGAAGGTAGAATAAGCAATGATATTAAATAAGTTGGTATTGATTTTATATCAAAGATTATTAACAAAGCTCTGATACCACTTGTAGGATCGTATGGCTACACAAGAGGGGGGTGAATTGTGTTTTTCAATATTTTCGAATATAATTGAAACTTTAAAACTCAAAACCAAGTCGAGACATTGTTTTCATAAAATCATTTTTATTCAAGGTTTCAATTACAATATACAATTCAATTCTCCTTAGAAATTGTAGATGCAATTATATCTCGATACCATGTATCATCTAAACAATTTCATAACTACAAACAGAGAAAACTAATTTGCAAAATTTAAAATATTTCTCCCTGTTTGAGATCTTTCTTCTTCTTCTTCTTCTCTTTCCTCTTCAGCAATTCTTCAGTGACGAATATCTTATCTTTTTATGCTTCACTAAATTTGCTTTCTTTTGATACTTTAAACCTTCAATGACATATGTCTTGCTTTTTTATACTTCACTGAATTTTCTTCCACCTAAGAGATTTTCACCAAAGAGGTGTTTTTGATCCTTGAAAATTTTTTTCATTTGATATGTAGGGATAATTTGATCAACGAGAATTCTATGCCTTTTATACTATATCTTCATTTCATGCATATCCTCCACGTTTAATCCCTACCAATTTTCCACTTCTTCATGTCTTTCTTTTTCCTTCATCGAAATACACACGTTCTGACCCACATTTACATTTCGAATTTTCTTTAATCATCAATCTTGGATCTCTGAAAAATTTCCTGCAAAATACACTTTCTTGTCCAAAATTTTTCATCAGTGTAATAAGAAGTCGTTACTTTAATGTTAACTAAACGAGTAACACAAGTATATATATAACTTAACATTTTCAACTTAACGAGTTTCTCATGTGCCAATTCACGTGACAAGTATTGTAGCTAACTCAATGAACTAACTCGTTGTGTTATGGATAACTCAACGAACTATCTCCGTTATGTTACAATAACTTAACGAACTAGTAATATACAAATGTTTTTATAATAAGAATTTTACCACGTGCAAAAAATAACAACTTAAGTTTATAACACTAACCTAACGAGTTGTCTAAACTTTTACTCACTAACTTAACGAGTTCTCACGTGACATATTTTAACCTTTAACCCTCTAACTTAACGAGTTCTCATGTGATCTCTATACGTCTAAAACTCTAACTTAACGAGTTTTCGAAACGTACACTATACATGATACAGAAAATATAACTTTAAAACATATCATGCTTTTCAATAAAAACACACGTTAACTTAATGTTTAGTTAAATGAGAAATTAATGCAATGAAATGACTAATTATTAAATTAGTATAATTTCAGATCCAATACAGACAAGTATTTATATCAATAAGTTTTTTCTGTATTAATTAATGATTTTAATTTCCTTTCACTAGCAATAGTAATTGAGCAAATATGATTATTTTCATTTAGCACACATCATCAAAACAAAATACTCAACAAGAACGAATCCATGTGCTCATAAACTCTTAACACAAAGTAAAATAGTAGAAGATTAATTACATACCAGTTTGATGCTTTGTTTTCAATAAATAGTTGTTGACGGATGAAGTTGAATCAACTACTTCTCCTTCCAGTTCCTCAACGAACTTCTTTTCTTTCCTCAAGTGATGGTAATTCATAAATAACATTCTGTTCTATATTTATAATGCATGACCATATGGCAAATGAATTTCGTTGCAAGAATGTGTCTTGTAACATGTAGTATGGTTCCTATTTTTATTGATACGTGTTCCACTTCTAATTTCAAATTTTAGTAACCGCAAAACCCATGAAGTTTCGTTCATGGCTAAAAGAATAACCGTTCAGCTTAATCCACGAACTAACCTCATTGAGTTATAGATAACTCAATGGACTAGCTTCGATTACTATTTCTAACTCAATGAACTAATCTCATTGAGTTATAGCTAACTCAACAAACTAGCTTCATCGCCTATTTGCTAACTCCACGGACTAACTTCTTATATTTTATTATTGACCTCATGGAGTTAAGGTTAACTTAACGGACTTACTTCGTTGAGTTAACACTTAGCAAATTTTTCTAAAACTTACTCCTCGTATTAACTTTTATATATATTTTTTTCCTACATTTTATCAACTTAATTAAAGTTAAATACATGTCATTAATGCAGTGTTCTAATTTAACTCATTTAAATCTAAACATTATATGCATATTTAACTTACAATTCATTTCCTATTATGTAGAATTTACATTTTACTTTTCAGTTTGCAAATATATTCAGACATTATCCAATCATCATGCATTTAACCATGTCATTAGTAAAATTTTAAAACTTTTAAACATTCTTGCACATCTTTAAACAGTTATATAATATTCAATTCAATACAATTCTCAATTATATCATTCATTCACAATTACACAAATTCTGAAACATTTGAAGTTCAAACATTCATATATATATAAATAATTTACATTTACATATAATCAAGCATTTTTCAGTACAAGTAAATGAACAATACATTTTAATTATTTTTCCTAAGTTCATCTACTTCCTTCTAGAGCTTTTCTAATTATTGTTCTAATTGATTTATACGTTCTATAGCTCCTATAATGTCTCTAGAAGGTATAGTTATCTCAACAGTAGCATGATTTCTGTATTCTTTCACTAAAATGGCTCTAGATCTTATCCTTTTAGATGTCCATTTTGTGAAATCAATACTATCCACTATCCGTAGTGGAATTAGATCTCCATAAAATAATTTCTTTTTTACTACTTTCAGCTTGGAGATAAAAACTTTATACTAATTAACTTGAATTCTATTCACAACTACATATGTGGCCCACTTGACAAATTGACTAAGTTCAATGTTGTGGCTTTGTTTTTGATAAACAATTTTTACTAGTATGGTTGCAACCATGTGTACCTTTCCATTTATGTACTTTAGTTTGTTTAGTAATGGCACACTAGGGTTAATGGCTATGCACTATTTAATTTCCTATTTAACTCATTCCACTGTAGTTGTTTCTTTTAGAATTTCAATTCCTTCATTTCTTAGTCTGAAAATATTGTAGAGAAGCTTTGGTGTTATTAGTACATCAGCTTGCTCTAGGTTAGAAATTAATATTTTTTCTTCTCTCAAATTGGCATAAAAACAAGGCACTAGATTTTCATATACTGCATGCCCTCTCTGTTGAAAAATAATGTCAGTAGACTTTGGAACTCAAATAAGTCCTTAATTTCCTACATACCATCCCAATTTATTGGTCTATTATATATAATATCATAACCCCTAATTTCTTAATATTTAGTCATTACTTCTTGACTCTAAAAATATACTTCATTCAGAACTTACTGTAGGGAAGTGTTAGGAATTTGAATTTGTTCCTCTACTAGGGTTTGTTCTTGAATTTCTTCTTCAATTTGTTGAACTTGAGTTTGTTAGAAATGATTCGGAGATTCTTGCATTCTTGTTTCTACTTCTACCTATAGTGGAGAGCCGGTAGAACTCTCCACTCTTTCTTTTTGTATTCTCTCAAAAATTTGCTGAAGAGTCTCTCCCTCTTTAGTGGAATCTATTGAGTCATTTTCTTTTCGTTCCATATGTTCTTCTTCAGCTTCTACTCTTTTTCTTCCTCTTGACTACCAATCTACATTGTCATTGTCCTTTCTGATTCTGTGGCAGATTGAGATGGAGTCATAGGCACAATATTTTCTACCCTAACTGTTTCTTCTATTTGCACAGGTTGTAGACTAATTTCAGCCTATTTTTCTTCTTTTCTTTGCTCTTGCTATTGTTGCTCTTGCTCCTCCTTAGATTTAGATAATAAATCTACAAAAATGGGCTCTTTATGCCCTACTGTAGACATTATAGGTTTAGGTTTAATCTCTACGTGAGCTTTAGGCATTATCTCTTTTCCTTTCCTTTTTCTCAATAACTGTGCCTGATCTTCCTCTTCCTCCTCTAAGATTAAGTCTACAAAATAGGCTCTATAGGCCCTCGAGCCATAGGTACTGGCTCTTCCTATTTTACTATTTCTATAATTACTGGTCTCGAAGGACCAACTTCAGTTTCTTTTGCAACCATTAATCTAGTTGCTTCTGAATGTTGTTCCACTTTAATTTTATATTGGGCCTTCAACTTATCTTCAACTCTTTTCTTGCAGAGTGTATCATATAGTAAATGTGCCTTTGCCACAGCCATATCTTTAGAATTTCCTTGGCTCTTGACAACTTTAACAAGCTCCGTGAATTCTCTCCATTCCTCTAGCATCGATGTCCCTAAAAATGTTATTCTTTCTAATGACCTTGGTGGTGGAATGGATGGTCCTAACTGTTGTTCCTTAGTAATAGGTCTTTTAGCAGCCGACTCTTCAACTACAGGTTCTTCAATTGTTTTCCTCTATTGCTCCTAGATTTTCCACTAGGCATGTCTAGCAATATCTCTTATAAACCAGAGTCGTGACTTGCGCTGGATTAACTCTAGGGCAACCTCGTTATTTGGTCTTATTTTCCTTTCTCTTCACAACTACTTCTATTGCTACCTTAATTCTCATTTCCACTATTTGAGGTATTCTAATATCTAAATCTACCAAAACTTTTCTCCAGTAGAAGATATTAGATTCTACATTTTCTAGTTCTTTTTCTTATGTCATGTTTCTAATCTTTTATCTTATATGTCATTCCTCTAACTCTCTGAGAAATCTTGTAGTGTCAATTGCCTTCTAGAACTCAAGCGTCATCTTGACTTTGTGGTGTGATGGAACGGAATAGAATCACTCTGATCTCTACTATTCTAAGTTCTAAATGATTCTATGGATAATGCCCTCAAATCCTAAGTTTTAGTGTAAATAAACCCTTAGTTTTTGGCAGGTAATTGGGTCATTTTCTCGTGCAAACTCTTGCTCTCTCACTCACTTCTCCATGGAGTTATGGCTAACTCCACGGACTAATTCCATGGGCTTAACTACAGTACTCCGTTGAGTTACAGTTAACTCAACGGAGTAAGTTCGTTAACTAATCCTAGACTCAATGGAGTAAGTTCATTGAGTTAAGCGTAACTCAACGGACCTCCCATAAAGTTATAACTAATAAAAAATACTTATAATAATAATTTTTAATTCAGTCAAGACTGAAGAATTTTTGGTCTGACTAACTCTTAATTTTTCAACATTTTAAAATTTTCGGTCAAACTGTTATATTCCTCGGTTGAATCGAAATTAAATATTTTTTCTTTTTTCTACTAATTGAACCAATACCATACTTCGGTGAAACCGACATTTTTACTCAATATAATATATATATATATATATTTATGTTTTTATGTTTTGGTCAAATTGATGGATCCTCTCGGTTGAGCCATAACAATATTTTTCTTTTTTACTATATGTTTTGGTAAAACTGATAATTTCTTTTGATTGAACTATGACTACGTTTAAAATAAGTTTTTTTTTTTTATACTAAATGTATCTTTTTCTTACTTAGTAAAGCTCGAATAGTCCTCTACTCTTACTTCTATAATTCCAAAAGAACTTTTTGGAATTTTTAGAATAGGTCTAAGTCTTTGTCCATTTACTTTAAATATATTCTGATTTTTAGGATTTTCAATTTCAATAGCTTCATAGGAGTAAATATTTCAAATTATATAAGGTTCTGCCCATCTAGATCTTAATTTTCCTAGATGGTTATGAAGTCTAGTCATGTAAAGATATACTTCTTGTCCTATTTCAAAAGTTTTTGGAATAATTTTCTTATCATGCTAGAACTTCATTTTCTCTTTTTCTTTTACAGTTTTTGAATAAGCTTCATTACTAAATTCTTCTAATTCAATCAATTGCATTTTTCTATTTTCAGCAGCTTGTTTTAAATTAGTGTTCAGAGTTTTTAATGCCCAATAAGCTTTATGCCCAATTTTAGTTGGTAAATGGTAACTTTTTCCATATACTAGTCTAAAAGGTGACATACCTAAGCTTGTCTTATAAGTAGTTTTATAAGCCCAAAGTGCATCTATTAATCTATTAGCACAATCTTTTCTAGTAGGATTTACTACTTTTTCTAAGATTAACTTAATTTGTTTGTTTGCACTTTCTACTTGTCCACTTGTTTGCGGATGATATGATGTTGCAATTTTGTGATTTACTCTATATTTCTTTATTAAGGCTTCAAAATTTCTATTACAGAAATAAGTTCCTCTATCACTAATAATAGCTTTAGGTATTCCAAATCTAGCAATTATATTAGTTCTTATAAAATGTATTACCACTTTGTTGTCATTAGTTTTTGTAGGAATAGCTCATATCCATTTAGATACATAATCTACACCCAACAATATATAATTAAATTGATATTAATTATGGGTAATATAAGTCTTGAAATATAGTGCAAGATAGAAATTTAATTAACAAGTGCATCCCCCATTGGATATAATTTTACATGGAACACATTGATTTATTTTGCATGTCCTATGTTGGCTAACGTCTCTTGGAGTTCAACTTCCATTAATTGTAGGTAACATATATATGGGAGGAGCTTAATGCAAAAGACCAAAGAAGATGTAAAGAATCAAAAGTTGGTGGACTAAACTTTAAAGAAGAGGACATGCCAACACCTTATTGGCCCTCCTAGATCTATGGCATCTTATTGGCTTGGTAATAAAACCAAGGTGCCACATCAAAGAGAGAGAAGACAAAACAACATAAATACAAGGGGAGAGGATTTTCGGCCAACACCTTGGTGCTTCCAATGAGAGAAAGAAGGAGGAGAAGAAGCTTGGAGGTGAGGCTTGTGCTTCCAAAAAGAGACCATCCATTCATGCTATTCACCATTCCAAGGGCTAAGGAGAAGACGTCCAAGCTTGGAGGTGGATTTGTTGCCAAGTTCCATTGAATTCAAAGCTCTAGAGAAGAAGATAAGAAGCTCCTAAGGTAGTGACAACTCTTAGAGTTTATTATTTTCTTGTGTAGAAGGAAGAATTGATGAGAAATGGTGGTGAACATCTCAATTATATGTCTTCTTAGCTAGATAGAGTTCAATGAATGTATATGAATGTTTAATTCTTCTTTTCAACTTCTAATTTGCATCCTCTATTCACGTGTATTGTTGGGGCTGTTGGTGAGGCTTTCACATGAGTGAATGACACTCATCAATGGTGGCTTGGCGCATTTGAGAAGAAGGTGTGAATTGAAAGAAGAAGAAAATAAGTGTTGATGTTCATTTGAATGAAGAACCTATCACTTATATCTAGTTGTTAATTTTAATTTCAGTAGTTAATTGAGTTTGTTATATCTTATATTGATCACATTTTGTCCTAATCAATCTCCAAAAAGAATTTCTAATGCAAGTAGTATAGTATAGTTTAGCTAGATTAGCAAATAGCATAGTTGCATGCATTTAGTATAAATTAGAATAGAGTAGTATAGTCTATTGAACCTTCTTGTTTTATTTTTCTTTCCTTAATATTGATGCATGGATATCACTTCTGAAATCACGTGGAACTTGTGTGCATGTTATAATTGAATGAGTTGATAGATTTACAAGTAAAGAAATTGATTCACATCACGATTTTCCACTACATATTGCCTTGAAATTGCATGATTTGTGAGCTTGTGTTAACTTTGATTATTCTACATTCACATGTCATTAATTTACTGAAGTATACCTAAGAGCTTGAAGAACAAGTTGAGTAATAGTTGATTAAGTCATAAACACAATCCTTGTGGAAGAATGACCTGTATTTGCCATGCACACCAAAAGAACTGTGCACTTGCAGCAAAGCTTGAGCTAAAAATATAGCTCAACAAGTTTTTGGTGCCGTTGCCGGGGATTGGCAATTTGGCTTAATTTATTTTTACCATATTTGAAGTTCTTAGTTGGTTGTTTGACAAATTTTGATAAACATATCTTTCTTGTGCTTAGTTGTGAATTTTATTGCTTAAATTTCTTGCAAGTATGTCAAATTTTCATCATGATGATCCTTTTAAGTTTATAAATGATTTTTTATCTGAAAGTGCTTGTTCTTATTGCCATGTAAAAGGTCATGATGAAAGCATATGTACTAGCAAGTTATTTAATATAAAAATTCAACCAGTAGAAGAAACAACTCATGTTAGTGATGAATATGATGTCTTGCATGATGCTAGTGAATTTTCTTACGATTTTGATATGCATAAATCTCATATTGATGAAAGAAATGATGTTTGTGATTGCTCTCATGTTAGTAGTAGTTCTATAGAAGAGTCCATGAGGAATATAGAGAGAATCATAGAGTTAGGAGATAGCTATTATGTTGCCACCAAGCTCCTACAACAAAAAGAAGATGTAATTGTCATAGATGATGAAGAAGACTCTAATGTAGATAAAAACGTGAATTTAATCTTAAGATCTGGAAAAACCATAGAAAGAAACATATTAGAACATGAAAGTGAAGAAAAACAAAGTGAAGAAAACGTAGATGAAAAGGAAGAAAATATGTTGACAAGAGATGAACATAAGGATGTAGAACTAGAACATGAAGGAGTTGAACTTGAAAAATGTCTAATGGATGAAACTAATGAAGAATTAATTGAAGAAAACCCTGTTATAGACTTAGAAATGGATAAAAAGAAAGAAGAAACATCTGAAAATATGAATAACAAACCACCATTTCCTAGTCGGCTTGACAACAACAAAGAAAATGAGGAAAATGAAGCTATAAGAACCATATTTGAGAAAATCAATGTTAATATGCCTATGTTAGAATTAATTAGAAAAATTCCAGCATATGGGAGGGTGCTTAAAAACCTTTGTACCAAGCATAGGAAGCCAAGAAAAAAATTAAGTAAGCAAGTTTATTTAACCGAGTTAAGTAGTTCAATGTTGCTTGATAGTTTAGCTAAAAAATTCAATGATCCTGGTGTTCCTCTAATAACTTGCTTAATAGGGAATGTTTTAATTGAAAAGGCATTATTAGATCTTGGTGCAGGAGTTAACGTGATGCCAAAACACTTATATGAACAATTGGGAATCACAGGAATTAAGAAAACTAAAACACTAATTAAACTAGCTGATAGATCATATAGGAGTCCCATGGGTATTGTAGAAGATGTCTTAATTCAAATTGAAGATTTTATATACCCAGCCGACTTTATCATTTTAGAAACCAATGCACCAACTTGTGAACCAAATGAATCTACATTGATCCTAGGGAGACCATTCTTAGCAACTATTAATGCTCACATTAATTGCAGAAATGGTAAAATGTCAATCTCCTTTAACAATAAGGTGATATCATTGAACATTTTTAAAAGAGATAGGACTATAAACCATCAAGTAGATGACAACATTAGTGTAAGCATTTCTGAATTATTTGAAGAAGTCGAAAATAGTAGTAATGAGGAAGAACTTAGTGTTGAAATTTGCTTTCTAGACGTTGAAGATAATCTAGAACACAAGGCATCTTTACAAGAGAATAGTGGTGAGCATGAAATGAATAATGACTGGATTTTAGAAGTTAAGGAAATGAATAAATTAAAAGCACTCCCACAAAATCTGAAATATGCATTTATAGATAAGCAAAATGAATATCTTGTTATAATTGGAGCAAACTTAATCCCAAACCAAGAAGAAAAATTACTGAAGATATTAAGTAAAAACAAGAGAGCTCTTGGTTGGCAATTGAGTGATATTGTAGGAGTTAGTCCCACTATAGTTCAACATAGAATTATCCTAGAAGATGAGAACTATGCCTTTAGAGAACCTCAACATAGATTAAATCCCCAAATGAGTGAGGTGGTAAGGAAGGAGATAGTTAAATGGCTTGACAATGGCATTATATACCCTATTAGTGATAGTAGGTGGGTAAGCCCTGTGCATGTAGTACCTAAGAAATTGGGCTTTACAGTAGTTGAAAATCAAGATCATGAGTTAGTGCCTACTAGAATAAAAACTAGTTGGAGGGTATGTATTGATTATCGTAAATTGAATTCTGCAACTCGTAAAGATCATTTCCCATTGCCATTTGTTGATCAGATGCTAGAAAGGTTAGTTGGACATGAATTTTATTGTTTTCTTGATGGATACTCTAGGTACAATCAAATACCCATAATCTCTGAGGATCAAGAAAAGACTACTTTTACTTGTCCAAGCGGAACCTATGCTTTTAGGTGTATGCCTTTTGGTTTATGTAATGCGCTTGCAACATTTCAAAGATGCATGGCAGGAATTTTTTATGATATGAATGAAAAATTTTTAGAAATTTTCATGGATGACTTTTCTGTTTTTGGCAAAAATTTTGATATTTGTTTACATCATTTAGATATGGTTTTGCAAAGATGTGTTGAAAAGAATTTTATTTTAAATTGGGAAAAGTGCCATTTCATGGTGAATGAAGGCATAGTTCTTGGGCATGTGATATCTAATAGAGGGATTGAGGTGGATAAGGCAAAAATTGACGTTATATCTCATTTGCAGCCACCTAAATCTGTTAAGGAGGTTAGAAGCTTTTTAGGACATGCTGGTTTTTATCGTAGATTTATTCATGATTTTAGCAAGATAGCAAGACCTATAACTAATTTACTTGCAAAAGATTCTGAGTTTGTTTTTGATGAACATTGTCTTGCTGCCTTTAATCAACTTAAGCATGCATTAATATCTCCTCCTATAATTCATGCCCCAATATGGGATTATCCTTTTGAAATTATGTGTGATGCCTCCAATTATGTAGTAGGTGTAGTACTTGGGTAAATAATTGATAAGAAACATCATGTCATATGCTGTGCTAGTAAAACTTTGAATGAAGCTCAAGTAAATTATACTACCACAGAAAAAGAATTTCTTGCTGTTGTTTTTGCTCTAGATAAATTTAGACCATATTTAGTCTGTAATCAAGTTATTGTGCATACTGATCATGCAGCTATTAAACATTTAATGAGTAAAAAAGATGCAAAACCAAGATTAATTCGTTGGGTTTTATTGTTGCAAGAATTCAACATAGAAATTAAAGATAAGGTTGGAAAAGAAAATTTAGTTGCTGATCACCTCTCTAGATTAGAAAATATTCCAGCATGCAATAATGTGATTAATGAAAAGTTTCCTGATGAGAGTTTATTTCTAGTTGGTAAGTTACCTTGGTTTGCAGACATTGCTAACTATCTTGCTACAGGGTTAATACCAACTGATTTATCTAAACCAGATAAGAAAAGATTGAGGTACATGGCTAAACATTATGTTTGGATGGAACCTTATTTGTATAAAATGGGTTCTGATCAAATTTTAAGAAGATGTCTTCCTGAAGATGAAATTGCTAATGTCTTAAATTTTTGTCATAATCATGCTTGTGGAGGTCATCTTAGCCATAGAAAAACTTCTTTGAAAATTCTTGAATGTGGATTTTATTAGCCTTCTTTAATTAAAGACTCTAAAGATCATTGTAGACATTGTGATAGATGCCAAAGAACGGGAAAAATTTCCAAACGAAATATGATGCCTTTGAATCCTATCATTGAAGTTGAAATTTTTGATGTTTGGGGCATTGATTTCATGGGACCATTTCCCATTTCTTTTGGTTATTCTTATATTTTGTTGGCTGTTGATTATGTTTCTAAATGGATTGAAGCTATCCCAACTAAGAGAAATGATGCTAAAGTTGTTGTTGATTTTCTTAGATCTAACATTTTTGCTAGATTTGGTATTCCAAGAGCTATAATTAGTGATAATGGACCTCACTTTTGCAACAAAGTATTTCAAATGGCTTTGAGGAAGTATGGGGTTACTCACAAGTTAGCAACACCATATCATCCTCAAACAAGTGGGCAAGTTGAGGTATCCAATAGACAAATCAAGCACATGCTCGAAAAAGTAATCAAACCAAGTAAGAAGGATTGGGCAGAAAAGCTTAATGATGCACTTTGGGGTTATAGGACTGCCCATAAAACTGTGTTGGGAATGTCACCATTTAGAGTAGTTTATGGGAAAGCATGTCATTTACCTATAGAAATAGAACATAAAGCAGAATGAGCTATTAGAACATTTAACATGTGTGTTGATGATGTAGGAAAAGCAAGAAAATATCAACTCAATGAGCTGGAAGAAATAAGAAGAGAGGCTTATGAAAATGCAAAGATTGCAAAAGAACGAGCAAAAGCATTTCATGACAAGAAAATTTTGAGAAAGGACTTTCATGAGGGACAAGAAGTTTTATTATATAACTCTAGATTACATTTGTTCCCTGGAAAATTTAAGACTAGATGGACAGGACCATTCATCATTAAACATATATATAATCATGGAGCTATAGCTATAGAAAATTGTAAGACAGGATTTAAAACTGTAGTGAATGGTCAAAGACTTAAAGAATATTATCCTGGAAAAACCTACAATCATGGAGAGAGTGCTTTGTTGTTGAAACCCAATTATAATTAGTGTTTGTATGTATTTAGTTGTAGATGTAGTTTTTCTTTTCTTAATTCTTAGTAATTTTTCATTCTATGTATTAGTGTGTTAGTAGTTAACAATAAAATTTATTATTGCAAGTTCACGTCAAAATTTTATATGCTTATTATCATGCATCTATCCTTGTTGTTTCATGTCATCTTGAATTTATATGGTGAACCATTCATGCTGAAATTTTATGATATATGATGGTACTTGTATACTTTGATGATATTTCACCATGTAAACAACTCTTGCATATACTCTTGAATTACATAACTGATGTGAATGTCTTAGTGCATGAAAAGTTGGGAGAGAGACGCAGATAACAGGTTGATACGCATAGAGAATCAAAAAGAAACACACATGGCAGCAAACAATAATGAGAGGAGGGTGGTGCTCAAGGACATGTTCTATCCTACATAGAGAAGTAGGATCACTTGCATTCAACTACCAGATGAGAATGGAGCACATTTTGAGTTGAAATCCCACTACATCAGCCAATTACCAAAGTTCATGGGACATGATGATGAGGATGCTTATGGCTTCCTTGAAGAATTTAAAGATGTATGCAACTTAATGAAGATACAAAATCTGACAGATGATTCCATCCTATTGAGATTTGTTCCCTTTGCCTTGAGAGACCAAGCAAAAAGGTGGCTTCAAAGTTTACCACCCAACTCTATTACTTCATGGGAGCAATTTAGTGCCATCTTTTTGAAAAGATTCTATCCAATTGCCAAAACAAATGAGATGAGAAAGGTTATTAATTCTTGCTATCAAATGCCAGAAGAATCATTTGCTAATTTCTTTAGCAGGTTCAATGAATTGCTTGTGAGGTGTCCACATCATGGGATACCCTTGTGGAGACAATGCCAAATCGTGTATGATGGAATCCCTACATCAGTAAAGGGCTTGCTGGAATCCATGGTGCAAGGAGACTTTGCAAATCTTGAAGATACAGTGGCATGGAACTTCTTGGGAGAGTTGGCGGCAAAGACATTAAGTTGGGAGAAATCCTCTCCAAGATCTGAAACAAGGCAAGAGAAGGGCATTCATTCCATAAATGCAACCACGGCCCTTGAAATGAAATATGGAAGCTTATTGAAAAGGGTTGAAGCAATAGAAGAAAAAGGGAAAGAACCAATCAAGTGCTTGGGATGTAATATGGTAGGCCATATTGTGAATGAATGTCCTATGTTGGCTAACCCTTCTACTGATGTTCAGGAAATATACACAAGGAACAATCAAAGGCAAGAAGTTTATGGCAATTCCTACAACCCATCTTGGAGGAACCACCCAAACTTTTCATGGAGAAACTCACATTTTCAAGATAATCAACATGGTGAATCCTCAAATCTTCAAGGCAATCAACCTACACAAAATACTATGGAATTGGCTAAGAAAAATGATCATTCAGCAGCAATAGAAGACATGGGAAAGAAGATAGACAGCTTGATCAAAGGCATGGAAGCATTCACCATGAACAACGCTAAGTATCAACCAATTGTGCATGCTAATGCATAATCAATCAGCAAGATAGAGGCACAACTATCCCAAATATCAACAAGGCTTTGCGAGAGGGAGAAAGGAACCATTCCAAGCCAAGCTATCACAAATCCACGTGTCAACCAAGTGGAGACAACTTCAGGAGAAAAGTAAAGAGAAGAATCACTTGCAATCAACAAGATAGCTAGAGGCAACCTTTTATCTCCACAACTTATGCTCGGCTTATTTGATAAGAGACTTATTTTATTTCATGCTTGAGATGTTTAATTTTAAAGAACAGAATTTGATGATATATTTGAAAGTAGTTAGATGCATGATTTTCAAATACTTGAAGGGTGTAGAATGGGTTGAAAGACTTTATCATGATATCATGTGTTTGTTTGACGAATTGATGTTCAACCATAATTAGAGTTAAATACATTTTATCTACACCACTTGAAGAGCAGTGCACAACAGGTATGCGCTAACATTTTTTTTATTACTTATTCTTATTGTTGAAACAATCCTTTCTACATTGAGGACAATGCAGGAACTAAGTGCAGGGGGGAGGAGAAAGTAAAAAAATGTTTTAGGATGCATACTACAGTAATGAAATTGAAAATTTTCCAAATGTAAGTTTCTTTCACAAGCAGGTTGGTGGTAAGTTTGAAAATTCGTTCTATATGTTGCATGCCACCATGTTTTATGTGTATCCATGATAAGAACTTGCATGTCAATTTTTTTTAGGAAATAGCTTTGTTAGTTTAACTTTGATTTTGAATTATTGCATCTTAGCCTTACTAGCATGCTACTCAATCTCCATTGTATGCTCTTAAGGTTAAGATCATTAATTCTTTATTAGTTTTAACTTTGTTTTCATTTGAACTTAATTTCTTTTTGTGGCATGTTGAATTTTCTTCAGTAATGTTCTTTCCTTATGATGTCTTACACTTAGAGCTGAGCTTATCTTTAAGGTGAGGATAAGAATATGCATTTGAGATGCTAACCATAGTTTCTTACTTATAACATATACACATTCTTACACTAGACTCTTAATCATGTGGTATCTAGAGGACTCTTCTTATGACATGAATCTTGAGGAGTGGCTTAGGAAATCTTTCCAATAGGTTGTCCCATGAGAAGGGTAGATATATGAATTTGGGAATAAGGTTTGATACCTGTTCTCATAAGGTTGCTAGGGACGGAGGCTAAGTAACCTCTTAGTCTTCACATGTAAACCCTTTATGGGAGGTATCCTAAGGGTAGTGGTAGGATGTGAGAAAAGAGAGGTTTCAAAAAAAAAAAAAAAAAAAAAAAAGAAAGTGGAAGAAGTTGTTCTATAGAATGAATAAAGAAAATACTTTTATAGAATAAAAAAAAAAAACTCAATTGAAAATAAAGGGGCAATGTACTAGAGGATAGAAGCCTAAAGAAACCTTCATGTATTCTTGGATTAAGTGAGATGAACCTAGATGCTATTGATTATGGGTCTAAGCACTTTGCACTTAATAGTATCTTAAAAACTTATTTTCCTTAGGTTGGCATTAGATGTCTATTCTATATTCCTCACCATTACAGGAACTCAACTTGTGAGTGAAGATTATCTATAAGTATTGTTGCATTACTTGGTGAGAATTTAATTTGCCTTAATTTTCTTTATTGTGTTTGTTTGTTAAAAGGGATTCCTTAATCTTTTCTTCTTTCAATTTTGCTAGAGGACTAGCAAAGTTTAAGTGTGGGGGGTGTTCAAGCTTTAATTTTGCCCATTTTTAATGAATTTTATAAGTAATTTTGCATGATATTATATATCTATGGTGGATAAATGATATTAATTATGGGTAATATAAGTCTTGAAATATAGTGCAAGATAGAAATTTAATTAACAAGTGCATCCCCCATTGGATATAATTTTACATGGAACACATTGATTTATTTTGCATGTCCTATGTTGGCTAACGTCTCTTGGAGTTCAACTTCCATTAATTGTAGGTAACATATATATGGGAGGAGCTTAATGCAAAAGACCAAAGAAGATGTAAAGAATCAAAAGTTGGTGGACTAAACTTTAAAGAAGAGGACATGCCAACACCTTATTGGCCCTCCTAGATCTATGGCATCTTATTGGCTTGGTAATAAAACCAAGGTGTCACATCAAAGAGAGAGAAGACAAAACAACATAAATACAAGGGGAGAGGATTTTCGGCCAACACCTTGGTGCTTCCAACGAGAGAAAGAAGGATGAGAAGAAGCTTGGAGGTGAGGCTTGTGCTTCCAAAGAGAGACCATCCATTCATGCTATTCACCATTCCAAGGGCTAAGGAGAAGACGTCCAAGCTTGAAGGTGGATTTGCTGCCAAGTTCCATTGAATTCAAAGCTCTAGAGAAGAAGATAAGAAGCTCCTAAGGTAGTGACAACTCTTAGAGTTTATTATTTTCTTGTGTAGAAGGAAGAATTGATGAGAAATGGTGGTGAACATCTCAATTATATGTCTTCTTAGCTAGATAGAGTTCAATGAATGTATATGAATGTTTAATTCTTCTTTTCAACTTCTAATTTGCATCCTCTATTCACGTGTATTGTTGGGGCTGTTGGTGAGGCTTTCACACGAGTGAATGACACTCATCAATGGTGGCTTGGCGCATTTGAGAAGAAGGTGTGAATTGAAAGAAGAAGAAAATAAGTGTTGATGTTCATTTGAATGAAGAACCTATCACTTATATCTAGTTGTTAATTTTAATTTCAGTAGTTAATTGAGTTTGTTATATCTTATATTGATCACATTTTGTCCTAATCAATCTCCAAAAAGAATTTCTAATGCAAGTAGTATAGTATAGTTTAGCTAGATTAGCAAATAGCATAGTTGCATGCATTTAGTATAAATTAGAATAGAGTAGTATAGTCTATTGAACCTTCTTGTTTTATTTTTCTTTCCTTAATATTGATGCATGGATATCACTTCTGAAATCACGTGGAACTTGTGTGCATGTTATAATTGAATGAGTTGATAGATTTACAAGTAAAGAAATTGATTCACATCACGATTTTCCACTACATATTGCCTTGAAATTGCATGATTTGTGAGCTTGTGTTAACTTTGATTATTCTACATTCACATGTCATTAATTTACTGAAGTATACCTAAGAGCTTGAAGAACAAGTTGAGTAATAGTTGATTAAGTCATAAACACAATCCTTGTGGAAGAATGACCTGTATTTGCCATGTACACCAAAAGAACTGTGCACTTGCAGCAAAGCTTGAGCTAAAAATATAGCTCAATAGGCATCATATTCCTCTTTGATATTCTTCCTATTTGTTGACACTTTAAACAACTTAAGCAGTATTTATGAGCATCTATGAATAATGTTGGCCACTAAAATCCACATTGCAGAATTTTGGCAATAGTTTTCCCTGAACCAAAATGCCCTCCACATGCTTGGCCATGATAGAAAGACAATATGCTCTAATATTTAGTTTCTGGAACACTCCTCCTTAAAACCAAATTAGGACATTTCTTAAATAGATATGGGTCTTTCCAATAGTAATATTTTACTCTTGAAAAGAACAATTTCTTATCTTGTCTATTCCAATCCTTAAGTGTTAAACTAGTAACTAAGTAATTAACTATGTTTGCGTACTAAAGTATTGTGTTTATAGTCATTAATTGTTCATTAGGAAAATCATCCTTAATTTCAATGTTTGATTTTTCTATTTGTAATCTTGATAAATGACCTACTACTACATTCTCACAACCTTTTTTATCTTTAATTTCTAGATCAAATTCTTGCAATAACAATATCCATCAGATCAATCTAGGTTTAGTCTCTTTCTTTGCTATTAGGTGTTTTAAAGCTAAATGATCCGTGTATACTATCACTTTAGCTCCAATCAGATATGATCTAAACTTTTCTAAGGCAAACACAATCGCTAATAGTTCTTTTTTAGTAGTTGTATAATTAACCTGAGCATCATTTAATGTTTTGCTTGCATAATGAATCACTCTAAGAGATTTTTCTATCTTCTGTCCCAACACTGCTCCTACAGTAAAATCAGATGCATCGCACATTAATTCAAATGGATGGCTCCAATTAGGTGCTTGTATTATAGGAGTTGAAATTAAGCTAGTTTTAAGCTTGAAAAATGCTTCTTTGCAATTTTTATCAAAGTTAAATGGGACATCTTTTAATAGATTAGTTAAAGGTCTAGCTATTTTGCTAAAATCTTTAATAAATATTCTATAAAATCCAGCATGTCCTAGAAATGATCTAATATCTTTTATTGATTTAGGTTCTGGTAGATTAGAAATTACTTCTATTTTAGCTTTATCTACTTCCAACCCTTTCATTGAAACAACATGTCCCAATTTAGAACTAGATTTTTCTCCACACAGCATTTTAATACTTGGTCTAAATTGTTTAAACACACTTCATATGAAGTTCCATATATAGTAAAATCATCTATAAATATTTTTAAAAAATCTTCAGTCATTCCAATGAATATGCCTTGCATACACATTTGAAAGATGACTAGTGCATTGCATAATCTGAATGGCATTCTCTTAAAAGCATAAGTTCCATTAGGACATGTGAAAGTTATTTTCTCTTGATCCTCTAATGCTACTAGAACTTGGTTATATCCTGAATACCTGTCTAGGAAACAAAAATATTCTTGCCTTGCTAATTTCTTTAGCATTTGGTCAATAAAAGGTAAAGGAAAATGATCTTTCTTAGTCACAGCATTTAGCTTTTTATAGTCTATACACACTCTCTAGCCTGATTGAATTCTAGTAGGTATCAGGTCCTGACTTTCATTCCTAATAACTGTTAATCTTGATTTCTTAGGAACTACATGGATTGGACTAACCCATGAGCTATCAGAAATCGAATAAATTATGTCATTATCTAACCATTTCACTATTTTCTTCCTAACTACTTTTTTAAGATTTGGATTTAATCTCCTCTCAGGAATTCTAACTGGTTTAGCATTCTCTTCTAAATATATGTGGTGACAACATATAGTTGCACTTAACCATTTTATATCAACCATAGTCCATCCTATTGCTTCTTTATAAGTTTTTACTACATCTTTTAATATAGAAATTTGATCCTCTTTTAAATCTGAAGCAATAATGATTGGACATGTTCATTTTTCTTCTAGAAATATATAGGTTAATTCAAGAGGTAAAAGTTTTAAATCTAAATATTGACCATTAAAAGCTAGAGCTCCTAATTTAACATTTTCATTTTCTATATTAAACTCTTCTTGATCTCGTTCCACATCTATGCTTTCACTTACTTCTAAAGTTTCAAAATTTAGTTGCCTATTTTATTCTTCTTGAATCACATCATCTAGTATATCTCCTTCATCCTCTAGAAAGTCTATAGTATGTAATGACATTTCTAACTTCTTAAACTTTTCTAGTTTGAAAATGTTTAATTGAGTATCCTCATTACCATATGCTAACTTCATCACTCCAATTTTACAATTTATAACAACCCCTAATGTTGCTAAAAATGGTCTTCCCAAAATTAAAGATGTATCATGATTTTGATGCTTAATTTGTTGGGAATCCAAAATCACAATATCAATAGGATATATGAAGTTTTTGATTTTAATTAAGACATCCTTTATTTTTCTTCTAGGGTATCTTATACTTCTATCAGCTAATTGAATGATAGTCCTAGTAGGGATTAATCCTTTTAATCCTAAGGATGCAAATATATCACTAGGCATAACATTTATACCTACACCTAGGTCTATTAAGGTTCTTTCTAGAATGGTATTTCCTATGGTGCATGATATAACAAGGATTCCAGCATTAGATAACTTTTTAGGAATTTGTGGTAGAAATAGGGAACTACTTTGCTCAGCTAAAAAGACTTTCCTTAAAACTTTTCGCTCTCTTTTCTTAGTACACCAATCCTTAAGAAATTTAGCACAATGTGGCATTTTCTGCAATAAGTCTAATAAAGGAATGTTAACTTGTACTTTTTCAAAAATTTCTCTAATTTTTTCTTGTTTTTCAAGAAATGTTTGTTGTAATCTTTCAGGATAGGGTGCTAATGATTGTGATTTACAAGATTCTTTTTCTTTCATTTCATTTGATTGATCATTTTTAGTCTCATTTTCAAATTTAGAATTTTCTTCGTTGGTTTCTAAGTTTTCAGATATTACATTATCATTATCATTTTGAATTTTATTCTTATTCACCTTCATATTACTTTCTTTTTGAATTCTTGGTGGTATATTAGTTCCAAATCTTAATGTTATACATACATCTTCCATATTTTCATTACTTTCATGATGTTCTTGTATTTCATTTTCATAATTTTGATCTTCAATTGTTTTTAGTTTTAACTTACATTCTTTAAATTCTATTGTATTGGTATTTTCTTTTGTCTGTATGTCTTGAAAATTATGTAAATTTGTAACATTAAAGTTTTCATTTGTGTTTTCCTGTTACATAACTTGTAGTTTCATTGTAAATTCATCCAATGCTTTTAGTTTTCTTTCCAGATCATTTAATCTCATTGCATTCAATTTTTGATCAATTTTCAATATGATTTTTTTAGTTTCGTATATGATATCAATTTTAGGTTTTGAATATTCTTCCTTATAGTTTAATTGGTTGACTTTTTGTTGCTGACACATGTATTGTTCTAGTTTGTCCATGTTTTGGTCTAAACTACGCTCAAGTTTGTCATACCTATCCCAAACTTCCTTATCTCTCAACATATTACACATTCTAAACTGATCATTAGTTAGGTAAACTATATGATTCTCATACTCAGCTCTATTATATTGAATGCAATCGTCTCAGTTTCAAACAATTAGAGATGTCATGACCTTCCAAATTACAGAATTCACATATGCTAACTACAAATTTTAGAAATCTTTGAGCATAAGCATCTGCCATATTCTCAGTTATATAATAAAACACACAACACTCTTTCTGCTATTAAAACAAAATAGCACTCATAGTTGCTTAGCTTCTCAATCCCTAACAACGGCACTAGAAAAACTTGTTCGATTTGTGAAAACTTCTTTGATTTGTTTTTATACTTATATTAATAAATTCTTTTAGAAGTAAACAAACAACCTTTCATACAAATTAGATATTAATTCCAATTTGTATTTTAACTACAAGTGCACAATATATATTGTATTTGTGTGCAAGTACAAGTTGATCCTATAGAGATTGAGTAAGAATTGTGTACTGTTCTGATTTTTATATTGGAGTTTATATGTTTTCAGTTAAGTACTTCGTTGAGTTACAATTAACTCAACGACTTAGTTCATGGAGTTATGGTTAACTCAATGGTCTAACCTTGTGGACTTAAGTTAACTCCACGAGCCTACATTTCCAGTTAAATACTACTATTTACAAAGGAATTCGGCCAATCATTGGGCAGTTCCATAGAATGTAAATAACAACAATTAAGCTCTTTAATGTTAGTTAATATTAGATTTGTCATTAAGTAACACTAACATTCAAATATTTCAAATAGTAACCATTAAAATCTTTAAGTATCTGGGATGAATCAGTTTCAGTAAACAATAAAGCTATTTTCTATTTTCTGAATCAAACAAATATAAAACATTCACAATACTGATAATGATAACATTAATCACAATATAAAATAAACAATACAACACTTTAATACTAAATGTAAACACAAATAATTTGTTGTTTTTGGTATTTTTGTTTTGATATGTTCCTGAAGATGAGTGAAAGGTGAAATGTAAAAATCTCTATCGATAGTAAAAACTTCCGTCACTACATGCGACGCGATTACACCACTAAAAATTTAACCACTTATAATCTTGCCTCCTCTCCCTATAGAATTGCAAACTAAGAATTGTAAGATGATCTCCTCTTCAGCATATTGGCATCAACCCAAAACCAAAGCTAGAAGCTTTACGATCTCCTGATATATGAGTCGGTGCTTAGTGAAAATAGCTTCCCTTCCCGCAACGCGATCACTCCTCACAATGGTTGTCAGTCACTGTGTCTGGCTAGGAATCAACTTGACATCTGGAAAGTATTCTCACAGACCTTCGATGGTTGGTGATTTTGGTGGTGGTGTGGAGCTTTAGCATGGTTCTCTACCTACACACACATACTTTTTCTTCATCTTTTATATTTCTTTTAGTAGCAACTGTTTTTGCTTAAATGATCAGTTAGATTTCCTTCATTCATATCAACGATGGTGATTTCTTCTTCATTCCACGAGTGAATTCCTGCGTGATATGTGCAATTGTGGTTTTACTTCGAATTTCCTGTTTCTACAACTGCTATAGTGGCATATTAGAAAATAAATGGTCCGTGGAGTTAGTGTAACTCAACAAACTTACTTCGTTGATTTAACTATAAAAATATGTGCGATAAAGAAATAACGAGTTTAGATATTTTGGATAGTTATAATTATAAGTATCCAAAACTTATATGCATTTTGGATAGTTAGCACCTAACCTTCTGAAAGATAACTTAAGTTTCCAGATCACGACATGTGTCCTTAGGCAGTTTTATGATAAAAAGATATTTTGGATACTTGTAAACCTAACTATCCGATGCTTAGACACATTTTGGATAGTTATCAAATAATTTACCGAAAATTTACTTAAGTCATGCATTAAGGTTACAACACGTATACTCTAGGAAATAATAAAATATTCTTTTAGCGTTTAAAACATAACTATCCGATACATGCAATGTAACTCTCCGAAATAACAAACAATTTGGATACTTAAGAATTAAAAACCTATAATTCACCGATAGTTTAGAAATGTACTTAATTAACGTTAATTTTCTAAAATTATGTAGATTCTTTCATTAAAGTATATAACAGTGCAATTATAACATAATAGCTTAATTCTCATATGATAAGTTAAATATTATGCAGTTAACCATCATTTAACCCTTAATATTTTGCACTTTTTCATTCTAAACATATCAGAATCGATAAGTATAGAATTATGCTAAAAAATGATTGTAAATTCTTTCTTTTGTTAATAAAAATTAGAGTTATATTCGTGAGTGTATTGTGCTCTTGTTTTATTCATTGAAAATTTTTTAATTTCTAAAGACACAATTCACCCCTCCTCTTGTGATACTATGATCCTACATAATCTAATTACCTCTCCCCCATACCTATATTTTGCATTATCCTCAATGTAATAAATTAATAGAATATGCAATACATGATAGCAGAGATGAAAAATGTCTTCGTTGGCTTAATACTTAAGTCAACAAACTTAGTTCATTGAGTTAGAACCTAACTTCATGAACTATACAAGAATGTAATTTCAAGAAAGGTAATTAATCAATGTATCTTGTTCTCTTGTAACTCCATTAATGTCTTCCAACTTTTGTTCCTGATAAGTATTTCATTCACCAAAATTAACAATATAACAAATAAAAGTAAAACATATAGTTTTATATATGTGCATTGTGTGAAACCTAGGCTCCTATGCCTTTGGTGGCTTACAAATAAGCTAGTTGGTTTCTCAAAATAGATACCAATAAACTGGATTGAAGATAAAAATTTTATCATTAGTTTTTTTTTCTTGTAAGACAACTAAAACAAAATGTAAATGAAAAATAACACAACCTATACTAAAATTTTTCTTCATATATGCAATAATAAATTACTCTTACAAAAACATAGTTTAAGAACATGATTGAAAAATAATGATATATGAGATGAACATGTTAGTCCATACAAAACCTTTAGGCATCCCCCTTCTAACTTTTAATTCTACTTCTATGGTATTTGCTTGTTTCTTTAGCTAATAAACATATAAAATGTTATCTACACTAAGAATCAAAGTATTGCCATTAATGAAATTAAATGTGGATATTATTCCTTTTCTTTCCCATGAAGATATAGATGCTTCTATTTCCACAAATAATTCAATGTACTTGTCTCTCCATTTCCATTCATTCAGATATTCTACCATCCAAATTTGAAATTTCATAAGGTCATCCCACCATCTTACTAAATATAAAGTTGGAAAATTAGATTCATTATATCATAATCCTAGTTGAATTTTGTTATACTCGGTAGATGGTGGTTTAGCTTTAATATAAGGTATAGGTAAAATTTTTACCATTTCATTATAACTATCAATACTCACTATATACAGATTGGATCTAAATTCAACTAATATATCTAATACTAGATATATAAACTTCAAGTATTACATGAGTTTTGTTAACTAATGTTCTATCTCCTAGATATGATATGGTGTTCTCATGCTGTAGAATCATAATTTATGCATATTTTATATAGTTAAGTGATGCTTTTTAGGTGTTTAAAGTCATATACTCATAAGTGTTTAATGAAGATTTAAGTTATAATGCATATTGGGCAAATAATGTAGTTATGGGCTTAAATGAAGAATGTAATGCATAAATGAGACTCTAATTATTATTTAGCATTTCATGAAAACACATTTACATCTTGGTGGCAATACAATTGCATTTTATTAAGTAGATTAAATTTACTTTATCACTTAGGATCAATTATTTAAATAAGTACATGGGTATTTCTGGAATTCAATGAAAAATGTGATTTTTGGCCTTTTTGAAGTATCCATGTTTAGGAATATATCTTATCTTATTTCTTTAGTGCTTTGATGTATTTTTTTAAGTTTTAAAGGTTGAAGAATAAGAAAAATAAAGCAAATCAAGTTAGGAGGAATTTTGGCCCTTGGATTGAAGATCAAGGATGGAGATCAAGCTCCACCACTTAGAGCCTCTATAAAAGGAGGGGCAAGGCCAACATTTCAGCCCTCTCTCTTGTTGGGCTGCCTTCTCAATCCTGAATAGTTGTCAGCCCCCAACACTCCCTCAAGCCCTTGTGGAAGGTGGTGTCCTCCCCCCTCTCGTGAAGCTCCAAGTGGTGGAAGCAAGGTTCGGCCAACCTCTTCTTCTCCTCTCTTGGTGGTTGCTGGTAGGAGGACGGCTAGGGCACTCTTTCCAGACCTTGTGGGTGCTGTGTGGAGTACATTTCCAGCCATCAACTATCTCCCTTCTTCCATGGATTACTCCTTGTAGAAGAAAGGCAAGGGTTGTGGACTTGAGGTGGATGACTCCTTGTTCTTGGTGCTTAGTGGTGCTTGAAGACCTCCCGCTTTCAGAAGAAAACTCGTGTGGTGACAATCATGAATTTCTTGGCTAGGAGGATGACTAGGAGCAAATCTCTTGCATCATTCTCCTCCAAAACAAGCTTGGACTTTAAGGTAAGAAAAAGGATTGAAGTGGTTGAGCTCTCTAGGTTTTCATTTCTTAGTATAAGTTGTGTTTGTTGTAATTTCAGTAGATTAATCATAGTTTTTAGATGTTGTAGTTGTAGTTTTAGATGTAGTTGTAATGTTACATTGTAGTTTAATCATAGAACTTTAATTTCAGTAGCATATTATGTTTAGTTTCAATGAATGAAAGCAAATTTTGGTTGAATCTTGTGAATGTGTGAATGAATGTACATAGTTCTTTTTGTTTATGTATGATATTACTAATTTGATGATTAACCCCATTTGTATATTTGTAAATGTTGTAAATACATGTGTATTAGATGTGTCTATTCTTTACTTCAAGTTGTTTTGAGGTGATTCAATAAAATATCATGGTGGTAGTGTAGATCTTAATGTTGTGAGTGAAAAAAATGACAACTGTTCTCGGATTTACTATTTTACAATTTTGATGTGAATATTCAGAGGGTTTTCGATATCAGTTTTTCACATTTTTTTGGATGCCCAAACAAGCTCTCGAAGAGTAGGTTGCAGTCATGAGTTTTAAAGAATTTTTCAAAGATGTTTCAGCTGAGTTATCAATTTTATTCAGTGGATGCGCAACCACTTTGTTTTTCTGTCGGAATCCAGATTTTTTTGTATTTTGTGAAATGAATTTGAAGGGGTTCTGAATTAATTCTTTGCATGAAATTTCATGAGTTTCTAGGTCAAGAGGTTATCTGTAAAAGCCCTTTGATTTCGGGCAAGTTCATCAAGTATTGAGAAAGTTATGGTAGTTTTAGTTACCATCTGCAATTCTGTATTGTTAACTTGCTGAATGCACGTCTGTGTTAATCTGGGTGTTGACAGAGCTGTACTTAATATTTTTGAATGAAATCAATTCATCTTTCTAGTTGATCCATAGATGTTTCAATTTGTAATTTTTATGTGATTTTATAAGTAATATGATGAAGTAGGAGTTCGAAGGAAATGATGTAAATTCCTGTGTTTTCAGCCAGAATTTATAGCACAATATTCTTATGTAAGGATGAATGAATCATGTGTAAAGAGTATTTTGAATCAAACTTTGATCATATTTTCTAATCCCTATTTTGGGCTCCTTAGAAATATTTTGTGAAAGCCAAATCCTTGTGGATTCGACCCGTACTCATCGGAGTATATTACAATTGCACTATGCACTTGTAGTTATTTTTAAAATGAGTTTTGAGTTTAATGTTTTATCATTTTGGTCCCTTGATGAGTTTTAAGATATTATTTTGGAGACAACAAAAACCTCAACACTTGCCAACATCTTTCTTTAAAATTATAAACAATCAGACATAATCCTTCATTCCAATTTCTAGTTGGTCTTCAATAAAAAAATTTATATGGTATACTTGAACTCCAATCAAAAAATGTTAATGTAGCTCCTAAATTTTTTGTGAGAACTTCAAAAGTACTAGGTTTTCCAATACTAAATTCCTCTTTAGTGACAAGATTTCTAATAAAAATATTTAGTAAAAGTATATGACACCTTGATTTAATTCTATAAATTATCAATCCTTCGTCGCTTCCCATAATATAATCTACTCCTAGTAAATGAGGTGGAATTCTAGTAGTTTCTTGTATATTTAAATATTCATAACTTACTATACTACGACTAAATAATTTCCATAAGAATCTGTCACTTATATTGGTCATTTTAGAAGCTTGTAGTCTATGGAAATACCTTTATGTTACACAATCCTTAATTTGCTTTGATACGCATTGTAATCTACACAAATCTTTGGCTGACAAATAACTTAATACCTCTCTCAGTGCATCTAGTGGCAAATCCATAATTTCTAATTGCTGTGATTCTATATTCAATAATATAAAAACAAAAATTTACATTAATACTTAATCTACTACTAAGCTCGTTGAGTTAAGTGGTAACTCAACGGACTAAATTCCTTGAGTTAAATCATAACTCCACGAACTTGAAGACAATAATAAAAACTTTTTTTGTTTATGTTTAGAGTTTTCTATATAATAAAATTTTTTCTTTTTGATATTTTTCTATAGTCTACATATATATTATCATTAATTATTACTTCATTCTACTTCCCTCCTATAGGTGGTATCAATTTCATTTATATTTCTATTTAAAGGATTCAATACTAATTGACTTGGTAATCCTCCTATAGGTTTAATTTCAATTGGTTCTTTCATTTTTTGTGCATTTCTATTCATATTTTGATTTTGAACTGCAATATTCCCAAATACCTGATATAAATGATTGTTCAAGTGTTGAATTATTAATATCTCTTTCCAAAATCCATAATTGGTTCTTGAGATATCATTTATATTCTATCCTCCCTAGAAATTGTGATTTCTCCAATTAGAATTGTAAAAATTTCCAAAATTATCTCTTTAGTTTCTAGTATATATAATATCTAGGTCATTCATATTTGTATTTTGTTTTGCTAGTTTTTGATTTAATGATAATTCTTCTATTTTCTTTGTTAATTCATGCAACTTGCCTTCAAGCATAGTGCCTAAATCAATTTCATGCATTCCTTTAGGTAATATTTTTCTATTTGAAATAGCTTCAACCAAAATTTCCCACCGAGTAGTTCTCTTTTGCAAAGTTTTCTAAATATACCCATGCTTCTTCACTACCTAGCTTTAGAAATCTATTTTGACATATATTTTAACAAAGATTTTGTTGCAACATCTATTCCTTTATAAATTATATCTATTAATTATGCTTTACTCATTGCATGATGTGTACACTGAGTCAGTAAATCTTTAAATTGTTTAAAATATTTCTAATATGATTCTCCTTGCTTTTGACTATACATTAATATTTCTTTTTTCTTCTTTATGGTATGGTGAGTAGGGTAATATTTTTCTAGAAAAACTAAATAGAATTTAGTCCACATAGAGATTGAATTAGGAGATAGAGTATATAGCCATCTCTTAGCTATATCTTTTAAAGCAAAGGAATGTATCTAAGTTTAATAACATCTATACTCAGATTAGGCATTCTCATCATTTGACAAACCTCATTAAATTCTCTAAGGAAATAATAGGCATCTTCTCTTTCTAATCTATGAAAGTATGGTAATTGACTGATATAATTAGATTTCAATTCAAACTTATCTCCCTCAAATGTTGACAATCATATGCATGTAGGTTCATCTACTAATTCAGGATAAAGAATTTCTCCTAATGGTCTTTCTATTAGAGTAGTCATTTCAACATTTTCCTCTAATGAAATGTTAGCTATACCTTGAAGGATCTCGTTAATTTCAATTTCAGAAAATTTAATAGTCTATTTTTGTGTTAAATAATCTTACTTAGGTGTTCTAACTAACCTTTTGTACTAGGAGAATGAATCCAAGTGTTCATAAACTTACAACTTATATTAAATTTCAAAAGTTAATACATACCAATTGTAATGTTTAGCTTTGATGATATTTGAAGTCATTGATAGATGAAGTTGAATCAGCTACTCCTCCTTCCAATTCTCCAATGAGTTCTCTTCTCTTCACTTAATATTGGTATCTAGTTTATAACACTCTATTTTGCTTTAATAATATTCGTCCATGTTGTAGATGTATCTCATTGTAAGAATGTGTCTTATAATGTGTAGTATGGTTCCTATATTTATGGATACATGCTCTACTTTTAAATTTAAATTACAATAATCACTAAATACATGAAGTCTTGTTCATGGAAAGAATATTAACCATTTAGCTAACTCCACCGACTAACTTTGTTGAGTTATAAATAACTCAATGGAGTGACCTCAATTACTATTCCTAACTTAATGAACTAACCTCATAAAGTTATATACTTAGTGAAATTTTAGAGTTATAATCTAGAGTTATGAGTCAAATAAATTTATGAGTGTTCATAAAGTTAACTACATAACTTTACAATGGTTTGTCAAGTTAACTATATAACTATATAATTTTATGATAGTCCGTAAAGTTAACTATATAACTTTACGATAGTCTGTAAAGTTAACTATATAACTTTACGATAGTTTGTAAACTTATGTACTTAGAAAATATTTCAAGTTCATCAAGTATACATAAATGTTGATTATAAATCATCTTGTCAATCATCTAAACATAAACATATTAATAGGTAAAAACATTATCCCTAATAATCAGTTAACTCAATGGACTAGCTTAGGCTTCTAATCCTTAACTCCATAAACTAACTTCATTGAGTTACAGATAACTCAACGGAGTGACCTAATATTCTATTACTGACTTCATGGAGTTAAGGTTAACTCAACGGATTAACTTCGTTGAGTTAACACTTAGGTAATTTTTTTACTAAGACCTACTTCTCACATTAACTTTCTATATTTCTTTTCTACATATTATCAACATGAATATAGTTAAATACACCATCATTAATGTAATTAATTTAGTACTCAAATATTTACTCATTCAAACTTAGTTACTTTCAAGAAAATATATATGTGTATATTCTATCCACAACATAATTACTATCATACAGAAAAAAAAAAAATTTTCTTTTGTCTTCAAACAATAAATGTGTTTCAAATTATTTCATATTTAGTCACATCATTCACAATCACAATTTCAAACAACAAGGAGATTCTCAAAACAAATTTATATATTAACTTTCATTACAGCAACTTAGATAGTGTTCGGTACATGTGGATGATTATTACATTCATTCTTTTCTCCTTAATTCTTCTACCTTCATCTAGAGCTTTTCCAATTGTTGTTCTCATTGTACTATTTGATCTAATGCTAATGAGGATTCTCTAGAAGGTCCAGCTATGGCAGTAGTAGCAGTAGCAATAGTAGTAGCATAATGCTCATAACCTCTATATTCTTTCACAAAGATGGCTTTGAATCTAATCTTCTTTGATGTCCATCTTGTGAAATCAATAGTATCCACCATTAATATTGGTATCAAGTCTCCAAAGAATAATTTCTTCTTTACAAATTTGATTTTTGATAGGAATACTTGACATAAATTCACTTGAATTTTTTTGACAACTACATATGTGGCCAACTTTACAAATTGACTCAATTTAATATCATGGTCATGTCTTTAAAAGAAAGTTTTAATTAAAATGTTGGCCACCATATGTGCCTTTTTTTTCATGTACTTCATTCTATTTAGTAGTAGCACATGAGGGTTGATGGCCAAACATTGTTTTATCTTTGGTTCTTTCCATTCAAGAGCAGTTGTCTCTTCTAAAAATTCTTCTCCTTCATTTCTCAATCAAAATAAGTTGTGAAGAATCTTAGGTGTGATAAATATCTACCTCTTCCACATTTGAAATTAAACTTCCATTTTCTTCTCTGAAGTTTGCATCAAAGTTGGACACTAAATTCTCATATATTGCATGTCCATTTGTCTTTAGAATTAATTCTAGTAGGCCCTAAAATTCAAATAGTTCTCTAATATCCTCCATTCTAGTCTAACTTACTAGCCTACTATATATAATGTCATACCCCTTTATCTCTTGGTATTTTTCATATGCTTCCTGACTCCTAAAATGAATTATAGTCATTACTATTGCTATAGATGGGTCAAGAAACTGAATTTCCATATCATGCTCTAGAGGGGTTTGTTCTTTCATTTCCTCCATAGCTTGTTGATTCTATTGTTGAAGAGATAAGCTATCCGGAGATTCCTATTCCTTAGCTCTGATATGTGGTGGAGAGTCGGCCACACTATCCACATTTTTTTCTTTTAAACTATCTAGATATTCTTAAAGAGTTTCATCCTCTTTAGTGGAATCTATCGAGTTGTTCTCTTCAGTTTCTATACTTTCTTGTTTAGTTTCTTCTCCTTCTTCTTCTATCTCTTCTCTATATTCCATTGTTAATGTTTTTTCAATGTTAGTGGAAGAGTGGATTGGAGTCTCAGGTATAGTAACTTCTGCCTTATTTTCTTCTTTCTTTGTTTCTTTAGTCTACTATTGCTCTATTTTAATCTGTTGTTCTTTTTCTTGCTACTCTTGATCTTCTTCTTCTTCTTATGATAGTTCCATATATACAGGCTCTTTTGGCCCTACTATAAAAATTATAGGCTCTAGTTTAATTGTTTGAGCCTCAAGCACTACTTCTTTTCCTTTTCTCCTTCTAATCAATTGTGTCTATTCTTGCTGCTCTTCCTCAAATAATAAATCTACATTAGTAAGAAGAACCATGCTCTACATTTTTGTTAGATCAATTCTATAGCAATATCATTATTTCGCTTGATCCTATGTTCTTCGTTTACTACTAACTCAGTAGCTACTCTCATTCTTATTTCAAAAATACTTGGAACTTTAACATTCAGTTCAATAATTTTCTTAGAAAAATGGAGGATTTGTTCCTCTACCTCAAGTAGTTCCTTCTCTCTTGTATTTCTAATCCTCTTCCATGAATGCCAATCTTCAAACTGATGTAGAAAGTTTGTGATGTCGATCTCATCCCACCAATTTTGAGCCATCTTCAGCTTCATTGCTTTATAGAACAGAATGAAACAGAAATGGATTTCACAATGCTAAGTGCTAAATGATTTTTATTGATAATGCCCCCAATCCTAAGTTTTAAATAAACCCTAAGTTTTGGCAGGTTGTCGGGTTATTTCCTATGCAAATTACCCATAGCTTAACCTTACTACTCCATTGAGTTATAGGTTAACTCAATGGACTAAGTTCAAAAACTTATCCTAGTACTCCATTGAGTTAAAAGTTACTCAACGGAATAAGTTCGTGGACTTACTGATAGACTCAATGGAGTAAGTTTGTTTAGTTAAGCGTAACTTAATGGACTTCCAAAAAAACTTTATCTAATAAAATATATTGTAAATATAATCTCTACTTTAATTAAAACCAAAGAATCTTGACTCTTACTTTTTTCCTAAATTTGATCAAACCGATATTTTGCTCCAATCGAACTGGTAGTTTTCTAGTTAAATTGTAGTTTTATATATAAAGACTAATATTTTGGTTAATCCAATATATTGTTCTAGTCGAACTAGTGATTAATATATATATATATATATATATTGGTAAAACTGGTAGATTTCTAGATAGATTGAAATTGTACATATATAAAAATAAACATTTTCACTATTTCAGTTAAACCGATACTCTATTCCAATCAAACCAACATCGAATAATTATATATAAAAGTTAATAATAAAAAATTTTAGACTCTAGTTGAACCAAGACTAACTTTCGATCAAATCAAAATTGCTTTAACATCATAGTTGAATATATATATATATTCTTTTCTTTTCGATCAAACCAATATCACACTTCGATTGAACTGGTAATTAATATATATACTTGACTTTTGGTCAAACCAATGTTAACTTCGGTTGAACTGATAATTATACGTAATATAAAATTATTATTATATATATATATATATATATTTATGATGCATTTCTCTTAAGTAATGGGACTTGGGTAGTCTTCCATTCTTACTTCTTTTATAATTCCAAATGCACTTTTTAGAAATTTAAGGATGGGTCGAAGTCTTTGTCCATTAAGTTTAAATAAATTTTGATTTTTAGGTTTTTCAATCTCAATTACTCCATAAAAATAAATGTTTCAAACTATGTATGGTCTTGTCCATCTAGATCTTAATTTCCCTAGATGATTATGAAGTCTAGACATGTAAAGATACACCTCTTGTCCTATTTCAAAGGTTTTTAGTATAATTTTTCTATTATGCCATACCTTCATTTTTTTTTCTACTAATGTTCTTGAATAAGCTTCATTTCTAAATTATTCTAATTCAATTAATTATATATTTGTATTCTCAACAGCTTGAATTAGATTAGTATTTAAAGTCCTTAATGTCTCGTAAGCTTTATGTTCTAATTTAGCAGATAAATGACAACTCTTTCCATATACTATCTTGAAAGGTGACATTCCTAGATTAGTTTTACAAGCAATTCTATAAACCCAAAGTGCATCTACTAACCTAGTAGCCTAATCTTTTTTAGTAGAGTTAACTACTTTTTCCAAAATCAGCTTAATTTGTTTGTTGACACTCTCTACCTTTCCACTAGTCTGGGGTGATATGAAGTAGCAATCTTGTGATTTACTCCATATTTTTTCATTAAAGCTTCAAAACTTCTATTACAAAAGTGAGTTCCTCTATCAATAATAATAACTTTAGGAACTCCAAATATAGCAATTATATTAGTTTTTATAAAATGTATTACCACTTTGTTGTTATTGATTTTTGTAGGAATTGCTTCTATCCATTTAGACACATAATCCACACCTAGCAATATATAATTATATTGATTAGACATAGTGTTAGGAATTTTGTTTTGATGATACATATTTTATTAAAGTTTATAAATAAGTCTAACAATCACATAGTTAGGTGTTAACGAGTTTTGAAAAGTCGTATAGTTATAAGTTAACATTTCTATTTAGTCAAAAAGTTATGTTAAAAACTCATATAGTTAAGTTATCTACATGTGTGTTTTTAATGTTTTAAGTTTTCATGTGTTTTCCATATGCGTTCGGTAATGAAAATTGAAGAGTTAGATAATTGTTCGAGTTTTTATACACATGGATGGATAACTATTCAAGTTTTATAAAGTGACTAACGAATAGATAAGTTTTCTTGTTTTAGTCACGTGTTTTGTAGGTACAAAAACTCGAAGATATAGATAAGTGCTCGAGTTTTACAAGACTTAAAGGATAAGTGTTCAACTAAAGCGATGACTTAGAACATATTCTATAAATCTCTAGGAAGATAAAGTTTTGGTGGATCTACAATATGAAATCATGGAAATTCAAAATGATAGTGGAGATAGTGGAAATTCAAAATAAGAAGTGGACATTCAAAATAAAGAGTGGACATAGTGGAAATTCAAAAAGACAATGAAATTATGGATAATTTGAATTTGAAATTAGTACGTGGGATTATGGATTAAGTAGATGAATATGCTGAACGTGAAGTCATAGTTCGACTACTATAAATAGAGGGTACGAGCTGCACTACGATCATCTCAATCTCAAATACCAAGTCTTAATATTCAATCACATTCCAATCCCAATCTCAAATACCAAGTCTGAATGTTCAATAACATTTCAATCCCAATCTCAAACACCAAATCTGAGTATTCAACTCTAGAAAAATTCTCCAACATTAGAAGAAGTTTGGAATTCTAAGTAATTTCAAAAAAGGAGGTGCAACGCAAAAACTTTGCAAAAAGAACTACACAGTGGGAAAATTTGACTAAAGCTATTATAGATAAAAGAGTATTGCTCAAGGGAATGCATAAAATAGATTCAAACACTATGCTTGAAGTTAAATTAATTGAGTTAACAAAGAAAATAGAAGAGTTATCATTAAATCAGAAACTAGCAGAAAAGAATGTAAATATTAATGACTTAGATATAATTTATGCTAGAAACCAAAAGATAACTTTAGAAATTCTTATAACCCTAATTGGAGAAATCACCCAAACCTATCTTGGAGAAATAACAATTTCTAGGGAGGAGAAAATATAAATGACAAAAATATAAGTTATGAAGCATTAATTGAACAAGGATCTAGAATAGAGAAGTTAGAAAAGATAATTCAACAATTAAACAATCGTCTAGATCATGTAATTGGAAATGCTGCCATTCAGAATCAAAATATGAATAGAAATATACCCCCTAGATAGAAGGAATCAATAGAAGTTAGACCTACTAGAGGATTGCCAATGCAAGTAGTGCCTAACCCTATCAATAGAACTATTAATGAAATTGATACCTCCTATAGGAGGGAAGCTGAATGAAATAGTATGACTGAAGTAACTATATATAATATAGTAAGTAGAAAAATATAAAATAAAAAAAAATGTAAGTTTAATTATAGTTAGTAGTATCACAAAGTTATTACTTAACTCATTGAACTTAGTCCATTGAGTTATGACCTAACTCCATGAGGGTAGGTAAGTAACTATGTTAATTTTATCTCTACTAAATTTTTTTTATGTTATATAGAATCACAATAGATGGAATTGAGGAAATTACCATTGGATACACCGAGGGAAGTATTGAGTAACTTATTAGCTAAAGATTTGTGCAAATTGTGTTGTATGTCAAAAGAAATTAAAGAATGTGTTAGAGAAAAATATTTTCATGAACTACAAGTTGCAAAGATGACTAATATTAGAGATGGATTTTTATGGAAGTCATTTAATCGTAGTTCAATCAGTTATGAATATTTGAATATGGAAGAAATTGTTGGAATTCCACCCAATACATTAAAAGGAATAGATCATATTATGGGGATAGATGAATGATTAATTATTTACAGAACTAAACCAAGATATGTAATTCTGTTACCCAATATTTTGATTAGAAATCCTATCACTAGAGAAGAATGGATATAGGAAAGCCTAATAGATTTGAAGTACCAATTGAAAATTTTGGGTCAACTTTAACATTTTCTTATAAAAATTCAACCATTCCTGAAAAATTGTATTACTGGAGACCAACTGGAAATTGGGATGAGGATTTATGCTTAAGTGTGTATAATTTTTTGAATAGATCTTGGACTAAAAATACTATGATATATCTAAGATAGAAAGCATTAATTAATAGCATACATGTCATACTTGATGGATATATATATCTAATCACAGATATATCAGTTGCATTTAGATCTGATTTATATATAGTAAGCATAGATAGTTTTGATGATGACTTTATAGAAATATTTCCTATACCTAGTGATATAGCTAAACCACCATCTACAGAATATGATAAAATTCAATTATGAACATGGTATAATGAATATGATGATCCTACTTTATGTCTAATAAGATGGTGGGATGAATTGATGAAATTTCAAATATGGATTATGAAAGACCTAAATGAATGGAAGTGGGAAAATGAATATATTGAAATATATGTAAAAATAGAAACAACTACATTATCTTGGAATAGAAGAGGATCCCTTTCTGCATTTCAATTCATTAATGGTAATACACTTATATTTAGTATTGATAACATACTACAAGTTTACAAGTTAAAAAGGAAAGTAGATTGCATTAAAATAGAATTAATAGCAAGAAGAATTATGCTTAAAAATTTTGCTTGGACTAACACATTTGTTCCATTTGTCACTACTTTCAATCATGTTTTTAAATTGTGATTTTTATTTTTAATGTTGTGTGTACTTTGCATTTATTTTTAGAAAAGAAAGAAAAATTTTTAGTTTTTGTTTTATATAAGGAAAAGAAAAAAACAAACAAAATATCAATCCAGTTTGTTGGTATCTGTTTTGGGAAACCAACTAACTTGCTTGTAAGCCACCAAAGGCATAGGAGCTTGGGTTCCACACAAGACATTGATTTAACAATTTATGTTTTATTGTTAAATGTTATTTTGTTATATATTCTACTTTTATTTGTGAATGAAAGTTTTTCAGAATCAAAAGTCTGAAGATATTGAAGGAGATACAAAAGAATAAGGTATGTAATTGATTACTTATCCTGAATTTACATTCAAACTCAGTTCGTGGAGTTATTCATTAACTTAACGAATTAAGTTCGTTGAGTTAGGTGCTAAGTCAACAAAACAATATTTATGTCTACTAACATTTATTGTATTTACTATAAAATCTTTTACATTGAGGACAATGCAAAATGTAGGTATGGGGGGAGGTAATTAGATTAAAATCCAAGTAATTTTGTTAAATAGAGGAACTAGGATTGTGTTGCAAATGTTTGTGAAAATTGAAAATTTTTTTTTATGAATTTGTTGTAACTAACCGAAATTTCCTATAACTATCTAATAGTTGAGACTGTAAAATTTTAAGAACTATAACTGCTTGAATGTTATATTTAGAATCTTATATAAAATGCTACAAATTTTACTATTAATACAAATCTAGATATAGTACCTTATGTTTTTACTGAATTTTATGAGTTTAACAGTTTCACGATTTTTAATAATAAAAAATCAGAATGTTTAACTAAAACTTAATAAATTATTTGAAATCCTAAAAGAGCTGAAATGTTGATTTTTGGATTAAATGAAATACATATGATCAAGGATACATTTAATTTGATTGATTAAACTTGTAGAATGATTTATGTGTAAATCTTATTAAACTATAGAAAAAGTATAAGTTTATTGATATGGATTCATGTTTTCAGTAAATTATAGAAGTAGGATTATATGAGATTTGTGTTTTATTACATCTGTATTAATGAAATACGTATATATACTATGTTGAAAAGAAAGGAAAAGAGGAAAAAAAGATAAAAACTTTGAGAGTTTATTGATTTGTTTGATCATGAGCCTTTGTACTTGAGCAGATAGGTATATAAGGATTATTGACTTGAGAAAAGACTCTTTAAATCTGGCAACTTAAGATCCTGATCAGATCTAGGATTGTTGACTAACAGCTCGATACATGGGTACATTAAAAAGCTCTTGTATGATTCAAGCTTTTCAAATTAACTTTTAAAGTAAAAATATGCATATATTGTTCTGAAAAGATAAAAGTGTTTTGCGAAATACAAATATCTTTTGAATTGAGTATATTTTTTGTTATATAAGATTACTGAAGTATGAATCTAGATTAGACTTTTAAAGTTGTTTATTTGAGATACAATTCATTATTCTTGTTGTTTTAATCATATTGAGTTGAATTGTGTTTTGATTCGTATGTAGTTGAAATTTATTCTGGAAATCATATTGGAAAATTTAGGATAACAGATGTTTGAAAAAAAAGATAATGTAACTACCACCTATGTGAGGCTAATATATTTTGTATGTAACTTACATAAGTTTCAAATATATTTGCAAGTTGAAGAGGAGAAAATAATGTTAAAATAGATTACTGAAAAATACAAAATATCTTTATATTAATCTCATTTATGTATGTTGAAGATACAAAATGAAGAATTAATCCTAGCACTTGAGAAAGACTAACTAGTTAGATCTTAGTAGTTTGTTAAGGGACTAGAAAAAGTTAAGTATGGGGGAAGTGTTTAAAAGGAAAAAGTGCATAATATTAATGGTTAAATGATGGTTAATTGCATAATATTTAGCTTATCATATGAGAATTAAGCCATTATGTTATAATTGCACTATTAAATGCGTTAATAAAAGAATCTACATAATTTCAGGAAATTAATGTTAATTAAGTATATTTCTGAACTGTCGGTGAATTACAGGCTTTTTAATTCTTAAGTATCTGAAATTTCTGTTATTTTGGAGAGTTATATTTCATGTACCAAACCATTATGTTTTAAACGCTTAAAGAATATTTTATTATTTCTTGGAAGACACATGTTGTAACCTTAATATACGACTTAAGTGGATTTTCGGTAAGTTATCTGGTAACTATCCAAAATGTGTCTAAGCATCAGATAGTTAGGTTTGCAAGTATCCGTAATATCTTTTTATCATAAAACTGCTTGAGGACACATGTCGCGTTTTGGAAACTTGACATAAGTTATCTTTCGTAAGGTTAGGTGCTAACTATCTGAAATGCATATAAGTTTCGAATACTTATAGTTATAACTATTTAAAACATCTAAGCTTATAAGTTATTTCTTTATTACACGTGTATTTTAGAGTTAAGTCAACGAAGTAAGTCTATTGAGTTACACTAACTCCATGGACCATTTATTTTCTAACTTGCCACTGTAGCAATTGTAGAAATAGGAAATTCAAAGGAAAACAACGATTGCATGTATCACACAGGAATTCACTCGTGGAATGAAGAAGAAATCACCATTGTTGATATGAATGAAGGAAATCCAATCGATCATTTAAGCAAAAGCAATTATTATTGAAAGAAATATAAGAGATGAAGAAAAAGTGTGTGGGAAGGGAGGTGGAGAACCGCACTAACTGTAGGAAGCATCGGAAGTTCCCTGAAGCTCCACACCACCACCAAAATCACTAACCATCGGAGGTCTATGAGAATACTTTCCAAATGTCGAGTCAATTCCGAGCCAAACATAGTGACTGATAACCATTGTGAGGAGTGATCGTATCATAGGAAGGGAAGCCATTTTCACCAAGCACCAACTCATATCTCAGGAAATCGTACTGCTCCTAGCCTTGGTTTCGGGTTGATGCTAGTATGTTGAAGAAGAGATCAACTTACAATTCTTGATTCGCGATTCTATAGGGAGAGGAGGCAAGATTGTAAGTGATTAAATTTTCAATGGTGTAATCGTGTCGCATGTAGTGATAGAAGTTTTTACTGTCGATAGAGATTTTTACATTTCACCTTCTACTCGTCTTCAAGAACATATCAAAACAAAAATACCAAAAGCAACTACTTATCTATGTTTACATTTAGTATTAAAGTGTTGTATTATTTGTTTTGTATCGTGATTAATGTTATCATTGTTAGTATTGTGAATGTTTTATGTTTTTTTGATTCAAAAAGGTAAAAAATAGTTTTATTGTTTACTGAAATTGATTTATCCTAGATACTTAAAGATTTTAATGATTACTGTTTGAAATATCTGAATGTTAGTGTTACTTAATGACAAATCTAATATTAACTAACATTAAAGAGCTTAATTGATGTCATTTACATTCTGTGGAACCACCCAATGGTTGGCCGAATTCCTTTGTGAATAACAGTATTTAACTAAAAAGGTAGGCTTGTAGAGTTAACTTAAGTCCAAGAGGTTAATCCGTTGAGTTAACCATAACTCCACGAACTAAGTTCGTTGAGTTAATTGTAACTCAACGGAGTGTTTAACTGAACACATATAAACTCCAATATAAAAATCAAAATAGTACACAATTCTTACTCAATCTCTGTGGGATCGTCTTGTACTTGCACACAAATACAATATACATTGTGCACTTGTAGTTAAAACACAAATTGGATTTAATATCTAATTTGTGTGAAAGGTTGTTTGTTTACTTCTAAAAGAATTTATTAATATAAGCATAAAAATAAATCAAACAAGTTTTCTAACATTGCCTAATAGACAAGTTTCTGATTTAACATACTCTATTTATCAAGAAAGATGATAAAGATCAGATTGTTGTTCAAATATATGTGGACGATATAATCTTTGGAGCAACTTCTGATAAATTGATAAAAATATTTTCTAAAGAGATGACTAGTTAGTTTAAAATGAGTATGATAGGAGAACTTTTATTTTTTCTAGGACTTCAAATTAAGCAAATGGATAAAGGTATATTTTTAAATTAGGAAAAATATGTAGTTGAAATGCTTAAGAAATTTAATTTTAATGATACAAAGATTCAAGGAACTCTTATGAGTACTTCTTTAAAGTTAGATATTGATGACATAGGAAAATCAATAGATCAAAGAAAATACAGAAGTATGATTGGTTCTTTACTTTATTTGACAGTGAGTAGACCTGATATTATGTTTGTTGTGTGTGCTTGTGCTAGATTTCAATCTAATCCTAAAGAATCATACTCAATTGTTGTTAAAATGATATTTAGATATATACAAGGAACTAAAAATTTCAGACTGTAATATTCTAAGGATAGTTCAATAGATTTTATAGGATATACTGATGCTGATTATGTAGGATCTAAATCTGATAAAAAGAGTACCAGTGGCACATGTCAATTATTGGGAAATAATTTAGTGTCATGGTTTAGTAAAAAGCAAAACTATTTAGCACTTTCAACTAGTGAAGTTGAATATGTTATTGTTGCATTGTGTTGTACTTAGATTATGTAGATAAGGCAAACTTTAGAAGATTTTGGATTATCTTATGATACAACTAAGATTTATTGTGATAGTAGTTTTGTAATAAATGTTTCCAAAAATCTTGTATTACATTATAAAGCAAAGCATATAGAGGTTAGACATCATTTTCTAAAAGATAACGTAATTGAAGGAAAAATTAAATTAGGATTTGTGTCTAATAAAAATCAATTAACTGATATATTTACAAAACCTCTAGATAAAAATACATTCTACAACATAAAATTAAATTTAGGTATTTGTAGGCTATGTGATGTGTAAAATGCTTAAACTCCACAAAAGATAAATATTATTGATGATGTTGTTTACCTCATAAATATTATATACTTATCATAAATATCTAAGTAATATCTCAATTGCTACTTAAGATATTATGTATTTACGATAAAATTATTATAGTATCTTATTGATTTTACTTATTTTTTCCAAGTTTAATGGTTTTTTAAAATTTTAAGTAGAAATGTCAATGAAAGACATTAAATTCCTCTCAAATCCTGAAATTTTGATTAAGTGTTTTCTTTGGATCAATGAAAGTGCATATGATCAAGAATGAGTTTAACTTGATTGATTAAACTTGTAGAATAATTTATATGTAAATCATATTAAACTACTAATCAAAAGTATGAACTTATTGAAATTGATTCATATTTTCAGTAAAATCATAGAAGTAAAAATTGTATGAGATTTGTGCTTTATTGCATCTGTATTAATGAAATACATATATACTATGCTTAAGATAAAAAATGCTTACAAAGTGAAAATCTTTGAGAGTTTATTGATCAATTTTATAATGAGCATCTTGTACTTGAGCAGATAGGTATGTAAGGATTGTTATCCTCAAAAAGGATTCTTTAAATCTAGCAACCTAAGGTCCTGATCAAACGTGAGATTGTTGACTGAAAGCTCATTACATGGGTACATTAGAAAGCTCTTGTATGATTCAAGCTTTTAAAACTAATTTTTAAAGAAAATTATCAATGTTTACTATTTTGAAAAGATAAAAGTTGTTTCATTAAATACATATATCTTTCAATCGAATATAGTTTCTACCAATATGACTACTGATTTATTGAATCTAAATTAGTACTTTTGAAAATGTTTATTTGAGATACATTCTTTTATTCTCCTTGTGTTAATCATAGTAAGTTTAAAGTTATGTTTTGATTCATATACAGTTGGAGTTGATTCTGGAAATCATTTTTGATGAATTCAAGATAATAGAAAATTTCTTAAAAGAAAAATTTAAAGTATAGTTATAATTAACACCTAATTTATACAAGTATATTTTGTATGTTATTGAATATATTTGAAGTATATTTGTAGGGGGAGGATTTATAATGTCCAAAATAGATTAATATCATTCAAAATATAAATCTTAGTTAATCTGAGTTTAGTCCTCTTAAGATCTTGACGAAAAAATTTGAGTAAACAAACATACTATTTTAGGTTTATAGAAAGAATATTAGAATAGTTTACAATGTTCTCAAGATAATGTTTTATATAAGTTACATATAGCTTGTACGTTGTTTTCGGAAGTTTTTAGTTGAAAACATCCGAAACTTGTTTTCTTGTCAAATATACTAATTAGACATTATGTTATGTAAGGTAACGTATAAAACTACCTCTAGACAATATTTTACTCATTAGGTTAGGTAACTGAATGAGTTATGCTTAAATTTTTTAGGTACCTCAATTGAATAAACTTTATTCAATATCCATTTAAAACCTAAACCCAACTAATAGACTTGTTAAGTTATTCTACTAAAATCCTATTTAAACACTTATTACATAGGAACTTAGGTTATCTTGAAACATCTTTCTAAAAATCTTTCCCGCTCATTCTTGTAACCACCTACAACGATATATTCAAAGTTCTACAAAGGACATGGCAGAGGAAAAGGAAGAGGCAGAGGAAATGCAAAAGGCAAAGAAATAGATGTAGATGAAGTTCCACGTACATGATTTATGAAGATTTTTCAAGTAGACAAACGGTTAGCTCAAATATATCGTGACTATTTCTTTTCTGAAGAAATACTTGATAAAGTTAGACAAGAGCTTCAAAATACAGCTAACAGTATACAAGACATAGGTATTAGAAGTAAATTTGATAGAGATTATCACATGAAATGTGTTGAAATAGCATTTTTGGAACAATATGCTAAATATCTAGAAAAAGGAGTAGGTTCATCAAATAGAATTCCTCAAACACCTATCAATGGAACAAGACTACAATCATTTGAGGAAGAACATGAATCTACGATACTTACACCTTTATTTTCAAAGGAAAAATAGATAAATATTGTTATTGATCAGAGAAAAGTTGAAAGTCTTCAAAAAGCAATAGCTATAGAAAGTGCCTTGGAAGAATTGAAACAGAAAACTTTTATAGAACAAATGAATAAGAAAACAACAATAATTCAACAGGAAGAACAACTGACTTGTTATTAGAGACAAAGAGTCAAAAAAATTATTTCTAAGGAAGCAAATCTTGTTGAACAAAAAAAATCAGATGAGGATTTAATTCCAAAGGGCAATATATGTCTAGACATTGTGCCTTTCAGTGCATCTACTAAGGTCATCTATTTAGAACACATTGAAACTAATGATGATGATGAAACTTTATTATCTTTTTCTAAAAGACTTGAAAAGAGAACAAAACAACAAATTAGTTCAAGTTTTTCTATAGTTTCTAGCCCTAATGATAAGGAAATTGAACAATCAGAGCATCAGGTAGATGACATTGAACAAGTTATTGTTGATGTACTTGAAAATATTGGAGCAGTAATTAGTTCAAAGGCTGGATTGTCTAGAGTAGCAGCTATTGAAAAAGACAAAACTCTAGAAGAGCTTAACATTGATCAGCCTTTTTTAGAATCTATAGAACTAGAGTTTGAGAATTCACAGCATATTGAAATGGAAATATCTATTGAGGAACATGAAGAATTACAAACAGATACACCAACCATTGAATTTGTGGAAAAATTGCACTCTAACTATTCTATAGAAACTGAACTTATAGATGTAGCAAATATTGAAAATGTTCCTTACTTTGTTGAAGTTGGAGAATCAAGCTTACTTGAGCAGCTTCAAGAAAATATTTTGATAGAGGAATACAATGACATTCATTTTGAAGAAGAGATTCCTGAAGAAGAATTAAATTTTGAGTATAGAACAATAAACATTCAAGGCAATTCAATTTATTTTAGATCTGAGGAAGCATTGTAGAAATACAATAGTTTGATTTTGTGTCAAATTCTACATGCTCGACCAATAAAGTTTAGAAGTTTACTGGAAATAAAAGATTTATTTGAGTTTCAAGGCTTAATGCAATTCTTACCAGTTGGAACAAAATGGAAGCAATATAAAGAGCTTGTTGTAGCTTTCTACAGTAATCTAATACAAAATGAAAATCTTTTGAAAACTCAAATAACTCAACAGGAGTTTACTTTATCTCCTGAGTTAATTTTTGAAGTTTTAGGATTAAGAAATAAAGGTATTGTTGTTACAAACAGATTTGACATTGTTAGACAACTAGAATATGATGTTCAGTCTTTATCACAGATTCCAGGTGTATATACTGAAATGAGATTAATGGAAAATTTGAATGCAAAAGCTAGGTTTATTGCAAATATTCTGCATGTAAAATTATTTTAGAGAGTCAAACATAATCTGGAAGTAAGCAGAAGTTGTTTATATGCAACTTATGGTATACTGAACAGAATTCAAATAAATTGGTTTGATGTTTTCATATATTAACTACGGCATTTGAGTTCAAAGTTATTTTTTGGCGATGCTGTATGTCGAATTCTTGCAAGCCAATTAAATTTATCTAACTAGCCCTTTGAAACTAAAGGCATGAGAGTGTTCAGTGTCAAAGATTTGCAAAAACACCAACCAACGCAACAATAGCAACAACAACAACCTGACCTTCACCAACACCAACAATAGCAAAACTATTCAGATCAAGTACAATAGCAACTCAAGCTAACTCCTGACTTAGATGTAGTGTTGAATGACATCAGAAATGATATTAGGCATCTAGGAGATAAAATTTGTAATGCTATTAGTGATATCATTAGGAGGAATAGATAAATGCATTGTCATTTGTCTATTTACTTGATTTCTGAATACACAATGTAATGTTTGTATTTATTGTTTGACTATTTGAATAATACATTTTACTGTAAATGTGTTCATTCTTATTAATGTTTACAGAAAGTTTAGCTATAAATGTGTCTCTCGTTTTAATACTTTGTAATCATCTTTTTGATTAATGACAAAAAGGGGGAGATGATTATGAGTTTAAATGCATATATTAAAAAGGGAGATGATTATGTGGTTGTTGAAATTTTTTTCTGAAAGTTTTACTTCTAAGAGATGATTTTTACATAAACAACAGAAATAAGCTTAAGTAAACTTAAGTCAACAAAATTGTTTGTTGAATTAAAACTTAACCCAATGGAGGTGTTTCGTTGGGTTAAACATAATTCATAATTGATTTAATATGATTTTATCATCATCAAAAAGGGGGAGATTGTTAAGTATTTTGTTTTGATAATGTGTGCTAAACGAATGTAATCATATTTACTCAATTACTATTGTTTGTGAAAGTAAATTTAGAACATCAATTAATATAGAAAAAGTTTACTGATATAAATACTTGTTTGTAATGGATCTAAGATTATGCTATGTTAAATAACTAGTCGTTAAGTTATACTAACTTTTCATTTAACTAAATGTTAAGTTAATGTGTGTTTTTATTATAAAGCATGATATATTTTAAGGTTATATTTTATGTATCATGTACAATGCATGTTAAGACAACTCGTTAAATTAGTGCGTTATTTTGTAAAAAGGTCACGTAAGAACTTGTTGAGTTATAGGCTTAAAGGTTAAAATAGGTCACATGAGAACTCGTTAAATTAGTAAGCAAAAAGAAGAGACGAACTCATTAAGTTAGTATTATGCATGTGGTGAAATTAAAGTTTACGAATGTTATATTGTATCACGTGAGTTGCACATGCCTAACTTGTTAAGTTAACATAACTAAACACATTGAGTTGCTATATTGAACACTAAGGCAACGCGTTAGGTTAGCGTTATAAACTTAAAGTTACTATTATCGCACGTGGTAAATACCTTTTTGTAAAAACATTTGTTTATTACTGGATCGGTGAGTTATCAGATTTTTGGATATTTAGAAAATTTAACTATCTGATACTTAAACTATTTTCAGTGAGTTATCATTTAACCTTCTGAAAGAAAGGTTAAGCTGGTTCGTTGAGTTATCTGTAACACAACGAAGGTAGTTCGTTGAGTTAGCATAACACCATAGACTTAATTCGTTGAGTTAGCTATAGTACTTGTCACGTGATTTGGCACATGATGAACTCATTGAGTTAGATACGTTAAGTTATAAATCTACTTGTTTTACTTGTTTAGTTAACATTAACACAATGATTTGTTATTACACTTGATGAAAAATTTTGGATGAGAAAGTTTATTTTGTAGGAAATTTTTCAAAGGTCTAGGATTGATGATTAAAGAAAATTTGAAAGGAAAATATGGGTCAGAACATGTGTATTTTGATGAAGGAAAAAGAGAAGATGTGAAGAGTGAAAAACTGATTGTAGTTAAACGTGGAGGATATGCATAAAGTGAATATATAGTATAAAAGGCATAGAATTCTTGATAAGTTATCTGCGAATTATCGAAAATGTGTTGAAGCATCAGATAGTTGGGTTTGCAAGTATCTGAAATATCTGAACTCGTTAAGTTAGAATTATGCACGTGTTGAATTTAAATGTTTTATTATGTCACGTGAGCTACACATGTTTAACTTGTTAAGTTAGCATAACTATACGCGTTGAGTTACTTGAATATACACTGAAGTAACGTGTTTTGTTAATATTAAGCAAAAATAGGAAAAGTAAACTTTTGGATAGTTAACGTTTCATTTTAGTCGAAGAGTTATGTTAAAAACTCGTATAGTTAAGTTATCTACACGTGTGCTTTAATGTGTTTTAATGTTTTAAGTTTTCACGTGTGTTCTATGTGCATTCAATAATGAAAAATCAGAGTGTTAGATAACTGTTCAAGTTTTATACGCATGGATGGATAACTATTCGAGTTTTATAAAATGACTAACGAATAGATAAGTTTTCTTGTTTAGTCATGTGTTTTGTAGGTGCAAGAATAGAAGAATTATGAGAAGATACAATTCGAAGGAAAACCACGATTGCACGTATCATGCAGAAATTCACTCGTGGAAGGAAGAAGAAATCACCAATGTTGATATGAATGAAGGAAATCCAACCGATCATTTAATTAGAAGCAGTTACTACTGAAAGAAATACAAAAGAAGAGGAGAAAGATGAAGAAAATGTGTGTGGAAGAGAGGTGGAGAACCATGCCAACTACAAGAAGTGTCAGAAGTTCCTTAAAGCTCCACACCACCACCAAAATTACCAACCATCGGAGATATGTCAGGATACTTTCCTGATGTCAAGTCGATTTCAAGCCAAACATGGTGATTGACAACCACTATGAGGAGTGATCGCATCGTAGGAAGGGAAGCCATTTTCACCAAGCACCAACTCATATCTTAGGAGATCGTAAAGCTTCTAGCCTTAGTTTCGGGTTGATACTAGTATGCTGAAGAGAAGATTATCTTACAATTCTTGATTCGCAATTCTATAGGAAGATGAGGCAAGATTGTAAGTGATTAAGTTTTCAATAGCGTAATCACGTCGCATGTAGTAACGGAAGTTTTTACTGTTGATAGAGATTTTTATATTTCACCTTTCTCTCATCATCAAGAGCATATCAAAACAAAAATACCAAAAACAACAAATTATATGTGTTTACATTTAGTATTAAAGTGTTGTATTGTTTGTTTTGTATCGTGATTAATATTATCATTGTCAGTATTGTAAATGTTCTATGTTTGTTTGATTTAAAAAATAAAAAATAGTTTATTGTTTACTAAAATTGATTCGTTCATATACTTAAAGATTTTAATGATTATTGTTCGAAATATTTGAATGTTGCTTAATGATAAATCTAATATTAACTAGCATTAAACAGCTTCATTAATGTTATTTACATTCTGTGGAATCGCCCAATGATTGGCCGAATTCCTTTGTAAATACTAGTATTTAACTAGAAAGGTAGGCTCGTGGAGTTAACTTAAGTACATGAGGTTAGTTCGTTGAGTTAATTGTAACTCAATAGAGTGCTTAACTGAACACATATAAACTCCAATATAAAAATCGAAACAGTACACAATTCTTACTCAATCTTTGTGGGATTAACCTGTACTTGCACACAAATACAATATACATTGTGCACTTGTAGTTAAAATACAAATTGGATTTAACATCTAATCTATGTGAAAGGTTGTTTGTTTACTTCTAAAAGTAATTATTGATATAAGCATAAAAACAATTCCAAACAAGTTTTCTAGCACCACCTAACAAATAGAAGTTCACAAATAAATAAACAAGTTTTCTGGTGCCATTGCTAGGGATTAAGAAGTTAAGCAATTGTGAGTGCTATTTTGTTTTAATAGTAGAAGGAGTGTTATGTGTTTTATTTTATAATTGAAAACATGGCATATGCTTATGCTCAAAGATTTCTGAAATCTGTAGTTAGCATATGTGAATTCTACAATTTAGAAGGTCACGACATCTCTGATTGTTTGAAATAGAGACGATTGCAGATGGTTAGATCACATGAACAATAAGTGAATTATATTCAATATAATAGAGCTGAGTATGAGAATCGTATAGTTTACCCAACTAATGGTTAGTTTAGAACGTGTAATATGTTGAGAAACAAGGAAGTTTGGGATAGGTATGACAGACCGGAGTGTAGCTTAGACCAAAACATAGACAAACTAGAACAATATATGTGTCAGCAACAAGAAGTCAACCAATTAAACTATAGGGAAGAATATTCAAAACCTAAAATTGATATCATATACGAAACTGAAAAAACTATAATGAAAATTGATCAAAAATTGAATGCAATGATACTAGATGATCTTGAAAGAAAACTAAAAGCATTGGATGAACTTACAATGAAATTACAAGTTATGCAACAAGAAAACACAAATGAAAACTTTAATGTTAAAGATTTTCATAATTTGCAAGACATACAAACAAAAGAAAATACCAATGCAATAGAATTTAAAGAATGTAAGTTAAAACTAAAAACACTTGAAGTTATGAAAATGAAATACAAGAACATCATGAAAGTAATGAAAATCTAGAAGATGTATGCATAACATTAAGATCTAGAACTGATATACCACCAAGAATTCAAAAAGAAAGTAATATGAAGGTGGATAAGAACAAAATTCAAAATCATAATGAAAACGTAATATTTGAAAACTTAGAAATCAATGAAGAAAAATATAAATATGAAAATGAGACTAAAAATGATCAAACAAATGAAATGAAAGAAAAAGAATCTTGTAAATCACAATCATTAGCACCTTATCCTGAAAGATTACAACAAACATTTCTTGAAAAATAAGAAAAAATTAAAGAAATTTTTGAAAAAGTACAAGCTAACATTCCTTTGTTAGACTTATTGTAGAAAATGCCACCTTATGCTAAATTTCTTGAGGATTGGTGTACTAAGAAAAGAGAGCGAAAAGTTTTAAGGAAAGTCTTTTTAGCTGAGCAAAGTAGTTCCCTATTTCTGATACAAATTCCTAAAAAGTTATCTGATCTTGGAATCCCTGTTATATCATGCACCATAGGAAATATCATTCTAGAAAGAACCTTAATAGACCTAGGTGCAAGTATAAATGTTATGCCGAGTGATATATTTGCATCCTTAGGATTAGAAGGCTTAATCCCTACTAGGACTGTTATTCAATTAGCTGATAGAAGTATAAGATATCCTAGAGGAAAAATAGAGGATGTCCTAATTAAAATCAAAAACTTCATATATCCTATTAATATTATGATTTTGGATTCCCAACAAATTAAGTATTAAAATCAGGATACATCTGTAATTTTGGAAAGGCCATTCTTAGCAACATCAAGGGCTATTATAAATTGTAAAACTAGAGTGATGAAGTTAGCATATGGTAATGAGTTAAAACATTTTTAAACCAGAAAAGTTTAAGGAGTTAGAAATGTCCTTACATACTATAGACTTTTTAGAGGATAAAGGAGATATGTTAGATGATGTGATTCAAGAAGAATTAAATAAACAACTAAATTCTAAAACTTTAGAAGTAAGTGAAAGTATAAATGTAGAAGAAGATCAAGAAGAGTTTAGTATTGAAGATGAAAATGTTCAATTAGGAGTTCTAGCTTCTGATGGTCAACATTTAGATTTAAAACCTTTACCTCCTAAATTAACTTATATATTTCTGAAAGAAAAATGAACATGTCTAATCATTATTGCTTCAGATTTAAAAGATGATCAAATTTCTAAATTAAAAGATATAGTAAAAACTTATAAAGAAGCAATAGGATGGACTATGATTGATATCAAAGGGTTAAGTGCAACTATATGCTGTCACCACATATATTTAGAAAAGAATGCTAAACTAGTTAGAATTCCTGAGAGGAGATTAAATCCAAAACTTAAAGAAGTAGTCAAGAAGGAAATAGTGAAATGGTTAGATAATGACATAATTTATCTGATTTCCGATAGCTCATGGGTTAGTTCAATCCATGTGGTTCCCAAGAAATCAAGATTAATAGTTATTAGGAATGAAAGTCAGGGCTTGATACCTACTAGAATTTAATCAGGCTGGAGAGTGTGTATAGACTATAACAAGCTGAATGCTATGACTAGGAAAAATCATTTTCCCTTACCTTTTATAGACTAAATGATAGAGAAATTAGTAGGGCAAGAATATTTTGGTTTCCTAGACGAGTATTCAAGATATAATCAAGTTCCAATAGCATTAGAGGATCAAGAGAAATAAACTTTCACATGTCTTAATGGAACTTATGCTTTTGAGAGAATGCCATTCAGATTATGCAATGCATCAGCCACCTTTCAAATGTGTATGTAGGGCATATTCACTAGAATGACTGAAATTTTTTTAGAAATATTTATAAATGATTTTACTATATATGAAACTTCATATGAAGTGTGTTTAAACAATTTAGACCAAGTATTAAAACGCTAAGTGGAAAAAAACTTGGTTCTAAATTGGGAAAAATGTTACTTCATAGTTAAATAAGGAATAGTCTTGGGACATGTTATTTCAAAGAAAGGGTTGGAAGTAGATAAAGCCAAAATAGAAGTAATTTCTAATCTACCAGAACCTAAATCAATAAAAGATATTAGATCATTTTTAGGACATGTTGGATTTTATAAAAGATTTATTAAAGATTTTAGCAAAATAGCTAGACCTTTAACTAATCTATTAAAAGATGTCTCATTCAACTTTGATAAAAATTGCAAAGAAGCATTTTTCAAGCTTAAAACTAGTTTAATTTCAACCCCTATAATACAAGCACCTAATTGAAGCCATCCATTTGAATTAATATGCGACACATCTGATTTTGTTGTAAGAGCAGTGTTGGGACAAAAGATAGAAAAATCTCCTAGAGTGATTCATTATGTAAGTAAAACATTAAATGATGTTCAAGTTAATTATACAACTACTAAAAAGAACTATTAGTTGTTGTATTTGCCTTAGAAAAGTTTAGATCATATCTGATTGGAGCTAAAGTGATAGTATACGGATCATTCAACTTTAAAACACCTAATAGCAAAGAAAGAGACTAAACCTAGATTGATCCGATGGATATTATTATTACAAGAATTTGATCTAGAAATTAAAGATAAAAAAGGTTATGAGAATGTAGTAGCAGATCATTTATCAAGATTACAAATAGAAAAATCAAACATTGAAATTAAGGATAATTTTCTTGATGAACAATTAATGACCATGAACACAATGCCTTGGTATGCAAACATAGTTAATTACTTAGTTACTAGTTTAACACCTAAGGATTGGAATAGACAATATAAGAAATTGTTCTTTTCAAGTGTAAAATATTACTATTGGGAAGACCCATACTTATTTAAGAAATGTCCTGATCTGGTTTTAAGGAGGTGTGTTCCAGAAACTGAATATCAGAGCATATTGTCTTTCTACCATGACCAAGTATGTGGAGGACATTTTGGTTTAGGGAAAACTACTGCCAAAATTCTGTAATGTGGATTTTATTGACCAACACTATTCAAAGATGCTCATAAATACTACTTAAGTTGTTTAAGATGTCAACAAATAGGAAGAATATCAAAGAGGAATATGATGCCTCTGAATCCTATTATTGAAGTTAAAATCTTTGATGTGTGGGGAATAGATTTTATGGGTTCATTTCCTATGTCTAATCAATTTAATTATATATTGTTAGGGGTGGATTATGTATCTAAATGGATAGAATCTATTCCTACAAAAACTAATGACAACAAAGTGGTAATACATTTTATAAGAACTAATACAATTGCTAGATTTGGAATACCTAAAGCTATTATTAGTGATAGAGGAACTCATTTCTGTAATAGAAGTTTTGAAGCCTTAATGAAGAAATATGGAGTAAATCACAAAATTGCAACATCATATCATTCGCAAACAAGTGGACAAGTAGAAAGTACAAACAAACAAATTAAGTTAATCTTAGAAAAAATAGTAAATCCTACTAGAAAAGATTGGGCTAATAGATTAATAGATGCACTTTGGGCTTATAGAACTGCTTATAAGACAAACTTAGGTATGTCACCTTTTAAAATAGTATATGGAAAAAGTTACCATTTACCAATTGAAATTGAACATAAAGCTTATTGGGCATTAAAAACTCTAAACACTAATTTAAATTAGGCTGCTGAAAATAGGAAAATGCAATTGATTGAATTAGAAGAATTTAGGAATGAAGCTTTTTCGAAAACTGTAAAAGAAAAAGAGAAAATGAAGTTCTAGCATGATAAGAAAATTATTCCAAAAACCTTTGAAATAGGACAAGAAATATATCTTTACATAACTAGACTCCATAACCATCTAGGAAAATTAAGATTTAGATGGGCAGGACTTTATATAATTTGAAATATTTATTCCTATGGAACTATTGAAATTGAAAATCTTAAAAATCAGAATATATTTAAAGTAAATGGACAAAGACTTAGAACTATTCTGAAGATTTCAAAAAATTCCTTTGGAATTATAGAAGAAGTAAGAGTAGAGGACTACTAAAGCTTTACTTAGTAAGAAATAGATATAAGTATTAAAAAAAAAAAACTTATTTAAACATAGTCACGGTTCAACCGAAAGAAATTATCAATTTTACCGAAACATATATTAAAAGGAAAAAATTGTTGTGGTTCAACTGATAAGATCCATCGGTTAGACCGAAACATAAAACATAAAAAAATATATATATTATATTGAGTAAAATGTCAATTTTACCAAAGCATAGTATCAGTTCAACCGGTATAGAAAAAAAAGTATTTAATTTTGATTCAACCAAGGAATATAACAGTTTGACCAAAAAATTCTAAAATGTTGAAAAATTAAGAATCAATTAAACCAAAAATTCTTCGGTCTTGACTAAATTAAAAATTATTATTATAAGTTATTTTTTTTATTAGTTATAACTTTACAAGAGGTCCGTTGAGTTACACTTAACTGAACGAACTTACTCCATTGAGTTACGCTTAACTCAACGAACTTACTCCGTTGAGTCTAGGATAAGTTAACAAACTTACTCTATTGAGTTAACTGTAACTCAACAGAGTATTGTAATTAAGTCCACGGACTTAGTCTGTGGAGTTAATTGTGACTCCACAGAAAGGTAAGTGAGAGCGAGAGTTTGCACGGGAAAATGACCTGATTACCTGCCAAAAACTTAAGGTGTATTTATACTAAAACTTAGGATTTGGGGGCATTATCTGCAGAATCATTTAGAACTTAGAATAATAGAGATTAGAGAGATTCCATTCCATTCCGTCACACTACAAAGACAAGATGATGCCTGAGTTCTAGGAGGCAATTGACACCACGAGATTTCTCAAAGAATCAGAAGAATGGCATACAAGACAAAAGATCAGGAACACAACTCGAGAAAAAGAATTAGAAAATGTAGAATCTAACATATTCTACTGGAGGAAAGTTTTAGTAGATTTAGATATTAGAATACCTTAGATTGTAGAAACAAAGATTAAAGTAGCAACAGAAGTTGTAGTAAATAGAGAAAGAAAAATAAGACCAAACAATGAGGTTGCCCTACAACATGCCTGGTGGGAAATTAGGGAGCAATAGAGAAAAGTAGCTGAAGAACCTGTAGCTGAAGAGCCGACTACTGAAAAACCAGTTACTAAGGAATAGCAGCCAATTCCATCCATTCCACCGCCAAGGTCGTTAGAAAAAGTAGCATTTTTAAGGCCATCTACGCGAGAGGAATAGAGAGAATTTGTAGAGTTTATTAAAGTTGTCAAGAGCCAAGGAAATTCTAAGGATATGGTTGTGGCAAAAATGCATTTACTATATGATGCACTCTACAAGAAAAGGGCCGCAGATAAGTTGAAGGCCCAATATAAAATTAAAGTAGAGCAGCATCAGGAAGCAGCTAGATCATTGGCTACAAGAGAAACTAAAGTTGGTCCTTCAAGACCAGTAATTATAGAAAAAGTAAAATAGGAAGAGTTAGTACCTGTAGCTCGAGGGCCTACAAAGCCTATTTTTGTAGATTTAATCTCAAAGGAGGAAGAGGAAGACTAGGCACAACTATTTAGAAGAAGGAAACGAAAAGAGATAGTGCTTGAAGCTCCAACAGAGACTAAACCTGAGCTTAAAATATTAGTAGGGCCTATAGAGCCCATTTTTGTAGATTTTCTATCCAAATCTGTGGAGGAGCAGGAGAAGCAGCAGCAAGAGCAAAGAGAAGAAGAAAAAAAAGCTGAAATTAGTCTACAGCCTGTACAAATAAAAGAAACTGAAGTTAGGGCAAAAGCTGATTTGCTCGTGACTCCATCCCAATCTACCATAGAATCAGAAAGAATAGTGACAATGTAGATTGGTAGTTAGGAGGAAGAAGAAAGAGAAGAGACTGAAGAAGAAGTTGAACAAGAATATATGGAATAAGAAGGAAATGACTCGACAGATTCCACTAAAGAGGGAGAGACTCTTCAACAAATTATTGAAAGAATTCAAGAAAGAAGAGTGGAGAGTTCTGCCGACTCTCCACCACAAATATAAAGAGGAGCTAAAATGCAAGAATCTCCGGATCATTTCCAACAAACTCAAGTTCAGCAAATTGAAGAAGAAATTCAAGAACAAACCCTTCTAGAGCAATAAATTCAAATTCCTAACCTGGTTGAAGCAACAATTCTAAATGAAGTATACTTTTGCAGTTAGGAAGCATACAATAAATATCAAGAGATTTGGGGTTATGATATTATATATAGTAGACCAGTAAATTGGGACGGCATGAATGACATTAAAGAATTATTTGAGTTCCAAGGTCTACTACAATTTATTTCTCAATAGAGAGTGCATGCTATATATGAAAATTTAGTGCTCTATTTTTATGCAAACATGAGAGAGGAAGAATGAAATTTAATTTCTAACATGGAAGAAGTTAATATACAGATAACACTAGAGCTCTCCACAACATTTTTAGATTGAAAAATGAAGGGATAGAAATTCTAGAGAGCACAACTACAGTCGAGTGGACAGAACAAGAAATAAAAGACTATTTAGCTATCAATCCTGGTGTGTTATTATTAAATAGATTGAAGTACTTAAATGGTAAAGCACACATGGTAGCTAACATTTTGATTAAAAATGTCTACCAACGATAAGGTCATGATATTGAACTAAGTTAGTTTGTTAAATGGGCCACATATGCAGTTGTGAACAGAATTCAAGTAAACTGGTCTTCAATTTTTATCTCCAAGTTGAGAGTAGCACAGAAAAAATTATTTTATGGAGATTTGATACTAGTATTAATGGAAGATAGTATTGACTTCACAAACTGGACATCTAAGAGGATAAAATCTAAAGCCATTTCAATGAAGGAATACAGAAATTATAATGTTGTAGCTGCTAAGATAGCTAGACCTTCTAGAGATATTATAGGAGTTGTTGAACATATAAATCAATTAGAACAACAATTAGAAAAGCTCTAGAAGGAAGTAGATGAACTTAGGAAGAAGGACTAAATGTATTGTTCGTCTACTTATATTGTATTGAAAAAAATATCTGACTATATGTAAATATAAACTATTTATATAAATGAATGTTTGAATTTCATATTTCTGAATTTGTGTAACTATGGACGAATGATTTAAAGTTGAATTGAATATTATATAACTGTTTAAAGATTTGTAGACTATTTAAAAGATTTACAGTATTATGAATGACATGATTAAATGCATGATGATTGGTTAATACTTGAATATATTTGCATGTTGAAAAGTAAAATGTAAATTCTATATAACAGGAAATGAACTATAAGTTAAAATGCATATATTGTTCAAATTTAAATGTGTTTAAGTTAGAACACTACATTAATGAAATGTATTTAACTTTAATTAAGTTGATAAAATGCAGAGAAAAAATATATATAGAAGTTAATACAAGGAGTAAGTTTTAGAAAAATTTACTGAGTGTTAACTCAACGAAGTAAGTTCGTTGAGTTAACCTTAACTCCACGAGGTCAATAATAAAATATAAGGTCACTCTATTGAGTTATCTGTAACTCAACGAAGTTAGTCCATGGAGTTAGCAAATTGGTGACGAAGCTAGTCCGTTGAGTTAACTGTAACTCAACGAGATTAGTTCGTTGAGTTAGAAATAGTAATCGAAGCTAGTCCATTGAGTTAATTGTAACTCAATGAGGTTAGTTCATGGATTAAGCTAAATTGTTATTCTTTTAGCCACGAATGAAACGTCATGGGTTTAGCGGTTACTAAAATTTGAAATTAGAAGTAGAACACATATCCATAAAAATAGGAACCATACTACATGTTACAAGACACATTCTTGAAACAAGATTCATTTGCCTTATGAACGTGCATTATAAACATAGAACAAAATGTTATTTACGAGTTACCAGAACTTGAGGAAAGAAAAGAAAATTTGTTAGGGAACTGAAAGGAGAAGCAGTTGATTCAACTTCATCCGTTAACAACTATTTATTGAAAACAAAGCTTTAGACTGGTATGTAATTAATCTTCTACTATTTTACTTTATGTTAATAGTTTATGAGCACATGGATTCGTTCTCCTAACACTAAACAATTAGAAAGAATACCTACATAGGATTATTCAACATAGAGTCGTATTGAAATACTTTTTGAATGGGACTTTAACGAAATCCTTAGGGGTGTAGCTAACCTTTCTTTAAAAGAGAATGAAGATATGGCTGCTCTAGTAGAAAAACCATTAGGGGAAATTCTATATCCTAAACTAGTTGATGAACCTTTATGTATTTGATTGCCAAACTTTGAGGGAGATAGGTTTGAACCTTTATGTAATCTAATTATATTAGTCAATTGCCACACTTTCATGGATTAGAAAGAGAAGATGCCTATTATTTCCTTAGAGAATTTAACAAAGTTTATCAAATGATGAAAATGACAAACATGAGTATTGATGTTATTAAACTTAGATATATCCCTTTTGCTTAAAAGACATAGCTAAGATATGATTATATACTTTATCGCTTGATTCAATTTCTACATGGACTAAATTTTGCTCTGTTTTCTAGAAAAATATTATCCAACACATCAAACGATTAAAAAGAAAAAGGAAATATTAATGTGTAGCCAAAAATAGGGAGAATCATTCTGAAAATATTTTGAAAGATTTAAAGATTTACTGACTCAATGTCCTCATCATGCAATTAGTAAAGCACAATTAATAGGTATAATTTATGAAGGCATAGATGTTTCAACGAAATCTTTATTAGAATCTACTTATCAGAATGGATTTTTAAAACTGTGTAGTGAGAAAGCATGGGCATACTTAGAAAACTTTGCAAAAAGAACTACATAGTGGGAAAACTCGGCTAAAGCTATTACAGATAAAAGAATATTGCCAAAGGGAATGCATGAAATAGATTCAAGCACTATGCTTGAAGTTAAATTAACTAAATTAACAAAGAAAATAAAAGAGTTATCATTAAATCAAAAACTAGTAGAAAAGAATACAAAGATCAATGACTTAGATATTATTTATGCTAGAAACCAGAAAGATAACTTTAGAAATTCTTATAACCCTAATTAGAGAAATCCCTCAAACCTATCTTGGAGAAATAACAATTTCCAGGGAGGAGAAAATAGAAATGAAAAAAATATAAGTTATGAAGTATTAATTGAATAGGGATCTAGAATAGAGAAGTTAGAGAAGATAATTCAACAATTAAACAATCATCTAGATTATGTATTTAGAAATGCTACCATTCAAAATCAAAATATGAATAGAAATATACCTCCTAGATAGAAGGAATCAATAGAAGTTAAACCTATTGGAGGATTGCCATTGCAAGTAATACCTAACCCTATCAATAGAACCGTTAATGAAATTGATATCTCCTATGGGAGGGGAACTGAATGAAGCAGTATAACTAAAGTAACTATGTATAATATAGTAAGTATAAAAATATAAAAAGAAAAAAATGTAAGTTTAATTATAGTTAGTAGTATCATAGAGTTATTACTTAACTCAACGAACTTAGTTTGTTGAGTTATAACCTAACTCCACAAGGGTAAGTAAGTAGCTTTGTTAATTTTATCTCTACTTAAATTTTGTTTATGTTATATAGAATCACAATAGATGGAATTGATGAAATTACCACTAGATGCACTGAGGGAAGTACTGAGTAACTTATCAACTAAAGATCTATGCAAATTATGTTGTGTGTCAAAGGAAATTAAAGAATGTGTTAGAGAAAAATATTTTCATGGACTACAAGCTGCAAAAATGACTAATATTAGAGATGGATTTTTATGGAAGTCATTTAATCGTAGTTCAATAAACTATGAATATCTAAATATGGAAGAAACTGCTGGAATTCCACCCAATACATTAGAAGGAATAAATCATATTACGGGGATAGATGAAGGATTAATTATTTATAGAACCAAACCAAGTATGCAATTCTGTTACTTGATATTTTGATTAGAAATCCTATCACTAGAAAAGAATGGAATATAGGGAGGCCTAATAGATTTAAAGTACCAATTGAAAATTGTGAGTCAGCTTTAACATTTTCTGATAAAAATTTGACCATTCTTGAAAAATTGTATTGTTGGAGACCAATTGGAAATTAGGATGAAAATTTATGTTTAAGTGTGTATAATTTTCTAAATAGATCTTGGACTGAAAATACTATGATATATCTAAGACAAAAAGCATTAATTAACAACATACATGTCATACTTGATGGATATATATATTTAGTGTCAGATATATTAGTTGCATTTCGATGTGATTTATACATAGTAAGCATAGACAATTATGATGATGACTTTATAGAAATATTGCCTATACCGAGTGATATAACTAAACCACCATCTAGAGAATATGATAAAATTCAATTAGGAATGTGGTATAATGAATATGATGATTCTACTTTATGTTTGATAAGATGGTGGGATGAATTGATGAAATTTCAATTATGGATTATGAAAGACCTAAATGAATGAAAGTGGGAAGAGGAATATATTGAAATATATGTAGAAATAGAAACAACTATATTATCTTGGAACAGAAAAGGATCTATTTCTACATTTCAATTCATTAATGGTAATACACTTATATTTAGTATTGATAACATACTACAAGTTTACAAGTTAAAAAGGAAAGCAAACTCCATTAAAACAGAATTAATAGCAAGAAGAATTATGCCTAAAAAGTTTGCTTGGATTGACACGTTTATTCCATTTGTCACTACTTTTCAATCATGTTCTTAAATTGTGATTTTGAACTTTTAATGTTGTGTGAATTATACATTTATTTTTAGAAAAGAAAGAAAATTTTTATTTTATAAAAAGAAAGAAAAATATATTTATATCAATCCAGTTTGTTGGTATTTGTTCTAGGAAACCAACTAGCTTACTTGTGAGCCACCAAAGGCATAGGAGCCTGGGTTCCACACAAGACACTGATTTAACAATATATGTTTTGTTGTTAAATGTTAATTTGTTATATATGAATGAAAAGTTTTTCAAAATTAAAAGTTAGAAAATATTGAAGGAGATTCAAAAGAACAAGGTATATAATTGATTACTTATCCTGAATTTACATTCAAACTCAGTTCATGGAGTTATTCATTAACTCAATGAATTAAGTTCGTTGAATTAGGTGCTAAGTCAACGAAATAATATTCATGCCTACTAACAATTACTGTATTTACTGTAAAATCTTTTACATTGAGGACAATGCAAAATATAGGTATGAGGGGGAGGTAATTAGATTAAAAGCTAAGTAATTTTGTTAATTAAAGGAATGAGGATTGTGCTGTAAATTTTTGTGGAGATTGAAAATTATCTGAAACTTATCTAAAGTCTTCCAATAGCTAAGACTATCAAATTTTTAAGAACTGTAATGCTTGAATGTTATATTTAGAATCTTATATAAGATGCTACAAAATTTTACTATTAATACAAATCTAGATATAGTATTTATGTTTTTGCTGAATTTTATGAGTTTAACAGTTTCACGATTTTAAAAGGAAATCAGAATGCTTAACTAAAACTCAGTAAATTATCTAAAATCCTAAAAGAGTTGAAATGTTGATTTTGGATTAAATGAAATACATATGATCAAGGATACATTTAATTTGATTGATTAAACTTGTAGAATGATTTATGTGTAAATCTTATTAAACTACAGAAAAAGTATTAGCTTATTGATATGGATTTATATTTTCAATAAATAATAGAAGCAAAATTATATGAGATTTGTGTTTTATTGCATCTGTATTAATGAAATATGAATATATACTATGTTGAAAAGAAAAAAAGAGAAAAACTTTGAGAGTTTATTGACTTGTTTGATCACAAGCCTTTTGTACTTGAGTAGATAAGTATGTAAGGATTGTTGACTTGAAAAATGACTCTTTAAATCTAGCAACCTAATATCTTGATCAGATTTGGGATTGTTGACTGAAAGCTCGATACATGGGTACACTAGAAAACTCTTGTATGATTCAAGCTTTTCAAATTAACTTTTAAAGTACAAATATGCATATTCTGTTCTGAAAAGATAAAAGTGTTTTGTGAAATACAGAAATCTTTTGAATTGAGTATATTTTCTGTTATCTAGGATTACTGAAGTATGAATCTAGATTAGACTTTTGAAGTTTTTTATTTGAGATACAATTCATTATTCTACTTGTTTTAATCACATTGAGTTGGATTGTGTTTTGATTCATATGTAGTTGAAATTTATTCTGGAAATCATATTAGAAAATTCAGGATAGCAGATGTTTGAAAAGAAAAAAATGATAATATAATTACCACCTATGTGATGCTAATATATTTTGTATGTAATTTACATATGTTTTAAATATATTTGTAGGTTGAAGAGGAGAAAATAATGTTAAAATAGATTACTGAAAATATAGAATATCTTTATAGTAATATAATTTATGTATTCTGAAGGAAAAAAATGAAGAATTAATTATAGCACTTTAGAAAGACCAACTAGTTAGATCTTAGTTTGTTAAGGGACTAGCAAAATTTAAGTATGTGGGAAGTATTTAGAATGAAAAAGTGCATAATAGTAATGATTAAATGATAGTTATTTGCATAATATTTAGTTTATCATATAAGAATTAAGTCATTATACTATAATTGCACTGTTATATGCTTTAATGAAAGAATCTATATAATTTTAGGAAATTAACGTTAATTAAGTACATTTCTAAATTCTCAGTGAATTACAGGTTTTGAAATTCTTAAGTATCCAAATTTTCTATTATTTCGGAGAGTTAAATTTTATGTACCAAATAGTTATGTTTTAAATGCTTAAAGAATATTTTATTATTTCCTAGAGTACACATGTTGAAACATCAATGCATGACTTAAGTGAATCTTCGGTAAGTTATCTACTAATTATCCGAAATGTGCCTAAGCATGGGATAGTTAGGTTTGCAAGTATCCGAAATATCTGAACTCGTCAAGTAAGAATTATGCACATGTTGAATTTAAATGTTTTATTATGTCACGTGAGCTGCACATGTTTAACTTGTTAAGTTAGCATAATTATATGCATTGAGTTACTTGAATATACACTGAAGTAACGCGTTTTGTTAGTGTTAAGTAGAAATAGGAAAAGTAAACTTTCGAATAGTTAACGTTTCATTTTAGTCGAAGAGTTATGTTAAAAACTCGTATAGTTAAGTTATCTACACGTGTGCTTTAATGTGTTTTAATGTTTTAAGTTTTCATGTGTGTTCCATGTGTGTTCAGTAATGAAAAATTAGAGAGTTAGATAACTGTTTGAGTTTTATAAAATGACTAATGAACAGATAAGTTTTCTTGTTTAGTCATGTGTTTTGCAGGTACAAGAATAGAAGAATTACAAGAAGATACAATTCGAAGGAAAACCACGATTGCACATATCACGTAGGAATTCACTCGTGGAAGGAAGAAGAAATCACCATTGTTGATATGAATGAAGGAAATCCAACCGATCATTTAAGCAGAAGCAGTTACTACTGAAAGAAATATAAAAGAAGAGGAGAAAGACAAAAAAAAAGTGTGTGGAAGAGAGGTGGAGAACCATGCTAATTACAAAAAGTGTCGAAAGTTCCCTGAAGCTCTACACCACCACCAAAATCACCAACCATCAAAGGTATGTGAGGATACTTTCCTGATCAATTTCGAGCCAAACACGGTGATTGACAACCACTGTGAGGAGTGATCGTGTCACGGGAAGGGAAGCCATTTTCACCAATCACCGACTCATATCTCAAGAGATCGTAAAGCTTCTAGCCTTAGTTTTAGGTTGATGCCAGTATGCTAAAGAGGAGATCATTTTACAATTCTTGATTTGTGATTCAATAGGGAGAGGAGGCAAGATTGTAAGTGATTAAGTTTTCAGTGGTGTAATCGCATTGCATGTAGTGACGAAAGTTTTTACTGTCGATAGAGATTTTTACATTTCACCTTTCGCTCATCTTCAGGAGCATATCAAAACAAAAATACCAAAAACAACAAATTATCTGTGTTTACATTTAGTATTAAAGTGTTATATTGTTTGTTTTGTATCATGATTAATGTTATCATTGTTAGTATTGTGAATGTTTTATGTTTGTTTGATTTAGAAAATAGAAAATAGTTTATTATTTACTGAAATTGATTTGTTTAGATACTTAAAGATTTTAATGATTACTGTTTGAAATATAGGAATGTTAGTGTTGCTTAATGACAAATCTAATATTAACTAACATTAAAGAACTTCATTGATGTTATTTACATTCTATGGAATCGCCCAATGGTTGGCCGAATTCCTCTGTAAATAGAAGTATTTATCTGGAAAGGTAGACTTGTGAAGTTAACTTAAGGCCACAAGGTTAGTCCATTGAGTTAACTATAACTCAATAGAGTACTTAACTGAACACATATAAACTCTAATATAAAAATCAGAATAATACACAATTCTTTCTCAATCTCTATGGGATCGACTTGTACTTGCACACAAATACAATATACATTGTGCACTTACAGTTAAAATACAAATTGGATTTAACATCTAATTTGTGTGAAAGGTTGTTTGTTTACTTCTAAAAGTAATTATTGATATAAGCATAAAAACAAACCCAAACAAGTTTTTCTGGCACCGCCTAACAAATAGAAGTTCACAAACATGACTAAAAGTAAAATACTAACTAAAGAAGTACTAAAAGAAAACACACAAAATGTGACATGAACTTTACAAATGCTAAGGAGTATTAACAAAAAATACCTAATGACATAAAAGCTAAACTAACCATAGGTAGGTTCTAGGAGGTCTTGGTCTATTGAAGGTGGTTTTTCCCCCCTATGGTTCAGAAATTGTTTTATATGATGACCATTTACTTTAAATTTCACTTGTATTTTCGGATTCTCTAAATCTATTACTCCATGGGAATACATTTTTCTTACCACAAATAGGCAACTCCATCTCAATCTAAACTTTCTAGGAAACATATGGAGTCTTAAATTATACAATAACACTTTCTAGCCTAGTTAAAATTCCTTTCTCAAAATTTTCTTATCATGGAATATCTTAGCCTTTTCCTTAACTATTCGGGAATTTTCATAGGTCTCATTCCTTAATTCTTCTATTTCCATGATCTGTAAATTTCTTACCTACTTAGCTACACTCTTATCTAAGTCAAGTTTCTTAATTGCCCACATAGCTTTGTGTTCCAACTCAACGAGAAAATGACAAGTTTTACCATAAACTGCTCTAAAGGGAGATATTCCCTAAACACTCTTATAAGTAGTTCTATATGCCTACAAAGCTTCATCTAACTTCTAACCTAGTCCTTCATTTTTAAGTTAATTATTTTCTCTAAGATTTGCTTAATCTACTTGTTAGCATTCTCCACTTGACCATTACTCTATAGGTGATAAGAGATTGTCATTTTATGTGTTATTCCATATTTCTTCATTAAAGCTGTGAGGATTGAATGACACACTAGAGGGGGGTGAATAGTATCCGAGCAATTCTAATTACTTTTAAAAATAATTTTGAAAGCAATTGATACTAATATACCCTTGTCTTAATTGATTTAAAAAATAAAGCACAATCACACACAAAGGAACATAAAAAATTTTATAGTAGTTCCTCAAAAATGAGTAGTGTTAGGAATTTTGTTTTAATGATGAATATTTTATTAAGTCTATAAATAAGTCTAAATATATGTAGTAACTCAATAAAGTCAGTTCATTGAGTTAGTAGTTAAGTCAATAGAGACAGTCCATTAAGTTATGTTAATTCCACGAACTAGTTTTTTATCAGTCACATAGTTTAGTGTTAACATGTTTTAGAAAGTCATATAGTTATAAGTTAATGTTTCAAGTTAGTCGAAGAGTTATGTTAAAAAAACTCATATAGTTAAGTTATCTACATGTATGTTTTTAACGTTTTAAGTTTTTATGTGTTTTCCATATGCATTTAGTAAAGAAAAGTTGAAGAGTTAGATAACTATTCAAGTTTTTTTATGCATAGATAGATAACTATTCAAGTTTTTTTGTGCATAGATAGATAACTGTTCGAGTTTTATAAAGTGACTAATAAAAGGTTAGGTTTGTTTCAATCATGTATTTTGTAAGTGAAAAACTTGAAGAGTTACAAATAAGTGTTCGAGTTTTTACAGGTCTTAAAAGATAAGTGTTTGATTAAAGTGATGACTTAGAAGATATACTCTACAACTCTCTATAAAGAAAATTTTCAATTGTTTTATGATAGGAGATTATGGAAATTCAAAAATATAGTGGAGATAGTGTAAATTCAAAAAGATAGTGGAAATCGTGGATAATTTAAATTTGATTTAGTACGTGAGATCATAAATTATGGATTAAGTGGATGAACATACTGAACGTGAAATCACAGTTCTACTATAAATAAAGAGTATAAATTGCACTTTATTCATCCCAAAATTACATCTCAAAAATTGTATTCCAAAATCAAATCTCAAGCAAAAATTAGAGAAAGAACTATTACGAAAGAAATCTTAGAGATTTGAAGAAGGAAGCAAAGAAATACAGAAGTTGAGAAAATTTCCAAAAGAATCAGAAAGTTACATGTAAAAGCTCAGGTTTGAATATACAATTCAATCAAAGTTAGAATAGGATAAATTTTATTTTATATTGAATTGTAACTTAGAAATTGTATCAGAATTGACAAGCAAGGAATTATGTTGTAAACATCTATAAATTCTTACTTTATCAATAAAAAGTTTAGAATTTCAAATAGTGAGTGTTTTATGCTCTTATTTTTATCCTCTAATTTTTTAAAATTTAAAGACACAATTCATCCCCCTCTTGTGATACTACAGTCCAACAAGTAGTCTACTCCTTATTGCCACAACCTTGAGAATTCACTAAGTACTTTTCAAGCCAAGCATAAACCTAAGTTACGTTGTTTTACAAGCTGAGTAACAACCTTACAAATGTTTTCACAAGCTCAACAACAACCCTACACAAAGCATCAACCTTGTCCACTCAAGACTCCAATCTTGAGTAAATGAAGTCACACACTTCACTCTCTTCACCAAAATCCTAACCTTGTGAAAGTATACTCACAACACCCATGTGAGTTAGGGTTTTTAGAAGTTTAAAATGAATTTTCAACATAGGAGTACAAGACTCAAAAAGATTAAAATAGACTACAGAAAACTCCTTGTTAGGATGTTGAATGTTGAACCACTTTAAGAGAAATCTAGATGATTCTACATGACTTAATCTTCAATAGTTGTTGTAGACTCTCTTTTTATTCTTTAGAAAATTTTCTTTAGTCAACTTTAAACTCGATCCTTTATTGAGATGCTTTAGTAGTTCACAAAGAGTCTGTCTTTTTTTTTCTCTTAGCTCTATCTTTCTTTGTATTCTAGTTTTCAATGCTTCTTCGGTTACCTTTATCTAGCAATTCATCTATATTTGTTACATTCCATGTGCAACAACTAATTACCAAGCATAAGTGGTAATCTTTCAAATTAGATCTACATTAAAATGATATCTTTCCAAAATAGTAATATATCGTATAACAATTGTAGAAATACTAAGTTCAAACATATCGAAGGCTTTCAAAAAAGTAGAAGGAACATTTTAGATACTTTCAAAAAAAATGGAACATTTTAGTTGAAACCTTTTGAATAACTCAATTTAAGTTATGCATTAAACTTGTGACACGTGTCCCATAAACAGTATAGCAAAAACACTCTTTAAACATTTCAGTGAAACCATCCGATATTTAAATGTGAAACCTTCTGATTTAGAAAAACTTTTCGATGACTTTCAAAAATAAAACACTCTGAAACTTAAATACTAAAACTCACTAACACTTAAATATCTTTTGAATACTTTCAAATGAAACCATCTGAAAAGAACCTTAAAGGTTGAAACTTTCCGACTTGACTTGAGTTTTAGTGACTTTCAATGAATGCCTTTGATCCTATACCTTAGATAAAATACAAAGCCTTCTGAAGCCTATTTTCAAATGTTTGCAGGAATATTTCTAGATAAACCAACTAGGCAAAAACTATATAATTAAAATAAGTCTTTAAACATTAGCCTAGGTTTGTCATCATCAAAATTCAATCTATAAATAAGGAACTAACAGTCTCCTCCTTTTTGATGATAACAAAACTCTCAACATATGCATTCTCTCCCTTTGTCATAATTAAAAAGAAACAATTGTAGTTTAGAGAACATTCAACACAATATAAAAGTAATGAACATTGCAAACAAGGTGTAGAAACATATATGATATATAAAGAAATACAAGAGTTCAATCAATTACATGTAATCAAAAGTAAGTAGATAGACATTGTAAAAGTTCATGAATTAAGGCATCTTTTTCTCTTAGGGTTTCTTCGAATTGAGCAATCTATTCTAATAATAATTGATTGTGTGTTAACAATTGCTCATTCTAGTTGAGGAGAGAAGTAGAGCTGTCTACATGCTGAAGAGTGGAAGAATGATTGTGTGGAGGTTGCTTAGCAACTAAAGGAAGTTGTGGCTTAGAAGGTGGTGCAAGCTTAGGCACATCTATAAGATCTAATTGAGACATGCGCTGTAAATCTTTGAGTTTCAAAAATTTGGTCCTAATTGATTTTACAAGCTTGCCTAACATGTCTAAATGTCAAGCCATCAACATAAAAATGAAATCTCTATAGAATAAAAAGCTTTATAGATGAGAAATCTGAGCAATTATCACTTTTTCCTAGTTAACTTTTATGCTAGTCATAATAACATATGTAGCTTGATAAACTCTACATTCCAATTCATCTACATGACATCTCTTTTGGAAAAGGTGCAAGTTAAAATTAAGGCTATCATTCTAGCTAGGCCATGAAAATCAACTTGCTTAACCATTTTAAATCTTTTGTTTTGAGATTTACATATTAGCTAATTCATATCTTCCTCTTTCCAGCCCAAGGTAGTAGTGGAAAGAGAGATATCAATGCCATTAGAAGATAATCCAAATGTTTGTTGTAGGTACTCCTCATCAATGTGAAGAATCTGATTTGCAAAATACAATCTTAGGGAACTTGGAAAAATCTCAAGATTTGCATAAAAGAGAGAGATTAAATCTTCAACTACTAATAAACCAGAGGTGGTAGGAATTAAGCCCAAAATGCCATGAAAGTGTAGCAAATGATGAATAATGTCCATGCCATGAAAATCTACAAGTCTACTATAAACTATTGGCATTTTCTAATATTTATTGTAAAATAAATCCCTAGCTGCATTGGATCTAAAAAAGTAATCATCTAAAGGGATTTTTGGAGACTACTATGGAGATGCCTCCTCAGACACATGAATATCAGAAATTTGCTTGGGAGGATTGTCTTCAAGAGGTGGAGAAATGATATCTGTTGGAGGACTAACTATTTGGATTGGTGGAGGAACTACTTCCTGTCTTGGTTCTTGAGCAATAGAAGTAGGAGTTTCTGTGTTTGTATCAATTGCTGTTGTAGATGATTTACCCTTAAATCTTGGATGAGTTGACAAAGTTTTCTTCCTTCGTCTATTATATACTAGGGTAACTTTCAATGTAGGAGACAAAGATATTTGAAAATCTAGTAGAGGTATTATAAGTTGTGTAAGACCAGGGGCAGTCTGATATACAAAACTAGTGATTCTTTCAGGAACATCCAAGAAAGGTCTCCTAGAAACATGTCTAAATTCAACTCCCTTCTTGGGTAGGAAAAATTTAGGTTCCAATGGGGCTTTGCCCTTGCCTTCCATTTCAATATCTATATGGTAACAAGAAGGTTCAAATGGCTTAATTAATTTTATTCATAGTTGATGACACAACTTATATGCTAAAGCCTCTTTTCTACTCAAAATCAATTTATCTTGCAAATAGAGAGCCATTTTTAAAGCTTTTTTTGTGTGGCCCTGGACTAATATTATGGGCTAAAAATTGTTGAGTGTAGGCATCATACATAGCCCAAAACTATGGCTCTAAGGAGTTAACCTTAACTAAATGTAATTCCTCATCATTAGAAGAAGAGGACTCTCTAGAAGGTTTAGGGTTAACAAGAGCTACTCGATCTTGCTATTTCAAATTTTCTAACATAATTTTCCTTTTCTTCGATTTGTGAGAATCATTAGAAGTCAATGGTGTGTGAACTCTCTTTGCTATACTCTTTTATTTGTGACCTTTGCTCTTGGTTTGATGATGGTGAACACAACGAACTTGTCTAAGTAGAGTAAGTTGTCATTCTAAACCTAGTGTACAATGTCAATTTATACTATTCTATATGTCATTATTCATACATATTATAATTATAATGTGAAAATATTGAAGATATTATGAGAAATTACATGTAATGCACTTTTAAATGTTTATGTATGTCACGTGAGAACTCGTTAAGTTATAGGCTTAAAGTTTAAAATAGGTCACGTGAGAACTCGTTAAGTTAATGAGTAAAAGAGCAAAATGAAGAGACAAACTCGTTAAGTTAGTATTGTGGACATGGTGAAATTAAAGTTTACGAATGTTATATTGTATCACATGAGTTGCACATATTTAACTTATTAAGTTAACATAACTGCATGCGTTGAGTTGCTATATTGAATACTAAGGCAACGTGTTAGGTTAACGTTATAAACTTAAAATTATTATTGCACGAGGTAAAATTCTTATTATAAAAACATTTGTTTATTTCTGTTTCGTTGAGTTATTAGTAACATAATGGAGTTGGTTCGTTGAGTTAGTGTAATACCACGAAGCTGGTTCGTTGAGTTAGCATAACACCACGAATTTAGTTCATTGAGTTAGCTACAGTATTTGTCACATGATTTGGCACATGATGAACTCGTTAAGTTAGATACGTTCAGTTATAAATCTACTTGTATTACTCATTTAGTTAACATTAAAACAACGACTTCTTATTACATTTGATAAAAAATTTTGGACGAGAAAGTTTATTTTGCAATAAATTTTTCAAAGATCCAAGATTGATGATTAGAGAAAATTTGAAAAGAAAATATGGGTCAGAACATGTGTATTTCGATGAAGGAAAAAGAGAAGATGTGAAGAGTGGAAAACTGATAGTGATTAAACGTGGAGGATATGCATGAAGTGAATATATAGTATAAAAGGCATAGAATTCTCATTGATCAATTATCCTTGCACACTATTTAGAATGAAAAAGTGCATATTATTAACGGTTAAATGATGGTTAATTGCATAATATTTAGCTTATCATATGAGAATTAAGCCATTATGTTATAATTGCACTATTATAAGCTTTAATTAAAGAATTTGCTTAAATTGGGGGAATTAATGTTAATTTAGTACATTTATGAACTGTCAATAAGTTGCAAGCTGTGAAATTCTTAAGTATCCGAATTTTCTGATATTTCAGATAGTTATGTTTAACATACTGAGCATATTTCAGACAGTTATGTTTAACAAACCGAACATGTATCGGATAGTTATGTTTAAACTACCGAATAGTTATGTTTTAAAAGAATATTTTATTATTTTCTGAAGTACACGTGTAGAAACCATAATGCATGACTTAAGTGAACTTTCAATGAGTTATCTATAACTATCCGAAATTGCAGTTGGGCATCGGATAGTTATATGTGTAACTCTCCGAAATCTCTTTTTATTTATAAAATAGTTGTGGACATGTGTCATGTTCTGGGAAAGTGACTTAAGTAGATTTTCGATGAGTTATCTCTAACTATCCGAAATTGTAGCTGAGCATCGGATAGTTAGACCTATAACTCTCTGAAATGTTTCTTTTATTATTAAACTACTGCTGACACGTGTCGAGATCTGGTAGATTTACTTAAATTATATATTGGTGAGTTATTTGTAACTATCCGAAATGCATCTGAGCATCAGATAGTTAAGTTTATAAGTATTTGAAATGCATCTAAGCATCAGATAGTTAAGTTTATAAGTATCTTAAATGCATCTAAGCATCAGATAGTTAAGTTTATAAGTATCCGAAATGCACCTAAGCATCGGATAGTTAAATTTATGCACGTATTTTATAGTTAAATCAACGAAGAAAATCCGTTGAATTATCTGTAACTCCACGGACTATTTATTTTCTAATATGCCACTATAGCGGTTGTAGAAACAGGACAGTTGGAAGAAAAACCACGATTGCAAGTATTGCGTAGAGAGAAGAAAGCATTATCGTTGATATGAATGAAGGAAATTCAACTAACCATTCAAGCAGAAGTAGTTACCACTGAAGAAATATAAAAGAAAAGAAGAAAAAGAAGTAATGTGTGTGATCAATGGGTATGGCCAGTGTGTACAAAGGAGGAGCACCGAGCTTTCTGCAGACAGTGTCGACAATTCTCTGAAGTACCACACTAACCATCATTACCACCACTATAACCACCATAATCGCCAACCATCGGAGGTCTGTGAGGATACTTTCCTGATGTCGAGTCGATTCCGAGCCAAACACAGTGCCTGACAACCACTGTAAGGAGTGATCGCGTCACGGGAAGGGAAGCCATTTTCACCAAGCGCCGACTCATATCTCAGGAGATCGTAAAGCTTCTAGCCTTGGCTTTGGGTTGATGCCTGTATGCTGAAGAGGAGATCATCTTGCAATTTTGGACTTGCAATTCTATAGGGAGAGGAGACAGAATTATAAGTGGTTTAATTTTTAGTGGTGTAATCGTGTCGCATGTAGTGACAGAAGTATTTACTATCGATTGAGATTAGTTTACATTTCACATTTCACCCATTTCCATGTTCATATTAAAACAAAAATAACTTATATGTGTTTGTATTTTATATTTGAGTGTTGTATTGTTTATGTTGTATCGTGATTAATGTTATCTTTATTAGTGTTGTGATTGTTTTATGTTTGTTTTAGTTTTATAGTTTACTGAAATTGGTTCGTTCAAAAGACTTAAAGATTTTAATGGTTACTGTTTGAATTATCTGAATGTTAGTATTGCCTAATGATAAATCCAGTGTTTACTAACATTAAATAGTTTAATTGATGTTATTTACAATTTGTGAAACTGCCCAATGGTTGGCCGAATTCCTCTATAAATAGCAGTATTAAAAAGAAAAGACAGGCTCGTGAAGTTAACTTAAGTCCACGATGTTAGTCCGTTGAGTTAGCCATAACTCAACGAATTTTGTCCGTTGAGTTAATTGTAATTCAACGGAGAGCTTATTGAATATATATAAATTTGATTGTTAACAAACGGACAATTCTCAACTCTTAAGCAATTCCCTATGGGATCAACCTGTACTTGCACACTAATACAATAGACATTGTGCACTTGCAATTAAAGTACAAATTAGAATTAATATCTAATTTGTATTAAAGGTTGTTTGTTTACTTCTAAAAAAAAAAGAATTGGCATAAAGATAAATTAACTAAGTAAAAACAGAAGTTAACAAATCCAAGTTTTTCTGATGCGTTGTTGGAGATCCAATTAGCTTTTCTAATGTCATGCTAGGTAAATCAAACAAGTTTTATGACATCATTGCCGAGGAATTGAATTGAATTGAATGGATTTGAATTGAATTAATATAAGCAACTGTTAGAGCTGTTTCATTTTAATAGCTAAAGTTGTGTGTTTTCTTCTGTAATTGAGAATATGGCATATGCTTATGCTCAAAGATTTCTGAAACCTGTAATTAGCATATGTGAATTCTGTAATTCTGAAGGTCACGACATTTCTGACTGTTTGAAACTGAGACGTTTGCAGATGGTTAGATCTCATGAATAATAAATGAATTATCCTCAATATAATAGAGTCAAATATGAGAATCCTATAGTTTACCCAACCGATGGTCAATATAGAATGTGTAATATGTTGAGAGACACTAAAGTTTGGGATAGGTATGATAGACTAGAGCATAGTATAGAGAAAAACTTGGACAAACTAGAATACTTTATGTGTCAGCAACAAGAAGTCAACCAATTAAATTATAAGTAAGCATATTCAGAACCTAAAAGGATATAATTTATGAAACTGAAAAAACCATAGTGAAAATTGATCAAAAATTGAATGCAATGAGATTAGATGATCTGGAAAGAAAACTAAAAGCATTGGATGAATATACAATGAAAATACAAGTTATGCAACAGACAATGAAAATTATAATGTTATAGATCTACATAATTTGCAAAATATACACCAAACATAAAATAGTAATGCAAGAGAATTTAAAGAATGCACTTTAAATCTAAAAACAATTGAAGATCATAATCACGAAAATGATATACAAAAACATCATGAGAGTAACGAAAATCTGGAAGATGTATGTGTAACATTAAGATCTAGAACTGATATACCACCAAGAACTCAAAATGAAAATGATATGAAGGTGGACAAGAATAAAAATCAAAACGATAATGAAAATGTAATAGCTGAAAATCTAGAAATCATTAAAGAACAATCTGAATCTGCTAATGAAACTAAAAATGATCAAACAAATCAATTGAAAGAAAAAGAATCTTTTAAATCACAATCTTTAGCACCCTATTCTGAAAGATTACAACAAACAATACCTGAAAAACAAGAAAAAATCAGAGAAATTTTTGAAAAAGTACAAGTTAACATTCCTTTGTTAGATCTATTACAGAAAATGCCACCTTGTGCTAAATTTCTAAATGATTGGTGTACTAAGAAAATAGAGCAAAAAGTTCTTAGAAAGGTCTTTTTAGCTGAGCAAAGTAATTCCCTATTTCTACCACAAATTCCTAATAAGTTATCTGATCTTGGAATCCCTATTATATCATACACCATAGGAGATACCATTCTAGAAAGAACCTTAATGGACTTAAGTGTAGGTATAAATGTTATGCCAAGTGATATATTTGCATCCTTAAGATTAGAAGACTTAACTCCTACTAGTACGGTTATTCAATTAGCTGATAGAAGTATAAGATACCCAAGAGGAAAAATAGAGGATGTCTTAATTAAAATCAAAAACTTTATATATCCTATTGATATTGTAATTTTGGATTCCCAACAAATTAAGCATAAAAATAGTGATACATCTTTAATTTTGAGAAGGCCATTTTTAGCAACATCAGGAGCTGTTATAAATTGTAAAACTGGAGTAATGAAGTTAGCATATGGTAATGAGGATACTCAATTAAATATTTTCAAACCAGAGAGGTTTGAGGAGTTAGAAATGTCTTACATACCATAGACTTTTTAGAGGATGAAGGAGATATGTTAGATGATGTGATTCAAGAAGAATTAAATAGACAAATCAATTCTAAAACTTTAGAGGAAAGTGAAAGCATAAATATAGAAGGAGATCAAGAAGAAACTAATTTAGAAAATGATGATGTTCAATTAGGAGCTTTAGCTTCTGATGGGCAACATTTAGAATTAAAACATTTACCTCCTGAATTAACTTATATATTTCTGAAAGAGAAACGAACCTGTCCAATCATTATTGCTTCAGATTTAAAAGAGGATCAAATAGCTAAATTAATAGATGTAGTGAAAAGTTATAAAGAAGCAATAGGATGGACTATGACTGATATAAAAGGGTTAAGTTCAACTTTATGCTGTCACCACATATATTTAGAAGAGAATGCTAAACCTGTTAGAATTCCTGAAAGGAGATTAAATCCAAACCTTAAAGAAGTAGTCAGGAAAGAAATAGTGAAATGGTTAGATAATGACATAATTTATCCGATTTCTGATAGCTCGTGGGTTAGTCCAATCCATGTAGTTCCTAAGAAATCAGGATTAACAGTTATTAGGAATGAAAGTCAAGACTTGATACCTACTAGAATTCAATCAGGCTGGAGAGTATGTATAGACTATAGAAAATTGAATGCTGTGACTAGGAAATATCATTTTCTCTTACCTTTTATAGATCAAATGCTGAAAAGATTAGCAGGGCAAGAATATTTTTGTTTCCTAGACAGGTATTCAAGTTATAATCAAATTCCAATAGCATTAGAAGATCAAGAGAAAACAACTTTCACTTGTCCTAATGGAACTTATGCTTTTAAGAGAATGCCATTCGGATTATGCAATGCACCAGCTACCTTTCAAAGGTGTATGCTAGGCATATTTACTAGAATGACTAAAGATTTCTTAGAAATATTTATAGATGATTTTATTGTATATGGAAACTCATATGAAGTATGTTTAAAAAATTTAGACTTAATATTAAAATGTTGTGTGAAAAAAAATCTGGTGTTAAATTGGGAAAAATGTCACTTCATGGTTAAACAAGGAATAGTCTTAGGGCATGTTGTTTCTAAGAAAGGGTTGGAAGTAGATAAAGCTAAAATAGAAGTAATTTCTAATCTACTAGAACCTAAATCAGTAAAAGATATTAGATCATTTCTAGGACATGCTGGTTTTTATAGAAGATTTATTAAAAACTTTAGCAAGATAGCTAGACCTTTAACTAATCTATTAAAAGATGTTCCATTTAACTTTGATAAAAATTGCAAGGAAGCATTTTTCAGGCTTAAAACTAGCTTAATTTCAACTCCTATAATTCAAGCACCTGATTGGAACCATCCATTTGAATTAATGTATGATGCATCTGATTTTGCTGTAGGAGCAGTGTTGGGACAGAAGATAGAAAAATCTCCTAGAGTGATTCATTATGCAAGCAAAACCTTAAATGATGCTCAAGTTAATTACACAACTACTGAAAAAGAACTATTAGCTGTTGTGTTTGCCTTAGAAAAGTTTAGATCATATCTGATTGGAGCTAAAGTAATAGTATACATGGATCATTCAACTCTAAAACATCTAATAAAGAAAAAAGAGACTAAGCCTAGATTGATCCGATGGATATTATTATTATAAGAATTTGATCTAGAAATTAAAGATAAAAAAGGTTGTGAGAATGTAGTAGCAGATCATTTATCAAGATTACAAATAGAAAAATCAAATATTGAAATTAAGGATAATTTTCCTGATGAACAATTAATGACCATCAACACAATACCTTGGTATGCAGACATAGTTAATTATTTAGTTACTGGTCTAACACCTAAGGATTGGAATAGATAGGATAAGAAATTATTTTTCTCAAGAGTAAAATATTACTATTGGGAAGACCCATACTTATTTAAGAAATGTCTTGATCTGGTTTTAAGGAGGTGTGTTCCAAAAACTGAATATCCGAGCATATTGTCTTTCTATCATGACCAAGCTTGTGGAGGGCATTTTGGTTTAGGGAAAACTACTGCAAAAATTCTGCAATGTGGATTTTATTGGCCAACACTATTCAAAGATGCTCATAAATATATCTTAAGTTGTTTAAGATGTTAACAAATAAGAAGAATATCAAAGAGGAATATGATGCCTCTTAATCCTATTGTTGAGGTTGAAATATTTGATATGTGGGGAATAGATTTTATGGGTCCATTTCCTATGTCTAATCAATTTAATTACATATTGTTGGGGGTGGATTATGTATCTAAGTGGATAGAAGCTATACCTACAAAAACTAATGACAACAAAGTGGTAATACAATTTATAAGAACCAATATATTTGCCAGATTTGGAATACCTAAAGCTATTATCAGTGATAGAGGAACTCATTTCTATAATAGAAGTTTTGAAGCCTTAATGAAGAAATATGGAGTAAACCACAAAATTGCAACATCATATCATCTGCAAACAAGTAGACAAGTAAAAAGTGCAAACAAACAAATTAAATTAATCTTAGAAAAAGTAGTAAATCCTACTAGAACAAATTGGGCTAATAGATTGATAGATGCACTTTAGGCTTATAGAACTGCTTATAAAACAAGCTTAGGTATGTCACCTTTTAGGCTAGTATATGGAAAAAGTTGTCATTTACCAGTTGAAATAGAACATAAAGCTTATTGGGCATTAAAAACTCTAAACACTAATATAAATCAAGCTGCTGAAAATAGAAAAATGCAATTAATTGAATTAGAAGAATTTAGAAATGAAGCTTATTCGAAGACTGTAAGAGAAAAAGAGAAAATGAAATTTTAGCATGATAGAAAAATTATTCCAAAAAGCTTTGAAATAGGACAAGTAGTATATCTTTATATGGCTAGACTCCATAACCATCTAAGAAAATTAAGATCTAGATGGGCAGGACATTACATAGTTTGAAATATTTATCCTTATGGAGCTATTGAAATTGAAAATCCTAAAAATCAGAATATATTTTAAGTAAATGGACAAAGACTTAGACCTATTCTGAAAACACCAAAAAGCTCCTTTGGAATTATAGAAGAAGTCAGAATAGAGGACTACTTGAGCTTTACTTAGTAAGAAATCAGTTTTTATGTTTAGATATATATATAAAAAAAAAAGTATATAAAAAAATATAAAATATAAAAATTGTTGCAATTCAACTGATCGAATCCAATGGCATGACCGGAAAAATATATATATATATATATATATATATCTATATTAATTTTCAGAAAAATGTTGGTTTTATCGAAACATAGTATCGGTTCAACCAAAAAAAAAAAAATTAAACCGGTATCGGGAACCGGTAAAACCAAAACATAGTATCGGTTAAACCGGTAAAAAAAACTATTATCTTAATTATTTTTATTATTATATTTGTTTGTACAGGAAGTCCGTTGAGTTACGCTTAACTCAACGAGCTTACTTCGTTGAGTCTTGAGTTAGTCAACGAGCTTATTCCATTGAGTTACAGTTAACTCAATGGAGTACTGTAGCTAAGACCGCGAATGAGAGAGCAATAGTTGGTTCGGGAAATGACCTGATTACCCACCTAAACTTAGGGCTTATTTAAACTAAAACCTAGGGTTTTGGGGGCATTATCCAGCAAACCATTTGGAATTTAGAATAGTAGAAATCAGAGTGATTCATGCTGTTGTGTAACTCCACGATGATAAAGATGACACCTGAGTTCTAGGAAGATGCAGTTGACACAGTACAGTTTCTGAATGAATAAGAGGAATGGCACATGCGGCAAAAGATTCGGAATACGACAAGAGAAAAAGAGTTACAGAAGGTAGAATCTGAACTTTTTAGATTAAGAAGAATGTTAGTAGATTGTGGTATACAAATACCCAAGATAATGGAGACACAAATCAGAGTAGTAATAGAAATTGCAGTTAGTAAAGAAAGAAAAATAAGGTCGAACAATGAAGTAGCCTTAGAGCTAATCAAGCGCAAGGCTAGATTATGGTTCAAAATGCGCATTGCTAGTCGTGGAAGTTGGGAAATATGGCAGGAGCAACAAGCAAGAGAACAAGAGGAACCAACTGCTGAAAGACCTGTTCTTGAGGAACAACAGTCAAGACCTCCAGTTCAGCCAACAGAGCTATTGCCACGAGTAGCATTTATTTGGCTGAGAACTGATGAAGAAGAGAAAGAGTTTGATGGCTTGGTCAAAACAGCAAGAGACCAAGGTGATAACGAAGAAATAGCTACAGCTAAGGCACATATTTTATATGATGCTATTAAGAAAAGAAGGGCTGAAGAAAAGTTGAGGGCCTAGTACAAAATTAAGGTTGAACAGCATCAAGCAGTAGCTAAATCAAGTGCTACAAGAGAAGCTGAAGCTAGTCCTTCGAGACCAGCAATTATTGGAAAAATTAAATAGGAAGAGCTAGTACTTGTGGCTCGAAGGCCTGTAGAGCCTACTTTTTTAGATTTAATCTTAGATGATGAAGAGGAAAAACAGACACAATTAATCAGAAAAAGGAAAGGAAAAGAGATATCGCCTGACTATCAAAAAGAGATTAAATCTGAGGTACCAATTTCAACAGGGCCTATGGAGCCAATTTTTATAAACCTGCTATCTGATTCTGCGGAGGAGCAGGAGCAGCAACAACAAGAGTAAAGAGAAGAAGAAAAACAAGCTGAAATTAGTCTGCAGCCTGTACAAGAAGAAAGAATAGAAATTATGGTAGAAACTGAATTGCCCATGACTCTATCCCAATCTGCCATAGAATTAGAAAGAATAGTGACAATGTAGATTGGTAGTTAGGAGGAAGAAGAACAGAAAATGAAGAAGAAGCTAAACGAAGCCATTTGGACAAAAATGACTTTACAGATTCCACTAAAGAGCAAGAAACTCTTCAGCAATTTATGGAAAGAATTTAAGATAGAGTGGAGAGTTCTGTCGGCTCACTACCACAGACAGAAGTAGAAGCAAAAATTCAGGAATTTGTAGAGCATGTTCAAGTGTAGCCTATGGTAGAGGAAGATCAAAAACAAACCCCTCTAGAACAACAAAGTCACATTCTTGACCCGACTGAAACAATAGTTCTGAATGAGGTACATTTTTGGAGTCAGGAAGCTTATAATAAATATCAAGAGATTAGGGATTATGATATTATTTACAATAGACCAGTAAATTGGGATGGAATGTAAGAAATCAAAGAATTATTTGAATTTCAAGGTCTACTGAATTTTATTTCTTAAGAAAGAGGGCATGCAGTATATGAGAATCTAGTGCCCTATTTTTATGCAAATTTAAGAGAAGGAGAAGGAAGATTAATTTCCAATGTGGAGGAAGCTGATGTACAAATAACACCAGAGCTTCTCCACAACATTTTTGGACTAAAGAATGAAGGGCAGGAAATTTTGGAAAGTACAACTGCCGTTGAATGGACAGAATAAGAAATCAAGAACAGTTTGGCTATCAATCCTAGTGTGCCTTTATTAAATAGACTGAAGCCTTTAAATGGTAAAGCACACATGGTAGCCAACATTTTGATTAAGAATGTCTATCAACGACAAGGCCATAACATAGAATTGAGTCAATTTGTCAAATGGGCCACGTTTGCAGTTGTAAATAGAATTCAAATAAATTGGACTACAGTTTTTATCTCCAAGCTGAAAATAGTAAAGAAGAAATTGTTTTATGGAGATTTGATTCTACTACTAATGGTAGATTGTATTGATTTCACGAAATGAGCATCAAAAAGGATCAGATCAAGAACCATTTCAGTGAAAGAATACAGAAATTTTGTAGCTGTAAAAATAATTGTACCTTCTAGAGGAATTACAGGAGTTGTAGAAAGAATTAATCAATTAGAGATACAATTAGAAAAACTCTAAAAGGAAGTAGATGAACTTAGGAATAAAGACTAAATTGTATTGTTCGTTTACTTGTATAGAATTGTATGAAAATTGTCTAATGTACTTGTAATGTAAATTGATTCATATTAATGAATATAAATTTTTCAAATGTACTTTTCATATGTGTTTTGAATGTGAAATGAATGGAATTTATTGAATATTATATAAATTGTGGAACATTATGAATGAATGTTTAACAGATTTACAATTTGCTGAATGACAGGATAGATGCTTGAAAATTTCTGCATGTTGCAAGGGAAAATGTAAATTCTACATAACATAAAATGACATGCAAGTTAAATATCTATATAATGTTCAGATTTAAACAAATTTTGATTAGAATGATGTATTAATGACATAGATTTAACTTTATTTCAGTTAGCAGAATGAAAAGAAAAAAAAGTAGAGAGGTACTTACAAGGAGTAAATTTAGAAGTTGCTAAGTGTTAACTCAACGAAGTAAGTTTATTGAGTTAAACGTAACTCCACGAGGTCAATAATATAATATAAGGTCACTCCGTTGAGTTATCTGTAACTCAACGAAGTTAGTTTGTAGAGTTAGCAATAGTAACCGACTGTGTTCCGTTGAGTTATCTATAACTCAACGAGGTTAGTTCGTGGATTAAGTAGAACGATTATTCTTTTAACCACGAACGAAACTTCATCGGTTTAATGGTTACCAAAATTTGAAATTAGTAGTGGTACACATACCCATGAAAACAGGAACCACGATGCATGTTGCAAGACACGTTCTTGCAATGAGATTTATTTACTTTATGGATGTGCATTATATATATAAACAGAATGTTATTTATGAGCTACCAGCACTTTTAAAAGTAAGGAGAAAAGCGTTGAAGGAATTGGAAGGAGAAGCAGCTGATTCGACTTCATCTGTCAACAAATATTTATTGAATGGAAAGCTTCAAACTAGTATGTAATTAATCATCTGTTATTTATTTGAGCACATGGACTCGTTCTCTAAGCACTAAACAATTAGTAAGAACACCTACCCAAGAATTTTCATCACAGAGGCGTACTGAAACATTTTCTAAACTATACTTTAACGAAATTCTTTGTGGTGTAGCTAACCTTTCTTTAAAAGAGAATGTAGAGATGACTGCTCCAGTAGAAAAACCATTAGGAGAAATTCTGTATCTTGAATTAGGTGATGAACATTCAAGTATTCGATTACCAAACTTTGAGGGAGATAGGTTTGAACTGAAATCTAATTATATTGGTCAATTGCCACATTTTCATGGATTAGAAAGAGAGGATACCTATTATTTCCTTAGAGAATTTAACGAAGTTTGTCAAATGATGAAAATGCTGAACATGAGTATAGATACTATTAAACTTAGATATATCCCTTTTTCTTTAAAAGACACAGCTAAGAGATGGCTATATACTCTATCGCTTGATTCAATTTCTACATGGACTGAATTTTGCTCTATTTTTCTGGAAAAATATTATCCAACACATCAAACGATTAAAAGGAAAAAGGAAATATTAATGTGTAGCCAAAAACAGGGTGAATCATTTTGGAAATATTTTGAAAGATTTAAAGATTTGCTGACTCAATGTCTACATCATGCAATGAGTAAGGTACAATTAATAGGTATAATTTATGAAGGCATTGATGTTTCAATGAAATCTTTATTAGAATCTACTTGTCAAAATGGATTTCTGAAACTTTGTAGTGAAGAAGCATGGGCATATTTAGAAAACTTTGTAAAAAGAACTGCATAGTGGGAAAACTCGGCTGAAGCTATTGCAGATAAAAAAATATTTCCAAGAGGAATGCATGAAATAGATTCAAGTACTATGCTTGAAGTGAAATTAACTAAATTAACAAAGAAAATAGAAGAGTTATCATTAAATCAAAAGCTAGCAGAAAGGAATGCAAACATAAATGATTTAGATATTATTTATGCTAGAAACCAGAGAGATAACTTAGGAAATTCTTATCATCCTAATTGGAGAAATCACCCAAATTTATCTTGGAGAAACAACAATTTCCAAGGAGGAGAAAATATAAATGAGAAGAAGATAAGTTATGAAGCATTACTAGAACAAGGATCTAGAATAGAGAAATTAGAGAAGATAATCCAACAATTAAACAATCATTTAGATTTTGTATTTGGAAATGCTACAATTCAAAATCAGAATAGAAATATACCACTTAGATAGAAGGAACCAAAGAAAGTTAGACCTATTGGAGGATTGCCAATACAAGCAATACCTAACCCTGTCAATAGAATTGTTAATGAAATTGATACCTCTTCTAGGAGGGTAGCTGAATGAAGCAGCATATCTGAAGCAACTATCTGTATATATATATGTTTTTATTTATAGTTAATTGTATCGTAGAGTTAATCCTTAACTCAATGAACTTAGTCTATTGATTTATGCCTTAACTCCACAAGGGTGTGTAGTAGTTATGTTAATTTTTGTCTCTGCTAAATTTTTGTTTGTATTATATAGAATCAACAAATGGAATTGATGCAATTACCGTTGGATGCACTAAGGGAAGTACTGAGTAATTTATCAACTAAAGATTTGTGTAGGTTGTGTTGTGTATCAAAAGAAATTAAAGACTGTATTGAAGAAAAATATTTTCAGGGACTCCAAGCTACAAAAATGACTAAGATTAAAGTTCGATTCATATGGAGGTCATTTAATCGTAGTTTAATTAACCATGAATATCTGGCTATGGAAGAAACTACATAAATTCCACCCAATACATTAGAAGGAATAGATCATATTATGGGAATAGATGAAGGATTAATCATATACAAGACGAGACCAAGGTATGCAAGTTTATTACTTGATATTTTGATAAGAAATCCTATAACAAGAGAAGAATGGTATATAGGAAGACCTAATAGATATGAAGTACCAACTGTAAATTGTGGATCAGCTTTAATATTTTCTGATAAAAATTCTACAATTCCTGAAAAATTATATTATTGGAGACCTACAGGAAATTGGGGTGAAGATTTACGCTTAAGTGTGTATAATTTTCTGAATAGATCTTGGAATGAAAATATTATGATATATCTAGGACAGAAATCATTAATTAACAACATGCATGTCATACTTGATGGATATGTATATCTAGTCACAGATATATCAATAGCATTTGGATCTGATTTATACATAGTGAGCATAGATAGTTATAATGAAAATACAGAAATTTTACCTATATCGAGAGAAATAGCTAAACCACCATCTATAGAATTTAATAAAATTCAAATAGGAATGTAGTATAATGAAGATGATGATCCTACTTTATGTTTGATAAGATGGTGGGATGAATTGATGAAATTTCAAATATGGATTATGAAAGACATTAATGAATGGAAGTGGGAAGAGGAGTATATTGAAATAGATGTAGAAATAGAAACTACTACATTACCTTGGAACCAAAAAGGATCTCTTTCTGCATTTCATATCATTAATGGTAATACACTTGTATTTGGAATTTATAATATATTACATGTTTACAAATTAAGAAGGAACAAGAACTGCATTAAAACAAAATTAATAGCAAGAACTATGCCTAAAAAGTTTGCTTGGACTGACACGTTTATTCCATTTGTTTCTACTTTTCAATCATGTTCTTAAGTTGTGATTTTGTACTTTTAATGTTGTGTGTTTTCTACGTTTACTTTTAAAAAAAATTTTAGTTTTAGTTTATTTTATAAAAATATATATATATATATCAATTTAGTTTGTTGGTATCTATTCTGGGAAACCAATTGGCTTGCTTGTAAGCCACCAAAGGCATAGAAGTCTGGGTTCCACACAAGACACTAATTTATCAATATCTGTTAAATGTTATTTTGTTTTATATTCTGCTTTTATCTGTGAATGAAAAGTTTTTCAGAATCAAAAATCGGAATATGTAGAAGAAGATACAAACGAAACAAGGTATGTAACTGATTACTTATCCTAAATTTTAAATCAAAGAAATTGTATTCATGCTTACTACAATTACTATATTTATTGTCAAATCTTTTACATTGAGGACAATGCAAAATGTAGGTATGGGGGGGGAGGTAATTAAAGTAACAGCCATGTAAGTTGTTAATTAGAGGAATTAAAATGGTATTGCAAAGTTTTGTGGAAATTGAAAATTTTTATGAACTTGCTGTAACTATCCGATAATTGAGACTGTAAAATTTTTATAAACTGTAACTGCTTGAATGTTATATTTAGAAGGTTATATAAGATGCTATAGAATTTACTATTTATGCAAATCTAGATATAGTATCTTATGTTTTTTCTGAATTTCATGAGTTTAACAGTTTCACAATTTTAAAATAAAATCGGATTGCTTAATGAAAAATTAGTAAATTATCTGAAGTCCTGAAGGAGCTGAAATATGAATTCTAGATTAAATGAAACACATATGATTAAAGATACATTTAATTTGACTGATTGAACTTTTAGAATGATTTATGTGTAGATCTTATTAAACTATAGAAAAAGTATGAGCCTATTGTCATGGATTCATATTTGTAGTAAATGATAGAAGCAGGACTATATGATATTGGTGTTTTACTGCATTTGTATTAATGGAATACGTACATATACAACATGTGATTAATGTTTTGTTTTGTGTTTGTATTTTGATTGAAAAAAAAAAGAGAAAAAAAGAAAAAAAAGAAAAAAAAAAACAAGAAAAAAAAGGAAACTTTGAGAGTTTATTGACTTGTTTGATCATGAGCCTTTTGTACTTGAGCATATAGGTATGTAAGGATTATTGATCTAAAAAAGGACTCTTGAAATCTGGCAACCTAAGATCCTGATCAGATCTGGGATTGTTGATTGAAAGCTCGTCACATGAGTACATTAGAAAGCTCCTATATGATTCAAGCTTGTCAAATTAACTTTTAAAGTACACAAAATATATATATATATATATATATATATATATATATATACATATACTGTTCTGAAAAGATACAAGTGTTTTGTGAAATACAGATATCTTATGAATCGAGTATATTTTCTATTATCTAGAATTGCTGAAATATGAATCTAGAATTGACTTTTGAAGTTGTTTTAATGGAGATACAATTCTTTATTCTACTTGTCTTAATCAAATTGAATTGGATTGTACTTTGATTCGTATGTTGTTAAAATTTCTTCTAGAAATCTTATTGGAAAATTCAGGCTAACAAATGATGAAAAGAAGAACAAACGATAATATAATTAACACCTATGTGATGATGATATACTTTGTATGTAATTTGCAAATATTCTAAGTATATTTGCAGGTTGATTACTGAATCATACAGAATATCTATATGATAATACTAGTTCTTATGCTGAATAGAAAAGAAAAAGAAGAAGAATTAATTCTAGCACTTTTAGAAAGACCAATTAATTAGATCTTAGTTTGCTAAGGGACTAGCAAAATTTAGGTATGGGGGAAGTGTCTAGAATGAAAAAGTGCATATTATTAACGGTTAAATGATGGTTAATTACATAATATTTAGCTTATCATATGAGAATTAAGCCATTATGTTATAATTGCACTATTATAAGCTTTAATTAAAGAATTTGCTTAAATTGGAGGAATTAATGTTAATTGTCGGTAAGTTGCAGGCTGTGAAATTCTTAAGTATCCGAATTTTTTGATATTTTGGATAGTTATGTTTAACATACCGAATATATTTCGAACAGTTATGTTTAATAGACTGAACATGTATCAGATAGTTATGTTTAAACTACCAAACAGTTATGTTTTAAAAGAATATTTTATTATTTTCTAAAGTACACGTGTCGAAACCATAATGCATGACTTAAGTGAACTTTCGATGAGTTATCTATAACTATCTGAAATTGCAGCTGGGCATCGGATAGTTATATGTGTAACTCTCCGAAATCTCTTTTTATTTATAAAATAGTTGTGGACACGTGTCATGTTCTAGGAAAGTGACTTAAGTGGATTTTTGGTGAGTTATCTCTAACTATCCAAAATTGCAGATGAGCATCGGATAGTTAGACCTGTAACTCTCTGATCAGGTTTTTTGGTGTCGTGTTAGGTAAATTAAACACACACCAAACAAAATATATTTTCAAGGATCAAAAACACATCTTCGGGGAAAAGCTCTCAAATGGAAGAAAATTCAGTGAAGTAGAAAAAGTCAGATTTATGTCACTGAAGATTTGAAGTATAAGAAGAAAGCAAATTCGGTGAAGCAAAGAAAGTCAGATATTTGTCACTAAAAAATTGCAGAAGAAGAAAAATCTCGAACAGGGAGAAATGTTTTAAATTTCGCAAATTAGTTTTCTCTATTTGTAGTTATGAAATTGATTAGATGAAACATGATATCGTTATATAATTGCATCTACAATTTCAGAGGAGAATTGAATTGTATATTGTAATTGAAACCTTGAATAAAATGATTTGATTAAAACAGTGTCTCAACTTGTTTTTAGTTTTGAAGTTTTAATTATAATCGAAAATGTTGAAAAACACAATTCACCCCCCTCTTGTGTAGTTATTCGATCCTACAAGTGGTATTAGAGCTAGTTAATAATCTTTGATATAAAATCGATACTAACTTAATAAATATCAGAGCTTATTCTACCTTCTTTGTTTTTAAACAAAAATTAATATCTGAGCATACGTTTAACTTTCTTGGTTTTAGGCTCAAGTTGTTTTAAGGTTTTAGATTGTTTAAAATCAAATAGGTTGAAAAATCTAAGGTAAGATGGCTACTGGAATTGATAACTTTTCTTTATATGAAGGCCAAAATCTTAACCATCCTCCTTTATTTGATGGAATACATTTTAAATATTGGAAATATAATATGACAGTCTTTCTTCAAAGTATAGATCACAAGTTATGGTTCATGATCTCTAAACCATATACTCCATTAACTACTCCTTATAATATTGGATAATTACTGAAAAAGAAAATGAAACTTTGAATGCTAAGGGCTTAAATATCTTATTTTGTGCATTGAATTATGAATAGTTTAGTAAAGTGTCGGCATATAAATCTGCTTATGAGGTGTGGCATGCATTAGAAGTTTCATATGAAGGTACTTCTCAAGTTAAAGAGACTAAGATTAACATGTTAATTCATAAGTATGAACTCTTTAAGATGCATGAAGACGAAAGTATTTCTGAGATGTTTTCCAGATTCCTAGATATAATAAACTCTTTAAAATGCTTAGGAAAGAATTTTGAACAGAAGGATTTGGTGAGAAAAATTCTTAGATCCCTAAGTTTTAAATGGTCTCAAAAAGTAACATCAATTGAGGAATCACAAGATTTAAATATTTATACTATAAATAAACTTATAGGAAATTTAACTACTTATGAAGTTCAATTAAATAATTCACTAAGTCACAACAAACTAAAAATGAAGAAAGAAATAGCCTTCGAAATTAATTCAGATTTTGAAATATCTACTGATTCTGACGAGGATTTGATTTTGTTGACTAGGAAATTCAAGAAAGTATGGAAAGCTAGGAAACAGCAAAGGAACAGAAATGATAAACCCTCAACGTCAAAGTCACTGAATGAAAAGAATTCTTCATCTAGAAAGTATGTATGTTACAACAACAAGAAACCTAGACATCTTTCTCCAGATTGTCCTATAAGGAAAAATGAAAAGCAAAGTAGGACAAATCAGAAGAAGTGTTTGCATTTTCCTTGCACTATACTAGAAAAACTTGGATTTGTTAATTCTATTTTTACTTAGTTAATTTATCTTTATGCTTATTCTTTCTTTTAGAAGTAAACAAATAACCTTTAATACAATTTAGATATTAATTCCAATTTGTACTTTAACTGCAAGTGCACAGTGTCTTTTGTATTAGTGTGCAAGTACAAGTTGATCCCATAGGGAATTGCTGATGAACTTGAGAACTGTTCATTTGTTAACAATCAAATTTATATATTCATTAAGCTCTCCGTTGAATTACAGTTAACTCAACGGACTAAGTTCGTTGAGTTATGGCTAACTCAAAGGACTAACCTCATGGACTTAAGTTAACTCTACGAGCTTGTCTTTTCTTTTTAATACTGCTATTTACAAAGGAATTCGGCCAACCATTTGGTTATTCCATAGATTGTAAATAACATCAATTAAGCTCTTTAATATTAGTTAACATTGAATTTATCATTAAGCAATACTAACATTCAGATAAATTCAAACAGTAACCATTAAAATCTTTAAGTCTTTTGAACGAACCAATTTCAGTAAACTATAAAACTAAAATAAACATAAACCAATCACAACACTGACAAAGATAACATTAATCACAATACAACACAAACAATATAACACTCAAATACAACATACAAACATAGATAAATTGTTTTTGGTCATTTTGTTTTAATATGAACATGGAAATGGGCGAAAGGTGAAATGTAAAGTAATCTCACTTGACAGTAAATACTTCCGACACTACTTGCAACACAATTACACCACTGAAAATTAAACCACTTACAATCCTATCTCCTCTCCCTATAGAATCGCGAGTCCAGAATTGCAAGATGATCTCCTCTTCAGCATACAGGTATCAACCCGAAGCCAAGGCTAAAAGCTTTACGATCTCTTGAAATATGAGTCAGCGCTTGGTGAAAATGGCTTCCCTTCCCGCGACGCGATCACTCCTCACAGTGGTTGTCAGGCACTGTGTTTGGCTTGGAATCGACCCAACATCAGGCAAGTATCCTTACAGACCTCCGATGGTTGGTGATTATAGTGGTGATAATGATGGTTGGTGTGGAACTTCAAAGAATTGCGATGCTCATCCTCCTCTACACACACTGTCCGCCCATCGATCACACACCTCTTCTTTTTTTCTTCTTTTCTTTTATATTTCTTCAATAGTAACTACTTTTGCTTGAATGGTCGATTGGATTTCCTTCATTCGTATCAACGGCGATGATTTCTTTCCCTGTGCGATACGTGCAAATGTGGCTTTTCTCTTCCAACTATCTGTTCCTACAACCGCTACAGTGGCATATTAGAAAATAGATTTAACTATAAAACACGTGCAATAAAGAAATAAGCCACTAACATAATGTGTTACCATAGTGTGTATTCATGTAACTCAACACGTATAGTTATGCTAACTTAACGAGTTAAATATGTGCCTCTCACGTGATATACTAAAGTATTTAAATTCAACACATGCATAAATCGAACAATTCGATGCTCAGGTGTATTTTGGATACTTATAAACTTAACTATCCGAAATGCACAGATGCATTTCGGATAGTTACAGATAACTCATCGATATATAACTTAAGTAAATCTACCAGATCTCGACACGTGTTAGCAGTAGTTTAATCATAAAATAACATTTTGGAGAGTTACGGAGCTAACTATCCGATGCTCAGATGCATTTCAGATAGTTAGAGATAACTCATCGAAAATCCACTTAAGTCACTTTCCTTGAACATGACACGTGTACTTCAGGAAATAATAAAATATTCTCTCAAAACATAACTATTCGGCAATTTAAACATAACTATCTGATACATGTTCAGTCTGTTAAACATAACTGTCCGAATATGTTCGGTATGTTAAACATAACTGTCTGAAATATCAGAAAATTTGGATACTTAAGAATTTCACAGCCTGCAACTTACCGACAGTTCATAAATGTACTAAATTAACATTAATTCCCCCAATTTAAGTAGATTCTTCAATTAAAGCATATAATAGTGTAATTATAACATAATGGCTTAATGCTTATATGATAAGCTAAATATTATGCAATTAACCATCATTTAACCGTTAATAATATGCACTTTTTCATTCTAAACACTTCCCCCATACCTAAATTTTGCTAGTCCCTTAGCAAACTATGATCTAATTAATTGGTCTTTCAAAAAGTGCTAGAATTAATTCTTCCTCTTTCTTTTTTCTTCTTATTAGCATAAAAATATATTCTGTATATTTCAGTAATCAACCTGCAAATATATTTAGAATATATGCAAATTACATACAAAGTATATCATCATTACATAAGTGTTAATTTTATTATCGTTTGTTCTTCTTTTCATCATCTGTCATCCTGAATTTTCCAATAAGATTTTTAGAAGAAATTTCAACAAAATACGAATCAAAGTACAATCCAATTCAATCTAATTAAGACAAGTAGAATAAAGAATTGTATCTCCATAAAACAACTTCAAAAGTCAATTCTAGATTCATATTTCAGCAATTCTAGATAACAGAAAATATACTCGATTCATAAGATATCTATATTTCACAAAACACTTGTATCTTTTCAGAACAGTATATGTAGTTTTTGTACTTTAAAGGTTAATTTGACAAGCTTGAATCATACAAGAGCTTTCTAATGTACCCATATAACGAGCTTTCAGTCAACAATCCCAGATCTAATTAGGATCTTAGGTTGCCAGATTTCAAGAGTCCTTTTTTAGGTCAACAATCCTTACATACCTATCTGCTCAAGTACAAAAAGCTCGTGATCAAACAAGTCAATAAACTCTCAATATTTTTCCTTTTTTTTTTTTTTTTTACAATCATACTACAAACAAAAAACAAAACATTAATCATATACTATATATGTATGTATTTCATTAATACAGATGCAATAAAATACCAATCTCATATAGTCCTACTTCTAACATTTACTGAAAATATGAATCCATAACAATAAGCTTATACTTTTTCTGTAGTTTAATAAGATCTACACATAAATCATTCTACAAGTTCAATCAGTCAAATTAAATGTATCTTTAATCATATGTGTCTCATTTAATCTAGAATTCACATCTCAGCTCTTTTAGGACTTCAGATAATTTACTAACTTTTTCATTAAGCATTCTGATTTAAAATCGTGAAACTGTTAAACTCATGAAATTCATAAAAAAAACATAAGATACTATATCTAGATTTGCATAAGTAGTAAATTCAATAGCATCTTATATAGCCTTCTAAATATAACATTCAAGTAGTTTATAAAAATTTTACAGTCTCAATTATCGGATAGTTACAGCAAGTTCATAAAAATTTTCAATTTCCTCAAAACTTTGCAGTACAATTTTAATTCCTTTAATTAACAAACTTACATGACTGTTGCTTCAATTACCTCCCCCCCATACCTACATTTTGCATTGTCCTCAATGTAAAAGATTTGACAATAAGTACAGTAATTGAAGTAGGCATGAATACAATTTTGCTTGATTTAAAATTCAAAATGAGTAATTAGTTACATACCTTGTTTCATTTGTATCTACTTCTGAATATTTTGATTTTTGATTCTGAAAAACTTTTCATTCACAGATAAAAGCAAAATATATAACAAAATAACATTTAATAAATATTGATAATTTAGTGTCTTGTGTGGAACCCAGGCTCCTATGCCTTTGGTGGCTCACAAGCAAGCCAATTAGTTTCCCAGAATAGATACCAACAAACTAGATTGATATTTTGTTTTTTTTGTTTTTTTTTTAAAATAAAAATGAAAACTAAGAAAGAAAAAAAAATTCTCTTTTATTTTTATTTTTTTATTTAAAAAAAATGCAGAATACACACAACATTAAACACACAAAATCATAGCTTAAGAACATTATTGAAAAGTAGAAACAAATGGAATAAATGTGTCAGTCCAAGCAAACTTTTTAGGCATAGTTCTTCTTGCTATTAATTCTATTTTAATGTAGTTCTTATTCCTTGTTAATTTGTAAACATGTAATATATTATAAATTCCAAATACAAGTGTATTACCATTAATGATATGAAATGCAAAAAGGAATCCTTTTGGTTCCAAGGTAATGTAGCAATTTCTATTTCTACATCTATTTCAATATACTCCTCTTCCCACTTCCATTCATTTATGTCTTCCATAATCCATATTTGAAATTTCATCAGTTCATCCTACCATCTTATCAGACATAAAGTAGGATCGTCTTCTTCATTATACCACATTCCTATTTGAATTTTATTAAATTTTGCAGATGGTGGTTTAGCTATTTCACTCGGTACAGGTAAAATTTCTATATATTCATCATAACTGTCTATGCTCACTATGTATAAATTAGATCCATATGCTATTGATATCTCTGTGACTAGATATATCATAATATTTTCATTCCAAGATCTGTTCAGAAAATTATACACACTTAAGCGTAAATCTTCACCCCAATAACCTGTAGGTCTCCAATAATATAATTTTTCAAGAACTGTAGAATTTTTATCAGAAAATATTAAAGCTGACCCACAATTTACAATTGGTACTTCAAATCTATTAGGTCTTCCTATATTCCATTCTTCTCCTGTTATAGGATTTCTTATCAAAATATCAGGTAATAATAAACTTGCATACCTTGGTCTCGTCTTGTATATGATTAATCCTCCATCTATCCCCATAATATGATTTATTCTTTCTAAAGCATTAGGTGGAATTCCAGTAGTTTCTTCCATAGCCAGATATTCATGGTTAATTGAACTACGATTAAATGACCTCCATATGAATCCATCTCTAATCTTAGTCATTTTTGCAACTTGTAGTCCTTGAAAATATTTTTCTTCAATATAGTTTTTAATTTCCTTTGATATACAACACAGCCTGCACAAATCTTTAACTAACAAGTTACTTAGTACTTCCCTTAGTACATCCAATGGTAATTGCATCAATTCCATTTGTCGATTCTGTAAAACACAAACAAAAATTTAGAAGAGACAAAAATTAACATACTACTACACACCCTCGTGGAGTTAAGGCATAACTCAACAGACTAAGTTCGTTGAGTTAATAATTAACTCTACGATACTATTAACTAAAAATAAAAAACATATATACATACAAATAGTTGTTTCAGATATGCTACTTCATTCAGCTACCCTCCCAGAAGAGGTATCAATTTCATGAACAATTCTATTGACAAGATTAGGTATAGCTTGTATTGGTAATCCTCTAGTAGGTCTAAGTTCCATTGATTCCTTCTATCTAAGTGGTATATTTCTATTCTGATTTTGAATTGCAGCATTTCCAAATACAAAATCTAGACGATTGTTTAATTGTTGGATTATCTTTTCTAGTTTCTCTATTCTAGATCCTTGTTCAATTAATGCTTCATAACTTATATCTTTCTCATTTATATTTTCTCCTCCCTAGAAATTGTTGTTTCTCTAAGATAAATTCGGGTGATTTCTCCAATTAGGATGATAAGAATTTCCCAAGTTATCTCTCTGGTTTCTAGCATAAATAATATCTAAATCATTTATGTTTGCATTCTTTTCTACTCGCCTTTGATTTAATGATAACTCTTCTATTTTCTTTGTTAATTCATTTAATTTCACCTCAAGCATAGTATTTTAATCTATTTCATGCATTCCTCTTGGCAATATTTTTTTATCTGCAATAGCTTCAGCCGAATTTTCCCACTATGCAGTTCTTTTTACAAAATTTTCTAAATATGCACATGCTTCTTCACTACATAACTTTAAAAATCCATTTTAACAAGTAGATTCTAATAAAGATTTTGTTGAAACATCGATGCCTTCATAAATTATACCTATTAATTGTGCTTTACTCATTGCATGATGTGGACATTGCATCAATAAATCTTTAAATCTTTCAAAATATTTTCAAAATGATTCACCCTGTTTTTGGCTACACATTAATATTTCTTTTTTCTTTTTAATCGTTTGATGTGTTAGATAATATTTTTCCAGAAAAATAGAGTAAAATTCAGTCCATGTAGCAATTGAATCAGGCGACAAAGTATATAACCATCTCTTAGCTATGTCTTTTAAAGAAAAAGGGATATATCTAAGTTTAATAGCATCTATACTCATGTTCAACATTTTCATCATTTGACAAACTTCGTTAAATTCTTTAAGGAAATAATAGGCATCCTCTCTTTCTAATTTATGAAAATGTGGTAATTGACTAATATAATTAGATTTCAGTTCAAACCTATCTCCCTCAAAGTTTGGCAATCGAATACATGAAGGTTCATCAACTAATTCAGGATACAGAATCTCTCCTAATGGTTTTTCTAGTAGAGCAGCCATCTCTATGTTCTCTTTTAAAGAAAGGTTAGCTACACCCTAAAGAATTTTGTTAAAGTTCAGTTTAGAAAATTTTTCAATACTCCTCTACAATGAAAATTCCTGGGTAGGTGTTCTTACTAATCGTTAAGTGCTTAGAGAATGAGTCTATGTGCTCATAAATAGTAGAAGATTAATTACATACTAGTCTAAAGCTTTCCATTCAATAAATATTTGTTGTCAGATGAAGTTGAATCAGCTGCTTCTCCTTCCAGTTCCTCCAACGCATTCTCCTTTCTTTTAGAAGTGCTAGTAACTCGTAAATAACATTCTGTTTTATATATATACTGCACATCCATAAAGTGAATAAATCTCGTTGCAAGAACGTGGCTTGCAATGTGCATCGTAGTTCCTATTTTTATGGGTACGTGTACCACTACTAATTTCAATTTTTGGTAACCGCTAAACCGACGAAGTTTCATTCATGGTTAAAAGAATAACTGTTCTGCTTAATCTACGAACTAACCTCGTTGAGTTATAGAAAACTCAACAAAACACAATCGGTTACTGTTGCTAACTCCACGGACTAACTTTGTTGAGTTACAGATAACTCAATGGAGTGATCTTATATTATATTACTAACCTCGTGAAGTTACATTTAACTCAACGGACCTACTTCGTTGAGTTAACACTTGGCAACTACTAAGTTTTACTCTCATAAGTTCCTCTCTGTTTTTTTTCTTTTTCATTCTGCTAACTGAAATAAAATTAAATCTATGTCATTAATGCATCATTTTGATTAAAATTCATTTAAATTTGAACCTTATATAAAGATTTAACTTGCAGGTCATTTTATGTTATGCAGAATTTACATTTTACCTTACAACATGCAAAAATTTTTAAGTAGTTATCCTGTCATTCAGCAAATTGTAAATCTGTTACATATTCATTCATAAAGTTCCACAATTACATAATATTCAATAAATTCCATTCATTTCACATCCAAAACACGTATGAAAATTGCATCTGAAAAAATTACATTCATTAATATGAATCAATTACATTACAAGTACATCATACAATTTTACACAAGTAAACGAACAATACAATTTAATCACTATGCCTAAGTTCATCTACTTCCTTCTGGAGTTTTTCTAATTGAAGCTCTAATTGATTAATCCTTTCTACTGCTCCTGTAATTCCTCTAGAAGGTACAACTAGTTCTGCAGCTACAAAATTTCTGTATCCTTTCACTGAAATGGTTCTAGATCTGATCCTTCTTGATGTCCATTTCGTAAAATCAATACAGTCCACCATCAGTAGTGGAATCAAATCTCCATAAAATAATTTTTTCTTCACTATTTTCAACTTGGAGATAAAAACTACAGACCAATTTATTTGGACCTTATTTACAACTACATATGTGGCCCATTTGACAAATTGACTTAATTCTATATCGTGGCCCTGTCGTTGATAGACATTCTTTACCAGAATGTCAGCTACCATGTGTGCTGTACCATTTAAATGCTTCAATCTATTTAATAATGGCACACCAGGATTGATAGCTAAACAATCCTCAATTTGCTGTTTTCTCCACTCGACTGCAGTTGTATCTTCCAAAATTGTTATTCCTTCATTCTTTAAACCAAAAATGTTGTGGAAAAGCTCTAGTGTTATCTGTACATCAGCTTCCTCCACATTGGAAATTAATCCTCTTTCTCCTTCTCTTAAATTTGAATAAAATAGGGCACTAAATTCTTATATGCTGCATGCCCTCTTTCTTGTGAAATGAATTGTAGTAGACCTTGGAATTCAAATAAATCTTTGATTTCTTACATTCCTTCCCAATTTACTGGTCTACTATAAATAATGTCATAACCCCTTATTTCTTGGTATTTGGTATAAGCTTCCTAACTACAAAAATGTACTTAATTCAAAATTGTTGTTTTAGTTGGGTCAGGAAGGTGACTTTGTTGCTCTAGAGGGGTTTGCTATTGTTCTTTCTCTTCTATAGGCTGCATTTGAACATTTCCTACAGATTCCTAAATTTCTGTTTCTATTTGTGGTGGTGAGTCGGCAGAACTCTCCACTCTGTCTTGAATTCTCTCCATAAATTGCTGAAGAGTTTTTTGTTCTTCAATGGAATCTGTAAAATTATTTTTGTCCAAATGGCTTCTTTCAGCCTCTTCATTTTCCGCTCTTTCTTTTTCCTCTTGACTACCAATCTGTTCTATTACTGTTCTTTCTGATTCTATAACATATTGGTATGGAGTCACGGGCAATTCAATTTCTACCCTAATTTCTGTTCTTTCATGTACAGGCTGTAGACTAATTTTAGCCTGATTTTCTTCTTTTCTTTGCTCATGTTGATGCAGCTCCTCCTGCTCCTCCTCAGAATCGGATAGCAAGTTAATAAAAATTTGCTCCACAAGCCCTATAAAAATTAGTACTTCAGATTTAATTTCTTTATATTCAGGCACTTTTTCTTTTCCTTTATTTTTTCTGATTAGTTGTGCCTGTTCTTCCTCTTCATCTTCTGAAATTAAATCTACAAAAGTAGGCTCTGCAAGCCTTCGAGCCACAGGTACTAGCTCTTCCTGTTTAACTTTTTTTATAACTACTGGTCTCGAAGGACCAGCCTCTCCTACAGAACTTGATTTAGTCACTGCCTAATATTGTTCAACTTTTATTTTGTATTAGGCCCTTATCCTTTCTTCGACCCTTTTTTCTTAATGGCATCATATACAATATGTGCCTTAGCCGTAGCTATCTCTTGAGTATCACCTTGGTCTCTTGCTATCTTGACCAAGCTAGCAAATTCTTTCTCCTCTTCTTCAGTTCTCGGCCAAGCAAATGCAACTCGTGGCAATGGCTTTGTTGGCTAAACTAGAGGTCCTGACTGTTGTTCCTCAGGAACAGGTCTTTCAATAGTTGGTTCCTCCTGTTCTTCAATTGTCTCTTCATTTTCTTTCCTTTCTTGCTCCTAGATCACCCATTTAGCTCGTCTACAGATTCATCTTTTAAACCAGAGCCAAGACTTACGTTGGATTAATTCTACGGCTACATCATTGTTTGGCCGTATCTTTCTTTCTTTACTTATTGCAATTTCAGTTGCCACTCTAATTCGTGTCTCCATTATCTGTGGTATCTATATTTCTAACTCAATCAAAATTTTCCTCAAATTAAAGAGTTCTGATTCTACCTTTTGTAGCTCTTTCTCTCTTGTTGTATTTCTGATCTTCTGTCGCATGTGCCATTCTTCAAACTCCTTCAGAAACTATGCGGTATTCACTACCTCTTTCCAGAATTCAGGCTTCATCTTCCTCATCGTGGAGTTACACAATAGCACAGAATCGCTCTGATTTCTACTGTTCTAGATTCTAAATGATTTGTTGGATAATGCCTCCAAAACCCTAGGTTTTAGTTTAAATAAGCCCTAAGTTTAGGCAGGTAATCGGGTCATTTCCCGAACCAACTATTACTATTTTATTTGCGGTCTTAGCTACAGTACTCTGTTGAGTTACAATTAACTCAACGAAATAAGCTCATTGACTAACTCAAGACTCAACGAAGTAAGTTCGTTGAGTTAAGCGTAACTCAACGGACTCCCCGTACAAGCAAATATAATAATAAAAATATTATAGATAATAGTTTTTCTATTTTTTTACCAGTTTAACCGATACTATGTTTCGGTCAGACCTAAATATTTTTTATTTTTTATTTTTATTTCGGTTGAACCGATACTATGTTTCGGTAAAACTAGCATTTTTTCTGAAAATTAATATACATATTTTTTTATGTTCCGGTCATACCAATGGATCCAATCGATTGAACCGCAACGATTTTTTATATTTTATATATATTTTTAATGTATTTATATATATATATATATATAAACATTAAAAAAAAACTAATTTCTTACTAAGTAAAGCTCGAGTAGTCCTCTACTCTAACTTCTATAATTCTAAAGGAGCTTTTTGGTGTTTTTAGAATAGGTTTCAGTCTTTGTCCATTTACTTTAAATATATTCTGATTTTTAGGATTTTCAATTTCAATAACTCCATAAAGTTAAATATTTCAAACTATGTAAGGTCCTGCCCATCTAAATTTTAATTTTCCAGGATGGTTATGGAGTCTAGCCATATAAAGATATACTTCTTGTCCTATTTCAAACCTTTTAGGAATAATTTTTCTATCATGCCAGAATTTCATTTTTTCTTTTTCTCTTACAGTCTTCAAATAAGCTTCATTACTAAATTCTTCTAATTCAATTAATTGCATTTTCCTATTTTCAAAAGCTTGATTTAAATTAGTGTTCAGAGTTTTTATTGCCCAATAAGCTTTATGTTCTATTTCAGCAGGTAAATGACAACTTTTTCCATATACTAGCCTAAAAGGTAACATACCTAAGCTCATTTTATAAGCAGTTCTATAAGCCCAAAGTGCATCTATCAATCTATTAGCCCAATCTGTTCTAGTAGGATTTACTACTTTTTCTAAGATTAATTTAATTTGTTTGTTTGCACTTTCCACTTGTCCACTTGTTTGCGGATGATATGATGTTGCAATTTTGTGGTTTACTCCATATTTCTTCATTAAGGCTTCAAAACTTCTATTACAGAAATGAGTTCCTCTATCACTGATTTAGGTATTCCAAATCTAGCAAATATATTGGTTCTTATAAATTGTATTACCACTTTGTTATCATTAATTTTTGTAGGAATAACTTATATCCATTTAGATACATAATCCACCCCCAACAATATGTAATTAAATTGATTAGACATAGGAAATGGACCCATAAAATCTATTCCCCATCTTAATGTTATACATACATCTTCCAGAAACTTAACCTAATGGAGGTGCTTCGTTGAGTTAAACATATTTCATAATTGATTTAATATGATTTTTATCATCATCAAAAAGGGAGAGATTGTTGAATATTTTATTTTGATGATATGTGATAAATGGATATAATCATATTTACTCAATTACTCTTATTTGTAAAAGTAAATTAAGAACATCAATTAATACAGAAAAAGTTTACTAATATAAATACTTGTCTGAAATGGATCTGAAATTATGCTAAGTTAAATAACTAGTCGTTACGTTATACTAACTTTTCATTTAACTAAACATTAAGTTAACGTGTGTTTTTATTGTAAAGCATGATATGTTTTGAAGTTATATTTTCTACATCATGAGCAGTGCACGTTTAGACAACTCATTGAGTTAGTGCGTTATTTGTATAAATGTCACATGAGAACTCGTTGAGTTATAGGCTTAAAGTTTAAAATAGGTCACGTGAGAACTCGATAAGTTAGTGAGTAAAAGAGCAAAATGAAGAGATGAACTCGTTAAGTTAGTAATGTGCACATGGTGAAATTAAAGTTTACGAATGTTATATTGTATCACGTGAGTTGCACATGTTATCTCGTTAAGTTAACATAATTGCACGTATTGAATTGCTATATTGAACACTAAGGCAATGCGTTAAGTTAGCGTTATAAACTTAAAGTTATTATTGTACATGGTAAAATTCTTATTATAAAAATATTTGTTTATTTCTATTTCATTGAGTTATCAGTAACACAACAGAGTTGGTTCGTTGAGTTAGCATAACACCACAAAGTTGGTTTGTTGAGTTAGCGTAACACCACGAAGTTGGTTCGTTGAGTTAGCATAACACCACGAACTTAGTTCATTGAGTTAGCTACAATACTTGTCACGTGATTTGGCACATGATGAACTCGTTGAGTTAGATATGTTCAGTTATAAATCTACTTGTATTACTCGTTTAGTTAACATTAAAACAACAACTTCTTATTACATTTGATAAAAAATTTTGAACGAGAAAGTTTATTTTGCATGAAATTTTTCAAAGAGCTAGGATTGATGATTAAAGAAAATTTGAAAAGAAAATGTAGGTCAGAACGTGTGTATTTCGGTGAAGGAAAAAGAGAAGATGTGAAGAGTGGAAAACTGATAGTGATTAAACGTGGAGGATATGCATGAAGTGAATATACAGTATAAAAGGCATAGAATTTTCATTGATCAATTATCCTTGCACACCAAACGAAATATATTTTCAAAGATCAAAAACACCTCTTCGGGGAAAAACTCTCAAATGAAAGAAAATTTAGTGAAGCAAAAAAAGTCAGATTTATGTCATTGAAGATCTGAAGTATCAGAAGAAAGCAAATTCGGTGAAGTAGAGAAAGTTAAATATTTGTCACTGAAAAATTACAAAAGAAGAAGAAGAAAAATCTTAAATAGAGAGAAATATTTTAAATTCCATAAATTAGTTTTCTCTGTTTGTAGTTATGAAATTGATTAGATGAAACATGGTATCATTATATAATTGCATCTACAATTTCAGAGGAGAATTGAATTGTATATTGTAATTAAAACCTTGAATAAAATGATTTGATTAAAACAGTCTCTCGACTTGTTTTTATTTTTGAAGTTTCAATTATAATTGAAAATATTGAAAAACACAATTCACCTCCCTCTTGTGTAACCATTCGATCCTACACATATGAAGCCTCTCTACTTCGGTGACGATTCTTGGTGGTGATAGCCCAATAGTAGCATGTGGAGAAGGCTTGGACAACATCTTCATTGAATTTTGGGTGTTTATTGGCTAAGCTTCAAGTACCAATATGAGGAAGGTAGATCATTTATGTTTACATATGTTCTTGTTGTGTTTGCATGTTGTGATGTTATATGTTTGTATGTGTAACTTTGCATGTTTGTGTGTGTTTTTATATTAATAGAGTAGTTAATGTTAGTGTCTTTACCTTAACGTTGGTACTTTACTTTACAAGTTTAATAAAATTTATATTTGAAAATGGATGAGCCTTGTAAATATTGTGAATACTTGCACATAGGTTGTTAGTGTACGTGACTAACTCAATTTTTTTATTTTCATTTCATTTATTCATAGAAATGTATAGAAATGAATTTTAATCATATACATAGTGGTGAATTGATGTATTAGATGTGTTTTAGGTGTAAATTCATGTTAAAGAAGTGTCATATTTCATTGCAAAACTAGGCAAGAGTTTCTTTGGTGACCCATTACTAGGTCTGTAAGGTTAAGCCTAGGTCCGTAGAGTTATCTCGTAACTCAACGGATCAGGTCCTTAAAGTTAAGCTTAGGTTTGTAAAGTTATCTCGTAACTCAACGAATTAGGTCCGTAGAGTTATCTCGTAACTCAATAGACCAAGTCTGTAAAGTTAAGCTCAAGTCTGTAGAGTTATCTTGTAACTCACGAACTAGGTCCGTAAAGTTAATACCAAGTCCGTAGAGTTATCTTGTAACTCAACGAACCAGGTCCATAAAGTTAATCTTAGGTCCATTGAGTTAATTGAGTGAAATTTAACTCATTCGAAAGTCAAGTTTTTAGTAGATTTTTTGAGAGTTTCTTGATGTGATTTTGAATGGTTTTTCATGTAGATTCATTTTCTGGTATTTTTGGAATTTTTTAGAATGATTTGAATAGAGTTTTTGAATTTTGAAATTAGATATGCAATTACCCTATTTTCTATTCTAGATGCTAGATTTTATGCTTTAAAGAATAATGTGTTTCATGAGCTATACTTAATGAAATCTAATTTTGTAAAAGGCAAGAGTTAGATTATTAACTTATCTTTTTAAGATTATGATTTCGTTGATTTTCTTGAAGAACTTAAGGAGATATGATTTTTCTTCTAACAGTGTGCAATTTAGTAATCACTCAAATTGTTTTACACTCTCTTGATAAGATAACTACTAGTAGCACTTCAAGAGGAGTTTTTCTTTGAAATTACTTTTGTTATTTTGTACCTTGATGAGCCTTCCTTTTTTGTATTTTTAGTGAATTTATTCTCTAGTAGGAAGAAAGGAAAAGGGTGTAGAGTTAATTTTAATTTCAATGATTTTTGGATAGGACAGTTCTAGTGATTCTTTTGTTTTCTTTAATCTCTCCTTGTATTAATCAAATGATTTGAGTTTGCTTCACCTCTATTGATAGTTTTCACTTGATAAGGATATGTTAAACTACAAAAATGATTAGAATGCATATTTGGATGGCATTGAGTTTCACTTTGCATTTCTTTGAATTTCTCTTAGAAAATCTTAAAGGGTTAGGAATATTTGACTTTACAATATTTTGAGATTTACTTTAAACAAGTTTCTTATGGATTAACCAATACTCGCATGCTATCTATGATAGGTACCATGCGCTTGTGATTATAAATTTTAAAAATGGGTTTTTATAATGTACTTATTGCAAATACCTTGAAGCCCATACACCCAATAAGTGTGCGTCAAGGTTGGACACTCCATAAATAGATTCAACAAATTCAACTTCCTCTCTAGTAGTAAAAATATGTTGTACTTGATTAGGAGGAAGATTACTCATACCTTATTGAAGTTCTTTTTCTAGCCACTCAATAGTGCGTTGTTTGTCTAGCTTGGAAGAGCCATTGAGAAGAGTTGAAGATGGTGCGAAGGAACCAAAGAAGGGTTGAAGATCGAAAGGATTGAGTAGGAAGTGAAGTCGAATCCCTCCAAGAGCACTTAAAAGGAATAGAATGTTATAGAGATGATATGTTTCATGTGAAACTGACCAAAAATCAACAAATTTTGGAATGTTTAAGTGAAACATTTTGATAGAGTTCAACTAAAAAAAAACTAAAACCTACCAAAAACAAGAATATTTAAGAATGTTTCAATGAAACATTTCAATAGGCTTCTACTAAGAGAATTGAAACCCTCCGAAGGTAATTTTGACTTAACCAAACTATCTAAAGATAGTAAAATTACACCAAGAATATCCATAGCCAAAAATTACAAATCTTTTGAATGAAAGTTAAGCTCCCCCTAAATATGTGTCGTATGATAGAGAGAAAATTCTCAAAAGTTATGAAAATCAAGAACATAAAAATATTAGGTGAACTCCCCTTGTTTAAATGCCCAAAAGAAATCTAAAAACATAAAAATCAATAGATGTATATTTTGTTTTATTTTTATTGTAGGGCATAGTATTCTATTTATAATTACCTTTTCAAAAAAAAATTAAATAACTAAGTGTAAGGCTATTGAAGATTTCAAGTCTCTATATTTAGTTTAAATTGCACATTCCACCTATAATGAAGACTTAATCCTAGATTTCATCTCATCAACCTTAATAATCAATTCATATAAACCCAATGTTATGACTCAAAGTTCTTAATAGAGAAAATTCAGATTCATCCAATATATTCTCTCTAGCCAAATAAAATTTTCCTATGAAGCAACCCCAAGGTATATTTTTCCTTAACAATGTCTATCATGTATATAACAGGAGAAAAGAAGTGAGGATAAATATTGATTATTTTACAGTATTGCATAGTTAGAAGTCTTGGATTTTATTTTTTTCATAACTTCATCCTAGACTTTTTTTTTTACTTTTGCAGTACAAGTATCTATGGAAATGGAGTAGATACATAGAGAATTAGATACATAATGACAAGGTCAAGCAAAATATCTTGAGTATTATTGGTTCCAACCACTTTTCCTTATTTTTCTTCCTAACATACTAGACTTCACTAAATTTCTAACCAGGAATCATCAAGTCTAGCTTTGAAGAATATAATTACTGAAATAGTAAGGTAACTTAGCTATTTTTCAAATTTAGATCCCCATACTAAGCTTCATGTGGGCAATATTCTATTTATGGAGCTCTAAACTTTAGTAATTTTGTGGAATAGTTAATTGTGTTTTAACATTTATATGTAACTATTCTAGAATATAAACTTAGTATAAAATAACTATCAACACACCAATTCAGATTTTGGTTTTTGTATTTCTAATTAATTTTTTTTTGAAATTTATAGAGAAAGAAAAGAACCAATCAACCAAAAATAACTAAAAGGAAAACAATAAATGAAAAAAAAATGATTAAGGAAATATAGTAGAAGCTATATTAGAAATCATTTAGGCAACATATTCCTAAGTCTCTTTTTAATTAATAAATTGTTTCTCTTCAAGAGGCTTGGTGAAAATATCTACCAACTGATCATGAGTAGAAACAAAATTCAATTCTATATTTTCCTTGATAACATTATCTCTTAAGAAGTGATGTCTAATCTCAATATGTTTTGCTCAAGAGTATAAAATAGGATTCTTAGAAAGACTTATTGCATTGTTACTATCACAGTTGATAGGAGTTACTACATATTCAATACCATAATTTTTCATAGTTTGTCTCATGCATAAAATCTATGCACAACATAAGGCAACAGTAACATATTTTGCCTCAATTGTGGATAATGTAACATAGTTTTGTTTCTTACTAAACCATGAAAATAGTAAATTGCCAAGCAATTGACAAGTTCTATAAGTACTTTTCCTATCTGACTTGCATCCAACATAATCAACATCACTATCCAATTAAATTTAGACTACTGTCCTTGAAATACATTAGACCATAATTTGATGTCCCTTGTAAATATTTCATTATTCTCTTTACTATAATTAAATGGGATTCCTTAGATTGTGCCTAAAATCTAGCACAAGCATAGACACTAAATATTATGTCAAGTCTAGAAATAGTTAAGTAAAGGAGGGATTCTATCATTCCTCTATATTTTGTAATATCAATAGTTTTTCTTGATTCATCTTTATCTAATTTAATAGAAGAACTCATAGGTGTTCTTGATGTCTTGCAATTACTTATTCCAAACTTTTCTAAAAGTTATTTAGTATATTTCTCTTGATACACAAATGTGCCTTTTTCAACTTGTTTAATCTGTAAGCTTAAAAAGAATGTCAACTCACTCATTAAACTCATTTCAAACTGATTTTGCATCTGATCTACAAATTGATTACTTAAATTCTCATTTGTTGCTCCAAATATAATATCATCAATATAAATCTAGACAACTAACAACCAAGATTATTTTTCTTAAAGAATAAGATATTATCAACCTTACCAATTAAGAAACTATTATCTACCAAAAATATTTTCAACCTATCATACCAAGCTCTCGGAGCTTGTTTCAAACCATACAAGGCTTTCTTCAACTTGAAAACATGCTCTAGAAAATTAGCATCCTCAAATCTAGGTAGTTATTTCACATACACTTCCTCTTTAATTAATCTATTTAGAAATGCACTTTTGACATCCATCTAATATAACTTGAAGTTCATATTAGTAGCAAAAGCTAGAAAAATTTTAATAGATTCTAATCAAGCTACAAGAGCAAAAGTTTCTTTAATCTATTCCTTTCTATTGGTTATAACCTTGTGCAATCAGTCTAACCTTATTCCTAATAACATGTCTTGATTCATTAGATTTATTTTAAAAACTCATTTAGTGCCTATTACTAAATGATTTGGTGGTTTAGAGACTAAATCCCACACTTCATTCCTTTTGAATTGATTAAGTTCTTCCAGCATGGCACTAATCTAGAATTTCATCATTTAATGCCTCATTTATATTTTTTGGTTATAATTCAGATAAAAAAGCATAACATCCAGAAACAATAATTTTAGATCTAGTTTTGAACACTTTAAGAAATATCACCAATCACAAGTTTCTTAGGATGTTGAGGTAAGAATTTATGAACTATAGGATTTTCAAATCTATCTTGAATCATGGTACTTGATTCCACATTAATTATTTCCTCACATTCATCTTTAGAAGTACCAATAATTTCTCCTTTAATGGTAATTGGCTCTTTATCAAAATTTACGTGCATTGATTCCTCAACAACCAATGAATTTTTATTATAAACTCGATATACTTTACTTCTAAAAGAGTATCCCAAAAATATACCTTCATTAAATTTTGGCTCAAATTTGTCTTTATTTTCTTTAGTATTCAAAATGAAACATCTAAATCCAAAAGCTTTGAAATAATAAACTTTAGATATTCTTCCTAACCATAATTCAAATGGAGTCTTGTCTGAACCAATTCTAAGGGTTATCCTATTCAAGATAAAGCATGTAGTATTAATTGTCTCAGCCTAAAAATAATAGGCAACCTTATTCTCTTTAAGCATAGTTCTAGCCATTTCTTGTAAAGATCTATTTTTCCTTTCTACAACTCCATTTTAAGAAGGGACCCAAGGAAAAACAAATCTATATTATATTCCTAGTTCTTAGCAAAGCTTTTCCATATTCTCATTCTCAAATTCCCCTCCATGATCACTCTTGATTTTTTGAATTTTCAATTATTTCTCATTTGTACTAAATTTAGAAAATTTTTGAATACCTTAAACACTTCACTTTTATGTCTCAAAAGTATAACCCATGTATATCTAGAGAAATCATCCACTAGAACAAATACATATTTCTTTTCACCTAAACTTTCAATTCTAGTAGGTCCAAATAAATTCATGTGAATTAGTTCCAAAATTCTTTCAAAAATAATTTTCTTCCCTGACTTAAAAGAACATTTTCTCTACTTTCCTAACTCACAAGCATCACAAATTTTATCCTTTTTATAACTCATTCTAGTCAAACTTACAACTAAGTTTTTCTTAGCTAGCTTATCTAATTATTTCATATTAATATGACCTAACCTTGTTAGAACCCTTGTATTTTGATAATGCAAAAACCTATGTGAGGAAACAAATTGTATTTCACAGATATCATAAGACAGTTTAGCAAACTAAAGATCAAAAGGTAGATAAACAAATACAGGTAGTTTAGAAATTGTTGCTATAGAGATACAAGAATTTCGGATAGTTACAACACAAGTTAAAGCTTAAGTATTTGAAAGAAGAAGAAAATTGGAAGGTTAACAAGCTAAGTATCTGAAAGGTAGTTTAAAGTAACAAGAATTCTTTCGGAGAGTTAGAAGGCTAACTATCCGAAAATAGGAAGCCTTCAAAAAGTTAGTAAGATGGTTTTTTGGAAAATCAAAGAGTTAAGGAGCTAACTATTTAAAAGTCCAAGGAAATCAGAAAGTTTGGAGATTTAAACATAACTACCTAGTACATGAAATGTAACTCTTCAAAATAATAGAAAATTCGGATACTTAAGAATTTCAAAGCCTGTAATTCACCGATAGTTCAGAAATGTACTTAATTAACATTAATTCCTTGCAATTATGTAGATTCTTTCATTAAAGCATATAATAGTGCAATTATAACATAATGGCTTAATTCTTATATGATAAGCTAAATATTATGCAATTAACCATCATTTAACTGTTAATATTATGCACTTTTTTATTCTAAACAACTATCCGAAAGTTAAATTACTCAAATACACACGTGCAGAATTCAGAAACTTAGTCGAAAGCTTGAAAAAGATGTTTCAGTAAGTTAGGAAAACTAACTATCTGAAAAATAGGATGTTTTGGAAGGTTATAGAATGAACTATCTGAAACTTAAGTCATCCTATTATGCATGTGCTAAAATAGAATAACTACAATCAGAAGCTTTAAGGGATTTAAGTAGATTTTTCATGAGTTACGAACATCCTTCGAAGAGTTACATAGCTAACCATCCAAAAGTCAAAGGAAATCGGAAAGTTATTTTGAAACTCCCTTTAAAACGATAACTTACCATATTTAGACCTGCATATTTAGTAAGTACAATAGGACAAATACCGTTGGATGAAATATGATCGTTATACCTCTTAGTATAAATATATAATCAGTAAAGGGAAGAGAACAATGATTATCAAATATTGTGAGCTACTCAAAATTTCCAATAACACACTCAATCTGCAAATACAGAAGAGAAGTATTCTCAAGCATTCTGAAGCACAAAAGTTCCCTACACACATACTCTGATTCAAAGTTTAAAGCTATTGGTTCGTGAGTTTTTACCTGAAAACTCACCGTTAGTTAAGAGTTTGGACCTGAAAGCTCAAGAAAAGTTGGTTGTTGAGCTTCTACCTGAAAGCTCAAGTGTTGGTTTTTGCTTCAACCTGAAAGCAAGTGTTGTAAGTAGTTAAATACTTAGTGAAGTCCAAGTGAATCTTGGGGTTGGACTAGTTAAGTTGGTGAACCACCTAAAAATCTCTTTGTGTCAAGTTTTTATTACTGCTTTGCATGCTTATTCACAAATTAAATCATCTAGTTAAGATTGAAATTTATTAAAATTACACATAGTCACCATTCACCCCCCCTTTGGTGAGCCATACGATCCTAGTCATAACCAAGCATTATCTAAATTACTAATAATTAAATTGGAATCAGTAGCAAGTATATCATCAAACAAATTAAGGAAACAAACATCATTCTTTCTATGAGCAATAAATTTTACATTAGATTTTTCATCAATTACTAAACATTTCTTTGATTTAAACAAAACCATGTAACCTTTATCTTCTAATTCAGAAATACTAATTAAATTATGTTCCAAATTTTCAACTAATAGAACATTATCAATAATCATTTTATCATTAATATAAACTAAACCAATTGCAATAATTTTATCTTTTTGATCATTTCCAAATCTCGCATTTCCTCCATCTATTTTCTTCAAATCTTTTAGGATAGTTTTGTCTCTTATCATATACTTTGATGCACCACTGTCCATTACCCATCAAGATCTTTTAGTTTTAACCAACAAGAATAGTCATGATCACTTGCTTTAGTACCCATATTTTCTTTAGTTTAGTAGATAAAATTTTACATCTATTTTGCTTGCATATCCAACTATTATTTTGATTTTTAGAATTTCTTTTTAACACATAAATAAATTTTTTTTTTATTGATGATTTTTAGATAAACATTACCATAGTCTATTTTATAACTGTTTGAGAAATTAATAGAAATATACGTTTTTGATGGTTTATAATTGTAATCTATACTAGTTTTATCACCAAAAATTTTATAACTATTGATATTGGTTAATTTCTTATCTCCTTTAGTAAATGCTCCTAATTTATATTTTAGACTTTCAATTTCTCTTTCTAATTGACCTATTTCAATTTTTAAGACTGACTTTTCTTCATAATAATTTCTAAGTTTGTCATGTAACTCAAAAATTTTAGTTTGTAGATTCTTATTACCCATAGATTGATTTTCTACTTTTTTTGCAAGTTTTGAATTATCTTTTCAAGTTCAAAAATTTTATCCTACATTAACAACAAACTTATTTTTCTTAAGTGTAGAAATTTCAGATTTTAATTTAGCATTTTCTTTTTCTAATTTTTCAGCCAGTTTATTGTTGTTTGATAATTTTCTCTTTAAGGTAGTATTTGCTAGGCTAACATTCTTTAATTCTTCTAGTAATTCATTATAATCATCTTGATTAATTTCAAAAACATCTAAATCATTATTAGAAATTGATATATCATCAATTTTAGTATCAAAAAGTACCTCATCTACTTTAGCCATAAGTACACATTGGCTAATTTCTCAATTTCAAATCTAGCTTGTGATCCTTTAGTGCTAGTATCTTTAGAGGTTTCAGAAGTAGTGGAATCATCCCAAGTGACTTGAAAGACTTTCTTCTTTCCTCGGTCATATCTTCTTTGATTATATTTCTTCTTTTCATGGAATTTCTTCTTGTTAAAATTCATTTTCTTATCTTTCTTTTGATATGTGCATTGACTCTAAAAATGTCCATATTTGTTGCAATTGAAACACTTAAAACCTAATGACTTGCCCTTGTTAGTGTCTTTTCCTTTCTTCCAGAATTTCTTGTATTTCCAGATTACACAAGCAATCTCTTTAGAAAAGTTGTCAATAGGCTCTTCAATAGGTTGTTGAGTTTTCAGGGTAAGCTTCTTTTTCTTTTCATTTTTCTTTGAGGATTCTCCTTCCTCTTTCTTTTAATCATTTAATTAAGTCTCATAGGCTAATAAATTACTAGTAAGATCTTTCAATGTAAAAGTTCTTATATCCTTGGAATTCTATAGAGATGTAGTCTTGACCTTCCAATCTTTGTTTAAACTTCTCAAAACTTTTATGACTTATTTTTTCATAGGAAATTATTTTCCAAGATTCTTTAATCCATTTATGATCTCAATATATTGAGACATGAGATCAATAATACTCTCATTCTCCTTCATTTTGAATATTTTATATTTTCTTAACAATATGCTAATTTTAGTGTCTTTAACTTCATTTGTGCTCTCATAAGTTATCTCTAGTACACACCAAGCCTCATGTGTAGTAGAGGATGTAGATATCTTGTTGTATATCTCAATAGTGAGTGCACAAGTTAGAGCATTCATCTCTTTAGCATCTATTTGGATTTTCTTCTCATCTTCATTAGATCACATATCCTCTAGAAAGGTAAATAGCTGTATTTCATGAACAACTACTCTTCATACCTTCACATCCATAGATTTAAGAAAATTAATCATTTTATTTTTCCAAAATTCATAGTTGTTACCATCAAATAGAGGTGGTCTATATACATGTTGACCATCTACCATTGATCTCAAATTGGTTAAATCTATTATAAAGATAACTTTGCTCTGATATCATTTGTGAAGATTGAATGACACACTAAAGGGGGAATGAATAGTGTCCTAGCAATTCTAATTGCTTTTAAAAATAATTTCAAAAGCAATTGACACTAATATACCCTTATCTTAATTGATTTCAAAAAGAAAACACAATCACACATAAAGGAACATAGAAAATTTTACAATGATTCCCCAAAAATAGGTAGTCTACTCCTCAAGGCCAACCTTGAGAATTCACTAAGTACTTTTCAAGCTAAGCACGAACTTAAGTTACATTGCTTTTACAAGCTGAGCAACAACCTTATAGATTTTGTTTTTCATAGGCTCAACAACAACCCTACACCAAACACCAACCTTGTGCACTCAAGACCCTAATCTTGAGTAAGTGAAATCACACACTTTACTCTCTTCACTAAGACCCTAACCTTATAAAAATACACTCACAACACCCTTGTGAGTTAGGGTTTTTAGAAGTTTAAAATGAATTTTTAGCATAGGATTACAAGACTTAAAATGATTTAAACATACTATAAAAAATTCCTTGTTAGGTTGTTGAATGTTGAAACACTTTAGGAGAAATTCAGATGATTCTACATGATTTAATCTTCAATAGTTATTGTAGACTCTCTTTTTGTTCTTTAGAAAATTCTCTAGCAATTCATTTTACAATTCTCTTTTTGATTCTACATGATTTTACAAAGAATCTATCTTTTTTTTTTCTCTTAGCTCTATCTTTTTCTCTATATTTTGTATTCTAGTTTTCAATACTTCTTTGATTACCTTTGTTTTATAATTCATTTATATTTGTTAGATTCCATGTGCAATAGTTAATTACCAACATAAGTGATAATCTTTCAAATCAGATTTGCATTAAAATGAAAGCAAGTCTATAAATAAATTGATTAGTGAAACTCAAGTTGTACCTTAAAGGTAGAGTAATCGTTAGTGGTGAATTACCTAAACTTCTCTGTATGTCATTATCTTATTTTTCTTCATTTGTGTCACTATTTATTTAAATTGTAATTAAACTTTCATATTCATAACGTTAAATTAGACAATCATTAACTAAAATTTATTAACATCATCATTCACCTTCCTTTTGGTGAATCATCTGATCATAACAATTCCTAACTACTAAAGTATCTATACAAATATATAGAGTATTCATTGATAAATTCCCAATGTCATTTGTTACGTGATGGGTAGCCCATGAATCTAGATACCAAAGGGCATTTTCAGTAACTGTTTCCCCTTTGTAAATATAGTTGGCATTAGGAGGGGAATCAATAGAGGTGAAAGTATGTATATCCAATCGCTTAAAGCAATTGATTGCAAAATGACCACATTTTCCACAAATCTAGCACTAAATTTTGGCATTGTTATGATTTCCTCTTCTTCCTATCTATTGATTGTTGTTCCTTCTACAGCTTCCACAATAATTGTTCTCCCAATTGTTATTATTCATGATGAGATTGATTCAGAGAGAGGAACTGAGACATCGATTTACTCATACCTTGTCATTTAGTAGCATCCCTTTAAGATCTGGCAAAGGTACAATGGATGGTTAAGTGGTAATATTAATGACAAGAGATTCATACTCTTATCTTAGCCCTCCAAGAATATAGAGTGATCTAGAAACTGCCAAAGTGCCTGCAAGCATTGTTGCATGAGTAATGTAATTCGTCATGAACGAATTATCACCTTTCTTCAGATTTTACAACCCAAATCTAAGTTGCAGAATATGCGCTTGAAATTTGAAAGCATACAGTCTCTCCAAAGTAGTCCAGGCACCATAAGATATAGATTGATTTGCCAGCTGAAACAAAACAGACAGTGAAAGTGAGGAATATGTCCAGCTTACCAGAAGTTGGTTCTACCTCTTCCATGTGATAGCCTCTATAGTAAGTCACCCATCGATGAAACTCCTCTATCAAGACATTGGAAGCTCTCGTCAACATATCTCATAAGATTGTATCCACGAAACACGGTAGTGAATGACGCCCTCCAGATCACATAATTACCTTTATCCAGTTGGATTAGAACTAGGCTTTGAACATTTGGTATGGTTGAGATGGGTGCAGTGATGAGCATGGATGTAGTCAAGGTACTCGAGGCTGTTGGCATGGAGATCCAACTATGATACCAAGTAAAAAATGTAGGGATCAAAGGAGAGAAGCTTGAGATGGAGAAGAAGAGGAGGAAGAGAATAAATCATAAGAAAAGGAATTGAGCGAAGCCTTCTTTCCTTAAAAGGAATAGCCAATTACAGATACACATATATATACATCGTCTACTTCTAGAATCTTCGGATGAAAAATGGAAAAATGAAAAAGCAAAGCAGAATTTCATGTGGATCTGACGGTGATCGTGGAAGTTACAAAAATACCATGTAGGCATACTAGAAACATCCAGAAAAATCATCATTAGAAAACCATATATATGGACAAGGTTGAATTTTGAAAGATAGCATTGGTGACCGACTTTATCCAGAAATTGGTGGCGCACATTTCACGTTGTTTTCCTTAGCGTATTCCCGATTCAATTGACAAAGCTAACTTAGAGTTAGTCATTTAATTTTTGTTCATGTCCTAACGAAGGTAGTTGCTTTAACATAATTGACTTGTTACGAGCGATCGATACACTTGCACCTCGATCCTGAACCTCACAGCTGACGAACTTCAATCAACACCCTCCTGCACATCGGTAAATCAGCAAACGCTTCAGTAAATGAAAGACAGATGCACAGCTATCGCTCAAAGCCTTGTGAAGGGGGGAGGAGGGGTTCCCATTTGCCATCATCGTCTCCTCTTCTGAGCTAACTGTTTGCCTCAAACCAAGAATCACAGGGTCAGACACTCCAAGCTGTGAAAGATCAAACGAAGCCACTACCACTTGAGTTCGTCAAAGGTTCATCGCCTGCAACCATTAACAAGACAAAGGACAAAACAAATCAAATCCTTCGGCAACTCCACCTAGTGGGGTACAGCTCTGTCTCCCTCCGACAACTCCACCCAGTGAGGTACCTCCAGCGACTTTACCCATTTGACACCTGAGCTTGGTTATTACGCAAAACACCTGGTTTCAACAAAGGGTTGGGCAGAAGAAGGCAAACGACCGTCAGAAGTGATGCAGTAGCAGTGGACCTTCGCTAATGTTGTCGAAAAGATGACCAAAAGTCGCCAATGTTGTCAGAGGGTCGAGTGGAGGAGAAGAACCACTGGTTGAGGAAGAAAATAAAAAATAATAAATAAATAAATAAAGGGAAAGAGGAAAAAAACAAAAAAGCTAAAAAAAAATTGAGATGAATAATATAAAGTGTCAAAAAATAGAAATTGAATATTATAATGTTACGAGATAAAAATAAATATAAAGTAGAAAATGAATATGATATATCTAAAATATAGAAATGAAACGCCCTAAATATAAAAATCTAAAGTAAATAAAATCAAAATGTCCTAAATCTAAAACATAAGTACCAAAAGGAGGAAATTAAATACTTTAAACATAAATATATAAAGTAAAAAAGTAGTCTAAACTACCTAATATATAACATTTCTAGACAAGAGTTTAAACTATTTAAAAGGAGATATGTTTTGACATAAAAATATATATAAATATTAAAATATAAAAAAATAAAACAAAATATATACACATATAACCTCTTGTGTAGGCAAAATTACTAAAACATCTACCTATCCTCAAAACATTAAATACTCCTAAACAAGAGTCTAAATTGTCTAATATATAAACTTAAATATATACTAGCATTAATATATATAGATGCTAAAATATACAAGTAAAATATTAAATTAAAATATGTTCTTAAGGAAGAGTCTAAACTACCTAAATCAAAATATGCTCTTAAGAGAGAGCTTAAACTAACTAAATCGAAGTATTCCTATATAATAGCCTAAATTATCTAAAATATTAATACTCTTGGATATAAGTATAAACTATCTAAAATCATAAACACTCCTAAATAAGAGTATAATTTATTCTCAATATAAAGTGTTTCTAGATATGAGCTATCTAGAAGATATATTTTAACATAGAACATATAAATGTCAAAACATTAATGGCAAAATCTCAAAATACCCTCATCCATAAGCAAAATAATGAAAATGCTCCTACCTATGCTAACATATAAAATATTTCTAAATACAAGCATAAACTATTTTATACGTTCTAATCCAAGTATAGACTCTCTCACATAAAATTTGTGGATATCAATAGCAAATTTTTTATATTTTCTTTTGATCTATTTGTAAAAAAAAATTGATTGTATAGTGAAATTTTATACTTTCTTTTATGAATAATGAAAATTATTTAAATACAAAATTTCTTATGTATTTTAACATATAGACATACGCAAATGAAACATCTTTCCCAAAAGAAGATACAAGGTGTAGAATTAGAGGATAATTCTTGAGAGGTCCTTAAAACAAAACATAATAACCAAATATAAAAATGTATTTCAAAGAGAGGACGAGAAAAACCTCACATCAAGTGGCTGCAACAAGGAAATTTTTTCGAAGGAATTGGGTGACGATTTTCTAGAGGTTTACCTTTTTTCCAAGAGTTTACACTCAAAAAGAACGAAGTATATTACTTTTATACCGTAGGTAAATGTTGGAAAATACTAGAAAAAATACAAGATGCACAAACACAATGAAAATGCCAAAAAAAAAAAAATTAACATTTTTAAGGTGTACACAAACTATCCAAATGTCACTATGCACTTTATCAAAAATATCACTAGGACAAGTTTCAAAATCATTGACTTTTGCAGATTTTTGCAACCGTCTAGCTAAGAAATCTACAGCATTGATTTTTTGCAATATCTCCTTAGATTATTCAAGATTTCCATGAGATGAAGGTGGGCTATTAATTGATGATGATTGTTCATGTGTTGTTGATTGCATTGTCCTTGCTAGCTATATGTAGATTCATGAGACTAAAGGTTTGTCTGTGCATCTATAAAATAATATAAAATAAAGCGTCAAAAAGTTTAATAAATGATAAAAAGAAAGTTATAGAAAGTCATTAGAAAATTATGATATTTGTGTATTTACTAGAAATTGATAGAAAGATTCAAAAAGTAAAAAAATAATAAAATATAAATGAATAATATAAAAATATTTTTAAATATTTCAAATCTATGAAAAAATTAAAAATGTTTACATTCTTCATAAGAATACATTATACATTATGAGGTTAATATAAATTTAATATATTGTAAAAATTTATTATTATTATAATTATTCATTAATTATTATTATTTCATCTTTTTTTTAATATATAAATTTAACAAATTATATTTTCTTCTATTTTTTTCCTCTTCTTTCTTTTTTCCCTTACTTTCTACTAGGTACAAATACATCATTTTTTTGTCTACTTTTCCTCACTTTCTTTTATACCACTTTCTCTCATGTACAAACCCCTCCTAAATTTAGTCAACCATCCTTTAAATCTCTCAATCTATGCACTCAAGTTGTCTTGTGGTAAATTTTGTGTTGTATCTTCTTCAATTAGTGGTCAATGAGCTCAATCCTATTATCATAAGGTTATAATTAAGTGTGCTATAAGAAAATTTTAAATTCAAGAAACAAAATGCATAACTACAAAAAGAAACTAGCAACTTAAATTAAATGGGATCATAAAAGAGGGCATATCGAAATTACATCCTAAAACCAAAAACTTTCCTTTTTTCAGAGGAATGCGATCAAGGAAGATGAAATTAATACCATGTAAATGAAATTAACATACATGGATAGCTCCTTTGCTTGGCGATCAATTGACCTACTTATTATCTTCTCTTTTTTGATAGGATTTTTTTCTCTCTAAATTTCGTATCAAACAACGGTTATCCAAGCACTTTCTCCTAATTTTTTTAAAGTCAATCAAGCATTAGAGAAAAATGTTGTAATATATAAAAAGTAATATTAAAAAAACCATACCATGTGCAATATGGACCTTACATGTCCATGATATGATCGATCTAACCTTGTGCATATTCTCCATGCTAGAACCCATATAGTGTAATGAAATACAATACCTTTGATAAAAGGGTGAAGATTAATAGTATCTTTGTCCTCATAATTGTTAGGACCCTAGTATTTTGATAATGCAAAAACCTATGTGAGGAAACATATTGTATTTCACAATGAAGACAGTGCAATAAAAGATCGGAAGGTAGATAAACAGATACAGGTAGTTTAGAAATTACTGCTAAAAAGCTACAAGAAAATTGAATAGTTACCAAGCCAAGTATCTAGAAGAAAATTTATTTTCGGTAAATTACAAGCTTAAGTATCCAAAGAGTAAAGCAACAGAAATATCGTCGGATAGTTAGAAGAATAACTATCCGAATTTACAAAGCCTTCAAAGAGTTAAATGATCAAACAGTTAAGAAAGATTGAATGATCAGAGAGTTAAGGAGTTAACTATCTAGAAACTAAAGGAGTTTTCGGTAAGATAGAAAAGCTAACTATCTGAAACTTAAGTCATTCAATTACCCATGTGTAGAAATCTAGAACAGAAGTTTAAAGGGGTTTTTGGTGAGTTAGAAAGCTAACTATCTGAAAAGCAGGAATTTTCGGAAAGTTACAGACTTATCTATCCGAAAACTTAAGTTATTCTTTTTTACACGTGCTGAAATAAGAAAGCAGTTGGAAACTTAAAGAGAAGGATTTCGAAGGGTTACTATAGCTAACTATCCAACAATCAAAGAACAGTTCGGTAAGTTACAGTTACAAGTATTTGATCGGGTGACAACTCATTGTACGATCTGAAATCCTACATGGCAGAAAGACTTAATTGATTTTTTGGTGAGTTACAAACATCCTTCGGAGAATTACACAGCTAACTATTCGAAAGTTTAAGAAAATCAGAAGGGTATCTTGAAATACCTCCTTGAATGGTAACTTACCATATTTAGGTCTGATTTCTTAGCAAGTACAGCAAAATACATCTGTTGGAAGAAAAATATGATCGTTATACATTTTGGTATAAATATGAAGAGTAAAGAGAAGATCAAACAAAACTAACGATCATACATTATACTGTAAGCTACACAAAATTCTAGATTCACTCTTAAGTCTACAACATTCAAGAATACTCTTAAAGATTCACTGCAAAAAAAGCTCCCTATGCCAAAACTCTGATAGAAAAGTTTAAAGCTGTTGATTCGTGAGTTTCAACCTAAAAACTCATTGTTGGTTAAGAGCTTCAACCTGAAAGCTCGAAGAAAGGTTGGTTATTGAACTAATACCTGAAAGCTCTAAGTGTTGGTTCTTACTTCAACCTGAAAGCAAGTGTTGTAAGTACTTGTCTACTTAGTGAAACCCAAGTGTATCTTAGGGGTGGACTAGCCGAGTTGGTGAACCACCTAAAATTTGTTGTATGTTATTTTCTTCTTACTGTTATGCATCCATTTAATTTAGATCAACTCACTGTTTATTAGAATTAGTTGATTCTTAATTAAAAAGAAGCAAAATTTACACACCTTCACCATTCACCCCCTCTCTAGTGAGCCTATCAATCCTAACAATTGGTATCAAAGCTTAGTTAATCTGTTATAAAATTTAACCATCTGGATTTATGACTCAATTTGCTGAGAGACAAAACATCCACAGACCACCTCTATTTGATGGTTCTAATTATAACTATTGGAAGAATAAAATAGAGTGTTTCCTTAGGAGTTTGGAAGTAAAACTCTAGAAGATTGTTGTTCTTGGAACTACACTTCCAACCAGTGATGTTATGAACTAGTTTGAGGAGGATGAGAGAATCATCTAGTTGGATGCTAGAGGGCTAAATGCCATATATTATGCACTAACTGCTGAATAATATAACAAAGTTTCTACATGTAAGTCTGCACATGAGGCTTGGAAAATCCTTCAAGTTACTCACGAAGGTACAAGCTAAGTAAAGGATACTAAAATTAGCATTCTGTTGAGAAAATTAGAACTGTTTAAAATAGATGATAATGAAAACATAACTGAAATATTTTCAAGATTTACTGAAATTATTAACAGTTTGAAAGGCTTGGGAAAAGAATTCTCTTCTCGTGAACAGGTACAAAAGATCTTGAGAAGTTTAACCGTCAAGTGGAAATAGAAATCCACTTCTATTCAAGATTCCAAGGATCTAAACAACTACACAGTTGAAGAACTATAGGGCAATCTTCTAGCCCATGAAATTCAAATGAAAGACTGGAAGGAACAAGAGGGAATAGTTGAAAAGAAAGCTGAAAAGAAAAAAGAAATTGCATTTCCTTCAATTGAAGAAGGTCTAAGTTCAGATGATGATGAGATTATGTTGCTAGCAAGGAACTTCAGAAAGTTCATGAAGAAAAATAATAAGACCAGCTCCTCCAAAAGAACTATTCCCACATGCTTCAAATGCAAAAGGCAAGGACATACACAGACATTTTGTCCATTACAAATAGAAGAAGAGCAATCAGAAAGGAAGAAAAGGTGGAAGAACAAAAAGTAAATAGCTCTCAAAGTTACTTGGGATGATAGTAGTTCATTAGACAATTCTTCAGACTCTAAAAATGAAGCTGCAGACTTTAGACAAAAGGAATCAATAGAAATTAGACCTACTAGAGGACTGCCAATTCAAGTAGTGCCCAACCTTGTCAATAGAACTGCTAATGAAATTGATAGCTTGTTTGGATTACCCAACACGACACCAGAAAATCTGATTAGATTTCCAACAACGTACTAGAAAAACTTGGATTTGTTAACTTCTGTTTTTACTTAATTAAATTATCTTTATGCCTATTCTTTTTTTTAGAAGTAAACAAACAACCTTTAATACAAATTAGATATTACTTCAAATTTATATTTTAACTGCAAGTGCACAGTGTTAATTGTATCAGTGTGCAAGTGCAGGTCGATCCCACAAGGAATTGCTTAAGAATTAAGAACTGTTCGTTTGTTAACAATCAAATTTGTATCTTCAATAAGCCCTCTGTTGAATTACAGTTAACTCAACGAACTTTGTTCATTGAGTTATGGCTAACTCAACGGACTAACCTCATGGACTTAAGTTAACTTCATGAGCCTGTCTTTTCTTTTTAATACTACTATTTACAAAGGAATTCGGCCAACCATTAGGCGATTCCATAGATTGTAAATAACATCAATTAAGCTCTTTAATGTTAGTAAACACTGGATTTATCATTAAGCATACTAACATTCAGATAATTCACATAGTAACCATTAAAATCTTTAAGTCTTTTGAACGAACCAATTTCAGTAAACTGTAAAACTAAAACAAACATAAAACAATCACAACATTGACAAAGATAACATTAATCACGATACAACAAAAACAATACAACATACAAACATAGATAAAATTTTTTTTGGTATTTTTGTTTTAATATGAACATGGAAATGGGCGAAAGGTGAAATGTAAAGTAATCTCAATCGATAGTAAATACTTCCGTCACTACATGTGATGCGATTACACCACTGAAAATTAAACCACTTACAATTCTATCTCCTCTCCCAATAGAATCGCGAGTCCAGAATTGCAAGATGATCTCCTCTTCAGCATATAGGCATCAACCCAAAGCCAAGGCTAGAAGCTTTACGATCTCTTGAAATATGAGTCGGTGCTTAGTGAAAATGGCTTCCCTTCTCGCGACGCGATCACTCTTCACAATGGTTGTTAGTCACTATGTTTGGCTCGAAATCGATCCGACATCAAGAAAGTATCCTCACAGACCTCCGATGGTTGGTGATTATGGTGGTGGTAATGATGGTTGGTGTGGTACTTTGGAGAATTGCCAATACTGTCTGTAGAAAGCTCGGTGCTCCTCCTCTATAAACATTGGTCATACCCATTGATCACACACCCTTTACTTCTTTTTCTTCTTTTCTTTTATATTTCTTCAGTGATAGCTGCTTTTGCTTGAATGGTCGGTTGGATTTCCTTCATTCATATCAACGACGATACTTTCTTCTCCCTGCGCGATACGTGCAATCGTGGTTTTTCTTCCAATTGTCGTGTATCTACAACTGCTATAGTGGCATATTAGAAAATAAATTGTCTGTGGAGTTACAGATAACTCAACGGACTTTCTTCGTTGATTTAACTATAAAACACGTGCATAAATTTAACTATCCGATGCTTAGGTGCATTTAGGATACTTATAACTTAACTATCTGATGCTTAGATGCATTTCGAATAGTTACAGATAACTCACCGATATAAAACTTAAGTAAATCTATTAGATCTCGACACATATCAATAGTAATTTAATAATAAAATAAACATTTCGGAGAGTTACAGGTCTAACTATCCGATGCTCAGATGCATTTCGGATAGTTAGAGATAACTCACCGAAAATCTACTTAAGTCACTTTCCCAAAACATGACACATGCCCACAGCTATTTTATAAATAAAAGGAGATTTCAGAGAGTTACACATATAACTGTCCGATGCCCAACTGCAATTTCAGATAGTTATAGATAACTCACCGAAAGTTCACTTAAGTCATGCATTATGGTTTCGACACGTATACTTTAGGAAATAATAAACTATTCTTTCAAAACATAACTATTCGGAAATTTAAACATAAGTATCTGATACATGTTCGATCTGTTAAACATAATTGTCTGAAATATGTTCGGTATGTTAAACATAACTGTCCGAAATATGAGAAAATTTGGATACTTAAGAATTTCATTGCCTACAACTTACCGATAGTTCAGAAATGTACTAAATTAACATTAATTCCCTAAAATTAAGTAGATTCTTTAATTAAAGTATATAACAATGCAATTATAACATAATGGCTTAATTCTCATATGATCAGCTAAATATTATGCAATTAACCATCATTTAACCGTTAATAATATGTACTTTTTCATTCTAAGCACTTCCCCCATACCTAACTTTTGCTAGTCCCTTAGCAAACTAAGATCTAATTAATGGGTCTTTCTAAAAGTGCTAGAATTAATTTTTCCTCCTTTTTTTTCTTCTGTTCAGCATAAAAACTAGTATTATTATATAGATACTTTGTATGTTTCAATAATCAACCTGCAAATATACTTAGAATATATGTAAATTACATACAAAGTATATCATCATCACATAGGTGTTAATTATATTATCGTTTGTTCTTCTTTTCATCATCTGTCATCCTGAATTTTCTAATAAGATTTCTAGAAGAAATTTCAACAACATACGAATCAAAGTACAATCCAATTCAATATGATTAAGACAAGTAGAATAAAGAATTGTATCTCCATTAAACAACTTCAAAAGTCAATTCTAGATTCATATTACAGCAATTCTAGATAACAGAAAATATACTCGATTCATAAGATATTTGTATTTCACAAAACACTTATATCTTTTCAGAATAGTATATGTATTTTTTTTTTTTTACTTTAAAAGTTAATTTGACAAGCTTGAATCATATAGGAGCTTTCTAATTTACCCATGTAACGAGCTTTCAGTAAACAATCCCAGATCTGATCAAGATCTTAGGTTGCCAGATTTCAAGAGTCCTTTTTCAAGTCAACAATCCTTACATACCTATCTGCTCAAGTACAAAAAGCTCGTGATCAAACAAGTCAATAAACTCTCAAATTTTTTTTTTTTTTTACAAAACAAAAACATTAATCACATACTATATATTTACGTATTTCATTAATACAGATGCAATAATCACCAATCTCATATAGTCCTGCTTCTATCATTTACTATAAATATGAATCCATAACAATAAGATCATACTTTTTATGTAGTTTAATAAGATCTACACATAAATCATTCTACAAGTTTAATCAGTCAAATTAAATGTATCTTTAATCATATGCGTTTCATTTAATCTAGAATTCACATCTCAGCTCTTTCAGGACTTCAAATAATTTACTAATTTTTCATTAAGCATTCTGATTTCATTTTAAAATCGTGAAACTATTAAACTCATGAAATTCAGAAAAAAACATAAGATACTATATCTAGATTTGCATAAATAGTAAATTTTATAGCATCTTATATAGCCTTCTAAATATAACATTCAAGCAGTTACAGTTTATAAAAATTTTACAGTCTCAATTATCAGATAGTTACAGCAAGTTCATAAAAATTTTCAATTTCCACAAAACTTTGTAGTACCATTTTAATTTCTTTAATTAACAAATTTACATGGCTGTTACTTTAATTACCTCCCCCCATACCTACATTTTGCATTGTCCTCAATGTAAAAGATTTAACAATAAGTACAGTAATTGTAGCAGGCATGAATACAGTTTCGTTGATTTAAAATTCAGGATAAGTAATTGGTTGCATACCTTGTTTCGTTTGTATCTCCTTCTGCATATTCCGATTTTTGATTCTAAAAAACTTTTCATTCACAGATAAAAGTAGAATATAAAACAAAATAACATTTAACAGATATTAATAAATCAATGTCTTGTGTGGAACCTAGGCTCCTATGCCTTTGGTGGCTCACAAGCAAGCCAATTGGTTTCCCAGAATAGATACCAACAAACTGGATTGATATTTTGTTTTTTTTTTCTTTTATACAATAAAATGAAAACAACAAATTTTTTCTAAAAATAAACGTAGAATACACACAACATTAAACACACAAAATCACAGCTTAAGAACATGATTGAAAAGTAGGAACAAATGGAATAAATGTATCAGTCCATGCAAACTTTTTAAGCATAGTTCTTCTTGCTATTAATTCTGTTTTAATGCAGTTCTTGTTCTTTCTTAATTTGTAAACATGTAATATATTATAAATTCCAAATAAAAGTGTATTACCATTAATGATATGAAATGCAGAAAGGGATCCTTTTCGGTTCCAGGGTAATGTAGCAGTTTCTATTTCTACATCTATTTTAATATATTCCTCTTCCTACTTCCATTCATTTATGTCTTTCATAATCCATATTTGAAATTTCATTAATTCATCCCACCATCTTATCAGACATAAAGTAGGTTCATCATATTCATTATACCACATTCCTATTTGAATTTTATTAAATTCTATAGATGGTGGTTTAGCTATTTCTCTTGGTATAGGTAAAATTTCTATAAATTCATCATAACTATCTATGCTCACTATGTATAAATCAGATCCAAATGCTATTGATATATCTGTGACTAGATATATATATCTATCAAGTATGACATGTGTTTAGTTAATTAATGATTTCTGTCCTAGATATATCATAATATTTTCATTCCAAGATTTATTCAGAAAATTATACACACTTAAGCGTAAATCTTCACCCCAATTTCCTGTAGGTCTTCAATAATATAATTTTTCAGGAATTGTAGAATTTTTATCAGAAAATATTAAAGCCGACCCACAATTTACAGTTGGTACTTCATATCTATTAGGTCTTCCTATATTCCATTCTTCTCTTATTATAGGATTTCTTATCAAAATATCAGGTAATAGACTTGCATACCTTGGTCTAGTCCTGTATATGATTAATCCTTCATCCATCCCCATAATATGATCTATTCCTTCTAATGTGTTGGGTGGAATTCTAGTAGTTTCTTCCATAGCCAAATATTCATGGTTAATTGAACTACGATTAAATGACCTCCATATAAATCTATCTCTAAACATAGTCATTTTTGCAGCTTGTAGTCCCTGAAAATATTTTTCTTCAATATAGTCTTTAATTTCCTTTGATACACAACACAACCTGAACAAATCTTTAGCTGATAAGTTACTCAGTACTTCCCTTAGTGCATCCAACGTTAATTGCATCAATTCCATTTGTCGATTCTATATAACACAAACAAAAATTTAGCAAAGACGAAAAAATTAACATAACTACTGCACACCCTCGTGGAATTAGGGCATAACTCAACGGACTAAGTTTGTTGAGTTAAGGATTAACTCTACGATACTATTAACTATAAATAAACATATATATACAGATAGTTGCTTCAGTTATGCTACTTCATTCAGCTACCCTCCCAGAATAGGTATCAATTTCATTAACAGTTCTATTGACAGGGTTAGGTATTGCTTGTATTGGCAATCCTCTAGTAGGTCTAACTTCCATTGATTCTTTCTGTCTAAGTGGTATATTTCTATTATAATTTTGAATTACAGCATTTTCAAATACAAAATCTAGACGATTGTTTAATTGTTGGATTATCTTTTTTAATTTCTCTATTCTAGATCCTTATTCAATTAATGCTTCATAACTTATATTCTTCTCATTTACATTTTCTCCTCCCTGGAAATTGTTGTTTCTCCAAGAGAAATTTGGGTGATTTCTCCAATTAGGATTATAAGAATTTCCAAAGTTATCTCTCCAGTTTCTAGCATAAATAATATCTAAATCATTTATGTTTGCATTCTTTTCTGCTAGCTTTTGATTTAATGATAACTCTTCTATTTTCTTTGTTAATTCAGTTAATTTCACTTCCAACATAGTACTTGTATCTATTTCATGCATTCCTCTTAGCAATATTTTTTTATCTACAATAGCTTCAACTGAGTTTTCCCACTATGCAGTTCTTTTTGCAAAGTTTTCTAAATATGCTGATGCTTCTTCACTACATAGTTTCAGAAATCCATTTTGACAAGTAGATTCTAATAAAGATTTCGTTGAAACATCTATGCCTTCATAAATTATACCTATTAATTGTGTCTTACTCATTGCATGATGCGAACATTGAGTTAGTAAATCTTTAAATCTTTCAAAATATTTCCAGAATGATTCACCCTATTTTTGGCTACACATTAATATTTCTTTTTTCTTTTTAATTGTTTGATGTGTTGGATAATATTTTTCCAGAAAAACAAAGCAAAATTCAGTCCATATAGAAATTGAATCAAGTGATAGAGTATATAACCATCTCTTAGCTGTCTTTTAAAGAAAAAGAGATATATCTAAGTTTAATAGCATCTATACTCATGTTCGGCATTTTTATCATTTGACAAACTTCATTAAATTCTCTATGAAAATAATAGGCATCCTCTCTTTTTAATCCATGAAAATGTGGCAATTGACTAATATAATTAGATTTCAGTTCAAACCTATCTCTCTCAAAGTTTGGCAATCGAATATATGAAGGTTCATCAACTAATTCAAGATACAGAATTTCTCCTAATGGTTTTTCTACTATAGCAGTCATTTCTACGTTCTCTTTTAAAGAAAGGTTAGCTACACTCCAAAGAATTTCATTAAAGTGCAGTTAAGAAAAATTTTCAGTACTCCTCTGCAATGAAAATTCCTAGGTAGGTGTTCTTACTAATTGTTTAGTGCTTAGAGAACAAGTCCATGCGCTCATAAATAAATAGCAGATGATTAATTACATACCAGTCTGAGACTTTCCATTTAGTAAATATTTGTTGACAGATGAAGTCGAATCAGCTGCTTCGCCTTCTAGTTCCCCAACGCTTCTCCTTTCTTTTAAAAGTACTGGTAACTCGTAAATAACATTCTGTTTTATATATATAATGTACATCCATAAAGTGAATAAATCTCGTTGCAAGAACGTGTCTTGCAACGTGCATCGTGGTTCCTATTTTTATGGGTACATGTACCACTATTAATTTCAAATTTTGGTAACCGCTAAATCGACGAAGTTTCGTTCGTGGTTAAAAGAATAACTATTCTGCTTAATCCATAAACTAACCTCGTTGAGTTACAGATAACTCAACGAAACAAAGTCGGTTACTGTTGCTAACTCCACGGACTAACTTCGTTGAGTTACAGATAACTCAACAGAGTGACCTTATATTATATTACTGACCTCGTGGAGTTACGTTTAACTCAACGAACTTACTTTGTTGAGTTAACACTTGGCAACCTCTAAGTTTTACTCCTCGTAAGTTCCTCTCTGCTTTTTTTCTTTTTCATTCTGCTAACTGAAATAAAGTTAAATCTATGTCATTAATGCATCATTCTAATCAAAATTCATTTAAATCTGAACATTATATAAAGATTTAACTTGTAGGTCATTTTATGTTATGCATAATTTACACTTTACCTTGCAACATGCAGAAATTTTTAAGCATTTATCCTGTCATTCAGCAAATTGTAAATATGTTAAACATTCATTCATAATCTTCCATAAAATATATATAACATTCAATAAATTCCATTCATTTCACATTCAAAACACATATGAAAAGTACATCTGAAAAATTTATATTGATTAATATAAATCAATTTACATTACAATCAAATCAGACATTTTTCATACAATTCTATACAAGTAGACGAACAATACAATTTAATCTCTATTCCTAAGCTCATCTACTTCCTTCTGGAGTTTTTCTAATTAAAGATCTAATTGATTAATTCTTTCTACAGCTCTTGTAACTCCTCTAAAAGGTATAGCTATCTCTACAGCTACAAAATTTCTGTATTCTTTCACTGAAATGGTTCTTGATCTGATCCTTTTTTATGCTCATTTCGTGAAATCAATACAATCCATCATCAGCAGTGGAATCAAATCTCCATAAAACAATTTCTTTACTGTTTTCAGCTTGGAGATAAAAATTGCAATCCAATTTATTTGAATTTTATTTACAACTACAAATGTGGCCCATTTGACAAATTGACTCAATTCTATGTCATGGCCTTGTCGTTGATAGACATTCTTAATCAAAATGTTGGCTACCATGTGTGCTTTACCATTTAAATGCTTCAATATATTTAATAAAGGCACACCAGGATTGATAGCCAAACTGTCCTTGATTTCCTATTCTGTCCATTTAATGGTAGTTGTACTTTCCAAAATTTCCTGCCCTTCATTCTTTAATCCAAAAATGTTGTGGAGAAGCTCTGGTATTATCTATACATCAGCTTCCTCCACGTTGGAAATTAATTTTCCTTCTTCTCTCAAATTTGCATAAAAATAGGGCACTAGATTCTCATATACTGCATGCCCTCTTTCTTGAGAAATAAAATTCAGTAGACCTTGGAATTCAAATAATTCCTTGATTTCTTACATTCCATCCCAATTTACTAGTCTATTGTAAATAATATTATAACCCCTAATCTCTTGATATTTGATATAAGGTTCCTGACTCCAAAAATGTGCTTCATTCAGAACTGTTGTTTCAGTCGGGTCAGGAATGTGACTTTGTTATTCTAGAGGGGTTTGTTCTTGATCTTCCTCTACCATAGGCTGCACTTGAACATGTTCTACAGATTCCTGAATTTTTGCTTCTGTTTCTGTCTGTGGTGGTGAGCCAGTAGAACTCTCCACTCTATCTTGAATTTTTTCCATAAATTGCTGAAGAGTTTCTTACTCTTCAATGGAATCTATAAAGTCATTTTTGTCCAAATGACTTTGTTTAGCTTCTTCATTTTCTGCTCTTTCTTCTTCCTCCTGACTACCAATTTGCTTTATCACTATTCTTTCTAATTCTGTGGTAGATTGGGATGGATTCACAGGTAATTCAGTTTCTACCCTAATTTCTGTTTCTTTTTCTTGTATAGGCTGCAGACTAATTTTAGCCTATTTTTCTTCTTCTCTTTGCTCTTGCTACTCCTGCTCCTGCTCCTCCTCAAAATCGAATAGCAGGTTTATAAAAATTGGCTCCACAGGCCCTATTGATATTTGTACTTCAGATGTAATCTCTTTTTGACACTCAGGCACTATCTCTTTTCCTTTCCTTTGTGTGATTAATTGTGCATGTTCTTCCTCTTCTTCTTCTAAGATTAAATCTAAAAATAAAGGCTCTACACACCTTTGAGCCACAAGTATTGGCTCTTTCTGTTTAATTCTTCCAATAATTGTTGGTCTCGAAGGACCAGCTTCAACTTCTTTTGTAGCAAATTTGACAACAGTTCTGGCAGTAGCTTCTTGATGTTGTTCCACTTTAATTTTATATTGGGCTTGCAATTTCTCTACAACCCTTTTTTTACATAGCGTATCAAACACAAGATGTGCTTTGGCTACTGCTAAATCTTTTAATTCTCCTTAGTTTCTTCCAACTTGAACCAGTGCATGAAATTCTTTTAACTCTTCTTCAGTCGAAGGCCCCATCATTGCTGCTTGTGCCAACGGCTTAAATGGTGGAACTGAAGGTCTTGGTTGCTGTTCCTCAGGAACAGGTCTTCCAATAGTCGGCTCCTCTTGTTCTTCCTGTACTTGTTCCTGCCGCCTTATTGCACCCCTTGCCCGACCAGCAATGCACTTTTTAAACCACAATCTGGCTTTACGCTGGATTAGTTCTAGGGCTACTTCATTATTCGGCCTGATTTTTCTCTCTTTGCTTAGAGCAATTTCTATCGCTACTTTTATTTTGTTTCTACTATATGGGGTATTTGTATACCCAAATCAACCAAAAATTTTCTTAAGTTGAAGAGTTCTGATTCTACCTTTTGTAGTTCTTTTTCTCTTGTTGTATTCCGAATCTTTTGCCGTGTGTGCCATTCTTCTGATTCCTTTAGAAAATGTGTTGTGTCAACTCCATCTTCCCAAAACTCAAGTCTCATCTTCCTCATCGTGGAGTTACACAACAGCACAGAATCACTCTGATTTCTACTGTTCTAAATTCCAAATGGTTTACCGAATAATGCCCCCAAAACCCTAGGTTTTAGTTTAAATAAGCCATAAGTTTAGGCGGGTAATTAGGTCATTTCCCGAACCAACTATTGCTCTCTCATCCACGATCTTAGCTACAGTACTCCATTGATTTATAGTTAACTCAATGGAATAAGCTCGTTGACCAACTCAAGACTCAACGGAGTAAGCTCGTTGAGTTAAGTGTAACTCAACGGACTTTCCGTACAAACAGATATAATAATAAAAATACTAAAGATAATAGTTTTTCTTTTTTTTTTACCGGTTTAACCGATACTATGTTTTGGTAAAACCTAATTTTTTCTTCAGTTGAACCGATACTATGTTTCGGTAAAATCAACATTTTTTTCTAAAACTTAATATACATATTTTTATGTTTCGGTCATACAGATGGATCCAATCGGTTGAACCGCAACGATTTTTATATTTTATAATTTTTAATGTTTTGTTTTATTTTTTTTTATATATATAAACATAAAAACTGATTTCTTACTAAGTAAAACTCGCGTAGTCCTCTACTCTGACTTCTTCTATAATTCCAAAGGAGCTTTTGGGTGTTTTCAGAATAGGTCTAAGTCTTTGTCCATTTACTTTAAATATATTCAGATTTTTAGGATTTTCAATTTTAATAGCTCTATAAGGATAAATATTTCGAACTATGTAAGGTCCTGCCCATCTAGATCTTAATTTTCCTAGATGGTTATGGAGTCTAGCCATATAAAGATATACTTCTTGTCCTATTTCAAAGCTTTTTGGAATAATTTTCCTCTCATGCCAGAATTTCATTTTCTCTTTTTCTCTTATAGTATTCGAATAAGCTTCATTTCTAAATTCTTCTAATTCAATTAATTGTATTTTTCTATTTTTAGTAGCTTGATTTAAATTAGTGTTCAGAGTTTTTAATGCCCAATAAGCTTTATGTTCTATTTCAGCAGGTAAATGACAACTTTTTCCATATACTAACCTAAAAGGTGACATACCTAAGCTCGTCTTATAAGTAGTTCTATAAGCCCAAAGTGCATCTACCAATCTATTAGCCCAATCTGTTCTAGTAGGATTTACTACTTTTTCTAAGATTCACTTAATTTGTTTGTTTGCACTTTCTACTTATCCACTTGTTTGCAGATGATATGATGTTGCAATTTTGTGGTTTAGTCCATATTTCTTCATTAAGGCTTCAAAACTTCTATTACAGAAATGAGTTCCTCTATCATTGATAATAGCTTTAGGTATTCCAAATATGGCAAATATATTTGTTCTTATAAATTGTATTACCACTTTGTTGTCATTAGTTTTTGTATGAATAACTTCTATCCATTTAGATACATAATCCACCCATAACAATATGTAATTAAATTGATTAGACATAGGAAATGGACCCATAAAATCAATTTCCTACACATCAAAGATTTCAACCTCAACAATAGGATTAAGAGGCATCATATTCTTCTTTGATATTCTTCCTATTTGTTGACATCTTAAACAACTTAAGCAATATTTATGAGCATCTTTGAATAATGTTGGCCAATAAAACCCACATTGCAGAATTTTTGCAGTAGTTTTCCCTGAACCAAAATGCCCTCCACAAGCTTGGTCATGACAGAAAGACAATATGCTCGGATATTCAATTTCTAGAACACACCTCCTTAAAACCAGATTAGGACATTTCTTAAATAAGTATGGGTCTTCCCAATAGTAATATTTTACTCTTGAGAAAAATAATTTCTTATTCTGTCTATTCCAATCCTTAGGTGTTAGACTAGTAACTAAGTAATTAACTATGTCTGCATACCAAGGTATTGTGTTGATGGTCATTAATTGTTCATGAGGAAAATTATCCTTAATTTCAATATTTGATTTTTCTATTTGTAATATTGATAAATGATCTTCTACTACATTCTTACAACCTTTTTTATCTTTAATTTCTAGATCAAATTCTTGCAATAATAATATCCATCGGATCAATCTAGGCTTAGTCTCTCTTTTTTTATTAGATGTTTTAAAGCTAAATGATCCGTGTATACTATTACTTTAGCTCCAATCAGATATGATCTAAACTTTTCTAAAGCAAACACAACATCTAATAATTCTTTTTCAGTAGTTGTGTAATTAACTTGAGCATCATTTAAGGTTTTGCTTGCATAATGAATCACTCTAGGAGATTTTTCTATCTTCTATCCCAACACTGCTCCTACAGCAAAATCAGAAGCATCGCACATTAATTCAAATGGATGTCTCCAATTAGGTGCTTGAATTATAGGAGTTGAAATTAAGCTAGTTTTAAGTCTGAAAAATGCTTCATTGCAATTTTTATCAAAGTTAAATGGAACATCTTTTAATAGATTAGTTAAAGGTCTAGTTATCTTGCTAAAGTCTTTAATAAATCTTCGATAAAAACCAGCATGTCCTAGAAATGATCTAATATCTTTTACTGATTTAGGTTCTGGTAGATTAGAAATTACTTCTATTTTAGCTTTATCTACTTCCAACCCTTTCTTAGAAACAACATGTCCTAAGACTATTCATTGTTTAACCATGAAGTGACATTTTTCCCAATTTAAAACCAGATTTTTTTCCACATAGCGTTTTAATATTAGGTCTAAATTTTTTAAACAAACTTCATATGAGTTACCATATACAGTAAAATCATCCATAAATATTTCTAAAAAATCTTCAGTCATTCTAGTAAATATGCCCTACATACACCTTTGAAAGATAGCTGGTGCATTGCATAATCTGAATGACATTCTCTTAAAAGCATAAGTTCTATTAGGACAGGTGAAAGTTGTTTTCTCTTGATCCTCTAATGCTACTAGAATTTGATTATACCTTGAATACTTGTCTAGGAAACAAAAATATTCTTGCCCTACTAATCTTTCCAGCATTTAATCTATAAAAAGTATGGGAAAATGATCTTTCCTAGTCATAACATTAAGCTTTCTATAGTCTATATATACTTTTCAGCCTGATTGAATTCTAGTAGGTATCAAGTCTTGACTTTCATTCCTAATAACTGTTAATCCTGATTTCTTGGGAACTACATGGATTGGACTAACCCACGAGCTATCAAAAATCGAATAAATTTTATCATTATCTAACCATTTCACTATTTCCTTCCTGACTACTTTAATGTTTGGATTTAATCTCCTCTCAGGAATTCTAATAGGTTTAGCATTCTCTTTTAAATATATGTGGTGACAACATAAAGTTGAACTTAACCCTTTTATATCATTCATAGTCCATCCTATTGCTTTTTTATAACTTTTTACTACATCTCTTAATTTAGCTATTTGATCATATTTTAAATCTGAAGCAATAATGATTGGACAAGTTCGTTTCTCTTTCAGAAATATATAGGTTAATTCAGGAGGTAATGGTTTTAATTCTAAATGTTGCCCATCAGAAGCTAGAGCTCCTAATTGAACATCATCATTTTCTAAATTAATTTCTTCATGATCTCCTTCTATTTTTATGCTTTCACTTTCTTCTAAAGTTTCAGAATTGATTTGCCCATTTAATTCTTCTTGAATCACATCATCTAACATATCTCATTCATCCTCTAAAAAGTCTATGATATGTAAGGACATTTCTAACTCCTCAAACCTCTCTGGTTTAAAAATATTTAATTGAGTATCTTCATTGCCATATGCTAACTTCATTACTCCAGTTTTACAATTTATAACATCCCCTGATGTTGCTAAAAATGGCCTTCCCAAAATTAAAGATGTATCACTATTTTTATGCTTAATTTGTTGGGAATCCAAGATTACAATATCAATAGGATATATAAAGTTTTTGATTTTAATTGAGACATCTTCTATTTTTCCTCTAGGGTATCCTATACTTCTATCAGCTAATTGAATAATCGTACTAGTAGGAGTTAAGACTTCTAATCCTAAGGATGCAAATATATCACTTGGCATAACATTTATACCTGCACCTAAGTCTATTAAGGTTCTTTCTAGAATGATATTTCCTATGGTGCATGATATAATAAGGATTCCAAGATCAGATAACTTTTTAGGAATTTGGGGCAGAAATAGGGAACTACTTTGCTCAGCTAAAAAGACATTTCTAAGAACTTTTCGCTCTCTTTTCTTAGTACACCAATCCTTCAGAAATTTAGCACAAGGTGGCATTTTCTGCAATAGATCTAACAAAGGAATGTTAACTTGTACTTTTTCAAAAATTTCTCTAATTTTTACTTGTTTTTCAGGTATTGTTTATTGTAATCTTTCAGGATAGGGTGCTAAAGATTGTGATTTAAAAGATTCTTTTTCTTTCGTTTGATTTGTTTGATCATTTTTAGCTTCATTAGCAGATTCAAATTGTTCTTCAGTGATTTCCAGATTTTCAGCTATTACATCTGTGATGTGTGTCTTCCATCAAGTATATGTATGTGTCTTTGTATATGGTTGTATTTCTTTAATAATTTGTACAGGGGCAAACTTGTCTTTTGTGTATCACCAACCGTTGCCCCTATATATGTAACGGGTCATCCACGTCCAAGGGATGCCATGCCAAACCATCCCTTGATTTTGTTCTCCCCCTTCTTTGTACCAGCAACCATATAGCAAGGAATCACGATAGATTGATCACTTGTGGACGTACCTGTGTTGGGGAACCACGTAAATTTGTTGTTCTTCGAATTCTCCACTTGCAATCCTCTCTTCCACGTAGATCTCTTCTCCTCGCCACCCCTAGATGCTCCACGTTTATTTGATCTTTCTGCACAACAACATCTTCATTATCATTTTGATTTTTACTCTTATCCACCTTCATATCATTTTCATTCTGAGTTCTTGGTGGTATATCAGTTCCAGATCTTAATAGTACACATACATCTTCTAGATTTTCATTACTCTCATGATGTTTTTGTATATCATTTTCGTGATTATGATATTCAATTATTTTTAATTTTAAAGTGCATTCTTTAAATTCTCTTGCATTAGTATTTTCTGTTTATTGTATATTTTGTAAATTATGTAGATCTATAACATTATAATTTTCATTGTCCTGTTGCATAACTTGTATTTTCATTATATATTCGTCTAATGCTTTTAATTTTCTTTCCAGATCATCTAATCTCATTGCATTCAATTTTTGATCAATTTTCATTATGGTTTTTTCAGTTTCGTAAATTATATCCTTTTTAGGTTCTGAATATGCTTCCTTATAATTTAATTGGTTGACTTCTCGTTGCTGACACAGAAAGTATTCTAGTTTGTCTAGGTTTTGCTCTATACTATGCTCCAGTTTGTCATACCTATCCCAAACTTTAGTGTTTTTCAACATATTACACATTCTATACTAACCATCAGTTGGGTAAAACTATAGGATTCTCATACTCGACTCTATTATATTGAGGATAATTCATTTGTTGTTCATGAGATCTAACCATTTGTAAACGTCTCAATTTCAAATAGTCAGAAATGTCATGTCCTTCAAAATTGCAGAATTCACATATGCTAATTACAGGTTTCAGAAATCTTTGAGCATAAGTATATGCCATATTCTCAATTACAGAAGAAAACACACAACTCTGGCTATTAAAACGAAACAACTCTAACAGTTGCTTATATTAATTCAATTCCCCAGCAACGACACCATAAAACTTGTTTGGATTTCCCAGCACGACACCAAAAAATTTGATTAGATTTCCAACAACGTACTAGAAAAACTTAGATTTGTTAACTTCTATTTTTACTTAGTTAATTTATCTTTATGCCTATTCTTTTTTTTAGAAGTAAACAAACAACCTTTAATACAAATTAGATATTACTTCAAATTTATATTTTAACTACAAGTGCACAGTGTCTATTGTATCAGTGTACAAGTACAAGTCGATCCCATAGGGAATTGCTTAAGAATTGAGAACTGTTCATTTGTTAACAATCAAATTTGTATCTTCAATAAGCCCTCCGTTGAATTATAGTTAACTCAACGAACTTTGTTTATTAAGTTATGGCTAACTCAACGGACTAACCTCGTGGACTTAAGTTAACTCCACGAGCCTGTCTTTTCTTTTTAATACTGCTATTTACAAAGGAATTCGACCAACCATTGGGTGATTCCACAGATTGTAAATAACATCAATTAAGCTCTTTAATGTTAGTAAACACTGGATTTATCATTAAGCATACTAACATTCAGATAATTCACACAGTAACCATTAAAATCTTTAAGTCTTTTGAACGAACCAATTTCAGTAAACTGTAAAACTAAAACAAACATAAAACAATCACAACACTAACAAAGATAACATTAATCATGATACAAAAAAAACAATACAACACTCAAATACAACATACAAACACAGATAAATTGTTTTTTTGGTATTTTTGTTTTAATATGAACATGGAAATGGGTGAAAGGTGAAATGTAAAGTAATCTCAATCGATAGTAAATACTTCCGTCACTACATACGACGTGATTACACCATTGAAAATTAAACCACTTACAATTCTGTCTCCTCTCCCTATAGAATCGTGAGTCCAGAATTGCAAGATGATCTCCTCTTCAGCATACAGGCATCAACCCGAAGCCAAGGTTAGAAGTTTTACGATCTCCTGAAATATGAGTCGGCGCTTGGTGAAAATGACTTCCCTTCCCGCAACGTGATCACTCCTCATAGTGGTTGTCAGGCACTATGTTTGGCTCGGAATCGACCCGACATCAAAAAAGTATCCTCACAGACCTCCGATGGTTGGTGATTATGGTGGTGGTAATGATGGTTGGTGTGGTACTTTGGAGAATTGCCGATACCGTCTGTAGAAAGCTCAGTGCTCCTCCTCTATATAGACTGGCCATACCCATCGATCACACACCCTTTACTTCTTTTTCTTCTTTTCTTTTATATTTCTTTAGTGGTAAATGCTTCTGCTTGAATGATCGGTTGGATTTCCTTCATTCATATCAACGACGATGCTTTCTTCTCCTTGCACGATACGTGCAATCGTGGTTTTTCTTCCAACTGTCCTGTATCTACAACTGCTATAGTGGCATATTAGAAAATAAATAGTCTACGGTGTTACAGATAACTCAACGGACTTTCTTCATTGATTTAACTATAAAACACGTGCATAAATTTAACTATCTGATGCTCAGGTGCATTTTGGATACTTACAACTTAACTATCCGATGCTCAGATGCATTTCGGATAGTTACAGATAACTCATCGATATATAACTTAAGTAAATCTACCAGATCTCGACACGTGTCAGCAACAGTTTAATAATAAAATAAACATTTCAATGAGTTACAAGTCTAACTATATAATGCTCAGATGCATTTCGGATAGTTAGAGATAACTCATTGGAAATCCACTTAAGTCACTTTCCCAGAACATGGCATGTGTCCACAGCTATTTTATAAATAAAAGGATATTTCGAAGAGTTACACATATAACTGTCCAATGCCCAGTTGCAATTTCGAATAGTTATAGACAACTCACCAAAAGTTCACTTAAGTCATGCATTATGGTTTTGACACGTGTACTTCAGGAAATAATAAACTATTCTTTCAAAACATAACTGTTCGGCAATTTAAACATAACTATCCGATACATGTTCGGTCTGTTAAACATAACTGTCCGAAATATGTTCGGTATGTTAAACATAACTGTCCGAAATATGAGAAAATTTGGATACTTAAGAATTTCACAGCCTGCAACTTATCGACAGTTTAAAAATGTACTAAATTAACATTAATTCCCCAAAATTAAGCAGATTTTTTAATTAAAGCATATAATAGTGCAATTATAACATAATGGCTTAATTCTCATATGATAAGCTAAATATTATGCAATTAACCATCATTTAATCGTTAATAATATGCACTTTTTCATTCTAAACATACCTCCTATGGGAGGGAAGATGAATGAGGTAGCACAATTGTTAGCAACTATGTATAATATAGTAAGTAGAAAATAAAAAAATAAAAAAATAAAAGAAAGTTTAATTATAGTTAATAGTACTATAGAGTTATTACTTAACTCAACGAACTTAGTCCATTGAGTTATGACCTAACTCCATGGAGGTATATGTAAGTAGCTATGTTAATTTTATCTCTACTTAAATTTTGTTTATGTTATATAGAATCACAACAAATGGAATTGATGAAATTACCACTAGATGCACAAAGGGAAGTATTGAGTAACTTATCAGCTAAAGATCTATGCAGATTGTGTTGTGTATTAAGAGAAATTAAAGAATGTGTTAGAGAAAAGTATTTTCATGGACTACAAGTTGTAAAGATGACTAATATTAGAGATGAATTTTTATGAAAGTTATTTAATTGTAATTCAATCAATTATGAATATCTGAACATAGAAGAAATTACTGAAATTTCACCCAATATACTAGAAGGAATAGATCATATTATAGGGATAGATGAATGATTGATTATTTACAAAATCAAACCAATGTATGCTATTCTGTTACCCGATATTTTGATTAGAAATCATATCACTAGAGAAGAATGAAATATAGGAAGACCTAATAGATTTGAAGTACCAACTAAAAATTGTGGGTCAGCTTTAACATTTTTTGATAAAAAATTGACCCTTCCTAAAAAATTGTATTACTAGAAACCAACTAGAAATTGGGATGAGGATCTATGTTTAAGTGTGTATAATTTTCTGAATAAATCTTAGAATGAAAATATTATGATATATCTAAAAGAGAAAGTATTAGTTAACAATATATATGTCATACTTGATGCATATATATGTCTAATCACAGATATATTAGTTACATTTAGATCTGATTTATACATAGTAAGCATAGACAGTTATGATGATGACTTTATAGAAGTATTACCTATACCTAATGCTATAGCTGAATGGATGGCTAAATTCCTCTGTGAATAGTAGCATTTAACTAGAAAGGTAGGCTCGTAGAGTTAACTTAAGTTCATGAGGTTAGTCTGTTGAGTTAGCTGTAACTCCACGAACTAAGTCCGTTAAGTTAATAGTAAATCAACAAAAAGCTTAATTGTATACATATAAACTCTAATGTAAAAATAAAAATAGTACACAATTCTTACTCAATCTTTATAGGATCAACCTATACTTGTACACAAATACAATATACACTGTGTATTTGTAGTTAAAAATACAAATTAGACTTAATATCTAATTTGTGTAAAAAGTTGTTCGTTATCTTAAAAGAATGTATTAATATATATATATAAATAAATCAATCAAGTTTTCTAAATAGACAAGATCTGATTTAACAATATAAGTTAGTCTAATTTAACTCTAAACAAACATTTGTAAACATTCAGCAATTTCTATGACTTTGGCAATATGTTCATCAACTTTTCTCCTTAATTCTGATTTCTTGTCTCTATCATCTTGATTAGCAATTCTTAGTAAATTGCTACTCAATTCTTGCATTGATGTAGCCATTAATTTAGATGATTCAGCATGTGGTTAGACTATTTTCCTTGACTTTCTAGTTATGTTGTCACTTGTATAAGGGCTTGGTGTAGTATTTTCATTTTCTCTACTATGTAGTTGTTGGGGAACCCATGTACTAAATGCAAGAAATGTGTACATAGGTTCTTCAAGAGTCACATATTGTGTACCTTGAAAATCTTGGGGAACTTGACTATTTGCTCTAATTACCATATTCCCATCAAATACGATATACAGATCATCGTATATTGGACAAGACTTTCCTTAGCATGCTTTACATTCTAGATGTTGTTGAAAAAAAAAAAGTTGAGAAATGAATTATTATATAAAAAATCACAATGAAAATGAATAGCACTAAATAAAATATTTCACCTACATAAATTCATCTTAAATTTCTTTAAGAATGTCAATGTGGCCATGCATATAGTCCCACCCCCATCTACTTTGCCTAAAAATCTTTATATAATTTTTATACAAAGTTCTCCAAGTCTTCATTCTACTTTCAACATATTTTTTTTCTACATTTTCCCCAATTTTATTATTATACTTAGCAATGACTTTATTCTAAGTATTTATTATGATCTTCCCATCATGTTATTTAGCAAATCATTCTTTAATTTCTGCTAAAATATCTAAAAAAATTTTGTCCTACTTCGTACTCTAGTTGACGCATTTCATCTTTTCTAAACTCATTTTCCTAAAAATAGAACTTTATAGACAAAAAAAATTCAACGGAACATGTAAAGTTAAATATATAACACATCCAAACATATAGTAATTATATTAATAAATAATAATGACTTGCATAAAAATTGCAATGACCTGCATAAAGAGAAACATTACAACAAAAAGTTGTGCATTTAATAAAAATGTTGTGAAGTAATGTTATATTATCATTATGCTTTTATCCTTGTAAACTTGTTGTACTCCTATCATAAGCAGATTGCCTCCATTGTTCGGGGCCAACGTCAAATAGTGCATCAATTGGACAATCTCTCTAGCTTCATGCATGAGAGATTGGGTGAGCATAGCCATCAAAGAAGAGGTGATAGCAGAAGCAAAATCCTGGACATGGACTTGATTGGGAGCCCTCTTGTCCTTCTAGTTGTTGCTAGACTTGGCATTTTTCTGTTGAAGGACCTATACCGAAGTTGAGCCAAAAATGTGACTGATACTGTTCAAACATCAGACAAAATTCAGAACATTGCTTATCCATAGGCATTGTGCAGTGGTTTTGGTCTACAAGTTTCTAAAGTTAAGTGGCATATAGTTGGAAAAACAGCAACCAATGCCCTTGTGATTCCTTTCCATTAACAAATAGTGATTTCTTCTGGAATATTAGTAACATGGTCAACCAGTATGGTTGTAAAGAAGAGCATCTAGTTGTTTTTGTTCACTCACCTCACAATACTAAAAAGCTGAGTGGCACTAGGAAATTTATCCTGTAAGCTGCTTCATATGTTGGAGGAAGAGTTCTATGGGCTTTTAAAGAGGAAACCAATTCCAAACCATCATGTTCATAATTGTGTTCCTTTTACTGGTTTTGTGGCAGTCATGCAGTCCTAACTATGTTGCAATGAAGAAGGTGTAAAAAAATTCAGATCTTCGCATTCTATGAAATGAGGCAGGTTTCCAAAATGCTCTTTCCTAAACCTTGTTGATATTACAGAATCCATGATACATTGAAATGTATTAATCAAAACTACATATTGTGCATCCATTGTTGATTGTTCGGTTAATTATATTAACATAGGTGCAAGTTCTTCCTGGCAGAATATCATGATTTTTGAGTGTTGCAGTAAACACTATTACATAAAATGGAAGAAACTCTTCAAACAAAAATTATGTGAAGTCTAAAAACAGTCATTATTACAGCAAAAATATTTCACATTGATGATTCCCAAGGCGATAGATGTACCAATAGTTTAGGGTTTACCACTCTATCTGATGGGGCGAACGATGGGTGGATCTACGTAGGAAGCTTCACTACGTTGGTCTCGAAACTGTGAAGGATGGTTCTGTCACTGCAACAACTAGCAATGGGTGAGCCTCACGGGGGCTCAGGATCTGTAATGTGGTCGAGGAGACGGCTGCAGCTTCAAATCTGTAATGTGATTGGCAAGATGGACGCAGTCAGGGAAGGCGCGAGTAATCTTGCTTGCAGTCGGGAAGATGCAGTCGGGGAGACGCGTACAAATAGGGAGATGCGAATGTGCTGGGTGGTCGGGGAGACGCGTCGGCGAATGCAGTTGGAGGAGACGCAAATGTGCTATGTAGGAAGCTTCACTACATTGGCCTTGGAACTGTGAAGGATGGTTCTGTCACTGCAACAACTAGCAATGGATGAACCTCACGGGGGGTCAGGATCTGTAATGTGGTCGAGGAGACGGCTGCAGCTCCAAATCTGTAATGTTGTTGGCAAGATGGACACGGTCAGGGAAGGTGTGAGTAATCTTGCTCGCAACTGGGAAGACGTAGTCGGGGAGATGCGTCAGCAGATGCGGTCAGAGGAGACACAAATGTGCTTCGCAGTCATTGAGATGCGTCGAAGACAGACGTAGTCGGAGTTTCCTGCGATCGGGGACGACACGGTCGGGACAAACAAAGGAATGGGTGGAAATGGACGGAAATCATATCATTTTCCACCGTAACACGTCAGGAAATGATATGTCATGTGGCAGAATTAAGTCTAATTAATTTATAAATAAAAACCTTACTTTTCCAATTAATATTGTAACTTAATTGACGACATATGTATCCTAACTTTTCCACTTCAGGATCAGCAACATTAATTTTTTGACTTTTTTCAAATGCATTGCGTCATGTTTAATAAAACTACTATAATTTCTCTAAACAACGTTTCTCAATTGTATTTTGTTTAAGACACATTTCGTTTGGGCTTTCTCTCCACAACATTTTTTATTCATTCAACTTTATTTCATGTAAAATATTCGAAATGATGGTAGATAGCTTTCGTATGCGTTTATTTTATGGACATATAAATTTTTTCCCACTATTCTTACATGGATTTATTCAACGAAAATATAGTCTATTTTATAAATTATTTGAACGAGAAAATTTCTATAAAAAAACAGGACTTTAGAATTAATTAATTGAACTTTTTAATCTCGAATAAGTCATTGTCAAACAAATGACTTGGTTTAAAATCAACCAAATTTTTATCGAACGTTTACCGTAGCAATCAATTTGATAACCAAACCAAATTTGAATTCGATCGACGTTAAATTAAGTTTGCGGTAAACTCGAACTTATGAAAATTTAAAGCAAATCAAATTAAGTAATGTTAAGTTTCGATTGTAAAATTTTCTTTCATTTTACAGTTGTGTACAATTATCTAAAAATTTTGTAATTATACTTAATGCGTACAACTTACACAACAAAAAATAATGAATTTTTTCACAAAAGGGAAAAACCGCACCATTCCGGAAAAATTCTGTGGTTTTCTTCCACCATGGGATACTACAAAAGATATATATTGTTATTAATTTCTTATTGAGAGATAGCATGGATGAAATTTTCCCTCCGAAGAACCCGATAGATTAAACATTATCCATGACAATTATTAATTCAGATATGGTCTCTCGGACGTCACAAAATTAACATTGAAAACAAAAATCAAATAAAAATATTACATCAAACAAACATGATGGCTTATCGTTCGGTCCTTCACCCTCACCTTCACGCCAGTATATTTTTGTAAAATAATGGAGCAAACATTTGCATTAATTGGAACGAGACAACTCAAAGGAACGAAGCGTAGGGAAAGAAATCGGAAATGACTCCATTCGTGGTCTCTTAAACTCAACCAATTAACGTGGCAAATCCTCACAGTGGTAACTTGGCATGAAGTGGCTCACCGACGCTTGCAAACTGGAGACGGCAGGGGAACGATCTGAAGGCCCTGTAGATGCATCGCCGACGCCGCGGTGGTCGTCGTCCCTACGATCCTGGACGAAGGCCCTGAGCTTCTCCTCCTCACCCTCGGTCATCTCTGGTCTCACAGACGGGACGTGGGCTAGCCTATTGCTCTCCATAACACTCAACACCTTGCCCATCGTGGGTCTGTTGGAGGGACTTGTACTCGCACACAACAAGGCCAGTTTGATTATCTGCACCGCCTCCTCCTTCGAATAATCTCCTCCCAGTTTCTCGTCAACGAGTTGGAGTATCCTTCCACTTTCTTCTAGCTCAATGGCCTGCACCCACGCGCCACGTTCAATTAAATGAGTGAACACGGGAAGAAATTAAACAAATGAAACTGATGCTCTCACCAGATCCAGCAGATAGACGTTGTCCTTATTAGGAGTGCGAGTAACGCAGCACTTCCCACTCACAACCTCCAACATGACGATCCCAAAGCTATAAACGTCTGCCTTCACAGTCAGCTGACCTCTTGTCGCATATTCGGGAGCCATATATCCACTGAGAAAGTAATTGACTAGTCCAGTTTTAGTGGCTAATTAAGCTAATCAAGAAGATTAGAAGCGATTTGTTTAATTTGTTCAGTCTGTGCTCATGATCTCTACAACTCACGTGGTCCCAGCTATCCGGGTGCTTATGTGGGTCTGGTCCTGGTTGCAAAGTTTGGCTAAACCAAAATCAGATATCTTTGGGCTAAGATCCTTGTCAAGTAGCACATTTGTTGCTTTAATGTCCCTGTGGATAACTTTAATACTGGATTCGTGGAGAAACGTCAAGCCCTTTGCCATCCCCAAGCATATGTTGCGCCTTGTTTTCCAGTCCAATATCAGACTCTTATCCTTGTCACCTGAAGTTTACAGTCAACCAGCACACTCAAATGTAACCAACATGCATGTAGGAAGCAACAGGGCAAAGACTTGGTGTTAGTGGTAGGATGAGTTTTGGAAATCACCGAATAGAACATGGCCGAGACTGTTGTTTTCCATGTATTCGTATACCAAAAATAATTGATTTCCGTCAATGCAGAAACCCAAGAGTCTTACAAGATTTGGGTGTTGCAGAGGAGATATCAGGCCTATCTCGTTGATGAATTCTTGGATCCCTTGCCTAGACCTGGGCGACAGTTGTTTGATGGCAATTCGAGTTCCATCTGGCAGTATACCCTGGGAATGCAAGACTCCACATCAATTGAAGCAGCACAAGCTGGGAATCAAACAAAGCCACGATCTTTTTGAAGGGAAAGAGAAAAAGAAAATGGTTCGTCACTAATTCTACCTTGAAAACTGGGCCGAATCCGCCTTCACCAATCTTATCTGAAAAATTTCTCGTAGCAGATTTAATCTGCTTCAAGGTGAAATGCACCACCATGCTCGGGAGTAGGTGTTCTGTTGCAATAAAAGAAGCGTGTTGGCCGACGACCACAAAAGGGTAGTCAATGGAATAAGGAAGCTCTTATATATAGAAAAGAAAAGGAACAGAAAGTTGGGGTTGGTAGTCGTTTCACATGCTTACTGTTGTCATTTGGTTGACATCTCTTTACGAGACACTGAATCATGAATGCGAGCAACAGAACTACCACCAGAGCAGCAATTGCTATGCCAACAATGGTAGCAATGCTGAGCCCACCACCTTCTTTGGGAGGCGTGAAGTCTACAACAAGCATGAACTTGTCAAGAACACAGAAATCAACCCAAGGAAGGAAGGAAGGAAGGAAGGAAGGAAGGAAGATCTTTCGTGCATCATCGATTAGAGCTAATTAACCTGGTGTGACTGAGATGGCCGATACAAGTGGCCCATATACTCCTTTTTGCGGGACGGAGTTTGTTCCCTTTCCGGACCATCGAAACTCGATCTCAAGGGTGTTGCCTTTCACCACTGCTGTAAAGCTCTTGACGATACTTCGACCAGTCCCATTTGCTGCTACTGCAATATTGAAGTCTTCCAGAACTAACTTGCCCTGTGAAATATTAATTAACTAATTTACCACTGTATATATATATATATATATATCTATGCAAGGGAAGCTAGAAATGATCCAATTGTTGCGTTGGATGGGAACCCAAAAAATGTGCACGAACAAGAAAAATCTGCATGCACACCATCTCACCTGTATCGATACGTCGAAAAAGCGTCTCCCAACGCCGTAGAATGTCTTGCTGTCTATAAATATTATCTCTGCAAAGTGGAGATTTACCGTATAATTTCCATTAATCAAGCATGATCCATAGTACCTGAGGGACGATGGACTAAGTCGAGCCGTCATATACATCTCTGGATTGCTCATGTTTAACACCGTATTGTTTTTGGCTGTATAATTTGCCAAATCGTTGAAAAAGAAATCACCCGTGCTGGTGAAAGCCCATTTCTTGTTGGGAGAAGTGTAGAATGTCGACCCACCCTTCGGAGCTAAATCCCCGTCGTACTGATGGCCATCGAATTTTATTGCCCGACCACCGCAATTTATGAACAGATTGTAGTCTGCATGCAAAGCCCAGCTAGGAAGAATTAATTATCACCAATTGAACATCATTTGGCGCCTTTATCTTTTGTTAAACATCAATTGACGAACATGAGATGTTACTACCACTCACTTTCGGCATTGCCTGAGCAGGGATAGTTTTTCCTGAAGCATGGCGGAATCCTGCATTAATATATTAATGAGAACAAATCAGATCGACGCACCGATATATGTTTCAAAACAATTCACGAAAATATATAACCACACCATACATGGCAAATCAATACCATATTATAAAAAATTAATGCGCCACTGAATTCCATGGGGTAATCAATGTTGTAGAAATGTAGATAACCAATTTAAAATCAATTTGACTATGTAATATTGGAAAAATCGGTTTCTATATTATTGTGTATTTTTATTTTAAACTAATCCATATATGTGCGACTCTTATTCCAATGCCATTCCTCCTCCCTTGTGACTTCTTTAAGTCTTGCGAGTGTCTTTTTTTCCTTTCAACCCAGGAAGATATGTGGTCTATTAAGATTTTTCTGCTTTAATATATCGCTTTGAAATATGGACATTTAACTTAAACTATTCTGACTTTTCTTCCAACAATAAAAATTTGATAATTTCACCTTGTAATTAAAATTGTATATATATATGTCCCTATGCCCAACATAACATGTGTTCAAGCACTCTTATCTTTGCAAATGAATTGACATATGATGATACTTTCACTAAAACTAAATAAGTATAATCCTTGATGTATTTTAGGGACTTTCATATTCAAAACAAAGGGTTGAAGGTCATAAAAATCAATATATTTATTAAATTTCAAGAAATAAGATTTAATTAGACGAAAAATTAACAGTGGATATCACTAAGATTAGTATGATCAGATTCAACAAATAGTAACTATATTAATACTTTTAATAATAATAATCAAATAATTAGATTTTTTATTTAAAGAAACAAATTCTCATCGTTAAGGTAATTCTAAATCTGGCCTTCCTCCTCTATTTGATATTATAGTGCTGGTATAGATAGCAAGTCCATTATGGTCCAATTCTGAGCAGGCGTAAATACCTGGGCTTTGCAATATTTGATTGATCACAATCCTGTAAATTTAATCAGATATAATATATCATACTATATATGTAATTTGATATATATATATATTATATACTATTGATATATAAATCCTTTATTGATTTTATGATGATTTTTCATTGAAATTTAGTCTAAAAGCTTACGAGGCATCATTGGAGGATGAGCAACTGGCAAACATATTCCTGAAAAAGAAAGGAAAAGGAAGAAATTAAACACACTCGCATGCATAATTAAGTGTAAACAATAAGTTTTTTTTTAAAAAAAAGGCCATGAAAATCAACCACAGATAATGGTGCCTACACTTGACTTCCTTGCGGCATACATTCGGTTAGGGATGGTTCTTGGAAGTGGTTGAAGGACAGATCTCTGCATCAAAGAAGAAGCAAATGCAAATCAAGGCTGCGACATTAATTACTTTGGAGATGATCAAATAACAATCTTATCATACGCACGCACAAAAGTGCCAATGTAATCGATCATACATACATTTTTTGCTTTGATCTTGTGATCCAGTCAGGAATTGGTCCCGTCAGCCTGTTGTTACCAAGATACCTACACGGATCGAGATGAGCGACGTCGAAAAGAAAGGTCCAGAATTATAACAGAAGCTTGAGTTTAATCAAAGAGTTGCTAGTAGAAAATTGGCATGTCATACAGACAGCTGATCTTACATCCTCTTCACTCTTTTCAGTTCTTTATATGCGCTTGGTATTTCACCTGTAAACTTATTGAAGCTCAGGTCCCTGCAAGAATGAAGCATTTACTCGTTTTGAAAGAAGAGAGCTATTTATCTTAATTTATCTTGAGTAATAACTTATTTAACTTAATTTGCCTTTCCAATATATCTTATATTTTCTTGATAATGATGATTTTTACGTTCACCAATATTTGAAATTTCGTAAGAATATAATTATGAATAATATCATTGTTGCTCCTTGCCTACTAAACTATCTTAATTGATTTTATCTTATATGTCTCTTACTACTCAATATTTCCTACTCTTAGTGATAGATTATTGTTATCTATATTCCTAGTAATTCTATATTTGCAAGGTAAATATTGAATACATATATATATATTCAAGGTAATTCTATATTCGCCAGTGTCGACGGTAATAATAATAATAATAATAATAATAATAATAATAATAATAATAATCAATCAATCAATCAAACAAAAAAAAAAACAAAACGAAAAAAAACCGTAAAAAATAAAATAAAAGGAAGCTTCTAGAAAAGGTGAGGTTTCGCCTGCGCATCGCTGCCTTGCCGCTCGCCGCGTCCGCCCACGCGCACCGCTGCTACTGCCTGTCGGTCCGCCGTGTCCGCCTGCGCTCCGCCACTTGCCGCTCAAGCGCACTGCTGATTGCGAGCACGATGCTGCCGCCGCGCGCGATCTCGCGCCCCTGTCCATGTGATGTCCACGTCGCACGAAGTCACTTCTCCCACGATCGTTCCCCACGATGCTGCGTTGTCGCCGCTCTCTCCACGAGCATCATAGGCGATGCATAGTGTAGTTGGGATGAGCATACTTACGAGAGGGACGTCGAGAGGAAAATTGGAGGAGGGCGTTGGACCATTGGAGGACTAGTGACAAATATTCAATATTCATGGGCCAATAGCTAACGAGATTTATGGGTTAGCAATAGCTAGCAAGATAGGTAGGCAAGCAATGACTAGCATGATTTGTAGGCTAGCAACAACCAACGAGATAGGCAAGGAAGCAATGGCGAGTGAAATAGGTAGGCAATCAATGACTAGTGAGATTGGTGGACCAACAATTTACTCAATTAGTTACCAATGACTTGTTTAGCAACAACTTGCAAGAGACTCAATCAACAAGTGGACTTGGTAAGCTAATGTGAGGAGTGGATCAAGGGAACAAGATGGTCAAGAGTGGAGTGACTCTTTTTCATGCTACATGGGATCCATAGCCCTACCAAGGCATACAGTCGGTTCATGTGGATAGAGAGGAGTCAAGAGGTACAACCCTTTTCAAATTGTGCAAATGATTAAGGAAAACATATGTAGGTTAGATCTTCCAACCTATATGTCCATCTACTCCATTGTGAATGTGAATGACTTGAAGCCATACAAGCTATCTTTACTTATCGAAGAACTAGAGGCCAACCTACTTTACATTAAAGACTTAAATCTACCTAAGGAGCAACTCTTCGCTAAGGACACTATTTTGGACAAGGAGATCACTACTTGAAGAGAGACATAGATTTCATAATGTGTGGGTTGCAAGGGAGAACATCTTCACTTAGTGTGATGGTATATACTCAAGAACGTGAGGAGATTGATTCCCACACCTAAAATTTTAACTTTCAAAGAGCATCGTTCTTCCCAATAGAGGGAGAGGCAATGTGATTTGTGGTTGTGTTAGACCATTAGTCATATAGTATTGATTTGTTCAAACTTTCACATTCCCATACCATGAGAAGGTTCTATGGTTGATATAAATAAGGTTGGCAATGAATTTTTCGAAAAGGTGTTTGTTTGGAGCAACATCAGTTAGTGAAAATCTTAAGAAAAATTCTTGAATAGTGAGTCAGGTCAAATGGTCAAACCAATATTGTAAAACCTCCTATGCAATGTTTAATTGCCTCTCATCTCTTAGTGCTTAGATAGATTTAATCAAATTTCAACTCATCTTCTGCAGTTATGGTAGACTATTTATTGATGATTTTAACCAACTTCAAAATTATATTTCTTTACTATCTATCTCCTCATGTCGTTAAACTTTACATTAGTTGCAATGATAGTGCACAATTGGTCAACAATAAAAGCCAAACTACAATCAGTTAGTAGCAACAGGTAGGTTACAAATATTTGGTGATGGTGGCAACCTATGACTAATTAATAGCATTTAGTAGCTTATGATTGATTGATCATGAATGGCCTGTAATCAGTCAACTATATATAGCTAATCAATCACTGATAGTAGCAAGGAAATGATAGGTTGCTTGTTTTTGGACGATAAGCATTATGTTCTAGAGTTAATGATAGAAATTATATAAGAAATATTAAATTAGATTAGGTTGAATCACTTAGTTAATCCATTGATAGATTTTGAATTATCTTACTTAAATAACTTTCAATTAAGTTAATAGATTTTATTTGATTTTTATTTGGTTCAACAGAACAGAGTTGATTTGTAAATTGAACCTATTAAAGTAACTTTAAGTAGTTGAATTAGGATTGTGTGGCTGTATATTATTTACTAAGATTCTAATCTTAGTGACTGTATTAATTATTAAAAAAAGCATTTAAATAACTTGCGAAGAGACCGTTTTGTATGTGTGAAAATTTTAATCTTATTATGCAATATTTAATTGTCTCTCGTCTCTTAGCTTATGTAGGTTTAATCAAATTTCAACTCATCATCTATAATTATAGTAATTGTTACTTGATCATCTTAATTAATTTTAGAATTGTAATATATTATTATGTATCTTTTTTAGTAAATTGAAGTTATCGATCTTAACACTAGACATGGTCAGTAATAACAACGCACAATTAATTGTTTAGTGACGACAATCAAACTACAATTGACTAGTTGCAATCAGCAACTACCTAAATAGAAATGACTGGTGATGTGCTCACTCACTCAAAATGGTTCCAGTTCGACATCTTTTGGTATCTATTTCAAATTTTTTTAATAATGATAATTTTCATATTTACCAAATTCCGAGTCTTAAAAAAAGAATACGAGCTTCTGGCCAACTGAGCTATGCTATTTCAGTTCATTGACATCTACCTCAAATTTACTTAAATTGACAATAACTAAAAGAATCTTTATATATATATACATATGTTTTCTGTTGGTTTACAATTCTAGGAAATGTAGACTTTCTTTGTTTGTAAACTTTACAAGAGAAAGGAAGACTAATTAATTAGAGTATGGTTTTTGGGTATTGTATCAATGACTCAGTAACCGAAGAAGATAACTGAAGCCATATCAATGGAGTAATTATTAACGCCGTTAAACTCAACGATCAAAGATAAATTTAACAACGAAGTTACTCACAATGTTTTTAGACGATTCAACGCACCAACATATGCAGGAAGTTTGCCAGATATGGAGCAATTTCTTAGGATTCTAGAGCATCAATCGACAAACATCATTAATTAGCAGAATAAAATAATAATAATTAAGTTTCTATATAGCAAGGAAAAGAAAAAAAAAATACTAACATGTGCTTTATTCCCATTGTTATATTTGGAGGGAAGCTTTGAACTCCTTTCAAGTCAGTGACTCGCCTGTAACCGCAAGAATATTGAGTTGGAAAATGACCAGATATTGTCATAGCGACATATACACATAGAACCAGTGAGGGACGTGCCAACCGTACAATTCAATCAGGTTTGGCAACGATGAAAACACCGGAGGAAACGGCCCTTCCAAAGATGTTCCTTGCATGTGACTATGAGATCGGGAATGCACACACACGTGTAATTAATTAAACACAAACACAAGTTCAACTCTTCGAATCACTTATGCAAGAAGACACGTAAAGAGCAAGATAATGTAATTGTTATTCTAGATTTAAATTCAAGCAAAAATGCTCTATTATCATAAGAAAAGTATGCATGCATGCACTCACAGTCGAAGAACCTTTGTCCAATTTCCTAGTAAGCCAGGAATCTTCCCTGATATCCCGTTTCCATCGATCCTACTGCATGTAGTAAACAAAAGGATCACATGAGAAACAAATGCTAATTATGTTTTGACTGCTAATTAAGCTGCAAAACCTACTATAATTAAACATGGAAGTCATATGAAATCCAATATCTATGTTACTATAAAGAGAAGAGATGGAAAATATATATATATATATATATTCGTATAAATTTAACGAATAACTCTTTAAGATTAAGAATACATAAAAAACACAAAATGAGAAGAAATAAGAGAAAAGGAACTTGGAAGAGAAGAAATGAAAGTGAGGAAAAAACGGAAGAGAAAAAGTAGAAATAGATATATAAAGAAAAAAATTGAAAAGAAATGTAAAAAAAAATTATTTATATAAAATATTTCATACGCATTTTACTTGTAGCTATAATTGAACGTGCATGCATATCCGATCCGCGTCAACATGTTTTAAATTGTTGTGGGAGGTTGACCAATAAAATCCATCAAGCAAGCTGATCGAGAAAGAATCCATCTGTATGTGTAAACGTACAAGTCTATCAAGTTCTTAAGGTTGGCAAGCGAATCCGGAATTTTGCCTGTTAAGTCGTTGCCAGAAATAATCCTGAAAATACAACAATTAAACAATTGTTATCAATACGTGATTAGAGAAACCTAGTTAATTAAGCATTCCTTATCGTCTCACAACGCATTGTAATAATAACCAGCTTGATGTATCGATCAAGTACTCACAGCCTAGTCAAGTTTGTTAAACGCCCAAGCTCAGCCGGAATGGATCCTGTCAGCAAGTTGTTTTCCAAAACCCTTCGTACCATGAATATATAATTACAAATAATTAGTGCTTAATTTCTTCAAGCTCGAATCAAATGAATTAATAAGTCACAGTATATAAAAGAGTGTGCGTATAATATAAACAATTGGGGAGCTACAGTGAATTGAACGTGGAGATTTTCCCAAACTCAAGAGGTATGGATCCGGAGATGCGATTATTTCCTAGCGATCTGCATCATAACATCGCACGCAGAATGAGGCTCGTTTTTTGTATTTTTCGTAATCAAGTCAAATAGGTTGATGCATATACATAGGGGCCAACAAGGACTACTTACCACTTACTACAGAGATTAATTAAATCCAAATCTATAAGTTGAACAAGAGAGGCGAGGATATTACATACAGATTGACAAGTGGGAGGGAGCTCCACTCAGGAGGGATTGGTCCACTGATGTAGTTGCGAGTAAGATCTCTGTTGTATATTTCACAAATTAATTAAGACGCAATCCAACTTTATTAACAACTTGATAAAAATTCAACGTCGATCCATGAAGATCACTCACAGTTCAATTAATGACGTGAGGTTGGCGATTTCCACCGGGAGAGTGCCGGTCAAGTTCTGGGTCTTGATCAGCCTGGTATTTACCGAACAGTAATTAATCGGTAAGCATGAGGTCCGATCCATAGAGACGCTTTCAAGTACAGATCGAGTAATTAATTAAGCAAGATGAATAGATGATATGGTGAGTAGAGGGACATTGATTACTACAAGTTTGTAACGTGGCAGGTGTTGCTCATATCACAGTTGCCGCAGGTGACGATGCGGACGATATTGTTGATGTACACGCTTTTGTCCACCTTCCATCCCTTGTCTCCGCTGCAAGGATCCACGCTGAAGTTCCACCCAACCCCCAACTTTTCATCTATTTTTCTCAGGATTTCAACTGCGAGCAGATATCAATGAAGCATCAAGCGGCCGAAAAACGTACGTGACGATTCAAGATGAGTGCGTCGACTTACTCTCCCCTTCGGCAAGCGTAGGTTTTCCTGGCGGTGCAGGTCCTGGTGCCGGCATAGGTACCCCTTCTACGCTTATGCCGGCCATGCACAAACAAAGACACGCCAAGAGCAGATGCAAACGAGCCGAGGGCGATCGCTGCCGCACCGCCATCGCCGTCGTTACGATTGAATCAAGACGGAGAGCAGGAATTAATATACGAATTACCGTCGTCGGCTAGTTAGCTTAATTGGTCTTCTCCTTCCCTCCTCTTGCGCGGTGGAAGGAGATGGATCGGTGCTGAGTAACCACGACCATATATATATATTTATAATACCGGAAAACGTATAAGCATATAATTTACGTACGCGTGACAGCTCATTTTGCCGACAATGATTGTGGCCGAGCATTACAATGTGTGGGCCTATATCTTAACAAAAATTCGATTATATTTTTGTTACTGGTAGACCTCAGAATTTCCGTACATGACACAACAAAATAATTAAATAATTTTTGAAGATATTTGTGGCTAAACAAAAGTTGGCCTTTCATGTGAGCATGTCTTTCTATAATTAAGTCTCTTTCTTATATATTTTCAAGGTGATGGGACTATTCCAATGCTTAATCGAAGCCTTTTATTTGATTTCAGAAATGTCGTTATTTTTTAATTGAGCAACATAATTTGATATGATGCCAAAATATATTTAAAATAAATCCAACTCAAAATTATTTGTTTTCAAGTTGGTTCTATTCTACTTTTCAATGAAGGTAGTCCTGTTCTAACAATTAATCTTTTTAATTATTTTAAAGTTTTATATAATATATATAATTTTATTTTCACATGATTATTATGAAATTGTTCACAATTTGACACAACTATAATTAATCGTACAGCTAGAATTTAAAATAAATTTATCAAAGTTATGAATACAAAATGTTTGCATTTACAGTATTAATTGTCTATAATAAATCATGATTTAGTACAAAAATTATATTAAAAATATTAAATGTAAGATCATGTATATTACCTCTACTAACGTGAGTTTTTCTTACCTCAACAATTATTTATTGATTAATTAAAAAATCCCTCAAGAGTTAATAAACAAATTTCGCATCTTACATCTTTTAAATAATATCTCTATACATTACAATACAATGTACACCAAAATATATATTAAGCATAATTTTATTATTTATAAAATAAGATTACAGAAAGTGTTGTTGTATAGCTAACAAAGCAAATAACGTCAAATATCGGCTAACATCATATCTTTCGTATATTTTATCATTGCTTTTCTATTAAGTCAAAATATAAATTTTATAGACACTTTATACTCTTATCTAGAAGTATTTAACATTTTTCATATATTTTGGTGTTATCATGTTTATATAAATTTTATAAACAATTTATAAAATATCACTTGATATCTTTTGTATACTTTAGTATTATCATGTTTTATTTATACCAAAATATAAATTTTATAGATAGTTTATACTCTTATTTAAGAGTATTTAATATTTTTTTATATATTATATATATTTTTATTTATTTTGAGTTTCACATTTTGTTTGAGTCAAAATATAAATTTTATAAATAGTTTGTACTTTTGTCTAGGAGTATTTAATATCTTTTATATATATTGGTATTATCATGTTTTATTTAAGTCAAAATATAAATTTCATAGATAGTATATACTCTTATCTAGGAATATTTCATATCTTTTATACTTAATAGTTTCCACTTATATTTTTATCTTTTATATATTTATATTACCTTTTAAGTATCTAAATTTATACTTTATATATGTATTTCCCATAAAAAATATCGTAAATTCACTTCAAATATTTATTTTTTAAAGTATTTTAATAAAATATGTTCATATTTGTAATGCTCCTTATCATGTCTTTGTAGATCGAGGGTCAAGGGTACAAAAAGAATGGCATAGGGTCTCCCCTAAGGAGAAGAGAAGGGGGAAGAATAGTCACCACCTAATCTAATCTAAGGAAAGACTAAGAAAAACCTAAATGCAATGCATGAATGCATGCAAAGTGAGTGAGTCCATGTATGATTTGTTAATTAGAGAGTCTAAATAAGAGTTATGGGTATGCATAGGGAAGGTGTTAGTACTCTTATGCACCCAATTGCTTGGCCTCTTGGATGCCCTTAGGTGTGTGTGTGCATGTGTGTGATGCATGTAAGTAGCTAGTTGGCTATGTAAAAGAAAAGAGATAAGAGCGGACATTTTTACCCAACAAATGAAAAGAGCTAGTAGCCTAGAAGAAGGCCATGTAAACATCCCCTCACTCATGTGGTGAGTGGAGAAAAAGCCCTATATGGTCCTAGTGTAAATGGCCTAATACAATGTGGTCAAGCAAATAGAACAAATAAATGATACATGATGCTAATGTAAGATTGCTTTGGGACATGTAGAATGGGTTATGCCCATTCATGCCCTCTTGAAGGAATTATCTTGTTTGATTTTAGGAATAGTTAAAGGAGTTATCACTTGTTTAAATGCAAAGTCTAAGTATAATCCTAAAGAAAGGAGAGCTATGAAATTCCGTTGAAAGAGATAAGAAGGGAAACTAAAGTGTATATGTGACCTTAGCCTTATATGATATGCTAATGCATTCCTATGGTTCAACTGAACTAGGGGGATGACCCTATGTTGACTACATTCTCGGAGTTGGGGAATTTCTCTAATCCTTGAGATGAAAAGTAGTTCAGAAGTGTTACCTAACATTCTATGATTTTTTTAATAGGTAGGCTTTAACTTAGGCAACACGTGCGACTTCACTCTTGAGTTTGACTAAGTGTGTAAAAGTCGATAAAGCTACGAGTCCTGTGAAAACACATGTATATATATTGAAAAAATGGCAATGCACATGACTTCACCCTCAAGTCCGGCCATGCATATATAAAACAAAATAAGTGTGCTTTCAAGTTCTAAGTTGTGCCACACTATTTGAAATTAAGTTGTAGCTTAAAAATTAATTTGCATGTTGACTAATGCAAAACTAATGTGGATGCCTAATGCAACATTTTCAAAGCAAGGATGAAGCATGCACTTACTTGTGCTTACCTACACTTGATTTAGATTAAGGATTATGCATGAGCATGACAAGATGACTAACATAAGCAAACAAATCACCAAGTATTTGCACTTGAGGAAGCAAACAAGTCCAATGATGATTATGCAATCATTGGAGCTCAAACAAGTTCCATGTGTTTGCACATGAAATCAAGTATGAGCATGAAAAGATAAGTAAATTTCCTAAATGTTTGCATTTAGGAAAACAAGCAGACATTCCCCACGACGACTACACAACCATGGAAAGGGAAATACAAATGCCATGTGTTTGCACATGGAAGCCAAACATAACATGAGCATTCATATTAGGAAAACTTAGTCAACTAATCAAGGGGGCATAGGTAGCAAGCAAGCATGCAAGTTAAACATGGATAGTGACAAAAATGTTGAAATTAAAGGGGTAGAAAAAAATTACAGGAGTATATTGATATCGAAACCTCATTGGGGAATGCATGATTATCTAAGAAATGTGAAACAAAATTTGGACTATATGACTTTGAGTTTATAATCTAAAAAGAATATGCAATGGAAATGTCAAATAAACATGAGACAGTAAACATCATGAGACACTAATAGTGCAAAAAAAATAGAGCAGTACAAAACCCACTCAACTGTGAAGGCCTCAAGAAACCTATTTGAAAATCCTATTAGTTAGGCGAAGATGGTTTAAATGAGGCATGAAACTTAGGTTAATCTAGTTTTATGTGAATGTATGAAATGATCATGTAAGGTCTTACAAAGATGCAACTGCCACTATTGATATAGTGAGTGTGCAAGGGCGTGAGGCCAAAAAGTAGAAAATGTAGGTCACATATTTGAAAACCCACAAAACACACCCTAAGAGAAATTTTTCTCTTAGGAGGAAAAGTATATTTAGGTCATTCAAGCCTCCTTTGAAGGTTAACTTGACTATTAGGTAAAGAGAAACTACAAAAAACTAGGAGGTCTTCGCTAGGCTAGAGTGAACAGGAGAAGTAAAATCATAGGTTCTAGGGTGACTTCTATGGGTAAAAAAAAATAGAGCATAGCACTTTACATATGAAGAGTTACATTTCCTAAAGTATCAAACGAAAATGTAGAGAAATATTGCATTCACATAATCCATAGTATCATACATGGTGAAATGTATCTAGCATGTACCTAAAAACAACATATAATAGGAGCATGCAGGTTATTAGTTCCTACTAACATGAGTGTAAAAAGTAAATGAACAATGGACAGACTAATGTAGTCCATCTCTTATTCCAACTAGAATAGGAGTTCCACTTGCTTAAGAAGAGTGATGATGGGAGTTTAGTTGAGAAGCAACTCGATTGATGTTGCTTGACCAAAGTTTAGTCTTGACAATCAGGTAGTGGTTAGTCATTGAGATGGGCTAGTGACGATGTAAGGGTCCATGAGAGAAATAGAGTAGACCAAAGTGAGCAGACGATGAGTGATATCCCAATGTCTAAAAGGATGCTTGGAGGCAAGTCTATAAAGTTTGCTAAGTGCTAGGTGAAAATCTTAGAAGGTTCCAAAGTCTAGGGAAAAAAGTATCAATCCTTCGTTCTCAAAAGAAGTTGCTTTTATTCTTCAAGGAGCTAGCAAGGATGAAGGTATGACCTCTACTCTAATGAGATAAGGGCTCTGGTAAGGTGGTCATAAGGGGAGTTATGTTGAAGAAGGGATCAAATCAAAGTTGACTTGATAGTAGATGACTCGTTACATGCAAAGAAGGGCATCAAGTTCAAGCAAGCACAACGAGAGGATGCTTGGAAAAAGAATTAACAGGTCTACGTAAACACAATGAAGGGGTCCATTAGGTTTATGTAGACACAACGACAGATTCTGACTAGTCCACATAAACACAACGAAGGGGTCTGTTGGATTTACGCAAATGATACGAAAAACACAACTAGTTCATGTAAACATAATGAAGGATAGATGACAAGTTTATATAAATGCAATGAATGGGTTTGTTGGGTTTACACAAACACAACGAGGGAAAGAAATTTTGATAAAGTGAGGGATGATGTATTTTGCCAACATGTGATAGGGTGCCACATGTCAACCCTTGATTGCTTTGAAAGATTGTCATCAATAAGATCAGCCAATCACAAGGTGCCACGTGTGGTTGACATAGCAAGACACCACATGGTAGCCTACAATGCATGGGAGGTTGGTTGATAAGGTGGAAGAAAAACACCGAAAAGTCTAGCAACTTTACTATACGAGCTTTAAGGTATTTGTGATAAGTACATTATAAAAACTCATTCTTAAAATTTATAACCACAAGTGCATGGTGCCTATCATAAATAGCATGTGAGTACAAGTCAATCCACAGGGAACTTATTTAAAGTAAAACTTAAAATCTTATAAAGTCAAATGTTCCTAAGCCTTTAAGATTTTCCAAGAGAAATTCAAAAAAATGCGAAGTGAAACTCAATGTCATCCAAATATGTATTCTAATCATTTTAGTAGTTTAACATATCCTTATTAAGTGAAAACCATCAATGGAAGTGAAGCAAACTCAAATCATTTGATTAAAATAAGGAGAGATCAAAGAAAACATAAGAATCACTAGAATTGTCCTACCCAAAATCACTAAACCAAAGCTCAACTCTACACCCTTTTCCTTCTATCCTACTAGATAATAAATTCACTAAAAATATAAGGATGGAAGGGTCATCAAGGTACAAAATAAAAAAAGTGATTTCAGGAAAAAACTCTTCCTAAGGTACTGCTAGAAATTATCTAATCAAAAGAGTGCAAAATAGTCTAGATGACTATTGAATTGTGCACTACCAGAAGAAAGATCATATCTCCTTGAATTCTTCATGAAAACCAACAAACATATTCTTAGAAAGATAAGTTAATAATATAACTCTTTCTTTTTACAAAATTGGATTTTATTAAGTATAGCACATAAAGCACATTCTTTTTTAAAGCATAAAATCCAATGTCTAAAACAGAAAATAGGGCAATTGTGTCTTTAATTTCAAAATTTGAAAACTCTAATCAAATCATTCCAAAAAATTCTATAAACACTAGAAAATGAATCTACATGAAAAACCATTCAAAATCTCATCAAGAAACTCTCAAAAACTCCACTAAAAACTTAACTTTTGAATGAGTTTACTTTCACTCAAATAACTCAATGAACTTAATTCGTTGAGTTACTTGATAACTCAATGGACTTGGGTTAACTCAACGGACCTGACTCATTGAGTTACTTGATAACTCAATGGACCTGATTGTGGGTCACTGTTTAATGGTTGTTTGTGAAGTTAAATCAGAACTTGTCTACTTAGAGAACTTGTTTGATTTGTTGTTATGCATATATTAATAAATTCTTTTAGGGTAAACAAACAACTTTTCACATAAATTAGATATTAAGTTCAATTTGTATTTTAACTACAAGTGCACAATGTATATTGTATTTGTGTGTAAGTACAGGTCAATCCCACAAAGATTGAGTAAGAATTATGTATTATTTTGATTTTTATACTAGAGTTTATATGTGTTCAATTAAGCTCTTCGTTGATTTATAGTTAACTCAACAGACTTAGTTTGTGAAGTTACAGTTAACTCAACAGACTATCCTTGTGGACTTAAGTTAACTCCATGAGCCTATCTAGTAACTTCTAATTAAATGTTGCTATTCATAAAGGAATTTAGCCATCTATTAGGTAGTTCCACAGAATGTAAATAACATCAATTAAGCTTTTTAATGTTAGTTAATATGAGATTTATCATTAATCAATACTAACATTCAGATATTTCGAACATTAACCATTAAGATTTTTTTTTAGTATTTTGTACAAATCAATTTCAGTAATCTATAAAATTGTTTTCTATTTTCTAAATCAACTAAACATAAAATATTCACAATACTGACAATGATAACATTAATCTCGATACAAAACAAATAATACAACACATAAATACTAAATGTAAACATAGATAATTATTTTTTGTTTTGATATGTTCCTGAAGTTGAACGAAAGTTGAAATGTAAAAATTCTCTATCGACAGTAAGAACTTCGATTACTACATGCGACATGATTACACCACTGAAAACTTAATCGCTTATAGTCATGCATCCTCTCCCTATAGAATCATGAACCAAGACTTGTAAGTTGATATCCTCTTCAGTATATTGGCATCAACCTAAAACTAAGGCTAGAAGCTTTACGATCTCTTGAGATATGAGTTGGTGCTTGGTGAAAATGGTTTCCCTTCCTACAACACGATCACTCCTCACAGTAGTTGTCAGTCACCGTGTTTGGCTCGGAATCAACCCAACATCTAGAAAGTATTCTCACAGACCTTTGATGGTTGGTGGTGTTGTGGAGCTTCAGGGAACTTCCAATGCTTCCTGCAGTTAGCGTAGTCCTTCACCTTCACACACACACTCTTCGTCTTTCTCTTCTTCTTTTATATTTCTTTCAGTAGTAACTACTTCTACCTAAATGATCGATTGGATTTCCTTCATTTGTATCAACGATGGTGATTTGTTCTTTATTCCACGAGTTAATTCCTACGTGATACGTGCAATCATGGTTTTCCTTTAAATTTCATGTTTCTACAATTGCTATAGTGGCATATTAGAAAATAATTAGTCCATGGAGTTAGTGTAACTCAACGGACTTACTTTGTTGACTTATCTATAAGACATGTGTAGTAAAGGAATAACTTATAAGCTTATAACACTAACACAATGCGTTACCTTAGTGTATAGTTATGCTAACTTAACAAGTTAAACATGTGTAGCTCACGTGACATAATAAAACATTTAAATTCAACACATGCATAATTCTAACTTAATAATGGTAAAAAGACTTTTTGGATAGTTACAAACTATAAGTATCCAAAACTTATATGCATTTCGGATAGTTAGCACCTAACCTTCTAAAAGATAACTTAAGTCAAGTTTCTAGATCACGACACATGTCCTTAGTAATTTTTATGATAAAAAGGGTATTTTGGATACTTGCAAACCTAACTATCCGATGTTCAAACACATTTTGGATAGTTAGCATCTAACTTACCAAAAATCCACTTAAGTCATGTATTAAGGTAACAACACGTGTCCTACATAAAATAATAAAGTATCTTTTTAAGCATTTAAAACATAGCTATCTGGTACATGAAATGTAACTCTCTAAAATAACAAACATTTCAGATACTTAGGAATTACAAAGCCTATAACTCACCGACAGTTCAAAAATATACTTAATTAATACTAATTCCCTGAAATTATGTAGATTCTTTCGATAAGGCATATAATAGTGCAATTATAACATAATAGCTTAATTCTCATATGATAAACTAAATATAATGCAATTAACCATTATTTAACCGTTAATATTATGTACTTTTTCATTCTAAACAGTCACCAAAGAAACTTCTACCTTTGTCCTATATTTAATTATGACACTTCCTCACTATGAATCTACACCTAAAATACTTCCAATACATCCATTTACCACTCTATACACAACCAAAATTCATTTTTATACATTTCTATGAATAAATGGAATGACATTAAAAAGGTTAATTGAGTTAGTCATGTACACAAATAACCTATGTGTAGGTATTCACAATATTAACAAGGCTCATCCATTTTCAAATATAAATCTCATTAAACATGAAATGTAAAGTACCAACATTAAAATAAAGATACTAACATTAACAACTAACCTATTAATGCAAAAATACACATAAACATGAGATACAAAGTCACACATACAAACACAACATCACAATATGCAAATACAACAAGAGCATATGCAAACATAAATAACCTTCCTTCCTTATATTGGTACCTAAAGCTTAGCCAACAAACACTCAAAATTCACTGAAGATGTTGTCCAAGCCTTCTCCATGTGTTACTCTTAGGCTGTCACCACTGAGAATTGTCACTAAAGTATGAAGGCTTCACATGAATTCAGAAATGCAATGTTGGTGCCCATCAAATGACTTCCAACTATAGTCCATTCCTTATAGGTAAGGAGAAGCTATGTCTTGTCAACTTAAGTGTATTTTTTATAAGTAACAATTAATTTCATGAACAATTTCTAATTTTAGTAACTTAGTTCATTAAATTTACTACAAGTGCACAACATCTATTATATAAGTGTGCAAGTGTAGGTCAAACCTATAGGGAACTATCAAAATCAATTTGACTCTATAATTTTCATAGCCAGAGTTTAGTGTATATTCACAATATGCTTACTCTGTTGATTTGCAGTTATCTCAACAGACTTAGTTTGTGGAGTTATGCTTAACTTAATGAACTTCTCTCATGGAGTTATGGTTAACTCAACGGGCTCTTTGGTAACTTATGATTAATATTACTGCTTGCAAAAGAACACAACCATCAATTGGGCAATTCTATATATTACAAACAACATCAATTAAGCTTTCGTATGCTATTTTATATTACATTCATCATTAATAAATTCTAGCATTCAATACTCCAAACAATAGATTTTATCAATCAAGATTTCAAAGATTTATATTGCCTAGTTTAAACAAACAATAATACTAATTTCTATAACCGAAATAAAATAAACATAAAACATTCAATAATACTAACAATACAAACACAAATGATACAACACAAATCTGATAAACATAAAAATAGATAATGATTTTTGTTTTGTTCCTTAAAATGAGCAAGTGATGAAAGGTAAAATTCTCTATTGATAGTAAGAAACTTTTGTCACTACATGCGATGCGATTACACTACTGAAAACTTAACCACTTACTATCAAGCACTTCCCTCCCTTTTGGATTGTGAACCTAGACTTTTGTAAGTTGATCTCCTCTTCAACATAGCGACATTAACCTGAAACCAAGGTTAGAAGCTTTATTGTCTCTTGAGAGATGATTTAGTGTTTGATGAAAATGTCATTCCTTCTCGTAACATGATCACTCATCACAGTAGTTATTAGTCACCATGCTTAACTTAGAATCAACCTGAAATCTGAAAAGTATCCTTACAGACATCCGATGGATAGTGGTATTGGTGGAAGCTCAAGGAATGTCTAATGCTTTCTATGGTGAGCGCAGTTCTCCCCTACCCCTCTCTTCATTCTTTTCCTTTTCCTTTTATATTTCTTTTAATAATAACTACTTCTACCTAAATCACTAGTTAGATTTCCTTCATTCATATCAATGATGGTGATTACTTCTTCATTCCACGATTTAGATCATGGTGTGATTCGTGCAACGTGGTTTCCTATAACTACTCATAATCAAATATTAGAAAATAACTAGTATGTAGAGTTAGTGTAACTCAATGAACTTACTTCGTTGACTTAATTATAACTCAACAGACCTACCTCATTGAGTTAAACTTAACTCAATGGACTCATTTAGTTCTACAATTTAGTAAAACAAATATCTATATAACATTTAACACTTGATATGTAAAAGAAGTAATTTCTAATTCATTATAAATGATATTTATTAATCACTAATTCCTTAAAATTATGCATATTCTTTAATTAAGATGTGTAATCGTATAATTGTGACATAATGGCTTAATTCTTATATGATAAACTAAATATTATGTAATTAACCATTCATTTACCACTAATATTATGCACAATTTCATTCTAAACACTTCCCCTATACCTACGTTTTGTTAGTCCCTTAGCAAACCTACTATAGTCTTGTTAAAAATTTTCTTTCTAAAGTGTTAGGACTATATTACTTCTGTTGTTTTAATTTGCACCATCCTACAAAAATTCAATTTTAAAAAGTTATTCAATCTCACATATATATCAAATCAAATAGAGATTTATGCACACATTTTTCACTATCCATGTCTAATCTCAAACCATATGTACTTTATATAGATGATGATATCAATCAAAACTTTAATGTCCATATTCTCATTGTTTAAAAATATTGATTTATCTTGGAAACAAGTGTACTTATCATATCTACCGAAAATCATTACTTCCTCGTTGATTGTAAAAACTTCTTGCCTTGCTACAAAAAATTAAATGGCAAATGGTGTAAATGCATTTTTAGGAAAAGAGTTTTCTCTTTTCTTTCTTCTTTCTTTTTTTTTCTTCTCTTTTTTTTTCTTTTTTTTTTCTACTTTTATTCTCTTTTTTTCTCTTTGGTACATTGACCAAAGTCATAACTTCAACTTTACTGAACCAACTGTTGCATGAAATGCTATACCAAAAATTGCTAAGGCAAGATAATAATAAATGAGGAAGATAATTCCCAAATAGACAAAAATTTAATACCTTGCCCCAATAGTATTTTGGGATGATCCTACTTCCATTAATTGCCTTGATTAACATCATTATAAAGATGAAAATACACAATGGTTGAAACTATCTAAAGATAGCTAGAAATGATTTTTTATCTCTATTGAAGTGAAATAAATGGAAAATGATTTCCTCTCTTCAACTAAATAATGTTAGAAAGTTTCGACAATTTTAGTATAAAATTTCAGAAGGTTTCAGTAATGTATTAGATAGTTTCAAAATGTCGAAAGGTTTCAGCTAATTTTCAGATAGTTTCAACAAAAGTCATAAATTTTTTTTTTTTTAGATTCAATAGAAAATTATTGAACAATCTTATTTCTTACAAATGACAAGATTTAATTTGATTTTAATCTATTAAGAATTTTGTTTTGCTGATGAATATTTTATTAAAATCTACAAATAAGTCTAAGTATAATAGTCACATAATTAAACATTAATGAGTTTTAGTTTCAAAAAGTTTCACTTAAATTTCGGATAATTAAGTTTCAAATAGTTAATTTTCAGATAGTTAAAATTTGGGATAGTAAACTTTTGGATAGTTTTAACGTTTCTAGTTAGTTGAATAGTTATGTTAAAAACTTGTATAGTTAAGTTATCTACATGTGTGTTTTTAATGCTTTAAGATTTCATGTGTTTTCCATGTGCGTTCGGTAATGAAAAGTCGAAGAGTTAGATAACTGTTCGAGTTTTTATTCGCATGGAAGGATAACTATTCAAGTTTTATAAAGTGACTAATGAATAGATAAGTTTTGTTGTTTTAGTCACGTGTTTTGTAGGTGGAAAAACTTGAAGAGTTACAAATAAGTGTTCGAGTTTTTATAAGTCTTAAATGATAAGTGTTTGACTAAAGTAGTGACTTAAAAGATATTCTACAAATCTCTAAGAAGAAGAATTTTCAATTAAAGCATATAACAGTGCAATTATAACATAATAGCTTAATTCTCATATGATAAGCTAAATATTATGCAATTAACCATCATTTAACCGTTAATAATATGCACTTTTTCATTCTAAACACTTCCCCCATACCTAAATTTTGCTAGTCCCTTAGCAAACTGAGATTTAATTAATTGGTCTTTCAAAAAGTGCTAGAATTAATTCTCCCCCCTTTTTTTTTTTTTCTGTTCAGCATAAACATATATTCTGTATGTTTAAGTAATCATCTTGCAAAGATATTTAGAATATATGTAAATTACATACAAAGTATATCATCTTCATATAGGTGTTAATTATATTATCGTTTGTTCTTCTTTTCATTATTTGTAATCCTGAATTTTCCAATAAGTTTTCTAGAAGAAATTTCAACAACATACAAATCAAAGTACAATCCAATTCAATCTGATTAAGACAAGTAGAATAAAGAATTGTATTTCCATTAAACACCTTCAAAAGTCAATTCTAGATTCATATTTCAGCAATTCTAGATAACAGAAAATATACTCGATTCATAAGATATCTGTATTTCACAAAACACTGTATCTTTTCAGAATAGTATATGTTTTTTTTTTTTTTTTCTTTTTTTGTGTACTTTAAAAGTTAATTTGACAAGCTTGAATCATGCAAGAGCTTTCTAATGTACCCATGTAACGAGCTTTCAGTCAACAATCCTAGATCTGATCAAGATCTTATGTTGCCAGATTTTCAGAGTCCTTTTTCAGGTCAACAATCCTTACATACCTATCTGCTCAAGTACAAAAGGCTCGTGATCAAACAAGTCAATAAACTCTCAAGGTTTTTTTTTTTTTTTTTTTTTTTCTTCTTCTTCTTCTTTTTCTAAAAATAAATGCACACACAAAACAAAGCATTAATCACATACTGTATATACATGTATTTCATTAATACAGATGCAGTAAAACACCAATCTCATATAATCCTGCTTCTATCATTTACTAAAGATATAAATCCATAACAATAAGTTCATACTTTATCTATAGTTTAATAAGATCTACACAAAAATCATTCTACAAGTTAAATCAATCAAAGTAAATGTATCTTTCATCATATGTGTTTCATTTAATCTAGAATTCACATCTCAGCTCCTTCAGGACTTCAGATAATTTTCTGATTAAGCATTAAATATTCTGATTTCATTTTAAAATCGTGAAACTGTTAAACTCATGAAATTCAGAAAAATCATAAGATACTATATCTAGATTTACATAAATAATAAATTCTATAGCATCTTCTATAGCCTTCTAAATATAACATTCAAGCAGTTTATAAAAATTTTACAGTCTCAATTATTGGATAGTTACAGCAAGTTCATAAAAATTTTCAATTTCCTCAAAACTTTGTAGTACCATTTTAATTCCTTTAATTAACAAACTTGCATGGCTGTTACTTTAATTACCTCCCCCCATACCTACATTTTGCATTGTCCTCAATGTAAAAGATTTGACAATAAGTACAGTAATTGTAGTAGGCATGAATAAAGTTTTGTTTGATTTAAAATTCAGGATAAGTAATTGGTTACATACCTTGTTCCATTTGTATCTCTTTCTGCATATTCCGATTTTTGATTTTGAAAAGCTTTTCATTCCTAGATAAACACAGAATATAAAACAAAATAACATTTAACAGGTATTAATAAATCAGTGTCTTGTGTGGAACCTAGACTTCTATGCCTTTGGTGGCTCACAAGCAAGCCAGTTGGTTTCCCAGAACAGATACCAACAAACTAGATTGATATTTTGTTTTGTTTGTTTTTTTTTTATAAAATGAACATGAAAAACTTCAAAATTCTTTTTTTTTTTAAAATAAATGCATAATACACAACATTAAACACACAAAGTCACAGCTTAAGAATATGATTGAAATGTAGAAACAAATGGAATAAATGTATCAGTCCAAGCAAACTTTTTAGGCATAGTTCTTGCTATTAATTCTGTTTTAATGCAGTTCTTGGTCCTTTTTAATTTGTAAACATGCAATATATTATAAATTCCAAATACGAGTGTATTACTATTAATGATATGTAATGCAGAAAGGGATCCTTTTTGGTTCCAGGGTAATGTAGCAGTTTCTATTTCTACATCTATTTCAATATATTCCTCTTCTCACTTCCATTCATTCATGTCTTCCATAATCCATATTTGAAATTTCATCAGTTCATCCCACCATCTTATTAGACATAAAGTAGGATCATCTTCTTCATTATACCACATTCCTATTTGAATTTTATTAAATTTTTCAGATGGTGATTTAGCTATTTCACTCGGTACAGGTAACATTTCTGTATAATCATCATAACTGTCTATGCTCACTATGTATAAATCAGATCTATATGCTATTGATATCTCCGTGACTAAATAAATATAACCATCAAGTATGACATGTGTTTGGTTAATTAATGATTTCTGTCCTAGATATATTATAATGTTTTCATTCCAAGATCTGTTCAGAAAATTATACACACTTAAGCGTAAATCTTCACCCCAATTTCCTGTAGGTCTCCAATAATATAATTTTTCAGGAATTGCAGAATTTTTATCAAAAAATATTAAAGCTGACCTACAATTTTCAGTTGGTGCTTCAAATATATTAGGTCTTCCTATATTACATTCTTCTCCTATTATAGGATTTCTTATCAAAATCTCAGGTAATGATAAACTTGCATACCTTGGTCTCGTCTTGTATATGATTAATCCTTCATCTATCCCTATAATATGACTCATTCCTTCTAATGCATTAGTTGGAATTCCAGTAGTTTCTTCCATAGCCAGATATTCATGGGTATTTGAACTATGATTAAATGACCTCCATATGAATCCATCGCTAATCTTAGTCATTTTTGCAGCTTGTAGTCCTTGAAAATATTCTTCTTCAATACAGTTTTTAATTTCCTTTGATACACAACACATCCTACACAGATCTTTAGCTGACAAGTTACTTAGTATTTCCCTTTGTGCATCCAACAGTAATTGCATTAATTTCATTTGTCGATTCTGTAAAATAAAAACAAAAATTTAGTAGAGACAAAAATTAACATAACTACTGCACACCCTCGTGGAGTCAAGGCATAACTCAACGGACTAAGTTCGTTGAGTTAAAAATTAACTCTACGATACTATTAACTTAAAATAAAAATAAAAACATATATACATACAGATAGTTGCTTCAGATATGCTGCCCTCTCAGAAGAGGTATCAATTTCATTAACCGTTCTATTGACAGGATTAGGTATAGCTTGTATTGGCAATCCTCTAGTAGGTTTAACTTCCATTGGTTCCTTCTGTCTAAGTGGTATATTTCTATTCTGATTTTGATTTACAACATTTCCAAATATAAATTCTAGACGATTGTTTACTTGTTGGATTATCTTTTCTAATTTTTCTATTCTAGCTCCTTGTTCAATTAATACTTCATAACTTATGTTCTTCTCATTTATATTTTCTCCTCCCTGGAAATTATTGTTTCTCCAAGATAAATTCGGGTGATTTCTCCAATTAGGATTATAATAATTTCCCAAGTTATCTCTCTGGTTTCTAGCATAAATAATATCTAAGTCATTTATGTTTGTATTCTTTTTTGCTAGCTTTTGATTTAATGATAACTCTTCTATTTTCTTTGTTAATTCATTTAATTTCACCTCAAGCATAGTATTGGAATCTAGTTCATGCATTCCTCTTGGCAATAATCTTTTATCTACAATAGGTTCAACCGAATTTTCCCACTGTGTAGTTCTTTTTGCAAAATTTTCTAAATATGCCCATTCTTCTTCACTACATAATTTTAAAAATCCATTTTGACAAGTAGATTCTAATAAAGATTTCGTTGAAACATCTATGCCTTCATAAATTATTCCTATTAATTGTGCTTTACTCATTGCATGATGTGGACATTGAGTCAGTAAATCTTTAAATCTTTCAAAATATTTCCAGAATAATTCACCCTGTTTTTGGCTACACATTAATATTTCTTTCTTCTTTTTAATCATTTGATGTGTTGGATAGTATTTTTCTAGAAAAACAGAGCAAAATTCAGTCCATGTAGAAATTGAATCAGGCAATAGAGTATATAACCATCTCTTAGCTGTATCTTTTAAAGCAAAAGGGATATATCTAAGTTTAATAGCATCTATACTCATGTTCGGCATTCTCATCATTTGACAAACTTCGTTAAATTCTCTAAGGAAATAATAGGCATCCTCTCTTTCTAATCCATGAAAATGTGACAATTGACTATTATAATTAGATTTCAGTTCAAACCTATCTCCCTCAAAGTTTGGCAATCGAATACATGAATGTTCATCAATTAATTCAGGATACAGAATCTCTCCTAATGGTTTTTCTATTGGAGCAGCCATCTCTACGTTCTCTTTTAAAGAAAGGTTAGCTACACCCCAAAGAATTTCGTTAAAGTTCAGTTCAGAAAATTTTTCAGTATCCCTCTGCAATGAAAATTCCTGGATAGGTGTTCTTACTAATCGTTTAGTGCTTAGAGAACGAGTCCATGTGCTCATAAATAAATAACAGAAGATTAATTACATACCAGTCTGAAGCTTTCCATTCTATAAATATTTGTTGTCGGATGAAGGTTGAATCAGCTACTTCTCCTTCCAGTTCCTCCAACGCTTTCTCCTTTCTCTTAAAAGTGTTGGTAACTCGTAAATAACATTCTATTTCATATATATACTGCGCATCCATAAAGTGAATAAATCTCGTTGCAAGAACATGTCTTGCAACATGCATCGTGGTTCCTGTTTTAATGGGTACGTGTACCACTACTAATTTCAAATTTTGGTAACCGCTAAATCGACGAAGTTTCGTTTGTGGTTAAAAGAATAACCGTTCTGCTTAATCCACGAACTAACCTCGTTGAGTTACAGATTACTCAATAGAACACAGTCGGCTATTGTTGCTAACTCCACGGACTAACTTCGTTGAGTTACAGATAACTCAACGGAGTGATCTTATATTATATTACTGACCTCGTGGAGTTACGGTTAACTCAATGGACAAAGTTCGTTGAGTTAACACTTGACAACTTCTAAGTTTCACTTTCGTAAGTTTTCTATTCTATTTTTTTTTTTTTTTGTCATTCTGCTAACTGTAATAAAGTTAAATCTGTCATTAATTCCTCATTTTGATTAAAATACATTTAAATCTGAACATTATATAAAGATTTAAATTGCAGGTCATTTTATGTTATGTAGAATTTACATTTTACCTTATAACATGTAGAAATTTTTAAGCAGTTATCCTGTCATTCAGCAAATTGTAAATCTGTTACATATTCATTCATAATGTTTCACAATAACATAATATTCAATAATCTCCATTCATTTCACATTCAAAACACGTATGAAAACTGCATCTGAAAAATTTACATTCATTAATATGAATCAATTACAATACAAGTACATCATACAATTTCATATAATTTTACACAAGTAGACGAACAATACAATTTAATCTCTATGCCTAAGTTCATCTACTTCCTTCTGGAGTTTTTCTAATTGAAGTTCTAATTGATTAATCCTCTCTATAGCTCTTGTAATTCCTCTAGAAGGTACTGCTAGTTCTGTAGCTACAAAATTTCTGTATTCTTTCACTGAAATGGTTCTAGATCTTATCCTTTTTGATGTCCATTTAGTGAAATCAATACTATCCACCATCAGTAGTGGAATCAAATCTCCATAAAATAATTTCTTCTTTACTGTTTTCAGCTTGGAGATAAAAACTGCAGACCAATTTATTTGGATCTTATTTACAACTGCATACGTGGCCCATTTGACAAATTGACTTAATTCTATGTCATGGCCCTGTCGTTGATAGACATTCTTAATCAGAATGTTAGCTACCATGTGTGCTTTTCCATTTAAATGCTTCAATCTGTTTAATAATGGCACACCAAGATTGATAGCTAAACAATCTTTAATTTGCTGCTTAGTCCATTCAACTACAGTTGTATCCTCCAAAATTTTTGTTCCTTCATTCTTTAAACCAAATATGTTGTGGAGAAGCTTTGGTGTTATCTGTACATCAGCTTCCTCCACGTTTGAAATTAATTCTCCTTCTCCTTCTCTTAAATTTGCATAGAAACAGGGCACTAAATTTTCATATACTGCATGCCCTCTATCTTGAGATATAAATTACAGTAGACTTTGGAATTCAAATAGATCTTTGATTTCTTGCATTCCATCCCAATTTACTGGTCTACTGTAAATAATATCGTAACCCCTTATTTCTTGGTATTTGATATAAGCTCCCTAACTACAAAAATGTACTTCATTCAAAATTGTTGTTTCAGTCTGGTCAGGAAGGTGACTTTGCTGCTCCAGAGGGGTTTGCTCTTGCTCTTCCTCTAGCATAGGTTGCAATTGGACATTCTCTTCAGATTCCTGAATTTTTGCTTTTGCTTCTATCTATGGTGGTGAGCCGACAGAACTCTCCACTTTGTCTTGAATTCTTTCCATAATTTGCTGAAGAGTTTCTTGCTTTTTAGTGGAATCTGTGAAATTATTTTTGTCCAAATGGCTTCTTTTAGCCTCTTCATTTTCTACTCTTTCTTCTTCCTCCTGACTACCAATCTGTTCTGTTACTATTCTTTCTGATTCTGTAACAGATTGGGATGGAGTCACGGGCAATTCAGTTTCTGCCCTAATTTCTGTTTCTTCTTGTACAGGCTGCAAACTAATTTCAGCCTGATTTTTTTCTTTTCTTTGCTCCTCCTACTCCTCCTCAGATTCGGATAGCAGGTTGATAAAAATCTGCTCCATAGGCCTTGTAAAAATTAGTACTTCAGATTTAATTTCCTCATATTCAGGCACTTTTTCTTTTCCTTTCTTTTTTTTGATTAGTTGTGCCTGTTCTTCCTCTTCATCTTCTGAAATTAAATCTATAAAAATAGGCTCTGCAGGCCTTCGAGCCACAGGTACTGGCTCTTCCTGTTTAACTTTAATTGCTGGTCTCGAAGGACCAGCTTCATCTCCTTTTGCAGTAGGTTTGGCAACAGTTCTGGCAGTAGCTGCGTGATGCTGTTCCACTTTGATTTTATATTGTGCTTTCAACTTTTCTGCAGCCCTCTTTTTGTATAGTGCATCAAACACCAAGTGTGCTTTAGCCACTGCCAAGTCTTCTGATTCTCCTTGGTTTTTTCCAACTTGAACCAGTTCTGCAAATTCTCTTATTTCTTCTTCAGTCGAAGTCCCCATCATTTCTGCTCGTGCCAATGGCTTAAATGGTGGAACTGAAGGTCCAGACTACTGCTCCTCAGGAATAGGTCTTTCAGTAGTTGGTTCCTCTCGTTCTTCAGTTGCCTCTTCATTTGCTTTCCTTTCTTGCTCCCAGATCACCCGTTTAGCTTGTCTACAGATTCGTCTTTTGAACCAGAGTCGGGACTTACGCTGGATTAATTCTAGGGCAACTTCGTTACTTGGCCTTATTTGTCTGTTTTTACTTATTGCAATTTTAGTTGCCACTTTGATTCGTGTTTCCATCATTTGAGGTATTCGTATATCCATATCTACTAAATCTCTTCTCAACTAGAAAAGTTCTGATTCTACCTTCTGTAGCTCTTTCTCTCTTATCGTATTTTTGATCTTCTACCGTGTGTGCCACTCTTCTGATTCCTTCAGAAATTCTGATGTATCAACAACATCTTCCCAGAATTCAGGCGTCATCTTCATCATCGTGGAGTTACACAACAGCACGTAATCGCTCTGATTTCTACTGTTCTAGATTCTAAATGATTTGTCGGATAATGCCCCCAAAACCCTAGGTTTTAGTTTAAATAAGCACTAAGTTTAGGTGGGTAATCGGGTCATTTCTCGAACCAACTATTACTATTTTATTCGCGGTCTTAGCTACAATACTCCGTTGTGTTACAGGAAACTCAACGGAATAAGCTCGTTGACTAACTCAAGACTCAACAGAGTAAGCTCGTTGAGTTAAGCGTAACTCAACGGACTCCCCGTACAAGCAAATATAATAATAAAAATATTATAGAGAATAGTTTTTCTGTTTTTTTTTTTTTTTTTTTTTTTTACAGGTTTAACCGATACTATGCTTCGGTCAGACCTAAATTTTTTTATTTTATTTTTTTTATCTTTCTTTCGGTTGAACCGATACTATGTTTCGGTAAAACAAAATTTTTTCTGAAAATTAATATACAATTTTTTTTCCGGTTTAACCGATACTATGCTTCGGTAAAACCAATATTTTTTTTAATGTTCCGATCATACCGATGCTACGCTTCGGTCAGACCTAAATATTTTTTAATTTTCCGACCATACTGATGGATCCAGTCGGTTGAACCGCAACTATTTTTATGTTATATATATATTTTTAATGTTTTTTTTTTTTTTTTTTTAACTGTATATATATGAACATAAAAACTGATTTCTCACTAAGTAAAACTCGAGTAGTCTTCTACTCTGATTTCTTCTATAATTCCAAAGGAGCTTTTTGGTGTTTTCAGAATAGGTTTAAGTCTTTGTCCATTTACTTTAAATATATTCTGATTTTTAGGATTTTCAATTTCAATAGCTCCATAAGGATAAACATTTCGAACTATGTAAGGTCCTACCCATCTAGATCTTAATTTTCCTGGATGGTTATGGAGTCTAGCCATATAAAGATATACTTCTTGTCCTATTTCAAAGTTTTTAGGAATAATTTTCTATCATGCCAGAATTTAATTTTCTCTTTTTCTCTTACAGTCTTTGAATAAGCTTCATTTCTAAATTCTTCTAATTCAATTAGTTGCATTTTCCTATTTTCAGCAGCTTGATTTAAATTAGTGTTCAGAGTTTTTAATGCCCAATAAGCTTTATGTTCTATTTCAGCAGGTAAATGACAACTTTTTCCATATACTAGCCTAAAAGGTGATATACCTAAGCTCGTTTTATAAGTAGTTCTATAAGTCCAAAGTGCATCAATCAATTTATTAGCCCAATCTGTTCTAGTAGGATTTACTACTTTTTCCAAGATTAATTTAATTTGTTTGTTTGCACTTTCTACTTGTCCACTTGTTTGCAGATGATATGATATTGCAATTTTGTGGTTTACTCCATATTTCTTCATTAAGGCTTCAAAACTTCTATTACAGAAATGAATTCCTCTATCACTGATAATAGCTTTAGGTATTCCAAATATGGCAAATATATTTGTTCTTATAAATTGTATTACCACTTTGTTATCGTTAGTTTTTGTAGGAATAGTTTCTATCCATTTAGATACATAATCCACTCCCAACAATATGTAATTAAATTGATTAGATATAGGAAATGGACCCATAAAATCTATTCCCCACACATCAAAGATTTCAACCTCAACAATAGGATTAAGAGGCATCATATTTCTCTTTGATATTCTTTCTATTTGTTGACATCTTAAACAACTTAAGCAATATTTATGAGCATCTTTGAATAGTGTTGGCCAATAAAACCCACATTGCAGAATTTTTGCAGTAGTTTTCCCTGAACCAAAATGTCCTCCACAAGCTTGGTCATGACAGAAAGACAATATGCTCGAAGATTCAGTTTCTGGGACACACCTCCTTAAAACCAAATCAGGACATTTCTTAAATAAGTAAGGGTCTTCCCAATAGTAATATTTTACTCTTGAGAAAAACAATTTCTTATCTTGTCTATTCCAATCCTTAGGTGTTAAACCAGTAACTAAGTAATTAACTATGTCTGCATACCAAGGCATTGTGTTGATGGTCATTAATTGTTCATCAGGAAAATTATCCTTAATTTCAATATTTGATTTTTCTATTTGTAATCTTGATAAATGATCTACTACTACATTCTCACAACCTTTTTTATCTTTAATTTCTAGATTGAATTCTTGCAATAATAATATCCATCGGATCAATCTAGGTTTAGTTACTTTTTTCTTTATTAGATGTTTTAGAGCTGAATGATCCATGTATACTATTACTTTAGCTCCAATCAAATATGATCTAAACTTTTCTAAAGCAAACACAACAGCTAATAATTCTTTTTCAGTAGTTGTGTAATTAACTTGAGCATCATTTAAGGTTTTGCTTGCATAATGAATCACTCTAGGAGATTTTTCTATTTTCTGTCCTAACACTGCTCCTACATCAAAATCAGAAGCATCACACATTAATTCAAATGGATGGTTTCAATTAGGTGCTTGAATTATAGGAGTTGAAATTAAGCTAGTCTTAAGTCTAAAAAATGCTTCCTTGCAATTTTTATCAAAGTTAAATGGAACATCTTTTAATAGATTAGTTAAAGGTTTAGCTATCTTGCTAAAGTCTTTAATAAATCTTCTATAAAAACCAGCATGTCCTAGAAATGATCTAATATCTTTTATTGATTTAGGTTCTGGTAGATTAGAAATTACTTCTATTTTAGCTTTATCTACTTCCAACCCTTTTTTAGAAACAACATGCCCTAAGACTATTCCTTGTTTAACTATGAAGTGACATTTTTCCCAATTTAAAACCAGATTTTTTTCCACACAGAATTTTAATATTTGGTCTAAATTGCTTAAACACACTTCATATGAGTTGCCATATACAGTAAAATCATCCATAAATATTTCTAAAAATTCATTAGTCATTCTAGTAAATATGCCCTACACACACCTTTGAAAGGTAGCTAGTGCATTGCATAATCCGAATGACATTCTTTTAAAAGCATAAGTTCCATTAGGACAGGTGAAAGTTGTTTTTTCTTGATCCTCTAATGCTACTGGAATTTGATTATACCCTGAATACCCATCTAGGAAACAAAAATATTCTTGCCCTACTAATCTTTCCAGCATTTGATCTATAAAAGGTAAGGGAAAATGATATTTCCTAGTCACAGCATTCAGCTTTTTATAGTCTATACATACTCTCCAGCTTGATTGAATTCTAGTAGGTATCAAGTCATGACTGTCATTCCTAATAACTGTTAATCCTGATTTCTTGGGAACTACATGGATTGGACTAACCCACGAACTATCAAAAATCGGATATATTATATCATTATCTAACCATTTAACTATTTCCTTCCTGACTACTTCCTTAAGGTTTGGATTTAATCTCCTCTCAGGAATTCTAACAGGTTTAGCATTCTCTTCTAAATATATGTGGTGACAGCATAAAGTTGAACTTAACCCTTTTATATCAGTCATAGTCCATCCTATTGCTTCTTTATAACTTTTTATTACCTCTTTTAATTTAGCTATTTGATCTTCTTTCAAATTTGAAGCAATAATGATTGGACAGGTCCATTTATCTTCCAAAAATATATAGGTTAATTCAGGAGGTAAATGTTTTAATTCTAAATGCTGCCCATTAGAAGCTAGAGCTCCTAATTGAACATCATCATTTTTTAAATAAATTTCTTCCTGATCTCCTTCTATATTTATGCTTTCACTTTCTTCTAAAGTTTCAAAATTGATTTGCCTATTTAATTCTTCTTGAATCACATCATCTAACATATCTCCTTCATCCTCTAAAAAGTCTATGGTATGTAAGGACATTTCTAACTCCTCAAACTTTTCTAATTTGAAAATATTTAATTGAGTATCCTCATTACCATATGCTAATTTCATTACTCCAGTTTTACAATTTATAACAGCCCCTGATGTTGCTAAAAATGGCCTTCCCAAAATTAAAGATGTATCACTATTTTTATGCTTAATTTGTTGGAAATCCAAAATTACAATATCAATAGGATATATAAAATTCTTGATTTTAATTAAGACATCCTCTATTTTTCCTCTAGGGTATCTTATACTTCTATTAGCCAATTGAATAACCGTACTAGTAGGAGTTAAGCCTTCTAATCCTAAGGATGCAAATATATCACTTGACATAACATTTATACCTGCACCTAAGTCTATTAAGGTTCTTTCTAGAATGATATTTCCTATGGTGCATAATATAACAGGGATTCCAAGATTAGATAACTTTTTAGGAATTTGTGGCAGAAATAGGTAACTATTTTGCTCAGCTAAAAAGACCTTTCTAAGAACTTTTCGCTCTCTTTTCTCAGTACACCAATCCTTCAGAAATTTAGCACAAGGTGGCATATTCTGCAATAGATCTAAAAGGAATGTTAACTTGTACTTTTTCAAAAATTTCTCTTATTTTTTCTTGTTTTTCAGGAATTGTTTGTTGTAATCTTTCAGGATAGGGTGCTAAAGATTTTGATTTCAAAGACTCTTTTTCTTTCAGTTGATTTGTTTGATTATTTTTAGCTTCAATTGCAGATTAAGATTGTTCTTCAGTGATTTCTAGATTTTCAGCTATTACATTTTCATTATCATTTTGATTTTTACTCTTGTCCACCTTCATATCATTTTCATTTTGAGTTCTTGGTGGTATATCAGTTCTAGATCTTAATGTTACACATACATCTTCTAGATTTTCGTTACTTTCATGATGTTTTTGTATATCATTTTCGTGATTATGATCTTCAATTGTTTTTAGTTTTAAAGTGCATTCTTTAAATTCTCTTACATTTGTGTTTTCTATTTGTTGTATATTTTGCAAGTTGTGCAGGTTTATAACATTATAATTTTCATTGTCCTGTTGCAAAACTTGTATTTTCATTGCATTCTTGTCTAATGCTTTTAATTTTGTTTCCAGATCATCTAATTTCATTGCATTCAATTTTTCATCAATTTTCTTTATGGCTTTTTCAGTTTCGTAAATTATATCCTGTTTAGGTTCTAAATATGCCTCCTTATAGTTTAATTGGTTGACTTCTTGTTGTTGACACACAAAGTATTCCAGTTTGTCCAGATTTTGCTCTATACTATGCTCCAGTCTATCATAGCTATCTCAAACTTCAGTGTCTCTCATCATATTACACATTCTATACTGACCATCAGTTGGGTAAACTATAGGATTCTCATACTCGGCTCTATTATATTGAGGATAATTCATTTGTTGTTCATGGGATCTATCAATCTGTAAATGTCTCAATTTCAAACAATTAGAAATGTCGTGTCCTTCAGAATTTTAGAATTCACATATGCTAATTAAAGGTTTCAGAAATCTTTGAGCATAAGCATATGTCATATTCTCAATTACAGAAGAAAACACACAAATCTAACTATTAAAATGAAACAGCTCTAACAGTTGCTTATATCTATTCAATTCAGTTCAATTCAATTCAATTCCCCGGCAACGACGCCATAAAATTCGTTCGTGTTTTCCCAACACTACACTAGAAAAACTTGGATTTGTTACTTCTATTTTTACTTAGTTAATTTATCTTTATGCCTATTCTTTCTTTTAAAAGTAAACAAACAACCTTTAATACAATTTAGACATTAATTCCAATTTGTACTTTAACTGCAAGTGCACAGTGTCTATTGTATCAGTGTGCAAGTACAGGTCGATCCCACAGGGAATTGCTGACGAATTTAAGAAATGTTTGATTGTGAACAATTCAAATTTATATTCAATAAGCACTCCGTTGAGTTAACTCAGTTAACTCAACGGACTATCCTCGTGGACTTAAGTTAACTCCACGAGCCTGTCTCTTCTTTATAATACTGCTAATTACAAAGGAATTCGGCCAACCATTGGGCGATTCCACAGATTGTAAATAACATCAATTAAGCTTTTTTTAACGCTAGTTAATATTGGATTTATCATTATGCAATACTAACATTCAGATGATTCAAACAGTAACCATTAAAATCTTTAAGTTGTTTTGTACGAACCAATTTCAGTAAATTGTAAAATTAAAACTAACATAAAACAATCATAAAATTGATACAGATAACATTAATCACGATACAACACCAACAATACAACACTCAAATACAACATACAAACAAAGATAAATTGTTTTTGGTATTTTTGTTTTGATGTGATGGGCGAAAGGTGAAATGTAAAGTAATTTCACTTGACAGTAAATACTTCCGACACTACTTACAACGCGATTACACCACTGAAAATTGAACCACTTACAATTTTGTCTCCTCTCCCTATAGAATCGCGAGTTCAAAATTGCAAGATGATCTCCTCTTCAACATACAGGCATCAACCTGAAGCCAAGGCTAAAAGCTTTATGATCTCCTGAAATATGAGTCGGCGCTTGGTGAAAATGTCTTCCCTTCCCGCGACGTGATCACTCCTCACAGTGGTTGTCAAGCACTGTGTTTGGCTCGGAATCGACCCGACATCAGGCAAGTATCCTCACAGACCTCCGATGATTGGTGATTATGGTGGTGATACGATGGTTGGTGTGATACTTTAGAGAGTCGCCGATACTATCTGTAGAAAGCTCGGTGCTCCTCCTCTGTATACACTGGCCGTCCATCGATCACACCCTTTCTTTTTTTTCTTCTTTTCTTTTATATTTCTTCAGTGGTAGCTGCTTCTACTTGAATGGTTGGTTGGATTTCCTTCCTTCAGATCAACGACGATGATTTCTTTCTCCCTACGCGATTGAATTCCTACGTGATACGTGCAAACATGGTTTTTCCTTCCAACTATCTATTCCTGCAACCGCTATAGTGGCATATTAGAAAATATATAGTCCGTGGAGTTACAGATAACTCAATGAACTTCATTCGTTGAATTAACTATAAAACACGTGCAAAAATAACAACTTAAGTTTATAACGCTAACCTAACGCGTTGCCTTAGTGTATTTTCATGTAACTCAACGCGTGCAGTTATACTAACTTAACGAGTTATAATGTAAGTAAATCTACCAGCTCTCAACACGTGTCAGCAGCAGTTTAAACATAAAATTACATTTCGGAGAGTTACAGGTATAACTATCCGATGCTTAGATGCATTTTCGAATACTTAAGAATTTCATAGCCTGCAATTTACAAACAGTTCATAAATGTACTAAATTAACATTAATTCCCCAAAATTAAGCAGATTCTTCAATTAAAGCATATAACAGTGCAATTATAACATAATAGCTTAATTCTCATATGATAAGCTAAATATTATGCAATTAACCATCATTTAACCGTTAATAATATGCACTTTTTCATTCTAAACACTGAAAACTTAATCACTTACAATCTTGCCTCCTCTCCCTATAGAATCGTGAACCAAGAATTGTAAGATGATCTCCTCTTCAACATACTGGCATCAACTCGAAACCAAGGTTAGAAGCTTTACAATCTCCTGAGATACGAGTCAATGCTTAATGAAAATGGCTTCCCTTCCCACGACGCGATCACTCCTTATAGTGGTTGTCAATCACCATGTTTGGCTCGAAATCAACCCGACATCCAGAAGGTATCTTTACAGACCTCTAATGGTTAGTGATTTTAGTGGTGGTGTGGAGCTTTAGGGATCTTTCGATGCTTCCTGTAGTTAGCGCAATTCTCCACCTACACACACACTTTTTCTTCGTCTTTTATATTTCTTTTAGTAGCAACTACTTCTACTTAAATGATCAGTTGGATTTCCTTCATTCATATCAACGATGGTGATTTCTTCTTCATTCCACAAGTGAATTCCAATGTGATACGTGTAATCATGGTTTTCCTTCGAATTTTCTATTTCTACAACTACTACAGTGGTATATTAGAAAATAAATGGTCTGTAGAGTTAGTGTAACTCAATAGACTTACTTCGTTGATTTAACTATAAAAACACGTGCGATAAAGAAATAACGAGTTTAGATGTTTTAGATAGTTATAACTATAAGTATTCAAAACTTATATGCATTTCGGATAGTTAGCACCTAACCTTCCGAAAGATAAGTTAAGTTAAGTTTCCACATTACGACACATGTCCTTAGGTAGTTTTATGATAAAAAGATATTTTGGATACTTGCAAACCTAACTATCCGATGCTCAAACACATTTCAGATAGTTACTAAATAACTTATCGAAAATTCACTTCAGTCATGCATTAAGGTTACAATACATGTACTCCAAGAAATAATAAAATATTCTTTTAGCGTTTAAAACATAATTGTCTAGTACATGCAATGTAACTCTTCGAAATAACAAACAATTCGGATACTTAAGAATTAAAAACCTGTAATTCACCGACAGTTCAGAAATGTACTTAATTAATGTTAATTTCTTGAAATTATGTAGATTCTTTCATTAAAGCATATAATAGTGCAATTATAACATAATGGCTTAATTCTCATATGATAAGCTAAATATTATGCAATTAACCATCATTTAACCCTAAATATTATACACTTTTTCATTCTAAACACTTTCACCATACTTAAATTTTGCTAGTCCCTTAGTAAACTACTAAGATCTAACTAGTTGATCTTTTTAAAGTGCTAGAATTAAGTCTTCATTTTTTTCTTCTCTTTAGAATACATAAATTAGATTACTATAAAGATATTCTATATTTTTCAATAATCTATTTTAACATTATTTTCTCCTCTTCAACCTGTAAATATATTTAAAACATATGTAAATTACATACAAAATATATTAGCATCACATAGGTGGTAATTATATTATCATTTTTTTTCTTAAATATCTATTATCTTGAATTTTCCAATATGATTTCCAAAATAAATTTCAACAACATACAAATCAAAATATAATCCAACTTAATATGATTAAAACAAGAAGAATAATGAATTGTATCTCACATAAACAACTTCAAAAGTCTAATCTAGATTCATACATTAGTAATCTTAGATAATAGAAAATATACTCGATTCAAAAGATTTCTGTATTTCACAAAACACTTTTATCTTTTTAGAACAGTATATGCATATTTGTACTTTAAAAGTTAATTTGAAAAGTTTGAATCATACAAGAGCTTTCTAATATACCCATATATTGAGCTTTCAATCAACAATCCTAGATCTGATCAGGATCTTAGGTTGCCAAATTTAAAGAGTCATTTTTCAGGTCAACGATCCTTATATACCTATCTGCTCAAGTACAAAGGCTCGTAATCAAACAAATCAATAAACTCTCAAAGTTTTTTCTCTTTTTTTCCTCTTTTTTTTTTCTTTTCAACATAGTATATATACGTATTTCATTCATACAGATGCAATAAAATATAAATCTTATATAATCCTACTTCTATAATTTACTGAAAACATAAATCCATATCGATAAGCTCATACTTTTTCTATAGTTTAATAAGATTTACACATAAATCATTCTACAAGTTTAATCAATCAAATTAAATGTATCTTTGATCATATGTATTTCATTTAATCCAAAAATCAACATTTTAGCTCTTTCAGGATTTCAGATAATTTACTAAGTTTCAGTTAAGCATTCTGATTTCTTAAAGCATTCTGATTTCTTTTTAACTCATAAAATTCAGCAAAAACATAAGATACTATATCTAGATTTGTATTAATAATAAAATTTTGTAGCATCTTATATAAGATTCTAAATATAACATTCAAGTAGTTACAGTTCTTAAAAATTTGATAGTTTCAATTATCGGATAGTTACAGGAAATTTCGGTTAGTTATAGCAAATTCATAAAAAAAAAATTTTCAATTTCCACAGAAATTTGCAACACAATCCTAGTTCCTTTATTTAAGAAAATTACTTGGCTTTTAATCTAATTACCTCTCCCCCATACCTACATTTTACATTGTCCTCAATGTAAAAGATTTTACAGTAAATATAGTAAATGTTAGTAGGCATGAATATTGTTTCGTTGACTTAACACCTAACCCAACAAACTTAATTCGTTGAGTTAATGAATAACTCCACGAATTGAGTTTGAATGTAAATTCAGGATAAGTAATCAATTACATACCTTGTTCTTTTGTATCTCTTTCAATATCTTCTAACTTTTGATTTTGAAAAACTTTTCATTCACACATAAAAGTAGAATATATAACAAAATAACATTTAACAACAAAACATAAATTGTTAAATCAGTGTCTTGTATAGAACCTAAGCTCCTATGCCTTTGGTGGCTTACAAGCAAGCCAGTTGGTTTCCCAGAATAGATACCAACAAACTAGATTGATATTTTGTTTTTCTTTTACTTTTTATAACATAAAAATTTTCTTTATTTCTAAAAATAAATGCAGAGTACACACAATATTAAAAGCACAAAATCACAGTTTAAGAACATGATTGAAAAGTAGTGACAAATGGAATAAATGTGTTAGTCCAAGTAAAATTTTTAGGCATAATTCTTCTTGCTATTAATTCTGTTTTAATGCAGTCTGCTTTCCTTTTTAACGTGTAAACTTGTAGTATATTATCAATACTAAATATAAGTGTATCACCATTAATGAATTGAAATGCAGAAAGGGATCCTTTTCTGTTCCAAGATAATGTAGTTGTTTCTATTTCTACATATATTTTAATATATTCCTCTTCCCACTTCCATTCATTTAGGTCTTTCATAATCTATATTTGAAATTTCATCAATTCATCCCACTATCTTATCAGACATAAAGTAGAATTATCATATTCATTATACCATACTCCTAATTGAATTTTATTATATTCTACAAACGGTGCTTTAGTTATATCATTAGGTATAGGCAATATTTCTATAAAATCATTATCATAACTATCTATGCTTACTATGTATAAATCAGATCTAAATGCAATTGATATATCTGTGACTAAATATATATATTCATCAAGTATGACATGTATATTGTTAATTAATGTTTTCTGTCCTAGATATACCATAGTATTTTCAGTTCAAGATCTATTTTGAAAATTATACACACTTAAACATAAATCTTCATCCCAATTTCTAATTGGTCTCTAGTAATACAATTTTTCAGGAATGGTCGAATTTTTATCAGAAAATGTTAAAGCTGACCTACAATTTTTAGTTGGTACTTCAAATCTATTAGGCCTTCCTATATTCCATTATTCTCCAGTGATAGGATTTCTAATCAAAATATCAGGTAATAGAATTGCATACCTTGGTTTGGTTCTGTAAATAATTAATCCTTCATTTATCCCCATAATATGACCTATTCATTCTAATGTATTAGGTGGAATTCTAGCAGTTTCTTCCATATTCAGATATTCATAACTAATTGAACTATAATTAAATGACTTCCATAAAAATCCATCTCTACTCTTAGTCATCTTTGCATCTTGTAGTCCATAAAAATAATTTTCTCTAACATATTCTTTAATTTCCTTTGACACACAACAAAATCTGCACAGATCTTTAACTGATAAGTTACTTAGTACTTCTCTCAGTGCATCTAGTGGTAATTTCATCAATTCCATCTGTTATGATTCTGTATAACATAAACAAAATTTAGCAGAGATAAAATTAACATAACTACTTACCTACCCTCATGGAGTTAGGTCATAACTCAACAGACTAAGTTCGTTGAGTTAAGTAATAACTTTACGATACTAATAACTATAATTAAACTTACAATTTTTCTTTTTATTTTTATATTTTTCTTTTTACTATATTATACATAGTAACTTTAGTTATACTGCTTCATTTAGTTTCCCTCCCATAAGAGGTATCAATTTCATTCACAATTCTATTGACAAGGTTAGGTACTGCTTGCATTAGCAATCCTCTAGTAGGTTTAACTTCTATTGATTCCTTTTGTCTAGGGGGTATATTTCTTTCTATTCATATTTTGATTTTGAATGGCAGCATTTCCAAATACATGATCTAGACAATTGTTTATTTGTTGAATTATCTTTTCTAACTTCTCTATTCTAGATCCTTATTCAATTAATGCTTCATAACTTATATTTTTGTCATTTATATTTTCTCCTCCCTAGAAATTGTTATTTCTCCAAGATAGGTTCAGGTGATTTCTCCAATTAGGGTTATAAGAATTTCCAAAGTTATCTTTCTGTTTTCTAGCATAAATAATATCTAAGTCATTAATGTTTGCATTCTTTTATGCTAGCTTTTGATTTAATAATAACTTTTCTATTTTCTTTGTTAATTCAGTTAATTTAACTTCAAACATAGTGCTTGAATCTATTTCATGCATTTCCCTTGGCAATATTCTTTTATTTGTAATAGCTTCAATTGAGTTTTCCCACTAAATAGTTCTTTTTGCAAAGTTTTCTAAGTATGCCCATGCTTCCTCACTACATAGTTTTAAAAATGCATTCTGATAAGCAGATTCTAATAAAAATTTTGTTGAAACATCTATGCCTTCATAAATTATACCTATTAATTGTGCTTTACTCATTGCATGATATGGACATTGAGTTAGTAAATCTTTAAATCTTTTAAAATATTTTTAGAATGATTCTTCCTATTTTTAGCTACATGTTTAGAATGAAAAAGTGCATAATATTAAGGGTTAAATGATGGTTAATTGCATAATATTTAGCTTATCATATGAGAATTAAGCCATTATGTTATAATTGCACTATTATATACTTTAATGAAGAAATCTGCATAATTTCAGGGAATTAATGTGAATTAAGTACATTTCTGAACTGTTGGTGAATTGCAGGCTGTAAAATTCTTAAGTATCTGAATTTTTTGTTATTTCAGAGAGTTATATTTTAAAGTACCGGACAATTATGTTTTAAACGCTTAAAGAATATTTAGGTACATAGTAACAACTCGTTGAGTTAGTGAGTAAAAACCGTAAGTTGTATATCTGAACTCGTTAAGTTAGAATTATGCATGTGTTGAATTTAAAAGCTTTAGTATATCACGTGAGCTGTACATGTATAACTCGTTAAGTTAGCATAACTATATGCATTGAGTTACTTGAATATACACTAAGGTAACGCGTTGTGTTAGTAGCTTATAAGTTATTTCTTAATTGCATGTGTTTTATAGTTAAATTAACGAAGTAAGTTCGTTGAGTTATCTGTAACTCCACAGACCATATATTTTCTAATATGCCATTGTAGCAATTGCAGAAATAGGACATTCGAAGGAAAACCACGATTGCATGTATCACGTAGGAATTCACTTGTGGAATGAAGAAGAAATCACCATCGTTGATATGAATGAAGGAAATCCAACCGATCATCTAAGTAGAAGTAGTTACTATTGAAAGAAATATAAAAGAAGAGGAGAAAGACGAAAGTATGTGTGTAGAGGTGGAGGACCGCGCTAATTGCTGGTAGCGTCGGAAGTTCCCTAAAGCTCTACACCACCACCAAAATCACCAACCATCGGAGGTCTGTCAGAATATTTTCCTGATGTCGAGTCGATTTTGAGCCAAACATGGTGACTGAAAACTACTGTGAGGAGTGATCACGTCGTGGGAAGGGAAGCCATTTTCTCCAAGCATCGACTCATATCTCAGGAGATCGTAAAGCTTCTAACCTTGGTTTCAAGTTGATGCTAGTATGCTGAAGAGGAGATCATCTTACAATTTTGGATTCACGATTCTACAGGGAGATGAGGTAAGATTGTAAGTGATTAAGTTTTCAGTAGTCTAATCACGTCGCATGTAGTGATAGAAGTTTTTACTGTCGATAAAGATTTTTACATTTCACCTTTCATTCATCTTTAGGAACATATCAAAACAAAAATACCAAAAACAACAAATTATATGTGTTTACGTTTAGTATTAAAGTGTTGTATTGTTTGTTTCGTATCGTGATTAATGTTATCATTGTCAGTATTATGAATGTTTTATGTTTGTTTGATTTAGAAAATAGAAAATAGTTTTACTGTTTATTGAAATTGAATTGTTCCAAATACTTAAAGATTTTAATGGTCACTGTTTGAAATAATCTGAATGTTAGTGTTGCTTAATGATAAATCTAATATTAACTAACATTAAAGAGCTTAATTGATGTTATTTACAATCTGTGGAACCACTCAATGGTTGGCCGAATTCCTTTGTAAATAGTAGTATTTAACTGGAAAGGAACCAGCTCGTGGAGTTAACTTAAGTCTACGAGGTTAGTCCATTGAGTTAGCCATAACTCCACAAACTAAGTCCATTGTGTTAATTATAACTCAATAGAGTACTTACTGAACACATATAAACTACAATATAAAATCGGAACAGTATACAATTCTTACTCAATCTTTGTGGGATTGACCTGTACTTGCACACAAATACAATATATATTGTGCACTTGCAGTTAAAATATAAATTGGAATTAATCTCTAATTTGTGTGAAAGGCTGTTTGTTTACTTCTAAAAGTAATTATTGACATAAGCATAAAGACAAATTAAACAAGTTTAAAAACAAAAGTTAACAAATCCAAGACAAGCACTACACATTAATATTTCTTTTTTCTTTTTAATTGTTTGATGTGTTGGATAATATTTTTCTAGAAAAATAGAGTAAAATTCAATCCATGTAGAAATTGAATTAAGTGATAGAGTATATAACCATCTCTTAGCTGTGTCTTTTAAAGCAAAAGAGATATATCTAAGTTTAATAGCATCAATACTCATGTTCAGCATTTTAATCATTTGACAAACTTCGTTAAATTCTCTAAGGAAATAATAGGCATCTTCTCTTTCTAATCCATGAAAGTGTGGCAATTGACTAATATAATTAGATTTTAGTTCAAACTTATCTCCCTCAAAGTTTGGCAATCGAATACATGAAGGTTCATCAACTAATTCAGGATATAGAATTTCCCCTAATGGATTTTTTACTAGAGCAGCCATATCTTCTTTCTCCTTTAAAGAAAGGTTAACTACACTCCTAAGGATTTTGTTAAAGTCCAATTTAGAAAATATTTTAGTACACCTCTATGTTGAATAATCTTGTGTAGGTGCTCTTACTAATCGTTTAGTGCTAGGAGAACTGTAGGATCGTATGGCTACACAAGAGGAGGGTGAATTGTGTTTTTCAATATTTTCGAATATAATTGAAACTTTAAAACTCAAAACCAAGTCGAGACATTGTTTTCATAAAATCATTTTTATTCAAGGTTTCAATTACAATATATAATTCAATTCTCCTCAGAAATTGTAGATGCAATTATATCTCGGTACCATGTATCATCTAAACAATTTCATAACTATAAATAGAGAAAACTAATTTGCGGAATTTAAAACATTTCTCCCTGTTTGAGATATTTCTTCTTCTTCTTCTTCTCTTTCTTCTTTAGCAATTCTTCAATGATGAATATCTTGTCTTTTTATGCTTCACTAAATTTGCTTTCTTCTCAAACTTTAAATCTTTAGTGACATATATCTTACCTTTTTATACTTCATTAAATTTTCTTCCACATGAGAGATTTTCCCCGAAGAGGTGTTTTTGATCCTTGAAAATTTTTTTCATTTGATGTGTAGGGATAATTTGATCAACGAGAATTCTATGCCTTTTATATTGTATCTTCATTTCATGCATATCCTCCACGTTTAATCACTACTAGTTTTCCACTTCTTTACGTCTTTTCTTTTTCCTTCATCGAAATACACACGTTTTGACCCATGTTTACATTTCGAATTTTCTTTAGTAATCAATCCTGGATCTCTGAAAAATTTCTTGCAAAATACACTTTCTCGTCTAAAATTTTTCATCAGTGTAATAAGAAGTCATTACTTTAATGTTAACTAAACGAGTAACACAAGTATATATATAACTTAACATTTTCAACTTAACGAGTTTCTCATGTGCCAATTCACATGACAAGTACTGTAGCTAACTCAATGAACTAACTCTGTTGTGTTATGGATAACTCAATGAACTATCTCCATTGTGCTACAATAACTTAACGAACCAGTAATATACAAATGTTTTTATAATAAGAATGTTACCACGTGCAAAAAATAATAACTTAAGTTTATAACACTAACCTAACGAGTTGTCTAAACTTTTACTCACTAACTTAACGAGTTCTCACGTGACATATTTTAACCTTTAACCCTCTAACTTAACGAATTCTCACGTGATCTCTATATGACTAAAACTCTAACTTAACGAGTTTTCCAAATGTGCACTGTACATGATATAGAAAATATAACTTTAAAACATATCATGCTTTTCAATAAAAACACACATTAACTTAATGTTTAGTTAAATGAGAAATTAATGCAATGAAACAACTAGTTATTAACTTAGTATAATTTCAGATTCAATACAAACAAGTATTAATATCGGTAAGCTTTTTCTGTATTAATTATTGATTTTAATTTCCTTTCACAAGCAATAGTAATTGAGCAAATATGATTATTTTCATTTAGCACATATCATCAAAACAAAATACTCAACAATCTCCCTCTTTTTGATGATGACAAAATCATATTAAATCAATTATGAAATATATTTAACTCAACAAAGCACCTTCGTTGGGTTAACTTTTAATTCAACAAACAAGTTTGTTGACTTAAGTTCACTTAAGCTTATTTCTATTGTTTGTGTAAATTTCACCTCTCAGAACTAAAACTTTCAGATGTCAATAATTACATAAGTATTATTTCTCCCCCTTTCATTATATAATTTAATAACCATATAATTTTCTTTCAGATTACATTATCATCTGTCAGATTACAATAACCATATAAATATCATCTCCTTTTATATTATATGCAATTAAAATCATAATCATCTTTTTATAACATTTCTCCCTCTTTTTGTCATTAATCAAAAAGATAATTACAGAGAATATATATAGTAAGAGATATATTTACAACAACTCTTTCTATAAACAATAATAAGAATAGAATGCATTTACAGAAAAATATATTGTTCAATGAATCAAACAAGGAATACAAACATTACATTTTGTATTCAGAAACAAGCAAACAGAAAGTTATCGATCCCTCCTAAGTATATCACTTATAACATTACATATTTTATCTCCTAGATGCCTAATATCATTTGTGATATCGTTAAGTACATCATCTAGGTCAAGAGGTATCTAGGTTTGTTGTTCTGCTTGAATTGAATAACTTTGTTGTTGTTGTATATGGTCTGTACAATCATGTTGTTGTTGTTGAGGTTTATGCATGGCTTGAAATCGTTGTAAATCTTTTACACTAAATGCTCTCATGCCTTTAGTTTCAGAGGGCTAGTTGGATAAATTCAATTAGCTTGCAAGGATTCTACATACGTCATCACCATAAAATAACTTTGAACTAATATGCTGTAGTTGAGAAGTAAAAACATCAAACCAATTGATTTGAATTCTATTCAATAGGCCATAAGTTGCATATAAATAGCTTCTACTAACTTCCAAATTGTGTCCAACTCTTTGAAATAAATTTGCATGCAATATATTTGCAATGAACCTTGCCTCTACATTCAGATTTTCCATTAATCTCATTTCAGAATATACATCTGGAATTTTTGATAAAGACTGAATGTTTCATTCTAGTTGTCTAATCATGTCAAATCTGTTTGTAACAACATCTTCATTTCGTAATCCCAAAACTTCAAAAATTAACTCAGGAGACAATATAAACTCTTGTTGATTTATTTGAGTTTTCAGGAAATTTTCATTCTTGACTAGATTGATATAAAAAGCTGCAATAAGCTTTGTGTATTGCTTCCATTTCATTCCAACTGGCATGAATTGAATGAGGCCTTGATACTCAAATAGATCTTTTATTTCTATCAAATTTCTGAATTTTATTGGTCGAGCATGCAGAATTTGACATGTAATCAGATTATTATATTTCTGCAATGCTTCTTCAGATCTAAAATGAATTGAATTACCTTGAATTTTTAATATTGTACACAAAGAAGGTGATACCTAAAACCGTGATTCAGAGTTTAATTCATCTTTAGGAACCTCTTCTTCAAAATGAATGTCATGTTGTTCGTCTGTGAAAATATTTTCTTGAAGCTATGTATGTAAGCTTGATTTTTCAACTTCAACAGTGTAATGAACATTGTCAATATGCTCAACATTCATCTGTTCAGTCTCTATAGAATGATCAGAGTTCAATTTTTCCACAAATTCTACAGCCGGTGTATCTGTTTGTAATTATTCATTTTGTTCAACAGATATCTCCATTAATATATGCTGTGAATTCTCAGACTCTACTTCTATAGATTCTGAAGAAGGCTGGTTAACGTTTAGCTCTTCTGGAGTCTTAACTTTTTCAATATCTACTACTCCAGACAATTCAGTCTGTGAACTAGTTACTACCTCAACATTGTCAATTATATCTACAATAACTTGTTCAATGTCAAGTGCTTGATGCTCTGATTTTTCAATTTCTGCATCATCAGGACTTGTACTAATAGAAAAACTTGAGCTTATATTTGACTTGCATTTCTTCTCAAGTTTTCTAGCAAGAGAAAATAAAGTCTCATTATCATCATCAGTTTCAGTATGCTCAGAATGGATGAGTTTATCAGATGCACAATAAGGTACAATGTCTAGACAAACATTGTCCTTTGGAAATAAATTTTCATCTGATTTTCCTTTTTCAATAGACTTTGTCTTTGAAGACATAATTTTTCTGACTTTGCTTCTACTATAAAATTTCTGTTTCTCCTCTTCAAGTATTGTTGTTTTCTTTTCAAATTGCTCCATAAAAGTTTTCTACTTTAATTCTTCAAAGGCACTTTCTATTGCTATAGCCTTTCAAAGACTGTCAACTTTTCTTTTATCTACAGCAATATTTGATTCTACTTATTTTGAATATAAAGGGGTAGGTATAGCAGATTCATGTTCTTCCTCAAATGGTTGTAGTCATGTACCACTAATAGGAGTTTAAGGAATTCTGTTTGATGAACCTACACATTTTTCCATATATTTTGCATACTATTCCAAAAATGCAATTTTATCACATTTCATATGGTATTCTCTATCATATTTACTTCGAATCCCCATGTATGTAATACTAGCATCAGTATTATGAAGCTCTAATCTAACTTCATTTAGTATACCTTCAGGAAAGAGGTATTCATTGTAAATTTTTGCTAACCTTTTGTCAACTTGCAAAATTTTCTTAAACCAAGTGCGTGGAACTTCATCATTCTCTATTTCTTTTCCTTTTGCATCTCCTCTACTTTTGCCTATTCCTCTGCCACGACTTTTGTAGAACTTGGAGACCATCGTCGTAGGTTGTAACAGCAACAAGCGGGAAAGATTTTCTTGATAAAGTTTACAAATAACCTAAGTGCCCATGCAATAAATGTTTAAATAGGGTTTTAGGCGAATAACTCAAGGTGAAGAGAAGTCGGGTTTAGATATTAAATGAATATTGAATAAAGTTTATTCAATCAAGGTACCCAAAATATTCAAGTATAACTCGTTGAGTTAACTAACCTAACGAGTAAAATGCTGTCTAGAGGTAGTTTTACACGTTACCTTATCTAACATAACGTCTAGTTAGTACACTTAAAACAATTTTCGGATGCTTCCAACTGAAACGTTCTGAACACATCACAATAGCTATACCTTATCATTTTCTTGAGAACATTGTAAACTATTCTAACATTCCTGTCCTTTGAATCTAAAATAGTTTGTGTGTCTTTGTAAATTATTTCATCAAGCTTTTAAGAGGACATTAATTCAGATTAACTAAGAATTGTATTCTGAATTATATTAATCTGTTTTGGACATTGTTAACCCTCCCCCTACAAATATACTTCTTATATATTCAATAACATACACAATATACTTGTATAATAATAGATGTTAAGTATAACTATACTTTTAAATTTTCTTTTTAGAAACTTCCGTTATTCTGACTTCATCAAAAATGATTTCCAGAATTAATTCCTACTGTATATGAATCAAAACACAACTTTAAACTCAATATGATTAATTCAAGGAGAATAAAAGAATGTATTTCAAATAAACGTTTTCAAAAGTACTAATGTTAATTCAATAACTCAGTAGTCATATTGGTAGAAACTATATTTGATTCAAAGATATATGTAATTAATGAAACACCTTTTTTCTTTTTCTTTTTTGAAAGTTAGTTTGAAAAGCTTAAATCATAAAAGAGCTTTCTAATGTACTCGTGTAATGAACTTTCAGTCAACAATCCCAGATCTGATCAGGACCTTAGTTTGCCAGATTTTAAGAATCCTTTTTCAGGACAACAATCCTTACATACCTATCTGCTCAAGTACAAAAGGCTCGTGATCAAGCTGATCAATAAACTCTCAAATATTTTCACTTTTTAAGCACTTTTCATTTTAAGCACAGTATATATGTATTCCATTAATAGAGATGCAATAAAACACAAATCTCATACAATTTTACTTCTATGATTTTACTGAGAATATGAATCAGTTTCAATATGCTTATACTTTTGATTAACAGTTTAAGATGAGTTACATATAACTTATTCTACAAGTTTAATCAATTAAGTCAAATTCATGCATGATCATATGCACTTTCCTTGATTCAAAGAAAACACTTAATCAAAATTTCAGAATGTCAAAAGTATTTAATGTTTTTCATTTACACTTCCACTTAAAATCGTAAAAACCATTAAAATTGATAAACTACTTAAAATCAATAAGATACTACTATGATTTTATAATAAATACATAGTATCTTAAGTAGCAGTTTAGATATTACTTTAGATATTTATGATAAGTATATAATATCTATGAGGTGAACAACATCATCAATACTATTTATCTTTTTATGTGGAGTTTAAGCATTTTACACATCACATAGCCTACAAATACCCAAATTTAATCTAATATTGTAGAATGTATTTTCGTCTAGAGGTTTTGTAAATATATCAGCTAATTGATTTTTACTAGACACAAATTCTAATTTAATTTTTCCTTTAATTACGTTATCTCTTAGAAAATGATGTCTAACCTTTATATGTTTTGCTCAATAATGTAATACAGGATTTTTGGAAAGATTTATTGCAGAATTACTATCACAATAAATCTCAGTTGTATCATAAGATAATCCAAAATCTTCTAAGGTTTGCCTTATCCATAGAATCTGAGTGCAACACAGTGCAGCAGCAACATATTCAGCTTCTGTAGTAGAAAGTGCTACATAGTTTTGCTTTTTACTAAACCGTGACACCAAATTATTTCCCAATAATTGGCATGTCCCACTTGTACTTTTTCTATCAGATTTAGATCCTACATAATTAGCATCAGTATATCCTATAAGATCTATTGAACTATCCTTAGAATAATACAGTTCAATATTTTTAGTTCCTTGTATATATCTAAATATTCTTTTAACTGTAATTGAGTGTGATTCTTTCGGATTAGATTTAAATCTAGCACAAACACACACAACACACATAATATCAAGTCTACTAATAGTCAAATAAAGTAAAGAACCAATCATACTTCTGTATTTTCTTTGATCTATTGATTTTCCTATGTTATCAATATCTAACTTTAATGAAGTACTTATAGGAGTTCCTCGAATCATTGTATCATTAAAATTAAATTTCTTAAGCATTTCATCTACATATTTTTCCTGATTTAAAAATATACCTTTATCCATTTGCTTAATTTGAAGTCCTAGAAAATATGAAAGTTCTCCTATCATACTCATTTCAAACTGATTAGTCATCTCTTCAAAGAATATTTTTTTCAGCTTATCAAAGGTTGCTCCAAAGATTATATCATCTACGTATTTTTGAACAACAATCTGATCTTTACCATCTCTCTTGATAAATAGAGTATGATCCACTTTTCCCATGATATAGCATTTTTCTATTAAAAAAGTAGATAATCTTTCATACCATGATCTAGGTGCTTGCTTCAAACCATATAAGGCTTTCTTCAATTTATATACAAAGTCAGGATTTTTAATATCTTCAAATCCAGGTGGTTGTTTTATATAGACTTCATTAATTAAACCATTTAGAAATGCACTTTTTACATCCACTTGAAATAATTTAAAATCCATATAACAAGCATAGGCCAATAATATTCTAATACTTTCTAACCTAGCCACAGGAGCAAATGTTTCATCATAATCTAGTCCTTCCTATGTATACCCTTATGCAACTAATCTAGCTTTGTTCCTTATAACTTGACTAGTTTCATTGGTTTTGTTTCTAAAGATCCACTTTGTACCTATTATAGACTGATTTTCTGGTGGAGAGACTAATTCCCAAACATTATTTTTGATGAATTGATTTAGTTCTTCTTGCATTGTCACTATCCAATTTTCATCAGATAATGCTTCTTGTATATTCCTTGGTTCCACCATAGAAACAAACATACACGTATTATTTAAATTTACTGAAGCTCTAGTTTTAACTCCCTCATTAATATTACCAATGACTTGAGTAATGGGATGTGATGAAGAATAATGCCAATTTCTCTGATTTTCCTCAATATTCTCATTAACATCTAAAGGTCCATCACTTTCATCATTAGTTTGATCATTTAAGTTCATATTTTTGATTTTCTCAGATAAATCTTCAATCTCTCTATTGATCTCTAACTCTTTTGAGAGATTGATCATATCATCATTATCAACTTTAGATTGAGATTCTCTAAAAGAATTTTCATTGAAGCTTACATGGAGGTGTTGTGCGGAAAGATCAAACAAATGTGGAGCATCCAGGGGTGGCGTGGAGAAGAGATCTGCGTGGAAGAGAGGATTGCGAGTGGAGAATTCGAAGAACAACAAATTTACGTGGTTCCCCAACACGGATACGTCCACAAGTGATCAATCTATTGTGATTCCTTGCTGTATGGTTGCTGGTACAAAGAAGGGGGAGAACGAAATCAAGGGATGGTTTGGCATGGCATCCCTTGGATGTGGATGACCCCTTACATATATAGGAGCAACGGTTGGTGATACCCAAAAGACAAGTTTGCCCTTGTACAAATTATCAAAGAAATACAACCATATTCAATGACACATACATATACTTGATGGAAGACACACGCATCACAAATCTCCACATTGTCTTTCATCAATCTTCACCACGAACAGGTGATGGATCACCAAGACCCAACTTGGGTCAGCAGCAGCAATAGACGTTGAGTAAGTCCAAGCAATGCTTGAACTTGCTTTCAACAACGCCCTTTGTAAACATATCAGCCGGATTGTCCTTTGTGTTGATTTTTATAATCTTTATCCTGTCTTCATTCCTGAGGAAGTGATACTTAACATCAATATGTTTAGTTCTATCATGCAAGACATTATCTTTGGAGAGACAAATAGCGCTAAGACTATCACAGAAGATATCAGCTTTATCAATGCGCCAACCAAAGTCTCCAAGTAAGCCTTTCAACCAAATCCCTTCCTTTGCAGCTTCTATCATAGCCACATATTCAACTTTAGTTGTGGACAGAGATACCGTAGGCTGAAGAGTTGATTTCCAACTCACAATAGAATCTGAAAATGTAAAGACATAACCAGATAATGATCTCTTTCTGTCAACATCACCTACATAGTTTGAGTCTATATAACTAGTCATAGTACAACCCTGATCTGCTGCATACATCAAGCCAACACTTGGAGTTCCTTTCAAATATCTGAATATCCTTTTAACTACTTTCCAATGTTCCTTGCCTAGATTAGACATGAACCTACTAACAACACTCAAAGGATATGCCAGATCAAGCCTAGTGCATACCATAGCATACATAAGACTTCCAATTGCCTGTGCATAAGGAACTCGCTACATATCAAGCTTTTCAGAATCAGTTTGTGGATACATCATAGATGACAATTTGACATTTCTGTCATAAGGCGTACTAATGGCTTTGCATGAAGCCATACCAAATCTGCTAAGGATCTTCTCAATATACTTCTGTTGATTCAAAAACAACTTACTAGAATTTCTTTCACGCCTAATCTCCATTCCAAGAATTCTGCCAGCTGGACCAAGATCCTTCATATTAAATTCTGGTTTTAATGTGTCCTTCAGCTCCTGTATCACTTCGATATTCTTCGCAACTATAAGAATATCATCAACATACAATAACAAATAAACATGTGTACTCTTATCAAGAGTTTTAACATATACACATGAATCATAGTTACTGCGTCTAAAACCAACTTTAACTATAAAGGCATCAAACCTTTTGTACCATTGTCGTGGTGATTGCTTAAGTCTATACAAGGACTTATTTAATTTGCACACCCAATCAGATTTACCTTTCACCACAAACCCTGTTGGTTGTTCCATCCAAATATTTTCTTCCAACTCACCATACAAGAAGGCCATCTTTACATCTAGTTATTCCAATTCTAAATTCTGTATTGCAGCAATGGATAACAAAATTCTAATAGATGTATGACGTACAACAGGAGCAAATACCTCATTGAAGTCAACTCCTTCTCGTTGTGAATAACCTTTGGCGACTATCTTGCCTTGTGCTGCACACCTGCGTTGCCTTGAGTCCCAATCTTCTTCTTATAGACCCATTTGCAACCAACAATATTTGTGTTCTTTGGATGTTTCACCAGTTCCCAAGTCTTGTTGTTATGGAGAGATTGGAGTTCCTCCTCCATAGTAGACATCCAAAGACCAACTTCTGAATCTTTCATTGCAACTTCATATGTAGGTGGATCAACAGAATCCTCCACCTCAACTGCTACTTGTAAGGCAAAAGCAACCAAACTATCGTAGCCATATCTAATCGGAGGTCTAACGTCTCTTCTAGGACGATCTTTGCCAATGGTTTTTGGTGGTGGTTGCTCCACCTCTTCCTCCTCAACTTCATTTTCCTGAGTTTTAGATGAGATTTCTCTAATTTCAACTTGATCAGTGATAGGCGGCTACTGTGCGTCATCTATCTCCATCTATTCAGGAAGGGTGTGTTCAATTTCTGGTGTTTCACCTACTAGTTTATCTGTTGCCTGCAAAAGAGAATTCTCATCAAAAGTAACATTATAGCTATATATTACTTTGTGAGATTCAATATCATACATCCTGTATCCCTTTACACCAACACCATAGCCCACAAATATGCCTTTCTTGGCACGTGGTTCCAGCTTGCCATTGTTCACATGATAGTAAGCTGGACACCCAAAAATTTTGAGCTTTGAATAACTAGTAGATCTTTTCAACCATACCTCAAGAGGTATCTTCCCATCTAAGGCACTAGAAGGGGACCTGTTCACCAGATAAGAAGCTGTGTTAACAGCCTTTACCCAAAACTTCTTGCTCAAACCTGCATGAGACAGCATACAACGTGCCTTTTCTAGGAGTGTTCTGTTCAATTTTTCAGCCACTCCATTTTGCTAAGGGGTATACCTAACATTGTTATGTCGTGTAATGCCTTCATCTTTACAAAAGTTATCAAATTCTTGAGAACAAAAATCAAGACCATTATCAGTTCTAAGATATTTTACCTTTCTGTCTGTTTGGTTTTCTATCTGCTTCTTCTAGTGCTTGAAGCAAGAAAAAGCTTCACTTTTGTGTGTCAAAAAGAAAACCCAGTTCATCCTTGAATGACAGTCAATGATAGAAAGAAAATATCTAGAACCTACAATAGAAGGCTGACGTGAAGGCTCCCAACAATTAGCATGAATATAATCAAGAACTCCCTTGGAGCTATGTTGACTGCGTGCAAATGACACTCTTTTCTGTTTGCCGAAGACACAATGCTTTCACATGTCAATACAAGCAACATTGTGCCCATCAAACTTGCCTAGACTACTAAGTTTCTACATTTCTTTCTGCCCCAAATGACCCATCCTTGAGTGCCACATGACAGAAAAATCCTGTTGATCAAATATAGCTGATGTAGCTGTGCCAACAATTGGAGTGCTCTGCAAAATGTATAAGGGACCAGATTTGGTTCCCTTCATAACAACTAATGAGCATTTCAGTATGTTGATCTTCCCCTCACCACCTATATATTTATAACCCTTAGCATCAAGGGCCATCAGTGAGATCAAACTTTTTCCAAGCTTTGGGACGTGCCAAACGTCCTCTAGAATTCTAATTGTGCCATCATGCAGTTTAAATTTTATAGTGCCCACACCAACTCTAGAACACACATCATCATTGGCCAAAGTCACTTGACCACCCTCCACCTGCTCGTAGGTGTCAAAATACTCCCTAGTAGGAGTCATATGATGTGAAGCTCCTGAGTCTATAATCCACTGATCATCAGAATAGGCATTGCAACAAACTGTAAGAGAAAAGTCATCACCTAACATAGAACTGGTTTTTGCCATAGCAGCCTTTCCTTTGTTCATAAGCTTGGGACAATGTGATTTTCAGTGTCCTTTCTCCTTACAGTAATGACAAGTATCCCTATAGTACTTGCCCTTCGACTTGCTTCTGCTTTTATTCTTCCCTCCACCTTGTTTCTGGCTTCTTCCCCTGTTCTCTTGTTGTTGAGCTGAGAGGCCAACACTACTTGCCTCATTTCTACCATGCACCATGTGCTTGAGCTCCCTGGAATGAAGGCTGGACCTCACTTCTTCTAGTATAATTGAATTTCTTTCAACTACACAAGACAGAACAAAGTTTTTATAACTCAATGGGAGTGAATAAAGCAAGATAAGAGCTGCATCTTCATCTTCTATGATTACTCCAATATTCTTGAGTTCCATCAGAATAGCATTTAGCTGATCTAAATGCTGCTTAAGAGGTACACCTTCTATCATCTTTAAAGAGAATAGTCTCTGCTTTAACAATAATTTGTTTGTTAAAGACTTAGTCATATACAATGACTCAAGTTTCTGCCAAAGACCTAACGAGGTAGATTCATTAGCAACTTCTATTATAACTTCATCAGACAAACACAACAAGATGGTGGAGTGAGCTTTCTCCTCTTGCAATTCAAACTCTAGCGAATTTCTGTTCAGAGTAGTTTCCTTATTTAAAGGAGTCCAAATACCTTGTTGCTTTAGAAGTGCTTTCATCTTAATTTGCCATAAGTTGAAGCTATTCTTACCATCGAACTTTTCTATCTTCAACCCCGAAGTATTCATGTTTTCAAAACAACAAACAACCAGCAATACACACAAGATACAATGTGATTTCAACAAACACAATTCTACGGCAAGTTACACAATAGCAAGCAATATCTCAACAACAATATGCTACTGAAACTACTGATTTCAACGAAATGCAATCAGCCACAGGCCAAGCACACTACTTATAACAAAATAGTAGCAAATACTCGCACAAACCAAGCACAAAACCACAATCACAAAATGCCCAAAATCCGACAATCAAAGAGTCACTCGTCTAGAAAACTATTGTGCCCTAGCCAAACGCCTCCTACTGTATCTCTTTGAATACGAAACTTCTGACCACGAACTTTTAAAGGAAGGAATTTCAGGAAGCTTACTACACGTCCTCAAAATTTGAGACGCAACGGAGCACGGACGAGGAAGGCGCATGACTTGGCGTCGAAGTGTGCAGACTGACACCAGCAACGACGGCAGTTACAACAATGGAGAGATCCCTTGTGAAAATGGCTTGAACCTTGACGAAACTCTTTGAAACTTCAGATGCAAACCCGAAGATGTCCAACCTAGCTCTGATACCAGTTGTTGTGCGGAAAGATCAAACAAACGTGGAGCATCTAAGGGTGGCGAGGAGAAGAGATCTGCATGGAAGAGAGGATTGCGAGTGGAGAATTCGAAGAACAACAAATTTACGTGGTCCCCCAACACAGGTACGTCCATGGGTGATCAATCTATCGTGATTCCTTGCTGTATGGTTGCTGGTACAAAGAAGGGGGAGAACGAAATTAAGGGATGGTTTGGCATGGCATCCCTTGGATGTGGATTACCCCTTACATATATAGGGGCAACGGTTGGTGATACCCAAAAGACAAGTTTGCCCCTATACAAATTATCAAAGAAATACAACCATATTCAATGACACATACATATACTTGATGGAAGACACACGCATCACTGGAGGGTTTCTTCAATAGTTCTAGAAGTCTTGTTATATACTCTATAGGCTTTACTTCTAGTAGAGTAACCTACAAAAATTCCTTCATCCGCTTTGGCTTGAAATTTATCCCTTTTATCCTTAGTATTAAGAATAAAACACTTGTAGTCAAATGGTTTCATATAGGAAATTTTTGGAACCCTATTAAACATAATTTCAAAAGGAGTTTTATTAACATGAGGTCTTAAATGACTTCTATTAATAACATAACAAGCTGTATTCACTACTTCAGCCTAAAGATTTTGAGGTAACTTATGTTCATTCAACATAGTTTTGGCGATTTCTTGAAGTGATCTATTATTTCTCTCAACAACACCATTTTGACACGGTGCTCTTGGAAAAGAAAATCTGTGATCAATGACATACTTATTACAATAATTATCCATTTGATCATTATCAAATTCAGTACCATGATCACTCCTAAGTTTTTGAATAGAGATACTTTGTTCATTTTGAACAAGATTGCAAAACATTTAAAACTTTTCAAAAACTTCTGCCTTAAATGCTAGAAAATATACCCAAGTGTATCTAGAGATGTCATCTACTAAAACAAATACATACCATTTACCACCAAGACTCATGATTCTTGTTGGTCCAAATAGATCCATATGTATAAGTTCTAAGACTCTCTTGCTTGAAATATCAGTTTTGGATTTAAAAGAGTTTTTATGAAGTTTACCTAACTCACATGCCTCACACATAAAGTCCTTTGAGTATTTAATCTTTGGTAAACCTCTCACTAAATGTTTTCTAGATAGTTTATGTAACAGTTTCATATTTATATGCCCAATCCTTCTATGCCATAGATATGCATCACTAGTTTTAGCTAACAAACATGAATTTAAATCAACTACATTAGAAGGTAAAGATAAAATACTTACAGAACCTTTTCTTTTAGCAATAAACTTAATTTCATCTATATTTTTATCAATAATTTTGCATACATTATCTTCAAACACTATATAATATCCATTTTCAATTAGTTTTATAACACTCAGCAAATTAAATCCTAGGTTTTCTACATATAGTACATTCGAAATAACACAAGTTGGAGTTATTTGAACATTGCCCATACCTATGATTTTATCTTTGCTTTTGTTTCCAAATGTTACACTTCCTTTCATGGTATTTGTAAAATTTTGTAGTAGACTTTTCTGTCCAGTCATGTGACTTGACACTCCACTGTCCAAGATCCATTTTGATATTGTTTCCTCTTGCAAAACAAATTAAGAAAATTTTTTTCTTGCTTTCCAATGTTGTTGAGGACCAAGATCATTAAACACATATTTATTCTTTTTGTTTAAAAATAGTTTAACATTATCATTTACATTCTTATTAGTTGTAAGTACTATAGAGTTATTTTTAACATCATACTTACTTATAGCATTATTGCTCTTATAATCATTCTTTTTGTTTTCAGATGTAGTATAACCAAGACCAAATCGATTTTTATCAAATGTTAATTTATTTTAGTCATGCTCATACATTTCAATAAGTTCATACCAAGATTTTGTACTAGTATTAACATTTTTTGTACATACAAAATCTTTTTCTGCACAAGAATTTTTAGATTTATCACATGCAAAATTAGTAATTGGTCTAACACTAGTGTTTTGAATTACATGCTCAGGTTTCTGAATTTTTAGTTTACTACAATTGTCTAAAATTTTAGGGACATTAGAAACTAAATTTCCAGAATAAGAAACAAGATTTTTAGAAACATTAATAGTCATGTTAGAAGTACAATTTGACAAATCACATTGATTTATATTATTACTACATGATTCATCCCTTGAAGTACTTACTTCTACATATTTATTACCTTGTTTCATGATAAAAGAAATTTTAGTCTTAGATTTACTTGAACTACAACTAATAAATCCTTTATTGGCTTAAGATTCAGGATATTCAAGATAATCAAATCCTAGGCCAAATTTATATGACACCGCAGGGGTACTAGTTAGTTTGTCTAACTTAGTTTGACTTAAATTCTATTTCTCAATGGTAGAATTTAAATCTAGCTCTCTTAGTTTTAATTTATCTATCTCTAATTCAAGTTCATTTATATTTTTTCTCAAGATTTCATTTTCAGATTCTATCTTTAATTTTTCAGCATTTGTATTCTGTATTTGTTCAAGCAAGACACATTCATTAAATCTAAATTTATGCAAATCTCTAGCATGATTTTCATTATCACATTTAAACTTTTCTAAAGTAGTAGACAGGAAACAATTTTCATTTTCCACAATAGATAAAGAGTTTCTAATATTCTTATTTTCCAGTTTACAAACTTTAAGTTTTTGTAATAATGCATGATAAGCACATAATAATTCATCAAAGTTAAAATCTGCCATGAAGCACGCATGAGCAACGTCTTCTAACTCTTGTTTTCCTTTTGAATATGAAGATTTTGATGATGATTCCTTAAATTCAGACTCTTCAGACGTGTCATCCCAAGTAACCTTCAAAGCCTTTTTCTTGTAAATTTTTTTTGAGTTTTCTAAGGCGTCTTCTTCTGATTTATCCTACTTTACTTTTCATTTTTCCTTATAAGACAATCTGGAGAAAGATGTCCAGGTTTCTTACAGTTCTAACATACATACTTTCTAGATGAAGAATTCTTGTCATTTAATGATTTTGACGTTGAGAGTTTGTCATTTCTATTCCTTTGCTATTTCCTAGCTTTCCATTCTTTCTTGAATTTCATAGTCAGCAAAATCAAATCCTCGTTAGAATTAGTAGATATATCAGAATCTGAATTAATTTCGAAGGCTATTTCTTTCTTCATTTTTGGTTTGTTGTGACTCAGTGATTCATTTAATTGAACTTTATAAGCTGTTAAGTTTCCTATAAGTTCATTCATGGTATAAACATTTAAATCTCGTGATTCCTCAATTGATGTTACTTTCTGAGACCATTTAGAACTTAAGGATCTGAGAATGTTCCTCACCAAATCCTTCTGTTCAAAATTCTTTCCTAAGCATTTTAAGGAGTTTATGATATCAAGAAATCTTGAAAACATCTCAGAAATACTTTCATCTTCATGCATCTTAAAGAGTTCATACTTATGAATCAACATGTTTATTTTAGTCTCTTTAACTAGAGAAGTACCTTCATGTGAAACTTCTAATGCATGCCACACCTCATAAGCAGATTTATATGCTGACACTTTACTGAACTGTTCATAATTCAATGCACAAAATAAAATATTTAAGCCCTTAGCATTTAGAGTTTCATTTTCTTTTTCAATAATTGTCCAAGAATTATAAGGGGTAGATAACAAAGTATATGGTTTAGAAATCATGAACCACAACTTATGATCTATACTTTGAAGAAAAATAGTCATCCAATATTTCCAATATTCAAAATGTATTCCATCAAATAAAGGAAGACGATTAAGATTTTAGCCTTCATATAAAGAAAAATTACCATTTCCAATAGCCATCTTACCTTAGATTTTTCAACCTATTTGATTTTAAACAGTCTAAACACTTTAAAACAACTTGAGCCTTAAATCAAGAAAGTTAAACGTATGCTCAGATATTAATGTCTGTTTAAAAACAAGGAAGGCAGAATAAGCAATGATATTAAATAAGTTGGTATCGATTTTATATCAAAGATTATTAACAAAGCTCTGATACCACTTGTAGGATCGTATGGCTACACAAGAGGGGGGTGAATTGTGTTTTTCAATATTTTTGAATATAATTGAAACTTTAAAACTCAAAACCAAGTCGAGACATTGTTTTCATAAAATCATTTTTATTCAAGGTTTCAATTACAATATACAATTCAATTCTCCTTAGAAATTGTAGATGTAATTATATCTCGATACCATGTATCATCTAAACAATTTCATAACTACAAACAGAGAAAACTAATTTGCAAAATTTAAAATATTTCTCCCTGTTTGAGATCTTTCTTCTTCTTCTTCTTCTTTTTCTTCTTCAGCAATTCTTTAGTGATGAATATCTTATCTTTTTATGCTTCACTAAATTTGCTTTCTTCTGATACTTTAAACCTTCAATGACATATGTCTTGCCTTTTTATACTTCACTAAATTTTCTTCCACCTAAGAGATTTTCCCCGAAGAGGTGTTTTTGATCCTTGAAAATTTTTTTCATTTGATGTGTAGGGATAATTTGATCAATGAGAATTCTATGCCTTTTATACTATATCTTCATTTCATGCATATCCTCCACGTTTAATCCCTACCAGTTTTCCACTTCTTCATGTCTTTCTTTTTCCTTCATTGAAATACACACGTTCTGACCCACATTTACATTTCGAATTTTCTTTAATCATCAATCTTGGATCTTTGAAAAATTTCCTGCAAAATACACTTTCTTGTCCAAAATTTTTCATTAGTGTAATAAGAAGTCGTTACTTTAATGTTAACTAAACGAGTAACACAAGTATATATATAACTTAACATTTTCAACTTAACGAGTTTCTCATGTGCCAATTCACGTGACAAGTATTGTAGCTAACTCAACGAACTAACTCGTTGTGTTATGGATAACTCAACGAACTATCTCCGTTATGTTACAATAACTTAACGAACCAGTAATATACAAATGTTTTTATAATAAGAATTTTACCACGTGCAAAAAATAACAACTTAAGTTTATAACACTAACCTAACGAGTTGTCTAAACTTTTACTCACTAACTTAACGAGTTCTCACGTGACATATTTTAACCTTTAACCCTCTAACTTAACGAGTTCTCATATGATCTCTATACGTCTAAAACTCTAACTTAACGAGTTTTCGAAACGTACACTGTACATGATACAGAAAATATAACTTTAAAACATATCATGCTTTTCAATAAAAACACACGTTAACTTAATGTTTAGTTAAATGAGAAATTAATGCAATGAAATGACTAGTTATTAAATTAGTATAATTTTAGATCCAATACAGACAAGTATTTATATCAATAAGTTTTTTCTGTATTAATTAATGATTTTAATTTCCTTTCACTAGCAATAGTAATTGAGCAAATATGATTATTTTCATTTAGCACACATCATCAAAACAAAATACTCAACAAGAACGAATCCATGTGCTCATAAACTCTTAACACAAAGTAAAATAGTAGAAGATTAATTACATACTAGTTTGATGCTTTGTTTTCAATAAATAGTTGTTGACGGATGAAGTTGAATCAACTGCTTCTCCTTCCAGTTCCTCAACGAACTTCTTTTCTTTCCTCAAGTGATGGTAATTCATAAATAACATTCTGTTCTATATTTATAATGCATGACCATATGGCAAATGAATTTCGTTGCAAGAATGTGTCTTGTAACATGTAGTATGGTTCCTACTTTTATTGATACGTGTTCCACTTCTAATTTCAAATTTTAGTAACCACAAAACCCACGAAGTTTCGTTCATGGCTAAAAGAATAACCGTTCAGCTTAATCCACGAACTAACCTCGTTGAGTTATAGATAACTCAATGGACTAGCTTCGATTACTATTTCTAACTTAATGAACTAATCTCATTGAGTTATAGCTAACTCAACAAACTAGCTTCGTCGCCTATTTGCTAACTCCATGGACTAACTTCTTGTATTTTATTATTGACCTCATGGAGTTAAGGTTAACTTAACAGACTTACTTCGTTAAGTTAACACTTAGTAAATTTTTCTAAAACATACTCCTCGTATTAACTTTTATATATTTTTTTTTCCTACATTTTATCAACTTAATTAAAGTTAAATACATGTCATTAATGCAGTGTTCTAATTTAACTCATTTAAATCTAAACATTATATGCATATTTAACTTACAGTTCATTTCCTATTATGTAGAATTTACATTTTACTTTTCAGTTTGCAAATATATTCAGACATTATCCAATCATCATGCATTTAACCATGTCATTAGTAAAATTTTAAAACTTTTAAACATTCTTGCACATCTTTAAACAGCTATATAATATTCAATTCAATACAATTCTCAATTATATCATTCATTCACAATTACACAAATTCCGAAACATTTGAAGTTCAAACATTCATATATATATAAATAATTTACATTTACATATAATCAAACATTTTTCAGTACAAGTAGACGAACAATACGTTTTAATTATTTTTCCTAAGTTCATCTACTTCCTTCTAGACCTTTTCTAATTATTGTTCTAATTGATTTATACGTTCTACAGCTCCTATAATGTCTCTAGAAGGTATAGTTATCTCAACAGTAGCATGATTTTTGTATTCTTTCACTAAAATGGCTCTAGATCTTATCCTTTTAGATGTCCATTTCGTGAAATCAATACTATCCACTATCCGTAGTGGAATCAGATCTCCATAAAATAATTTCTTTTTTACTACTCTCAGCTTGGAGATAAAAACTTTATACTAATTAACTTGAATTCTGTTCACAACTGCATATGTGGCACACTTGACAAATTGACTAAGTTCAATGTTGTGGCCTTGTTTTTGATAAACAATTTTTACTAGTATGGTTGCAACCATGTGTACCTTTCCATTTATGTACTTTAGTTTGTTTAGTAATGGCACACTAGGGTTAATGGCTATGCACTATTTAATTTCCTATTTAGCCCATTCCACTATAGTTGTTTCTATTAGAATTTCAATTCCTTCATTTCTTAGTCTGAAAATATTGTAGAGAAGCTTTGGTGTTATTAGTACATCAACTTGCTCTAGGTTAGAAATTAATATTTTTTCTTCTCTCAAATTGGCATAAAAACAGGATACTAGATTTTCATATACTGCATGCCCTCTCTGTTGAAAAATAATGTCAGTAGACCTTGGAACTCAAATAAGTCCTTAATTTCCTACATACCATCCCAATTTACTAGTCTACTGTATATAATATCATAACCCCTAATTTCTTAATATTTAGTCATTACTTCTTGACTCTAAAAATATACTTCATTCAGAACTTACTGGAGGGAAGTGTTAGGAATTTGAATTTGTTCCTCTACTAGGGTTTGTTCTTGAATTTCTTCTTCAATTTGCTGAACTTGAGTTTGTTAGAAATGATTCGGAGATTCTTGCATTCTTGTTTCTACTTCTACCTATAGTGGAGAGCTGGCAGAACTCTCCACTCTTTCTTTTTGTATTCTCTCAAAAATTTGCTGAAGAGTCTCTCCCTCTTTAGTGGAATCTATCGAGTTATTTTCTTTTTGTTCCATATGTTCTTCTTCAGCTTCTACTCTTTTTTCTTCCTCTTGACTATCAATCTGCATTGTCATTGTCCTTTCTGATTCTGTGGCAGATTGAGATAGAGTCATAGGCACAGTATTTTCTACCCTAACTATTTCTTCTATTTGCACAGGTTGTAGACTAATTTCAGCCTATTTTTCTTCTTTTCTGTGCTCTTGCTATTGTTGCTCTTGCTCCTCCTTAGATTTAGATAATAAATCTACAAAAATGGGCTCTTTATGCCCTACTGTAGACATTATAGGTTTAGGTTTAATCTCTGCATGAGCTTTAGGCATTATCTCTTTTCCTTTCCTTTTCCTCAATAACTGTGCCTGATCTTCCTCTTCCTCCTCTAAGATTAAGTCTACAAAATAGGCTCTATAGGCCCTCGAGCCATAGGTACTGGCTCTTCCTATTTTACTATTTCTATAATTACTGGTCTCGAATGACCAACTTCAGTTTCTTTTGCAGCCATTAATCTAGTTGCTTCTGAATATTGTTCCACTTTAATTTTATATTAGGCCTTCAACTTATCTTCAACTCTTTTCTTGCAGAGTACATCATATAGTAAATGTGCCTTTGCCACAACCATATCTTTAGAATTTCCTTGGCTCTTGACAACTTTAACAAGCTCCGTGAATTCTCTCCATTCCTCTAGCATCGATGTCCCTAAAAATGTTATTCTTTCTAATGACCTTGGTGGTGGAATGGATGGTCCTAGCTGTTGTTCCTTAGTAACAGGTCTTTCAGCAGCCGACTCTTCAACTACAGGTTCTTCAATTGTTTTCCTCTATTGCTCCTAGATTTCCCACTAGGCGTGTCTAGCAATATCTCTTATAAACCAGAGTCGTGACTTGCGCTGGATTAACTCTAGGGAAACCTCGTTATTTGGTCTTATTTTCCTTTCTCTTCACAACTACTTCTATTGCTACCTTAATTCTCATTTCCACTATTTGAGGTATTCTAATATCTAAATCTACCAAAACTTTTCTCCAGTAGAAGATATTAGATTCTACCTTTTCTAGTTCTTTTTCTTGTGTCATGTTTCTAATCTTTTATCTTGTATGTCATTCCTCTAACTCTTTGAGAAATCTTGTAGTGTCAACTGCCTTCTAAAACTCAAGCGTCATCTTGACTTTGTGGTGTGATGGAACGGAACAGAATCACTCTGATCTCTACTGTTCTAAGTTTTAAATGATTCTATGGATAATGCCCTCAAATCCTAAGTTTTAGTGTAAATAAACCCTTAGTTTTTGGCGGGTAATTGGGTCATTTTCTCGCGCAAACTCTTGCTCACTCACTCACTTCTCCATGGAGTTATGGCTAACTCCACGGACTAATTCCATGGACTTAACTACAGTACTCCGTTGAGTTACAGTTAACTCAACGGAGTAAGTTCGTTAACTAATCCTAGACTCAATGGAGTAAGTTCATTGAGTTAAGCGTAACTCAACGAACCTCCCATAAAGTTATAACTAATAAAAAATACTTATAATAATAATTTTTAATTCAGTCAAGACTTAAGAATTTTTGGTCTGACTGACTCTTAATTTTTCAACATTTTAAAATTTTCAGACAAACCGTTATATTCCTCGGTTGAATCGAAATTAAATATTTTTTCTTTTTTCTACTAATTGAACCGATACCATACTTCGGTGAAACCGACATTTTTACTCAATATAATATATATATATATATATTTATGTTTTTATGTTTTGGTCAAACTAATGGATCCTCTCGGTTGAGCCATAACAATATTTTTCTTTTTTACTATATGTTTTGGTAAAACTGATAATTTCTTTTGATTGAACTATGACTATGTTTAAAATAAGTTTTTTTTTTTTTTTATACTAAATGTATCTTTTTCTTACTTAGTAAAGCTCGAATAGTCCTCTACTCTTACTTCTTCTATAATTCCAAAAGAACTTTTTGGAATTTTTAGAATAGGTCTAAGTCTTTGTCCATTTACTTTAAATATATTCTGATTTTTATGATTTTCAATTTCAATAGCTTCATAGGAGTAAATATTTCAAATTATATAAGGTTCTGCCCATCTAGATCTTAATTTTCCTAGATGGTTATGAAGTCTAGTCATGTAAAGATATACTTCTTGTCCTATTTTAAAAGTTTTTGGAATAATTTTCTTATCATACTAGAACTTCATTTTTTCTTTTTCTTTTACAGTTTTCGAATAAGCTTCATTACTAAATTCTTTTAATTCAATCAATTGCATTTTTCTATTTTCAGCAGCTTGTTTTAAATTAGTGTTCAGAGTTTTTAATGCCCAATAAGCTTTATGCCCAATTTTAGCTAGTAAATGGTAACTTTTTCCATATACTAGTCTAAAAGGTGACATACCTAAGCTTGTCTTATAAGCAGTTTTATAAGCCCAAAGTGCATCTATTAATCTATTAGCACAATCTTTTCTAGTAGGATTTACTACTTTTTCTAAGATTAACTTAATTTGTTTGTTTGCACTTTCTACTTGTCCACTTGTTTGCGGATGATATGATGTTGCAATTTTGTGATTTACTCCATATTTCTTTATTAAGGCTTCAAAATTTCTATTACAGAAATAAGTTCCTCTATCACTAATAATAGCTTTAGGTATTCCAAATCTAGCAATTATATTAGTTCTTATAAAATGTATTACCACTTTGTTGTCATTAGTTTTTGTAGGAATAGCTCCTATCCATTTAGATACATAATCTACACCCAACAATATATAATTAAATTGATTATACATAGGAAATGGACCTATAAAATCTATTCCCCACACATCAAAGATTTCAACCTCAATAATAGGATTTAGAGGCATCATATTCCTTTTTGATATTCTTCGTATTTGTTGACACTTTAAACAACTTAAGCAGTATTTATGAGCATCTATGAATAATGTTGGCCACTAAAATCCACATTGCAGAATTTTGGCAATAGTTTTCCCTGAACCAAAATGCCCTCCACATGCTTGGCCATGATAGAAAGACAATATGCTCTGATATTCAGTTTCTGGAACACTCCTCCTTAAAACCAAATTAGGACATTTCTTAAATAGATATAAGTCTTTCCAATAGTAATATTTTACTCTTGAAAAGAACAATTTCTTATCTTGTCTATTCCAATCATTAAGTGTTAAACTAGTAACTAAGTAATTAACTATTTTTGCATACTAAGGTATTATGTTTATAGTCATTAATTGTTCATTAGGAAAATCATCCTTAATTTCAATGTTTGATTTTTCTATTTGTAATCTTGATAAATGACCTACTACTACATTCTCACAACCTTTTTTATCTTTAATTTCTAGATCAAATTCTTGCAATAACAATATCCATCAGATCAATCTAGGTTTAGTCTCTTCCTTTACTATTAGGTGTTTTAAAGCTAAATGATCCGTGTATACTATCACTTTAGCTCCAATCAGATATGATCTAAACTTTTCTAAGGCAAACACAATCGCTAATAGTTCTTTTTTAGTAGTTGTATAATTAACCTGAGCATCATTTAATGTTTTGCTTGCATAATGAATCACTCTAAGAGATTTTTCTATCTTTTGTCCCAACACTGCTCCTACAGTAAAATCAGATGCATCGCACATTAATTCAAATGGATGGCTCCAATTAGGTGCTTGTATTATAGGAGTTGAAATTAAGCTAGTTTTAAGCTTGAAAAATGCTTCTTTGCAATTTTTATCAAAGTTAAATGGAACATCTTTTAATAGATTAGTTAAAGGTCTAGTTATTTTGCTAAAATCTTTAATAAATATTCTATAAAATCCAGCATGTCCTAGAAATGATCTAATATCTTTTATTGATTTAGGTTCTAGTAGATTAGAAATTACTTCTATTTTAGCTTTATCTACTTCCAACCCTTTCATTGAAACAACATGTCCCAATTTAGAACTAGATTTTTCTCCACACAGCATTTTAATACTTGGTCTAAATTGTTTAAACACATTTCATATGAAGTTCCATATATAGTAAAATCATCCATAAATATTTTTAAAAAATCTTTAGTCATTCCAATGAATATGCCTTGCATACACCTTTGAAAGATGGCTAGTGCATTGCATAATCTGAATGGCATTCTCTTAAAAGCATAAGTTCCATTAGGACATGTGAAAGTTATTTTCTCTTGATCCTCTAATGCTACTAGAACTTGGTTATATCCTGAATACCTGTCTAGGAAACAAAAATATTCTTGCTCTGCTAATTTCTCTAGCATTTAGTCAATAAAAGGTAAGGGAAAATGATCTTTCCTAGTCACAGCATTTAGCTTTTTATAGTCTATACACACTCTCCAGCCTGATTGAATTCTAGTAGGTATCAAGTCCTGACTTTCATTCCTAATAACTGTTAATCTTGATTTCTTAGGAACTACATGGATTGGACTAACCTATGAGCTATCAGAAATCGAATAAATTATGTCATTATCTAACCATTTCACTATTTCCTTCCTGACTACTTTTTTAAGATTTGGATTTAATCTCCTCTCAGGAATTCTAATTGGTTTAACATTCTCTTCTAAATATATGTAGTGACAACATATAGTTGCACTTAACCATTTTATATCAACCATAGTCCATCCTATTGCTTCTTTATAAGTTTTTACTACATCTTTTAATATAGAAATTTGATCCTCTTTTAAATCTGAAACAATAATGATTGGACATGTTCATTTTTCTTCCAGAAATATATAGGTTAATTCATGAGGTAAAAGTTTTAAATCTAAATATTGACCATTAAAAGCTAGAGCTCCTAATTTAACATTTTCATTTTCTATATTAAACTCTTCTTGATCTCATTCCACATCTATGCTTTCACTTACTTCTAAAGTTTCAAAATTTAGTTGCCTATTTTATTCTTCTTGAATTACATCATCTAGCATATCTCCTTCATCCTCTAGAAAGTCTATAGTATGTAATGACATTTCTAACTTCTTAAACTTTTCTGGTTTGAAAATGTTTAATTGAGTATCCTCATTACCATATGCTAACTTCATCACTCCAATTTTACAATTTATAACAACCCCTAATGTTGCTAAAAATGGTCTTCCCAAAATTAAAGATGTATCATGATTTTGATGCTTAATTTGTTGGGAATCCAAAATCACAATATCAATAGGATATATGAAGTTTTTGATTTTAATTAAGACATCCTTTATTTTTCCTCTAGGGTATCTTATACTTCTATCAGCTAATTGAATGATAGTCCTAGTAGGGATTAATCCTTTTAATCCTAAGGATGCAAATATATCACTAGGCATAACATTTATACCTACACCTAGGTCTATTAAGGTTCTTTCTAGAATGGTATTTCCTATGGTGCATGATATAACAAGGATTCCAGCATTAGATAACTTTTTAGGAATTTGTGGTAGAAATAGGGAACTACTTTGCTCAGCTAAAAAGACTTTCCTTAAAACTTTTCGCTCTCTTTTCTTAGTACACCATTCCTTAAGAAATTTAGCATAATGTGGCATTTTCTGCAATAAGTCTAATAAAGGAATGTTAACTTGTACTTTTTCAAAAATTTCTCTAATTTTTTCTTGTTTTTCAAGAAATGTTTGTTGTAATCTTTCAGGATAGGGTGATAATGATTGTGATTTACAAGATTCTTTTTCTTTCATTTCATTTGATTGATCATTTTTAGTCTCATTTTCAAATTTAGAATTTTCTTCATTGGTTTCTAAGTTTTCAGATATTACATTATCATTATCATTTTGAATTTTATTCTTATTCACCTTCATATTACTTTCTTTTTGAATTCTTGGTGGTATATCAGTTCCAAATCTTAATGTTATACATACATCTTCCATATTTTCATTACTTTCATGATGTTCTTGTATTTCATTTTCATAATTTTGATCTTCAATTGTTTTTAGTTTTAACTTACATTCTTTAAATTCTATTATATTGGTATTTTCTTTTGTCTGTATGTCTTGAAAATTATGTAAATTTGTAACATTAAAGTTTTCATTTGTGTTTTCCTGTTACATAACTTGTAGTTTCATTGTAAATTCATCTAATGCTTTTAGTTTTCTTTCCAGATCATCTAATCTCATTGCATTCAATTTTTGATCAATTTTCAATATGATTTTTTTAGTTTCGTATATGATATCAATTTTAGGTTCTGAATATTCTTCCTTATAGTTTAATTGGTTGACTTTTTGTTGCTGACACATGTATTGTTCTAGTTTGTCTGTGTTTTGGTCTAAACTACGCTCAAGTTTGTCATACCTATCCCAAACTTCCTTATCTCTCAACATATTACACGTTCTAAACTGATCATTAGTTAGGTAAACTATATGATTCTCATACTCAGCTCTATTATATTGAATGCAATCATCTCAGTTTCAAACAATTAGAGATGTCATGACCTTCCAAATTGCAAAATTCACATATGCTAACTACAAATTTCAGAAATCTTTGAGCATAAGCATTTGCCATATTCTCAGTTATATAATAAAACACACAACACTCTTTCTGCTATTAAAACAAAATAGCACTCACAGTTGCTTAGCTTCTCAATCCCTGACAATGGCACTAGAAAAACTTGTTCGGTTTGTGAAAACTTCTTTGATTTGTTTTTATACTTATATTAATAAATTCTTTTAGAAGTAAACAATCTTTCACACAAATTAGATATTAAGTCCAATTTGTATTTTAACTACAAGTGCACAATATATATTGTATTTGTGTGCAAGTACAAGTTGATCCTATAGAGATTGAGTAAGAATTGTGTACTGTTCTGATTTTTATATTGGAGTTTATATGTTTTCAGTTAAGTACTTCGTTGAGTTACAATTAACTCAACGACTTAGTTCATGGAGTCATGGTTAACTCAATGGTCTAACCTCGTGGACTTAAGTTAACTCCACGAGCCTACCTTTCCAGTTAAATACTACTATTTTCAAAGGAATTCGACCAACCATTGGGCAATTCCATAGAATGTAAATAACAACAATTAAGCTCTTTAATGTTAGTTAATATTAGATTTGTCATTAAGCAACACTAACATTCAAATATTTCAAATAGTAACCATTAAAATCTTTAAGTATCTGGGATGAATCAGTTTCAGTAAACAATAAAGCTATTTTCTATTTTCTGAATCAAACAAATATAAAACATTCACAATACCAATAATGATAACATTAATCACAATATAAAACAAACAATACAACACTTTAATACTAAATGTAAACACAAATAATTTGTTGTTTTTGGTATTTTTGTTTTGATATGTTCCTGAAGATGAGTGAAAGGTGAAATGTAAAAATCTCTATCGATAGTAAAAACTTCTGTCACTACATGCGACGTGATTACACCACTAAAAACTTAACCACTTATAATCTTGCCTCCTCTCCCTATAGAATCGCAAACTAAGAATTGTAAGATGATCTCCTCTTCAGCATATTGGCATCAACCCAAAACCAAAGCTAGAAGCTTTACGATCTCTTGATATATGTGTCGGTGCTTAGTGAAAATAGCTTCCCTTCCCGCAACGCGATCACTCCTCACAATGGTTGTCAGTCACTATGTTTGGCTAGGAATCGACCTGACATCTGGAAAGTATTCTCACAGACCTTCGATGGTTGGTGATTTTGGTGATGGTGTGGAGCTTTAGCATGGTTCTCTACCTACACACACACTTTTTCTTCATCTTTTATATTTCTTTTAGTAGCAACTGTTTTTGCTTAAATGATTAGTTAGATTTCCTTCATTCATATCAACGATGGTGATTTCTTCTTCATTCCACGAGTGAATTCCTACGTGATACGTGCAATCGTGGTTTTCCTTCAAATTTCCTGTTTCTACAACTGCTATAGTGGCATATTAGAAAATAAATGGTCCGTGGAGTTAGTGTAACTCAATAAACTTACTTCGTTGATTTAACTATAAAAATATGTGCGATAAAGAAATAACGAGTTTAGATATTTTGGATAGTTATAATTATAAGTATCCAAAACTTATATGCATTTTGGATAGTTAGCACCTAACCTTCTGAAAGATAACTTAAGTTTCTAGATCACGACATGTGTCCTTAAGCAGTTTTATGATAAAAAGATATTTTGGATACTTGTAAACCTAACTATCCGATGCTTAGACACATTTCGGATAGTTATCAAATAACTTACCGAAAATTCACTTAAGTCATGCATTAAGGTTACAACACGTATACTCTAGGAAATAATAAAATATTCTTTTAGCATTTAAAACATAACTATCCGGTACATGCAATGTAACTCTCCGAAATAACAAACAATTTGGATACTTAAGAATTAAAAACCTATAATTCACCGATAGTTTAGAAATGTACATAATTAACGTTAATTTCTAAAATTATGCAGATTCTTTCATTAAAGCATATAACAGTGCAATTATAACATAATAGCTTAATTCTCATATGATAAGTTAAATATTATACAATTAACCATCATTTAACCCTTAATATTTTGCACTTTTTCATTCTAAACATATTAGAATCGACAAGTATAGAATTATGCTAAAAAATGATTGAAAATTCTTTCTTTTGTTAATAAAAATTAGAGTTATATTCGTGAGTGTATTGTGCTCTTGTTTTATTCATTGAAAATTTTTTAATTTCTAAAGACACAATTCACCCCTCCTCTTGTGATACTATGATCCTACATAATCTAATGACCTCTCCCCTATACCTATATTTTGCATTATCCTCAATGTAATAAATTAATAGAATATGCAATACATGATAGCAGAGATGATAAATGTCTTCGTTGGCTTAATACCTAAGTCAACAAACTTAGTTCATTGAGTTAGAACCTAACTTCACGAACTATACAAGAATGTAATTTCAAGAAAGGTAATTAATCAATGTATCTTGTTCTCTTGTAACTCCATTAATGTCTTCCAACTTTTGTTCCTGATAAGTATTTCATTCACCAAAATTAACAATATAACAAATAAAAGTAGAACATATAGTTTTATATATGTGCATTGTGTGAAACCTAGGCTCCTATGCCTTTGGTGGCTTACAAATAAGCTAGTTGGTTTCTCAAAATAGATACCAACAAACTGGATTGAAGATAAAAATTTTATCATTAGTTTTTTTTTTCTTGTAAGACAACTAAAAAAAAATGTAAATGAAAAATAACACAACCTATACTAAAATTTTTCTTCATATATGCAATAATAAATTACTCTTACAAAAACATAGTTTAAGAACATGATTGAAAAATAATGATATATGAGATGAACATGTTAGTCCATACAAAACCTTTAGGCATCCCCCTTCTAACTTTTAATTCTACTTCTATGGTATTTGCTTGTTTCTTTAGCTAATAAACATATAAAATGTTATCTACACTAAGAATCAAAGTATTGCCATTAATGAAATTAATTGTGGATATTATTCCTTTTCTTTCCCATGAAGATATAGATGCTTCTATTTCCACAAATAATTCAATGTACTTGTCTCTCCATTTCCATTCATTCAGATATTCTACCATCCAAATTTGAAATTTCATAAGGTCATCCCACCATCTTACTAAATATAAAGTTGGAAAATTAGATTCATTATATCATAATCCTAGTTGAATTTTGTTATACTCGGTAGATGGTGGTTTAGCTATAATATAAGGTATAGGTAAAAATTTTACCATTTCATTATAACTATCAATACTCACTATATACAGATTGGATCTAAATGCAACTAATATATCTAATACTAGATATATAAACTTCAAGTATTACATGAGTTTTGTTAACTAATGTTCTATCTCTTAGATATGATATAGTGTTCTCATGCTGTAGAATCATAATTTATGCATATTTTATATAGTTAAGTGATGCTTTTTAGGTGTTTAAAGTCATATACTCATAAGTGTTTAATGAAGATTTAAGTTATAATGCATATTGGGCAAATAATGTAGTTATGGGCTTAAATGAAGAAAGTAATGCATAAATGAGACTCTATTTATTATTTAGCATTTCATGAAAACACATTTACATCTTGGTGGCAATACAATTGCATTTTATTAAGTAGATTAAATTTACTTTAGCACTTAGGATCAATTATTTAAATAAGTACATGGGTATTTCTGGAATTCAATGAAAAATGTGATTTTTGGCCCTTTTGAAGTATCCATGTTTAGGAATATATCTTATCTTATTTCTTTAGTGCTTTGATGTATTTTTTTAAGTTTTAAAGGTTGAAGAATAAGAAAAATAAAGCAAATCAAGTTAGGAGGAATTTTGGCCCTTGGATTGAAGATCAAGGATGGAGATCAAGCTCCACCACTTAGAGCCTCTATAAAAGGAGGGGCAAGGCCAACATTTCAGCCCTCTCTCTCATTAGGCTACCTTCTTAATCCTGAATAGTTGTCAGCCCCCAACACTCCCTCAAGCCCTTGTGGAAGGTGGTGTCCTCCCCCCTCTCGTGAAGCTCCAAGTGGTGGAAGCAAGGTTCGGCCAACCTCTTCTTCTCCTCTCTTGGTGGTTGCTAGTAGGAGGACGGCTAGGGCACTCTTTCCAGACCTTGTGGGTGCTGTGTGGAGCACATTTCCAGCCATGCAACTATCTCCCTTCTTCCGTGGATTACTCCTTGTAGAAGAAAGGCAAGGGTTGTGGACTTGAGGTGGATGACTCCTTGTTCTTGGTGCTTAGTGGTGCTTGAAGACCTCCCGCTTTCAGAAGAAAACTCGTGTGGTGACAATCACGAATTTCTTGGCTAGGAGGATGACTAGGAGCAAATCTCTTGCATCATTCTCCTCCAAAACAAGCTTGGACTTTAAGGTAAAAAAAAGGATTGAAGTGGTTGAGCTCTCTAGGTTTTCATTTCTTAGTATAAGTTGTGTTTGTTGTAATTTCAGTAGATTAATCATAGTTTTTAGATGTTGTAGTTGTAGTTTTAGATGTAGTTGTAATGTTACATTGTAGTTTAATCATAGAACTTTAATTTCAGTAGCATATTATGTTTAGTTTCAATGAATGAAAGCAAATTTTGGTTGAATCTTGTGAATGTGTGAATGAATGTACATAGTTCTTTTTGTTTATGTATGATATTACTAATTTGATGATTAACCCTATTTGTATATTTGTAAATGTTGTAAATACATGTGTATTAGATGTGTCTATTCTTTGCTTCAAGTTGTTTTGAGGTGATTCAATAAAATACCATGGTGGTAGTGTAGATCTTAATGTTGTGAGTGAAAAAAATGACAACTATTCTCGGATTTACTATTTTACAATTTTGATGTGAATATTCAGAGGGTTTTTGATATCAGTTTTTCACATTCTTTTGGATGCCCAAACAAGCTCTCGAAGAGTAGGTTGCAGTCATGAGTTTTAAAGAATTTTTCAAAGATGTTTCAGCTGAGTTATCAATTTTATTCAGTGGATGCGCAACCACTTTGTTTTTCTGTCGGAATCCAGATTTTTTTGTATTTTGTGAAATGAATTTGAAGGGGTTCTGAATTAATTCTTTGCATGAAATTTCATGAGTTTCTAGGTCAAGAGGTTATCTGTAAAAGCCCTTTGATTTCGGGCAAGTTCATCAAGTATTGAGAAAGTTATGGTAGTTTTAGTTACCATCTGCAATTCTGTATTGTTAACTTGCTGAATGCACGTCTGTGTTAATCTGGGTGTTGACAGAGCTGTACTTAATATTTTTGAATGAAATCAATTCATCATTCTAGTTTATCCATAGATGTTTCAATCTGTAATTTTTATGTGATTTTATAAGTAATATGATGAAGTAGGAGTTCGAAGGAAATGATGTAAATTCCTGTGTTTTCAGCCAGAATTTATAGCACAATATTCTTATGTAAGGATGAATGAATCATGTGTAAAGAGTACTTTGAATCAAACTTTGATCATATTTTCTAATCCCTATTTTGGGCTCCTTAGAAATATTTTGTAAAAGCCAAATCCTTGTGGATTCAACCCGTACTCACCGGAGTATATTACAATTGCACTATGCACTTGCAGTTATTTTTAAAATGAGTTTTGAGTTTAATGTTTTATCATTTTGGTCCCTTAATGAGTTTTAAGATCTTATTTTGGGTACAACAAAAACCTCAACACTTGCCAACATCTTTCTTTAAAATTATAAACAATCAGACATAATCCTTCATTCCAATTTCTAGTTGGTCTTCAATAAAACAATTTATATGGTATACTTGAACTCCAATCAAAAAATGTTAATGCAGCTCCTAAATTTTTTGTGAGAACTTCAAAAGTACTAGGTTTTCCAATACTAAATTCCTCTTTAGTGACAAGATTTCTAATAAAAATATTTAGTAAAAGTATATGACACCTTGATTTAATTCTATAAATTATCAATCCTTCATCGCTTCCCATAATATAATCTACTCCTCCTAGTAAATGAGGTGGAATTCTAGTAGTTTCTTGTATATTTAAATATTCATAACTTACTATACTACGACTAAATAATTTCCATAAGAATCTGTCACTTATATTGGTCATTTTAGAAGCTTGTAGTCTATGGAAATACCTTTCTGTTACACAATCCTTAATTTGCTTTGATACGCATTGCAATCTACACAAATCTTTGGCTGACAAATAACTTAATACCTCTCTCAGTGCATCTAGTGGCAAATCCATACTTTCTAATTGCTGTGATTCTATATTCAATAATATAAAAACAAAAATTTACATTAATACTTAATCTACTACTAAGCTCGTTGAGTTAAGTGGTAACTCAACAGACTAAATTCCTTGAGTTAAATCATAACTCCACGAACTTGAAGACAATAATAAAAACTTTTTTTGTTTATGTTTAGAGTTTTCTATATAATAAAATTTTTTCTTTTTGATATTTTTCTATAGTCTACATATATATTATCATTAATTATTACTTCATTCTACTTCCCTCCTATAGGTGGTATCAATTTCATTTATATTTCTATTTAAAGGATTCAATACTAATTGACTTGGTAATCCTCCTATAGGTTTAATTTCAATTGGTTCTTTCATTTTATGTGCATTTCTATTCATATTTTGATTTTGAACTGCAATATTCCCAAATACCTGATATAAATGATTGTTCAAGTGTTGAATTATTAATATCTCTTTCCAAAATCCATAATTGGTTCTTGAGATATCATTTATATTCTATCCTCCCTAGAAATTGTGATTTCTCCAATTAGAATTGTAAAAATTTCCAAAATTTTCTCTTTAGTTTCTAGTATATATAATATCTAGGTCATTCATATTTGTATTTTGTTTTGCTAGTTTTTGATTTAATGATAATTCTTCTATTTTCTTTGTTAATTTATGCAACTTGCCTTCAAGCATAGTGCCTAAATCAATTTCATGCATTCCTTTAGGTAATATTTTTCTATTTGAAATAGCTTCAACCAAAATTTCCCATTGAGTAGTTCTCTTTTGCAAAGTTTTCTAAATATACCCATGCTTCTTCACTACCTAGCTTTAGAAATCTATTTTGACATATATTTTAACAAAGATTTTGTTGCAACATCTATTCCTTTATAAATTATATCTATTAATTATGCTTTACTCATTGCATGATGTGGACACTGAGTCAGTAAATCTTTAAATTGTTTAAAATATTTCTAGTATGATTCTCCTTGCTTTTGACTATACATTAATATTTCTTTTTTCTTCTTTATGGTATGGTGAGTAGGGTAATATTTTTCTAGAAAAACTAAATAGAATTTAGTCCACATAGAGATTGAATTAGGAGATAGAGTATATATCCATCTCTTAGCTATATCTTTTAAAGCAAAGGAATGTATCTAAGTTTAATAACATCTATACTCAGATTAGGCATTCTCATCATTTGACAAACCTCATTAAATTCTCTAAGGAAATAATAGGCATCTTCTCTTTCTAATCTATGAAAGTATGGTAATTGACTGATATAATTAGATTTCAATTCAAACTTATCTCCCTCAAATGTAGACAATCATATGCATGAAGGTTCATCTACTAATTCAGGATAAAGAATTTCTCCTAATGGTCTTTCTATTAGAGTAGTCATTTCAACATTTTCCTCTAATGAAATGTTAGCTATACCTTGAAGGATCTCGTTAATTTCAATTTCAGAAAATTTAATAGTCTATTTTTGTGTTAAATAATCTTACTTAGGTGTTCTAACTAACCTTTTGTACTAGGAGAATGAATCCAAGTGTTCATAAACTTACAACTTATATTAAATTTCAGAAGTTAATACATACCAATTGTAATGTTTAGCTTTGATGATATTTGAAGTCATTGATAGATGAAGTTGAATCAGCTACTCCTCCTTCCAATTCCCCAATGAGTTCTCTTCTCTTCACTTAATATTGGTATCTAGTTTATAACACTCTATTTTGCTTTAATAATATTCGTCCATGTTGTAGATGTATCTCATTGTAAGAATGTGTCTTATAATGTGTAGTATGGTTCCTATATTTATGGATACGTGCTCTACTTTTAAATTTAAATTACAATAATCACTAAATACATGAAGTCTTGTTCGTGGAAAGAATATTAACCATTTAGCTAACTCCACCGACTAACTTTGTTGAGTTATAAATAACTCAATGGAGTGACCTCAATTACTATTCCTAACTTAATGAACTAACCTCATAAAGTTATATACTTAGTGAAATTTTAGAGTTATAATCTAGAGTTATGAATCAAATAAATTTATGAGTGTTCATAAAGTTAACTACATAACTTTACAATGGTTTGTAAAGTTAACTATATAACTATATAATTTTATGATAGTCCGTAAAGTTAACTATATAACTTTACGATAGTCTGTAAAGTTAACTATATAACTTTACGATAGTTTGTAAACTTATGTACTTAGAAAATATTTCAAGTTCATCAAGTATACATAAATGTTGATTATAAATCATCTTGTCAATCATCTAAACATAAACATATTAATAGGTAAAAACATTATCCCTAACAATCAGTTAACTCAATGGACTAGCTTAGGCTTCTAATCCTTAACTCCATAAACTAACTTCATTGAGTTACAGATAACTTAACGGAGTGACCTAATATTCTATTATTGACTTCATGGAGTTAAGGTTAACTCAACGGATTAACTTCGTTGAGTTAACACTTAGGTAACTTTTTACTAAGACCTACTTCTCACATTAACTTTCTATATTTCTTTTCTACATATTATCAACATGAATATAGTTAAATACACCATCATTAATGCAATTAATTTAGTACTCAAATATTTACTCATTCAAACTTAGTTACTTTCAAGAAAATATATATATGTGTATATTCTATCCACAACATAATTACTATCATATAGAAAACAATATTTTTTTCTTTTGTCTTCAAACAATAAATGTGTTTCAAATTATTTCATATTTAGTCACATCATTCACAATCACAATTTCAAACAACAAGGAGATTCTCAAAACAAATTTATATATTAACTTTCATTACAGCAACTTAGATAGTGTTCGGTACATGTGGATGATTATTACATTCATTCTTTTCTCCTTAATTCTTCTACCTTCATCTAGAGCTTTTCCAATTGTTGTTCTCATTGTACTATTTGATCTAATGCTAATGAGGATTCTCTAGAAGGTCCAGCTATGGTAGTAGTAGCAGTAGCAATAGTAGTAGCATAATGCTCATAACCTCTATATTCTTTCACAAAGATGGCTTTGAATCTAATCTTCTTTGATGTCCATCTTGTGAAATCAATAGTATCCACCATTAATATTGGTATCAAGTCTCCAAAGAATAATTTCTTCTTTACAAATTTGATTTTTGACAGGAATACTTGACATAAATTCACTTGAATTTTATTGACAACTACATATGTGGCCAACTTTACAAATTGACTCAATTTAATATCATGGTCATGTCTTTAAAAGAAAGTTTTAATTAAAATGTTGGCCACCATATGTGCCTTTTTTTTCATGTACTTCATTCTATTTAGTAGTAGCACATGAGGGTTGATGGCCAAACATTGTTTTATCTTTGGTTCTTTCCATTCAAGAGCAGTTGTCTCTTCTAAAATTTCTTCTCCTTCATTTCTCAATCAAAATAAGTTGTGAAGAATCTTAGGTGTGATAAATATCTACCTCTTCCACATTTGAAATTAAACTTCCATTTTCTTCTCTGAAGTTTGCATAAAAGTTGGACACTAAATTCTCATATATTGCATGTCCATTTGTCTTTAGAATTAATTCTAGTAGGCCCTGAAATTCAAATAGTTCTCTAATATCCTCCATTCTAGTCTAACTTACTAGCCTACTATATATAATGTCATACCCCTTTATCTCTTGGTATTTTTCATATGCTTCCTGACTCCTAAAATGAATTATAGTCATTACTATTGCTATAGATGGGTCAAGAAACTGAATTTCCATATCATGCTCTAGAGGGGTTTGTTCTTCCATTTCCTCCATAGCTTGTTGATTCTATTGTTGAAGAGATAAGCTATCCAGAGATTCCTATTCCTCAGCTCTGATATGTGGTGGAGAGTCAGCCACACTATCCACACTTTTTTCTTTTAAACTATCTAGATATTCTTAAAGAGTTTCATCCTCTTTAGTGGAATCTATCGAGTTGTTCTCTTCAGTTTCTATACTTTCTTGTTTAGTTTCTTCTCCTTCTTCTATCTCTTCTCTATATTCCATTGTTAATGTTTTTTCAATGTTAGTGGAAGAGTGGATTGGAGTCTTAGGTACAGTAACTTCTGCCTTATTTTCTTCTTTCTTTGTTTCTTTAGTCTACTATTGCTCCATTTTAATATGTTGTTCTTTTTCTTGCTACTCTTGATCTTCTTCTTCTTCTTATGATAGTTCTATATATACAGGCTCTTTTGGCCCTACTATAAAAATTATAGGCTCTAGTTTAATTGTTTGAGCCTCAAGCACTACTTCTTTTCCTTTTCTCCTTCTAATCAATTGTGTCTATTCTTGCTGCTCTTCCTCAAATAATAAATTTACATTAGTAAGAAGAACCATGCTCTACATTTTTGTTAGATCAGTTCTATAGCAATATCATTATTTCGCTTGATCCTATGCTCTTCGTTTACTACTAACATAGTAGCTATTCTCATTCTTGTTTCAAAAATACTTGGAACTTTAACATTCAGTTCAATAATTTTCTTAGAAAAATGGAGGATTTGTTCCTCTACCTCAAGTAGTTCCTTCTCTCTTGTATTTCTAATCCTCTTCCATGAATGCCAATCTTCAGACTGATGTAGAAAGTTTGTGATGTCGATCTCATCCCACCAATTTTGAGCCATCTTCAGCTTCATTGCTTTATAGAACAGAATGAAACAGAAATGGATTTCACAATGCTAAGTGCTAAATGATTTTTATTGATAATGCCCCCAATCCTAAGTTTTAAATAAGCCCTAAGTTTTGGCAGGTTGTCGGGTTATTTCCTGTGCAAATTACCCATAGCTTAACCTTACTACTCTATTGAGTTATAGGTTAACTCAATGGACTAAGTTCAAAAACTTATCCTAGTACTCCATTGAGTTAAAAGTTACTCAATGGAATAAGTTAATGGACTTACCGATAGACTCAATGGAGTAAGTTTGTTTAGTTAAGCGTAACTTAATGGACTTCCAAAAAAACTTTATCTAATAAAATATATTGTAAATATAATCTCTACTTTAGTTAAAACCAAAGAATCTTGACTCTTACTTTTTCCTAAATTTGATCAAACCGATATTTTGCTCCAATCGAACCAGTAGTTTTCTAGTTAAATCGTAGTTTTATATATAAAGACTAATATTTTGGTTAATCCAATATATTGTTCTAATCGAACTAGTGATTAATATATATATATATATATATTTTTTTTTTGGTAAAACCGGTAGATTTCTAGATAGATTGAAATTGTACATATATAAAAATAAACATTTTCACTATTTCGGTTAAACCGATACTCTATTCCAATCAAACCAACATTGAATAATTATATATAAAAGTTAACAATAAAAAATTTTAGACTCTAGTTGAACCAAGACTAACTTTCGATCAAATCAAAATTGCTTTAACATCATAGTTGAATATATATATATATTCTTTTCTTTTCGATCAAACCAATATTACACTTCGATTGAACTGGTAATTAATATATATACTTGACTTTTGGTCAAACCAATGTTAACTTCGGTTGAACTGATAATTATACGTAATATAAAATTATTATATATATATATGATGCATTTCTCTTAAGTAATGGGACTTGGGTAGTCTTCCATTCTTACTTCTTTTATAATTCCAAATGCACTTTTTAGAAATTTAAGGATGGGTCGAAGTCTTTGTCCATTAAGTTTAAATAAATTTTGATTTTTAGGTTTTTCAATCTCAATTGCTCCATAAAAATAAATGTTTCAAACTATGTATGGTCTTGTCCATCTAGATCTTAATTTCCCTAGATGATTATGAAGTCTAGACATGTAAAGATAGACCTCTTGTCCTATTTCAAAGGTTTTTAGGATAATTTTTCTATTATGCCATACCTTCATTTTTTTTTCTACTAATGTTCTTGAATAAGCTTCATTTCTAAATTATTCTAATTCAATTAATTATATCTTTTTATTCTCAACAGCTTGAATTAGATTAGTATTTAAAGTCCTTAATGTCTAGTAAGCTTTATGTTCTAATTTAGCAGATAAATGACAACTCTTTGCATATACTATCTTGAAAGGTGACATTCCCAGATTAGTTTTACAAGCAATTTTGTAAACCCAAAGTGCATCTACTAACCTAGTAGCCTAATCTTTTTTAGTAGAGTTAACTACTTTTTCCAAAATCAGCTTAATTTGTTTGTTGACACTCTCTACCTTTCCACTAGTCTAGGGTGATATGAAGTAGCAATCTTGTGATTTACTCCATATTTTTTCATTAAAGCTTCAAAACTTCTATTACAAAAGTGAGTTCCTCTATCAATAATAATAACTTTAGGAACTCCAAATATAGCAATTATATTAGTTTTTATAAAATGTATTACTAGTTTGTTGTTATTGATTTTTGTAGGAATTGCTTCTATCCATTTACACACATAATCCACACCTAGTAATATATAATTATATTGATTAGACATAGTGTTAGGAATTTTGTTTTGATGATACATATTTTATTAAAGTCTATAAATAAGTCTAAATAAGTCTAACAGTCACATAGTTAGGTGTTAACGAGTTTTGAAAAGTCATATAGTTATAAGTTAACATTTCTATTTAGTCAAAAAGTTATGTTAAAAACTCATATAGTTAAGTTATCTACATGTGTGTTTTTAATGTTTTAAGTTTTCATGTGTTTTCCATATGCGTTCGGTAATGAAAATTGAAGAGTTAGATAATTGTTCGAGTTTTTATACACATGGATGGATAACTATTCAAGTTTTATAAAGTGACTAATGAATAGATAAGTTTTCTTGTTTTAGTCACGTGTTTTGTAGGTACAAAAACTCGAAGAGTTATAGATAAGTGCTCGAGTTTTACAAGACTTAAAGGATAAGTGTTCAACTAAAGCGATGACTTAGAAGATATTTTACAAATCTCTAGGAAGATAAAGTTTCGGTGGATCTACAATATGAAATCATGGAAATTCAAAATGATAGTGGAGATAGTGGAAATTCAAAATAAGAAGTGGACATTCAAAATAAAGAGTGGACATAGTGGAAATTCAAAAAGACAATGAAATCGTGGATAATTTGAATTTGAAATTAGTACGTGGGATTATGGATTAAGTAGATGAATATGCTGAACGTGAAGTCATAGTTTGACTACTATAAATAGAGGGTACGAGCTGCACTACGATCATCTCAATCTCAAATACCAAGTCTTAATATTCAATCACATTCCAATCCCAATCTCAAATACCAAGTCTGAATGTTCAATAACATTCCAATCCCAATCTCAAACACCAAATTTGAGTATTCAACTCTAGAAAAATTCTCCAACATTAGAAGAAGTTTGGAATTCCAAGTAATTTCAAAAAAGGAGCTGCAACGCAAAAACTTTGCAAAAAGAACTACACAGTGGGAAAATTTGACTAAAGCTATTATAGATAAAAGAGTATTGCTCAAGGGAATGCATAAAATAGATTCAAACACTATGCTTGAAGTTAAATTAATTGAGTTAACAAAGAAAATAGAAGAGTTATCATTAAATCAGAAACTAGCAGAAAAGAATGTAAATATTAATGACTTAGATATAATTTATGCTAGAAACCAAAAAGATAACTTTGGAAATTCTTATAACCCTAATTGGAGAAATCACCCAAACCTATCTTGGAGAAATAACAATTTCTAGGGAGGAGAAAATACAAATGACAAAAATATAAGTTATGAAGCATTAATTGAACAAGGATCTAGAATAGAGAAGTTAGAAAAGATAATTCAACAATTAAACAATCGTCTAGATCATGTAATTGGAAATGCTGCCATTCAGAATCAAAATATGAATAGAAATATACCCCCTAGATAGAAGGAATCAATAGAAGTTAGACCTACTAGAGGATTGCCAATGCAAGTAGTGCCTAACCCTATCAATAGAACTATTAATGAAATTGATATCTCCTATAGGAGGGAAGCTGAATGAAGTAGTATGACTGAAGTAACTATATATAATATAGTAAGTAGAAAAATATAAAATAAAAAAAATGTAAGTTTAATTATAGTTAGTAGTATCACAAAGTTATTACTTAACTCATTGAACTTAGTCCATTGAGTTATGACCTAACTCCATGAGGGTAGGTAAGTAACTATGTTAATTTTATCTCTACTAAATTTTGTTTATGTTATATAGAATCACAATAGATGGAATTGAGGAAATTATCATTGGATACACCGAGGGAAGTATTGAGTAACTTATCAGCTAAAGATTTGTGCAAATTGTGTTGTATGTCAAAAGAAATTAAAGAATGTGTTAGAGAAAAATATTTTCATGAACTACAAGTTGCAAAGATGACTAATATTAGAGATGGATTTTTATGGAAGTCATTTAATCGTAGTTCAATCAGTTATGAATATTTGAATATGGAAGAAATTGTTGGAATTCCACCCAATACATTAAAAGGAATAGATCATATTATGGGGATAGATGAATGATTAATTGTTTATAGAACCAAACCAAGGTATGTAATTCTGTTACCCAATATTTTGATTAGAAATCCTATCACTAGAGAAGAATGGAATATAGGAAGGCCTAATAGATTTGAAGTACCAATTGAAAATTTTGGGTCAACTTTAACATTTTCTTATAAAAATTCGACCATTCCTGAAAAATTGTATTACTAGAGACCAACTGGAAATTGGGATGAGGATTTATGCTTAAGTGTGTATAATTTTTTGAATAGATCTTGGACTAAAAATACTATGATATATCTAAGATAGAAAGCATTAATTAACAGCATACATGTCATACTTGATGGATATATATATCTAATCACAGATATATCAGTTGCATTTAGATTTGATTTATATATAATAAGCATAGATAGTTTTGATGATGACTTTATAGAAATATTTCCTATACCTAGTGATATAGCTAAATCACCATCTACAGAATATGATAAAATTCAATTATGAACGTGGTATAATGAATATGATGATCCTACTTTATGTCTAATAAGATGGTGGGATGAATTGATGAAATTTCAAATATTGATTATGAAAGACCTAAATGAATGGAAGTGGGAAAAGGAATATATTGAAATATATGTAGAAATAGAAACAACTACATTATCTTGGAATAGAAGAGGATCCCTTTCTGCATTTCAATTCATTAATGGTAATACACTTATATTTAGTATTGATAACATACTACAAGTTTACAAGTTAAAAAGGAAAGTAGATTGCATTAAAATAGAATTAATAGCAAGAAGAATTATGCCTAAAAATTTTACTTGGACTAACACATTTGTTCCATTTGTCACTACTTTCAATCATGTTTTTAAATTGTGATTTTTATTTTTAATGTTGTGTGTACTTTGCATTTATTTTTAGAAAAGAAAGAAAATTTTTTAGTTTTTGTTTTATATAAGGAAAAGAAAAAAACAAACAAAATATCAATCCAGTTTGTTGGTATCTGTTCTGGGAAACCAACTGGCTTGCTTGTAAGCCACCAAAGGCATAAGAGCTTAGGTTCCACACAAGACATTGATTTAACAATTTATGTTTTATTGTTAAATGTTATTTTGTTATATATTCTACTTTTATTTGTGAATGAAAGTTTTTCAGAATCAAAAGTCTGAAGATATTGAAGGAGATACAAAAGAATAAGGTATGTAATTGATTACTTATCCTGAATTTACATTCAAACTCAGTTCGAGGAGTTATTCATTAACTTAACGAATTAAGTTCGTTGAGTTAGGTGCTAAGTCAACAAAACAATATTTATGTCTGCTAACATTTATTGTATTTACTATAAAATCTTTTACATTGAGGACAATGCAAAATGTAGGTATGGGGGGAGGTAATTAGATTAAAATCCAAATAATTTTGTTAAATAGAGGAACTAGGATTGTGTTGCAAATGTTTGTGAAAATTGAAAATTTTTTTTTTATGAATTTGTTGTAACTAACCGAAATTTCCTATAACTATCTAATAGTTGAGACTATAAAATTTTTAAGAACTATAACTGCTTGAATGTTATATTTAGAATCTTATATAAAATGCTACAAATTTTACTATTAATACAAATCTGGATATAGTACCTTATGTTTTTACTGAATTTTATGAGTTTAACAGTTTCACGATTTTTAATAATAAAAAATCAGAATGTTTAACTGAAACTTAGTAAATTATTTGAAATCCTAAAAGAGCTGAAATGTTGATTTTTGGATTAAATGAAATACATATGATCAAGGATACATTTAATTTGATTGATTAAACTTGTAGAATGATTTATGTGTAAATCTTATTAAACTATAGAAAAAGTATAAGTTTATTGATATGGATTCATGTTTTCAGTAAATTATAGAAGTAGGATTATATGAGATTTGTGTTTTATTACATCTATATTAATGAAATACGTATATATACTATGTTGTAAAGAAAGGAAAAGAGGAAAAAAAGATAAAAACTTTGAGAGTTTATTGATTTGTTTGATCATGAGCCTTTATACTTGAGCAGATAGGTATATAAGGATTATTGACCTGAGAAAGGACTCTTTAAATCTGGCAACTTAAGATCCTCATCAGATCTAGGATTGTTGACTGACAGCTCGATACATGGGTACATTAAAAAGCTCTTGTATGATTCAAGCTTTTCAAATTAACTTTTAAAGTAAAAATATGCATATACTGTTCTGAAAAGAAAAAAGTGTTTTGTGAAATACAGATATCTTTTGAATCGAGTATATTTTTTGTTATATAAGATTACTGAAGTATGAATCTAGATTAGTCTTTTAAAGTTGTTTATTTGAGATACAATTCATTATTCTTCTTGTTTTAATCATATTGAGTTGAATTGTGTTTTGATTCGTATGTAGTTGAAATTTATTCTGGAAATCATATTGGAAAATTCAGGATAACAGATGTTTGAAAAAAAAGATAATGTAACTACCACCTATGTGAGGCTAACATATTTTGTATGTAACTTACATAAGTTTCAAATATATTTACAAGTTGAAGAGGAGAAAATAATGTTAAAATAGATTACTGAAAAATACAAAATATTTTTATATTAATCTAATTTATGTATGTTGAAGATACAAAATGAATAATTAATCCTAGCACTTGAGAAAGACTAACTAGTTAGATCTTAGTAGTTTGTTAAGGGACTAGAAAAAGTTAAGTATGGGGGAAGTGTTTAGAAGGAAAAAGTGCATAATATTTAGCTTATCATATGAGAATTAAGCCATTATGTTATAATTGCACTATTAAATGCGTTAATAAAAGAATCTACATAATTTCAGGAAATTAATGTTAATTAAGTACATTTTTGAACTATCGGTGAATTACAGGCTTTTTAATTCTTAAGTATCTAAAATTTCTGTTATTTTGGAGAGTTATATTTCATGTACCAAACCGTTATGTTTTAAACGCTTAAAGAATATTTTATTATTTCTTGGAGGACACATGTTGTAACCTTAATATACGACTTAAGTGGATTTTCGGTAAGTTATCTGGTAATTATCCAAAATGTTTATAAGCATCAGATAGTTAGGTTTGCAAGTATCCGTAATATCTTTTTATCATAAAACTGCTTGAGGACACATGTCGCGTTCTAGAAACTTGACATAAGTTATCTTTCGTAAGGTTAGGTGCTAACTATCTGAAATGTATATAAGTTTCGAATACTTATAGTTATAACTATCTAAAACATCTAAGCTTATAAGTTATTTCTTTATTACACGTGTATTTTAGAGTTAAGTCAACGGAGTAAGTCTATTGAGTTACACTAACTCCACGGACCATTTATTTTCTAACTTGCCACTATAGCAATTGCAGAAATAGGAAATTCGAAGGAAAACAACGATTGCATGTATCACGCAGGAATTCACTAGTGGAATGAAGAAGAAATCACCATTGTTGATATGAATGAAGGAAATCCAATCGATCATTTAAGCAGAATCAATTATTATTGAAAGAAATATAAGAGATGAAGAAAAAGTGTGTGGGAAGGGAGGTGGAGAACCGCACTAACTGTAGGAAGCATCGGAAGTTCCCTAAAGCTCCACACCACCACCAAAATCACTAACCATCGGAGGTCTATGAGGATACTTCCCAAATGTCGAGTCAATTCCGAGCCAAACATAGTGACTGATAACCATTGTGAGGAGTGATCGTATCATAGGAAGGGAAGCCATTTTCACCAAGCACCGACTCATATCTCAGGAAATCGTAATGCTTCTAGCCTTGGTTTCGGGTTGATGCTAGTATGTTGAAGAGGAGATCAACTTACAATTCTTGATTCGCGATTCTATAGGGAGAGGAGGCAAGATTGTAAGTGATTAAATTTTCAGTGGTGTAATCGTGTTGCATGTAGTGATAGAAGTTTTTACTGTCGATAGAGATTTTTACATTTCACCTTCTACTCGTCTTCAAGAACATATCAAAACAAAAATACCAAAAGCAACTACTTATCTATGTTTACATTTAGTATTAAAGTGTTGTATTATTTGTTTTGTATCGTGATTAATGTTATCATTGTTAGTATTGTGAATGTTTTATGTTTTTTTGATTCAAAAAAGTAAAAAATAGTTTTATTGTTTACTGAAATTGATTCATCCTAGATACTTAAAGATTTTAATGATTACTGTTTGAAATATCTGAATGTTAGTGTTACTTAATGACAAATCTAATATTAACTAACATTAAAGAGCTTAATTGATGTCATTTACATTCTGTGGAACCACCCAATGGTTGGCCGAATTCCTTTATGAATAACAGTATTTAACTAAAAAGGTAAGCTCGTGGAGTTAACTTAAGTCCAAGAGGTTAATCCGTTGAGTTAACCATAACTCCACGAACTAAGTTCGTTGAGTTAATTGTAACTCAACAGAGTGTTTAACTAAACACATATAAACTCCAATATAAAAATCAAAATAGTACACAATTCTTACTCAATCTCTGTGGGATCGTCCTATACTTGCACACAAATACAATATACATTGTGCACTTGTAGTTAAAACACAAATTGGATTTAATATCTAATTTGTGTGAAAGGTTGTTTGTTTACTTCTAAAAGAATTTATTAATATAAGCATAAAAACAAATCAAACAAGTTTTCTAACATTGTCTAATAGACAAGTTTCTGATTTAACATACTCTATTTATCAAGAAAGATGATAAAGATCAGATTGTTGTTCAAATATATGTGGATGATATAATCTTTGGAGTAACTTCTGATAAACTAATAAAAATATTTTCTAAAGAGATGACTAGTTAGTTTAAAATGAGTATGATAGGAGAACTTTTATTTTTTCTAGGTCTTCAAATTAAGTAAATGGATAAAGGTATATTTTTAAATTAGGAAAAATATGTAGTTGAAATGCTTAAGAAATTTAATTTTAATGATACAAGGATTCGAGAAACTCTTATGAGTACTTCTTTAAAGTTAGATATTGATGACATAGGAAAATCAATAGATCAAAGAAAATACAGAAGTATGATTGGTTCTTTACTTTATTTGATAGTGAGTAGACCTGATATTATGTTTGTTGTGTGTGCTTGTACTAGATTTCAATCTAATCCTAAAGAATCACACTCAATTGTTATTAAAAGGATATTTAGATATATACAACAAACTAAAAATTTCAGACTGTATTATTCTAAGGATAGTTCAATAGATCTTATAGGATATATTGATGCTGATTATGCAGGATCTAAATCTGATAAAAAGAGTACCAGTGGCACATGTCAATTATTGGGAAATAATTTAGTGTCATGGTTTAGTAGAAAGCAAAACTATGTAGCACTTTCAACCAGTGAAGTTGAATATGTTATTGTTGCATTGTGTTGTACTTAGATTCTATAGATAAGGCAAACTTTAGAAGATTTTGGATTATCTTATGATACAACTAAGATTTATTGTGATAGTAGTTTTGTAATAAATCTTTCCAAAAATCTTGTATTACATTATAAAGCAAAGGATATAGAGGTTAGACATCATTTTCTAAAAGATAACGTAATTAAAGGAAAAATTAAATTAGGATTTGTGTCTAATAAAAATCAATTAGCTGATATATTTACAAAACCTCTAGATAAAAATACATTCTACAACATAAAATTAAATTTAGGTATTTGTAGGCTATGTGATGTGTAAAATGCTTAAACTCCACAAAAGATAAATATTATTGATGATATTGTTTACCTCATAAATATTATATACTTATCATAAATATCTAAGTAATATCTCAATTGCTACTTAAGATACTATGTATTTACGATAAAATTATTATAGTATCTTATTTATTTTACTTATTTTTTCCAAGTTTAATGGTTTTTTAAAATTTTAAGTAGAAATGTCAATGAAAAACATTAAATTCCTCTCAAATCCTGAAATTTTGATTAAGTGTTTTCTTTGGATCAATGAAAGTGTATATGATCAAGAATGAGTTTAACTTGATTGATTAAACTTGTAGAATAATTTATATGTAAATCATATTAAACTACTAATCAAAAGTATGAATTTATTGAAATTGATTCATATTTTCAGTAAAATCATAGAAGTAAAAATTGTATGAGATTTGTGCTTTATTGCATCTGTATTAATGAAATACATATATACTATGCTTAAAATAAAAAATGCTTACAAAGTGAAAATCTTTGAGAGTTTATTGATCAATTTGATAATGAGCATCTTGTACTTGAGCAGATAGGTATGTAAGGATTGTTATCCTCAAAAAGGATTCTTTAAATCTAGCAACCTAAGGTCCTGATCAGACGTGAGATTGTTGACTGAAAGCTCATTACATGGGTACATTAGAAAGCTCTTGTATGATTCAAGCTTTTCAAACTAATTTTTAAAGAAAATTATCAATGTTTACTATTTTGAAAAGATAAAAGTTGTTTCATTAAATACATATATCTTTCAATCGAATATAGTTTCTACCAATATGACTACTGATTTATTGAATCTAAATTAGTACTTTTGAAAATGTTTATTTGAGATACATTCCTTTATTCTCCTTGTGTTAATCATAGTAAGTTTAAAGTTATGTTTTAATTCATATACAGTTGGAGTTGATTCTGGAAATCATTTTTGATGAATTCAAGATAATAGAAAATTTCTTAAAAGAAAAATTTAAAGTATAGTTATAATTAACACCTAATTTATACAAGTATATTTTGTATGTTATTGAATATATTTGAAGTATATTTGTAGGGGGAGGATTTACAATGTCCAAAATAGATTAATATCATTCAAAATATAAATCTTAGTTAACCTGAGTTTAGTCCTCTTAAGATCTTGACGAAAAAATTTGAATAAACAAACAAACTATTTTAGGTTTATAGAAAGAATATTAGAATAGTTTACAATATTCTCAAGATAATGTTTTATATAAGTTACATATAGCTTGTATGTTGTTTTCGGAAGTTTTCAGTTGAAAACATCCGAAACTTGTTTTCTTGTCAAATATACTAATTAGACATTATGTTATGTAAGGTAACGTATAAAACTACCTCTAGACAACATTTTACTCATTAGGTTAGGTAATTGAATGAGTTATGCTTAAATTTTTTAGGTACCTCAATTGAATAAACTTTATTCAATATCCATTTAAAACCCAAACCCAACTAATAGACTTGTTAAGTTATTCTACTAAAACCCTATTTAAACACTTATTACATAGGAACTTAGGTTATCTTGAAACATCTTTCTAAAAATCTTTCCCGCTCGTTCTTGTAACCACCTACGACGATATATTCAAATTTCTACAAAGGACATGGCAGAGGAAAAGGAAGAGGCAGAGGAAATGCAAAAGGCAAAGAAATAGATGTAGATGAAGTTCCACGTACATGGTTTATGAAGATTTTTCAAGTAGACAAAAGGTTAGCTCAAATATATCGTGACTATTTCTTTTCTGAAGAAATACTTGATAAAGTTAGACAAGAGCTTCAAAATACAGCTAACAGTATACAAGACATAGGTATTAGAAGTAAATTTGATAGAGAGTATCGCATGAAATGTGTTGAAATAGCATTTTTGGAACAATATGCTAAATATCTAGAAAAAGGAGTAGGTTCATCAAATAGAATTCCTCAAACACCTATCAATGGAACAAGACTACCATCATTTGACGAAGAACATGAATCTACAATACTTACACCTTTATTTTCAAAGGAAAAATAGACAAATATTGTTATTGATCAGAGAAAAGTTGAAAGTCTTCAAAAAGTAATAGCTATAGAAAGTGCCTTGGAAGAATTGAAACAGAAAACTTTTATGGAACAAATGAATAAGAAAACAACAATAATTCAACAGGAAGAACAACTGACTTGTTATTAGAGACAAAGAGTCAGAAAAATTATTTCTAAGGAAGCAAATCTTGTTGAACAAAAAAAATCAGATGAGGATTTAATTCCAAAGGGCAATATATGTCTAGACATTGTGCCTTTCAGTGCATCTACTAAGGTCATCTGTTTAGAACACATTGAAACTAATGATGATGATGAAACTTTATTATCTTTTTCTAAAAGACTTGAAAAGAGAACAAAACAACAAATTAGTTCAAGTTTTTCTATAGTTTCTAGCCCTAATGATAAGGAAATTGAACAATCAGAGCATTAGGTAGATGACATTGAACAAGTTATTGTTGATGTACTTGAAAATATTGGAGTAGTAATTAGTTCAAAGGTTGGATTGTCTAGAGTAGTAGTTATTGAAAAGGACAAAACTCTAGAAGAGCTTAACATTGATCAGCCTTTTTCAGAATCTATAGAACTAGAGTTTGAGAATTCACAGCATATTGAAATGGAAATATCTATTGAGGAACATGAAGAATTACAGACAGATACACCAACCATTGAATTTGTGGAAAAATTGCACTCTAACTATTCTATAGAAACTGAACTTATAGATGTAGCAAATATTGAAAATGTTCCTTACTTTGTTGAAGTTGGAGAATCAAGCTTACTTGAGCAGCTTCAAGAAAATATTTTGATAGAGGAATACAATGACATTCATTTTGAAGAAGAGATTCCTAAAGAAGAATTAAATTCTGAGTATAGAACAATAAACATTCAAGGCAATTCAATTTATTTTAGATCTGAGGAAGCACTGTAGAAATACAATAGTTTGATTTTGTGTCAAATTCTACATGCTCGACCAATAAAGTTTAGAAGTTTACTAGAAATAAAAGATTTATTTGAGTTTCAACGCTTAATGAAATTGTTACTAGTTGGAACAAAATGGAAGCAATATAAAGAGCTTGTTGTAGCTTTCTATAGTAATCTAATACAAAATGAAAATCTTTTGAAAACTCAAATAACTCAATAGGAGTTTACTTTATCTCCTGAGTTAATTTTTGAAGTTTTAGGATTAAGAAATGAAGGTGTTGTTGTTACAAACAGATTTGACATTGTTAGACAACTAGAATAGGATGTTCAATCTTTATCACAGATTCCAAGTGTATATACTGAAATGAGATTAATGGAAAATCTGAATGCAAAAGCTAGGTTTATTGCAAATATTCTGCATGTAAATTTATTTCAAAGAGTCGGACATAATTTGGAAGTAAGCAGAAGTTGTTTATATGCAACTTATGGTATACTGAACAAAATTCAAATAAATTGGTTTGATGTTTTCATATATTAACTACGGCATTTGAATTCAAAGTTATTTTTTGGCGATGCTGTATGTCGAATTCTTGCAAGCCAATTAAATTTATCTAACTAGCCCTTTGAAACTAAAGGCATGAGAGCGTTCAGTGTCAAAGATTTGCAAAAACACCAACCAACGCAACAATAGCAACAACAACAACCTGACCTTCACCAACACCAACAATAGCAAAACTATTCAGATCAAGTACAATAGCAACTTGAGCTAACTCCTGACTTAGATGTAGTGTTGAATGACATCAGAAATGATATTAGGCATCTAGGAGATAAAATTTGTAATGCTATTAGTGATATCATTAGGAGGAATAGATAAATGCACTGTCATTTGTCTATTTACTTGATTTCTGAATACACAATGTAATGTTTGTATTTATTGTTTGACTATTTGAACAATACATTTTACTGTAAATGTGTTCATTCTTATTAATGTTTACAGAAAGTTTAGCTATAAATGTGTCTCTCGTTTTAATACTTTGTAATCATCTTTTTGATTAATGACAAAAAGGGGGAGATGATTATGAGTTTAAATGCATATATTAAAAAGGGAGATGATTATGTGGTTGTTGAAATTTTTTTCTGAAAGTTTTACTTCTAAGAGATGATTTTTACATAAACAACAGAAATAAGCTTAAGTAAACTTAAGTGAACAAAATTGTTTGTTGAATTAAAACTTAACCCAATGGAGGTGTTTCGTTGGGTTAAACATAATTCATAATTGATTTAATATGGTTTTATCATCATCAAAAAGGGGGAGATTGTTAAGTATTTTGTTTTGATAATGTGTGCTAAACGAATGTAATCATATTTACTCAATTACTATTGTTTGTGAAAGTAAATTTAGAACATCAATTAATATAGAAAAAGTTTACTGATATAAATACTTGTTTGTAATGGATATGAGATTATGCTATGTTAAATAACTAGTCGTTAAGTTATACTAACTTTTCATTTAACTAAATGTTAAGTTAATGTGTGTTTTTATTATAAAGCATGATATATTTTAAAGTTATATTTTATGTATCATGTACAATGCATGTTAAGACAACTCGTTAAATTAGTGCGTTATTTTGTAAAAAGGTCACGTAAGAACTTGTTGAGTTATAGGCTTAAAAGTTAAAATAGGTCACATGAGAACTCGTTAAATTAGTGAGCAAAAAGAAGAGACGAACTCGTTAAGTTAGTATTATGCACGTGGTGAAATTAAAGTTTACAAATGTTATATTGTATCACGTGAGTTGCACATGCCTAACTTGTTAAGTTAACATAACTAAACACATTGAGTTGCTATATTGAATACTAAGGCAACGTGTTAGGTTACTGTTATAAACTTAAAGTTACTATTATCGCACGTGGTAAATACCTTTTTGTAAAAACATCTGTTTATTACTGGATCGGTGAGTTATCAGATTTTTGGATATTTAGAAAATTTAACTATCTGATACTTAAACTATTTTCAGTGAGTTATCATTTAACCTTCTGAAAGAAAGGTTAAGCTGGTTCGTTGAGTTATCTGTAACACAACGAAGGTAGTTCGTTGAGTTAGCATAACACCATAGACTTAATTCATTGAGTTAGCTATAGTACTTGTCACGTGATTTGGCACATGATGAACTCATTGAGTTAGATACGTTAAGTTATAAATCTATTTGTTTTACTTGTTTAGTTAACATTAACACAACGACTTGTTATTACACTTGATGAAAAATTTTGGATGAGAAAGTTTATTTTGTAGGAAATTTTTCAAAGGTCTAGGATTGATGATTAAAGAAAATTTGAAAGGAAAATATGGGTCAGAACATGTGTATTTCGATGAAGGAAAAAGAGAAGATGTGAAGAGTGAAAAACTGATTGTAGTTAAACATGGAGGATATGCATAAAGTGAATATATAGTATAAAAGGCATAGAATTCTCGATAAGTTATCTACGAATTATCGAAAATGTGTTGAAGCATCAGATAGTTGGGTTTGCAAGTATTTGAAATATCTGAACTCGTTAAGTTAGAATTATGCACGTGTTGAATTTAAATGTTTTATTATGTCACGTGAGCTACACATGTTTAACTTGTTAAGTTAGCATAACTATATGCGTTGAGTTACTTGAATATACACTGAAGTAACGTGTTTTGTTAATATTAAGCAGAAATAGGAAAAGTAAACTTTTGGATAGTTAACGTTTCGTTTTAGTCGAAGAGTTATGTTAAAAACTCGTATAGTTAAGTTATCTACACGTGTGCTTTAATGTGTTTTAATGTTTTAAGTTTTCACGTGTGTTCCATGTGCATTCGATAATGAAAAATCAGAGTGTTAGATAACTGTTCGAGTTTTATACACATGGATGGATAACTGTTCGAGTTTTATAAAATGACTAACGAACAGATAAGTTTTCTTGTTTAGTCATGTGTTTTGTAGGTGCAAGAATAGAAGAATTATGAGAAGATACAATTCGAAGGAAAACCACGATTGCACGTATCATGCAGAAATTCACTCATGGAAGGAAGAAGAAATCACCAACGTTGATATGAATGAAGGAAATCCAACCGATCATTTAAGTAGAAGTAGTTACTACTGAAAGAAATACAAAAGAAGAGGAGAAAGATGAAGAAAATGTGTGTGGAAGAGAGGTGGAGAACCATGCCAACTACAAGAAGTGTCAGAAGTTCCTTAAAGCTCCACACCACCACCAAAATTACCAACCATCGGAGGTCTGTCAGGATACTTTCTTGATGTCAAGTCGATTTCAAGCCAAACATGGTGACTGACAACCACTATGAGGAGTGATCGCATCGTATGAAGGGAAGCCATTTTCACCAAGCACCGACTCATATCTCTGGAGATCGTAAAGCTTCTAGCCTTAGTTTCGGGTTGATGCTAGTATACTGAAGAGGAGATTATCTTACAATTCTTGATTCACAATTCTATAGGAAGATGAGGCAAGATTGTAAGTGATTAAGTTTTCAATAGCGTAATCACGTCGCATGTAGTAACGAAAGTTTTTACTGTCGATAGAGATTTTTATGTTTCACCTTTCGCTCATCTTCAAGAGCATATCAAAACAAAAATACCAAAAACAACAAATTATATGTGTTTACATTTAGTATTAAAGTGTTGTATTGTTTGTTTTGTATCGTGATTAATATTATCATTGTCAGTATTGTAAATGTTCTATGTTTGTTTGATTTAAAAAATAAAAAATAGTTTATTGTTTATTGTTTACTAAAATTGATTCGTTCATATACTTAAAGATTTTAATGATTACTGTTTGAAATAATTGAATGTTAGTATTGCTTAATGATAAATCTAATATTAACTAGCATTAAATAGCTTCATTAATGTTATTTACATTTTGTCGAATCGCCCAATGATTGGCCGAATTCCTTTGTAAATACCAGTATTTAACTAGAAAGGTAGGCTCGTGGAGTTAACTTAAGTCCATGAGGTTAGTTCGTTGAGTTAATTGTAACTCAACAGAGTGCTTAACTGAACACATATAAACTCCAATATAAAAATCGAAACAGTACACAATTCTTACTCAATCTTTATGGGATTAACCTATACTTGCACACAAATACAATATACATTGTGCACTTGTAGTTAAAATACAAATTGGATTTAACATCTAATCTATGCGAAAGGTTGTTTGTTTACTTCTAAAAGTAATTATTGATATAAGCATAAAAACAATTCCAAACAAGTTTTCTAGCACCGCCTAACAAATAGAAGTTCACAAATAAATAAACAAGTTTTCTGGTGCCATTGCTAGGGATTAAGAAGTTAAGCAATTGTGAGTGCTATTTTGTTTTAATAGTAGAAGGAGTGTTATGTGTTTTATTTTATAATTGAAAACATGGCATATGCTTATGCTCAAAGATTTCTGAAATCTGTAGTTAGCATATGTGAATTCTGCAATTTAGAAGGTCACGACATCTCTGATTGTTTGAAACAGAGACAATTGTAGATGGTTAGATCACACGAACAATAAGTGAATTATATTCAATATAATAGAGTTGAGTATGAGAATCGTATAGTAACTAATGGTTAGTTTAGAACGTGTAATATGTTAAAAAACAAGGAAGTTTGGGATAGGTATGACAGACCGGAGTGTAGCTTAGACCAAAACATAGACAAACTAGAACAATATATGTGTCAGCAACAAGAAGTCAACCAATTAAACTATAGGGAAGAATATTCAAAACCTAAAATTGATATCATATACGAAACTGAAAAAACCATAATGAAAATTGATCAAAAATTAAATGCAATGATACTAGATGATCTTGAAAGAAAACTAAAAGCATTGGATGAATTTACAATGAAATTACAAGTTATGCAACAAGAAAACACAAATGAAAACTTTAATGTTAAAGATTTGCATAATTTGCAAGACATACAAACAAAAGAAAATACCAATGCAATAGAATTTAAAGAATGTAAGTTAAAACTAAAAACACTTGAAGTTATGAAAATACAAGAACATCATGAAAGTAATGAAAATCTAGAAGATGTATAACATTAAGATCTAGAACTAATATACCACCAAGAATTCAAAAAGAAAGTAATATGAAGGTGGATAAGAACAAAATTCAAAATCATAATGAAAACGTAATATTTGAAAACTTAGAAATCAATGAAGAGAAATATAAATCTGAAAATGAGACTAAAAATGATCAAACAAATGAAATGAAAGAAAAAGAATCTTGTAAATCACAATCATTAGCACCTTATCTTGAAAGATTACAACAAACATTTCTTGAAAAATAAGAAAAAATTAAAGAAATTTTTGAAAAAGTACAAGCTAACATTCCTTTGTTAGACTTATTGTAGAAAATACCACCTTATGCTAAATTTCTTGAGGATTGGTGTACTAAGAAAAGAGAGCAAAAAGTTTTAAGGAAAGTCTTTTTAGCTGAGCAAAGTAGTTCCTTATTTCTGATACAAATTCCTAAAAAGTTATCTGATCCTGGAATCCCTGTTATATCATGCACCATAGGAAATACCATTCTAGAAAGAACCTTAATAGACCTAGGTGCAAGTATAAATGTTATGCCGAGTGATATATTTGCATCCTTAGGATTAAAAAGCTTAATCCCTACTAGGACTGTTATTCAATTAGCTGATAGAAGTATAAGATATCCTAGAGGAAAAATAGAGGATGTCCTAATTAAAATCAAAAACTTCATATATCCTATTAATATTATGATTTTGGATTCCCAACATATTAAGCATCAAAATCAGGATACATCTGTAATTTTGGAAAGGCCATTCTTAGCAACATCAAGGGCTATTATAAATTGTAAAACTAGAGTGATGAAGTTAGCATATGGTAATGAGTTAAAACATTTTTAAACCAGAAAAGTTTAAGGAGTTAGAAATGTCCTTACATACTATAGACTTTTTAGAGGATAAAGGAGATATGCTAGATGATGTGATTCAAGAAGAATTAAATAGACAACTAAATTCTAAAACTTTTGAAGTAAGTGAAAGTATAAATGTAGAAGGAGATCAAGAAGAGTTTAGTATTGAAGATGAAAATGTTCAATTAGGAGTTCTAGCTTCTGATGGTCAACATTTAGATTTAAAACATTTACCTCCTGAATTAACTTATATATTTCTGAAAGAAAAATGAACATGTCCAATCATTATTGCTTCAGATTTAAAAGATGATCAAATTTCTAAATTAAAAGATATAGTAAAAACTTATAAAGAAGCAATAGGATGGACTATGATTGATATCAAAGGGTTAAGTGCAACTATATGCTGTCACCACATATATTTAGAAGAGAATGCTAAACTAGTTAGAATTCCTGAGAGGAGATTAAATCCAAAACTTAAAGAAGTAGTGAGGAAGGAAATAGTGAAATGGTTAGATAATGACATAATTTATCTGATTTCCGATAGCTCATGGGTTAGTTCAATCCATGTGGTTCCCAAGAAATCAAGATTAATAGTTATTAGGAATGAAAGTCAGGGCTTGATACCTACTAGAATTTAATCAGGCTGAAGAGTGTGTATAGACTATAACAAGCTGAATGCTATGACTAGGAAAAATCATTTTCCCTTACCTTTTATAGACTAAATGATAGAGAAATTAGTAGGGCAAGAATATTTTGGTTTCCTAGACGAGTATTCAAGATATAATCAAGTTCCAATAGCATTAGAGGATCAAGAGAAATAAACTTTCACATGTCTTAATGGAACTTATGCTTTTGAGAGAATGCCATTCGGATTATGCAATGCACCAGCCACCTTTCAAATGTGTATGTGCGATATTCACTAGAATGACTGAAATTTTTTTAGAAATATTTATAAATGATTTTACTGTATATGAAACTTCATATGAAGTGTGTTTAAAGAATTTAGACCAAGTATTAAAACGCTAAGTGGAAAAAAACCTGGTTCTAAATTGGGAAAAATGTTACTTCATGGTTAAACAAGGAATAGTCTTGGGACATGTTATTTAAAAGAAAGGGTTGGAAGTAGATAAAGCCAAAATAGAAGTAATTTCTAATCTACCAGAACCTAAATCAATAAAAGATATTAGATCATTTTTAGGACATGTTGGATTTTATAAAAGATTTATTAAAGATTTTAGCAAAATAGCTAAACCTTTAACTAATCTATTAAAAGATGTCTCATTCAACTTTGATAAAAATTGCAAAGAAGCATTTTTCAAGCTTAAAACTAGTTTAATTTCAACCCCTATAATACAAGCACCTAATTGAAGCCATCCATTTGAATTAATGTGCGACACATCTGATTTTGCTGTAAGAGCAGTGTTGGGACAAAAGATAGAAAAATCTCCTAGAGTGATTCATTATGTAAGCAAAACATTAAATGATGTTCAAATTAATTATACAACTACTAAAAAGAACTATTAGTTGTTGTGTTTGCCTTAGAAAAGTTTAGACCATATCTGATTGGAGCTAAAGTGATAGTATACGGATCATTCAACTTTAAAACACCTAATAGCAAAGAAAGAGACTAAACCTAGATTGATCCGATGGATATTATTATTACAAGAATTTGATCTAGAAATTAAAGATAAAAAAGGTTATGAGAATGTAGTAGCAGATCATTTATCAAGATTACAAATAGAAAAATCAAACACTGAAATTAAGGATAATTTTCTTGATGAACAATTAATGACCATGAACACAATGCCTTGGTATGCAAACATAGTTAATTACTTAGTTACTAGTTTAACACCTAAGGATTGGAATAGACAATATAAGAAATTGTTCTTTTCAAGCGTAAAATATTACTATTGGGAAGACCCATACTTATTTAAGAAATGTCCTGATCTGGTTTTAAGGAGGTGTGTTCCAGAAACTGAATATCAGAGCATATTGTCTTTCTACCATGACCAAGCATGTGGAGGACATTTTGGTTCAGGGAAAACTACTGCCAAAATTCTATAATGTGGATTTTATTGACCAACACTATTCAAAGATGCTCATAAATACTACTTAAGTTGTTTAAGATGTCAACAAATAGGAAGAATATCAAAGAGGAATATGATGCCTCTGAATCCTATTATTGAAGTTGAAATCTTTGATGTGTGGGGAATAGATTTTATGGGTTCATTTCCTATGTCTAATTAATTTAATTATATATTGTTAGGGGTGGATTATGTATCTAAATGGATAGAATCTATTCCTACAAAAACTAATGACAACAAAGTGGTAATACATTTTATAAGAACTAATACAATTGCTAGATTTGGAATACCTAAAGCTATTATTAGTGATAGAGGAACTCATTTCTGTAATAGAAGTTTTGAAGCCTTAATGAAGAAATATGGAGTAAATCACAAAATTGCAACATCATATCATTCGCAAACAAGTGAACAAGTAGAATGTACAAACAAACAAATTAAGTTAATCTTAGAAAAAGTAGTAAATCCTACTAGAAAAGATTGGGCTAATAGATTAAAAGATGCACTTTGGACTTATAGAACTGCTTATAAGACAAACTTAGGTATGTCACCTTTTAAAATAGTATATGGAAAACGTTACCATTTACCAATTGAAATTGAACATAAAGCTTATTGGGCATTAAAAACTCTAAACACTAATTTAAATTAGGCTGCTGAAAATAAGAAAATGCAATTGATTGAATTAGAAGAATTTAGGAATGAAGCTTCTTCGAAAACTGTAAAAGAAAAAGAGAAAATGAAGTTCTAGCATGATAAGAAAATTATTCCAAAAACCTTTGAAATAGGACAAGAAGTATATCTTTACATAACTAGACTCCATAACCATCTAGGAAAATTAAGATCTAGATGGGCAAGACCTTATATAATTCGAAATATTTATTCCTATGGAGCTATTGAAATTGAAAATCCTAAAAATCAGAATATATTTAAAGTGAATGGACAAAGACTTAGAACTATTCTGAAGATTCCAAAAAGTTCCTTTGGAATTATAGAAGAAGTAAGAGTAGAGGACTACTCAAGCTTTACTTAGTAAGAAATAGATATAAGTATTAAAAAAAAAAAACTTATTTAAACATAGTCACGATTCAACCGAAAGAAATTATCAATTTTACCGAAACATATATTAAAAGGAAAAAATTGTTGTGGTTCAACTGATAAGATCCATCGGTTAGACCGAAACATAAAACATAAAAAAATATATATATTATATTGAGTAAAATGTCAATTTTACCAAAGCATAGTATTAGTTCAACCGGTATAGAAAAAAAAAGTATTTAATTTTGATTCAACCAAGGAATATAACGGTTTGACCAAAAAATTCTAAAATGTTGAAAAATTAAGAATCAATTAAACCAAAAATTCTTCGATCTTGACTAAATTAAAAATTATTATTATAAGTATTTTTTTTATTAGTTATAACTTTACAAGAGGTCCGTTGAGTTATACTTAACTGAACGAACTTACTCCATTGAGTTACGCTTAACTCAACAAACTTACTCCGTTGAGTTAACTGTAACTCAACAGAGTATTGTAATTAAGTCCACGGACTTAGTCTGTGGAGTTAATTGTGACTCCATGGAAAGGTAAGTGAGAGTGAGAGTTTGCACGGGAAAATGACCCGATTACCTGCCAAAAACTTAAGGTGTATTTATACTAAAACTTAGGATTTGGGGGCATTATCTTTAAAATCATTTAGAACTTAGAACATTAAAGATTAGAGAGATTCCATTCTGTTCCGTCACACTACAAAGACAAGATGATGCCTGAGTTCTAGGAGGCAATTGACACCACGAGATTTCTCAAAGAATTAGAAGAATGGCATACAAGACAAAAGATCAGGAACACAACTCGAGAAAAAGAACTAGAAAATGTAGAATCTAACATATTCTATTGGAGGAAAGTTTTAGTAGATTTAGATATTAGAATACCTTAGATTGTAGAAACAAAGATTAAAGTAGCAACAGAAGTTGTAGTAAATAGAGAAAGAAAAATAAGACCAAACAATGAGGTTGCCCTACAACATGCTTGGTGGGAAATTAGGGAGCAATAGAGAAAAGTAGCTGAAGAACCTGTAGCTGAAGAGCCGACTACTGAAAAACCAGTTACTAAGGAATAGCAGCCAAGACCATCCATTCCACCACCAAGGTCGTTAGAAAAAGTAGCATTTTTGAGGCCATCTACGCTAGAGGAATAGAGAGAATTTGCAGAGTTTATTAAAGTTGTCAAGAGCCAAGGAAATTCTAAGGATATGGTTGTGGCAAAAATGCATTTACTATATGATGCACTCTACAAGAAAAGGGCCGCAGATAAGTTGAAGGCCCAATATAAAATTAAAGTAGAGCAGCATCAGGAAGCAGCTAGATCATTGGCTACAAGAGAAACTAAAGTTGGTCCTTCAAGACTAGTAATTATAGAAAAAGTAAAATAGGAAGAGTCAATACTTGTAGCTCGAGGGCCTACAAAGCCTATTTTTGTAGATTTAATCTCAGAGGAGGAAGAGGAAGAGGAAGACTAGGCACAACTATTTAGAAGAAGGAAACGAAAAGAGATAGTGCCTGAAGCTCCAACAAAGACTAAACCTGAGCTTAAAATATTAGTAGGGCCTGTAGAGCCCATTTTTGTAGATTTTCTATCCAAATCTGTGGAGCAGGAGCAGCAGCAGCAAGAGCAAAGAGAAGAAGAAAAAAAAGCTGAAATTAGTCTATAGCCTGTACAAATAAAAGAAACTGAAGTTAGGGCAGAAGCTGATTTGCTCGTGACTCCATCCCAATCTGCCATAGAATTAGAAAGAATAGTGACAATGTAGATTGGTAGTCAGGAGGAAGAAGAAAGAGAAGAAACTAAAGAAGAAGTTGAACAAGAATATATGGAACAAGAAGGAAATGACTTGACAGATTCCACTAAAGAGGGAGAGACTCTTCAACAAATTATTGAAAGAATTCAAGAAAGAAGAGTGGAGAGTTCTGCCGACTCTCCACCACAAATATAAAGAGGAGCTAAAATGCAAGAATCTCCGGATCATTTCCAACAAACTCAAGTTCAGCAAATTGAAGAAGAAATTCAAGAACAAACCCTTCTAGAGCAACAAATTCAAATTCCTAACCTGGTTGAAGCAACAGTTCTAAATGAAGTATACTTTTGGAGTTAGGAAGCATACAATAAATATCAAGAGATTTGGGGTTATGATATTATATATAGTAGACTAGTAAATTGGGACGGCATGAATGACATTAAAGAATTATTTGAGTTCCAAGGTCTACTACAATTTATTTCTCAATAGAGAGTGCATGCTGTATATGAAAATTTAGTGCTCTATTTTTATGCAAACATGAGAGAGGAAGAAGGAAATTTAATTTCTAACATGGAAGAAGTTAATGTACAGATAACACTAGAGCTTCTCCACAACATTTTTAGATTGAAAAATGAAGGGATAGAAATTTTGGAGAGCACAACTATAGTCGAGTGGACAGAACAAGAAATAAAAGACTATTTAGCTATCAATCCTGGTGTGTTATTATTAAATAGATTGAAGTACTTAAATGGTAAAGCACACATGGTAGCTAACATTTTGATTAAAAATGTCTACCAACGATAAGGTCATGATATTGAACTAAGTTAGTTTGTTAAATGGGCCACATATGCAGTTGTGAACAGAATTCAAGTAAACTGGTTTTCAATTTTTATCTCCAAGTTGAGAGTAGCACAGAAAAAATTATTTTATGGAGATTTGATACCAGTATTAATGGAAGATAGTATTGACTTCACGAACTGGACATCTAAGAGGATAAAATCTAAAGCCATTTCAGTGAAGGAATACAGAAATTATAATGTTGTAGCTGCTGAGATAGTTGGACCTTCTAGAGACATTATAGGAGTTGTTGAACATATAAATCAATTAGAACAACAATTAGAAAAGCTCTAGAAGGAAGTAGATGAACTTAGGAAGAAGGACTAAATGTATTGTTCGTCTACTTATATTGTACTGAAAAAAATATCTGACTATATGTAAATATAAACTATTTATATAAATGAATGTTTGAATTTCAGATATTTCTGAATTTGTGTAACTATGGACGAATGATTTAAAGTTGAATTGAATATTATATAACTGTTTAAAGATTTGTAGACTATTTAAAAGATTTACAGTTTTATGAATGACATGATTAAATGCATGATGATTGGTTAATACTTGAATATATTTGCATGTTGAAAAGTAAAATGTAAATTCTGTATAACAGGAAATGAACTGTAAGTTAAAATGCATATATTGTTCAAATTTAAATGAGTTTAAGTTAGAATACTGCATTAATGAAATGTATTTAACTTTAATTAAGTTGACAAAATGCAGAGAAAAAATATATATAGAAGTTAATACAAAGAGTAAGTTTTAGAAAAATTTACTGAGTGTTAACTCAACGAAGTAAGTCCGTTGAGTTAACCTTAACTCCACGAGTTCAATAATAAAATATAAGGTCACTCTATTGAGTTATCTGTAACTCAACGAAGTTAGTCCATGGAGTTAGCAAATTGGTGACGAAGCTAGTCCGTTGAGTTAACTGTAACTCAACGAGATTAGTTCGTTGAGTTAGAAACAGTAATCAAAGCTAGTCCATTGAGTTAATTGTAACTCAACGAGGTTAGTTCATGGATTAAGCTAAATTGTTATTCTTTTAGCCACGAATGAAACTTCATGGGTTTAGCGGTTACTAAAATTTGAAATTAGAAGTAGAACACATATCCATAAAAATAGGAACCATACTACATGTTACAAGACACGTTCTTGAAACAAGATTCATTTGCCTTATGGACGTGCATTATAAACATAGAACAAAATGTTATTTACGAGTTACCAGAACTTGAGGAAAGAAAAGAAAATTTGTTGGGGAACTGAAAGGAGAAGCAGTTGATTCAACTTCATCCATTAACAACTATTTATTGAAAATAAAGCTTTAGACTGGTATGTAATTAATCTTCTACTATTTTACTTTATGTTAAGAGTTTATGAGCACATGGATTCGTTCTCCTAACACTAAACAATTAGTAAGAATACCTACACAGGATTATTCAACACAGAGGCGTACTGAAATACTTTTTGAATGGGACTTTAACGAAATCCTTAGGGGTGTAGCTAACCTTTCTTTAAAAGAGAACGAAGATATGGCTGCTCTAGTAGAAAAACCATTAGGGGAAATTTTGTATCCTAAACTAGTTGATGAACCTTTATGTATTCGATTGCCAAACTTTGAGGGAGATAGGTTTGAACTGAAATCTAATTATATTAGTCAATTGCCACACTTTCATGGATTAGAAAGAGAAGATGCCTATTATTTCCTTAGAGAATTTAATGAAGTTTATCAAATGATGAAAATGACAAACATGAGTATTGATGTTATTAAACTTAGATATATCCCTTTTGCTTAAAAGACATAGCTAAGATATGGTTATATACTTTATCGCTTGATTCAATTTCTGCATGGACTGAATTTGCTCTGTTTTTCTAGAAAAATATTATCCAACACATCAAACGATTAAAAAGAAAAAGGAAATATTAATGTGTAGCCAAAAACAGGGAGAATCATTTTGGAAATATTTTGAAAGATTTAAAGATTTACTGATTCAATGTCCTCATCATGCAATTAGTAAAGCACAATTAATAGGTATAATTTATGAAGGCATAGATGTTTCAACAAAATCTTTATTAGAATCTACTTATCAGAATGGATTTTTAAAACTGTGTAGTGAGAAAGCATGGGCATACTTAGAAAACTTTGCAAAAAGAACTACATAGTGGGAAAACTTGGCTAAAACTATTACAGATAAAAGAATATTGCCAAGGGGAATGCATGAAATAGATTCAAGCACTATGCTTGAAGTTAAATTAACAAAGAAAATAAAAGAGTTATCATTAAATCAAAAACTAGTAGAAAAGAATACAAACATCAATGACTTAGATATTATTTATGCTAGAAACTAGAAAGATAACTTTGGAAATTCTTATAACCCTAATTAGAGAAATCACTCAAACCTATCTTGGAGAAATAACAATTTCTAGGGAGGAGAAAATAGAAATGAAAAAAATATAAGTTATGAAGTATTAATTGAATAGGGATCTAGAATAGAGAAGTTAGAGAAGATAATTCAACAATTAAACAATCATCTAGATCATGTATTTAGAAATGCTACCATTCAAAATCAAAATATGAATAGAAATATACCTCCTAGATAGAAGGAATCAATAGAAGTTAAACCTATTGGAGGATTGCCATTGCAAGTAATACCTAACCCTATCAATAGAACCGTTAATGAAATTGATACCTCCTATGGGAGGGGAACTGAATGAAACAGTATAACTAAAGTAACTATGTATAATATAGTAAGTAGAAAAATATAAAAAGAAAAAAATGTAAGTTTAATTATAGTTAGTAGTATCGTAGAGTTATTACTTAACTCAACGAACTTAGTTTGTTGAGCTATAACCTAACTCCACAAGGGTAAGTAAGTAGCTTTGTTAATTTTATCTCTACTTAAATTTTGTTTATGTTATATAGAATCACAATAGATGGAATTGATGAAATTACCACTAGATGCACTAAGGGAAGTACTGAGTAACTTATCAACTAAAGATCTATGCAGATTATGTTGTGTGTCAAAGGAAATTAAAGAATGTGTTAGAGAAAAATATTTTCATGGACTACAAGCTGCAAAAATGACTAATATTAGAGATGGATTTTTATGGAAGTCATTTAATCGTAGTTCAATAAACTATGAATATCTAAATATGGAAGAAACTGCTGGAATTCCACCCAATACATTAGAAGGAATAAATCATATTATGGGGATAGATGAAGGATTAATTATTTATAGAACCAAACCAAGTATGCAATTCTGTTACCTGATATTTTGATTAGAAATCCTATCACTAGAAAAGAATGGAATATAGGGAGGCCTAATAGATTTAAAGTACCAATTGAAAATTGTGAGTCAGCTTTAACATTTTCTGATAAAAATTTGACCATTCTTGAAAAATTGTATTGCTGGAGACCAATTGGAAATTAGGATGAAAATTTATGTTTAAGTGTGTATAATTTTCTAAATAGATCTTGGACTGAAAATACTATGATATATCTAAGACAAAAAGCATTAATTAACAACATACATGTCATACTTGATGGATATATATATTTAGTGTCAGATATATTAGTTGCATTTAGATCTGATTTATACATAGTAAGTATAGACAATTATGATGATGACTTTATAGAAATATTGCCTATATCGAGTGATATAACTAAACCACCATCTAGAGAATATGATAAAATTCAATTAGGAATGTGGTATAATGAATATGATGATTCTACTTTATGTTTGATAAGATGGTGGGATGAATTGATGAAATTTCAATTATAGATTATGAAAGACCTAAATGAATGAAAGTGGGAAGAGGAATATATTGAAATATATGTAGAAATAAAAACAACTATATTATCTTGGAATAGAAAAGGATCCATTTCTGCATTTCAATTCATTAATGGTAATACACTTATATTTAGTATTGATAACATACTACAAGTTTACAAGTTAAAAAGGAATGCAAACTCCATTAAAACAGAATTAATAGCAAGAAGAATTATGCCTAAAAAGTTTGCTTGGATTGACACATTTATTCCATTTGTCACTACTTTTCAATCATGTTCTTAAACTGTGATTTTGAACTTTTAATGTTGTGTGAATTATACATTTATTTTTAGAAAAGAAAGAAAATTTTTATTTTATAAAAAGAAAGAAAATTTTTATTTTATAAAAAGAAAGAAAAATATATTTATATCAATCCAGTTTGTTGGTATTTGTTCTAGGAAACCAACTAGCTTACTTGTGAGCCACCAAAGGCATAGGAGCCTGGGTTCCACACAAAACACTGATTTAACAATATATGTTTTGTTGTTAAATGTTAATTTGTTATATATGAATGAAAAGTTTTTCAAAATTAAAAGTTAGAAAATATTGAAGGAGATTCAAAAGAACAAGGTATATAATTGATTACTTATCCTGAATTTACATTCAAACTCAGTTCATGGAGTTATTCATTAACTCAACGAATTAAGTTCGTTGAATTAGGTGCTAAGTCAACGAAACAATATTCATGCCTGCTAACAATTACTGTATTTACTGTAAAATCTTTTACATTGAGGACAATGCAAAATGTAGGTATGAGGGGGAGGTAATTAGATTAAAAGCCAAGTAATTTTGTTAATTAAAGGAATGAGGATTGTGCTGCAAATTTTTGTGGAGATTGAAAGTTATCTGAAACTTATCTAAAGTCTTCCAATAGCTAAGACTGTCAAATTTTTAAGAACTGTAATGCTTGAATGTTATATTTAGAATCTTATATAAGATGCTACAAAATTTTACTATTAATACAAATCTAGATATAGTATTTATGTTTTTGCTGAATTTTATGAGTTTAATAGTTTCACGAATTTAAAAAGAAATCAGAATGCTTAACTAAAACTAAGTAAATTATCTAAAATCCTGAAAGAGCTGAAATGTTGATTTTGGATTAAATGAAATACATATGATCAAGGATACATTTAATTTGATTGATTAAACTTGTAGAATGATTTATGTGTAAATCTTATTAAACTACAGAAAAAGTATTAGCTTATTGATATGGATTTATATTTTCAATAAATAATAGAAGCAAAATTATATGAGATTTGTGTTTTATTGCATCTGTATTAATGAAATATGAATATATACTGTGTTGAAAAGAAAAAAAGAGGAAAAAAAGAGAAAAACTTTGAGAGTTTATTGACTTGTTTGATCACGAGCCTTTTGTACTTGAGTAGATAAGTATGTAAGGATTGTTGACTTGATAAATGACTCTTTAAATCTAGCAACCTAATATCTTGATTAGATTTGGGATTGTTGACTGAAAGCTCGATACATGGGTATACTAGAAAACTCTTGTATGATTCAAGCTTTTCAAATTAACTTTTAAAGTACAAATATGCATATTCTGTTTTGAAAAGATAAAAGTGTTTTGTGAAATATAGAAATCTTTTGAATTGAGTATATTTTCTGTTATCTAGGATTACTGAAGTATGAATCTAGATTAGACTTTTGAAGTTGTTTATTTGAGATACAATTCATTATTCTACTTGTTTTAATCACATTGAGTTGGATTGTGTTTTGATTCGTATGTAGTTGAAATTTATTCTAGAAATCATATTAGAAAATTCAGGATAAATGTAGTTGAAATTTATTCTAGAAATCATATTAGAAAATTCAGGATAGCAGATGTTTGAAAAGAAAAAAATGATAATATAATTACCACCTATGTGATGCTAATATATTTTGTATGTAATTTACATATATTTTAAATATATTTGCAGGTTGAAGAGGAGAAAATAATGTTAAAATAGATTACTAAAAAATATAGAATATCTTTATAGTAATATAATTTATGTATACTGAAGGAAAAAAATGAAGAATAAATTATAGCACTTTAGAAAGACCAACTAGTTAGATCTTAGTTTGCTAAGGAACTAGCAAAATTTAAGTATGGGGGAAGTATTTAGAATGAAAAAGTGCATAATAGTAATGATTAAATGATAGTTATTTGCATAATATTTAGTTTATCATATAAGAATTAAGTCATTATGCCATAATTGCACTATTATATGCTTTAATGAAAGAATCTGTATAATTTTAGGAAATTAATGTTAATTAAGTACATTTCTAAATTCTCGATGAATTACAGGTTTTGAAATTCTTAAGTATCCAAATTTTCTATTATTACGGAGAGTTAAATTTTATGTACCAAATAGTTATATTTTAAATGCTTAATTTTATTTAAAAATGAGTAGTGTTAGGAATTTTGTTTTAATGATGAATATTTTATTAAGTCTATAAATAAGTCTAAATATATGTAGTAACTCAATAAAGTCAATTCATTGAGTTAGTAGTTAAGTCAATAGAGATAGTCTATTAAGTTATGTTAATTCCACGAACTAGTTTTTTATCAGTCACATAGTTTAGTGTTAACATGTTTTAAAAAGTCATATAGTTATAAGTTAATGTTTCAAGTTAATCGAAGAGTTATGTTAAAAAAACTCATATAGTTAAGTTATCTACATGTATGTTTTTAACGTTTTAAGTTTTTATGTGTTTTCCATATGCATTTAGTAAAGAAAAGTTGAAGAGTTAGATAACTATTCAAGTTTTTTTATGCATGGATAGATAACTATTCGAGTTTTTTTGTGCATAGATAGATAACTGTTCAAGTTTTATAAAGTGACTAATAAAAGGTTAGGTTTGTTTCAATCATGTATTTTGTAAGTGAAAAACTTGAAGAGTTACAAATAAGTGTTCGAGTTTTTACAGGTCTTAAAAGATAAGTGTTCGATTAAAGTGATGACTTAGAAGATATACTCTACAACTCTCTATAAAGAAAATTTTCAATTGTTTTACGATAGGAGATTGTGGAAATTCAAAAATATAGTGGAGATAGTGTAAATTCAAAAAGATAGTGGAAATCGTGGATAATTTAAATTTGATTTAGTACGTGGGATCATAAATTATGGATTAAGTGGATGAACATATTGAACGTGAAATCACAGTTCTACTATAAATAATGAGTATAAATTGCACTTTATTCATCCCAAAATTACATCTCAAAAATTGTATTCCAAAATCAAATCTCAAGCAAAAATTAGAGAAAGAACTATTACGAAAGAAATCTTAGAGATTTGAAGAAGGAAGCAAAGAAATACAGAAGTTGAGAAAATTTCCAAAAGAATCAGAAAGTTACATGTAAAAGCTCAGGTTTGAATATACAATTCAATCAAAGTTAGAATAGGATAACTTTATTTTATATTGAATTGTAACTTAGAAATTGTATCAGAATCGACAAGCAGGGAATTATGTTGTAAACATCTATAAATTCTTACTTTATCAATAAAAAGTTTAGAATTTCAAATAGTGAGTGTTTTATGCTCTTATTTTTATCCTCTAATTTTTTAAAATTTAAAGACACAATTCATCCCCCTCTTGTGATACTACAGTCCAACAAGTAGTCTACTCCTTATGGCCACAACCTTGAGAATTCACTAAGTACTTTTCAAGCCAAGCATAAACCTAAGTTACGTTGTTTTACAAGCTGAGTAACAACCTTACAGATGTTTTCACAAGCTCAACAACAACCCTACACAAAGCATCAACCTTGTCCACTCAAGACTCCAATCTTGAGTAAATGAAGTCACACACTTCACTCTCTTCACCAAAATCCTAACCTTGTGAAAGTATACTCACAACACCCATGTGAGTTAGGGTTTTTAGAAGTTTAAAATGAATTTTCAACATAGGAGTACAAGACTCAAAAAGATTAAAATAGACTATAGAAAACTCCTTGTTAGGATGTTGAATGTTGAACCACTTTAGGAGAAATCTAGATGATTCTACATGACTTAATCTTCAATAGTTGTTGTAGACTATCTCTTTTTATTCTTTAGAAAATTTTCTTTAGTCAACTTTAAACTCGATCCTTTATTGAGATGCTTTAGTAGTTCACAAAGAGTCTATCTTTTTTTTTCTCTTAGCTCTATCTTTCTTTGTATTCTAGTTTTCAATGCTTCTTCGGTTACCTTTATCTAGCAATTCATCTATATTTGTTACATTCCATGTGCAACAGCTAATTACCAAGCATAAGTGGTAATCTTTCAAATTAGATCTACATTAAAATGATATCTTTCCAAAATAGTAATATATCGTATAACAATTGTAGAAATACTAAGTTCAAACATATCGAAGGCTTTCAAAAAAGTAGAAGGAACATTTTAGATACTTTCAAGAAAAATGGAACATTTTAGTTGAAACCTTTTGAAAAACTCAATTTAAGTTATGCATTAAACTTGTGACACGTGTCCTATAAACATTATAGCAAAAACACTCTTTAAACATTTCAGTGAAACCATCCGATATTTAAATGTGAAACCTTCTGATTTAGAAAAACTTTTCGATGACTTTCAAAAATAAAACACTCTGAAACTTAAATACTAAAACTCACTAACAGTTAAATATCTTTTGAATACTTTCAAATGAAACCATCTGAAAAGAACCTTAAAGGTTGAAACTTTCTGACTTGACTTGAGTTTTAGTGACTTTCAATGAATGTCTTTGATCCTATACCTTAGATAAAATACGAAGCCTTCCGAAGCCCATTTTCAAATGTTTGCAGGAATATTTCTAGAAAAACCAACTAGGCAAAAACTATATAATTAAAATAAGTCTTTAAACATTAGCCTAGGTTTGTCATCATCAAAATTCAATCTATAAATAAGGAACTAACAATCTCCTTCTTTTTGATGATAACAAAACTCTCAACATATGTATTCTCTCCCTTTGTCATAATTAAAAAGAAACAATTGTAGTTTAGAGAACATTCAACACAATATAAAAGTAATGAACATTGCAAACAAGGTGTAGAAACATATATGATATATAAAGAAATACAAGAGTTCAATCAATTACATGTAATCAAAAGTAAGTAGATAGACATTGTAAAAGTTCTTGAATTAAGGCATCTTTTTCTCTTAGGGTTTCTTCGAATTGAGCAATCTATTCTAATAATAATTGATTGTGTGTTAACAATTGCTCATTCTAGTTGAGGAGAGAAGTAGAGCTGTCTACATGCTGAAGAGTGGAAGAATGATTGTGTGGAGGTTGCTTAGCAACTAAAGGAAGTTGTGGCTTAGAAGGTGGTGCAAGCTTAGGCACATCTATAAGATCTAATTGAGACATGCGTTGTAAATCTTTGAGTTTCAAAAATTTGGTCCTAATTGATTTTACAAGCTTGCCTAACATGTCTAAATGTCAAGCCATCAACATAAAAATGAAATCTCTATAGAATAAAAAGCTTTATAGATGAGAAATCTGAGCAATTATCACTTTTTCCTAGTTAACTTTTATACTAGTCATAATAACATATGTGGCTTGATAAACTCTACATTCCAATTCATCTACATGACATCTCTTTTGGAAAAAGGTGCAAGTTAAAATTAAGGCTATCATTCTAGCTAGGCCATGAAAATCAACTTGCTTAACCATTTTAAATCTTTTGTTTTGAGATTTACATATTAGCTAATTCATATCTTCCTCTTTCCAGCCCAAGGTAGTAGTGGAAAGAGAGATATCAATGCCATTAGAAGATAATCCAAATGTTTGTTGTAGGTACTCCTCATCAATGTGAAGAATCTGATTTGCAAAATACAATCTTAGGGAACTTGGAAAAATCTCAAGATTTGCATAAAAGAGAGAGATTAAATCTTCAACTACTAATAAACCAGAGGTGGTAGGAATTAAGCCCAAAATGCCATGAAAGTGTAGCAAATGATGAATAATGTCCATGCCATGAAAATCTACAAGTCTACTATAAACTATTGGCATTTTCTAATATTTATTGTAAAATAAATCCCTAGTTGCATTGGATCTTAAAAAGTAATCATCTAAAGGGATTTTTGGAGACTACTGTGGAGATGCCTCCTCAGACACATGAATATCAGAAATTTGCTTGGGAGGATTGTCTTCAAGAGGTGGAGAAATGATATCTGTTGGAGGACTAACTATTTGGATTGGTGGAGGAACTACTTCCTTTCTTGGTTCTTGAGCAATAGAAGTAGGAGTTTCTGTGTTTGTATCAATTGCTGTTGTAGATGATTTACCCTTAAATCTTGGATGAGTTGACAAAGTTTTCTTCCTTCGTTTATTATATACTAGGGTAACTTTCAATGTAGGAGACAAAGATATTTGAAAATCTAGTAGAGGTATTATAAGTTGTGTAAGACCAGGGGCAGTCTGATATACAAAACTAGTGATTCTTTCAAGAACATCCAAGAAAGGTCTCCTAGAAACATGTCTAAATTCAACTCCCTTCTTGGGTAGGAAAAATTTAGGTTCCAATGGGGCTTTGCCCTTGCCTTCCATTTCAATATCTATATGGTAACAAGAAGGTTCAAATGGCTTAATTAATTTTATTCATAGTTGATGACACAACTTATATGCTAAAGCCTCTTTTCTACTCAAAATCAATTTATCTTGCAAATAGAGAGCCATTTTTAAAGCTTGTTTTTTTGTGGCCCTGGACTAATATTATGGGCTAAAAATTGTTGAGTGTAGGCATCATACATAGCCCAAAACTATGGCTCTAAGGAGTTAACCTTAACTAAATGTAATTCCTCATCATTAGAAGAAGAGGACTCTCTAGAAGGTTTAGGGTTAACAAGAGCTACTCGATCTTGCTATTTCAAATTTTCTAACATAATTTTCCTTTTCTTCGATTTGTGAGAATCATTAGAAGTCAATGGTGTGTGAACTCTCTTTGCTATACTCTTTTATTTGTGACCTTTCCTCTTGGTTTGATGATGGTGAACACAACGAACTTGTCTAAGTAGAGTAAGTTGTCATTCTAAACCTAGTGTACAATGTCAATTTATACTATTCTATATGTCATTATTCATACATATTATAATTATAATATGAAAATATTGAAGATATTATGAGAAATTACATGTAATGCACTTTTAAATGTTTATGTATGTCACGTGAGAACTCGTTGAGTTATAGGCTTAAAGTTTAAAATAGGTCACGTGAGAACTCGTTAAGTTAGTGAGTAAAGAGCAGAATGAAGAGACAAACTCATTAAGTTAGTATTGTGGACATGGTGAAATTAAAGTTTACGAATGTTATATTGTATCACATGAGTTGCACATATTTAACTTGTTAAGTTAACATAACCGCACGCGTTGAGTTACTATATTGAACACTAAGGCAACGTGTTAGGTTAACGTTATAAACTTAAAGTTATTATTGCACGTGGTAAAATTCTTATTATAAAAACATTTGTTTATTTCTGTTTCGTTGAGTTATTAGTAACACAACGGAGTTGGTTCGTTGAGTTAGTGTAATACCATGAAGCTGGTTCGTTGAGTTAGCATAATACCACGAATTTAGTTCGTTGAGTTAGCTACAGTACTTGTCACATGATTTGACACATGATGAACTCGTTAAGTTAGATACGTTCAGTTATAAATCTACTTGTATCACTCATTTAGTTAACATTAAAACGACTTCTTATTACATTTGATAAAAACTTTTGGACGAGAAAGTTTATTTTGCAAGAAAATTTTCAAAGATCTAGGATTGATGATTAAAGAAAATTTGAAAAGAAAATATGGGTCAGAACATGTGTATTTCGATGAAGGAAATAGAGAAGATGTGAAGAGTGGAAAACTGATAGTGATTAAACGTGGAGGATATGCATGAAGTGAATATATAGTATAAAAGGCATAGAATTCTCATTGATCAATTATCCTTGCACACTATTTAGAATGAAAAAGTGCATATTATTAACAGTTAAATGATGGTTAATTGCATAATATTTAGCTTATCATATGAGAATTAAGCCATTATGTTATAATTGCATTGTTATAAGCTTTAATTAAAGAATTTACTTAAATTGGGGGAATTAATGTTAATTTAGTACATTTCTGAACTGTCAATAAGTTGCAGCTGTGAAATTCTTAAGTATCCAAATTTTCTAATATTTCAGATAGTTATGTTTAACATACCGAGCATATTTCGGACAGTTATGTTTAATAGACCGAACATGTATCGGATAGTTATGTTTAAACTACAGAACAGTTATGTTTTAAAAGAATATTTTATTATTTTTTGAAGTACACGTGTCGAAACCATAATGCATGACTTAAGTGAACTTTCGGTGAGTTATCTATAATTATCCGAAATTGCAGTTGGACATCGGATAGTTATATGTGTAACTCTCCGAAATCTCTTTTTATTTATAAAATAGCTGTGGACATGTGTCATATTCTGGGAAAGTGACTTAAGTAGATTTTCGGTGAGTTATCTCTAACTATCCAAAATTGTAGCTGAGCATCGGATAGTTAGACCTATAACTCTCCGAAATGTTTCTTTTATTATTAAACTACTGCTAACACGTGTCGAGATCTAGTAGATTTACTTAAATTATATATTGGTGAGTTATCTGTAACTATCCAAAATGCATCTGAGCATAGATAGTTAAGTTTATAAGTATTTGAAATGCATCTGAGCATTGGATAGTTAAGTTTATAAGTATCTGAAATGCATCTAAGCATCGGATAGTTAAGTTTATAAGTATCCGAAATGCACCTAAGCATCGGATAGTTAAATTTATGCACGTATTTTATAGTTAAATCAACGAAGAAAATCCGTTGAGTTATCTATAACTCCACGAACTATTTATTTTCTAATATGCCACTATAGCGGTTGTAGAAACAGGACAGTTGGAAGAAAAACCACGATTGCAAGTATTGCGTAGAGAGAAGAAAGCATTGTCGTTGATATGAATGAAGGAAATTCAACCAACCATTCAAGCAGAAGTAGTTACCACTAAAGAAATATAAAAGAAAAGAAGAAAAAGAAGTAATGTGTGTGATCAATGGGTATGGCCAGTGCAGACAGTGTCGGTAATTCTTTGAAGTACCATACCAACCATCATTACCACCACCATAACCACCATAATCGCCAACCATCGGAGGTCTGTAAGGATACTTTCCTGATGTCGAGTCGATTCCGAGCCAAACACAGTGCCTGACAACCACTGTAAGGAGTGATCGCTTTGCGGGAAGGGAAGCCATTTTCACCAAGCGCCGACTCATATCTCAGGAGATCGTAAAGCTTCTAGCCTTGGCTTTGGGTTGATGCCTGTATGCTGAAGAGGAGATCATCTTGCAATTTTGGACTCGCGATTCTATAGGGAGAGGAGACAGAATTATAAGTGGTTTAATTTTTAGTGGTGTAATCGTGTCGCATGTAGTGACAGAAGTATTTACTGTCGATTGAGATTACTTTACATTTCACCTTTCACCCATTTCCATGTTCATATTAAAACGAAAATAACTTATATGTGTTTGTATTTTATATTTGAGTGTTGTATTGTTTATGTTGTATCGTGATTAATGTTATCTTTATTAGTGTTGTGATTGTTTTATGTTTGTTTTAGTTTTACAGTTTACTGAAATTGGTTCATTCAAAAGACTTAAAGATTTTAATGATTACTGTTTGAATTATCTGAATGTTAGTATTGCCTAATGATAAATCCAGTGTTTACTAACATTAAATAGCTTAATTGATGTTATTTACAATTTGTGGAACTGCCCAATGGTTGGCCGAATTCCTCTATAAATAACAGTATTAAAAAGAAAAGACAGGCTCGTGGAGTTAACTTAAGTCCACGATGTTAGTCTATTGAGTTAGCCATAACTCAATGAATTTTGTCCATTGAGTTAATTGTAGTTCAACGGAGAGCTTATTGAATATATATAAATTTGATTGTTAACAAACAAACAATTCTCAACTCAAGCAATTCCCTATGGGATCAACCTGTACTTGCACACTAGTACAATAGACATTGTGCACTTGCAATTAAAGTACAAATTGGAATTAATATCTAATTTGTATTAAAGGTTGTTTGTTTACTTCTAAAAAAAAAAGAATAGGCATAAAGATAAATTAACTAAGTAAAAACAGAAGTTAACAAATCCAAGTTTTTCTGATGCGTTGTTGGAGATCCAATCAGGTTTTCTAGTGTCATGCTAGGTAAATCAAACAAGTTTTATGACGTCGTTGCCGAGGAATTGAATTGAATTGAATGGATTTGAATTGAATGGATTTGAATTGAATTAATATAAGCAACTGTTAGAGATGTTTCATTTTAATAGCTAGAGTTGTGTGTTTTCTTCTGTAATTGAGAATATGGCATATGCTTATGCTCAAAGATTTCTGAAACCTGTAATTAGCATATCTGAATTCTGCAATTCTGAAGGTCACGACATTTCTGACTATTTGAAACTAAGACGTTTGCAGATGGTTAGATCCCATGAATAATAAATGAATTATCCTCAATATAATAGAGTCAAGTATGAGAATCCTATAGTTTACCCAACCGATGGTCAATATAGAATGTGTAATATGTTGAGAGACACTAAAGTTTGGGATAGGTATGACAGACTAGAGCGTAGTATAGAGAAAAACTTGGACAAACTAGAATACTTTATGTGTCAGCAACAAGAAGTCAACCAATTAAATTATAAGTAAGCATATTCAGAACCTAAAAGGGATATAATTTACGAAACTGAAAAAACCATAATGAAAATTGATCAAAAATTGAATGCAATGAGATTAGATGATCTGGAAAGAAAACTAAAAGCATTGGATGAATATACAATGAAAATACAAGTTATGCAACAGGACAATGAAAATTATAATGTTATAGATCTACATAATTTGCAAAATATACACCAAACAGAAAATAGTAATGCAAGAGAATTTAAAGAATGCACTTTAAATCTAAAAACAATTGAAGATCATAATCACGAAAATGATATACAAAAACATCATGAGAGTAACGAAAATCTGGAAGATGTATGTGTAACATTAAGATCTAGAACTGATATACCACCAAGAACTCAAAATGAAAATGATATGAGGGTGGATAAGAATAAAAATCAAAACGATAATAAAAATGTAATAGCTGAAAATCTAGAAATCATTGAAGAACAATCTGAATCTGCTAATGAAACTAAAAATGATCAAACAAATCAATTGAAAGAAAAAGAATCTTTTAAATCACAATCTTTAGCACCCTATCCTGAAAGATTACAACAAACAATACCTGAAAAATAAGAAAAAATTAGAGAAATTTTTGTAAAAGTACAAGTTAACATTCCTTTGTTAGATCTATTGCAGAAAATGTCACCTTGTGCTAAATTTCTGAATGATTGGTGTACTAAGAAAAGAGAGCAAAAAGTTCTTAGAAAGGTCTTTTTAGTTGAGTAAAGTAATTCCCTATTTCTGCCACAAATTTCTAAAAAGTTATCTGATCCTGGAATCCCTATTATATCATGCACCATAGGAAATACCATTCTAGAAAGAGCCTTAATGGACTTAGGTGTAGGTATAAATGTTATGCCAAGTGATATATTTGCATCCTTAGGATTAGAAGACTTAACTCCTACTAGTACGGTTATTCAATTAGCTGATAGAAGTATAAGATACCCAAGAGGAAAAATAGAGGATGTCTTAATTAAAATCAAAAACTTTATATATCCTATTGATATTGTAATTTTGGATTCCCAACAAATTAAGCATAAAAATAGTGATACATCTTTAATTTTGGGAAGACCATTTTTAGCAACATCAGGAGCTGTTATAAATTGTAAAACTGGAGTAATGAAGTTAGCATATGGTAATGAGGATACTCAATTAAATATTTTCAAACCAAAAAGGTTTGAGGAGTTAGAAATGTCTTACATACCATAGACTTTTTAGAGGATGAAGGAGATATGTTAGATGATGTGACTCAAGAAGAATTAAATAGGCAAATCAATTCTGAAACTTTAGAGGAAAGTGAAATCATAAATATAGAAGGAGATCAAGAAGAAACTAATTTAGAAAATGATGATGTTCAATTAGGAGCTTTAGCTTCTGATGGGCAACATTTAGAATTAAAACATTTACCTCCTCAATTAACTTATATATTTCTAGAAGAGAAACGAACCTGTCCAATCATTATTGCTTCAGATTTAAAAGAGGATCAAATAGCTAAATTAATAGATGTAGTGAAAAGTTATAAAGAAGCAATAGGATGGACTATGACTGATATAAAAGGGTTAAGTTCAACTTTATGCTGTCACCACATATATTTAGAAGAGAATGCTAAACCTGTTAGAATTCTTAAAAGGAGATTAAATCCAAACCTTAAAGAAGTAGTTAGGAAAGAAATAGTGAAATGGTTAGATAATGACATAATTTATCCGATTTCTAATAGCTCGTGGGTTAGTCCAATCCATGTAGTTCCTAAAAAATCAGGATTAACAGTTATTAGGAATGAAAGTCAAGACTTGATACCTACTAGAATTCAATCAGGCTAGAGAGTATGTATAGACTATAGAAAGTTGAATGCTATGACTAGAAATATCATTTTCCCTTACCTTTTATAGATCAAATGCTGAAAAGATTAGCAGGGCAAGAATATTTTTGTTTCCTAAACGGGTATTCAAGTTATAATCAAATTCCAGTAGCATTAGAAGATCAAGAGAAAACAACTTTCACTTGTCCTAATGGAACTTATGCTTTTAAGAGAATGCCATTTGGATTATGCAATGCACCAGTTACCTTTCAAAGGTGTATGCTAGGCATATTTACTAGAATGACTAAAGATTTCTTAGAAATATTTATAGATGATTTTACTGTATATGGCAACTCATATGAAGTCTATTTAAAAAATTTAGACTTAATATTAAAATGTTGTGTGAAAAAAAATCTAGTGTTAAATTGGAAAAAATGTCACTTCATGGTTAAACAAGGAATAGTCTTAGGGCATGTTGTTTCTAAGAAAGGGTTGGAAGTAGATAAAGCTAAAATAGAAGTAATTTCTAATCTTCCAGAACCTAAATCAGTAAAAGATATTAGATCATTTCTAGGACATGTTGGTTTTTATAGAAGATTTATTAAAAACTTTAGCAAGATAGTTAGACCTTTAACTAATCTATTAAAAGATGTTCCATTTAACTTTGATAAAAATTGCAAGGAAGCATTTTTCAGGCTTAAAACTAGCTTAATTTCAACTCCTATAATTCAAGCACCTGATTGGAACCATCCATTTGAATTAATGTATGATGCATCTGATTTTGCTGTAGGAGCAGTGTTGGGACAGAAGATAGAAAAATCTCCTAGAGTGATTCATTATGCAAGCAAAACCTTAAATGATGCTCAAGTTAATTACACAACTACTAAAAAAGAACTATTAGCTGTTGTGTTTGCCTTAGAAAAGTTTAGATCATATCTGATTGGAGCTAAAGTAATAGTATACACGGATCATTCAACTCTAAAACATCTAATAAAGAAGAAAGAGACTAAGCCTAGATTGATCCGATGGATATTATTATTACAAGAATTTGATCTAGAAATTAAAGATAAAAAAGGTTGTGAGAATGTAGTAGTAGATCATTTATCAAGATTACAAATAGAAAAATCAAATATTGAAATTAAAGATAATTTTCCTGATGAACAATTAATGACCATCAACACAATACCTTGGTATGCAGACATAGTTAATTATTTAGTTACTGGTCTAACACCTAAGGATTGGAATAGATAGGATAAGAAATTGTTTTTCTCAAGAGTAAAATATTACTATTGGGAAGACCCATACTTACTTAAGAAATGTCTTGATCTGGTTTTAAGGAGGTGTATTCCAAAAACTGAATATCCGAGCATATTGTCTTTCTGTCATGACCAAGCTTGTGAAGGGCATTTTGGTTCAGGGAAAACTACTGCAAAAATTCTGCAATGTGGATTTTATTGGCCAACACTATTCAAAGATGCTCATAAATATATCTTAAGTCGTTTAAGATGTTAACAAATAAGAAGAATATCAAAGAGGAATATGATGCCTCTTAATCCTATTGTTGAGGTTGAAATCTTTGATATGTGGGGAATAGATTTTATGGGTCCATTTCCTATGTCTAATCAATTTAATTACATATTGTTGGGGGTGGATTATGTATCTAAGTGGATAGAAGCTATACCTACAAAAACTAATGACAACAAAGTGGTAATACAATTTATAAGAACAAATATATTTGCTAGATTTGGAATACCTAAAGCTATTATCAGTGATAGAGGAACTCATTTCTATAATAGAAGTTTTGAAGCCTTAATGAAGAAATATGGAGTAAACCACAAAATTGCAACATCATATCATCTGGAAACAAGTGGACAAGTAAAAAGTGCAAACAAACAAATTAAATTAATCATAAAAAAAGTAGTAAATCCTACTAGAACAGATTGGGCTAATAGATTGATAGATGCACTTTAGGCTTATAGAACTGCTTATAAAACAAGCTTAGGTATGTCACCTTTTAGGCTAGTATATGGAAAAAGTTGTCATTTATCAATTGAAATAGAACATAAAGCTTATTGGGCATTAAAAACTCTGAACACTAATTTAAATCAAACTGCTGAAAATAGAAAAATGCAATTAATTGAATTAGAAGAATTTAGAAATGAAGCTTATTCGAAGACTGTAAGAGAAAAAGAGAAAATGAAATTCTAGCATGATAGAAAAATTATTCCAAAAAGCTTTGAAATAGGACAAGTAGTATATCTTTATATGGCTAGACTCCATAACCATCCAAGAAAATTAAGATCTAGATGGGCAAGACCTTACATAGTTTGAAATATTTATCCTTATGGAGCTATTGAAATTGAAAATCCTAAAAATCAGAATATATTTAAAGTAAATGGACAAAGACTTAGACCTATTCTGAAAACACCAAAAAGCTCCTTTGGAATTATAGAAGAAGTCAGAATATACGACTACTCGAGCTTTACTTAGTAAGAAATCAGTTTTTATGTTTATATATATATATAAAAAAAAAAGTATATAAAAAAATATAAAATATAAAAATTGTTGCAATTCAACTGATCGAATCCATCGACATGACCGGAAAAATATATATATATATATCTATATTAATTTTCAGAAAAAATGTTGGTTTTACCGAAACATAGTATCGGTTCAATCGAAAAAAAAAAAATTAAACCGGTATCGAGAACTGGTAAAACCGAAACATAGTATCGGTTAAACCGGTAAAAAAAACAAAAAAACTATTATCTTAATTATTTTTATTATTATATCTGTTTGTACGGGAAGTCCGTTGAGTTACGCTTAACTCAATGAGCTTACTTCGTTGAGTCTTGAGTTAGTCAACGAGCTTATTCCATTGAGTTACAGTTAACTCAACGGAGTACTGTAGCTAAGACCGCGAATGAGAGAGCAATAGTTGGTTCGGGAAATGACCCGATTACCCACCTAAACTTAGGGCTTATTTAAACTAAAACCTAGGGTTTTGGGGGCATTATCCAGCAAACCATTTGGAATTTAGAACATTAAAAATCAGAGCGATTCATGCTGTTGTGTAACTCCACGATGAGAAAGATGACACCTAAGTTCTGGGAAGATGCAGTTGACACAGCATAGTTTCTGAATGAATCAGAGGAATGGCACATGCGGCAAAAGATTCGGAATACGACAAGAGAAAAAGAGTTACAGAAGGTAGAATCTGAACTTTTTAGATTAAGAAGAATGTTAGTAGATTGTGGTATACAAATACCCAAGATAATGGAGACACGAATTAGAGTAGTAATAGAAATTGCAGTTAGTAAAGAAAGAAAAATAAGGCCGAACAATGAAGTAGCCTTAGAGCTAATCAAGCGCAAGGCTAGATTATGGTTCAAAATGCACATTGCTAGTCGTGGAAGTTGGGAAATATGGCAGCAGCAACAAGCAAGAGAATAGGAGGAACCAACTACTGAAAGACCTGTTCTTGAGGAACAACAGTCAGGACCTCTAGTTCAGCCAACAAAGCTATTGCCACGAGTAGCATTTGTTTGGCTGAGAACTGATGAAGAAGAGAAAGAGTTTGCTGGCTTGGTCAAAACAGCAAGAGACCAAGGTGATAACAAAGAAATAGCTACAGCTAAGGCACATATTTTATATGATGCTATTAAGAAAAGAAGGGCTGAAGAAAAGTTGAGGGCCCAGTACAAAATTAAGGTTGAACAGCATCAGGCAGTAGCTAAATCAAGTGCTACAAGAGAAGCTGAAGCTAGTCCTTCGAGACCAGCAATTATTGGAAAAATTAAATAGGAAGAGCCAGTACCTGTGGCTCGAAGGCCTGTAGAGCCTACTTTTTTAGATTTAATCTCAGATGATGAAGAGGAAGAACAGACACAATTAATCAGAAAAAGGAAAGGAAAAGAGATAGTGTCTTACTATCAAAAAGAGATTAAATCTGAGGTACCAATTTCAATAGGGCCTATGGAGCCAATTTTTATAAACCTGCTATCTGATTCTGAGGAGGAGCAGGAGCAATAGGAGCAGCAGCAATAGGAGTAAAGAGAAGAAGAAAAACAAGCTAAAATTAGTCTACAGCCTGTACAAGAAGAAAGAACAGAAATTAGGGTAGAAACTGAATTGCCCATGACTCCATCCCAATCTACCACAGAATTAGAAAGAACAATGATAATGCAGATTGGTAGTTAGGAGGAAGAAGAACAGAAAATGAAGAAGAAGCTAAATGAAGTCATTTGGACAAAAATGACTTTACAGATTCCACTAAAGAGCAAGAAACTCTTCAGCAATTTATGGAAAGAATTCAAGATAGAGTGGAGAGTTCTGCCGGCTCACCACCACAGATAGAAGTAGAAGCAAAAATTCAGGAATCTGTAGAGCATGTTCAAGTGTAGCCTATGGTAAAGGAAGATCAAAAACAAACCCCTCTAGAACAACAAAGTCACATTCTTGACCCGATTGAAACAACAGTTCTGAATGAGGTACATGTTTGGAGTCAAGAAGCTTATAATAAATATCAAGAGATTAGGGGTTATGATATTATTTACAATAGACCAGTAAATTGGGATGGAATGTAAGAAATCAAAGAATTATTTGAATTCCAAGGTCTACTGAATTTTATTTCTTAAGAAAGAGGGCATGCAGTATATGAGAATCTAGTGCCCTATTTTTATGTAAATTTAAGAGAAGGAGAAGGAAGATTAATTTCCAATGTGGAGGAAGCTGATGTACAAATAACACCAGAGCTTCTCCACAACATTTTTGCACTAAAGAATGAAGGGCAGGAAATTTTGGAAAGTACAACTACTGTTGAATGGACAGAATAAGAAATCAAGAACAGTTTGGCTATCAATCCTAGTGTGCCTTTATTAAATAGACTGAAGCATTTAAATGGTAAAGCACACATGGTAGCCAACATTTTGATTAAGAATGTCTATCAACGACAAGGCCATGACATAGAATTAAGTCAATTTGTCAAATGGGCCACGTTTGCAGTTGTAAATAGAATTCAAATAAATTGGACTACAGTTTTTATCTCCAAGCTAAAAATAGTAAAGAAGAAATTGTTTTATGGAGATTTGATTCCACTACTAATGGTGGATTGTATTGATTTCACGAAATGAGTATCAAAAAGGATCAGATCAAGAACCATTTCAATGAAAGAATACAGAAATTTGTAGCTGTAGAAATAGTTGTACCTTTTGGAGGAATTACAGGAGTTGTAGAAAGAATTAATCAATTAGAGCTACAATTAGAAAAACTCTAGAAGGAAGTAGATGAACTTAGGAATAAAGACTAAATTGTATTGTTTGTCTACTTGTATAGAATTGTATGAAAATTGTCTAATGTACTTGTAATGTAAATTGATTCATATTAATGAATATAAATTTTTCAGATGTACTTTTCATATGTGTTTTGAATGTGAAATGAATGGAATTTATTGAATATTATATAAATTGTGGAACATTATGAATGAATGTTTAACAGATTTACAATTTGCTGAATGACAGGATAGATGCTTGAAAATTTCTACATGTTGCAAGGGAAAATGTAAATTCTACATAACATAAAATGACATGCAAGTTAAATATCTATATAATGTTCAGATTTAAACAAATTTTGATTAGAATGATGCATTAATGACATAGATTTAACTTTATTTCAGTTAGCAGAATGAAAAGAAAAAAAAGCAGAGAGGTACTTACGAGGAGTAAATTTAGAAGTTGCTAAGTGTTAACTCAACGAAGTAAGTTTGTTGAGTTAAACGTAACTCCACGAGGTCAGTAATATAATATAAGGTCACTTTGTTGAGTTATCTGTAACTCAACGAAGTTAGTCTGTAGAGTTAGCATTAGTAACCGACTGTGTTCCGTTGAGTTATCTATAACTCAACGAGGTTAGTTCGTGGATTAAGTAGAACGATTATTCTTTTAACCACGAATGAAACTTCATTGGTTTAGCGGTTACCAAAATTTGAAATTAGTAGTGGTACACATACCCATGAAAACAGGAACCACGATGCACATTGCAAGACACGTTCTTGCAATGAGATTTATTCACTTTGTGGATGTGCATTATATATATAAACAGAATGTTATTTACGAGCTACCAGCACTTTTAAAAGTAAGGAGAAAAGCATTGAAGGAATTGGAAGGAGAAGCAACTGATTCGACTTCATCTGTCAACAAATATTTATTGAATGGAAAGCTTCAAACTAGTATGTAATTAATCATCTGTTATTTATTTGAGCACATGGACTCGTTCTCTAAGCACTAAACAATTAGTAAGAACACCAACCTAGGAATTTTCATCACAGAGGCATACTGAAACATTTTCTAAACTACACTTTAACGAAATTCTTTGTGGTGTAGCTAACCTTTCTTTAAAAGAGAACGTAGAGATGACTGCTCCAGTAGAAAAACCATTAGGAGAAATTCTGTATCTTGAATTAGGTGATGAACATTCATGTATTCAATTACCAAACTTTGAGGGAGATAGGTTTGAACTGAAATCTAATTATATTGGTCAATTGCCACATTTTCATGGATTAGAAAGAGAGGATACCTATTATTTCCTTAGAGAATTTAACGAAGTTTGTCAAACGATGAAAATGCCGAACATGAGTATAGATGCTATTAAACTTAGATATATCCCTTTTTCTTTAAAAGACACAGCTAAGAGATGGCTATATACTCTATCGCTTGATTCAATTTCTACATGGACTGAATTTTGCTCTATTTTTCTGGAAAAATATTATCCAATACATCAAACGATTAAAAGGAAAAAGGAAATATTAATGTGTAGCCAAAAACAGGGTGAATCATTTTGGAAATATTTTGAAAGATTTAAAGATTTACTGACTCAATGTCTGCATCATGCAATGAGTAAGGTACAATTAATAGGTATAATTTATGAAGGCATTGATGTTTCAATGAAATCTTTATTAGAATCTACTTGTCAAAATGGATTTCTGAAAATTTGTAGTGAAGAAGCATGGGCATATTTAGAAAACTTTGCAAAAAGAACTGCATAGTGGGAAAACTCGGCTGAAGCTATTGCAGATAAAACAATATTTCCAAGAGGAATGCATGAAATAGATTCAAGTACTATGCTTGAAGTGAAATTAACTGAATTAACAAAGAAAATAGAAGAGTTATCATTAAATCAAAAGCTAGCAGAAAAGAATGCAAACATAAATGATTTAGATATTATTTATGCTAGAAACCAGAGAGATAACTTGGGAAATTCTTATCATCCTAATTGGAGAAATCACCCGAATTTATCTTGGAGAAACAACAATTTCCAAGGAGGAGAAAATATAAATGAGAAGTAGATAAGTTATGAAGCATTACTAGAACAAGGATCTAGAATAGAGAAATTAGAGAAGATAATCCAACAATTAAACAATCATTTAGATTTTGTATTTGGAAATGCTGCAATTCAAAATCAGAATAGAAATATACCACTTAGATAGAAGGAACCAAAGGAAGTTAGACCTATTGGAGGATTGCCAATACAAGCAATACCTAACCCTGTCAATAGAATTGTTAATGAAATTAATACCTCTTCTGGGAGGGTAGCTGAATGAAGCAGCATATCTAAAGCAACTATCTGTATATATATATGTTTTTATTTATAGTTAATAGTATCGTAGAGTTAGTCCTTAACTCAACGAACTTAGTCTATTGATTTATGCCTTAACTCCACAAGGGTGTGTAGTAGTTATGTTAATTTTTGTCTCTGCTAAATTTTTGTTTGCGTTATATAGAATCAACAAATGGAATTGATGCAATTACCGTTGGATGCACTAAGGGAAGTACTAAGTAATTTATCAACTAAAGATCTATGCAGGCTGTGTTGTGTATCAAAAAAAATTAAAGACTGTATTGAAGAAAAATATTTTCAAGGACTCCAAGCTACAAAAATGACTAAGATTAAAGATGAATTCATATGGAGGTCATTTAATCGTAGTTCAATTAACCATGAATATCTGGCTATGGAAGAAACTACAGAAATTCCACCCAATACATTAGAAGGAATAGATCATATTATGGGAATAGATGAAGGATTAATCATATACAAGACGAGACCAAGGTATGCAAGTTTATTACCTGATATTTTGATAAGAAATCCTATAACAAGAGAAGAATGGTATATAGGAAGACCTAATAGATATGAAGTACCAACTGTAAATTGTGGATTAGCTTTAATATTTTCTGATAAAAATTCTACAATTCCTGAAAAATTATATTATTGGAGACCTACAGGAAATTGGGGTGAAGATTTACGCTTAAGTGTGTATAATTTTCTGAATAGATCTTGGAATGAAAATATTATGATATATCTAGGACATAAATCATTAATTAACAACATGCATGTCATACTTGATGGATATGTATATCTAGTCACAGATATATCAATAGCATTTGGATCTGATTTATACATAGTGAGCATAGATAGTTATAATGAAAATACAGAAATTTTACCTATACCGAGAGAAATAGCTAAACCACCATCTATAGAATTTAATAAAATTCAAATAGGAATGTAGTATAATGAAGATGATGATCCTACTTTATGTTTGATAAGATGGTGGGATGAATTAATGAAATTTCAAATATGGATTATGAAAGACATTAATGAATGGAAGTGGGAAGAGGAGTATATTGAAATAGATGTAGAAATAGAAACTACTACATTACCTTGGAACCAAAAATGATCCCTTTTTGCATTTCATATCATTAATGGTAATACACTTGTATTTGGAATTTATAATATATTACATGTTTACAAATTAAGAAGGAACAAGAACTACATTAAAACAAAATTAATAGCAAGAAGAACTATGCCTAAAAAATTTGCTTGGACTGACATGTTTATTCCATTTGTTTCTACTTTTCAATCATGTTCTTAAGCTATGATTTTGTACTTTTAATGTTGTGTGTTTTCTACGTTTACTTTTAAAAAAAATTTTAGTTTTAGTTTATTTTATAAATATATATATATATATATCAATTTAGTTTGTTGGTATTTGTTCTATGAAACCAATTGGCTTGCTTGTGAGCCACCAAAGGCATAGAAGTCTGGGTTCCACACAAGACACTGATTTATCAATATCTGTTAAATGTTATTTTGTTTTATATTCTACTTTTATCTGTCAATGAAAAGTTTTTCAGAATCAAAAATCGGAATATGTAGAAGAAGATACAAACGAAACAAGGTATGTAACTGATTACTTATCCTAAATTTTAAATCAAAGAAACTGTATTCATGCTTACTACAATTATTGTATTTATTGTCAAATCTTTTACATTGAGGACAATGCAAAATGTAGGTATGGGGGGGAGGTAATTAAAGTAACAGCCATGTAAGTTGTTAATTAGAGGAATTAAAATGGTACTGCAAAGTTTTGTGGAAATTGAAAATTTTTATGAACTTGCTGTAACTATCCGATAATTGAGACTGTAAAATTTTTATAAACTGTAACTGCTTGAATGTTATATTTAGAAGGTTATATAAGATGCTATAGAATTTAATATTTATGCAAATCTAGATATAGTATCTTATGTTTTTTCTGAATTTCATGAGTTTAACAGTTTCACAATTTTAAAATAAAATCGGATTGCTTAATGAAAAATTAGTAAATTATCTGAAGTCCTGAAGGAGCTGAAATATGAATTCTAGATTAAATGAAACACATATGATTAAAGATACATTTAATTTGACTGATTGAACTTTTAGAATGATTTATGTGTAGATCTTATTAAACTACAGAAAAAGTATGAGCCTGTTGTCATGGATTCATATTTGTAGTAAATGATAGAAGTAGGACTATATGATATTGGTGTTTTACTGTATCTGTATTAATGAAATATGTACATATACAATATGTGATTAATGTTTTGTTTTGTGTTTGTATTTTGATTTTAAAAAAAAAGAGAAAAAAAAAGAAAAAAAGAAAAAGAAAAAAAAAGAAACTTTGAAAGTTTATTGACTTGTTTGATCACAAGCCTTTTGTACTTGAGCATATAGGTATGTAAGGATTATTGATCTAAAAAAGGACTCTTGAAATCTGGCAACCTAAGATCCTGATCAGATCTAGGATTATTGACTGAAAGTTCGTTACATGAGTACATTAAAAAGCTCCTGTATGATTCAAGCTTGTCAAATTAACTTTTAAACTACACAAAATATATATATATATATATATATATACATATACTGTTCTGAAAAGATACAAGTGTTTTGTGAAATACAGATATCTTATGAATCGAGTATATTTTCTATTATCTAGAATTGCTGAAATATGAATCTAGAATTGACTTTTGAAGTTGTTTTAATGGAGATACAATTCTTTATTCTACTTGTCTTAATCAAATTGAATTGGATTGTACTTTGATTCGTATGTTGTTGAAATTTCTTCTAGAAATCTTATTGGAAAATTCAGGCTAACAAATGATGAAAAGAAGAACAAACGATAATATAATTAACACCTATGTGATGATGATATACTTTGTATGTAATTTGCAAATATTCTAAGTATATTTGCAGGTTGATTACTGAATCATACAGAATATCTATATGATAATACTAGTTCTTATGCTGAACAGAAAAGAAAAAGAAGAAGAATTAATTCTAGCACTTTTAGAAAGACCAATTAATTAGATCTTAGTTTGCTAAGGGACTAGCAAAATTTAGGTATGGGGGAAGTGTCTAGAATGAAAAAATGCATATTATTAACGGTTAAATGATGGTTAATTGCATAATATTTAGCTTATCATATGAGAATTAAACTATTATGTTATAATTGCACTGTTATAAGCTTTAATTAAAGAATTTGCTTACATTCGAGGAATTAATGTTAATTTAGTACATTTCTGAATTGTCGGTAAGTTGCAGGCTGTGAAATTCTTAAGTATCCGAATTTTTTGATATTTTAGATAGTTATGTTTAACATACCGAATATATTTTGGACAGTTATGTTTAACAGATCGAACATGTATCGGATAGTTATGTTTAAACTGCCAAACAGTTATGTTTTAAAAGAATATTTTATTATTTTCTAAAGTACACATGTCGAAACCATAATACATGACTTAAGTGAACTTTCGATGAGTTATCTATAACTATCCGAAATTGCAATTGGGCATCGGGTAGTTATATGTGTAACTCTCTGAAATCTCTTTTTATTTATAAAATAGCTGTGGACACGTGTCATGTTCTGGGAAAGTGACTTAAGTGGATTTTTGGTGAGTTATATCTAACTATCCGAAATTGCAGCTGAGCATCGGATAATTAGACCTATAACTCTCCGATCAGGTTTTTCGGTGTCATGCAAGGTAAATTAAACACACACCAAACGAAATATATTTTCAAGGATCAAAAACATATCTTCGGGGAAAAGCTCTCAAATGGAAGAAAATTCAGTGAAGTAGAAAAAGTTAGATTTATGTCACTTACGATTTGAAGTATCAGAAAAAAGCAAATTCGGTGAAGCAAAGAAAGTCAGATATTTGTCACTAAAAAATTACAGAAGAAGACAAATCTCGAACAGGGAGAAATGTTTTAAATTTTGCAAATTAGTTTTCTCTATTTGTAGTTATGAAATTGATTAGATGAAACATGATATCGTTATATAATTACATCTACAATTTCAGAGGAGAATTGAATTGTATATTGTAATTGAAACCTTGAATAAAATGATTTGATTAAAATAGTGTCTCAACTTGTTTTTATTTTTGAAGTTTTAATTATAATTGAAAATGTTGAAAAACACAATTCAACCCCCTCTTGTGTACTTATTCGATCCTACAAGTGGTATTAGAGCTAGTTAATAATCTTTGATATAAAATCGATACTAACTTAATAAATATCAGAGCTTATTCTACCTTCTTTGTTTTTAAACAAAAATTAATATCTGAGCATACGTTTAACTTTCTTGGTTTTAGGCTCAAGTTGTTTTAAGGTTTTAGATTGTTTAAAATCAAATAGGTTGAAAAATCTAAGGTAAGATGGCTACTGGAAATGATAACTTTTCTTTATATGAAGGCCAAAATCTTAACCATCCTCCTTTATTTGATGGAATACATTTTAAATATTGGAAATATAATATGACAGTCTTTCTTCAAAGTATAGATCACAAGTTGTGGTTCATGATCTCTAAACCATATACTCCATTAACTACTCCTTATAATACTTGAACAATTACTGAAAAAGAAAATGAAACTCTGAATGCTAAGGGCTTAAATATCTTATTTTGTGCATTGAATTATGAATAGTTTAGTAAAGTGTCGGCATATAAATCTGCTTATGAGGTGTGGCATGCATTAGAAGTTTCATATGAAGGTACTTCTCAAGTTAAAGAGACTAAGATTAACATGTTAATTCATAAGTATGAACTCTTTAAGATGCATGAAGAGGAAAGTATTTCTGAGATGTTTTCTAGATTCCTAGATATAATAAACTCTTTAAAATGCTTAGGAAAGAATTTTGAACAGAAGGATTTGGTGAGAAAAATTCTTAGATCCCTAAGTTTTAAATGGTCTCAAAAAGTAACATCAATTGAGGAATCACAAGATTTAAATGTTTATACTATAAATAAACTTATAGGAAATTTAACTACTTATGAAGTTCAATTAAATAATTCACTAAGTCACAACAAACTAAAAATGAAGAAAGAAATAGCCTTCGAAATTAATTCAGATTCTGAAATATCTACTGATTCTGACGAGGATTTGATTTTACTAACTAGGAAATTCAAGAAAGCATGGAAAGCTAGGAAATAGCAAAGGAACAGAAATGATAAACCCTCAACGTCAAAGTCACTGAATGAAAAGAATTCTTCATCTAGAAAGTATGTATGTTACAACAACAAGAAACCTGGACATCTTTCTCCAGATTGTCCTATAAGGAAAAATGAAAAGCAAAGTAGGACAAATCAGAAGAAGTGTTTGCGTTTTCCTAGCACTACACTAGAAAAACTTGGATTTGTTACTTCTATTTTTACTTAGTTAATTTATCTTTATGCTTATTCTTTCTTTTAGAAGTAAACAAACAACCTTTAATACAATTTAGATATTAATTCCAATTTGTACTTTAACTGCAAGTGCACAATGTCTTTTGTATTAGTGTGCAAGTACAAGTCAATCCCATAGGGAATTGTTGATGAACTTGAGAACTGTTCGTTTGTTAACAATCAAATTTATATATTCATTAAGCTCTCTGTTGAATTACAGTTAACTCAACGGACTAAGTTCATTGAGTTATGGCTAACTCAAAGGACTAACCTCGTGGACTTAAGTTAACTCCACGAGCCTGTCTTTTCTTTTTAATACTACTATTTATAGAGGAATTCGGCCAACCATTTGGCTATACTATAGATTGTAAATAACATCAATTAAGCTCTTTAATGTTAGTTAACATTGAATTTATCATTAAGCAATACTAACATTCAGATAAATTCAAACAGTAACCATTAAAATCTTTAAGTCTTTTGAACGAACCAATTTCAGTAAATTATAAAACTAAAATAAACATAAACCAATCACAACACTGACAAAGATAACATTAATCACAATACAACACAAACAATACAACACTCAAATACAACATACAAACATAGATAAATTGTTTTTGGTCTTTTTGTTTTAATATGAACATGGAAATGAGCGAAAGGTGAAATGTAAAGTAATCTCACTTGACAGTAAATACTTCCGACACTACTTGCAACACAATTACACCACTGAAAATTAAACCACTTATAATCCTGTCTCCTCTCCCTATAGAATCGTGAGTCCAGAATTGCAAGATGATCTCCTCTTCAGCATACAGGCATCAACCTGAAGCCAAGGCTAAAAGCTTTACGATCTCCTGAAATATGAGTCGGCGCTTGGTGAAAATGGCTTTCCTTACCGCGACGCAATCACTCCTCACAATGGTTGTCAGGCACTGTGTTTGGCTCAGAATCGACCCGACATCAGGCAAGTATCCTCACAGTCTTCCAATGGTTGGTGATTATAGTGGTGATAATGATGGTTGGTGTGGAACTTCAAAGAATTGCGATGCTCATCCTCCTCTACACACACTGTCCGCCCATCGATCACACACCTCTTCTTTTTTTCTTCTTTTCTTTTATATTTCTTCAATAGTAACTACTTCTGCTTGAATGGTCGATTGGATTTCCTTCATTCGTATCAACGACAATGATTTCTTTCCCTACGCGATACGTGCAAATGTGGTTTTTCTCTTCCAACTATCTGTTCCTACAACCGCTACAGTGGCATATTAGAAAATAGATTTAACTATAAAACACGTGCAATAAAGAAATAAGCCACTAACATAATGCGTTACCTTAGTGTGTATTCATGTAACTCAACACGTATAGTTATGCTAACTTAACGAGTTAAATATTTGCCTCTCACGTGATATACTAAAGCATTTAAATTCAACACGTGCATAAATCGAACGATTCGATGCTTAGGTGTATTTCAGATACTTATAAACTTAACTATCCGAAATGCACAGATGCATTTCGGATAGTTACAGATTCGATGCTTAGGTGTATTTCAGATACTTATAAACTTAACTATCCGAAATGCATAGATGCATTTCGGATAGTTAGAGATAACTCATTGATATATAACTTAAGTAAATCTACCAGATCTCGACACGTGTTAGCAGTAGTTTAATCATAAAATAACATTTTGGAGAGTTACGGAACTAACTATCTGATGCTCAGATGCATTTCGGATAGTTAAAGATAACTCACTAAAAATCTACTTAAGTCACTTTCCCTGAACATGAACGTGTACTTCAGGAAATAATAAAATATTCTCTCAAAACATAACTGTTCGGCAATTTAAACATAACTATCCGATACATGTTCAATCTATTAAACATAACTGTCCGAATATGTTCGATATGTTAAACATAACTGTCTGAAATATCAGAAAATTTGGATACTTAAGAATTTCACAGCCTGCAACTTACCAACAGTTCATAAATGTACTAAATTAACATTAATTCCCCCAATTTAAGCAGATTCTTTAATTAAAGCATATAATAGTGTAATTATAACATAATGGCTTAATGCTTATATGATAAGCTAAATATTATGCAATTAACCATCATTTAACCGTTAATAATATGCACTTTTTCATTCTAAACACTTCCCCCATACCTAAATTTTGCTAGTCCCTTAGCAAACTATGATCTAATTAATTGGTCTTTCAAAAAGTGCTAGAATTAATTCTTCCTCTTTCTTTTTTCTTCTGATTAGCATAAAAATATATTCTGTATATTTCAGTAATCAACCTGCAAATATATTTAGAATATATGCAAATTACATACAAAGTATATCATCATTACATAAGTCTTAATTTTATTATCGTTTTTTCTTCTTTTCATCATTTGTCATCCTGAATTTTCCAATAAGATTTCTAGAAGAAATTTCAACAACGTACGAATCAAAGTACAATCCAATTCAATCTAATTAAGACAAGTAGAATAAAGAATTGTATCTCCATAAAACAACTTCAAAAGTCAATTCTAGATTCATATTTCAGCAATTCTAGATAACAGAAAATATACTCGATTCATAAGATATCTATATTTCACAAAACACTTGTATCTTTTCAGAATAGTATATGTAGTTTTTGTACTTTAAAAGTTAATTTGACAAGCTTGAATCATACAAGATCTTTCTAATATACCCATATAACGAGCTTTCAGTCAACAATCCCAGATCTAATCAGGATCTTAGGTTGCCAGATTTCAAGAGTCCTTTTTCAGGTCAACAATCCTTACATACCTATCTGCTCAAGTACAAAAAGCTCGTGATCAAACAAGTCAATAAACTCTCAATATTTTTCCTTTTTTTTATTTTTTACAATCATACTACAAACAAAAAACAAAACATTAATCATATACTATATATGTATGTGTTTCATTAATACAGATGCAATAAAATACCAATCTCATATAGTCCTGCTTCTAACATTTACTGAAAATATGAATCCATAATAATAAGCTTATACTTTTTCTGTAGTTTAATAAGATCTACACATAAATCATTCTACAAGTTCAATAAGTCAAATTAAATGTATCTTTAATCATATGTGTCTCATTTAATCTAGAATTCACATCTCAGCTCTTTCAAAACTTCAGATAATTTACTAACTTTTTCATTAAGCATTCTGATTTAAAATCATGAAACTGTTAAACTCATGAAATTCATAAAAAAAACATAAGATACTATATCTAGATTTGCATAAGTAGTAAATTCAATAGCATCTTATATAGCCTTCTAAATATAACATCAAGTAGTTTATAAAAATTTTACAGTCTCAATTATCGGATAGTTACAGCAAGTTCATAAAAATTTTCAATTTCCTCAAAACTTTGTAGTACAATTTTAATTCCTTTAATTAACAAACTTACATGACTGTTACTTCAATTACCTCCCCCCCATACCTACATTTTGCATTGTCCTCAATGTAAAAGATTTGACAATAAGTACAGTAATTGAAGTAGGCATGAATACAATTTTGCTTGATTTAAAATTCAAGATGAGTAATTAGTTACATACCTTGTTTCATTTGTATCTTCTTCTGAATATTCTGATTTTTGATTCTGAAAAACTTTTCATTCACAGATAAAAGCAAAATATATAACAAAATAACATTTAATAAATATTGATAATTTAGTGTCTTGTGTGGAACCTAGGCTCCTATGCCTTTGGTGGCTCACAAGCAAGCCAGTTAGTTTCCCAGAATAGATACCAACAAACTAGATTGATATTTTGTTTTTTTTGTTTTTTTTAAAAATAAAAATGAAAACTAAGAAAGAAAAAAAATTCTCTTTTATTTTTCTTTTTTTTTTTAAAAAAAATTACAGAATACACACAACATTAAACACACAAAATCATAGCTTAAGAACATTATTGAAAAGTAGAAACAAATGGAATAAACGTGTCAGTCTAAGCAAACTTTTTAGGCATAGTTCTTCTTGCTATTAATTCTATTTTAATGTAGTTCTTATTCCTTGTTAATTTGTAAACATGTAATATATTATAAATTCCAAATACAAGTGTATTACCATTAATGATATGAAATGCAGAAAGGAATCCTTTTGGTTCCAGGGTAATGTAGCAATTTCTATTTCTACATCTATTTCAATATACTCCTCTTCCCACTTCCATTCATTTATGTCTTCCATAATCCATATTTGAAATTTCATCAATTCATCCTACCATCTTATCAGACATAAAGTAGGATCGTCTTCTTCATTATACCACATTCCTATTTGAATTTTATTAAATTTTGTAGATGGTGGTTTAGCTATTTCACTCGGTACAAGTAAAATTTCTATATATTCATCATAACTGTCTATGCTCACTATGTATAAATTAGATCTATATGCTATTGATATCTCTGTGACTAGATATATCATAATATTTTCATTCCAAGATCTGTTCAGAAAATTATACACACTTAAGCGTAAATCTTCACCCCAATATCCTGTAGGTCTCCAATAATATAATTTTTCAGGAATTGTAGAATTTTTATCAGAAAATATTAAAGCTGACTCACAATTTACAATTGGTACTTCAAATCTATTAGGTCTTCCTATATTCCATTCTTCTCCTGTTATAGGATTTCTTATCAAAATATCAGGTAATAATAAACTTGCATACCTTGGTCTCGTCTTGTATATGATTAATCCTCCATCTATCCCCATAATATGATTTATTCTTTCTAAAGCATTAGGTGGAATTCCAATAGTTTCTTCCATAGCCAGATATTCATTGTTAATTGAACTACGATTAAATGACCTCCATATGAATCCATCTCTAATCTTAGTCATTTTTGTAGCTTGTAGTCCTTGAAAATATTTTTCTTCAATACAGTTTTTAATTTCCTTTGATATACAATACAACCTGCACAAATCTTTAACTAACAAGTTACTTAGTACTTCCCTTAGTGCATCCAATGGTAATTGCATCAATTCCATTTGTTGATTCTGTAAAACACAAACAAAAATTTAGCAGAGACAAAAATTAACATACTACTACACACCCTCGTGGAGTTAAGGCATAACTCAACAGACTAAGTTCGTTGAGTTAAAAATTAACTCTACGATACTATTAACTAAAAATAAAAAACATATATACATACAAATAGTTGTTTCAGATATGCTGCTTCATTCAGCTACCCTCTTAGAAGAGGTATCAATTTCATGAACAGTTCTATTAACAGGATTAGGTATAGCTTGTATTGGTAATCCTCCAGTAGGTCTAAGTTCCATTGGTTCCTTCTATCTAAGTGGTATATTTCTATTCTGATTTTGAATTGCAGCATTTCCAAATACAAAATCTAGACGATTGTTTAATTGTTGGATTATCTTTTCTAGTTTCTCTATTCTAGATCCTTATTCAATTAATGCTTCATAACTTATATCTTTCTCATTTATATTTTCTCCTCCCTAGAAATTGTTGTTTCTCCAAGATAAATTCAGGTGATTTCTCCAATTAGGATGATAAGAATTTCCCAAGTTATCTCTCTGGTTTCTAGCATAAATAATATCTAAATCATTTATGTTTGCATTCTTTTCTACTAGCCTTTGATTTAATGATAACTCTTCTATTTTCTTTGTTAATTCATTTAATTTCACCTCAAGCATAGTATTTGAATCTATTTCATGCATTCCTCTTGGCAATATTTTTTTATCTACAATAGCTTCAGCCGAATTTTCCCACTATGTAGTTCTTTTTACAAAATTTTCTAAATATGCCCATGCTTCTTCACTACATAACTTTAAAAATCCATTTTGACAAGTAGATTCTAATAAAGATTTTGTTGAAACATCGATGCCTTCATAAATTATACCTATTAATTGTGCTTTACTCATTGCATGATGTGGACATTGCGTCAATAAATCTTTAAATCTTTCAAAATATTTCCAAAATGATTCACCCTGTTTTTGGCTACACATTAATATTTCTTTTTTCTTTTTAATTGTTTGATGTGTTGGATAATATTTTTCTAGAAAAACAGAGCAAAATTCAGTCCATGTGGCAATTGAATCAGGCGACAAAGTATATAACCATCTCTTAGCTATGTCTTTTAAATAAAAAGGGATATATCTAAGTTTAATAGCATCTATACTCATGTTCAGCATTTTCATCATTTGACAAACTTCGTTAAATTCTTTAAGGAAATAATAGGCATCCTCTCTTTCTAATATATGAAAATGTGGTAATTGACTAATATAATTAGATTTCAGTTCAAACCTATCTCCCTCAAAGTTTGGTAATCGAATACATGAAGGTTCATCAACTAATTCAGGATACAGAATCTCTCCTAATGGTTTTTCTACTAGAGCAGCCATCTTTATGTTCTCTTTTAAAGAAAGGTTAGCTACACCCTAAAGAATTTTGTTAAAGTTCAGTTCAGAAAATTTTTCAATACTCCTCTACAATGAAAATACCTAGGTAGGTGTTCTTACTAATCGTTAAGTGCTTAGAGAATGAGTCCATGTGCTCATAAATAGTAGAAGATTAATTACATACCAGTCTGAAGCTTTCCATTCAATAAATATTTGTTGTCGGATGAAGTTGAATCAGCTGCTTCTCCTTCCAGTTCCTCCAACGCATTCTCCTTTCTTTTAGAAGTGCTGGTAACTCGTAAATAACATTCTGTTTTATATATATACTGCACATCCATAAAGTGAATAAATCTCGTTGCAAGAACGTGGCTTGCAATGTGCATCGTGGTTCCTATTTTTATGGGTACGTGTACCACTACTAATTTCAATTTTTGGTAACCGCTAAACCGACGAAGTTTCATTCATGGTTAAAAGAATAATTGTTATGCTTAATCTACGAACTAACCTCGTTGAGTTATAGAAAACTCAACAAAACACAGTCGGTTACTGTTGCTAACTCCATGGACTAACTTTGTTGAGTTACAGATAACTCAACGGAGTGATCTTATATTATATTACTGACCTCGTGGAGTTACATTTAACTCAACGGACTTACTTCGTTGAGTTAACACTTGGCAACTACTAAGTTTTACTCTCATAAGTTCCTCTCTGTTTTTTTTCTTTTTCATTCTGCTAACTGAAATAAAGTTAAATCTATGTCATTAATGCATCATTTTGATTAAAATTCATTTAAATTTGAACCTTATATAAAGATTTAACTTGCAGGTCATTTTTATGTTATGCAGAATTTACATTTTACCTTACAACATGCAAAAATTTTTAAGTAGTTATCCTGTCATTCAGCAAATTGTAAATCTGTTACATATTCATTCATAAAGTTCCACGATTACATAATATTCAATAAATTCCATTCATTTCACATCCAAAACACGTATGAAAATTGCATCTGAAAAAATTACATTCATTAATATGAATCAATTACATTACAAGTACATCATACAATTTTACACAAGTAGACGAACAATACAATTTAATCTCTATGCCTAAGTTCATCTACTTCCTTCTAGAGTTTTTCTAATTGAAGCTCTAATTGATTAATCTTTTCTACTGCTCCTGTAATTCCTCCAGAAGGTACAGCTAGTTCTGCAACTACAAAATTTCTGTATCCTTTCACTGAAATAGTTCTAGATCTGATCCTTCTTGATGTCCATTTCGTGAAATCAATACAGTCCACCATCAGTAGTGGAATCAAATCTCCATAAAATAATTTTTTCTTTACTATTTTCAACTTGGAGATAAAAACTACAGACCAATTTATTTGGACCTTATTTACAACTGCATATGTGGCCCATTTGACAAATTGACTTAATTCTATATCGTGGCCCTATCGTTGATAGACATTCTTTATCAGAATGTTAGCTACCATATGTGCTTTATCATTTAAATGCTTCAATCTATTTAATAATGGCACACCAGGATTGATAGCTAAGCAATCCTCAATTTGCTGTTCTGTCCACTCGACTGCAGTTGTATCTTCCAAAATTGTTATTCCTTCATTCTTTAAACCAAAAATGTTGTGGAAAAGCTCTAGTGTTATCTGTACATCAGCTTCCTCCACGTTGGAAATTAATCCTCTTTCTCCTTCTCTTAAATTTGAATAAAATAGGGCACTAAATTCTTATATGCTGCATGCCCTCTTTCTTGTGAAATGAATTGTAGTAGACCTTGGAATTCAAATAAATCTTTGATTTCTTACATTCCATCCCAATTTACTGGTCTACTGTAAATAATGTCATAACCCCTTATTTCTTGGTATTTAGTATAAGCTTCTTGACTACAAAAATGCACTTCATTCAAAATTGTTGTTTTAGTCAGGTCAGGAAGGTGACTTTGTTGCTTTAGAGGGGTTTGCTCTTGTTCTTCCTCTTCTATAGGCTGCATTTGAACATTTCCTACAGATTCCTGAATTTCTATTTCTGTTTGTGGTGGTGAGCCGACAGAACTCTCCACTCTGTCTTGAATTCTCTCCATAAATTGCTGAAGAGTTTTTTGTTCTTCAATGGAATCTGTAAAATTATTTTTGTCCAAATGGCTTCTTTCAGCCTCTTCATTTTCCGCTCTTTCTTTTTCCTCCTAACTACCAATCTGTTCTGTTACTGTTCTTTCTGATTCTGTAACATATTAGGATGGAGTCACGGGCAATTCAGTTTCTACCCTAATTTCTGTTCTTTCATGTACAGGCTGTAGACTAATTTCAACCTGATTTTCTTCTTTTCTTTGCTCATGTTGCTGCAGCTCCTCTTGCTCCTCCTTAGAATCGGATAACAGGTTAATAAAAATTTGCTCCACAAGCCCTGTAAAAATTAGTACTTCAGATTTAATTTCTTCATATTCAGGCACTTTTTCTTTTCCTTTCTTTTTTCTGATTAGTTGTGCCTATTCTTCCTCTTCATCTTCTGAAATTAAATCTACAAAAGTAGGCTCTACAAGCCTTCGAGCCACAGGTACTGGCTCTTCCTGTTTAACTTTTTTTATAACTACTGGTCTCGAAGGACCAGCCTCTCCTACAGCACTTGATTTAGTCGCTGCCTAATATTGTTCAACTTTTATTTTGTATTAGGCCCTTATCCTTTCTTCGACCCTTTTTTCTTAATGGCATCATATAAAATATGTGCCTTAGCCGTAGCTATCTCTTGAGTATCACCTTGGTCTCTTGCTGTCTTCACCAAGCTAGCAAATTCTTTCTCCTCTTCTTCAGTTCTCGGCCAAGCAAATGCAACTCGTGGCAATGGCTCTATTGGCTAAACTAGAGGTCCTGACTACTGTTCCTCAGGAACAAGTCTTTCAATAGTTGGTTCCTCCTGTTCTTCAATTGTCTCTTCATTTTCTTTCCTTTCTTGCTCCCAGATCGCCCATTTAGCTCGTCTACATATTCATCTTTTAAACCAGAGCCGGGACTTACGTTGGATTAATTCTACGGCTACATCATTGTTTGGCCGTATCTTTCTTTCTTTACTTATTGCAATTTCAGTTGCCACTCTAATTCATGTCTCCATTATCTATGGTATCTATATTTCTAACTCAACCAAAATTTTCCTCAAATTAAAGAGTTCTGATTCTACCTTTTGTAGCTCTTTCTCTCTTGTTGTATTTCTGATCTTCTATCGCGTGTGCCATTCTTCAAACTCCTTCAAAAACTATGCGGTGTCCACTGCCTCTTCCTAGAATTCAGGCTTCATCTTCCTCATCGTGGAGTTACACAACAGCACGAAATCGCTCTGATTTCTACTGTTCTAGATTCTAAATGATTTGTCGGATAATGCCTCCAAAACCCTAGGTTTTAGTTTAAATAAGCCCTAAGTTTAGGCAGGTAATCGGGTCATTTCCCGAACCAACTATTACAATTTTATCCGCGGTCTTAGCTATAGTACTCCGTTGAGTTACAGTTAACTCAACGAAATAAGCTCGTTGACTAACTCAAGACTCAACGGAGTAAGTTCGTTGACTTAAGCGTAACTCAACGGACTCCCCGTACAAGCAAATATAATAATAAAAATATTATAGATAATAGTTTTTCTTTTTTTTTTACCAGTTTAACCAATACTATGTTTCGGTCAGACCTAAATATTTTTTATTTTTTATTTTTATTTCGGTTGAACTGATACTATGTTTTGGTAAAACTAGCATTTTTTCTGAAAATTAATATACATATTTTTTTATGTTCCGATGGATCCAATCGATTGAACCGCAACGATTTTTTATATTTTATATATATTTTTAATGTATTTTTTATATATATATATATATATAAACATTAAAAAAAAACTAATTTCTTACTAAGTAAAGTTCGAGTAGTCCTCTACTCTAACTTCTATAATTCTAAAGGAGCTTTTTGGTGTTTTCAGAATAGGTTTCAGTCTTTGTCCATTTACGTTAAATATATTCTGATTTTTAGGATTTTCAATTTCAATAACTCCATAAAGGTAAATATTTCGAACTATGTAAGGTCCTGCCCATCTAGATTTTAATTTTCCTAGATGGTTATGGAGTCTAGCCATATAAAGATATACTTCTTATTATATTTCAAACCTTTTAGGAATAATTTTTCTATCATGCCAAAATTTCATTTTTTCTTTTTCTCTTACAGTCTTCGAATAAGCTTCATTTCTAAATTCTTCTAATTCAATTAATTGCATTTTCCTATTTTCAAAAGCTTGATTTAAATTAGTGTTCAGAGTTTTTAATGCCCAATAAGCTTTATGTTCTATTTTAGCAAGTAAATGACAACTTTTTCCATATACTAGCCTAAAAGGTAACATACCTAAGCTCGTTTTATAAGCAGTTCTATAAGCCCAAAGTGCATCTATCAATCTATTAGCCCAATCTGTTCTAGTAGGATTTACTACTTTTTCTAAGATTAATTTAATTTGTTTGTTTGCACTTTCCACTTGTCCACTTGTTTGCGGATGATATGATGTTGCAATTTTGTGGTTTACTCCATATTTCTTCATTAAGGCTTCAAAACTTCTATTACAAAAATGAGTTCCTCTATCACTGATAATAGCTTTAGGTATTCCAAATCTAGCAAATATATTGGTTCTTATAAATTGTATTACCACTTTGTTATCATTAGTTTTTGTAGGAATAGCTTATATCCATTTAGATACATAATCCATCCCCAACAATATGTAATTAAATTGATTAGACATAGGAAATGGACCCATAAAATCTATTCCCCATCTTAATGTTATACATACATCTTCTAGAAACTTAACCTAATGGAGGTGCTTCGTTGAGTTAAACATATTTCATAATTGATTTAATATGATTTTTATCATCATCAAAAAGGGAGAGATTGTTGAATATTTTATTTTGATGATATGTGATAAATGGATATAATCATATTTACTCAATTACTATTATTTGTAAAAGTAAATTAAGAACATCAATTAATACAGAAAAAATTTACTAATATAAATACTTGTCTGAAATGGATCTGAAATTATACTAAGTTAAATAACTAGTCGTTACGTTATACTAACTTTTCATTTAACTAAATGTTAAATTAACGTGTGTTTTTATTGTAAATCATGATATGTTTTGAAGTTATATTTTCTACATCATGAGCAGTGCACGTTTAGACAACTCATTGAGTTAATGCGTTATTTGTATAAATGTCACGTGAGAACTCGTTGAGTTATAGGCTTAAAGTTTAAAATAGGTCACGTGAGAACTCGATAAGTTAGTGAGTAAAAGAGCAAAATGAAGAGATGAACTCGTTAAGTTAGTAATGTGCACATGGTGAAATTAAAGTTTACGAATATTATATTGTATCACGTGAGTTGCACATGTTATCTCGTTAAGTTAACATAATTGCACGTGTTGAATTGCTATATTGAACACTAAGGCAATGCGTTAGGTTAGCGTTATAAACTTAAAGTTATTATTGTACATGGTAAAATTCTTATTATAAAAACATTTGTTTATTTATATTTCATTGAGTTATCAGTAACACAACAGAGTTGGTTCGTTGAGTTAGCATAACACCACAAAGTTGGTTTGTTGAGTTAGCGTAACACCACGAAGTTGGTTTGTTGAGTTAGCATAACACCACGAACTTAGTTCATTGAGTTAACTACAATACTTGTCACGTGATTTGGCACATGATGAACTCGTTGAGTTAGATATGTTCAGTTATAAATCTACTTGTATTACTCGTTTAGTTAACATTAAAACAACAACTTCTTATTACATTTGATAAAAAATTTTGAACGAGAAAGTTTATTTTGCAAGAAATTTTTCAAAGAGCCAGGATTGATGATTAAAGAAAATTTGAAAAGAAAATGTAGGTTAGAACGTGTGTATTTCGGTGAAGGAAAAAGAGAAGACGTGAAGAGTGGAAAACTGATAGTGATTAAACGTGGAGGATATGCATGAAGTGAATATACAGTATAAAAGGCATAGAATTCTCATTGATCAATTATCCTTGCACACCAAACGAAATATATTTTCAAAGATCAAAAACACCTCTTCAGGGAAAAACTCTCAAATGAAAGAATTTAGTGAAGCAAAAAAAGTCAAATTTATGTCATTGAAGATCTGAAGTATCAGAAGAAAGCAAATTCGGTGAAGTAGAGAAAGTCAAATATTTGTCACTGAAAAATTACAAAAGAAGAAGAAAAAAAATCTTAAATAGGGAGAAATATTTTAAATTCCATAAATTAGTTTTCTCTGTTTATAGTTATGAAATTGATTAGATGAAACATGGTATCGTTATATAATTGCATCTACAATTTCAGAGGAGAATTGAATTGTATATTGTAATTAAAACCTTGAATAAAATGATTTGATTAAAACAATCTCTCGACTTGTTTTTATTTTTGAAGTTTCAATTATAATTGAAAATATTGAAAAACACAATTCACCTCCCTCTTGTGTAACCATTCGATCCTACACATATGAAGCCTCTCTACTTCAGTGACGATTCTTGGTGGTGATAGCCCAATAGTAGCACGTGGAGAAGGCTTGGACAACATCTTCATTGAATTTTAGGTGTTTATCGGCTAAGCTTCAAGTACCAATATGAGGAAGGTAGATCATTTATGTTTACATATGTTCTTGTTGTGTTTGCATGTTGTGATGTTATATGTTTGTATGTGTAACTTTGCATGTTTATGTGTGTTTTTATATTAATAGAGTAGTTAATGTTAGTGTCTTTACCTTAACATTGGTACTTTACTTTACAAGTTTAATAAAATTTATATTTGAAAATGGATGAGCCTTGTAAATATTGTGAATACTTGCACATAGGTTGTTAGTGTACGTGACTAACTCAATTTTTTTATTTTCATTTCATTTATTCATAGAAATGTATAGAAATGAATTTTCATCATATACATAGTGGTGAATTGATGTATTAGATGTGTTTTAGGTGTAAATTCATGTTAAAGAAGTGTCATATTTCATTGCAAAACTAGGCAAGAGTTTCTTTGGTGACCCATTACTAGGTCTGTAAGGTTAAGCCTAGGTCCATAGAGTTATCTCGTAACTCAACGGATCAGGTCCTTAAAGTTAAGCTTAGGTTTGTAAAGTTATCTCGTAACTCAACGAATTAGGTCCGTAGAGTTATCTCGTAACTCAATAGACCAAGTCTGTAAAGTTAAGCTCAAGTCTGTAGAGTTATCTTGTAACTCACGAACTAGGTCCGTAAAGTTAATACCAAGTCCGTAGAGTTATCTTGTAACTCAACGAACCAGGTCCATAAAGTTAATCTTAGGTCCATTGAGTTAATTGAGTGAAATTTAACTCATTCGAAAGTCAAGTTTTTAGTAGATTTTTTGAAAGTTTCTTGATGTGATTTTGAATGGTTTTTCATGTAGATTCATTTTCTGGTATTTTTGAAATTTTTTAGAATGATTTGAATAGAGTTTTTGAATTTTGAAATTAGATATGCAATTACCCTATTTTCTGTTCTAGATGCTAGATTTTATGCTTTAAAGAATAATGTGTTTCCTGAGCTATACTTAATGAAATCTAATTTTGTAAAAGGCAAGAGTTAGATTATTAACTTATCTTTTTAAGATTATGATTTCATTGATTTTCTTGAAGAATTTAAGGAGATATGATTTTTCTTCTAATAGTGTGCAATTTAGTAATCACTCAAATTGTTTTACACTCTCTTGATAAGATAACTACTAGTAGCACTTCAAGAGGAGTTTTTCTTTGAAATTACTTTTGTTATTTTGTACCTTGATGAGCCTTCCTTTTTTGTATTTTTAGTGAATTTATTCTCTAGTAGGAAGAAAGGAAAAGGGTGTAGAGTTAATTTTAATTTCAATGATTTTTGGATAGGACAGTTCTAGTGATTCTTTTGTTTTCTTTGATCTCTCCTTATATTAATCAAATGATTTGAGTTTGCTTCACCTCTATTGATAGTTTTCACTTGATAAGGATATGTTAAACTACGAAAATGATTAGAATGCATATTTGGATGGCATTGAGTTTCACTTTGCATTTCTTTGAATTTCTCTTAGAAAATCTTAAAGGCTTAGGAATATTTGACTTTACAATATTTTGAGATTTACTTTAAACAAGTTTCTTGTGGATTAACCCATACTCGCATGCTATCTATGATAGGTACCATGCGCTTGCGATTATAAATTTTAAAACTGGGTTTTTATAATGTACTTATTGCAAATACCTTGAAGCCCATACACCCAATAAGTGTGCGTCAAGGTTGGACACTCCATAAATAGATTCAACAAATTCAACTTCCTCTCTAGTAGTAAAAATATGTTTTACTTGATTAGGAGGAAGATTACTCATACCTTATTGAAGTTCTTTTTCTAGCCACTCAATAGTGCGTTGTTTGTCTAGCTTGGAAGAGCCATTGAGAAGAGTTGAAGATGGTGCGAAGGAACCAAAGAAGGGTTGAAGATCGAAAGGATTGAGTAGGAAGTGAAGTTGAATCCCTCCAAGAGCACTTAAAAGGAATAGAATGTTATAGAGATGATATGTTTCATGTGAAACTGACCAAAAATCAACAAATTTTGGAATGTTTTAGTGAAACGTTCTGATAGAGTTTAACTAAAAAAAACTAAAACCTACCAAAAACAAGAATATTTAAGAATGTTTCAATGAAACATTTCGATAGGCTTCTACTAAGAGAATTGAAACCCTTCGAAGGTAATTTTGACTTAACCAAACTATCTAAAGATAGTAAAATTACACCAAGAATATCCATAGCCAAAAATTACAAATCTTTTGAATGAAAGTTAAGCTCCCCCTAAATATGTGTCGTATGATAGAGAAAAAATTCTCAAAAGTTATGAAAATCAAGAACATAAAAATATTAGGTGAACTCCCCTTGTTTAAATGCCCAAAAGAAATCTAAAAACATAAAAATCAATAGATGTATATTTTGTTTTATTTTTATTGTAGGGCATAGTATTCTATTTATAATTACCTTTTCAAAAAAAAATTTAAATAACTAAGCGTAAGGCTATTGAAGATTTCAAGCCTCTATATTTAGTTTAAATTGCACATTCCACCTATAATGAAGACTTAATCCTAGATTTCATCTCATCAACCTTAATAATCAATTCATATAAACCCAATGTTATGACTCAAAGTTCTTAATAGAGAAAATTCAGATTCATCCAATATATTCTCTCTAGCCAAATAAAATTTTCCCATGAAGCAACCCCAAGGTATATTTTTCCTTAACAATGTCTATCATGTATATAACAGGAGAAAAGAAATGAGGATAAATATTGATTATTTTATAGTATTGCATAGTTAGAAGTCTTGGATTTTATTTTTTTCATAACTTCATCCTAGACTTTTTTTTTTACTTTTGCAGTACAAGTATCTATGGAAATGGAGTAGATACATAGAGAATTAGATACATAATGACAAGGTCAAGCAAAATATCTTGAGTATTATTGGTTCCAACCACTTTTCCTTATTTTTCTTCCTAACATACTAGACTTCACTAAATTTCTAACCAGGAATCATCAAGTCTAGCTTTGAAGAATATAATTACTGAAATAGTAAGGTAACTTAGCTATTTTTCAAATTTAGATCCCCATACTAAGCTTCATGTGGGCAATATTCTATTTATGGAGCTCTAAACTTTAGTAATTTTGTGGAATAGTTAATCGTGTTTTAACATTTATATGAAACTATTCTAGAATATAAACTTAGTATAAAATAACTATCAACACACCAATTCAAATTTTGGTTTTTGTATTTCTAATTAATTTTTTTTGAAATTTATAGAGAAAGAAAAGAACCAATCAACCAAAAATAACTAAAAGGAAAACAATAAATGAAAAAAAAATGATTAAGGAAATATGGTAGAAGCTATATTAGAAATCATTTAGGCAACATATTCCTAAGTCTCTTTTTAATTAATAAATTGTTTCTCTTCAAGAGGCTTGGTGAAAATATCTACCAACTGATCATGAGTAGAAACAAAATTCAATTCTATATTTTCCTTGATAACATTATCTCTTAAGAAGTGATGTCTAATCTCAATATGTTTTGCTCAAGAGTATAAAATAGGATTCTAAGAAAGACTTATTGCATTGTTACTACCACAGTTGATAGGAGTTACTACATATTCAATACCATAATTTTTCATAGTTTGTCTCATGCATAAAATCTATGCACAACATAAGGCAACAGTAACATATTTTGCCTCAATTGTGGATAATGTAACACAGTTTTGTTTCTTACTGAACCATGAAAATAGTAAATTGCCAAGCAATTGACAAGTTCTATAAGTACTTTTCCTATCTGACTTGCATCCAAGATAATCAACATCACTATCCAATTAAATTTAGACTACTGTCCTTGAAATACATTAGACCATAATTTGATGTCCCTTGTAAATATTTCATTATTCTCTTTACTATAGTTAAATGGGATTCCTTAGATTGTGCCTAAAATCTAGCACAAGCATAGACACTAAATATTATGTCAAGTCTAGAAATAGTTAAGTAAAGGAGGGATTCTATCATTCCTCTATATTTTGTAATATCAATAGTTTTTCTTGATTCATCTTTATCTAATTTAATAGAAGAACTCATAAGTGTTCTTGATGTCTTGCAATTACTTATTCCAAACTTTTCTAAAAGTTATTTAGTATGTTTCTCTTGATACACAAATGTGCCTTTTTCAACTTGTTTAATCTGTAAGCTTAAAAAGAATGTCAACTCACTCATTAAACTCATTTCAAACTGATTTTGCATCTGATCTACAAATTGATTACTTAAATTCTCATTTGTTGCTCCAAATATAATATCATCAATATAAATCTAGACAACTAACAACCAAGATTATTTTTCTTAAAGAATAAGATATTATCAACCTTACCAATTAAGAAACTATTATCTACCAAAAATATTTTCAACCTATCATACCAAGCTCTCGGAGCTTGTTTCAAACCATACAAGGCTTTCTTCAACTTGAAAACATGCTCTAGAAAATTAGCATCCTCAAATCTAGGTAGTTATTTCACATACACTTCCTCTTTAATTAATCTATTTAGAAATGCACTTTTGACATCCATCTAATATAACTTGAAGTTCATATTAGTAGCAAAAGCTAGAAAAATTTTAATAGATTCTAATCAAGCTACAACAGCAAAAGTTTCTTTAATCTATTCCTTTCTATTGGTTATAACCTTGTGCAATCAGTCTAACCTTATTCCTAATAACATGTCTTGATTCATTAGATTTATTTTAAAAACTCATTTAGTGCCTATTACTAAATGATTTAGTGGTTTAGAGACTAAATCCCACACTTCATTCCTTTTGAATTGATTAAGTTCTTCCAGCATGGCACTAATCTAGAATTTCATCATTTAATGCCTCATTTATATTTTTTGGTTATAATTCAGACAAAAAAACATAACATCCAGAAACAATAATTTTAGATCTAGTTTTGAACACTTTAAGAAATATCACCATTCACAAGTTTCTTAGGATGTTGAGGCAAGAATTTATGAACTATAGGATTTTCAAATCTATCTTGAATCATGGTACTTGATTCCACATTAATTATTTCCTCACATTCATCTTTAGAAGTACCAATAATTTCTCCTTTATTGGTAATTGGCTCTTTATCAAAATTTACATGCATTGATTCCTCAACAACTAATGAATTTTTATTATAAACTCGGTATACTTTACTTCTAAAAGAGTATCCCAAAAATATACCTTCATTAAATTTTGGCTCAAATTTGTCTTTATTTTCTTTAGTATTCAAAATGAAACATCTAAATCCAAAAGCTTTGAAATAATAAACTTTAAATATTCTTCCTAACCATAATTCAAATGGAGTCTTGTCTAAACCAATTCTAAGGGTTATCCTATTCAAGATAAAGCATGTAGTATTAATTGTCTCAGCCTAAAAATAATAGGCAACCTTATTCTCTTTAAGCATAGTTCTAGCCATTTCTTGTAAAGATCTATTTTTTCTTTCTACAACTCCATTTTAAGAAGGGACCCAAGGAAAAACAAATCTATATTATATTCCTAGTTCTTAGCAAAGCTTTTCCATATTCTCATTTCAAATTCCCCTCCATGATCACTCTTGATTTTTTGAATTTTCAATTGTTTCTCATTTTGTACTAAATTTAGAAAATTTTTGAACACCTTAAACACTTCACTTTTATGTCTCAAAAATATAACCCATGTATATCTAGAGAAATCATCCACTAGAACAAATACATATTTCTTTTCACCTAAACTTTCAATTCTAGTAGGTCCAAATAAATTCATGTGAATTAGTTCCAAAATTCTTTCAAAAATAATTTTCTTCCCTAACTTAAAAGAACATTTTCTCTACTTTCCTAACTCACAAGCATCACAAATTTTATCCTTTTTATAACTCATTCTAGTCAAACTTACAACTAAGTTTTTCTTAGCTAGCTTATCTAATTATTTCATATTAATATGGCCTAACCTTGTTAGAACCCTTGTATTTTGATAATGCAAAAACCTATGTGAGGAAACAAATTGTATTTCACAAATATCACAAGACAGTTCAGCAAACTAAAGATCAAAAGATAGATAAACAGATACAGGTAGTTTAGAAATTGCTGCTATAGAGATACAGGAATTTCGGATAATTACAACACAAGTTAAAGCTTAAGTATTTGAAAGAAGAAGAAAATTGGAAGGTTAACAAGCTAAGTATCCGAAAGGTAGTTTAAAGTAACAAGAATTCTTTCGGAGAGTTAGAATGCTAACTATCAGAAAATAGGAAGCCTTCAGAAAGTTAGTAAGATGGCTTTTTGGAAAATCAAAGAGTTAAGGAGCTAACTATTTGAAAGTCCAAGGAAATCAGAAAGTTTGGAGATTTAAACATAACTACCTAGTACATGAAATGTAACTCTTCAAAATAATAGAAAATTCGGATACTTAAGAATTTCAAAGCCTGTAATTCACCGACAGTTCAGAAATGTACTTAATTAACATTAATTCCTTGCAATTATGTAGATTCTTTCATTAAAGCATATAATAGTGCAATTATAACATAATGGTTTAATTCTTATATGATAAGCTAAATATTATGCAATTAACCATCATTTAACTATTAATATTATGCACTTTTTTATTCTAAACAACTATCCGAAAGTTAAATTACTCAAATACACACGTGAAGAATTCAGAAACTTAGTCGAAAGCTTGAAAAAGATGTTTCGGTAAGTTAGGAAAACTAACTATCTGAAAAATAGGATGTTTTGGAAGGTTATAGAATGAACTATCCGAAACTTAAGTCATCCTATTATGCATGTGCTAAAATAGAATAACTACAATCAGAAGCTTTAAGGGATTTAAGTAGATTTTTCATGAGTTACGAATATCCTTCGGAGAGTTACATAGCTAACCATCTGAAAGTCAAAGGAAATCGGAAAGTTATCTTGAAACTCCCTTTCAAACGATAACTTACCATATTTAGACCTGCATATTCAGTAAGTACAATAAGACAAATACCGTTGGATGAAATATGATCATTATACCTCTTGGTATAAATATATAATCAGTAAAGGGAAAAGAACAATGATTATCAAATATTGTGAGCTACTCAAAATTTCCAATAACACACTCAATCTGCAAATACAGAAGAGAAGTATTCTCAAGCATTCTAAAGCACAAAAGTTCCCTACGCACATACTCTGATTCAAAGTTTAAAGCTATTGGTTCGTGAGTTTTTACCTGAAAACTCACCGTTAGTTAAGAGTTTGAACCTGAAAGCTCAAGAAAAGTTGGTTGTTGAGCTTCTACCTGAAAGCTCAAGTGTTGGTTTTTGCTTCAACCTGAAAGCAAGTGTTGTAAGTAGTTAAATACTTAGTGAATTCCAAGTGAATCTTGGGGTTGGACTAGTTAAGTTGGTGAACCACCTAAAAATCTCTTTGTGTCAAGTTTTTATTACTGCTATGTATGCTTATTTAATATCAATGCTTATTCACAAATTAAATCATCTAGTTAAGATTGAAATTTATTAAAATTACACATAGTCACCATTCACCCCCCCTTTGGTGAGCCATACGATCCTAGTCATAACCAAGCATTATCTAAATTACTAACAATTAAATTGGAATCAGTAGCAAGTATATCATCAAACAAATTAAGGAAACAAACATCATTCTTTCTATGAGCAATAAATTTTACATTAGATTTTTCATCAATTACTAAACATTTCTTTGATTTAAACAAAACCATGTAACCTTTATCTTCTAATTCAGAAATACTAATTAAATTATGTTCCAAATTTTCAACTAATAGAACATTATCAATAATCATTTTATCATTAATATAAACTAAACCAATTGCAATAATTTTATCTTTTTGATCATTTCCAAATCTCGCATTTCCTCCATCTATTTTCTTCAAATCTTTTAGGATAGTTTTGTCTCTTATCATATACTTTGATGCACCACTGTCCATTACCCATCAAGATCTTTTAGTTTTAACGAACAAGAATAGTCATGATCACTTGCTTTAGTACCCATATTTTCTTTAGTTTAGTAGATAAAATTTTACATCTATTTTGCTTGCATATCCAACTATTATTTTGATTTTTAGAATTTCTTTTTAACACATAAATAAATTTTTTTTTTATTGATGATTTTTAGATAAACATTACCATAGTCTATTTTATAACTGTTTGAGAAATTAATAGAAATATACGTTTTTGATGGTTTATAATTGTAATCTATACTAGTTTTATTACCAAAAATTTTATAACTATTGATATTAGTTAATTTCTTATCTCCTTTAGTAAATGCTCCTAATTTATATTTTAGACTTTCAATTTCTCTTTCTAATTGACCTATTTCAATTTTTAAGACTGACTTTTCTTCATAATAATTTCTAAGTTTGTCATGTAACTCAAAAATTTTAGTTTGTAGATTCTTATTACCCATAGATTGATTTTCTACTTTTTTTGCAAGTTTTGAATTATCTTTTCAAGTTCAAAAATTTTATCCTACATTAACAACAAACTTATTTTTCTTAAGTGTAGAAATTTCAGATTTTAATTTAGCATTTTCTTTTTCTAATTTTTCAGCCAGTTTATTGTTGTTTGATAATTTTCTCTTTAAGGTAGTATTTGCTAGGCTAACATTCTTTAATTCTTCTAGTAATTCATTATAATCATCTTGATTAATTTCAAAAACATCTAAATCATTATTAGAAATTGATATATCATCAATTTTAGTATCAAAAAGTACCTCATCTACTTTAGCCATAAGTACACATTGGCTAATTTCTCAATTTCAAATCTAGCTTGTGATCCTTTAGTGCTAGTATCTTTAGAGGTTTCAGAAGTAGTGGAATCATCCCAAGTGACTTGAAAGACTTTCTTCTTTCCTCGGTCATATCTTCTTTGATTATATTTCTTCTTTTCATGGAATTTCTTCTTGTTAAAATTCATTTTCTTATCTTTCTTTTGATATGTGCATTGACTCTAAAAATGTCCATATTTGTTGCAATTGAAACACTTGAAACCTAATGACTTGCCCTTGTTAGTGTCTTTTCCTTTCTTCCAGAATTTCTTGTATTTCCAGATTACACAAGCAATCTCTTTAGAAAAGTTGTCAATAGGCTCTTCAATAGGTTGTTGAGTTTTCAGGGTAAGCTTCTTTTTCTTTTCATTTTTCTTTGAGGATTCTCCTTCCTCTTTCTTTTAATCATTTAATTAAGTCTCATAGGCTAATAAATTACTAGTAAGATCTTTCAATGTAAAAGTTCTTATATCCTTGGAATTCTATAGAGATGTAGTCTTGACCTTCCAATCTTTGTTTAAACTTCTCAAAACTTTTATGACTTATTTTTTCATAGGAAATTATTTTCCAAGATTCTTTAATCCATTTATGATCTCAATATATTGAGACATGAGATCAATAATACTCTCATTCTCCTTCATTTTGAATATTTTATATTTTCTTAACAATATGCTAATTTTAGTGTCTTTAACTTCATTTGTGCTCTCATAAGTTATCTCTAGTACACACCAAGCCTCATGTGTAGTAGAGGATGTAGATATCTTGTTGTATATCTCAATAGTGAGTGCACAAGTTAGAGCATTCATCTCTTTAGCATCTATTTGGATTTTCTTCTCATCTTCATTAGATCACATATCCTCTAGAAAGGTAAATAGCTGTATTTCATGAACAACTACTCTTCATACCTTCACATCCATAGATTTAAGAAAATTAATCATTTTATTTTTCCAAAATTCATAGTTGTTACCATCAAATAGAGGTGGTCTATATACATGTTGACCATCTACCATTGATCTCAAATTGGTTAAATCTATTATAAAGATAACCTTGCTCTGATATCATTTGTGAAGATTGAATGACACACTAAAGGGGGAATGAATAGTGTCCTAGCAATTCTAATTGCTTTTAAAAATAATTTCAAAAGCAATTGACACTAATATACCCTTATCTTAATTTATTTCAAAAAGAAAACACAATCACACATAAAGGAACATAGAAAATTTTACAATGATTCCCCAAAAATAGGTAGTCTACTCCTCAAGGCCAACCTTGAGAATTCACTAAGTACTTTTCAAGCTAAGCACGAACTTAAGTTACATTGCTTTTACAAGCTGAGCAACAACCTTATAGATTTTGTTTTTCATAGGCTCAACAACAACCCTACACCAAACACCAACCTTGTGCACTCAAGACCCTAATCTTGAGTAAGTGAAATCACACACTTTACTCTCTTCACTAAGACCCTAACCTTATAAAAATACACTCACAACACCCTTGTGAGTTAGGGTTTTTAGAAGTTTAAAATGAATTTTTAGCATAGGATTACAAGACTTAAAATGATTTAAACATACTATAAAAAATTCCTTGTTAGGTTGTTGAATGTTGAAACACTTTAGGAGAAATTCAGATGATTCTACATGATTTAATCTTCAATAGTTATTGTAGACTCTCTTTTTGTTCTTTAGAAAATTCTCTAGCAATTCATTTTACAATTCTCTTTTTGATTCTACATGATTTTACAAAGAATCTATCTTTTTTTTTTCTCTTAGCTCTATCTTTTTCTCTATATTTTGTATTCTAGTTTTCAATACTTCTTTGATTACCTTTGTTTTATAATTCATTTATATTTGTTAGATTCCATGTGCAATAGTTAATTACCAACATAAGTGATAATCTTTCAAATCAGATTTGCATTAAAATGAAAGCAAGTGTATAAATAAATTGATTAGTGAAACTCAAGTTGTACCTTAAAGGTAGAGTAATCGTTAGTGGTGAATTACCTAAACTTCTCTGTATGTCATTATCTTATTTTTCTTCATTTGTGTCACTATTTATTTAAATTGTAATTAAACTTTCATATTCATAACGTTAAATTAGACAATCATTAACTAAAATTTATTAACATCATCATTCACCTTCCTTTTGGTGAATCATCTGATCATAACAATTCCTAACTACTAAAGTATCTATACAAATATATAGAGTATTCATTGATAAATTCCCAATGTCATTTGTTACGTGATGGGTAGCCCATGAATCTAGATACCAAAGGGCATTTTCAGTAACTGTTTCCCCTTTGTAAATATAGTTGGCATTAGGAGGGGAATCAATAGAGGTGAAAGTATGTATATCCAATCGCTTAAAGCAATTGATTGCAAAATGACCACATTTTCCACAAATCTAGCACTAAATTTTGGCATTGTTATGATTTCCTCTTCTTCCTATCTATTGATTGTTGTTCCTTCTACAGCTTCCACAATAATTGTTCTCCCAATTGTTATTATTCATGATGAGATTGATTCAGAGAGAGGAACTGAGACATCGATTTACTCATACCTTGTCATTTAGTAGCATCCCTTTAAGATCTGGCAAAGGTACAATGGATGGTTAAGTGGTAATATTAATGACAAGAGATTCATACTCTTATCTTAGCCCTCCAAGAATATAGAGTGATCTAGAAACTGCCAAAGTGCCTGCAAGCATTGTTGCATGAGTAATGTAATTCGTCATGAACGAATTATCACCTTTCTTCAGATTTTACAACCCAAATCTAAGTTGCAGAATATGCGCTTGAAATTTGAAAGCATACAGTCTCTCCAAAGTAGTCCAGGCACCATAAGATATAGATTGATTTGCCAGCTGAAACAAAACAGACAGTGAAAGTGAGGAATATGTCCAGCTTACCAGAAGTTGGTTCTACCTCTTCCATGTGATAGCCTCTATAGTAAGTCACCCATCGATGAAACTCCTCTATCAAGACATTGGAAGCTCTCGTCAACATATCTCATAAGATTGTATCCACGAAACACGGTAGTGAATGACGCCCTCCAGATCACATAATTACCTTTATCCAGTTGGATTGGAACTAGGCTTTGAACATTTGGTATGGTTGAGATGGGTGCAGTGATGAGCATGGATGTAGTCAAGGTACTCGAGGCTGTTGGCATGGAGATCCAACTATGATACCAAGTAAAAAATGTAGGGATCAAAGGAGAGAAGCTTGAGATGGAGAAGAAGAGGAGGAAGAGAATAAATCATAAGAAAAGGAATTGAGCGAAGCCTTCTTTCCTTAAAAGGAATAGCCAATTACAGATACACATATATATACATCGTCTACTTCTAGAATCTTCGGATGAAAAATGGAAAAATGAAAAAGCAAAGCAGAATTTCATGTGGATCTGACGGTGATCGTGGAAGTTACAAAAATACCATGTAGGCATACTAGAAACATCCAGAAAAATCATCATTAGAAAACCATATATATGGACAAGGTTGAATTTTGAAAGATAGCATTGGTGACCGACTTTATCCAGAAATTGGTGGCGCACATTTCACGTTGTTTTCCTTAGCGTATTCCCGATTCAATTGACAAAGCTAACTTAGAGTTAGTCATTTAATTTTTGTTCATGTCCTAACGAAGGTAGTTGCTTTAACATAATTGACTTGTTACGAGCGATCGATACACTTGCACCTCGATCCTGAACCTCACAGCTGACGAACTTCAATCAACACCCTCCTGCACATCGGTAAATCAGCAAACGCTTCAGTAAATGAAAGACAGATGCACAGCTATCGCTCAAAGCCTTGTGAAGGGGGGAGGAGGGGTTCCCATTTGCCATCATCGTCTCCTCTTCTGAGCTAACTGTTTGCCTCAAACCAAGAATCACAGGGTCAGACACTCCAAGCTGTGAAAGATCAAACGAAGCCACTACCACTTGAGTTCGTCAAAGGTTCATCGCCTGCAACCATTAACAAGACAAAGGACAAAACAAATCAAATCCTTCGGCAACTCCACCTAGTGGGGTACAGCTCTGTCTCCCTCCGACAACTCCACCCAGTGAGGTACCTCCAGCGACTTTACCCATTTGACACCTGAGCTTGGTTATTACGCAAAACACCTGGTTTCAACAAAGGGTTGGGCAGAAGAAGGCAAACGACCGTCAGAAGTGATGCAGTAGCAGTGGACCTTCGCTAATGTTGTCGAAAAGATGACCAAAAGTCGCCAATGTTGTCAGAGGGTCGAGTGGAGGAGAAGAACCACTGGTTGAGGAAGAAAATAAAAAATAATAAATAAATAAATAAAGGGAAAGAGGAAAAAAACAAAAAAGCTAAAAAAAAATTGAGATGAATAATATAAAGTGTCAAAAAATAGAAATTGAATATTATAATGTTACGAGATAAAAATAAATATAAAGTAGAAAATGAATATGATATATCTAAAATATAGAAATGAAACGCCCTAAATATAAAAATCTAAAGTAAATAAAATCAAAATGTCCTAAATCTAAAACATAAGTACCAAAAGGAGGAAATTAAATACTTTAAACATAAATATATAAAGTAAAAAAGTAGTCTAAACTACCTAATATATAACATTTCTAGACAAGAGTTTAAACTATTTAAAAGGAGATATGTTTTGACATAAAAATATATATAAATATTAAAATATAAAAAAATAAAACAAAATATATACACATATAACCTCTTGTGTAGGCAAAATTACTAAAACATCTACCTATCCTCAAAACATTAAATACTCCTAAACAAGAGTCTAAATTGTCTAATATATAAACTTAAATATATACTAGCATTAATATATATAGATGCTAAAATATACAAGTAAAATATTAAATTAAAATATGTTCTTAAGGAAGAGTCTAAACTACCTAAATCAAAATATGCTCTTAAGAGAGAGCTTAAACTACCTAAATCGAAGTATTCCTATATAATAGCCTAAATTATCTAAAATATTAATACTCTTGGATATAAGTATAAACTATCTAAAATCATAAACACTCCTAAATAAGAGTATAATTTATTCTCAATATAAAGTGTTTCTAGATATGAGCTATCTAGAAGATATATTTTAACATAGAACATATAAATGTCAAAACATTAATGGCAAAATCTCAAAATACCCTCATCCATAAGCAAAATAATGAAAATGCTCCTACCTATGCTAACATATAAAATATTTCTAAATACAAGCATAAACTATTTTATACGTTCTAATCCAAGTATAGACTCTCTCACATAAAATTTGTGGATATCAATAGCAAATTTTTTATATTTTCTTTTGATCTATTTGTAAAAAAAAATTGATTGTATAGTGAAATTTTATACTTTCTTTTATGAATAATGAAAATTATTTAAATACAAAATTTCTTATGTATTTTAACATATAGACATACGCAAATGAAACATCTTTCCCAAAAGAAGATACAAGGTGTAGAATTAGAGGATAATTCTTGAGAGGTCCTTAAAACAAAACATAATAACCAAATATAAAAATGTATTTCAAAGAGAGGACGAGAAAAACCTCACATCAAGTGGCTGCAACAAGGAAATTTTTTCGAAGGAATTGGGTGACGATTTTCTAGAGGTTTACCTTTTTTCCAAGAGTTTACACTCAAAAAGAACGAAGTATATTACTTTTATACCGTAGGTAAATGTTGGAAAATACTAGAAAAAATACAAGATGCACAAACACAATGAAAATGCCAAAAAAAAAAAAATTAACATTTTTAAGGTGTACACAAACTATCCAAATGTCACTATGCACTTTATCAAAAATATCACTAGGACAAGTTTCAAAATCATTGACTTTTGCAGATTTTTGCAACCGTCTAGCTAAGAAATCTACAGCATTGATTTTTTGCAATATCTCCTTAGATTATTCAAGATTTCCATGAGATGAAGGTGGGCTATTAATTGATGATGATTGTTCATGTGTTGTTGATTGCATTGTCCTTGCTAGCTATATGTAGATTCATGAGACTAAAGGTTTGTCTGTGCATCTATAAAATAATATAAAATAAAGCGTCAAAAAGTTTAATAAATGATAAAAAGAAAGTTATAGAAAGTCATTAGAAAATTATGATATTTGTGTATTTACTAGAAATTGATAGAAAGATTCAAAAAGTAAAAAAATAATAAAATATAAATGAATAATATAAAAATATTTTTAAATATTTCAAATCTATGAAAAAATTAAAAATGTTTACATTCTTCATAAGAATACATTATACATTATGAGGTTAATATAAATTTAATATATTGTAAAAATTTATTATTATTATAATTATTCATTAATTATTATTATTTCATCTTTTTTTTAATATATAAATTTAACAAATTATATTTTCTTCTATTTTTTTCCTCTTCTTTCTTTTTTCCCTTACTTTCTACTAGGTACAAATACATCATTTTTTTGTCTACTTTTCCTCACTTTCTTTTATACCACTTTCTCTCATGTACAAACCCCTCCTAAATTTAGTCAACCATCCTTTAAATCTCTCAATCTATGCACTCAAGTTGTCTTGTGGTAAATTTTGTGTTGTATCTTCTTCAATTAGTGGTCAATGAGCTCAATCCTATTATCATAAGGTTATAATTAAGTGTGCTATAAGAAAATTTTAAATTCAAGAAACAAAATGCATAACTACAAAAAGAAACTAGCAACTTAAATTAAATGGGATCATAAAAGAGGGCATATCGAAATTACATCCTAAAACCAAAAACTTTCCTTTTTTCAGAGGAATGCGATCAAGGAAGATGAAATTAATACCATGTAAATGAAATTAACATACATGGATAGCTCCTTTGCTTGGCGATCAATTGACCTACTTATTATCTTCTCTTTTTTGATAGGATTTTTTTCTCTCTAAATTTCGTATCAAACAACGGTTATCCAAGCACTTTCTCCTAATTTTTTTAAAGTCAATCAAGCATTAGAGAAAAATGTTGTAATATATAAAAAGTAATATTAAAAAAACCATACCATGTGCAATATGGACCTTACATGTCCATGATATGATCGATCTAACCTTGTGCATATTCTCCATGCTAGAACCCATATAGTGTAACGAAATACAATACCTTTGATAAAAGGGTGAAGATTAATAGTATCTTTGTCCTCATAATTGTTAGGACCCTAGTATTTTGATAATGCAAAAACCTATGTGAGGAAACATATTGTATTTCACAATGAAGACAGTGCAACAAAAGATCGGAAGGTAGATAAACAGATACAGGTAGTTTAGAAATTACTGCTAAAAAGCTACAAGAAAATTGAATAGTTACCAAGCCAAGTATCTAGAAGAAAATTTATTTTCGGTAAATTACAAGCTTAAGTATCCAAAGAGTAAAGCAACAGAAATATCGTCGGATAGTTAGAAGAATAACTATCCGAATTTACAAAGCCTTCAAAGAGTTAAATGATCAGACAGTTAAGAAAGATTGAATGATCAGAGAGTTAAGGAGTTAACTATCTAGAAACTAAAGGAGTTTTCGGTAAGATAGAAAAGCTAACTATCTGAAACTTAAGTCATTCAATTACCCATGTGCAGAAATCTAGAACAGAAGTTTAAAGGGGTTTTTGGTGAGTTAGAAAGCTAACTATCTGAAAAGCAGGAATTTTCGGAAAGTTACAGACTTATCTATCCGAAAACTTAAGTTATTCTTTTTTACACGTGCTGAAATAAGAAAGCAGTTGGAAACTTAAAGAGAAGGATTTCGAAGGGTTACTATAGCTAACTATCCAACAATCAAAGAACAGTTCGGTAAGTTACAGTTACAAGTATTTGATCGGGTGACAACTCATTGTACGATCTGAAATCCTACATGGCAGAAAGACTTAATTGATTTTTTGGTGAGTTACAAACATCCTTCAGAGAATTACACAGCTAACTATTCGAAAGTTTAAGAAAATCAGAAGGGTATCTTGAAATACCTCCTTGAATGGTAACTTACCATATTTAGGTCTGATTTCTTAGCAAGTACAGCAAAATACATCTGTTGGAAGAAAAATATGATCGTTATACATTTTGGTATAAATATGAAGAGTAAAGAGAAGATAAGACAAAACTAACGATCATGCATTATACTGTAAGCTACACAAAATTCTAGATTCACTCTCAAGTCTACAACATTCAAGAATACTCTTAAAGATTCACTGCAAAAAAGCTCCCTATGCCAAAACTCTGAAAGAAAAGTTTAAAGCTGTTGATTCGTGAGTTTCAACTTGAAAACTCATTCTTGGTTAAGAGCTTCAACCTGAAAGCTCGAAGAAAGGTTGGTTATTGAACTAATACCTGAAAGCTCTAAGTGTTGGTTCTTACTTCAACCTGAAAGCAAGTGTTGTAAGTACTTGTCTACTTAGTGAAGCCCAAGTGTATCTTAGGGGTGGACTAGCCGAGTTGGTGAACCACCTAAAATTTGTTGTGTGTTATTTTCTTCTTATTGTTATGCATCCATTTAATTTAGATCAACTCACTGTTTATTAGAATTAGTTGATTCTTAATTAAAAAGAAGCAAAATTTACACACCTTCACCATTCACCCCCCCTCTAGTGAGCCTATCAATCCTAACAATTGGTATCAAAGCTTGGTTAATCTGTTATAAGATTTAACCATCTGGATTTATGACTCAATTTGCTGAGAGACAAAACATCCACAGACCACCTCTATTCGATGGTTCTAATTATAACTATTGGAAGAATAGAATAGAGTGTTTCCTTAGGAGTTTGGAAGTAAAACTCTAGAAGATTGTTGTTCTTGGAACTACACTTCCAACCAGTGATGTTATGAACTAGTTTGAGGAGGATGAGAGAATCATCTAGTTGGATGCTAGAGGGCTGAATGCCATATACTATGCACTAACTGCTGAATAATATAACAAAGTTTCTACATGTAAGTCTACACATGAGGCTTGGAAAATCCTTCAAGTTACTCACGAAGGTACAAGCTAAGTAAAGGATACTAAAATTAGCATTCTATTGAGAAAATTAGAACTGTTTAAAATAGATGATAATGAAAACATAACTGAAATATTTTCAAGATTTACTGAAATTATTAACAGACTGAAAGGCTTGGGAAAAGAATTCTCTTCTCGTGAACAGGTACAAAAGATCTTGAGAAGTTTAACCGTCAAGTGGAAACAGAAATCCACTTCTATTCAAGATTCCAAGGATCTAAATAACAATACAGTTGAAGAACTGTAGGGCAATCTTCTGGCCCATGAAATTCAAATGAAAGACTGAAAGGAACAGGAGGGAATAGTTGAAAAGAAAGCTGAAAAGAAAAAAGAAATTGCATTTCCTTCAATTAAAGAAGGTCTAAGTTCAGATGATGATGAGATTATGTTGCTAGCAAGGAACTTCAGAAAGTTCATGAAGAAAAATAATAAGACCAACTCCTCCAAAAGAACTATTCCCACATGCTTCAAATGCAAAAGGCAAGGACATACACAGACCTTTTGTCCATTACAAATAGAAGAAGAGCAATCAGAAAGGAAGAAAAGGTGGAAGAACAAAAAGTAAATAGCTCTCAAAGTTACTTGGGATGATAGTAGTTCATTAGACAATTCTTCAAACTCTAAAAATGAAGCTGCAGCCAATGTGTGCTTTGCAGCTCAGGAGGTATGTTCCACTTCTTCCTCTAGCTCGGAAAATGAGCATGATGAATTAGATATTAGTAGTCTTCTGTCTACTATAGATAATCTATATGTTAAATGTAGAGAATTTAAGAAAGAAATTAAAAGGTTGAATAATTTTTTAGAAGATTCCTTTGCTAAATTAGAAACAATTGTAGTTGAAAAGAGAAATCTGAAATCTAACTTCGATAAATATAGTTGTGATAACTATGAATTAAAAGAAGAAAATAAAAACTTATTAACTACAATATCTGATCTGAAAAATACCATATGTAAATTCACTCAAGGTCAAAAAGGACTAAATAAAATGATAAGATCTCAACGACCTTATTGTGGCCTAGGGTATGCTACACCACAGGAAGTACCTTATTGTGGTGGAATGATTCGATCATATAGAGATGGAACCACTGTGTTTGCTATCAGAAGAAGATCGGGTCATATGTGGCTACCAAGAGGCAACAAATTTAATGTTTTAAGGACTAACTCTGATAGACCCAAGAAGATTTAGGTACCAAAAGCCTTAATTTCAGTATAAATTGCAGGATGACAAGGAGCTCCAAGCACGTACAATAAAATGGATTGTGAACAGTGGATGTACAAAGCACATGACAAGTAAGAAAAGATTTCTTAATTCAGTCAAATGCTTAAGTTCAGGATCTATTAAATTTGGAAATAATGAAAAATGTAAAATAACTGCAATAGGAAATATTACATCTGAAAATGGTAGAATTGAGAATGTCTTGCATGTCAATGGTCTAAAACAAAATTTATTAAGTGCAGGACAATTATGTGATAAAGGCTACATAGTCACATTTACTATTGAGAATTGTCATATTATTGATCTAGCTTCAAATGAAATAAAATTTACTAGTGATAGAAATTACTCAATTTATACTCTAAACTTTCCATGTGAAAATTATGCAAGTAATTCCTATTTCGTAGCATCTAGTGAAGATGATTGGTTGTGGCAAAAAAGACTTGGTCATGTTAGTATGAAGACTCTCAGAAAGTTATCCAAGGGTGATCTTGTTAGGGGATTGCCTAAACTTACATTTAAGAAAGATAGGGTGTGTAGTGATTGTATGCTAGGCAAGCAGAAGAGAACTTCTCTTAATAGCAAAAATGAATTTACCACCAAAAGGCCATTGGAACTGTTACATCTAGATTTGTTTGGCCCATCTCTAATATCAAGTCTTGGGGGTCGAAAATATACTTTTATTATTGTTGATGATTTCTCTAGATTAACTTGGATAATATTTTTGACACATAAAAATGAGACTTGCAATGAGTTTAGAAACTTCTGCATAAGAGTTCAGAATCAGAAGGAACTAATAATAAAGAAAATCAGAAGTGATCATGGAGGAGAATTTGAAAACTATGAATTTGAAAATCTTTGCAATGCATTTGGAATCTTGCATGAATTCTCCTATCCTAGAACTCCAACTCAAAATGGAGTTGTGGAAAAGAAAAATAAAACATTGCAAGAAATGGCTAGAACTATGTTGAATGCAACTAATTTGACAAAATTTCTTTGGACTAAAGTTGTAGGTACAGCCTGTCACATCTCCAACAGGACTCATATCAGATTTTTGAAGAATAAAACTCCTTTTGAACTTTGGTTTGATAAGACTCCAAATGTTGGTCATTTTAGGACTTTCGGATGTAGATGCTTTGTATTAAATACTGGAAATGCTAAAGACAAGTTTGATGCAAAATCTGAACCTACTATACTTGTTGGATACTCATCCAGAAGCAAAGCATACAGAGTATACTTTACCAAAGACAGAAGAGTAGAAGAAAGCATAAACGTTCAGTTTGATGAAGAATTGATATAGAATTTCAGAAATTTGAAGATTCATAGTGAAAGTGATAATGAAAGTTTTGAAAAAGATAACTGCAAGCAAAAACTCAAATTCCAAGCTTCAGATCAGAATCATAACAATAGGTATCAGAATCATAACAGTTGGAAGTTCAAATCTAATCACCCTGTGGAACAAATAACTGGAAATATAACTAAAGGGGTACAAACTCGAAGCAAAGCACAAAATATTTGCAATTTTTGTGCATTTGTGTCAGAAATAGAGCCAAAATTAGTAGATGAAGCTTGCAAGGATACTTACTAGATAATGGCTATGTAGGAAGAATTAAATCAGTTCTAGAAAAATAATGTCTGGGAACTAGTGGAAAAACCTACAAGAAAATCCATCATTAGAACTAAATGGATTTTCAAAAAAAAATTAGATAAAGAAGGAAACATACTCAGAAATAAAGTTTGACTAGTTGCACAATGCTATAATCAACAAGAAGGTATTGACTATGAAGAAACTTTTGCACCTATAACCAGAATAGAAGCTATCAAAATGTTGCTTGCTTTTGCAAGTAATATGAAAATAAAATTGTTTCAGATGGATGTGAAAAGTGCCTTGTTTGGTTTTTCCCAGCACGACACCAGAAAAACTTGGATTTGTTACTTCTGTTTTTACTTAATTAATTTATCTTTATGCCTATTCTTTTTCTTTTAGAAGTAAACAAACAACCTTTAATACAATTTAGATATTAATTCCAATTTGTACTTTAACTACAAGTGCATAGTGTCTATTGTATCAGTGTGCAAGTACAGGTCGATCTCATAGGGAATTGCTTAAGAACTTAAGAACTGTTCTTTTGTTAACAATCAAATTTATATATTCAATAAGCTCTCCGTTGAATTACAGTTAACTCAACAGACAAAGTTCGTTGAGTTATGGTTAACTCAACAGACTAACATCATGGACTTAAGTTAACTCCACGAGCCTGCCTTTTCTTTTCAATACTGCTATTTACAAAGGAATTCGGCCAACCATTGGGCGATTCCATAGATTGTAAATAACATCAATTAAGCTCTTTAATGTTAGTAAACACTAGATTTATCATTAAGCATACTAACATTCAGATAATTCAAATAGTAACCACTAAAATCTTTAAGTCTTTTGAACGAACCAATTTCAGTAAACTGTAATACTAAAACTAACATAGAACGATCACAAAACTGACAAAGATAACATTAATCACGATACAATACAACACTCAAATACAACATACAAACACAGATAAATTGTTTTTGGTATTTTTGTTTTAATATGAACATGGAAATGGGTGAAAGGTGAAATGTAAAGTAATCTCAATCGACAATAAATACTTCTGTCACTACTTGCAACGCGATTACACCACTAAAAATTAAACCACTTACAATCCTGTCTCCTCTCCCTATAGAATTGCGAGTCCAGAATTGCAAGATGATCTCCTCTTCAGCATACAAGCATCAACCCGAAGCCAAGGCTAGAAACTTTACGATCTCTTAAGATATAAGTCAGCGCTTGGTGAAAATGGCTTTCATTCCTACAACGCAATCACTCCTCACAGTGGTTGTCAAACACCGTGTTTGGCTCAGAATCGACCCGACATCAAGAAAGTATATTCACAGACCTCCGGTGGTTGGTGATTATGGTGGTGGTAATGATGGTTAGTGTGGTACTTTGGAGAATTGTCGATATTGCCTGCAGAAAGTTCGGTGCTCCTCCTCTATGCACACTAGCCGTCCATCGATCACACACACTTTTCTTCTTTTTCTTCTTTTCTTTTATATCTCTTCAGTAGTAACTACTTCTGCTTGAATGGTTGGTTGGATTTCCTTCATTCATATCAACGACGATGCTTTCTTCTCCCTGCGTGATACATGCAATCGTGGTTTTTCTTCCAACTGTCTGTTCTTGCAACCGCTATAGTGGCATATTAGAAAATAAATAGTCTGTGGAGTTACAGATAACTCAACGGACTTTCTTCGTTGATTTAACTATAAAACACATGCATAAATTTAACTATCTAATGCTTAGATGCATTTCAGATACTTATAAACTTAACTATCCGATGCCCAGATGCATTTCGGATAGTTACAGATAACTCACCGATATATAACTTAAGTAAATCTACCAGATCTCGACACGTGTCAATAGTAGTTTAATAATAAAATAAACATTTCGAAAAGTTACAGGGCTAACTATCCGATGCTCAAATGCATTTCGGATAGTTAGAGATAATTCACCGAAAATCCACTTAAGTCACTTTCCCAAAACATGACACGTGTCCATAGCTATTTTATAAATAAAAGAAGATTTCGGAGAGTTACACATATAACTGTCTGATGCCCAACTACAATTTCGTATAGTTATAGATAGCTCATCGAAAGTTCACTTAAGTCATGCATTATGGTTTCGACACATGTACTTCAGGAAATAATAAAATATTCTTTCAAAACATAACTGTTCAACAATTTAAACATAACTATCCAACATGTTCAGTCTGTTAAACATAACTATCTGAAATATGTTCAGTATGTTAAACATAACTGTCTGAAATATCAAAAAATTCAGATACTTAAGAATTTCACAGCCTGCAACTTACCGACAATTCAGAAATATACTAAATTAACATTAATTCCTCAAAATTAAGCAAATTCTTTAATTAAAGCATATAATAGTGCAATTATAACATAATGGCTTAATTCTCATATGGTAAGCTAAATATTATGCAATTAACCATCATTTAACTATTAATAATATGCACTTTTTCATTCTAAACATGCCTTTTTAAATGGAGAAATTCAGGAAGAAGTTTTTGTTAAACAACCTCCCAAATTTGAAGATGAAGTCAAGCCAAATCATGTCTACAAACTAAGAAAGGCTTTATATGGTCTGAAGCAGGCACCTAGGGCTTGGGTATGAGAAATTGAAAAAGTTCTTAACTGAAAATAATTTCTCTATAGGCAAAGTGGATAGCACTTTGTTTATCAAAACTTTTGATTTGCACATTTTGATTGTACAGGTATATGTTGATGATATAGTTTTTGAAGCCACTTCAAAAAAACTCTGTCATAGATTTCAAAATTTAATGAAAAATAAATTTGAAATGAGCATGATGGGAGAATTGAAGTTTTTCTTAGGCTTACAGATCAATCAAGTGCAAAATGACATCTTTGTCAACCAAGAGAAATACTGCAAAGAGATGAAGAAATTTGGCTATGAAAATATCAAATCTGCAAATACTCCAATGAGTTCAAGCACTAAACTTGAAATGGATGATTCAAGTGTTGCAATCGATTAAAAGAAGAATAGAGGCATGATTGGATCCCTGTTGTATCTATCAGCAAGTAGGCTAGATATTATGTTCAGTGTATGCTTGTGTGCTAGATTTCAAGCATCACCTAAGGAATCTCATCTGAAATTAGTCAAAAGAATTTTCAAATATCTACAAGGCACCAAAGATTTCAGATTATTCTACTCAACTGACAGCAATCTAATGTTAGTAGGCTATAGTGATGCAGATTATGCAAGCAGCAGATCTGACAGAAAAAGTACTAGTGGCACATGCCAACTACTTGAAATTCATTAATCTCATGGTTCAGTAGGAAACAAAACTGTATTGCATTATCTACTACTGAAGTTGAATATATTGTAGCAGGTATGTGTTGTGCTCAAATTCGTTGGATGCAGCAAACTTTAGCAGACTACAGATTGAAAATTCAGAATACAGTTATATTTTGTGATAATAGCAATGCAATAAGTTTATCTAAAAATACAGTACTTCATTCCAGAGCCAAGCATATCGAGATCAGACACCATTTTCTAAGAGATCATGTGGAAAAATGGAACATCTCACTCAAGTTTGTTCTAACATAAAATCAACTTATAGATATTTTCACAAAACCCTTAAATGAATCAACCTTTAATCATATTAGAAGAAATCTAGGCATATGTTCATTACATGATCTTTAAATGCTTTCATTTATTATTCCTCAAGCTCACCATATGGGAGCTTGCTTTCTACTAACATGTACTCATGTAGGACATATTAGATATTAGTTTTATAGATATCAATCACATTTTCATATAATGACAAAAAGAGGGAGAAGAATATGGCAATTGGAGAAGAATATGGAAAATTCTAGTATTTCCAGGATAGACAAAAAGAGAAGTATTAAAAGAGGGAGTAAAATCCCAGCACATAGACAAGGGGAGAAGACAGGCACACAATCAGGGAGAGGAATTAACTTCTCTTCATTATATTCCTTGTAAATTGTTGCCTTACTTAGTTTCTGTGTGACTAAATGTATAGAAACAATCTCGGGAGTGAAATACATGTAAATAAATGTAAAAGATTTTGTCATTATCAAAAATGGGGAGATTGTTAGGACCCTAGTATTTTGATAATACAAAAACCTATGTGAGGAAACATATTGTATTTCACAATGAAGATAGTGTAGCAAAAGATTAGAAGGCAAATAAACAGATATAGGTAGTTCAGAAATTACTGCTATAAAGCTACAAGAAAATCAGATAGTTACCAAGCCATGTATCCGGAAGAAAATTTATTTTCGGTAAGTTACAAACTTAAGTATCCGAAGAGTAAAGCAACAGAAATACCGTCGAACAGTTAGAAGAATAACTATCCGAATTTATAAAGTCTTCGAAGAGTTAAATGATTGGACAGTTAAGAAAGATTGAATGATTAGAGAGTTAAGGAGTTACCTATCCAGAAACTAAAGGAGTTTTCGGTAAGTTAGAAAAGCTAACTATCCGAAACTTAAGTTATTCAATTACCCACATGTAGAAATCCAGAACAGAAGCTTAAAGGGGTTTTCGGTGAGTTAGAAAGCTAACTATCCGAAAAACAAGAATTTTTGGAAGGTTACAGACTTATCAATCTGAAAACTTAAGTTATTCTTTTTTGCACGTGCTGAAATAAGAAAATAGTTGGAAACTTAAAGAGAAGGATTTCGGAAGGTTACTATAACTAACTATCCGGCAGTCAAAGAATAGTTTAGTAAGTTACAATTACAAGTATCCAATCGAGTGACAACTCATTGTACGATCTGAAATTCTACATGGTAGAAAGACTTAATTGATTTTTCGGTGAGTTACAAACATCCTTCGGAGAGTTACACAGCTAACTATCTAAAAGTTTGAGAAAATCGGAAGGGTATCTTGAAATACCTCCTTGAATGGTAACTTACCATATTTAGGTCTGATTTCTTAGCAAGTACAGCAAAATACATCCGTTGGAAGAAAAATATGATCGTTATACCTTTTGGTAGAAATATGAAGAGTAAACAAAAGATCAGACAAAACTAACGATCATACATTATACTGTGAGCTACACAAAATTCCAGATTCACTCTCAAGTCTGCAACATTCAAGAATACTCTTAAAGATTCACTGCAAAAAAGCTCCCTATACCAAAACTCTGATAGAAAAGTTTAAAGTTGTTAATTCGTGAGTTTCAACCTGAAAACTCACTGTTGGTTGAGAGCTTCAACCTAAAAGCTCAAAGAAAGGTTGGTTATTGAGCTTATACCTGAAAGCTCTAAGTGTTGGTTCTTGCTTCAACCTGAAAGCAAGTATTGTAAGTACTTGTCTGCTTAGTGAAGCCCAAGTATATCTTGAGGGTGGACTAACCGAGTTGGTGAACCACCTAAAATTTGTTGTGTGTTATTTTCTTTTTATTGTTGTGCATCCATTTAATTTAGTTCAACTCACTGTTTATTAGAATCAGTTGATTCTTAATTAAAAAAAAGCAAAATTTACACACCTTTACCATTCACCCCCCCCTCTGGTGAGTCTATCGATCCTAACAATAATAACTTAAGGTACAAGTAAAACATGGACATTTGATCTTTTCTTGTTCATGTGAATAAACAAAATCAAAGGAACTCATTTACTCTAGCGCCACACCTCATTCCAAGTGACCAAAGGGATCATCCTCCAACTCTTATATGGTCAGGGGTGCAACCATTCATCCCCCAACCTTTGTCTAAGGTGACAAAGAAAATCTCATTTTACATTCAACTCCAAACCTCCATCATACTTTGGTAGAAGAATTATATGTAGAATGTCAAAATGAAATTCATAGTATAAAGAAAATGGCAAAAACTAAAAGAATAATGTTGGAAATAAAAGAAGTAGAAAACTCTAAGAAAATATCTGCTAGGAAACATAAATAAAATTACAAATTAAAAATTGTTAAAAATCATACAATACTTGGTAGTAGAAACTATGAAACTATTAGGTTTCCATTTTGAAATTTTCACATATAGAAAAAATTATATATATTGTCTAAAGAAAACAAAAAGTTTTTTATGTATTATGATTTTTATAACTCTTATTCCAGTTGTTCAAGTTTTACTTTTTTTTTATGGCAAAACATAAAAACTAACCACAAAATTGGAGACTACGGCAAAATTAAGTGGTGGCCCAAGTCTAATTTTATATCCTAAGGAGGGAGATCAAAAATAATTCAAGGAAGGATCTCTAAAACTCAAGGTCCATCACCGTATAAATTGGTAAGTACACTAATTGGTGTAGAAAAATAGGACAAAGGGCTGGAAATACAAGAGTAGTGAGGAGGCTGTACATATGGAGGTAAACAACCTTAAACAATGGTGATATCTACAACTTGGAAGACAATGCATATGTTGGTTTGGGTCTTGGATTGATTGTTCAATTAATGTTCATGCTCATGCATGATGTGTCATTCCTTGTCAACGTTGGTCTCAATGTTCGCCTGCATATACAGTGCTGCGGTGAATGAAGGAATCCGAGCATGCATGGAGGTGAGCAAGGTGATAATGTAACGTAGCTCCTCCATTGAAATGTTTAGAACCAGCACGAGTCACTGGGTTAATTGTCGACAACGAGGTGAAGAGCTTCATTGAAGATTGTCTGCGTCGGATTTTTCTTGACCATATATATTTTGTGCGAAACGAATAATGTACGTATCACACTATCTGTAAATATTGTGGCAACTATTTCACTAAATGTAACGAAATTTTTGAAATATCACCAAAATATAAGTGTTTTGTGATACCTTTCTTATGTATGTTAATATATATTATATATAATGGCAAACATAAATTAATGTGTCTGTTATTGTATTTCAATATGTAGTGACTTATTTTAATCCGGTGTTGGGTATCAAAGTAATTAACTAAAATGGTTAAACGAAAACGAGGAAAAGGTATTCAAGCGTGCCTGTGAGACATGATAATTAATGATTTCGGGAAAAAAGAAAAAGGGGGTTCAACCATCATTCACGAGCAACATGCAAGCTAATCTAATTTGAAAAAATATGCATCTTATTTCGTAAAATACATTACGAGATTCGAATCATAATTTTCAATTGTTCGCTAATACTCAACTTTTTTCTCCAAAAGATATAAAATTCTAATTTCTAAATAGTTCAAACTTACGATTAAAAAAAGATAAAAAGCTTCTCTAATCATTTTGATTTCCTAAATACTAAAGACCCGTTTGTACACCTAAAAAAGTAATAAAAATTAATAAAAAATGATGGAAAATAAAGTTATAGAAAGTAATGAAAAATCAATAAAAAATATAAATATTTATATAAAATTTAAAGAGTAATAAAAAATAATAGAAAGTAATAGAATATAAATTAAATAATATAAAAATATTTATACTCTTGACAAGTTTATAAAAATATTTACATCCTTATAATAATACATAATATATTATGTTCTTCCCACATAAATATCCTTTAGTTGCATATATTATTAGCTATTTCTTTTGTCTATTGTTCACTTAATTTAGATGTAGTTACTTTTTTAACTTCTATTGCACCAATACAATCTTATTAACAAATACAAAAGAAGCATAATGTAAAATAAGATCAATGTTGTAAAAAATAAAAAAATGGTAATAGTAGTTTACCTTGAAGTATAGAAAGACATTTGCATCACTACAAATTCATTTATGTGTTGATGAGGAATGTTTAAGTAGAAGTAATCAACTTAAATGAAGTATTATTAGAAATTTAATTATAATTTTATAAAAGGTAAGTATCTTGATTTCATAGATGAATTTCATATAGAACTTTTGAAAAAGACTTTCTTACATAAGAAAGAAACTTACCATCTTTGGGATTTGATGCTACACCATTGCTAAGTACCTTAGTGGATCAACTCTATCACATAAGTTGATTCCTAACTCTTATATTAAGAGATATGTAAGCAATTCTTATTATATCGATCCAAAACTAATTAATCTTTATGGTGCTTCCTCTATCAATTGGATCTTTTATCTGTAGAATAAAAATATAAAGTTAATACCCATTTCTTCTTCTTCTTTTCTATGAAGTTTTTTTCTTGCTGCAAATTATAAAAATTGTTGCTTTGGATGATGCATATGTAGAAAGCTTTTTTTTTATATTCTAGTATTTACTAGTCAATTTTATCTTTTCCTTCTTCTTGTAATGGAGATAATCACACCTAATGACAAATTACAATCATATTATTAAAAACTTATGGCAAGAATGATGAAATTTTTATCGTGTTACTCCATATCTTTGATTTTGTCTAATTGTTACAAAAAATAATGTCAATTTCTCTTCTATGGTAATGTTATTACCATCACATACTACTCCTTCCTTTCTCAATAGATCACAAAATTGTAGGAATACAAGTTCACTCATATGATATATTTTCCTATAATTATATGCTTGATTTAATAAATTTAAATTCAATAATCTTCTAACATAATCTTGTCTTTCTTTATTATACATGCAATTAGTAATCATTGAACTAACACTAGAATGACATGTAATTACACTAAATAATTCCATGCACACATCATTATCTTTCACCTTTTTCCTCTTCTTCTTCTAATAGCAGCCTTAGTTAGTGGGTAAAGAATATTACCTATAAAAATAGTATAACATATAAGAATTTATCATATCAAGCAATAATATAAAAGTTTATCATATTAAATAGCAACATAAGAGTTTATCATATCACATATAACATAAGAGTTTATCATATCACATATAACATAAGAGTTTATCACATCACATACAACAACATCAATAACTTTTTAAAATCTTAACATAATTTTCCATGCATCTATCTACTAATAAGTTAACTACATTAACATAAATAAAATATCAACCATGCTACTTTCTTGTCATCTGGTATGACCAAAAACTATTTTCACATTTTTATTCCTTGTAATAATTTGGTTGTTTTAAATTGCTCATTATCAATAAACTCAAATAGTGAGAATAATATATTCATCACATTTTCAGTTTTCATTAATGATATATGTTGCATATACTATTAGGAATAATGTTCTTATCTATTAATATATTTATATTTTGATGATTGACAAAATGATTTATACTTCAATTATGTAAAATGATGAACTTCAAAATAGTATCTAAGCTCATAAGTTTACGAACTATCGTAAAGTTATATAGTTAACTTTATTGACAATCGTAAATTTATTTGATTCATAACACTGATTTATAACTTTAGAATTTCTCTAAGTATATAATTTTACATAAACTAGTAAAGATATAAGGATAACTTTACAGACATTTGTAAAATTATGAAGTTACATATATATATATAAGTTATGATTCTTTGGCTCATAAAGTTATGAGTTTAACTTTACAAATCTTCGTAAACATATAATATATATAATCCATAAAGTTATAAGGATAACTTGATGGACCTCCGTAAGGTTATCTCTTGAGGGATTCATAAGTTTATTAAGATAAGTTGTTGTACTTTACACATGTCAACTTGTAAGGGTCTGTAAAGTTATAGGGATAAGTTTACAGAAGCTCATAATGTTCTGCTATGCATAAGCTTGTAAAATTATGGACATAACTTTAAGAATGGTCATAATATTATAACTTTGATGGATTTATTTAACTGTTATATTTTTATCAAAGTTTGTTGCAGGATTATTTATTTTGCAGATAGCACGTGGCATACATGCATTCACACATGATCTACTATATTTCTAAAAACTCGACCAATATTTATAGATAACAATTAGAGATAAATTTGACAAAATCAATATTGAAGATCATGATTCGAAAATGTCTAGTGAACATGTGCAATTAATTAGAGTTCCTCATATAATATAAAAAGAGAGTCAAGTTAAGTTTAAAAATTAAGTTCTTTTCGGTAGTAACTGAATACAACATAAATACATGAGAAAAAACTCATATAGTTAAGATAACTCTATGACTTTTATATTAGTCTCATACGCAACTAACTTAAATGATCATGTGATGGATAGATATTTGATGGAAAAAAGAGTAGATGCAAAGGAAGAAAAACTCATAGAGTTAAGATAACTCTAGCACTTTTACATGAAATTTAGGTGAAAAACTTGTAGAGTTAAAAATAACTCTACAACTTTTATTCAAGTATTAATAGAGCATCTAGAGAATAGGATAAGTGCAAACTAGATAGAGTAAGTTTGTTATATTTATTCAAATGTAATGAACTTAATAAATGTAAGGCACTTGTAGAGTTAAATTTAAGCATCCAAATATTAACAAGATATTTGGTACCTTATTAATTAAGTATTCGACTTATACAAAGAAGGAAAATAATCTATCAAAGGTTTTAACGATTTTGTCAAAATATTCAACAATATATTACAATAACTATTTGACTAAGTAAAAGTATTAGTGACATAAGGAGCTAACATATTAAAGGTACAATAGAACTTTTGATAGTACGCGCAATAGTAGCCTTCTATATTTAGGATTGTCACATTAGTAAGTATAGCATCAGATTTTAACAAGCCTAGAGGAAAATTTGATCATTTCCTAGATGACTATATAAGGAACCAAACTACGCATCAGAAGGCAAAGCGAAGAAAGCATAGTATAGAAAATACATTAACAGATAGAAAGAAAAGACATATATGAAGAAAATTCTCAACACAAATTGACAAACACCGAAAGCACATCTTCAAGCCTCACAAAGCTCTCACAACATTACAACTCTAATTATCAAAGATTGTTGGTTCATGGAATCGATCTTGAATCCCTATGGTGAATTGTCAATTGAAGCTTTGTAAGATCATCTGTATCACAAGAGGGGGGGGTGAATTGTGTCTTTAGCAATTAAATACTAACGGATAAAACAAGAGCACAAAACACTCGTAAATGAAATTCTATTCTTTTATTTCAAGACAGAATTTACAATATCTTTTCAACTCAATTCCCTTCTTGACGGTTTTGATATAGAAATGTTTGATATACAATTCGAATATAACAATGAAGCAATTATTGAAAACTAATTTCGAATTGTATAAAACCTGATCTTTCTTTGTCTTTGCTCAGCTTCTGTATCTCTTCTTCTCCAGTTGTCGAATTTCTAGACTTCTTACGTTTGCAGCTCCTTTTCTGAAATTGCTTGGAATTTTGAACTTCTTTTGATGTTGGAGAATTTTCCAGAATATGAATATTCAAACTTAACTTTTCAATTAGGGATTTGGATTGAATATTCAGACTTGGTTTTTGAGATTGGGATCCTCTATTGTAATGTAGTTCGCACTCTGTTTAGAATGAATAAGTGCATATTATTAACGGTTAAATGATGGTTAATTGCATAATATTTAGCTTATCATATGAGAATTAAGCCATTATGTTATAATTGCACTGTTATATGCTTTAATTGAAGAATCTACTTAATTTTGAGGAATTAATGTCAATTTAGTACATTTCTGAATTGTCGGTAAATTGCAGGCTGTGAAATTCTTAAGTATCTAAATTTTCTGATATTTCGGACAGTTATATTTAACAAACCGAACATGTCGAATAGTTATGTTTATATTGCTGAACAGTTATGTTTTGAAAGAATATTTTATTATTTCCAGAAGTACACGTGTCATGTTCTAGTAAAGTGACTTAAGTGGATTTTCGGTGAGTTAGTTGTAACTATCCGAAATGCATCTGAGCATCGAATAGTTAGACATGTAACTCTCTGAAATGGGTATTTTATTATTAAACTGCTGTTGACACGTGTCGAGAATTGGTAGATTTACTTAAGTTATATATCGGTGAGTTAGTTGTAACTATCCGAAATGCATCTGAGCATCAGATAGTTAAGTTTATAAGTATCCGAAATGCACCTAAGCATCGGATAGTTAAATTTATGCACGTGTTTTTATAGTTAAATCAACGAAGAAAGTCCATTGAGCTATCTATAACTCCACGGACTATTTATTTTCTAATATGCCACTATAGTGATTGTAGAAATAGGACAGTTGGAAGAAAAACCATGATTGCATGTATTGCGTAGGGAGAAGAAATCATCGCCGTTGATATGAATGAAGGAAATCCAATCGATCATTCAAGTAGAAGCAGTTACTACTAAAGAAATATAAAAGAAAAGAAGAAAAAGAAGTGCGGGTGTGATCGATGGATGGCCAGTGTATACAGAGGAGGAGCACCGAGCTTTTTGCAGACAGTATCAGTGATTCTCTGATGTATCACACCAACCATCGTTACCACCACCATATCTACCATTATCACCAACCATCGAAGGTCTGTGAGAATACTTTCTTGATGTCGGGTCAATTTCGAGCCAAACACAATGCCTAACAACCACCATGAGGAGTGATCGCATCGTAGGAAGGGAAGCCATTTTCACCAAGCACCGACTCATATCTCAAGAGATCGTAAAGCTTTTAGCCTTGGCTTCGAATTGATGCCTATATGCTGAAGAGAAGATTATTTTGCAATTCTAGACTCGCGATTCTATAGGGAGAGGAGATAGAATTGTAAGTAGTTTAATTTTCAATGGTGTAATCGCATTGCAAGTAGTGTTGGAAGTATTTACTATCGAGTGAGATTACTTTACATTTCACCTTTCGCCCATTTCCATGTTCATATTAAAACAAAAATACCAAAAACAGTGTATCTATGTCTGTATGTTGTATTTGAGTGTTGTATTGTTTGTGTTGTATCATGATTAATGTTATCTTTGTCAGTGTTGTGAATGTTTTATGTTTGTTTTAGTTTTACAGTTTACTGAAATTAGTTCATTCAAAAGACTTAAAGATTTTAATGGTTACTGTTTGAATTATCTGAATGTTAGTATTGCTTAATGATAAATCAAGTGTTTACTAACATTAAAGAGCTTAATTGATGTTATTTACAATCTGTGGAATCGCCCAATGGTTGGCCGAATTCCTCTATAAATAGCAATATTAAAAAGAAAAGACAGGCTCGTGGAGTTAACTTAAGTCCACGAGGTTAGTCCATTGAGTTAACCATAACTCAATGAACTTTATCCATTGAGTTAACTGTAATTCAACGGAGAGCTTATTGAATATATAAATTTGATTGTTAACAAATGGACAGTTCTACACTTTTTAGCAATTCCCTATGGGATCGACCTGTACTTGCACACTGATATAATAGACACTATGCACTTGCAATTAAAGTACAAATTGGAATTAATATCTAAATTGTATTAAAGGTTGTTTGTTTACTTCTAAAAGAAAGAATAGGCATAAAGATAAATTAACTAAGTAAAAACAAAAGTAACAAATCCAAGTTTTTCTAGTGTAGTGTTGAGAAAATGCAAACAAGTTTTATGGCGCCGTTGCCAGGGAATTGAATTCAATTGAATTAATATAAGCAACTGTTAGAGCTATTTTGTTTTAATAGCTAGAGAGTTGTGTGTTTTCTTCTGTAATTGAGAATATGGCATATGCTTATACTTAAAGATTTCTAAAACCTGTAATTAGCATATGTGAATTCTGCAATTCTGAAGGACATGACATTTCTGACTGTTTGAAACTGAGACGTTTACAGATGGTTAGATCCCTTGAACAACAAATGAATTATCCTCAATATAATAGAGTCGAGTATGATAATCCTATTTTTCCTTACCTTTTATAGATCAAATGCTGGAAAGATTAGCAGGGCAAGAATATTTTTGTTTCCTAGACGGGTATTCAAGTTATAATCAAATTCCAGTAGCATTAGAGGATCAAGAGAAAATAACTTTCACCTGTCCTAATAGAACTTATACTTTTAAGAGAATGCCATTCGGATTATGCAATGCGCCAACTACCTTTCAAAGGTGTATGTAGGGCATATTTACTGGAATGACTGAAGATTTCTTAGAAATATTTATGGATGATTTTACTGTATATGGCAACTCATATGAAGTTTGTTTAAGCAATTTAGACCAAATATTAAAACGCTGTGTGAAAAAAAATTGGTTTTAAATTGGGAAAAATGTTACTTCATGGTTAAACAAGGAATAGTCTTAGGGCATGTTGTCTCTAAGAAAGGGTTGGAAGTAGATAAAGTTAAAATAGAAGTAATTTCTAATCTATGAGAACCTAAATTAGTAAAAGATATTAGATCATTTCTAGGACATGCTGGTTTTTATAGAAGATTTATTAAAGACTTTAGCAAAATAGCTAGACCTCTAACTAATCTATTAAAAGATGTCCCATTTAACTTTGATAAAAATTGCAAGGAAGCATTTTTTAGACTTAAGACTAGCTTAATTTCAACTTCTATAATTCAAGCACTTGATTGGAACCATCCATTGGAATTAATGTGTGATGCTTCTGATTTTGCTGTAGCAGCAGTGTTAGGACAAAAAATAGAAAAATCTCCTAGAGTGATTCATTATGCAAGTAAAACCTTAAATGATACTCAAGTTAATTACACAACTACTAAAAAAGAATTATTAGCTGTTGTGTTTGCCTTAGAAAAGTTTAGATCATATCTGATTGGAGCTAAAGTGATAGTATACACGGATCATTCAGCTTTAAAACATCTAATAAAGAAAAAAGAGACTAAACCTAGATTGATCCGATGGATATTATTATTACAAGAATTTGATCTAGAAATTAAAGATAAAAAAGGTTGTGAGAATGTAGTAGCAGATCATTTATCAAGATTACAAATAAAAAAATCAAATATTGAAATTAAGGATAATTTTCCTGATGAACAATTAATGACCATCAACATAATGCCTTAGTATGCAAACATAGTTAATTACTTAATTAATGGTTTAACACCTAAGGATTGAAATAGATAGGATAAGAAATTGTTTTTCTCAAGAGTAAAATATTACTATTGGGAAGACCCTTATTTAAGAAATATCCTGATTTGGTTTTAAGGAGGTGTGTTCCAGAAACTGAATATCCGAGCATATTGTCTTTCTGTCATGACCAAACTTGTGGAGGGCATTTTGGTTCAGGGAAAACTGCTGCAAAAATTCTGCAATGTGGGTTTTATTGGCCAACACTATTCAAAGATGCTCATAAATATTGCTTAAGTTGTTTAAGATGTCAACAAATAGGAAGAATATCAAAGAGGAATATGATGCCTCTTAATCCTATTGTTGAGGTTGAAATCTTTGATGTGTGGGGAATAGATTTTATGGGTCTTTTTCCTATGTCTAATCAATTTAATTACATATTGTTGGGGGTGGATTATGTATCTAAATGGATAGAAGCTATTCCTACAAAAACTAATGATAACAAAACGGTAATACAATTTATAAGAACAAATATATTTGCCAGATTTGGAATACCTAAAGCTATTATCAGTGATAGAGGAACTCATTTCTGTAATAAAAGTTTTGAAGCCTTAATGAAGAAATATGGAGTAAACCACAAAATTGCAACATCATATCATCTGCAAACAAGTGGACAAGTAGAAAGTTCAAACAAACAAATTAAGTTAATTTTAGAAAAAGTAGTAAATCCTACTAAAACAGATTGGGCTAATAGATTGATAGATGCACTTTGGGCTTATAGAATTGCTTATAAAACGAGCTTAGGTATGTCACCTTTTAGGCTAGTATATGGAAAAAGTTGTCATTTACCAGCAGAAATAGAACATAAAGCTTATTGGGCATTAAAAACTCTGTACACTAATTTAAATCAAGCTGCTGATAATAGAAAAATGCAACTAATTAAATTAGAAGAATTTAGAAATGAAGCTTATTCGAAAACTGTAAGAGAAAGAAAAAATTAAATTCTAGCATGATAGAAAAATTATTCCAAAAAGCTTCGAAATAGGACAAGAAGTATATCTTTATATGGCTAGACTCCATAACCATCCAGGAAAATTAAGATCTAGATGGGGAGGACCTTACATAGTTCGAAATATTTATCCTTATGGAGCTATTGAAATTAAAAATCCTAAAAATCAGAATATATTTAAAGTAAATGGATAAAGACTTAGACCTATTCTGAAAACACCAAAAAGCTCCTTTGGGATTATAGAAGAAGTTAGAGAAGAGGATTACTCGAGCTTTACTTAGTAAGAAATCAGTTTTTATGTTTATATATATATATATATAAAATAAAAAAAAACACACACACATTAATATATATATATATATAATATAAAAATCATTACGATTCAACCGACCGAATCCATTGGTATGGCCCGAACATAAAAAAATATGTATATTAATTTTCAAAAAAAAATTAGGTTTGACCAAAACAAAGTATCATTTAAACCGAAAAAAAAAAAAAGTTAATTAGAAAAACTATTATCTATAGTATTTTTATTATTATATTTGTTTGTACAGGGAGTCCATTGAGTTACGCTTAACTCAACAAGCTTACTCCGTTGAGTCTTGAGTTAGTCAACGAGCTTATTATGTTGAGTTAACTATAACTCAACGGAGTATTGTAGCTAAGACCGCGGATAAAATAGTAATAGTTGGTTTGGGAAATGACCCATTACCCACCTAAACTTAGGGCTTATTTAATCTTAAACCTAGGGTTTTTGGGGCATTATCCGGTAAATCATTTAGTATCTAGAATAGTAGAAATTAGAGCGATTCCGTGCTGTTGAGTAACTCCACGATGAGGAAAATGACGTTTGAATTCTGGGAAGATGCAGTGGACACCGCACAATTTCTGAAGGAATCAAAAGAATGGCACACGCGATAGAAGATCAGAAATATGACGAGAGAAAAAGAGTCACAGAGGTAGAATCTGAACTTTTTAGATTAAGAAGAATATTAGTAAATTGTGGTATACAAATACCCTAGATAATGGAGACACGAATCAGAGTAGCAATAGAAATTGTAGTTAGTAAAGAAAGAAGAATCAAGCCGAATAATGAAGTAGCCCTAGAGCTAATCTAGCGCGAGGCCAGATTATGGTTCAAAAGGCGCATTGCTGGTCGTGAAAGTTAGGAAATATGGTGACAAGGACAACAAGAGGCAACTGAAGAACAAGATGTGCCAACTGCTGAAAGACCTATTCTTGAGGAACAGCAGTCAGGACCTTCAGTTCCACCATTTAAGCTGTTGGTACGAGCAGAAATGATGGGGCCTTCAACTGAAGAAGAGTTAAAGGAATTTCAAGCACTAGTTCAAGTTGGGAAAAACCAAGGAGAATCAAAAGATTTGGCAATGGCTAAAGCACACCTAGTGTTTGATGCACTTTACAAAAAGAGGGCTGCAGAAAAGTTGAAAGCCCAATATAAAATCAAAATGGAACAGCATCAAGAAGCTACTGCCAAACCTGTTGAAAAAAGAGATGAAGTTTGTCCTTCGAGACCAATAATTATAGAAAAAGTTAAACAGGAAGAGCCAGTACCTGTGGCTCGAAGGCCTGCAGAGCTTACTTTTGTAGATTTAATCTCAGAAGAAGAAGAGGAAGAACAGACACAATTAATCAGAAAAAGAAAAGGAAAAGAGATAGTGCTTGACTATCACGAAGAGATTAAATCTGAAGCACCAATAGCAACAAGGCCTATGGAGCCAATTTTTATAAACCTGCTATCCGATTTTGAGGAGGAGCAGGAGGAGCATAGAAAAGAAAAAAATCAGGCTGAAATTAGTCTGCAGCTTGTACAAGAAGAAACAAAAATTAGGGCAAAAACTGAACTGCCCGTGACTCCATCCCAATCTGTTACAAAATCAGAAAAAACAGTAACAGAACAGATTGGTTGTTAGGAGGAAGAAGAAAGAGTAGAAAATGAAGAGAATGAAAGAAACCATTTGGACAAAAATAATTTCACAGATTCCATTGAAGAGCAAGAAATGCTTCAGCAATATATGGAAAGAATTCAAGACAGAGTGGAGAGTTCTGCCAGCTCACCACCACAAATAGAAATAGAAATTCAGGAATCAGTAGAAAATGTTCAAATGCAGCCTATGTTAGAGGAAGAGCAAGTACAAACCCCTCTAGAACAACAAAGTCACCTTCCTGACCCAACTGAAACAACAATTTTGAATGAAGTACATTTTTGTAGTCAGGAAGCTTATACCAAATATCAAGAAATAAGGGGTTACGATATTATTTACAGTAGACCAGTAAATTGGGATGGAATGCAAGAAATCAAAGATCTATTTGAATTCCAAGGTCTACTGCAATTCATTTCTCAAGAGAGAGGGCATGCGGTATATGAGAATCTAGTGCCCTATTTTTATGCAAATTTGAGAGAGGAAGAAGGAAAATTAATTTCCAACGTGGAGGAAGCTGATGTACAGATAACACCAGAGCTTCTCCACAACATTTTTGGATTAAAGAATGAAAGACAGGAAATTTTGGAAAGCACAGCTACCGTCAAGTAGACAGAACAAGAAATCAAGGACAGTTTGGCTATCAATCCTGGTGTGCCTTTATTAAACAGATTGAAGCATTTAAATGGTAAAACACACATGGTAGCTAACATTCTGATTAAAAATGTCTATCAACGATAGGGCCATGACATAGAACTGAGTCAATTTGTCAAATGGGCCACGTTTGCAGTTGTAAATAGAATTCAAATAAATTGGTCTGCAGTTTTTATCTCCAAGCTGAAAGTAGTAAAGAAAAAATTATTTTATGGAGATTTGATTCCACTGCTGATGGTGGACTGTATCGATTTCACGAAATGGACATCAAAAAGGATCAGATCAAGAACCATTTCAGTGAAAGAATACAGAAATTTTGTAGCTGTAGAGATAACTGTACCTTTTGGGGGCATTACAGAAGTTGTAGAAAGAATTAATCAATTAGAACTTCAATTAGAAAAACTCCAAAAGGAAGTAGATGAACTTAGGAATAGAGATTAAAGTGTATTGTTCGTCTACTTGTATAATTGTATGAAAATGCATGATGTATTTGTAATGTAAATTGATTCATATTAATGAATATAATTTTTCAGATGTATTTTTCATACGTGTTTTGGATATGAAATGAATGGAATTTATTGAATATTATGTAATTTGTGGAACTTTATGAATGAATATGTAACAAATTTATAATTTGCTGAATGACAAGATAAATGCTTAAAAAATTTCTACATGTTGCAAGGTAAAATGTAAATTCTGCATAAATGACCTACAAGTTAAATCTTTATATAATGTTTAGATTTAAATGAATTTTGATTAGAATGATGCATTAATGACATAGATTTAACTTTATTTCAGTTAGCAGAACGAAAAAAGAAAAAGAGAGCAGAGAGAAATTTATGAGAGTAAAACCTAGAGGTTGCTAAGTGTTAACTCAATGAAGTAAGTTTGTTGAGTTAACCGTAACTCCACAAGGTCCGTAATATAATATAAGGTCACTCCGTTGAGTTATCTGTGACTCAACGAAGTTAGTCCGTGGAGTTAACAATAGTAACCGACTGTGTTCCGTTGAGTTATCTGTAACTCAACGAGGTTAGTTCGTGGATTAAGCAGAGTGGTTATTCTTTTAACCATGAACGAAACTTTGTCAGTTTAGCAGTTAACAAAATTTAAAATCAATAGTGGTACACGTACCCATAAAAACAAGAACCATAATGCACGTTGTAAGACACGTTCTTGCAACGAGATTTATTCACTTTATGGATGTACATTATATATATAAACCAGAATGTTATTTACGAATTACCAACACTTTTAAAAGAAAGGAGAATGCGTTGGAGGAACTAGAAGGAGAAGCAACTGATTTAACTTCATCCGACAACAAATATTTACTAAATGGAAAGCTTTAGACTGGTATGTAATTAATCTTCTGCTATTTATTTATGAGCACATGGACTTGTTCTCTAAGCATGAAGCGATTAGTAACAACACCTACCCAAGAATTTTCATTGCAGAGGAGTACTGAAAAATTTTCTGAACTGAACTTTAACGAAATTCTTTGGGGTGTAGCTAACCTTTCTTTAAAAGAGAACGTAGAGATGGCTGCTCTAGTAGAAAAACCATTAGGAGAAATTCTGTATCCAGAATTAGTTGATGAACCTTCATGTATTCGATTACCAAACTTTGAGGGAGATAGGTTTGAACTAAAATCTAATTATATTAGTCAATTGCCACATTTTCATGGATTAGAAAGAGAGGATGCCTATTATTTCCTTAGAGAATTTAATGAAGTTTGTCAAATGATGAAAATGCCGAACATGATTATAGATGCTATTAAACTTAGATATATCCCTTTTTCTTTAAAAGACACAATTAAGAGATGGTTATATACTCTGTCGCTTGATTCAATTTCTACATGGACTGAACTTTGCTCTATTTTTCTAGAAAAATATTATCCAACACATCAAACGATTAAAAAGAAGAAAGAAATCTTAATGTGTAGCCAAAAATAGGGTGAATCATTCCGAAAATATTTTGAAAGATTTAAAGATTTACTAACTCAATGTCCACATCATGCAATGAGTAAAGCACAATTAATAGGTATAATTTATGAAGGCATAGATGTTTCAACGAAATCTTTATTAGAATCTACTTGTCAAAATGGATTTTTAAAGTTATGTAGTGAAGAAGCATGGGCATATTTAGAAAACTTTGCAAAAAGAACTACATAGTGGGAAAATTTGGTTGAAGCTATTGCAAATAAAAAAATATTGCCAAGAGGAATGCATGAAATAGATTCAAGTACTATGATTGAGGTGAAATTAAATGAATTAACAAAGAAAATAGAAGAGTTATCAATAAATCAAAAGCTAGCAGAAAAGAATGCAAACATAAATGATTTAGATATTATTTATGCTAGAAACTAGAGAGATAACTTGGGAAATTCTTATAATCCTAATTGGAGAAATCACCCGAATTTATCTTGGAGAAACAATAATTTCCAGGGAGGAGAAATATGAATGAGAAGAATATAAGTTATGAAGCATTATATGAAGGATTACTGGAACAAGGATCTAGAATAGAGAAATTAGAAAAGATAATCCAACAATTAAATAATCGTCTAGATTTTGTATTTGGAAGTACTGTAATTCAAAATCAGAATAGAAATATACCACTTAGACAGAAGGAATCAATGGAAGGTAGACCTATTGGAGGATTGCCAATACAAGCTATACCTAATCCTATCAATAGAACGGTCAATGAAATTGATACCTCTTCTGGGAGGATAGCTAAATGAAGCAGCATATCTAAAGTAACTATCTATATGTATATATGTTTTTATTTTTTTAGTAAATAGTATCGTAGAGTTAGTCCTTAACTCAACAAACTTAGTCCGTTGAGTTATTCCTTAACTCCACGAGGGTGTGCAGTAGTTATGTTAATTTTTGTCTCGGCTAAATTATTGTTTGTGTTATACATAATCAACAAATGGAATTGATGCAATTACTGTTGGATGCACTAAGGGAAGTACTAAGTAACATGTCAGCCAAAGATCTATGCAGGCTGTGTTGTGTATCAAAGGAAATTAAATACTGTATTGAAGAAAAATATTTTCAGGGACTACAAGCTGCAAAAATGACTAAGATTAGAGATGGATTCATATGGAGGTCATTTAATTGTAGTTCAATTAATCATGAATATCTAGCTATGGAAGAAACTACTGGAATTCCACCTAATGCATTAGAAGGAATAAATCATATTATAGGGATAGATGAAGGATTAATCATGTACAAGATGAGACCAAGGTATGCAAGCTTATTATTACCTAATATTTTGATAAGAAATCCTATAATAGGAGAAGAATGGAATATAGGAAGACCTAATAGATTTGAAGCACCAACTGTAAATTGTGGGTCAACTTTAATATTTTCTAATAAAAATTCTGCAATTCCTGAAAAATTATATTATTGGAGACCTATAGGAAATTGGGGTGAAGATTTACGCTTAAGTGTGTATAATTTTCTGAATAGATCTTGGAATGAAAATATTATGATATATCTAGGACAGAAATCATTAATTAACCAAACACATGTCATACTTGATGGATATATATATCTTGTCATAGATATTTCAATTGCATTTGGATCTAATTTATACATAGTGAGCATAGACAATTATGATGAATATATAGAAATTTTACCTGTACCGAGTGATATAGCTAAACCACCATCTGCAAAATTTAATAAAATTCAAATAGGAATGTGGTACAATGAAGAAGATGATCCTACTTTATGTTTGATAAGATGGTGGGATGAACTGATGAAATTTCAAATATGGATTATGGAAGACATGAATGAATGGAAGTGGAAAGAGAAGTATATTGAAATAGATGTAGAAATAGAAGCTGCTACATTACCTTGGAACCAAAAAGGATCCCTTCCTGCATTTCATATCATTAACAATAATACACTTGTATTTGGAATTTATAATATATTACACGTTTACAAATTAAAAAGGAACAAGAACTGCATGAAAATAGAATTAATAGCAAGAAGAACGATGCCTAAAAAGTTTACTTGGACTGATACATTTATTCCATTTGTTCCTACTTTTCAATCATGTTCTTAAGCTGTAATTTTGTGTGTTTAATGTTGTGTGTATTCTACATTTAAGTATAAAAAAAAATAAACAAAATATCAATCCAGTTTGTTGGTATCTGTTTTGGGAAACCAATTGGCTTGCTTGTGAGCCACCAAAGGCATAGGAGTTTGGGTTCCACACAAGATACTGAATTATTAATATTTGTTAAGTGTTATTTCATTTTATATTTTGCTTTTATCTATGAATGAAAAGTTTTCAGAATCAAAAATCAGAATATGTAGAAGGAGATACAAACTGAACAAGGTATATAACCAATTACTTACCCTGGATTTTAAATCAAACAAAACTGTATTCATGCCTGCTACAATTATTGTACTTATTGTCAAATCTTTTACATTGAGGACAATGCAAAATGTAGGTATGGGGGGGAGGTAATTAAAGTAATAGCCATGTAAGTTTGTTAATTAAAGAAATTAAAATGGTACTGCAAAGTTGTGGAAATTGAAAATTTTTATGAACTTGCTGTAACTATCCGATAATTGAGACTGTAAAATTTATAAATTGTAACTGCTTTAATGTTATATTTAGAAGGCTATATATGATGCTATAGAATTTATTATTTATGCAAATCTAGATATAGTATCTTATGATTTTTTTGAATTTCATGAATTTAATAGTTTCACGATTTTAAAATGAAATTAGAATGCTTAATGAAAAATCAGTAAATTATCTGAAGTGCTGAAGGAGCTGAGATGTGAATTTTAGATTAAATGAAACACATATGATTAAAGATATATTTAATTTGACTGATTGAACTTGCAGAATGATTTATGTGTAGATCTTATTAAACTACAGAAAAAGTATGAGCTTATTGTTATGGATTCATATTTTCAGTAAATGATAGAAACAGGACTATATGAGATTGGTGTTTTACTTCATCTGTATTAATGAAATATGTACATATACAGTATGTGATTAATGCTTTGTTTTGTGTGTATTTTGATTGAAAAATTTAAAAAAAAAAAAAACATATACTGTTCTGAAAAGATACAAGTGTTTTGTAAAATACAGATATCTTATGAATCGAGTATATTCTCTGTTATCTAGAATTGCTGTAATATGAATCTAGAATTGACTTTTGAAGTTGTTTTAAACGAAGATACAATTCTTTATTCTACTTGTCTTAATCATACTGAATTGGATTGTACTTTGATTCGTATGTTGTTGAAATTTTTTCTAGAAATCTTATTGAGAAATTCAGGATGGCAGATGATGAAAAGAAGAAAAAATGATAATATAATTAACACTTATGTGATGATGATATACTTTGTATGTAATTGACATATATTCTAAGTATATTTGTAGGTTGATTACTGAAACATACAAAATATATATTCTTATGCTGAACAGAAGAAAAAAGAAGAAGAGGAATTAATTCTAGCACTTTTTGAAAGACCAATTAATTAGATCTTGGTTTGCTAAGGGACTAGCAAAACTTAGGTATGGGGGAAGTGTTTAGAATGAATAAGTGCATATTATTAACGGTTAAATGATGGTTAATTGCATAATATTTAGCTTATCATATGAGAATTAAGCCATTATGTTATAATTGCACTGTTATATGCTTTAATTGAAGAATCTGCTTAATTTTGAGGAATTAATGTCAATTTAGTACATTTCTGAATTGTCGGTAAATTGCAGGCTGTGAAATTCTTAAGTATCTGAATTTTCTGATATTTTGGACAGTTATGTTTAATAGACCGAACATGTCGGATAGTTATGTTTATATTGCCGAACAATTATGTTTTGAAAAAATATTTTATTATTTCCAGAAGTACATGTGTCATGTTCTGGTAAAGTGACTTAAGTGGATTTTCGGTGAGTTAGCTGTAACTATTTGAAATGCATCTGAGAATCAGATAGTTAGACATGTAACTCTCTGAAATGGGTATTTTATTATTAAATTGTTGCTGACACGTGTCGAGAATTGGTAGATTTACTTAAGTTATATATCAGTGAGTTAGTTGTAACTATTCGAAATGCATCTGAGCATCGGATAGTTAGGTTTATAAGTATCCAAAATGCACCTGAGCATCGGATAGTTAAATTTATGCACGTGTTTTTATAGTTAAATCAACGAAGAAAGTCCGTTGAGTTATCTGTAACTCCACGGACTATTTATTTTCTAATATGCCACTGTAGCGGTTGCAGAAATAGGATAGTTGGAAGAAAAACCACGATTGCATGTATTGCACAAGGAGAAGAAATCATCGCCGTTGATATGAATGAAGGAAATCCAACCAATCATTCAAGCAGAAGCAGTTACTACTAAAGAAATATAAAAGAAAAGAAGAAAAAGAAGTGCGGGTGTGATCGATGGACAGCTAGTGTATGCAGAGGAGGAGCACCGAGCTTTCTACAGATAGTATTGGTGATTCTCCGAAGTATCACACCAACCATCGTTACCACCACCATGTCTACCATTATCACCAACCATCGGAGGTCTATGAGAATACTCTCTTGATGTCGGGTCGATTCCGAGCCAAACACAGTGCCTGACAACCACTGTGAGGAGTGATTGTGTCGTAGGAAGGGAAACCATTTTCACCAAGTGCCGACTCATATCTCAGGAGATCGTAAAGCTTTTAGCCTTGGCTTCAAATTGATGCCTGTATGCTCAAGAGAAGATTATCTTGCAATTCTGGACTCGCGATTCTATAGAGAGAGGAGACAGAATTGTAAGTAGTTTAATTTTCAATGGTGTAATCGCATTGCAAGTAGTGTCAGAAGTATTTACTGTCGAGTGAGATTACTTTACATTTCACCTTTCGCCCATTTCCATGTTCATATTAAAACAAAAATACCAAAAACAATGTATCTATGTTTGTATGTTGTATTTGAGTGTTGTATTGTTTGTGTTGTATCGTGATTAATGTTATCTTTGTTAGTATTGTGATTGTTTTATGTTTGTTTTAGTTTTACAGTTTACTGAAATTGGTTTGTTCAAAAGACTTAAAGATTTTAATGGTTACTGTTTGAATTATCTGAATGTTAGTATTACTTAATGATAAATCCAGTGTTTACTAACATTAAAGAGCTTAATTGATGTTATTTACAATTTGTGGAATCGCCCAATGGTTGGCTGAATTCCTCTATAAATAGTAATATTAAAAAGAAAAGATAGGCTCGTGGAGTTAACTTAAGTCCACGAGGTTAGTCCGTTGAGTTAGCCATAACTCAACGAACTTTATCTGTTGAGTTAACTGTAATTTAACGGAGAGCTTATTGAATATATAAATTTGATTGTTAACAAACAGATAGTTCTACACTTTTCAGCAATTCCCTGTGGGATCAACCTGCAATTGCACACTGATACAATAGACACTGTGCACTTGCAGTTAAAGTACAAATTGGAATTAATATCTAAATTGTATTAAAGGTTGTTTGTTTACTTTTAAAAGAAAGAATAGGCATAAAGATAAATTAACTAAGTAAAAACAGAAGTAACAAATCCAAGTTTTTCTAGTGTAGTGCTGGGAAAACGCAAACATACTCTCTATTAGTAGTCGAACTCTTTTGTCTTTCACCTTCAGCATATTCATCCACTTGATCCACAATCCATAATCCACGTACTAATTTTCTCTTTAATCCAAATTACTTTCTATTTTAATTTCCACTTTCTCCACTAACATTTTGAATTTCCACGATCTTCACTTCGTAGATTCACCGAAATTTTATCTTCCTTGAGTCTTGTAGAATATCTTCTAAGTCTTCGATTTAGTCGAACATTTATCCTTTAAGTCTTGTAAAAACTCGAACACTTATCTTTTAACTCTTCGAGTTTTTGCACTTGCAAAACACGTGACTAAACAAAGAAACTTATCTGTTCGTTAGTCCTTTTATAAAACTCGAACAGTTATCTATCAATGCGTATAAAAACTCGAACATTTATCTAACTATTCAATTTTACATTACCGAATGCACATGGAAAAACATGTGACAACTTAAAACATTAAAAACACACGTGTAGATAACCTTAACTATACGAGTTTTTAACATAAAGTATTCGACAAAAACGAAACATTAACTATCCAAAAGTTTAACTATTGCAAATCTAACTCTTCGGAAATCTTTAATTTATCCGACATAAAAATGAAACTTTCCTATAATCTGTTAACTATTATACTTAGAGAAATATACTTAGAGAATATTATGTAGACTTATTTAAATACAATAATAAAGCATATATCATCAAAATTAAATACCTAACAACCTCCCCCTTTTTGATGATGTCAAAACCTAATAAGTCACATAATTTATATCTCTCCCTTTTGGCATTATAAAAAAATAAACAAACTATTTTTTCTCCCTTTAGGAAGTGAAGCAAGTTAAATGTAAGGAAAAAAATCTTACTAAGTATATATTAATCAAAACAAGAGTTTCAAACATACATAGGATTTATGGATTAAGCATAAACTGTTTAATATCATAAATTATGAAAAATAATCACATAACATTAAAATCAGTAAGCAGTTTACATAATAGTTTTGGTTACAAATTACAAAAAATGAAATCATGGAATACATAATTTGTATAATCACAAGCCTCTTTGTCTTCGAAAAATATCAATCAAAGTATTTGAAATTTTCTTTGCAATATCTGTACTAACTCTATTTATCTAATCAAGTAATGCTTGATCTAAATCATTTTGAGAAACTTGTGAAGGTTGCTATAAAAATTCAGTATGTATGTCTATGTCTATACCTGTATGTATTTCTATATGTATACCTTGTTGTATATCTATATGTTGCTGTGTTTCTATAAATTGTGTGGATTATTGTTGTGATTACCGATCCTATTGTTGTTGTTGTCTAAGAACAAGTGTATTTGCTTTCTAGTATTTTTGGAGTTCCTTTGTAGAGAAAGATCTTGACTTTAATCTCACTTGATAGTAAATACTTCCGACACTACTTGCAACGCGATTACACCACTGAAAATTAAACCACTTACAATCCTATCTCCTCTCCCTATAGAGTCGCGAGTCCAAAATTGCAAGATGATCTCCTCTTCAGCATACAGGCATCAACCCGAAGCTAAGGCTAAAAGTTTTACGATCTCCTGAAATATGAGGCGGCGCTTAGTGAAAATGGCTTCCCTTCCCGCGACACGATCACTCCTCACAGTGGTTGTCAGGCACTGTGTTTGGCTCGGAATCGTCCCGACATTAGGCAAGTATCCTCACAGACCTCCGATGGTTGGTGATTATGGTGGTGATGATGGTGATGATGATGGTTGGTGTAGTACTTCAGAGAATTACGTCGCCGATCCTCTTCTACACACACTATCCGCCCATCGATCACACACTTCTTCTTTTTTTTCTTCTTTTCTTTTATATTTCTTTAGTAGTAATTGCTTCTGCTTGAATGGTCGGTTGGATTTCCTTCATTCATATCAACAACGATGCTTTCTTCTCCCTACGCGATTGAATTCCTACGTGATACGTGCAAACGTGGTTTTTCTCTTCCAACTGTCTGTTTCTACAACCGCTACAGTGGCATATTAGAAAATATAAAGAAATAAGCTACTAACATAACGTGTTACCTTAGTGTAATATTCATGTAACTCAACACATATAGTTATGCTAACTTAGCGAGCTAAACATGTGCATCTCACGTGATATTCTAAAGCATTTAAATTCAACACGTGCATAAATTTAACTATCCGATGCTCAGGTGCATTTCGGATACTTATAAACTTAACTATCCGATGCTCAGATGCAATTTTGGATAGTTATAAATAACTCATTGATATATAACTTAAGTAAATCTACCAGATCTCGACACGTGTACTTCAGGAAATAATAAAATATTCTCTCAAAACATAACTGTTCGGCAATTTAAACATAACTATTCGATACATGTTCGATTTGTTAAACATAACTGTCCGAATATGTTCGGTATGTTAAACATAACTGTCTGAAATATCAGAAAATTCGGATACTTAAGAATTTCACAGCTTGCAACTTACCGATAGTTCATAAATGTACTAAATTAACATTAATTCCCCCAAATTAAGCAGATTCTTCAATTAAAGCATATAATAGTGCAATTATAACTTAATGGCTTAATTCTTATACGATAAGCTAAATATTATGCAATTAACCATCATTTAACCGTTAATAATATGCACTTTTTCATTCTAAACACTTCCCCCATACCTAAATTTTGCTAGTCTCTTAGCAAACTAAGATCTAATTAATTGGTCTTTAAAAGTGCTAGAATTAATTATTCCCCTTTGTTTTTCTTCTGTTTAGCATAAAAATATATTCTGTATGTTTCAGTAATCAACCTGCAAATATACTTAGAATATATGTAAATTACATACCAAGTATATCATCATCATATAGGTGTTAATTATATTATCATTTGTTCTTCTTTTCATCATCTGTCATCCTAAATTTTCCAATAAGATTTCTAGAAGAAATTTCAACAACATACGAATCAAAGTACAATCCAATTCTATCTGATTAAGACAAGTAGAATAAAGAATTGTATCTCCATTAAACAACTTCAAAAGTCAATTCTAGATTCATATTTCAGCAATTCTAGATAACAGAAAATATACTCGATTCATAAGATATCTGTATTTCACAAAACACTTGTATCTTTTCAGAACAGTATATGTATATTTTTTCCTTTCCTTTTTTTTTCTTTTTTTCGTACTTTAAAAGTTAATTTGACAAGTTTGAATCATACAAGAGCTTTCTAATGTACCCATGTAATGAGCTTTCAGTCAACAATCCCAGATCTGATCAGGATCTTAGGTTGCCAGATTTCAAGAGTCCTTTTTCAAGTCAACAATCCTTACATACCTATCTGCTCAAGTACAAAAAGCTCGTGATCAAACAAGTCAATAAACTCTCAAATTTTCCCTTCTTTTTTTTTTTTTTCAAAACTACAAACACGAAACAAAACATTAATCACATACTATATATGTATGTATTTCATTAATACAGATGCTGTAATCACCAATCTCATATAGTCCTGCTTCTATCAGTTACTAAAAATGTGAATCCATAACAATAAGCTCATACTTTTTCTGTAGTTTAATAAGATCTACATATAAATCATTCTACAAGTTAAATCAGTCAAATTAAATGTATCTTTAATCATATGTGTTTCATTTAATCTAGAATTCACATCTCAGCTCTTTTAGGACTTCAGATAATTTACTGATTTTTCATTAAGCATTCTGATTTCATTTTAAAATTGTGAAACTGTTAAACTCATGAAATTCAGAAAAACATAAGATACTATATCTAGATTTGCATAAATAATAAATTCTATAGCATCATATATAGCCTTCTAAATATAACAGTAAAGTAGTTAATTTTACAGTCTCATTTATCTGATAGTTACAACAAGTTCATAAAAATTTTCAATTTTCACAACTTTGCAGTACCATTTTAATTTCTTTAATTAACAAACTTACATGACTGTTACTTTAATTACCTCCCCCCATACCTACATTTTGCATTGTCCTCAATGTAAAAGATTTCACAATAAGTACAGTTATTGTAGCAGGCATGAATACAGTTTTGCTTGATTTAAAATTCAGGATGAGTAATTAGTGACATACCTTGTTTCATTTGTATCTCCTTCTGCATATTCCAATTTTTGATTCTGAAAAACTTTTCATTCATAGATAAAAGTAAAATATAAAACAAAATAACATTTAATAGATATTACTAAATCAGTGTCTTGTGTGGAACCCAGGCTCTTATGCCTTTGGTGGCTCACAAGCAAGCTAATTGGTTTTCGAGAACAGATACCAACAAACTGGATTGATATATATTTTTTTTTTTATAAAATAAAAATGAAAACTATAATTTTTTTTTTTTTTTAACAATAAATGCAGAATACACATAAAATCACAGCTTAAGAACATGATTGAAAAGTAGAAACAAATGAAATAAATGTATCAGTCCAAGCAAACTTTTTAAGCATATTTCTTCTTGCTATTAATTTTGTTTTAATGCAGTTCTTGTTCCTTCTTAATTTGTAAACATGTAATATATTATAAATTCCAAATACGAGGGTATTACCATTAATGATATGTAATGCAGAAAGGGATCCTTTTTGGTTCCAGGGTAATGTAGTAGTTTCTATTTCTACATCTATTTCAATATACTCCTCTTCCCACTTCCATTCATTTATGTCTTCCATAATCCATATTTGAAATTTCATCAGTTCATCCCACCATCTTATCAGACATAAAGTAGGATCATCTTCTTCATTATACCACATTCCTATTTGAATTTCATTAAATTCTGCAGATGGTGGTTTAGCTATTTCACTCGGTATAGGTAAAATTTCTATATATTCATCATAACTGTCTATGCTCACTATATATAAATCAGATCCATATGCTAATGATATCTCCGTGACTAGATATATGTATCCATCAAGTATGACATGTGTTTGGTTAATTAATGATTTCTATCCTAGATATATCATAATATTTTCATTCCAAGATCTGTTCAAAAAATTATACACACTTAAGCGTAAATCTTCACCCCAATTTCCTGTAGGTCTCCAATAATATAATTTTTCAGGAATTGTAGAATTTTTATCAGAAAATATCAAAGCTGACCCACAATTTACAGTTGGTGCTTCAAATCTATTAGGTCTTCCTATATTCCATTCTTCTCCTGTTATAGGATTTCTTATCAACATATCAAGTAATAATAAACTTGCATACATTGGTCTCGTCTTGTATATGATTAATCCTTCATCTATCCCCATAATATGATTTATTCCTTCTAATGCATTGGGTGGAATTCTAGTAGTTTCTTCCATAGTCATATTCATGGGTATTTGAACTACGATTAAATGACCTCCATATGAATCCTTCTCTAATCTTAGTCATTTTTGCAGCTTGTAGTCCCTGAAAATATTTTTCTTCAATACAGTCTTTAATTTCCTTTGATACACAACACAACCTGCATAGATTTTTAGCTGACAAGTTACTTAGTACTTCCCTTAGTGCATCCATTAGTAATTGCATCAATTCCATTTGTCGATTCTATAAAACACAAATAAAAATTTAGCAGAGACAAAAATTAACCTAACTACTGCACACCCTCATGGAGTTAAGGCATAACTCAACGGACTAAGTTTGTTGAGTTAAAAATTAACTCTATGATACTATTAACTAAAAATAAAAAACATATATACATACAGATAGTTGCTTCAGATATGTTGCTTCATTCAGCTACCCTCTTAGAAGAGGTATCAATTTCATTAACTGTTCTATTGATAGGATTAGGTATAGCTTGTATTGGCAATCCTCCAGTAGGTCTAACTTCCATTGGTTCCTTCTGTCTAAGTGATATATTTCTATTCTGATTTTGAATTGCAGCATTTCCAAATATAAATTCTAGACAATTGTTTACTTGTTGGATTATCTTTTCTAATTTCTCTATTCTAGCTCCTTGTTCAATTAATACTTCATAACTTATGTTTTTCTCATTTATATTTTCTCCTCCCTGGAAATTATTGTTTCTCCAAGATAAATTCGGGTGATTTCTCCAATTAGGATGATAAGAATTTCCCAAGTTATCTCTCTAGTTTCTAGCATAAATAATATCAAAGTCATTTATGTTTGCATTCTTTTCTACTAGCTTTTGATTTAATGATAACTCTTCTATTTTCTTTGTTAATTCATTTAATTTCACCTCAAGCATAGTATTGGAATCTATTTCATGCATTCCTCTTGGCAATATTCTTTTATCTGTAATAGCTTCAGCCGAATTTTCCCACTGTGTAGTTCTTTTTGCAAAGTTTTCTAAATATGCCCATGCTTCTTCACTACATAACTTTAAAAATCCATTTTGACAAGTAGATTCTAATAAAGATTTTGTTGAAACATTTATGCCTTCATAAATTATACCTATTAGTTGTGCTTTACTCATTGCATGATGTAGACATTGAGTCAGTAAATCTTTAAATCTTTAAAAATATTTACAGAATGATTCACCCTGCTTTTGACTACACATTGATATTTCTTTCTTCTTTTTAATCGTTTGATGTGTTGGATAATATTTTTCCAGAAAAATAGAGAAAAATTCAGTCGATGTAGAAATTGAATCAGGCGACAAAGTATATAACCATCTCTTAGCTGTCTTTTAAAGAAAAAGGGATATATCTAAGTTTAATAGCATCTATACTCATGCTCGGCATTTTCATCATTTGACAAACTTCGTTAAATTCTCTAAGGAAATAATAGACATCCTCTCTTTCTAATCCATGAAAATGTGGTAATTGACTAATATAATTAGATTTCAGTTCAAACCTATCTCCCTCAAAGTTTGGCAATCGAATACATGAAGGTTCATCAATTAATTCAGGATACAGAATTTCTCCTAATGGATTTTCTACTGGAGCAGCCATTTCTACGTTCTCTTTTAAAGAAAGGTTAGCTACACCCCAAAGAATTTCGTTAAAGTTCAATTCAGAATATTTTTCAGTACCCCTCTACAATGAAAATTCCTAGGTAGGTGTTCTTACTAATCGTTTAGTACTTAGAGAATGAGTCCATGTGCTCATAAATAAATAGCAAAAGGTTAATTATATACCAGTCTAAAGCTTTCCATTCTATAAATATTTGTTGTCGGATGAAGTTAAATCAGCTGCTTCTCCTTCCAGTTCCTCCAACGCATTCTCCTTTCTTTTAAAAGTGCTAGTAACTCGTAAATAACATTTTGTTTTATATATATACTGCGCATCCATAAAGTGAATAAATCTCGTTGCAAGAACGTGTCTTGCAGCGTGCATCGTGGTTCCTGTTTTTATGGGTACGTGTACCACTAGTAATTTCAAATTTTGGTAACCGCTAAACCGATGAAGCTTCGTTCATGGTTAAAAGAATAATCGTTCTGCTTAATCCACGAACTAACCTCATTGAGTTATAGAAAACTCAACAGACTACAGTCGGTTACTGTTGCTAACTCCACGGACTAACCTCGTTGAGTTACAGATAACTCAACGGAGTGACTTTATATTATATTACTGACCTCGTGGAGTTACAGTTAACTCAACGGACTTACTTCATTGAGTTAACACTTAGCAACATCTAAGTTTTACTCTCGTAAATTCCTCTCTGTTTTTTTTTCTTTGTTTATTCTGCTAACTGTAATAAAGTTAAATCTATGTCATTAATGCGTCATTCTAATAAAAATACATTTAAATCTGAGCATTATATAAAGATTTAACTTGCAGGTCATTTTATATTATGCAGAATTTACATTTTAGCTTATAACATGCAGAAATTTTTAAGCTGTTATACTATCATTCAGCAAATTTTAAATCTATTACATATTCATTCATTCACAATAACATAATATTCAATAATTTTCATTCATTTTACATTCAAAATACGTATGAAAATTGCATCTAAAAAATTTACATTCATTAATATGAATCAATTACAATACAAGTGCATCATACAATTTTACATAAGTAGACAAACAATACGATTTAATCTCTATGCCTAAGTTCATCTACTTCCTTTTGGAGTTTTTCTAATTGAAACTCTAATTGATTAATCCTTTCTACTGCTCCTGTAATTCCTCTAGAAGGTACAGCTAGTTTTGTAGCTACAAAATTTTTGTATTCTTTCACTGAAATGGTTTTTGATCTTATCCTTTTTGATATCCATTTAGTGAAATCGATACAGTCCACCATCAGTAGTGGAATCAAATCTCTATAAAATAATTTCTTCTTCACTGTTTTCAGCTTGGAGACAAAAACTGTAGACCAATTTATTTGGATCTTATTTACAACTGCATATGTGGCCAATTTGACAAATTGACTTAATTCTATGTCATGGCCCTGTCATTGATAGACATTCTTAATCAAAATGTTAGCTACCATGTGTGCTTTACCATTTAAATGTTTCAATCTGTTTAATAATGGTACACTAGGATTGATAGCTAAACAATCCTTAATTTGCTGTTCAGTCCATTCAACTATAGTTGTATCTTCCAAAATTTTTGTTCTTTCATTCTTTAAACCAAATATGTTGTGGAGAAGCTCTGGTGTTATCTTTACATCAACTTCCTCCACGTTTGAAATTAATCCTCCTTCTTTTTCTCTCAAATTTACATAGAAACAGGGCACTAAATTTTCATATACTACATGCCCTCTTTCTTGAGAATAAATTGCAGTAGACCTTGGAATTCAAATAATTCTTTGATTTCTTGCATTCCATCCCAATTTACTGGTCTACTGTAAATAATGTCATAACCCCTTATTTCTTGGTATTTGGTATAAGCTTCCTGACTACAAAAATGTACTTCATTCAAAATTGTTGTTTCAGTCGGGTCAAGAAGGTGACTTTATTGCTCCTAAGGGGTTTGCTCTTACTCTTCCTCTAGCAAAGGCTACATTTGGACATTCTCTATAGATTCCTGAATTTTTGCTTTTGCTTCTGTCTGTGGTGGTGAGCCGACAGAACTCTCCACTCTGTCTTGAATTCTTTCCATAATTTACTAAAGAGTTTCTTGTTCTTCAGTGGAATCTGTGAAATTATTTTTGTCCAAATGGCTTCTTTCAGCCTCTTCATTTTCTTCGCTTTCTTTTTCCTCCTAACTACCAATCTGTTCTGTTACTGTTCTTTCTGATTCTGTAACAGATTGGGATGGAAGTCACGGGAAATTCAGTTTCTGCCCTAATTTCTATTTCTTCTTGTACAAGCTGCAAACCAATTTTAGCCTAATTTTTTTCTTTTCTTTGCTCCTCTTGCTCCTCCTTAGAATCAGATAGCAGGTTAATAAAAATCTGCTCCACAGGCCCTATAAAAATTGGTACTTCAAATTTAATTTCCTCATATTCAGGCACTTTTTCTTTTCCCTTTTTTTTTCTAATTAGTTGTGCATGTTCTTCCTCTTCATCTTTTGAAATTAAATCTACAAAAGTAGGCTCTGCAGTCCTTTGAGCCACAAGTACTAACTCTTCCTGTTTAACTTCTTTTATAACTACTAGTCTCGAAGGACCAGCTTCAGCTTCTTTTGCAGTAGATTTGGTAGCATTTCTGGTAGTAGCTTCGTGATGCTGTTCCAATTTGATTTTATATTGGGCTTTCAACTTTTCTACAGCCCTCTTTTTGTAAAGTGCATCAAACACTAGGTGTGCTTTGGCCACTACCAAATCTTCTAATTCTCCTTGGTTCTTCCCAACTTGAACCAGTTCTGCAAATTCTCTTATCTCTTTTCAGTCGAAGGCCCCATCATTTCTGCTTGTGCCAACGGCTTAAATGGTGGAACTGAAGGTTCAGGCTGCTGCTCCACGAGAACAGGTCTTTCAGCAGTCGGCTCCTCTTGTCCTTCAGTTGCCTCTTGTTGTTCCTACTACCATATTTCCCAACTTCCTCGACCGGCAATGAGTTTCTTAAACCACAATCTGGCTTTACGTTGAATTAGCTCTAGGGCTACTTCATTGTTTGGCCGGATTTTTCTTTCTTTGTTAACTGCAATTTCAGTTGCTACTCTGATTCGTGTCTCCATTATATGGGGTATTTGTATACCACAATCTACTAATATTTTTCTTAATCTAAAAAGTTCAGATTCTACCTTCTGTAATTCTTTTTCTCTCGTTGTATTTCTGATCTTCTACCTCGTGTGCCATTCTTCAGATTCCTTCAGAAACTATGCGGTGTCAACTACCTCTTCCCAGAATTCAGGCATCATCTTCCTCATCATGGAGTTACACAATAGCACGGAATCGCTCTAATTTCTACTATTCTAGATTCTAAATGATTTGCTAGATAATGCCCCTAAAACCCTAGGTTTTAGTTTAAATAAGCCCTAAGTTTAGGCGAGTAATCGGGTCATTTCCCGAACCAACTATTACTATTTAATCTACGATCCTAGCTACAGTACTCCGTGGAGTTACAGTTAACTCAACAGAATAAGCTCGCTGACTAACTCAAGACTCAACAGAGTAAGCTCGTTGAGTTAAGCGTAACTCAATAGACTCTCCGTACAAGCAAATATAATAATAAAAATATTACAAAGAATAGTTTTTCTATTTTTTATCGATTTAATCGATACTATGTTTCGATAAGACCTAAATATTTATATATATATATATATATATATATATTTTTTTTTTTTTTTTCTTTCGGTTGAACCGATACTATGTTTCGGTAAAACCAATATTTTTTCTGAAAATTAATATACATTTTTTTATGTTCCGGTCATACCGATGGGTCTAGTCGGTTGAACCGCAACGATTTTCATGTTTTATATATATTTTTAATGTTTTTATATATATATATATATAAACATAAAAACTGATTTCTTACTAAGAAAAGCTCGAGTAATCATCTACTTTGACTTCTTCTATAATTTCAAAAGAGCTTTTTGGTGTTTTCAAAATAGGTTTAAGTCTTTGTCCATTTACTTTAAAGATATTTGGATTTTTAGGATTTTCAATTTCAATAGCTCCATAAGGATAAACATTTCAAACTATGTAAAGTCCTGCCCATCTAGATTTCAATTTTCCTGGATGGTTATGGATTTAGCCATATAAAGATATACTTATTGTCCTATTTCGAAGCTTTTAGAAATAATTTTTCTATCATGCCAAAATTTAATTTTTTCTTTTTCTCTTACAGTATTCAAATAAGCTTCATTTCTAAATTCTTCTAATTCAATTAATTGCATTTTCCTATTTTCAGCAGCTTGATTTAAATTAGTGTTCAGAGTTTTTAATGCCCAATAAGCTTTATGTTCTATTTCAGCACGTAAATGACAACTTTTTCCATATACTAGCCTAAAAGGTGACATACTTAAGCTCGTTTTATAAGCAGTTCTATAAGCCCAAAGTGCATCTATCAATCTATTAGCCCAATCTGTCCTAGTAGGATTTACTACTTTTTCCAAGATTAATTTAATTTGTTTGTTTGCACTTTCTACTTGTCCACTTGTTTGCGGATGATATGATGTTGAAATTTTGTGGTTTACTCCCTATTTCTTCATTAAGGCTTCAAAACTTCTATTACAGAAATGAGTTCCTCTATCACTGATAATAGCTTTAGGTATTCCAAATCTGGCAAATATATTTGTTCTTATAAATTATATTACCACTTTGTTATCATTAGTTTTTGTAGGAATAGCTTCTATCCATTTAGAGAGGTAATCCACCCCCAACAATATGTAATTAAATTGATTAGACATAGGAAAAAGACCCATAAAATTTATTCCCCACACATCAAAGATTTCAACCTCAACAATAGGATTAAGAGGCATCATATTCCTCTTTAATATTCTTCCTATTTGTCGACATCTTAAACAACTTAAACAATATTTATGAGCATCTTTGAATAGTGTTGGCCAATAAAACCCACATTGCAGAATTTTTGCAGTAGTTTTCCCTGAACCAAAATACCCTCCACAAGCTTGGTCATGACAGAAAGACAATATGCTCGGATATTCAGTTTCTGGAGCACACCTCCTTAATACCAGATCAAGACATTTCTTAAATAAGTATGGGTCTTCCCAATAGTAATATTTTACTCTTGAGAAAAACAATTTCTTATCCTGTCTATTCCAATCCTTAGGTGTTAAACTAGTAACTAAGTAATTAACTATATCTACATACCAAGGCATTGTGTTGATGGTCATTAATTGTTCATCAGGAAAATTATCCTTAATTTCAATATTTGACTTTTCTATTTGTAATCTTGATAAATGATCTACTACTACATTATCACAACCTTTTTTATCTTTAATTTCTAGAACAAATTCTTGTAATAATAATATCCATCGGATCAATCTAGGTTTAGTTTCTTTTTTCTTTATTAGATGTTTTAAAGCTGAATGATCCATGTATACTATTACTTTAGCTCCAATCAGATATGATCAAAACTTTTCTAAAGCAAACACAACAGTTAATAATTCTTTTTCAGTAGTTGTGTAATTAACTTGAGCATCACTTAAGGTTTTGCTTGCATAATGAATCGCTCTAGGAGATTTTTCTATCTTCTGTCCAAACACTGCTCCTACAGCAAAATCAGAAGCATCGCACATTAACTTGAATGGATGGTTCCAATCAGGTACTTGAATTATAGGAGCCGAAATTAAGCTAGTCTTAAGTCTGAAAAATGCTTCCTTGTAATTTTTATCAAAGTTAAATGGAACATCTTTTAATAGATTAGTTAAAGGTCTAGCTATCTTACTAAAGTCTTTAATAAATCTTCTATAAAAACCAGCATGTCCTAGAAATGATCTAATATCTTTTATAGATTTAGGTTCTAGTAGATTAGATATTACTTCAATTTTAGCTTTATCTACTTCCAACCCTTTTTTAGAAACAACATGCCCTAAGACTATTCCTTGTTTAACCATGAAGTGACATTTTTCCCAATTTAAAACCAAATTTTTTTCCACACAGCATTTTAATATTTGGTCTAAATTGCTTAAACACACTTCATATGAGTTGCCATATATAGTAAAATCATCCATAAATATTTCTAAAAAATCTTCACTCATTCCAGTAAATATGCCCTGCACACATCTTTGAAAGGTAGCTGGTGCATTGCATAATCCGAATGACATTCTGTTAAAAGCATAAGTTCCATTAGGACAGGTGAAAGTTGTTTTCTCTTGATCCTCTAATGCTACTGAAATTTGGTTATACCCTGAATACCCATCTAGGAAACAAAAATATTCTTGCCCTGCTAATCTTTCCAGCATTTGATCTATAAAAGGTAAGGGAAAATGATCTTTCCTAGTCACAACATTCAGCTTTTTATAGTCTATACATACTCTCCAGCCTGATTGAATTCTAGTAGGTATCAAGTCTTGACTTTCATTCCTAATAACTGTTAATCCTGATTTCTTAGGAACTACATGGATTGGACTAACCCACGAGCTATCAGAAATCGGATAAATTATATCATTATCTAACCATTTAACTATTTCCTTCCTGACTACTTCTTTAAGGTTTGGATTTAATCTCCTCTCAGGAATTTTAACAGGTTTAGCATTCTCTTCTAAATATATGTGGTGACAGCATAAAGTTGAACTTAACCCTTTTATATCAAACATAGTCCATCCTATTACTTCTTTATAACTTTTTACTACATCTTTTAATTTAGCTATTTGATACTCTTTTAAATCTGAAGCAATAATAATTGGACAGGTTCGTTTATCTTCCAGAAATATATAAGTTAATTCAAGAGGTAAAGGTTTTAATTCTAAAAGCTGCCCATCAGAAGCTAGAGCTCCTAATTCAACATCATCATTTTTTAAATTAATTTCTTCCTGATCTCCTTCTATATTTATGCTTTCACTTTCTTCTAAAGTTTCAGAATTGATTTGGCTATTTAATTCTTCTTGAATCACATCATCTAACATATCTCCTTCATCCTCTAAAAAGTCTATGGTATGTAAGTACATTTCTAACTCCTCAAACATTTCTGGTTTGAAAATATTTAATTAAGTATCCTCGTTACCATATGCTAACTTCATTACTCCAGCTTTATAATTTATAACAACCCCTAATGTTGCTAAAAATGGCCTTCCCAAAATTAAAGATGTATCACTACTTTTATGTTTAATTTGTTGGGAATCCAAAATTACAATATCAATAGGATATATAAATTTTTTGATTTTAATTAAGACATCCTCTATTTTTCCTCTAGGGTATCTTATACTTCTATCAGCTAATTGAATAACCGTACTAGTAGGAGTTAAGCCTTCTAATCCTAAGGATGCAAATATATCACTTGGCATAACATTTATACCTACACCTAAGTCTATTAATGTTCTTTCTAGAATGGTATTTCCTATGGTGCATGATATAACACAAGATCAGATAACTTTTTAGGAATTTGTGGCAGAAATAGGAAACTACTTTGCTCAGCTAAAAAGACCTTTCTAAGAATTTTCCGCTCTCTTTTCTTAGTACACCAATCCTTAAGAAATTTAGCACAAGGTGGCATTTTCTACAATAGATCTAACAAAAGAATGTTAACTTGTACTTTTTCAAAAGTTTCTCTGATTTTTTCTTATTTTTCAGGAATTTTTTGTTGTAATCTTTCAGGATAGGGTACTAAAGATTTTGATTTCAAAGACTCTTTTTCTTTCAATTGATTTGTTTGATCATTTTTAGCTTCATTCGCAGATTCAGATTGTTCTTCAATGATTTCTAGATTTTCAGCTATTACATTTTCATTATCATTTTGATTTTTACTCTTATCCACCTTCATATCATTTTCATTTCAAGTTCTTGGTGGTATATCAGTTCCAGATCTTAATGTTACACATACATCTTCTAAATTTTTGTTACCTTCATGATGTTTTTGCATATCATTTTCGTGATTATGATCTTCAATTGTTTTTAGTTTTAAAATGCATTCTTTAAATTCTCTTGCATTAGTATTTTCTGTTTGCTGTATATTTTGCAAATTATGCAGGTTTATAACATTATAATTTTCATTGTCCTATTGCATAACTTGTATTTTCATTGCATTTTCGTTTAATGCTTTTAATTTTGTTTCCAGATCATCTAATTTCATTGCATTCACTTGTTGATCAATTTTCTTTATGGTTTTTTCAGTTTCGTAAATTATATCCTTTTTAGGTTCTGAATATGCCTCCTTATAGTTTAATTGGTTGACTTCTTGTTGTTGACACACAAAGTATTCCAGTTTGTCCAGATTTTGCTCTATACTATGCTCCACTCTGTCATAGCTATCCCAAACTTCAGTGTCTCTCATCATATTACACATTCTATACTTACCATCAGTTGGGTAAACTATAGGATTCTCATACTCAACTCTATTATATTGAGGATAATTCATTTGTTGTTCATGGGATCTAACCATATGTAAATGTCTTAGTTTCAAACAATCATAAATGTCGTGTCCTTCAGAATTGCAAAATTCACATATGCTAATTACAGGTTTCAGAAATCTTTGAGCATAAGCATATGCCATATTCTCAATTACAGAAGAAAACACACAACTCTGGCTATTAAAATGAAACAGCTCTAATAGTTGCTTATATTTATTCAATTCAATTCCCCGACAACGGCGCCACAAAACTTGTTTGGGTTTTCCCAGCACTACACTAGAAAAACTTGGATTTGTTACTTCTGTTTTTACTTAGTTAATTTATCTTTATGCCTATTCTCTCTTTTAGAAGTAAACAAACAACCTTTAATACAATTTAGATATTAATTCCAATTTGTACTTTAACTGCAAGTGCACAGTGTCTATTGTATCAGTGTGCAAGTATAGGTCGATCCCATAGGGAATTACTGACGAACTTGAGAACTGTTCGTTTGTTAAAAATCAAATTTATATATTCAATAAGCTCTCCATTGATTTATAGTTAACTCAACGGACTAAGTTCGTTGAGTTATGGCTAACTCAACGGACTAACCTCGTGGACTTAATTTAACTCCACGAGCCTGACTTTTCTTTTTAATATTGCTATTTACAGAGGCATTCGGCCAACCATTGGGCAATTCCACAGATTGTAAATAACATCAATTAAGCTCTTTAATGTTAGTTAACATTGGATTTATCATTGAGCAATACTAACATCCAGATAATTCAAATAGTAACCATTAAAATTTTTAAGTCTTTTGAACGAACCAATTTCAGTAAATTGTAAAACTAAAATAAAAATAAAACAATCACAACATTGACAAAGATAACATTAATCACGATACAACACTCAAATACAACATACAAACATAGATAAATTTTTTTTGGTATTTTTGTTTTCATATGAACATGGAAATGGGTGACAGGTGAAATATAAAGTAATCTCACTTGATAGTAAATACTTCTGATACTACTTGCAACGCGATTACACCACTGAAAATTAAACCACTTACAATCCTGTCTCCTCTCCCTACAGAGTCGCAAGTCCAGAATTGCAAGATGATCTCCTCTTCAGCATACAAGCATCAACCCAAAGCCAAGGCTAAAAGCTTTATGATCTCCTGAAATATGAGGCGGCGCTTAGTGAAAATGGCTTCCCTTCCCGCGACGCGATCACTCCTCATAGTGGTTGTCAGGCACTTTGTTTGGCTCGGAATCGTCCCGACATTAGGCAAGTATCCTCACAGACCTCCGATGGTTGGTGATTATGGTGGTGATGATGGTGATGATGATGGTTGGTGTAGTACTTTAGAGAATTATGTCGCCGATCCTCTTCTACACACACTATCCACCCATCGATCACACACTTCTTCTTTTTTTTCTTCTTTTCTTTTATATTTCTTTAGTAGCAACTGCTTCTACTTGAATGGTCGGTTGGATTTCCTTCATTCATATCAACAACAATGCTTTCTTCTCCCTACGCGATTGAATTCCTACGTGATACGTGCAAACGTGGTTTTTCTCTTCCAACTGTCTGTTTCTACAACCGCTACAGTGGCATATTAGAAAATATAAAGAAATAAGCTGCTAACATAACGTGTTACCTTAGTGTAATATTCATGTAACTCAACACGTATAGTTATGCTAACTTAACGAGCTAAACATGTGCATCTCACGTGATATTCTAAAGCATTTAAATTCAACACGTGCATAAATTTAACTATCCGATGCTCAGGTACATTTCGGATACTTATAAACTTAACTATCTGATGCTCAGATGCAATTTCGGATAGTTATAAATAACTCACTGATATATAACTTAAGTAAATCTACCAGATCTCGACACGTGTACTTCAGGAAATAATAAAATATTCTCTCAAAACATAACTATTCGACACATGTTCGGTCTGTTAAACATAACTGTCCGAATATGTTCGGTATGTTAAACATAACTGTCTGAAATATCAGAAAATTCGGATACTTAAGAATTTCACAGCTTGCAACTTACCGATAGTTCATAAATGTACTAAATTAACATTAATTCCCCCAAATTAAGTAGATTCTTCAATTAAAGCATATAATAGTGCAATTATAACTTAATGGCTTAATTCTTATACGATAAGCTAAATATTATGCAATTAACCATCATTTAACCGTTAATAATATGCACTTTGTCATTCTAAACACTTCCCCCATACCTAAATTTTGCTAGTCTCTTAGCAAACTAAGATCTAATTAATTGGTCTTTAAAAGTGCTAGAATTAATTCTTCCCCTTTGTTTTTCTTCTGTTTAGCATAAAAATATATTCTGTATGTTTCAGTAATCAACTTGCAAATATACTTAGAATATATGTAAATTACATACCAAGTATATCATCATCATATAGGTGTTAATTATATTATCGTTTGTTCTTCTTTTCATCATCTGTCATTTAACCGTTAATAATATGCACTTTTTCATTCTAAACAAATTACCAACAAAACTTGTATAAATGTCTGAAATATCTATTATTGTCGTATCAATAATCTGCTAAATTTCTTCTGTATGTTCTTCTGGAAACATTTCAGTAACAACAGTCTTTGTAGCAATCTGTATATCAACAGCATGCATATCTATATGTGATCTATTTAACTGTCTCTGTATGAAAGAATGTTCTATATTTGTATGTGGAATAGAATCATCCTGTACTTCTAAAATTTGTATATGTGAGACATTGGTAGTATCATATTCTATTTGTAACTATGTATGTTGTTGATTATATACATTTATCAACAAGTATACTATATATTATAACAAACATAACCATATATGTAAAATGTAGTTTAAGCAACTATACCAAAACTCAAAAGTCTCTGTTCGAGATACAATAAGAGGAAGAATATCTATACATTCCTTTTCAGATGAAATGTCTTCAAAATTCATAAACTCAGTGTCTATGTTGTCAAAAATATCATCAAATTGGATATCATCTGTATATGTATCATCAAAATTTCCTACATTCTCTCTTTCTGTATGAAAAGAATGTGTGTTTGCAGCATGTTGTGAAAAACTGTCCATTGTATTAAAAGTTACATTATGCACTAATGTGACACAATACCTTAGAGTATATGCTTGTAATCCAATATTGGTCACATCTGCTAGGATTCCTGACAAAAATGTCTGGCCAACCTCCACAATGGAACATAGTTTTCCATTTTTAACGGATTCTTCTTTTTGCTGCAATATTCCTTGTACACTTGCAATTAGTCCAAAATATTCAAATGTCTTTTTCTTTTTCTGACTATATGTTTGTAGTGTTTCAGGTTGTTCAGGAGGTTCTAAAATTATCTTAATTTCTCCTGTTAAAGGCACCTAGGGTCTTGATGGTCCTTCACCATGATGCCTAGGTTGTAATAATGGAATATAGAGTTTTAAGCTCTCAACCGCTGCCATTTTGAGTTGATAAACTCTTTGTCCTTTACTTCGAAGGCCCATTTTGCTAATGGCAATTTTCTGTTCATCTATATACTGTTGAATATCATCTAAAACAGCTGGGGGAAAATATTTTGGGAATACAAGGATTGTAATTCCCTGTTTGTATTTTTGATCATTGGTCCCCACTTCCTTCCATAATAAGTGATAGACTGTACCGATGTCTTTGGTACATGTCCAGAACTTACAACCGCAGGGTTAGGTTGTAAATTTCTTTTCCATAAATGCAATGCGGAAAGTTCAGTCTGTTTTAGTCTAAACTGTGTTTCAGCACAATTTCGAATAAATTTCCAACAGAAATTTTTCTCATCTTAAATAGCTTTTCATATTTCATGCAATATTTCATTTGAAAAGGTGTACCTTGAATAGATGTCGTTGATTTCATTCTGCATTTTCTGAAGTTCCAACTCTCTTTTCTGCACTTTTCTCATTCTACCCCGTCCTCTTCCACGTCCTAACATTGTTGATTAATCTTCACTTTGCACTATAGAACTTAGTGGAAGTAAAGATTGTGAAGCTAGGGTTTTACCAAGGTAGAAACACGAAAGGTTGTTAGTAAAACATTTATAACTCTTCGAATTTATAAATGGATAAATGGATTCAATCATTGAAATCATAAATATAAGATCCGTTACCGATAAATAACTCGAGTGCTTGCAATAACTATACAAGTTTTACAACCAACAATTGTAGAATACTTAGCATAACTGTTCATATAAAGAAAATAACTTCAGGCCAAGTGAAAGTGAGAAAACTCGAAGACTTATGATAATTGTTCGAGTTTCTCGAAGGAATAGGTGTGAAAAATCGAAGAGTTAAACATAACTGTTCGAGTTTCTACTAAGACATTATAAAGTAGTGAAATTCAACACGTGCAAAATTTGAACTTAAGGTGTTCAAAAAGTTTCGGAGACTTATAAACCTAACTATCCGATGCTTAGGTGCATTTCGGAGAGTTACAGATAACCTTTCGAAAGATAACTTAAGTCAATCTTCCATATCACAACACGTGTACTTAAGTAGTTTTATAATAAAGAGATGTTTCGAACAGTTACAAATCTAACTTTCCGATGCCTAGATGCATTCCGGAGAGTTACAGATAACTTACCGAAAATCCACTTAAGTCATGCATTATGGTTTCGACACGTGTACTTCGGGAAATAATAAAATAGTCTATTGAACGTTTTAAAACATAGCTGTCCAATACTTGCAATATAACTTGCCGAAACAATAGAAGATTCGAATACTTAAGAGTTAAAAAACCTGCAAGTCACCGATAGTTCAAAAATGTACTTAATGAAAGTGTATTTCCTAAAATTATGCAGATTCTTTCATGAAAACATATAATAGTTCATAAGAGATGAATTATTATACGAGAAATTGCTCCCCCTACATAAATGTAGTGTAAAGAATCTATAGCGTACTTAATCTGGGTTGCCAAGCCCTAAGTAGATTTGGCTGTAAAAGGTCAAATAGCTTACTTAAAGAGGATGCTAAGCCTTAAATAGATTTGAGTTTCTCTTTTTTTTCTTTTTTTTAATTTGAATTAAATACAAAAATAAGTAGTAGAGTTAACAATTTAGACGTTCTGGCTTTTATCTTATTCAGTTTACAAAAGATAATTCATAGAGATATACCTTCAGAAACTTAAAAAGAATTCAATAATGAGTACACAAACTTAAGACAATAAATATCGTACATTATGTGTAAAGAGTAGATAATAAATAAATAAATAAACAAGGATTATATGCACAGATTATGGTAGGATTGTTATAACACCTTGAAAGATAAATTAAGCTTGAGTGCATTGCCCCCCTTTTTTTTTATTCATATATATATATTTTATGTATTACCTCCTACAATATCATCTTTTTACGTGATCACAATCCCTTGCTTAGGGGAAAGATAACTAGTTACTCAATGACAAGTGAGAACAGGTATTTTTTTTTTTTTAAATATAATCTGAATTACTTGCAAAATGAGTGTTCAGTCAGCACATTCCAAACCAATTGGCTTAAGTGACTAGGGTTTAAGATCTCCCAACGGACTTAATTACTCAAGTAATTACAAACAAAAAATAGAACAAAATAGTAAATTAAATTAGAGGCAACCGCAAGACTTAATTTTTCTAACAGAATGTTAATAACTGTCTTTTAATAAAAAATACATACTCTATGTATTTTCCTGTTAAAATCTCTGTAATAGCATAGACATAAGTAATAAAAATATAGTTGGCACTCATATTGAATCAATTTAACTGTCCTTAAGTAATCTTTTCTTAATTTTTCTTAAATAAATTGACTTCAATAAAAATCAGAATTTCATAAATTCTTAACGACTAGAAAACTGTAATTCGAAAATAGATATTTTGTTTTGTTTTTTTTTTTTTTGCTTAATGATAAAGACATTAAATTCTAAAACTACCTTATAACAAACCAAAATACAATGAATAAGACCATTTAAATATCAGATAACCTACAGATACCAAGTTCTAATCGTAATTTTGAGAAAGTATTTTCATCTAAGGGTTTTGTAAATAGATCTGCTAATTGTTCTGTGGTAGGAACAAAATTTAATACTATTTTTCCTTTTATAACATTATCCCTTAGAAAATGATGTCAAACTTCTATATGTTTTGCTCGTGAATGTAACACAGGATTTTTAGATAAACTTATTGCAGAACTACTATCAGAGAAAATCTTAGTTGGTTCATAGTCTAAATTAAAATCTTTTAAGGTTTGTTTGATCCACAGGATTTGAGCACAACAAAGTGCAGCAGCTATATATTCAGCTTCAGTTGTAGATAATGCTACACAATTTTGCTTTTTGCTGAATCATGACACTAAAGAATTATCTAACAATTGACAAGTGCCACTAGTACTTTTTCTTTCAGACTTACATCCTGCGAAATCAGCATCACTATAACCTACTAAGTTTAGAGAACTGTGTTTAAAGTAAAATAGTTCGAAATTGATGGTTCCTAATAGATATTTAAAAATTTGTTTAACGGCAAGTAGGTGTGATTCCTTAGGATTAGATTAATATCTAGCACAAGTACACACACTAAACATAATATCTGGTTGGCTAGTTGTTAAATAGAGTAATGAACCAATCATACTTCTATATTGTTTTACATCTACAGTTTTTCCAAAGTCATCTTTATCCAACTTGGTGATAGTATTCATTGGTGTATTCTTTGTTTTAGTGTTGTCTAAACCAAACCTCTTTAATAAATCTTGAGTATATTTTTCTTGTGAAATAAAAGTACCTTGATCTAATTGCTTAATTTGTAAGCCTAGGAAAATTGATAGTTCACCCATCATACTCATTTCAAATTGATTAGTCATGTCTTTCGAAAAGGACTCAACTAATTTATCATTTGTTGCTCCAAATATGATGCCATCTACATAGATTTGAACTACTAATATATCTTTTTCGATCTTTTTGATAAAAAGAGTGTGATCTGCCATTCCCAGAGAATACCCTTTTTCCATAAGAAATTTAGATAATCTTTCATACCAAGACCTAGGAGCTTGTTTAAGGCCATATAGTGCCTTCTTAAGTCTGTAAACATACTCAAGATGTTTTGAATCTTCAAAACCTGGAGGTTGTTTTACATACACTTCTTCTTTTATATATCCATTTAAAAAAGTAGTCTTAACATCCATTTGATATAATTTGAAATCCATATAACAAGCATAAGCTAACAAAATTCATATTGATTCTAGTCTAGCAACAGGAGCAAATGTTTCATCATAGTAAATTCCTTCCTCTTGCTTGTAACCTTGAGCAACTAATCTAGCTTTATTTTTAACTATATGTCCATCTTGATCTACTTTGTTTCTAAATACCCACCTTGTTCCTATTATGGACTGATTTTCAAGTGATGGAACTAAATCCCACACCTCATTTCTTATAAATTGATTTAGCTCATCTTGCATAGCTAAATACCAAAATTCATCTTCTAAGGCATCTTCAATTTTCTTAGGTTCTAGCAAAGAAACAAATGAATAAGCACCATAGATGTTGACTACTGATGACCGAGTCCTAACTCCTTGATTAGGATCGCCTATTATCTGATCAATAGGATGAGATGAAGCATAACGCCAATTTCTATGTTGTTCCACATTTTCTATAGGTATGACATTATTTTCTTCTAAATTTTCATCATTCAAACTTAGATTTCTTATTCCGTCAAATAATCTATCAATTTCTCTGTCAACATCATTTGGTACTATTTCTGGGAGAATTTCTGAATCAAGGTTTTCGGCATGTCTTAGATCTAAATGAGAATTTTCATGAAATTTTACATGCAGGGTTTCCTCAATGGTTTTTGTTGATTTATTATAAACTCTATATGCTTTACTTCTAATGGAATAACCAACAAAAATACCTTCATCCGATTTGACTTTAAATTTGTCTCTTCGTTCCTTAGTGTTTAGAATAAAACACTTACAACCAAAGGGTTTTAAATAACTTATTTTGGAACCTTGTTATACCATATCTCATGAGTTTTATCTAAAATTGGTCTTAGATGTACTCTATTTATAACATAGCATGCTGTATGAACTACTTTTGCCTAGACAAATAGAGGTAACTTATTCTCATTTAACATGACTCTTGACATTTCCTGAAGTGATCTATTTTTACATTCTACTATCCCATTTTGTGAAGGAGCTCTTGGAAATGGGTACCTATGATCTATGCCTAATTCTTCACAAAAGGTGTCTATTTGATCATTATCAAATTCTATACCATGATCACTCCTAAGTTTTTGAATTTTAACATTTTGCTCATTCTAAATTTTATTACAGAATATTTTAAATATTTCAAAAACTTCAGTTTTATTAGCTAGAAAATAGACCCAAGTGAATCTAGAATAGTCATCAACTAGTACAAAAGCATAATGTTTACCTCCTATACTCGTTGTTCTAGTAGGTCCAAATAAATCCATATGCACTAGTTCTAATACTCTTTTGCTTGTTATTTCATTTAAGCTTTTAAAGGATGTTTTATGTAATTTACCTAGTTGACACACATCACACATAAACTCTTTCGAGTACTTAATACTAGGTAAACCTCTAACTAGATTCTTTTTAGACAGCTTTTGTAATAATTTTAAGTTTGAGTGTCCTAGCTTTCTATGCCATAAAATGACTTCATCCGATTTTGCAATTAAGCAAGCATTGTCTTTAATAATATCAGAAGGAAAATTTAGAATACAAATAGATAATTTCTTGTATGCAGTGAATAAAATTTTGTTTGTAGACATGTCCATAATTTTACAAGAATCTTTTTCAAAAATTACTCTATAAATCTTCATTAAAACAGGAACACTCAATAAATTAAAACCTAAGTTTTCCACTAATAAGACATCATTTATAAAGCATTTCTCAGTTACCTGAACCTTGCCAGACCCAAGGATATTTGTTTTGCTTTTATTTCCAAAGGTAACTTGTCCGTTCTTGGTCTTTGTTATTTCTATAACTAATCGTATATCTCTAGTCATGTGGCTAGATGCTCCACTGTCCATTATCCATTTTAATTTGTGTACCTACAAAACAGTCAAAAAGAGATTTTATCTCTTGGAACCCATTTTTGTGTGGGTCCAAGAATTTTAGAGAGAGTCATATCAAAATAATCCATATTTTTAGACTTCAACTTATCTATTTTCTGATTTTTATTCTTACATTCCTTTCTCTTAGTGTTATAATTATCAGAACATTTGTCTCTATGTAAACTAGAGTTGAAATTTTCATTTCTAACATTACTTGATTTCCAATATCCGATATTCTTTAAATATGAAGAAAATTGATCAAGAATATTAAAATTCTCAAATGTCTTAGCTTGATTCTTCTGAAGATTTATTTTGAAATTCTTGCATAGTGTGCTATCATTTATATGCTGCATTTTATCAACTTGCACATATTTTTCTCCCTTTTTAATCATAGACAAAATAGTTTTTCTCTTACTATTCTTAGTATTGGAAATAAAGACATTACTTTTAGCAGTACCATCATGTAATATATAATTTTCAGAAGATGCATCGTGTAAACCAATACCATGTTTTTCTATATTTGACATTTTATTACTAAGTTCATTTGTTATAGTTTGACTATTATTCCATTTACTTAATATAGCATTTTGATCAAAGACTTTAATCTTTAACACATCAATTTCTGAATTTAAATCAGTAATAGTCAGTTCCAGTTTTTCAATTTCACAGATCATTTTCTTCTTATCAGCAATTAAATTTTCACAATCAGCATGCAATTTTCTTTCTATAGTAGTGAACTTTAAAATTTCCTAAGCATGCCTTTGATTTTCTTCTTTAAATTTATTCAATGTAGAGTTCAGAAAATTAATCTTATTTTCAGATTCATCTAGCATTTTCCTAGTGTCCTTTCTTTCTATTTTGACTTTCTTATATTTTCTAGCCAGTCTATTGTATTCAACAAGTAATCCATCAAAACTATCAAAATTAATATTTTGATCAGAGGATACCTTACTGGATTTTGCCATAAAGCATACATTTGCCAGATTTTCTTTTGAATCTGATGTTGATGAGGATTCATTGTTTGATGTTGAATCCTTTGTTTCTTCACTTTGTGAAGCTGAAGAGTCATCCCATGTCACTTTAAGCACCCTTCTCTTTTTGAATTTCTTATTCCTGAAATTCCTCCTTGAATTCTTCTTATCTTTGTTGAGAGGACAATCAATTTGAAAGTGACCCGGCCTGTTGCATTTGTAGCATATACTTTTGTCTTTCGTGAATGACTTCTTCTCCATATCTCCAGATTTCTTTGCTGACCTGAAGTTCCTGTGTTTCTTCAACAGATTTCTAAATTTTCTTGTCAACAACAGCAAATCATCGTTAGAATCACTAGTGACTTCTGAGACTTTATCAGCCTCAAAAGCCAGATCCCTTCTAGGATTTTTCCCTTTTAGATCTAAATGTTGTACTTCATAGGCTGTTAGATTTCCTATGAGATCATCAAAAGTATATGTATTTAAGTCTTTGGACTCTTCAATAGATGTTGTCTTTTAAGTCTAAATTTTAGTTAAAGGTCTAAGGATCTTTCTTACCAAGTCTCTTTCCTCGAATTTCTTGCCTAAAGATTTTAATGAATTTACAATTTCAAGAAAATGGGAAAACATGTCAGAGATACATTCATTTTCGTGCATTTTAAAAAGCTCATATTTATGTACTAACATATTGATCTTAGATTCCTTGACCTGATTAGTACCTTTGTTGGCAACTTCTAAAGCATGCCATATCTCATATGCAGTTTGATATGTAGAAACTTTATTAAATTGATCATGAGATAAAGTACAAAACAAGATGTTTAAACACTTAGCATTCAATGTCATTTGCTCCTTTTCATCAAAAGTCCAAGTATCATATGGAGTCATAACTAACACTATAGGATTGCTAATTATATGCCATAGTTTGAAATCAATTGACTGAAAGAATACTTTCATCCTATATTTCCAGTAGCCATAATTGCTACCTTCGAACATATGAGGACGATCAGTGGTCTGTCCTTCAGTCATAACTAAGATTTCAGAATTGTCCATTTTAAACAGATGATCCGAAGTAAATGATAGGAAAAATCGATTCCTAAATAGAGAATTGAAGGCTTTTCGGATGCTTTAAACAGTTTAAGTGCACTAATACTAGTTGTAACAGATCGTAGTAAATAACTGAAAAATAGTAGCTCTGATACCAGTTGTAGGATCGTCTGTATCACAAGAGGGGGGGTGAATTGTGTCTTTAGCAATTAAATACTAGCGGATAAAATAAGAGCACAAAACACTCGTAAATGAAATTCTATTCTTTTATTTCAAGAGAGAATTTACAATATCTTTTCAACTCAATTCCCTTCTTGACGATTTTGATACAGAAATGTTTGATATACAATTCGAATATAACAATGAAGCACTTATTGAAAACTAATTTCGAATTGTATAAAACTTGATCTTTTTTTGTCTTTGCTCAGCTTCTGTATCTCTTCTTCTCTAGTTGTTGAATTTCCAGACTTCTTACGTTTGCAACTCTTTTTTTAAAATTACTTGGAATTTCAAACTTCTTCTAATGTTGGAGAATTTTTCAGAATATGAATATTCAAACTTAACTTTTCAGTTAGGGATCTGGATTGAATATTCAAACTTGGTTTTCGAGATTGGGATCCTCTGTTGTAATGTAGCTCGTACTCTCTATTAGTAGTCAATCTCTTTTGTCTTTCACCTTCAGCATATTCATCCACTTGATCCACAATCCATAATCCATAATCCACGTACTAATTTTCTCTTTAATCCAAATTACTTTCTATTTTAATTTCCACTTTCTCCACTAACATTTGAATTTCCACGATCTCCACTTCGTAGATTCAACGAAATTTTATCTTCCTGGAGTTTTGTAGAATATCTTCTAAGTCTTCGATTTAGTCGAACATTTATCCTTTAAGTCCTGTAAAAACTCGAATACTTATCTTTTAACTCTTCGAGTTTTTGCACCTACAAAACACGTGACTAAACAAAGAAACTTATCTGTTCGTTAGTCCTTTTATAAAACTCAAACAGTTATCTATCCATGCGTATAAAAACTCGAACATTTATCTAACTATTCACTTTTACATTACCGAACGCACATGGAAAAACACATGACAACTTAAAACATTAAAAACACACGTGTAGATAACCTTAACTATACGAGTTTTTAACATAAAGTATTCGACAAAAACGAAACGTTAACTATCTGAAAGTTTAACTATTGCAAATCTAACTCTTCAGAAATCTTTAATTTATCCGACATAAAAATGAAACTTTCCAATAATCTGTTAACTATTATACTTAGAGAAATATACTTAGAGAATATTATGTAGACTTATTTAAATACGATAATAAAGCATATATCATCAAAATTAAATACCTAACAAGCTTTAACCTAAAAGTTTAGTAAATTTGGTTGATTTTTGCTTCTAGCTGAAAACAAGTGCGTAAGTGAATAGAATAGTGAAGCCCAAGCAAAACTGTAAAGTAGCTATTAGTGGTGAATTACCTAAAAAAAATTTATGTGGTTTTGCTTATCTTCTTTAATTCTTGCATGTGTGATTGTTAGATTATTTCTTGCCAAAATTAATTAAATTGAATCATCTTGCATGTTTAGTTTAAAACATAGTAAAAAGTTCATATCACACCATTCACCCACTCTAGTGTACCATACGATCCTAACAAAAGTTATTAAAAAATACAACAAGAAGGTAAAATATAGCATTACAAGAAAAATGTGGACAATTGCATGAAGACATGATGAATAATGTATAAAAATTACAAAAAGATTTCGAGTCAAAATGGATGGGGTCGAGACTACATAAATGGGTATATTGATACACCTAAAGAAATATGAAAAGAATTTGTTGAGGTAAGAAATTATACTCTTTTCTATTTGTTGATTACATAGCATTAATTTAACACATTCATCTTTTCAATTGCAGAAACATCTAGATTATAAGCAATGTAAAAGAAAACCTTGTCTTGTGTATGAACAACTTCAAACAATTTTTGAATATAGTATGACATTTGGTTCTTGAGTAAAGCCTCTTGAGATCTTGAGGAATGTACATAACTTGAAGAAGAAGATACAAATGTCACTTTAAATAATGACAACAGTGATATGTTCCCCCTAGTATTTGATGAAGTTCTAATTGAAGATATTCCTTAAATGCAAACAAATTCTCTATTGACAAATACATCCATAGTATATGTGTCTAAGAAGGGCAAGTGACCTTGACCCCATGCAAAGTCACAAGAGATAATGTCTAATGTAGTTTAAGATATGACAAGTGTATTTAGAGAATATTTTGAAAAGGATGATTGAAGGGACACACAAAGGTTAGAAATAATGGATAGATTATATAAAGTTGAACATGAAAGGTTAGAAATCATGAGTGGATTATATAAAGTAAAACAAGAAAGATTGTATATGTAGGAAAGGTTTATACTTAAGAGGGGAGGTGAATTAAGTATGTCACAAATTTTCTTATTTTTCAGTCCCTTTTTAAATCTAGTTAATGAGAAAATAAAATAGAGATTAAATCACACAAACAATTTATAGTGGTTCCCCTCAACTAAGGTATGTCCACTCCTTGAGTACCTACTCAAGAATTCATTATCCTTAGGAGTTTTTGGTTCACTCAAAACCTAGTGTACTATAACTTTACTCAATGCAAAATCAACTTGACAAGACATTGATCCTTCATCAACTCTTCCTTTAACTATGTAGACCCTCGTATAGTTACTATGCTAACTATACAAACCCTAGTATAGTAATCTGTACAACTTTACAGACTCCCGTAAAGATACTTGAAACTCTTCTAAAAGAACACCATTCAAAGTTTCCTCTACAACACCCCTTGTGGATAGGTTCTCTTTTTCAATTTACTACGTAATGCACAAAGGAATTAATATATAAAGCATAAATGTAATAAAAACTTTCCTCTTGTAGATAAGGCAACACTTGAATCTTTGTTACTATTGAGTTCCTTCAAATGACTTTTAGCTCTCGTTCTCCAAAAATCTTCAAGACTTCTAAGAATTTTTCTTTCTAGAGTTACTACCGAAAAGAACTTAATTTCTAAATTTAACTTGACTCTCTTTTTATATTATACGAGGAACTCTAACTAATTACACATGTTCTCTAAACATTTTCAAACCATGATCTTCAATCTTGACTTTGTCAAATTTCTCTGATTGCCATTAGTAAATATTGACTAAGTCTTTAGAAATATGGTAGATTGTGTGTGAAAGCGTGTGTGCCACATGTCATCTACAAAACAAATAATCCAGCAACAAACTTTAATAAAAATATAATAGTTAAATAAATCCATCAAAGTCATAATATTACAATCCTTCGTAAAGTTATGGGCATACTTTACAAGCTTATGCATGGTAGAACATTATGAGCTTCTGTGAACTTATCCCCATAACTTTATAGACCCTTACAAGCTGACACATGTAAAGCACGACTTATCTTGACAAACTTACAAACCCTTCAAGAGATAACATTACAAAGGTCTATCAAGTTATCCTTATAACTTTACAGATTATATATATCATAAGTTCATGAATATCCATAAAGTTAAGCTCATAACTTTACGAGCCAAAGAATCATAACTTATATATATATGTAACTTCATAACTTTATGAATGTCCATAAAGTTATCCATATATCTTTACTAATCTTTGTAAAATTATATATTTAGAGAAATTCTAAAGATATAAACCAATATTATAAATTAGATAAGTTTACGATTGTTAGTAAAATTAACTATATAACTATATCAGGTGTTCATTCATTCATTCATTAAAACATTCATTCAAACATATTTGAAAATAATGCTTTCTCCCCCTTTTTGTCATTTCAAAAACAAAAACAATACAAAAGTTTTAGAGTACATAGAGAAGACTTCTTTATAATTTTTCTTTTATTTTTCTATATCTGCCTACATTTTTGTCATAGTTTCCTACATTTGTTCTAGCTTGAAACGCAACAAAAGGTCTATTGAAGGTCGGGCTGCAAAAGTTGAAGGTTCAATCTATGTATTAGCTAGACCTTTTGAAGTAGAAGCTACTATTGTATTTGACTGTCTATAGGTTGTTTCATTGTTGTTAGCAACAAACCTTTTAAAATCTTTTATAATCAAATACCTTGACCTCTGCTGGCCAATTTTCCATTTGGCCAAAGTTAAAAATCTATTGATTAATCTGAATAAGGCATCTCCAAAGAACAACTTTGTCTTAACTGTCTTAATCTTAGAGATGAACACTTGATATCAATTGACTTAGATCTTGTTCATTACAGCATAAGTGGCCAACTTTACAAACTAATTTAATTTCATTTCATGCCCTTGCCTTTGATAAATTGTCTTGACAAGAATAAAGGCAATAAATCGAGCTTTTCCATTTAGATATTTCATTCTATTTAATAATGTAGTAGGATCTATATAGAGGCATGACTTAATATTTGATTCTTTTCACTGTAAATCAGTTGTAGTTTTCAAAATTTCTAGATTAGTATTTCTTAATCCAAGTTGCTAATAACATAGTTCAGGACTTAACTCAATGTCCTGTTGTTTAACACTTTTTTGTGTTTTAATTCATAACCGCAAGTGAATGGTATCAACAATAGTATATCATGCAAGTACGATCCACGAAGATTAGGGATTATTAATTTTTACTTAGCTAATTAACTTGTTCCTTTATCTTTAGTTAATAAATCTAAATCCTAATTTCAATTATAATTATAAGGGATTTTTAGTGAATTTCTGGATTATTCCCTAAAAACCTAGAAATTAATGCATAATTCCAATTAATCCTATCTAATGACTTCTAAAAATTCCAGAAAAATTATAGATTAATTTTGACAATTAAGATTAGTTAATAACACTCCTAATTCTCTAGAAAAACTTATAATATTACCCTAATTAATTTTAGAATTATACTGAAATTCGGATGCAACACATAAAATCATAAAAATTGACTTCTACTTCTACTAAATCTCTTCTATTTGCTTTTAGATCTTTAACTACATGCACCATAATTTGTTTACTTTTACTGACCTACTTTGATTCTTACTAAAATGAAAGGAATACACATACATTCACCATAAAAAACGTATATAACATCACAACAATAAGTCACATTAATAATCAACACATACAAGCATAGTTTTATCTTTTCACATAAGAACATAGGTTTTTCTTATAACAAAATACTTCAAGCAAATGTAACAACATAGATCTTCACGTCTTTGATAGATTAAACATAGGAGAACATAATAAAAAGAAGAAAAAGGGAGATAAACACCTAATTTTCCAAGAAAATACTTCACCCTTCGAAACTAGCTTAGGTTGAAGATGTCTCTAATTTTTACTCCAATTTTTTACTTTGTCAAGGCAAGGAACTTTGGCTTCAACTCTTGAATTCTCTCCAAATGCTTATCATAACATCAGATTTCCTCCAAGAATTGAAGTTGAAGAGCAACCTGCTTCAAGAATTACTTTCCTTCAAGAATACACTTAGGTAGAGAAGATTTTGCAAAGAAGAAAAAGGGGGGAGGAAGAAGAAGAGATGGGTGTCACTTCTCTCTTGGGAAGAAATGAGTGTATGTGTGAAGGAGGAGAGGAGAATGGAGTGGAGTGGAGAGGAAAAAATTGAGGGAGAGAGGGTAGAAGAAGATGATAAAGTTGTATTTATAATGACGATCAGATGTCTCGTAAGGATGCATTGCAACCAAATTTCTTAATAAACCTATTGTATTTCTCCATTTCAATTCACGATCTTTGTCATGTCATTCATTGCATACTTTGGAATGGGAATACGACTTTTAATGTCATTCCTTCTTAGAAACTATCATCATGTATATTTTCACATTGTCTTATGTAATCTTTCTTCTTTTCTTCATTGTAGATCTAATAAGAATAAGCTTCTAGAGATGTGTTTAATTTTTTTCCATAAGTCACCATCTTTGTCGAATACTTATCCTATAACACTTATAAAAACTAGAACATTTATCGCATAACCCTTCTAGTTTTGTCACCTACAAAATACATGATCTACAATTTTATAACATTAGGCACTTTATAAAACTTGAACAGTTATCTATTATCTATACATAAAACTCCAACAATTATCCATTATCTATATATAAAACTCGAACAGTTATCATAACTCTTCTAGTTTTTAAAGCTACACATGAAAAATACACGAAAACTTATAACTTTTAAAACACACATGCATAAATCATAACTATACGAGTTTTTTAGCAATAACTCTTCAACTTTTTATACACTTAATCTTAACTATATGACTTTTTACTTAACCTTTAAAATTAATTCTTCTCGTCTTTCTTTCTTCTTGAACTCTACTTTAAGAATGAAATTTGCAATGTCTTCAATTTTTCCTATAAAATCATATAAGATATCTTTCCATAAAGCATATTTTATATAATAACTATCATATATCAATTTATGCATTATTTAACCATTTAAAACATGTAAAACCTTAAAATCACAATTATCATACATTCTTCATTAAATCACATATAATTGCAATTGTAATCTATAAAATGCATAAATTAACATATAAAAAATGTAAAGTTTGAAGTCTAAACACCTGTTCTTCAATATTTGTTATCAGTTTGCCTTCCACTTCTATTAAGTTGCTATAAAAAGCTAAAATTAATCCACTAATATAAGAAAATGTATTTTTTTCTTGTATAATCTTCATTAGCCCTTGAAATTCAAATAAGCCATATATTTCTTGCAATTTTCACCAATCTAAAGGTCTACTAAATAGTATATCAAAGGATTTATAGACCTTGTACTTCTCATAAGCTTCTTGATTTCTGAAGTATAGTGGAGAATTTTTTGTCTTAAGAAATTTTCGAAGTAGTGGCTGAACTACTTGTTCGATTGGTCTTTGAATAATGTCTTTTATTTGTTCTACAAAAATTTCTTCTCTTTCTTCTTCTTCAACTATTTCTTCTCTAATATCTTCTTCTGTAATCACAAGAGGAGTTGTTTCTCTATACTCTATTTCTCTATTTTCTTCAAAAAATTCTTCTATAATATCTTCACTCATTGGCTACACAATATTCTTAGAAATATCTTGTACACTTGATTCTAGAATATCTACCAATGGAATTCTACTTCTGTATCTTCAAAATTTATTCAATCTATTAATTCTTCCAAAATATCTTTTATTAGAACCCTTGTGTTTTAATAATGTAAAAATTTGTGTGAGGAATTAAGTTGTATTTCATAGGATAGTTACAAAAGATAGCTCAGCAAGCTATAGTTTAGAGGAAAGAATTTTTGAAAGGTTCTAGGTAAAACTATCCAAAAGGAAATGAGCTTCAGAATGTTTTAGGTTTAACTGGCCAAAAGATAAATTAAAGTAGTTGCTAGTGTTCAAAAAGTTTTAGGAGAAACTATCTAAAAGAGGAATAGTTTCGGAAGGTTTCACAAATAATTTTTGGAAGGTTTGAAGTGAAACTATTTGAAAGAAAAGGAGCTTTGAAACATTTCAAGGTTAACTAACCAGAAGACAGATTAAAGCAGTTGCAAGTGATTAGAAAGTTTCAGGAGAAACTATCCAAAAGAGGAATAGTTTTGGAAGGTTTCACAAACAAGTTTTAGAAGGTTTGAAGTGAAACTATCCAAAAGTACAAAAAGCCTTCTAAAGCCTTCATAGAGTTCAAGGATATTTTTTGAAATGTTTTAAACGAAACATTCTGAAAGGCAACAAAAATCAAAAAGTTTCATTAGAACAATTTAAACTTAAAAGTCCACACGTGCCTAACTTAAAGACTTACGTGACAAGCAAAAATAATAGTTTAGAAATGTCAAATACTTTGAAAGAGATTTTTGGAAGGCTTCAAATGAAACTATTTGAAAGTTGAACAATTTCAAAAGGTTTCAAGCAAAATGTCTGAAATACAAATAACTCCACATGCTTAACTTAAACCTCACGTGATAGGATCAAGAGAATGACTATTCGTTCCTTTAGAGAGTTTCAAGATAATTTTTGAAAGATTTCAAATATGAAACATATCAAAAATCAAATAAAATCGAATGGTTTCAAAAAGAGAATATAGAAAATAGTAACTTACCATATTTGAGATTGGCAGATCAATAAGTACAGCAAAATAAATCCATTGAAGAGGAATATGATCATTAGATTTATAAGTATAAATACAACCAGATCATTTAACAAATAAAAAATAAAGAGATATAGAATATATATTGCAGATCATCTTCCATTACAAAAAGTATATTTCAGTTTCAGTACAAAGAGAGCAAGCCAAAAGCAAAATTCAGAAGAAGATTCTCAAAACTCCCCAAATACACTGAAAGTCTAATCCAAGAAAGATCATTGGTTCATGGCTTCAACCTAAAAGCTACACACTATGTTGGTTAATGAGTTTATACTTTAAAACTCTAGGTTGGTTTGCTAAAGTTTTGACCTGAAAACTTTTGAGAAATGTTGGTTAGAGCTACGACCAAAAAGCTGAAGTGAATGGTTGGTTCTTGCTTGAACCTGAAAGCAAGTGTATGTAACTATTGAAGCACTTAGTGAAGCCCAAGTGATTCTTAGAAGTGGACTAGCCAAGTTGGTGAACCACCTAAAATTCTCTTGTGTTTCTTATTTATATTTCCACTGTGTATGTTTATACACCTGTTTAATTCTTGTGCATATTGATTAATTAGTTAAGTTAGATATTGTTAAAATAACACATAGGTCACTATTCACCCTCCCTCTAGTAAGCCATTTGATCCTAACAATTGGTATTAGAGTTGGTTGATCTCATTTTACAGATTTAACCATCTAAGATCATGGCATCACATCATAAAGAGGGACAAAATATCCATCGTCCACCCTTGTTTGATGGTAACAACTATAGTTTCTGGAAAAATAGGATGGAATGTTTCTTTAAGAGCTTAGATGTGAGTCTCTAGAAAGTGGTGGTTTGAAGAACACCCCTTCCAACCAATCATGAAGATGATTGGACCAAGGAGGATGAGAAAATCATCTAAATAGATGCTCAATGGCTGAATATCATTTATTGTGCAATTATTGTTGAACAATATAATAAGATATCTACATGTAAGTCTTCCTATGAGGCTTGGAAAACTCTTCAAATTACTTATGAAGGAACCAACCAAGTTAAAGACACTAAAATCAGCATTTTACTAAGAAAATATGAATTATTTAAAATGCTAGATGATGAATCAATTATTGATATGTTCTCTAGATTTACTAAAATTATTAATGAGCTAAGAGGTTTGGGAAACGAATTTTTTGTCTATGAACAGGTGTAGAAAATTCTTAGGAGCTTAACTATGAAATGGAAGCAAAAATTCACATCAATACAAAATTCCAAAAACCTCAACACTTACTTAGTAGAATATCTGATCGACAATCTACTAGCCTATGAAGTTCAAATGAAAGAATGGAAAGATAATGAAGGAAGTGCTAAAAGGAAAATAGAAATGAAGAAAGAGTTGGCCTTTATATTAACTCAGGAACTTCAAAATTCAGATGAAGATGAAGTTGTGCTATTGGCTAGAAATTTTAGAAAATAGATGAAGAAAAAGAGCAAAGCCAGCACATCAAAAAGTAATGTTCTAGTGTGCTTCAAATGCAAAAAGTAGGGACATATACAACCTAATTATCTACTACAACTACAAGAAGAAAAAGAAATGAAGAAGAAGAGCTACAAAAAGAAAATGGCATTGAAGGCTACTTAGGATGATAGTAGCTCATCTAGTTCAGATGATCAAGTTCAGATGGTGTACCAGTAAATGTATGTTATACAGCACAAGAGGTATGGTCCATGTTTAGAATGAAAAAGTGCATAATATTAACGGTTAAATGATGGTTAATTACATAATATTTAGCTTATCATATGAGAATTAAGTCATTATGTTATAATTGCACTGTTATATGCTTTAATGAAAGAATCTGCATAAGTCCAGGGAATTAATGTTAATTTAGTACATTTCTGAACTGTCAGTAAATTGTAGGTTGTGAAATTCTTAAGTATCCGAATTTTCTATTATTTCGGACAGTTATGTTTAACGTACCGAACATGTACCAGATAGTTATGTTTAAATTACCGAACAGTTATGTTTTAAAAGAATATTTTATTATTTCCTGAAGTACACATGTCGAAACCATAATGCATGACTTAAGTGAACTTTCGGTGAGTTATCTCTAAGTATCTGAAATTGCAGTTGGGCATCAGATAGTTATATGTGTAACTCTCTGAAATCTCCTTTTATTATAAAACTGTCGATGACACGTGTCATGTTCTGGAAGAATGACTTAAGTGGATTTTCATTGAGTTATCTCTATCTGAAATGCATCTAGGCATCGGATAGTTAGTCGTGTAACTCTCCGAAATATTTCTTTATTATAAAACTACTAATGACACGTGTCGTGATCTAGAAGATTGACTTAAGTTATATATCGGTGAGTTATCCGTAACTATCCGAAATGCATCTGAGCATCGGATAGTTAAGTCTATAACTATCCGAAATACATTTGCGCATCGGATAGTTAAGTTTGTAACTATCTGAAATGTATCTGAGCATCAGACAGTTAAATTTATGCACGTGTTTTATAGTTAAATCAACGAAGCAATTCCGTTGAGTTATCTATAACTCCACGGACAATTTATTTTCTAATATGCCACTATAGCGGTTGCAAAAACAAGACAGTTGGAAGAAAAAAAACCACGATCGCACGTATCACGCAAGAATTCACTCGTCGAAGGGAGAAGAAATCATCGTCATTGATATGAATGAAGGAAATCCAACCAACCATTCAAGCAGAAATAGTTACCACTGAAGAAATATAAAAGAAAAGAACAAAAAGAAGTAAGGTGTGTGTGATCGATGGGTGTGGTCAGTGTGTGCAAAGGAAGATCACCGAACTTTCTGCAAGCAGTGCCGACAATTCTCTAAGTACCACACCAACTATCTCCACCACCACCATAACCACCAACCATCAGAGGTCTGTGAGAATACTTTCCTGATGTCGGGTCGATTTCGAGCCAAACATAGTGTCTGACAACCACTGTGAAGAGTGATCGCGTCACGGGAAGTGAAGCCATTTTCACCAAGCGCCGACTCATATCTCAAGAGATCATAAGCTTCTAGCTTTGGCTTCGGGTTGATGCCTATATGCTGAAGAGGAGATCATCTTGCAATTCTAGACTTGCGATTCTATAGGGAGAGGAGACAGAATTGTAAGTGGTTTAATTTTCAGTGGTATAATTGTGTCGCATGTAGTGACGGAAGTATTTACTATCGACTGAGATTACTTTACATTTCACCTTTCACCCATTTTCATGCTCATATCAAAACAAAAATACCAAAAACAACTTATCTATGATTATATTTTGTATTTGAGTGTTGTATTGTTTGTTTTGTATCGTGATTAATGTTATCTTTGTCAGTGTTGTGATTGTTTTATATTTGTTTTAGTTTTACAGTTTACTAAAATTGGTTTGTTCAAAAGACTTAAAGATTTTAATGGTTATTATTTGAATTATCTGAATGTTAGTATTGCCTAATGATAAATCCAGTGTTTACTAACATTAAAGAGCTAAATTGATGTTATTTACAATCTATGGAACCGCCCAATGGTTGGCCAAATTCCTTTGTAAATAGCAGTATTAAATAGGAAAGGCAGGCTCGTGGAGTTAACTTAAGTCCACGAGGTTAGTCCGTTTAGTTAGCTATAACTCAACGAACTTTATCCGTTGAGTTAACTATAACTCAACAAAGAGCTTAATGAATATATAAATTTAATTGATAAAAACAAAATAGTTTACAATTCTTAAGCAATTCCCTATGAGATCGATCTATACTTGCACACTAATACAATAGACACTGTGCACTTGTAGTTAAAATACAAATTGGAATTAATATCTAATTTGTGTGAAAGGTTGTTTGTTTACTTCTAAAAAGGAATAGGCATAAAGATAAATTAACTAAGTAAAAACAGAAGTTAACAAATCCAAGTTTTTCTAGCACGTTGTTGGGTAACCAATCAAGTTTTTCTAGTGCCGTGTTGGAGATCCAAACAATTTTTCTGTCGTCGTTGCTGGGGAATTCATATAAGCAACTGTTAGAGATGTTTTGTTTTAATAGTCAAAGTGTTGTGTGTTTTCTTCTGTAATTGAGAATATGGCATATACTTATGCTCAAAGATTTCTGAAACCTGTAGTTAGCATATGTGAATTCTGCAATTCTGAAGGTCACGACATTTCTAACTGTTTGAAACTGAGACGTTTGCAGATGGCTAGATCCCATGAACCACAAATGAATTATCCTCAATATAATAGAGCCGAGTATGAGAATCCTATAGTTTACCCAACTGATGGTCAGTATAGAATGTATAATATGTTGAGAGACAAGGAAGTTTGGGATAGGTATGACAGATTGGAGCGTAGTATAGAGCAAAACTTGGACAAACTAGAATACTTTATGTGTTAGCAACAAGAAGTCAACCAATTAAACTATAAGGAAGCATATTCAGAACCTAAATTGGATATAATTTACGAAACTGAAAAAACCATAATGAAAATTGATCAAAAATTGAATGTAATGAGATTAGATGATCTGGAAAGAAAACTAAAAGCATTGGATGAATATACAATGAAAATACAAGTTATGCAAGAGAACAATGAAAATTATAATGTTATAGATCTACATAATTTGCAAAATACATAGCCAAAAGAAAATACTAATGCAACAAAATTTAAAAAATGCACTTTAAAACTAAAAATAATTGAAGATCATAATCACAAAAATGATATACAAAAACATCATGAGAGTAACGAAAATCTGGAAGATGTATGTGTAACATTAAGATCTAGAACTGATATACCATCAAGAACTCAAAATGAAAATAATATGAAGGTGGATAAGAGTAAAAATCAAAATGATAATGAAAATGTAATAGTTGAAAATCTAGAAATCAATGAAGAACAATCTGAGTCTGCTAATGAGGCTAAAACTGATCAAACAAATCAAACGAAAAAAAAAGAATCTTTCAAATCACAATCTTTAGCACCCTATCCTGAAAGATTACAACAAACAATACCTGAAAAACAAGAAAAAATCAGAGAAATTTTTGAAAAAGTAAAATTTAACATTCCTTTGTTAGATCTATTGTAGAAAATGCCACCTTATGCTAAATTTCTAAAGGATTGATGTACTAAGAAAAGAGAGTGAAAAGTTTTTAGAAAGGTCTTTTTAGCTGAGCAAAATAGTTCCCTATTTCTACCATAAATTCCTAAAAAGTTATCTAATCCTGGAATCCCTGTTATATCATGTACCATAGGAAATACCATTCTAGAAAGAACCTTAATAGACTTAGGTGCAGGTATAAATGTTATGCCAAGTGATATATTTGCATCCTTAAGATTAGAAGGCTTAACTCCTACTAGTACGGTTATTCAATTAGCAGATAGAAGTATAAGATACCCTACAGGAAAAATAGAGGATGTCTTAATTAAAATCAAAAACTTTATATATCCTATTGATATTGTAATTTTGGATTCCCAACAAATTAAACATAAAAATAGTGATACATCTTTAATTTTGGGAAGGCCATTTTTAGCAACATCAGGGTTGTTATAAATTGTAAAACTAGAGTAATGAAGTTAGCATATGGTAATGAGGATACTCAATTAAATATTTTCAAACCAAAAAGCTATGAGGAGTTAGAAATGTCCTTACATACCATAGACTTTTTAGAGGATGAAGGAGATATGTTAGATGATGTGATTCAAGAAGAATTAAATAGGCAAATCAATTCTGAAACTTTAGAGGAAAGTGAAGGCATAAATATAGAAGGAGATTTGGAAGAAATTAATTTAGAAAATGATGATGTATAATTAGGAGCTCTAGCTTTTGATAGGCAACATTTAGAATTAAAACTTTTACCTCCTGAATTAACCTATATATTTTTGGAAGAGAAACGAACCTGTCCAATCATTATTGCTTCAGATTTAAAAGAGGATCAAATAGCCAAATTAAAAGATGTAGTAAAAAGTTATAAAGAAGCAATAGGATGGACTATGACTAATATAAAAGGGTTAAGTTCAACTTTATGCTGTCACCACATATATTTAGAAGAGAATGCTAAACCTGTTAGAATTCCTAAGAGGAGATTAAATCCAAACCTTAAAGAAGTAGTCAGGAAGGAAATAGTGAAATGGTTAGATAATGACATAATTTATCCGATTTCTGATAGCTCGTGGGTTAGCCCAATCCATGTAGTTCCCAAGAAATCAGGATTAACAGTTGCTTAGGAATGAAAGTCAAGACTTGATATCTACTAAAATTCAATCAGACTGGAGAGTATGTATAGACTATAGAAAGCTAAATGTTGTGACTAGAGAAGATCATTTTCCCTTACCTTTTATAGATCAAATGCTGGAAAAATTAGCAGGGCAAGAATATTTTTGTTTCCTAAACGGGTATTCAGGTTATAATCAAATTCCAGTAGTATTAGAGGATCAAGAGAAAACAACTTTCACCTGTCTTAATGGAACTTATGCTTTTAAGAGAATGTCATTCGGATTATGCAATGCACCAGCTACCTTTCAAAGGTGTATGCAAGGCATATTTACTAGAATGACTGAAGATATTTTAGAAATATTTATAGATGATTTTACTGTATATGGCAACTCATATGAAGTTTGTTTAAAAAATTTAGACCAAATATTAAAATGCTATGTGGAAAAAAATCTGGTTTTAAATTGGGAAAAATGTCACTTCATGGTTAAACAAGGAATAGTCTTAGGGCATGTTGTTTCTAAGAAAGGGTTGGAAGTAGATAAAGCTAAAATAGAAGTAATTTCTAATCTACTAGAACCTAAATCAGTAAAAGATATTAGATCATTTCTAGGACATGATGATTTTTATAGAAGATTTATTAAAGACTTTAGCAAGATAGCTAGACCTTTAACTAATCTATTAAAAAATGTCCCATTCAACTTTGATAAAAATTACAAGGAAGCATTTTTCAGACTTAAAACTAGCTTAATTTCAACTCCTATAATTCAAGCACCTGATTGGAGCCATCCATTTGAATTAATGTGTGATGTATCTAATTTTGCGGTAGGAGCAATGTTGGGACAAAAGATAGAAAAATCTCCTAGAGTGATTCATTATGCAAGCAAAACCTTAAATGATACTCAAGTTAATTACACAACTACTGAAAAAGAACTATTAGCTGTTGTGTTTGCCTTAGAAAAGTTTAGATCATATCTGATTAGAGCTAAAGTAATAGTATATACGGATCATGCAGCTTTAAAACACCTAATAGCAAAAAAAGAAACTAAGCCTAGATTCATCCGTTGGATATTATTATTACAAGAATTTGATCAAGAAATTAAAGATAAAAAAGGTTGTGAGAATGTAGTAGCAGATCATTTATCAATATTACAAATAGAAAAATCATATATTGAAATTAAGGATAATTTTCCTAATGAGCAATTAATGACCATCAATACAATGCCTTGGTATGCAGACATAGTTAATTACTTAGTTACTGGTTTAACACCTAAGGATTGGAATAGACAGGATAAGAAATTATTTTTCTCAAGAGTAAAATATTACTATTGGGAAGACCCATACTTATTTAAGAAATGTCCTGATCTGATTTTAAGGAGGTGTGTTCCAGAAACTGAATATCAAGGCATATTGTCTTTCTGTCATGACCAAGCTTGTGGAGGGCATTTTGGCTTAGGGAAAACTACTGCAAAAATTCTGCAATGTGGATTTTATTGGCCAACACTATTCAAAGATGCTCATAAATATTGCTTAAATTGTTTAAGATGTCAATAAATAGGAAGAATATCAAAGAGGAATATGATGTCTCTTAATCCTATTGTTGAGGTTGAAATCTTTGATGTGTGGGGAATAAATTTTATGGGTCCATTTCCTATGTCTAATTAATTTAATTATATATTGTTGGGGGTGAATTATGTATCTAAATAGATAGAAGTTATTCCTACAAAAACTAATGATAACAAAGTGGTAATACAATTTATAAGAACCATTATATTTGCTAGATTTAGAATACCTAAAGCTATTATCAATGATAGAGGAACTCATTTTTGTAATAGAAGTTTTGAAGCCTTAATAAAGAAATATGAAGTAAACCACAAAATTGCAACATCATATCATCCGCAAACAAGTGGACAAGTAGAAAGTGCTAACAAACAAATTAAGTTAATCTTAGAAAAACTAGTAAATCCTACTAGAACAGATTGGGCTAATAGATTGATAGATGCACTTTGGGCTTATAGAACTGCTTATAAAACAAGCTTAGGTATGTCACCTTTTAGGCTAGTATATGGAAAAGGTTGTCATTTACTAGCTGAAATAGAACATAAAGCTTATTGGGCATTAAAAACTCTAAATACTAATTTAAATCAAGCTGCTGAAAATAGGAAAATGTAATTAATTGAATTAGAAGAATTTAGAAATGAAACTTATTCGAAGATTGTAAGAGAAAAAGAGAAAATGAAATTCTAGCATGATAGGAAAATTATTCCAAAAAGCTTTGAAATAGGACAAGAAGTATATCTTTATATGGCTAGACTCCATAACCATCTAAGAAAATTAAGATCTAGATGGGCAAGACCTTACATAATTCGAAATATTTATCCTTATGGAGCTATTGAGATTGAAAATCTTAAAAATCAGAATATCTTTAAAGTAAATGGACAAAGACTTAGACCTATTCTGAAAATACCAAAAAGTTCTTTTGGAGTTATAGAAGAAGTCAGAGTAGAGGACTACTTAAGCTTTAATTAGTAAGAAATCAGTTTTTATTTTATTTTCATAAAAAAAAATTAAAAAATATAAAAAAAACGTTGTGGTTCAACTGACTAGATCCATTAGTGTGACCAGAACATAAAAATTTTATATTAATTTTTAGTATAAAAAAAAATTTTGGTTTTACCGAAACTTAGTATCGGTTCAACTGGAAAAAAGTCGGTTTGACCGAAACATAGTATCGGTTAAACCAGTAAAAATTGAAAAAAAACTATTATCTTAAGTATTTTTTATATATATCTATTTGTACGGGAGGTCCATTGAGTTACACTTAACTCAACGTTGAGTTACGCTTAACTCAACAAACTTACTTCGTTGAGTCTTGAGTTAGTCAACGAGCTTATTTCGTTGAGTTAATCGTAACTCAACGGAGTACTGTAGTTAAGTCCACGAACTTAGTCCATGGAGTTATCCGTGATTCCACGAATGAGAGAGCGAGAGTTTTGTTTAGGAAATGACTTGATTACCTACCTAAACTTAGGGCTTATTTAAACTAAAACTTAGGGTTTTGGGGGCATTATCCGACAGATCAGTTAGAACTTAGAACAGTAGAGATCAAAGTGATTTTGTACCGTTGTGTAATTCCACGATGAGGAAGATGACGCCCAAGTTCTGGGAAGATGCTGTTGACACATCAGAATTTCTAAAAGAGTCAAAGAAATGGCATGCACGATAGAAAATTCGAAATACGACAAGAGAAAAAGAGCTATAGAAGGTAGAATCCGAACTTTTCAACTTGAGAAGATTTTTAGTAGAATCAGAGTAGCAACAGAAATTGTTGTAAATAAAGAGAGAAAAATCAGGCCAAACAACGAAGTAGTCCTAGAGCTAATCTAGTGCAAGGCCAGATTATGGTTCAAAAAGTGCATTGCTGGTCATGCAATGGGTGCAATAAGGTGGCAGCAACAAGGAGAGGAAGAACAAGAGGAGCCGACGGCTGAAAGACCTATTCCTAAGGAATAGCAACCAGGACCTTCAGTTCCATCATTCAAGCTGTTGGCACGAGTAGCAATGTTGGGGCCTTCAACTGAATAGGAATTAAGAGAATTCCAAGGACTGGTTCAAGTTGGGAAAAACCAAGGAGAACTAGAAGATGTGGCAGTAGCTAAAGCACACCTAGTATTTGATGCACTTTACAAGAAGAGGGCTGTAGAAAAATTGAAAGCCCAATACAGAATTAAAGTTGAATAGAATCAAAGAACCATTATCAGATTTGCTGCAAGAGGAGAAGCTGAAGCTGGTCCTTCGAGACCAGCAAATATTGAAAAAATTAAACAGGAAGAGCTAGTACCTATGGCTCAAAGGCGTGCAGAGCCTTTGTTTATGAATTTAATCTCAGAAGTAGAAGAGGAAGACCAGGCACAATTAATCAGATGAAGGAAAGGAAAAGAGATAGTGCCTAAATGTTAAAAGGAGATTAAATCTGAAGTACCAACATCAACAAGGCCTGTAGAGTCAATTTTTGTAAACCTGCTATTCGATTCTAAGGAGGAGCAGCAGCAGCAAGAGCAAAGAGAAGAAGAAAAACAGACTGAAATTAGTCTGCAGCCTGTACAAGAAGAAGAAATAGAAATTAGGGCAGAAGCTGATTTGCCCATGACTCCATCTCAATCTACCAAAGAATTAGAAAGAACGGTGACAATGCAGATTGGTAGTCAGGAGGAAGAGGAAAGAACAGATAATGAACAAGAAGCTGAACAAAGCTTTATGGAAAGAAATGACTTTGCAGATTCCACGGAAGAGCAAGAAACTCTTCAGCAATTTATAGAAAGAATTCAAGACAGAGTGGAGAGTTATGCCGGCTCACCACTACAGACAAAAGCAAAAGCAAATGTTTAGGAATCTACAGAACATTTTCAGCAAGTTCAAGTTTAGCCTATAGAAGAGGAAGATCAAGAACAAACCCCTCTAGAATAACAAAGTCACATTCTTGACCTGACTGAAGTAATAGTTCTGAATGAAGTACATTTTTGGAGTTAGGAAGCTTATAATAAATACCAAGAGATTAGGAGTTATGATATCATATACAGTAGACCAGTAAATTGGGACAGAATGCAAGAAATTAAGGAATTATTTGAGTTCCAAGGTCTACTGCAATTTATTTCTTAACAGAAAGGGCATGCAATATATGAAAATCTAGTGCATTGCTTTTATGCTAATTTAAGAGAAGAAGAAGGAAAATTGATTTCCAACCTGGAGGAAGCTAATGTACAAATAACACTAGAGCTTCTCCACAACATTCTTGGATTGAAGAATGAAGGAAAAGAAATTTTGGAAAGCACAACTGCCGTTGAATGGACAGAGTAGGAAATCAAGGATAGTTTGGCTATCAATCTTGGTGTGCCATTATTAAATAGACTGAAGCATTTAAATGGTAAAGCACACATGATAGCTAACATTTTGATTAAAAATGTCTACCAACGACACGGCCATGACATTAAACTGAGTCAATTTGTCAAGTGGGCACTTATGCAGTTGTGAATAGAATTTAAGTTAATTGGTGTCAAGTCTTCCTATCCAAAATGAAGTCTGCAAATAAGAAATTATTTTATGGAGATTTGATACCTATATTGATGGTAGATTGTATTAATTTCACGAAATGGACATCTAAAAGGATAAGATCAAGAACCATTGCAGTGAAAGAATACCAAAATTATATTGCAGCTGTTGAAGTATCTGTACCTTCTAGAGGCATTATTGGAGCTATAGAGAGGATAGAACAATTAGAGCAGCAAATAGAAAAACTCTAGAAGGAAGTAGATGAACTTAGGAATAGAGGCTAATTGTATAGTTTGTCTACTTGTACTAATATATTTGTATGAAAAATATCTGATTTGATTGTACTGTAATTGATTCATATGAATGAATATATGTTTTTCAGATATATTTTTCATGTGTGTTTAGAATGATGAAATGGATGAACTATATTGAATGTTATATAATTTGTGGAGCATTATGCATGAATGTTTAAAAACATTTACAGTTTGCTAAATGACAGGATTAAATAATAGATGCTTGAAAATATCTACATGCTGCAAGGTAAAATGTAAATTCTGCATAATATGAAATGAACTGCAAGTTAAATATTTATATAATGTTTAGATTTAAATGAATTTTGATTAGAATGCTGCATTAATGACATATATTTAACTTTATTTCAGTTAGTAGAATGCAGAGGAAAAAAAAAACATAGAGATACTTACGAGGAGTAAACTTAGAGGTTGCTAAGTGTTAACTCAACGAAGTAAGTTCGTTGAGTTAAACTTAACTCCACAAGGTCAGTAATATAATATAAGGTCACTCCGTTGAGTTATCTATAACTCAACGAGGTTAGTTCATGGATTAAGTAGAACGATTATTCTTTTAACCACAAACGAAACTTCGTTGGCTTAGTAGTTACCAAAATTTAAAATTAGTAGTGGTATACGTACCCATAAAAATAGGAACCACGCTGCACATTGCAAGACATCTTGCAACAAGATTTATTTACTTTATGGACGTGCATTATATATATATAACAGAATGTTATTTATGAGTTACCAGCACTTTTAAAAGAAAGGAGAATGCGTTGGGGGAACTAGAAGGAGAAGCAGCTGATTCAACTTCATCTGTCAACAAATATTTACTGAATGGAAAGCTTCAGACTGGTATGCAATTAATCTTCTGCTATTTTATTTATGAGCACATGGACTCGTTCTCCTAGCACTAAACGATTAGTAAGAACACCTACCCAGGAATATTCAACATAGAGGCATACTGAAACATTTTCTAAACTGGACTTTAACGAAATCCTTTAAGGTGTAGCTAACCTTTCTTTAAAAGAGAACGTAGAGGTGGCTGCTCTAGTAGAAAAACCATTAGGAGAAATTCTGTATCTTGAATTAGTTGATGAACGTTCATGTATTCGATTGCCAAACTTTGAGGGAGATAGGTTTGAACTAAAATCTAATTATATTAGTCAATTGCCACATTTTCATGGATTAGAAAGAGAAGATGCCTATTATTTCCTTAGAGAATTTAACGAAGTTTGTCAAATGATGAAAATGTCGAACATGAGTATAGATGCTATTAAACTTAGATATATCCCTTTTGCTTTAAAAGACACAACTAAGAGATAGTTATATACTCTATCACCTTATTCAATTTCTGCATGGACTGAATTTTGCTCTGTTTTTTTGGAAAAATATTATCCAACACATCAAACGATTAAAAAGAAAAAAGAAATATTAATGTGTAGCCAAAAACAAGGTAAATCATTCTGGAAATATTTTGAAAGATTTAAAGATTTACTAACTCAATGTCCACATCATGCAATGAGTAAAGCACAATTAATAAGTATAATTTATGAAGGCATAGATGTTTCAACAAAATCTTTATTAGAATCTACTTGTCAAAATGGATTTCTAAAACTATGTAGTGAAGAAGCATGGGCATATTTAGAAAACTTTACAAAAAAAACTACATAGTGGACAAACTCGGCTGAAGCTATTGTAGATAAAAGAATATTGCCAAGAGGAATGCATGAAATAGATTCAAGTACTATGCTTGAAGTGTAATTAAATGAATTTACAAAGAAAATAGAAGAGTTATCATTAAATCAAAAGCTAGCAGAAAAGAATGCAAACATTAATGATCTAGATATTATTTATGCTAGAAACCAGAAAGATAACTTTGGAAATTCTTATAATCCTAATTGGAGAAATCATCCGACTTTATCTTGGAGAAACAACAATTTCCAGGGAGGAGAAAATATAAATGAGAAGAATATAAGTTATGAAGCATTACTTGAACAAGGATCTTGAATAGAGAAATTAGAAAAGATAATCCAACAATTAAACAATCATCTAGATTTTGTATTTGGAAATGCTGTAATTCAAAATCAAAATAGAAACATACCACTTAAACAGAAGGAATCAATGGAAGTTAGACCTACTGGAGGATTGCCAATACAAGCAATACCTAACCCTGTCAATGGAACTGTTAATGAAATTGATAACTCTTCTAGGTGGATAGCTGAATGAAGTAGTATAACTGAAGTAACTATATATATATATAAGTTTATTTATAGTTAATAGTATCGTAGAGTTAGTCATTAACTCAACGAACTTAGTCCGTTGAGTTATGCCCTAACTCCACGAGGGTGTGCAGTAGTTATGTTAATTTTTGTCTCTACTAAAATTTTTGTTTGTGTTATACAGAATCAACAAATGGAATTGATGCAATTACAACTGGATGCACTAAGGGAAGTAACTATATATATATATAAGTTTATTTATAGTTAATAGTATCGTAGAGTTAGTCATTAACTCAACGAACTTAGTCCGTTGAGTTATGCCCTAACTCCACGAGGGTGTGCAGTAGTTATGTTAATTTTTGTCTCTACTAAAATTTTTGTTTGTGTTATACAGAATCAACAAATGGAATTGATGCAATTACAACTGGATGCACTAAGGGAAGTACTGAGTAACTTGTCAGCTAAAGATCTGTGCAGGCTGTGTTGTGTATCAAAGGAAATTAAAGACTGTGTTGGAGAAAAATATTTTCGAGGACTACAAGTTGCAAAAATGACTAAGACTAGAGATAGATTCATATGGAAGTCATTTAATTGTAGTTCAATTAGCCATGAATATCTGAATTTGGAAGAAACTACTGGAATTCCACCCAATATATTAGAAGGAATAGATCATATTATAGGGATGGATGAAGGATTAATTATATACAGAACCAAACCAAGGTATGCAATTCTATTACTTGATATTTTGATTAGAAATTCTATCAGAAGAGAAGAATGGAATATAGGAAGACCTAATAGATATGAAGTACCAACTGAAAATTGTGGGTCGGCTTTAATATTTTCTGATAAAAATTTGACTATTCTTGAAAAATTATATTATTAGAGACCTACAGGAAATTGGGATGAAGATTTATGCTTAAGTGTGTATAATTTTCTGAATAGATCTTGGAATATCTATATAATATCTATATAATAATACAAGTTCTTATGCTAAACCGAAGAAAAAAGGAAGAGTTAATTCTAGCACTTTTAGAAAGACCCATTAATTAGATCTTAGTTTGCTAAGGGACTAGCAAAATTTAGGTATGGAGGGAGTGTTTAGAATGAAAAAGTGCATAATATTAATAGTTAAATGATGGCTAATTGCATAATATTTAGCTTATCATATGAGAATTAAGCCATTATGTTATAATTGCACTGTTATATACTTTAATGAAAGAATCTGCATAAGTCCAGGGAATTAATGTTAATTTAATACATTTCTGAACTATCGGTAAATTGCAGGCTATAAAATTCTTAAGTATCCAAATTTTCTATTATTTCAGATAGTTATGTTTAACGTACCGAACATGTATCGAATAGTTATGTTTAAATTGCCGAATAGTTATGTTTTAAAAGAATATTTTATTATTTCCTGAAGTACACGTGTCGAAACCATAATGCATGAGTTAAGTGAACTTTCGGTGAGTTATCTCTAAGGGGGGTTTGTGCACCTGGAATTTGAATTCCGCAGAATTTGAATTCTAACGGAATTTGAATTCTACAGAATTTGACGGAAAGAATTCAAAATCTAGGTGTTTGTGCACATTCAGGAATTTGACGGAAATTGAATTCTAGGTGTTTGTGCACATGACAGAATTGGTGGGAATTGAATAAAATTGATTTTTAATAAAATTAAGTATTAACTTAAAATAATTAGTGAAAATGTAATTAATTTATTAATGAATTGTTGACATTAATAAATGAATATATTATTAAAATAAATGTTTATATATCATTTATCAATTAATTAAATATATCATTATATAAAATAAATCACAACATAACAGAAATTGATAACTTTCCCGTTATATTACATATTTAAAACAACAAAAGGATAATTATAAATTTTATATTCCTCATAATGATCAAAAAAAAGGCATATTACAAAAAATTTACTCATTATGATGTTTGTAATATTTTCATTCACGACCATCCCACATTGCATACATAATATTTTCACGAAATTTATCTGCAATTTCTTTTCTTTGCTCTTGTGTGTTGTTCCCAATAGTGTTAAGTATTTCATATTGTATTTCTACATTTGTAGAGTCTTCAACTTGTATATCACGTTCATCTTCTTGTACTTCATCTTCAAGATCTTGACATAAGTCTGTTTTATCTGCTTTACGAATGAAGTTGTGAACTAAAAAACATGCCAACACTATTTTTGCTTGAGTTGTGAAAGGAAATGGCATATATCCTCGTAATATTGCAAAACGATGTTTGACTACTCCAAATGTACGTTCAATTACTGTCCTCAACTGTGAATGTCTATAGTTGAAGTTTTCCACTACATTTGTTGGTTGTCGATTTCCTTCATATTCTGATAAGTGATATCGAACACCTCGAAATGGACATATAAACTCAGGCCTATTTGGAAATCCAGCATCAACTAAGTAAAATTTACCTGCATGTATTTGAACATCATTTGAAATAAATTCAATTTTGAAAATAAGGTAACATAAAGGTAGATCATAAGTTGTATACCTCGTGGTATTTGCAAACCATTGCATTGAGTTGTTGCATCTTGAAGGAGTCGAGCATCAGCAGCTGAACCTTCCCACCCACTGAGAACATAAGTAAATTCCATATCAAAATTGCATGCAGCCAATACGTTTTGTGACAATTCACCTTTTCTATTCCTAAATCGGGCATTCTCTTTTCCATAAATTGTGGCTTTAATGTGTGTACCATCAATAGCACCTATACAATCCTACTCATACCAAAAACAAATTTAATTAATATATAAATGAATAACATGAAATATTAAAATAGAAATAAAGATTGAAGTGTGTACCTTGAAATATGGATGAACATTAACATCATTCTGAATTCGATTGTGTGTAGCAACTTCATGTTTAGCTAGAAGTATATCACCTATTTTTAATATAGCATTTATCATTTCATTGAAATATCTACTAACAGTCCATGCTGAGCGATGAAAACGCTCTCTGGTTACTCCATACCTTTGATTTTGTCCAACTGTTACTAAAAAAATAGCAAGTTTCTCCTCTACGCTCATATTTCTACTATCTGATATTACTTTCATATCTCATAATAATCCACAAAATTGTGAAAAAACATGTTGACTCATTCGATAAATTTTCCTGCAATTGTATGCTTGATATGGTGACGATGGATCTAACAATCTTTGTACATATTGTGCTCCTTCCTTACTGTATATACGAGTGGTGGATGTTTGAATCCCATTTATAGTAATTCCGCATAGGAATTGCCATGTTCCCAATATAACTTTTCTTTTTTTCTTCCTTCGTTCTTCGTCTTCATTAATAATGGACATAGACATCTTCATAAATTCCAATCCTTGCATCTGTACCTATCATATCAATTATGATTTAATAAAGAAAACATAATAATAGCATACATCAACAAAATGTTTAGACCATGTTACGTAACATTAAGGATAGCACAAGTTCAATAAATTCAAACATGTTCAACAAAATTTAAATTTTTAAATGAAAAAAGCACATCATTTCAAATTGAACTTCAACCATGAAGTTCTCATGTTCGGTGGTAGACGCCTAAATTGATTCTTCTTTGATTCTATCTCCAATAATTGCATTGCCTTGTATTTTTCTTCTTCTGTAAGATCTGTAAGTGAAAGTAAAATAGTGAGAACATCATCTTCTTCACGATCTTTTTTCTCTAACAATTCCATCTTCCTCTCCATGTATGCTAATTTCCTTTCTTCAATACGTTGTGTAAATGCCATCTTCTCCTTTTGGATCGATATCATGTTCTCTTGTAGTTGTATGGCACGCTCTGAGTATGCCATTTTCCTCGAATTTTCTTCCAAATCCTCACTAAAATAATTCATAAGTGATACACCAACATTGTTCATTGTAGATGTCATAAGTTGTTGTGATTCAACATGTGGACGTGGACGTTTTCCTTTCCTGCATGAGTCTACATCATTCAAACTAGGAGAAGGAGTTTGAGTAGGAAAAGGATCTTGAGTTTCAGCCTCAAATTCTATAGTATTTTGTGTAAGAGGTACATTATCAAGGTTATTTGTATCTTCATTCAAGTTCACAGCTGCTCTCAGATTTGTTGTACTCATTTTAGTTGAACCTGTTGCAAGATTTCCTTCAAATATTATTTGAAGCTGGTCATATATAGGACATGCTTTACCCTTGTACTGTGCACACTCTGGATGAACCTATTAGGAAAAAAAATATTAGTACAAATTATAAGCTAATCAAATGTTAAATTTAAATTTGAAAAAATTCAACTAACCATAACAAATTCATCCCAAACTTCTTTTGCAATATCAGTATGTCCATGAATGTAGTTCCATCCCCAACCACTTTGTACACCAATCTTTGTATAAATCTTGTACATTTGTCGCCATGTTTTCATTCAACTATCAATATTTTTCTTTTGGATGTTACCTCCTATTTCTTTATTGTAATCATCAATTACCTTCAGCCAAGTATCAACTCGTATCTTTCCATCAGGAGTTTTACCATTACCCTCCTTAATAGCATCACACACCTTTCTTAATATCATCTCATCCGCTTGAACACTCCAACTAAAATAAGATCTTCCACATCCTTTCTTGTTTTCCATTTCCTAAGAATACATATATGAACAAAATATAAAATGCACCACAACATAACATAGAGATGGACATTATCATAAACATTAGATTCACAATATATACCTATCAATTCAATTTTAGGAACATTGCAGTTTCAAAGTCTGTAGATTGATGCAAACTAATGTCAGAAATATAATCCTAGAGAATTTCTTGAGGGGCATGTTATATTTTTACAGCTAAATTAATTTGGAATATAGACCTATGACAATGCCATGTGGTTGAAAACATGCCATCCAAATGCTTTATTTCTGCAGATCACCTTGTGTAAACATAAAAAACAAATCAGTTTCTATTTTGGCTTCTTTTTGTTTGTTGGCACAAGTGTGTATGTGTGGATCTCCATTTTCTTTTTGTGGGTGTTGGGAGTGGAACGAATGAACGATGATAGAATAGAAGCTGCAGCTCTTCTTGCAGGACCCAGACCACCCTTATCCTCAACATTCCTCCTCTCATTTCTGTTCTCACCCCCCCACTTCCCCAAACTTCAATGTTTTCCTCATCCTCCTTTTGTTTGGAAGACTCGGGGTTCGGTCGAATTGGTCTTGGTGCTGGTGGTCTTTTTGGGTTCCCAAATTTCCTCACCTTGCTAGTTTCTCACAATTTTGGGCTGATACCGAGTTAATTTTTTTCTTCTAAGTGGAAAGCTCTGTTGGTGTTTTTGTGGGTTATCTAGGTTTGGCGTATTGGGTTTGGTTTGGAGAAGGTTCATTGTGGTGGTACCCAAAAAATCTGGTTTTGGTGTACATGTTCTGTTTCAATTCCAACCAATGCTTGTTCTGTCTTGGTATTAAGGAAGCCTTTTTTCTCTCTGCCTGCAAAAAAGGGACCACAAAAACTCTGGCCTCGATCAATTTCACCCCACGTTTTTCTTGTGATCACATCCTAAATGCTCAATGCGAATACCATAATCAAAAATAAAATCATACCACTAGACGGAATGTACCTGTTCAACCAGCGTCGAGCGTCGCGATGCACTGCAGGACGAACGATTGGAGCTTCAGATGCAGGATGGCTACAACAATCCAATCACAAATGACTCACGAACGGTAGGACGACACGATCGGCAGGACGACTTGTTTGGGTGTTCGACGAGACAAGTGTTTGCGGAAGACGGTAAGGGCAAAATCAACGCCTTACAAATCAAGGCCTGATACACATACCTCATAACAAATTTCTCAAATCAACGCAAATTTGCAATACCACATACCTACGTTCGTTCAAGAGAAATAGAGACCAATTCGATACTCGAAAGTGTTGGTGCCGACGAGCGCGAGGGGGAATCGACGAGGGGCCGACGAGCGCGCGGGCGAGGGCAACGAGCGAGATGATGAGCACGCAGGCGAGGGCGACAAGCGAGACGACGAGCATGCGGGCGAGGGCGACGAGCACGCGGGTGAGGGCGACAAGCGGGATGCGAGGGGCTGACTGTCGGAAAATGAATTCCGACCTTTTAGGTTGGCAATTCATTTTCCCAACTTTTGCACATGTTTGGAATTCAAATTCCCAAGGAATTTGAATTCCAAAATGCACAAACACCACATTCTCAGAATCTGACGGAAAAAATTTTCAATTTCGTTAGATTCCGAGTGCACAAACCCCCCCTAAGTATCCGAAATTGCAGCTAGGCATCGGATAGTTATATGTGTAACTCTCCGAAACCTCCTTTTATTACAAAAATGCTGATGACACATGTCATGTTCTGGAAGAATGACTTAAGTGGATTTTTAGTGAGTTATCTCTAACTATCTGAAATACATCTAGGCATCAAATAGTTAGACTTGTAACTCTTCGAAATATTTCTTTATTATAAAACTACTGATGACACGTGTCGTGATTTGGAATATTGACTTAAGTTATATATCGGTAAGTTATCTATAACTATTCGAAATACATCTAAGCAATGGATAGTTAAGTCTGTAACTATCCGAAATGCATCTGGGCATCGGATAGTTAAGTTTGTAACTATTCGAAATGCATCTGAGCATCGAATGGTTAAATTTATGCACGTGTTTTATAGTTAAATCAACGAAGCAAGTCCGTTGAGTTATCTGTAACTCCACGAATCATTTATTTTCTAATATGCCATTGTAGCTGTTGCAGAAACAAGACAGTTGGAAGAAAAAAAACCATGATCGCATGTATCACGTAGGAATTCACTCGTCGAAGGGAGAAGAAATCATCGTCATTGATATGAATAAAGGAAATTCAACCAACCATTCAAGTAGAAGCAGTTACCATTGAAGAAATATAAAAGAAAAGAAGAAAAAGAAGTAAGGTGTGTGTGATCAATGGGTGTGGCCAGTGTGTGCAAAGGAGGATCACCGAGCTTTCTACAGGCAGCGTCGGCAATTCTCTGAAGTACCACACCAACCATCTCCACCACCACCATAATCACCAACCATCAGAGGTCTATGAGGATACTTTCCTGATGTTGGGTTGATTCCGAGCCAAACACAGTGCTTGACAACCACTGTGAGGAGTGATCGCGTCGCGAGAAGGGAAGTCATTTTCACCAAGCGCCGACTCATATCTCAGGAGATCGTAAAGCTTTTAGCCTTGGTTTCCGGTTGATGCCTATATGCTGAAGAAGAGATCATCTTGCAATTCTGGACTCGCGATTCTATAGGGAGAGGAGACAAAATTGTAAGTGGTTTAATTTTCAGTGGTGTAATCGTGTTGCATGTAGTGACGGAAGTATTTACTATCGATTGAGATTACTTTACATTTCACCTTTCACCCATTTTCATGCTCATGTCAAAACAAAAATACCAAAAACAACTTATCTGTGTTTATATTTTGTATTTGAGTGTTGTATTGTTTGTTTTGTATCGTGATTAATGTTATCTTTGTCAGTGTTGTGATTGTTTTATGTTTGTTTTAGTTTTACAGTTTACTGAAATTGGTTCGTTCAAAAGACTTAAAGATTTTAATGATTATTGTTTGAATTATGTGAATGTTAGTATTGCCTAATGATAAATCCAGTGTTTACTAACATTAAAGAGTTTAATTGATGTTATTTACAATCTGTGGAACCGCCCAATGGTTGGCCGAATTCCTCTATAAATAGTAGTATTAAATAGGAAAGGCAGACTCGTGGAGTTAACCTAAGTCCACGAGGTTAGTCTGTTGAGTTAACCATAACTCAACAAACTTTGTCCGTTGAGTTAACTGTAACTCAATAGAGAGCTTATTGAATATATAAATTTGATTGTTAAAAATGGAACAATTCACAATTCTTAAGCAATTCCTTGTGGGATCAACCTCTACTTGCACACTAATACAATAGACACTATGCACTTGCAGTTAAAATACAAATTGGAATTAATATCTAATTTGTGTCAAAGGTTGTTTGTTTACTTCTAAACAGGAATAGACATAAAGATAAATTAATTAAGTAAAAACAGAAGTTAACAAATCCAAGTTTTTCTAGCACGTTACTGGGTAACCAATCAAGTTTTTCTGGTGCCATGCTAGAGATCCAAACAATCCACTTCATCTCAAAGTGACTCTGATGTAGACAATGATAATTTAGATATAAATATTCTTTTGTCTACCATGGATAGTTTATATGTTAAATGTAAAAATTATAAAAAGAAAATTAAGCATTTAACTGCATGTTTAGAAGATGCACATGTTGAACTTGAAAATTTGCATGTTGAAAATAAAAAGTGCGATAATGATGATTTGATAAATGAAAATCAAAATTTGAAGTCTGAAATTACTAATTTGAGAAATATTGTGCATAAGTTTACCTATAGACAAAATGGATTAAATCAAATCATTGGTTCACAAAGACATAGCTCAAACAGATTTAGCATAGGGTATGTTATTCCATAAGAAATACCTTACTATAGTGGTGTTATTCAATCTTATAGAGATGGTACAATAGTATTTGCCAACAAAAGAAGATCTAGACCTATGTAGTTGCCAAAAGACAATAAGTTAAATGTTTTCAAGACTAACACTTCTAGACCCAAGAACGTATGGGTACCAAAATTTATTTCTATTTGAATTGCAAGATTATAACATCTAGGGGGAGCAACTTGATCTATAGCTTCAAATCAATATTTGAAATTGACCAAAATCTGAACATCAATTACAAAAGGATGAACACTTGGAAATCAATTATGACAACAACATTTGGTATCACTAAAGGCACCATTAATTTATATAAAATGCTACATACAGATTGTGTGGCAAATGTGCCTAAAATCATGATATTCAGGAAGAGCAAAATCTGCAACAGTTAGAAATGAGTATTATTAATAAATGAAGTAGAAATCGAAAATGTCAAGCATATAGAAAAGAAAGCAGTAGCCAAACTACAATCTTCAAATTGTCTTTTGCATATGTTTGAAAGAACCTCTTGAAGTAGGAAATTAGAAGCTAAACATCCAAGGATCATTTATGATAAATTTTGAAATCAACTATTGGTATATAGTTCAATTAATGTCATAAGTGGCATCAATGATTGATTCATGTTCTTCAATGGGAATAAAAGTTGCTTGAGCTAGGATGATTGATAATTGCAAAACAGGAGCAACAAATTTATCTGAAAGAAAGAGCATACAAGTAGGGGGAGAGCCTAGTATTCAAAGACAAGAGAGCTTATTATTTAAAATCAAAAAACCTCTATACAAATAGGGGGAGAGCATGTGGTTAACAACTACAGATGTTAACTAAATTATTATAAATTGATACATTAACAATTGACATTTCATTAGTTGTAGTGCTTATAGATGATATAGTAAACAAATGAGAAAAAGGAAGAAAAATCATAAACCAAAAGAGAAATCACTAACATCTCAATAGTTGATATGTTAATAATTAGTATCAAACAAGGATTAAGGTAATCAAGAAATTGATATTTCAATATCAATACTTATAGATGATGTAGTGCTCAAAAGAGGATAATTTCCCAATAATTGACATCAGCTAATAAATAATTGGTTCTTAATGCAAAATCAACAATTAGTAGTTATATCAACAAAGGAAAATTATAAGGGGATAGAAATATGGAACTTCTTTTATCTAATGACAAAAATGGGGAGAAAAATATGAAAATTATAGTATTGAAATTCCCAACACACAAACAAGGAGAGAAATTAACACACATTGTAAATCATTGTTTTATTTATGTTCTGTGTGATTCATTGTATAGAAATAATCTATGGAGTGAAATACATGTAATTTAATGTAAATGATTTTGTCATTATCAAAAGGGGAAGATTGTTAGAACCCTTGTGTTTTGATAATGCAAAAATCTGTGTGAGGAATCAAGTTGTATTTCACAGGATAACTACAAAAGATAGCTTAGCAAGCTACAGGTTAGAAGAAAGAATTTTCGAAAGGTTCTAAGTGAAACTATCTGAAAAGAAAGGAGCTTCGGAACGTTTCAAGGTTAAATGATTGAAAGACATATTAAAGTAGTTACAGGCGATTGAAAAGTTTCAAGTAAAACTATCCGAAAGAGGAATAGTTTCAGAAGGTTTCACAAATAATTTTTGGAAGGTTTGAAGTGAAACTATCTAAAAGGAAAGGAGCTTCAGAATGTTTCAAGGTTAACTGATCAAAAGACAGATTAAAGCAATTACAAGTGATCAAAAAGTTTCAGGAGAAACTATCCGAAAGAGGAATAGTTTCGGAAGGTTTCACAAACAAGTTTTGGAATGTTTGAAATGAAACTATCCGAAAGTACAAAAAGCCTTCTCAAGCCTTCGAAGAGTTCAAAGATATTTTTTGAAATGTTTCAAACAAAACATTCCGAAAGGCAGCAAAAATCGAAAAGTTTCATTTGAACAATTTAAACTTAAAAGTCCTCACGTGCCTAATTTAAAGACTCATGTGACAAGCAAAAATAATGGTTTAGAAATGTCGGATACTTTAAAAGAGATTTTTGAAAGGTTTCAAATGAAACTATACGAAAGTTGAGCAATTTCAAAAGGTTTCAAACAAAACGTCTGAAATACAAATAACTCCATGTGCTTAACTTAAACCTCACATGATAGGTTCAAGAGAATAACTATTCAATCCTTTAGAGAGTTTCAAGAAAGTTTTCGAAAGGTTTCAAATATGAAACATACTGAAAATCAAATAGAATCGAAAGGTTTCAAAAAGAGAATATATAGAACGGTAACTTACCATATTTAGGACTAGTAAATCAGTAAGTACAATAGAATAAATTCGTTAAAGAGGAATATGATTGTTAGATTTATAAGTATAAATACAACTAGATCATTCAACAAATAAAAAATAGAGAGATATAAAATGTACATTGTAAATCCTCTTCCATTACAAAAAGCATATTTTAGATTCAGTATAGAGAGAACACCCTAATTCGTATAACCCTAATTGGAGAAATCACTCTAATTTATCTTAGAGAAATAACAATTTCCAAGGACGAGAAAATATAAATGATAAAAACATAAGTTATGAAGCATTAATTGAACAAGGATCTAGAATAAAGAAATTAGAAAAGATAATTCAATAATTAAACAATCGTCTAAATCATGTGTTTAGAAATGCTGCCATTCAAAATCAGAATAGGAATAGAAATATGCCCTCTAAATAAAAGGAATCAATAGAAGTTAAACCTATAGAAGGACTATCAATTCAAACAGTACTGAATCCTTTGAATAGAACTATTAATGAAATTGATACCTCCTATGGGAGGGAAGATGAATGAGGTAGTATAATTATAAGCAACTATGTATAATATAGTAAGTAGAAAAATATAGAAAAGAAAACATAAAAAAAATAGAAGTTTTAGTTATAGTTAGTAGTACCGTAGAGTTATTACTTAACTCAACAAACTTATTACGTTGAGTTATGCCCTAACTCCACAAAGGTGTGTAAGTAGCTATGTTAAATTTTATCTCTTTTAAGATTTTGTTTTATGTTGCTGAATACAGAATCACAACAAATGGAATTGATGGAATTACCAATGAATGCACCAAGGGAAATATTAAGTAACTTATCAACTAAAGATCTGTGCAGATTGTGTTATATGTCAAGACAAATTGAGGAATCTGTTAGAGAAAAATATTTTCATGAACTACAAGCTACAAAGATGATTAATATTAGAGATGGAGTATTATCGAAATCATTCATCATAGTTCTATTAGTTATGAATATCTAAACATAGAAGAAACTGCTGGAATTTCGACCAATTCATTAGAAGGAATAAATCATATTATGGGAATAGATGAATGATTGATCGTATATAGAACTAAACCAAGGTATGCTATTCTATTACCAGATATTTTTATTAGAAATCCTATTACTAGAGAAGAATAGAATATAAGAAGACCTAATATGTTTGAAGTACCAACCGAAAATTGTAGATCAGCTTTAACATTTTCTGATAAGAATTTTGCTATTCCTGAAAAATTATATTATTGGAAACCAACTAGAAATTGGGATGAAGGACTATGTTTAAGAGTTTAGAATTTTATGAATAGATCTTGGAAAAAAAATGTTATGGTATATCTAGGAGAGAAAACATTAGTTAACAATATACATGTGATACTCAATGGATATATATATTTAGTCACAGATATATCAGTTGCATTTATATCTAATCTATACATTGTGAGCATAGACAATTATGATGACTTTATAGAAATATTACCTATACCTAAAGTTATAGCTAAGCCACCATCTATAGAATATGATAAAATTCAATTAGGAGTATGGTATAATGAATATGATGAACCTACTTTATGTCTAGTAAGATGGTGGGATGAATTGATGAAATTTCAAATATAGATTATGAAAGACCTAAGTGAATGGAAATAGAAACAACTACATTATCTTGGAACAAAAAAGGATCACTTTCTACATTTCAATCCATTAATGGTAATACACTTATAGTTAGTGTTGATAACATACTGTAAGTTTATAAATTAAAAAGGAAAGTAGACTACATTAAAACAGAATTAATAGCAGGGAGAATTATGCCTAAAGATTTTGCTTGGACTGACACATTTATTCCATTTGTCACTACTTTTTAGTCATGTTCTTAAACTATGATTTTGTATTTTAAATGTTTTGTGCATGCTGCATTTGTTTTATAGAAAAGGAAAAAAAAAAAAAAAACTTAGTTTATGTTTTATTTATCTTACAAGGACAAAGAAACAAAATATCAATCTAGTTTGTTGGTATCTGTTCTAAGAAACCAACTAGCTTGCTTATGAGCCACCAAAGGTGTAGGAGCCTGGGTTCTACACAATGCACATATTTAACAATTTATGTTTTATGTTAATTGTTATTTTGTTATATGTTTTACTTTTATTTGTAAATGGAAAGTTTTTCAAAATCAAAAGTTAGAAGATATTAATAAAGATACAAAAGAACAAGGTATGTGATTGATTACTTATTCTGAATTTATATGTATGCATAGTTCATGGAGTTATCCTGAACTTAGTTCATTGAGTTATGTGCTAAGTTAACGAAACAATATTCATGTCTACTAACATTTACTATATTTTTTGTAAATCTTTTACATTGAAGACAAAGCAAAATGTAAGTATGGGGGAGAGGTAATTAGATTAAAATCTAAGAAATCTTATTAATTGTAAGAATTAAGATTGTATTGCAAATTTCTATGGAAACTAAAATTTTTTTTTTATGAATTTTGTTGTAACTCTCCGAAATTTCTCAATAACTATCCAAAAAATTATAATAACTATCTGAAATTTTTTCTGAAACCTTCCGAAAACTAAAATAAAATTGTAACTACTTAAATGTTATATTAAGGATTTTATACAAGATACTACAATACTTTACTGTTAATACAAATCTAGTATAATATCTTATGTTTTCACTGAATTTTATGAGTTTAACAATTTTACAATTTTAAAAGGAAATCAGAATACTTAACTGAAACTCAAAAAATTATTTGAAGTCCTAAAAGAGCTAAAATGTTGATTTTTGGATTAAATGAAATGCATATGATCAATGATACATTTAATTTGATTGATTAAACTTGTAGAATGATTTATGTGTAAATCTTATTAAACTGCAGAAAAAGTATGAGCTTATTAATATGAATTCATATTTTTTAGTAGATTGTAGAAGCAAGATTATATGAGATTTGTACTTTATTGCATCTGTATTAATGAAATACATATATATACTATATTGAAGAAAAAAAAAAGAAAAAAAAAGAAGAAAAAGAAATGAGAAAAGAGAAAAACTTTGAGAGTTTATTGATTTATTTGATTACAAGCCTTTTGTACTTGAGCATATAGGTATGTAAGGATTGTTGACCTTAAAAATGACTCTTTAAATCTAGCAACCTAAGGTCCAGATCAAATCTGAGATTGTTAACTAAAAGCTCTATACATTGGTACACCAGAAAGTTCTTGTATGATTCAAGCTTTTTAAATTAACTTTTAAAGTAAAAATATGCATATACTATTTTGAAAAGATGAAAGTATTTTATTAAAAGTACAGATATCTTTTGAATCAAGTATATTCTCTGTTATTTATGATTACTGAAGTATGAATCTAGATTAGACTTTTGAAGTTGTTTATTTGAGATACAATTTATTATTCTTCTAATTTTAATCATATCAAGTTGAATTGTGTTTTGACTCATATGCAATTGAAATTTATTCTAGAAGTCATATTGAAAAATTCAGGATAACAGATGTTTGAGAAAAGATTGATAGTGTAACTACCACCTATTTTATGCCAGTATATTTTATATGTAATTTACATATTTTTGAAATATATTTGTAGGTTAGAGAGGAGAAAATAATATTAAATTAGATTACTGAATTATAGAGAATATATTTATATTAATCTAATCTTAATATTCTGAAGATACAAAATGAAGAAATATTTTTCATAAAGAATACTGATTTATGAAAAAAAGAAATAGTTCTAACACTTTAGAAAGACCAATTAGTTAGATCTTATTAGTTTAATAAGCAACTAGCAAAAGTTAAATATGGGAGAAGTGTTTAGAATGAAAAAGTGCATAATATTAATGGTTAAATAATGGTTAATTGCATAATATTTAGTTTATCATATGAGAATTAAGTCATTATGTTACAATTACACGATTATGCCTTAATTACAAAGTGTGCATAATTCTAAAGAATTAGTGTTAATTAAGTATATTTTTGAACTATCGATGAGTTATAGGCTTTTTAATACCTAACTATCCAAATTGCATATAAGTTTCGAATACTTACAATTTGTAACTATCCAAAAAATCTTTTTACCATCATAAAGTTAGCATTATGCACGTGTTGAATTTAAATGCTTTATTATGTCATGTGAGTTGCACATGTTTAACTCGTTAAGTTAACTATAAGCATTGACTTATTTGATTACACACTAAGGTAATGCGTTGTGTTAGTGTTATAAGTTATTTCTTTATTTCACGTGATATATTATTATATATCAAGTCTATTGAGTTACACTAACTCCCTAGATCAGCTATTTTCTAATATGCCACTATGAGCAGTTGCAAAAGTAGGAAATTCAAAGGAAAACCACAATTGCACATATCACGTAGGATTTAAATAATGGAATGAAGAAGAAATCACCATCATTGATACGAATGAAGGAAATTCAACTAATCATTTAAGCAAAAGTAGTTACTACTAAAAGAAATATAAAAAGAAGAGGAGAAAAATGAAGAAAAATGATGGAGAACCACGCTAACTGTAGGAAGCGTTAGAAGTTCCTTAAAGCTCCATAGCACCACCACAATCACCAACCATCGGAGGTCTATGAGAATACTTTCTAGATGTCAGGTCGATTTTGAGCCAAATATGGTGATTGACAACCACTGTGAGGAGTGATCACATCATAGGAAGGGAAGTCATTTTCACCAAGTACTAACTCATCTCTCAAAAGATCGTAAAGCTTCTAGTCCTAGTTTTGGGTTGATGTTAATGTACTGAAGAGGAAATCAACTTACAAGTCTCGGTTCACGATTCTATAGGGAGAGAAGATGTGACTATAAGTGATTAAGTTTTCAGTGGTGTAATCGTGTCTCATGTAGTGATAGAAGTTTTTACTGTTGATAGAGAATTTCTACATTTCACCTTTCATTCATCTTCAAGAACATATCAAAACAAAAAAATACCAAAATCCAAACTAGTTATCTGTGTTTGTAGTTAGCATTTCTGTGTGTATTGTTTGTTTTGTATCGTGATTAATATTATTATTGTCAGTATTGTGAATGTTTCGTATTTATTTGATTCAGAAAATAGAAAACAGTTTTATTGATTATTGAAATTGATTTGTACATAATACCTAAAAATCTTAATAGTTACTATTTGAAATATCTAAATGTTAGTGTTGATTAATGATAAACACCATATTAACTAACATTAAAAGTTTAAATAATGTTATTTACATTATGTGGAACCACCCAATAGTTGATCGAATTCCTTTGTGAATAGCAAAAACTTAATTAGAAATTACTGGTTAGGCTCGTGAAGTTAACTTAAGTTCATGAGGATAGTCCGTTGAGTTAACTATAACTCCACAAACTAAGTCCGTTGAGTTAGTAGTAAGTCAAAGGAGTACATAATTTAACACACATGAAACTCTAGTTATAAAAATCAAAATAGTACATTATTCTTACTCAATCTTTATAAGATCAACCTGTATTTGTACACAAATACAATAGACATTATGCACTTGCAGTTAAAAACAAATTGAGTTTAATATCTAATTTGTGAAAATTGTTTGTTTACTTTTAGCAAAACTTAAAAATATACATTTAAAAGTAACTGAACAAAAGAAGACTTACTTCTTCCTAAATAGCTAGCTATGTAGGTTTTTTAGAAAATAAACTAAAATATTATACTTAGATTACTAAGTTAGATAATGTGTAGTTAATCTAACTGATTTTCTAAAAGTTCTCTCCCTACACATGTGCATCAAATTTAAAACAAAAAACAAACTTCAAATGCTTGAAAATAGAAATGCAGAAATACTAAAATGCTGAAAATTTTAATATAATATAACACGTTATTTTTCTTCAACATTCATGTGCTTATAATCTTCATTTCATATCAGAAAACTTAAAGTTCTAGATAATAAACCAAATATTTTCTGATATATAGATTTCTTAAGCATAAACAAGTAATTTCGAACTTTCAGTCTCATATATAAGTATAAACAATGTATCTTCATGAAGCACAATCAGAAATTGATATATGTTAGTGCATCTATTAGTAATAAGTTAATCATTTAAACCATTATATCAACATATTTTATTTTATTTTATTTTTTTTAAACACATATAGTAAGTCCTTTATCAACCAGACTTTCTATTATACCTTTGTATCGAGCTTTCAATCAACAATCTCAGATCAAACATGACCTTAGGTTGCCAAATTTCAAGACACCTCTATGTACCTAGTTGTTCAAGTATAATAGGCCTATGGGACTATTTCACATCATTTTTATCCAGAAATTTTTAGATCATAAAGCATAGACAAAAATAAAATGATGTCATTGTTAAATATCAATTTTGAATTAAATAAGACACAAATATTTATAACTTGATATAAACAATTTTAGTTTTCAATTCTTTAATCATACATAATACATCTAATAACCAAATTAAAATTTGAAATATATATCTCACCTTAAGTTTCTTTTCTTAATTAAAATTTTTAACACATTTAATGTTAAAATTTTAAATGATACTATATAATTATCAAATCATATAAAATCATGAAAATAATTGACATTAACAATATCAATAAAATCAAAAATCAGTTAAAACATTCAAACACTTAAAATCGAGATGCATTGGACAGTATTTTAAAACTCTAACAGTTTGCATATACTTAAGTTTCTTCTAAAATTAGAAAGAAAATTTTCATCTAATGGCTTAGTAAATAGGTTAGCTAATTATTCAATTGTAGGGATAAAATTTAATTTAATCTTTCTTTTAAGAGCATTATCCCTTAAGAAATGATGTCTAACTTTAATATCTTTTGACCTAGAGTGCAACACAAAATTTTTAGAAAAACTTAAGATTCTATTGTCTATCACCCATCTCGACTTTTTCACCTATAGAAAGGGTAAAATCACACTTCTTGGCACCTAGATCTGTTTGGGTCCAAAAATGTTAGAAGTACTATATACTAAAATAATACTACTACCCTTAGGAATCTATTTTTGAATAATTTTAATCTTTTTCTTCCAAATTAATTTTGGTTCTAGGTTACTAAAACTATTTTTCCTTTTATAATAAGCCCTAAACATAATATTTGTATTATTAGGGTTATTTAACTTTTTCTAATAATTTTTATAATAACTAGAATAATTAAAACTTCTATTTTCAGACTTACCATAAGAACTAAACTTCCTAAAATTATAAAATTTCTTTTTAGATTTATAATTATTCATTTTAGCATTTTCAAATCTAACAAATTTAGTCTTTGAATTTTCAATAGTACTAGCATGAGGATTAAAACGTAATCCAATTTTATTTTTAACAAAAAATTGGGCTCTTTCTAATTTATCTAGTGTTGTCTTACTAGTTACCTATTTTATCATATTCTTATCAGCCTTAACTAATTTTTCTTCAAGATTTTTATTTTCTGATTTTAGATTTAAAATTTCAGACATGATTTTCTTATACAAACTAGAAATTAAATCTAACTCAAAAGAAAACTTTTCAACTTTTGTAGATAAATCAATAATAGAAACATTCAAATTTTCATTTTTAGAAACTTGTTTCCTTAATTCTAGTTTTAACTCATCTGATTGATTATGCAGAGATTTATTTAATTCTTCTAACTTAGAAATCTAAGATTTATAAGATTTTTCTTTTAATTTTAACTTCTAAAACTTTGAAGCTAATCTATTATATTCATGAAAATGCCTAGTATCAATATTATCATTAGAAATATCTTCTTCATGATTAGGCAAATTGACCTTAGACGTGGATGCCATGAAATCTACATTAGCAAGATTTGCTAATTCTGTATTTGAGTTTGAGCTTGAGCTTGAGCTGGAGGAATCTGATTTGTCCTCATAATTTGAAGAGCTCTCATCGTCAAATGTTGCTTGCAAAGCCTTCTTCTTAAATCATTTCTTAGAAGACTGGAACTTAGGCTAGGATTTGCTCTTCTTTTCTTTAAATTTCTTATCAGATTTCTTTTCCTCCTTTGACCTTGAGAGAGTTAAATCTGAAGTGTCCTTGTTTATTACAGTAATAACAAATGGGAACTTCAACTTTTTCCTTTCTTGAAGATCTAGTTTTCTTCAAGTCCTTTCTTTTTCTCCAAGCTTTCTTGAATTTCCTGGCTAATAGAATAATATCTAAATTAGAATTAGAACTAATTTTTGTATCAGAAGATACCTAAAAAGCAATCTCTTTCTTCTTATAGTTCCATATAAGGCTTTATTCAATTTGTATACATGATTTGGTCTATTTTCATCTTCAAAACCTAAGGGCTACTTCATAAATACTTCTTCCTATAGAAACTTATTCAAGAATGCACTCTTAGCATTCATTTGAAATAGCTTAATTTTCATACTACTAGCAAAAACAAGTAGTATCTAGATGACCTCAAGTCTAGCCACTAATGCAAATGTTTTTTCATAATCAATTTCTTCTTGTTGATTATAACTTTGTGCAACTAGTCTAACTTTATATCTGATTATGTTCTTAACATCAAGTTTATTTCTAAATACCTACTTAGTTCTAATAATAGTTTTTCCAATGGGTTTTTCAACCAATTCCTAGACATTGTTTTTTTGAAATTAATTTAATCCCTCCTACATAGTCATAATCTAGTAATCATCATTGCATTCCTCTTCAATATTTTTAGGCTCAATTTCAAACATAAATGTATAATATTACATATATTCTAAATTCTGCTCCTTGTCTACACTTCTTAGTTTATATTCCTTATTATTTACTCAATGGGATAATCAGGTTTCACTTTCTATGATTTTTCAGTTGAGCTAGAATCTTTAGAATCAAATTTCTTCTTTGGCTAATCTTTTTGGTTATCATTTATTTCATCTTCACTATCGCTTTTAACTTTGAGTTTCTTTATTTTACACACTAAGTCTTCATCAAAATGTATATTAATAGTCTCTTCCACTCTCTTTTCTTTTTCAAAATAAACTCTATAGGCCTTGCTTCTAAAAGAATAACCAACTAACATAGCTTGATCTAATTTAGTATTAAATTTATCTTTCTAATCTCTTATGTTCAATATATAACATTTACATCTAAAGATTTTAAAGTATCCAACATTGGGTGTCTTGCTAAACCATAATTCAAATGGTGTTTTGTTTGATATGGGTCTAAGATGAGTCCTATTGATTGTATGGTAAGCTATTCCAATAACTTCAGCCCATAGGAATTTTGGCAGATCAGATGCATTCAGCAAGGTTCTTATCATTTCTTGTAATGATCTATTTTTCTTTTCCACTACTCCATTTTGTGTTGGAGTTCTTAGATGGGAAAATTCATGTATAATTCTAAATGTATTGCAAAGGTTCTCAAACTCAAAATTTTTAAACTCTCCTCCATGATCACTTTTGATTTTCTTTACTATTGATTTTTTCTTATTTTACACTCTAATGTAGAAATTCTTAAACTCAATGTAGGTTTCATTCTTATGAGTCAAAAACATTACCCATGTGAATCTAGTGAAGTCATCAATAATTAGTAGGGTGTATTGTCTTCCTCCTAGACTTAGAGTCTATGTTGGGCCAAATAAATCCAAGTGTAGTAGCTCTAACAACTGTGTGGTAGCAATATCATTGGTGCTTTGATGTGATGATCTTCTCTACTTCCCAATCATATATTCACTACACACCCTATCCTTTTTAAACTTGAGTTTGGGCACATCTCTAACTAGATAATATTTGGATAGTTTTCTAAAAGTTCTCATATTAACATGTCCAAATCTATTGTACCATAACGAATCATTCTCACTAGAGGCCACTAAGCATGCATCATTTGTAGAGTTTTCATTTGGAAAATTTAATACATATATAGAATTATCTTTAAGACTAGTAAATTTAATTTCATGTGTATTTTGGTCTATTATAAAGTAATTTTTAGCGGTAACGAATACATTGTAACCTCTATCATATAATTGACCTACACTTAAAAGAGTTTACTTTAATTCATTTACATGTAAGACATTTTCAATTTTAGAAATTTCAGATATAATATTCCTTATTACAGTAATTCTACATTTTTCATTATTTCCAAATTTAACACTTCCTAAATTTAATGCTCTAATGGAATTAAGAAAGCACTTTTTACTTGTCATATGCTTAGAGCATTCACTATCACTAATCTATCTTGATGTCTACAGCTCCTTTTTTTTCTTTTCCTGTAAGTTATATTGAAATTAAAAATTTTGATACTCAAATCTTCTTAAGTCTAGTAAAGTTAGTCCTTAAGACATTAAATCTATTGTCGTTTAGCAACCACATGGATCTAAATCTTCTTTTGATAGCAAGCATAGTTGTGTCATCTTTATAGGATTGGATAACACCACCATGGTAGGAAATTTTTTGTGATGCAGCATACCCTAAGCAAAATTTATTAGATTTAATTTTTTGAAATGCAATAATTTTATTTAGGTCATTTTCTCTACTAGTAAATTTACATAAAATATTTTTTAGATTAGTAATTTTAGTCTTGAGATTTTTATTTTCTTCTTTCATATCAAAATTACTACAATTGTAATTATCCATTTTAGTTTTTAAATTTCTATTATCTATAAGTGTTTTTTCTAATTCAACAAATGATTTTTCTAAACAAGTATTTAAACTTTTAATTATTTTCTTATAGTTTTTACATTTAACATACAAGTTATCTAAAGTAGAAAGAAGACTATCTATATCTAAATTATCATTATCATTATTAGAATAATAATGAGAGGTTGAGCATACCTATTGTGTTGCAAAACATACATTAGCAAATACATCCTCATCTAAATCTACTAAGGGACTAGATGAGCTGTTATTATCTCACATAGCTTTCAATGCCATTTTCTTCTTATTCTTCTTCTTTTGTTGTTCCTCTTCTTATTGCAGGAGACAGTAAGTCTAAATGTACCCTTGTTTCTTACATTTAAAGCAAGTTGAAACCTTACTTCTAGAGGTACTAACTTTGCTACTTTTCTTTATAATTTTTTTTAAATTTCTAGCCAACAACAGTACTTCATTATCATCCGAGCTTTGTGGCTTGTTAGTTGAAGGGAAGGTAATTTCATTTTTCTTTTCAATAACTCTTTCCTCTTTCTTCTAATCTTTCATTTGAACTTTATGGGCAAGAAGATTGTCCATCAGATTCTTTACTAAATAATTATTGAAGTTTTTGAAATATTGGATTGAAGTAGACTTTTGTTTCCAATCTAGAATTAAGCTTCTTAGAATTTTCTATACTTGTTCACATATAGAAAACTCATTTCTTAAACCTCTTAAACCATTTATAATTTAAGTAAATCTGAAAAATATATTAATGATAGTTTCATTTTCATTCATCTTAAATAACTTATATTTTCTAAGCAGTATACTGATTTTTGTGTCTTTTACTTGGCTGGTACCTTCATAGGTTACTTGAATGATTTTTCAAGCTTCATGTGCTGATTTATATATAGATACCTTGTTAAACTATTCAATAGTTAATGTACAATAAATAACATGCAACCCACAAGTATCTAACTAGATGAATATCTCATTCTCCTCAATCTAGCTATCTTCATGGCTAGTTGAAAGAGGTTCTCCATGAATCACCAACTTTCAGACCTTCACATTTGAGCTTTTAAAAAACACTTCATTCTATTCATCTAATGTCTATAATTGGAACTAATAGGGAAGGTTAATGGATATTCTAGCCCTAGAAAAAGGTGATGTCATAAATCCCAGATGGTTAAAACTTTACAAAGATTAACCTACTCTGATATCGATTGTTAGGATCGTATGATACATTAGAGAGGAGTGAATGCTGTGATATGAACTTTTTACTATGTTTTAAACTAAATGAGTAGGATGATTCAATTTAATTAATTTTGGTAAGAAATAATCTAGCAATCACACATGCAAGAATTAAAGAAGACAAGTAAAACCATATAGGAAATTTTTTAAGTAGTTCACCACTAATGATTACTCCACCACCAAGCTTTGCTTAAGCTTCACTATTCTATTCACTTATACACTTGCTTTCAAGTTGAAGCAAGAATCAACTAAATTTATTAAATTTTCAAGTCAAAGCTCCAACTGACAATTCACCACAAGGATTTGAGGTCTAATCCATGAACTAATAGTCTTTTACAATCAGAGTTGTAACATAGTGAGAGCTTTCTAAGGCTTGAAGATAAGCTTTCAGTGTTTGTCAATCTATGTTAAGAATTATCTTCGTGTGTGTCTTTTCTTTCTATTTGTTAATGTATTTTCTATACTAAGCTTTCTTCACTTTGCTTTTTGATGTGTACTCTAGTTCCTTTTATAGTCATATAAGCAATGGTTGAATTTTCCTCCAATCTTATCAAAATCTGTTACTGTACTTACTGATGTGATAATCCCAAATATAGAAGGTTACCATTATGCAAACTATCGAAAGTTCTAGTGTCTTCTATAAGTTAGCTCATTATATCACCAAGACTTTTACTTGGTCAAATAGTTGTTATAATATGTTGTTGAATATTTTGATAAAATCTTTAAAACATTCGGCAACTTATTTTCCTTCTATGTATAAGTCAAATACTTAACTAATAAGTTATCGAATATCCTACTAATATTCAGATACTTAAATTTAACTCTCCAAGTACCATACATTTATTAAGTTCATTACATTTGAATAAATATAACGAACTTACTCTATCTAATTTACGCTTATCTTATTTGCTAGATTCTCTATTGATATTTAAATAAAAGTCATAGAATTAAAAATAACTCTATGAGTTTTTCACCTAAATTTCATGTAAAAGTAGTAGAGTTATCTTAACTTTACAAGTTTTTCTTCTTTTGCATCTGCTCTTTATTTCCATTAAATATCTATCTATCACGTGATCATTTAAGTTAGTTGCATTTGAGACTAATATAAAAGTTGTAGAGTTATTTTAACTCTATGAGTTTTTCCTCACGCCTTTAATGAAGAACTTGTATAGTTATTCTATAACTTGTCGAGTCTCTTTAATTTCTGTCGCAGCTCTTCTATAAGATAGATGGTTATTCTATATGTTGCCATTCAATTTTTGGCCTTTCAAATATTTAACATCTTAACTCACCATCTAGTCCAGTTAACCTTTTAAAACTTCCTTTGGCTTTACTTCTATAATTGTCCAACTATTTGTAGGTTTGTTAGATCTACTTTATCCATCCTTCTATTCTTCTCAATAGCTTTCCATCCAATAGTGATATTCTTGGATAATTATCCTTATAACTCTCCATCTAATTTGGATATCTTTTTGACTATTGTCGTATAATATTCTTTTGTGCAATAACATATACTCTCTTCATATCTCTTGATCTACACTTGTGAAATACATAATTTCCTCACATAGATTTTGTATTATAAAAATACAAACGTTCTTTCAACTTTATCCCAAGTATCAACTCTTATCTTTCCATCAACAAATCTATCATTTCCTTCATTCAATTTCACACACAAAATATTTAAAATAAGTTCATCACCTACTGCACTCCAACTTGAGTAACTTCATCTTCTACCTTTTCTAGTATTTGTGGTCGACATGGCTGACTAAAAACTTTTTCTAATACCATACAAGAAACAACAAGATAACAAAATACATTACTAAACAACATATAGTTCATAAATATTTCAAACTATTATACAATAAATTCCTACAATAAACAACAAGATAATATGTGTTCACAAATAATACAACATGACACAAATAATCCAAGCATAACATAAATATGTTCTTAAGCAACACATAATATACTTTATAATTAATTTATTTGTGACATATCTGATTTTTACATCTAATGTGTATCATGTTAGAATCGTATGAACTTACTAGAAGGAGGGTGAATGGTGAATGTGTTATTTTTCACAACTAATTTAACTTAATTATGACATTTTAAATATATATACTATGTAAATTTTAATGATTCTTAAATAGTTAATACAAAAAAACTAAAGCATAGAATAATGAGCACACAAGAGAATTTTTAGGTGGTTCACCACTAATAGTTAGTCTACCCTCAAGGCACTACTTGAACTTCATTAAGTGATTAATCACTTATACACTTGCTTTCAGGTCAAAGCAAAAATCAACCTCTTAAGCTTTCTAGTCATAGTTTTAACCAACACTTCTCAAAAGTTTTCAGGTCAAAACTTCAGCAAACCAACAGGTTTTTCTTCAATCAGAGATTTGAGCATAGAGAGCTTTTTCTACTTGAGTCATCTTGAGGAATCTTCAATTTAAGCCAGATGTATTTGTAAGGATTCTAAAATTTTCTTTTTACTCAATAGCTCCCATTGTATGTGTGTGTATATGATAATTGTTGTTTGTAGTTCTTCACCTATTAATCATTCTTATAGCAAGAGGTATAACGATCAATTTTCTTTCAATAGTATTCAGTTTGTTGTACTTACTAATTTATCAGTCTTAAATACAGTAAGTTACCGTTCAGTATACTGTCTTTTTGGAACCTTTTGATTCTATTTATTTTTCAAACTATTTCATTTGAAATCTTTCGAAAACTTTCCTGAAACTATTTGAAAGCTCAAATAGTTATTCCTTTTGGCCTTTCACGTGAATCTTTAAGTTATACACGTGAAATAACTTATATTCAGATTATTTAGTTAGAAACCCTTTGAAAGTATCTGTCTTTCAGAATGTTTCATTTGAAACCTTCCAAAACATTCCTGAAACTATCCGATTAACCTTTCTATCTTACAACTATTTTGTAATTCAAATTTTGGACAGTTTCAACTTGAAACCTTTTGAAGAATTTGAAACCTTTCGATCAACTGTGAAACCTTCTAATTTGCAAGGAGTCCTTCCGATCAGTTTTGAAACTATTTAGAATAGTGTGAAACCTTTTGATTAGCTCTAAAACTATTTAATTAACTAGGAAACCATCTGATCTATCTGTCTTCTAATTTGAAGCTATCTGATCTATCTTTTTCAATTGACCTATGAAATACATCTTGATTCTTCGTATAGATTTTTATATTATCAAAGTACAAGGGTTCTAACACATCATAAACAAGTAATTATAAACAAATAAACATTATTGAGGACATGAATATAACAGTCACTTGACAATTATAATAATTATTAAGTAGACAAGCAGCATACATATGTTGGATGTAGTTTTAAATTGACATGAATATAATAGTCACTTAACAATTATAATTGTTGGGTGATAATAGACAATAATTCACCTAATAATGATAATTGTCAAGTGAATTCACCTAACAATTAAATACTGACATGAATTCATTAAGTAAATTTTAATTGTAAATATATAGATGGTAATGTTTCATAAAGAACAACTAACATTAATACAATACAATACTATAATTCAATGAGTCATTGACAATATTTCCATAGGAGATGTTTTGAATGAATAATTTACATGAATCTCATTAAAAATATGGATAGTGTAGGACAAGTTATGGAATTTACAAAGCAAAACAAAATTGCTAAGTTGTAAAATAAGATAATAGTCACAACCCATCTAACCCTCAACTAGACATGTTGCACTTTAAATAAAATCCTATGATTGATTGCTTTTCCAAATAAAAGGACACAAAAATTTTCAATTCCAAATAACCTATGAAGTATGTTTTGGTGTTGGCAATGTCCACTTACATGCCCTTAAGTCCAATACAAAATCAAAGTTAAACTCCTTACCTCTATGGTATATCATGTCTTGTTCTAGATTAAATTGGATAGCTAAATATATAGCACATTTACAAACTACACCTACTAAAATTTCACACAATCTCATGGCTAGATGAAAATTAAACCATTACTGTCAATAGTAAAATCTTCAATGAAGTGCAAGATTCTACATGACAAACCTAATACAAGTCTAGTGGAAGCATCAAATGAGACTTAAACTCCTACGAACAACTCAAATTAAACTTGAAAATCCTATCAACAACTCAAATTAATGTGCACACTCAAACTCCAAATTCTACACCTAATCAAGCACAACTATTAAGAAAAACTATAAGATTGTTACATGCAACTAATCATAACCAATTTATTTAATTTCAAGTTAGAACATCTAGCTAGTGATAGACATTATTTAACATTATTCATGTGCCAAGAGAAAAGATGCCTCTTTTTGTTGGCTTCATATTGGTTTTTGAAAACAACAACCTAGCACAATATTTTGGTAATCCCAATCTGTCACAAGATGAGGATAATTGTTCATATCACAAGGAAATAATCTTACTAATTTGGTGAAAAGTAAAAGTAATCATGAAAGGGTGAAGATCAACTACTTTCTAGGGCTTTTGGGCTTTCAAAGGAAATTAGAAGAAGGGGCGAAGATCGATAGCTTTCTAGGGCTTTCAGGCTTTCAAAGGAGATTAGAACAAGGGGTGAAGATCAATAGCTTTCTAGATAAAGTGCCTTTTAGAGGGTGGAATGTGTTTTAGTTTTTTGGATGAGATGCTTGACTTATAGATGAAGAAGAGGATGCTCAACTTATGGATAAAGTTTCGAGGTCACTCAATAACGTTTCTACATCTTTCTTGCAAGTTAAAGGTGGAAAGTTGGAAGAAGAGAAAAGTACACATTGAAAAGTTTGTACTTATATATGATAGAAAGTGATAAATTTTTTATATCACTTTTTTATGCACACAAATATCTAGAATTTACTAAATACTTATTATTACTTTCTTTTCTAAGACTTTTCCAAACTTTCTAATCTGAACAAATCTCAAATCTTATTTATCTAGTGTTCTTGTTTCTCATAGAATGTGTGTGTGTGTGTGTATTATTCTTGAAAGCAATATGCTTAAATCACATATGCAAAGTTTTGAGCATGCAACTTAACTAATCAATAAGAAAATTCAAACTATCCGGACGAACCTTACCATCGACTGTCAATCTTTTACACGCTTCTTGGCACAGACGAGGGGGAGGAGCCCCTTCCCGTAGGCAGGTTGGGATGGCCATGATAATATCGACAATGGATGCCACGCTTTCATCCATCAAAATAATAAGTTACGTATATCAATTCATTACCTTGCAAATATATATATTTATTAATTCCTTGGTCAACCACGAAATTCGCATGTGCATGACAGCATCATCATCTATGCTTCTGCCTGGATGTTACGCATGATCTATGGATCATGTTCAGTCACCTACAGATTAATAAGAATGGCTTTAATAAGAATGGCTATAATTTTACTTGCCGCGTGATCTCTTACGTACGTTGCACACATCAAGTTAAGTTAAGATGACGGCCAGTCTTTCTTGCTCTTTGTCGAGAACGCCAACAAAGTAATATATAATTTCATACTTTTAATTTATGTAAGAATATAATTAAATTCTAATGATAATATATAATTCTCAGGTAATTACCAGCAATATATGGCAAGATGATTGACATACATATGGGCACAGAACCAAGAATCCAGTCCGGGGTACTAAAAATACTTGTAAGAAAAATGACCTTTTTTGTAATGGTCGTGAATTTGAATGCAACACTTTTTTATTCCTTCAAGAGTCTTCTAAATAAAGTAAAAAGAGATCAATCATCTGAGTGATCAATCCTTCGTTTCATAGGTAGACCTTGAGAGAACTTAGTTGTGCTCTACTAACATCGGATGCAGACTATAAATGCCTCATTTATGTACAGATGAGACGTCTTAATTAATATCTTTTATAAAATTGTTTTTTCTTTCCGTAAACTACCCCCACAAAGATTTAAACCTTGACTTTCAGGAGATTCACACTCGTGATTAAAGAAATAATAAGGGCCCGATCATGATATTTTAAATCATCTTGATATATGATCTTTACAATATTTTTTATAAAATTATTAGGAAGATATAGATATCAAATTTCGGATCTTAGATAGTTCTTTTGTAATTAATAAAAATTAACGTAGGAATGACTTAAGTTGCGTTTGTTTGTGATCATTTTTCTCTTTAAAGTTTCATGAAGTATCATTGTAATTGTGTTGACAAGAAATTATACGTGTGAGAATTGTTGAAATAAGGAAACGACATTTGTTCACTACATATGGTCGTTTGTTTCTTAAATATTCGTGTGTAACATCATCCATGAACGGTATAACTTATAAATTGAACGAAAAAATCAATTTTCTAAAAAAAAAAAATTTAAAACCTAAGGAAATATTTGTACACCTAGAAAATAACGTAAAACGTCGAAAATCAAAAGGACGGAAAACACCTCTCGTCACCTTTCAAACGAAACTCTTCGCACATCCTCGCGTTAGAATAAATAAAAATTTTACGTCATTTTCTGAGTACTTGTGCACCTTCAAGATTTTTCGTCGTTTTCTAGTGAAACCGATAAACACGTGAGTTATTTTTACATCATTTTCTAACCACATCGACCGATAAAAATTACAGAAAACACCCCTCGCGCATCCTCGCGTTAGAAGAAACGAAAATTTCGTAAAATTATTTCACAAGGTGTATAAAGTTAACATGTAACTTATTTCACGTACTCACATCATAAATTTTCAAATATTTTATTGGTTTGTTAAAAAAATAATGATAATAATGTCAGTTCTTTTCCAAACGCTTCGGTCTTATCCAGACGGGTGGTCTCTACGTCTGATCCTGTCGGCTGCCGACGTCAGTTATCAATCGCCTCTTTTTTCTTTCTTTTTTTTCTTTTTTTAAAAAGAAAAAGAAAAAAAAGAATCGGCCTCTTTCCGTTACGACGTCCTGCCCTCTTTGCGTTTAAATCCACAATTCCTTTTGGATTTTGCACCAACTCCATCGATTTTACGATAACATACCTTACGAAATAACTTCTACTTTCTACAGTCACATCAAGTAAAAGAAAAAAAAAACCTTTATTATCAAGAATTTTTAACTACACGTCATTTTTTAATTACTTAAATAAGCGAGAAAAACATAATCGAAATAGTTCCAAATGAAACGTTATTAATATAAAAAAGGAAAATCGCGACAATGGAAAGCAAACTTTTCAGGTTGAAAAACACAAACTATTGCATTTTTATTTTTCTACCGATCTATTTTAGCTTAACGTGCACTTGCTGATATACTACTTTAGGTGGTTTTTGAACTCCTCAGGCGCTTAAATATGCGTGAATTTGAATCGGTTAGATTATTACTTCAACATCAAAAGAGAATTATTCAATTTTAATTCTATTGGTATCTTTTTATTTTTCTAATAAATATGGAATATCGATCTGCAACTGGTGATTACTTCTGTCACCATTGCAACCACTTATATGTTCTATTAATCTGCGTCATCTTAGCGAAAGTATAAACTAACAATAAGATTGAATATAAAGATGGCTAATTGTAATAATCTGTTATTAAATATAAACTAACGATGAGATTATCAAGTATGAATGTCACTATTTAAGTAGAGTTCAGCTGATTACGCGATATTTCAAAAAAATTAATTTTTTATAATGAAATTTTAAAATTTATAATTAAAGACTTATATATCATAATAAAAATGAAAATAAAATTTACAAAACAATATTAGTCAAATTTTTTTATTGAAGACATTTTTTATTTTTTATAAATTTTTTTATTTTTGATAAAAACATATGAAAAATTTACTCACCAACAAGGCCGCAATATTACTTACTTGTATGAAACTGGAAAATATTTTTCACGTTATCGGAAAGTTTGAATTTTGAAACTAACGGGTAACTTGAAAAAAAATAAAAAACCATCCTACATGCGAAGATAAGAACGAAGAGGTGGGAAGACCCATCCTGTGCGTAACAAGATTTCGTCCCGAAGTATAATAAAAGCCCAAGACGAGCTTTTCCTCTTGTTCATCCATTACTCTTTGTTTCTTCTGATACAATCGAGAGGGAAACAAAGCTCTCGCTCTCCGCTCCCATCCGCAGAACCATCAGCCGTCAAGCTCACGTCTCTTCCTTCCATGGGGTACTCGGCCGAGGGAGACTCTTGGTTGTAGGTTTAGCCATGCTCTGTTACGTCTACTTGCCACTGTCTCTCTCATTGTACAATCTTCTTCCTGCATTTTGCTGCTTCGGAGGAGTTTGGTGTTTGGGTCTGCGGTAGTTTTTATTCCGGTTGAAGGTCTCATCTTTTTGCCAGGAAAACTTCTGTTGTGCTTGGGCTTTGCCATTCTTTTCCTGTCTGATCTGTGCTGCTTTTTTCCAACCGAGTCCATTTCGCCGTTCTCTCGGATTCTGTTCCTTGTCTCCTTTTTGGATCACCCATCAAACCCTAGAAGCTTGGCTAGGGGCATTTCACATCAGTAACTGAGAGAAGGTAAGCGAGGTACTTTGGCTTTCTTCTGTTCTTCTCTTTGCCGTGGGTTTTCCTTCCTTCTATCTGTGAAAGCGGATCTCTTGTAGGGTTTTTTGCTCCCTTGTTTTGTTTCTACTTCCGTTGTCTTCCTTTCCTCTTCCATACCCCCTCTCCTCCCCCGCCCCGCCTCTCTGCTTTTAGTTCTTTTAGGTTAGAAGCACATCCTTCGAATAGATGGTGTCGAGGTCGTACTCCAATCTTCTTGACCTCGTCGCGGGCGAATCTCCATCCTTTGGCAAGATGAACAGCCGAATCCCCCGGGTGATGACCGTTGCCGGGATCATCTCGGACATCGACGACGAGGACGACTCTGCAAATTCTTCGTCGCAGTCCGTCCTCCGAGACCGCACGATCGTCGTTGGTAATCAGCTCCCAATCCGTGCCTGCCGGCGCGTCGACGAGCAAGGGTGGGACTTCGTGTGGGACGAGGACTCCCTTCTCCTGCAACTCAAAGATGGCCTATTGACCGACCACAACGACATGGACTTCATCTACATCGGATGCCTGAAGGACGAGATTCCAGGGTCGGAGCAGGAGGAAGTGGCCCAAATCCTTCTCGAGAACTACAAATGCGTGCCGACGTTCCTCCCGCCGGATCTGTTCTCGCGTTACTACCACGGGTTCTGCAAGCAGCAGCTTTGGCCGCTGTTCCACTACATGCTCCCGATGTCACCGGACCTGGGCGGGAGGTTCGACCGGTCACTCTGGCAGGCGTACGTTTCCGTGAACAAGATCTTCGCGGATAAGATTCTGGAGGTGATCAACCCCGACGACGACTTCGTCTGGGTCCACGACTACCACCTCATGGTCCTACCCACATTCCTGAGGAAACGATTCAATCGAGTCAAGCTCGGCTTCTTCCTTCACAGCCCCTTCCCGTCGTCGGAAATTTACAAGACTTTGCCCGTGAGAGAGGAGTTGCTTCGTGCGCTGCTCAACTCCGACCTGATAGGATTCCACACCTTCGACTACGCCCGCCATTTCCTCTCCTGCTGCAGCCGGATGCTGGGCCTCTCGTACGAGTCGAAACGCGGGTACATCGGGCTTGAGTACTACGGCCGGACCGTCAGCATCAAGATTCTGCCAGTCGGAATTCACATGGGCCAGCTCCGGTCGGTGCTAGGCCTCCCCGAGACGGAGGCGAAGGTGGCGGAGCTGATGGAGAAGTTCCTGGGCGTTGGCCGGATAATGCTTCTGGGAGTGGACGACATGGACATCTTCAAGGGGATCAGCCTGAAGCTGCTGGCGATGGAGCAGTTCCTGAAGCAGCATCCGCAGTGGCTTGGGAGGGTCGTCCTTGTGCAGATTGCCAACCCCGCCAGGGGACGGGGGAAGGACGTGAGAGAAGTGCAGGCGGAAACGCACGGGATGGTGAAGCGGATCAACGAGACCTTCGGGCGGCAGGGATATGAGCCGGTGGTCTTGATCGACCGGCCGCTGCAGTTTTACGAGAGAATGGCGTACTACGCAGTGGCGGAGTGTTGTCTGGTCACCGCAGTGAGGGACGGCATGAACCTCATTCCATACGAGTACGTCATCTCGAGGCAAGGCAACGAGAGTCTGGACCGGTTGCTGAAGCTGCCGCCGTCGTCGCCGAAGAAGAGCACGCTAGTGCTCTCGGAGTTCATCGGCTGCTCACCGTCCCTCAGCGGCGCCATCCGCGTCAACCCGTGGAACATCGACGCGGTGGCGGATGCCATGGACTCGGCGCTTGAGATGGCCGAGTCGGAGAAGCAGCTGCGGCATGAGAAGCACTACCGCTACGTCAGCACCCACGACGTCGGCTACTGGGCGCGCAGCTTCCTCCAGGACCTGGAGAGAACGTGCAGGGACCACACAAGGAGGAGGTGTTGGGGCATCGGCTTCGGCCTTGGTTTCAGGGTCGTCGCCCTCGACCCCAACTTCAGGAAGCTGTCCATGGAGCACATCGTGTCGGCGTACAAGAGGACCAAGGTTCGGGCCATCCTCTTCGACTACGACGGCACCCTCATGCCGCAGGCGTCGATCGACAAAAGCCCCAGCCGCAACTCGATCGAGATATTGAACAACCTGTGCGACGACAAGAACAACGTGGTGTTCCTCGTCAGCGCCCGGAGCCGGAGCACGTTGAGCGAGTGGTTCTCTCAGTGCGAGAACCTCGGCATGGCGGCGGAGCACGGGTACTTCGTCAGGTACACTAGCCAACGATGGTGAATTCCCTGGCTTGGTCTGTAGTAGATAGAGTTCGGTGACGTTTGGAGTTCACTCAGGTCAAAGAGGGACATGGAGTGGGAGACGTGTGTGCCGGCTGTGGATTGCAAATGGAAGCAGATCGCAGAGCCTGTGATGAAGCTCTACGTGGAGACCACCGACGGCTCGACCATCGAAGACAAGGAGACCTCGCTTGTCTGGTCGTACGAGGACGCCGACCCCGATTTTGGTTCATGTCAGGCCAAGGAGCTCCTTAACCACCTCGAGAGTGTGCTTGTCAACGAACCCGTTTCGGTCAAGAGAGGCCAAGCCATGGTGGAGGTCAAGCCACAGGTGAAGAACCTGTAATCGAATCCATCCAGCTCTCTCACGATCAAAAGCATTCTGTACTCTGATATCATTTGGCTTGATTTCTTATCTATGATCAGGGCGTGAGCAAGGGTCTCGTGGCGGAGCGCTTGCTTTCCACGATGAGGGAGAGATGCACAATCCCAGACTTTGTACTCTGCGTCGGCGACGATCGGTCGGACGAGGACATGTTTGAAGTCATTAGCATGGCAACAACCACTTCTTCTCTTAGCCCAGACACCCAAGTGTTCGCCTGCACCGTCGGTCGCAAGCCTAGCAAGGCCAAGTATTACCTTGACGACACAGTGGAAATAGTGAGGTTGATGCAGGGCCTGGCGTCTGTTTCAGACCAAGCTCCGAGTAGCTCGGTGTCCTTCCCATCATGGCTGCAGTTGTACTCCATGACCGATCAGAGTGGTGCCCTCTCGTAAACAGACGTGACCTAAGCCATGGCTCCGACCAGGTCCCATTCTTTCCCAATCTGGCTTGCCATGCCATTTTGCTTCCAATTAACGACAGTGTGTAACCGGGAATAGCTTGCATTTTTCTGGTTTATTACTTACTGTTAGAGTACTACTACAAGGTTGTACAAAAGAAGCTTTTTTCTAACATGCCTAGATTAGAAGTTTTCTCTGTAGTTAACCTCTCTCTTCTGCTTGATCAACGATTTGTTCCCAGATACGTGGTAGTAGTAATATATGAGCCTTCTTCTTCCTTTTGTTCGCAGACTTGTGCCTTTCTTTTGGTACCTCTACAAATAATGGTCAACTCATTTCTCTGCTTACACAGGAAACCTGTTATCTGCAATCAGTGGTCCTAGTATTTTCTCAGATTAGTGCTCTACTGCCATCTTCTTCTTTCACTGAACCGGGTCTTGGATACCATTACTCCTTAACCAACTACAGATAATAAGACCATAGGGGAAGAATGACTTCTTGAATTCAAACCCCTACAGTGGGAAGATTGTTTTAACGGTCCTTTTGGAGCTACAGATACGAGCATTATGTTTGTTTGTTTGCCTTTTGTTGAAATGTGGAATTTGTGCTCATTCAGAGAAAGCGACTGGACATGGACTTGGTAGGCCTGGTATTGCACACCTTTGAGCACTGGACCAATCTGGTCCTGTGCGTTAGATGCTTTTTGTCATCAAAATATCAGGTCTTACCATGACACAGCGGCGGCACTTTTGACTTTGCCATGAAGTTTTCTGTACCGTTCTCACCCACCCGGCCACCCTTGTGGTTTTTTTTTTTTTTTTTCAACTTTGAGACCACATGGGTGGTAAAAGTTTATGGCCCAGCGTCCAGGACTATGACCATTAATTAAAGCACTTTACCCTAGTCAACTTGTGCTGTGAACAAATGGCGAAACAACACTGGTGGTTGTGAAAGTAAAACCCTATCCCCTAGGGTTTTACCTCCAAGCATGGGTAGCCCACATTTTCTTTTTTTGAAAGATCATGGGTAGCCCACATGTGCATTGGCTTTTGAGATGAATCAACCATTAAAAGAGATGGTGTACGTAACTTTGGAAGGTAGTGGACGGATGATTTCTTCTTTCAGAGGGGCATGTGCTGCTCACCTCCCTCTTAAATCCAAGCGTCCCACTTTATTTTGTATCTTCTTCTTTACATAACATTGGAAGCACTCAAATTGATGGGATACGCAGCCACTAGTGTTCGACAAAGTGAAAGCAATTAATAGATATCCTTGGAGAAGCCATCATTAGGTTAGTTTAAAAAGGTTTCCTTCACTTTCTCCTCACTCTCCATGCTTGGTCAAGTTATTCCATCCCCTAAGTGTACTTACCTTGCTTAACAGGAGCCAGCCTTCCTTTCCTAGATGTGGTTACAGCATGCAAGAACAGGAGCCAGCCTTCCTTTCCTAGATGTTGTTACAGCATGCAAGAACAGGAGCCAGCCTTCCTTTCCTAGATGTGGATACAGCATGCAAGAACAGGAGCCAGCCTTCCCTCTAAAATCTGCCATGGAAAATGTTTTGATTCTATAGATGATAGCCGTGGAATGGAAGAAACTCTTGTCTCCATGATCTGGTCACTTGTTTACTGTTGCAAATAAATTCTTGGTCAGAAGAACATACCCTAGAATTTTCTATAAACCTGAACTAAAGATTCTATGCAGCTCCCTCGTCCATATTTCCGACTAGCATCTGCTACAGAATAGATATGAAACTGATGCCATAGCAGTGACTCAAAGCAAACTGCCCATTGATCTCCAACATATTCCTCGAATAAAAGAAACGAGAAAAGGTGTCCTTAAGATCGCTCGATGCACATTTCTTTTACTCAGTTTCTTAGATCAACGATAATGTTTACATATTTATTTGCAATTTGATAATGCCACTTCGAAAAAGAAAACGGTAGAAGTATACTCAAATGAACTTTCTTGGTGGTTCTGAACAAGTTATAAGAAAATATTACATAAAACTAAGTCAGCATTCCACATGTGACACATCATTCCACCAAGAGAGGACAACAAAATCATGGTATATCTGCAAAACACAACATTCAAAAGACTAAGATTTCTGTATTTTACAAGTGACTCTCTACCATATCTGGGAAGAGTCAGGTGACCATACGTAACACAAGCATGAAACTCATTGTAACGTAGTACACAAACATGAACCCCACTATTTGCTTTCTTTTAAAAGAGCAGGGAAATTTAACTACCACTCGGAAGGCTTTATATTTGGTTGAAAATTAAAGAGGACAACGTAAGACTGACGAATAGACGCCAAAAACTACTGAAAGAGTTGGTGCGTGTACGAGTGATGTTTTGGAATTAACGAAGAGAAACACATCATTTTACACAGTTTAGCACATCATTGTACAAAACGTAATACAACATTTTCTATAAACAAATGCCATCGTGCTCAGATTGTAACACAACTCTGCAAAATTCATTTGGATCGTTCATATAGACCTGCCTTGTCACCGCCACATCATGTCACTTCATCATCTTCCCTAAACCAACCTCTCCTAAAGGGGGCTTGTACACTTGCATTTTTTCTCCCCGTCGCAAACGTCTTCGTGAGCTTCTTCCACCGTCGTTGTCATCTTCATCGTCGGAAGCCTCGTCATCACTGCTGTTTGGGAGCTGCAACCCTCGTCACTGCCATCCTCATCACCGCAACCCTCACCATCCTTGCACAAATCCCATTTCGAAGACACAGTCACGTTGATACATCCTCGTACATTGTCGTCGTCATCGTCGTAAATCGATACATGCCATCTGAGTTATCGTTGCAACCCCATTTCCTAATCTCTGTCTTGAGTTCCATGGGACAAACCTCATTGATTGTTTATCTGTTTTGAGTTTTCTCACTTGGTTGTCTGTGTATCGAAAAGTATGCCCTGTTATCTTAGAAATATCGGCTGGAAATTTAAGGTCTATGTATTGGAAAGTATGCCCTGGCAATGCAATATGATATGCAACGTTTATAACGACGCACTTGTTTCTTTGGCAACGATGTACTTGTTCAAGCTCAATGGTTTCATTGTCCTGTTAGTTCAAATTTCTAACTATTGATGTCTTTGCCTCGTGAATTACAAATGAAAATTGTTTTAATATGTTTTCTTTTTTATAATTTTATTAAAAGAGTAGATCAGGAAAATTTAATTAAAAATCAAATAGATAAATTAGTTAAAGAAAATATCAATCATCTAATTAAAGAACTTATTAACAATGTTGAAGAAAAAAGTATACGTTGTATTAATCATTTGAGTGTAAAACAAAGAAAAAAAAAAGTTGATGTAATGCATAAATAAATTAGGTATTATATGCGAAAAAAAATAATATGTAGTAAGTAATATTTTTATTAAAAATTATTTATAATAAATTATACTTGTGATGATAAGTTATTTCACATGAGCATATTGTATATAAGTTATTTTACATATTCATGAAAGGACCTCTAGATTTTAATAATACAAAAATTAATATGAGAAAACAAATTGTATTTCACAAGTGTCATAAGATAATTCAGCGAACTAAAGATCAAAAGGTAGATAAATAGATACAGTTAGTTCAGAAATTGTTGCTAGAGAAAAACAGGATTTTTGAAAGGTTACCAGGCTTAAGTATCTAAAAGAAATAGATCTTCGATGAGTTACAAGCTTAAGAATCCGAAAGAAATAGATCTTTGATGAGTTACAAGCTGAAGTATCTAAAGAGTCAATTTAAAAGTAATAGAAACACCTTGGAAAAGTTAAAAGAATAACTATCCGAAAATAAAAAGTCTTCAGAGAGTTAGTAAGATAGTTGTTTGAATGATTAGAGAGTTAATGTACTAACTATCTGAAAGTCCAAGGATATCGAAAAATTAGGAAGACTAACTATTCAAAACTTAAGTCATTCAATTACACACATGTAGAAATCTAGTCGTAAGCTTAAAAGATTTTCGAAAAGTTAGGAAAGATAACTATTTGAAAAACATGAAGTTTTGGAAAGATATAGATTGAACTATTTGAAAATTAAGTCATTTAATTATGCATGTGCCGAAATAAAAAAACAACAATCGAAAGCTTTGAGAGAAAATCAAAAGTTTACTATAACCAACTATCTGAAAGTTAAATACTTTTTGGTAAGTTACAACTTCAAGTATCTGAACTTAAGACACTTCACGTGTATGACTTAAAATCTCACATGACATAGACAAAATGACTCTAGTGGATTTTTAGAGAGTTACGGTAATCCTTCAAAGAGTTACACAACTAACCATTTGAAAATCAAAGGAAATCGGAAGGTTATCTTGAAACATCCTTCTAAATAGTAACTTACCATATTTGGACTTGGAAATTCAGTAAGTACAGTAGAATCAATTTGTTGAAGAGAAAATATGATCATTGGACTTACAAGTATAAATACAAATAGATCATTCAATATTAGAGTGAGCTAATAAGAGAGAGATTACATATACAATCACATATAGAGAGAAAAGATATTGCAGATCCTCTTCCATGATAGAAAGCACATGTTAGATTCAATATAGAGAGAACAAGTTGAAAGCAGAATTCAGAGAAGATTCTCAAAGCTCCCCAAGTGTTGAAAGTATGATCTAAGAAGGATCATTTGGTTTATGGCTTTAACTATAAAGCTTCACTCAAGTTGTTGGTTTGAGTTTCGACTTAAAAACTCAAGAGGTTGGTTTACTGAAGTTTATACCTAAAAACTTCTGAGTGGTTGGTTAGAGCTACGACCAAAAAGCTCAAGTGAATAGTTGGTTCTTTCTTTGACCTAAAAGCAAGTGTATTAAATATTGAGACACTCAATGAAGCCTAAGTGATCCTTGGGGGTGGACTAGCCGAGTTGGTGAACCACCTAAAATTTCCTTGTGTTTCTTGTTTATATTTCCATTGCGCATGTTTTATTCATCAATTTAATACTTGTGTAAATTGATTAATCAAATTGGTTAGTTAAAGTTAGAAAAAGTTTAAAATACACATAGATCATCATTCACCCCCCCTTTGGTAAAACCATAAGGTCCTAACAATTGGTATCAGAGTAAGTTGATCTCTTCTTATAAATTTAGCCATCTAAGATCATGACATCTTTTCATAGAGAGAGTCAAAATATCCATCGTCCTCCCTTGTTTGATGGTATTAACTATAATTATTGGAAAAATAGGCTGAAATGTTTCCTTAGGAGCTCAGATGTAAGTCTCTAGAAAATGGTGGTTTTAGGAACACCTCTTCCACCCAATCATGAGGATGATTGGACTAAGGAGAATGAGAGAATCATCCAAATGGATGCTTGAGGATTGAACATTATTTATTGTGCTTTATCTACTAAATAATACAATAAAGTTTCAACTTGTAAATCTATTCACGTGGCTTCAAACATTCTTCAAATAACCTTTAAAGAAACTAGCTAAGTGAAAGACACAAAAATCGGTATTTTACTTAGAAAGTTTGAATTATTTAAAATGCTTGATGATGAAACAATTACTAATATGTTTTCTAGATTTATTGATATTATTAATGGCTTAAGAGGCTTGGGAAAGGAATTTTCTATCCGTGAATAGGTGTAGAAAATCCTTAGAAGCTTAACTGTGGAATGGAAGCAAAAGTCCACATCAATATAAGATTCCAAAGATCTCAACAAATACCTAGTAAAGGATTTGATGGGCAATCTACTAGCCCATGAAGTTCAAATGAAAGAATGTAAAGATGAGGAAGGAAGTGCTAAAAAGAAAACATAAATGAAGAAAGAGCTAGTCTTTCCATCAACTCAGGAACTTCAAAGCTCGGATGATGATGAAGTTGTGTTATTGGCTAGAAAATTCAGAAAGTGGATGAAGAAAAAAAATAAAGCTAGCACATCTAAAGGCAAGGGTTTAATGTGCTTTAAATGCAAAAACCAAGGACATATACAACTAGATTGCCCACTACACCTAGAAGAAGAAGAAAAAATGAAGAAGAAGAAGAAGAGCTACAAAAAGAAAATGGCATTAAAGGCTACTTAGGATAATAGTAGTTCCTTTAGTAGCTCATCTAGTTCAAATGAAGAGATACCAGTAAACGTGTGCTATACAACACAAGAGGTATGTTCCATTTCATCTCAAAGTGATTCTAATGTAGACAATGACAATTTAGATGTAAATATTCTTTTGTCTACTATTGATAGTTTATATGTTAAATGCAAAAATTATAAAAAGAAAATTAAGCATTTAACTACATGTTTAGAAAAAGCACATACTGAACTTGAAAAACTACATGTTGAAAATAAAAACTACAAGAATGATGAATTGATAAATGAAAATGAAAATCTGAAATCTGAAATTACTGATCTGAAGAATATTATGCATAAGTTTACCAATAGACAAAATGGATTAAATCAAATCATTGATTCACAAAGATATAGCTCAAACAGATTTGGCCTAGGGTATGCTATTCCACAAGAAATACCTTACCATGGTAGTGTTATCCGATCCTATAGATATAGTACTACTGTATTTGCCATCAAAAGAAGATCTAGACCATTGTGGCTGCCAAAAGGTAGTAAATTAAATGTTGTCAAGACTAACACTTCCAGACCCAAGAAAGTATGGGTACCAAAATCTATTTCTGTTTGAATTGCAAAATTATATTATTTAGGGGGAGCAACTAGTTTATAGTTTCAAATTATTATTTAAAATTGACCAAAATCTAAAGATAAATTAGAAAAGGCTGAACACTTGGAAGTCAGTCATGACAACGACATTTGGTATCACTAAAGGCACCATTAATTAGTATTAAATGCTACATATGGATTATGTGGCAAATGTGCCTAAAATCATAATATTCAAGGAGAGCAAAATCTGTAGCAGTTAAAAACAAGCATATAGAAAAGAAAGTTGCAACCAAACTACAGTCTTAAATTGTCTTCTACATATGAGTGAAAGAATCTCTTGAAGAGAGAATTTAAGAAGCTAAACAGTTGGAAATCAGAAGGTAATCAATTAAGAATTAGTTATGATATTCTGAAATTAACAATTAGTATCAAAGTGGCATCAATGATTGAATCATGTTCTTCAAAGGAAATAAGATTTGCATGAACTAGGATGGATGAATACAAAAGCAAGGAAATCAAATTGTTAGAAAAGGAAAAGAAAAATCTACAAAAGTCAGATTACAATCTTCAAATTATCTTTTACAAAATTGAAAGAACCACTTGAAATAAAGATTTAATAGAAGATAAATGGTTGGGAATTGTAAGCTAAATGATTGAGAATCATTTATGATATTTTTGAGATTAACAATTGGTACCTAGTTCAATTGGTATCATGAATGACATTTTGCAAAACAAGTGCAACAAATCTGTCTGCAAGGAAAAACATATAAGTAAGGGGAGAACATACTATTCTCTAAAATTCAGAATGTTACTTTGGTTCAAAAAGAAAGTTTATAAAGAAGACACACATATAGCGGGAGAGCCTATAGCTTATTATCCAAAATCAGAAAACCTCCATACAAATAGGGAGAGAGCATGTGGCAACAACTACAAATATTAACTGCATAATTATAAATTGCTACATTAACAATTGGTATTTCATTGTTTTTAGTTTTTTTACAAATGATGCAATAAACAAACGAGACAAAGGAAGAAATACCACAAACTAGGAGAACAATTACTAACATCTCAAAAATTGATATATTAACAACTAATATCAGATAAGGATTGAGACAATCAAGAAATTGATACTTCAATTGATGCAGTGCTTGAATAAGAAAGAAGAAAAGCAGTACAACATCAAAGGGAGAGAAGAAAACAGATTTCAATTATGAAAATATCTCAACAATTGATATCTACACATAAACAATTGATATTTGATACAAAATCAAAATTGGTATTCGAAGAGATTGATGCAAATTAAAGAATTGATTTTTTCAACATTTGATATCAGACAAAATTAAGGTAATCAGAAAATTAATGTTACATGTTGACAAAAAGAGGAGAAATATGGCAGTTATTTTAGCAAAAAAAAATTCAAAGGGAAGAAAATTATGGAACTCTTTTTATCTAATGGCAAAAAAAGAGAGAAGAATATGGAAATTACAGTATTAAAATTCTTAGCACATAGATAGGGAGAGAAATTAACTCCATTATATTGTATACACTATAAATCTTTGTTTTACTTATGCTCTATGTGATTCTCTATATAGAAACAATCTAGTAAGTGAAATATATGTAAAATATTGTAAGGTTTTTGCCATTATAAAAAAGGGGGAGATTGAAAGGACCTCTAGATTTTGATAATGCAAAAATCAGTGTGAGGAAACAAATTGTATTTCATAGATGTCACAAGACAGTTCAACAAATTAAAGATTAGAAGGCAAATAAATAGATATAGTTAGTTCAAAAATTGTTATCAAAGAAAAATAGAATTTTCGGAAGGTTACCTGGCTTATGTATTGTTTGGATTTACCCAGCACGACACTAGAAAACCTGATTGGATCTCCAACAACGTACTAGAAAAACTTAGATTTGTTAACTTCTGTTTTTACTTAGTTAATTTATCTTTATGCCTATTCTTTTTCTTTAGAAGTAAATAAACAACATTTAATACAAATTAGATATTAATTCCAATTTGTACTTTAACTGCAAGTGCATAGTGTCTATTGTATCAGTGTGCAAGTACAAGTCGATCCCATAGGGAATTGCTAAAGAATTGAGAAATGCCCGTTTATTAACAATCAAATTTATATATTCAATAAGCTCTCCATTGAGTTACAGTTAACTCAACGAACTCAACGGACAAAGTTCGTTGAGTTATGGCTAACTCAACAGACTAACCTCGTGGACTTAAGTTAACTCCACGAGCCTGTCTTTTCTTTTTAATATTGCTATTTACAGAGGAATTCGGCCAACCATTGGGCGATTCCACAGATTGTAAATAACATCAATTAAGCTCTTTAATATTAGTAAACACTGGATTTATCATTAGGCAATACTAACATTCAAATAATTCAAATAGTAACCATTAAAATCTTTAAGTCTTTTAAACGAACCAATTTCAGTAAACTGTAAAACTAAAACAAACATAAATCAATCACAACACTGATAGAGATAACATTAATCACGATACAACAAAAATAATATAACACTCAAATACAAAATACAAACACAGATAAGTTGTTTATGGTATTTTTGTTTTAATATGAACATGGAAATGGGCGAAAGGCGAAATGTAAAGTAATCTTAATCAATTGTAAATACTTCTGTCACTACATACGACACGATTACACCACTGAAAATTAAACTACTTACAATTCTGTCTCCTCTCCCTATAGAATCGCAAGTTCAGAATTGCAAGATGATCTCCTCTTCGGCATACAAGCATCAACCCGAAGCCAATGCTAGAAGCTCTACAATCTCCTGAAATATGAGTCGGCGCTTGGTGAAAATGGCTTCCCTTCCCGTAACGTGATCACTCCTCACAATGATTGTCAGGCACTGTGTTTGGCTCGGAATCGACCCGACATCAGGAAATTATCCTCACAGACCTCCGATGGTTGGTGATTATGGTGGTTATGGTGGTGGTAATGATGGTTGGTGTGGTACTTCAAAGAATTGCCGACACTGTCTGCAGAAAGCTCAATGCTCCTCCTCTGTACACACTGGTCATACCCATCGATCACACACCATTTACTTCTTTTTCTTCTTTTCTTTTATATTTCTTCAGTAGTAACTACTTCTGCTTGAATGGTCGGTTGGATTTCCTTCATTCATATCAACGACGATGATTTCTTCTCCCTTCGACGAGTGAATTCCTACGTGATACGTGCAATCGTGGTTTTTCTTCCAACTATTCTGTTTCTACAACCGCCATAGTGGCATATTAGAAAATAAATAGTCTATGGAGTTACAGATAACTCAACGAACTTTCTTCGTTGATTTAACTATAAAACACGTGCATAAATTTAACTATTCGATGCTCAAATGCATTTCAGATACTTATAAACTTAACTATCTGATGTCCAGATGCATTTCGGATAGTTACAGATAACTCACCAATATATAACTTAAGTAAATCTACCAATTCTAGACATGTGTCAACAGTAGTTTAATAATAAAAGAAACATTTCAGAGAGTTACAGGTCTAACTATCCGATGCTCAGATGCATTTCGGATAATTATAGATAACTCACCGAAAATCCACTTAAGTCACTTTCCCAGAACATGACACGTGTCCACAGCTATTTTATAAATAAAAAGAGATTTTGGAGAGTTACATATATAACTATCTGATGCCCAGCTGCAATTTCGGATAGTTATAGATAACTCACCGAAAGCTCACTTAAGTCATGCATTATGGTTTCGATAGGTGTACTTTAGGAAATAATAAAATATTCTTTTAAAACATAACTATTCGGCAGTTTAAACATAACTATCTGATACATGTTCGGTCTGTTAAACATAACTGTTCAAAATATGTTCTGTATGTTAAACATAACTGTCCAAAATATCAGAAAATTCGGATACTTAAGAATTTCACAGCCTACAACTTACCGACAGTTCAGAAATGTACTAAATTAACATTAATTCCCCAAAATTAAGTAGTAATTCTAATTAAAGCATATAATATTGCAATTATAACATAATGGCTTAATTCTCATATGATAAGCTAAATATTATGCAATTAACCATCATTTAACCGTTAATAATATGCACTTTTTCATTCTAAACACTTCCCCCGTACCTAAATTTTGTTAGTCCCTTAGCAAACTAAGATCTAATTAATTGGTCTTTCAAAAAGTGCTAGAATTAACTTCTCTTTTCTTTTTTTTCTATTCAACATAAAAATATATATTCTGTATGTTTTAGTAATCAACCTACAAATATACTTAGAATATATGTAAATTACATACAAAGTATATCATCATCACATAGGTGTTACTTATATTATCGTTTGTTCTTTTCATCATTTGTCATCCTGAATTTTCCAATAAGATTTCTAGAAGAAATTTCAACAACATATGAATCAAAGTACAATCCAATTCAATATGATTAAGACAAGTAGAATAAAGAATTGTATCTCCATTAAAACAACTTCAAAAGTCAATTCTAGATTCATATTTCAGCAATTCTAGATAACGGAAAATATACTCGATTCATAAGATATTTGTATTACACAAAACACTTGTACCTTTTCAAAACAGTATATGTTTTTTTTTTTATACTTTAAAAGTTAATTTGACAAGCATGAATCATACAGGAGCTTTCTAATGTACCCATGTAACGAGCTTTCAGTCAACAATCCCAAATCTGATCAGGATCTTAGGTTGCCAGAATTCAAGAGTCCTTTTTTTTTTTCAAGGCAGCAATCCTTACATACCTATCTGCTCAAGTACAAAAGACTCGTGATCAAACAAGTCAATAAACTCTCAAAAAATTTTTATTTTTTATTTTTATTTTTTTCAAAATACACACAAAACAAAGCATTAATCACATACTATATATGTATGTATTTCATTAATACAGATGAAGTAAAACATCAATCTCATATAGTCCTGCTTCTATCATTTACTGAAAATATGAATCCACAACAATAGGCTCATACTTTTTCTGTAGTTTAATAAGATCTACACATAAATCATTCTACAAGTTTAATCAGTCAAATTAAATGTATCTTTAATCATATGTGTTTCATTTAATCTAGAATTCACATCTCACCTCCTTCAAGACTTCAAATAATTTATTGATTTTTCATTAAGCATTATGATTTCATTTTAAAATCGTGAAACTGTTAAACTCATGAAATTCAGAAAAAACATAAGATACTATATCTAGATTTGCATAAATAGTAAATTCTATAGCATCATATATAGCCTTCTAAATATAACATTCAAGCAGTTACAGATTATAAATTTTACAGTCTCAATTATCGGATAGTTACAGTAAGTTCACAAAAATTTTCAATTTCCACAAAACTTTGCGGTACCATTTTAATTTTTTTAATTAACAAACATACATGGTTGTTACTTTAATTACCTCCCCCCATACCTACATTTTGTATTGTCCTCAATGTAAAAGATTTGACAATAAATACAGTAATTGTAGCAGGCATGAATACAGTTTTGTTGATTAAAATTTAGGATAAGTAATCAGTTACATACCTTGTTTTGTTTGTATCTCCTTCTGCATATTCTGATTTTTGATTCTGAAAACTTTTCATTCACAGATAAAAGCAAAAATATATATATATATAATAAAATAACATTTAACAGATATTGATAATTCATTGTCTTGTGTGGAACCCAGCCTCCTATGCCTTTGGTGGCTCACAAGCAAGCCAGTTGGTTTCCTAAAATAGATACCAACAAACTGGATTGATATTTTGTTTTTTTTTTTTCTTTTATAAAATAAAATGAAAACTACATTTTTTTTAAAAGTAAATGCAGAAAACACACAACATTAAACAAACAAAATCACAGCTTAAGAACATGATTGAAAAGTAGGAACAAATGGAATAAATGTATCAATCCAAGTAAACTTTTTAGGCATAGTTCTTCTTGCTATTAATTCTGTTTTCATGTAGTTCTTGTTCCTTCTTAATTTGTAAACGTGTAATATATATTATAAATTCCAAATACAAGTGTATTACCATTAATGATATGAAATGCAGAAAGGGATCCTTTTTGGTTCTAGGGTAATGTAGCAATTTCTATTTCTACATCTATTTTAAAATATTTCTCTTCCCACTTCCATTCATTTATGTCTTCCATAATCCATATTTGAAATTTCATTAATTCATCCCACCATCTGATCAGACATAAAGTAGGATCATCTTCTTCATTATACCACATTCCTATTTGAATTTTATTAAATTTTGCAAATGGTGGTTTAGCTATATCACTCGGTATACGTAAAATTTCTATATATTCATCATAACTATCTATGCTCACTATGTATAAATCAGATCCAAATGCTATTGATATATCTGTAACAAGATATATATCCATCCAGTATGACATGTGTTTGGTTAATTAATGATTTCCGTCCTAGATATATCATAATATTTTCATTCCAAGATCTATTTAGAAAATTATACACACTTAAGCGTAAATCTTCACCCCAATTTCCTGTAGGTTTCCAATAATATAATTTTTCAGGAATTGTAGAATTTTTATCAGAAAATATCAAAGCCAATCCACAATTTACAGTTGGCACTTCAAATCTATTAGGTCTTCCTATATTCCATTCTTCTCCTGTTATAGGATTTCTTATCAAAATATCAGGTAATAATAAACTTGCATACCTTGGTCTCGTCTTGTATATGATTAATCCTTCATCTATCCCCAAAATATGATTTATTCCTTCTAATGTATTGGGTGGAATTCTAGTAGTTTCTTCCATAGCCAGATATTCATAGGTATTTGAACTACGATTAAATGACCTCCATATGAATCTATCTCTAATCTTAGTCATTTTTGCAGCTTGTAGTCCCTGAAAATATTTTTCTTCAATATAGTCTTTAATTTCCTTTGATACACAACACAGCCTGCACAGATCTTTAGCTAACAAGTTACTCAGTACTTCCCTTAGTGCATCCAACGGTAATTGCATCAATTCCATTTGTTGATTTTGTATAACACAAACAAAAATTTAGCAGAGACAAAAAATTAACATAACTACTGCACACCCTCGTGGAGTTAAGGCATAACTCAACGGAATAAGTTCGTTGAGTTAAGGACTAACTCTACGATACTATTAACTAAAAATAAAAACATATATACATATAGATAGTTGCTTCAGATATGCTGCTTCATTCAGCCACCCTCCCAGAAGAGGTATCAATTTCATTAATCGTTCTATTGATAGGATTAGGTATTGCTTGTATTGGCAATCCTCCAATAGGTCTAACTTTCATTGGTTCCTTCTGTCTAAGTGGTATATTTCTATTCTGATTTTGAATTGCATCACTTCCAAATACAAAATCTAGACAATTGTTTAATTGTTGGATTATCTTTTCTAATTTCTCTATTCTAGATCCTTGTTTTAGTAATGCTTCACAACTTATATTCTTCTCATTTACATTTTCTCCTCCCTGAAAATTGTTATTTCTCCAAGATAAATTCGGGTGATTTCTCCAATTAGGATTATAAGAATTTCCCAAGTTATCTCTTTGGTTTTTAGCATAAATAATATCTAAATCATTTATGTTTTCATTCTTTTCTACTAGCTTTTCATTTAATGATAACTCTTCTATTTTCTTTGTTAATTCATTTAATTTCACCTCAAGCATAATACTTGAATCTATTTCATGCATTCCTCTTAGTAATATTTTTTTATCTGCAATAGCTTCAACCGAGTTTTCCCACTATGTAGTTCTTTTTGCAAAGTTTTCTAAATATGCCCATGCTTCTTCACTACATAACTTTAAAAATCCATTTTGACAAGTAGATTCTAATAAAGATTTCGTTGAAACATGTATGCCTTCATAAATTATACCTATTAATTGTACTTTACTCATTGCACAATGTGGACATTGAGTCAGTAAATCTTTAAATCTTTCAAAATATTTCCAGAATGATTCATCCTGTTTTTGGCTACACATTAATATTTCCTTCTTCTTTTTAATCGTTTGATGTGTTGGATAATATTTTTCCAGAAAAACAGAGCAAAATTAAGTCTATGTAGAAATTGAATTAGGCGACAGAGTATATAACCATCTCTTAGGTGTCTTTTAAAGAAAAAGGGATATATATAAGTTTAATAGCATCTATACTGATGTTCGGCATTTTCATCATTTGACAAACTTCATTAAATTCTCTAAAGAAATAATAGACATCCTCTCTTTCTAATCCATGAAAATGTGGCAATTGACTAATATAATTAGATTTCAATTCAAACCTATCTCCCTCAAAGTTTGGCAATCGAATACATGAAGGTTCATCAACTAATTCCGGATATAGAATTGCTCCTAATGGTTTTTCTACTGGAACAACCATTTCCACGTTCTCTTTTAAAGAAAGGTTAGCTACACCCCAAAGAATTTTGTTAAAGTTCAGTTCTGAAAATTTTTCAGTACTCCTCTACAATGAAAATTCCTAGGTAGGTGTTCTTACTAATCGTTTAGTACTTAGAGAACAAGTCCATGTGCTCATAAATAAATAGCAGAAGATTAATTACATACCAGTCTGAAGCTTTCCATTCAGTAAATATTTGTTGTCGGATGAAGTTGAATCAACTGCTTCTCCTTCTAATTCCTCCAACGCATTTTCCTTTCTTTTAAAAGTGCTGGTAACTTGTAAATAACATTCTGATTTATATATATAATGTACATCTATAAAGTGAATAAATCTTGTTGCAAGAACGTGTCTTGCAACATGCATCATGGTTCCTGTTTTTATGGGTACGTGTACCACTATTAATTTCAAATTTTAGTAACCGCTAAGTCGATGAAGTTTCGTTCGTGGTTAAAAGAATAACTATTCTGCTTAATCCACGAACTAACCTCGTTGAGTTACAGATAACTTAACAAAACATAGTCGGTTACCGTTGCTAACTCCACGGACTAACATCGTTGAGTTACAGATAACTCAACGGAGTGACCTTATATTATATTACTGACCTCGTGGAGTTACGGTTAACTCAACGAACTTACTTCGTTGAGTTAACACTTAGCAACTTCTAAGTTTTACTCTCGTAAATTTCTCTCTATTTTTTTTTCTTTTTCATTCTGCTAACTGAAATAAAGTTAAATCTACATCATTAATGCATCATTCTAATCAAAATTTGTTTAAATCTGAACATTATATAAAGATTTAATTTGTAGGTCATTTTATGTTATGCAGAATTTACATTTTACCTTGCAACATGCAAAAATTTTTTAAGCATTTATCTTGTCATTCAGCAAATTGTAAATCCGTTACATATTCATTCATAAAGTTCCACAAATTATATAATATTCAATAAATTCCATTCATTTCACATCCAAAACATGTATGAAAAGTACATCTGAAAAATTATATTCATTCATATGAATCAATTTACAGGGTAAATACATCATACAATTTCATACAATTTTATACAATTTTATACAAGTAGACGAACAATACAATTTAATCTCTATTCCTAAGTTCATCTACTTCCTTCTGGAGTTTTTCTAATTGAAGTTCTAAATGATTAATTCTCTCTACAGCTCCTGTAATTCCTCTAGAAGGTACAACTATCTCTGTAGCTACAAAATTTCTGTATTCTTTCACTGAAATGGTTATTGATCTTATCCTTTTTAATGTCCATTTCGTGAAATCAATACAATCCACCATCAGCAGTAGAATCAAATCTCCATAAAACAATTTTTTCTTTACTGCTTTCAACTTAGAGATAAAAACTACAGACCAATTTATTTGAATCCTGTTTACAACTACATATGTGGCCCATTTGACAAATTGACTTAAATCTATATCATGGTGTTCGTGTTTTCCCAGCACTACACTAGAAAAACTTGGATTTGTTACTTCTATTTTTACTAAGTTAATTTATCTTTATGCCTATTCTTTCTTTTAGAAGTAAACAAACAACCTTTAATACAATTTAGATATTAATTCCAATTTGTACTTTAACTACAAGTGCACAGTGTCTATTGTATCAGTGTGCAAGTACAGGTCGATCCCATAGGGAATTGCTGACGAACTTAAGAAATGTTTGATTGTCAACAATTCAAATTTATATTCAATAAGCACTCCGTTGAGTTACAGTTAACTTAACGGACTAAGTTCGTTGAGTTATGGATAACTCAACGGACTATCCCTGTGGACTTAAGTTAACTCCACGAGCCTGTCTCTTCTTTATAATACTACTAATTACAGAGGAATTCGGCCAACCATTGGGCGATTCCACAGATTGTAAATAATATCAATTAAGCATTTTAATGCTAGTTAACGTTGGATTTAACATTATGCAATACTAACATTCAGATGATTCAAACAGTAACCATTAAAATCTTTAAGTTGTTTTGTACGAACCAATTTCAGTAAACTGTAAAATTAAAACTAACATAAAACAATCATAAAATTGATACAGATAACATTAATCGCGATACAACACCAACAATACAACACTCAAATACAACATACAAACAAAGATAAATTGTTTTTGGTAGTTTTGTTTTGATGTGATGGGAGAAAGGTGAAATGTAAAGTAATTTCACTTGACAGTAAATACTTCCGACACTACTTGCAACGCAATTACACCACTGAAAATTGAACCACTTACAATTCTGTCTCCTCTCCCTATAGAATTGCGAGTCCAGAATTGCAACATGATCTCCTCTTCAGCATACAGGCATCAACCCGAAGCCAAGGCTAAAAGCTTTACGATCTCCTGAAATATGAGTCGGCGCTTGGTGAAAATGTCTTCCCTTCCTACGACGCGATCACTCCTCAGAGTGGTTGTCAAGCACTATGTTTGGCTCGGAATCGACCCGACATCAGGCAAATATCCTCACAGACCTCCGATGATTGGTGATTATGGTGGTGATACGATGGTTGGTGTGATACTTCAGAGAATCGCCGATACTATCTGCAGAAAGCTCGGTGCTCCTCCTCTGTATACACTAGCCGTCCATCGATCACACCCTTTCTTTTTTTTCTTCTTTTCTTTTATATTTCTTCAGTGGTAACTGCTTCTGCTTGAATGGTCAGTTGGATTTCCTTCCTTCAGATCAACGGCGATGATTTCTTTCTCCCTGCGTGATTGAATTCCTGCATGATACGTGCAAACGTGGTTTTTCCTTTCAACTGTCTATTCCTGCAACCGCTACAGTGGCTTATTAGAAAATATATAGTCCGTGGAGTTACCGATAACTTAACGGACTTCCTTCGTTGATTTAACTATAAAACACGTGCAAAAATAACAACTTAAGTTTATAACGCTAACCTAACGCATTGCCTTAGTGTATTTTCATGTAACTCAACGCGTGTAGTTATACTAACTTAACGAGTTATAACGTAAGTAAATCTACTAGCTCTCAACACGTGTCAGCAGCAATTTAGACATAAAATAACATTCTGGAGAGTTACAGGTATAACTATCCGATGCTCAGATGCATTTTCGGATACTTAAGAATTTCACAGCCTGCAATTTACCGATAGTACATAAATGTAGTAAATTAACATTAATTCCCCAAAATTAAGCAGATTCTTCAATTGAAGCATATAACAGTGCAATTATAACATAATGGCTTAATTCTCATATGATAAGCTAAATATTATGCAATTAACCATCATTTAACCGTTAATAATTTGCACTTTTTCATTCTAAACACTTCCCCCATACCTAAATTTTGCTAGTCCCTTAGCAAACTAAGATTTAATTAATTGGTCTTTCAAAAAGTGCTAGAATTAATTCTTCCCCTTTTGTTTTTTTGTTTTTTTTCTCTTCTGTTTAGCATAAACATATATTCTATATGTTTCAGTAATCAACCTGCAAAGATATTTAGAATATATGTAAATTACATACAAAGTATATCATCTTCATATAGGTGTTAATTATATTATCGTTTGTTCTTCTTTTCATCATCTGTAATCCTGAATTTTCTAATAAGTTTTTCCATAAAAAATTTCAACAACATACAAATTAAAGTACAATCCAATTCAATCTGATTAAGACAAGTAGAATAAAGAATTATATTTCCATTAAACAACTTCAAAAGTCAATTCCAGATTCATATTTCAACAATTCTAGATAACAGAAAATATACTTGATTCATAAGATATCTGTATTTCACAAAACACTTGTATCTTTTTAGAGCAGTATATGTTTTTTTTTTTTTTTTTTGTACTGTAAAAGTTAATTTGACAAGCTTGAATCATGCAAGTGCTTTCTAATGTACCCATGTAACAAGCTTTCAGTCAACAATCCTAGATCTGATCAAGATCTTAGGTTGCCAGATTTTCAGAGTCCTTTTCAGGTCAACAATCCTTACATACCTATCTGCTCAAGTACAAAAGGCTCATGATCAAACAAGTCAATAAACTCTCAAGGTTTTTTTTTTTTTTTTTTTAAAAAAAAAAATAAATGCACACACAAAACAAAGCATTAATCACATACTGTATATGCACATATTTCATTAATATAGATGCAGTAAAACACCAATCTCATATAATCTTGCTTCTATCATTTACTAAAGATATGAATCCATAACAATAAGTTCATACTTTATCTGTAGTTTAATAAGATCTACACATAAATCATTCTACAAGTTCAATCAGTCAAAGTAAATGTATCTTTCATCATATGTGTTTCATTTAATCTAGAATTCACATCTCAGCTCCTTCAAGACTTCAGATAATTTTCTGATTAAGCATTAAATATTCTGATTTCATTTTAAAATCGTGAAACTGTTAAACTCATGAAATTCAGAAAAATCATAAGATACTATATCTAGATTTACATAAATAATAAATTCTATAGCATCTTCTATAGCCTTCTAAATATAGCATTCAAGCAGTTTATAAAAATTTTACAGTCTCAATTATCGGATAGTTACAGCAAGTTCATAAAAATTTTCAATTTCCTCAAAACTTTGCAGTACCATTTTAATTCTTTTAATTAACAAACTTACATGGCTGTTACTTTAATTACCTCCCCCCCATACCTACATTTTGCATTGTCCTCAATGTAAAAGATTTGACAATAAGTACAGTAATTGTAGCAAGCATGAATAAAGTTTTGTTTGATTTAAAATTCAGGATAAGTAATTGGTTACATACCTTGTTTCATTTGTATCTCCTTCTGCATATTTCGATTTTTGATTCTGAAAAACTTTTCATTCCTAGATAAACATAGAATATAAAACAAAATAACATTTAACAGGTATTAATAAATCAGTGTCTTGTGTGGAACCCAGGCTTCTATGCCTTTGGTGGCTCACAAGCAAGCTAGTTGGTTTCCCAGAACAGATACCAACAAACTGGATTGATATTTTGTTTTTTTTTTTTCTATGCATTGGGTGGAGTTCCAGTAGTTTCTTCCATAGCCAGATATTCATGGGTATTTGAACTACGATTAAATGACCTCTATATGAATCCATCTCTAATCTTAGTCATTTTTGTAGCTTGTAGTCCCTGAAAATATTTTTCTTCAATACAGTCTTTAATTTCCTTTGATACACAACACATCCTGCACAGATCTTTAGCTGACAAGTTACTTAGTATTTCCCTTTGTGCATCCAACGGTAATTGCATTAATTCCATTTGTCGATTCAGTTTGAAGCTTTCCATTCTATAAATATTTGTTGTCGGATGAAGGTTGAATCAGCTGCTTCTCCTTCTAGTTCCTCCAACGCTTTCTCCTTTCTCTTAAAAGTGCTGGTAACTCGTAAATAACATTCTATTTCATATATATACTGCGCATCCATAAAGTGAATAAATCTCGTTGCAAGAACGTGTCTTGCAACGTGCATCGTGGTTCCTATTTTAATGGGTACGTGTACCACTACTAATTTCAAATTTTGGTAACCACTAAACCGACGAAGTTTTGTTTGTGGTTAAAAGAATAATCGTTCTGCTTAATCCACGAACTAACCTCGTTGAGTAACAGATTACTCAACAGAACACAGTCGGTTACTGTTGCTAACTCCACAGACTAACTTTGTTGAGTTATAGATAACTCAACGGAGTGACCTTATATTATATTACTGACCTCGTGGAGTTACGGTTAACTCAACGGACTTACTTCGTTGAGTTAACACTTAGCAACTTCTAAGTTTCACTCTCGTAAGTTTTCTATTCTGTTTTTTTTTTTTTTTCATTGTTATTCTGCTAACTGTAATAAAGTTAAATCTTTGTCATTAATGCCTCATTTTGATTAAAATACATTTAAATATGAACATTATATAAAGATTTAAATTGCAGGTCATTTTATGTTATGCAGAATTTACATTTTACCTTATAACATGTAGAAATTTTTAAGCAGTTATCCTGTCATTCAGCAAATTGTAAATCTGTTACATATTCATTCATAAAGTTTCACAATAACATAATATTCAATAATTTCCATTCATTTCACATTCAAAACACGTATGAAAATTGCATCTAAAAAATTTACATTCATTAATATGAATCAATTACAATACAAGTACATCATACAATTTTACACAAGTAGACGAACAATACAATTTAATCTCTATGCCTAAGTTCATCTACTTCCTTCTGGAGTTTTTCTAATTGAAGTTCTAATTGATTAATCCTCTCTACAGCTCCTGTAATTCCTCTAGAAGGTACTGCTAGTTCTGCAGCTACAAAATTTCTGTATTCTTTCACTTAAATGGTTCTAGATCTTATCCTTTTTGATTTCCATTTAGTGAAATCAATACTATCCACCATCAGTAGTGGAATCAAATCTCCATAAAATAATTTCTTCTTTACTGTTTTCAACTTGGAGACAAAAACTGCAGACCAATTTATTTGGATCTTATTTACAACTGCATATGTGGCCCATTTGACAAATTGACTTAATTCTATGTCATGGCCCTATCGTTGATAGACATTCTTAATTAGAATGTTAGCTACCATGTGCGCTTTACCATTTAAATGCTTCAATCTGTTTAATAATGGCACACCAGGATTGATAGCTAAATTATCCTTAATTTGCTGCTCAGTCCATTCAACTGCAGTTGTATCCTCCAAAATTTTTGTTCCTTCATTCTTTAAACCAAATATGTTGAGGAGAAGCTCTCGTGTTATCTGTACATCAGCTTCCTCCACGTTTGAAATTAATTCTCCTTCTCCTTCTCTTAAATTTGCATAAAAACAGGGCACTAAATTCTCATATACTGCATGCCCTCTATCTTGAGATATAAATTGCAGTAGACCTTGGAATTCAAATAGATCTTTGATTTCTTGCATTCCATCCCAATTTACTGATCTACTATAAATAATATCGTAACCCCTTAATTCTTGGTATTTGATATAAGCTTCCTGACTACAAAAATGTACTTCATTCAAAATTATTGTTTTAGTCGGGTCAGGAAGGTGACTTTGTTGCTCTAGAGGGGTTTTGCTCTTGCTCTTCCTCTAGCATAGGCTGCATTTGGACATTCTCTTCAGATTCCTGAATTTTGCTTTTGCTTCTGTTTGTGGTGGTAAGCCGACAGAACTCTCCACTCTATCTCGAATAGTTTTAATATTGAAAAAGTGCATATTATTAACGGTTAAATGATGGTTAATTGCATAATATTTAGCTTATCATATGAGAATTAAGCCATTATGTTATAATTGCACTGTTATATGCTTTAATTAAAGAATCTGCTTAATTTTGGGGAATTAATGTTAATTTAGTACATTTATGAAATGTCGGTAAATTGCAGGCTGTGAAATTTTTAAGTATCCGAAAATGCATCTAAGCATCAGATAGTTATACCTGTAACTCTCTGGAATGTTATTTTATGTTTAAACTGCTGCTGACACGTGTTGAGAGCTGGTAGATTTATTTACGTTATAACTCGTTAAGTTAGTATAACTACACGCGTTGAGTTATATGAAAATACACTAAGGCAACGCGTTAGGTTAGCGTTATAAACTTAAGTTGTTATTTTTGCACATGTTTTATAGTTAAATCAATGAAGGAAGTCCGTTGAGTTATCTGTAACTCCACGGACTATATATTTTCTAATATGCCACTCTAGCGGTTGCAGGAACAGACAGTTGGAAGGAAAAACCATGTTTGCACATATCACACAGGAATTCAATCGCGTAGGGAGAAAGAAATCATCGCCGTTGATCTGAAGGAAGGAAATTCAATCGACCATTCAAGCAGAAGCAGTTACCACTGAAGAAATATAAAAGAAAAGAAGAAAAAAAAGAAAGGGTGTGATCGATGGACGGCCAGTGTATACAGAGGAGGAGCACCGAGCTTTCTGCAGACAGTATCGGCGATTCTCCGAAGTATCACACCAACCATCGTATCACCACCATAATCACCAATCATCGGAGGTCTGTGAGGATACTTGCCTGATGTCGGGTCGATTCCGAGCCAAACACAGTGCCTGACAACCACTGTGATGAGTGATTGCGTCGCGGGAAGGGAAGACATTTTCACCAAGCGCCGACTCATATTTCAGGAGAACGTAAAGCTTTTAGCCTTGGCTTCGGGTTGATGCTTGTATGCTGAAGAGGAGATCATCTTGCAATTCTGGACTCGCGATTCTATAGGGACAAGAGACAAAATTGTAAGTGGTTCAATTTTCAGTGGTGTAATCACGTTGCAAGTAGTGTCAGAAGTGTTTACTGTCAAGTGAAATTACTTTACATTTCACCTTTCGCCCATCACATCAAAAGAAAAATACCAAAAACAATTTATCTTTGTTTGTATGTTGTATTTGAGTGTTGTATTGTTGGTGCTGTATCGTGATTAATGTTATTTGTATCAATTTTATGATTGTTTTATGTTAGTTTTAATTTTACAGTTTATTGAAATTGGTTCGTACAAAACAACTTAAAGATTTTAATGGTTACTATTTGAATCATTTGAATGTTAGTATTGCATAATGATAAATCCAATGTTAACTAGAATTAAAAAGCATAATTGATGTTATTTACAATCTGTGGAATCGCCCAATGGTTGGCCGAATTCCTCTGTAATTAGCAGTATTATAAAGAAGAGACAGGCTCATGGAGTTAACTTAAGTCCACGAGGATAGTCCGTTGAGTTATTCATAACTCAACAGACTAAGTTCGTTGAGTTAACTATAACTCAACGGAGTGCTTATTGAATATAAATTTGAATTGTTCACAATCAAGCGTTTCTTAAGTTCGTCAGCAATTCCTTGTGGGATCGACCTGTACTTGCACACTGATACAATAGACACTGTGCACTTACAGTTAAAGTACAAATTAGAATTAATATCTAAATTGTATTAAAGGTTGTTTGTTTACTTCTAAAAGAAAGAATAGGCATAAAGATAAATTAACTAATTAAAAATAGAAGTAATAAATCCAAGTTTTTCTAGTGTAGTGCTGGGAAAACACGAACAAGTTTTATGGCGCTGTTGCCGGGGAATTGAATTAAATTGAATTGAATTGAACTGAATTGAATTGAATTGAATTGAATTGAATAGATATAAGCAACTGTTAGATCTGTTTCATTTCAATAGTCAGAGTTGTGTGTTTTCTTCTGTAATTGAGAATATGGCATATGCTTATGCTCAAAGATTTCTGAAACCTTTAATTAGCATATCTGAATTCTGCAATTCTGAAGGACACGATATTTTTGATTGTTTGAAATTGAGACATTTACAGATTGATAGATCCCATGAACAACAAATGAATTATCCTCAATATAATAGAGCCGAGTATGAGAATCCTATAGTTTACCCAACTGATGGTCAGTATAGAATGTGTAATATGATGAGAGACACTGAAGTTTGGGATAGCTATGACAGACTGGAGCATAGTATAGAGCAAAATCTGGAAAACTGGAATACTTTGTGTATCAACAACAAGAAGTCAACCAATTAAACTATAAGGAGGCATATTCAGAACCTAAACAGGATATAATTTACGAAACTGAAAAAGCCATAAAGAAAATTGATCAAAAATTGAATGCAATGAAATTAAATGATCTAGAAACAAAATTAAAAGCATTAGACAAAAATGCAATGAAAATACAAGTTTTGCAATAGGACAATGAAAATTATAATGTTATAAACCTGCACAACTTGCAAAATATACAACAAACAGAAAACACAAATGTAAGAGAATTTAAAGAATGCACTTTAAAACTAAAAACAATTGAAGATCATAATCACGAAAATGATATACAAAAACATCATGAAAGTAACGAAAATCTGGAAGATGTATGTGTAACATTAAGATCTGGAACTGATATACCACCAAGAACTCAAAATGAAAATGATATGAAGGTGGACAAGGGTAAAAATCAAAATAATAATGAAAATGTAATAGCTGAAAATCTAGAAATCACTGAAAAACAATCTGAATCTGCAATTGAAGCTAAAAATGATCAAACAAATCAACTGAAAGAAAAAGAGTCTTTGAAATCAAAATCTTTAGCACCCTATCCTAAAGGATTACACAAACAATTCCTGAAAAACAAGAAAAAATAAGAGAAATTTTTGAAAAAGTACAAGTTAACATTCCTTTGTTAGATCTATTACAGAACATGCCACCTTGTGCTAAATTTCTGAAGGATTGGTGTACTAAGAAAAGAGAGCGAAAAGTTCTTAGAAAGGTCTTTTTAGTTGAGCAAAGTAGTTTCCTATTTCTGCCACAAATTCCTAAAAAGTTATCTGATCTTGGAATCCCTGTTATATCATGCACCATAGGAAATACCATTCTAGAAAGAACCTTAATAGACTTAGGTGCAGGTATAAATGTTATGCCAAGTGATATATTTGCATCCTTAGGATTAGAAGGCTTAACTCCTACTAGTACGGTTATTCAATTGGCTGATAGAAGTATAAGATACCCTAGAGGAAAAATAGAGGATGTCTTAATTAAAATCAAGAATTTTATATATCCTATTGATATTGTAATTTTGGATTCAAAACAAATTAAGCATAAAAATAGTGATACATCTTTAATTTTGGGAAGGCCATTTTTAGCAACATCAGGGGCTTTTATAAATTGTAAAACTAGAGTAATGAAGTTAGCATATGGTAATGAGGATACTCAATTAAATATTTTTAAACCAGAAAGGTTTGAGGAGTTAGAAATGTCCTTACATACCATAGACTTTTTAGAGGATGAAGAAGATATGTTAGATGATGTGATTCAAGAAGAATTAAATAGGCAAATCAATTTTGAAACTTTAGAAGAAAGTGAAAGCATAAATATAGAAGGAGATCAGGAAGAAATTAATTTAAAAGATGATGTTCAATTAGGAGCTCTAGCTTCTGATGGGCAGCATTTAGAATTAAAACCTTTACCTCCTGAATTAACTTATATATTTCTGGAAGATAAACAGACCTGTCCAATCATTATTGCTTCAGATTTGAAAGAGGATCAAATAGCTAAATTAAAAGAGGTAATAAAAAGTTATAAAGAAGCAATAGGATGGACTATGACTGATATAAAAGGGTTAAGTTCAACCTTATGCTGTCACCACATACATTTAGAAGAGAATGCTAAACCTGTTAGAATTCCTGAGAGGAGATTAAATCCAAACCTTAAGGAAGTAGTCAGGAAGGAAATAGTTAAATGGTTAGATAATGATATAATATATCTGATTTCTGATAGCTCGTGGGTTAGTCCAATCCATGTAGTTCTCAAGAAATCAGGATTAACAGTTATTAGGAATGAAAGTCAAGACTTGATACCTACTAGAATTCAATCAGGCTGGAGAGTATGTATAGACTATAAAAAGCTGAATGCTGTGACTAGGAAAGATCATTTTCCCTTACCTTTTATAGATCAAATGCTGGAAAGATTAGCAGGGCAAGAATATTTTTGTTTCCTAGACGGGTATTCAGGGTATAATCAAATTCCAGTAGCATTAGAGGATCAAGAGAAAACAACTTTCACCTGCCCTAATGGAACTTATGCTTTTAAAACAATGCCATTCGGATTATGCAATGCACCAGCTACCTTTCAAAGGTGTGTGTAGGGCATATTTACTGGAATGACTGATGAATTTTTAGAAATATTTATAGATGATTTTACTGTATATGGCAACTCATATGAAGTGTGTTTAAGCAATTTAGACCAAATATTAAAACGCTGTGTGGAAAAAAATCTGGTTTTAAATTGGGAAAAATGTCACTTCATGGTTAAACAAGGAATAGTCTTAGGGCATGTTGTTTCTAAAAAAGGGTTGGAAGTAGATAAAGCTAAAATAGAAGTAATTTCTAATCTACCAGAACCTAAATCAGTAAAAGATATTAGATCATTTATAGGACATGCTGGTTTTTATAGACGATTTATTAAAGACTTTAGCAAGATAGCTAGACCTTTAACTAATCTATTAAAAGATGTTCCATTTAACTTTGATAAAAATTGCAAGGAAGCATTTTTTAGGCTTAAGACTAGCTTAATTTCAACTCCTATAATTCAGGCACCTAATTGGAACCATCCATTTGAATTAATGTGCGATGCTTCTGATTTTGCTGTAGGAGCAGTGTTAGGACAGAAAATAGAAAAATCTCCTAGAGTGATTCATTATGCAAGCAAAACCTTAAATGATGCTCAAGTTAATTACACAACTATTGAAAAAGAATTATTAGTTGTTGTGTTTGCTTTAGAAATGTTTAGATCATATTTGATTGGAGCTAAAGTAATAGTATACAAGGATCATTCAGCTCTAAAACATTTAACATAGAAAAAAGAAACTAAACCTAGATTGATCTGATGGATATTATTATTACAAAAATTCGATCTAGAAATTAAAGATAAAAAAGGTTGTGAGAATGTAGTAGCAGATCATTTATCAAGATTACAAATAGAAAAATCAAATATTGAAATTAAGGATAATTTTCCTGATGAACAATTAATGACCATCAATACAATGCCTTGGTATGCAGACATAGTTAATTACTTAGTTACTGGTTTAACATCTAAGGATTGGAATAGACAGAATAAGAAATTATTTTTCTCAAGAGTAAAATATTATTATTGGGAAGACCCTTACTTATTTAAGAAATGTCTTGATCTGATTTTAAGGAGGTGTGTTCCAGAAATTGAATATTCGAGCATATTGTCTTTCTATCATGACCAAGCTTGTGGAGGACATTTTGGTTCAGGGAAAACTGCTGCAAAAATTCTGCAATGTGGGTTTTATTGGCCAACACTATTCAAAGATGCTCATAAATATTGCTTAAGTTGTTTAAGATGTCAACAAATAGGAAGAATATCAAAGAGGAATATGATGCCTCTAAATCCTATTGTTGAGGTTGAAATCTTTGATGTGTGGGGAATAGATTTTATGGGTCCATTTCCTATATCTAATCAATTTAATTACATATTGTTGGGAGTGGATTATGTATCTAAATGGATAGAAGCTATTCCTACAAAAACTAACGATAACAAAGTGGTAATACAATTTATAAGAACAAATATATTTGCCAGATTTGGAATACCTAAAGCTATTATCAGTGATAGAGGAACTCATTTCTGTAATAGAAGTTTTGAAGCCTTAATGATGAAATATGGAGTAAACCACAAAATTGCAACATCATATCATCCGCAAGCAAGTGGACAAGTAGAAAGTGCAAACAAACAAATTAAATTAATCTTGGAAAAAGTAGTAAATCCTACTAGAACAGATTGGGCTAATAGATTGATTGATGCACTTTGGGCTTATAGAACTGCTTATAAAACGAGCTTAGGTATGTCACCTTTTAGGCTAGTATATGGAAAAAGTTGTCATTTACCTGCTGAAATAGAATATAAAGCTTATTGGGCATTAAAAACTCTGAACACTGATTTAAATCAAGCTGTTGAAAATAGGAAAATGCAACTAATTGAATTAGAAGAATTTAGAAATGAAGCTTATTCAAAAACTGTAAGAGAAAAAGAGAATGAAATTCTGGCATGATTGAAAAATTATTCCTAAAAACTTTGAAATAGGACAAGAAGTCTATCTTTATATGGCTAGACTCCATAACCATCTAGGAAAATTAAGATCTAGATGGGCAGGACCTTACATAGTTTGAAATGTTTATCCTTATGGAGCTATTGAAATTGAAAATCCTAAAAATCAGAATATATTTAAAGTAAATGGACAAAGACTTAAACCTATTCTGAAAACACCAAAAAGCTCCTTTAGAATTATAGAAGAAATCAGAGTAGAGGACTACTCGAGTTTTACTTAGTAAGAAATTAGTTTTTATGTTTATCTATATATATATATAAATAAATAAAAAACATTAAAAATTTATATAAAACATAAAAATAGTTACAGTTCAACCGACTAGATCCATTGGTATGGCCGGAAAATTAAAAAATATTTAGGTCTGACCGAAGTGTAGCATCGATAAGACCGAAACATTAAAAAAAAATATTTAGGTCTGACCGAAGCATAGTATCGGTTAAACCTGTAAAAAAAAAAAAAAACAGAAAAACTATTCTCTGTAATATTTTTATTATTATATTTGCTTGTACGGGGAGTCCGTTGAGTTACGCTCAACTCAACGAGCTTACTCTGTTAAGTCTTGAGTTAGTAAACGAGATTATTCCGTTGAGTTACCTGTAACACAACGGAGTATTGTAGCTAAGACCGCGGAAAAAATAGTAATAGTTGGTTCGGGAAATTACCCGATTACCTGCCTAAACTTAGTGCTTATTTAAACTAAAACTTAGGGTTTTGGGGGCATTATCCGACAAATCATTTAGAATCTAGAATAGTAGAAATCAGAGCGATTACGTGCTGTTGTGTAACTCCACGATGATGAAGATGAGGCCTGAATTCTGGGAAGATGTTGTTGATACATTAGAATTTCTAAAGGAATCAGAAGAGTAGCACACGAGGCAGAAGATCAGAAATACGCAAGAGAGAAAGAGCTACAGAAGGTAGAATCAGAGCTTTTCAAGTTGAGAAGAGATTTAGTAGATATGGATATACGAATACCTCAAATGATGGAAACACGAATCAGAATAGCAATAGAAATAGCAGTAAGGAAAGACAAATAAGGCCAAGTAATGAAGTTGCCCTAGAATTAATCCAGCGTAAGTCCCGACTCTGGTTCAAAAGACGAATCTGTAGACAAGCTAAACGGGTGATCTAGGAGCAAGAAAGGAAAGCAAATGAAGAGGCAACTGAAGAACGGGAGGAACCAATTGCTGAAAGACCTGTTCCTGAGGAGCAGCAGTCTGGACCTTCAGTTCCACCATTTAAGCCATTGGCACGAGCAGAAATGATGGGGCCTTCGACTGAAGAAGAAATAAGAGAATTTGCAGAACTGGTTCAAGTTGGAAAAAACCAAGGAGAATCAGAAGACTTGGCAGTGGCTAAAGCACACCTGATGTTTGATGCACTGTACAAAAAGAGGGCTGCAGAAAAGTTGAAAGCCCAATATAAAATCAAAGTGGAACAGCATCACGCAACTACTGCTAGAACTGTTGCCAAACCTACTGCAAAAGGAGATGAAGCTGGTCCTTCGAGACCAGCAATTAAAGTTAAACAAGAAGAGCCAGTACCTGTGGCTCGAAGGCCTGTAGAGCCTACTTTTGTAGATTTAATTTCAGAAGATGAAGAGGAAGAATAGGCACAACTAATTAGAAAAAAGAAAGGAAAAGAAAACGTGCCTGAATTTGAGGAAATTAAATCTGAAGTACCAATTTTTACAGGGCCTGTGGATCAGATTTTTATTAACTTGCTATCCGATTTTGAGGAGGAGCAGGAGGAGCAAAGAAAAAAAAAATCAGGCTAAAATTAGTATGCAGCCTGTACAAGAAGAAACAGAAATTAGGGCAGAAACTGAATTGCTCGTAACTCTATCCCAATCTGTTACAGAATCAGAAAGAACAGTAACAGAACAGATTGGTAGTCAGGAGGAAGAAGAAAGAGTAGAAAATGAAGAGGCTGAAAGAAGCCATTTGGACAAAAAATAATTCAACAGATTCCACTGAAGAGCAAGAAACTCTTCAGCAAATTATGGAAAGAATTCAAGATAGAGTGGAGAGTTCTGTCGACTCACCACCACAGACAGAAGCAAAAGCAAAAATTCAGGAATCTGAAGAGAATGTCCAAATGCAGCCTATGCTAGAGGAAGAGCAAGAGCAAACCCCTCTAGAGCAACAAAGTCACCTTCCTGACCCGATTGAAACAATAATTTTGAATGAAGTACATTTTTGTAGTCAGGAAGCTTATATCAAATACCAAGAATTAAGGGGTTACGATATTATTTACAGTAGACCAGTAAATTGGGATGGAATGCAAGAAATCAAAGATCTATTTGAATTCCAAGGTCCACTGCAATTTATATCTCAAGATAGAGGGCATGTAGTATATGAGAATTTAGTGCCCTGTTTTTATGCAAATTTAAGAGAAGGAGAAGGAGAATTAATTTCAAACGTGGAGGAAGCTGATGTATAGATAACACGAGAGCTTCTCCACAACATATTTGGTTTAAAGAATGAAGGAACAAAAATTTTGGAGGATACAACTACAGTTGAATGGACTGAGCAGCAAATTAAGGATTGTTTAGCTATCAATCCTAGTGTGCCATTATTAAACAGATTGAAGCAGTTAAATGGTAAAGCACACATGGTAGCTAACATTCTGATTAAGAATGTCTATCAACGATAGGGTCATGACATAGAATTAAGTCAATTTGTCAAATGGGCCACATATGTAGTTGTAAATAAAATCTAAATAAATTGGTCTGCAGTTTTTGTCTCCAAGTTGAAAACAGTAAAGAAGAAATTATTTTATGGAGATTTGATTCCACTACTGATGGTGGATAGTATTGATTTCACTAAATGGACATCAAAAAGGATAAGATCTAGAACCATTTCAGTGAAAGAATACAAAAATTTTGTAGCTGCAGAACTAGTAGTACCTTCTAGAGGAATTACAGGAGCTGTAGAGAGGATTAATCAATTAGAACTTCAATTAGAAAAACTCCAGAAGGAAGTAGATGAACTTAGGCATAGAGATTAAATTGTATTGTTCGTCTACTTGTGTAAAATTGTATGATGTACTTGTATTGTAATTGATTCATATTAATGAATGTAAATTTTTCAGATGCAATTTTCATACGTGTTTTGAATGTGAAATGAATGGAAATTATTGAATATTATGTTATTGTGAAACTTTATGAATGAATATGTAACAGATTTACAATTTGCTGAATGACAGGATAACTGCTTAAAAATTTCTGCATGTTATAAGGTAAAATGTAAATTCTGCATAACATAAAATGACTTGCAATTTAAATCTTTATATAATGTTCAGATTTAAATGTATTTTAATCAAAATGAGGCATTAATGACAAAGATTTAACTTTATTACAGTTAGCAGAATGACAAAGAAAAAAAAAAAAAAATAGAATAGAAAACTTACGAGAGTGAAACTTAGAAGTTGCTAAGTGTTAACTCAACGAAGTAAGTCCGTTGAGTTAACCGTAACTCCACGAGGTCAATAATATAATATAAGGTCACTCCGTTGAGTTATCTGTAACTCAACGAAGTTAGTCCGTGGAGTTAGCAACAGTAACCGACTGTGTTCTGTTGAGTAATCTCTAACTCAACGAGGTTAGTTCGTGGATTAAGCAGAACAGTTATTCTTTTAACCACAAACGAAACTTCGTCGGTTTAGCGATTACCAAAATTTGAAATTAGTAGTGGTACACGTACCCATTAAAACAGGAACCACGATGCACATTGCAAGACACGTTCTTGCAACGAGATTTATTCACTTTATGGATGCGTAGTATATATATGAAATAGAATGTTATTTACGAGTTACCAGCACTTTTAAGAGAAAGGAGAAAGCGTTGGAGGAACTAGAAGGAGAAGCAGCTGATTCAACCTTCATCCGACAACAAATATTTATAGAATGGAAAGCTTCAGACTGAATCTACAAATGGAATTAATGCAATTACCATTGGATGCACAAAGGGAAATACTAAGTAACTTGTTAGCTAAAGATTTGTGTAGGATGTGTTGTGTATCAAAGGAAATTAAAGACTGTATTGAAGAAAAATATTTTCAGGGACTACAAGCTACAAAAATGACTAAGATTAGAGATGGATTCATATGGAGGTCATTTAATCGTAGTTCAAATACCCATGAATATCTGGCTATGGAAGAAACTACTAGAACTCCACCTAATGCATTAGAAGGAATGAGTCATATTATGGGGATAGAAGAAGGATTAATCATATACAAGACGAGACTAAGGTATGCAAGTTTATCATTACCTGAGATTTTGATAAGAAATCCTATAACAGGAGAAGAATGTAATATAGGAAGACCTAATATATTTGAAGCACCAACTGAAAATTGTGGGTCAGCTTTAATATTTTCTAATAAAAATTATGCAATTCCTGAAAAATTATATTATTGGAGACCTATAGGAAATTGGGGTGAAGATTTACGCTTAAGTGTGTATAATTTTTTGAACAGATCTTGGAATGAAAACATTATAATATATCTAGGACAGAAATCATTAATTAACCAAACACATGTCATACTTGATGGTTATATTTATTTAGTCACGGAGATATCAATAGCATATAGATCTGATTTATACATAGTGAGCATAGATAGTTATGATGATTATATAGAAATTTTACCTGTCCCGAGTGAAATAGCTAAACCAACATCTGAAAATTTTAATAAAATTCAAATAGGAATGTGGTATAATGTAGAAGATGATCCTACTTTATGTCTGATAAGATGGTGGGATGAACTGATGAAATTTCAAATATGGATTATGGAAGACATGAATGAATGGAAGTGGGAAGAGGAATATATTGAAATAGATGTAGAAATAGAAACTGCTACATTACCCTGGAACCAAAAAGGATCCCTTTCTGCATTACATATCATTAATGGTAATACACTCGTATTTGGAATTTATAATATATTGCATGTTTACAAATTAGAAAGGACCAAGAACTGCATTAAAACAGAATTAATAGCAAGAAGAACTATGCCTAAAAAGTTTGCTTGGGCTGATACATTTATTCCATTTGTTTCTACTTTTCAATCATGTTCTTAAGCTATGATTTTGTGTGTTTAATGTTGTGTATTCTGCATTTTGTTTTAGAAAAAAAAAAAAAAAAAAGGAATTTTTGAAGTTTTTCATGTTCATTTTATAAAAAAAAAAAAAACAAACAAAACAAAATATCAATCCAATTTGTTCGTATCTGTTCTGGGAAACCAATTGGCTTGCTTGTGAGCCACCAAAGGCATAGAAGCCTAGGTTCCACACAAGACACTGATTTATTAATATCTGTTAAATGTTATTTTGTTTTATATTCTGTGTTTATCTGGGAATGAAAAGTTTTTCAGAATCAAAAATCGAAATATGCAGAAAGAGATACAAATGGAACAAGGTATGTAACCAATTACTTATCCTGAATTTTAAATCGAACAAAACTTTATTCATGCCTGCTACAATTACTGTACTTATTGTCAAATCTTTTACATTGAGGACAATGCAAAATGTAGGTATGGGGGGGAGGTAATTAAAGTAACAGCCATGTAAGTTTGTTAATTAAAGGAATTAAAATGGTACCGCAAAGTTTTGAGGAAATTGAAAATTTTTATGAACTTGCTGTAACTATTCGATAATTGAGACTACAAAATTTTTATAAACTGCTTGAATGTTATATTTAGAAGGCTATAGAAGATGCTATAGAATTTATTATTTATGTAAATCTAGATATAGTATCTTATGATTTTTCTGAATTTCATGAGTTTAACAGTTTCACGATTTTAAAATGAAATCAGAATATTTAATGCTTAATCAAAAAATTATCTGAAGTACTAAAGGAGCTGAGATGTGAATTCTAGATTAAATGAAACACATATGATGAAAGATACATTTACTTTGACTTATTGAACTTGTAGAATGATTTATGTGTAGATCTTATTAAACTACAGATAAAGTATGAACTTATTGTTATGGATTCATATCTTTAGTAAATGATAGAAGCAGGATTATATGAGATTGGTGTTTTACTGCATCTGTATTAATGAAATACGTGCATATATAGTATGTGATTAATGCTTTGTTTTGTGTGTGCATTTATTATTATTATTTTTTAAAAAAAAAAACCTTAAGTGTTTATTGACTTGTTTGATCACGAGCCTTTTGTACTTGAGCTGATAGGTATGTAAGGATTGTTGACCTGAAAAAGGACTCTGAAAATCTGGCAACCTAAGATCCTGATCAGATCTAGGATTGTTGACTGAAAGCTCGTTACATGGGTACATTAGAAAGCTCTTGTATGATTCAAGCTTGTCAAATTAACTTTTAAAGTACAAAAAAAAAAAACATATACTGTTCCGAAAAGATACAAGTGTTTTGTGAAATACAGATATCTTATGAATCGAGTATATTTTCTGTTATCTAGAATTGCTGAAATATGAATCTAGAATTGACTTTTGAAGTTGTTTAATGGAAATACAATTCTTTAATCTACTTGTCTTAATCAGATTGAATTGGATTGTACTTTGATTCGTATGTTGTTGAAATTTCTTCTAGAAAACTTATTGGAAAATTCTGGATTACAGATGATGAAAAGAAGAACAAGCGATAATATAATTAACACCTATATGAAGATGATATACTTTGTACGTAATTTACATATATTCTAAATATCTTTACAGGTTGATTACTGAAACATACAGAATATATGTTTATGATAAACAAAAGAAAAAAAAAAGGGGGAGAATTAATTCTAGCACTTTTTGAAAGACCAATTAATTAAATCTTAGTTTGCTAAGGGACTAGCAAAATTTAGGTATGGGGGAAGTGTTTAGAATGAAAAAGTGCATATTATTAACGGTTAAATGATGGTTAATTGCATAATATTTAGCTTATCATATGAGAATTAAGCCATTATGTTATAATTGCACTGTTATATGCTTTAATTGAAGAATCTGCTTAATTTTGGGGAATTAATGTTAATTTAGCACATTTATGAACAGTCGGTAAATTGCAGGCTGTGAAACTTTTAAGTATCTGAAAATGTATCTGAACATCGGATAGTTATACCTGTAACTCTCTGGAATGTTATTTTATGTTTAAACTGTTGCTGACACGTGTTGAGAGCTGGTAGATTTATTTACGTTATAACTCGTTAAGTTAGTATAACTGCACGCGTTGAGTTACATGAAAATACACTAAGGCAACGCGTTAGGTTAGCGTTATAAACTTAAGTTGTTATTTTTGCACGTGTTTTATAGTTAAATCAACGAAGGAAATCCGTTGAGTTATCTGTAACTCAACAGACAATATATTTTCTAATATGCCACTATAATGGTTATAGGAACAGACAGTTGGAAGGAAAAACCACGTTTGCACGTATCACGCAGGAATTCAATCGCGTAGGGAGAAAGAAATCATCACCGTTGATCTGAAGGAAGGAAATCCAACCGACCATTCAAGCAGAAGCAGTTACCACTAAACAAATATAAAAGAAAAGAAGAAAAAAAAGAAAGGGTGTGATCGATGGACGGCCAGTGTATACAGAGGAGGAGCACCGAGCTTTCTGCAGACAGTATCAGCAATTCTCCGAAGTATCACTCCAACCATCGTATCACCACCATAATCACCAATCATCGGAGGTCTGTGAGGATACTTGCCTGATGTCGGGTCGATTCCGAGCCAAACACAGTGCCTGACAACCACTGTGAGAAGTGATCGCGTCGCAGGAAGGGAAGACATTTTCACCAAGCGCCGACTCATATTTCAAGAGATCGTAAAGCTTTTAGCCTTGGCTTCGGGTTGATACCTGTATGCTGAAGAGGAGATCATCTTGCAATTCTGGACACGCGATTCTATAGGGAGAGGAGACAGAATTGTAAGTGGTTCAATTTTCAATGGCGTAATCGCGTTGCAAGTAGTGTCGGAAGTATTTACTGTCAAGTGAAATTACTTTACATTTCACCTTTCGCCCATCACATCAAAACAAAAATACCAAAAACAATTTATCTTTGTTTGTATGTTGTATTTGAGTGTTGTATTGTTGGTGTTGTATCCTGATTAATGTTATCTGTATCAATTTTATGATTGTTTTATGTTAGTTTTAATTTTACAGTTTACTGAAATTGGTTCGTACAAAACAACTTAAAGATTTTAATGGTTACTGTTTGAATCATCTGAATGTTAGTATTGCATAATGATAAATCCAATGTTAACTAGCATTAAAAAGCTTAATTGATGTTATTTACAATCTATGGAATCGCCCAATGGTTGGCCGAATTCCTCTGTAATTAGCAGTATTATAAAGAAGAGACAGGCTCGAGGAGTTAACTTAAGTCCACGAGGATAGTCCGTTGAGTTATCCATAACTCAACGAACTTAGTCCGTTGAGTTAACTGTAACTCAACGGAGTGCTTATTGAATATAAATTTGAATTGTTCACAATCAAACATTTCTTAAGTTCGTCAGCAATTCCTTGTGGGATCGATCTGTACTTGCACACTGATACAATAGACACTGAATTTTCCATAATTTGCTGAAGAGTTTCTTGCTCTTTAGGGGAATCTGTGAAATTATTTTTGTCCAAATGGCTTCTTTCAGCCTCTTCATTTTCTACTCTTTCTTCTTCCTCCTAACTACTAATCTGTTCTATTACTGTTCTTTCTGATTCTGTAATAGATTGGGATGGAGTCACGGGCAATTCAGTTTTTGCCCTAATTTCTGTTTCTTCTTGTACAGGCTGTAGACTAATTTCAGCCTGATTTTTTTCTGTTTCCTTTACTCCTCCTGCTCCTCCTTAGAATCGGATAGTAGGTTAATAAAAATCTGCTCCACAGGCCTTGTAAAAATTGGTACTTCAGATTTAATTTCCTCAAATTCAGGCACTTTTTCTTTTCCTTTCTTTTTTCTAATTAGTTCTACCTGTTCTTCCTCTTCATCTTCTAAAATTAAATCTACAAAAGTAGGCTCTGTAGGCTTTCAACCCACAAGTACTAGCTCTTCCTATTTAATTCTTCCAATAATTGCTGATCTCGAAGGACCAGCTTCAGCTTCTTTTGCAGCATCTCTAACAGCAGTTCTGGCAGTAGCTTCTTGATGCTATTCCACTTTAATTTTATATTGGGCTTTCAACTTTTCTACAGCCCTCTTTTTGTACAGTGCATCAAACACTAGGTGTGCTTTAGCCACTGCCAAATCTTTTAATTCTCCTTGGTTTTTTCCAACTTGAACCAGTTCTGCAAATTCTCTTATTTATTCTTCAGTCGAAGGCCCCATCATTTCTGCTCGTGCCAATGGCTTAAATGGTGGAACTGAAGGTCCAGACTGCTGCTCCTCAGGAACAGGTCTTTCAGCAGTTGGTTCCTCCCGTTCTTCAGTTGCCTCTTCATTTGCTTTCCTTTCTTGCTCCTAGATCACCCGTTTAGCTTGTCTACAGATTCGTCTTTTGAACCAGAGTCGGGACTTATGCTGGATTAATTCTAGGGAAACTTCATTACTTGGCCTTATTTGTCTTTCCATACTTACAGCTATTTCTGTTGCTATTCTGATTCATGTTTCCATCATTTGAGGTATTCGTATATACATATCTACTAAATCTCTTCTCAACTTAAAAAGTTCTGATTCTACCTTCTGTAGCTCTTTCTCTCTTGTCGTATTTCTGATCTTCTACCACGTGTGCCACTCTTCTGATTCCTTCAGAAATTCTGATGTATCAACAACATCTTCCTAGAATTCAGGCGTCATCTTCATCATCGTGGAGTTACACAACAACACGTAATCGCTCTAATTTCTACTATTCTAGATTCTAAATGATTTGTCGGATAATGCCCCCAAAATCCTAGGTTTTAGTTTAAATAAGCACTAAGTTTAGGCAAGTAATCGGGTCATTTCCCGAACCAACTATTACTATTTTATCTGCAGTCTTAGCTACAGTACTCCGTTGTGTTACAGGTAATTCAACGGAATAAGCTCGTTGACTAACTCAAGACTTAACGGAGTAAGCTCGTTGAGTTAAGCATAACTCAACGGACTCCCCGTATAAGCAAATATAATAATAAAAATATTACAGAGAATAGTTTTTTTTTTTTTTTTTTTTACAGGTTTAACCGATACTATGCTTTGGTCAGACCTAAATATTTTTTTTTAATGTTCTGATCATACTGATGCTACGCTTCGATCAAACCTAAATATTTTTTAATTTTTCGGCCATATTGATGGATCTAGTCCGTTGAACCGCAACTATTTTTATGTTTTATATATATTTTTAATGTTTTTTTTTATATATATATATATAGATAAACATAAAAACCAATTTCTTACTAAGTAAAACTCGAGTAGTCCTCTACTATGATTTCTTCTATAATTCCAAAGGAGCTTTTTGGTGTTTTCAGAATAGGTTTAAGTCTTTGTCCATTTACTTTAAATATATTCTGATTTTTAAGATTTTCAATTTCAATAGCTCCATGAGGATAAACATTTCGAACTATGTAAGGTCCTGCCCATCTAGATCTTAATTTTCCTGGATGGTTATGGAGTCTAGCCATATAAAGATACACTTCTTGTCCTATTTCAAAGTCTTTAGGAATAATTTTTCTATCATGCCAGAATTTCATTTTCTCTTTTTCTCTTACAATCTTTGAATAAGCTTCATTTCTAAATTCTTCTAATTCAATTAGTTGCATTTTCCTATTTTCAGCAACTTGATTTAAATCAGTGTTCAGAGTTTTTAATGCCCAATAAGATTTATGTTCTATTTCAGCAAGTAAATGACAACTTTTTCCATATACTAGTCTAAAAGGTGACATACCTAAGCTCGTTTTATAAGCAGTTCTATAAGCCCAAAGTGCATCAATCAATCTATTAGCCCAATCTGTTCTAGTAGAATTTACTACTTTTTCCAAGATTAATTTAATTTGTTTGTTTGCACTTTCTACTTGTCCACTTGTTTGCGGATGATATGATGTTGCAATTTTGTGGTTTACTCCATATTTCATCATTAAGGCTTCAAAACTTCTATTACAGAAATGAGTTCCTCTATCACTGATAATAGCTTTAGGTATTCCAAATCTGGTAAATATATTTGTTCTTATAAATTGTATTACCACTTTGTTATCGTTAGTTTTTGTAGGAATAGCTTCTATCCATTTAGATACATAATCCACTCCCAACAATATGTAATTAAATTGATTAGATATAGGAAATGGACCCATAAAATCTATTCCCCACACATCAAAAATTTCAACCTCAACAATAGGATTTAGAGGCATCATATTCCTCTTTGATATTCTTCCTATTTGTTGACATCTTAAACAACTTAAGCAATATTTATGAGCATCTTTGAATAGTGTTGGCCAATAAAACCCACATTGCAGAATTTTTGTAGCAGTTTTCCCTAAACCAAAATGTCCTCCACAAGCTTGATCATGACAAAAAGACAATATGCTCGAATATTCAGTTTCTAGAACACACCTCCTTAAAACTAGATCAGGACATTTCTTAAATAAGTAAGGGTCTTCCCAATAGTAATATTTTACTCTTGAGAAAAATAATTTCTTATCTTGTCTATTCCAATCCTTAGGTGTTAAACCAGTAACTAAGTAATTAACTATGTCTGCATACCAAGGCATTGTGTTGATGGTCATTAATTGTTCATCAGGAAAATTATCCTTAATTTCAATATTTGATTTTTCTATTTGTAATCTTGATAAATGATCTGCTACTACATTCTCACAACCTTTTTTATCTTTAATTTCTAGATCGAATTTTTGTAATAATAATATCCATCGGATCAATCTAGGTTTAGTTTCTTTTTTCTATGTTAAATGTTTTAGAGCTGAATGATCCTTGTATACTATTACTTTAGCTCCAATCAAATATGATCTAAACATTTCTAAAGCAAACACAACAGCTAATAATTCTTTTTCAATAGTTGTGTAATTAACTTGAGCATCATTTAAGGTTTTGCTTGCATAATGAATCACTCTAGGAGATTTTTCTATTTTCTGTCCTAACACTGCTCCTACAGCAAAATCAGAAGCATCGCACATTAATTCAAATGGATGGTTCCAATTAGGTGCTTGAATTATAGGAGTTGAAATTAAGCTAGTCTTAAGTCTAAAAAATGCTTCCTTGCAATTTTTATCAAAGTTAAATGGAACATCTTTTAATAGATTAGTTAAAGGTTTAGCTATCTTGCTAAAGTCTTTAATAAATCGTCTATAAAAACCAACATGTCCTAGAAATGATCTAATATCTTTTACTGATTTAGGTTCTAGTAGATTAGAAATTACTTCTATTTTAGCTTTATCTACTTCCAACCCTTTTTTAGAAACAACATGCCCTAAGACTATTCCTTGTTTAACCATGAAGTGACATTTTTCCCAATTTAAAACCAGATTTTTTTCCACACAGCGTTTTAATATTTGGTCTAAATTGCTTAAACACACTTCATATGAGTTGCCATATACAGTAAAATCATCCATAAATATTCCTAAAAATTCATCAGTCATTCTACTAAATATGCCATGCACACACCTTTGAAAGGTAGTTGGTGCATTGCATAATCCGAATGGCATTCTTTTAAAAGCATAAGTTCCATTAGGACAAGTGAAAGTTGTTTTCTCTTGATCCTCTAATGCTACTGGAATTTGATTATACCCTGAATACCCGTTTAGGAAACAAAAATATTCTTGCCCTGCTAATCTTTCCAGCATTTGATCTATAAAAGGTAAGGGAAAATGATCTTTCCTAGTCACAGCATTCAGCTTTCTATAGTCTATACATACTCTCCAGCCTGATTGAATTCTAGTAGGTATCAAGTCTTGACTTTCATTCTTAATAACTATTAATCCTGATTTCTTGGGAACTACATGGATTGGACTAACCCACGAGCTATCAGAAATCGGATATATTATATCATTATCTAACCATTTAACTATTTCCTTCCTGACTACTTCCTTAAGGTTTGGATTTAATCTCCTCTCAGGAATTCTAACAGGTTTAGCATTCTCTTCTAAATATATGTGGTGACAGCATAAGGTTGAACTTAACCCTTTTATATCAGTCATAGTCCATCCTATTGCTTCTTTATAACTTTTTATTACCTCTTTTAATTTAGCTATTTGATCCTCTTTCAAATCTGAAGCAATAATGATTGGACAGGTCTGTTTATCTTCCAGAAATATATAGGTTAATTCAGGAGGTAAAGGTTTTAATTCTAAATGCTGCCCATCAGAAGCTAGAGCTCCTAATTGAACATCATCTTTTAAATTAATTTCTTCCTGATCTCCTTCTATATTTATGCTTTCACTTTCTTCTAAAGTTTCAAAATTGATTTGCCTATTTAATTCTTCTTGAATCACATCATCTAACATATCTCCTTCATCCTCTAAAAAGTCTATGGTATGTAAGGACATTTCTAACTCCTCAAACCTTTCTGGTTTAAAAATATTTAATTGAGTATCCTCATTACCATATGCTAACTTCATTACTCTAGTTTTACAATTTATAAAAGCCCCTGATGTTGCTAAAAATGGCCTTCCCAAAATTAAAGATGTATCACTATTTTTATGCTTAATTTGTTTGGAATCCAAAATTACAATATCAATAGGATATATAAAATTCTTGATTTTAATTAAGACATCCTCTATTTTTCCTCTAGGGTATCTTATACTTCTATCAGCCAATTGAATAACCGTACTAGTAGGAGTTAAGCCTTCTAATCCTAAGGATGCAAATATATCACTTGGCATAACATTTATACCTGCACCTAAGTCTATTAAGGTTCTTTCTAGAATGGTATTTCCTATGGTGCATGATATAACAGGGATTCCAAGATCAGATAACTTTTTAGGAATTTGTGGCAAAAATAGGAAACTACTTTGCTCAGCTAAAAAGACCTTTCTAAGAACTTTTCGCTCTCTTTTCTTAGTACACCAATCCTTCAAAAAGTTAGCACAAGGTGGCATGTTCTGCAATAGATCTAACAAAGGAATGTTAACTTGTACTTTTTCAAAAATTTCTCTTATTTTTTCTTGTTTTTCAGGAATTGTTTGTTGTAATCCTTCAGGATAGGGTGCTAAAGATTTTGATTTCAAAGACTCTTTTTCTTTTAGTTGATTTGTTTGATCATTTTTAGCTTCAATTGCAGATTCAGATTGTTTTTGAGTGATTTCTAGATTTTCAGCTATTACATTTTCATTATCATTTTGATTTTTACTCTTGTCCACCTTCATATCATTTTCATTTTGAGTTCTTGGTGGTATATCAGTTCCAGATCTTAATGTTACACATATATCTTCCAGATTTTCGTTACTTTCATGATGTTTTTGTATATCATTTTCGTGATTATGATCTTCAATTGTTTTTAGTTTTAAAGTGCATTCTTTAAATTTTCTTACATTTGTGTTTTCTGTTTGTTGTATATTTTGCAAGTTGTGCAGGTTTATAACATTATAATTTTCATTGTCCTGTTGCAAAACTTGTATTTTCATTGCATTTTTGTCTAATGCTTTTAATTTTGTTTCCAGATCATTTAATTTCATTGCATTCAATTTTTGATCAATTTTCTTTATGGCTTTTTCAGTTTCGTAAATTATATCCTGTTTAGGTTCTGAATATGCCTCCTTATAGTTTAATTGGTTGACTTCTTGTTGTTGCCACACAAAGTATTCCAGTTTGTCCAGATTTTGCTCTATACTATGCTCCAATCTGTCATAGCTATCCCAAACTTCAGTGTCTCTCATCATATTACACATTCTATACTGACCATCAGTTGGGTAAACTATAGGATTCTCATACTCGGCTCTATTATATTGAGGATAATTCATTTGTTGTTCATGGGATCTATCAATCTGTAAATGTCTCAATTTCAAACAATCAGAAACGTCGTGTCCTTCAGAATTGCAGAATTCACATATGCTAATTAAAGGTTTCAGAAATCTTTGAGCATAAGCATATGCCATATTCTCAATTACAGAAGAAAACACACAACTCTGACTATTAAAATGAAACATCTCTAATAGTTGCTTATATCTATTCAATTCAATTCAATTCAGTTCAATTCAGTTTAGTTCAATTCAATTCAATTCAATTTAATTCAATTCCCCGGCAACGGCGCCATAAAACTTGTTCGTGTTTTCCCAGCACTACACTAGAAAAACTTGGATTTGTTACTTCTATTTTTACTTAGTTAATTTATCTTTATGCCTATTCTTTCTTTTAGAAGTAAGCAAACAACATTTAATACAATTTAGATATTAATTCCAATTCGTACTTTAACTGCAAATGCACAGTGTCATATTAGAAAATATATAGTCCGTGGAGTTACAGATAACTCAACGGACTTCCTTCGTTGATTTAACTATAAAACACGTGCAAAAATAACAACTTAAGTTTATAACGCTAACCTAACACATTGCCTTAGTGTATTTTCAAGTAACTCAACGTGTGCAGTTATACTAACTTTACGAGTTATAACGTAAGTAAATCTACCAGCTCTCAACACGTGTCAGCAGCAGTTTAAACATAAAATAACATTCCGAAGAGTTATAGGTATAACTATTCGATGCTCAGATGCATTTTCGGATACTTAAAAATTTCACAGCCTGCAATTTACCGACAGTTCATAAATGCACTAAATTAACATTAATTCCCCAAAATTAAGCAGATTCTTCAATTAAAGCATATAACAGTGCAATTATAACATAATGGCTTAATTCTCATATGATAAGCTAAATATTATGCAATTAACCATCATTTAACCGTTAATAATATGCACTTTTTCATTCTAAACACATGGCCCTATCGTTGATAGACATTTTTAATCAAAATGTTAGCTACCATGTGTGTTTTACCACTTAAATGCTTCAATCTGTTTAATAAAGGCACACCAAGATTGATAGCTAAACAATCTTTGATTTCCTGTTCAGTCCACTCAACGGTAGTTGTGTCTTCCAAAATTTTTAGTCCTTCATTCTTCAATCCAAGAATGTTGTGTAGAAGCTCTAGTGTTATCTGTACATCAGCTTCCTCCACGTTGGAAATTAATCCTCCTTCTCCTTCTCTTAAATTTGCATAAAAACAAGGCACTAAATTCTCATATACTGCATGCCCTCTTTCTTCAGAAATGAACTTCAGTAGACCTTGGAATTCAAATAAATCTTTGATTTCTTGCATTCCATCCCAATTTACTGGTCTACTGTAAATAATATTGTAACCCCTTATTTCTTGGTATTTGGTATAAGCTTCCTAACTACAAAAATGTACTTCATTTAAAATTGTTGTTTCAGTCGGGTTAGGAAGGTGACTTTGTTGTTCCTAAGGGGTTTGTTTTTACTCTTCCTCTTCTATAGGCTGCATTTCAACATTCTCTACAGATTCCTGAATTTTTGCTTTTGCTTTTCTCTGTGGTGGTGAGCCAGCAGAACTCTCCACTCTATCTTGAATTCTTTCCATAAATTGTTGAAGAATTTATTGCTCTTTAGTGGAATCTATGAAGTTATTTTTGTCCAAATGGCTTCTTTCAGCCTCTTCATTTTCTACTCTTTCTTCTTCCTCCTAACTACCAATCTATTCTGTTACTGTTCTTTCTGATTCTGTAACAGATTGGGATGGAGTCACAGGCAATTCAATTTCTGCCCTAATTTTTGTTTCTTCTTGTACAGCCAGTAGACTATACATATTTTTTTATGTTCCAGTCATACTGATGGATCCGGTTGGTTGAACCATAACAATTTTTATATTATATATATATATATATATATTATAAATAAACATACAAACTGATTTCTTACTAAATAAAGCTCGAGTAGTCCTCTACTCTGACTTCTTCTATAATTCCAAAGGAGCTTTTTGGTGTTTTCAGAATAGGTCTAAGTCTTTGTCCATTTGTTTGCGGATGATATGACGTTGCAATTTTGTGGTTTACTCCATATTTCTTCATTAATGCTTCAAAACTTCTATTACAGAAATGAGTTCCTCTATCACTGATAATAGCTTTAGGTATTCTAAATCTGGTAAATATATTTGTTCTTATAAATTGTATTACCACTTTGTTATCATTAGTTTTTGTAGGAATAGCTTCTATTCATTTAGATACATAATCCACCCCCAACAATATGTAATTAAATTGATTAGATATAGGAAATGGACCCATAAAATCTATTCCCCACACATCAAAGATTTCAACCTCAACAATAGGATTAAGAGGTGTCATATTCCTCTTTGATATTCTTCCTATTTGTTGACATCTTAAACAACTTAAGCAATATTTATGAGCATCTTTGAATAGTGTTGGCCAATAAAACCCACATCACAGAATTTTTGCAGCAGTTTTCCCTGAACCAAAATTCCCTCCACAAGCTTGGTCAGGACAAAAAGACAATATGCTCGAATATTCAATTTCTGGAACACAACTCCTTAAAACCAAATTAGGACATTTCTTAAATAAGTATGGGTTTTCCCAATAGTAATATTTTACTCTTGAGAAAAATAATTTCTTATCCTATCTATTCCAATCCTTAGGTGTTAAACTAGTTACTAAGTAATTAACTATGTCTGCATACCAAGGCATTGTTTTGATGGTCATTAATTGTTCATCAGGAAAATTATCCTTAATTTCAATATTTGATTTTTCTATTTGTAATCTTGATAAATGATCTACTACTACATTCTTACAACCTTTTTTGTCTTTAATTTCTAGATCAAATTCTTGTAATAATAATATCCATCGGATCAATCTAGGTTTAGTCTCTTTTTTCTTTATTAGATGTTTTAAAGCTGAATGATCCATGTATACTATCACTTTAGCTCCAATCAAATATGATCTAAACTTTTCTAAGGCAAACACAACAACTAATAGTTCTTTCTCAGTAGTTGTGTAATTAACTTGAGCATCATTTAAGATTTTGCTAGCATAATGAATCGCTCTAAGAGATTTTTCTATCTTCTATCCCAACACTGCTCCTACAGCAAAATCAAATGCATCACACATTAATTCAAATGGATGGTTCCAATCAGGTGCTCGAATTATAGGAGTTGAAATTAAGCTAGTCTTAAGTCTGAAAAATGCTTCCTTGCAATTTTTATCAAAGTTAAATGGGACATCTTTTAATAGATTAGTTAAAGGTCTAGCTATCTTGCTAAAATCTTTAACAAATCTTCTATAAAAACCAGTATGTCCTAGAAATGATCTAATATCTTTTACTGATTTAGGTTCTGGTAGATTAGAAATTACTTCTAGTTTAGCTTTATCTACTTCAAACCCTTTCTTAGAAACAACATGCCCTAAGACTATTCATTGTTTAACTATGAAGTGACATTTTTCCCAATTTAAAACTAGATTTTTTTCCACATAGCGTTTTAATATTTGGTCTAAATTGCTTAAACAAATTTCATATGAGTTGCCATATACAGTAAAATCATCCATAAATATTTCTAAAAAATCTTCAGTCATTTTAGTAAATATGCCCTACATACACCTTTGAAATGTAGCTAGTGCATTGCATAATCCAAATGGCATTCTCTTAAAAGCATAAGTTCCATTAGGACAGGTGAAAGTTGTTTTCTCTTGATCCTCTAATGCTATTGGAATTTGATTATAACCTGAATACCCGTGTAGGAAAAAAAAATATTCTTGCCCTACTAATCTTTCCAGCATTTGATCTATAAAAGGTAAGAGAAAATGATCTTTCCTAGTCACAACATTCAGCTTCCTATAGTCTATACATACTCTTTAGCCTAATTGAATTCTAGTAGGTATCAAGTCTTGACTTTCATTCCTAATAACTGTTAATCCTGATTTCTTGGGAACTACATGGATTGGGCTAACCCACTAGCTATCAGAAATCGGATAAATTATGTCATTATCTAACCATTTCACTATTTCCTTCTTGACTACTTCTTTAAGGTTTGGATTTAATCTCCTCTCAAGAATTCTAACAGGTTTAGCATTCTCATCTAAATATATGTGGTGACAGCATAAAGTAGAACTTAACCCTTTTATATCAGTCATAGTCCATCCTATTGCTTCTTTATAACTTTTTACTACATCTTTTAATTTAGTTATTTGATCCTCTTTTAAATCTGAAGCAATAATGATTGGACAGGTTCGTTTCTCTTCCAGAAATATATAGGTTAATTCAGGAGGTAAAGGTTTTAATTCTAAATGTTGCCCATCAGAAGCTAGAGCTCCAAATTAAACATCATCATTTTCTAAATTAATTTCTTCCTGATCTCCTTCTATATTTATGCTTTCACTTTCCTCTAAAGTTTCAGAATTGATTTTCCTATTTAATTCCTCTTGAATCACATCTTCTAACATATCTCCTTCATCCTCTAAAAAGTCTATGGTATGTAAGGACATTTCTAACTCCTCAAACCTTTCTAGTTTGAAAATATTTAATTAAGTATCCTCATTACCATATGCTAACTTCATTACTCCAGTTTTACAATTTATAATAGCCCCTAATGTTGCTAAAAATGGTCTTTCCAAAATTAAAGATGTATCACTATTTTTATATTTAATTTATTGGGAATCCAAAATTACAATATCAATAGGACATATAAAATTTTTTATTTTAATTAAGACATCCTCTTTTTTTCCTCTAGGGTATCTTATACTTTTATCAGCTAATTGGATAACTGTACTAGTAAGAGTTAAGCCTTCTAATCCTAAGGATGCAAATATATCACTTGACATAACATTTATACCTGCACCTAAGTCTATTAAGGTTCTTTCTAGAATGGTATTTCCTATGGTGCATGATATAACAGGGATTTCAAGATTAGATAACTTTTTAGGAATTTGTGGTAGAAATAGGGAACTACTTTGCTCAACTAAAAAGACATTTCTAAGAGCTTTTCGCTCTCTTTTCCTAGTACACCAATCCTTCAGAAATTTAGCACAATGTGGCATTTTCTGCAATAGATCTAACAAAGGAATGTTAACTTATACTTTTTCAAAAATTTCTCTTATTTTTTCTTGTTTTTCAAGTATTATTTGTTGTAATCTTTAAGGATAGGGTGCTAAAGATTGTGATTTAAAAGATTCTTTTTCTTTCATTTGATTTGTTTGATCATTTTTAGCTTCATTAGTAGATTCAGATTGTTCTTCAGTGATTTCTAGATTTTCAGCTATTACATTTTCATTATCATTTTGATTTTTACTCTTATCCACCTTCATATCATTTTCATTTTGAGTTCTTAGTGGTACATCAATTCCAGATCTTAATGTTACACAAACATCTTCCAGATTTTCGTTACTCTCATGATGTTTTTGTATATCATTTTCATGTTTATGATCTTCAATTGTTTTTAGTTTTAAAGTGCATTCTTTAAATTCTCTTACATTAATATTTTCTGTTTGCTATATATTTTGCAAATTATGCAGGTTTATAAAATTATAATTTTCATTGTCTTGTTGCATAACTTGTATTTTCATTGTATATTCGTCTAATGCTTTTAATTTTCTTTCCAGATCATCTAATCTCATTGCATTCAATTTTTGATCAATTTTCATTATGGTTTTTTCAGTTTCGTAAATTATATCCATTTTAGGTTCTGAATATGCTTCCTTATAATTTAATTGGTTGAGTTCTTATTGCTAATACATAAAGTATTCTAGTCTATACAGGTTTTGCTCTATACTATGCTCTTGTCTATCATACCTATCCCAAAATTTCATGTCTCTCAAAATATTACACATTCTATACTGACCATCAGTTGGGTAAACTATAGGATTCTCATACTCAGCTCTATTATATTGAGGATAATTCATTTGTTGTTCATGGGATCTAACCATCTGTAAACGTCTCAGTTTCAAACAGTTAGAAATGTCATGTCCTTCAGAATTGTAGAATTCACATATGCTAATTACAGGTTTCAGAAATCTTTGAGCATAAGCATATGCCATATTCTCAATTACAAAAGAAAACACACAACACTCTGGCTATTAAAACAAAACAGCTCTAAAAGTTGCTTATATTAATTCAATTCAATTCTAGTCAATTCAATTCAATTCCCCGACAACGGCGCCATAAAACTTGTTTGCTTTTTTTTCAGCATGACACTAGAATATCTGATTAGATCTCCAATAACGTACCAGAAAAAACTGGATTTGTTACTTCTGTTTTTACTTAGTTAATTTATCTTTATGCCTATTCTTTTTCTTTAAGAAGTAAACAAACAACCTTTAATGCAATTTAGATATTAATTCCAATTTATACTTTAACTACAAGTGCACAGTGTCTATTGTATCAGTGTGCAAGTACAAGTCGATCCCACAAGGAATTGCTTAAAAGTTTAGAACTGTCTGTTTGTTAACAATCAAATTTATATATTCAATAAACTCTCGGTTGAATTACAGTTAACTCAATGGATAAAGTTCATTGAGTTATAGCTAACTCAACGGACTAACCTCGTGGACTTAAGTTAACTCCATGAGCCTGTCTTTTCTTTTTAATACTGCTATTTACAGAGGAATTCAGCCAACCATTGGGCGATTCCACAAATTGTAACTAACATCAATTAAGCTCTTTAATGTTAGTAAACACTGGATTTATCATTAAGCATACTAACATTCAGATAATTCAAACAGTAACCATTAAAATCTTTAAGTCTTTTGAGCGAACCAATTTCAGTAAACTGTAAAACTAAAACAAACATAAAACAATCACAACACTGACAAAGATAACATTAATCACAATACAACACTCAAATACAACATACAATAGCAGATAAGTTGTTTTTGGTATTTTTGGTTTAATATGAACATGGAAATGGGTGAAATGTAAAGTAACCTCAATCAACAGTAAATACTTCCGTCACTACATACGATGTGATTACACCACTGAAAATTAAACCACTTACAATCTTGTCTCCTCTCCCTATAGAATCGCGAGTCCAGAATTGCAAGATAATCTCCTCTTTAGCATACAGGCATCAACCTGAAGTCAAGGCTAGAAGTTTTACGATCTCTTGAAATATGAGTCAGCACTTGGTGAAAATGGCTTCCCTTCCCGCGACGCGATCACTCCTCACAGTGATTCTCAAACACCGTGTTTGGCTCAGAATCAACCCGACATCAGGAAAGTATTCTCACAGACCTCCGATGGTTGGCGATTATGGTGGATATGGTGGTGATGGTGGTGGTAATGATGGTTGGTGTGGTACTTTGGAGAATTACCAATACTACTTACAGAAAGTTCGGTGCTCCACTATACACACTGGCCATCCATCAATCACCCACACACCTTACTTCTTTTTCTTCTTTTCTTTTATATTTCTTCAGTAGTAATTGCTTCTGCTTGAATGGTCGGTTGGATTTCCTTCCTTCATATCAACGGCAATGATTTCTTCTCCCTGTGCAATACATGCAATCGTGGTTTTTCTTCCAACTGTCTTGTTTCTGCAACCACTACAGTGGCATATTAGAAAATAAATAGTCTGTGGAGTTACAGATAACTCAACGGACTTTCTTAGTTGATTTAACTATAAAACATGTGCATAAATTTAACTATCTGATGCTCAGGTGCATTTCAGATACTTACAAACTTAACTATCCGATGCTTAGATGCATTTCAGATAGTTACTAATAACTCACCGATATATAACTTAAGTAAATCTAACAGATCTCGACATGTGTCAACAGTTGTTTAATAATAAAGTACACATTTCAAAGAGTTACAGGTCTAACTATCCGATGCTTAGATGCATTTCGAATAGTTACAGTTAACTCACCGAAAGTCCACTTAAGTCACTTTACTAGAACATGACACGTGTCCTCAGCAATTTTATAAATAAAAAGAGATTTAAGAGGGTTACACATATAACTATCTGATGCCCAATTGCAATTTCTGATAGTTAGAGATAACTCACCAAAAGTTCACTTAAGTCATGCATTACAATTTTGACACGTGTACTTTAGGAAATAATAAAATATTCTTTCAAAACATAACTGTTCGGCAATTTAAACATAACTATTTGACATGTTCGGTCTGTTAAACATAACTATCTGAAATATGTTCGGTATGTTAAACATAACTGTCTGAAATATCAGAAAATTCGGATACTTAAGAATTTCATAGCCTGCAACTTACCAACAGTTCAGAAATGTACTAAATTGACATTAATTCCCCAAAATTAAGCAGTAATTCTAATTAAAGCATATACAGTGCAATTATAACATAATGGCTTAATTCTTATATGATAAGCTAAATATTATGTAATTAACCATCATTTAACCGTTAATAATATGCACTTTTTCATTCTAAACAATACTATATCTAGATTTGCATAAATAGTAAATTCAATAGCATCTTATATAACCTTCTAAATATAACATTCAAGCAGTTACAATTTATAAAAATTTTACAGTCTCAATTATCGGATAGTAACAGCAAGTTCATAAAAATTTTCAATTTCCACAAATCTTTGTAGTACCATTTTAATTCCTTTAATTAACAAACTTACATGGATGTTACTTTAATTACCTCCCCCCATACCTACATTTTGCATTGTCCTCAATGTAAAAGATTTGACAATAAATACAGTAATTGTAGCAGACATGAATACAGTTTCGTTGATTTAAAATTCAAGATAAGTAATTGGTTACATACCTTGTTTCGTTTGTATCTTCTTCTGCATATTCTGATTTTTGATTTTGAAAAACTTTTCATTCACAACTAAAAGCATAATATATAACAAAATAACATTTAACAAATATTGATAAATTAGTGTCTTGTGTGAAACCCAGGCTTCTATGCCTCTGGTGGCTCACAAGCAAGCCAATTGGTTTCCCAGAACAGATACCAACAAACTGGATTGATATTTTGTTTTTTTTTCTTTTATAAAATAAAACGAAAACTATATTTTTTTTCTCTTTTTTTATCTAAAAATAAATGCAAAATACACACCACATTAAACACACAAAATCAGCTTAAGAACATGATTGAAAAGTAGAAACAAATGGAATAAACGTGTCAGTCCAAGCAAACATTTTAGGCATAGTTCTTCATGCTATTAATTTTGTTTTAATGCAGTTCTTGTTCCTTCTTAATTTGTAAATGTGTAATATATTATAAATTCCAAATACAAGTGTATTACCATTAATGATATGAAAGGCAGAAAGGGAACCTTTTTGGTTCCAAGGTAATGTAGCAGTTTCTATTTCTACATCTATTTCAATATATTCCTCTTCCCACTTCCATTCATTTATGTCTTTCATAATCCATATTTGAAATTTCATCAATTCATCTCACCATCTTATCAGACTTAAAGTAGGATCATCATATTCATTATACCACATTCTTATTTGAATTTTATCAAATTCTGCAGATGGTGGTTTAGCTATTTCTCTCGATATAGGTAAAATCTCTATATATTCATCATAACTGTCTATGCTCACTATGTATAAATCAGATCCAAATGCTATTGATATATCTGTGACTAGATATACATATCCATCAAGTATGACATGCATGTTGTTAATTAATGATTTCTGTCCTAAATATATCATAATATTTTCAGTCCAAGATGTATTCAAAAAATTATACACACTTAAGTGTAAATCTTCACCCCAATTTCCTGTAGGTCTCCAATAATATAATTTTTCAAGAATTGTAGAATTTTTATCAGAAAATATTAAAGTCGACCCACAATTTACAGTTGGTACTTCATATCTATTTAGTCTTCCTATATTCCATTCTTCTCTTGTTATAGGATTTCTTACCAAAATATCAGGTAATAAACTTGCATACCTTGGTCTCGTCCTGTATATGATTAATCCTTCATCTATCCCCATAATATGATCTATTCCTTCTAATGTATTGGGTGGAATTCCAGTAGTTTCTTCCATAGCCAGATATTCATGGTTAATTGAACTACGATTAAATGACCTCCATATGAATCCATCTCTAATCTTAGTCATTTTTGAAGCTTGTAGTCCCTAAAAATATTTTTCTTCAATATAGTCTTTAATTTCCTTTGATACACAACACAGCCTGCATAGATCTTTAGCTGATAAATTACTCAATACTTCCCTTAGTGCATCCAATGGTAATTGCATCAATTCCATTTGTCGATTCTGTATAACACACAAAGATTTAGTAAAGACAAAAATTAACATCACTGCAGCACACCCTCATGGAGTTAAGCCATAACTCAATGGACTAAGTTCGTTGAGTTAAGGATTAACTCTACGATACTATTAACTATAAATAAAAACATATATATATACAAATAGTTGCTTTAGATATGCTACTTCATTCAGCCACCCTCCTAGAAGAGGTATCAATTTCATTAACCGTTCTATTGACAGGATTAGGTATTGCTTGTATTGGCAATCCTCTAGTAGGTCTAACTTCCATTGGTTCCTTCTGTCTAAGTGGTATATTTCTATTCTGATTTTGAATTGCAGCACTTCCAAATACAAAATCTAGATGATTGTTTAATTGTTGGATTATCTTTTCTAATTTCTCTATTCTAGATCCTTGTTCTAGTAATGCTTCATAACTTATATTCTTCTCATTTACATTTTCTCCTCCCTGGAAATTGTTGTTTCTCCAAGATAAATTCGGATGATTTCTCCAATTAGGATTATAAGAATTTCCCAAGTTATCTCTCTAGTTTCTAGCATAAATAATATCTAAATCATTTATGTTTGCATTCTTTTCTGCTAGCTTTTGATTTAATGATAACTCTTCTATTTTCTTTGTTAATTCAGTTAATTTCACTTCAAGCATAGTACTTGAATCTATTTCATGCATTCCTCTTGGTAATATTTTTTTATCTGCAATAGCTTCAGTTGAGTTTTCCCACTATGTAGTTCTTTTTGCAAAGTTTTCTAAATATGCCCATGCTTCTTCACTACAAAGTTTCAAAAATCCATTTTGACAAGTAGATTCTAATAAAGATTTTGTTGAAGCATCTATGCCTTCATAAATTATACCTATTAATTGTGCTTTACTCATTGCATGGTGTGGACATTGAGTCAGTAAATCTTTCAAAATATTTCCAAAATGATTCACCTTGTTTTTGACTACACATTAATATTTCTTTCTTCTTTTTAATCGTATGATGTGTTGGATAATATTTTTCCAGAAATACAGAGCAAAATTCAGTCCATGTAGAAATTGAATCAGGCAACATTATATAACCATCTCTTAGTTGTGTCTTTTAAAGAAAAAGGGATATATCTAAGTTTAATAGCATCTATCCTCATGTTCGGCATTTTCATCATTTGACAAACTTCATTAAATTCTCTAAGGAAATAATAGGCATCCTCTCTTTCTAATCTGTGAAAATATGGCAATTCACTAATATAATTAGATTTCAGTTCAAACCTATCTCCCTCAAAGTTTGGCAATCAAATACATGAAGGTTCATCAACTAATTCAAGATACAGAATTTCTCCTAATAGTTTTTCTACTAGAGCAGTCATCTCTACGTTCTCTTTTAAAGAAAGGTTAGCTACACCCCAAAGAATTTCGTTAAAGTCCAGTTCAAAAAATGTTTCAGTACTCCTCTACGATGAAAATTCCTAGGTAGGTGTTTTTACTAATCGTTTAGTACTTAGAGAATGAGTCCATGTACTCATAAATAAATAGCAGAAGATTAATTACATACCAGTCTGAAGCTTTTCATTCAATAAATATTTGTTTTCAGATAAAGTCGAATCAACTGCTTCTCCTTCCAGTTCCTCCAACGCATTCTCCTTTCTTTTAAAAGTGCTGGTAACTCATAAATAACATTCTATTTATATATATAATGCACATCCATAAAGTGAATAAATCTCATTGCAAGAACATGTCTTGCAACGTGCATCGTGGTTCCTTTTTTTAAGAGTACGTGTACCACTATTAATTTCAAATTTTGGTAACCGCTAAACCAACGAAGTTTCGTTTGTGGTTAAAAGAATAACTGTTCTGCTTAATCCACGAACTAATCTCGTTGACTTACAGATAACTCAACGGAACACAATCGGTTACTGTTGCTAACTCCATGGACTAACTTCGTTGAGTTACAGATAACTCAACGGAATGACCTTATATTATATTACTTACCTCGTAGAGTTACGTTTAACTCAATGTACTTATTTCATTAAGTTAACACTTAGCAACTTTTAAGTTTACTCCTCGTAAGTACCTCTCTGCTTTTTTTCTTTTTCATTCTTCTAACTGAAATAAAGTTAAATCTATGTCATTAATGCATCATTCTAATCAAAATTCATTTAAATCTAAACATTATATAAATATTTAACTTGCAAGTCATTTTATGTTATGCATAATTTACATTTTCCCTTGCAACATGCAAAAATTTTCAAGCATCTATCCTATCATTCAACAAATTGTAAATCTGTTAAACATTCATTCATAATGTTCCACAATTTATATAATATTCAATAAATTCCATTCATTTCACATTCAAAACATGTATGAAAAGTACATCTGAAAAATTTATATTCATTAATATTAATCAATTTACATTACAAATACATCATACAATTTTCATACAATTCTATACAAGTAGATGAACAATACAATTTAGTCTCTATTCCTAAGTTCATCTACTTCCTTCTAGAGTTTTTCTAATTGATTAATTCTTTCTACAACTCCTGTATTTCCTCCAAAAGGTACAGCTATTTCTGCAGCTACAAAATTTCTGTACTCTTTCATTGAAATGGTTCTTGATCTGATCCTTTTTTATGCCCATTTCATGAAACCAATACAATCCACCATCAGTAGTGGAATCAAATCTCCATAAAATAATTTCTTCTTTATTGTTCTAAGCTTGGAGATAAAAACTGCAGTCCAATTTATTTGAATTCTATTTACAACTACAAACGTGGCCCATTTGACAAATTGACTCAATTTTATGTCATGGCCTTGTCGTTGATAGACATTCTTAATCAAAATGTTGACTACCATGTGTGCTATACCATTTAAATGCTTCAGTCTGTTTAATAAAGGCACACCAGGATTAATAGCCAAACTATCCTTGATTTCTTGTTTTGTCCATTCAACGACAATTGTTATTTGGATTTTCCCAACACGACACCAGAATATCTGATTAGATCACCAGTAACGCACCAAAAAAACTTGGATTTGTTACTTCTGTTTTTACTTAGTTAATTTATCTTTATGCCTATTTTTTTTAGAAGTAAACAAACAACCTTTAATATAATTTAGATATTAATTCCAATTTGTACTTTAACTGCAAGTGCACAGTGTCTATTGTATCAGTGTGCAAGTACAGGTTGATCTCATAGGGAATTGCTTAAGAGTTGAGAACTGTCCATTTCTTAACAATCAAATTTATATATTCAATAAGCTCTCCGTTGAGTTACAGTTAACTCAACGGACAAAGTTCGTTGAGTTATGGCTAACTCAACGAACTAACCTCGTGGACTTAAGTTAACTCCACGAGCCTATCTTTTCTTTTTAATACTACTATTTACAGAGGAATTCGGCCAACCATTGGGCGATTCCATAGATTGTAAATAACATCAATTAAGCTCTTTAATGTTAGTAAACATTGGATTTATCATTAAGCATACTAACATTCATATAATTCAAACAATAACCATTAAAATCTTTAAGTCTTTTGAACGAACCAATTTCAGTAAACTGTAAAACTAAAACAAACATAAAATAATCACAACACTGACAAAGATAACATTAATCACGATACAACACTCAAATACAACATACAAACATAGATAATTTTTTTTTGGTATTTTTGTTTTAATATGAACATGGAAATGGGCGAAAGGTGAAATGTAAAGTAATCTCAATCAACAGTAAATACTTCCGTCACTACATACGACGCGATTACACCACTGAAAATTAAACCACTTACAATTCTGTCTCCTCTCCCTATAGAATCGCGAGTCCAGAATTGCAAGATCTCCTCTTCAACATACAGGCATCAACCCGAAGCCAAGGCTAGAAGCTTTACGATCTCTTGAGATATGAGTCGGCACTTGGTGAAAATGGCTTCCCTTCCCACGACGCGATCACTCCTCACAGTGGTTTTCAAGCACTGTGTTTTGCTCGAAATCGACCTGACATCAGGAAAGTATCCTCACAGACCTCCGATGGTTGGTGATTATGGTGGTTATGGTGGTAGTAACGATGGTTGGTGTGGTACTTCAGAGAATTGCCGACGCTGCCTGTAGAAAGCTCAGTGCTCCTTCTCTATACACACTGGTCATACCCATCGATCACACACCCTTTACTTCTTTTTCTTCTTTTCTTTTATATTTCTTCAGTGGTAACTGCTTCTGCTTGAATGGTTGGTTGGATTTCCTTCATTCATATCAACGACAATGATTTCTTCTCCCTTCGACGAGTGAATTCCTGCGTGATACGTACGATCGTGGTTTTTTCTTCCAACTATCTGTTCCTGCAACCGCTATAGTGCATATTAGAAAATAAATAGTCTGTGGAGTTACAGATAACTCAACGGACTTTCTTCATTGATTTAACTATAAAATACGTGCATAAATTTAACTATCCGATGCTCAGATGCATTTCGAATAGTTACAAATAACTCACCAATATATAACTTAAGTAAATCTACTAGATCTCGACACGTGTCAGTAGCAGTTTAATAATAAAAGAAACATTTCGGAGAGTTACAGGTCTAACTATCCGATACTCAACTGCAATTTCGGATAGTTAGAGATAACTCACCGAAAATCCACTTAAGTCACTTTCCCAGAACATGACACGTGTCCACATCTATTTTATATAAAAAAAGAGATTTTGGAGAGTTACACATATAATTGTCCAATGCCCAACTGTAATTTCGGATAGTTATAGACAACTCACTGAAAGTTCACTTAAGTCATGCATTATGGTTTCGACACGTGTACTTCAGGAAATAATAAACTATTCTTTCAAAACATAACTGTTCGGCAATTTAAACATAACTATCTGATACATGTTCGGTCTGTTAAACATAACTGTCTGAAATATGTTCGGTATATTAAACATAACTGTCTAAAATAACAGAAAATTCGGATACTTAAGAGTTTCACAGCCTACAACTTACCGATAGTTCAGAAATGTACTAAATTGACATTAATTCCCCAAAATTAAGCAGATTCTTTAATTAAAGCATATAACAGTGCAATTATAACATAATGGCTTAATTCTCATATGATAAGCTAAATATTATGCAATTAACCATCATTTAATCATTAATAATATGCACTTTTTCATTCTAAACACTTCCCCCATACCTAAATTTTGCTAGTCCCTTAGCAAACTAAGATCTAATTAATTGGTCTTTCTAAAAGTGCTAGAATTAATTCTTCCTCTTTTTTTCTTCTGTTCAGCATAAGAACTAGTATATAGATATTCTATATGTTTCAGTAATTTGTTAGGATCGATAGACTCACTAGAGGGGGGTGAATGGTGAATGTGTGTAATTTTTTATATTCTTTTGATTGTTGAATCAAATGATTGAATAGGAAAGAAATGAGATGAAACTAAACGAATGTAAAGTAGTAAAGAAAGATAACACACAACAAGCTTTTAGGTGGTTTACCAACTTGGCTAGTCCACCCCCAAGATTCACTTGGGCTTCACTAAGTGTTTCAACACTTACCCACTTGCTTTCAAGTCAAAGCAAGAACCAACAACACAAAAGTTTTCAGGTATAAACTTTAGTAAACCAACCTCTAGAGTTTTCAGGTCGAAACTCAAACCAACAAATGAATGTAGCTTTCAAGTTGAAACTACAAACCAACAGCTTGAATCTTTCAATCAGAGTTTTGGCGCACAGAGCTTTTCTGCAATAGATCTTTTGAATAAGCTTGACTGTTTGCAGACTTGAGTATAATTGGAGTTGGAGTGTAGCTCACTGTATGTGGCATATACGTTATCTCTGTCATTTCTTCTCTCAAACTCCTCATATTTATACCAAAGGTATAACGATCATAATTTTATCTTTCAATGGATGTATTCAGTTGTACTTGGAAGATAATTAGACCTAAATATGGTAAGTTACCGTTCTGTCTGATGTTCAGTAAGTAACCTTTTGAAAATCTCAAGCTTTCGGATGGTTATAAAAAAACTTACCGAAAAGCATCCATAACTTACCGATTCATCACTCATATTCTGTTATCTAAGTCACGTGAGGATTTTAAGTTGCTCACGTGTAAAGTCAAGTATTCAGAGTTTTGTATTTAACTTACTGAAAAGCATTCAGACTTTCGGATTGTTAACTACTGTAACTCTTTGAATCTTCATTTAAGTCTCTAATAGTTGTCCCTTCAAATCTGCACGTGCATAAAATCATAACTTAAGTTTCGTTATAGTTAATAATTTAACTCACTGAAACCTTCTCATATTTCGGATAGTTAACTTTCTGAAAACTCATTTGAACATCTGTCGGGAATTCTACACGAGGGAAATTTAATGACTTAAGTTTTGGATGGTTAAATCGTAACTCACCGAAACTCTCTTTAGATTTTGGATAGTTATCTTTCTAACTCTCCGAAAACTTAAATGATCTTCTTTCTGGAATTTTGCACGTGGCAATTTCAATAACTTAAGTTTCGAATAGTTAAACTGTAACTTACCGAAACTCTCTTTGAAAATTCGAATAGTTATCTAACTCTCCGTTTTTCCCTATTAAGCTTTCAACTATCGGCTTTTCCATTCTACACATGCGTAATAGAATAACTTAAGTTCCGAAAAGTTATACCTATAACTTACTAAAAAAGTCGAATAGTTATCTTCCTAACTCTCCGAAAAATCCTTTAAGCTTCTATTCTGAATTTATGCACGTGGTTAATTGAATGACTTAAGTTTTGGATAGTTAGCCTTTCTAACTTTCGATTTTCCTTTTTCTTTCAGATAGTTAACTCCATAACTCTCCGATCATTCAACTAACTTAACTTTCTAATTAAATAACTCTCTGAAGACTTTGTACAATCGGATAGTTATCCTTCTAACTATCTAAAGGATTTGCTGCTGTTTTACTCTTCGGTTACTTGGTCCTGTAACAGTTCGATTTTCCTGTAACTTGAAAATAGTATCATCTGGAACCTTCTCGATCTGTTCGTCTGCTTGGAATTTGTTCTAACAACCTTCTGATCTAATGCAGTATAGACTTAACTGTGAAATACAATATGTTTCCTCACATAGGTTTTGCATTATCAAAATACTCGGGTTCTAACATAATCAACCTGCAAATATACTTAGAATATATGCAAATTACATACAAAGTATATCATCATCACATAAGTGTTAATTATATTATCGTTTGTTCTTCTTTTCATCATCTGTCATCCTGAATTTTCCAATAAGATTTCTAGAAGAAATTTCAACAACATACAAATCAAAGTACAGTTCAATTCAATATGATTATGACAAGTAGAATAAAGAATTGTATCTCCATTAAACAACTTCAAAAGTCAATTCCAGATTCAAATTTCAGCAATTCTAGGTAACAGAAAATATACTCAATTCATAAGATATTTGTATTTCACAAAACACTTGTATCTTTTCAGAACAGTATATGTATTTTTTTTTATTTTTGTACTTTAAAAGTTAATTTGACAAGCTTGAATCATATAGAAGCTTTCTAATGTACCTATGTAACGAGCTTTCAGTCAACAATCCCAGATCTGATCAGGATCTTAGGTTGCCAGATTTCAAGAGTCCTTTTTTAAGTCAACAATCCTTACATACCTATCTGCTCAAGTACAAAAGGCTCATGATCAAACAAGTCAATAAACTCTCAAAGTTTTTCTTTCTTTCTTTTTTTTCTTTTTTTTTTCAATCAAAATACACACAAAACAAAGCATTAATCACATAATGTATATGCATGTATTTCATTAATACAGATGTAGTAATCACCAATCTAATATAGTCCTACTTCTATCATTTACTGAAAATATGAATCCATAACAGTAAGCTCATACTTTTTCTATAGTTTAATAACATAAATCATTCTACAAGTTCAATCAGTAAATTAAATGTATCTTTAATCATATGTGTTTCATTTAATCTAGAATTCACATCTCAGCTCCTTCAGGACTTCAGATAATTTACTAATTTTTCATTAAGCATTCTGATTTCATTTTAAAATCATGAAACTGTTAAACTCATGAAATTCAAAAAAAACATAAGATACTATATCCAGATTTGTATAAATAGTAAATTCTATAGCATCTTATATAACCTTCTAAATATAACATTCAAGCAGTTACAGTTTATATAAATTTTACAGTCTCAATTATTGGATAGATACAACAAGTTCATAAAAATTTTTAATTTCCACAAAACTTTGTAGTGCCATTTTAATTCCTTTAATTAACAAACTTACATGGTTGTTACTTTAATTACCTCCCCCCATACCTACATTTTGCATTGTCCTCAATGTAAAAGATTTGGCAATAAATACAGTAATTGTAGCAGGCATGAATATAGTTTCTTTGATTTAAAATTCAGGATAAGTAATTGATTACATACCTTGTTTCGTTTGTATCTTCTTCTACATATTCTGATTTTTTATTCTGAAAAACTTTTCATTCACAGATAAAAGCAGAATATAAAACAAAATAACATTTAACAGATATTGATAAATCAGTGTCTTGTGTGGAACCCAGGCTCCTATGCCTCTGGTGGCTCACAAGCAAGCCAGTTGGTTTCCCAGAACAGATACCAACAAACTGGATTGATATTTTGTTTTTTTTTTTCTTTTATATAATAAAATGAAAACTATATTTTTTCTAAAAATAAACGTAGAATACACACAACATTAAACACAGAAAATCACAGCTTAAGAACATGATTGAAAAGTAGGAACAAATGGAATAAATGTATCAGTCCATGCAAACTTTTTAGGCATAGTTCTTCTTGCTATTAATTCTATTTTAATGCAGTTCTTGTTCCTTCTTAATTTGTAAATGTGTAATATATTATAAATTCCAAATACAAGTGTATTACCATTAATGATATGAAATGCAGAAAGGAATCCTTTTCGATTCCAAGGTAATGTAGCAGTTTCTATTTCTACATCTATTTCAATATATTCCTCTTCCCACTTCCATTCATTTATGTCTTTCATAATCCATATTTGAAATTTCATCAGTTCATCCCACCATCTTATCAGACATAAAGTAGGATCATCATCTTCATTATACCGCATTCCTATTTGAATTTTATTAAATTCTGCAGATGGTAGTTTAGCTATTTCTCTCGGTATAGGTAAAATTTCTATATATTCATCATAACTATCTATGCTCACTATGTATAAATCAGATCCAAATGCCATTGATATATCTGTGACTAGATATATATATCCATCAAGTATGACATACATGTTGTTAATTAATGATTTCTGTCCTAAATATATCATAATATTTTCATTCCAAGATATATTCATAAAATTATACACACTTAAGCGTAAATCTTCACCCCAATTTCCTGTAGGTTTCCAATAATATAATTTTTCAGGAATTGTAGAATTTTTATCAGAAAATATTAAAGCCGACCCACAATTTACAGTTGGTACTTCATATCTATTACTAAGTACTTCCCTTAGTTCCCATCGATCACGCACCATTTACTTCTTTTTCTTCTTTTCTTTTATATTTCTTCACTGGTAACTACTTCTGCTTGAATGGTCGGTTGGATTTCCTTCATTCATATCAACAACGATGATTTCTTCTCCCTTCAACGAGTGAATTCTTGCGTGATACGTGCAATCGTGGTTTTTCTTCCAACTGTCCTATTTCTGCAATCGCGGGAAGGGAAGACATTTTCACCAAGCGCCGACTCATATTTCAAGAGATCGTAAAGCTTTTAGCCTTGGCTTCAGGTTGATGCTTGTATGCTGAAGAGGAGATCATCTTCCAATTCTAGACTCGCGATTCTATAGGGAGAGGAGACAGAATTGTAAGTGGTTTAATTTTTAGTGGTGTAATCGCGTTGCAAGTAGTGTCAGAAGTATTTACTATCAAGTGAGATTACTTTACATTTCACCTATCGCCCATTTCCATGTTCATATCAAAACAAAAATACCAAAAACAATTTATCTTTGTTTGTATGTTGTATTTGAGTGTTGTATTGTTTGTGTTGTATCGTGATTAATGTTATTTGTATCAGTTTTATGATTGTTTTATGTTAGTTTTAATTTTACAGTTTACTGAAATTGGTTCGTACAAAAAACTTAAAGATTTTAATGGTGACTGTTTGAATCATCTGAATGTTAATATTGCTTAATGATAAATCCAATGTTAACTAACATTAAAAAAGCTTAATAGATGTTATTTACAATCTATGGAATCGCCCAATGGTTGGCCGAATTCCTCTGTAAACAGCAGTATTATAAAGAAGAGACAGGCTCATGGAATTAACTTAAGTCCATGAGGATAGTCCGTTGAGTTAGCCATAACTCAATGAACTTAGTCCGTTGAGTTAACTATAACTCAACGGAGTGCTTATTGAATATAAATTTGAATTGTTCACAATCAAACATTTCTTAAATTCGTCAGCAATTCCCTATAGGATCGACCTGTACTTGCACACTGATACAATAGACACTATGCACTTGCAGTTAAAGTATAATTTGGAATTAATATCTAAATTGTATTAAAGGTTGTTTGTTTACTTTTAAAAGAAAGAATAGGCATAAAGATAAATTAACTAAGTAAAAATAGAAGTAACAAATCCAAGTTTTTCTAGTGTAGTGCTGGGAAAACCCAAACAGGTGTCTTGTAGAATATCTTCTAAGTCTTCAATTTAGTCGAACACTTATCCTTTAAGTCCTATAAAAGCTCGAACACTTATCTATAACTTTTCGAGTTTTGCACCTGCAAAATACATGACTAAACATAGCAAACTTATTTGTTCGTTAGTCATTTTATAAAACTCGAACAGTTATCTATCCATGCGTATAAAAACTCAAACAGTTATCTAACTATTCAATTTTCATTACCAAACGCACATGGAAAACACGTGACAACTTAAAACATTAAAAACACTCGTGCAGATAACTTAACTATACGAGTTTTTAACATAAACTATTCGACAAAAACGAAACGTTAACTATCCGAAAGTTTAACTATCGAAAATCTAACTCTTCGAAAATCTTTAACTTATCCGACATAAAAATGAAACTTTTCGATAATCTGTTAACTATTATACTTAGAGAAATATACTTAGAGAATATTATTTAGACTTATTTAAAAACGTTAATAAAGCATATATCATTAAAACAAAATTCATAACAATCTCCCCCTTTTTGATGATGTCAAAACTTAATTGGTCAAAAATAATCTATCTCTTCTCCCCCTTTTGGCATTATAAAAAAGTAAATAAAATGTAAGGAAGAAAAAAAGATTCTAAGTACATATCGTTCAAAAAGATTTTAAACATGCATAACTGTCATGGATTAAGCATAAACTGTTTAAATATAAACTGTGAAAAATAATCACATGAGTATTAAATTGTAGTAAACAGTTTACATAATATTTTTGGTATCAAATTACAACACATAAATCATGTAATACATAATTTGTATAATCACAAGCCTCTTTGTCTTCGAAAAATACTGATCAGAGTGTTTGAAATTTGCTTTGCAATTTCTGTACTTACTTTGTTTATCTGATCAATTACTACTTGATCTAAATTATTTTGTGAAACTTGTGAAGGTTGCTGTAAAAATTTAATATGGATGTCTGTATGTATACCTGTATTTGTATCTATTTGTGTACCTATATTTATATCTGTATATATACTGGTATTAATATCTGTATGTTGATGTTGTTCTGAAAACTGTGTTGATTGTTGCTATTGCTGTTGGGACTGAGTTTGCCTATCCTATTGTTGTCGGACTACAGGTGTATCTATTGTCTGGTATTTTTGGAGTTCCTTTGCAGAGAAAGATCTTGATTTTAATCTTTTCTGTGGCCAAGGTGTAATATCTGTTTGACTTGCCACAATTCTCAAAATCATATCACCATAAAATAATTTACTATAAGATATGAGAAATAAAAATATCATACCAGTTCACCTGTATATGGTTAATTAATGCATATGTAGCATAAAGACAACATCTACCAACTTCTTCACCATGACCAAACCTCTGAAACAATGAAGCATGCAGTATTTTTCCAATAAAACGTGCTTGGCCATTTAAGTCATTTAGTAACCTCAATGGTTTGTTGGCAATTGGATCTTTGGCTAAAGTTTGAATGTCCCATCCCAAATGATAAACCTATTTTCTTTCTGATAATTTAACTCCATTTTTCAAACCAAATACTTGATAAAGTAAATCAGGAGTTAAATATATGTCATTTTCTTGTATATTGGAAATAGGAATATTATCTTCCACTGTTAAGTTTGAGTAAAAACAATTGATAACTTCGGGTATAACAATATGGCCTGGCTGTTGTGGAAGTAGAGTCAACAAGCCTTGAAATTCAAACATTTCTTGTATATGTGCCATCCCTTCAAACTTAACTGGTCTTGAATATAAAACTGTAAAAGTTTTATATGTTTCAAATTTGTTATAACAGGAACTATTTCTGAACCATAATAATGTATTTTCATCTAAACTCTGTTCAGGATTAGGTATTTTCCTATCATGATGTTCTGATCTGAGACTTGCTTCAATATTATTAGCAGCATCTATATTTTCAAATCTTTCAGAACTGGTGGAATTTCCATCAAAACTAGTATAAATGTCTAAAATATCTGTTATTATCGTATCAATAATCTGTTGAAATTCTTCTGTTTGTTCTTCTGGAAACATTTCAGTAGCAACAGTATCTATATCAATCTGTCTATCAACAACATGTATGTCTATAATTGATCTATACAACAACTGTCTCTGTATGAAAGAATGTTCTATATCTGTCTGTATAATAGAATCATCCTGTATTTTTGAAATTTCTATTCTTAAGACATAGGTAGTGTGATATTCAATCTATAACTGTGTATGTTGTTGATTATATACATTTATCAATAAGTATATTATATACCATAACAGACATAACCATATGTATAAACTGTAGTATAAGCAATTATACCAAAAATCAAAATTTTCTATCTGTGATACAGTTAGAGGAAGAATATCTGTACATTCCTCTTCAGATGAAATATCTTCTATATTCATAGACTCAGTGTCTATATCATCAAAAATATCATCAAAATTGATATCATCTGTATATGTATTATCAAAATTTCCTACATATTCTCTTTCCGTAGGAAAAGAATGTGTGCTTGCAGTATGATGTGAAAAGCTGTCGATTGTATTAAAAGATACATTATGCACTAATGTGACACAATACCTTAGAGTGTATGCTTGTAATCCAATATTGTTCACATCTGCTGGGATTCCTGACACAAATGTCTGTCCAGCTTCTGCAATGGAACATAGTTGTCCATTTTTCAATGATTCTTCTTTTTGTTGCATTATTCTTTCTACACCTGCAATTAGTCTAAAATATTTTAATGTATTTTTCTTTTTCCGACTATATGTCCGTAGTGTTTCTTGTTATTCAACAGGTTCTAAAATTTTCTTAATTTCTCCTATTAAAGGTACCTAGGGTCTTGATGGTCCTTCACCATAATGCCTAGGTGGTAATAATGGAATATAGAGTTTTAAGCTCTCCACCTCTGCCATTTTAAGTTGATAAACTCTTTGTCCTTCACTTCGAAGGCCCATTTTGCTAATGGTAGTTTTCTGTTCATTTATGTACTGTTGAATGTCATCTAAAACAGCCAGGGGAAAATAATGTTGGAAATACAATGTTTCTAATTCCCTATTTGCATTTTCTATCATTGGTCCCCATTTCTTTCCATAATAAGTGATAGACTGTACCGATTTTTCAGGTATCTATCCAAAACTTGTAACAACTGCAGGGTTAGGTTATAAAGTTCATTTCCTTAGTTGTAATGCGGAAAGTTTAGTCTGTTTTAGTCTAAACTGTGCTTCAGCATAATTGCGAATAAACTTCCAACAGAAATTTTTCTCATCTTGAACAACTTTTCTAATTTCATGCAGTATTTCATTTGTAAAAGTGTACCTTGAATAGATGTCGTTGATTTCATTCTACATTTTCTGAAGTTCTAGCTCTCTTTTCTGCACTTTTGTCATTCTACCACGTCCTCTTCCACGTCCTGACATTGTCGATTAAGCTTTGTTGTGCACTGTAGAACTTAGTGGAAGTGAAGATTATGAAACTAGGGTTTTACCAAGGTAGAAACATGAAAGGTTGTTAGTAAAATATTTATAACTCTTCGAGTTTATAAACGGATAAACGGATTCAATCATTGAAATCATAAATATAAAATCCCTTACTGATAAATAACTCGAGTGCTTACAATTACTGTACGAGTTTTACAACTGACAAAAGCAGAATACTTAGCATAACTGTTCGTGCAAAGAAAATAACTTCTAGCTAAGTGAAAAGTGAGAAAACTCGAAGACTTATGATAACTATTTGAGTTTTGTGAGTAGTAAAGCACATAACTATACGACAAACATGAATAGTTATTGTTAGAGATTAAGTCTTTCAAAAAATATAATAATATTAAGTTAACTGTTCGAGTTTCTCGAATGAATAGGTGTGAAAGTCGAAGAGTTAAACATAATTGTTCAAGTTTCAACTAAGACATTATAAAGCAATGAAATTCAACACATGCATAATTCTAACTTAAGGTGTTTAGATATTTTTGGATACTTATAAACCTAACTATTCGATGCTCAAATGCATTTCAGAGAGTTACCAGATAACTTACCGAACATTCACTTAAGATATGCATTTAGGCTTTGACACGTGTACTTCAGGAAATAATAAAATATTTTATTGATCATTTAAAACATAACTGTCCGATATATATACAATAGTCTTCCGAAATCACAGAAAATTCGGACACTTAAGAATTAAAAAGCATGTATTTTACCGACAGTTCAGAAATGTACTGAATTAATGTTAATTTCCTGAAATTATGTAGATTCTTTCATGAAAACATATAATAGTTCATAAGAGCTGAATTATTATATGAGAAATTGCTCCCCCTACATAAATGTAGTCTAAAGAATCTATGACGTACTTAAACTGGGTTGCCAAGCCCTAAATAGATTTGGCTTTAAAAGGTCAAATAGCTTACTTAAAAAGGATGCTAAGCCTTAAATAGATTTGAGTCTCTCTAAATTTTTTTTTAAATATGAATTAAATACAGAAAGAAGTAGTAGATTTAACAATTTAGACTTTCTGGCTTTTATCTTATTCAGTTTACAAAAGATAATTCATAAAGATATACCTTTAGGAACTTAAAAGAATTCAATAATGAGTACACAAACTTAAGACAATAAATATCGTACATTATGTGTAAAGAGTAGATAATAACAAGAAAAAAATAAAGATTATATGCACAGATTATGGCAGGATTGTTATAACACCTTGAAAGATAAATTAAGCTTGAGTGCATTGCCCATTTTTCCTCCTTTCTTCTTTTTTCTTTTTTTAATTGTAATCTGAATTACTTGCAAAATGAGTTTTCAGTCAGTACATCCCAAACCAGTTGGTTTAAGTGACTAGGGTTTAAGATCCCCCAACGGACTTAATTACTCAAGTAATTGCAGACAAAAACAAACAAAAAATAAAACAAGATAGTAAATTAAATTAGAGGCAACCGCAAGACTTAATTTTTCTAACAGAATATTAATAACTTTCCTTTAATAAAAAGTACATACTTTCTATGTATTTTCCTGTTAAAATCTTTATAATAGCATATACATAAGTAATAAAAATATAGTTGGCACTCACATTGAATCAATTTAACTTTCCTTAAGTAATCTTTTCTTAATTTTTCTTAAATAAATTGACTTCAATAAAAATCAGAATTTCATAAATTCTTAACTACCATAAAACTGTATTCGAAAATAGATAATCTGTATTTTTAGACTTCAACTTATCTATTTTCTAATAATTATTTTTTCGTTTCTTTCTCTTAGTGTTATAATTATCAGAACATTTATCTCTATGTAAACCAGAGTTGAAATTTTCATTTCTAACTTTATTTGATTTCCAATATCCGATATTCTTTAAATATGAATAAAATTGATCAAGAATATTAAGATTCTCAAATGACTTAGTTTGATTTTTCTAAAAATTTCTTTTGACATTCTTGTATCGTATACTATCATTTATATGCTGCATTTTATCAACTTGCACATATTTTTCTCCCTTTTTAATTACACACGGAATAATTTTTCTCTTACTATTCTTAATACCGAAAATAAAGACATTATTTTTAGTAGTACCATCATGCAATATATAATTTTCAAAAGATGCATTGTGTAAACCAATACCATGTTTTTCTATATTTGATATTTTACTACTAAGTTCATTTGTTATAGTTTGACTATTATTCCATTTACTTAATATAGTCTTTTGATCGCAGATCTTAATCTTTAGCATATCAATTTCTGAATTTAAATCAGTAATAATCAGTTCCAGTTTTTCAATTTCACAGATCATTTTCTTCTTATCAACAATTAAATTTTCACAATTAGCATACAATTTTCTTTCTATTACAGTAAACTTTTAAATTTCCTATGCATGCCTTTGATTTTCTTCTTTAAATTTATTCAATGTAGAGTTCAAAAAATCAACCTTATTTTCAGATTCATCTAGCATTTTCCTAGTGTTCTTTCCTTCTATTTTTACTTTCTTATATTTTCTAGCCAGTCTATTGTATTCAACAAGTAATCCATCAAAACTATCAAAGTTAGCATTTTGATCAGAAGATACCTCACTGGATTTTGCCATGAAGCATACGTTTGCCAGATTTTCTTCTGAATTTGATGTTGATGAGGATTCATTGTCTGATGTTGAATCCTTTGTTTCTTCACTTTGTGAAGCTGAAGAGTCATCCCATGTCACTTTAAGTGCCCTTCTCTTTCTGAATTTCTTACTCCTAAAATTTCTCCTCGAATTCTTCTTATCTTTGTTAAGCGGACAATCAGTTTGAAAGTGACCCGGTCTGTTGCACTTGTAGCATATGATTTTGTCTTTTGTGAATGACTTCTTCTCCATATCTCTAGATGTCTTTGCTGACCTGAAGTTCTTGCGTTTCTTCAACAGATTTCTAAATTTTCTAGTCAACAACAGTAAATCATCGTTAAAATCACTAGTGACTTCTAAGACTTTATCAGCCTCAAAAGTCAAACCCCTTCTAGGATTTTTCCCTTTTAGATCTAAATGTTGTACTTCATAGGCTATCAGATTTTCTATGAGATCATTGAGAGTATATGTATTTAAATCTTTGGACTCTTCAATAGATGTTGTCTTTTGAGCCCAAATTTTAGTTAAAGATCTAAGGATCTTTCTTACCAAGTCTTTTTCCTCGAATTTCTTGCCTAAAAATTTTAATGAATTTACAATCTCAAGAAAACGGGAAAACATGTCAAAGATACATTCATTTTTGTGCATTTTAAAAAGCTCATATTTATGTACTAACATATTAATCTTAGATTCCTTAACTTGGTTAGTACCTTCGTTGGCAACTTCTAATGCATGCCATATCTCATATGCAGTTTGATATGTAGAAACTTTATTAAATTGATCATGAGATAAAGCACAAAACAAGATGTTTAAACCTTTAGCATTCAGTGTCATTCGCTCCTTTTCATCAAAAGTCCAAGTATCATATGGAGTCGTAACTAACATTATAGGATTGCTAATTATATGCCATAATTTGAAATCGATTGACTAAAAGAATACTTTCATTCTATATTTCTAGTAGCCATAATTACTACCTTCGAACATAGGAGGACGATTAGTGGTCTGTCCTTCAGTCATAACTAAGATTTCAGCATTATCCATTTTAAATAGATAATCCTAAGAAAATTATAGGAAAAATCGATTCCTAAATAGAGAAATAAAAGCTCTTAATTATGATAATAATGCTCTGATACCAATTGTAGGAGAGTGTAGGCAATCTGACAATAATAAAAGCTCTAATATCAGTTGTAGGATCGTCTGTATCACAAGAGGGGGGGTGAATTGTGTCTTTAGTAATTAAATACTAGCGGATAAAACAAGAGCACAAAACACTCGTAAATGAAATTCTATTCTTTATTTAAAAACAGAATTTACAATATCTTTTCAGCTCAATTCCCTTCTTGAAGGTTTTGATACAATAATGTTCGATATACAATTCAAATAGAAAAACAAAGCTCTTATTCAAAACAAATTTTAAATTGTATAAAACCTGATCTTTATGTACACAGCTTCTTTCTTTCTCTTTGCTCAGCTTCCGTATCTCTTCTTCTCTAGTTGTTGAATTTCCAGACTTCTTGCGTTTGCAGCTTCTTTTCTAAAATTGCTTGGAATTTCAAACTTCTTCTGATGTTGGAGAATTTTTCAGAATATGAATATTCAAACTTAACTTTTTAGTTAGGGATCTAGATTGAATATTCAGACTTGGTTTTTGAGATTGGGATCCTCTGTTGTAATGTAGCTCGTACTCTCTATTAGTAGTCGAACTCTATTGTTTTTCACATTCAACGTGTTCATCCACTTAATCCACAATCCATAATCCATAATCCACGTACTAATTTTTTCTTTAATCCAAATTACTATCTTTTTGAGTTTCCACTTTCTCCACAATCATTTTGAATTTCCACGATCTCCACTTGTAGATACATTGAGACTTTTATCTTCCTAGAGTCTTGTACAATATCTTTTAAGTCTTTGATTTAGTCAAACACTTATCCTTTACGTCCTATAAAAACTCGAACACTTATCTGTAACTCTTCGAGTTTTTGCACTTGCAAAACACGTGACTAAACATAGCAAACTTATCTATTCGTTAGTCATTTTATAAAACTCGAACAGTTATCTATCCATGCGTATAAAAACTCGAACAGTTATCTAACTATTCAATTTTCATTACCGAACGTACATGGAAAACACGTGACAACTTAAAACATTAAAAACACACGTGTAGATAACTTAACTATACGAGTTTTTAACATAAACTATTCAACAAAAACGAAACGTTAACTATCGGAAAGTTTAACTATCAAAAATCTAACTCTTCGGAAATCTTTAACTTATCCGACATAAAAATGAAACTTTCTGATAATCTATTAACTATTATACTTAGAGAAATATACTTAGAGAATATTATTTAGACTTATTTAAAAACTTTAATAAAGTATATATCATCAAAACAAAATTCCTAACAACTATCCAAAAGTTAAATACTTTTCGGTAAGTTACAACTTCAAGTATTCGAACTTAAGATACCTCATGTGTATGACATAAAATCTCACCTAATACAAACAAAAGGACTCTAGTGGATTTTCAAAGAGTTACATAGCTAACCATTCAAAAATCAAAGGAAATTAGAATGTTATCTTGAAACATCCTTCTAAATGGTAACTTACCATATTTAGACCTGAAAATTTAGTAAGTACAATAGAATTAATTCGTTGAAGAGAAAATAGATCATTAGACTTACAAGTATAAATACAAATAGATCATTCAATATTAGGGTGAGCTAATAGGAGAGAGATTACATATACAATCACATATAGAGAGAAAAGATATTGCAGATCCTCTTCCATGACAGAAAGCACATGTTAGTTTTAATACAGAGAGAATAAGCTGAAAGTAGAATTCAAGAGAAGTTTTTCAAAGCTCTCCAAGTGTTGAAAGTCTGATCTAAGAAAGATCATTTGGTTTATGGCTTCAACCTTAAAGCTTCACTCAAGTTGTTGTTTTGAGTTTCGACTTAAAAACTCAAGAGGTTGATTTACTAAAGTTTATACCTGAAAACTTCTAAGTGGTTGGTTAGAGTTATGACCAAAAAGCTCAAGTGAATAATTGATTTTTACTTCGACCTGAAAGTAAGTATATGTAATTGTTGAAACATTTAATGAAGCTCAAGTGATCCTTGAGGGTGGACTTGTCGAGTTGGTGAATCACCTAAAATTCTCTTGTATTTCTTATTTATATTTTCGTTGTGCATGTTTTATTCATCTATTTAATACTTGTGCAAACTAATTAATCAGATTGGTTAATTAAAGTTAGAAAAAGTTTAAAATACACATAGATCATCATTCACCTCCTTTTTGGTGTAGCCATAAAGTCATGACAATTCATAGGTATTTGGTAAATTGTTAATATATATTATATTATTTAAAATATTATTTTTTAAATTAATAGTAATTTTTATTAATTTATTATTTAATATTTTAAAAATTATTAAATAATATATTTTCTTGTAACTATACAAATACATCAGAATTATTGTTATTTCTCATCGTTTCATGCGTGCATGAACAACTTTATATTTTCTATCATGTGCTGTTACTTCTATTTTCCACTGTTTCAAGCATTTTCGACTGTATCGTTTGACGAAAAGCTTACACAAATAGACCTTAAATGTTACTTCTGCCACCGGTTCCTCTCCATGGACTACAACCGTCGCTAGTGCATTGAAGGAGGAAAACATGCACTTTGATATTTTGACGTAAGGGGATGAAACCAGAGGCATGACAACTTATCTATTAGTGTAAGACATGCCAATGTATGAAAATGAGAATGTGCATCCAACCGAGTTACTACAACCTCTTCCAATACTTAGCCATATCTAAGAGAAGGTCTCGATGGACGTTGTGGAAGGACTTCCCTATAGTTAAGGGTATTCAGTGATATTGGTGGTGGTAGACTAGTTATCTACGTACAATCATTCCTTCTTCTCTACCATTAGTTTTCTGTACCCATCGTTGCCAAATTATTCATTAATCAAGTCATTTGCCTCATGGTTTCCCAACAGCCATCATCATGTCTAATGGGGGTTTCGCCTTTATGAATCACCTGTGGAGGGAATTATTTAAACGGGTGAGAATGCAACCGAAGCTAAGCATGACATACCACCCATGGATGGACGGCCAAATCGAAATGGTTAACTTGCTTAATGTTTTCGTTGTTTTTAGATGCTAAGAATGGAGCCAATGGATAGCTTAGGTTGAATACTACTACAACACCAGTTTTCATTACCCAACCAAACTGACCCCTTTTGAGGTTGACCAGATCTCACCAGCTACAAGCCTGGCACAAGCTCGAGTAAGCATTAGTTGAAGATCATTTACAGTAAAGGGAGGAGGTACTCCATATGCGAAAAGCCAAAATCGGATGAAAAACTCAAGAGATTGTTCCAAGATAGACAGGAAATTTAAAGGAGAATGGGTGCATCTTCATATTCATCTTTATCAACAAAAGACGCTCACTCGATGGATAAATCAGAAGCTTGCACCCGAATTATACGGGCCTTTTGAAGTCTTAGAAAGGTTTGGGAAGGTGGCTTTCAAACTCAAATTGCCTGCAAATGTAAGGATTCATCCAAATCTTCACGTCTCTCTTCTCAAGAAGAAAATTGGAGACCTACCGGCAACACCCACACTGCCTGAACTACAGCACTCTGGAGATCACTACCGAAAGATCCATAGAAGAAAATTAACAAAGCACCATGGGTGGGCTTCCGTGTATGCGTGTGTTAGTGCAATGGGAAGGAGAAGATGCCAGTGAGGCAACCTAGGAACCATATGAAGTCATCCTAAATTAATTTCCAGAAACGAGGAATGCCACATGCCGTTATTTTTTTGTTCGTTCTATCGTCTTTGTTAAAAAGAAAAAAGCAACGTACGTCGCAGGTATCGAAGTACTGGTCCAATGGAAGGGAGAAGATGAATTTTTGATAGCACAGGAAGATTACCTCAAGTTCTTGGTGCAATATTATTCGGACCTTGAGGACAAGATCTCCCCGACGGGGCTACTGCAATGTCCATTATCGTAATGACAGGATAAATAATTGGGACACTTGTTATGAGTGGTACGAGTTGTTTGGATGGTTATTATACGTAATTATGTGTCATGTTTCTTTATATGTAGGGAAATAGCAGGTTAGTGGGGTGTGGTTGAGTAAACTTGTAGCTGAACCCATCAGGAGAGAAGAATGGCTGACTCTCGAGCACATTCAATTAATTAACCTTGTGTTACTTTTAATTAACTAGTCTTCTCCGTACTCATCTCATTTTCACCATATATATATATATATATATATATATAGAGAGAGAGAGAGAGAGAGAGAGAGAGAGAGAGAGAGAGAGAGAGAGAGAGATCCACAGTGCCATATATATATATCGCCGGCACGACCTCCATCGAAGGATATACGGAGAGGAATGAGTGTTGGGAGCTTAAGATCAAAGAAAAGGGGAAAATCTCGTTGATAGCTTGCAACTGAAAGAGGAGGTGGCGATTGTTTTAATTACCTCCAACCGATGGTTTTTGAAAATGAGGGGTGCTTTATTAATTTGCATGGGTATTTTAGGAAAGAAAAGGCTCTTAAGGAATCAATTCAATATTGTTGCAGAAATCTATCTATGAATGATATTTTCTTATTAATTAATTAATTAGTTACCATCTACATATCAGAGATTTAATGAGTATTGTTTGCACTGAGTGTGCATTATTCTGGACTTGTTGGCCACCTATGAAAATATACGCATGCACCGATCGAGTTTGATGTTGCCAACGTGCTGGTACGTGGTTATCGTATTGTGGCGTCCGGAGGAAAACTGCGTGCTACACCATTATCGTCGTATCATCATCATGAAAATCAAGTGGGGTATTGTAAATCTTCGTTGAAGCTAGGAACATTTGGCTTTATTGAACCTTAACAACAACTTCTTCTCATCTGATTCAAATAAATAGGCTGCCCGAAAACTTACAGGACCTGTTGGATCAATTCAGCTCGTCAACTCATCAGTAAAATTTAGTATCATCAACTCCATATTCTGATTTCCCATCATGCTCATGAGACTCTCCGGATTCTAAGGCATATATACCTCCATTGACCATGCAAGCTTCGTCGATATTTGAGATGCACCACTCCCATGTGTGCTGCATATCTGGACAGCGAAGTTTTCCACTTTTCCATGGCTTCTTCATGGACGGCAAAAGTTTTCAAGTAACTCCTTTAAGATGCAACAACATCAACCGTCCATTTTCAAAATATTATTTCCCTGGATTTGCATGTTGCTTTAGTTTTTCCATGACGCCTATGCGCGCCCTTGTCATTTAAACAAAGAAACACATAACAACTTTTTTACAACATGTCTTCATCGAAGTGATGGATGTAACTATTTTGATAAAAACAAATTAGAATATCATCTTGTTTAGCTTTATTCTGAGGTTTTTCACCAAGATGTTGAAAACTTAATGAAAACCAACTTCGACGTACTTTTTTATTCCGAACTTAATTCTTCCGTCCTCAACCTGCCTTAGGCACTGGACAGGACTTGAAGGGCTACCTACTTCTTCAGATTTGATGTCAATAATCCATCATCTTCGCTACAACCATTTATAGGTGGTATTCTGGAATCCCTTACTCCTGCTACATACGAAGACAGTTCCTTCGAAGTGATGGATTATGCTTAATGAAATCTAGTTATGAAATGCTCGGGATGTCCGATTCAAATATAATAAAAACAACTGAAAATGCCCGGTCCCCTCCCCTTAAAAGCAAGCTATCTGTGTGCCTTGTTCTCAATGATAAAATTTTATCGACAGAAAATTCCAAGTAACAAGAGATGGGTTGAGGACAAGATGCCCAAACTGAAGTTGGGGCCCCTCTCCCTTTTTGCTAGCTCGAGGACATCTTGTTTAAAAAGTGTTTGGACTATGCTTTCTTTTAGTTGAATTTGTAATTTTTAGGATTAATAGTAAAATAAGTTATTCGTCGATTGTTTGCACCTAAATTTTGGTTACAAAACTTGGTAACAGGGTCTGATCTGCACCGTCCATGAGATATCCATCTCGATTGGCAACTAATCTACCAGGTTGCCGAAAACTCAAACCTGATGGATGCAGATACTCATACCCCAGGACCATCAGCATCCTTCTTTCAATAGTGGTATTTTAATTAAATTTGAACTCAAAATCTTATCCATTATTGGTGAGTCATGAAAATGAGGAAAGCGTGGATTAAGCTCCAGCAATTTATGATTTTCACAATCGATCAGCCATGTCTATTCATTTTAATTATGTGATGATGTAAGACTCTTTATTGCTTCCAACAGCTGAATTTTATTAATAATAGTACCTATCACTTGTTATAGAAAACTCATCAAAAAAGAAAACTTGTTATAGAAGGTAGAACCTGAAGCTATGTCAGCCCACATCAAGCATCTAAGTACGCAATGGCCCCCATATGATTACTTTGGTGGCAATCCCATCACACTTCTTATACCAGCATCCTCATCAAAGGCCTGTGCACCACCACCCATGGCCCATTCCAACGAATAGACCATCAGTGGTCCATGTTGAGCATTTATGTACCACCTCGAGGTCCAGCAGTCTAGAAGAATCTACTTCAAAAACTAGGCTTCGGCCATATCAACCCACATCAAGCACCATAGGAATCCACTGTACAACTATTAACCTCTCGCATAACCAACAATCATATTGTTCAAAATCAAACCAAAATAGATTGACAAGCAGTATACACCTAAACAATACACCTAAAGCTTGATCTGATCAGACGATGGAAATGTGTACAAAAGAAAATGGGCATTTGAACAACAAATGGAAGAAACCGCTTTTATTTGTCCAGAAGTAATACTTACAAATGAGGCAACTGGCCCCTTAATTTTAAACAATAATATTTCTCGTACCGAATAACTATCAACATCTTTTCAAAACTAAAAGCATTATGATACATAAATTACTCCATCAGTTGCACTTGGAAAATAATTTTTTCCATTGCAAATGGAAAGATAACATTTACAAGCATTGATTAAGAATAGTGTTTCCCTATTTGGATATAACGCTCATGAAATCACTTGCATAAAAATGCGGTGCATTTCCCTCGTTGGAGCCCCCCTGTAAAATCAAATTCAACCTCTTCCTTTACTTCACTAACATTGTCGTCAGTATTCACCTTCTTTGGACATGGATTGTCAATGAGCAATTCTATATCATCCACAGCAAAACGACTTGGAATACAACCTTTTCCAACAAATCCGAGATCCTTTACTTGCCCTTGATTGGAAATCACTGTTTTCACCCCACACCCTTGGATATCACACATGTTTGAAGCATGTTCAGATAATCTAACAGTGGTGGTGGTGGTGGTGGTGGTGATGGCAGCGGCAGCAATGGAATCTAGTGATCTCCAACTATTGCCATCATTGGAGACTGAGCCAGATGACAAGGGACAAGAAATGGATCCTGCAACTGAAAATCCACTTAGCAAACCTGAACTCTTGAAATGTCCATCTGCTACTTGTCCAACACACAACGATGAGGTACAAGATTGAGAAGAAACTAGGCAGTAATCTACAGCTGCACTGCAGTTGCCAAATCTAGGGTTTTGATTCATGGGGACAGGACTATTCACTGAATGATAAGAATTTGATGCTTGAGTGGGAAGTAGCAAGGAATTTGGATTGGTGATTGAGTGGAAAGTGGAGGTGTTCCCTACCTGGTAAGAAGTGCCAGAAGATTCAGAAGGGATGATCAGACAAGATGGTTGTAAATTAACTGCTTGGCTAAATTCTGAGATAGTTGGCTGAGGTGAGTTTTGTGCTAGCATATTATCGTTTTGAAGGTTGTTCATTCCAGAAAGATTATTTGGGGAACATGTACCAAGGTTGTCAGCCGACCAACCTAAAAGTCCAGAAGGTACATCATCCAAACCTACGCTGCTTTTAGGAAGCTGCGTTATTGTGTTCGAGCATTTAACAAGAGGTTGGCTGCTATATCTTACCCCAAGAACTTCAGAAATGTACTTGGGACCTGATACCGAGGATGGTAGAAGAGCTGGCTGATCTAATCCTGACAGCACCATGCTACCAGAAGGTCGGCCTAAAAGCTCAACATGCAAAGCAGCTGCCAATGTTTGAGGAATTTGTCCTGATGCAGATAAAGCTTGGAAATCAAGTCTGCCATGTGGGTTGTTCGCATCTCCAGGACCACAGTAAGTGTTTTGATGACCACTCTGATGCTGAGAAACTCCACTTAGTCTCTTTAGGTAAAGTCTAAATTTCTGCAGATGTCAATCAAAATCAACATGTCAGGCAACCATGGGGTGGTTGTACATGAAAAAAGGAGCCAGCAAGCTGATAAGAATAAAGATGGACATAAACTAGAAACAATAAAAAATACAATATATGTGATTAAGGCAATGTGAGATTTGCTAACCCTACACAGTGAACTGGTGGAGGGTTTGTGCACAAAAAATGCGGAAAGTAAGGTAATTTTTCTTTGACCTTCGTTTGACCATCTAAAATGAAGGAGTTTGTGCACATATTTGAAAATGAAAGTTAACCATGTGCAAGTCCAATTCCCTCGTATTTCCCATCTATCCATTGGAATCTCAATAGAAATCAGAATCTTTAATCAAGAAGTTGATGTGATTATTATATTTTCCATCAGTTAATTACTTCTACGTCATAATAATAATATTATTATTATAAAATATTTATATAATTTATTATATTAATACCATAATTATTATATTATTATTATTATTATATTTAATTATTAATAATATAATATTCACATTATACATAAATTAATTATTTCCACATTTTTAATGTTATTAATACAAGAATATCAATAATAATATATAATATCACTGTCGGCTACCTCCACTTTTGAACTTTGGTCCTTTGAAAAATGGATACACGTCAAATTTCAATAGAAATTTTGATTCAAGACTGTTGAAGACACTAAAATTCAAAAAAATGCCCAAAAACTACAAATTTCAGGACGAAAATTTAGGTCAAGCTGAAGTAATCAATAATACACATGTACAAAAAATCTTTTAATTTTTGAACATTGATGTCCTTAAAAACACACCATAGATTAATACTAGTATGTCATAATATAAGAAATTATTTGAATAGTAATAACGTTCCAAAAATTATGAACATGTTTCGATGCTGAAAACCATGATTACAGTCATCTACCACCACCTTTAGATAAAGTTCAATTCACTACTTCCACCTTCAGAATATTACAGTCTACTTCAACTACATAAAATATCATATAATCCAAGCGTCAAAAGTTGGCCAATCAGCCTGTGAGGGAGTGAGTACATTCTAACAGCTACAAACTGAAAACCACCCTTGTGTGTCCATCAGGCATCCACCATTCCAGGGACTAGATGCTTCTCATCAATAAGCTTAAAGAATCAAGCCATTTCTTCCCTGTCTTCGTCCTTTAGGTTCCTATGAAGACCAAAAGACCGTGAACAAACCCCATCAACAATTTGTCCCATGTCATACACCATCCCCCTCCTAGTATGTGCTAATGGAGAAACTTTTAGGAAAAAAAAGTGTTCAATGGGCCCTCTGAGCATCACCAATCTTTTTCAATAGTAGACATCAGTTGCACCAGCTAAAACAAAACTTGTATGCTCCCAGAAGAAGAGATCCAGTTGCTGGGTAGAGCCCATAGAAAAGGGAAAATTCTGCTGCCCCTCGACACCAGCCACATATTTCGATAATTACCATATTTAAATTTTGGTCTATTCACTCAAGATGCCAGAAAATCATTTTGTCTCTCCATAGCCACTTGCACAAAAGGCTTTATTAAAATTCTGAATTGATTAAATCCCCAGTCCTGAAAGGTGTGGCAAGTAATTGTGTCATGACACTCAAAAGTTCAAATATTTGAACATCATGTCCAAACATTTGGATTTTAGACACGAAAATCTGAAATATCAGACATGGAAAATCAAGATTTCTGGGTATTTGGGACCGGTCTTTCATGTCTTTAGAATTGTTTTCCATTTTTCAGGTGATGGTAGTCTAGACATTGTGGTCTGTTTTTATATCTAGTAAGGGTATTACTGTAATTTCATATGAGTGTTGTCCTAGTCTTCTCCAATAAAAGGACAGTCTTCTATAACTTATATATATACATGTGATCTCATAATGAAAGAAAAACATGTAGACATAGGTAGTTATCGAACTACTTGAATCTTTGTACTCCTTTTTTGTACTTGTTCCATTTTCTCTTTCTCTCAACCAAGTTTAGAATTCACATTACCCAACAACTAGTATTAAAGCTCAAGTTTTAAGATTTATTGGTTGTAGAGAGGAAGATTGGGGGGAGTGATGGTGATCAAAATTAAGAGATTCAATAGTGTAAATTTCGATTTCTAGAAGGAGATAAAAAATCTCTACTAGAAAAAGTAACATAAATTGTTCTTAAGAAGAAAGCCAAAAGGGACAAATCAAGATACGTGGAAGCTATTAAATTGTTAGGCACCTGGTATGATTAGATTGACATTGATGAAGAATGTGGTGTTCAATATCATAAAAGAGAAATGAGAAGAAGATCATCACAAATTCATTGAGAACATTGTCAAATATGTACAAGAAACCATCAACCTTGAATAAAATATATTTAACGCATTGTCAATTTAATTTAAAGATATTAAAAGGAGGATGTGTCACAAATCACATTAATGAGTTCAATATTACCATAACTCAATTAAATTCAATAAAAATCACGTTTAATGATCAGATGAAGACAAATTCTATTGTCATCATTACCAAAAAGTTAATCTACAATTGTGACTAAGGTTAGTAGCTCACTTAATCATGCAATTGAAGCTAAATGACTTCTGAGATTTCATTTCAAGTGAAGACAATCACAAGAAAGGAAATAAAGAACCTTCAAGATCTACTTTAAGTGTAGAAAGTAGAGAAAGGAGTCAACATCAAAAACTAAAATACAACCTATAGCAAATCTAAGTCTAAGGCAAAAGGCAACAATTGTAAAAACATTATCTATTGAAATTGTAACAAGAAAGGTCACTTCAATAGCTAATGCAAGGCACCAAAGAAAAAGAAAAAGGATCGAGTAAAAGAAGATGATTCTATAAATCTAGCAAGTGACGATATTGCAGATGTTTTGGTCTATTATGTTGACAATTCCACCAAGTCATAGATCATGAACTCTACTAATCGTCAAAAATTGTTACATAAACATGTTACAACAAAAAGGAGAAAAATCTATCTTACTAACAATAGCCACATGGATGTCATAGGTAAAAGTAAAGTCCACCTAAGGACTAACAATAATGGATTATGAAAATAGAATGACACCATTGCAGTTGCTAACCATTTAGCTAACAAAAAATTATAGTATAAAAGGCTTGGGCATATGAGTGAAAAGGGAATGAAATTATTGCAATCTAAAGGAAAATTACAGAATCTGAAATCAATGGATATAGGACTTTGAGAAGACTACATTTATAGCAAATTCCCTTGAAGGCTCACGTTACCATATCATGTCCATTAATAATTACACCAAGAAGGTATGAGTTTATTTTCTAAAAAATAAATTGGATGTATTTGTGACCTTTAAAAATGGAAAGTTGGGGAAAAGAATCAAACTAGTTAAAAAGTAAAGAATTTGAAGTTTGATAATGACGAAGAATATGATAGTCAATAATTTAAAACTTTTTATGAAAAACATGGAATTAGAATAATCAGAATAGTTACTAGAAAACTAAGACAGAATAGTATTATTGAAAGAATGAACAAAATATTGAATGAAAGAGTAAGAGTATGAGATTATATACAAATTTTCCAAAGACCTTTTAAACAAATGCAATCAATATAGCAGCATATTTTATCAATAAAAGGCATTCAATTCCCTTAAAATATAAAATTCCTAAAGGAGGTTAATTTTTCTCATTTGAAAGTTTTTAGATGTATCTTTTATGTACACGTTAATTTTAATGCTAGAAATAAGCTAGATCCAAAAGTTAGAAAATGTTATTTTATTGGCTATAGATCCAATTATTTTGATTATCATTTTTGAGATGATCAAAATAAAAAAATCCAATGAAACTATATTATATTTTGACATAAGGATGTTACATTTAATGAAACTATGTTATATAAACATAAGCTCAAAGTAAAACCTGATTACACAAGGAAACAACCACAGACAAGAGATGATCTAGTGGAGGAAGACATCAACAATGACAATGTTGGAAGAGGTCTAGAGAACCCAAAGAACCAAGAACGACATCCTAAACCATTTACTCCTATTTCATAAGTGAGAACATCAATGAGAATATCTAAGCCAATTCATACATACCATCATTGCATTATTTGCTATTGACATATGATAACGAACTAGAGTATTATGGTAAAGTAGTACAAACAAAAGACTAACAAGAAGAGTTAATCATGAAAGATGAAATAAATTCCTTAAAGAAAAACAAAACATAAGTGTTGATATGTTTATCAGAAGAAAAGAAAACCTTATAGAACAAATAAGTGTATCAAATTAAGGAATCAAATGACTCCAAGAGATACAAAACTAAATTAGTCGTGAAGGATTTTCAACAATTAAAAGGCATTAACTACACAAAGATATTCTCACTAATAGTCAAGATGACTACAATCAAATTAGTAATTAACATTGTTTCTACAGAAAACCTACATTTGGAGTAGTTAAATGTGAAAATAACTTTTTTACATGGAGACATGGAAGACATCTATATGCAACAAGTTAAAGACTTCAAAATTCCTAATAAAGAAGTCTTGTGCATAAATTGTAAAAGAATCTTTATAACTTAAAACAAACTCCTAAACAATGGTATAAGAAATTTAATAATTTTATGTATCATTCCCTTTAGAAAATGTAACATAAACTTTTACTGCTATTACAAGAATTTGATATTTGTTATATCATCATGTTGTATGTATGTCGATAATATGCATTTTGCAGAATCATGCATGATAGAAATTAAAAATTTGAAGTAATAGATGTCTAATTTGACATAAAAAATCTAGGTGAAACAAAACAAATTCTTAGAATGAGAATCATTCAAGATCAATCTAAAGAAACCTTAATTCTATCTCAAGAGAAGTATATTAAGAATATGCTAAATAGGTTCAATCTCATTGACGCAAAGTCCAACAAAACACCAAAATATCATATGCTTTTACAGCTAGAAATATAATGTATGTATTATGATATGTACATAGCCTAACATAACTTATATAATGGGAGTTATGAATAGGTTTATCGTAAAGTTAAGAATAAAACATTGAAAAGCTATCAAGTAGATTCTATACTATCTAAAAGGTTCCTCAAATGTGGGACTATGCTTTAGGAAGTGCAATGTAGTGTTGCAAGACTTGCAATGTAGACTTAGGAAGCGATTTAAACAAAAGCAAAAATAACTTAGGTTATATTTTCATTCTAGGAAGTACAACAATTAATTGGATAACAAGGCTATAGAAGAATATTTCTCTCTCAACCACTAAAGTAAAATATGTAACAATTTTAGAAATTGTCAAAGAGATAATTTGGTTAAAGAACTTTTTAGAGTTAGGCAAGGAGTAAGGAATACACTATTTAGTGATAGTCAGAGTATTGTTCATCTTGGAAAGAATCCTATTTACCATGATAGATCTAATCACATCCAACTCAAATATCATTTCATTCATAAATTGATTGAGGAAGGAACCTTGACTTTGAAGAAGATAGCTCAGATCAAGAATCCATCTAATATGTTACCTAAGAATGTAAGCACTTAAAAATTAAGATTATGTATAACCTTGGTTAGCCTCCAACATACCTGAAGCAAAAGAGGTGTCACATTAGGAACTTCACTTAAGACATGAAGGAGAAAGTTACAAAAAAGCTTTACTCTTTAGATAATTACTATTTAGATAATCAGTTTCCAAGTGAGAAATTGCAAGGAATGGAGACTAATTGTGTCATGTCACTCAAGTCCAAACATTCAAACATCAAGTAGACATCCAGATTTCAGATACAAAAATCTAAAATTTTAGACAAAAAATTCAGATTGCAAATACGGAATTCAAAATACCAAACACGGAAATACAAGTTATTAGATCCGGATTTCCAAGACATTTGGGCCAATCATCCATGTCTTTAAAACTACTTTCCATTTTTCAAGTGACGATAGTCCAAACATTGTGGTTGTTAGAATGAGTATTGTATTATAGAGGATTTAATCCTATATTGCTAGAGTCTTATTTGTGTCCTCTTTGCAGCCTTTATATAAGAGACATTATATTATTATAAATGAAACATTCCACTTTACCATATCTTATGCTTCCACATAGTATCAAGAGTTTAAGTTTTGAGAATTCAATAAGATAAAGTTTTAGATAGGAATGAGGAAAAACCCTAGTCATCACCCTCCCCCCTCTCCACTACAACTTTTGGTAGCCTTTGTCCTACCTAATCTACACACTCTCTCTCTCCTAGACATCTCTCTCTTTCTCTAGCCTAACTTTAGTCATTGGTCCTCCCTCTTTTTCAACAACCCTCATTGATAGTTATCTCTCCTAACATTTTCTCTACACATTGTTCTTGCCAATGTCATCACTGCACGTCCTTCCTACATTGTCTATCCACCCGTTGACTACTACTTCTCTCCTTTGGCACACAAGCAATCATATCTGGTTCCCCCTCTTTCTCCATTGATAGCATGCAATCTCTTCTGTTTGCTGCCTGTACATGTTCTTTACATGCATTCTTCCCTCTAAAAGCTGTCTATCCACGATTCTTCTTCATGCATCCATATACATCAACCCTCAAGAACTTCACTTGCTGATGCCACGGCTACCACAGTCTAAACCCATTAGAGTTACAGACAGATGAAATGACGAAAGGGAGAGGAGGAAAAAAGAGAAACAGGAAAAAAAAGGAGAATAAAAACTAGGGAAGGGAGAGAAAAAGAAAAAAAAATGGAAAAGAAGAATGAAAAAAGAGAAAAAATGATGAAAGTAAAAAAATAAATAAATAAAGGAAAGAAAGAAAAAGAACAAGGAGACAAAAAATATTTTATTATCTCCACACTAGAAAAATTGGGGTTTTATGGAATACCCTAATTAACAATCCACACTAGCAAAAATGAAGTTTATAATACCGTAAAGTTAACAATCTACATTTTTATTGGATGATCGATACCATTTATGCATGTGCAAGTTTTCTTTGTTTGGTCAATTTGCATTTGACTATTTCTCTTACACTTCTACTTGTTTACTATATATCTCATTGTATCTCTTTCTTTATTTTGTTTTAGTGTTGCTTATGTGTAAGTCTATTTTAAGCTAGATGCTTGAACTTGAGAAAGTGTTAGAATGAGTATTCTATTGTAGTGGGTTTAGTCCAACATTACTAGTCTTATTTGTGTTCTCTTTGTAACCTCTATATAAGAGGCCTTATGTTATTGTCAAAGATACACCTCTTTCACCATTTCTCTTATGTTTCCACAATGATTTGTTTTTATATCAGTAGTAAGGGTACTATTGTAATTTCATGAGTGTTGCCCTAGTTTTCTCTTATAAAAGGGTAGTCTTGTGTAACGTGTATGTATGCATATGATCTTATAGTGAAAGAAAGACCTGATGTAACTGTAAATGTAGGTAATTACTGAATTACGTAAATACATATTCTCCTTTTGTGTACTTATTCCTTTTTCTCTTTTCTTTTCTCTCAATCAAGTTCGAGACTTTCATTGCCCAACAAAACCACCTACCTCGTTCAATTTACACACTAGCTACCTGATTTCTAGGTGAATGCCCCAATTTTTATTTCTATGCCACATCTACCCTCTAAACTTCTCCAGAGTTGAAATCATTATCCAATAGAAATGAAGAAAACCATGTAGAACACCAAGAGAGCCCCCAACAAGCTCTTGAGTAAGACTAGACTACCCTCAAAGCTGAGGCACCTGCTCTTTCAATTGTTTAGATGCCTAACCACTTTACTAATGAAGAATCTCCACTCAGACTGACCTGGCTTCTTGAAATTCAAAGGGAGACCAAGGCAATTGACTGGAAAGCTCGTGGACCCACACTGAAGGCAACCAGCAACTGTGCAAAAGCTTATCTTCCTCAACATGAATCCCATAACCAAGCTCCCTAAAATGTTAATCTTCAACCCAGTTAGCATCTCAAACATTCTTAACCAAAATTAAATCCTCTAACACTGTTTGATGGTAGCCACCCAAAAAGAAAGGATAGTGTCGTTGGTGCATGGGAGGATGAAAAATAAGCCACTATCCCAACCCTCAAACCTTCCAGCCAGCCACCATCCATAGCCCTGTCACATAAATAAGCCAATGCATTGACACAGATTAAAAAGATGGGGAAGAAGAGGGTCACCTTGCCTAACCCATTAGCAAAGCTGAAGTAGCCTCTAGAATTTCCATTGACCAAAACTAAGCCTTGAGCTGAACAATGATTATTTTTAATCAAAGCTATACATTTCAAAGGGAAACCATACCAATGTAGAATTTTCTAGAATGAACTTCCAAATGATGACGTCAAAAACCATCCTAAAGTCAATTTTATACGCCATGCCCTGTTTCTTCTGGTGTTTATAATATGTTAGCAACTATTGTGGAATCAAAAAAATGTCATGAAGACACCTACTTGAATTGAAAGAAGATTGCACAGGACGTACATGGGACTTGACACAAGAGTTCAATCTATCAGTGAGGACCTTCACCATGATCATTGTCAAGTTCATTAGACTAACAGGCCAAAAATCACTAATGTTGGAAGCTGTGCTTGAAGGCATCACAACTGATATTATCTTGACAAATTCCTGCATGACCACTATTAGATCAGCAGCAATCAGATCAAAGAACTTCTGGAAGATACAAGACCAAAAACCATCATCAAACATTGCATCCCTGATTTCATCTGTGTAAAGATTGATTCTTCTGTATCAACAAAGAAGAGGAACATTACAAATATATAGACATAGGGAAATAGACCCTTAAACGGATAGTCCATTTAACCCAAAGACCTAATAATACAATAATACACCTCACACTCCCCCTCAAGCTGGATGATATATAATTATCATATTAAGCTTGTTACAAAGATGACTGAAAACATTATAATTAAGTCATTTTGTAAAAATGTCTATTGTTTCTTCTTATGAGGAAGTATATGACATAGAAATAATCCTCTTGATCACTAAATCACACATATAGTGACAATCCACTTTAATATGTTTTGTATGTTTATGAAAAATCTCATTCTTTACAATATATATAGCTGACTGATTATCACAATGCATCTTTATCAAGAGTTCCACACTAACATTCATTTCCATCAAAAAAGATCTAATCCAAACAAGCTCCCGAGCAGTCTCTTTCATGAACTTGTATTCAGCCTAAGCATTAGAGCATGAAACCACATTTTGTTTCTTGCTATACTAAGTAACAAGATTTCCTCTTACATAAGTACAATAACTAGAAGTTGATTTTTGATATCTTTTGTCACCAGCGTAACCTACATTAGAAAAAGCTTCCACTTAGAGATGTCCATGAGCACTATATAACAACACTTTTCTAGGAGTTCCTTTAAGATATGCCAGCACCCGATGAGCTCCTATCAAATGAACCTATCAGGGATCATACATGAATTGACTCAATAAGCCAATAGTGTAAGCAATATCTGATTTAGCAATAGTGAGATATATAAGCTTCCTAATCAAGTGTTTGTATTGATTTGGTTCTTCTAACTTATTAGAGTCGATGTCCTAGAAAGGAGGGTTTTGCTCTATAGGTGTGGACTCTAATTTACAACCAAGATAATCAACCTCCTCAAGTAAGTTTAACACATATTTGTGTTGAGTTAATACTAACTTCTCAATCGAGTAGGCAAACTTAATGTCCAGAAAGTACCTAGGCTTGCCTAAATCTTTAAGCTAAAAAACATTGGCCAAAAGTTCCTTGGTTTTGGTGATGCCCTCAACATCACTTCCTATAATAATAATATCATCCACATACACAACAAGAACGGCAAACCCTTGTGAACTCTGATGAATGAAAACAGACTAATCAATAATACATCTGCAGAAGCCACCTCAGACATCACCTAACTGAGCTTAGCAAACCAAGTCCTAAGACTCTACTTCAGTCCATAAAGAGATTTCTGCAATAAGCATACTCAATTCTCCCCCTGAGCAACATACTTAAGAGGCTACTCCATGTATATTTTTTCATTGAGATCACCATACAAAAATGTATTCTTTACATCTAGTTGATGTAAATACCAATTTTGATTATCAGCCACTAAAATGATGATATGTATAGAGTTAAGATGAGTAATAGGAGCAAAAGTCTCCTTATAATCTATACCATATTCTTGAGTGAAACCACAAGCAACAAGACGAGCTTTGTATTATTCCATAGACCTATCAAATTTGTGTTTAATAGTGAAGATCCACCTACAAGAGACTAAATTAACATCAACAGGACATACTACCAATTTCTAAGTACCACGAGACGTTAAGGTCCTCATCTCTTCATCCATAGCCTTTTTCTAATATAGTAGCTATAAAGCCTCTTGATAAGTACTTGGAATAGATTCAGATGAAACTCCCAAGGCAAAGGCATGACAAGATGGGGTTAAATGTTCTAGGAAACAAAATGAGCTATAAGGTGTTGAGTACAAGATCTAGTACCTTTCCAAAAGACAATAAGGAGATCATCATTGTGAGGTATAAGGTCAAGTGGAGTAGGTTGTGAAGTAAGATCAATATTTAGCTCAAGATCAACACTAAAGGGACCACCATCAAGGAGTGGATCTAGTGAAGCCTCAATAGCAACAAATAGTCTTCCTCAACGATGATGCACCTGAAAAGGACGATCTAATAACCTATTGTCATGATGTGCTTCCTCAAGAAGTATAGGATCAAGAGGATCCATAGATGGATTATCTTCAGAGAAATACAGTTGATCCTCAAAAAAGATAACATCAAGAGATGTGTAATATTTTTGTGTGGGTGGGTAAAAACACCTATAACCTTTTTGTGTCCTAGAATATCCTACAAAAGCACACTTAATAGCACGAGCAAATAGTTTTTCTAAATCAGAGGAAAGGTTCTAGACAAATGCCACACAACCAAAAACACAAGGAGAAAGAGCAAACAACTCTTTGTCCAGGTATAAACGATGAATAGGTACTTCCCCTCCAAGAGAAGTAGAAGACATGCAATTCACAAGATAGGTTGCGGCAAGTACAACATCAGGCCATAGATATTTTAAAACTTTCATATGAATAAGAAGAGTTCTAATAATATCTAAGAGATGATAGTACTTCCTTTTAGCCACACAAGCCAATGAAGACAAGAAATTTAGTGTATAATGCCAAGAGAAGCACACAAGCTCTAAAATTTAGCACTAACAAACTCTAAGATATTATCAGTGTGAAGGCATTTATGAGTAACAATAATTTGATTTCGAACCTCAACGAAAAAATGTTCAACAACAATGGTAATATTTTGACGATCTTTTAATAAGTAAACCCAACAAACATGAAAAATGTCATCAACAAACATAACATAATAACTAAAACTTTTAACATACTCAACATGACATGGCCCCCAATGTTACAATAGACTAAATCAAACAAAGTCATCAACAAACACAATATAATAATGAAAACCGTTAACAGACTCAACACTACATGGCCCCCAATGTTATAATAGACTAAATCAAACATTTAACAACTAAGGGCCAATTTGACATGAGAGTATGATGACCACTTATGTTTCCCAAATTAACATGACTCACCCTGATAATCAGACAAGTATAGGCCAAGCAAAGCATGCCAAAGCTTTTGAAAGGAAGGATGACTCAACTGATAGTGCTAGAGAGCAAAGGAGATGAAAGAGCCATTAGAAGACAACAGAGCAATCAAACCATAACTGAGAGTATCATGCACCAAGGTGTAGACACCATCATTGACTTTACGACCCAAACCAATCCTCGCCCCCATCCAAATGCCCTAAAAGGAATAATGAAAAGGGAAAAAAGTTACAAAACAAGAAAGTTGAGATGTAATAGAGCTGATGGACAAAAGGTTGATAGGTAATTCAAGAATATAAAGGGTATAGTCAAGACGAATGTCAGGATTAGCCTGAACACTCCCTTGACCTGAAACCCTACAAGCACAACCATCAGGAACAATCACGCTATGTAGGTTTGGGAGATGTTGTAATCGATCAAATAAGGAAAGACTACCTATTATGTGCTAAGAGACACCTAAATCTACAATCCAAGTACTTGTGTCCTCGCTAGCTACCATGGTCGAACCTGTACTTAAATGGGTGGAGGCTAACACTATAATAGTTGTGGAAGTGGTGGCATGAATCTACATCAGCTGCTCAAAATGTACCTTGTTGATCTTCACCATCAAAGTACTATCAGGAAGAGTGACTGAAGCAAGCTCTTAGGACTCAACAGACCCTGTCAAAACCCTAACCCAACTAGGCTTGCCATATTTGTCTCAACATTTGTCAGACCTATGCCCAAACTTACCACAATGTTGACACTTCAGTTTACTTCTCCCCCCACCATCACCTTTGCCACGGTGTTGGAAGGAGGAAGCAACCATGGCAGCCCCTTCCATGAGTAGAGGGGCACTAAGGGTAGACATGGAGATACGCATCACCTTCGTAAAGTTGTCCTTAAAATCAGGCATCACATTAGCACCAAGAACTTGACCATAAATCTAGGAAGCTAGCTTTGGAGACAATCTTGTCAAAAAAGCCGCTACAAGAAGCTCCTCACGGTATTGGCAAGCCACAATAATATTTGCAATAGGTAGTTGATAGAGATCTAATTCTTTTGCAATACCTCGAAGAACACTATAATACTCTTGTGGACTATGATCACCTTGTTGAAGAGTAAATAACCTCTCATATACTTGAAATGTTTTGGCTATATTCTTCTTATAACTATAGGTTTTCTTCAAAGATAACCACATTTTCTAAGTCAGGCGCATCATAAAGATCCCACGAGCAATAGCTGGATCCATATTAGCAAGTAACCAAGATATGATGGCTGCATCATTAGCCAGCCAATCTCCATAGGTACTAACTTTATCATCAGGAGGATCATGAGCCAAATGATCAAGTTTTTTGTGAGCAATAACAATGGTCTCAAAGCTTTGCGCCCATAACACATAGTTGGAGCCATTAAGTTTCTCGGAGATAAGTGTGAAGCAATGAATCAACACATCTTTAGAAGCCATAATCATCCACCAATAGATGACCCCAAACAATAGTCAAGAATAGAGGAACGACACAAAGAAACAACAACCATAGACAACACAAAGATACAACTACAGATAGAGCAGATCAGAGAAATAGTAGAATCACCAAAACTATAGATGTTGACAACACGGAGCACTGTCAATGCAATAGGGAAGCAACTGCACCGAGACAACCCCACAAGTACAACTGATGACACAAGCCCAACAGTCAATGCATAGTTGACCGGAGCAACCCCAACGAGGCAAACCCCACACAAACAGAGCAACAACCTGAACCAAAATAGCTGACGAAGCAACTGCATGCTAGATGACACCAGTACATTGTCATAGCAATCAGTAGAGAGATGCAATCGAAGTTACCCAAAGAAACCACGATGGGGTTGCACCATCGTGGTCCTCACATCCAAGGAGGACTGCAGGCAATCAGACCAGGATGGAGACAATGACGTAGCAATCCTCTTGGGCAAGAATAGTGGTAAGAGGAGGAGATAGCAAGTTGAGGTGGAGGACAGCAAAACCTAATCATGATTAGGCTCTAATACCATGTATAAAGATCGATTCATTTGTATTGACAAAGAAGAGGAACATTACAAATATATAGGCGTAGGGAAATAGACCCTTAAATGGATAGTCCATTTAACCCAAAGACCCAATAATACAATAATACACGTCACATCATCCTTAGTGAACTTGCACCAGTCATAAGCAATCCTCCTCTGAAAGGTATGATGAGGAGGGTTTCCATTGCAGTCTCAGCCCAGACTGCCTACTAAAAATATCTCTAATAATAAGCAGCAAGGCAATACTCTGCTCTGCCACCCATCCCTCAACAATCATCCCAGAAATCTTGACCATCAAAATCCTGTTGAGCCTACTCCAAGCATTCACACATTTGTGAAAAAATCCTTGTAGCCACAACTCTTTAGATTGTTGTCTCCATTACACTTCTTGACTTCTGAGTCCATGATCTCATCAAGCTCCATCTTGGTTGAAGATCTGGCCTCAGTATTTTCAAGTGAATCACTTTCTTCTTTTCTCTGTGTTCCCAGATCTTCAGCAACAGATTCACCCTTTTTTTCTTAATGCATTAAACCATAGAGTTCATTCAACAGCATCTTCATTAAGCCCTTTGATCCTCTTCAAACACTTGCCAATTGCCATCCTCTCAGATAGCAGTCAAGCCCAAAATGTTCTGTTCACAGAAATTAAGTTCCAAGCAAAATGTTCCTCTGTTCACAGAAACCTTCATTCTCAGCCAATCCACTTCAAAAGAAAATGTTCCTCTGTTCATCTTGCTGTCTGTATCCACAAGTGGGGCATGATTGGACCCCACCCTAGGCAACTCCAAAATTCTAACTTTCGGGAAGTTTTCTTCCCAAACCCCACTGATAAGCACCTTATCAATCCTGGAAAGCACCAGATTTACCTGTAGATTTGACCATGTGAAAGTGCTGAAGCAGAGCATTGAATTGGCAGGTCAAGAAGCTCAGTATTGTCAATCCGGAATTCCAGATAAAGAATTGCTGCATGGCCTCCATGAATCTTCCCCTGATGTCCTCTCCTTCGGACACCTCACACAATTAAAGTCCTCCATTTACATCCAAGGTAGCCTCTGCCTTCCCCATGCCACCAACAATTCCCCCCCACATGCCTCCTTTCCTCTTGGGTTGTAGGGAACATACAACACCGAAACAAGCAGCATCCTCCCCCTCCATCTGCTTGAATAGCAAGAAGATCAAGTGGTCCCCCAGAACACAATACTCCAGCCCTAGCCACTCCACACCACAAAAATGCCACCTGAATTCCCCATGCTGGGCTTGACAATTCTTCTGTCCAGTAACCCTCCTCCCCCAATGCATCTCATGGTACAATGAGCAAGGATTTAAAGGAAAAAAGGGAGATTGGCCAGAACCATCATCCTCATAGCTGTTGCTTCAGAACCTCCTGCTTTCTGAAGTCATGAGAGTACATTTTCTCTCTAACCACTGCATGTACAACCAATGGTTTTTGTGGCCTGGCCACTGGATACTCCACATTTGAAGCCCAAAACAAACTGCATAACAATCTGAACTATAATCCCACTACATAGGATAGTCAAGTTTTCAAATAAATTACATAAATCTTTCCTTACAATTCCCAACCAAGTAATTTTAAGTCTACCTTTACTTCTTTTAATTTCTTCCGCAATACTTGAATCTCTTCTCCAGACTAGTTAACCAAATCACTTAACTTTCTCTAATATTATCTTCAATAAGTGCAACTCCTACTCTATTCCAAGTAAAATAATTTTTAAATTTCTCTTATAATATTATCATTCATCTATCTAAGCATATACATCTCAACAATACTAACATTTTATATATGATCAGGTTTTATATAACTGAGAAAATAGCAATTTTATAGATTTTTTTTTTTAAGGCTATCCTCCTGTCACATAATACACTAGAAATATTTTTCCACTTCATCCATTCTACTTTAATCCTATGAATAATATCCTCTCTAAATTCATCGTTACCACTTATTATAAATGCTAAGTATTTAAAAGTCTTACTTTTATAAATATTATAACCATTTAAGTATATCTCTTCATCGTTATTCCTATTTTCATTGAACCTACATTCCATATAATCAGTTTTTGACATACACAATCTTAAATCCTTTGACTCTAAAGCAACTCTCCATAATCCTAATTTAAAATTAATCCCTATCTTATCTTACTTTCAACAATTAAAATGTCAATAACAAATAACATACACCAAGGTATTTCTCTTTGAATTTTCTTGGTTATTTCAAACAAATAAATATAAACTTAGAGAGAACCCTTAGTATAAGCATGTATTTATAGGAAATTCTCTAGTTTCTCCTCCTATAGTTTTAATACTAGTAACTACTCTTTTATGTCTTTCATACTATCAATATATCTTATTGATACTCTTTTTCCTTCTAAAATCCACAACAATAGATTTCTAGGTACTCTATCATAAGTTTTTTCTAAATCAATGAAAACCATATAGAGATATTTTTTCTTAACTCTAAAATTTTATATTAGTTATCTAATATCTTTCATTGTTGACATACCTAACATAAACCTAAATTAATTTTCTATAATTTTAGTTACATGTCTTACTCTTTATTCAATTACCCTTCCCTATAATTTTATAGTATGACTTATTAACTTAATACCACAATAATTATTACAATCTTATATGTCTCCCTTATTCTTAAATATAGGTATTAAAGAATAATATAGGTATTAAAGAATAATATAGGTATTAAAGAATAAAATAGGTATTAAAAAAACTGAACATATTGCATCTAGTAAAACTACATTGCAATCATAAGTTAGAAACAAGACTTGTATGGTGTAAAAATTAGGTTTTTATCTACAGAATTTTCAGAAACAAAAGTTGACCAGTTGATTTTTTGAGAGGAAAGGTAGGAGCTTCTCATTAATCAAGAGAAAATAAGCACAGAAATTGAAAAAAAAACTAGTTGACCTGTAGATGGCTGGCAACATTTTCTCTTGTCAGACCAGGAACATTCATCAACTCAAGAATTCTCTTTGGCACAGCCTCTGGAAACAAACAACATGAAAAAAGAAGCATTACCAAAAAATATTGCATGTGCAGTAACTTCGATGACCATACAGGATGTCATAAATGGGATACAAGAACACCAAAGTAGAAAAGATCTGAAATGCATACTGTCAATTCCAAGTTGATTTACAGCACTAACAAATTGCTGATGGAGCTCCACTGACCACACAACTCGAGGTTTTTTGGAAGTAGAGGGATCATCATTATCTGGTTCACCTTCATCTTCATCTTCTTTGCAATCTCTTTTCTTCTTTTGTCCATTCAAACAACTATCAGTTCCATCATTAATTGAGGAGGCATATTCAGCTTCATCAGTTCCCCACTTTTGACGATCAGAATCCTCTAAACTACCAGAATTTTCATGCTCCTTGTTTTCATTCCATTTTTTTCGAAAAACATGTTGCCATATGTTCTTCAACTCCTCCATCCGTACAGGTTTTATCAAATAGTTGCAGGCACCATGTGCGATTCCCTTCATTACAGCATTTGTACTCCCATCAGCAGACATCACTGCAATATAGTACAATAATCAATTAGTAATCAATTGAATTATGGGGAAAAATAGGGTAGTAGATACATTATTACTCACTGATAACAGGAAGATCCATTTCCAGACCAACATGCTCAAGCAATTTAAAACCATCCATGTCTGGCATATGTACATCACTTATCACCAAGTCAAATCCACCTTTTTTCTCCCGAAGAAGTGACAAAGCAACTGTAGCATGATAGCAAGTTGTAACTGCAACCCAAAAAATCATCATTATTGTTAATTAGGAGAAAAGAGAGGATTAGGGTTTTCATTTACAAAGGAAGTACACATATGCAATATTACTAGAGATCCAGATACCCAAGAACGCAATACCCAATATTATAACATTACATTTTTAACATTCTCTCTCAAGCTAAAGACTATAAATCAAACATTCCCAACTTGTCATAAAGGTCTTTAAAAACATTGGTATTTAAATCCTTTGTAAAAATATCTGCAAGTTGTTGAGAACATCCAACATAAGGTGTACTAATAGTCCTAGCTAACAAAAGTTTTCAAACATAATAGAAGTCAACTTTAATATGCTTAGTGCACTCATAAAAGGTAAGATTACTAGCAATATAGATGATTACATAATTAGTACAATACATAATCACAGGAACATGAACTTCAACATGTAATTTTATCAAAAGGGATTTTAACCATGCTATCTCACTTGTTATATGAGACATGGATCTATATTTTGCCATTGCATGACTTTGATACAAAATTTCTTGACATGATTTTTTTTATTCAATAATAAAGATAAGGTTACAACCCTCCAAAGCATTCAATTTGGAATTGATCTTGGTATGATTCAATTATATTTTAAATTATTTGGCATTACAGACTATTTTTCTATTATTACTACATGAATATTTTTTTCTCATGTGTTTGTGACTAATATATCTCTATCTAATTAACAATTCATGTGATAATTGCTTAGAAAATTTACTTAAGTGTTTTCATATGCCTAATATAACTTATTTTATCTTATCATTGGGTTTCAAGTAGAAATTTGAAATTTCAAGACCCCATTTCTATAAAAGTATTGTGTTTCCATCAATATGTTTTCCTTTTCAAGGAGATTGATCCTTAATACAATACTGATACTTTATTCCTTGCCCACAACTACATCTTAAAACTCAAACCCACCACAACCACATAAATCTACACCCACACTATGGTTAATTGTATTCCAAGCTTACTACATCCAACAAAGAAATAAGAATAAAGATGGACGAAGCAACACCCTTGAACTAGAAGATAGACAGGGATGGAATCTTAGAAGAAATGGGTCAGAAACAATTACCAATGTTAGTCCAATCTTTTCCATTGCCAAGGTGGCCTCCTTAACTCACAAGCCCCTTCCATGTCAAAGGGAGAGTTTAGACAACTACCAATCTAGTAGAAAATCTGTGGATGTTGGAAGCTAACCCATCCATCTCAATCTTATATGTTAAAAGAAATGGCTGTGAAACAATTACCAATGTTAGTCCAATCCTTTCCATTTCCAAGGTGACCTCCTTAAGTCACAAACCCTTCCATGTTAAAGGGAGAGTTTAGACAACTATCGTTGTAGTAGAAAATTTGTGGATGCCAAAAGCTAGCCCATCCATCTCAATCTTATCCACATCTTCCATGCTGTAGCCTAATGCCAACAATTCATGATGTACGACTTCTTGGAATAGAGATGAAATTTCCACTACAATCACATCTTATAGAGGGTCGATCCATAGACCCTAAATTAATAAGGATGAAGTTGATGTCACATGCCAAGACCATAGAGGTATGGGGTAGCCACCAAGAAATCCACTTGTTCAGCCTTAAGAAGACCAACATGATGGGTCATAGGGCCTCACATCAAGAACCAAAGGATGTCAACAATGATTGGGGAGATTGAATGACACGAGTTCAACAAAGGCTTGGTATTTGAAGTATGCATGCAAGATGCCAATATCAAGCAAGGAAAAAGGCTTCTGCAAATCCATAGGGTCAATTAGAGATCCACTTTCAGAGATTCCATGTGGATAAGTCATGGCTGATTGGGATCCACATGGGACACCAACTCCAAAGTCATAATCCAAGTCATTGCCTAGTTTAAAGCAAAACAAGACCAACTCATCTACATTAGGGCTATCCAACAGTGGATGCCCAAATTCAGGCCATCAATTCACCAGATTGGAGGGAAAACAAGGAGCCATCTGCAACCCTCAACTTACCCCTACCATACCTAGGTCAGTTTGAGAGCCACCTAGGAAGCTCATGGGAAAGTCATGGCTGATTGGGATCCACATGGGATGTCAATTGTTAACTCATAATCCAAGTCATCATCTTGTTTAAAGCAATAGGTCCAACTTAAGTACATTAGGGCCATCCAAAGGTGGACACTCAGATTTAGACGCCAATTACCAGATTGGAGAGGAAGATGAGGGGTCATCATCAACCCTCAGCCTACCCCCAAACCACTACTAGCATGGCATTCCTCCTAATTTTGCCCTCCAGTAGCTCCATAAAATGAACTTCAGTTGTATGAAGAATTTCAAGCCAAATTGTAGGAATGAACCCCAGTGAATACTCTTGATCTACTTAACTTTAAGAGTAAACTAGTAACGCTAAGGCACAGACACTTCTTGGCTAATTCAACCTCAATATTTTTTAAAAAAAAGGAGGATGGATCTCATTATTTCATTAATAAAATAATAGGATACATCCAGCACCAAGATTTATTCATGAGGTAAATCAAAATAAAAACATAAAAAATACAAGAACAAGACTAATGAAGAGAGGCCCAAGCATCCCAGAGGCACTTGGCATAGGCTACAATCTCCCTTGGGCAGCCAGTAGCTGAGTGAAAACCACTTGATTTCTTGTTAACCAAATAGCCCAGCACAGACTAACTGCAGAATCTTATGTTTTGACTCCATCATTTTCCCTGTCAGCTAATGTTTGCAATATTTTTAGTGCCCATTTCTAGTGTTAATAAAGGTAATTATGGAATATCTTAATCAGTACTTTTGACTATTATTGAATTAATAGTTGATTGATTTTTATTTCTATAAATTCACTGTCATTGAGCTTTGATTGACTTGATGAAAATTTCCATAACCAAAATGCTCCTACGTTTAGTGAATTAATGATGGAAAAACATTAATTTGTGGATTGTTCATTTCATTTTTATCATTTGTTGTTATGTCTTGTTTCATCTTTATTGTTGTTATGATGTTGTTTTTATTTGTTTTTTAAGTCTTTTGGTTGCTTGCAGGATTTGGAAGACTTAAAAAAAGGGGTAAATGGGCCAAGATAACCCTAGAAGAAAATCCGAAGGCCCCCTTCCCACTATCATGTTCAAAATTTGAATTGAAATCACCGTTATAACAGAACAGGAGATCACACAACAAGAGCTAGACATTGGAAAAATTGCAACCTTCCATGTGCGATGAGTCAGCCTTGCCAAAATCAACTACCTTCTCTAACACCAACAATCTATTCAGCAACTTCACTACCAACCCTAAAACACTAAGTGACCCCACACCACCTCCACCAATGTCCAACATGGATTCAACCTCACAATTTTGCAATGTGAATGTTCAAGATAAAAAAGCACAAGCCAACTCTTTTATTATAAGATAAGAAGAGTACAAATGCATCTAAGGAATTAAAAGAAAATAATTTTGTAGAAGGGAGTCCATTTAAAAAAGAAGCAAGAACAAAACTATGGTCACTAAATTTACTAATCTAGTGCATCTGAGACAAGAGAGTCATGGCTTAAGTTGTAGACCAAATGGTAAGGCTTATGACTTTGATGGCTAATATTGCAAGTATTTGTGTATATGGCAATGAATTGTAGCACTGATCTCATTTTTATAACTAGCAATATATTCCCCCACAAGAAGACCAAAAATATAAAATTGACCTATTCGTAATGACAAATAAATTTTATCTGTTGTAGTGGTTGCAGCGTATGGTATGATTACAGTCAATCGTTGAAAAAATAAAGTTGGTAAACTCCCATCATGTAAGGGGTTAGCACCATGTGATGCCCTCTTAGTATTACCCTTTCTTCCCCTAAGAAGAAACCATTTCTCATATGCATAGTAGTTTGAGCTTAAAATTTTGCCACTTTGAATTGCCAAAAATAGGGATACGCATAGCTCAATTCAATTTGGATTTTGCCCAAACCATGAATCAAATCATGTGTCAATTCAAAAATGTTCAAATGGAACCTGTTAGAAGTTGTCATTTTATGTTATATGGATCTTTGTATATATGGATCTTTAAAGATCCATTTAATGTTGTACATATACCTCCTCTTAACCTAATAATAAACTATTCCATTTTTTCTCTTCCAACTTCTTCACTTGGTATCAGAACAATTGGGAACTGAAGACCTCGATCGTTCTACGTGGTCATCCCCTCTGAAGACACTCACGTGGTCGACCAACATACTCTATTCAAGAGTCGATGCATATTGGGGTTGTGGCCAAGGTCGTCTTCCTTGAGCCCTAATCTCAGCCGAATGTTGAGATAACAGCGTGCAGATGGTAGCGCGAGCCTGTCAACCGTGTGGTAGCAAATGGTTGACACATTACCAGTCTGCCTGTTCCAGTAGGCACAACTGTCATCTAGCTTCGACGATGAGATGCACGAGACTCAGTCACAAACTCTAAGGTCACCACTCATGCTTTAAGTTTCAGATACTCGTGTTGACTACTCTGGATTTCTCGTGTGTGCACGTTTATCTCCAGAGCTTCGTAGTTGCATTTTTTGATATCGTTCAAGTGTCTTCAACATGCTCGGACTACTGCAGAACTCGTAGAGCTTGCCGTGGCTGGAGAAGATGATGAGGGCGACCTCAGCATCGTAGAGCATGGAGAGCTCGTAGGCCTTCTTGAGCAGTCCATTCCTTCTTTTGGCGAAGGTGACTTGCCTGTTGATCCTTCTTTTTGCCTAGCTATGTTGTTTTTAATCTCCTGATCTATTAAACAAAAAACAGAGTGCAGCAGGTTCTTTACGCTATTTTAATTTGTTGGACGGTCACAGTTATAAAAGTCTTTGTTGTCTGACTTTTGAGTGGTTATTTGTGTTTCAGTGATCTTTAAAAAAAAAAAAAAAATTGTCTTGGATAGTCCTGTCCAAGTCTTTGTCCACCTCTAGTATTTCAGATCGTTGAGATCAATGTTGATCTCTATGGCTACTTCAGGTAGTTCTTCAACTCCACTTCTTGTCAAACAATTTATGAGTGTGCCCGAACGTTTAAATGATTCTAATTATATACTATGGGCACAAAGTTTTGAAATTATTGTCATAGGCTATCGGTAGGAACATCATCTACATTCACCACCTCTGGATGCAAAAGATACTGGTTACCAACATTGGTATGCAGATGATGCCGCAATCATTTCTTGGATGCTATCAAGTATGGAACCTTCTGTTGCTCGTAGAGTTTCTATGCTTAGACCAACACGTGAGATATGGATTACATTAAAATGCATGTATGAACATGAGAAGAATGTCTCAAAAATCTTCCAGCTATATGATGACTTATTTCATCTTAGACAAGGAGAGAAGTCTTGCCAAGAACATTATAGCATCTTCAGGGATCTGATCAATGAGTTGAATGTATATCAGCCACCTACCACAGATATCTCTACATTCCTTCAATATAGAGAAGAGTTTGTCATCACCTTTTATTTAACCAATTTGAACCCAGAAGTATCATCTCAACTATGTGGTCCTGTTCTAGGCGCAAATATTATGCCTGATCTTCATGAGACTTTTGCCAAGGCCTTATGGATCTCTACTTCTTTGTCCATAGTCTCTCCTGTTATAGATTAGACTACACTTGTGGCTCCTAATGTAAAAGGGGGGAATCGTGGTGCTAGGAGGTGTGAAGAACGCCCACGTACCAAATGTCAATGGTGTGGAAGGGAAGGACATCATTCTGATAGGTGTTGGGATAAATTCCCACATCTTAAGCCTACACAGGCTCATATTGCATCTTCTTCTGGACGGAACACAGGAAATGAGACATCTGAGCCCACCATTACTATTTCTCAAGCTGCCTATAATTGTCTTATTCAATCTCAGGGAATCATGTCTTCACAGGCCATGAGTGCACAGGCTACTATCTCTCATCATCCATCAGGTACTTCTCCTGCTCAATCTTATTCATCCGATACTTCTTAGATTATAGAATCCAATGCCTCATCACACCTATCAGGTACTTCTACCCTTTTCGAACACCTAATATCAATGTCAAACAAATCCTCTGTTACCATAGCTGATGGTCGTTCATGCTCTATATCTGCATATAGAGATATTCAAGCCTCCACTCAGATCAAACTGAGCAATGTCCTTTATGTTCCTGATTTTTCATTTAATTTATTATCCATTAGTGTCATTACGATTCAATTATCATGTAAAGTCACTTTCTATCCTTTTCATTGTACTTTTTAGGACTTGCAGACGGGTCGGAGGATTGGTTTGAGGCATAAGCAGTCAAATGGAGCATATATGTTAGTCCGTGATTGTATTCCTTGTGGATTAATTGCGTACATGTCCAATATAGATTCCTCCTACACTTAGCACTATCGCCTTGGGCACCCATCTCTGGAGAAGCTCCAACAAGCTCTCCCCTAGATATCCATTACCTCTTTTGATTATGAGTCATGTCAGTTGGGTAAGCACACACATGCTACCTTCTCGCGTCTTAGTTTGTCGTCATCTTTAAACAAGTTTGATTTAGTACAGTGTGATATTTAGAGTCTTAGTCGTATTCCTTCTGTCCAAAGACACAAGTACTACATTGTTTTTGTTGATGATTATTCTCGTGTGTCTTGGGTCTACTTGTTAAAAGATCGTCAAAGTGTTGTAAATGTTTTTCAGCAATTTCTAAATGAAATTCAAAACCAGTTTGATGTTTGCCCCAAAATTGTGCGCACTGATAATGCTCTTGAATTTATGCAACACTCTTTTCAATCTATTTGTTCATCTTCTAGTATTCAACATCAAACTACCTACTCCTATACATCTCAACAAAATGGAGTTGCAGAACGCAAGCATCGTCACATTTTGGATGTAGCTCAGACACTCATGTGTACTACCACTGTTCCTAAATATCTTTGGTCTGATGTCATTCTCACTGCCACTTATCTCATTAACCGAATGTCTTCCACCCCTTTAGGGGGAGCAATTCCCCTTCATCGGCTTTATCCAGATAAGGAATTGTTTTCTATCCCTCCTAAGGTGTTTGGTTGTATTGCTTTTGTTCAGGATCTCTCCCCTTCTCTTGATAAACTCTCTTCTCGAGCCTTTAAATGTGTTTTTGTTGGTTATTCTCATACTCAGAAGGGATATCGGTTGTATCATCCTTCTAGAAAGAAGAACCCAAATAGAATCACGTAGCTGAGATGACACTTCTGGGTTCAAACTGGCTAAATAAAAGGTGACGGCAAGCTCTTCTCTATATCGAGCTAATGTAGTGTCTTGCCAGTGGGTTTTTACCATCAAACGGAAGGTTGATGGCACCATCGAGCGATACAAGACTCGTTTGGTTGCTTATGGTTTCTCTCAGGAGTATAGAGTGGATTATGCTGAAACCTTTTCGCCTATTGCTCGGTTAGATTCTATTCAGGTTCTTCTTTCCATGGCTGTCAATCAATCATGGACTCTTACTCAGCTTGATGTCAAGAATGCTTTTCTCTATGGTGATTTAGAAGAACAGGTATTTATGGAACAACCTTCTAGCTATGTTGTTTAGGGGGAGCCTACAGTGTGTTCTCTTCACAAAGCTATTTATGGTCTCAAACAAAGTCCCAAAGCTTAGTTTGAGAAGTTTAGTAGGATGATGTGGATTGGAGGTTTCGCAAACTGTAGTGTAGATCATTCTCTCTTCATCAAACATACCTCTAGTGGCATTATTATTCTTGTAGTTTATGTTGATGATATACTCTTAACTGGGAGTGATCAAGCTAACATTGAAGATACCAAACGTTTCCTACGACAGCACTTCGCAACCAAAGATATGGGCACTCCCAGATACTTCCTGGGCATTGAATTTGCCTACTTTAAGGGACAACTCTCTTTGTCTCAAAGGAAGTATGCACTTGACCTCCTAAAAGAAACAAGGCCTGAGGGGTGTAAACCTGAAAGCACCCCAATTGAGCTCAATCATGCCTTATGGGATGACACGACTCCATTATATGGGCAACCAGAACAGTACAAAAGACTTGTTGAGAAGCTTATATATCTAACTGTCACTAAACCAGATATATCATATGTTGTCCACCTTCTGAGTCAATTTATGCATGCTCCTCGTGATGTTCATTGGAAAGAGGTCATCAGGATACTTTCTTATATCAAAGGAAAACCTAGACGTGGACTACTTTATCAAAAACATGGACATCTACAGATTCAAGGTTTTTCTGATGTAGGATATGTTGGTGATAAGCATGACAGAAAATCAACATCAAGCTATCTATCCTTCATTGGAGGGAACTTGGTTACTTGACGTAGTAAAAAACAAAATGTAATCTCTAAGTCAAGTGTAGAAGCTAAGTACCGCGCTATGTCCAATGCCACCTTTGAACTCAATTGGTTGAAGGTATTGGCTCAAGAACTACAAATCAAGTCAATTGGACCTATGCCGCTTTACTGTGATAATCAAGTTGCCATTCATATTGCCAACAATCCCACTTTTCATGAGAGAACAAAACATGTAGAGGTTGATTATCATTTCATTAGGGACAATGTTCAAAAATAGGTCATCACTATGCCGTTCATTCACTCCAAAGATCAATTGGCGAATGTCCTAACAAAGGCTCTTAGCAATAGGACTTTAGAACAATTTTGTAACAAACTAAACCTTACCAATATTTATACCGCTCAGCTTGAAGGGGAGTGTTAGAAGTTATGTCATTTTATGTTATATAGATCTTTGTATATATAGATCTTTAAATATCCATTTAATGCTGTACATATACCTCCTCTTAACCTAATAATAAACTATTCCATTTTTTCTCTTCCAACTTCTTCACTAAACCAAACCAATTATCTTGGTAGGACCAAACCAAAACAAAACAAATCAAGTAAAGTTCAGTTGGGTTCGGTTTGACTTACAATTCACAATTGAATGAATGAAAATCACAAGGAAAAATATATTTCAAGCCAAATTTAAACTTAGTTACATAAGATATGGCTACATGAGAATATAGCATATGATTATTGACAATACGATATGTATATAATTAAAAATTTTAAATATGATAGCATCAATTTGATTTGACTCGATTGACTTGGACCTCAAACCACAAACCAAACCAATATTCTCGATACAAAAAAAATGAAACTGAACCAAACCATCACTTATATTGGAATAAAACCAAACCGCTAAAATATGATTCAGTTTAAATCATTGGTTTGAACCAGAGCATGTGCACCCCTAGCCAAAAATTGCCAATCTAGGCACCCAAACTTATTTCGATGCCACCTAAAAGCATGCTCTCTAAGTATTACCCTTTCTTTCTCGTCACTCTTTCAAGCTTAATTAACATGGCAATTGGGAATCCCGGTTTATAGGTTAAGCAAAGAATAGTAAAACTTGTCATGTTCTTATCAGTTTTTTTCACAGGAGATTCGTCCAACTTCGCAAATTAACATCTATAGAACTTCTGTCTTCGCCTCCTACAATACCTTCAACAAGAGTTGGTCGACGATAGCATTTTTTGGCAACATGATAAGCAAAAAATCTAGCTCCAGTAAAGAAAACGTATTTCCATCTACCACTCAGCCAATACAGTCAATTTCGCACCTATCATGGATTAAGTAAAAACACAAAACGAAAAACAGCTTTTACAGTATTATGAAGAAAAATGAAGACCAGACAAACTCAACTTACTCACCATTATATAGGCATTTCCTAAGCATCTTCTCCAGCGCCGTCAAGCATGTCCTGTCATCGTCCACCACGAGAACCCTCATCCCGGCAGGGAAGTTCTGCCCCATGTCACATTCGCTCACCTTGCAGCGCACGTACCCGTTTCCCGGACTTATTCCGCCGGCGGCAACTTCTGGTGCACAGTTGCCAACTCCTCCAATCGATTCCCACCTCAGGCCATCCCTAATGGTCCAGATCCCGCCCAAAGACCTTCGACCGACCTGAACTGGCGGCGACCCCGACCAATCCCGTGGCAATCGGAACTCGGAGCGGCAATGAATTAAGGCGAGTTTCGATGACGAAGGTCAGAAGAGTGATAAGATTGCGGCGTCGGAAGGAAACGAGGAGGCGACGCCAGACGGAGGGAGAAAAGAGGTGACGTGGAGTAGTTATTGTAAAAAATAAAAAATAAAAATTTTTTAAGTTAGAAAATTCAATCCTAATTATAAATTTAATGATTTAAATTTATATCAATAAAAAAATTTCACCGTTGATAAGATATTTTAGGAGTGTGATTGCAACGATGCTTTTTTTTAACAGTGAAAAACTCTTGCGTAAAATTGTAAAATGGTGATTTTATAAAAATCATGACATTTTGTATTACCGTATGAAATTAATTTAATTTTTTTTATTTTGTTTTGGTCTTATGGTTAGATTTCATGAACTGTATAAAATTGATTGAATTTGAATTCTTTTCAATTTTACAATTTTAAAAAAAAAAATAAAATATGAAATACTATACAAAATCTTCCAAATTTGATACAAAATGTATTTGCATGAATGAATAAAATTTTACTAAAATCATAAACCAATGAGAGCTAGAGTCGACAAGTAGGTAGCCATAAAAGGTAAAACCCCAAGATTAATAGCAATAGTCTACACCTATCAATTAAGATTAAATTTACACCTATACAAGTAAATAATAATCCAGGCTTGGACCATCCCAACTGGTGGAAAATTGAGCTTTTTTTTTGGTAAATTTAGCAAAACTCCTACCGAAACCAAAGTCACAGCTACGAAAGAAAAAGCTTCCAAATTCGTAGTTGATAAATAAGACTTTCACTTTATCAACAAAAATAAATGCGAACATGTGGTGGAAAGCTGAAAACAAATGGTGCAACCACATCAGTCCCTAACTTTATAGTTTACTTTCAGATTAGTCGTCTTATATTTTTTATGTAAATAACAGATGTAAGATAAATATCAACGGTATTTAATTCGAAGCCGAATATTCGTTGGAGGCTACACGATGGCTCGTGTCCCCATGGTCGACGGCTTCAAGAATGAAGATAATTTTATTGGACATCGAAATCCTCAGATTTTGGTTGCGATCGGCATGGCTGAGAAAAATCGCAAGTTTTTTTATTAATTATTTTTGTGAAGTTGCGTGCCTGCCGAAAGTTTTCCCCGTACACGTTATCCACGATGCAATACAAAAGCAAATGTACCATTCGAATATACCAAATTGGTTAACCATACTATGTCATAAACCCATCAACCAACTTCTTGTTTATTCTATGAAATTGTAATGCTGATGGAGGCATTTGAGTTCATCTTTTCCTTTTTTTTAAATTATGATTCACCGTTGATTGCAAGGTTGTTAACGAAAACTTTAAAATTTCGATTCACCACACAAAATCCTTTTTAAATCCTTCTCAATTCTAACTTTATTTTGAAATCAAGTTCCTACAGGTAAGACAAAATTGTAAAATCGATCGGAATCGAACTTTTTCATGGACTCTATGATTCTATAAAATGAACTACGAAGCACCGTTCAAAATCTTCAAGATTTTTCTCAAAACTTATTATGCCAAAAATATTCAAAAATAACTTTACCAGATTTATAATTACAAGATATCCAAGAGTTTTAAAATCAGACGTTAGCGGTTAGTGCACGGAGGAAGAAAAGAAGGATGTGGAATATCATTTAACATGCAGTTTCAGGGACCACCACATGATGATGATTTCCTCCTTAAACCCCACTTCGTCCTTTGTTTTTCAGCTTTGTTTTGGCAAGGCTGTGATTTGCGCAGGCGCCTCTTTTTATTGATTTTAATAATATTCTCTTCTGCCACTCAAAAAATTTCATGTTTTGAGGACAAGCATTTGTGTGAGACTAAGTTGCTCCATTGTAATTTAGCCCTCACAAACAATTTCCACTTAAAGATAAGGCTGCATATAATCAGACACTTTCCAAATCCTACATTGGTAAGATCTTCATACACTGGGTTCACACATTTTGCATGCAATAGGTTCCTCCCCAAATTCCTACATTAGTGGAAGCCTCTTGCACTTGTATTGTTGTTCTCGTTCCATCTTCATATCTCATTGTTTATCTTTTGCAGCTCGAGCTCATGTAGTTTTGCCGGTTGTTCCAATTCTTAATTTTGTTATTTTGAATACTGATCATGTTTTATCAGACTTCGATCTTCCTTCCACCTTGAGAACATGCACAAAAGATTCAGAGCAGATCGCTACGATCATTACGTATCCTTATCGAAGAGATACGACAGTGTGAGGTTTCACCGTGCAATGCCTAAAGCTTGATCATTCGAAGACAACAAATTGCATGCCTCTCCACGTATCTGATGTTCCACAGCGCACAATGTCTTCTTGATGAATCAACACCACCTTTTAATGCATGATGACACGCATTACAACCATAAACTACACCGGATTCCAGCATAATAGCAACGGCTCGAAGTTCACAGATGTTTTGCACGTTCTTACAGCCAAGTTATCTAAATTCAAGGATTCAACTCAATGTACCGCTTTAAAAGTTTGATCATTTAACAAGCGCAATACCTAGCCTACAAAAGTTTTAAGGTTGTGTGGTTTTTTTCGAGATACATGTGATCCTCAATCTATTTCTCAGCACAGGAAGGGTTGCCAACTGAGAAGAAAAAGTCTCAAAGAGACATGGATCGACGAAACTTTCGCGAATCTCCATTTAATTTTGCACGATGATCGCCATAAAGATGTCGATAAACAAAAGTTTTGCTACTCCATTTCCACCAAATCGGCCCAACAATACGCTGCCTCTTTACTTGTTTCTCTGTTTCAAAGAGCATTCAAATTAAGAAATTGAAATACAGAATCATTACAAACAGGTGAAATTTCATCGGATGATAGCAGATAAAGGCAAATCGAGGTATAATACATGCTCATGGCAACTTAGATTCCACACAAAAGCACAAAACATACAACATATAACAATAAAAGGACACCAAATTTGCTCTTCTTTTTGAGCATCCATGTATGATAAACATGTGGATCCAAAATCCAAAGACCAAATAAGCTTGATAAGCACTGCTATAAACATACAACCTATGATGGACAGTTTTGAGTGACAAAGAAGCATCTCTGCAACCCTCACAATAAATCTCAATAAGGCACGGATCCTCCAAAACCTGAAAAACCTCTTCCTATAAAACATGACGAAACATGAAGTGCAAGTCTTAGACTGGACGATTCTTCAAAACCTAAAAACATCTTCCAAAACTTCATTCTAGGCTCCTCTTCCTTAGCCTTTGACAAGAAAAAGGTTCTAGAACTAGCCAAAGACCCCAAACTCATGCATCCCCAACATTTTATGTTAATAGGATGCTTATGGTGTGAGAATAGAAGAAAATAAAAAGACTAGATTTTCCAAGGAATGACTAGCATTAGATGCTCCCATAGGAGTGTCTTAAGCCCCCTTGACTTTGGGAAAAATACTAGCGCCCCCCCCCCCCCCCCCCCCCCCCTTTTGATGACCAAATTCCTTCCATGATTTGGGCAAAATTTTATATGTTGGATCTGATGCTTTCGCTACCATAGCCATCGTCGCCTAGAGGTTCATGCTTCCTCCTAGCCAATGACACCTGAACTCCCTTACCTTCCTAATGCTAGTGAATTGTTGGCCACCATCAATGGCCCCTTTAATACCATTGCAAGTTGTCTGCTAAACAGCGGTCATTCCATGTTGTCATTATACTTGCCAGAACCACCAACGTTGATGTGACAAGAAGCTGGCATGCAACATCATAGACAATGACCTAGGAAAGTTTTATAGCTACATTAATCTTAGATTCAGCTTCAATTTGAGCCTCAAACTCCTCTACAAAGTCCCACCTATCCACCTCCCCAATGCTCAATTTGTACCACATCATGAATCACCAGTACTCTAAAGCAATCATTGAGATCATGATGCAACCATTTCACAATGCCATTGAAGCACGATCCATCCTTGTCAATATGTCCTATACCATTGCCATCTACACCCAAAAAAGTTGCAAAGGAGGAGACGAGCTACAAACAAAAGGGGACAAGGAAAAGAAAAGAAAAAAAAGGAGAAAAAAAAAAAGGAAAAGAAAAGAAAGAGAAAGAAGAAGAAAAAAAGAAAGAGAAAGAAAAAAGGAAAAGAAAAAAAGATGGGAGAAAGAAAAGGAAAAAAAAAAGAGAAAAAAAGAAAAAAAAGGAAAAAAAAGGAGAAGAAGAATCCAAAAAAGTGTCAAGCATGTGAGACTGAAAAAAGGAGAGGAAAAAAAGAAAGAAAAAAAATGTTTAAAAAATGGTGGAAATCAAAAAAGGAAAAAAAATACAAAAAAACCTAAGGTTAGATCACATTTATCTACCAGCTTTCTACAAAAAAACTACATTTGTCTACCTATTCTACAACCTTGAATTTGTTTCATCTAATAATTATTCTACTACTGTCTGAGATATAATTCTTAGACTACTGAGTTTTGTTGTTTTTGTTACAGCAATTGATTTTCTACCTTAGATTATATCTAATGATTATTCTACTACTATTTGAGATATGGTTCTTAGATAACTGTTTGTTGCTGTTACTTTTACTATGACGATTATTTTTTATATTTTTCTACGTATTTGTTAATTTCCTGTTATGTTTATTGAGTTGTTATTAAGTCTATTGTGTTATTGAGTCTGTTGTAAGTGTGAAAATAAATAATGTATTAGGGTTTTAGATGTGTGAGTTTATTTCTACATTGGTAAAGTTGTATTTGTCTCTTTTATGTAATCTCTATATATAGACAATTTATGTTTGCTTATGAAATGAAATTCCACTTCCACTTATCTGATGTTTTAACAAGACCACTAAAGACAACCAAATCCAAAGGAATTTAGTAGTTGTCCAATTTGTTCCATAAAACCTAAAGCTGTAATAATTTGCATTGAGAAGGAACAAGATATGTATGCACTTGGGCTAAAGCAAGTATCTATCATGCATTTGCTAAGGTTATCACCAAGTAATGAGAGTGAAAGGAAATCCCAAGGTGACACCCATACAAAATATTTTACAAGAGACAAGGAAAAAGTAATAGCTGATTTAAGCTAAAGGCTCCCTTGTCAAAGGAAGCTATCTCGCCATCAAGGAAGCTATGCACCCCATCAATCTATTATACCTTGTCAAAGGCAGCATAACCTACAAAGGCCAGCATAGCATAACCTGACCCAACCCGTAACCCAACTCATTTTTATAATTTTTTTTTCTTCTTCTATTTGATCGAAGGTCAACTTCAATCCAATCAAAGTTTTTATTTTTATTTTCTTTTTACATCAATCTAGCCGAATCTTTACCTTCAAAATTTTTATTTTTTTTATTTGATTTAACTAACGCTCAACTTCAATCCAACAAAAGTTTTTCATTTTTTTTAACTTTTTTTTTCTTCAATCCAACCAACTAAAGTTTTTTATTTTTTTCTTTGATCTAACAGAAATTTTTTATTTTTTCCTTCTATCTAACCAAAATTTTTTAATTTTTTTCTTTAGTCTCACAAAAGATAAACTTCAATCTAACTAAAGTTTTTTAATTTTTTTATTTTTCCTTCGATCAGATCAAATCTCAACTTCAATCCAATCAAAGTTTTTGATTTCTTTTATATTTATTTTTTTGATTTTAAAAAAAATATTTATAAATTCATCATTCAAATACATTATTTTATTTATAAATACATAAACGTCAAACATAAGTCATCATTCATAAATCATGATTCACCACATTAACATTAATTTCATGACATCATCAACGCACCATTTATAATTCATCATCCATCAACACACTCAAACACAAGTCATAAAATTAAAATAATTATTTTATTTCTAAATTCAAATTAAAAATATATTATTTTTGTAATTACATCAAATATTTTTACATTTAATATACATAATTGTATTTAAACATTTAAATTTACAAATTCATCGACAAGTTATCTTTCTATTACTGTCTACGAACAAGATCAAGTTCTCAATTATTAACACATTAATGCTTCTAAATTATCATCTTTTAATCTTGCTTTTTTATCATCTAATATATTACCACTAATACTAAATATTTGTTCACATGATACAGAAGAAGTTAAAATTATTAATAAATCTTTAGTCATTAATGATAAAATAGGAAATGTGTATTTTTGTGTTATCAACCAAAATCTAGAAAATCAATATTATCACTTATTAAATAGTTATGATTAAAATTACTTAATTCTTTCCTATTTGTTACATTAAAATCACTATGTTTATCATTAAATATACTATAATCGATTATTGATGATGATGACGATGGTTGTGAAAATTAAAACATTTTGTGTTTGTTGTATTTCATATTTTATAACATATATATCAAACATATTATTTAAACTTTATTCTATATTTTCAATTATTACATCAAATTCTACATTTAAACAAATTTGTATTACATTTATTAATTTTTTAACAACTTTTACTTTCATCTTGGGATCTAAATAAACACTTAATATATATAAGAGAGGTATCTTGTTCCAATATTTTTTTGTTCCATTGATTTCAATGTCCATTTTTTATGAACATTAAAAAACAAAGGTTATTTTAACATTCGTAAAAAATGAATGTTGAAAAACATGCACAGATTTACAAGTTAGGCCGATGGGTTAGCCTAAGCTCAGCCCGACCTAAATCGGCTCACGGGTCAGCCCGACCTGTAGGCTGATTTTCTAATATATTGTAGTCTGACCCGACCCAATTTTTTAAATTGAGCCGAGCCAGACTAAGCTAGCCTGCAATAGCCTAACCCAATTGACACCTCTACCACAAGGCTCTTACACCACCTGCTATAGTAGTTTAAATGTGTCTTAACTTCTTGTAGCCATCAATTGCCCTCTCCAAGGCAACTACTTTCTCTCATTCCAATTGGGCCTCCTATTCATGAAGTGCCCATTTGACAATATATGATTGCTTGTTTGCTAACTTCAATTACCATTTGACCTCCTTTATAGCACTTGTTTGCTTGGTGACCACATCACGATGTTCCCTAGAGCTTGTCCACCTCCCATTCAACTACATTATTGTCTACCTCTCATATCAAGTGGTTGACTCTCGATATAGCATTAGTCATACAAACTTAGGAGCAAACAAATGCCTACAAAGTATTAAAAATGATTAAAAATAAAAGGACAAAATTGACTACCATAAGAGGGCAATCCAATGCTTATCATAAGGAATGAGTTACTAAAATCCTCCCAAAACATTACACTTGACTCCCCACCCAACACCTCTAGGTTGATGACATACACGATTGGCAAGAGCCTATCTCCAAATTCTTTACAATTGAGTGAAGGGATTATGGGCCGCATTTGGGCCTAGGTGTCTTGCTCAATTGAAATAGCCTAGGCATGCCAAGAACCATCTACAACAAATTCATAAATAATGACACATACTAGCGACAAGGGATCATAAAGACAAAGATGTCCATGCAAAGTCACAAACACCTATTTGGCAAGATGTTCAATTGGTGGGACATAGGGTCTTTTTGCCTACTAGTTGGGATTAGGGCATATAGACTAGACTTCTACTTGATCTTTATCAACAATGAGGGGACTAACATTGAAATCCCACAAACTACAACCTTGTAGCTAGCCTAGAGGCAACTACAAATGCATGCACAACCGATCAATCAATTGAAGTGAGTAGTATGAAAAAGGTAAGTGGAGAAAAAGGATTTTGTATATTTTTCATACATTAGGAAGAAAACGGTACAAACTATATATACAAAAGAACTTTGGAACACAATAACATCTTATTGTGTCTAAGATACAATATAACACAAAATAATAATACAAACTCTACAATTCCCCTTAAGTTAGAGCGTACATATTTATCAGACCCAACTTGTTACATAGTTTTTGAAAAATTTGAACTCCTACCCCTTTTGTGAAGATGTCCGTCAATTGTTTTGAAGTAAGAGTGAAGACAATGGTGATTTGACCATCAATAACCAAGTTCCTGATATAATAATAATTAATCTCAATATATTTAGTACACTCATGAAAAATAAGATTTTCAACAATACAAATAGTAGTCTGATTATCACAATACATGGTCATAGGTGTAGGAACAATAAATCCTAACTTTAATAGAAAATGTTGTATCCACTTCATTTCACATCTAGTCTGAACCATAGAACAATATTCAGTTTCAGCACTAGAACATGAAACAATATTTTGTTTCTTACTACGCCAAGTTACAAGGTTTCCTCCAATATATGTGTAATATCTAGAGGTAGATTTTCTATTAGCTTTAATGTTAGAATCAAAGAAGACTTCAACATTTAGATGACCATGACATTTGTAGACAAGTCTTATACTAAGTGTCCCTTTAATATAGGAAAGTAGTTTTACAACACCTTTCCAATGAACCTGATGAAATTATTGCATAAACTATGAGAGAAGATTAACTACAAAAGTTATGTCTAGTGCTGCTAAGATAGATCAATTTACTAATAATCATATAGTATCATCATAGGTCATGCAATAACTCTAAGTTTGTCTCCAAAAAGGCAAATTTTGATCAATTGAAGTCTTTTCAACTTTACATCCCAACATGCCAACTTCCTATAACAAATCAAAGACATATTTCCTTTAAGAGAGAGAGATGTTATTTTTAAGATAAGCAAAATTGATTCCTAAAAAACAACTAGGACGGCCCAATCTTTAGTAACAAACTTAGTTGCAAGGTAAGCATTAATTTCAATGATACCATTCAAGCCACTTCCTGCAATTAGAATGTCATCCACGTAGACAGCAACCATAATCTGATCAACAGAAGTTTATTTAATGAAAATGGAATGATCAATCTGACATTGTCGAAAATCCACATAGACAATAACACTATTAAAAGTATGAAACCAAGCATGAGAACTCCGTTTTAGGCTATAAATTACCTTCTAAAGTTGATACATCATATTCTCTCCTTGATCGACATACCTAGGAGGTTGCTCCATGAACACTTTTTCTTGAAGATTCTCGTAAAGAAAGGTATTTTTTATATCAAGTTGATGCATCTTCCAAGACTTATTAATAGCTAAGGAGAGTACAACTTGTATAGAGGCAAGATGAGCAACAAATGAGAAAGTGTCGACATAATCAATACCATAGACTTGATATAGTCATGTGCAATAAGACAAGCTTTGTACCATTCCACTATACCATCTGCTTGATGTTTAATAGTATAAACCTAATGACGAGATAACATAGGCATCAACAAGTCAGAGAATAATGGTCCATGTTTGTCAAGATCATCTTCTAAAGCATAGACATTTCCTCATCCATGACATCTTTCTAATGTGGTACTTGTAGGGTCTTAAATAGATTTTGTAGATACACTCATAGCAAATAGTTGGAGAGAAGATGATAAATGGTCATAGGCAACAAAATGAGATATAAGGTGTAGAATACAAGAACAAATACTTTTCCAAAGTACAATGGGTAGGTTAGAAGATGGTGATGATCCTTCATCTAATGAAAGACTAGAGTCAAGTGTAAGGGCAAAAGTGTGTCTATTACCAATGATATACCTAAAGAGGACTCTCCACTGAAGGTGGGTAGGCAAGATTGTCCACAATAGTCACGTTGTCAAGTGGCACCACAACAATGGTAGGCAATGGAAAGGAAACTATAGGAATGGTTTCTTCAACAAAATCTATAGATAGATGTATTAGGTTGTGAAAAGTTAAATCAGAAATTTGTTTAATTTATTTTTATGTTTATATTAATAAATTCTTTTAAAAGTAAACAAATAATATTTTACACAAATTAAATATTAAGTATAATTTGTATTTTAACTGCAAGTACATAATGTATATTGTATTTGTGTACAAATACAAGTCAATCTCACAGAGATTGAGTAAGAATTGTGTACTATTCTAATTTTTATATTAGAGTTTATATGTATTCAGTTAAGCACTCCGTTGAGTTACAGTTAACTCAACGAACTTAGTTCGTGAAGTTATAGTTAACTCAACGAACTAACCTCGTGGACTTAAGTTAACTCAATGAACTTAGTTCGTGAAGTTATAGTTAACTCAACGAACTAACCTCGTGAACTTAAGTTAACTCCACAAGCCTGCCTTTTCAGTTAAATACTACTATTCACAGAAGAATTCAGTTATCCATTAGACGATTCCACAGAACGTAAATAACATCAATTAAGCTCTTTAATATTAGTTAATCTAAGATTTATCATTAAGCAACACTAACATTCAGATATTTCAAATAGTAACCATTAAAATTTTTAAGTATCTAGGACATCAACTTCAATAAACAATAAAACTATTTTCTATTTTCTGAATCAAACAAACATAAAACATTCACAATACTGACAATGATTACATTAATCACGATACAAAACAAACAATACAACACTTTAATACTAAATGTAAACATAGATAATTAGTTGTTTTTGGTATTTTTTTGTTTTGATATGTTCCTGAAGATGAGCGAAAGGTGAAATATAAAAATCTCTATCGACAGTAAAACTTTCTGTCACTACATGCGACGCGATTACACCACTGAAAGATTAATCACTTACAATCTTGCCTCTTCTCCCTATAAAATCGCGAACCAAGAATTATAAGATGATCTCCTCTTCAACATACTAGTATCAACCTGAAACCAAGGCTAGAAGTTTTACGATCTCCTGAGATATGAGTTGATGCTTGGTGAAAATGATTTCCCTTCTTATGACAATCACTCATCACAGTGGTTGTCAGTCACCATGTTTGGCTTGGAATCGACCCGACATCCAAAAAGTATCCTCACAGATCTTCGATAGTTGGTGATTTTGGTGAGATGTGAAGCTTTAAGAAACTTTCAGCATTTCCTGTAGTTAACGTGGTTCTCCACCTCTCTCCCTACTTTTTCTTCGTCTTTTATATTTCTTTCAATAATAACTGCTTCCGCTTAAATGATCGATTGAATTTCCTTCATTCATATCAACGATGGTGATTTTTTTTTCATTTCACAAGTGAATTCCTACGTGATACGTGCAATCATGGTTTTCCTTCAAATTTCCTATTTCTACAACTGCTACAATGGCATGTTAAAAAATAAATGATCTGTGGAGTTAGTATAACTCAACGAACTTACTTCGTTGATTTAACTATAAAACAAGTGCAATAAAGAAATAACTTATAAGCTTATAACACTAACACAATACATTACCTTAATGTATATTCAAGTAACTCAACGCGTATAATTATACTAACTTAACGAGTTAAACATGTGCACCTCACGTGACATAATAAAACATTTAAATTCAACACGTGTATAATTCTAACTTAACGAGTTCATATATTTTGGATACTTACAAACCTAACTATTCGATGTTTAGACATATTTCAAATAGTTAACAGATAACTTACCAAAAATCCATTTAAGTCATGTATTAAGGTTACAACACGTGTACTCCAGAAAATAATAAAATATTCTTCAAGCGTTTAAAACATAACTGTCCGATACATGAAATATAACTTTTCGAAATAACAGACAATTCGGATACTAAGGAATTAAAAAGTATGTAACTCACCGACAATTCAAAAATATATTTAATTAACGCTAATTCCCTGAAATTATATAAATTCTTTTATTAAAACATATAACAATGTAATTATAACATAATGACTTAATTCTCATATGATAAATTAAATATTATGCAATTAACCATCATTTAACTGTTAATATTATGTACTTTTTCATTCTAAACAATAGATTTCCTTTAACAAAGTCTTGTCAGTGCCTAAAGAAAGATTTAGACTCAAAGAAGGTAACATCATAGAAGACTATATATTGGTGAGTAAAAGGATGCTAGCACTGTACTCTTTTTGAGTCTTAGAATACCCCAAGAAGACACTTAAGAGAACGTAGAGTAAGCTTATCTCAACCAAGGAAAAGATCGTAGACAAAAGCAATACACCCAAAAACTTGTGATGTAATAGGAAAAAACTCATCATCAAGACAAAGACATCTCAAGGGAATCTCCCCACCAAGAGCATCTAAAGGCATCCTATTGATGAGATAAGTGGCAATAAGGACACCATTAAACCAAAAAGAAATAAGAACCTACATGTGCACAAGAAGAGTGTGAGCAACATCAAGAATTAATAAGATGTCACTTTAATAATGTCACTTTAAGATGAAGTATATGCACATGTGGTTTAATAAATAACACCTAAGGAACTACAAAAGCATTAAAGATTGTTTTGCTAAAATTCAAGAACATTATCTGTACGAAAAAAATTTGGAACGATAGAATAATGAATTTGAATTTCATTAAAGAATTATTCACTAACATCCAAAACAATGGGCCAATCTTTTAACAAATAAACTTAATTAGTGCAAGTGTTAGGATCGAATGCTACCGACTTACCAAAACCTCAAAGTAATAATAAAGACTTCTCAACTCCTCAAAGTCAGCAACACCTAAGTCTACAAGTTCAAGTGTTACCCTAGGCATCTGATCCCTAGCTTTCGATCATGCCCCTCTCTCTCCTCCATCACAGTAAAACATGAGACACCTCTTCTAGCATGAGCAACTTAGTTGGGACATGTGCATTGTCAACCTATGTTGAGCACCTTAACAATTTCCCAATTAGCACGTGTACAAACAAACATACTCATTAGGACTCGAACCTACGACCCTTAGCTTTGATATCACTTTACTTTTTGTTACTTGCTAACCACACTAGTTGTGTATGTAATAATTGGTCTTGTACAAACCATTGCACACATTAGTCTTCTAACTATATTTGTGTAAAGTACTCAAGCCATATAGTTTTCATCTTCCTTTGTCTATGGATACATACTTATAGTTAGATGTAAGTTACTAGCAAATGGTGTCAGAGCTGGTTTTACTGTTGTCATGCCAAACTATGTTAAGATTTTCTAAATATATCCCTTTTGGGATAAAAAAAGCTTTTCACAACTTTTGTCCCTATAGATTTCCATGCCCAAAATCTTGTTGGTAGTCCCAAGATTTTTCATATCAAATTCAAAATTCAGGAAATTTTTCAATTATTGAATTCTATCCTTATTTTGAGCAACAATAAAGATATCATCTACATACAATAGTAAGTAAATATATGATTCATAAATTGATTTATTGTAAGATTTATAGATCAAAAAAGAGTAATCCCATGTAGGAGGTTTATGACTAACTATATTTTCACAATTGGAAAATCAATTGTCAACTGGAAGGAAACTCTCCAACTGATTGTTTCACTGTCAACCATAGAATCAAAATACATGACTATGACAGAGGCTACCATAGCAAGTGGAGTTTTAAGGTCTGAGAATGAGAACCTAGCTTTGATACCAAGTGGAGAAAAAGGGTTTTGTATATTTTTCATACATTAGGAAGAAAACAGTACAAACTATATATACAAAAGGACTCTGAAACACAATAACATCTTATTATGTCTAAGATATAATATAACATAAGATAATAATACAAACTCTACAAGGTACAATTAAAAGTAACTACCCATCCATTTGGCAAAAGTAAATTCCTATTAACCATTGAAAATGATGGTTCTTGTGCACATACGAGAAAATGCAAGGAAAAGTGAATTCTCACTGTCCAAATCAAGTGTAAAGTTAATTCCCTTTCTTTATTTACCCATTAGAAATTTTAATGGAATTCAACAAAATCTCTAAATAAAAAGTTGATATGCCTCTTTATTTTCATAGTTACTCTATAAATTAATTACTTCAACATAATTAATATAATATTATAAAATATTAATATCATTATTATTATATTACAATAATATTAAATTAATAATAAAATAATTATTTTAACATTATAAATAAAATAAAATAAAATGAAACCAAGCCTTAGTGAAATGCTAAAATGACTCCATTATGATGTAAAGGTCATGGTTTCAAAATCTAGAAAACCACCTCTCCATTTATAGGGGTAAAGATATGTACACTTAGACCCTTACCTTATATTTGTAGGAACCTTGAGAAATGGGTTTTCAATTTACCTTAAATAAATTAATTATTTCTACATTGTAAATGTTAATATTAATATATTATAAAATACTAATATTATCATAATATAAATATTAATATATAATGAGTAAATTAATATAAAATATTAACATAATAGTATTGCATTGTATCATATCATATCTAAGCCTTAAATAAGTTACTTTTTTGAATGGACGAAAATGCCCTCATGTCCCAACCATTTCATTAGCCTAAAATCACCACCATATTCACCCTTCACCATCATTGAAGCTCCATCCATAAACATTCTACTTGCTTATATTCGTTCAAGAAGTTCCCCACCATCCACTAACAAAAGGTCTTTGTCTATGTTTTCACCTGAAGACTTTCACTAAAGAAGGTTTGTTGAAAGACCACTACCAGTAGATAAGGAAGAAGCTAATAAGAGCATATCGAAGGTGATGAAATTACCCTCATTGTTGAGGTTCCTTCATGCAATGTTAGCAATATTGATGGCAACCTTCCTCCCTTCTCTCACCAATTTATTCTATGGCTTTCCCTTGCCAAATGAACATGTTATGCTATGTTATGTTATGTTATAACATTTATCATTGGCATTATAATACTAACTATAAGAATAAATGATGTATTAGGTTATTTGTGTATTATGGGTTTAGTCCCACATTGTTTAAGTGGTATATATTTTCTTTATATAATCTCAATTAAGGAGGTTTAACGAAAAAGATAATTCTAGATTACATTGTAATTAATGTACAAGAAGGGAAATATATACTCTTTACATAATCAGATATCCATTTAACCTAAATAGATATCCATAATACCATAACACTTTAACAATTTTCTTTAAGCAAGAACATATATATCAAACATACCCAACTTGTTACAAAAATTCTCAAAGACCTATACACCCAACTCTTTGGTGAGAATATCTGCAACTTGATCCTCAAAGCAAGTGAAGGGTGTAAAAATAACTCCTTTTGCAACATTGTCTCAAATGAAATAACAATTCACCTTAACATGTTTAGTTCTCTCGAAAGGTAAGATTGCTAGCAATATATTTAGTCACTTAGCTGTCACAATACATAGGCATAGGAACATTCACTTCAACTCCTACCTCAAATAATAAGGTCTTGAGTCAAATGAGCTCAAAAGTTGCATTAGGCATGTTTTGATACTCTATTTCAATGTTTGACTTGGAAATAGCATTTTATTTCTTACTTTGCCACATAACAAGAGTCCTCCTAAAATATGTTAAATATATGGAGGTAGATTTTTTGTTGATCTTGTCTCTTACATATCCTACATCAGAGAAACCTATCACCTACAAATGTCTATGTTTTGTATACAAAAGTCATTTCCCAAGAGTGTGTTTGATATAGGTCAGGACTCAGATAGTTCCTCTTTCAGAGCATGCATGAATTGACTAAGAAGATTTACAACGTAGCTAATATCTAATCGAGTGACAGTCAAGTAGATCAGCTTTCCAATGAGTCTTTTGTACTTCCCTAGATCATCATACACTAGAGACTTTTCATCCTATAAAGAATGATTTTGTTCTATAAGAGTGCTTTCAAATTTGCGCCATTCATGTCATGTCTCTTTTAATAGATCAAGTGCATACTTCCTTTAAGATAAAAATAGACGATCTTTAGAATATCCAAACTCAATATCCAGAAAATACCTAAGTTTTCCCATATCTCTTATGGCAAAGTTACATCGCAAAACCCATTTAGTTTCTTCAATACCTTGAATGTCATCTCCAATCAGTAGCATATCATCAACATAAACTATAAGAATAACAATACCTTTTAAAATTATGCTTAACAAACATTGAATAGTCAATTTTGTAGTTGTCAAAGTCATCACTCCATATAACTCTACTAAACTTTCAAACCAAGCATTTGGACTTTGTTTATGTCCATAAATTATCCTATGAAGCAAACATACTTAAGTCTCCCCCTAAGCAATATATCCAAGAAGTTGTTCCATGAAAACATGTTCATCGAAATCATCATATAGAAAAGTATTTTTTACGTCAAGTTAAAGAAAATATCAAGAGTTATTCATAGCCAAAGAAAGAATCACTTGGATTGAGTCTAAGCGTGCAACAGACAAAAAAGTCTTTAGCATAATCAACCCTATACTGTTGTATGAATCCACAGGCCACCAACTGAGTTTTATACCTCTCAACACTGTCATCTAACCGACGTTTGATGATGAAACCTCATCTACAGGTGACAACATTTGTATCCTTAGGACGAGACACTAATTCCCAAGTGCTATGAGAAAGAAGAGTTCTCATCTCTTCATCCATAACTACCTTCTAATGAGGAATTTGAAGAGTTTCGTGATGATTTTTAAGTAAATACTCTGTGGAAATAATTAAGGCAAATTTTTGAAAAGTATTAGTAAGGTTAGCATAGTTGATAACATTAGATAAGAGATGTGTGCAGGTGTGTGTACCTTTACGAAGTGCAATAAGGTCATCTTTAAGATAAAACTCACCATCAAGGTTGGAGGTTGGCTCAAGGGCAACTGAAGGTCATTGTCATCGACTATAAACCTATAAGGGTTGATGAAACTGATCATCTTGCATTGATTCTTCCTCAGGAGATGTAATAGAGGATGATTGACTATCAAGTAGCTCTATTGGCCCTAAAAGAGGAGTAGATATAGGATTTTCTAGTGAAACTGTACCAAAATATGGTTGAGATTCAAAGAATGTAACATCCATTGAAATATAATATTTCCTAATGAGTAGGTAATACAAGCAATATCCTTTTTTAATTCTAGAGTATCCCACAAACATACATTTGATGGCTCGAGAAGACAAGTTATCAAGGTTAAAGGATAAATCTTGAATAAAAGCAGTGCACCCAAATACCTTTGAAGGTATAGGAAACAAGTCATTGTCAGGATAGAACCATGCAAAAGGAGTATCACCTCCAAAAGGTGTTAAAGGCATTCTATTAATAAGATAAACTCTTATAAGGATGACATCAGACCACAAAACTTAGGAACATTCATATGTAATATAAGTATGCAAACCACATTAAAAATATGACAATGTTTTCTTTCAGTAGTCTTATTTTGTTGGAAAGTATGAGGATAAATGGTCTAATGAATGATAGCAAAGAAGCGAATGGATTGGAAATCATTTTGCATGAACTCAAGTGCATTGTCAGTATACAAGATATTTGGACAAATAGAAAATTGGTTTTGTATTTCAACAAGAAATTTTTCAAATACATCAAGAACTCCATGATTTTCTAAAAGGTACATCCAAGACAAACGAGAAAATCATCCACAAAAATAACATAATATTTGTGTCCACTATGGGATGTAACTCTACATGGATCCTAATCATTACAATGAAAAACTTCAAACATATTAGAAGATGACACCAAACGTAATTGCTTGAATGTGACACGAGTATGTTTTCCAAGTTAACAAGACTAACACTCAAAAGAGGAAATAGGAATCCAAGGAAGAGCTTGACAAAACTTCATACATAAAGAATGACCCAACTAATAATGCCATAAAATAGGAGAATCAGTGCTCTTGGAAAACCAACCACCAATCTATAAGGAATACAGTCACGAGCCAATAGATACACTCCAAAAGTACTTGTTCAATGCCTCAAACCAATCCTCTAACCTGTCTACAAGTTCTAAAAAGTACAATGAAACAAGAAAAAGGTTACAAAGCAATATGATTAGATAGTAATAATACTAATGGATAGAAGGTTAAAGGAAAATTTAAGTACATAAAGGACATTGTTCAGCCGTAATTGAGAAGAAACTTGAACATTCCCTTGACCAATTATAAGACATGAATATTCATCGACAACGGCAATAGCTGATTTGTTAGGAAGATGTGATAGGTGGTCAAATAAGTTACATGTATCTAATATATGAGAGGAGGCCCCAAAGTCTATGATCCAAAAATCATCATGAGAGGCTAATAAGGCAGTATCGGTACCTAAATGAAAAGATGTAGCCTAAGCACTTATAGTAGTGGAACTAGAACCTTGAGCCTAAGTGAGACGTTCATAATCAACCCGTGAGATGGTGATAGTAGGGACAACAGAGGTACCAATTTCTGTAGTAGTCTTCTCTGAACTGACATGAGCATACTAAGCTAGTTTTAGATGGAAAAATATTTCCAACATTTTTCAAATTTGTGTCCCAATTTTCCATACTACTGATATTTTGAACATTGGCGATCTCCATAGCCTCTCCCACGACCACAACCACTTGAAGCAATCAAGGCAAACTAATCTTCTCCTAAATGACCAGATCTAAAAGATGTTTCAACTACCATGATTTTCTTAGTAAATATTTCAACAAGGTCAGCATGCAATCAACTCCCAAAACTATCCTACAAATCTAGGAAGCAACTGTAAGGTTAATGCTTGTACGATAAAAGGCTACTCTAAATTCTTCTCTATATCTCTGAAAGGTAACAACATCAGAGGTGGGTGATTAATAAACATCTAACTCATTCATCAATCCATGAAATAGACTATAATGCTCTTGACAACTTTTGTCTCCTTGTCATAGTTGAAATAATTCTTCATATACCTATAGAATCTTTAATATGCTTTTCACATAATCATATGTTTTACGCAAGTTATCCTAAATTTCCTTTGCTGTTTTCACTGTAACCACACCACAAGCAACATTTAGTTTCATGCTTGATAACATTCAAGAATTGATGATAGCATCATCAACACTCCAATCTTGGTATGCTGGTTCTTTAACATCTGAAGGTAAAGAGAGATGTTTTTCTTGGTGGTGAGTAATGACAGTCCATTCAAAACTCTAAGCTCATATTATGTAGTCAAAACCATTTACTTTTTCCAAAACTTTAGGGAAATTCCTTACAAGTAGTTCACTACCACAAGAGTTTGACATTCCTAAGACCATGATTTTCCTTTACAAGATAAAATAAGATATTCAACAAAGAACAGACTATTGTTTACCAATTCATTGTTCACAGTGTAGACCAAACAAGTTTTTTTTTTATGGTTAAGATGTCTACTATAACTCTTTAACAATCAGGGTAAATAGCTGAGAAGTACTGTCTTCAACAAACGAAGACCTTCTGGAATCTACAGAATAACAAAGACCCTATGATGACTTGTGGATCCTACAACAAAACACGCTTCAATAGGCAAGCTTGCAAGAATAATGGGATCACAAATCTACAACAATATAGACTTTAGTAGTGCTTCAAAGGATTCAATATCGACTATGTAAGATAGTGATCGACATTAGCGACGGACAACATCGACCACCAAACATGAGGATGTAAGGTTGTCCACAATAGGGAGAAGCTCTGTCGAACAAACGAGCTTTGGTGGTTAGGCAACGATGGATTTTGGCAGAGGACCTTAACCTAGGCACTAATACCAAGCTAAGGAGGTTTAACGAAAAGGATAATTCTACATTACATTTTAATTAGAGTACAAGAAGGGGAATATATACTCCTTACATAATCAAATATTCATTTAGCATAAATGGATATCCATAAGACTAGAACACTCTAACAATCTTTATATATAAAGATCTTATGTTTACTTATAAATAACATTCCACTTCTACATTTAATCCTTTACTCTTAACATGATATCAAAGCTTAAGTTTTAAAAGTCAAAAAGTGTGAAAGATCAAGTAGGGAGGAGGGAAACCCTAATCATCACCCTCCTCCCAACCATCACCACTATCAACCCTATTTAGGCCATCATCACCTTTTTCAAACATAAATCACCAAATATTTTTGTCTCCCTTTCTCCTGTGTTCACTCTCTCTCCTACTATCCATCTAAATTTTTTTTTGTTGTTGTTGACATCACCACCTCCTCTACATTAGCTACCTCTCTCTCTCATACCTACAAGACCTTGTCCCCTATGAATACCATTGTTGCCAACAAAACAGGAGAGAAACCCTACTATTGTTGAGCCCTCCTACTACCACATTGTCTATCTCTTCAACTATTACAATGACCACAACCAACAACACTTGCAATTACTTCCACAAAGCCACTAAAGCTTCTAGATGTCATCAACTCTCCATCTCTAGTCGATGTTGTCAATGCATGCATTGACAACACCACAATTGTCTCCAACAATTTCATTGACAATGCCAACCCCTCTCACTACTTTGATGATAGGTTCACTATGGGGGTTTGATCACCTCTATTGTTGCTGGTCTTCTTGAGATGTTGCCAAATCCTACTAAGATCATTCACTCATCATCATCTACATCATTTGCTTTTTTTGTGTAGTCTCTATATATAAAGATTTTATATTTGCTTATAAATAACATTCCACTTCCACCTTTAATCCTTTATTCTAACATGATATCAAACTTTAGGTTTTAAAAGTTAAAAAGTGTGAAAGATCAAAGTAGGGAGGAGGGAAACCCTAGTCATCACCCTCCTCCCAACCCTAGTCTTCTCGAGATGCTACCAAATCCTACTAAACCATTCACTCATCACATTTTACAACATTTGCATGAGATAACATTGCCACTCATCATCATCTCTTCTCCTTTGTCAACATTCACTACATACAATCATTAGGGTCGCAAAGGGGGAGCATGGAGACAACAAAGAAGAAGAAGGCTAATGAATCATGTGCCAAAAAAAAAAAGGGAAAAAAAAGAAAAGAAAGAGAAAGAAAAAAGAAAAAAGAAGGAAAAGGGAGAAGAAGGAAAAAATAAATGGGAAAAGAAAATAATAATAATAAAAGAGGAGGGGAAGAAAAAAAGGGAGAAAAAAGAGAAAAGAAAAAGAAAAAGAAAAAAAGAAGTGGGAGAGAGAGGGAAAAAATCAAAATTACATTAAAATATTATGTTTTTAAAAAAATTGGTGGAATCAAAAAAATAAAAATAAAAACTAGAGGGTAGATTATAACTTTCTACATGCTTTCTATAGATAACCAACATTTGTTATCTATTCTACTACCTTGAATTGTATTCGATGATTAATCTACTATTATCTAAGATATAGTTCTCAGATTACAGCCTTTTGTTATTACTTCTACTACAGCAATCAGTTTTTTTTGCCTCGATTGTATCTAATAAATAAGTTGCTACTATTTGAGATATAATTCTCAAAATATTACTTGTTGCTACTATTTCTGCTACAACAATTAGTTTTTTATATTTCTCTGTGTATTTCTTATTTAAGTTAAGTTTATTGAGTCTATTATGTTATTGAGTGGTTGCAAACTAAATAGTCAGAGAGTATGAGAATAAATTATATATTAGATTATTTGTGCATTATAAATTTAGTTCCACATTGTTTAAGTAGTATTTATCTTCTTTATGTAGCCTCTACATATAGAGGTTTTATATTTACTTATGAATATCATTCCACTTTCACCTTTAATCCTTTGTTCCAAGACTAAGATTTATGATACTTGTGTTTAGTATCACTCCAATATATGTTCGACCACTTTCATGCCTTTTATTGTAATGACCATATTTTTTTCTTGTTATAAGTTAGGTTCTCGTGTAAATATTTGAATGGATTAACAGTATATATATAATTGACTTTTAAATTAGAAATTAAGATAGAATGGTTTGTCTTTCTTTGAGTGCTTAAATATACGCAATACTCATTTTTCAGTTTTCTTTGAATTTTTGAATAGACACAAACACTAGAAAAATAATTAACAAGAAACTACTTTCCTTCACTATCCAATAACTACCTATTTCACTTGACTTTATAATTATTGAATTCACTTTTCTGATATGGACAAAGAAGGGACCTAATGAAATCTTTTAACCTAATTATCTGCACCTTTGAAAAAAACCTGACCACTCTGAGAAATTATCATCTGGACCAGCCCAGCATTGCAACAAATTGGAACACAAAACCAAAGAAAGGCATAGGTTATTCATGTGCCACAGAAAAGCAAGAATCCTTTTCTAAATTTTAGTTTTTAGATTTCTACAACAGAAGATGTAAACCAGAAACTAAACAAGTTACTTACTTCTATCGGGGGTAGATGCTAATTTCGTTAGCATCTGATTATTAGTTGATATTAATACTGGCCAGAACCTTGAATGAATTTTCAGAACTTCCAAAATGGTTTGAAGCCCTGACACAGAGGGCATAATGTCTTGTGTAATCTTGATTGGGATTTCACCAAGAAGCACCTTAAAGAAAAAATCAAAGAGGGCATAAATATATTGTCAAACAAAACAAAGAAAAAAAATACAGCTATCATGTGAAAACAGAACCGTAGACATAGAAAAGCTAATGCTAGAAAAGTAACTTATTTATGATGTTGTGTATATATAATGTAGCAGCAGATACCACCTAATATGGAAGAAATAAATAACCAAAATAAGTTCAAAGTATGTCCACTTCGAACATATATAACTAGAATGAAGCCCTGATAATTCAATCATTTCGATATACAACAAACAAGTGTCGGTGCCATCCATTTACCTTTATTACAGCTATTGCAGAAGAAGATATTGATCGAAGATTGTAACTGAAAGTAAATCAAATCAAAATTAGCAAAGGAAAAATAAACTTTTCAGAGAAATCCTTCGAAACTAAATAATAAGATCAGAAGTAGGCATCTACCCTCCTTCTAGTACGACCAGCACTTTTCCTTGCGAAAGGCTGCATAACATATGTGTCATCTGAGCATATCCAAGAGGAGTAACCTGTAGAAGGTTGATTTTTCCAAGGTAAATGGAAGAAGTGCAAGAAAATCATATGTGGCCTCTATAGTACAATAAGATTAGGCCTTAACAATTTATATCCAATGAAAAAGTGATTGAAACTATACAAGTAGACACATCCCAGCAAACAACTATTTCCACTGTGGCCAGATTGAGAGAGGATACGAAATTATGAAAATATTTCTTGCCTACTGGGGCTACACTGCAATAATATTTCTATTTCAACTTTTCAGAATTACATGGCACAAGTCATAGGCTTGAAGTTACTTGACATTGTATCATGTCAGGCCACAAAAATTCCCTCGTAAGTGAGATTTTGCCATTGATTCAATCACAATGGTTACCAAAACCAAATTCATAGATGGTAGGTTATATATATATATAATGTTCTCATATAATGTGGATAATCGGATATCCATTTATTAATGGATATCTTTCTACACAACACAAATACTTTGTAACCCTCTTTAATGAATGACGATACCTCTTTCCACCCTAACATAGTACCAAAAGTGCTAGGAAACATCCTAAGCCACTGCCGCCTTCACTTGTCTCCAACCACTGCTGCCTTCACTCATCTCCAACCACCATCAGCCCTCCAGCTCCACACCACTGCCACTGCCAACCCTCCACCTCCACCTACTGCCCCACCACCTCCTCTCCCATTTCCACCACTGCCAAACCTCCACCTCCTCTTCCATTTCCACCACTGCTTGCCTCCTCTTTTCTACTGCACCAGCCCCAGGCGACCCTCCCAACCCTAGGCACAGGCCCAAGCTTCCTGGAAAGCAGCCCCAAATATCTAGGGCTGACGCTCCAGCCTCCTTCCTTTCCCCTTTCTGTGTGATCAGTGGCATAGGCAGCCATGTCTACTGATCATAAACATGCAGGCTGTCACAATAACAAAATCTGCTCGTGTATGTGTGGATCATGATATTCCACACATTGTTTGTGCCTCTGGCTTGTGTATTGATGTCCAGATGGCTTGTTCTACTGATATTTGTCTTCACAGCAAAAAAAAACACTATTATTCCAAGTAACTTCCTGCAGGATCAGATCTACAAAACATGGCTGCACATGACCCACTTATCAAAAGTTTCACCACCACCTCTGAAAAGTTGAACAGTAAGAACTACAAGTGGGCACAGAGTTTTGAAACGATTCCTATCAGCCATCACAAGCTCCATCACCTTGCCAAAGATCCTCCAAACACCAAGGATTCCAGTTACAACAATTGGTTGGCTGATGATGCTATGAATATTTCATGAATGCTGTCCAGCATGGAGCTTGCTGTTACACGAAATGTATCCATGATGTACCTGACTAGGAAAATCTAGAATACATTGAAGAAGACTTATGGATATGAAAAGAATATCTCTAAAAATTTTCAGGTATATGAACAAATTTTATCCTGAAACAAAGAGATAAGACATGCCATGAATACTAGAGCACACGGCATGGTCTAATTGACGAACTAGACATATATTAACGTCCCACTACCAACATCTCTAACGTTCATCAATATCAGAAAGAATTAGCAGTAGCAGTGTGCTTATCTAGCTTGGATGCTGAGATCTCGTCTCAAATTGAGAGACAGATACTTGGTGTAGACAAGGTGTTGGATGTTGATGAGACATTTACCAGATCCTTGAGGATCTTAACTGCTGCAATCTCTTCCATTACAGATCAGTCTACCATGGCTGCTTCCTTTCATGGCTGTAGGCATGAAATGGCCTAGCCATAGAGGTCATCAGCCTACACATTATCAACATTGTGGCAAAATTGGTCACCGTTGAAACAAGTGTTGAGATAAGTATGGCAAACCATAATAGGTAAATGTCACCATTAAGTCCTCTTAGCCTACTACTACTACCTGCATGGTGAGTATTTCACAAGCGACTCTTTCATTCACAGGCCACAAATTCTACTACCATAAGTACTAGGCTTCCACATCTACCTCAAGTACTACTACCCCTATAGCTATGCTTTCTTCTATAAATAACTTCTAGATTATAGATTCTAGCACTTTTTCACACATGTCAAGTACATTTACCCTTTTCAATAGACTTTCCACCATTTCTAATATATCAACTATTACCATTGTCAATAACAATTCACACCTTGTATCTAGGCAAAGGATTGTTCAAACCTCTTTCCAAATCAAGCTAAACAACATCCTATGTGTACTGCCTTTCTTATTGTTAAACCAATTGTATTGGGTTTGTGGGTAACAAATCCCATAGGATCCATATATATGATATTGTATAAATACTCCTAAGATCAATGAAGAACAAAGTTCTTTCCCCTAAAACAAGTTCTAACTTGGTATTAGAGCAACCCAACAAAAAAAATTCTTCTTCCACCATCATTCACCGTTGCAACCCAACCCCCTTTTTTCTTTTTCTTCTGCCTAGTTTGAGAGTCGTTGTTCCAAACTGTTCCTAACTCAATCGCAGTGCTGCCTCCATCAACAACTCAACAATCCCACATTCCATGAAGGACAAAGTAATAGAAGTCAATTGTCACTTTGATGAAAGGTTCAATTTCCACTCCATACACTCAATCTTCAAACCAACTTGCAAACATCTTCATGAAAGGCTTGGGTGTGGGAGTATTTGAGAATTTTTGTACTAAATTAAGCATGTTTAGAATATATGCTCCAACTTGAAGAGAAGTATTAATGTAAAGTAATATAAATATATTATGTAAGGTTACAAGTATATATAGAGATTGACTATAACTTTGTTTAAGATATGGTAATGAAGAGCTCGATTTCCACTCTATATACTCAATCTTCAAACCAACTTGCAGACATCTTCATGAATAGCTTAGGTGTGGGAGTATTTGAGAATCTTTATACTAAGCTAAGCATGTTTGACATCTTCATACCCTTAATCTATAAAAGCACTAGCGAGGAAGAGTATTAAATGTAAAATTATATAAATATATTATGTAAGGTTATAAATATATATAATGACTAAGGGCTCTATTTTCACTCCATACCCTCAATCTTTGAACTAACATGTAGACGTCTTCACAAAAGGCTTGAGTATGGGAGTATTTAAGAATCTTGTACTAAGCTAGACATGTTTAGCATATATGCTCCAACTTGAAGGAAAGTGTTGGATGTAAGGTTATAAATATATTGTGTTTTCATGTAATGTAGGTAATTGGATATCCATTTATTATTGGATATCTTTCTATTCTCTATATATAATTTGTAACCTTCCCTAGTGAATAATGATGCCTCTTTTTCACCCTAACACAAATCTTGTTTCTTTCATATCCTCTATTTTATTTTGCTAAGTGATCATTTAAATCTCTTCGATAAAAAGTTTTTCACTAGTAGATAAATCATGAACTAAACTATCTACATCTTCCTAAAATTTGTTTAACAGTTTCACATAAACGCACTTGTAAAGCATGTACATTGATTATATTAACTACCCATTTTCTATCACAAAATCAATATAATTCTATCTTCTATCCTCAATTCTAAATTAAATTATGGAGAAAAATTTTAAAGTCCAAAAGATTAAAATTGAATAGGTCATAAATTGAATATATGGAATGTAGATTCAATAAAAATTTAAATAATTAAGATCAATAATAAGTAGAAATGGAAAAATTAGAGGATGTTATACATGAGATTAAAGTAGAGTGAATGAAGTGGAAAATTGATTTTAGAGTGTGATGTGATGGAGAAAACCTTTAAAATAAAATTAAAAAAATTATAAAACCACCATTCATCCAAATATACTTTATGATTCAAACTGTTAGGTTGTAAAACATAATCATATGCAAAATATTAGTATTACAAAGATACAAATACTTACATGAAAGGTAATACTACAAGGAATAAGTTAAAAAAAGATTTTATAAAAAATAAAATAGAAGTTGTATCAATTGAAAATAAGAGAGAATTGACTTAGCCAGTTTAATCATATCCTTAGAAAGTCAAAAGATGCACCAGTCAAAAGAAGAGAATTAATTAATGTAAAAAAAACTAAAAATAGCAAAGATAGTTCTAAAATTACTTAGTTAGGAATTGAGAGAAAAAATTTAAATTTATGTAATCTAGTCAAAGATTTAATTATAAATAGAAATACATGGAAGAAAAGGATTCATATAGTTAATCCCACACGGTGGGATTATAGCATGGGTAGTTGTGTTCAATCACAATGGTCAAGTACTTAAATAAAAAATTGTGTGTTTCTTAAAATGCTACACTTAAAGGAATTTGCAAATTTATTATGAGCCCTTACATTACAGCCACCAAGTGGATCACCAGTCGCAGCATCAAATCCTGCTGATATGATGGTAAAATCGGGTGCAAAATCAAAAGCTGTAATGCAACGAAAACCACCACTTAAAGATCAGAATGGAAATGGACAAAACTAAAATAAATAAATAAATGTCAACAATGACAAATAAAAAGGGCATGCTATCGACATGTAAAAAGGCTAATCTCACATAAACAAAAATTAATAAAATACAAACAATTTCAAAAAATGACAAGATTTTGATTTTAGAAATTTGATGTCTAACTTACAATAACATATAGTACCAATTTACAATTAAATTTACTCCAGAAACAAACCATTCATAGATGAAGATGCACAATAATTACATAATCGGCACATTACAAACTCTTCCTGTAACCACAACAATAAAAATAACAACACATGATTTAAAACCATATAATAAGAGCACTAAGCACGGAAAATTTTCCCACAGCTACCAAAGAGCTTATAGAGCACCAAAAATCACCAGTGGGATTAGATATGCCTACAACAATCACAGAAGATGCCATTGACGAAAGGCATGTTACTTACCAAAGAGCTCCCAATTAAAAGAGTATTTGGCATGGGCTACAGGTACATCCTACATTGGTCGAACTCAATATGCTTGGAATACTTGTTCTTTTAATGCCCCCCTATACCTCCTATTTCTGGAGGTCAACACTTTTGTAGTGCATGATCAAAAAGAAACCTAGGCAAAAGCTATTGTAGGAGTTCAACACACTGAATCACAATGCAATGAGAAAGAAGTATTATCCATCTTAGTAGGAAGGTGATGCTTGAACCAAAAAAAGGGTGATGCATGAACCCTATGGCACAATAAAAAAAGTTTTGATGCTTGAACCCCATGCTTCGTCACAACAAAAAAGTTTTGCAAAACCTTTTTACCAAAAAAGTGTCGAAGACCATCCAATCTGTTATCAAATCCATAGAAGAAGTTATGCTAATCTATAAGATCTTCTTAATCCCAAGAACCAACAACATTTTGTGAATGTGCTTTCAAAGCCAAGACCAAGCACTCTTACATCTGCTAAAAAAATTGAGAATAATTGAAACAATAAAAACAAAAATAGACCGGTGTCATTGAATTCAATTGATGTTATAGGTCATTTGCAATGTCCAGACTAGATGCAATTCTAACGAGTATTTGCATCAAAGGCAACAAAAAAACTTGCTGTTAAACTGGACTTGTGACATGTTTATTCTGTAATGCTGATCAACTATAGTGAAATTATGATAAAGTAGGAAAAATGGGAAATTAAACATTCACGGTGTGAGGCAAGCACAGACTTTCTTACAAAGTCACCATTGAAGCAAGCACTTCCATTACTAACAACTAGGCTTACCTCCCACTCTCAGTTGATACATGATCAAAAGGCAATGGAGTTACATATACTAAAAGAGAGCTTTAGCCAAAGGTCAATTACCAATCTATGATGGGAGATAGAGCCTCTTTTACACAAACCTATGGAACATCCTCTTTTCTAATTAATAAAAAAAATAGCACCCTTTAAGCAATAGCACAAATCCCAACACTTACCCATCAAACCCAAAATCAAACAAATAAACTATTTTGATAGTTTTATAGTAGCAATTAAAAGAAAATAACTTAGGTGATTGATCATATTTTTAGAAGGTCAAAGATGTACCAATTAGAAAAAGAGAATTATCTAACGTAAAACAAAATAAAAGAAGTAAAGCCTAAAACTACTTGTTTAAGAATTGAGAAAAGATTTAAATTTATGTAATTTAATCAAAAATTTTATCATAGATAAAAATATATGGAAAGAACCAATTTATGTTGCCGACCGACATAATGGGATTATAGCATGTGCTATTGTTGTTGGTTGTTTAGTAATAGCCCAGTATTCCAATTTTTATAGGATGACTTGTCCCTGACTCTAAAAAATATGACTTTTTTCGTTTTGCACCAAGACACCACTCTTGACATGACAATGAACACGTACCCTGTGGTGATTCAGAGATGAAAACATGTATAAATTGATTCAAAAATTCAATGGGAAACTAAAAACCACTGAGGTACAAGATTATTCACTGACAAACAGTGAAATAAAATCCAAATTTGACAGAGATTGTCCTTCCTTGTACAACTGCAAACCCAAAATTTGAATCCAAACCTCCAAATCCAGCATGAGATAAGAATCATAAGAAGATGATTAGTTTGCTAAATGAGCTTATACTGCAAGTTAAAAAATGATCCACTTTCTCCTCTGATGATCTACAAAGACAACCAAAAAGTTCTGAGTTCCATTTCATTTACTTCTATACTTTTGTAATGATACTCCCCTCATAACCTGCCACAAGAAAAGACAAATTTTGAGAGATCTGCATTTCCATACTGATTTAGAGAAACACCGAAATATCAAGATACATTTACTAAAGGTACTGGCTTTCCTAATAGTAAAACTGTCAACTATTCCTACTTAATTTTGAATCTGTTGACTGTCACCACTGGCATTCCTATATGAACTAGAGTAGAATGATTATAACAAATTAAACAACAGTCTCTAAGATGAATATAATTTAGATTTCTCACTTAACATCAATAAGAAGGATACAATCTGAAAAATCAGATCCAACTGATCCCAGGAGAAATTATCCTAGGAAAAGCAGCCTCTGAAGCCCAACCTACATCAGTCAAAAACTCAATATGCTTTTAGGAACATTAGCAGCACTTTATAGAATAAAAATTGCACCAGATCGAATTATGAATTTCCACCATCCACTTGGACAATAGGAATCTCTCTCATGATCCAATGGTAATCAACATATAGGTTCATAAACCACTCACTGTGTTCAATTCCTCAAGCAGCATATTTATGTCCTTATTTCCTTTAGGTCCATACACCATAGTAAGCTTCCACGAGAACCAATCATCCTCTTTTTTGAGAACAGAGATTGCAAGGAGAGGTCACAAACTCACCAGCTTGCCAATCAACCTCTCAGGTATAGGAAGAATGGACACATCATCCAAGAAGACACATGCCAGAACAACTTAATGTATCCTATGTTTGTGAGTTATTTTTCGAGTTGAACATGTCCCAAATTGAAAGAATTTCAACCAAATAACATTAACGGAGATACATAAGTTCGAGATGAAAGTGGAGCTACCAAATGATAAGGTCATGAGAAAGAAGAGTTGTGGATGGAGACACTTAGGATTAAGGATTAGATAGATTCTAGATTTTAGAAAGGAATATAATGGATTTTATTTGGAAGTTTCTTTGCATATAACACACTTGACTTCATTGAAAATTTATAAGCATACGATTACTTGGATGTTTATTTTATTAATCCACTAAATTGGGTTTTTGCTCTAGTGCAACAATTTTCATGATGCTCAACTTTATAAGCAATCTTGAGTCCCTTATCATGCACATATTTTGTAGCATTTACCTTGTCTACATGTTTGTACTGACATATACCATGTTTAGTTCTGTGCCTCCTAGTCTATGACCCATCGACTAGATTGTTATGTCATGCTAATAGAGTACTTCCCAAATAACTACAAGCATCTTTATGTACAAGGCTACAAGCTTATCTTTATGTTTCATTTCCATTATTCAAACCATTACCCCAACTAAAAGAAACTGGCCTATTTTGGGTAGCAGACATTTAGTCTATGGTCCATTGGATGTTCATTGCAAGGTCAAAAATTGGAAGACATGGATTTTGCTAATTCTTATCCTCCACCTCAAGGTCTATCACTCAACATGGTCACCACTCAATACCGTCTAGTGGCAAAGCTTACACTTGTTCACTTCTTGTGATCCACCAGGGCCTCCATCCTCCCTTTTCTACCCACTCGTGTATGTGTAAATGGGTTGAGGGAAGGGAGTCAACTGAACAACTCAACCATTGGCAGAAATTTTGCCCATATCTGATCCCCAATTCTTGTTCACCCCAGATGATCACCCAAAATAAATATCATTTTATTTCTTGTAAACTCGGGATTGAAATAATATACTGATGTACTCTCCCAGCTTCTCCACAAGGTGCTGCTTATCTTTTATCATTACACCCCTAAATATTTTCTATAAAGATATATCATTTGAAACTAAGGGAAGTCACCTATTTAGTTAAAGCTGGTTGACACCTCTGGCCCAATCTTCACAATCAAACACCATTCTTTTTTCTGAAGATCTTCGTCTGATTTTGATTATTCAGATCAACTGCCCTGTATTGGCCTTTTCATCAATTAAATGATCAATCCAATGCAAAACTCCCGTATCCCAATGACCAGTGGTACAAGTACTAGGTTGAATGGAACGTAGAGTGTAACCAGTCATTAGCTGCTCCTTAGTCCTAACACTCCAAGAAATGCAACACATCCTATAGTATAGTCTGTCTTGGATTGGGTTGTTCTAAAAATCTCTAAAGTAGAATCTTAATCACATTGGATTGTACAAGTGCAATGAACCTTATGGACCCACAAGAATCAAAATGTCTGCTGGCGTTGAATAGGAATGGTACATTTGTCACCAGGTTTCAATTGGATATTGTGTTCCTCTTTTCTCACTTCTTCTGGTCACCTCCTTATTATAAGTGTCTCGAAGATCTACAATGACATTTAGAAAATTTACCTCTTTCATAGAAAAAGTAACTTATTAGTTATATTTATTTCATAATAAAAAAACCCTCAAATCTACCACCACAATTGGATGGTGCATGAAGAGTTCTAACTTAGTAGTCCACATGCTGCATTCACTGATTATTTCCTCCTCTATACATGCTCAGGAACATTGATAATGGTTCACCATGGCAGGCATATCTGTCAATGAGATTATTATTATGCAGAAAAAATACAAAAATTACCTATGGGAAGCACAATATTCTTAAAGGCAGAGATGTAATCATTGTCACCAATTCCCCCAGTTCTCCAAGGAATATTAACTGAGTACCCTTCACCTTCCATACTTCCAACCTTCATTTTAAGGAAAAAGAGAACCTCAATGGCATCTGAAGGATTGTAAGAAAATTAAGCAGATAGAAAGAGTTGAAACTAGCATACAAGGCAACGTAAAATAAAAACGGAAGGATATGATAGTAAAAAATTGGGATTTAAAATTCTAGAAATGCCACAAGAATGGTAGCAAGGTACTTGTTGAAAGCAGTGAATGAAACAAACAGATTGCTTTTGAAGGACTTTTAGATGTCACAGAATTCTCCAATAGCACATCCCGTTAGAAGTATGCAACAAGATTGTTGAAAATCCAGATATTCAACTCAAAACCAATGGGTTATGACTGATAAGGAGTGTAAGGGGTCCTTCATTAACTTATCCATATTTTTTATATTTAGTCTGTGTGGAACCATTTCATCACTCCCCCTTGTAACCTCCTCTAGGTCCTAAGTTCTGTTTAAGTGAAAAGGAAAACAGAATCTAAACATTATTAATTCGAAATACCAATACTTACTTGGGCACATAAAGGTTGAGGGTCGGAAATAAACTAATGAAAGATGTTTGGCAGAAATGAGCCATGCCACATTGGAGGAGGGCTAAGGGGTGGTTAGGAGGCAATGGAGAAGATTCATTCTCCCATTGATGGCAAATAAGTCTTGGTGTTTGTGGCAACAGAAGGATACTACAACAACAATTACAACAGGTACTAACTCCATTAAGCTTGATGTGTACAGGGTCATGGTGATTGTCAACCTATAGGACACAAGTGGTGATCATAATCAGTGCTTAAAGTGCTATGGAGTAAGACATTGGAGCAATGGTTGTCATAATTTATGGACCTAAAGGAGATGTACATGGACCAAACACTGCAAACACTCATACATGATGTAAGTGAGATTAGAGCAAAACAAGGCAACGCTTCACAAATCAATGTGAGGTGAAATTAGTTCCAGGGGTGGAGGAAAGGTGTGAGATGATCTTACAAGGATGCCTCAATTGAATTTTCTTGCCATGAAGATGGTATCAATATTAAAGTGGCTAACTTAATGATGGCCAAGGTTTGGAGGTATGTAGGATGCCAAGAACACTTTATATCTTGAACACTCATTTGAGATGGATAAGATGATGAAAATTCCAATGCAGTAGTCATTTCTTGAAGTGGGAATGTGTAGTGGGAAGCCTTCTACAATGTTGCAAAAGATCATTAGTCGCATGGAGTGACTAAACTCATTTGTGTAAATGAGAACCAAGCCCTACTCCTGATTGAAGGCATGGATGTTCATGCGGAAATTATCATTTTAGGAGAGACTTTTGGGCTTAGAGGTATAATTCAATGTCTGGAGCCATTAATTGAATGCAAAACTCTCTTGAAATGGTAGGTGATGCTCTCTAAGTCCCTATCCAAGCCCATGGTTTGGGTGCACCAAAGTTGACCTCAAAAGTCTTCAGTCATTTCAAGTTCTTGTAGGCAAAGCATGGTGTGGCAGATGTGAAAGAGACTCTCGTGTAGTTTCACGGGAGAAACTTCCTAGGGGTTTCAACCTTGACATTGCTACAGCATTTTTGCTAAAATGTTGGGTTCTTGCCATGAGGAGTAGTCCATTGTGAACAAAAACGATTGCAAGATTGGACTCAAAAGTGGAGACTTATGCATGGGGGAAGAAGGCAACACTAGCCCACCTTGGTTGAGTTCTTGCCAGTCAAAGGTCACTGCAATTGTTGAAGTCAAGTCTAGGTCACAAGGTAAAAGACAACCAATACAAAGAACTAGGCCCAAACCAACATGATAGGTAAATTGGAGGGGGCAGGAAGAACATTTCATGAAAAGATGAATCAGAAATGGAGCCTTTTGAATCTCCTCTATTTGATGGCAATCATGTAATTGTGCAGGACAATCCATCAAATGATCAAAATATTATGTTACCAAAGTCCTAACCAATGGATCCTCCTATTTCATTGAATTTATAGGGACTGTCTAACTATGATTGATGGGTGCACAAGGGTCCTTGATCCAACAATAGAGGGATTAAGTCACACCCAACTAAGATATCAATTTCAATCCTGAGTATTTGGATCTCGAATCCAATTCCAAACTCAACTCCAAGCCCAGGAAGTGAGCTTCTCTTCGCAACTCATGTTCAAACAATTGGAGCTTGCTTCACCAATCATCAATGGCAATCATCCAAGATTCAATATGAGAAATTGAAGGAGAGGGTGACTTAGATGGACGAGGTGGCAACACATGTGAACAGCATGGTTGGCAAAGTTGCAACCACTGTTAGTGAGGTCTCTAGTGATTTTGATCATCATTTGCCCAAGAACGATGCAAGCATGGTACAGACTTGTGGTATAGGTGATGTCAAGGGTACTAAATTTGAATGTCCTGTTGGTGGTGGATAGGTTAGTTCAGGCTAATATTTCATAAATCACTTATAAAATTAATAAATTTTGATAGGCTAATATTGATTTCATCTTTTTAGTCAATACTTAGGGAAGATCAAAATGGGAATTGTGTATAAACTCATTTCCATCCTGCAGCATTTGATTTAATTTACTTTCTATTTTTATTCTTCACTTGAAATTTCACGGCACATCGCATAATCTATGTTTGTTAAGAGAAAAATGATTGAATTAAATTATGCAGATCTAAAAAGAGAGTGATTTGAGCAAGTTCACACAAATAGATTCAAAACCTTAGGTTTTAATTGATCTGATTTCATCTTATTAGTAGTTTTGTACCAGGCATAAAAAATAGACAAAATCCTCAATAATTGATAATTAATCTTTGTGTTTGAAACTATATTTTCTGTAGGATCAACTTATACTTACGTGTTGCCTTAGAGTGTACATTTGTAGTTAATTAAAACGTTAACAGCAACCCCCTAAGCTTAGATTTTAATCAAATGTATAATATTCTTCAACACCCATTTCTAATGATATTCTGAAAATTGTTTAATATGCAAAATAACGTTCTAATAAAAAATAAAAGTAATATTAAACTCATTTAAGCTTAATCTCGTGTAGAATATATTGAAAATCAGTCAATAAAATTTAAGAAAACTTAAATATACAAATTATAGACCTATGTATTTCTATATTAGAATTTACAACTACAGAGATCTACATGTTTTCATATAAATTCTAATGAAAAATAAGCAAATGTCATAAGAAACTGTAGATCTAAGCATTAAAAATTCAAATATGCATAGAAAAATCAATTACACAAGAAAACAAACCATGGATCTTGAAGAGGCAAAGGAAATCATGAGTATAACAGTATTTTCTTACTGTTTTGAGACTGTTGCTGGAATCCCATGGCCAAACAGTACTTCCCTAAACCTGGAGGGTTGTTGGAGCTCCTCTGGATGCTGGTCAAGGGCAGATGATGGGAGGAAATTGAGAGAGGATAAAAGAAATCAGCGTTTTTTTCACTGACCAAAGGAGACTGCAGTTTTGCAGCAACAAATGTCACACCATCAGTAATAATTACTGATGTTTCCCCGCCACAGGCAATAATATGAAGAACATGTCAGATGCCAAACTAACCAATTTTCAACCCAAACTTTGTCACCATTGATTCATCCCCATATATTATTCAATATTGAATTCCACATTTCCATGGCATGTGGTAGGCAACTAGTACTATTAGATTCATTGTGATATTTAGGGGGGGTTTGTGCATTCAAGTAAGGTTGGGTAACCTTGGGAAAAGAAACTTTGTGAAAATGTTTCCCAAGGTTAGAGGTGTTTGTGCATGATGGAAATCTTAGGAAATCATTTCCCAAGATTTCCCAATATATTCAAAAGTGTTTCCCAACCTTACCAACCTCCCCACTTTTGAAATCACAAGAAACATCCAGAGATTCCCTCAACCCTGACCACATGCGTTTTCACTATTCCTCGTCATCACCCATCTTGTTTGTTGTCAGTTTCCTCCTTCCGTTGCATCACCCACCGCTTCCTCCTTCAACCTTGCCTGTCATGTTGCTTGTTGCTCCCTCCTTCCTCATGGCATGCACAATTCTCCCAAAGAAACCCAATAAAAATTGCCTACAAAGAATCAACCTTTCTTCACGTACCAAGAACAAAAATCAATTCAATGAAGATGGGTCAGGCAAGAACCCTCCTTTCCACAATGCAACTGCTACCCATTGACCAGAAGACAAGTAAAATGTCGTTCCCACCCAGAATCCGACCTAGAAACCCAAAAAGAGAAAACACCCAACATGTAGAAGAAGACCAAAGGAGAGAAAAACCCCAGACGACAATGATGGTGGTGGAATGGCAATAGGATTTGGTTGGTGGATGGCTTCTGTAGGAGAAGCCAAGGGTCAAGGCTTGGCTCTACTCTTGGAGATGTATTATCCTGATCTACTTGTTTTGGATTTTTTAGTAATAGAACTAACTTTTTTTATGTATTTAAGGATTTGATCATGTAATCCTTTAAATAATGTAGGATTTTTGTTTACATATTGTTGAGAATTTTTATATTTGTATAGTTTCCTTTTATGCAAAGATCAAAATGTCTAATGTTGGAAAAGTTAGTAATTAGAGGGATAATGTTATTCTACATTGGAGGAGGAAGACTTTGATTTAGTAAACCACATAACAAATAATAACTAGTAATGTGAAGATGGTCTTTCCTTGTTTTATAATTAATATATTATATATATAATTACTTATACATTATTAATATATATTATATTATTTAAAATATTACTTTTCAAATTATTATTTTATCTTATTATTTAATATTTTAAAATTTATTAAAAATTGTATTTCCCAATATTTCCTTTTATGCACAAACGCCTCAAGATTTCCTATTATTTCTCGTCATTTCTCAACATCCACAAACACTCAAATTTTCCTATCATTTTCCACTTTTTCTATTTCCCACTATTTCAAATATTTTTCGTTATTTCATTTCCTGACAGGAAATGTACACAAACACCCCTTTAAGGTCAAATCATAAGTTATCTGTTTAGGATATATTATTTTCATATATGAAATCTTGAGTCCCATTGGTGATCAATGTTATTGCTCAAAGGCACAACGCATGTTCCTATTGTTAAAGAGATTGTTTCCGAAATAATCACCAATTTTCTGTTATACAATTTTACCCAATTTTTACATGTTGAAAATGTTTTAATGTTTGTTTAGAATCATATTCAAAATTATTGTGCCTTCTTGGATGTTATATATTAGAAAGGCTCAAATATAGTGTGTTTATTTCTTGGATGCCATAACCCTAACAAAATGGTATTGCAAAAAGGCAACAACAACAAATTCCAAATCTTACAATATAATACCACAAATGAATGATTTGACTGCAGGATTTTACTATTTAAATTAAATGTTGCTGGCATGATGTATTTTGAACATAATTGACTCAATCATGAACTACTTTTCATGTTAAATTTCTCACAATCAAACCAAGCTTTTATCAATATGAGACTATCTAATGTAGACTTAATCTAAACCAATAATGATTGTGACAAATCAAGAACAGTACCTCCATTACCCAATACTTCATAATCTTAATTTTAAATATTGTAAAACTTCATAAGTTGGAACTAATGAAACTGTTGGAAAACATAAAATATGAAGAAAGTGTTAATATAGAAAAAAAACCTCTCCATCATTGCCAATTAGTTTCAAATTGGATATCCATATTTCAACATGGTATCAAAGCAAAAAGACCTTAATGAAACCACACATCTACCTGAAAAAATCACTTCTATGACCTAAAGAAAGTCATAAGTGAGGAGGAAAATATAATCCCACATGCACTAATTAAAAGATGAATAAGTTAATATAGAAAAAAAACCTCTCCATCCATTACCAAGTGGTATTAAGTTAGATGCCCATATTTCAGTGAAAACCAATGTTCCAACATGTAAATCATACAAACCTTTCCAGTGCATTCACATTCACAGTCAAGCATGAAAAGCTAAATTCTTTCAGGAAGAAACTTAGTTACCTCGTCAGCTGCTCCAGTACCAGGATAGAATCTCCCATTTTCATGTCTGTGTAAAGATATGTACAGGACCTACAAAGAAAACAGATCCCTTACCATGCTTACAAAATTACCAAAAAACAAGTATTCCATCAATAATCATGGTCACCAGACAAATAAATTAATGAAGAATAACTGCCACAACTTCAGCCAACTACAAGGGCTGGTAACATGAGACATTAAGACATCTGGTAATAGAATTATAAAATTGGGAAAAGAAAGCAATGTACATAACAACAATGATCTACAAACATGATGACATTGTGAAGACAAGGAAAGGTAGATTTCTTATTATCTACCATTAGGACTTCTATAAATAGAAGTTACATAAAGAACATTATAACATGGTAAACAAAATAGGACTAATATATGACTTCAACAGTTCCCTCAAGCTAAAGCATCCAACTTGCACTACACATTTTGTGAGAAAAAGAAAGGAGGATCTTTCAAAAGACACAATTGCAACTAAAAATATGAAAGGATAACTAAACGAGGGCTTATTGATGAAAGAAAGTGGCAAAAAGTGACAATAAGGAAAGTAGTGAAAAATTAGCTAAAAATTATCTGTTTGTGCACAATAAAAAATAACAAAAAAAAGGTTATTTTCTGTCATATAAAACCCAAAACTTTCTATAGAAACCATATATCAAAGGTCAACTTTCTTGACCCTGAGCATCTAAAAGAGAAGAAAACCTTCCCCCCAAAACTCTTCCAGGATCTCCCCCTTGTCTTCGAACTTTTGAGTGGTGCAACATCTCTCTCATCATCTCCCCCGTCTTTTAAGCAATGCAACATCTCCTCAAACATCAATTGCATCTTCCTCATAGTATGAAACATGAAGTGTGTCTTCTCCTAACAATCCACATGTTTGTTCTTCTCCCAACAATCTACGTGTTTGTTCTTCTCCTGTCCTTGGCAAGTTTTGTTCATCTTCCGCTTGGCCTATGCAACACAACTACTGACAGAGGTTCTACTCACTCACCTACCGTCTACTAATCAAAGCCTTTCCCTTGAGTTAGAAGCTCACCCACCTGTCGATTGCTCATCGAATCTTTCACCTCAGGTTAGAAGCCTGTTTGCCTGCTGACTACTTGTCAAACCCTTTCCTTCAGGTCAGAAGCTCGCCCACCTATTGACTGTTCGCCAAACCCTTCCCCTCAAGTCAAAAGCTTGCTCGCTTATCGTAACCCTAATTCCTATTTTGATTTTTGTTTGTAGTATTCACTAGTTTGATTGAAATGATATGATCATTGAAAAAAATATAAATGCCTATTGATGGGTAGTGTAAATCTACAAATGGTTGTTGATGGTTCAACACCACAAAATCCCATGTATTCTACCTTTCATGGATGCTTCCTCCACTCTTAACAATCGAGGTTCTATGTATGATATGTCTGTCCAGACGATGCAGTAACACTAATAAAAATCTGCAATTACTTCAATTTATGTTATGTAAGGTTTCTCCTTTCTTAATAAGGGAAACATTTTCTACCATTAAAAAACAGAGATAGGATATGTATGAACATTTTTCATGTCAAACAGAGATAGTATATGTATGAAAATTAACAAGTGTCTGTACTTTGATGGTTCAACATTTTAAAGACATAAAAAATCTGTTAAATTTTACAATTTAATGAAATATAACTTAGCATAGCTTGCTTGTATTCAAGTTAGAAGACTTTGTAAATGCTAATTTTTTGAATTGACTAGAATTTATTTATCTATTTTGAAATGTTAAATATCATTTATCTGGCCACATTTGGAGTTTTAACTTCTAATGAATATTATGCAAAATTTTAATTATAGACATTTACAATTACAGAGTTGTTAAACATACATTTGGAGTTGTAAAATATCATTTTTTCAATTCTACATGATTACATATCATTTTCATTTGAAACCCAAGAGAAAATTCGGCATGCATGTTTTTTAATTCATAATTTTATTCATAAAGCAAATAAAAAAGATTTGTTTAAAGATCTTCAAAATAAATTAGAAGAATTTGAAAATATTGATATTAAACAACCTTTTAAGAGTATGGAAAGAAAAATTGATACAACTACATTAGGTTTAACTAAACAGCAAAAAAAAGAAATAGTTAATAACATGTGTAACCAAATGATGTTATTTATGTGAGAAGACCATAATTTATGATATATTTCTGGAAAGCTGTAAACATTATTAAACTATTAATTTGTCCACGCATTTGCCATGAGTGTTAAACAATTTTATTTTATTAAATTTACAATCTGTTACTTTCTGATCAATTCTGTTACTTTCTATTTAATTCTTAACTATGCACAAACACTCATTATTTCTGCTAACTTTTTAAAACTTTCTCTTCCCACACGTTCTATAATTTCTAAAACTTCCTTTCTATTACTTTCTACATACACAAATGGACCTTAAAGGTAAAAGTAGATAACCACAACAAGCATAAGACATGTAGGAAAAGCAAAACTTGTTACAATAGAAGTAGCAATAATGTGTTCATAGCAAAAAGCAAACAAGGCATTAATCAATCACGTTGATCACACATACAAACAATGATCAATCTTGTTGACCATACATAGAAACAAAGACAAGCATGATTCAATATACTACAACAAATAATCAATACATGCACAAAAAAACTTGCAAGTTAAAGACACATTACCTTGCACAAACATGTTTCCATAAAACCTACACACTCATGGATTATGTTAACTATAACTTGAATTTTGAACTGTTTAATAGAAATAGTTAGTATTTTTGACTTTGAGATCTCTCACATTTCTAGAGTCATAAAAGTACATAAAAACATTTGTTATGTTATAGAAAGGTTCACATGTTCTCACTGATTTATTTTCCTTGAATATGTCTTGTGTTCCATTACCATGGTGTACATCCTGCATTCAAGTAAAGAACCAAATTTAATTTAATTAATTGTAAAACACTTTGGGAGTCAAATCAGAAAATAATAGGCTACAAACTTAAGTAGAATCAATATTACCCAATCAACAATTAATACTCTCTTCGCACCAGCAGATTGAGCTGCAATTGCAGCAACAGCAGCATTGTTATGGAGGCAGAATCCCATAGCTTGATTTACGCTAGCATGATGTCCAGGAGGCCGAACCTATGCAAGGAACATTTAACCAGATGCTAAAACAGCAATGTTGGTGTTTAAAAAATTAATGTTACATACAAAAGCAAAACCATTTCTTGCCCTCCCCATCATAATAGTGGTAGCAAGATCTGAACAAAGTCCTGCAGCAAGTCTTGCTGCAGATGCTGAATGATTATTAGCATACGTATCAGCAGTGAAATAGCTGTGAATAAAAAATTCATGTCAAGATGAAATCCATAATTAGTATGCACTTACATTTTCCACTTTATAACTACATAATGCACGTGGTAAAAATCATAAATACATTAGGAAAAATGTTTGAAGCATGTCACAAAAATATGCTCAAATGGGATAAACTCAATGCAATGTTACCCCTACTTGTTTAGAAAACAGCTTACATATAGTGTTATGAGCCAGTTAGGAATTTTTAACATCTAGTCATATGTTAATTTTTCTGCATTTTTCTTTTATGAATTTAGAAAACTCACCATATCTTGCCATAATCTTGGAATACTTTGTACATTACAACTTTTAGTGTTAACTTGACTTTAAGTAGATCCCTTGATGGTTGTATATGATTGAAATAACATATAGGAGAATAACTTATTTCTTTTAATTCATTTATGGCAATTGGAAAATTACTTAAATGCCTATGCTTTGAAAGTACCCCAGCCTATGAGCATACAGAGTTCACTTAGAACCAATTAACCAAATTGAATCAAAACATTTTTTATTGTTAGTTCAGTTTAATTATATGTTATGATTTGGTTGGGTTCTTTATATCTTCAACTGTTACAACTGATTTGGTTCATAGTTCCTAATGTGGTTAACCAAATCAGAACCTAAACCAATATGTGTATTAACATTTTATTTACTATATATAATATATTATAGACTTGTAATATTGTTTGTTAGATCTCTCTTAATATCAACCTTTCAATTTAGTATTAATATAAAAGTTAAAACAAAAGAAAAAAAACCATGTTCATTGTTGTTAGAGTATATGAATAAATGGACACTTATTTGAATCCTAATAGAATTTAGTATTGTGTTATGGGTTTAATCGCAAGTTCGCTGTGCATGTGTCCACTCCTTATAACCTCTATTTACAGAAGTTTTATGTTGTGCTTAGGAAATAACACTACTTCCACCATTTCTGATTTCCACGATGGTATTGTTATGTAATTTATAGAGCTAACATTCTTGATTTAATCATTCACCTATTGATTAAGATTTTTTTTTTCTTATTTCTTGGACATTTGGTTTCGAAAGTTGTTAACTAATTGCTATTTTTTGGTTTGATAATATTCATTGATGTCTTGTAATTTATAATAAGTTTGTTGTACAAGAATATTATGTTAGTCGCAGATTTATTTAGTTATTTATTATTATATTTTGTTATTTGAAATTTTGAATCATATATTTATCTTTCAGTTAGAACCAAGAATTTTTAATAGTTTGATTCATGGGATGACATCGTTCAAATCAGTTCCAAAACTTTTAGAACTGATATATTTGATTTGGTTCATGATCTTGTTAAAATCAAACCAAACCATGTATACCCCTACCCCACTTAATGCTCGACCAACACAGTACCTTGATAAATATGGTCCTACCCTTTGATTTGAACCTGTGATGTCCATGTCATAAAGGAGCAACCTTTCCATTTCACCAAGACTAGCAAGTGAAGGTAGGTAGTTATCAATATAGCCTTGTCTGTTTTGTAGCCACATTTATATCCTTGTAAACTAATTCGTTAAAATGCATAGTGTACTTTATATTTGTCTCATATTCTGAAATTAATTTAAAATCAGAATGTGGACCAAGTGACGAAATGGAATCAACTGCGACTTCTACCATTGGAATTTCTCAAGCCAAAAAATAGGTAAATAAAAGTTGAAATTTCTAACCAGGAGTCTATATAAAGTAATAAACAAAAATATGAACCAAATATAACATTAAATGCAACAATACTGATGTATTTGCTAAAATGTTGGAGGGTATATTCAAGATTGTAAAACAAACTATTTGATGATAATTAGAAAACAAAGGAACTTGTAAGAATCCAAAATGGCCCACAGAAACATACATGGATAACATCAAATGCAGTACCTGTACAAAAAATGCTTAGTACATCTAACAGCTTCAATATTATCAACTGAGTGGACCTGAATAATTCATTTGAAAAAGTTAGGCAAGATGGCATGACTTACACCAGAAAGCATAAGGATGAACTAAGAGGAATGCAAGAATAAACCTCTATGTTGTGCCATATTGAACTGCAATATCAAATTTAACATTTGTTCCATGTTTTAACATTACCTAATAGACAACTGTAAGCCTTTTTCCAACATTCTTCCTCATAATTATTTTGTTTATAGGAAAAGAATAGTATGATGCTAACTTATATAGTAATGGTCCACCAAAAAATTAAAAAGACCCAAAAACTCTACCGATTCCCATTTAGAAATGGAAACTACTAACACTATGCATATGCCAGCATCTCTCAATAGCTCCTTAGTAATCGGTATTCAGTAAAAATTCACAAAAGAGCCCCCCTGATACAGGGTCTAAAACTACCAACATTCCAAAAAATGCCTATGGTTTGTTGCAAGAGCAGGAGTTTCTTAAAAAACACTAACCACCTCCTGATTGCATGTTGTTCCACATAAATAATCTTAAAAAGTTTGGAAGAATGAAACCATAGCTGAGAACAAAAACCTTTTTAGCTTCACTCTTTTTGAAATCATTCATTGTTCCATTTTTTTCATTTTCTTTTACTTCATTTATTTTTAAAACATTTGTTTAATTTGTTTTTGTGGAAACAAGAAATAGTGGAAGTGGATTGTTGTTATTAGCAAACACAAAGGTATCTATCTAATACAAGATAAGCAATGTAAGATTAAACCCACACACATAACTCCTAATCCTATTTAAGATCCATACAAGGGATCATTTATTATACACTTCAACAATTTCCCTAAGCTAGAGCATACAAATTGAACATGCAAAGCTTGGTACAAAGATTCTCAAATATCCCAACACCTAGACCTTTTGTAAAGATATGTACAAGTCTTTATGAAGATTGTGTATGAAACAGATATAACTTCATGCATCATCATATCCTACGTATAATGACAATCAACCTCAAAATACTTAAAACTTCTTAAGGAATGTGAGATTATTTGTGATGAATATGGTAGTCTGATTGTTTATAATGCATTCTCATAGGAGTTTCTGTTATGAACCTAAGCTCTATCATCAATAACCTAATCCACAACATCTTATACGTAGTTGAGCCATCAACCTATGTTCTACTTCGGTAATGAATCATGAGACAAATTTTGTTTCTTGCTTCATGTAATAAAGATTCCATCAACATGTGTAACAGCCTAAAGTGGATTTTCTATCACCTTTGTCTTTTGCATATCTAAAATCTAAAAAACCTTCAAATCTAAGATGACAATTTCTTTTGTAAACAAGACCTTTACTTAGGGAAGGTGATCATCCGAACATAAAGAAAAAGAAGAAGAAAAGGGGATTCAAGTTAAACAAAGTCAATAACATAAAAAGGAAATTATAGATAAAATACATTAAGACATTATGAAAACTATGTGAAATAATTGAAATGTGTAATTTATGATTTTTGTAAAACTTATATTTTAATTTTATCCAATTGTATTGATACTTTTGAATTTTATCATCAATAACAAAAATTTGAACGTCATAGTTTGTAATTGTATTACGTTAATATGCAAGTTAATTTTTTGGTATTTTATGCAACATGCATAAATACCTAAATTTCAATTTTTGTCATTTTACATTAGATGCACAAACATCTAAATTTAAATTTTTGTTAGGTGAACAAATACTAAGAAAATGATAGAATTGAAATTAGACCCTATTTATAACATTTCATAAGTGTTTGTGCACTCAACAAATGTCAAAATTGAATTCTAGCATTTCCCATCCAATTTTTCCAATCATTCACCCTCAAAACATGTAAAATTCTGCCAAGGCTACCCTTTTGTTGTTTAGCAAAGAACGCCACACTACACAACCTTTCTTCATTGAAGAACACCACACGCATCCACCCACATCCAATCCCTCAATGCACATCCACACTCCATCAAGCTTGCCCACCCAACTACTATCTTTGTCAAGGACAACTTCTTTCATTGTCAACCCTTGATCGATTGAAAGGTATTAAACCCTACTATCTCTAGTAAATCCTATTTTACATGGAAATAGTCTTCTTTTTTATATTCTATTTGGGATACATAGTTCTCTGTTCCAATAAAGTATGTACAAAGCAAATGTTCTCTTTAATGTATAGTATGGCTGGTTTTGAAAGTAACATGTTGAGTTTTAGCTTATACAAGAATGTTATTATGCAGATTTAGCATATAAAAGAATGTTATTATGCTGTTAACTTATACATTGGAATTTATAAAAATTTATGAATGTTATATTTTATAAATAATTCAGTTATTATAATACATTACAATCCAAGTTCAAATTTTGTCTTAAATTTCAAATACCTTCATCTTCCAATATGTACACAAATGCTAGGAAAATGAGGTATTTTCTATCATTTTTCATCAATATCTAAATTTTCATTTCCATAATTCTCCAAATAACACATCTTTAGTTTCTGTCATTTCATTTTTCATCATTTCCTAACTTTAATCTTTTGCATTACCACTTGAGATACAACAATGAGAGTATATATACTCTCTTACATGGACATCCATTTAAGGGTTAAATGGATCCTATTGAGAATATCAATAGCTAAACTCTAACACTCCCCCTCAAGTTAAACAGTATATGTCTTTTAAGCTCAACTTGTTACAAAATCTTTCAAACACACCAACACCAAGACCTTTAGTGAGGATATCTACAAGTTGATCTTCAAAACAAACATATAGTGTAAATATGATTTTCCTCAGAACATTGTTTCTGATAAAATGACAGTCCACTTCCACATCCTTAATTCTTTCTTGAAAAAGGGGGTTGCTCGCTATATAAATGATAGTTTAGTTATCGCAGTGCATAAGCATGGGGTCATTTATGTTGATTCCCATAACATGAAGTAAGGCTTCCAACCATATTAGCTCTTCCAAATAATCAAGTTCCCACCACGAAAAGTTAAATGACCTGATGTAGATTTTCTATCACTTTTGTCCCCAACATATCTAGCATCTGAATACCCTTTCAACAATTAGCTGGTCCCTTCTTTTGTACATAAGGCCCATGCTAGGAGCTTTCTTAATGTAAATTAACACTCGAAGAGCTCCTGGACAATTTTTGAGATAAGCATAAATTGACTAAGAAGACTAACTACATAGCAAATATCTTGTCTAGTCATAATTAGATATATAAGTTTGCCAATGAATTGTCTATATTGCCTTGGATCTTGAAGCAATGGTGAACTTTCATCCTAGAAGGAGTGAATTTGCTCAATGGATATATTCTCAGGTATACAACCTTCCAAGTCAATTTCTTTTAACAAATCAAAGGCATATTTCCTTTGAGATAAAGATAGATTGCTTTTAGAGTATGCAAACTCCACTCCCGGAAAATATCTTGGAGTCCCCAAGTCTTTTGTAGTAAAGTGTTAACGTAGAAAATGTTTTGTAACCTCAATTCATTGATGATCACTTCCTGTTAAAAACATGTCATCTACACTGCTAAAACAATGATTCCACAAGATGTATGTATGACGAAAAGAAAATGGTCTACCTCACAACTATCAAAACCTTCACTCCATATAACACTACTGAATTTCTCAAACCGTGCATTTGAACTTTGCTTAAGACCATAAATAGCTTTATTGAGTAGACAAACTGTCGACTCCCCTTAAACAACATATCTTGGAGATTGCTCCATAAAAACCTATTCATCAAGATCTCCATAAAGAAAGGCATTCTTCACATTAAGTTAAGTTAAAGACCAAGAGTGATGAACAGCTAAGACAAGAAGAACCCGAATAGAGTCTAAATGAGCTACAAGAGAAAAAGTCTCAAAATAGTCCACACTATATTCCTAAAAGAAGCCACGGGTAATAAGACATGCCTTGTACCTATCAATAGTACCATCAAGACGGCATTTGATAGCAAAAACTCATCAACAAATGATAATATTTGCTTCAACAAGACAAGAAACCAAGTCCTAAGTACCACGAGAGAGCAAGTCTTAAATACCCAGGTAATAAGACATGCCTTGTACCTATCAATAGTACCATTAAGACAACATTTGATAGCAAAAACTCATCAACAAGTGATAATATTTGCTTCAACAAGACAAGAAACCAAGTCCTAAGTACCACGAGAGAACAAGGCAATTTCCTCATCCATGGCTGCTTTTTAATGTAGAATCTATAATGCTTTATAATAATCCTTGAGAAGAACATCATTGGAGATGGCTAGAGCAAACTCACGGAAAGGAGTATGAAGGTTAGCATAAGAAACAAAATGAGAGAGAGGGTGACAGGTGCAAGAACGAGGTTCCCATTGGAGAGTAATAGGTAAGTCAGAGGAAGGTAAAGTAGAAGGCTTGCATTAAGGAGGAGGAGTTGGCTATGGAACAACAACTAAAACTTGAGGCAATCAACGACTATATACCTACAAAGGTAGAGGAGCAATGGGATGGTATATAGAAGTCTCTGAAGAGGCGGAATCCACCAAAGAAGTAGAAGGTAGAGATTCCAAAGGACAAGGAAGAGGAGTGGATGGGATGTTGGGCATGGATGTGGAGGTGAAAGAAATATTATCCAAAAAGTATGACTGAGACTTAAATGAAGAGATACAACAAGGAGAGTATATATATTCTCTTAAGGGTTAAATGGATCCTACCAAGAATACCAATGGCTAAACTCTAACATTCTACATTTTCTTTTTCCCAAGTTTTCCAGGTACACAAAGGGATCTTTAATGCTATTAGTGTTGGATTTGCATCTATAGTCAAGATTTGATTAGTCAATGAAGATGATTGTCTGTTAGTACCTACAATATGCCTATAAAGGATGAGCAATTTTCAGCTCCACCCTTACCAATTCACAATTGTCTATTAATGAAGGAAGAAAAAGACAAGGCAAGGGTACACTCTCTACCAACCTATCAACTAATTCAAAATAGGTCCAAGACACAAAGAAAGTAACATCAATAAATACCAAGTGGCATCTACTAAGAAGATGAAAACATTAATATCCACATTGTGTGTATGAATATCTATAAACACACATTTCAATAACCTTAAAGCTAGCTTGTCAAAACTAGAAGATAAATCTTGAAAAAAAGTGACACTCAAACAATTTAGGAGGAAGAAAGAAGAGTCCAATAGTAGAGCACAATCTTCTCAAAGGAATTTCTCCTCTTAAAAGAATAGATGGCATACTATTGATGAGATAGAATGTAATCAACATTATATTAAACAACAAGTACTTAAAGGAATTTCTCCTCTTAAAAGAATAGATGGCATACTATTAATGACAAACTATAGTCAACATGATATTAAACAAGTACTTAAGAACCTTCATCTGAATTATAATGGTTCAAGTAACATCGAGTATGTCAATGTTTATACTTGGCCATACCATTATGCTAAGCGCTATAAGCAAAAGTAATTTAATGCATTATTCCTAAAGATTCACAATAAAATTGAATAGCAACTTGGGCAAACTCTAAAGCTTTATCAATACCAAAAATATTGGAATAATAGAAAAAGGATTTCTAATTTCGTGAAAAAAAGTTTTGAGAAAATTCAAATTTTAATGTTGATCCATAACAAAAAGACCCAACTAATATGAGAGTAATTATTAACAAAAACAATATGGTATCTATGACAAGATATAGACTAGACACAAGCAGGACCCCAACAATTATAATAAACTAACTCAAATGAACTCTTTACACTAAATATAAATGATTGAAGGTAGCACAATGATGCTTACTTAACTAACATGATTCACATCAAAGAAAGGAAAAGAGATCCAAAGGGCTTGTAACCTTTTTTGTGATGAATGACATAATCAAAGATACCACAAAATGGAGGACTCTAATGTAGATACCAAAAAATCAAGTATTTGAGGCATCACTTCACAAACCAATAGATACACTTTAACCTCTCCTTACAATCCAAATCAATCTTCTTTCCTACCCATAAATACTGAAAAGTACAATGAAAAGGAAAAAAAGTTACTTAGTACATTAGTGGTTCAATAATTACTCTAATAGACAAAAGATTAATAAGAAATTCAAGTACACAAAGGACCCTATCAAGTATAATTTGAGAGGTTTATACCACTCCTCCAAATACTAGATAGGTACAACCATTGGCAATGAAAACAAAGGTAATGTCAAATAATTGATAAAGACAAGTAAAAAGGTTCATGTGCTTGATATATAAGAAAAGGTGTCTAAGTCTATCATCTATGAACTGTCCCTAAAAGTCAACAAAGCAATAGTGTTTGAGGAGGTAGAAGCATATGATGCCATGGTAGACGTTTTATAATCAACTAAGTGTGGCATATTCTTTTGAAGATAGGGTGACCGTCAAAGTAGTAGTGGCTAGCTCAGTAATTGCAATGGACTATGGTAATGGTAGGATGCATCTTTGTAGAAACCTTTGTCAAGGTGGGTGTGCTATACTTCTCTTAGCATCAATCAAAATGATGATTATTCTAACCACAATGCTAACAAAGTTTTGTCCACAACCATCTACATGTCTTCCTCAAACTTGACCCACAACCACAACCATGGGTAGTTGCCATGGTGGATTGATCAATAACCGATGTTGTAGTAGGAGTGGAGATCCGTAATACTTTGGAGGTGGACTTGAGATCAATAAAGGTATCACCACAAAGCACTTGTGCCTAAATCTAAGATGAAGCTATAGGATTTAGGCTATGCAAGTAGATAGTAACAAGTTCATCCCTACATTAGCAAAACTTGGTGAGATTAGTCGTTAGTGATTGGCTTCTCTCTAACCCATCTAGTAGAGCATGGAAAGTAGTGAAATGATCCCAGATTATGCAATCACCCTAACGAACAATAAGAATCTACTCATAAAAATTGAAAATTCTTGTGATATTCTTGGTGTTTCCATAGGTTGCCTTCAAGGTGTCTCATATCTTCTTCATCAATCTACAAAGCATAATACTACAAGCAATGGAGGGTTCCATACTATTAATCATTCAAGTCTTGACAACGGCATCATCTACTAATCAATCTTCACATTTGGACTCCTTCACATCCAAAGGAGGATCAGTCTTGACAACAGCATCATCTACTAACCAATCTTCACATTTGGACTCCTTTGCATCCAAAGGAGGATTAGTGAGGTGTTTTAACTTGTTGTGGGCAAGGAGAAAGTCCTAAAAGCTATTTGCTCAGAACAAATAGTTGCTTTCACTCAATGTTTTCAATGTTCCATTAAGATTCTTTGTAAAGGAGTCACCTGCTGCCATTATTAGTCCAAAAAGTGAAAGAATACAATCTAATCCAGGAGTGGCAACACTAATCTTAAGAGATACATCAAAATAAAACAAAACTTGATCTAATCTAGCAATAGCAGAAGTAATCTAGAAAGGGATTGGTCCAACAGTAGATAGAGGACCTCCAGATGCAGTGGCAGTAGGGTCCCAACCTATTTCATGGGCTGAGCAGAGATGAAACTGCCTGGATTTCTGTATCTGATGGTAGCAGTAGCAGTAGCAGGAGCCAACCACTTAAGAGTTGCAAGCCAGACACAACAACCTGAAAAGAGAGATCAGCAACTAGAGGGAAGGTGCAGCAACCCCAAATGGGGCTGTAGGAGAGAGACCCAACCCTAGAAGGGTTGGTTAGGCAGACCTAAGGCCTGGGAGGAGGGCCACCAACAGCCTACAAGGCTGGTAGGAAGCTGAAAATCTCCTGTAGATGGAGAAGGAGGTTGTCCAACAGGCTGGAAAGACGTTGGAGCTGCTAGTTGATTAGGGTTTTTTCCTTTGGTGGAGATGAATGTTGTTGACTTAGGATTTCCTAGACTCTAATACAATGTGGAGATAAGAAATGCGGGAAGTAGATTGTTGCCATTGGCAAATATAAGAAACCCTATATATAAAGGCAATATAAGAGGTCTATTTAAGCAATGTAAGGCTAAACCTACAAGCATAACTCCTAATGTTAGTTAAGATGCAATAAGGGTCCATTTATTACACACTTTAATAGTTTTCATTTTCACTAAAGGTATACCATAGATTACATACGATTTCCCAGTTTTCTACAGTAATTTCATCAAGTAAAAAAGGCAAACTTAGTAAACAAAGTTCTTGCTAATGTAAAATCTAGGACGGTCCAATCATATGTAATCTTAAATCCAAAAAGGAAAAGGTTTTCTAGATTTGAACCGTTGCAAGTCATAATGAAAAAATTGCACTTACCTATGCATGATATGGTCATGCCTTGGAGGCTCATCTTGCCTTCCTTTAATTGAAGGGATCATCTGTGAGATCTGTTTAATAAATATATACATTTTTTAAGGTTTTCTTGCAAATAAAACCTAAATATATTTTTTAATGGAATACTACGCATATATACATAATTATGTATATTAGTATTATTACACTTCATATTCATTGTTATCCTTACATTTATGTATTTGAATGTTATTTAGGAAATAAAAATGTATATAATTATTATTATTAAATGAATAAAAAAATTAAAATGAAAATTTAAATGGGCTCCTACGTGTTACCTGGATGCCCAATCTTACAGCACAATTTTTATTTGATATAGCTATTTGCGCAAGTATTTTACGATTAGGCAACTTGGCACTCAAATAACTACATGAACAAAATTATCATTGCACTAATTCTCACCCTTTGCAATAGTTTAATAAAGTAATTATCAAAACAGTAACCACATATATCTTGAATTTCAAACTTTACCTAAGACTTCTATTTTCATACTCAATGTATTTAACCTAAAATAATATTACTCTTTCAGGTTCACTTAAGTTCCATTGACAATCTCTTCCCTGACCAAATTGTTTTACTATACAGACCCCAAAAATTCTGATAAATGATCACCAAAAATTTCTGGGCAAATAAAAAATAGATATCTTACCAATCTAAGCTCTTCTTCCAAGATTTCTCTAGACGGTATAAGAAAGCACTTCCCCGGATATATACCTACATGCAGCCAAAGAATCTTACATTCATATCACACCAGAATAGTACACCACATCAACAGCATATCAAGAAGCAGAGACAGAAAAAGACAACTGAGATACTTGGCACAGCTATTGAATGTAGTCAAATCAGCTTCAAGATAATGAATCAGACAAAGGTATCACCTGCAAAAGCAAGACTTGCAACAATTGCTCGGACTCGATCAGGTCTTTCTGGGTGTGGGTGGGATTTCCTCTCAACCTGATTAGTCAAGAATATGTAAAGAAAAAAAAATCAAATCAAAGTTAAAAACTATGTACACACCATACATACATCATTTGGCTTGTTGCATAGAACCCAAACATCAATGCTTTCTGAGAAACAAACTTTGACAGTCTGGGCTTCTACTAATTTCCACATAATCATGCCTTTCCATGGAAATAACTCAGTAGATCCCACACTAAAAACCATATATTTTCACATGAGATAAAAATCAAGCTTCATTCAGAATCATCACTCACAGTCTCAATGGAACAGGTCCACTCTTGCTTCCTAAGTTATGAGTGGTATTCAGAATGCCAACCTGCTACCCAAAGCACATTGCCCAAACAGAGCCCTTAAACAGGTAAATTTCCAAAGCCCAACTTTTTATGTACCATGGGATTGGAGAACAACTTGTATGGACAATGCCTTCATAGAAGGAAGGCTTCTTTGACACGATCCATATCGAAAAGAGAAGTGCTCAAGTTTACTAGAATCCCTTGATGTACAAGTAACAAGAAAATATGTTGTCCAAGACTGAATGCTAGATCAAAAAGCCAAGGAACCAAGACAAGAATAACCAACTCGATGTGCAAGAACAGGACCTCATACTGTCATACAACAATATAACGACACCAGTTTGCAAGCTTTCACTTATACTTTGTCATAATCTCATAGTGATTCTCCCTCAAAGCACAGAAAAGCATGTAAAAGGCAGGAGGACAAAAGCATCCGTCAACACAAGCTGATTATATGAATTAACTTAAATATTGGAACAAACCACTTTTTAGGTATACCACCTTAAGCTAGGCGTGCTAAGAACAGTATTCCAAAGTAAACCATACGTTAATAGCAGACTGGACCATTATTTTCTTTACTGTAGTTTACCGTAAATCAAGTACTTTTCAGGAAAAGTTTGCAGCTCATTAAGAAACAACCGTAACTAACAAAAACTTAACAGATAGAATATCCAAGTACTTGCAACTTTAAAGGTTCGGCAGGAATACCTCGTAATGCAGCAACAATCTTTCATCAAAACCAATGGCAGTAGAGCTCCCTAAAGGTTCTGCATAATTATTATAAGAAAATATGCTTAATGCATTTGTCGATAACAGAAAGAACCAATGGTAAAAATATACTAAAAAATAAATGAAGGTGCCGGTAATTATCAAAGCTTTTCATAACAAATTCAAGATAATTCAAAATAAATTTTCCAAAATTAACAAAAAATGCTTAGAAAAAACATATCAGATGAAATGCCAGTAGGTGCAAAGTGGACATCGTAAAACAAGCAAAAACAATATACATTATTACTAATCATTTATTAGAAAGTTTATTTGTTTGCTAACCAATTAGTAAACAAATAATAATGGTACTTGTGGTGCAAAATATGGAAATGATCAAGGTGTACACAAATACCAAGCAAATGTAGGAAGCTATTTTTCAGACAAAGCAAAAAATGATAAGAAATGGTAAAAGAAATACCTTGGTTTTCTATCGTTACATCCAAGACTGTACAGTCTAAAGTTCCCTCTCCAATGGGGGACGCAAAGCAGCCATGCAAAAGGATTCCTGAATTTTTAAATTCCCCACAAACCTTCACAAAAGGGCGTACAGCATTAGCACTATCACCAACAAAACATTTATACCAATTCACTAATAGATGAAAATTTGTATTGATGAAGTGGTCCAAAAGGAAAAATTAAGGTAGAAGGATGAACTAAATATTAAAAAGTAAAACTTCATTGTATATAAAAGCATAAGATTGCAGCAATTGAACATACAACACAATGAGAAACATCATCAGTATTTGGCATTGTGCAATTGGTACAGAACCACCTCTCCTCCCTGCTATTTGAATGATTTGCAGGATCCCAATCACTATCATCATCATCCTTGTCATCATAGCATTCTTGCATATCAGAAAGATCCCGCAAAGTAGTCTCGGTCTGTTTACAATGAGATAGATGGCATTCACTATCATCTTCTTCATTGTCATGCTCTTGAATATCAAATAGATCTCGCATGGCAGTTTCATTTTGTTCACTTAAATGCAATTGTGCTGATTTAAAAACCCCAACACTTTGTTGTTCATCATGCAACCGAAAATGCCCATCATCTCTAGACAGAGAGTCACCATGCATTGTCATCAGCCCTATTATGAGAAACAGAATGACATAAAGTTTCTTCATTTCCACAATCAAAATTGTCACAAACTAAGAAGCTTCTTCAATATCAGATAAAGAGCGTTATTAGAAGATTCCTTCTTGTTAACCCACATGAATAGAAACTTGAGAGCAAAGCCTCTAGGAGAATATGAATCAATGACATGAAAATTGTAGCATGAAAATAAAACTGTTGGTGAAATCAAAGCCAACAAAAGCTCTACAACTAGGAACCCACCTAGACAAGATACTTTCGGGAATCAGACAGAAAACATGATCAGTGGAGTAACATTACTTCACTAAAATATGAACAAGATAACTGCTACTAAGATGATAAAGATTAGTCCACAACTTTTGCATGGAACAAAAAAATTGAACTCATGCCTTGCTACTTCTTATGGAAAAAAACTTTCATGTTCATAACTTGGAAAAGCAGTAGCAACTCAAGTGATACATTCACATCAAAGAAGTGAAGAACCAAAATGAAATGTTAGCATTTCACCATAATGTTACCATAAAAAAGCAAACTTAGTACACAAGGATTCCATCAATGTGAAGTCTGAAAAGTGGACCATTTTCACTAGCATATATGGTGAAACTATTTCCACCATTCAATTCATGAACCATGATTGCCAGATCACAACAGACTTGATATTAGCATAACGGCCAATATCCACATCCCCAACTATCATTGTAAGAAAAATAAGATAGAAGTTTACAGAGATATAATGTGTGAAAAACAGCACAGTCAAAAGAGAATCCGTCAGGTATTATTGTTTACCAGTGAAAAATGCATCTAAAATGAACGTGATAAAGTATTTATTGTTGATTTATATTCAATGACAGCATCGATTATTCATTTATATAAATTTTAAAAAATGAATATTATATATATATGAGATCATGACTTACATGAAAATACAATCATTTTTATTTTCTTCACATCATTCTTATGTACAAAAACAACAAAAAATAAATGTGAAACTTAGTTATTGAAGCAAAGGACAAACAAAAGATTAAAATGAAGATATAAATAAATTTTACAAATTAAAAATTTATTAAAATAAAATGTATTGCAATCTCGTTGGTATTAGACTATCAAAAATTCAAAATTACTAACAACAACATGAATTTCTCGTGAAGCTCAGTTAAATGATACAAAAAATTAGACATGGCCAACCTAGCCTAAAGAATCCTTGGTCCAGATGTGCTCAAGTCGATCAAGGAAGTAGGACACACCAAGCCAAACCTTCTTATGCAAGGCCTCAGCCCAACACAACCCCAGGCCCACAATCCATCAGACTGACCCAGTTATTTTTTCCAAAAGAAAGGCTTAATTTTAAAAAATTAAAATAACTTTATTTAATATTTGATGTATACATTAAAAGCATAAAAATTGTGATGAACAGATTGGGGTTTTAATTAATTTGTGTTTTTAGTGAATTACTGTTGGATCAATATATCTCACAGGGGATTTGATTGATGGATGGTTTCAATCGATGCAGGCATCATTTTGAAGAGACTCAAGATGTGCATTGGAATTTTCCACACCAGCTGAATATTATCACCTAAAACAGCCCTTGATTAGCCATTTTTTCTGTTGTGAAAAGTCATTTTCCACTAAAATTTCTGCTGTTAAGAAACAGTGTCGTAGAATCTTTGTTATTACTTTTAATATAAGTGAAGGAGCGTAATTGTAAGACACAAGTTGCAAAACTGTTCCAACAAAACAGATTTGATCATTCTGTTATTAATGATAATAAGAAATAACGTGAAAAAATAGGCCAAATTTTAGTGGTTAACTTCTCTGACACACATACACATATATATATCTCAATATCATATGAGCACATATAAAGGAATTTTTTTATTGTTGCATATTGTAATAATGTATAAATTTTTAAAAACTTAATATAGCCTTATAATATTCTTTGGTACAGATTTTGTTTCATTGTTAAACATGCTATGTTGATTAATAACAATAATTTGAGTCATAATCATGCTACATAAGGTAGGCCACATGAATCTTTTTCTTTTATATATTTTTATCTATAGTCAAATCTTCAGTTAAATTGCATAAATTTAAATTTTTTCTCATAATTTCTCTCCAAATAGTTTTAGACATTCTTCTACCTCTTTGAACATGATATGTTAATAATCATGTTATTTTATCCCATTTTTTGGACATGTCATGTAAGGTTTATACATTATGCTCGTTTTTGGGTTGGTTAAAGTGCATTTGTACAAGCAAAATATTGAAGAATCAAAGATACATTTATATTGTAAATTGTAATCATGTCACAAAGTTTTATGATCCAAATCACAAATCCATTCAAGGTGGCTACAAATTATCTCAATTCAGATCACAAATTATCTCAATCTAGGTCACAAGTTCATAAAACAGAGTTGCAAGTCCTTATATTGGAATATTTTGCTAATATAATATTTCAAGTTAAAAATTCATCAACAATGTTACAAATAAATGAAGGCTTAGTCAAAAAAATTTAAATGAGATCACAAATTCGTTAAACTGGGTCAGAGGTACGTAAAACCAAGTCAGAAAAAGGTAAAACCTAGTTACAAATAATCTTTCATGAAGGATAGGGGCATTCTTGTCCAAAAACTCAAAAAACAACATAAAGATTAACAAAAGTCTAACATAATGTAACAATAGATCTTAATATAGCAAAGTAATCCATTTTAAAGTTCAGAATACTAAAGTGAGAATTAACCAAAGTTTAAGGTACCATCAATGAATTTACTCTTTATCTAAAGTCTGGAAAAAAAAAATTTATTGCATTATATCATTATAAAACTAAATAACATTTATAAATATTTATTTGTGAAATATAATTATATATCTTATAAGTAACTTTATGAATCATACATACATACACACATACATACATATATATATATATATATAAGTAGTGTTGTAGATGCCACCACCATTGAGATTGTAATGATCAGCTACAATTCTCCCAAAAAAAACTAAAAAACTCATCCACCTGTTTCGCTCCTGCCCATCCACCCTATCATCCTTTGGGGGAAAGCAAGACCACTAGTGGTGTAGGTTCACCAAGGTTGGAAGAAAGGACTGGAAACGATATGGGTTCACAGGGCAAAAGAAGATATACACAATGAGGGAGAAGAAATGCACAAGGGATGGGAACGGGTGGGGGGAAGGAAGGACTAGCGACAATGTAGATTCCTAAGGAGGGGGGGGGAAGGCAGGAATGGCAGTATAAGTTCACAAGGCAGAAAAAGAAATGCAAAACAAGACGAGATGCACAAAGGGGGAGGGGGGAGAAGAGAGGGCAATAGGCAAGTGTATTCACGTGAGGTAGGTAATGCACAACTGTAAAATGGGTAGCATGTAAGAGCAAGGTGGGTGGCAACTGAAGACCAAAATGGAGCGAGGCATGAGGGCGAACACCCAAAGCAAGAGGAGGAAGGATTGGGCAACTAAGATAAATTCTCAATCATCTAATCCACAACACTTTGTCGTGACTACATGACCTTTTTTTTTCTCTCCATATATATAGATATTAAATGTGAGCTTGCCAAACTAACTTAGTCTCAACCCAACCCACTAGCTAACTAAACCCAAACTAGGCCATGATTGATCAAAGCACCAGGCCCAACCCTTGTGCCCAACACAACTCATGGCCCAAGTCATGCTTGGCATGGCCTAATGGCCTACAACCAAATTTAAGCCTACCTAATTTACACCTCTACAAAGAATACATCTTTTAAATGCAACACAATCATTAAATTTTTTTTCTTTTTTTTTGTAGCATTGCAAAGTACAAACTACATCCTAAGATAAAAATGATTTTGCAAAGGGAATGAATAATAAAAATTTTCATATGTACTTTTTCAAAAACAATAGCCTAAATCTTTTAATGATGATTGTTGTCAACATAAAAATTATTGCATCAAAGCATGCCTTGAATAAGGCAATGTGGAGAATGTGGTAGAAAACATTGTCAACTATGGATTGCAAATTCTTGTTATGTGATGTCAATTTCAAAAAGATACAATTGATCAATAATTAAGTTTTAATTATAAAGTTAAAATATAATTATGAAGTGGTTATCATCTAGTTATCAAAAAAGTGATCATCATGTATTCACATCCATTTAATCAATAGCCAATCAATCTCTAGATTTTGATTTACAGACAAACACTTTAAGCCAGCAATCCCTAACATTTCTTCTACTACTAAAAATCATCACATCACAAAACATGTGGATCATTCAAATGAAAATTCCCACTTCCAAAACTCAAAAAATCCCACACCAAATCTAAAATCTATTTTCTCTTTCCCACAATTGGGCATTTACAATCAACCAACATTAAAATTAACAATGATGAGGATGTAATGATGATCTTGAAGCATCTATAGCAATGGCAAGGAGATGACCTCACTTCCAACTTCATTTTCATTGGCCTCAAATCTATCACAGCCCAATTATTAAGGAAGTTATTCTAATTGTAACTTCATTAAGACCATTTGTTACAAGTTGTTGTTAACTCCTTAATAAATAGTAGAAAGAAGGAAAGAGGAAGGTCAACTTTTACAAGCATAAACCCATGTGCTCAAGGGTGGACCACCCCTCTGCACTTATCTCTCTCATCTCATCTTTTCTCTTTTCGATTCACCAAGTAGTCTTCAACCAACACGAATCACTATGTCCATCCATTCCTTATCACAATTTACCTCACCCAATTTGTTTACCCCACCAACCAAGACAAGAGGCCCCATATTTTGAAGAGCCACTTGTAATTGACTACAAAAGATTGAGTGCCAACAAAGTCTACAACAACCACCTCCTTCTATTCAAAAGTTACAACAAATAATGGCATATAACAACTGGCTATCAAAGTTAGACAATAAAGAGTACGATAGACCAACATTGGGGCCAAAGGTGATGTAAGAAACTAGTGTTCTAGATGTAGCAAGAGACTCAGATGGCCATAAGAGAACTTCTGAAGACAATCCATAACTTGGGAATGAATTCCAAAAATGGGCATTGAATGCAAGATGTGTCCTTTGACAGAGAGTTGAGGTTAAGGAGGGTGGGGAAAGTAGCAATGAAGTCTCACCTCATACATCCATTAACTTTTCTAGTGTATAGGGTAGAAGAAGGCCTAATGATTTAAGTGTATAGAGCTGAATGACTCTTCAAATTTTATAAAATACTAAAGCATCAAAAGATTTGTTATGCAATATTACATTTGAAAGGAAAAGACATCCAATGGTTCAATAGTTATGAAATTGTGAATCATTGGTGGAGATGGAGAGAATTCCAAAAGGATTTGATTGGGTGATTTAAGTTTAAGAAAGCTAATATACCTTATTGTTACCAAACTAAATATAACATACACTGAGATTATCAAGTCAATTTATGCATGAACTAAGACAAGTTCATAAGATAAAAATACAAGGGGACTTATATAAAAGGAACACCTAGCAAGAGGTTGGTGTATAAGGTGTGTGGACACTTGAAGGTTAATGCATTTTCAGATGTAGGATATGCAGATGACAAGGGAAACAAAAAATCTACATTAGGCTACTACACATATGTAAGAGGCAATCACGTTAAAAGTAGATCATTATCTTAGATGAAATATAGGTCAATGGCACAAATAATATATGAGATGGTGTAACTCAGATCTCTTCTTAACAAGTTTGAAGTTATAGTTGAATTACCCATGATCATACATTATGATAGTCAAGCAGTCATATACATTGTAAAAAACAAAACATTTTATGAGCACACTAAACACATTGAAATTGACTATCACCACATTCAAGATTTAGTCATAAAAGGACTTATTACCACTTCTTACACCCCTTCATCTAAACAATTGGTTGACGTCCTTACAAAGAATTAGGTTATGATGTGTTTGAAAATCTTTCTAACAAGTTAGGTATGATTAATATATACCACCTAACTTGTGAGAGTGTAGAAATTATATTTTGGGTAATTGCTTAATCAGATATCCATATAAGAATCCATTTAACTAGTTACCCAATATATCTATAACTCACTTTATTTGGTAATCTAATCCCTCTTTCCTAACCCTAATCACATACCATTTTCAAGGATAGGGCCAAAGCCACCTATGTTGATCATATCATCAAGAAGTTTCAAAATAAGCATACTAGGTGGAAAAGCAAATTACTTTCCATTGAGTGCCATTAGATTCTTATCAAACATGTTGTTTCATGTATCCCTATACATGTTTTAAGTATCTTTGATATTCCTAAGAATGTGATTGATAGACTCCACCATATCATGGCTGATTTCCTTTGGGGAATGAACCAATATCATAGTAAAAAGCATTGGATTTCTTGGCATACCATCACTAAACATATTAAGGATGGTGTTCTTGGTGTTAGAGATCTCCATGAACTCCTTTTGGCCCTTAGAATGAAATTGGCTGGCAGATCCACAAATCTAGCTCTCTTTATTCTAATGTTATGACTGCCATTCACGATAATTTGGAGTTGTCCACTAGGACCTCCAAGAGTCCATCCACATAGAAGAACATAAGGGATGCTTGGAAAAATATCCAAAAAAATGCCTAACGGAAAGAAGGTAGAGGTAACTTCCACTTTTGGTCCACTAGCTAGCTCAATAATGTCTCTATCTTAGATCAACATGGAGGCTCTAACACTAGTTTTTATCCTGATCTAACTGCTGCTATGGTCAGTCAAAACAAGGGCATTGTACATGAGTTGAGACTGCCTAACCAGATTATGGATGAAATCCTTGTCTCTCACAATAAAATCATGGATGATGATATTTTTTTGGAAAAGGTCCAAGGATGGCAACCTGACTGTCAAATCTGCTTGTAAGAGTATTAAAACCAGACATAATATTATTCTTAAGGGAGGGGCATTTGGCGTAGACTAATTCCTACTTGCATCTCCTTTTTTCTGTGGAGACTTTTTCATAATGATCTGCCTACAGAAACAAATATCCAACACTTGGCGATTCAGCTTTCTTCTATCTAATCTCACTACAGTTTGTTTAAGGCCATTGACACCTCTGACCACCTAATTTTCTAAGGGGGCTGTGGCACTCTTAACAGAAAATGGTTTAACAGACATTTTGGGGCCAATATCAATTCAGCCAGGGAGCGGTCCTCTTATGTCAGGCAGACTTTCTCTCTCAGCTGCAAAAAGCCTTCCAAATCCCTTGCTAAGAAGTATTTCTGCACTTTTATTCTTTAGGAAACTTGGAAAGAGAGATGTAATGTCAAACTTGATAACAAAAGAGGCAACTGGATCAATATCACTGCTCGAGTAGACTTTTCTATGAAATTTTTTGTGGCTGCCTACTCTACTCAAATACTTGATGGCAGTGAAGGACGGTGGATCCGCTGGAAACCTCCTCCTAAAGGCCTATACAAGCTCAATACAGATGGTTCTTTCATCCATGGATTGGCTGGAATTGGAGGGGCATTACAAGATGAGTCTGGTATCTTTGTGATAGGTTTTTCTATTTTCCCTCGGGCTGTTGATGGCTGTTCTTAATACAAGAACCGTTCTGTAACTCTTGAACAAAACAAAACCTTCTCCAGAAAAAACTAGTCAATTACAGCATGCACGTGTAATGTAACCCTACGAACACGTTACTGATTATTATCAAAAAACGAACACATTACAGATATGTACATGGATCGAAGGAAACCCCTCCGGAAGACTAAAACTTAAGTATGGCCATTACCGTAGTATGCAAAGCAACCAAAACTTAAAATCTTAGCACAGTTTTGTAATATTCTAGCATTTTGTAAAACAAGCAGCAAGAAGAGAGAAACGACAAGGTGGGATAGAGAAGAAGAAACGCCATACCAAGAGTTGGAACGAGGAAACTGCAGGATGAGAGGCGCCGGAAGGGAAGCAGAGCACCGAGGGGAAGGACGAGAGCGAGGGGGTAACGGAGACGATTGAGGAATTAAACGAATCGAGGGTTTAGAGTATAGATCGAAATGGGAGGAAGCATATTCATAATAGACCAATATTTTCAAGAAGTTTTGCATCCACGGACAAGCCTCACAAACAATGATGTCATCACCAGCCCCCTTCTTTATTTAAAATTTTAAATGAATTGAAAATTAATTTTCTCTTTTGTGCGTGTGATATGAGCAGTGAATATGAAAATTATGGAGCAAATTATATTTCTTACGTAGCAATTAGCTTCGTTACGTAACATTTTTTACGTGGAAAATTTTATAAAAAATTCATGTTTACTTGCATTTTATTAAAAATTTATGATTCCTGGTAGAATATATTCTTACGATTATGTATATGTCAAAGATAGGTGTAGAGATATTGGGAAAAATAATTTTTTTAGTATATATAAATGGTGAGTGGCATACAAGTAATAACTAAATTTTTCATAGCATTTAATAAAAAAAATTATCATTTTAATTCTAGATGGTTTAAATTAAATAGATTCATGAAGTAAACAATTTAATATACGAATTTCAACTCAAGATCTTTGGTTGAAGCTTAAGTGGGGTTTGTGCACTTGGAATCTGATAAAATTGAAAATTTTTTCCATCAGATTCTAAGTTATGAAGTGTTTGTGCATTTTAAAATTCAAATTCTTTGGAATTTGAATTCCATGGAAATTTAAATTCCAATCATGTGTAAAGGTTGGGAAAATGAATTCTCAACCTAAAAGGTTGGAATTCATTTTTCAAAAGATCACTCAACGTTCACCCTCACCTATTAAAGTATATATTGTTAATATTTTTTATTTAATTAATTATTTTAATATTATTTTTATTAAAAATAAAATATTAATTATTTTATTATTATTTATTATTTAATTTTATAATAAAATCATAAATATTATTTAATTTAATTATTATTATTTTATTTATTATATTATTTAATATATAATATCAAAATTTCAAAAACTATATAATTTTCCTAACTTTCTATGTCTAACACAAACGAAATTTTAAAAGTCATTTATGGCTAATAGAATATTCAGAATTATATTTTTTTATAATCAAAGTATTTCAATAATTATTTATTATTTACTTTCATTTATTCAATTCATAATAATTATATTTTTAAAAAAGTTATTTATTATTACATTACGAGGAATATAGAATTTATAATTAACCTTTTGTTGTTTTAAGCATGTATTATAACTAAAAAGTTATCAATTTCTATAATTTTTGATTTATTTTATATAATGATATACTTAATTAATTGCTAAATGATATATAAACATTTAATATACAAACCTAACATGCTCGCTACACTTAAAGAGGTTGTGCAATCCAAGGTGTGCTCCTCTCTCTGGTTTGGCTTCCTCAAACATGGAGAACAACTAGCTACATTGAAGACTGCAAAGCCTACAATTGCATTGGTTGTGTGTTGGTGGTGTTCGGCACCTCTCTCCTCTAATACACTTTAGTGGTTGTGACAACTCCAAGGAAAGGATGTAGAGGATGACTAGGATCAAATCTCTTGCACTTCTTAACTTCAATGAGTGTGAATGTTCAAAGTATAATGGGCGGTTTGGACTAGTTGCTTGCATTGCATACATTCATGTTGTGTTATGTTATTAATGTCATGTGTTGTTGTGTTGCATTTGCATTCTTAGTTTTTAGGAGCATTTGCATAACTATAGAATCTTTGGTTGGATACTTGTTAATTACATTTTAGTAATATAAACTCATTAATTGAAGATTGGTTGAATGTTGTGCTTATGTGAATGTTGTGAATATGTGTATATGTATCATTATAAAAGTGTGCAAAGGATAGGTCAATTTATCTTGTAAATTTAGTAATGTTTTGAATTTTATTTTGTATTGAATGGTCTAAGAATGGAAGGAACCAAAAGGGAAATGGTATGGTTGAAATTTCATGTGTTTTCAATGTAAGAGCTTAGTTGGTTTTTCAGGTTCTTCTCCATGGAGTTGAAATGTTAAACTATAGGATCCCAAACGTTATGTGCTATTTTCGTTTATTTGTTGGAAGTAGATGAGCCCTTGTTTCTATTTATAGTTCTATAATTTTGGGTTAATTCAAAGTATTCTCATTGATATTATAGAATTTATTCTACCATTCTGTAAATTGGGAATGTTGTCTACCATAAAGATTTTGCAAGATTTCATCAGAAATCTAGGCAGAAACAAAATTTGTGGTGTAGGTGTGCACCATGCAGTTTTAACAACCTATTTGCACACTCTATTTGGTTTGAATGATTCTCCTAACCTGTAATGAGTTTTCCTACGAAATCACTTTTGTTTTTAAATAGATTTAGTGACCTCTCCAACTACAATTTTTTCATAATTTTCTTGTCCCATGGTTGTGAGAGGGAGAACTTGAAATTTAGGTAAAAATTCCACAATTCCAAGATTGAATAGTTATGTTTACATTGGAATATTGTGCAAAGCTTTAAATTGATAAATGTATGGGCTTTAAGGTATTTGCAATAATCACATTATAAAAACCTAGTTTTAAAATTTATAACCATAAGTGCACGGTGTCTATCATAGATAGTATGCGAGTACAAGTTGATCTATAGGAAACTTGTCTAACATAAAACTCAAAATCTTGTAAAATCAAATGTTCTTGAGCCTTTAAGATTTTCTAAGATATATTCAACGAAATGCAAAGCGAAACACATTGTCATCCAAATATGTATTCTAATCATTTTCGTAGTTTAACATGTCCTTATCAAGTAAAAAATAACTCTAAGTCATTCAATTAATACAAGAAGAGATCAAAGAAACAAAAGCATCACTAAAACTGTCCTACTAGAAAAGCATCACTGAAGTGATAGTAGACATTAGACAAATGTTTAAGTTTCAAAGCATGTTAACACTAATTCCATAATAACCAGGTCATCTCTCACTACTAGAAATTGTAAATTATTTCTACTCAAACATAACAGTTGTAGAAGATATTCCTGTTTCCAATATATAAGAATTAGACATATATTTAACTCAAGAATTAGTTTATCAAATACTTGGATTGAAAAATGAAGGAGTTAAAATATCAAAAAGAAAATGAGTCTATTAGTTAGGATGAGACATTAAACAATTAGCAAAGAATCCTGTTGCCAACAGTGAATTAAGATTGTTGAATGATTTCAATGGTCAAACTCGATTTATTACAAAGATATTGTATTCTTTGATTTTTCAGAAGTTTGGTCATGAAGCTGAAGTTGGTAGATGTTGTCTTTATGCAATGTATGCTTTTATTAATCACATTTAGGTAAACTGATATCATGTTTTTATTTATTATATTCAGAATTTGTAAAGTAAATTATTTTTTAGTGATGCAATTTTGAAAATTATGGCAAGCTAATTAGATTAAATCCAAGTAATCTTGTAATTAAAGGAATTAGGATTGTGTTGCAAATTTCTATGAAAATTGAAAATTTTTTATGAATTTGCTGTAACTAACTGAAATTTCCTGTAAATATCTGATAATTGAAACTATAAAATTTTTAAGAACTATAACTACTTGAATGTTATATTTAAAATTTTATATAAGATGCTACAAATTTTACTATTAATACAAATCTGGATATAGTATCTTATTTTTTTATTGAATTTTATGAGCTTAACAATTTCAAGTTTTTTAAAAAAAATCAGAATACTTAACTGAGACTCAATAAATTATTTGAAATCCTGAAACAGCTAAAATGTTGATTTTTAGATTAAATGAAATACATATGATCAATGATACATTTAATTTAGTTGTTTAAACTTGTAGAATGATTTATGTGTAAATCTTATTAAACTACAGAAAAAGTATGAGCTTATTGATATGGATTCATGTTTTCAATAAATTATAGAAGTAGGATTATACAAGATTTGTGTTTTATTACATCTGTATTAATGAAATACATATATATACTGTGTTGAAAAGAAAAAAAGAGGAAAAAAGAGATGAAAACTTTGAGAGTTTATTGATTTGTTTAATCACGAGCCTTTTGTACTTAAGCAGATAGGTATGTAAGGATTATTGACCTAAAAAATGATTATTTAAATCTAGCAACCTAAGATCCTGATTAGATCTAGAATTGTTGACTGAAAGTTCGATACATGGGTACACTAGAAAGTTCTTGTATGATTCAAGCTTTTCAAGTTAACTTTTAAAGTAAAAATATGCATATACAGTTCTGAAAAGATAAAAGTGTTTTGTGAAAATATAGAAATCTTTTGAATCGAGTATATTTTATGTTATTTATGATTACTGAAGTATGAATCTAGATTAAACTTTTGAAGTTGTTGATTTGAGATATAATTCATTATTCTTCTTATTTTAATCATATTGAGTTGGATTGTGTTTTAATTCTTATGTAATTGAAATTTATTCTAGAAATCATATTAGGAAATTTAGGATAATAGATGTTTAAAAAGAAAAAAAATGATAATATAATTACCACCTATGTGATGCTAGCATATTTTGTTTGTAGTTTACATATGTTTTAAATATATTTGCAAGTTGGAGAGGAGAAAAAAATGTTAAATTAAATTACTGAATTAATACAGAATATCTTTACATTAATCTAATCTATGTATTCTGAAGATACAAAATGAAGAATTAATTCTAACACTTTAGAAATACTAACTAGTTAGATCTTAGTAGTTTGCTAAGGGAGTAGCAAAAGTTAAGTATGGGGGAAGTGTTTAGAATGAAAAAGTGCGTAATATTAAGGGTTAAATGATGGTTAATTGCATAATATTTAATTTATCATATGAGAATTAAGTCATTATGTTATAATTGCACTATTCTATGTTTTAATGAAAGAATTTACATAATTTCAGGGAATTAATGTTAATTAAGTACATTTCTGAACTGTTAGTGAGTTATAGGCTTTGAAATTCTTAAGTATTCGAATTGTTTGTTATTTTGGAGGGTTACATTTTATGTACTAGATAGTAATGTTTTAAATGCTTAAAGAATATTTTATTATTTCTTAAGTACACGTGTTGTAACCTTAATACAAAACTTAAGTGAATTTTCAGTAAGTGATTTGCTATCCAAAATGTGTTTAAGCATTAGATAGTTAGGTTTACAAGTATCCGAAATATCTTTTTATCATAAAACTTACTGAGGACATGTGTCGTGATCTGAAAACCTGATTTAAGTGTGGTTTTATAGTATTAAGCATGATCTATTTTATTTGCACATATTTATATCATGTATAGGTGCAGAGTAACAACTCATTGAGCTAGTGTTCTTTTTGTTGAAAGATCATGTGCCAACTTGTTAAGTTACAGGTTTAAATGTGTAAAAAGATCACGTGAGAACTTGTTGAGTTAGTAAGTAAAAACTGTAAGTTGTACATTTGAACTCGTTAAGTTAGAATTATGTCATGTGAGCTACATATGTATAACTCGTTAAGTTAGCATAATTATACATGTTGAGTTACTTGAATATACACTAAGGTAACGCATTGTGTTAGTGTTATAAACTTTTAAGTTATTTATTTATTGCACGTGTTTTATAGTTAAATCAATGAAGTAAATCCATTGAGTTACACTAACTCCACGGACCTTTTATTTTCTAACATGCCACTGTAGTAGTTGCAGAAATAGGAAATTCGAAGGAAGACCACGATTGCATGTATCACACAAGAATTCACTCATAGAATGAAGAAGAAATCACCATCGTTGATATGAATGAAGGAAATTCAACCGATTATTTAAGCAAAAATAGTTATTACTGAAAGAAATATAAAAGAAGAGGAGAAAGATGAAGAGGGAGTATGTGGAGGACCACACTAACTATAGAAAGTGTTGGAACTTCCCTGAAGCTCCACAACACCACCAAAATCATAAATCATTGAAGGTCTGTGAAGATACTTTCCGAATGTCAGGTCGATTCCGAGCCAAACACGGTGACTGACAACCACTATGAGGAGTGATCGTGTCGTAGGAAGCGAAACCATTTTCACCAAGCACTGACTCATATCTTAGGAGATTGTAAAGCTTCTAGCCTTGGTTTAGGGTTGATACCAGTATATTGAAGAGAAGATTAACTTACAAGTCTTGGTTCGCAATTCTATAGAAAGTAATTAAGTTTTCAGTGGTGTAATCGCATCACATGTAATGACGGAAGTTCTTACTATCAATAGTGATCTTACAGTATTGCCTTCTCTCCCTATAGCGCGGTCCTCCACATACTCCCTCTTCGTCTTTCTCCTCTTCTTTTATATTTCTTTTAGTAATAATTGTTTCTGCTTAAATGATTGGTTGAATTTCCTTCATTCATATCAACGATGGTGATTTCTTCTTTATTCCACGAGTGAATTCCTACGTGATACGTGCAATCGTGGTTTTTTTTCGAATTTCCTATTTCTGCAACTACTACAATGGTATGTTAGAAAATAAATGGTCTGTAGAGTTAGTGTAACTCAACAGATTTACTTCATTGATTTAACTATAAAACATGTGCAATAAATAAATAACTTATAAGCTTATAACACTAACATAATGCATTACCTTAGTGTATATTCAAGTAACTCAATGTGTATAATTATGCTAACTTAACGAGTTATACATATGTAGCTCATATGACATAATTCTAACTTAACGAGTTCAGATGTACAACTTACAGTTTTTACTTACTAACTCAACGAGTTCTCACGTGATCTTTTTACACCTTTAAACTTGTAACTTAATGAGTTGGCACGTGATCTTTCAACAAAAGGAACACTAGCTCAACGAGTTGTTATTGTGCACCTATACATGATATAAATATGTGCAAATAAAATAGATCATGCTTAATAATATAAAACCACACTTAAATGATGTTTTTAGATCACGACGCATGTCATTAGTAAGTTTTAGGATAAAAAATATTTCAGATACTTGCAAACTTAATTATCCAATGCTCAAACACATTTCGAATAGTTAGCAGATAACTTACTGAAAATATACTTAAGTCTTGTGTATTAAGGTTACGACACGTGTCCTCTAAGAAATAATAAAATATTTTTTTAAGCGTCTAAAAGATAACTGTCTAATACATGAAATATAACTCTTCGAAATAACAAACAATTCAGATACTTAAGAATTTCAAAGCCTGTAACTCACCGACAGTTTAGAAATGTACTTAATTAATACTAATTCCCTGAAATTATGCAAATTCTTTTATTAAAACATATAATTGCGCAATTATAACATAATGGCTTAATTTTCATATGATAAACTAAATATTATACAATTAACCATCATTTAACTCTTAATATTATGCACTTTTTCATTTTAAACACAAGCCAAATAGATATTACACTATGGCCACCAAAAAAGATAAAATCAAGGTTTTTCTCTATAAAAGAATTACATAAATACTAGGAAATAGATACGCTTGAAATTAGAAATAGACAACAAGAACATTATCAAGATCAGCAAGAAAAACCACAACAGATAGAACAATCACAACTTGAATAACAACAACGATAACATGCAGTATACTAACAACATACGAAAGACATATAGAACACACAACAACCTTCACAAGTCCGTACCATAGATTTAGATCAAGATACAATTGATCAAATCTATAGAGTCAATATAGAAATTGCACAAAAGATTTCAGAAACTCTGTTAAATATTTTTAGAAGACAAAGAGGCTTGTGATATAACAAAACAAATTTTGTATTAAACAAAAACATTTATTGTAATTTGTTGCCAAAAATATATAACCATTATATTTATTTCATTTATATATTACAAGTAGTTATTATTTCAACAGTTTATATCCACGTTTGGTTTATATAGGTTAATGTTCTTTTTGAATTATATACTTAACATATTTTCTTTCTTATATGATATTTGTACTTCTTATAATACCAAAAAGGGGAGAAATATTATTTTGACTTATTAGGTTTTGTCATCATCAAAAAGGTAGAGATTGTTAGAAATTTTATTTTGATGATGAATATTTTACTAAAGTCTATAAATAAGTCTAAATAAGTTTAAGTATAATAGTCACATAATTAGACGTTAACAAGTTTTAATTTTCAAAAAGTTTCACTTAAGTTTCAGATAGTTAACTATCAAATAGTTATAATTTTCAGATAGTTAAACTTTTGGATAGTTTTAACGTTTCTAGTTAGTTGAAGAGTTATGTTAAAAACTCATATAATTAAGTTATCTACAAGTGTGTTCTTAATGTTTTTAGTTCTCATGTGTTTTCCATATGCGTTCAGTAATGAAAAGTTGAAGAGTTAGATAATTGTTTGAGTTTTTATTCGCATGGAAGGATAACGATTTATGTTTTATAAAGTGACTAATAAATAAATAAGTTTTGTTGTATCAGTCACGTGTTTTGTAGGTGAAAGAACTCAAAGAGTTACGGATAAGTGTTCGAGTTTTTATTGGTCTTAAAAGATAAGTGTTTGACTAAACTAGTGACTTAAAAGATATTCTACAAATCTTTAGGAAGAAGGATTTTTGATTGTTCTACGACAAGAGATCGTGGAAATTCAAAATGATAGTGGAGATAGTGGAAATTTGAAAAGATAATGGAGATCGTGGATAATTTAAATTTAAATTAGTATGTAAGATTATAGATTTAGTGGATAAACATGCTAAATGAGAGGTTATAGTTCTACTACTATAAATAAAGAGTATGAGCTACACTACAATCATGCCAAAAACATTCCATCTCAAAAATTCTAGTCTTGAAATTTTTCAACTAGTTCATGGACTTACTCAAAGACTCCACGAAGTAAGACCATTGTGTTAAGTGTAACTCAACGAACCTCTTCAGTAGTTATATCTTATATAAATAATATATATTATCATTATTATTATTATTATTATTTTGGCTTTGGTCGACCTAGTATACTTTCAGTTTGATTGAACTTAAGCATATAATTTTTTTCAAACTTCGATTGAATCATTAATAAGTTTTGATTGAACCGTTAATAAGTTTCGATTGAACCAAAGCTTTATTTTTTTCTTCCTCCTCTTTAGAGGATATGAGATTAATAAAATTTGGCCCTTTATGCCCTCTTGCAAAAATTCCTAGCTCTTCCTTTACTCTTGGAGCCAATTGTTGTACCTCTTGTTTCACTTCTACAGGTCTCGAAGGTCTTGCTTCTTATTCTTTTTGTGCATCGACAAGAGTCACTCTTGCCTTTGCATGATATTCTTCAACTTTTAACTTATATTGAGCTTTTAACTGTTCTTTTGCATGTTTCTTTCTCATTACATTATATAAGATGCTAGCTTTAGCTAAAGCCTTTGGTTCATTTTCTCCCTAGTCATTACAAAGTTGAACCAAACTATCAAACTATTTCTATGCTTCCTCAAACTCAAGATTACTAAATTGTATATTTTCTCTTGGCACCTCCTATTTTGTTGAGGGTTTGGTTATTCTTGTTCTTCCTTGTGCATGTACTTCTCTACAAAATATGCTATTTTCTAAAGAAACCACAATTTTGCTTTACATCTAATTAATTTTAAGGCAACTTCATTATTCGGTATAATCCTTCTTTCTCGATTAACTATTGTTTTAGTTGCTACTCTCATTCTAGATTCTAATATACTAGGCATTTTAACATTCAAATCCACTACTTTCTATGTAAAATGAAAAATTTGTTCTTTTAATTCTTGAAGTTCCTTCTCCTTTGTTGTATTTCGAATTTTCTCCCATGAATGCTAGACTTCTAACTGGTTAAGGAAATTCATCGTGTCAATTTCATCCGATTAGTTTTTCTCCATTTTCAACTCTATGGAGTTACCAAATAAAACAAAGGGGCTTCCTTAGGGATTGTAGATTTCTAATGATTCTTGCTAATAATTTCCCCCAATCCACAATTTTAAGGGTTAAATAAACCCTAAGTTTTTAGCAAGTTATCAAGCGATTTTCCGCACAAAATCTATGCACAACTTAACATTTCTACTCTGTTGAATTACTCGTTAACTCAATAAACTAAGTTCGTGAACTTATTCTAATGCTTTGTTGAGTTATATGTTAATTTAACAAAATAAATTCGTTCATTTAAATACTAACTCAACTGAGTAAGTCCATTGAGTTAAGTAATAACTCAACGAACCTCACTTAAAAGTTATATGTTATATAAGTATTGTATATTTTATTTATTTATTTTATTATTATTATTATTATATTCATTCTTAGCTTCGATCAAACTAATGGATTTACAACTTGACTGAACTCTATACTTATAAATTTTTTTCAAGCTTCGATTGAACCAATACTAAGTTTTGGTCAAACCATAGCCATTGTTTTGTTGTTTTTTTTTACATAACTTTCAATCGAACCAAAATTGGACTTCGACTGAATCGAAACTCTATACCTTGTTTATCTTGCTTTTATTTTAACTTTGGTTGAATTGATGGATTTCTGATTTGACCAAAATAGAAAATATATATTTTTTATATGTATTTATATTATATTATTTTTATTTTATTTTATTTTTTTTAAGTAATAGACTTTGTATACTCTTTCAATCTCACTTCCTCTCTAATTTCAAATGTACTTTTTGGAAATTTAAGGATAGAAAGAATTCTTCATCCATTAACTTTAAATATATTTTGATTTTTAGGATTTTAAATTTCAATTGCCTCATAGCAATAAATATTTCAAATAATGTAAAGTCTAGCTCATCTAGATCTCAATTTCCCTAGATGATTGTGAAGTTTAGATATATAAAGATAAACTTCTTGCCTTATTTCAAATAATTTTGGGATAATTTTTCTATCATGCCATAACTTCATCTTCTCCTTTTCCACTAGTGTTCTCGAATAAGCCTCATTTCTAAACTCTTTAAATTCTATTAATTGATTTTTTTATGATTAGTTCCTTGATCTATGTCAACATTTAAAGTCCTTAATGCCTAATAAGCTTTACGTTCTAATTCAGCAAGTAAACGACAACTTTTTCCATATACTATCCTAAAAAGAGACATCCCTAGGTTGGTTTTGTAAGCTATTCTATAAGCCCAAAATGTATCTATTAACCTAAAAACTCAATCTTTTCTAGTAGGATTAACTATTTTTTCCAAGATTAGTTTAATTTGTTTGTTGACACTTTCAATCTGTCCACTAGTTTGGGGGTAATACAAAGTTACAATTTTGAGGTTTACTCCATATTTTTTTGTTAAAACTTTAAAACTTCTATTACAAAAGTGAGTTCCCCTATCACTAATGATAGTTTTAGGCACTCCAAAACATTTTAACAAAAGTGAGTTATGATATTCATTTTAACAAATTGTATTACAACTTTGTTGTCATTTGTTTTGGTAGGGATTGCTTCTATCCACTTAAGTACATAATCCACACCCAATATTATATAACTATATTGATTTGAAACAAGAAATAGACTCATAAAATTAATTCCCCATACATCAAAGATTTCAACTTCAATAATAGTATTCAGAGACATTATATTTCTCTATGATATCCTTCCTATTTGTTGACATCTAAAACAAATCAAACAATATTTATGGACATCTTTAAATAATGTTAGCCAATAAAATCTACATTATAAGACTTTAATAGTTATTTTTCTTAACCCAAAATGCCCTCCACAAGCTTGGTTGTGATAGAAAAATAATATGCTCCTATATTCAATTTTTAGATTACACATTTTTATAACTAAATTAGGACATTTCTTAAATAATTATGAGTCTTCTCAATAGTAATGTTTTACTCTTGAAAAGAACAATTTCTTATCTTGTTTATTCCAATCCTTAGGTATTAATCCTGTAACTCAATAATTAACTATATTTATATGCCAAAGCATTGTCTCTACTAACTTTAATTGTTCGTTAGGAAACTTATCCTTAATATCTACTTCAAATTTCGATATTTGCGATATTGACAAGTGATCATCTACTACATTCTCATATCTTTTTTTATCTTTAATTTTTATGTTAAATTCTTGCAATAATAATATCCATTGAATCAGTTTAGGCTTAGTCTTTCTCTTTGCTAAAAGATGTTTCAAAGTTGAATAATCCATATATATTATTACTTTTGCTCTAACCAAATATGATCTAATTTTTTTCAAAGCAAACATAGCAACTAATAACTCTTTCTTAGTAATTGTGTAATTTACTTGAGCATCATTTAGAGTTTTGCTAGCATAATAAATCACTCTAAGGAATCTTTTTGTTTCCTACCCTAGTACAGCTCCTACAGCAAAATCAAATGCATCACATATTAACTCAAATAGGTGACTCCAATTAAGAGCTTATATTATAGGAGTTGTAATTAGGTTAGTTTTAAGTTTAAAGAATTCTTTCTTACAATTTCTATTAAAGTTAAATGAAATATCCTTTAATAAATTAATTAAAGGTTTATCTATCTTACTAAAGTCTTTAATCAATCTCTTATAAAACCTTACATGCCCTAAAAAGGATCTAATATCTTTTACTATTTTAGGTTCTGATAAATTTGAAATAACTTCTATTTTTGCTTTATCAACCTCCAACTATTTCATTGAAACATATCCTTAGACTATTCATTACTTAACCATAAAATGACATTTTTTCCAATTCAAAACAATATTTTTTTCTAAATAACGAGCTAATACTAGTTCTAAAATTTTCAAGCACACTTCAAATGAAGCTTCATTTACTGTAAAATCATCCATGAATATTTCTAGAAAATCATCTATCATTCTAGTAAAAATACCTTGCATGTACTTTTGAAAAGTGGTTGGTGTATTACATAACTGAGATGACATTCTCTTAAAAGGATATGTTCCATTGGGATAAATGAAAATTTTTTCTCTTGATCTTCTAATGCTATTGAAATTTAGTTATATCTTAAATACTTGTCTAGAAAACAAAAGTATTCCTAGCCTACTAACTTTTCTAGCATTTGATCTATAAACTACAAAGGAAAATGATCTTTTCTAATTATAATATTTAGCTTCCTATAATCTATACACACTCTCTAGTCTAATTGGATTATTGTGGGTATCAAGTATTAACTTTCATTTCTAATGATTGTTATCCTTGATTTCTTTAGAACTACATGGATTGGACTCACCCATGAACTATCAAAAATCAGATACATGATATCATTATTTAATCATTTCACTATTTACTTCCTTACTACTTCTTTTAGGTTGAGATTTAATCTTCTTTTAGGTATTTTAATTAGTTTAACATTTTCTTCCAAATATATGTGATGTTTGGCACATAGTTCAACTCAACCATTTTATATCAACCATAGTCCATCTTATGTGATGCATATTTTGAAGATTTAAATTTTCACTTATATTCTCTTATTGATTTTTAATGTATTGTACTTTCATTGTAAATTCATCAAGTGAATTAAGCTTTCTTTCCAAAGTATCTAGTCTCATTTCATTAAGTTTTCGATCAATTCTTTTCAAAGTTTGCTCAATTTCATAAATATAATCTACCTTGAGTTCAAATTGTTTTTCATGATAGTTTAGTTGGTTGGCTTCTTGATTATAATACTTGTAATCTTCCAGTCTAGTAAGTTGTTGGTCTATTCTCATGAAGCTTTGTTCAAGGTTGTTAATATTTTTTCCTTTTACATACCTATCCCCATTTTCCCATTTTCTCGGCATATTTTCAATCATGAAATGACTATTGGCTAAGTAAACTATAGGTGTGTTATATTCATTTCGATCATATTGAATATAATTCATTTGTTGCTCTTCTACTTTAGGCACCTGTAAACATCTAAACTTCAAACAGTAAACAATGTCATGACCTTCTAATTTGCTAAATTCACACATGCTTACTTCAGGTTTAATAAATCTACGAGCATACACATATGCTATATTCCAAATAATAAATTTGCACAACACCTATATTCTATAAAACAAAATATTGTGTTTTATGATTCAAGCTTTCACTCTTCGATAATGGCACTAGAAATACTTGTCTTGTCAGCTAAAACTAATTTTTTTTATAAGAAAAGAAGCAATCTCCCAAACAAGATTTAAAGCTAGTAAATCTGTTCATTTAATTTACTACAAGTGTACATCGATTGTAAATAAGTATGCAAGAATAGGTCAAATTACAGAGAGTGATAAGAATCAAATTCTAGGATGCATTGATATGGGTGAAGTGTTGTACTGACAAAACCTCTCACTTCAAGTAGTTACTGCTTAACTTAATGGATTAAGTTCATTGAATTAACAGATAACTTAGTGGATCACTATTGTTGAGTTACTGCTTAACACAACAAATGGGTTTATAAATCTCTCTCTTAACAGTTGTTTTGCATCGAGCTTCAACCATCCATTAGCCTCTACACTCCCTTTCTCATCCCTAAGGCACCATGGGTTGGCATATTGATAGACTTCAAGTTGGTCTCCCTCAAACTTACAATGGCATGCATTACATATGCGTGGTTGTAGGTCACTTCTCTAAAATGATTCATTTCATCCTTGTAGAAGAATAATCAATGCATGCAATGTTGTAGATTTATTCTTTCATGAAGTAATTCACTTGTATGGCATTCCCTAGTCTATCATTTCACATCATGACTCTAGATTCTTATCCCACTTTTGGAAGGCCTTGTAGAAGAAACTTGAAACTTTGCTTAAGTTCAACTCTACTAACCAACCTCAATTAGATGGTGTTTGGATCTCCGGCAACGGCACTAGAAAACTTGTTTGGTTACCTAGAAACGCACCAGAAAAACTTGGATTTGTTAATTTCTATTTTTACTTAGTTAATTTATCTTAATGCCTATATCATTGAATTCTTTTTTAGAAGTAAACAAACAACATTTCACACAAATTAGATATTAATTCCAATTTGTATTTTAAGTACAAGTAAATAGTGTCTATTGTATTAGTGTGCAAGTACAGGTCGGTCCCATAGAGAATTGCTTAAAAATTGCGAACTGTTCCGTTTTTAACAATCAAATGTATATATTCAATAAGTTCTCCATTGAGTTACAGTTAACTCAACGGACAAAGTTTATTCAATTATGGCTAACTCAACGAACTAACCTCGTGGACTTAAGTTAACTCCACGAGCCTGCCTTTCCTATTTAATACTGCTATTTACAAAGGAATTCGACCAACCATTGGGTGGTTCCACAGATTGTAAATAACATCAATTAAACACTTTAATGTTAGTAAACATTGAATTTATCATTAGACAATACTAACATTCAGATAATTCAAATAGTAACCATTAAAATCTTTAAGTCTATTGAACGAACCAATTTTAGTAAACTGTAAAACTAAAACAAACATAAAACATTCACAACACTGACAAAGATAACATTAATCACGATACAAAACAAACAATACAATACCCAAATACAAAATACAAACACAGATAAGTTGTTTTTGGTATTTTTGTTTTGATATGAGCATGAAAATAGGCGAAAAGTGAAATGTAAAGTAATTTCAGTCGATAGTAAATACTTCTGTCATTACATGCGACTAGAATTAAACCACTTAAAATTTTGTCTCCTCTCCCTATAGAATCGCGAGTCCAGAATTGCAAGATGATCTCCTCTTCAGCATATTGACATCAACCCGAAACCAAGGCTAGAAGCTTTACGATCTCTTGAGATATGAGTCGATGCTTTGTGAAAATGGCTTCCCTTCCCGCGATGCGATCACTCCTCATAGTGGTTGTCAGGCACTGTGTTTGGCTCGGAATCGACCCAACATCAGGAAAGTATCCTCACAAACCTCCGATGGTTGGTGATTATGGTGGTGGTGGTGATGGTTAGTGTGGTACTTTAGAGAATTGTCGACGTTGTCTACAGAAAGCTCAGTGATCCTCCTCTGCACACACTGGCCACACCCATTGGCCACACACACTTACTTCTTTTTTCTTCTTTTCTTTTATATTTCTTGAGTGGTAACTGCTTCTGCTTGAATGATCGGTTGGATTTCCTTCATTCATATCAACGACGATGATTTCTTCTCCCTTCGTCGAGTGAATTCCTACGTGATACGTGCAACCGTGGTTTTCTTTCGAATATCCTGTTTTTGTAATCGCTATAATGATATATCAAAAAATAAATGGTCCGTGGAGTTATAAATAACTCAACAAACATACTTCGTTGATTTAACTATAAAACACGTTTATAAATTTAACTATCTGATGCTCAAGTGCATTTCGGAGAGTTACACATATAATTATCCGATGCCCAACTACAATTTCGGATAGTTAGAGATAACTCACTGAAAGTCTACTTAAGTCATACATTATGGTTTCGACACGTGTACTTTAGGAAATAATAAAATATTCTTTTAAAACATAATTGTTCAGTAATTTAATCATAACTATCTGAAATAACAGAAAATTCGGATACTTAAGAATTTCACAGCCTGCAATTTACCGAAAGTTCAGAAATACACTAAATTAACATTAATTCCCCAAAATTATGCGGATTCTTTCATTAAAGCATATAACAGTGCAATTGTAACATAATGGCTTAATTCTCATATGATAAGCTAAATATTATGCAATTAACCATCATATAACTGTTAATATTATGCACTTTTTCATTCTAAACAGATGGACAAATCGAAGTTGTCAACCATATATTGGGCAACCTTCTTTAAACCATCTTGAGTAAGCACCCTAAGCAATGGGACCAAGCATTAATGGAAGTTGAATTCACTTACAACTACATGGTGAAATGCACTACCAATAAAGCCCCCTTTATGGTTATCTACAGACGCCTACTGTTTAGAATGAAAAAGTGCAAAATATTAATGGTTAATTGCAAAATATTTAGCTTATCATATGAGAATTAAGCTATTTTGTTATAAGTGCACTGTTATATGCTTTAATAGAAGAATCTACTTAATTTCAGGGAATTAATGTTAATTTAGTGCATTTTTGAATTGTCGGTAAATTGTAGGTTGTGAAATTCTTAAGTATCCGAATTTTCTGTTATTTCAGACAGTTATGTTTAACGTACCGAACAGTTATGTTTAATGTACCGAAGAGTTATGTTTAAATTACCGAACAGTTATGTTTTAAAATAATATTTTATTATTTCCTGAAGTACACGTGTCGAAACCATAATGCATGACTTAAGTGGACTTTCGGTGAGTTATCTCTAAGTATTCGAAATTGCAGTTGGGCATCAGATAGTTATATGTTTCACTCTCCGAAATCTCCTTTTATTATAAAACTGCTGATGACATGTGTCATGTTCTGAAAGAATGACTTAAGTCGATTTTCGGTGAGTTATCTATAACTATCCGAAATGCATCTAGGCATCGGATGGTTAGACTTGTAACTCTCCGAAATATTTCTTTATTATAAAACTACTGATGACACGTGTCGTGATCTAGAAGATTGACTTAAGTTATATATCGGTGAGTTATCTGTAACTATCCGAAATGCATCTAAGCATCGGATAGTTAAGTTTGAAAGTATCCGAAATGCACCTGAGCATCGGATAGTTAAACTTATGCATGTTTTTTATAGTTAAATCAACGAAGCAAATCTGTTGAGTTATCTGTAACTCCATGGACCATTTATTTTCTAATATGCCGTTGTAGCAGTTGTAGGAACAGAACAGTTGGAAGAAAAAAAACCACGATCGCACATATCACGTAGGAATTCACTTGTCGAAGGAAGAAGTAATCATCGTCGTTGATATGAATGAAGGAAATCCAACCGATCATTCAAGTAGAAGTAGTTACCACTAAAGAAATATAAAAGAAAAGAAGAAAAAAAGCAGCGGTGTGGTGGCAGATGGGTGTGGCTAGTGTGTGTAGAGGAGGATCACCGAGGTTTTTGTAGGCAACATCGGTAATTCTCTAAAGTACCACACTAACTATCTCTACCACCACCGTAATCACCAATCAACGGAAGTCTGTGAGGATACTTTCCTGATGTTGGGTCAATTCCGAGCTAAACACAATGCCTGATAACCACTATGAGGAGTGATCGCGTCGCGGGAAGGGAAGCCATTTTCACCAAGCGCCAACTCATATTTGAGGAGATCGTAAAGCTTCTAGCCTTGGCTTCGGGTTGATGCCTGTATGCTAAAAAGAAGATCATCTTGCAATTCTGGACTCGCGATTCTATAGGGAGAGGAGACAGAATTGTAAGTGGTTTAATTTTTAGTGATGTAATCACGTCGCATGTAGTGATGAAAGTATTTACTGTCGACTGATATCACTTTACATTTCACCTTTCGCCCATTTTCATGCTCATATCAAAACAAAAATACCAAAAATAATTTATCTGTGTTTATATTTTGTATTTGAGTGTTGTATTGTTTGTTTTGTATCGTGATTAATGTTATCTTTGTTAGTGTTGTGATTGTTTTATGTTTGTTTTAATTTTACAATTTATTGAAATTGGTTCGTTCAAAAGACTTAAAGATTTTAATGGTTATTGTTTGAATTATCTGAATGTTAGTATTGCCTAATGATAAATCCAGTGTTTACTAACATTAAAGAGTTTAATTGATGTTATTTATAATCTATGGAACCGCCCAATGGTTGGCCGAATTCCTCTTTAAATAGCAATATTAAATAGGAAAGGCAGACTCGAGGAGTTAACTTAAGTCCACGAGGTTAGTCCGTTGAGTTACCCATAATTCAACAAATATATACATTTGATTGTTAAAAACAGAACAGTTCACAATTTTTAAGCAATTCCCTGTGGGACCGACCTGTACTTGCACACTAATACAATAGACACTATGCACTTATAGTTAAAATACAAATTGGAATTAATATCTAATTTGTGTGAAAGGTTGTTTGTTTACTTCTAAAAAAGAATTCAATGATATAGGCATAAAGATAAATTAACTAAATAAAAACAGAAGTTAACAAATCCAAGTTTTTCTAGCACGTTGCTGGGTAACCAATCAAGTTTTTTTGGTGTCGTGTTGGAGATCCAAACATCTACCAAAACACATGGACTTGACACCCTTGCCCACCACCTATTAGACAGTCAAATAATTGGTTTTCAGTATTAGTTACATTCATCAAGAGGTGCACAAACAAATATTGAAGGCTAATAATGTTCAAGCTTTAATTTTGCCCATTTTTAATGAATTTTATAAGTAATTTTGCATGATATTATATATCTATGGTGGATAAATGATATTAATTATGGGTAATATAAGTCTTGAAATATAGTGCAATATAGAAATTTAATTAACAAGTGCATCCCCCATTGGATATAATTTTACATGGAACACATTGATTTATTTTGCATGTCCTATGTTGGCTAACGTCTCTTGGAGTTCAACTTCCATTAATTGTAGGTAACATATATATAGGAGGAGCTTAATGCAAAAGACCAAAGAAGGTGTAAAGAATCAAAAGTTGGTGGACTAAACTTTAAAGAAGAGGACATGCCAACACCTTATTAGCCCTCCTAGATCTATGGCATCTTATTGGCTTGGTGATAAAACCAAGGTGCCACATCAAAGAGAGAGAAGACAAAACAACATAAATACAAAGGGAGAGGAATTTCGTCCAACACCTTGGTGCTTCCAACGAGAGAAAGAAAGAAGAGAAGAAAGCTTGGAGGTGAGGCTTATGCTTGCAAGGAGACCATCCATTGATGCTATTCACCATTCCAAGGGCTAAGGAGAAGACGTCCAAGCTTGGAGGTGGATTTGCTGCCAAGTTCCATTGAATTCAAAGCTCTAGAGAAGAAGATAAGAAGCTCCTAAGGTAGTGACAACTCTTAGAGTTTATTATTTTCTTGTATAGAAGGAAGAATTGATGAGAAATGGTGGTGAACATCTCAATTATATGTCTTCTTAGCTAGATAGAGTTCAATGAATGTATATGAATGTTTAATTCTTCTTTTCAACTTCTAATTTGCATCCTCTATTCACATGTATTGTTGGGGCTGTTGGTGAGGCTTTCACACGAGTGAATGACACTCATCAATGGTGGCTTGGCGCATTTGAGAAGAAGGTGTGAATTGAAAGAAGAAGAAAATAAGTGTTGATGTTCATTTGAATGAAGAACCTATCACTTATATCTAGTTGTTAATTTTAATTTCAGTAGTTAATTGATTTTGTTATATCTTATATAGATCACATTTTGTCCTAATCAATCTCCAAAAAGAATTTCTAATGCAAGTAGTATAGTATAGTTTAGCTAGATTAGCAAATAGCATAGTTGCATGCATTTAGTATAAATTAGAATAGAGTAGTATAGTCTATTGAACCTTGTTGTTTTATTTTTCTTTCCTTAATATTGATGCATTGATATCACTTCTGAAATCACGTGGAACTTGTGTGCATGTTATAATTGAATGAGTTGATAGATTTACAAGTAAAGAAATTGATTCACATCACCATTTTCCACTACAAATTGCCTTGAAATTGCATGATTTGTGAGCTTGTGTTAACTTTGATTATTCTACATTCACATGTCATTAATTTACTGAAGTATACCTAAGAGCTTGAAGAACAAGTTGAGTAATAGTTGATTAAGTCATAAACACAATCCTTGTGGAAGAATGACCTGTATTTGGCATGTACACCAAAAGAACTGTGCACTTGCAGTAAAGCTTGAGCTAAAAATATAGCTCAACAAGTTTTTGGTGCCGTTGCTGGGGATTGGCAATTTGGCTTAGTTTATTTTTACCATATTTGAAGTTCTTAGTTGGTTGTTTGACAAATTTTGATAAACATATCTTTAATATTTTGATTTCATTCTTATTAATATTTACAGAAAGTTTAGCTATACATACTTGTCTCTCGATTTTTATACTATATAATCATCTTTTTGATTAATGCCAAAAAGGGGGAGATGATTATGTGTTTAAATTGCATATATATTAAAAAAAAAGGGGAGATGATTATGTTAAAATATTTTGTCTAAGAAGTTTTATTCCTAAGAGATGTTTTTCACACAAACAATAGATATAATCTCAAGTGAACTTAAGTCAACAAACTTGTTAGCAACGGAGGTGCTTCGTTGAGTTAAATATATTTCATAATTGATTTAATATGATTTTTTTTGTCATCATCAAAAAGGGGGAGATTGTTGAGTATTTTGTTTTGATGATATGTGATAAACGAATATAATCATATTTACTCAATTACTGTTTGTGAAAGTAAATTAAGAACATCAATTAATACAGAAAAAGTTTACTAATATAAATACTTGTTTGTAATAGATCTGAGATTCATCTAAGTTGAATAACTAGTTGTTAAGTTATACTAATTTTTCATTTAACTAAACATTAAGTTAATGTGTGTTTTTATTGTAAAGCATGATATGTTTTAAAGTTATATTTTCTGTATCATGTACAGTGCATGTAAAAGACAACTCATTAAGTTAATGAGTTATTTGTATAAAAGTCACGTGAAAACTCATTGAGTTATAGGCTTAAAGTTTAAAATAGGTGACATGAAAACTCGTTAAATTAGTGAGTAAAAGAGTAGACGAACTTGTTAAGTTAATATTGTACACGTGGTGAAATTAAAGGTTACAAATGTTATATTGTATCACGTGAGTTGCACATGTTTAACTTATTAAGTTAACTTAACTGCACACATTGAGTTGCTATATTGAACACTAAGGCAACGTGTTAGGTTAGCATTGTAAACTTAAAGTTATTATTATTGCACGTGATAGATACCTTATTGTAAAAACATTTATTTATTACAGGGTTGGTGAGTTAGAGTTTTTCGGAGACTTGCAATCGTAACTATTCGAAACTTAAACTGTTTTATGTGAATTAGCATCTAAACCTTTCGAAAGATAACTTAAGTCATAGTTTCAAATCACGACACGTGTCTCACTAGTTTTATGGTAAAAAGATATTTTCGGATACTTTGAAAACTTAACTATCTAAAACTTAAAATTTTTTCGGTGAGTTAGCATTTAACCTTCCGAAAGACATTTTTACTAGTTAGCATAACACCATAGACTTAGTTCGTTAAGTTAGCTATAGTACTTGTCATGTGATTTGGCACATGATGAATTCATTGAGTTAGATACGTTAAGTTATAAATATACTTGTTTTATTCGTTTAGTTAACATTAACACATCAACTTCTCATTACATTTAATGAAAAATTTTGAACGAGAAAATTTATTTTGCAGAAATTTTTTCAAAGATCTAAGATTGATGATTAAAGAAAATTCGAAAGGAAAACATGGGTCAAAACGTGTATATTTCGATGAAGGAAAAACAAAAGACGTGAAGAGTGGAAAACTGATAGTGATTAAATGTAAAGGATATGCATGAAGTGAATATACAGTATAAAAGGCATAGAATTCTCGTTGATCAATTATCCCTGCACACCAAACGAAATATATTTTCAAGGATCAAAACACCTTTCCGGGGAAAAGCTCTCAAATAGAAGCAAATTCAGTGAAGCAGAGAAAGTCAGATATATGTCACTAAAGGTTTGAACAAAAAGAAAGTAAATTCAATGAAGCAAAGAAAGTCAGATATTTGTCATCAAAAAATTACAAAAGAAGAAGAAGAAGGAAAGTCTCAAACAATGAGAAATGTTTTAAATTTCGTAAATTAGTTTTCACTATTTGTAGTTATAAAATTGATTAGATGAAACATGGTATCGTTATATAATTGCATCTACAATTTCTAAGGAGAATTGAATTGTATATTGTAATTGAAACCTTGAATAAAATGATTCGATTAAAGTAGTGTCTCAACGTGTTTTTAATTTTGAAGTTTTAATTATTTGTTGAAAATGTTGAAAAACACAATTCACCCCCCTCTTGTGTTGTCATTCGATCCTACAATGATGCCATAAGGAAAAATGAGCTGAATAAAAGTTGACAGCCCAATATAAAATTAAGGTGGAAAAACTCCAAGAAGTAGCTAGAATAGCAATTACAAGAGAAGCTCAAGTTGGTCCTTCGAGACCAACAACTATAAAGAAGGTGAAATAGTAAGAGCTAGTACTTGTGGCTCGAGGGCCTAAAGAGCCCATTTTTGTTGATTTGTTATTTGAAGAAGAAGAAGAAGATTAGGCACAACTGTTAAGAAGAAGAAAATGAAACGAAAAAGTGTTTGAGACTATAGAAAAAGAAATTAAATTTGAACCTATAATGTCTACAATAGGGCATAAAGAGCCCATTTTTGTGGATTTATTATTTGAATCTAAAGAAGAAGAGCAAGAGCAAAGAAAAGAAGAAAAACAGGCTGAAATTAGTCTACAACCTAAGGAATCAGAAACTGAAGTTATGGCAAAATATATTGTGTTCGTAACTCCATCCCAATCTGCCATTGAATCAAAAAGTATAGTAACAATGCAAATTGCTAGTCAAAAGGAAGAAGAAAGAGAAAAAGTTGAGCAGGAAGCTGAACAGGAAGAAAAGAATTCAATAGATTCCTCTAAAGAAAATGAAACTCTTCAGCAACTTATGGAGAAAATTCGAGATAAAAAGGTGGAAAGTTCTGTAGGCTCTCCACAACAATTCAGAGCAGAAAAGCAGGAATCTTCAGATTATTTTTAGCAAAAAGTACAACAACAAGCTCAGCAAAGCGAAGAAGAAGTTCAAGAACAAATCCCTTCGAAGCAACAAATCCAAATCTCTGACCTGTTTGAAGCAACTATTTTGAATAAGATTCATTTTTGGAGTTAGGAAGCTTATGATAAATATCAAGAGATAAAGGGGTATGATATAATTTACAATAGGCTAGTTGACTAGACTGGAATTGAGGAGTTTAGAGAATTATTTGAATTTCAGGGCCTACTAGAATTTATTTCGAGAGAAAAAGGGTATGTAGTTTTTGAAAATTTGGTGCCTTACTTTTATGCAAATTTAAGAGAGGAAGAAGGAAATTTAATTTCTAATGTGGAGGAAGTTAATATTCAAATAACAACCCAGCTTTTCCACATTATTTTTGGATTAAAAAATGAAGAAATTGAAATTCTGGAAGATACAACTCTTGTGGAATGGATTGAACGAGGAATTAAGCAGTGTATAGCTTGTGACTCTCGTGTGCCAATACTTAATAGAATGAAATACTTAAATGGAAAGGCACACATGGTGGCAACTATATTTGTGAAGAATGTTTATCAAAAACAGGGCCACGACATTGAATTGAGTCAATTTGTCAAGTGGGCCACATTTGTAATTGTGAATAGAATTCAAGTGAATTGATACAAAGTATTTATCTCCAAGCTCAAAGTAATAAAGAAAAAGTTATTTTATGGAGATTTAATTCCAATATTAATGATGGAAGGAATTGACTTTACGAAATGGACATCCAAGAGGATAAGATCTAAAGCCATTTTAGTAAAGGAGTATAGAAATTATAATGCTGCTATTGCTAAGATGGCTAGACCTTCTAGAGACTTTACAAGAGCTGTAGAACGTATAAACCAATTAGAGAAGCTCTAGAAGGAAGTAGATTGTAGGATAATTATATCCCAAGAGGGGGGGTGAATTGTGTCTTTAGTAATTAAAATTACCAGCAGATAAAACAAGAGCACAAAACACTTGTAAATAAAATTCTATTCTTTATAAACTTTAAAGAAAGAATTTACAATATCTTTTTAGCTCAATTCCCTTCTTGTCGGTTTTGATATAATAATATTCAATATACAATTCAAAATAGAAAATGAAGTCCTTATTCAAAGTTAATTTTGAATTGTATGAAACCTGATCTTTATGCACTCTTTTTCCTTCTTTTTGCTCAACTTTTGTATCTCTTTTTCTTCAGTTGTCGAATTTCCAAACTTCTTCTGTTTGCAGCTCTTTTTTTTGAAATTACTTGGAATTCCAAACTTCTTCTACTATTGGAGAATTTTTCTAGATTTGATATGTAGTTGACTATTCAATCTTAATATTTGAGATTTGGGATTGAATATTCAGACTTGATCTAGATTAGGGATTGTAATTAGAATGATCATAACGCAGCTCGTACCCTCTATTTTTAGTATTTGAACTTAGACTTTACGTTCAGCATATTCATCCACTCAATCCATAATCCACGTACTAATTTTGAATTCAAATTATCCACGATTTCCACTATGTTTTTGAATTTCCACTATGTCCACTATCATTTTGAAATTTCTACTTTCTTCACTATCATTTCTCCACTATCATTTTGAATGTCCATGATTTCTACTTGTAGATTCAAGGAAACTTTATCTTTCCGGAGATTTGTAAAATATCTTCTAAGTCACCACTTTAGTCGAACACTTATCCATTAAGTCCTGTAAAAACTTGAACACTTATCTATAACTCTTCGAGTTTTTGCACTTGCAAAACACGTGACTGAACAAAGAAAACTTATTTGTACGTTAGTCATTTTATAAAACTCGAACAGTTATCTATCCATGTGTATAAAAACTCAAACAGTTATCTAACTTTTCGATTTTCATTACCGAACAAACATGGAAAACACGTGACAACTTAAAACATTAAAAACACACGTGTAGATAACTCAACTATACAAGTTTTTAACATAATTCTTCGACTAAATTGAAATGTTAACTATCCAAAAGTTTAACTGTTCGAAAATTTAACTATCTGAAAATTTAACCATCCGAAAGTTAACTATCCAAAATTTTAAATGAAACTTTTCGATAACTTGTCAACATTTAATTACATGACTATTATACTTAGAAAATATTATTTATACTTATTTAAAAATGTTAATAAAACATTTATCATCAAAACAAAATTCCTAACATAGATGAACTTAGGAAAAAAGATTAAAATATATTGTTTGTCTACTTGTACTGAAAAATATTTGATTGTATGTAGTTATAAACTATTTATATATATGAATGTTTGAACAGCAAGATGATTCTGAATTAATGTTTGTGAATGAATGATATATGTTTGAAGCATTACAGAACTGTTTTAAAAGAAATTTAATTGAATGAAAGATGTTCTTAAAGGCACGATTATTTAAGAAACACCTAAATATGTTTACAGACTACAGAAACTCTAATTTCTACATAATAGGAAATGAACTATAAGTTAAAAATGCATATAATGTTCAAATTTAAATGAGTTTAAATTGAAACATTACATTAATGTAATGTATTTAAATATATTTAAGTTGATAAAATGTAGGGGGAAAAAAAATAGAAGTTAAGATAAGGAGTAAGTTTTAGAAAAATTTGCTAACTGTTAACTCAACGAAATTAGCTCGTGGAGTTAATGTTAACTCCACGAAGTCAATATTAAAATCTAAGGTCACTCCGTTGAATTATCTATAACTCAATGAGGTTAGTTCGTGGAGTTAAGTAAATGATTATTCTTTTAGCCACGAACGAAACTTCGTGAGGCTTAGTGGTTACTGAAATTTGAAATTAGAGGTGGAAGACATATCCATAAAAGTAGGAATCATACTGCATGTTACAAGACATGTTCTTGCAACGAGATTCATTTACCTTATGGACGTGCATTATAAATATAGAATAGAATGTTGTTTATTGGTTACTAGTAATTGAGGAGAGAGAAAAAAATTTGTTGGGGAATTGGAAGGAGAAGCAATTAATTCAACTTTATCTATCAACAACTATTTACTGAGAACAAAGCATTAGACTGGTATGTAATTAATATTCTATAATTTTACTTTATGTTAAGAGTTTATGAGCACATGGACTCATTCTCCTAGTACTAAACGATTAATAAGAACACCTACACAAGATTATTCAACATAGAGGCGTACTGAAAAAAAATTTGAATTGGGCTTTAATGAAATTCTTAGGGGTGTAGCTAACCTTTCTTTAAAAGGAATTGGGCTTTAACTAAATTTTCTGAATTTGCTTGGACTGACACATTTATTCCATTTGTCCCTACTTTTCAATCATGTTCTTAAATTGTAATTTTGTACTTTTAATGTTGTGTGTATATTGCATTTATTTTTTTTAAGAAAAAAAGAATTTTTTTTAGTTTCTGTTTTATTTATCTTCAGAAAATAAAAAGAAAAAGAAAATATCAATCTTGTTTGTTGGTATCTATTCTGAGAAACCAACTAGCTTGCTTGTGAGCCACCAAAGGCATAGAAGTCAAGGTTCTACACAAGACATTGACTTAACAATTTAAGTTTTATTGTTAAATGTTATTTTGTTATATATTCTACTTTTATTTGTGAATGAAAAAAATTTTAGAATCAAAAGTTGAAAAATATTGAAGGAGATACAAAAGAAGAAAGTATGTAATTGATTACTTATCTGAAATTTACATTCAAACCCAGTTCGTAGAGTTATTCATTAACTCAATGAACTTAGTTTGTTGAGTTAGGTGCTAAGTCAATGAAACAATATTCATGTTTGCTAACATTTACTGTAAAATCTTTTACATTGAGTACAATGCAAAATGTAGGTATGAGAGGGAGGTAATTACATTAAAATCTAAGTAATTTTTTTAATTAGAGGAATTATGATTGTGCTGTAAATTTCTGTGGATACAAAATGAAGAATTAGTTCTAGCACTTTAGAAAGACTAATTAGGTAGATATTAGTAGTTTGCTAAGGGACTAGCAAAAGTTAAGTATGGGGGAAGTGTTTAGAATAAAAAACTGCATAATATTAAGGGTTAAATGATGGTTAATTGCATAATATTTGGCTTATCATATGAGAATTAATTCATTATGTTATAATTGCATTGTTATGTGCGTTAATGAAAGAATGTGTATAATTTCAAAAAATTAATGTTAATTAAGTATATTTTTGCACTATCGGTGAGTTATAGGCTTTTTAATTCCTAAATATCTAAATTGCCTATTATTTCAGAGAGTTATATTTCATGCACCGGATAGTTATATTTTAAACGCTAAAAGAATATTTTATTATTTCCTAGAGTACATGTGTTGAAACCTTGATGCATGACTTAAGTAGATTTTCAATAAGTTATCTGGTAATTATTTGAAATGTGTTTGAATATCGAATAGTTAGGTTTATAAGTATTCGAAATATCTTTTTATCATAAAACTTCCTGAGGATACAAGTCATATTCTAGAAACTTGACTTAAGTTATCTTTCGGAAGGTTAGGTGTTAACTATCCAAAATGCATATAAGTTTTGGATACTTATAGTTCTAACTATTCGAAATATCTAAGCTCGTTAAGTTAGAATTATGCACCTGTTTTTATTTTCCAGCACATCACTAGAATATATGATTAGATCTCCAATAACGTACCAGAGAAACTGGATTTGTTACTTTTTAATTTATCTTTATGCCTATTCTTTTTCTTTTAGAAGTAAACAAACAACCTTTAATACAATTTAGATATTAATTCCAATTTGTACTTTAATTGCAAGTGCACAGTGTCTATTGTATCAGTGTGCAAGTACAGGTCGATCCCACAGGGAATTGCTGACGAACTTGAGAACTGTTCGTTTGTTAAAAATCAAATTTATATATTCAATAAGCTTTCCGTTGAATTACAGTTAACTCAACAAACTACGTTCGTTGAGTTATGGCTAACTCAACGGACTAACCTCGTGGACTTATGTTAACTCCACAAGCCTGTCTTTTCTATTTAATACTGCTATTTAGAGAGGAATTCGGCCAACCATTGGGCGATTCCATAGATTGTAAATAACATCAATTAAGCTCTTTAATGCTAGTTAACATTGGATTTATCATTAAGCAATACTAACATTCAGATAATTCAAACAGTAACCATTAAAATCTTTAACTTTTTTGAACGAACTAATTTCAGTAAATTGTAAATCTAAAATAAACATAAAACAATCACAACACTAACAAAGATAACATTAATCACGATACAACACAAACAATACAACACTCAAATACAACATACAAACATAGATAAATTGTTTTTTGGTATTTTTGTTTTAATATGAACATGAAAATGGGTGATAGGTGAAATGTAAAGTAATCTCACTTGATAGTAAATACTTCCGACACTACTTGCAACGCGATTACACCACTGAAAATTAAACCACTTATAATTCTGTCTCCTCTCCCTATAGAATCACGAGTCTAGAATTGCAAGATGAACTCTTCTTTAGCATACAGGCATCAACCCGAAGCCAAAGCTAAAAGCTTTACGATCTCCTAAAATATGAGTCGACGCTTGGTGAAAATGACTTCCCTTCCCGCGATGCGATCACTCATCACAGTAGTTGTCAAGCACTGTGTTTGGCTCGGAATCGACCCGACATCAAGCAAGTATCCTCACAGACCTCCGATGGCTGGTGATTATGGTGGTGATGATGATGGTTGGTGTGGTACTTCAGAGAATTGTGTCGCTCATCCTCCTCTGCACACACTATCTGTCCATCGATCACACATGCACCTCTTTTTCTTCTTTTCCTTTATATTTCTTTAGTAGTAACTGATTCTGCTTGAATGATCGGTTGGATTTCCTTCATTCATATCAACGGCGATGATTTCTTCTCCCTACACATGAATACATGAAATCCATGAAAGTGTGGCAATTAACTAATATAATTAGATTTCAATTCAAGCCCATCTCTCTCAAAGTTTGGCAATCGAATACATGAATGTTCATCAACTAGTTCAAGATTCAGAATTTCTCTTAATGGTTTTTCTACTCGAGCAGTCATATCTTCGTTCTCCTTTAAAGAAAGGTTAGCTACACCCCTAAGGATTTTGTTAAAGTCTAATTCAGAAAATATTTCAGTACACCACTATGTTGAATAATCCTGTGTAGGTGTTCTTACTAATTGTTTAATGCTAGGAGAATGAATCCATGTGCTCATAAACTCTTAACATAAAATAAAATAGCAGAAGATTAATTACACACCAGTTTGATGCTTTATTTTCAGTAAATAGTTGTTGACGGATGAAGTTAAATCAATTGCTTCTCCTTCTAGTTCCCCAACAAATTTTCTTTCTTTCCTTAAGTGCTGATAGCTCAAAAATAACATTCTGTTCTATATTATAATGCACGTCCATAAGGCAAATGAATCTTGTTGCAAGAACGTGTGTTGTAACGTGCAGTATGGTTCCTATTTTTATGGATATGTGTTCCACTTTTAATTTCAAATTTCAGTAACTACTAAATTGATGAAGTTTCCTTTGTGGCTAAAAGAATAACTGTTCGTGTTTTCCCAGCACTACACTAGAAAAACTTGGATTTGTTACTTCTATTTTTACTTAGTTAATTTATCTTTATGCCTATTCTTTCTTTTAGAAGTAAACAAACAACCTTTAATACAATTTAGATATTAATTCCAATTTGTACTTTAACTGCAATTGCATAGTGTCTATTGTATCAGTGTGCAAGTACAGGTCGATCCCACAGGGAATTGCTGACAAATTTAAGAAATGTTTGATTGTGAACAATTCAAATTTATATTCAATAAGCACTCCGTTGAGTTACAGTTAACTCAACGGACTAAGTTCGTTGAGTTATGGCTAACTCAACGGACTATCCTAGTGGACTTAAGTTAACTCCACGAGCCTGTCTCTTCTTTATAATACTGTTATTTATAAAGGAATTCAGCCAACCATTAGGCGATTCCATAGATTGTAAATAACATCAATTAAGCTTTTTAATGCTAGTTAACATTGGATTTATCATTAAGCAATACTAACATTTAGATGATTCAAACAGTAACCATTAAAATCTTTAAGTTGTTTTGTACGAACCAATTTCAATAAACTGTAAAATTAAAACTAACATAAAACAATCATAAAACTGATACAGATAACATTAATCACGATACAACACAAACAATACAACACTCAAATACAACATACAAACAAAGATAAATTGTTTTTGGTATTTTTTTGTTTTTGATGAAATGGGCGAAAGGTGAAATGTAAAGTAATTTCACTTGACAGTAAATACTTCCGACACTACTTGCAACGCGATTACACCACTGAAAATTGAACACTTACAATTCTATCTCCTCTCCCTATAGAATCGCGAGTCTAGAATTGCAAGATGATCTCCTCTTCAGCATACAGGCATCAACCCGAAGCCAAGGCTAAAAGCTTTACGATCTCCTGAAATATGAGTCGACACTTGGTGAAAATGTATTCCCTTCCCGCGACGTTATCACTCCTCAGAATGGTTGTCAGGCACTGTGTTTGGCTCAGAATCGATCCAACATCATGCAAGTATCCTCACAGACCTCCGATGATTGGTGATTATGGTGGTGATAACGATGGTTGGTGTGATACTTCGGAGAATCGCCGATACTATCTGCAGAAAGCTCGGTGCTCCTCCTCTATATACACTGGTCGTCCATCGATCACACCTTTTTTTTTATTCTTTTCTTTTATATTTCTTCAGTAGTAACTGCTTCTGCTTGAATGGTCGGTTGGATTTCCTTCCTTTAGATCAACGGCGATGATTTCTTTCTCCCTACGCGATTGAATTCCTGCGTGATACGTGCGAACGTGGTTTTTCCTTCCAACTGTCTGTTCCTGCAACCGCTACAGTGGCATATTAGAAAATATATAGTCCGTGAAGTTACAGATAACTCAACGGACTTCCTTCGTTGATTTAACTATAAAACACATGCAAAAATAACAACATAAGTTTATAACGCTAACCTAACGCATTGCCTTAGTGTTCAATATAGCAACTCAACGCGTATAGTTATGCTAACTTAACGAGTTATAACTTAAGTAAATCTACCAGATCTCGACACGTGTCAGCAGCAGTTTAAATGTAAAATAACATTTCAGAGAGTTACAGGTATAACTATCCGATGCTTAGATGCATTTTCGGATACTTAAGAATTTCACAGCCTACAATTTACCAATAGTTCATAAATGTACTAAATTAACATTAATTCCCCAAAATTAAGCAGATTCTTCAATTAAAGCATATAATAGTGCAATTATAACATAATGACTTAATTCTCATATGATAAGCTAAATATTATGCAATTAACCATCATTTAACCGTTAATAATATGCACTTTTTCATTCTAAACAATAACCGTTCAGCTTAATCCACGAACTAACCTTGTTGAGTTAGAGTTAACTCAACAAAGTAGCTTTGGTTACTATTTCTAACTCAACGAACTAATCTCGTTGAGTTATAGCTAACTCAACGAACTAGCTTCGTCGCCTACTTGCTAACTCCATGGACTAATCTCGTTGAGTTACAGATAACTCAATAGAGTGACCTTATATTTTATTATTGACCTCGTGGAGTTAAGGTTAACTCAACAGACTTACTTCGTTGAGTTAACACTTAACAAATTTTTCTAAAACTTACTCCTCGTATTAACTTCTATATTTTTTTATTCTCCTGCATTTTGTCAACTTACATAAAGTTAAATACATGTCATTAATGCAATGTTCTAATTTAACTCATTTATATCTAAACATTATATGCATATTTAACTTATAGTTCATTTCCTATTATGTAGAATTTACATTTTACTTTTCAGTATGCGGATATATTCAAGCTTTAACCAACCATCATGCATTTAACCTTGTCATTCATAAAATTGTAAAACTTTTAAACAATCTTGCACATCTTTAAATAGTTATATAATATTCAATATAGTTCTCAATTATATCATTCATTCTCAAACACAAATTCAAAAACATCTGAAATTTAAACTTTCATTTATATAAATAGTTACATTTACATACAGTTAGATATTTTTCAATACAAATATAAGTAGATAAACAATACATTTAGTCATTTTTCCTAAGTTCATCTACTTGCTTCTAAAGCTTTTCTAGTTGTTGCTCTAATTGATTTATCCGTTCAACAACTCCTATAATGTCTCTAGAAGGTCCAACTATCTCAGCAGCTGTAGCATTGTAATTTCTTTATTCCTTCACTGAAATGGCTCTTGATCTTATCTTTTTGGATGTCCATTTCGTGAAGTCAATATTATCCTCTATTAATACTGGTATCAAATCTCTATAAAATAGTTTCTTCTTTGCAGACTTTATCTTTGACAAGAAGACTTGACACTAGTTAACTTGAATTCTATTTACAACTGCATACGTGACCCATTTAACAAATTGACTAAGTTCAATGTCGTGGCTTTGTCTTTAATAGACAGTTTTATCTAAAATGTTTGCCACCATGTGTGCTTTCTCATTTAAATACTTCAGTCTATTCAGTAATGGCACACTAGGGTCGATGTCCAAACATTACTTGATTGCTTGTTTTGTCCATTTAATTGCAGTTGTATTTTTAAGGATTTCCATGCCATCATTTTTCAATCCAAAAATATTGTGGAGAAGCTCTGGTGTTATCTGTACATCAGCTTGCTCTACGTTAGAAATTAAATTTCCTTCTTCCTCTCTCAAGTTTGTATAAAAACAATGCACTAAATTTTCGTACACAGCATGCCCTTTTTCTTTTGAAATAAAGTTCAGTAGGCCCTAAAATTTGAATAATTCTTTAATCTCCTCCATTCCTATCCAATCTACTGGCCTACTATAAATAACATCATACCCATTTTTCTCTCGATATTTGTTGTATGCTTCCTGACTCAAAAAGTATACTTCATTCAAAACTGTTGATTCAGTTGGATTAGGAATTTGAATTTGTTGCTCTAGACGGGTTTGTTCTTAGATTTCTTCTTTCATTTGCTGAACTTGAATTTATTGGAAATAATCCAAAGATTCCTGCATTACGGCCTCTCTTTTTGTTTGTGGTGGAGTGCTGGCAGAACTCTCCACTCTTCTTTTTTGAATTCTCTCAAAAATTTGCTGAAGAGTCTCTCCCTCTTCAATGGAATCTATCGAGATATTTTCTTCTTGCTCTTAATGCTTTTGTTCAGCTTCATGTTAAGTTTCTTCTCTTTCTTCTTCCTCTTGACTACCAATCTGCATTGTCACAATTCTTTCTAATTCTATGGCAGATTGGGATGGAGTCACGAGTAAATCAGCTTCTGCCCTAATTTCAGTTTTTTTTATTTGTATAGGTTGTAAACTAATTTCAGCCTGTTTTCCTTCTTCTCTTTACTCTTGTTGCTGCTGCTCCTGTTTCTCCTCAGATTCGGATAGTAGGTTAACAAAAATGAGCTTTACAGGCCCTTATGATATTTTAAGCTTAGGTTTAATCCCTATAGAAACTTTAGGCATTATCTCTTTTCCTTTCCTTCTTCTTAATAGTTGTGTTTGGTCTTCCTCTTCCTCCTTTGAGATTAAATTTATAAAAATAGGCTCTGCAGTCACTTGAGCCATAGGTACTGGCTCTTCCTATTTTACTTCTATAATTACTGGTCTTGAAGGACCAACTTTAGTTTCTTTTGCAGCCATTGATCTAGCTGCTTCTTGATGTTGCTCTACTTTAATTTTACATTGGACCCTCAACTTTTCTTCAGCTCGCCTTTTCTTTATGGCATCATATAGAATTGTGTCCTAACCATTGCCATTTATTCATTATCTCCATGGTCTTTTGCTATTTTAATCAAGATTGCAAACTCTTTATCTTCTTCTTTAGTTCTCAGCCAAGCAAAAGTTACTTGTTTTAATGGTTTTTTGGAGGAACTGAAGGTCCTAGCTGTTGTTCTTCAGTTACTAGTTTTTTAGCAGCCGACTCTGCAACTATAGGTTCTTCAGCTGCTTTCCTTTATTACTCCTAAATTGCCCACGAGGCATGTCTACTAATATGTCATACGAACCATAATGTAGACTTGCGTCGGATCAATTCTAGGGCAACTTCGTTGTTTGTCCTGATTTTTCTTTCTTTATCTACAACAACTTCTGTTGCTACTTTAATTCTCGTTTCCACAATTTGAGGTATTTTTATAACTAAATTTACTAAAACTTTTCTCTAGTAGAAGATGTCAGATTCTACCTTTTGTAGTTCTTTCTCTCGAGTTGTGTTCTTGATCTTTTGTTTGGTATGTCATTCTTCTAATTCTTTGAGAAATCTCGTGGTGTCAACTTCCTCCTAGAACTCTAGCGTCATCTTGACTTCGTAGTGTGATGGAACGGAACAGAATCAATTTGATCTCTACTATTCTAAGTTCTAAATGATTCTGCGGATAATGTCCTCAAATCCTAAGTTTTAGTATAAATAAATCCTAAGTTTTAGGTAGGTAATCAGGTCATTTTCTCACGCAAACTCTCGCTCTCTTACTCACTTCTCCGTGGAATTACGGTAAACTTCACGGACTAAGTCTTTGGACTTAACTACAGCATTTTGTTGAGTTACAGTTAACTCAACGAAGTAAGTTTGTTAACTTATCCTAAACTCAATGGAGTAATTTCGTTGAGTTAAGCGTAACTCAACAGACTTTCTGTAAAGTTATAACTAATAAAAATACTTATAATAATCATTTTTACTTCGGTCAAGACCGAAGAATTTCTAAACTAACCGACTCTTAATTTTTCTATATTTTTAAAATTTTGGTGAAATCGCTATTTTCCTTGGTCGAACCAAAATTAAATACTTTTTTTTACCGGTTGAACCGATACTAACTTCGGTAAAACTAACATTTTACTCAATATAATATATAGATCTTTTTATGTTTCGTTCAAACCGATGGATCCTATTAGTTGAGCCGCAACAATTTTTTCTTTTATATATATGTTTCGGTAAAATCGATAATTTCTTTTGGTTGAACCGTGACTATGTTTAATTAAGGTTTTTTTTTTTTTACTAAACTAAGATAATTTCTTACTAAGTAAAGCTCGAGTAGTCCCCTACACTTACTTCTTCTATAATTCCAAAGGAACTTTTTGGAATTTTCAAAATTGGTCTAAGTCTTTGTCCATTTACTTTAAATATATTCTGATTTTTAGGATTTTCAATTTCAATAGCTCCATATGAATAAATATTTCGAATTATATAAGGTCCTACCCATCTAGATCTTAATTTTCCAAGATGGTTATGGAGTTTAATCATGTAAATATATACTTCTTGTCCTACTTCAAATATTTTTAGAATAATTTTATTGTCATGCCAAAACTTCATTTTCTCTTTTTCTTTTATAGTTTTCGAATAAGCTTTATTCCTAAATTCTTCTAATTCAATCAATTGCATTTTTTTGTTTTCAACAGCTTAATTTAAATTAGTGTTACTCAACTTACTCAACTAAAAAGACTTTCCTTAAAACTTTTTGGTCTCTTTTGTTAGTATACCAATCCTTAAGAAATTTAGCACAATGTGACATTTTCTGAAATAAGTCTAACAAAGGAATGTTAACTTGTACTTTTTCAAAAATTTCTTTAATTTATTTTTTGTTTTTCAGGAAATGTTTCTTGTAATCTTTTGGGATAGGGTGCTGATGATTGTGATTTACAATATTCTTTTTCTTTCATTTGATTCGTTTGATCATTTTTAATCTCATTTTTAGATTTAGATTTTTCTTCATTGATTTCTAAATTTTCAGATATTACATTTTCATTATCATTTTGAATTTTGTTCTTATCCACCTTCATATTACTTTCTTTTTGAATTCTTGGTGGTATATCAGTTCCATATCTTAATGTTATACATACATCTTCCAGATTTTCTTTACTTTCATGTTGTTCTTGTATTTCATTTTCGTAATTTCGATCTTCAATTGTTTTTAGTTTTAACTTACATTCTTTAAATTCTATTGCATTTGTACTTTCTTTTGTTTGTATATCTTGCAAATTATGCAAATCTATAACATTAAAGTTTTTATTTGTATTTTCCTATTGCATAACTTGTAATTTCATTGTAAATTCGTCCAATGCTTTTAGTTTTCTTTCCAAGTCATCTAATCTCATTACATTTGATTTTTGATCAATTTTCATTACGATTTTTTCAATTTTGTATATGATATCAATTTTAGGTTCTAAATATTCTTTCCTATAGTTTAATTGGTTGACTTCTTGTTGCTGACACATGTATCATTCCAGTTTGTCCATGTTTTGGTTTAAGGTATGCTCTAGTCTGTCATACCTATCCCAAACTTCCTTGTTTCTCAACATATTACACATTCTAAATTGACCATTAGTGGGATAAACTATAGGATTCTCAAACTCAACTTTATTATATTGAATATAATTCATTTGTTGTTCATGTGATCTAACCATTTGCAATCGTCTCAGTTTTAAATAATTAGAGATGTCGTGACCTTCCAAATTGCAGAATTCACATATGCTAACTACAAGTTTTAGAAATCTTTGAGAATAAACATATGTCATATTCTCAATTATAAAATAAAACACATAACACTCCCTTTACTATTAAAACATAACAGCACTCACAGTTGCTTAGCTTCTCAATCTTCGTCAATGGCACTAGAAAACTTGTATTGTTGTGAAAAGTTAAATCATAAACTTGTTTAATTTATTTTTATGCTTATATCAATAATTTCTTTTAGAAGTAAACAAACAACACCTCACACAAATTAGATATTAAATCCAATTTATATTTTTAACTGCAAGTGCACAGTGTATGTTGTATTTATGTGCAAATACAAGTCAATCTCATAGAGATTGAGTAAGAATTGTGTACTGTTCCAATTTTTATATTGAAATTTATATGTGTTCAGTCAAGCACTCCGTTGAATTACAATTAACACGACGGACTTAGTTCATGGAGTTATAGTTAACTCAACGAACTAATCTCATGGACTTAAGTTAACTCCATGAGTCTACATTTTTGGTTAAATATTACTATTTACGAAGGAATTCAGCCAACCCTTGGGCGATTCCATCTCACTCTATAGAAGTAGTCTATAGAAGAAGAAGAAGAAAATAAGGCAAAATCTCCTATGCCCAAAACTCCATCTCACTCTTCCATTGACACTGAGAAAACATTAACAATGGAATATGGAGAAGAGGAGGAAGAAGAAGAAGGAGAAGATGTTGAACAAGAAAGAATAGAAACTGAAAAGACATATTTCATAGATTCCACTAAAGAGGAGGAAACTCTTCAAGAATATATGGACAGTGTAAAAAAAAAAGAAGTGTAGATAGTATGGCCGACTCTCTACCGCATATAAGAGATGAGGAACAAGAATCTTCAAACTCTTTTTAACATCAAGTTTAGCAAATTGAGGAAGAAATGGAAGAACAAGCCTCTATGGAACAACCAATGTAATTTCCTGACCATTCTACTACAATAGTATTGAATGAACTCTATTTTAGGAGTCAAGAAGCATATGAAAAATATTAAGAAATAAAGGGGCATGACATTTTATATAGTAGGCCAACAGACTAGATTGGAATGGAGGACATCAGAGAATTATTTGAATTCCATGGTCTAGTGGAATTAATTCTAAAATCAAGAGGGCATGCTATTTATGAAAATTTGGTGTGCAAATTTTATGCTAATTTTAGAGAAGCAGAAGGAGTTTTAATTTCAAGTGTGGAAGAGGTAGATATTCAAATCACACTAGAGATCCTTCACAACTTATATGGACTGAGAAATGAAGGAGAAGAAATTTTAGAAGAGACAACTACATTGGGATGGACAGAATAGGAAATCAATGAATGTTTAGCCATCGACCCTCATGTGCCACTACTAAATTGAATGAAATATTTAAAAGGAAAGACACATATAATGGTAAACATTTTAATTAATACTATTTATCAAAGACATGGCCATGATATAAAACTAAGTTAGTTTGTAAAGTTGGCCACATATGTAGTTAACAAAATTCAAGTGAACTGGGGCCAAGTACTCCTATCAAAAGTTAGATCTGCAAAGAAGAAACTATTATTTGGAGACTTGATACCAGTATTGATGATGGATGCTATCGATTTCACAAGATAGACATTAAAGAAGATTAGATCTAGAGTCATCTCTACGAAAGAATATAGAAGTTATACTACTATTGCTACTAACACCATTGCCACCATATCCGAACCTATTAAAGAATCCTCATTAGTATTAGATCATATATCACAACTAGAACAACAATTAGGGGAACTTCAGAAGGAGGTAGAAGAATTAAGGAAAAAAGAATGAATGTAATAATCATATACTTATATACAATGTTTTAATTGCTATAATAATAGTTAATTTATAAATGTTTTGAGAAGCAATAGATTGTTTGAGATTATGATTGTGAATGATGTGATTAAATGCAAAAGAATGTGAAAAACATTTACAGGTTGAAACCAAATGAAAAAAATTCCTTTTTTTGTATGATAGTAATTATGTTGTGAATAGAATATACATTTGCTTGAAAGTAATTGAGTTTGAATGAGTAAATATTTGAGTACTGAATTAATTACATTAACGATGGTGTATTTAACTGTATTCATGTTGATAATAGGTAGAAAAAATATATAGAAAGTTAATTTGAGACATAAGTTTCTTAGTGAAAAATTGACTAATTGTTAACTTAACGAAGTTAGTCTATTGAGTTAGCATTAACTCGATGAAGTTAGTAATAGAATATAAGGCCACTCTATTGAGTTATGTATAACTCAACGAAGTTAGTCCGTGGAGTTAAAGTTTAGAAGCTTAAACTAGTTTATTGAGTTAACTATTAACTCGATGAGGTTAGTTCGTTAAGTTAGAAATAGTAAACGAGGTCACTCCATTTAACTATCTCTAACTCAACAAAATTAGTCCATGAAGTTAGAAAAACAGTTAATATTCTCTCCATGAACGAGACTTCATGTGTTTAGTGGTTATTGTAATTTAAATTTAAAAAGTGGAGCACGTATTCATGAATATAAGAACCATACTTTTCTATCTTGTTTTTAAACTATGTTTTTGTAAGGTACCTTTAGTATTGCAATTATTAATATGGATTGTTGTTATTTTTTGTTTAAATTTTATTTTAGTAATCTTACAAGAAAAAAAAAATTTAAAGAAAATTTTTATCATCAATCAGTTTATTGGTATCTGTTCTGAGAAATCAACTAATTTGTTTGTGAGCCACCAAAGGCGTAGGAGCGTGAATCCCACACAATATACATATATAAAACTATATGTTTTATTTTTAATTATTATATTGTTATATGTTTTACTTTTATTTGTTGAATGAAAGTCTTCTCAGGAATAAAAATTCGAAAGATATTAAGAGAGTTACAAGCGAATAAGGTACGTTGATTAATTACCTTTTATGAAATTACATTCTGGTGTAGTTCGTGGAGTTAATTTCTAAATCAATGAATTAAGTTTGTTGACTTAAGTATTAAGACAACAAAATCAGTTTATCATACTTACTATCATGTACTGCATATTATGCTAATCTATTACATTGAGGACAATGCAAAATATAGGTATGGATGAGAGGTAATTAGATTAAAATCGAATTATTATTGTCATTTGTAGGAATTAGGATTAGTTTACAATTTTCTATTGAATTTTGTAATTTTTTTATGAATTTTATTGAAACTATCTAAAAGTTAGGTGAAACTTTCTAAAAACTAAAACCTTCCAATATTTGAAATTATCCGAAACTTAACTAAAACTGTCCAAAACCTAGTTGAAACCTTCAAAGAAAAAATATATCCTAGATGATATTGATGATTTTTTTTTACCTCATAAATATATATTTATCATAGATGTCTAAGTAATATTTAGGTTACTACAAATGATACAATGTATTAGTAGTAAAGTTATTTTAGTATCTTATGTTTTTATTGAATTTTTTGAGTTTAACTACTTTACCATTTTAAATAGAAATCTATATGCTTAATAAAAACTCGAAATTCGTCTGAAATTCTAAAAAGTGGAATTGTTGATTTTTTGATGAAATGAACTACATATGATTAAGGATAAGTTTAACTTGGTTGATTAAACTTATAAAATAATTTATGTGTAAATCATATTGAACTACTAGTAAAAAGTATAAGCTTATTGATATTGATTCGTATTTTTAGTAAATCATAGAAGCAATATTATATTAGATTTATGCTTTATTGAATTTGTATTAATAAAATACATATATACTATGCTACAAATGAGAAAAAAAAACTTTTAAAGTTAAAATCCTTGAGAGTTTATTGATTTGTTTGATCACGAAACTTTTGTACTTAAACAAATAAGTATGTAAGGATTGTTGGCCTAATAAAAGACTATAAATCTAACAACCTAAGGTCTTACTAAAACCTTGGATTGTTGACTGAAAGCTTATTACATAGATATAATAGAAATCTCTTGTATAATTTAAGTTTTTCAAGCTAATTTTTAAAGTAAAAATATTCATATACTGTTTTGAAAAGATGAAAATCATTTTATTAAAATTAGAGATATTTTTGAGTTAAGTATAATTTCTAGTAATATGATTACTAATGTTTGAATCTAAACCAGTACTTTTGAAGGTATTTATCTGAGATACATTTTATTATTTTTATTGTTCTAATCATATTAAGTTTAAAGTTGTATTTTGATTAATATATAGTTGTAATTGATTCTGAAAGTAATATTAATAAATTTAAGATAATAGATGTTTCTAAGAAAAATATTAACACTATGGTAAAGTAAACACCTATCTAATACAAGTATATGTTGTATGTTATTGATTATGTCTGAAGTATATTTGAGAGTGAGAGGAAAAACAATGTTAAAACAGATTAACAATTTTCAGAAAAACTATAAATTTTTGTTAATCTGCATTTAGTCTCCTTAGAATCCAAGATAAATCAATATTTTCCAAAGGATGCAAATTTATAAAGGAAATAAATAATCCTAGCACTTTAGAAAGACTATTTTTAACTAAATTATAGTAATTTTGCTAAAGGATTAGTAATATGCACAAATACCTCTAGAATTAAATTAAATTCAAATTCTTTTCCTTTTAATTTTGAATACACAAATCCCTCCTAAGATAAATATTCTTTCTCAACTCTCTTATAAAACATGAAATGAATATTGATTTTGACAAACCATTCACCAGATTCTAAAGGGCATCAAATTCATTTTGGTATTTAGCCGTGGCTTTAGCTTGTAGAAACTTGAATAATTATTCATAATAATCTTTTAGTGGATTTTCATTAAGTTGTGCAATCAATCCTTTCATGAATCATTATTTTTCAACTACACTTAGACCTTATTTGTGTATATTTTCTATCAAGAAATGAAACGACGAGAGATGGTATAAGTAATGGAAAATAGAGATGATAAGATATATTATAAAATATAGTGTTGTTTGTATATCAAAGGAAATGATGAGAAATTAGAAAATAAAATGTCTTTGTAGTTGTAGGAAATGATAGAAAATTAAAAAGTAAATTATTTTAAAAAAATTAAATAATAAATTAAGAAAATATATTGAAAAAAAAATTAAAAAGTAATATTTTAAATATTATGGCATATATTAACATTTCATTAAATACAAATATAATATGTGAAATAATATATTTGTAATTAACATAAACAACATTATTCATTACAATTTAATTTTTTTTTGAAATAGACCACATACTACTTGAAAATGTTATAATACATGTCACATGTTATATTTTTACCACATAAAAAACACAATTTATTTACACATTTATAACATTTTTTTTCTTCAATAATGACAAGAGTTTTATCAAAATTATCAACATTCATTTCAACTAATTTATATCTTCAAATAAATATTTTTGTTCAATGTTATTTATTTAATGTATTATTTATGTTGTATTGAAATAGGTTAATATATTACTTAATGTTAGTAAGTTGTGCTAGAATTAATGTTACTTATTTAATGTATCGTTAAGTTAAGCTAAATATGTTAATGTATTATTTATTCTTATGATGTTAATGTTATTATACTTTAATGTATTATAATTTAGTATCATTCTTATAGTTTTAATATGTTATTATTATTAATTTGTTATTATAATCATATTTTTGATATTATGTTAACGTTATTATTTATTTTAATATATTATAACTATAATATGTTATTTATTATTATAATTGCTATATTTTAATCTGTTATAATTATTTGATAATTATTTATTATATTACAATTCTTTCATATCATTTTCAAAAGTATGAGTTGAAAATGATAAGAAATATTTTCTTTAATATGAATGAATATGATAGAAATATAAGAAATTGAAGGGAATTTTTTCTATAATTTTCTTTTCCCTTATTTCTCGATCATACAAATTCACACTTAAACGATTTAAACCAATATGTCACCACCACACCTTTAAGTTTATTATTACCATAGCCACCCACTCCTCTACTTCAACTTGATTATAAGTTTAAGATGCTCCATTGAGTGGATTTACTATTTGGTCCATCGAGCAAAAGGAACTCCAATTTAAGATTTTTCAATTATTAGCTTCCCTTGTGTTCGCTTTTAATTTTTGGTTAGGTTATTCACCTTTTCCACAGACTGTATCTTTGTTAAACTTCAACTTGTACTCATTTCCTTTTGTTCTTCCCTCTACTAAACCTAATCATGCTTCCATCCTCTGAATTAGATCAATTATCAGTTGTTCCAAGTCCATCAATTTTGCTTCTTCAAAGTCCCTAGGTTTAATGGCTTTAATACTGGTTTGTAACAACCTAAACTTATAAAAGACAGTCAGGTTGTAGCATTAAGGGTGTGACAAATCTACAGTGAAAGATGAGATAAATGTGGAAGAAAGTCAAATATAAAAAGGTGAACTGTAATTCGAGTTCATGAAACCACTGCTACAAGGACACCTTTTCATATGCACCATATACTACATGTATATGATCATGACTAATCAAGATTGCTACTTTTCTCCTGTCAAGTTTCTGATAAACAACTCTTATGTGTTTTTTCACAGACGTTTTTTTTTCTTTTCGCGAAGTACGAAGCACAAACGTCGTGCAACTTAAATGTTTGGACGCCATTCTTTTTAATTCCCACGTTTCAATGCCCTAAACCTTTCAAACCAAAACCCTCCCAATTTCAAACAGGAAAATCCCTCAAACCCCGGCGGCACCTTGCCCCTTCCCGCCGCTCCGTCCAAGGCGCATCTGCTGGATCCGTTCTCAATGGCGTGGTCCGACGAGATCCTCGGCCCAGACGTCAGTTCTGCAGGTCTCCACGTGAGCGACTGCATAGGCCGTGACTCTGCCAGCCAGCTCGACCTGGAGGAAGCTCTCGAGACCTCTCGGTACGCCAGTCACCCCTACTCTTCCCACCCCAAGGAGGTATGCCATTCCCTTTCTGTCTTGTTGTTTCAGGTTCTGAGGGGTCATGTGTGTGTGAAATGCGGGAGATTTATTTTGTCGTTTGTTTGGTGTAGTGGCCGCCGCTGTTAGAGGTAGCAGAGACGCGGGAGCTTCCCCCGATTTTGATAGAGAGGTACAATGCGGCGGGTGGGGAGGGGACTGCACTGTGTGGCATCTTTCCAGAGATACGGAGGGCTTGGGCATCTGTCGATAACTCTTTGTTTCTCTGGCGATTTGATAAGTGGTGAGATCGATGTCGTAATGGCACATTCTTTGTGATGCAGTTAGAAAGATGAAGGGTTTATATTTGCTTATTCTTCTGCTTGAATTCGTGTCTAATTCATATGATACTTTGCTCAGGGATGGGCAATGCCCTGAATACAATGGTGAAGAGCAAGCAATTTGTGCTGTTGGTCTTGTTAGGGCTAAGCCGGGAGTGTTAGTTGAAGCCATCCAATACCTTCTTGTTCTCGCAACTCCTGCCGAGGTATTTATTTGCAACACCAATATGTCATGTTTCAATTGAGATGTTTTGTACTTTCCATTTTAAAAAAGATTAATCTAAGCATTGGAAGGTTAATTTGGCATGGAATCTTAATGTTTGAGTAAAACATTGACAATGTACACCAATTTCTACCCATTTATCCTTATACTTTATGTGGTTTGTTTAGAAATAATACAAATAAACAAAGCATAATATTTCACTGGTTATAGCAGCAAGCACAAAAGAGTAATGATAAATTTATACGTGGGGTGTCTACTCCCCATATAAAACAACGCCCAAGTATGCCACTATCTGTCTACCTGTTCATTATTTATAAATTATCATGGTGATGCTGACCTTTGCTTCTTAGTCCATGGTCACTTGTCAATTAACATTCCTTGACCCATACAGAATCCTGCCACGATGGTGTAACTTTCTCCATATTTAATCACATATTTAATGCATGAGCATTGGGGTTACATCATTCAAATCTACCAATATGTTTCTCATATTTGCTGTTGCACACTGACTTCCTATTTTGAGTCTGTGACATCCACATTGATCATGATGTAACAATGGTGCAGGGAGCCACCACAGGGATTGATAACAACTTTAATTTTTTCTAGTTTCTAAACTCCATCTTCTGCACTTTCTATTTTTCATTCATGTGCATTTTAATCATCAAATTTTAGGTTTTTCTTGGTTATGTTAGTTGCACAAATCTTTTAATGCATATGTTATTGTACTAAAAACCATAACATGGGTTTTGTAAACCAAATGCTATCCTATTCAAATAGTGTTATCAAGGTGTCTTGGAAGATTGGGCAAGGTATGGAGTCCTTGTTTAAGGATCAAGTGGAATGATGGGCTTCAATAAAGCCACACACCTTGGTGGCCCTACGTATCACCTAGAATGCCTATGAGATACTTCTTTGTCTCCAAATCTTTGGTCATCTCAAGCATATAATATATTAACTTTACCCTTTTCCATATTTTTTTAATTTCTTAAGTTTCTATTTTTTTTCTTGATCAGATTTTTTTTTTCAGGGATGCTGCTTATTTTATTAATGAGAATCATCCTATTTGCCTTTCAATTTTTTTTTGATGATTTTTCTGTTATTTGAATCTTCAATACTTCAACAAAACTAAAATTGAATAAGAGGAGGCAGAGTCAGAGAAGACAAAGGTATCACGTGATGACTATAGTCTAATGAAGATGAAGAATACATGGAGATTCTCTATGATGAGGAAGATGAAGAGGAGGATTGATGATTCCTTATTCTATTTTTGAAAATGAATGAGAATCATCCTATTTGCCTTTAAATTTCATAAATCATCCCATTGCTTCAATCAGATGGTGGCCTTGCTTTTTGCCTTGGATCTTTTTGGGAGTGTCACCTTCATGCTGCCTTTTGCCATGATAACTCCAATTCGAAAGTCAAATCTAGTAATGGTTTTTAGATTTATTGGATAAATTAAAGTTTTCTACAGTTTTATCTTATATAGAAGCTCTTTATAGTTCATGCTATTTAACCATTTTTTGATTTATGTGGTTGCTATTACCATTTCTTCATGGCCATCTAATCGATCACTTCTGTGATGGTTTTTAAATTTTTAACTTTCACAGTCATTTCTCATTTGAAGTAATATTAATGGTTCTTTTATTCTACCAGTTGATACTTGTAGGTGTATGTTGCAGTGCAAGAGGGGATGGAAGTGATCCATTTGCCGAAATTTCCTTGCAGCATTTGCCAGAGTATACAATTCCATCTGATGGAATTACAATGACCTGCATTACATGTACAGAAAAGGGTCTTATTTTTCTGGCAGGTCGTGATGGGCACATTTACGAGATTCAATACTCTACTGGTTCTGGCTGGCAGAAGCGCTGTCGCAAGGTTTGCCTTACTTCAGGCTTGGGAAGTCTTCTTTCAAGGTGTGTGAGGTTATTTTCCAGCTGGTAACACTGTGTATTGGGCTGAAGTACTTATGCTAGATGTTGGCATTGCTTTTCTTCCCATGCTGCTTTAGAGGTTCTTTTTTCTTATATTTTACTTAACCATCTCTGTCTAGATGGATTTTTTTTAATTGCACATTCTAACTGTACAAAAGCTTGATGTTATCAGAAATTTGTTTGAAGCCATTCAAAGAAATGCATTAAGATAAAAATAAAAAAGTACAAAGCCACATAATTTTAGTATGATGGTACAGAGAACAAAACCAAAGGTGTCCAAAAAAGGGAACAAGAAAATGATAAAATGCAATACATAAAGGATGATAACAGAGAGAGAACTGGACTAAAACAGAATGTTAGGAAGCAGTCCTGTCCTCCCACCAATCAGTAAGTCAACTGTAGTTCTTTCCATTTATGATCCCACCAATCAGCAATTGTCAACTGTAATTCTTTCCATTTATGATCAAGGCTAACCCACTACATTGACATCCTTGAAACTTCTCTCAACCCACCAATCCCAAATTTCAGACCTGTCTTGAAAGATTCTGTAATCTCAGTCCTTTAATCTGTTACATCAAATGAAAGGTGAAACATTTGATCATCTACTTAGCTTATTGTCTAGCAATTTGACCTTAACCCAAACTTCTCGTAAGATATGGTACCTAAATATGGGACCACCCTCTTACACCCATATTTATACAAACAATAAATGCTCAAGCATAGAATACATACCTATATGTATTCTTGTGTCTGTTTTCTTCATTTTTTGTCTTTTATATTGTGTCATAAATTAATATATTGTAGTGTATTTGTGTTAGGAGGATATCTTTAAGATTAAAAGTAAAATTTTAGAAATCTGCTATATGTCCAACTATACTTAATGACTTAGAATGTTGGGCTGTAAAGTATGGATATATGTAAAAAGTTAGTGTTATTGAGATATGTATGCTTAGATGGACGAATGGTAATACTATAAAGGATAAGCTAAAAAACAATTCTGTTAGAAATAAAGTAGGAGTTGCATCTATTGAAGATAGAGAAAATTGGTTTAGGTGGTTTGGTCATATCCTTAGGAGACTAAGGAATGCATTAGATAGGAGAAGAGAATTAATTAGTCTAGAAGAAATTAAAAGTAGTAGAGGTAGATCTAAATTTACTTGGTTAGAAATTGTAAGAAAAAAATTAAACTTATGTAATTTAATAGAAGATCTGACAATAGATAGAAATACTTGGAAGAAAAGAATTCATGTAGACAACCCCATGTATTTGGATTATGACTTGGATTATTGTTGTTGTTGTATCCTTATATTTACTAATTCCATACTCTTACTAATCAAGATTTCTATATTTTAAGTTGTTAGCCTAATTTTGGTATTTTGGACTAACATTTTTATTCACTTTCATCTACTAAGGTGTGAGAACTTTTGCTTGTTTTCATATGCATTTGGGCATCAATGGAGAGCTCCTTGCATGGTGTGCAATACTTCTCTCTTGTTTTCTTTTTATCACAGTCTAAGTCTGGTGCAACACATTGCTAAGAAGGCTATGCTCCAATGAATTACTTTTAGGATTCATGTGAATTTACACTTCTACCCCTAGCTCGATGTCAACTGCCCTTTAAGTTTTTTCACAATATTTATTATATGATATTCATAACAAAGTTGATAATAAATACAAGAAACAAAATTGATAAATAAATAAATAAATATAGGTAAGATAGCATTGGGGACTGTAGCAAAGATAATATTTCATAACATAGTTGATAAATAAATAAAGTTTACAAATGTAGCTAAGGGTATTATAGGAAAGTCTAATTTTTATTTTGTGGAGCTGGAGAGGATATTAAACCCAATTTTTGGATCTTTGAATAACAATTAGAGAGATAGGGACAACTCTCAACTCTCAGCTTCGAGACTTTGGGAGCTAGAGCTAAGAGATTATTAAACACACCCATAGATAGCTTGAATCTAAAAGGGATCGAGCCCTATTTGAATTGGTCACATCTTACTCTAAAGTTAAGCATATTTAAGTAAGAGTATCACTAAAAATTGCTCATTTCTTGGCAGCAAGTCTTGCCTTATCTTCATTAAGCACATCTTTTGATAGATGCAATTAATTAAATGTGTTCTTCGTAAAGGTTTTAAATGTCTTTCCTTGCAAGAAACTTAAATATAATTTTTTTGATGGAATTTTACTAAAATATACATAATTATCGAAATATATTATTATACACATTAATATTATTACACCTTATATTTTAATGTTATCCTAGGCTTATTTATGTATTTGAATATTATTTAGGAAATAATAGAGCTACAATTATACATAATTATTATTAAATATGTTTAAATATATATAACATATACTTATAAAAATAAACAAAATTAACATTTGTATGGGTGCTTAGGCATCACCTAGGTGTTTCCTAGGTGCACGGGCACCCAAGGTGTCACACCTTGAAAACAAGGTGCCTTGACTCATTGCTTAAGCACATTGGTACTTCAAGAAGTATGTTTGATGCACATGTATGAGTGCTTAGACATCACCTAGGTGTTTCTTGGGTGCCTAGGCACCCAATGTGTTACACCTCGAAAACAAGGTGCCCTAGCTCACTGCTTAAGCACCTTGGTACCTTAAGAAGTATGGTTGATGCACATATCACTTTGAGAGTAGTGTATACCCATCATCAGTTCACCTTGTTTGACTTGATAAAATGTTTAGAAATCCATTTGCGCTTTCAATAACAAGAGCTTCTACTACTAAATTTTGAGTTAGTGAATTTGCTTATTTGCCATAGTGCCAAGTCACTAACCTTGTCAGATGAGTACTCCTATATTATCCTTTGAGGAATGATTATACATTAAGGGCTTGTTTATGCACTTAGAATTTGAATTTTGATGAAATTTAAATTCTACAGAATTTGATGGAAAGAATTTAAAATTTAGGTATTTGTGCATGTTCAGGAATTTTATGGAAATTAAAATTTAGGTGTTTGTGCACATGACAAAATTGAAGGGAATTGAATAGAATTGATTTTTAATGAAGTTAAGTAACGAATTAAAGTAATTAGTGAAAATATAATTAATTAAGAAATGAATTACTTAATTAATAAATGAACATATTATTAAATTAAATCTTTATATATCACTTATCAATTAATTAAGTATATCATTATATAAAATAAATAAAAAATTACAGAAATTGACACATCTTAGGAGTGTCGGTTACGTTGGGAGTGTTGACTATGTTAAGCGGGAGCGTTGGGCAGGAGCGTCGGCTATGTCAGGTGGGAGCATCGATTGCGTCGACTGTGTTTGGCGGGAGCATCGGCTACGTCAAGTAGGAGTATTGACTACATCGGGTAGGAGCATTGGTTACATTGAGCGGGAGTGTCAGTTGTGTTGGGTGGGAGAGTTGGTTGCGTCAAGTGAGAGCGTGGGTTGTGTCGGGTGGGAGCGTCGGCTGCATCGGGTGGGAGAGTTGGTTGTGTTGAGAGCGTCGAGCGGGAGCATTGGCTAGATTAGGTAGGAGCGTCGGGTGCCTCGATCATAGGGGGGAAAATGAATTCCCAATTTTTACATGTTTGGGAATTCAATTTCTTTGAGAAATTGAATTCTAAGGTGCACAAACACTTCATCGTTCGGAATCTGATGAAAAAAATTTTCAATTCCGTCAAATTTTGAGTGCACAAACCCCACCTAATTGTTATAGCGAGAGCTTCTATTGCTTAGATTTGAGTCAATGGACTTGCCTATTTGCCATAGCACCAAGTCACTTATCTTGTTAGACTAGTACTCTATTAATCCTTGTGGAATGATCATACATTCATTATAATAGGGTTTTTGACTTAAGTTTTTATTTTCATTTCCTAGGTTACACCAAAAAGGCATCAATAGACACTACCAAAATTTGACAATAATATTGGAAAATGCATGTAAGACATGCGATGATAGATGGAAGTAGATGTCCAGTACACTCCTAGTTGACCAACAAAAAGGCTTCTAGTTAGACACATGTGTAGCTTGCTTGGAATTGACTTCCTCCTCCATTCTCACTAATAATTTAAGCATTCTCTCTACCTCTCACTCCCACCTTGAAGCAGTCTTCCATCAAGCTAGCATCCTTGGCCCTAGGAGTCATGTTGACCTTCCTCATACAAAGATGCTTAGGTTTCCTTCTCTTTGTCTCTCACTTACACCTTGCTCACCACATGATTGAAGAACCTGCTGATCCTGATCATGTCACAAAAGTTACTATTGTTCAAACATCATTTGGTGACCCTGCCAAAGGGAAAAAGGGATGGCACAATGAGTCATGTCCTATATAAATGCAGCTTGCACTTCAGTTGATAAATGATTTGGTCGTAAATGGATTGAACTGTTTAACCCATTCATTAAATGGATTGAATTTGAGTTTGGCATATGTATCCCATTTATTACCTGCCAACTTGTATAAGAAATTTTATATTATATATATTTAGAATGTAAAACATCATTATTATATAACTTATTATTTTGTTATTTGTGTAGTTTTTTAAAAGCATATAACAAATTAAGTAGTTTATAGATGTTAAACAGTTTAAACAAGATAAATAGATTGGATTGCATATGTAACTCATTGTGCTTGATAAATCTGTTGTGTTGAGTCAACCTATTTATAAACGAGTTGAATTGGGATTTTCAACCCATTTATCTATCAAGTTGGATTTGGATTGGGCATTATTGGGTTTTGCTGTAAATGGGTTTGATTGAAACTGTAATTGTTCGTAAAAAAATCATCATAGAGATGCAATCTTTTGGACAGTCCAAACATTATTACTTATAACATTTTCATTGGCAGCTTCTGCAACTATCATGCTATCAGAAATCACTTGTTTATTTTTGGATGTAATTGCATTCACTTGATATTGTCTTTCTTCAGGTGGGTTTTACCAAATGCATTCAATTTTGGAGCTGTAGACCCTATTATTGATATGGTTGTTGATAATGAAAGAAACATTCTTTATGCAAGAACTGAGGACATGAAATTACAAGCTTTTGATCTAGGAGTGAATGGTGATGGTCCTCTTAGACGAGTTGCAGAAGAGAAGAATTTGATAGATCCACGTGAGACACAGTATGGTGGCAGACGTTCTGGTGCACTAAGATTAGGAACTCGAGCTGCCAGACCTTCCATAACTTGTATTGCCCCTTTGTCTATGTTGGAATCAAAATCACTGCATCTTGTTGCTGTTTTATCAGATGGAAGAAGACTATATCTTTCAACTTCTTCTGGAAATACCCACTCGATTAATAGTTTTTCTGGGTTAAACAGAGGTGCTCAGAGGCCACAATTTTTAAAAGTTGTAGCATCAAGGCCTTCACCACCTTCAAGTGTTGGTGCCATTGCTGCTTTTGGCCCTGCCACTGGAAGAGCACAGCCTGAGGACCTTTCTCTGAAGGTGGAAGCAGCATTTTATTCAGAAGGAACTTCTGTGCTTTCTGATTCATCATCCTCTTCCGTGGCCTCCCTTCTAATTGTAAATAAGGACTCAAGTGTGCAGCCGCCTCTTTCTGGTAACTTGGGAATGGGTACAAGAGGTTCAAGGGCACTGCGTGAATTAGTGTCATCTTTGCCTTTTGAGGGACGGATGCTTTTTGTAGCTGATATTTTACCTTACCCAGAAACAGCAGCAACCATATATTCCCTCTATTCGGATACTGAAGCATGCAGCTTTGATGAATTAAGAGTGTCATCTGAGAAGGCATCGGGAAAGCTGTGGGCCAGAGGGGACATTTCAATGCAACATATTTTGCCAAGGAGGAGGATTATAGTGTTCAGCACCATGGGCATGACAGAAATAGTCTTCAATAGGCCTGTGGATATTCTTAGGAGGTTATTGGAAACCAACACACCGAGATCTCATTTAGAGGATTTCTTCAATCATTTTGGAGCTGGAGAGGCTGCTGCAATGTGCCTGATGCTTGCATCTCGCTTAGTTTGCTCTGAGGAAAATCTAATATCCAATATTGTTGCTGAAAAAGCTGCAGAAGCATTTGAAGATCCAAGAATTGTTGGAATGCCACAGCTTGCAGGGAATGGTGCTCTCTTGAACACTAGAACTCCTGGAGGATTTAGCATGGGTCAGGTTGTTCAAGAGGCTGAACCTGTTTTTTCTGCTGCATATGAGGGACTTTGCTTATGCTCATCGAGATTGCTTTTTCCAATATGGGAGCTTCCTGTTATGACCATTCAGGGTTCCCCTGATGGAGTCATTTTTTGCAGGCTTTCTTCTGGGGCAATACATGTCCTAGAAAGCAAGATTCATTCATTAGAACAGTTTTTGAGGTCCAGAAGAGACAAAAGGAGGGGGCTATATGGATATGTTGCCAATCTAGGGGATTTTACTGGCACTATTCTTTATGGAAGCGGTTCAGTTCTAACAGGGGTAAATCAAATTTCTGGGAGAAATTTACTTAGTCATACTGGTGCAGGAGAGGATTCATCCTCTAGTAAAAGACAACGTCTTCCATATAACCCTGCTGAGCTATCTGCCATGGAGGTAGTGTAAACCAATGTTGATTATATTTTTTCTATTTCTCTAATATCTTAAATTTTTATTCCATAGGTGAGGGCAATGGAATGCCTTAGAAGGTTGCTTCGTAGATCATGTGAAGCACTTTTCTTACTTCACCTTCTCTCACAACATCATGTGGCTCGATTGGTTCAACGTTTAGATTCAAACCTACAGCAAAAGCTTGTAAAGTTAACTTTCCATCAATTAGTATGTTCTATAGAGGGAGACCAATTAGCCACGAGGCTTATTTCTGGACTTATGGAGGTAATCTTTTTTTCTTTCTGGCCTTGTTATTATAGACATCCACCTGCCCTAATAAGTTGGCAATTGGCTTACTTATTTCAGTGAGTAATTCTGTTTCTTATTTAATGAATATGGTTAAAACATAAATGGTGCTTTTATTTTTGCAGTATTACATTGGTCCTGATGGACGTGGTACTGTTGATGAGATCAGTGCAAAGCTTAGAGATGGTTGCCCTAGCTATTTCAATGAATCTTACTATAAATATTTCTTGGCTGTGGAGCATCTTGAAAGAGCATCCTTGAGTGCTAATGCTGAGGAGAGAGAACACCTTGCCACTGAGGCCTTCAACTTTTTAACAAAAGTTCCAGAATCAGCTGATTTAAACAGCGTATGTAAACGGTTTGAGGACTTGAGGTATGCTAATCATCCATGCTAATGAATTGGTGGTATACTTGCGATTTGCCTCTTATTATAAGGACAATTAATAATCTGTTTGTCTACATTTCTAGATTTTATGAAGCTGTAGTGCGATTACCTCTTTTAAAGGCTCAGTCTCTTCATTCCTATGGTGATGCTTTGGATCAGCAAGTTGATGCCAGTCAAGGGAATGCACTTGCTCAGCGTGATCAGTGCTATGCTATTATCACAAATGCACTACTGTCTTTAAAGGGTGAATGCAAGGAATTCGGCCCATCTGCTAGATTTGCTGGTAGTGGGTCTATCCTTAGCAAGGCATCACGTGGCAAATATATATGCCAGATTGTTCAGCTTAGTGTTCAGTGGCCTGACAATAATTTTCATGAACATCTATATGGTAGTATGATCGACCTGGGCCTTGAAAAGGAGCTGCTGGAGTATGGTGGTTCTGATTTGGTCTCCTTTCTGCAAAATGCAGGCCGAGATTCTATTCAAGAGGTTTGCTACATTGTTTTAGATGCAGTGTGACATATATAACAAGAGAATTCATTTTCCAAATGGACTTGTACATCTAATTTTCATTTGTGTTTTGTGTTGCATCTTTTATCTTAAAGATGGTACCTTGTGAAGTTTTCTTATTTCAGAAGTTCAGTTCTAAATGATATCCCACAATTGGATTTATTTTTGCTAAAGTTTTGTATGGAAAATCATTGCTTTTGAATAATTGTATCCTTAGGAAATGGATACTCTAGGGTAAAATAGGGTTAGATTTTAAAAGATTTTATTATTTTAATATTGAAATTTGAAATTCTAGTTGTCTGTTTTCTGATAAAATATAAAGAAAAGTTTGAATAATTCACCGTTGATGTCTTTTTGATGTATCTCTTTGTCAGGTTCAGTCTGTTTCATCCATAACATCAAGACCTCCTCAAATGGTTCATGAGGAGTCTTCTATCTCTAGCAGAAGAGCCAAGTATCTAGACCTACTTGCACGATATTATGTCTTGAAGCGTCAACATATCTTGGCAGCACATGTACTTTATATGCTTGCCGAAAGGCATTCCAATGAAGGTGCAGTGCTCACTCTAGAGCAGAGGTACAGCAATGTGCTTTGTCTTGTTCTTTTCTTCCAAATGTTTTATCATAGAAGTGCTAAGAACTCATGTCTATTCCTTGCTTTTTGTGGCAGGTGTCAATATCTCAGCAATGCCATTCTCCAGGCAAAAAGTGCAAGCAGCAGTGGGTCCCTGAGTAATAGAAATGCTATGGATGATGGGTTGCTTGATATGCTAGAGGCAAAGCTTTCTGTTCTACGTTTTCAAATGAAAATAAAAGAAGAATTGTCAGTTATGGCAGCTAAGATGGAAGCCATGCCAGATACAAGCACAACAATTCCAAATGATTGTCTTCCTGGCGATAATATTGTGGCTGATTCTGACACTGCAAAAGCAGCTAAGGAAAAGGCCAAGGAGTTATCGGCTGATCTGAAGAGCATCACTCAACTGTATAATGAATTTGCTGTTCCATTTCAGCTGTGGGAGGTATGCTGGTTTTGTGATCTGTTGTTTTGGGTATTTAATGCCTTTTGCATCAGAATAGGTGTTTGTGAGCCATGATTAACCCTTCTATCTAATGTTCCTATTTGATCAAGCTTAATTTGTAAATGATGTTTGTGTTATGTATATATTACTTAGACTCGTATTAGTTTTCAGTGGGTTTAATGGGTGTCCATTTAAATGGGATATATAGTAAATATCTTATATACATGTACTCTTCTTGGTTATTAGCAATAACACATTATTATTTCCTCTCTAATTCTCTACATGGTAGTAGAGCATTGGGTGAAAGCCTAGGACCCACAAGCAGCTGTCAGCCCCACCTGCAGTTGCCACCCACCATGATGACCATACTGGCCAGGGATAGTGGATGGCCCCTATATGACTAGTCTACTACCGGCCAGGGCAGGTCTTTCCTCTTCCTCTTGCTCACTTCACTACACTTTCCACAGCCACCAACCCTCCACCCACCAACTCCTCCATCAGCTGGCAACTGCTGACTGCCCTATTTCTTGTCCTAGGAGGAGGCTACACTAATGTCTTTCTAGGTGATCAGCCATGCAAGTTGCAGTTGCTGATCATTGCCATGATCTAGAGGCTACCACCATGCTTTTCTGCCCCTATTTTTGTGTGGACTTGTACTGTCCACATGTTTATGCCTTTGGATCGTCATTGTGGGTTTTCCAGTCAGTTTTACGCTGACTGTGCATCTGAATCAATGCATTCATTGGAGTTTTTCAGTCAGATTAAGACCTTGTTGACAGTTTTCAGAGGTGATAAATGATTTCCTGGAAACCTTTGGCCAAGAATTGTAGTCTTGTATTAGAAAAATTGAATGGGAAGAATCATTGGTTATGTGCACAAAAATTCAAGACATTTATGGTCACATATTGAAAGTCAAGGACCTTATGCAATTGCCTCTTGACATCAAGGATATAATATATGAGGATTTGGACACTTATGATGCAAACATCGTTTCTTGACTTGTCAACAACATGGAGCCTAGTGTTGTCCAAAATGTTATGATGTTTTATCTAGTCAAGAAAGTATTGTACATATTGTGAGTCACATACATGCATCAAAAGAATATCTCTAGTGTGTTTGAGTTGTATGAGTGGCGTTTCACCTTTTCTTATGTTGATCAATCAGTTCAAGATCATTACATTGTACTTTGTGTTCTTATCAAGGAGCTTGAAAACTACCAGCCATTGACAGTGAATATCACATGATGTATTAGTACAAATATAAGTTAGTAGTTGTCCTCTACTTCAACTTCAAATTGAAGTTATCTTCATAGATTCATGGGCACATTCTTGATGTCAATGCAGTATTGGAGATTTCCTTTTTTCAGAGATTTTGGGATCTTCATTGCTTCACATATTCTAGTAGTCTAATATTAGATAAATTAAATATGACAACTTCTTGGGGTCTTGGTCGTGGCACTTTCCTAGGGGAGACCATAGAGGACGTGTAAATGGTGGTGGTTGGCCCTATTGTTAGCACTATGTCAAGATAAGATAGATCAACTTGTTATTTGGAGAAGTTGCGATGCTACCTTTGAAGTAGACTATTTCCCATCTTGTATATTGTTTAAGAGCACTCTAGTAGTTCTTATAGCTTTAAGTCACTGACTCCACTAACATTGTATCATATGCCATTGCTTCACATATGAGTGCCTTTCCTCTTAGGACATTTTTTTGGATTATAGATTCAAGGGCCTCATCTTACATGTTAAGTGCACTGACCTTTTTACTAGCCTTTCGTTGTAATCGATTCTTTCCCATTGTTGATGGTCATTCTTACACTATGTCTAGAAGGGGGTTGTTATAGTCTCCTCCCAAATTTGATATGGTAAAATGCTTTACATACTTGACTTCCTTGATAGCATATTATCCATTGTTGTCTACTGTGAAGTAATTATTATGTTACAACAATAACAACTCGTGTCATAATCTCACTGTGTGGGGTTGTTACATGAATCCTTTTTTTGTGTATTTTTATAGTCAAATCTTTGTTTAAATTATATAAATTTATCTGAGCTTGTTACTGACTATATAGAAATTAACCTCCACAGGTGGAGTTGTGAAGTAATAATATGTTATGTTACATTTTTTCTTTTCACTGCACATTTAGGGATTTGTTGATGGGAAAGAAGATTGGTTTGGGCCATGAGTGAGGACATGGCATGTGCCTTTTGGTTCATGACAAGACACCTTGAGGACTTGCATCTCTAGTCTTCTCATTTGTGCTTTCCATTTTGTGGTACTAGTTTTTTCACTTTTCTCATGGGAAGTTACAACCATGTAGTTGTGGTTTTAGGTTTCATATTTTGATTGAGGCATGTCAAGTAGGTAAGCATCATCATCCTATCTTTAGGTGCTTGTATTTTCTGTTTAGTTAGTGTCTTTTTGAGTGTCCAGTTTTTGGATTAACGAGTATCCACTTAGCTGATGTATATAGTAAACCCTTTATGTGCTTATTCTTTTTGGCAGACTTATCATGACAGCCACCTAGACGCCTAGGAGTTGGGCACTATTGGGTGGGGGCCTGAGTGCTGATCTGTCACCTTCCAGGCGTTAGTTTTATTACTATTATTTAAGATTGTAGCTTATATTCTTATATGGATCTAGGATCCAGATTTGGGGTTTTATATGTTCAAGGTTATTGCACCTGAAAACCCTATTTTCCTCTCTTTTCTTCGTCCTCCCTCCATCCCCAACCTCCATTTTGTGTGTGTGTGTGTGTTTGGTTGTTTGGGCATCTCACCCTATGTTACCACCTAAGGGCCTTAATATGTATGCTTGTTGGTCATCAGCTGTAACACATCATTATTTACCCTCTAATACCCTACATTTGACAATTTTCAACTTGCTTTTGAAACCTTGGATTCCAAGCAGTATATTCAACTCAATACAGTATGTCTCAGGAGGCACCTGCCTAATAAATCTTGGAAATTATGTAGTTGACAACTTGACATGCATCCTTACGTGGGAGAAAAATCTGGAATGTACAGACTTGGCCTTTATTTTGAAGAGCTTCTTGTTTGTTGAACTCTGTGGTGAACAATAACAACAAATTTATGGTGATGATGTATTTATGAGTTCCTCTGAAATCCGCAGTTGCTATTAATGTTTAGCATCAATAGTATGTCTAAAATCAGTGATTGAACTTTTTACATACAAATTGTAAATAGCATGCCACAGGGAATTTGCTCTATTCCTTTACTGACCTTTCACTCTTCCTGAATTTTATCAGCTATTGCATTTCAAAAAATTTCTTGTTTTTCCACCATCTTGTATTCTTTTTATTATTGGAGGAGCTTGAAGGTGATTTTTTTTGTTTTGTTTGAGTCTTCTGGTTTTGTCACAAGACCTTATTGCATGCCTTTAGAGTTTATGTATTTGTGCCAATACCCTTTTTTTTTACTTGTATTAGATATCGTTAACAAAAAAACTCTTGTACTGCTAAAAACCCTAATTGGGTTTTCAATTATTTGCTGAATTTCTCTTCTGTGCCCAGATATGCTTGGAAGTGCTTAACTTTGCGAACTATTCTGGAGATGCTGATAGTAAAATTGTGAGAGAAACCTGGGCTAGACTACTAGATCAGGCTCTATTGAGAGGTGGTGTTGCTGATGCTTGTTCAGTTGTGAAAAGGATTGGATCAAATCTCTACCCTGGAGAGGGGGCATTCATACCACTAGATGCACTATGTCTTCATCTAGAGAGATCTGCGTTGGTAATTTTCCTTTTCTTTACTGTTCACTTCCAATTACAAATTGGCATACTTAATATGTATGATCTTTGGTTCAATTTAGTTGTTCACAAGTGGCTATGTGGTGCTAAGCTTCGGTTTGTGTTTACATGTGGTGGTGAAAGTAAAAAGTTAGATTTGGGGCCAAATATTGTGACTAGTAGATGACTTGCCTTATTGAGGACGGTTGATGGGCTGCAATTTGGTGTGGCAAATGTCTGCATCTCTTTTTGTGCATATCTTGTTAGATGCCCATATTGAATTGGAGAAGTTCTGGTTTGTTTGGCTGAGGACTCATGCTTCCTATGTTGGTCTATGGAAGATGTTGGAACATAAGAAATGAATGCTAGTTGTATATTTTTTATGAGCAAATAAGGTTTTTAAATATAGTGGTTACATAGAAGAGACAAACATTACTCTAATAATGTGAGATTAAGTCCACTTACAACACAAAATCCTAATACAATATTTTTTTAACACTTCCTTTCAAGTTGGAACATCCAACTTGCAATAGACTTAATAACTCAATAATATCTCAACACGCATAATAAGAAATAACAGATATATAGAGGAATATAAAAATCAATTGCTATAATAAAAGTAGTAGCAATGACAATAATCTAAGAACTATATCTTCGATAGTAGAATAACCATTAGATATATTCCAAGGTACAAATTAATTATTATAGCAATAGGTAGTACTTTGATAATTATATCTCAGATAATAGTAGAATAACTATTGGATGATAAAATCCAAGATAGTAGAATAGATAAACATGTGGTCTATCCTTAGAAAATAGGTACATAGATGTGAACTACTCCCAATTTTTTTTACTTTCACCATTTTTTCCATATTTTTTTACAAAGTAATATATATTTTTTCTCTCCCTCTCTTTTTTTTCTTTCTTCCTCTCTCTCCCCTTGTTTTTTTTTCCTTTTTCCTTCCTTTTTCTTTTTTTCTTTCCTTGAATCTTTTTTTCCTTTATTCTCTTTTTCCTCTCTTGCCCTTTTTTTATCTTGCCTTTTCTTTCTTCTCCCCCTTTGCTTCTCCTCTTTTCCACTTTCTTCCTTTTTTTTTTCCTTTTTTTGCTTCTCTTCTCCTCCTTTGTTGGGAACTCATCCATTTGCAACCCTAACGGATGAAGAGGAGTTATGGGACCCTTGAGGTTTCTTAGATGGTAGTGGAGGGTTAGAGCTTGGGAAGAGTTTTGAAGAAGAGAGTTGGTATACTTTTGATGCTCTTGAATGAGGAGAGTAGGAAGAGGTTGAGAAACATTGGTGGCTTTTGGTAGCATCCATTGTCGAGATGAACAAATGACATCCCATCCAATGGTGTTGGTAGGCTAGGGGACAAACAATGTATTTTCTCAAGAGTAGAAATGTTGATGGTGTTGGTTGGTGTAGGTGAAAACAATACTCTTGAAATAGGTAGGAGTTGTGAGGAGGCAAAGGAGTGAGAGTGCGAGCTTGTAGTGAGCACCAAATTAGTGATGATGGAGGTTTGAGTGAAACAAGGGAAGTTGACTAATGCAAGGGAAGGTGGAGATGGTGAAGATAGTTCTTTTTTTTTTAACCAAAAACTATATTTATTGAATTAAAAGTAGGGGGAAATAGCAAGTAGGGCCTTAAAACAGGCATGACCCACTAGACTCACAAGAAAGATACACACCCAACACCAATAATTGAGGGCAACCAATAAATTGGGCCACAACCTAGTCATAGAAAAAGAAGAGAGACAACACCAAGCATGGGAAAAGCAGCGAGTACGAGAGACAAAAGATGGAGGAGGCAATTATGGGGTGGCACCTGTGGGACCCACAATCGTTGGACTATTAGGAGAAGGCTTGCAAACCTAAGCACGCTTGGGGAGATGATGCCCATGGATGGGAGCTAGAGGAGCTTTAGAGTGGATAGAGCAATGCCCACTGAGAAAACCATGTTGTCAGCCACTAGGCCATCCTTGCCAAACAAATTGTGACAGACCAAAATTGGATCCAATGTACTTGAGGGAAGCAAGATAGGGTCGATAGTGTCCATGCATGGAGCTCGACCTACACATGCACATAGAGCAGAAACCACAGGCAGGGAGGTTGTGCCAATCGAGATTGGGGTAGAAAGCCAACCCACTTCCATCAGCCCATTACTAGTAGAATTAGAATCTGGTGTTGAATGGACCAACCCAACATCAGGTGAGGATAGAAGACCAAGGGGAACTAGGCTAGAAGAGGACAATGGCAACTTTGATCTGATCCCAAGCTCATTAATAGGGGTTGTAGCAGACTATTGTAGAATGCACTCGACAAAAGTGCCTTTTGAAGATGAAACAACAAGATCGAGTGAGTATAGAGAGCCACTAGTCCCAAAATTACTTGGAAAGGGGCAAGATTCCTTGGGTAGTCCAAATGACCAGAAGGAGGGAGCTCGATTGCCACATTGGACTTTTGACTGTCGACCTAATGAACCATCAGTGGGGCTTCATCAGAGACCATAGGAAATCGATTAACCATTGACTTTGAAGGTGACTTCTTCTTTCTTTAGCAAAATTGATGCTCATCAGTAGACCTAATAGGTGTTGGCTTGGCTAAACTTGGATGTCTCTATGGGAGGTTGAACAACATTTACAGTAGGGAGTGAGGAATCCTTAGAATCAATGGAAGACAGGCATCTAGATTGGAAGCAATCGATTGGTAGGAAGCTTTCGAATGACCAAGAACCTTGTACTATTTGTAGAAAGATGACACATAGGATAGTGCACCAATTGGACTAACCTTCAACCACCATAATCAATATTGAGTTTGGTGTAGAAAGGTTGAGTAGTGTCCACTTTGATGTGGGCCACAACGACCCATAGTCGAGTGAAGTCAGAAACATCCTTGTGAAGCTTGGGGAAGGAGGCCATTGGCTTGAGAATTGCCCTTAGAGTGTTTGAAGACTTCATTAATTGTTGTCCCTGCACGAGTGGAAAAAGAAAATACCATCTCATACATATCATCTCCTCCTTTTTGACATGAAGATATAGCTATCCACAATACACTTCTTAAATCCATGAGCCAATATAATAGAACTTAATTTAGCATACCATACTTGTGGACTTTGTTTCAATACATAAATTGTCTTGCATAAGCGTCATACTCTATTTTCTTTTTAAGCAATATACTCAAGAGGTTGTTCCATAAATAGCTTTTTTTGTAGATGCTTATAAAGGAAAACATTCTTGACATTAAGCTAGGATAAAGATCAAGATTTGTTGATTGCCAAGGGAAAGAATAATCCGGATAAAACTTAGGTGAGCCATTGGTGAGAATGTTTCGTAGTAGTCAACTTCATGAGTGAGTAAAATCATGAGCAACTAGTTGAGTCTTATGATGCTTTATAGACTCATCAAGATTATATTTGATGGTGAGCACCTATTTACAATCTACAATCGAAGTGTTTCAAGGTTGAGAAACAACTTGTTAAGTCTCATTGCCAAGTAATGCTTGCATTTCATCATCTATAGTCTTTTTCCAATTTAGAAGTGTAAGTGCTTCTTCATAATTCTTTGAAATCGATTTGGAGAGTATGACAAGTGATAGTGGATCATTGGATATGAAATTGGAAATAGGATGTATAGTATAGGAACAAGTACATTTTCGTAGAGCAATGAGTAAATCAAGAGAAGCTTGATCTGCATATTGGGAAGAAGGTAGTTGTAGGTCCACAAGTGCAATAGGATGTTATTGTTGATGATGCTATTGATATACCTGTAGAGGAGGTTGTTGAGATAACTCTATGGTAGTGGTATGTAGAGGCTCAACAAGGTTATCTCATTGTGATAGAGTCACATTTGATGGACCTAAAAAGGGACTTCAATGGGTAAAGGAGTAACTAGAGGATGCAAAGGAGGTGTAGAACTCTTAGAAGTAAATCAAGAGAAGCTTGATCTGCATATTGGGAAGAAGGTGGTTGTAGGTCCACAAGTGCAATAGGATGTTATTGTTGATGATGCTATTGATATACTTGTAGAGGAGGTTGTTGAGATAACTCTATGGTGGTGGTATGTAGAGGCTCAACAAGGTTATCTCATTATGATAGAGTCACATTTGATGGACCTAAAAAGGGACTTCAATGGGTAAAGGAGTAACTAGAGGATGCAAAGGAGGTGTAGAAGAACTCTTAGAAGTAAAAAATAAGGAACATTCTCTTGAAAAACATCAATAGAAACAAAGTATTGACTAGTAGGTAGATGGTAACACCTATATCATTTTTGAAAACGAGGATAACTAACAAAGACATATTTTATGGAAAGAGGAGATAACTTGTTAAGATCAGGAGACAAGTTTTTCACAAAAGTTGTATACCCAAAGGCTTTAGGAGCTATAGGAAAGAACTCCTTTTCGAGGGATAGACGTTGAAGAGGAGTGGCTCCACTAAGAGTAGATGAAGACATTTGATTAATCAAATAGGTGGTGATGGTAACAACCTCAAACTATAGATATTTTGGAACATTTATTTCAACCAAAAGGATGAGAGTAATATCTAAAATGTGATGATGCTTATGCTTGACAACTCCATTTTGTTGAAATGTATGTTACAAGTTGTTTGATGTAAAGTATCTTGGTCTACATAGAAAGAAGCAACAATAGATTCAGTGAATTCAAGAGCATTGTTAGTACAAATTTTTTTTGGAACAACACGAAATTGAGTTTGAATTTCATTAAAAAATTGCTTGATGACATTAAGTATAGATTGACGATTTTTCGACAAATACAACCAATATCTTGAAAAATCATCAACAAAGATGATATAATAGCGATAACTAGATTAGGACGCAACCTGTGAGGTCCCTAGATATCATAGTGAACCATATTGAAGGATTTTGTAGTTGATGCTAACTTATGATTGGGAAAGGTAGCATTGAAGTGTTTAACCAAAATACATGATTGACATTGAAAGGAATTGATTCACACCCAAGGTAAAGCTTTACAAAGCTTTTGATATGAGAGATGTCGGAGATGATGATACCAAAGGAGAGAGGATTCATCAAACATACAAGTAGTAGTTAAACCACTTGATATATCATCACAAGCTAGAACATAGACATCACAACCATGCTTATGGTCCACACCAATCCTCTTCCTTATTTGTAGATCTTGAAAGGTGCAATGGAAAGGGAAAAATGTCAAATAACAATAAAATTATTTGGTAATCTTGCTAATGGACAACAAATTAATAAGAAAATTGGGTACATAAAGAACACAATCGAGAGTCATATTCTAGTAGATGTAAGTAGTGCCCTTGCTAGAGATAAAGTAATTATGACCATCTGCTAAGGTTACAGAATGGATGCTAGAGGGTTTGGTTAAGCTACTAAATAAGTTGTGGTTGCTTGAAATATGGTTAAAGGCACTTAAATTGATAAGTAAAGTATCATTATGAGTGAATGCGTGTAATGCGAAGTTATTAGATGTAAGGACATGGTTGGCCACAACTTCTATTGATTGTTGGGCATGATATATCATCAACTCATCATAATTTGCTTGTATCATCTAAATCAAGCTAGTAATGTCAGTGGTAGAAAACTCTTGAGATGGAGGAGTAGACATGGTATGAGCCATAGTTGGAGGGGTAGGACACCCAAACTTGTCTTAGTACTTGTTGGATGGATGATTCTTCTTTCCACAATGATTGCAAGATGGCCTAGATTGGTTACTAGAAGAGGTGTGCTCACCATACGAAACAGTCAAAGTAGAACTCTCATGAGGCGTAGGTAGATGGGATGTGGATGCAATAGTGGTGACTTGAAGTACTTTGTTGAAAGTAGATGCAAAAGAAGGTAATGTATTTGTTGCTAAAACCTATCCGTAAATCTAAGTTGAAATCTTAGGTTGTAAGTCAGCTAGAAGAAGAGCAACACCTAGCTCTTCCTTGTAGTGATGTTGAATGGATAATTCCAAAGTTGGTGGCTAGTAAATGTCTTGTTCATCTAATAGAGAATGCATTTGAGTATAAAAGGTATGCACTAAACCATTGCCTTGCTTGTGAGTGAAGAGTCTCATAGATTTCACAAACTCAAGATATATTCTGTTTGTTCCTGTAGGTGGCATGGACATTCTCCCATATCCGATGGATAGGACAAACGTGAGCAATGTTATGAGTGATGTGCTCATCAACATTATTGAATAGTCAAGAGATGATTGTAGCATTTATTGCTCTCTAAGTTACATAGCCCTCAAACTTCATGTGTAGAGGGTCTTTTTAAAGATGTGACTCTTGCATTTGAGAGATGACAAACTCTTCAAAAGTAGGTACCCAATGGTGATAGTTGTGCATGTTCAACTTCACACCTATGATGACAATCTTGGAGGAGATAGAAGACTCTATTGTTGGTTGGGAGATAGAGGAGGATGAAGCCATCACAATGGTGCATAGTAGGAAGGGTAGGGTCACACAACATCCAAGCAAGTAGATAAGGTTTAGTGAACCTAAAAAAAGCTAGGGTTGGAGGGAGCGACCCCATTGGCATGGATGGGGTGTGGTGGTAGGTTGTGCAGCTAACTCATGCATCGACAAAGCTTGGTGTTGCTGTAGATTTGATGGTGACTAAGAGGGGAGGAGGGTGCTGTTCGTGGCGACTCTCAATAGGAGGCTTTTGGACGTTGATAGGGTGGATGTTCGATAGAGGTTGGAGGCACGAAGGTTATCAAATGGTGGTGGACAGCTGATGGTGGTGGTGAGGTGGAAAATCCTAATCTTAGATTAGATGCTTTGATACCAAGTTAAAATTTGGATTAGGTTAATCCAAAATGTTTTAGCATTGATGTTGTTGATGAAGAATGTATAAATACAAGAGGGTATGTGGTTCTAATTGTTACTTCATAAGATACACGTATTCTAATTGTTACTTTATAAGATATATTGGCTTTCAACATAATCAAAAAGAAAGAGATTGTTGGATATGTGTTTTGATTTGTCAAAATCTTGAAGAATCTACTCTCTTACACAAAGTCACAAAAGTCTTAAAGAAGGAAAGAGAGAAAAGTATCAAAATCTCAGTACATTGAAAAACAAATCCTTAAAACAGACACCTTTTTTTTCTGACCATAAATCAGTTTGTCTGAACCAAGTCTGGCATGTTTGATCTTACCAAAATTATTTTTGATTTGATCAAAGTTATTTTCTGTTTGTCCAAAGTTATTTTAGATATGATTGAAGTTATTTTTGGCCTAACCAATGGCTATAGTTGCTTTTAAATCATGTCCAATCTAACCCAAGTTATTTTCGATCTAACTGAAAGTTATAATCAATTTCAAATCATGTTTGGTCTCATCAAGGATATAATTTGCTTTAAATCATGTGCAGTTTGACTGAAGTTATTTTTGGTTTGACTGTATGTAGTAATTGATTTTAACTGAGTCTTAGATTGATATCTCCAAATATATACTGAACAAAACAAACTCTTGAAACGGAAGCCTATCTCTTGATTAATTGAATATTTTATTATTATGCAAAATATGAAGTATTTGTTGTAGGAGCATTTTCAAAGAGTAACAGTTAATGTTGTGAAGAGAATTCCAAAGAAAAATGGACCCATTTTCATGAAGCAGAGTGCTTACATTTGAAACAAGCAAAATCAAACTTGTTGATGTCCGTTTTGTACTTAAGTGTTGCTGCAAACTAGTTGTTATAAAATAGGTCATCGAATTGGGAAATCAAATGCCCATTTGACTTAAAAACTAATCGTTATAGGACTTATTGACTGAACTATCTATATATATCTCTTATATTCCAACAGTTATATTTCTCTTGCAAACTTATAACTTCGGGCATACAACTCAAAAAAACTTGATTCTTAGCCTCTTAGAGTTTGAAGCTTCAAAGATCTTCAACATCTCAAGAGCCTTATTGTCATCATCTTTCAAGCTTGATTTAATAGCACTTAGTGTGTGGGCTATAAGTTGATTGTAAACAATCATAAATCTCTTTGCAGGAAGTGTTGGTTGAAGTGTTTGACCTAAAACACTTGTAGGTTGAGGTATTTGACTTAAGCACTTAGTTGTATGTTGGTTTGAAGTGTTTGGACCTCAAAGCACTTAGTTGTAAAGGGTTAGGTGTTGGTTAAAAATAACACTAAATTGATAGTGATTGGATGTAGTTGTTAGTGGTGAACTACTTAAAAAATTCTTTTATTTTTTTGTAACGTGTGATTATGATATTTGTATTTCTATTTCAACTTGTGTTAGATCATTTTGTTTTATAATTTGATCACAAATTTCATATCCAATGAACTTAAGAATTTTCCTTACAAGAGCAATTTTTGTCTTGTTTAGAAACTCAAGTGTATTTTTGTTAACGTTTTTTTTTTAAAATACATTTCACCTCTCTTTTATGAAGCCATTGATCTTAACATACCTAATCTATTGAGTTGGTTAAATGAATATGCATTTTTCCTACATGGAGCGCGAAGTTGATTTATCCTATTGACGTGATGGGTACTACGAATGGCAAAATGCAAGTTAATGAATCAAAATAGGAAACAAGGCATGCACACAATAACCCATTCATCCATAAGGCTTGTCCTTGCAAAATAAAGGAATTAAGCATCATGCTTGTGTGGCTTTGTTGGAATCTTTCTTTATGTCAATCTTCACCACCCATGTGGATCACTTCATCAGGATTGCTTTGCTTTGACCCTTGTTCACTTCAACCTATTTACATTAGCTACTTCTCTACAAACACATCTTAATACAATATATGTAGACATTCGCCACATTACATACATTCATACAAGAGTGAGTTTCACATGCACACATTCACAATCATACAAGCTGGCCATGTCTTTATTAGTCACTCATGTCCATCACTTTAGGGTTAATAGCATGCCAGTTGGCTTTGATATGCATTGGTAAATATTAGCTTTAGGACCTTTGCATGTAAAAGTTAAATGCAAATGTGCTAATGGTAAATGAGAATGATAAAATGTGCTAATGCTAGCTTGGAAGGCAGTTGGTAAGTTGTGGACTCTTCACAGGCGTATAATCCAACAACTTACATTGAAATCTGATAAATTGAGTGATGGTTCTAGTAAATCATAAGATATATGAATGACTTTTCACCCAGAAACAGCAAATGTACTAGTATGATTGAATGCAAAAATAAGCATGGATGAAGTAATAGCATGTTACAATATGAAAAATGCAACACTAGATCCAGGAGAAGTCATGGAAGCATGCATGTTGCAAAATGGGAGCCACTATGTTATGAAACATTAGAGAAATTGCTTTGATTGCATGCAGTTTAAGTTTAAGCCACTATGTTATGAAACATTAGAGAAATTGCTTTGATTGCATGCAGTTTAAGTTTAGACTATGTAAAATTGATATACCAAAACTTCAAATCAGAATTCCAATTTCACCATAGACCGTTAGGGCTCCAACATTCGCGATACCATTTTGGATGATGGTATGTCGATCTCAGGAGAAGTTTGACCATAGTCTGGGCCTAAAAGAATATGCCAATGTTTCAAATTGACATGTTGATGTCTAGACAAGGATTTAAAAATTGAGATGAATCAGAGAAATTTCATTGATTCATCTCGGATGTATTCTTGAATATATGACGGGTCAAATGATTCATTGTTGAAAATTGGTGTTGGATCGATAGATTGTTTGATTCAATGTATATTTTGAGTTGTTAGTGGTTGAATATGCCAATTTGACAAAATGATTGATTAATCCAATGAAGGGTTATTTGTGTAGCCTTCGTCTGCCGATCGTTGAAGCCTCCAAAGGGTGAGGGTTGGAAGAAGGAGGGGGTGATGCATAGAAAAAGAAAAGAAAAAAGGAAAAAAGGAGGGAGAAACAAAAAAAGGGAAGAGAGAAGAAAAAATGAGAAAATTACATAAAAATTATATTTAAAAAATAGTGAAATAATTTAAAAATCACAAAAAAGTCTACTTTTTTATTTTTTTATAAAAAATATGTTTTCTTATGAATAGCATTCTTCTTATTCTCACAAACTTTATTTTCTATTTTAAAATTTTTTAAAAAAGATATTAGTTACATCATAGGAATAAAAATTTATAATTTGCTCTAAAATCTTATAATATATATATATTTTTTAATTATAGAGATTATAGTGAAGGGAAAGAAAAAAGAAAAAAAAGAGAATGTATGAGAAGAAAAAAATGGAAAAAAATTATTATGAGCTTTTTCAATTATTTGTACATGATTTAAGACTTTTGTCATGCATACAACTACTTCATCCCTATCTAATTGATATTTTAAGCATTATAATTGCCTATAAATTTATCTAGATATTTTTATATACTTACCATAACTTAATCTTATTCTTGAGTTTTAAGTTGAAAATTTAAGTTTTTTTGACCATTTCCGTAGAAGTATTGTGTTTATGAGATAATTGCCTGCTGATAGGATCTTCCGTCTTTTTGATATATTTCTTTTTTTTGGGGGACCGATCCTTAATACGATATTGATTTTTAAATCCTTGGTCTAGTCTTGAAGCTCAATCAAACTTTAGACCTAAAATGGCATACCAATTTTGCAAATTGATATGCTGAATCTGCCATGGAATGCTAGGGCTTGTGCGACCGACATAATGATTTGAGCATTGATACTCCATTCCACCTGGTTGGGAAAAACTGTATACCGTTGGGGGAAAATTGTATGTAAATTCAGAGGTGACTGCACATTCAAAATACCTGAAATATGATGTATAGCTCAAACAAGAGCATACAATTGGCATGTAAAGCACATTCAAAATATAGGAAAAGCTGCATGAAAGTGAAGGTAAATCATGGAAGGTTGAGATTTAAAAAAAAGTGATGTCAGTGAACACTATTTTTTTTAGGAGGGTGAAAACACCCATAACCTTTTTGAGTATACGAATATCCAATAAAAACACATTTTAGAGCCTTAGGAGAACTTTTCCAACCCTGGGGAAAGGTTTTGAACAAAGGTTACATACTCAAGGACTTTACGAGGAATAATAAACAACGTAATTTCAGGACAAAGGTGCTGAACTGGAATTTCACCTCCAAGGGGAGCTAAAGGCATACAATTAATCAAATAAAAAGCTATAAGAACTGCATTTAAGCTGAGATATTGGGTACTTTCATTTGTGATAATATAGTGCAGACAACATCACAAATATGGTGTTTCCTGTAGTCACCCTATTTTACTGAGAAGTATGAAAATAATCTGATGTATCACACTTAGATAATCACAAAAACCTTGGAAGTCATTTTTTTCAAATTTATGAGCATCATTTGTTTGTGAACATTTTGGAATAATAGAAAATTGAGTTTTTATTTCTTCAAATTTTTTTTAAACAACATCAGGATTTTTTGATAATCCTTTCATAAATAGATCTAGGACACAAGAATAATCGTTGCCAAAAACTATATGGTACTAATAACCAAACACAGATTTAACATGATTAAAACCTCAAATATCATAGTGAAGAAGATCAGACTGTTAGTAGACACTAATTGAAGGTGGTGGAAGATGGTTTGGTGATGCTTGCTTAGTTGACACAAATTGCACTCAAAAAGAGAAATAAAAATCTAGGGAATAGCTTGTTGGTCCATAGACATGAATGTTTGCGATGATAATGCTGCAAAATAGATGGCTCAGAGATGGTGAGCAGTGCAACCAATCCACATGGCAAATCATTATGAACTAGCTTGTATATGCAATTGCCCTATCTATGGCCCAAACCAATCCTTGTCTTTGCTTGCAAATCTTGAATTGTATAGTGGAAAGGAAAGAAAGTGATTGAGCAAGAAAGTTGAATGGTAATAGTATTAATAGACAATAAGTTAATGGAAAATTTAGGTACATAAAGAATTTTATAAAGTCAAATCTTGGAAGAGGCTTGGATGTCTTCTCTAGAAACAGTACATGACCGACCATTAGCAATGATAACAAAAACAATATCAACATGTAAACAAATCAAGTCTACCTAATATGTGAGAAGAGACACCTGAGTTAAAATTCACCACCCTTGGTTACCATAGCCTAGTCATTACCTAAACAAAAGTAATAGCGGCAGTGGTAGAGTCAAATGCCTAATGCTACATGAGGTGCTCGTAAGTGGTCTTGGAGAGGGTGACCATTGAAGAGCCTTCAGGAATGACGATAGTGGATATGGAATTGGTTGGAACAACCGTAATGTCAGTGGCCACACACCCAGGCAGGCTATCCAAATTTGTTCCAGCATTGCTTAGGTTTGTGATTGGTGTAGCCAAAGTGTTGGCAAGGTCGACATCCCTGGCCTGTAGTATTACCTCCACAATTCCCAGGGGGTTTTCCTTGGCCTTGAGTAGCTGTCATCACTGGATGCTGCTGCTAGAATTCTGACTGGTTGTGCATGGGACACATGCAAAGGTGGTGAACAAGTTCACAAGGGTGTCACGACCTGGAATTTGTCCACGAACTTGGGATGCAAGTTCTGGAGTCAAGTTGGAGAGAGATAGCTACAGAAAGTTCTTTCCAATATCATTGCATGGTTGTTATATCAGGCATAATAGGCTAATACACATTCAGCTTCTCAAATAACGACCGGAGTGGCAAAGTACTCTTGAATAGATTGATGTTCCATACATAAGGAGAAAATTTGCTCATATATCTCATAGACATGGAATATTCTTATCATGATCATACATCTGTTTCAATGTGTTCAAAATTTTCTTGGTAGGTCGTAGTATTTTCACTCCTTGTGCAACGTTAGGCTTCATGCTTTTTTCCATTCAGGTCACAACAGTTGACTCATCGACATACCAGTCATCATAACTGAAGTTCTTTACATGTGGGGTGGTTGTGTAAGATGCTTGGCTTTCTGTTGGGCAGCAATGAAAATCTGAGAACTCTGTGACCAGAGCAGAAAATTTCTGCCATTGAGTTTTTCAGAGGTGCCAATAAGGGTTCTTGGTGACCATTGTGTACAAAAAAACACATCCTAAACAGAGACAAGTAGGACTGAAAGGTGGCAAATTTGCAGAAAGGATTGGTAGGAAGGTAGGGTTTAGCAGACCTTGAGCCATGTGGCAGAACTTTAGCTATGGCTAGTTGCAGGGTCATATAACTACAACTCCCCTGCTGAAAGCAACAGCAGAACTCAAGTTGAACAGGAGCCGACAGTGACAGCAGGGACCTCCTGCCATATGAAGGCAATAGCAGTGAACCTGACTGTGGGGGAGGCAGCAGCAGTAGGGACTCAGTCATGTCTAGGGGTGATCAGGAAGGATAGATGATTTTAGACCATCATCAAGACATCCAAGTAGCACAAGAACAGCCTCGAAGGATGCTTTAGGAGGTTGGTTGGCACTGGAGTAGCTAACTGAGTAGGCCTATGGCTTCACGGGTAGTAATGAGTAGTTGGTTAGGGCTGAAGGATGTAGTGACGACTCTAGGGGTTGACGTCAGCCCTGGAAAGAGTTGGGCAAAGAGAAAGGCCAACAGCCAGCAGGTGTTTGAGTCACAACAGCACCAGCCAACAGTAGAGAGAAAAAGAAGGGAAGGTCTGTTGGTGATGTTGATGGTGGACAGCTAGGGTTTTAACCCAAGCTCTGGTACCATGTGGAATCTAGAGGAGAAAAAAGACTTATTCCTTGATTGGAGTTAAGTACACTATATATAGAGGGTGTAATGAACCCAAGATAAATGGGTATCCATTATCCCATATACACACTAATAAAATTATATTAATCACTCACAGATCTTATTTCCCATCTGCATGTGGGGCTTTCTTTATGCTGTTTTTTCCATTATTCTGAAAGTCGCTTCTGTCTATTTTCTTTGTCAATGTGAACTTTCTTTCCGATTCTTTCTAAATGCAATTTTGTACTGCCATCTCTTTTGAATATGGCTGTACATTCTTATTTCTCTAATACCATGCTGTTGAGGCTATCTTTATTTTTTGCTAGTGCTCTTTGTCGATGATTGTTTTTATTCGGACAACTGTTAAATTGTTAGATATGGTTATAATAGGAAAATGGTTTTTGTAGGAACGATTAGTTTCTGGTGCTGAGCTTGTTGGAGATGAGGATGTTCCAAGAGCTCTTCTTGCAGCATGCAAGGGTGCAGCTGAGCCTGTTTTGAACGTTTATGATCAACTACTCTCTAGTGGTGCTATTCTAACTTCTCAAGATCTCAGACTGCGCCTTCTTCGGTCAGTGCTTACAGTGCTTCGCGAATGGTCTCTGTCTTCACTATCTCAGAGGACAGGCTCAACTAAATCCTTGCCTCATATTCTTCGTGGAAATTTTGCTTTAGAGCAAACATCATCTATTAATCAAGGAGTTCGAGATAAAATTATGAATGTGGCAAACAGGTTTATTTCTATAGCTTGCTTAGTACATGATGCATTATTTGCCACGCTAATAAATATTCCATGTCATGTATCTTCTATTTTTATTGATAACGGTTAATGCCTTTTATCATGCATAGAACTTCATAATAAAGAAAGTATTACAAATTCTAGTTGTCTCTCTATTTTTATTCTTTTCATAACTAGACTGGTCCCATCGTCGGCCCTTGTAGAGAATCTATAATGTTGATAATGGGTTGGTAATGGTTGAAAACGTGGTAAATAATGGAAGCCGGTGAATCTCCGTTAAAATAATAATTATACTTGAAGATCTAGGATAGCAATTCGTTTTTGATGTTGTCGTTTTCTGCAACAATCAGGTACATGACTGAAGTGCGGAGGTTGTCACTTCCTCAAAACCGAACAGAGAATGTCTACAGAGGGTTCCGAGAACTCGAAGAACAACTACTGGCCCCATATTATTCTTGACCAACTTAACATCAGCTCACTTCATACATGGTATGGAATTTTGTATATTAGTTTGTTTAGTGCTTGTATTATTATACAAAAGCAGTTATAATTTAAGTGTTATTGTTTGACATTCAATTTGTAATTCAAGTGTAATTAGTTTGTCGCCGTTGGCTAGAGAAGACTTTACTAAACCTTTGGACTCAAAAGTTATTTTTGGTCTGTTTAGAACCACATGTATGCTTTTGCTTTTTGCAAGGTGGTATATTGCAAATGGAGAGAACAATCAATTTTGACCTTCCTAAGGCGGTGTTTAAAAACAAATTTTCACACTAGTTTTTTTAATGCTTATGAGCAAGTGGTTTCAAATGTGAGTGCTTTTATAGTTTATGGTAAATAACAGTTGAGCATTTAAAAGTTCTTTTCATTGTTTAGTCGATAAATAATTTTAAATCCACTTAATTTTTGAAAAATGAATCGGAACTTAATATTTCCAAATTTTTGGCAGTACATTTGCTTTTCTTTTATTTTTTATTTTTCGAATATACATACGTTTGGTGACATTTGTTGGTGTCGTTTGCTAACATGTAGCTTAGGATTTCAAACATCACTACGTCTAGATTATTTCAAATCATGTCTCTATCAATATAAGTGCAGTGAAAAGGAATATTTTCATCAAACAAGATAAACTTGTTAATGATGAAGCAATGATAGAATCTATACTACATTTTCAGTCATTAAGTACTACATTTTCTACATTTTCAATTATCAAGTACTTCGTTACAGGCGTGGATCCATTTCTTACCTCATCAAAAATAAAAAGGGTGGATCCAAGTGGGCGTAGGTGGGGTCAAGTCTCCATTGGACTTTTGTGAGATTTTGATGCGGTATGTTGATTTTCTTGCAAATAACTCGTAAAGTTAACTCATCCCTCTTCCTCCAAACTTTCTATATTTAATTTTACATAATAATCAATTTTAGAAAGGAACTTTATCTAATCCTCGCATATAAACAACTTTTTGGTCGTCAATTGCACAGAATCTTTTACTCCATTCCCTGTTAAATTTCCAGGTGAGGGATTCCCTGTTTCCCATCGTCCTTATCTATATAAACTCAACTATTTTGTTTTCGATTTGATTGCTCAAGTATTCAAAGTTAGATGATACTCTTTTAAATCTCCCTCCTATTGTAATTTGGTGATGACATTCTCTCTAATTTTTTCAAACCTTACGACTAATGCACGTGACATTTCCTCCCACTCTAAGTTCCTCCACCGGTTAACAAGTCAATATTATTCCAAGGTTAATTCCTCTAGATGATATGCAACAATTACCGCTTTTTGTTCCTCTACCACAGTTAAAATTAAAATATTGATCTGTTTTATAAACCCAAATTGGGTTTTGCAATCCATCGTAGTGAGGTGGTTCGATGTGAGTTACTTCATACTGCACATCCTCCTCCTTATTTCCCATTAGTGTACTACCTCTCCCCCTTGATTGAGAGGTTTCCCCTCTATGTCCTGTTGCCTTGTCTAATCTGTTCGTCAATTCCATAATTTCGTTTTCCAAAGTTTTATTATTTTTCTTTAGTTTCTATCTAAGAGCCATTTTTGTCTTTAATCCTTTAATGAAATCTTCAAGGAGAGCCTTGAAAGTTGCCATCTGTGCTAATCTCATTTTTTACTCTAATAGGTTGACCAAGCTTTTTACTAGGCTTACGACCTATCTCCCCTCTTGCTTAGGCCTTGAGACCCATTTCCCTCTTTCTTGGGCTTAAGGATTCTTCTTTGCCATTTGTATAGGCTCTCGAGGTCTGTTACCCCTTAGGCCTAAGGGCTCGTCACATTTAAGTAAGGAGAAAAGGATGGTTGTGATTTGCTAGTTCATTGGTAAAGTTCCTCTTGTATTGCCTCAAGCTTAAAGGATTAATCTTCACTTGATGCACTTATAAAATCTCTTCTTTTTTGGTTAGTGCCATATCAACAGTTATGTTATTGCCATGTCAACAACACTCTATGTGCCATGTCAGCGAGCTGCATGCCATGTTAGTGGGTTGCATCTTGATATGATCCAATGACTTGTATTAGATTATACTCCTCGATCTGATTCGATGGCCTAGATTAGATCGTGTCTCTTAGCTTTGATCTAATGACCTAGAACCAATCACCTTGGATGTAATTTGACGATGAATTAAGTTTTGATCCAAAGGATGAGGATGAATTTGGGATCCAATGGTCTAAATCACACCATCTAGGCTTTTGATCTGACGACTTAGATTAGATCTCCTTGGATCCCATCAGATGATCAACGTTTGATTTGATGGTTGAAGGTTTATATGGAATCTTATGACCTAGATCAGATTATCTAAGGATCTGATCTAATGACCTTCATGTAATCTCCATGATTAAATGATTTTTAGTCATCGAATGGTCTTAGAAGACACCCTTCCTTGGATGGCTAGCCTTTGCAAGTTGTCAACAACATTTCCAAATGAAGAAAACATGGAAGAAGCAACCTATCGACCCTTGCCACCTAAATGGTCTCATCTATGCACACGAGAGCCTTCGTTTTGGGAACGACAATGGTAGGCCGAATGAGTAGAGAAAATGAAGACTGAGAGAGAACCAATGGGTGGCCATTTTCTTCCACCCAATAGGAGAGGAGGTGAGATGACGACAATCGCACAGTGGATCTCTGCGAGCATTGCTACCGCACACTCACCAGTAACCAGCCACGTGTCATTTGAGCTGAGATCTCTACCGGCAGTTCTCTACGTGCACCTTCTTTGTTGTAGACGTCTTGAGCTCCACGAGCTTTGCCTCCCTTGTTTTTGTTGCACCATGTGCTGGTGACTAGCGTCACCCTTCCTCGTTAGGTGTAGACACCTTTTAGAATGTTTAGGGAAGCACCCCCTTTGCTCAACCACCGTAGATCCCTAGTCTCCCAAAGTTGGACGATGCTCACCAGCCATGCAGCTTGCTGACACACCTCGATCAAGAAGTTGTGGAGAGAGCCCTTTCGTGCCCTCTGCTTGTAGAAGCCCTCACTAGATGTTGTGGAAGCCCATAGAACCGACCCTTTGCCGCCCAACATGCCCCTACACTTGGAAGGACTCGCTCACGTCGATGTGGACGACCTCCCCCACATTAGATGCAACCTTTTCTACATGCTAGGACCATCGTTTGAGCCTTCAGAGGCAACCGTGCAACTTGCCATCCTTCGCTCAAGCTTCTTGCACTATCGGCCATCCTCTTCTTATGGATACACCTGTCATCGAAGAAGAATAGGGGATGAATTGTAATAGTCCGTTTTCGTTTATTTATTTTTACAAGGCATGATTTCATTTCATAATCAAGGAGAATATTGCATTATTTCCCTCCATTGTATTGTGAAATAACTTTTAAGTATTTCGTGGTTCATTATTTCATAGAAAGTTTTCTTGAAATTACAATTAGGTGTTTGCTGTTTGATCTTTTAAGGATTAATTAATTCAATTTTAATTCAAACCTGCATGATATGAAATTTTAATCTCTTCTTTTTTTCATGAAACATGATTGATTAACTATCTTACCATATTTATTTTGTCATTTTGATGTGTATGAATTTAATTAAGTTTTTCTAATTTTCATGTATTAATCACATGTTCATGCATTACATTTCACATGCATGATGTCCCTTGATTTAAATTAAGGGAAGAAAAGTTTTAAGTCAAGTAAGGTAATGTATCATGACTACTTTGGCCTTTTATTTTTTTTGCATATTACATGCATTCTCATGTGCCACACGTTGTGTGCTTATATACATGTTATGCTTGCTCTGTTGTTGATAAGTAATTGTGTGGTTAATTGTACCACCTGATTGACGTTAAAGACCTAACTTATTAGAATTAGACTCATTTAAGGTCTATCCTTATTTCACATGTAAATATAGGATGTTATACACGACTATTTCTTAAACTCTTAGTTCCTTTTATCATAGGTTTATCGACTCATTTTCTTTTAGGCCTATTGTTATAACTTCTCTTTTTATGTTGTATACCTAAATGTATTTGAATCCAACATACACTAGTACCTATTAGTCATCTAAGAGATTGACCTTTGGTTAGACATGTGAGATACTTTACACTTTCTTTATGTGTAACTAGAAAACTTATCTAGAGCTTTCTAATTAAACCTATTGACATTATCTTTTTTTTTTAGGATATGAATATTACTTGTATGTATCATATTACATTGTACTTAAGATTTTCTTAGTTTATTTTATCAATAGACTAGGTAGCAACTCTTTTTCTTTGATACGTGAGAAAACTCTAAGCGTTGTGTTAAGTGTCAGATCGATTCACTTTATTGATAGTAATGTCATAAGGAATCTCTTAATGTTGTCATGACACTATTAGGCTTGATGATGACATCTAAATACACCACTTTGACAATGTTGATGAACATTGTGGTTTGGATGGTGGATAATTAGAATTGATCCTTTATGTCTATTAGTTCATTATTTATAGGTTTAATTTTGATGATGAAAAATCAAGTAATTATTAGGCAAATGTTTTTTAGAATTTCCTTTTAATGTAAATGTTATTGCCTAACTGTGTTTATTCAGAACTATCCTCGAAAACCTTCGAAAATAGGTTTCGAAAGGTTTCATTTTCTCTTAGGTACAGAATTGAAGAGTTTCATTGAAAGTCACCAAAATCTTAGGTCAGTCAAACACTTTCAATTCTACATTTCATTTTTGGAATGTTTTATTTGAAAGTACTTGAAACACATTTTAAATGTCGGTGAGTTTCCAATTTATACATTTGGAATGTTTTATTTCTGAAAGTATCTAAAATATTTTTTGTTTTGGAATGTTTCATTTTAATATCAGATAGTTTCGTTTTCAAACAATTTGAGCATTTCAGTTTATTATTTATAGAAGGACACGTGTCATGCTCTTAACATATAAATTAAGTTTTGTCCTTCAGAAGGTTTCACTTGAAAGTATTCGAAACACTTTTAAGCTTTAGAAGGTTTCATTTGAAAGTATTCAAAATACAATTTGACTATTGGATAGTTTCATTTTAAATGTTTATGTTTTATGCTATTGTTTATAGGACACGTGTCATGTTTTTAATGCACAACTTAAGTTTTTTCTTTTGGAAGGTTTTAGTTGAAAGGTTTTGATATTTCTAAAAGTATTTGAAATGTCCCTTCTATATTTTCTAAAAGTATCTGAGGTATTTGATCTTGGAATTTTTGCTATTGTTATATGATATATTACTATTTTGGTAAGATATTATTTTGATTGCAGATTTGATTTGAAGATTACCAATTATGCTTAGTAATTAATTACTACACAAGGAATCTAACAAATATAGAGTAATTTCCTTATTAAGGAATTCAGAGAAGAATAGAAAATAAAATTACAGAAGACAAAAGAGGAGAACTGTTTAGAATGAAAAAGTGCATAATTTTAATGGTTAATTATATAATATTTAGCTTATCATATGAGAATTAAGCCATTATGTTATAATTGCACTATTATATGCCTTAATGAAAGTATCTGCATAATTTTAGGGAATTAGTGTTAATTAAGTACATTTTTGAACTGTCAGTGAGTTACAGGCTTTTTAATTCATAAGTATCCGAATTTTCTATTATTTCGGAGAGTTACATTTCATGTACTGGATAATTATGTTTTAAACGCTTAAAGAATATTTTTTTATTTCCTAGAGTACATGTGTTGTAACCTTAATGCATGACTTAAGTGAATTTTCGGTAAGTTATTTGGTAACTATTCAAAATGTGTTTGAGCATCGGATAGTTAATGTTTGTAAGTATTCGAAATATACTTTTACTCGTTAAGTTAGAATTATGCACGTATTGAATTTGAATGTTTTACTATGTCACGTGAGCTGCACATGCATAACTCGTTAAGTTAGCATAACTATACATGCTGAGTTACTTGAATATATACTAAGGTAACACGTTGTGTTAGTGTTATGTAGAAATAGGAAATGTAAACTTTCAGATAGTTAATGTTTCATTTTAGTCGAAGAGTTATATTAAAAACTCGTATAGTTAAGTTATCTACATGTGTGTGTTTTAAGTTTTCATGTGTTTTCCATGTGCATTTGGTAATGAAAAATCGAAGAGTTAGATAACTGTTAGAGTTTTTATACGTATGGATGGATGACTATTCGAGTTTTATAAAATGACTAACGAATAGATAAGTTTTTTTGTTTAGTCATGTGTTTTGCAGGTGCAAGAACTAGAAGAGTTACAAGAAGATACAATACGAAGGAAAACCACGATTGCACGTATCACACAGGAATTCACTTGTGGAAAGAAGAAGAAATCACCATCGTTGATATGAATGAAGGAAATCTAACCGATCATTTAAGCAGAAGTAGTTACTACTGAAAGAAATATAAAAGAAAAGGATAAAAACTATGGAGTGTGTATGGAGGATCATGCTAACTATAGGAAGCGTCAGAAGTTCCACAACACCACTAAAATCACCAACTATCAGAGGTTTGTGAGGATACTTTTCGAATGTCGGGTTGATTCCAAGCCAAATATGGTGACTAACAACTACTATGAGTGATCACGTCGTAGGAAGGGAAGTTGTTTTCACTAAGCACCGACTCATATCTTAGGAGATCATAAAGCTTTTAGCCTTGGTTTCGGGTTGATGCAATTATATTGAAGAGAAGATCAACTTATAAGTCTTGGTTCACGATTCTATAGGGAGAGGAGGCAAGACTGTAAGTGATTAAATTTTCAGTGGTGTAATTACGTCGCATGTAGTGACAAAAGTTCTTACTGTTGATAGAGATTTTTACATTTCACATTTCGCTCATCTTCAAGAACATATCAAAACATAAATACCAAAAATAATTAATTATTTGTGTTTACATTTAGTATTAAAGTGTTGTATTGTTTGTGAAAGACACTCTAGATTTTGATAATGTAAAAATCCATGTGAGGAAACAAATTGTATTTCATGGGTGTCAAGATAGTTCAACAAACTGAAGATTAGAAGGTAGATAAATAGATATAGTTAATTCAGAACTTACTGCTAGAGGAAGAAAGGATTTTTCGGTGAGTTAAAGACTGAAGTATCCAAAGAGTTACTTTAAATATAGTAGAAAGACATTCGGAAAGTTAGAAGATTACCAAGCTTAAGTATTCAGAAGAAATGGTTTTTCGGTGAGTTATAGACTTAAGTATCCAAAGAGTTAGTTTAAAGCAGCAGATACACTATTAGACAGTTAGAAGGATAACTATTTGAAATTACAATGCCTATGGAAAGTTTGAAAGATAATTGGTTGAATGATTAGAGGGTTAGGAAAGCTAACTATTTGAAAATTTAAGGAAATCAGAAAGTTAGGAAGGCTAACTATCTGAAACTTAAGTCATTCAATTACTCACGTGCAGAAATCTGGTTAGAAGCTTAAAATGATTTTTGGAAAGTTAGAAAGCTAACTATCCGAAAATTAATAAGTTTCGGAAGGTTACAGATTTAAGTATCCAAAACTTAAGTCATTCATTTACTCACATGTAAAAATTCAGATGGAAGCTTAAAAGGATTTTCGAAAAGTTAGAAAGCTAACTATCCAAAAAATGAGAAGTTTCGAAAGGTTTCAGAATGAACTATCTAAAACTTAAGTCATTCTTTTATGCATGTGTCGAAATAGGAAAACTATAGTCGAAAACTTTGAAGAAAATTGGAAGTTTACTATAGCTAATGATTTGAAAGTCAAAAACGATTCGATAAGTTATAGCTACAAGTATCCGAACTTAAAGACACCTCACGTATATGACTTAAAATCCCATGTGACATAGACAAAATGACTTAAGTGGATTTTTAGTGAGTTACAACTATCTTTTGGAGAGTTACATAGCTAACCATCCAAAAATTATAGGGAATCAGAATGTTAACTTGAAAAACCTTCCTAAATGGTAACTTACCATTTTTGGGCTTGTAATTTCAGTAAGTATAGCAGAATATATCCGTTAGAAATGAATATGATCGTTATGCTTAATGTTATAAATATAAACAGTAGACAAGAGAGTTAGATAGCTTTTTAAAGATACAAATTCATACACCAAGCTCCACATATACAGTAGAACATCTTCAAAATCAAATCTTCAGCAAAGACAAACTCGAGTCTAAAGCTCTCCATGCAAATAAACTCTGATTTCTTAAAGCTAGTGGTTTACTGAAGTGTGCCAACTGAAAACTTCAAAGATAGGTTGGTTGGAGCTATGACTAGAAAGCTCAATTCAATTAGTTGGTTCTTGCTTGGACCTTAAAGCAAGTGATTGTAAGTTGTGAAAGTTTAGTGAAGCCCAAGTGAATCTTGGGGGTAGACTAGCCGTTAGTGGTGAATCACCTAAAATCTCTTTGTGTCTAGTTTTTATTACTGCTTTGCATGTTTATTTAATATTAATACTTATTAACTAATTAAATCAACTAGTTAAGATTGAAAATAATTACAATGAGCAATTAGTACCATTCACCCCCCCTCTAGTAAGCCTTTAGGTCTTAACAGTTTGTTTTGTATCGTGATTAATGTTATCATTGTCAGTAATGTGAATGTTTTATATTTGTTTGATTCAGAAAATAGAAAATAGTTTTATTGTTTACTAAAATTGATTCATACAGAATACTAAAAATCTTAATGGTTACTGTTTGAAATATCTAAATGTTAGTGTTGTTTAATGACAAATCTCAGATTAATTAACATTACAAAGCTTAATTGATGTTATTTACATTTTGTGGAACCATCCAATGGATGATCGAATTCCTCTATGAATAGTAGTATTTAACTAGAAAGATAGACTTGTAGAGTTAACTTAAGTCCACGAGGTTAGTCCGTTGAGTTAACCATAACTCCATGAACTAAGTCCGTTGAGTTAATTGTAACTCAACAAAGTGCTTAACTAAATACATATAAACTCCAATATAAAAATTAAAATAGTACACAATTCTTACTCAATCTTTGTAGGATCGACTTGTACTTGCACACAAATACAATATACACTATTTAAAAAAAAAAATTTAATATAAGCATAAAAACAACCTAAACAATAACACACTAGAGAAGAAGAATATACATTTTGCAACTACTAAAGAATTGAAAGACTATTTTCTGCAACAACTATTGAAGATGTAGTTAGGTAGATTCATCTGAAATGCTCTTGAAACTTTTGTCATCAACATCCAAATAGAGAGTTTTCTTTAGTGTGTGTTTTTAATCATTTTGAGTCATGTATTTTTGTGCTAAAAATTCTTCTTAAACTTCTGAAAAACCCTAACTCATAAGGGTGTTGTGAGTAAACCTTCACAAAGTTGGGGCCTTGGTAAAGAGAGTGAAGTGTATGACTTACCTTACTCAAGATTATGGTCTTGAGTGCACAAAGTTGGTGCTTTGTATAAGGTTGTTAAACTTGAAAAACAACATTTGTAGGGTTGTTGTTTAAGTCGTGAAAAAAGCATTTGTAAGGTTGTTGCTTAGCTTTTAAAAGCAATTTGACTAAGGTTCATGCTTAGCCTTAAAAGCACTTAATGAATTCTCAAGGTTGGGGCCTTGAGAAGTGGACTAAGTTTTGGGGAACTACTATAAATCCTTTGTGTTTCTTTGTTTGTGTAATTGTTATTGATTATTGAATCATCTTAATTAGGGTTCATTAGTATCAACAACTTTCGAAATTTTTAAAAGTAATTAAACTTGCTAAGACACTATTCACCTCGCTCTAGTGTGCCATTCGATCCTAACAAGTGATATCAGAGCAAGGTTATCTCTGTAATAGATTTAACCAATCTAAGATTAATGGTAGAGGGATAGCATGTTTATAGAATACCACTATTTGATGGTAACAATTATGGATTTTGGAAAATAAAATGACTAATTTTTTTAAATTTATGGATGTGAAGGTATGAAAAGTAGTTATTCATAGGATACTACCAACTATTCTAGAGGACATGTGGTTTGATGAGGATGAAAAGAAAATTTAGATAGATGCTAAAGGAATGAATGCACTAACTTGTGTACTCACAACTAATATATACAACAAAATTTCTACATGTTCTATTACACATGAAGCTTGGCGTACATTAGAGATCACTTATGAGGGCACAAATGAAGTCAAGGATACAAAGATTAGCATATTACTAAGAAAATATGAAATGTTTAAGATGAAAGAGAATGAGAGCATTAGTGATCTCATATCTTGATTTATTGAGATTATAAATGGCTTGAAGAACCTTGGAAGAGAATTTCCTATGAAGGAATAAGTCATTAAAGTTATGAGAAGTTTAAATAAAGGTTGGAAGACCAAGGCTACATCTCTTCAAGATTCCAAGGACATGAGGACCTTTATTTTAGAAGATCTTACTAGCAATCTATTAGCTCATGAGATACAATTAAATGATTGGAAAGAAGAGGAAGGAGAAACCTCAAAGAAAGTTGAAAAGAAAAAGGAGCTTGCTTTGAAAGCTCAACAACTTATTGAAGAGCCTACAAATGATTTTCTTGAAGAGCTAGCTTGTGTAATCTGAAAATACAGAAAATTTTGGAAGAAAGGAAAATGCCATGACAAAGGCAAACAATCAGCTTCTAAGTGTTTCAACTATAACAAATTTGGACATTTTCAGAGTCAATGCACATATTAAAAGAAGGATGATAAGAAGAATTTTGACAAAAAGAAATTTTATGGAAAGAAGAAATACAATTTGAGAAAATTTGGTCTAGGAAAGAAGAAAACATTTCAAGTTACTTAGGATGATTCTATAGCTTTTGAAGTCTTTGAGGTTACTAGTATTGAAGGATCACAGATTGAATCTAAAATTGAAGGATTAGCCAATGTTTGTTTCATAGTTAAAATAGATGAAGTACTTTTTGATTCCAAAATTGTTGATTCATTTATTTCAGATAATGATTTAGATGTATTTAATATTAATTAAGTAGACTATAATGAATTACTTGAAGAATTAAAGAATGTTAGTTTAGAAAATTCTGCCTTGAAAAGGAAATTATCAAATAGCAATAAACTTGTTATAAAATTAGAAAAAGAAAATGCTGAACTAAAATATGAAAATTTTGCACTAAAGAAAAATAAATTTGTTGCTTTTGATTCTGATATGCATGAAAAGATTTCTAAACTTGAGAATGATAATTTAGAACTTGCAAAATAAGTGGAAAATTAGTCTCTAGGAAATAAAAATTTATAGAATGAAAATTTTGAATTAATAATAAACTTTTAAATTACTGTGAAGAAAAATCTATCTTAAAAACTTATATAGACCAATTGGAAAGAGAAATTGGTAGACTAAAATTTAAATTAGGAGCTTTTACTAAAGGTGATAATAAATTAACTAATATCATTAATAGTTATAAAATTTTTGGTGATAGAACTAGTATATGCTATAACTATAAACCACCAAAAACCTATGCTTCTGTTAATTTCTCAAATAGTTATAAAATGGATTATGGAAATAGATATTTAAAAACCATTAATAAAATTTTTTTATTTATGTGCTAAAAAGAAATTCTAAAACTCAAAACAATACCTAGATATGTAAACAGAATAGATTTCAAATTTTTTCTATTGACAAGAATAAACCCAAGAAAATATAGGTACTAAAGTAAGTGATCATGACTGTTCTTGTAGGTCAAAACTAAAAGGTCACGATGGGTGATGGATAATGGTACATCAAAGCATATGACGAGACAAAACTGTCCTAAAAGATCTAAAAAAAATAGATGGAGGAAATGTGAAATTTGCAAATGATTAGAAAAGTAAAATTGTTAGAAATGGTTCTATATATGTTAATGATAAAATGATTATTGATAATATTTTATTAGTTGAAAATTTAGAACATAATTTGATTAGTATTAATCAATTAAAAGATAAAGGTTATATGGTCTTGTTTAAATCTAAGAAATGTTTAGTTATTGATGAAAAATCAAATGAAGTTAAATTTACTGCTCAGAAAGAATTATGTATGTTTTCTAAATCTACTTAATGTTTCTTCTATTGATTCCTGTTTAATTGCTAATAATTTAGATAATGTATGGTTATGACATCGTAGATTAGGTCATATTAATATGAACAACTAGATAAGTTAGCTAAGAAAAACTTAGTTGAAGGATTACCTAAATTGAGCTATAAGAAGGATAAAATTTGTGATGCATGTGAGTTAGGAAAGTAGAAGAAGAATTCTATTAAGTTTGGTAAGAAAATCATCTCTGAAAGAATTCTGGAATTAATTCACATGGATTTATTTGGTCCTACTAAAACTGAAAGCTTAGGTGTAAAGAAATATATATTTATTCTAGTGGATGATTGCTCAAGATATACATGGGTAATTTTCCTAAAACATAAAAGTGAAGTATTTGAGGAGTTCAAATTTTTTTTGAATTTAGTACAAAATGAGAAGCAATTGAAAGTTCAAAAAATTAAGAGCGATAACGGAAGGGAATTTGAAAATGAGAATATGCAAAATCTTTGTCAAGAACTAGGAATAGAACAAGATTTGCTTTTCCTAGAGTCTCTTCTCAAAATAGAGTTGTTGAAAGAAAAAATAGATCTTTTGAAGAAATGGCTAGGACTATGTTTAATAAAAATAATGTTGCCTATTATTTTTGGGCTGAGGCAGTTAATACTACATGTTTTATTTTGAATAGGGTAACCCTTAGAAGAGGTTTAGACAAGACTCCATTTGATTTATGGACAGGAAAAATACCTAAAGTTTACTATTTTAAAGCCTTTGGATCTAAATGTTTCCTTTTGAATACTAAGGAAAATAAAGATAAATTTGAACCAAAGTCTGATGAAGGTATATTTTTGAGATATTCTTCTAGAAGTAAAGCATACTGAGTGTATAATAAAAATTCATTGGCTATTGAAGAATCAATGCATATAAATTTTGATGAAGAGCCAATTATCAACACAAGAGAAATTATTGGTACTTTTGATAATGAATTTTAGATTAGTGTCATGCAAGAACTTAATCAATTTAGAAGAAATTAAGTGTGGGATTTAGTTCTTAAACCCCAAGATTATTCAATAATTGACAGTAAATGAGTTTTTAGGAATAAATTTGATGAATTAAGACATGTGATTAGAAATAAGGCTAGATTAGTTGCTTAAAGATATAACCAACATGAAGAGATAGATTTTGAAGAAACTTTTGCTCCTGTAGTTAGATTAGAATCCATTAGAATTTTTCTTGCCTTTGCTACTCATATGAATTTTAAATTATATTAAATAGATGTTAAGAGTCCATTTCTTAATGGATTAATTAAAGAGGAAGTTTATGTGAAACAACCACCTGGTTTTGAGGATGCTGAATTTCCTAGACATGTTTTAAATCTAAAGAATGCCTTATATGGTTTGAAACAAGCTTTGAGAGCTTGTTATGATAGGTTGAAAACTTTTCTATTAGATAATAGTTTCTTAATTGGTAAGGTTAATAATACCTTATTCTTTAAGAAAAATTATCTTGGTCTACTAGTTGTTTATATTTATGTTGATGACATTTTTTTTGGATCAACTAATGAATATTTAAGTAATCAGTTTGTAGATCAAATGCAAAATTAGTTTGAAATGAGCTTAATGGGTGAGTTAACATTCTTTTTAGGTCTATAGATTAAATAAGTTGAGAAAAACATTTTTGTATATTAAGAAAAATATACTAAACAACTTTTAGAGAAATTTAGGATAAGTAACTTCAAGTCTTTAGGCACTCCTATGAGTTCTTCAATTAAATTGGATAAAGATAAATCAGGAACAACTGTTGATATTACAAAATATAGAGGAATGATAGGTTTCTTTCTTTGTTTAACAGTCTAGACCTAATATAATGTTTATTGTTTGTGCCTATGCTAGTTTTCAAGCTCAACTTAAGGAATCTTACTTGATTGTAGTAAAGAGAATAATGAAATACTTATAAGGAACTTCAAATTTTGGTTTAATGTATTTCAAGGATAGCAGTCTGAATTTAATTGGATATAATGATACTGATTATGTTGGATGCAAGTAAGATAGGAAAAGCACTAGTGGAACTTGTTAATTGTTTGACAGTCCATTAATTTCATGGTTCAGCAATAAGCAAAACTGTGTTGCATTATTCACAATTGAAATAGAATATGTTGCTACTACCTTATGGTGTACACAAATTTTATGGATGAGGCAAACTATGAAAGATTATGGAATTGAGTATGAAATAACTCTTATCAACTGTGACAGTAATAGTATCATAAGTTTGTCTAAGAATCCTATGCTACACTCTCGAGCAAAGCATATCGAGATCAAACATCATTTCTTAAGAGACAATGTTATGAAGGAGAATATTGAACTGAATTTTGTTCCTACTCATAGTAGTTGGTAGATATTTTCACAAAGCCTTTTGAAGAAAAATAGTTTATTAAATTAAGAAGAGACTTAGAAATATGTTGCCTAAATGATTTCTGATATATATTTTCTACTATATTTTCTAAATCACTTTGTCTCATTTTCTATTTTCTTTTCAATTATTTTTGGTTGATTTATCCCTTTCCTTCTCTATCATTTTAAATAAAAAAAATATCTACATAGAAAAATAGAAAACAATATCTGGATTGGTGTGTTAATTTCTTTACTGAGTTTATATTATAGAATAGTCTTATATCAATATTAAAATAAATTTAATTATTCCACAAAATTATTGAAGTCTAGAGGTTCACAAATAGAATAATGCCCATATGAAGCTTAGTATGGGAATCTAAATTTGAAAAATAGTCGAGTTACCTTATTGATTCAATAATTATTTTCTTCATAGCTAGACTTGATGTTTCCTAGTTAGAAATTTAGAAAAGTCTAGTATGTTAGGGTGAAAAATAAGGAAAAGTGGTTGGAAGTAATAATATTCAAGATATTTTTCCTAACCTTATCTTTATATATTTAACCTCTTGTATCTACTCCATTCCTAATGTTACTTGTATTGCAAAAGTTATGAAAAAAATAAAGGGGTCTAGGTTAAAGTTTTGAAAAAAAAGGGTCTAAGACTCTTGGTTGTATACATGATAGACATTGTAAAGGAAAAATATACCTTGGAGTTGCTTCATGGAAAATTTAAATTGGTTGGAGAGAACATATTGGATAATTCTGAATTTTCTATTCTAAGAACTTTAAGTCAGCCTTGAGGTTCATAAGAACTGGTTATTAAGGTTAATAAGGTGAAATCTAGGATTAAGTCTTCATGATAAGTGGAATGTGTAGTTTAAACTATATGTGGAGACTTGAAATCTTCAGTAACCTTACATTAAATTAAAAAAAAAAACCTATTTACAGACTATCATGCTTTGCAATAAGCTAAAATTCTATATCTATTGATTTTTTACTCCTTTTTAATCCTATTAAGCATTTAAAGAGGGGGAGCTTATTTTTTTGATTTTATTTTGATATTCTTGATTTTCAACATTTTCCAGATTATTATTTTTAATCGTTAGGGCATTAAGCCACATATTTAGGGGGAGCTTATTTTCCTGAAAGGATCATTAGGGCATTATATCAGACTGCTCCTAGTCCCAATTAGCTCATCATGACTCTTTTTGATGTCAAAATCAATTTGGATCCTCCTTTAAAGGTTAGATTGATGTATAATAGAAGAAGAAAGAAGACACTTTCTTCTCATCCTAGATTTTTGAGTAAATCTTCGTCTCTAGATATTGGTTCTTAAGTTGAAAATCCAGTCTTTAATGAGAAAGAAACAAGTTCAGATTTAGTACCTCTTATTAGAACCCTTGTGTTTTGATAAATGCAAAAATCCTGGTGAGGTAATAATATGTATTTCGCAAGTTATGCAAATACAAATATAGATGCAAAAGTTGTACAGATACAGATCTAGATGATTGCTATAAATGAAATTCAGAAGACATCAAGTTGTTAATTTACAGCTAAACTGCTAGATAGAAGACAGAACAAATTGAAAAGTTCCAAGAAAAACTATCTAGAAGAGAAAAGAGCTTCGACAGGTTTCAAAGCCAACTATCTAGAAGACAAATCAAAGAAGTAGTAAGCAAATTGGAAGGTTCCAGGGAAACTATCCGAAAGGGAGAAACTTCAGAAGGTTTCAATGAGGAACTACCCAAAAGTAAAAGGAATACAATGGAAATCAAAGAGAAGAGTTTTGGAACGTTACAAAAGAAACTATCTGAAAAGTTAGTTGATTTTAGACGGTTTCAAAGATAGAAATATGAAACTAAGAAGGCTCACATGAAGAACTTAAAAACTCATGTGACATGTTCAAAGAAGACGGAAGCCTGGAAATAAAGGTTCAAAAGGTTTGAAGTCAATCTATTTGAAAGATGAGAGATTTCAGAAGGTTTCAAATTCAAATATCCAAACTTAAAGAAACCACACGTGACAAACTTAAAATCTCATATGATAGGTACAAAGAGAGTTTCAGAAAGTTAGGATGAAACTATTCGAAAGATTGGAAAGTTTCGGAAGGTTTTAGTTCATACAGTCTACAATCAAAAGTCCTCATGTGATTAACTTAAAGACTCATGTGACAAGCAGAAATAATAGTTCAAAGAAATCGAAAACTTTAAGAGAAAACTTTTGGAAGGTTTGAAGTTAAACTATTTGAAAGATAAGATTTTTCGGAAGGTTTAAAATCCAAGCATCTAAACTTAAAGGTCCTCACGTGCATAACTTAAGATTTCACGTGACAGATATAAGAAGGAAATCTTGAGCCATCATAAGGTTTTAGAATTGTTTTTAGAGGGTTTTAAATGAAACTATCTAAAAGTAAAAAAGAATCGGAAGGTTTTAATGAAGTAGCATACTAAATGGTAACTTACTATATTTGGGACTAGTAGATTAGTAAGTATAGTAGAATAAATCTGTTGAAGAGAAATATGATTGTTATGCTTCTTAGTATAAGTATGATCAACAAATGAAAGAAAAAATAACAATCATCATATACATTCATACACAGAGCTAGACAATTTTTCATAGAAAAATTCAAATTCAGCTAAAGCAAAATTGAAGATTCAAGCACATTCAAGTGTAAAAAGCTCTTTGTGCACAAGCTCTGATTGAAAGCCTTAAGATGTTTGGTTCGTGAGTTTACACCTTAAAACTCAAGGTTGGTTAAGAGCTTAGTCTTGAAAGCTTGAAGGGTTAGTTGCTGAGCTTCTACCTGAAAGCTTAAGAGGTTGGTTTTTACTTCGACTTGAAAGCAAGAGTTGTAAGTGCTTATGAAGCCCAAGTAATGTTTTGGGGGTGGACTAGTTGTTAGTGGTAAATCACCTAAAATTGCCTTTTGTGATTTTATTTCTTGCTTTATCTTTAGTCTATTTTAATAGTCCTAGCATATACTATTATTTGGGTGAATTTTGTTTGTTTTAGTTATATGTTTATAATTTCTTTTAGAAGTAAACAAACAATTTTCACAAATTAGATACTAAATCCAATTTGTTTTTAACTACAAGTGCACAATATGTATTGCATAAACGTGCAAGCATAGGTCGATTTCATAGAGATTGAGTAAAAATTTCGTACTATTTTGATTTTTACAGCTACAAGTTTATGTGTGTTGACTTACGCACTTTGTTGACTTATTACTAACTCAACAAACTTAGGTCATTGAGTTACAGTTAACTCAATGAATTGCTCTTGTGGACTTAAGTTAACTCTACGAGCCTCACTAGTAACTTCCAATTAAATTTGTTGTTCATAGAGGAATTCAACCATCCATTGGGTGGTTCCATAGAATGTTGGCAAAGAAATTGAGAGACTAAGAAATATAAATTTAAATGATGAAGATTTAGAAGAAAATAATGTCATACCTATAGAAAATGTGGAACAATATAGAAATTGGCGTTATGCTTCATCTCATCCTATTGATAAGATAATAGGCAATCCTAATTAAGGAGTTAGGACTAGGTCATCAGTAGTCAACATTTGTGGTGCTTATTCATTTGTTTCCTTACTAGAACCTAAGAAAATTGAAGATGCCTTAGAAGATGGATTTTGGTATTTAGCTATGTAAGATAAGCTAAATCAATTTATAAGAAATGTGGTATGGGATCTAGTTCTACCCCTTGAAAATCAATCCGTAATAGGTGGGTATTTAGAAACAAAGTAGATTAGGATGGACATATAGTTAAAAATAAAGCTAGGTTAGCTGTTTAAGGTTATAAGCGAGAGGAATGAATTGACTATGATGAAACATTTGCTCCTGTTGCTAGACTATAATCTATACGAATTTTGTTAGCATATGCTTGTTACATGGATTTCAAATTATATCAAATGGATGTTAATACTGCTTTTTTAAATGGATATATAAAAGAAGAAGTTTATGTAAAACAACTTCCAAGGTTTGAAGATTCAAAATATCCCGAGTATGTTTACAAGCTTAAAAAAGTAGTATATGGCCTTAAACAAGCCCCTAGGTTTTGGTATGAGAAATTATCTAAATTTCTTATAGAAAAAGGGTATTCTATGGGAAAGGTAGATCACACTCTTTTTATCAAGAAGGTCGAAAAAGATATATTGGTAGTTCAAATTTATGTAGATGACATAATATTTGGAGCAACAAATGAAAAATTAGTTGAGTCTTTTTTGAATGACATGACTAATCAATTTGAAATGAGTATGATGAGTGAACTATCATTTTTCATAGGCTTACAAATTAAGCAGTTAGAACATGGTACTTTTATTTCATAAGAAAAATATACTCAAGATTTATTAAAGAGGTTTGGATTAGACAATATAAAATGAAAAATACACCAATGAGTACTATCACTAAGTTAGATAGGGATGATTCTAGAAAAACTGTAGATATAAAACAATATAAAAGTATGATTGGTTCATTACTTTATTTAATAGCTAGTTGACTAGATATTATGTTTAGTGTGTGTGCTTGTGCTAGATATCAATCTAATCCTAAACAATCACACTTACTTGTTGTTAAACAAATTTTTAAATATCTATTAGGAACCATCAATTTTAGATTATTTTACTTTAAACACAGTTCTTTAAATTTAATAGGTTATAGTGATGCTGATTAGGAAAGGTTATAGTACTTTAAAAATACTAGTGACACTTGTCAATTATTAGGAAATTCTTTAATGTCATGGTTTAGCAAAAAGCAAAATTGTGTAGCATTATCTAAAATAGAAGCTGAATATATAGCTGCTGCACTTTGCTGTGCTCAGATCGTGTAGATCAGACAAACTTTAAAAGATTTTAATTTAGCCTATGAACCAACTAAGATTTTTTGTGATAGTAGTTCTGTAATAAGTTTGTCTAAAAATCCTGTTTTACACTCACGAGCTAAACATATAGAAGTTCGACATCATTTTCTAAGGGATAACGTAATAAAAGGAAAAATAGTATTAAATTTTGTTCCAACTATAGAACAATTAACAGATCTATTTACAAAACCCTTAGATGAGAATACATTTTCAAAATTATGATTAGAACTTGGTATCTGTAGATTATTTAATGTTTAAATTGTCTTGTACATTACATAACATTTTGGTTTGTTACAAATTTAGAATTTAATTTCTTTATATTTTTTTAAAAAAAAATCAAGATATCTATTTTAGAATTATTATTTATTGGTAGTTAAGAATTTATGAAATTTTGATTTTTATTGAAGTCAATTTATTTAAGGAAAAATTCAGAAAAGGTTACTTAAGGAAAGTTGATTTAATTCAATATGAGTATCAACTATATTTTTGTTACTTATGTATAAGTCATTATAGAGATTTTAACTAGAAAATACATGTACCGTTTTTTAAAGGAAAGTTATTAACATATTGTTAGAAAAATTAAGTCTTGCGGTTGCCTCTTATTTAATTTACTGTCTTGTTTTATTGTTTGTTTGCAATTACTTGAGTAATTAAGTCCGTTGGGGGATCTTAAACCCTAGTTACTTAAACCAACTAGTTTGAGATGTGCTAACTGAAAACTCATTTTACAAGTAATTTAGATTCTATTTTTTTTATTAAAAAAAGGTTATCGATTCTCACTTATCATTGAGTAACTAGTTATCTTTCCCTTAAGTAAAGGATTGTGATCACAAAAAAAGATGATATTGTGGAAGGTAATACATAATATATATATATATATATATATATATCAAATTAAAAAAAAAAAAAGGTGACAATGTACTCAAGCTTAGTTTGTTTTATAGGTATTATAACAATTTTACCATAATATGTGCATATAATCTTTGTTATTATCTATTCTTTACACATAAAGTAATGCATTTATTTTTTTATGTTCGTGTACTCATTATTGACTTCTTTTACGTTACCTGAACGTATATCTCTATGAATTTTCTTTCGTAAATTGAATAAAATAAAAGTATGAAAGTCTAAATTGTTAAATCTACTACTTATTTTTGTATTTACCTTAAAAAAAAAGGGAAGGAGTCATATCAAATCTGTTAGGGCTTGACAACCCAATTTAAGTACGCCATTTGCACTTAAATGACAAATCTATTAGGATTTAGCAACCCACTTAAGTTAGCTATTTGAACTTAAATGACAAATCTATTAGGACTTGACAACCTAATATTAAGTATGCCATAGTTTCTCTTTAATACATTTATGTAGGGGAGCAAACAAAGAAAAACAATAGTAAATTTAATCAAGTGCAAATATTTTGGAACTTATACTGATAAAAAGTTAGATTCATTCAGTTCGTTTAACATATAGTTATGTATTTTACTTGATATCTGCTATTTTATCTTGCATATAGATAACCATCCGAGTTTTTCGTATCATTATATTTTATTCTTCTAAAAACTCGAATAGTTAGGTTTCTCTCTAAGTTTCTGTTTTAAATTCTTATATTTTATCCTTTTAAGAAACTCGAACAATTATGCTTAAGTCTTCGACTTTTTCGCATATCCATCCAAGAAACTCGAATAGCTAACTTAATATTATTATATTTTTATGAAAGACTTAAAATATGACAATAACTATTTTAGTTTATCGTATAGTTATGTGCTTTACTGCTCATAAAACTCGAATAGTTATCATAAGTTTTCGAGTTTTCTCATTTTTACTTAGCTAGTAGTTATTTTCTTTATACGAACAGTTATGCTAAGTCTTCTACTTTTATAGGTTGTAAAACTCGTATAGTTATTGTAAGCATTCGAGTTATTTATCAGTAATGGATCTTATATTTATGATTTCAATGATTGAATCCGTTTATAAACTCGAAGTGTTATAAATGTTTTACTGACAACCTTTTGTGTTTCTACCTTGGTAAAACCCTAGTTTCACAATCTTTACTTCCACTAAGTTCTACAGTGAATATTGAAGATTAATCGACAATGTCAGGATGTGGTAGAATGACAAAAGTGCAGAAAAAGAGATGAAACTTCAGAAGATAGAAAGTGAGATTAACGACATTTACTCCAGGTATACTTTTTCAAATGAAGTATGTTTAGAATGAAAAAGTGCATAATATTAACGGTTAAATGATGGTTAATTGCATAATATTTAGCTTATCATATGAGAATTAAGCCATTATGTTATAATTGCACTATTATATACTTTAATGAAAGAATTTACATAATTTTAGGGAATTACTGTTAATTAATTATATTTCTAAATTGTCGGTGAATTACAAGTTTTTTAATTCCTAAGTCCTTGAATTTTCTGTTATTTTGGAGTGCTATATTTCATATTCCGGACAATTATGTTTTAAACGCTAAAAGAATATTCAGGTACATAGTAACAACTCGTTGAGTTAGTGTTCTTTTTGTTAAAAGATCATGTGCCAACTCGTTAAGTTATAGGTTTAAAGGTGTAAAAAGATCACGTGAGAACTTGTTGAGTTAGTGAGTAAAAACTATAAGTTGTATATCTGAACTCGTTAAGTTAGAATTATGCACGTGTTGAATTTAAATATTTTATTATGTCACATGTGCTGTACATGTATAATTCATTAAGTTAGCATAACTATACGCGTTGAGTTATTTGAATATACACTAAGGTAATGCGTTATGTTAGTGTTATAAGTTTATAAGTTATTTCTTTATTGCATGTGTTTTATATAGTTAAGTCAACGAAGTAAGTCTGTTGAGTTACACTAACTCCACGGACTATTTATTTTCTAATATGCCACTATAGTAGTTGTAGAAACAAAAAATTCAAAGGAAAACCATGATTGCACGTATCACGTAGGAATTCACTCGTGGAATGAAGAAGAAATCACCATCGTTGATATGAATGAAAGAAATCCAACTGATCATCTAAGTAGAAGTAGTTATTACTGAAAGAAATATAAAAGAAGAGGAGAAAGATGAAGAAAAAGGTGTGTGTGTGTGCGTGTGAAGGTGGAGAACTGTGTTAACTACAGGAAGCATCAGAAGTTTCCTGAAACTCCACACCACCATCAAAATCACTAACTATTAGAGGTCTGTGAGGATACTTTCTAGATGTCAGGTCGATTTTGAGCCAAACACGGTGACTGAGGAGTGATCACATCGTAGGAAAGAAAGCCATTTTCTCCAAGCATCGACTCATATCTAAGGAGATTATAAAGCTTCTAGCCTTGGTTTTGGGTTGATATCAGTATGCTGAAGAGGAGATCAACTTACAATTCTTCATTCATGATTTTGTAGGGAGAGGAGGCAAGATTGTAAGTGATTAAGTTTTCTGTGGTGTAATCACGTCGCATGTAGTGATAAAACTTTTTACTATCGATAGAGATTTTTACATTTCACCCTTCGCTCATCTTTAGGAACATATCAAAACAAAAATACCAAAATCAACTAATTATCTGTGTTTACATTTAGTATTAAAGTGTTGTATTGTTTGTTTTGTATCGTGATTAATGCTATCATTGTCAATATTGTGAATGTTTTATGTTTGTTTGATTTAGAAAATAGAAAATAATTTTACAGTTTACTGAAATTGATTCGTCCTAGATACTTAAAGATTTTAATAGTTACTGTTTAAAATATCTGAATGTTAGTGTTGCTTAATGAAAAATCTAATATTAATTAACATTAAAGAGCTTAATTGACATTATTTACATTCTATGGAACCGCCCAATGGTTGGCCGAATTCCTTTGTAAATAACAGTATTTAACTGGAAAGGTAGACTCGTGGAGTTAACTTAAGTCCACGAGGATAGTTCGTTGAGTTACCCATAACTCCATGAACTAAGTCCATTGAGTTAACAGTAACTTAACAGAGTGCTTAACTGAAACATATAAACTCTAATATAAAAATCAGAATAGTACACAATTCTTACTCAATCTCTATGAGATCGACCTGTACTTGCACACAAATTTGACAAATCAAACACAAATATACACTATGCACTTGTAGTTAAAATACAAATTGGACTTAATATCAAATTTGTGTGAAAAGTTGTTTGTTTACTCCTAAAAGAATTTATTAATATAAGCACAAAAACAAATCAAACAAGTTTTTTCTAGCACCGCCTAATAGACAAGTTTCTGATTTAACTTTTCACAACAATACAAGTTTTTCTAGCGTCGTTGCTAGGGAAATAATCAAGTTTTCTAGCACCATGTAATAGACAAGTTTCTGATTTTTTTCACAACAATACAAGTTTTCTAGCACTGTTGCTAGGGATCGAGAAGCTAAGTAATTATGAGTGCTGTTTTGTTTTAATAGTAGATGGAGTGTTGTGTGTTTTTATTATATAATTGAGAATATGACATATGCTTATGTTTAAAGATTTCTGAAACCTGTAGTTAGCATATGTGAATTCTGTAATTTGGAAGGTCATGATATTTTTGATTGTTTGAAACTAAGATAATTGCAGATGGTTAGATCACATGAACAATAAATGAATTATATTCAATATAATAGAGTTGAGTATGAAACTCCTATAGTTTACCTAACTAATGGTTAGTTTAGAACATGTAATATGTTGAGAGATAAGGAAGTTTGGGATAGGTATGACAGATTAGAGCGTAACTTAGAGCAAAACATGGATAAACTAGAACTGTACATTTATCAGCAACAAAAAGTCAACCAATTAAATTATGGGGAAGAATATTCAGAACCTAAAATTGATATCACATATGAAACTGAAAAAATCATAATGAAAATTGATCAAAAATTGAATGCAATGAGACTAGATGATCTTGAAAGAAAGCTAAAAGCATTCGATGAATTTATAAAGAAATTACAAGTTATGCAATAGGAAAACATAAATGAAAACTTTGATGTTACAGATGTGCATAATTTGCAAGACATATAGACAAAAGAAAATACCAATGCAATAGAATTTAAAGAATGTAAGTTAAAACTAAAAACAATTGAAGATCAAAATCATGAAAATGGAATACAAGAACATCATGAAAGTAATGAAAATTTGGAAGATGTTTGTATACTGTTTAGAATGAAAAAGTGCATATTATTAACGGTTAAATGATGGTTAATTGTATAATATTTAGCTTATCATATGAGAATTAAGCCATTATGTTATAATTGTACTGTTATATGCTTTAATTGAAGAATCTGCTTAATTTTGGGGAATTAATGTCAATTTAGTACATTTCTGAATTGTCGGTAAGTTGCAGGCTGTGAAATTCTTAAGTATCCAAATTTTCTGATATTTGGGACAGTTATGTTTAACATACCGAACATATTTCGGATAGTTATGTTTAACAGACCGAACATGTCAGATAGTTATGTTTATATTGCCGAACAGTTATGCTTTGAAAGAATATTTTATTATTTCCTGAAGTACACATGTCGAAACCATAATGCATGACTTAAGTGAGCTTTTGGTGAGTTGTCTATAACTATCTGAAATTGCAGCTAGGCATCGGATAGTTATATGTGTAACCCTTCGAAATCTCTTTTTATTTATAAAATAGCTGTGGACACGTGTCATGTTTTGGTAAAGTGACTTAAGTGGATTTTCAATGAGTTAGCTATAACTATCTGAAATGTATCTGAGCATCGGATAGTTAGACCTGTAACTCTCTGAAATGTGTATTTTATTATTAAACTGCTGTTGACACGTGTCGAGATCTGGTAGATTTACTTAAGTTATATATCGGTGAGTTAGCTGTAACTATCCGAAATGCATCTGAGCATCAGATAGTTAAGTTTATAAGTATCCGAAATGCACCTGAGCATCGGATAGTTAAATTTATGCACGTGTTTTATAGTTAAATCAACGAAGAAAGTCCGTTGAGTTATCTGTAACTCCACAGACTATTTTTTTTCTAATATGCCATTATAGTGGTTGCAGAAAGAAGATAGTTGGAAGAAAAACCACGATTGCATGTATTGCGCAGGGAGAAGAAATCATCGCCGTTGATATGAATGAAGGAAATCCAACCGATCATTCAAGCAGAAGCAGTTACTATTAAAGAAATATAAAAGAAAAGAAGAAAAAGAAGTGGGTGTGATCGATGGACGGCCAGTGTATACAGAGGAGCACCGAACTTTCTACAGACAGTATCGGCGATTCTCCGAAGTATCACACCAACCATTGTTACCAGCACCATATCCACCATAATCACCAACCATCGGAGGTTTGTGAGAATACTTTTTTGATGTCGGGTCGATTCCGAGCTAAACATAGTGCCTGACAACCACTGTGAGGAGTGATCGCGTCGCGGGAAGGAAAGCCATTTTCACCAAGCGTTGACTCATATTTCAGGAGATCGTAAAGCTTTTAGCCTTGGCTTCGGGTTGATGCCTGTATGCTGAAGAGAAGATTATCTTGCAATTTTGGACTCACGATTCTATAGGGAGAGGAGACAGAATTGTAAGTGGTTTAATTTTCAGTGGTGTAATCGCATTGCAAGTAGTGTCGGAAGTATTTACTGTCGAGTGAGATTACTTTACATTTCACCTTTCGCCTATTTCCATGTTCATATTAAAACAAAAATACCAAAAACAATTTATCTATGTTTGTATGTTGTATTTGAGTGTTGTATTGTTTGTGTTGTATTATGATTAATGTTATCTTTGTCAGTGTTGTGATTGTTTTATGTTTGTTTTAGTTTTACAGTTTACTGAAATTGGTTCGTTCAAAAGACTTAAAGATTTTAATGGTTAATGTTTGAATTATCTGAATGTTAGTATTGTTTAATGATAAATCCAGTTTTTACTAACATTAAAGAGCTTAATTGATGTTATTTACAATCTGTGGAATCACCCAATGGTTGGCCGAATTCTTCTGTAAATAGCAGTATTAAAAAGAAAAGACAGGCTCGTGGAGTTAACTTAAGTCCACGAGGTTAATCCGTTGAGTTAGCCATAACTCAACGAACTTTATCTGTTGAGTTAACTGTAATTCAACGGAGAGCTTATTGAATATATAAATTTGATTGTTAACAAGCGGACAGTTCTAATCTTTTCAGCAATTCCCTGTGGGATCGACCTGTACTTGCACACTAATACAATAGACACTGTGCACTTGCAGTTAAAGTACAAATTGGAATTAATATCTAAATTTTATTAAAGGTTGTTTGTTTACTTCTAAAAGAAAGAATAGACATAAAGATAAATTAACTAAGTAAAAACAGAAGTAACAAATCCAAGTTTTTCTGGTGTAGTGCTGGGAAAATACAAACATATACCATTAAGATTTGGAACTGATATACCACCAAGAATTCAAAAAGAAAGTAATGTGAAGGTGGATAAGAACAAAATTCAAAATGATAATGAAAATGTAATATCTGAAAACTTAGAAATCAATGAAGAAAAATTTGACTCTGAAAATGAGATAAAAAATGATCAAAAGAATGAAATGAAAGAAAAAGAATCTTGTAAATCACAATCATTAGCACCCTATCCTAAATGATTACAACAAACATTTCCTATAAAATAAGAAAAAATTAGAGAAATTTTTGAAAAAGTACAAGTTAACATTCCTTTATTAGACTTATTGTAGAAAATGCCACATTGTGCTAAATTTCTTAAGGATTAGTGTACTAAGAAAAAAGAGTGAAAAGTTTTGAGGAAAGTCTTTTTAGCTGAGAAAAGTAGTTCCCTATTTCTACCACAAATTCTTAAAAAGTTATCTGATCTAGGAATTCCTATTATATCATGCACCATAGGAAATACCATTCTGGAAAGAACCTTAATAGACCTTGGTGTAGGTATAAATGTTATGCCTAGTGATATATTTGCATCCTTATGATTAGAAGGTTTAATCCCTACTAGGACTATCATTTAATTAGCTGATAGAAGTATAAGATATCCTAGAGGAAAAATAGAAGATGTCCTAATTAAAATCAAAAACTTCATATATCCTATCGATATTGTGATGTTGGATTCCCAACAAATTAAGCATCAGAATCATGATACATCTTTAATTTTGGGAAGGCCATTCTTAGCAACATTAAGGGCTGTTATAAATTGTAAAACTGGAGTGATGAAATTAGCATATGGTAATGAGGATACTCAACTAAACATTTTCAAATTAGAAAAGTTTGAAGAGTTAGAAATGTCCTTACATATTATAGACTTTCTAGAGGATGAAGGAAATATGCTAGATGATGTGATTCAAGAAGAATTAAATAGGCAACTAAATTCTAAAACTTTAGAAGTAAGTGAAAGCATAGATGTAGAAGGAGATCAAGAAGAGTGCAGTATAGAAGATGAAAATGTTCAATTAGGAGCTCTAGCTTCTAATGGTCAACATTTAGATTTAAAATCTTTACCTCTTGAATTAATCTATCTATTTTTGGAAGAAAAACGAACATGTCCAATCATTATTGCTTCAGATTTAAAAGAGGATCAAATTTTCAAATTAAAAGATGTAGTAAAAACTTATAAAGAAGCAATGGGATTGACTATGACTGATATAAAAGGGTTAAGTGTAACTATATGCTGTCACCACATATATTTAGAAGAGAATGCTAAACTAGTTAAAATTCTTGAGAGGAGATTAAATCCAAACCTTAAAGAAGTAGTCGGGAAGGAAATAGTGAAATGGTTAGATAATGACATAATTTATCTGATTTCTAATAGCTCATGGGTTAGTCCAATCCATGTAATTCTCAAGAAATCAGGATTAATAGTTATTAGGAATTAAAGTCAGGACTTGATACCTACTAGAATCTAATCAGGCTGGAGAGTGTCTATAGACTATAGAAAGCTGAATGCTGTGACTAGGAAAGATCATTTTCCTTTACCTTTTATAGATCAAATACTAGAGAAATTAGTAGGGCAAGAATATTTTTGTTTCCTAGATGGTTATTTAGAATATAACCAATTTCTAGTAGAATTAGAGGATCAAGAGAAAACAACTTTCACATGTCCTAATGGAATTTATGCTTTTAAGAGGATGCCATTCAGATTATGTAATACACCAACTACCTTTCAAAGGTGTATGTAGGGCATATTCTCTAGAATGATTGAAGATTTTTTAGAAATATTTATGGATGATTTTACTATATATGGAACTTCATATGAAGTGTGTTTAAACAATTTAGACCAAGTATTAAAATGCTATGTGGAAAAAAATCTAGTTCTAAATTGGGAAAAATGTCACTTCATGGTTAAATAAGGAATAGTCTTGGGACATGTTTCAAAGAAAGGGTTGGGAGTAGATAAAGCTAAAATAGAAGTAATTTCTAATCTACCAGAACCTAAATTAGTAAAAGATATTCGATCATTTTTAGGACATCTAGGATTTTATAGAAGCTTCATTAAAGATTTTAGCAAAATAGCTAGACCTTTAACTAATCTATTAAAAGATCCCATTTAACTTTGATAAAAATTGCAAAGAAGCATTTCTCAAGCTTAAAACCAGCTTAATTTCAAATCCTATAATACAAGCACCTAATTGGAGCCATCCATTTGAATTAATGTGCGATGCATTTGATTTTGTTATAGGAGCAGTGTTGAGATAGAAGATAGAAAAATCTCCTAGAGTAATTCATTATGCAAGCAAAACTTTAAATGATGCTTAAGTTAATTATACAACTACTGAAAAAGAACTATTAACTATGGTGCTTGCCTTAGAAAAGTTTAGATCATATCTGATTGGAGCTAAAGTGATAGTAAACACAGATCATTCAGCTTTAAAATACTTAATAGCAAAGAAAGAGACTAAACCTAGATTGATCCAGTGGATATTGTTATTGCAAGAATTTGATCTTGAAATTAAAGATAAAAAATGTTGTGAGAATGTAGTAGTAGATCATTTATCAAGATTACAAATAGAAAAATCAAACATTGAAATTAAGAATAATTTTCTTGATGAAATCAAAACAATGCCTTGGTATGGAGACATAGTTAATTAATTTGTTACTGGTTTAACACCTAAGGATTGGAATAGATAGGATAAGAAATTATTCTTTTCAATAGTGAAATATTACTATTGGGAAGACCCATACTTATTTAAGAAATATCCTGATATAGTTTTAAGGAGGTGTGTTCTAGAAACTGAATATTAGAGCATATTGTCTTTCTGCGATGACCAAGCTTGTGAAGGACATTTTGGTTTAGGGAAAACTGCTGCCAAAATTCTGCGATGTGGATTTTATTGGCCAATACTATTCAAAGATGCTCATAAATACTACTTAAGTTGTTTAAGATGTCAACAAATAGCAAGAATATCAAAGAGGAATATGATGCCTCTAAACCTTATTGTTGAAGTTGAAATCTTTGATGTGGGGAATAGATTTTATGTGTCCATTTCTTATGTCTAATCAATTTAATTATATATTATTGGGGGTAGATTATGTATCTAAATGGATAGAAGCTATTCCTACAAAAACTAATGACAACAAAGTGGTAATACATTTTATAAGAATTAATATAATTGCTAGATTTGGAATACCTAATTATTAGTGATGAAGGAACTCATTTCTGCAATAGAAATTTTGAAGCCTTAATGAAGAAATATAGAGTAAATCACAAAATTGTAACTTCATATCATTTGCAAACAAGTAGAAAGTGCAAACAAACAAATTAAGGTAATCTTAGAAAAAGTAGTAAATCCTACTAGAATAGATTGGGCTAATAGATTAATAGATGCAGTTTGTTCTTATAGAACTGCTTATAAGACAAGCTTAGGTATGTCACCTTTTAGACTAGTATTTGGAAAAAGTTGCCATTTGCTAGTTGAAATTAAACATAAAGCTTATTGGGCGTTAAAAACTCTAAACACTAATTTAAATCAAACTGCTGAAAATAGAAAAATGTAATTGATTGAATTAGAAGAATTTAGGAATGAAGCTTATTCGAAAACTATAAAAGAAAAAGAGAAAATAAAGTTCTAGCATGACAAGAAAATTATTCCAAAAACTTTTGAAATAGGATAAGAAGTATATCTTTGCATGACTAAACTTTATAATCATATAGGAAAATTAAGATCTAGATGAGCAGGACCTTACATAGTTCGAAATATTTATTCCTATGGAGCTATTGAAATTGAAAATCCTAAAAATCAGAATTATTTAAAGTAAATGGACAAAGACTTAGACCTATTTTGAAAATTCCAAAAAGTTCCTTTGGAATTATCGAAGAAGTAAGAGTAGAGGATTACTCAAGCTTTACTAAGTAAGAAATAGATATATGTTAGTTGAAAAAAAAAAAAACTTATTTTAAATATATTTATGGTTCAATTGAAAGAAATTATCGATTTTACCGAAATATATATTAAAAGACAAAAATTTGTTACGGTCACACTGAAAGGATCCATCAGTTTGATCGAAACATAAAAACATATATATATTATATTAAGTAAAAATATCGATTTTACCAAAGCATGGTATCAGTTCAACCGGTAGAAAAAAGAAAAAAGTATTTAATTTCGGTTCAACCAAGGAAATATAACGGTTTGACTAAAATTCTAAAATATTGAAAAATTAAGAGTCGGTTAGACCATAAATTCTTTAGTCTTAACCAAATTAAAAATTATTATTATAAGTATTTTTATTAGTTATAACTTTACGAGAGATCCGTTGAGTTACGCTTAACTCAACGAACTTACTTCGTTGAGTCTAGGATAAGTTAACGAACTTACTCTATTGAGTTAACTGTAACTCAACGGAGTATTGTAGTTAAGTCCACGAACTTAGTCCGTGGAGTTAACTGTAACTCCACAAAGAAGTGAGTGAGAGAGCAAGAGTTTGCGCAGAAAAATGACCCGATTACTTGCCAAAAACTTAGGGTTTATTTATACTACAACTTTGGATTTGGGGGCATTATCCGTAGTAATCATTTAGAACTTAGAACAATAAAAGGCAAAGCGATTCCATTTCGTTCCATAACACAACGAAGACAGAGACGAAGCCAAATTTCTAGGATCAAATTGAGACTACCAAATTTCTTAGACAAATAGAGGAATGACACTCGAAGTAGTTAGAACAGAAATTGCAAGAGAAGTACAAGCTGGTCCTTTGAGACTAGTAATTAGAGAAACAGTGAAATAGGAAGAGCCAATACTTATGGCTCGAGGGCCTGTAGAGCCCATTTTTGTTGACTTAGAGTCAGAAAAAGAAAAACAGGTTGAAATTAGTCTACAGCCTATACAAATAGAAGAAACTGAAGTTAGGGTAGAATATATTATGCCTGTGACTCCATCCCAATCTACTATAGAATCAAAAAGAACAGTAACAATGCAGATTGATAGTCAGGAGGAAGACAAAATAGAAGAAGTTGAACAAAAAGGAAATGACTCAATAGATTCCATTAAAGAGTGGGAGACTCATTAGCAAATTTTTGAGAGAATACAAGAAGAAAGAGTGGAGATTTCTACTGGCTCTCCATCATAGATAGAAAGAGGAACTGAATTGTAGGAATCTCTGGATCATTTCCAACAAACACAAGTTCAGCAAATTAAAGAAGAAATTCAAGAACAAACCCCTCTAGAGCAACAAATCCAAATTCCTGACCCTTCTCAACAACAAGTTCTGAATGAAGTATATTTTTGGAGTTAGGAAGCAATGACTAAATATTAAGAGATTAAGGGTTATGATATTATATACAGTAGACCAGTAGACTAGGACAGTATGTAGGAAGTTAAGTACTTATTTGAGTTCCAAGGTCTACTGACATTTATTTCTCAATAGAGAGGGCATGCAGTATATGAAAATCTAGTGCCCTATTTTTATACAAATTTAAGAGATGAGGAAAGATGATTAATTTCCAACGTGGAGCAAATGAAATACATATGATCAAGAATACATTTAATTTGATTGATTAAACTTGTAGAATGATTTATGTGTAAATCTTATTAAACTATAGAAAAAGTATGAGCTTATTGATATGGATTCATGTTTTTAGTAAATTATAGAAGCATGATTATATGAGATTTGTGTTTTATTACATCTGTATTAATGGAATACGTATATATACTGTGTTGAAAGGAAAAAAGTGGAAAAAAAGGGAAAAACTTTGAGAGTTTATTGTTTTGTTTGATCACGAGCCTTTTGTACTTGAGCAAATAGGTATGTAAGGATTGTTGATATAAAAATGGACTCTTTAAATCTAGCAACCTAAGATCCTGATCAGATTTGGGATTGTTGATTGAAAGCTTGATACATGGGTACACTAGAAAGCTCTTGTATGATTCAAGATTTTCAATTTAACTTTTAAAGTACAAATATGCATATACTGTTCTGAAAAGATAAAAGTGTTTTGTGAAATACATATATCTTTTGAATCAAATATATTTTATGTTATCTAAGATTGCTAAAGTATGAATCTAGATTAGACTTTTGAAGTTGTTTATTTGAGATACAATTCATTATTCTTCTTATTTTAATCATATTGAGTTGGATTGTGTTTTGATTTGTATGTAGTTGAAATTTATTTTGGAAATCATATTAGAAAATTCAGGATAACAGATGTTGAAAAGAAAAAAATGATAATATAATTACCACCTATGTGATGCTAGTATATTTTGTATGTAATTTACATATGTTTAAATATATTTGCAGGTTGGAGAGGAGAAAACAATGTTAAATTAGATTACTGAATTAATGCAGAATATCTTTACATTAATCGAATCTATGTATTCTGAATATACAAAATGAAGAATTAATTCTAACACTTTAGAAAGACCAACTAGTTAGATCTTAGTAGTTTGCTAAGGGACTAGCAAAATTTAAGTATGGGGGAAGTATTTAGAATGAAAAAGTGCATAATATTAACAGTTAAATGATGGTTAATTGCATAATATTTAGCTTATCATATGAGAATTAAGCCATTATGTTATAATTGCACTGTTATGTTTTAATGAAAGAATCTGCATAATTTCAGGGAATTAGTGTTAATTAAGTTTATTTCTGAACTGTCGGTGAATTATAGGCTTTTTAATTCCTAAGTCTTTGAATTTTCTATTATTTTGGAGAGTTATATTTCATATATCGGACAGTTATGTTTTAAATGCTAAAAGAATATTCAAGTATATAGTAACAACTCATTGAGTTAGTGTTCTTTTTGTTGAAAGATCATGTGCCAACTCGTTAAGTTACAGGTTTAAAGGTGTAAAAAGATCACATGAGAACTTATTGAGTTAGTGAGTAAAAATTGTAAGTTGTATATCTAAACTCGTTGAGTTAGAATTATGCACGTGTTGAATTTAAATGTTTTATTATGTCACGTGAGCTGCACATGTATAACTCGTTAAGTTAGCATAACTATATGCGTTGAGTTACTTGAATATACACTAAGGTAACGTGTTGTGTTTGTGTTATAAGTTTATAAGTTATTTTTTTATTGCACGTGTTTTATAGTTAAATGAATGAAGTAAGTCCGTTAAGTTACACTAACTCTATAGACCATTTATTTTCTAATATGCCACTGTAGTAGTTGTAGAAACATGACAGTAAGACTTAAGTGATTTTTCGGTGAATTACAAACATCCTTCGGAGAGTTACACAGCTAACTATCTGAAAGTTTAAGAAAATCGAAAGGATATCTTGAAATATCTTCCTAAATGGTAACTTACTATATTTGGGATTGAAATCTTACCAAGTATAGCAGAATACATCCGTTGGAAAAAAAATATGATCGTTACACATGTTCAATATATATACAAGCAACAGACAACATAATCAGATAGCTTTTGCTCATACATATATTTACACCAAGCTCAACAGAAGAAAGCCTTAGAGATCAAATCATCTTCAACATTTACAGACTCAATTTCAGAAGCTCATCATGCACTCAACTCTAATACTTTCAAGCTAGTGTTTACTAAAGTACACAGATCAAAACTTCAGAGAAAGATTGGTTGGAGCTATGACCAGAAAACTCAAGTGAATGGTTGGTTCTTGCTTTAACCTTAAAGCAAGTGATTGTAAGTTTGTGAAAGTTTAGTGAAGCCCAAGTATCCCTTGGGGGTGGACTAGTCGTTAATGGTGAACCACCTAAAATCTCTATGTGTATTCTTGTTATCGTGTGCTTGCTATTTTTCTATATCAATCTGTCATTAAATAGCTAAGAAATAAATTATTACCATTCACCCCCCCTTTGGTAAGCCATAAGGTCTTAATAGAAAGAAGGTTAAGACCTAATAACAAAGTTGCCTTAGAACTAACTAGGCGTAAATCCAAGCTATGGTTTCTAAAGAAGATAGCTTTCCATGTTGAAGAATATAGAGCAAGAGAACAACAACAAGAGGAACAACCAAAACCATCTACAACTAGAACAACAAGTAGGACCTTTAGTTTAGTTAGTAGGATCGATGGAAAAAATTGTGCTTTTCTATCCGAGAATTAAAGAGGAAGGAAAAGAATTTGAAGATTTAGTCAAATTGGGGAAAGAACAAAGTAAAGTAGAAGAAATGGATTTAACCAAGGCATATATATTATATGATGCCATGCAAAAGAAACAGGCGATAGAAAAGTTGAAAGCCTAATATAAAATTAAACTAAAGCAACATCAAGTAGTAGTTGGAATAACACCAGCCACTATAGAAGGACAATTTGAAGCTGGTCCTTCAAGAAGTCAAGAAGTAAAACAAGAAGAGCCAGAACCTATGGCTCGAGGGCAAGAAGAGCCTGAATATATAAATTTATTATCTGAAGAAGAAGAAGAAAATCAAGAACAACAACAAAAAGAAGAAAAACAAGCTGAAATAGAGTTGTAGCTTAAAGAAACTAAAGAAGAAGAAATCAGGGAAGAATCTATTGTGCTCGAAACTTCATCCCAATCGAACATTGATTTAGAAAAAACATTAATAGTGGAGATTGGAGAAGAAGAGGAAGAAGAATTAAAAGAAGTTGCACTAGAATTGAATAATAAGGAGGATTCAAAGGATTCAACTGATGATCAAACACTCCAAGTACTTCTCCACAAACTAAAGGAGAAGAGTGTGGAGAGTATGGCCGACTCTCCACCACAACAAAGAGAAGTACAAACTCAGGAACCTCTAGACCAACCTCCATAGTAGCAAATTAAGGAAGAAATTGAAGAACAAACCCCTCTAGAGCATGGAATGGCAATTCAGTTTCCTGACCCCTTTAAAGCAACAATAATGAATGAAGTTCATTGTTGGAGTCAGGAAGTATATGACAAATATCAAGAAATAAGAGGGTATGATATTATATACAGTAGGCCAGTTGACTAGACTGGAATGGAGGACATTAGAGAATTATTTGAATTCCATGGCTTACTAGGATTAATTCCAAAATCAAACGGATATGCTATTTATGAAAATCTAGTGCCCAACATTTATGCAAATTTGTGGGAAGAAGATGGAACATTAATTTCAAATGTTGAAGAAGTGGATATGCAAATAACACTAGAGATGCTCCATAATTTATTTGGATTAAGGAATGAATGAGAAGAAATTACTGAAGAAACAGCTATTGTAGAATGGACTGAACATGAAATTAAACTATGTATAGCCATTGATCCTAATGTGCCATTACTCAACAGACTAAAGTGCTTAAATGCAAAGGCACGTATGGTGGCAACTATACTGATTAAGACTGTTTATCAAAGACAAGACCACAATATAGAACTGAGTCAATTTGTTAAATGGGCAATGTATGTAGTTGTGAAAAAATTCAAGTGAACTGGTGTTGAGTAACCCTATCAAAAATCAAATATGTAAAGAATAAGCTATTTTATGAAGACTTGATAACCAATAATGATGATTGATGCTATTGATTTCACTAGATGGACATTAAAGAAGATCAGATCCAAGGCTATCTCAGTGAAAGAATATAGAAGTTATGTTGATGCTATTGACACTACTAGGATAGTTGGACCTTCTAGAGAATCATCATTAGCATCAGATCATATAACACAATTAGTACAGCAATTAGAAAAACTCTAGAAGGAAGTAGACGAATTAAAAAGAAAAGAAGGATTTAAAAAAGAAGAAGAATTTTGTAATGTAACATATCTGACTGTATGTAATTTCAACAATATATATATATGAATGTTTGGAAAAACCAATATGATGTTGAATCTTTATGATTGTGAATGACTAAATTAATTCAAAGTTCTATTGAAATCTTGAATATATATATATTTGTTTGAAGTATTACAGGACTGTTCAAAATTATAATTATGAATGATGTGATTAAATGCTAGAGAAACATATATTTATATGTTGAAGAGGAAATTTTGTTTTCTACATAACAATAAATAAACTTTGAGTTAAATATACATATATGTTCAGATTTAAATGAGTTTGAATTTGAATACTGAATTAATTATATGTATTTAACCATATTCATGTTGATAATATGCAAGAAAGAAATATACGAGTTAATTTGAGAAGTTTCTTAGGAAAATTTGCCTAAGTGTTAACTCAACAAACTTAGTTCGTTGAGTTAACTTTAACTCCATGAAGTCAATAATAGAATATAAGGTCACCCTTTTGAGTTATTTGTAACTCAACGAAGTTAGTCCATGGAGTTAGTAAATAGAAGCTTGAGCTACTTCTATGAGTTAATTAATTACTAGGTGTGATGCGTGTGTCTTCCATCAAATATATGTATGTGTTATTGAATATGGTTGTATTTCTTTGATAATTTGTACAGGGGCAAACTTGTCTTTTGGGTATCACCAACCGTTGCCCCTATATATGTAAGGGGTCATCCACGTCCAAGGGATGTCATGCCAAACCATCCCTTGATTTTGTTCTCCCCCTTCTTTGTACCAACAACCATATAGCAAGGAATCATGATAGATTGATCGCCCATGGACATACCTGTGTTGGGGAACCACGTAAATTTGTTGTTCTTCGAATTCTCCACTCGCAATCCTCTCTTCCACGCAGATCTCTTCTCCATGCCACCCCTAGATGCTCCACGTTTGTTTGATCTTTCCGCACTACAATTGGTATCAGAGCTAGGCTAGACATCTCTGGGTTTGCATTTGAAGTTTTGAAGAGTTTCATCAAGGTTTAAGCCATTTCCGCAAGGAATCTCTCCATTGTTGTAATTGTCGTCGTCGCTAGCGCTAGTATGCACACTCCGACGCCAAGTCGTGCGCCTTCCTCGTTCGTGCTCCGTTGCATCTCAAATTTTGAGGACGTGTAGTAAGCTTCCTGAAATTCCTTCCTTTAAAATTTTGTGGTCAGAAGTTTCGTATTCCGAGTGATACAACAGGAGGCGTCTAGCTAGGGCATAGTAGTTTTCTAGACGAGTGACTCTTTGATTATTGGATTTTGGGCATTTTGTGATTGTGGTTTTGTGCTTGGTTTGTGCGAGTATTTGCTACTTTTTTGTGTTAAGTAGTGTGCTAAGCTCACTCCACCATCTTGTTGTGTTTGTCTGATGAAGTTATAATAGAAGTTGTTGATGAATCTACCTCGTTAGGTCTATGGCAGAAACTTGAGTCATTGTATATGACTAAGTCTTTAACAAACAAATTGTTGTTAAAGTAGAGACTGTTCTCTTTAAAGATGATAGAAGGTGTACCTCTTAAGCAGCATTTAGATCAGCTAAATGCTATTCTGATGGAACTCAAGAATATTGGAGTAATCATAGAAGATGAAGATGCAGCTCTTATCTTGCTTTGTTCACTTCCATTGAGTTATGAAAACTTTGTTCAGTCTTGTGTAGTTGGAAGAGATTCAATTACACTAGAAGAAGTGAGGTCCAACCTTCATTTCAGGGAGCTCAGGCACATGGTGCATGGTAGAAACGAGGCAAGTGGTGTTGGCCTCTCAGCTCAGCAGCAAGAGAACAGGGGAAGAAGCCAAAGACAAGGTGGAGGGAAGAATAGAAGCAGAAGCAAGTTGAATGACAAGTACTCTAGGGATACTTGCCATTACTGTAAGGAGAAAGGACACTGGAAATCACATTGTCTCAAGCTTATGAACAAAGGAAAGGCTGCTATGGCAGAAACCAGTTCTGCGTCTGGTGATGACTTTTCTCTTACAATTTGTTGCAGTGCTTATTCTGATGATTAGTGGATTATGGACTCAAGAGCTTTACATCATATGACTCCTACTAGGGAGTATTTTAACACCTACGAGCAAGTGGAGGGTGGTCAAGTGACTTTGGCCAATGATGATGTGTGTTCTAGAGTTGGTGTGAACACTATAAAATTTAAACTGCATGATGGCACAGTTAGAATTCTAGAGGACGTTTGGCATGTCCCAAAGCTTGGAAAAAGTCTGATCTCACTGATGGCCCTTGATGCTAAGGGTTATAGATATACAGGTGGTGAGGGGAAGATCAGTATACTGAAAGGCTCATTAGTTATGAAGGGAACCAAATCTGGTCCCTTATACATTTTACATGGCACTCCAATTGTTGGCGCAAGTACATCAACTATATCTAGTCAGCAGAATTTTTCTATCATGTGGCACTCAAGGATGGGTCATTTGGGGCAGAAAGGAATGCAGAAACTAAGTAGTCTGGGCAAGTTTGATGGGCACAAGGTTGCTTGTATTGACATGTGCAAGCATTGTGTCTTTGGCAAACAGAAAAGAGTGTCATTTGCACGCAGTGAGCATAGCTTCAAGGGAGTTCTTGATTATATTCATGTTGATTGTTGGGGGCCTTCACGTCAGCCTTCTATTGCAGGTTTCAGATATTTTCTTTCTATCATTGACTATCATTCAAGGATGAACTGGGTTTTCTTTTTGACACACAAAAGTGAAGCTTTTTCTTGCTTCAAGCATTGGAAGAAGTAGGTAGAAAACCAAAAAGATAGAAAGGTAAAATATCTTAGAACTGATAATGGTCTTGAGTTTTGTTCTCAAGAATTTGATAACTTTTGTAAAGATGAAGGCATTACACGGCATAACACTGTCAGATATACCCCTCAGCAAAATGGAGTGGCTGAAAGATTGAACAGAACACTCCTAGAAAAGGCACGTTGTATGCTGTCTCATGCAGGTTTGAGCAAGAAGTTTTGGGCAGATGCTGTTAACATAGCTTCCTATCTGATGAACAGGTCCCCTTCTAGTGCCTTAGATGGGAAGATACCTCTTGAGTTATGGTTGAAAAGATCTGCTAGTTATTCAAAGCTCAAAATTTTCGGGTGTCCAGCTTACTATCATGTGAACAATGGCAAGCTGGAACCACGTGCCAAGAAAGGCATATTTGTGGGCTATGGTGTTGGTGTAAAGGGATACAGGATATATGATATTGAATCTCACAAAGTAATATATAGTCGTGATGTTACTTTTGATGAGAATTCTCTTTTGCAGGCAACAGATAAACTAGCAAGTGAAACACTAGAAATTGAGCACACCCTTCCTAAACAGATGGAGATAGATGACGCATAGCAGCCGCCTATCACTGATCAAGTTGAAATTAGAGAAATCTCATCTGAAACTCAGGAAAATGAAGTTGAGGAGGAAGAGGTGGAGCAACCACCACCAAGAACCATTGGCAAAGATTGTCCTAGAAGAGACGTTAGACCTCCGATTAGATATGGCTACGACAATTTGGTTGCTTTTGCCTTACAAGTAGCAGTTGAGGTGGAGGATTCTGTTGATCCACCTACATATGAAGCTGCAATGAAAGATTCAGAAGCTGGTCTTTGAATGTCTGCTATGGAGGATGAACTCCAATCTCTCCATAAGAACAAGACTTGGGAACTGGTGAAACGTCCAAAGAACACAAATATTGTTGGTTGCAAATGGGTCTATAAGAAGAAGATTGGGACTCAAGGCAACACAAGTGTGCAGCACAAGGCAAGATTAGTCTCCGAAGGTTATTCACAGCGAGAAGAAGTTGACTTCAATGAAGTATTTGCTCCTGTTGTGAGTTATACATCTATTAGAATTTTGTTATCCATTGCTGCAGCACAGAATTTAGAATTGGAACAACTAGATGTAAAGACGGCCTTCTTGCATGGTGAGTTGGAAGAAAATATTTGGATGGAACAACCAACAGGGTTTGTGGTGAAAGGTGAATCTGATTGGGTGTGCAAATTAAGTAAGTCCTTGTATGGACTTAAATAGTCACCACGCCAATGGTACAAAAGGTTTGATGCCTTTATAGTTAAAGTTGGTTTTAGACACAACAACTATGATTCATGTGTATATGTTAAAACTCTTGATAAGAGTACACATGTTTATTTGTTATTGTATGTTGATGATATTCTTATAGCTGCAAAGAATATCGAAGTGATACAGGAGCTGAAGGACATATTAAAATCAGAATTTGATATGAAGGATCTTGGTTCAGTTGGTAGAATTCTTGAAATGGAGATTAGGCGTAAAAGAAATTCTGGTAAGCTGTTTTTGAATCAACAGAAGTATATTGAGAAGATCCTTAGTAGATTTGGTATGGCTTCATGCAAAGCCATTAGCACGCCTTATGATAGAAATGTCAAATTGTCATCTGCGATGTGTCCACAAACTGATTCTGAAAAGCTTGATATGCAGCGAGTTCCTTATGCACAGGCAATTGGAAGTCTTATATATGCTATGGTATGCACTAGGCTTGATCTGGCATATCCTTTGAGTGTTATTAGTAGGTTCATGTCCAATCCGAGCAGGGAACATTGGAAAGTAGTTAAAAGGATATTCAGATATTCGAAAGGAACTCCAGGTGCTAGCTTGATGTATGCAGCAGATCAGGGTTGTACTATGGCTGGTTATACAGACTCAGACTATGCAGGTGATGTTGACAGAAGGAGATCATTATTTGGTTATGTCTTTACATTTGCAGGTTCTATTGTGAGTTGGAAATCAACTCTTCAGCCTACAGTATCTCTGTCCACGACTGAGGCTGAATATGTGACTATGACAGAAGCTGCAAAGGAAGGGATTTGGCTGAAAGGCTTACTTGGAGACTTTGGTTGGTGAATTGATAAAGTTGATATCTTCTGTAATAGTCTTAGCGCTATTTGTCTCTCCAAAGATAATGTCTTTCATGATAGAATTAAACATATTGATGTTAAGTATCACTTCCTCAGGAATGAAGACATGATAAAGATTATGAATGTCAACACAAAGGACAACCTGACTGATATGTTTACAAAGGGTGTTGTTGAAAGCAAGTTCAAGCATTGCTTGGACTTACTCAACGTCTATTGCTGCTGCTAACCCAAGTTGGGTCTTGGTGATCCATCACCTGTTCGTGGTGAAGATTGATGAAAGACAAGGTGGAGATTTGTGATGCGTGTCTTCCATCAATTATATGTATGTGTCATTGAATATGGTTGTATTTCTTTGATAATTTGTACAAAGGCAAACTTGTCTTTTGGGTATCACCAACCGTTGCCCCTATATATGTAAGGGGTCATCCACGTCCAAGGGATGCCATGCCAAACCATCCCTTGATTTTGTTCTCCCACTTCTTTGTACCATCAACCATACAACAAGGAATCACGATAGATTGATCACCCATGGACGTACCTGTGTTGGGGAGCCACGTAAATTTGTTGTTCTTCGAATTCTCCACTCACAATCCTCTCTTCCACGCAGATCTCTTCTCCACGCCACCCCTAGATGCTCCACGTTTGTTTGATCTTTCTGCACTACACTAGGGATAATGTTCTTATACATTAATATGTTTATGTTTTAATGATTGACAAGATGTTTTATATTTGACATTTATGTATACATGATGAACTTAAAATATTTTCTAAGTGCATAAGTTTACAGACTATTGTAAACTTATATAGTTGAGTTTACGAACTATCGTAAACTTATATAGTTGAGTTTACGAACTATCGTAAACTTATATAGTTAACTTTACAAACTATCGTAAAGTTATATAGTTATGTAGTTAACTTTACGGACACTCATAAACTTATTTGATTCATAACTTAGGATTATAACTCTAAAAATTTCTATAGGTTATAACTTTACAAGGTTAGTCCGTTATGTTAGGAATAGTAATCAAGGTCACTTTGTTGAGTTATCTGTAACTCAATGAAGTTAATCTTTGGAGTAAGCTGAACGTTTATTCTTTTTCTTTATGTACGAAACTACGTGTACTTAGCGGTTACTATAATTTAAATTTAGAAGTGGGACATGTAGCCATAAATATAAGAACCATACCACATGTTACAAAACACGTTCTTGCAACGATATGTATCTATAATATGGATGTGCATTATAAAAGCAAAATAGAATGTTATTTATTGGTTACTAATATTAAGTGAAGAGAAGAGAACTCATTGAGGAATTGGAAGGAGAAGCAACTGATTCAACTTCATTTGTTAACTTCTTAGATTATTAGAGCAAAATGTGAGATTGGTATATTATTAACTTTTTAAAATTTACTATATGTTGAGAGTTTATGAGAACATGGACTCATTCTCCTAGTACTAAACGATTAGTTAGAACACCTATATAGGATTATTTAACACTAAAGCATATTGAAAAATTTTCTAAACTGGAATTTAACGAAATCCTTCAAGGTGTAGTTAACCTTTCATTAGAGGAAAACGAAGAAATGACTGTTCTAATAGAAAAATCATTAGGAGAAATTCTTTATCCTTAGTTAGTAGATGAACCTTCATGTATTCGATTACCAACCTTTGAGGGAGATAGGTTTGAACTGAAATCTAATTATATTAGTCAATTACCACACTTTCATAGATTAGAAGGAGAAGACGCCTATTATTTCCTTAGAGAATTTAATGAAGTTTGTCAAATGATGAGAATACTTAATATGAGTATAGATGATATTAAACTTAGATATATTCCCTTTGCTTTAAAAGATACAACTAAGAGATGACTATATACTCTCTCTTGATTCAATTTCTACGTAGACTGAATTTTGTTCAATTTTTCTAGAAAAACATTATCCAACTCATCAAATGATTAAGAAGAAAAAGAAATATTAATGTGTAGCGAAAAATAATGAGAATCATTTTAGAAACATTTTAAACGATTTAAAGATTTATTAACTCAATGTTTACATCATGCAATGAATAAGACACAATTAATAGAAATAATTTATAAGGGTATAAATGTTTCAACTAAATCTTTATTAGAATTTACCTATCAAAATGGATTCCTAAAAATGTGTAGTGAGGAAGCTTGAGCTTATTTAGAAAACTTTGCAAAAAGAACTGCTTAGTGGGAAAACTCGATTGAAGCTACTACAGATAAAAAAATATTGCCAAGAGAAATGCATGAAATTGATTCGAGCACTATGCTTGAAGTCAAATTAATTGAATTAACCAAGAAAATAGAAGAGTTATCATTAAATAAAAAACTAGCAAAAAAACATGCAAATATTAATGACTTAGTGGCTGTTTATGTTAGAAACCAAAAAGATAATTTTGGTAATTCTTATAACCCAAATTGGAGGAATCTCCCGAATCTATTTTAGAAAAATAACAATTTCCAAGGAGGAGAAATTATAAATGATAAAAATCCAAGTTATAAAGCATTAATTGAACATGGATCTAGAATAGAGAAATTAGAAAAAATAATTCAACACTTAAATAATCATGTAGATCATTGTTTAGAATGAAAAAGTGCATATTATTAATGGTTAAATGATGGTTAATTGCATAATATTTAGCTTATCATATGAGAATTAAGCCATTATGTTATAATTGCACTGCTATATGCTTTAATTGAAGAATCTACTTAATTTTGGGGAATTAATGTTAATTTAGTACATTTATGAACTGTCGGTAAGTTGCAGGCTGTGAAATTCTTAAGTATCCTAATTTTTTGATATTTCGGATAGTTATGTTTAACATACCGAACAAATTTGGACAGTTATGTTTAACAGACCGAATATGTATCGGATAGTTATGTTTAAATTGCCGAACAGTTATGTTTAGAGAGAATATTTTATTATTTCCAGATGTACACGTGTCGAAACCAGAATGAATATCTTAAGTGAATTTTCAGTGAGTTAGCTGTAACTATCCGAAAATGCATCTGAGCATCAGATAGTTATACCTGTAACTCTCCGAAATGTTATTTTATGTTTAAACTGCTGCTGACACGTGTCGAGATCTAGTAGATTTACTTAAGTTATAACTCGTTAAGTTAGCATAATTGTATGTGTTGAGTTACATGAATATACACTAAGGTAACGCGTTAGGTTAGCGGTTTATTTCTTTATTGCATGTATTTTATAGTTATTTCTAAAATACCACTGTAGTGGTTGCAGGAACAGACAGTTGGAAGGAAAAACCACGTTTGCACGTATCACGTAGGAATTCAATCGCGCATGGAGAAGGAAGCATTGTCGTTGATCTGAATGAAGGAAATCCAACCGATCATTCAAGCAGAAGCGGTTACTACTGAAGAAATATAAAAGAAAAGAAGAAAAAAAGAAGAAAGTGTGATCGATGGACGGCCAGTGTATATAGAGGAGTAGCACCGAGCTTTCTGCAGATAGTATCAGCGATTCTTCGAAGTATCACACCAACCATCGTTATCACCACCATAATCACTAATCATCGGAGGTCTGTGAGGATACTTGCCTGATGTCAGGTCGATTCCAAGCCAAACACAGTGCTTGACAACCACTGTGAGGAGTGATCGCGTCGCGGGAAAGGAAGACATTTTCACCAAGCGCCGACTCATATTTCAAGAGATCGTAAAGCTTTTAGCTTTGGCTTCGGGTTGATGCCTGTATGCTGAAGAGGAGATCATCTTGCAATTCTGGACTCGCGATTCTATAGAGAGAGGAGACAGAATTGTAAGTGGTTTAATTTTTAGTGGTGTAATCGCGTTGCAAGTAGTGTCGGAAGTATTTACTATCAAGTGAGATTACTTTACATTTCACCTTTTGCCCATTTTCATGTTCACATCAAAACAAAAATACCAAAAACAATTTATCTTTGTTTGTATGTTGTATTTGAGTGTTGTATTGTTTGTGTTGTATCATGATTAATGTTATCTATATCAGGTTTATGATTGTTTTATGTTAGTTTTAATTTTACAGTTTACTAATATTGGTTCGTACAAAAAACTTAAAGATTTTAATGGTGACTGTTTGAATCATCTGAATGTTAGTATTGCTTAATGATAAATTCAATGTTAACTAGCATTAAAAAGCTTAATTGATGTTATTTACAATCTGTGGAATCGCCCAATGGTTGGCCAAATTCCTCTGTAAATAGCAGTATTATAAAGAAGAGACAGGCTCGTGGAGTTAACTTAAGTCCACGAGGATAGTCCGTTGAGTTACAGTTAACTCAACGGACTAAGTTCGTTGAGTTATGGCTAACTCAACAGAGTGCTTATGGAATATAAATTTGAATTGTTCACAATCAAACATTTCTTAAATTCGTCAGCAATTCCCTGTAGGATCGACTTGTACTTGCACACTGATACAATAGACACTGTGCACTTGCAGTTAAAGTACAAATTGGAATTAATATCTAAATTGTATTAAAGGTTGTTTGTTTGCTTCTAAAAGAAAGAATAGGCATAAAGATAAATTAACTAAGTAAAAATAGAAGTAACAAATCCAAGTTTTTCTAGTGTAGTGCTGGGAAAACCCAAACAATCATGTGTTTGGAAATACAACTATTCAAAATCAAAACATGAATATAAATATACCTCTTACATAGAAGGAATTAATAGAAGTAGACCTACAAGAGGATTGCCAAGTCAAATAGTACTGAATAGAATTGTTAATGAAATTGATACCTCCTATGAGAGGGAAGCTAAATGAAGCAATATAATTATTAGTAAATATGTATACCATAGAAAAGTAGCAAAAATACAAAAACATAGAAAAATAATACAAGTTTTATTTATAGTTCTCAGGTTCGTAGAGTTATTTTTTACCTCAACGAACTTAGTCTGTTGAGTTACAACCTAACTCCACGAAGGTATCTATAAGTTAACTATTAATGTTTATTTTTGTTTTATGTTGTTGAATACAAAATCACAATAAATGGAAATTATAGATTTGCCATTAGATGCACTGAGGAAAGTATTAAGTTATCTATCAACTAAAGATCTTTGCAGATTGTGTTGTGTCTCAAGACAAATTAGAGAATGTATCACTGAAAGAGATTTTCATGGATTGCAAGCTTCTAAGATAACCAATATTAGAGATGGGTTTTTGTGGAAATTATTTAGTCGTAGTACAATTAGTTATAAATATCTGAATTTAGAAGAAACTATTAGAATTCCACTTAATACATTAAAAGAAATAGATCTTATTATAGGAATTAATGAAGGATTGATCATATATAGAACTAAATCAATATATGCTATTTTGTTACCTGATATTTTTATTAGAAATACTATTACTAGAGAAGAATGGAATATAGGAAGACCTAGTATGTTTAAAGTATCAACTAAAAATTCGATAGCATTAATATTTTCTAATTAAAATTCAACGATCATTGACAAATTATTTTACTAGAGACTAACTAGAAAGTGGGATGAAGGATTCTATTTAAATGTTTACAATTTTAAGAATAGATGTTGGAATGAAAACACTATATTATATCTGAGAGATAGAACATTAGTTAACAACATTCATGTGATACTTGATGGTTATATATATCTAGTCACATATATATCAATTGCATTTAGATGTAATTTATACATAGTAAGCATAGACAATTATGATGAACTTATAGAAATATTACCTATAACTTAGGTTATAACTAAACCACCATCTGTAGAATATGATAAAATTTAATTAGGATTATGGTATAGTGAATTTGATAATCCTACTTTATGTCTAGTAAGAAGGTAGGATGACCTTATGAAATTTCAAATATGGATAGTGGAAGACCTGAATGAATGGAAGTGGGAAGATAAGTACATTGAAGTATTTGTGGAAATAGAAACATCTACATTACCATGGTCAAGGAAAGGAGCATTGTCTACATTTCATTTCATTAATGGAAATACTTTTATATTTAGTGTAGATAACATATTGCAAGTTTATAAATTAAAAAGACAAGCAAATTGCATAAAAGCAGAATTAACAACAAGGAGAATAATGTCTAAATGTTTTGCTTGGATTAATACATTCATTTCATTTGTCACTACTTTTTAGTCATGTTCTTAAAGTGTGATTTTGTATTTTAGTATTTTGTGTATTCTACATTTATATATAAAAAAAGAAAAGAAAGGAAAAACTTTAGTTTATATTTTATTTGTCTTACAAAAAAAATAAAAATATCAATCTAGTTTGTTGGTATCTATTCTAAGAAACCAATTGGTTTGCTTGTGAGCCACCAAAGGCGTAAGAGCTTAGGTTCCACACAATGCACACATCTAACAATATATATTTTACTTTTTGTTATATTGTTATATGTTTTACTTTTATTTGTGAATGAAAAGTTTTTCAGGATCAAAAGTCGGAAGATATTAATGGAGATAAAAACGAACAATGTATGTTAATTAATTGCTTATCTTGAATTTACATTCATGTGCAGTTCATTGAGTTATTCACTAACTCAACAAATTAAGTTCATTGATTTAGGTGCAAAGTTAACGAAATAGTTTATCATTCTTGCTATCATATACTATATTTTCTATAAATCTTTTACATTTATACTATCATGCCTACTATTATGTCATGCTCTTAATACGTAACTTAAGTTTTGTCCTTTGGAAGGTTTCACTTAAAAGTATCCAAAACACTTTTATGCTTTGGAAGGTTTCATTTAAAAGTATCTGAAATACAATTTGACTATTGGATAGTTTCATTTTAAATGTTTATGTTTTTATGCTATTGTTCATAGGACTCATGTTATATTTTTAACGCATAACTTAAGTTTTGTCTTTCAAAAGGTTTTAGCCAAAAGGTTTCGATATTTCTAAAAGTATTTAAAATATCCCTTCTATATTTTCTAAAAGTATCTAATGTATCTAATCTTGGAATTTCTACTACTGTTATATGATTATTTAGAATGAAAAAGTGCATAATATTAGTGGTTAATGGATGGTTAATTGCATAATATTTAGTTTATCATATAAGAATTAAACCATTATATCATAATTATACGATTACATGTCTTAATTACAGAATATACATAATTTCAAGGAATTAGTGTTAATTAAATATCATTTTTGAAAGATTGAAAGCCTAGTACGTGTGGTTTTATAGAAGTTTACGGAAGCTTGTAAAGTTACTAACGTAAGTTTACGGTTGTAAAGTTACTAAGGTAAGTTTATGGAACCTCGTAAAGTTATTAAGGTAAGTTTATGGAACCTCATAAAGTTAGGAATTATTTCATATGTCAACTTTTAAATGATTAAGAATTATTTCTTTTACATATTAAATGTTAAATGTTATAAAAATATTTATTTTATTAAACTACAGAGTTGAAGGAGTCCATTGAGTTAAGCTGAACTGAATGAGGTTAGTTTGTTGAGTTACACTAACTCCACAGACTAGTTATTTTCTAATATTCAATTATGAGTAGTTGTAGGAAAAGGAAATTTGAAAGAAACCACGTCACACAAACCATACCATGATCTAAATTGTGGATAGAAGAAGTAATCACTACCGTTAATACAAAGGAAGGAGATCTAACCAGTCATTTAGGCAGAAATAGTTATTACTGAAAGAAATATAAAAGGAAAAGAGAAAGAACAAAGAAGTGGGTGTGGAGAACCATGCTAACTGTAGCAAGCATTGGATGTTCTTTGAAGCTCCACCACCACCAACACGAATCACTACTAACCATCGAATGTCTATGATGATACTTTCTAGATGTTGGGTCGATTTTGAGCCAAACATGGTGATTAACAACTACTGTGAGGAGTAATCACGTCATATGAAGGGAAGTCATTTTCACTAAGCACCGAATCATCTCTCAGGAGATAGTAAAGCTTTTAGCCTTGGTTTTGAGTTGATGCTGCTATATTGAAGAGGAGATCAACTTACAAAAATCTCGATTCATGATTCTATAAGGAGAGGAATGCGTGACAGTAAGTGATTAAGTTTTTAATGATGTAACTACGTTGCATGTAGTGACGAGAGTTTTTATTATCAATAGAGAATTTTACCTTTCACCTTTCATTCATCTTCAGGAACATATCAAAACAAAAAAGAAACAAAAACTCATTATCTATTTTTTGTGTTTATCAAATCTATGTTGTATCGTTTGTTTTGTATTATCATTATTATCAGTAATGTTAGTATTGTTGAATGTTTGATGTTTATTTCATTCCAGAAAATAGAAAATTGTATTTTAGATTACTAAAACTAGTTCATATTCAATTCTGAAATCATGATTGATATATTTACTATTTGAAATATCTAAATGTTAGTGTTGATTAATGATAAATATAATATAAACTAACATTAAAAGCTTAATTGATGCTATTTACATTCTATGGAACCGCTCAATAGATGATCATAATCCTTTATGGACAACAATTTTAATTTGAAGTTACTAGTGAGGCTCATTGAATTAACTTAACTCTATGAGGATAGTTTGTTGAGATAACTACAGTAATTCAATAGAGTGAGTAATTCAGAATACAAAAACCTCTAGTTGTAAAAATTTAAATAGTTTAAAATTTTTACTCATTCTCTATGAGATCAACCTATACTTACACACTTATGCAATAGACACTATGTACTTACAGTTAATTATGAATTGAATTTAATATCTTATTCATAAAAATTATTTATTTACTTCTAAAAGAAAATATAAATATATATTTAAATAAGTATAAACAAATTGAATAGCAATATATTACTATTTTGACAAGATATTATTCTTATTGTAGATTTGATTTGAAGATTACTAATTATGCTTGGTAATTAATTGCTGCACAAGGAATCTAACGAATATAGAGTAATTTCCTTATTAAGAAATTCAAAGAAGAGTAGAAAATAAAATTACAGAAGATAGAAAAGAAGAGAACACACCAGAAATGAAGAATATACATTCTACAACTACTAAAGAATTGAAAGACTGCTTTCTGCAATAATTATTGAAGATCTAGTTAGGCAAATTCATCTGGAATGCTCTAGAAACTTCAGTCATCAACATCCAAATAGGGAGTTTTATGTAGCGTGTGTTTTTAATCATTTTGAGTCATGTACTCTTGTGTTGAAAATTCTTCTTAAACTTCTGAAAAACCCTAACTCACAAGGGTGTTGTGAGTAAACCTTCACAAGGTTGACGCCTATCGCTCAATATAGACTACTAGTACAAGTTTCAATGAAATGATAAATGCTATATTAAAAAAGGTGAAATGCTTTTAGCTAAATATGAAGTTGCTATACACAATTGAATTTAGAATGGCGTTAATGTTTATTCATACTTTAAGGTACACACTTCAACCTTTACTTTGAAAGGCCCTCTAGATTTTGATAATGCAAAAATACATGTGAGGAAACAAATTGTATTTCACAAGTGTCACAAGTCAGTTCAACAAATTGAAGATCAGAAGGCAGATAAATCGATACAAATAGTTCAAAACTTGCTACAAGAGAAAAACAAGATTTTTGAAAGGTTACCAGGCTTAAGTACCCAAAAGAAATGGATCTTCAGTGAGTTACAATTTTTAAGTATTCGAAGAGTCAGTTTAAATGTAGTAGAAACACCTTCGAAAAGTTAGAAAGATAACTATTTGAAAATAAAAGGCCTTCAGAAAGTTATTAAGATGGCTATTTGGAAAATCGAGTTAAGCTAATTATCTAAAAGTCCAAGAAAATCGAAAAGTTAGGAGAATTAACCATTCGAGAAGTTAAGTCATTCAATTTCACACGTGTAGAAATCCAGACGGAAGCCTAAAAGATTTTCAGAAGCTTAAAAGATTTTCGAAAAGTTAGGAAAGCTAATTATTTGAAAAACAAGAAGCTTCGAAAGGTTATAAACTGAAATATCCGAAACTTAAGTCAATCAAATATGCATGTGCAAAAATAAGAAAATAACAATCAGAAGCTTATAAGGAAATTCTAAAGGTTATTATAGCTAACTATCCGAAAGTTAAAATACTTCAGTGAGTTAATAGCTACAACTATCCAAAAGTTAAGTTACTCAAATACACATGTGCAGAATTTAGAAACTTAGTCGGATGGTTGAAAAGGATGTTTCGGTAAGTTAGGAAAGCTAACTATTTGAAAGTTAAATATGTTTCGGCAAGTTACAGCTTCAACCATCCGAACCGAAGGAGATTTCAAGTGTATGACTTAAATCCACATGTGATAAGACGTAAAGACAGTTTCCACTCATTAGAAGGTTATAAATGAATATCGGAAGGTTACCATTGCTAACTATCCAAAAGTTATAGGAAATCAGAAGGTTATCTTGAAAAACCTTCCTAAACGGTAACTTACCATTTTTAGACCTGCAAATTCAGCAAAATACAGTAGAATACACCCGTTAGAAAGAATATAATCATTATACCTCTTGGTATAAATATGATCAGTAAAGGGAAGATAAGAATAACGATTATCATATACTATTGAGAGCTACACCAAAAGTCATTCCATGATACACAATTCAGTGAAAAGCAAAAAGCTCCCTACATATAAAGCTCTGTTTAACAAAAGAAAGTTTGGTTCGTGAACTTACACTTGAAAGTTCATTGTTGATTTAGGGCTTGCACCAATAAGCTCAAAGGAAAGGTTGGTTCGAAGTTTGTACCTCAAAGCTCGATTGGTTGGTTTTTGCTTGGACCTTAAAGTAAGTGATTGTAAGTTATGAAAGTTTAGTGAAGCCCAAGTATCCCTTAAGGGTAGACTAGCCACTAGTGGTGAATCACCTAAAAAAAATTTTGTGCATTATCTACACTTATTGCATGCTTCACTAGGAGAATAGCTTTAGGCTTATTGAATTTTAACTGCTAATCAATCATTCATCGTTAAGTCTTAAACTTGTTCAAAAATATTCAAATAGTACCATTCACCCCCCCTCTAGTAAGCCTTTAGGTCCTAACATACTTTACATATTCTTATTTGATGTTATTCATTTATATATTAATTGTTTGACCATAGTATCACAAAAGGAGGGATGAATTGTGTCTTTAGAAATTAATAATCTAGCAGATAAAACAATATCACAAAACACTCATTATTTATAATTCTAAACTTTTTATTAATAAAGTAAGAATTTACAGTCATTTGTAACTCAATTCCCTACTTGTTAGTTCTAATACAATTTTCGAGTTACAATTCAATATGAAATAAAATCTATCCTATTCTAACCTTGATTGAATTGTATATTCAAACTTGAGTCTTTACACACAACTTTCTGATTTTTTTGGAAATTTACTCAACTTTTGTATCTCTTTGCTTCTTTCTTCGAATTTCTTAGACTTCCATTGTGGTAACTCTTTCTCTAATTGTGCTTGGGATTTGATGAGATAAGATTTCTCTCTATCGATTTTTGGGATTTCAAGGATTTCAAAGATTTGTGTAAGAATAAATGAAGTGTAGCTCATACCCTTTACTTACAGTAATAGAACTATGATTTGACGTTCAGTATGTTCATTTACTTAATCCATGATCTCATGTACTAATTCAAATTTAAATTATTCACGTTCTCTACTATCTTTTTGAATTTTCACTATCTTCACTATATTTTTGAATTTCCATGATCTCCTATCGTAGAATAATCGAAAGTCTTCCTTTTAAAGAGTTGTAGAATATATCTTCTAAGTCACTACTTTAGTTAAACACTTATCCTTTAAGACATCTACAAACTCGAACACTTATTTGTAATTCTTCAAGTTTTTTATTTGCAAAACACGTGACTAAAACAATGGAACTTAACTTTTTGTTAGTCACATAAAAGAACTCGAACAATTATTTATCCATGTGTAAAAACTCAAACAGTTATTTAACTCTTCGACTTTTCTTTACCAAACGCACATGGAAAACACGTGAAAACTTAAAATATTAAAAATACACGTGCAGATAACTTAACTATATGAGTTTTTTAACATAACTCTTCGACTAATTAGAAATGTTAACTTATAACTATATGACTTTTCTAATTGAGTTAACACCTAACTGTGTGATTGTTATACTTAAAATTATTTAGACTTATTTGTAGACTTAGTAAAATATTCATCATCAAAACAAAATTCCTAACATTAATTGTATTTGTTTTTGGTATGAGTAGGATTGTATAGGTCATATTGATGATACACATATTGAAGTTAAAATTTATGAAAAGGAGAATGCCTGATTTAGAAACAGAAAAGGTGAATTATCATAAAACGTATTGATTGCGTACAATTTTGATATGGAATTTACCTATATTCTTAGTGGGTGAGAAGGGTTGGCTACTAATGCTTGACTCATTCAAGATGTGATAAGTTAATATAATTGTTTGCAAGTGCCACGAGGTATACTACTTATGATCTACCTTTATTTCACTTGTTAATTAAAATTAAACTTATTTTAAAGGATGTTCAAATACATGTAGGTAAATTTTATTTAGTTGATGTTGGATTTTTAAATAGGCTTGAGTTTATATATTCATTTTTAGGTGTTCAATATCACTTACTAGAATATGAAGATAATTGACAATCAACTAATGTAATGGAAAACTTCAACTATAGACACTAGTAATTGAAGATAGTAATTGAACATATATTTGGAGTAGTTAAGCATCATTTTGCAATATTACAAGGATATATGTCATTCTCTTTCACAACTCAAACAAAAATAGTGTTAGCATGTTTTTTAGTTCACAATGTCATTCATAAAGTAGATAGAACAAACTTATGTCAATATCTTAAAGATGAACTACAAAAGGATAAAGATGATATAATAGTTAAAGACTCTACAAATATAGGATAGTATGAAATAGTTAACACTATTGGAAACAACACTTAAGAGCAAAGAAAAGAAATTGTAGATAAATTTTGTGAAAATATCATGAATGTAATATAAGATGGTCATGAATGAGAGCATTAGAAGCATCACAATAAGCATATTTATTATAATTTACATTTTATTATTTTAAATAAAATATAGAATTTGATAATATAATTTACCTTTTTTTTGTTTTAAACATGTAGTACAACTAAGATCTTTTATTTCTGTAATTTTTGATCTAAGTGGAATACATAGATAATCTAATTTTATATGAAACAAATAGAATACATGAATGATCTATATGAAATAATGATATACTTAATTAATTGATAAATAATATATAAAAATTTAATTTAATAATATATTAATTGATTAATATAAATAATTAATTTCTTGATTAATTACATCTTAACTAATTACTTCAATTCATTATTTTATTAAAAATAAATTCTATCATATACACAAACACTTAAATTTTAATTTTTATCAAATTCCTAAATTATATACAAATATCTAAATTTCAAATTTTTTTTCATCAAATTTAACTTTCAAATGCACAAACAAACCATGAATAACAAATATTTTTAATAGTAGTGGTGCATTCTTAGCAATTAATATTCTATTTTTTAAAAGATTGTAAATTCCAAAGCCTATAAAAGGATTACCAAGTTTAAACCATCTAATTTTCTTTCGCGCGAAAACGTGCGTGATGAACGCATAGCCCGCATGAAGGGAGTACAGAAGCATTGAAAAAGGACATTTCTTAAGGATGTAAAATTTCAATCCTCGTGGGGTAATTCCTCCAGTCTAATTATTATCAAAAATTGAATCGTATCAAAGTTCTGTGACTTTTTTAACATCGTGGTAATTTGTCTGACCCATTTAGATAGCCGATTTTTCCTAGCGAAAATCAGAAACATTTTATTAGATGAATCTGAGATATCAACAATGCATCATATTTTTAAAATATCAAGAAAGCAATGCATCATATTTAATGCAGTGTTGCTTTTCATTTATTCATGTCAAGTATGTGTTTCTTCTTTCCTTTGTTAACGATGGCGACTTCTTTTTTTCAAAGATCGGCCTCCCTTGGTATGTCATACCAAAAAGAAAGAACTTTGATAAACGTTTATCCTTCAATTCCTGCAACGTTCGCCTTGTTCTGTGATGATTTCCAACAGATTTGCTTAGAACATTCATCGGATGTTTCGATCATGATAGGTACTCCAACACCGCACGAGAGTTAATCAAAGACCCGAAATTCCTACATTTACAGAATACGTTAGAACAATATAAAATTAGAACCATGAAGAAGTACAGTTGTATTCCGCCTTAACATTGATGAGCATAGCTACTATGATAAGATAAATTCAAACTTGAAACTAAAAAACAGACATCAAAATGTACACAAATTTAGTAGACCGTGATGAAAACAAAATCCCAGTTGAGAGACTCATTCTAGAGCATGAAATCAGATCTCAGCGAGAAACCAAACAATATCATGATCAAAAAAAAGATACACCTGACTAAGATGGACAGAGGATTTGTCAATGAATAAAGTTCCCATTTCGAGAATATTGAAGAACCCCAAAATCCGCATATGTAATATTCCACTCCAATCTCTTTGTTTGGAAAAAATAATCTATAAATAACAATTGTTTGAGCAAGTGGAACACACACACACAACGTATAAACGAATTGAAGATAAGAAAGTAGCACTTACCTCTGTTTCTAGAAAGGCGTTCCACTAAAATCTTTTTCACTTTTGATCGCTCGAAGAAAAGCCATGAGCATTTTTTCTCTTACGTCTGAATGTACATGATGCTCTAAAGGTTGCATTTTTTGAATTATTTCCCTGCACGTTTCTCTTGTTTTCGTCCTTTTCAAGCTTCCATCCATCCTCTACCCGTCTTATATTATCTTGGTAATAGAACAAGAATGCTGTCATTGGATCCAAAGGGAAATAAATTTACAACAAAAGTAAAACAATAGAGCATAAACTAATCGCATAGTGATGACCGGAATGCAATCAAGAATATCTTGTCAACCTAAGATTTCTGGAAATATTAAGAAAACAAATTAAGTAGCAGGAACAACTGACAGTAAAACTACCAGTAAACCAAAATTTACAGCAGCAGGGGGAAATGAGATCTCAAAACACACAACAGTGAGATTCAAAGGCAAGAGATTCAAGTACTAAATTTGAAACCATTACGGACCTGACATCAAAACAAAACCAAATTCTCCCACCATTTTGTTGCTCCATACTCCAGGGCCAAATCAAATTCTTAAAAAATCTGCCAAATAAATACAAGGACCAAAATAATACTGCCTTTTCGGATCCCAAACCAACAAGATCCCTTTACTTGCATACTTCCTCCCAATCATCCACTTCATTGCCCTCATAATTCAGTACAACATCGACACCACCACCCTGCTCTGTAAAGCTTGAATCACCTCTTGGTTCCGTCCAAGAATTTACTTGATCCCTAGCACTTACTGTTTCAGGTACTGTATGATTCGAAACACTTTCAGACTTGAGAAGGGTCCACTTGTTCATAGAGACTGGAATAGGAGCCTTGTTTACATTCCATGCAGGCACTGATGGCCCAGATTCCCCCCATGAACTTGATGCTGGGGCAATGGCTTTCTTCCACCAATTATCGTCCTTTGAGACAACTGATGCTGCTGCCACTACCTCCTTGCTTCCACAACCCCATACATTACCCAAAGACCGGGGTAGTGCACCATTTTGTGGAAGAACCACAGCTCCCTGATAAGCAGCACCATGATCCAGCCGCCTAAGAGCAGTTGCTGCCCTAGCAGGATCTGCAAAGACAGCCAGTGCATTCTTATCATTCAGCCATACCAATTCACATTCACCACCAAAACGTAGAACCAGTGCACTTATATCTGCTTCTCTTGGCAAATCAAGAAAAGATACGACAACTCTTGGGTTCATATCAACCAATGGATCAAAAGCTGGAGGATTTACTGCAGTTATTGGAACCCCAGCTTTTGAACCAAGAATTCGAGCAGGGGCTCTTGATTTGGATGTAACTTGAACCAAAAGAAACCGCTTTGGCTCCCATCCTGCTGCATACACTGCTAGCTTCCATCTCTCAGCCATCTGTCTTAAAACATCTCTCTTATCCTTAATCATGGGGCAAAAAACATGGACTTTACAGTTATTTTTGCCTCCCTTTGTTTTCCCCAGAACCATATATTTGAACCTCTCCTCTAAAGCCATGATCCACTTTGGTTCCCTTCTAAGCAAATCATTGAGCAAATCAGACACAGCGGACTTCTCTCCAAAATGCAAAGAATCCAAATTTGGAAATGTTATACCGAAAGCTTCTGCAAGAACCTGCTTTCTCTCCAATTTTGCACACTCTTCATCACAGCTGAGCTTCCTTTGCCCAAGAGGTATCCTTTTTCCATTAGTTTCCAATGCTTGAAGTGGAGTAGGCAGCTTTTGAATTATTGTTGCTTCAAATACAGTGTCAGCATTAAATCCACCAGAATTGCCTCCAGCTCCACAAGGTACGTTTGCTGTTATTCTGCCACATGAACATGTGATTGTTATGGGAAATTCACATCTTGTATCAGGACAAGGTGAAGATGGATGACAAGTTGCTGAACAAGTGTGTCTACAATCTCTTCTTGGGGCACCACAGGTCTGACCACAAGAAGCCTTTGCCCTGGAGTCACTTAGAGGACCATGTTCACCAGAAGGGTCACAGGGATACGGATGACATGTCCTCCCACAAGCATGCATACCACATTGGCGTGTCTTCCCACAGAGCTGGTTGCATCGAATGTCTCTGGAACCACACGGTACATTCCTCAAAACAACATGCCCCCCTACGCATTCCTTTGAAACAAGGATAGGGCATGGTGGACAATCCCCAAAATGGCAGGTGTGTGATGCAGAATGCCCACAAGGCTGTGGAACCATGCAGGGATGCTGACAAGATGGATATGGGGTACCACAGGGTAGTGGAGGAGGAATTGAAGTTTTACCACAAGCACATGTAAGATCAGAGAAGATTGTCTCAAGGCAAGGTGGGCAATGACCACTGTGACAAAGAGATTGGCATGTATGCTGCCCACATCTCAGTTTTTTCTCACAAGGAATCTGACAAATATGAGGATCCCATGTACCTGATAAGCCAATGATGCTACCAGAAGAGGTTGGGCAGCAACGTTCATTACATCGATGTCGACCACAGTTCTTCTTTTGACCGCATGGCTTCTCACAGACAAAAGAATCTTTTTCCTCGAATGCCTTGGAGCACTTAACCATCCGAGAAGTAGAGCCACAACGACACTTCTGATTGACAGGAACAGAGCATGGTCCACAGTCATCTTCATGGCACTTGTCATTGCACCTGTGAATGCCACATGAAAGCAGCTTACCACAGACTTCGGAGCACGTTGATATAGGATCCAAGCAACTATATCTCTTGTGCATCAGCTCCGTCTTGCCACATGGACATGTTTTTATCCTGTGAGGCAAGTATTGGCATTCCCCACATGGACCTGGATGGCAGAGTTCATCACAAATATGGTTCCCACAAGCAAGAATTCTCCCGCAAATCAAATTGCAAGAAAATATCCCATCATTTTCTTTGAACTCCCCTTTTACTGTAATCTCACCACAGGGAAGCCTTTCTTTATTCTTCTTGCAAAAGCACAAGGCCGTAATCAACACCTTACAAGGATCACAAGGGCCTGCATGACAAACCTTTTTGCACCGATGCCGACCACATGAAAGGAGCCGATCGCATGGCTTCCCACAAGACAGCGGAGTCTTATGATCAGAACACCTTCGAACAATTGTCTCCTTTCCACATGGACAAGAGCGTCGTGGTGCAAACGCCTTACAGGGTGGGCATGGACCAGGATGGCACTGAAGAACACACAAATGCGGGCACCGCAAGGACTCATCCCCAGGAAGAAACGGATGATCACCAACACGATCAAGTGGCTTCCTACACGGCTCTCCGCAGGAATGTGGGATAAGATAGAGATCATTGGGTGGATCACGCCGTTTCCCACAAAAACAATCATAACGAAGATCCTTCGCTGCAACCGTCTGAACAGATTGGCACCCAGGGCACCGCCAACTCCCTTGCCCCCCCAATGAATGCGCCGACCCAGGGGACCCCGCCCACTTCTTGATACAACTAAGATGGAAGATAGAATAACAACTGGAACAAGTCCATATTGGCGCCATCCTCCTGACCATATCACAACAAATCATACATTCTACGCCGCCCCTCGTGAGCTTTTCCTGAATCTCCTGCACGAGCTGCGGCAAATCCGAAGACGAGCGATTCCCATCTCTCTTCTCCGCCACCGCCTGCAATGGTTGACCCTGTGTAGGAGAAGCACGTCTATGACGCGACCGAACTGCCGGAAGATGCCGCTGCCGACCACGGGCAGCGCCGTTCACCACATCCGGAATAGGAAGAACACCAGTCGAATCGGAAGGAACTCTATTCACCGGGACGCAATATTCTTGCTGGCTCGAAGCATCGATAACAGCAGGAGAAGACGAAGAGGCGGTACGGGGTATCCACTCCCTCCGACCGCCATGTCCACCGGCAGCACCACCACGACTGGGAAAGCGTGATCCTCCTCCGCCGCCGCCACGGCCGCTACCGCCCCCTCTGGTTCTCCTCTCACGACTTGATTGAGAGCTCATGACATCCCCCTGCAGAGATCGAAATTCGACCTCTGAATTGTCGGAATTGTGGTTTTGCGTAAACCTAGAATTCCCCAGGACCTCCTCTCTCGCCGGCTCACGTCCCTTCCTCCTATATGACCGGCCCCACTTTGCGCTCGTGGTGGCCCGAAGGAGTATCAGGGGTGGTATTTATAAGGTCGATTTTTTTTTTTTTTTTGTAATTTATGGGGTTGATTTCTTGGGGAAAACGCAAGGGGAAACTATTTCTTGGAGCAGAAGGATATGAATTTTTCTAATCGGATTCTATAACATTGACTTCGGATCCTGGTAGCGTCGGACTGGTCCACGAGAAGTCTAACTGAAAGGATGCTTCCAATCTGATCCTACAATTGAGTTTGGATCTTTTCAGTCATCGATGATCCCAACCAGGATGCTAAACACATAACCATTCGAATTCGAATCTTTAAATTAACGAGGTACTTTCTAAAAAATTCCAACCAACAGATCATGATTTTCCTTTTATTAGGAACCTTGGTTAACCTCCAACGGGAGATGAGATGAGGGTGGGCTATTTACAGAGAAAAAAGGATTGGACAGATAAAATGTAAGTGTTCTGCCATCTAATTTGAGTGAGTTTGTCACTAGACTCAATTGAGATGAAAGATCACCGTCGTCCTAAAAGAGAGCAAGATAATAGGTGAGAAAAATACCATTGTTAGCGATTTTTCAATATTCAAGCAGGTAATGGTTGGGCAGTAGATATCTACCGTCCAGTATTTTCAGAAATTCTTGATGGCAAAAATTTTTATCGTCTAGAATTTAAAAAAATTAGATCACACGAAATAACCATCATACAAAAGAGAAGGTTGACTACATGAGGTATCTACAGTAAGAATAAAGAAAAAGATAATAATTTATGTACAAGTGCAGGACAAAACAGGATGTACAAAAGGACATCTAATAGTACGTCTAAGGGTATTGTTGAATTAAAATGAGAAAAAGAATTTCACTTGTTTTGGATTTTGGATTATTTCTAGAGTATTGTTAACTCATACTCTTGTGAGGTGTTTTTTTCAAGCCCGTGTAAAACTTTCTCACTTTCAAACTTGCAATTGTGTAATCGTACTTCGATGTAAACAGCTCCTCTGTCGATGTAAAGGAGTTCATGAAAATTGAACTCTCATTAGATAATGGTGCATAAATATTTATATTAGGTAGTGACTAAACTTACATAAAATTTTTGTATCCTTGTAGAGTACACTCTTTCTGGTGTGCTTGTTTTGTTTTTTTTTATTCATTAAACCAAGAGATTACCATTAATCATACATGTATTGTGCTATTTCAACTCTATAATTTTCAATCGACATAATGTCGGCTTATCTAATTTTTACAATACTATATTATATTATAAGTTAACTAATCGTACAAAAAAATTAGTTTTAAAAATATCATTAAGGACAACCAACAATTTTTTCGTGATACAGGCATTTTCCTGTTAAAAAATGACCGCGACCAACTAATCATGCATGCCCTTCAAAAAAAACCCAATCATGCATTATCACCTCAACACACATTTGGTCGAGTAACGGTGAAGGACATAGTCAATATGTTTATTATCTAGATTCTGAAAACTAGTGGTGCAGAGGATGCCTACCATCAAATGAGAAACAGAAACAAACCCCGCTACGTAGAATCATAACCAAGTCTAGTCGATGAAGGTGATCTACAAGAATTCCTTCTTGTTTGCCAAGCTTCTTCTTGTCAAGTTTCTTCTCAGATTATGAGTGGCAAATTTGCACGAAGATCGGTAGACGCCCACTGATCGTTGGAACGTTTTCTACGTAAACTCGTTTGTTACCCTTCTCCTTCTCTTCCTCCTCCAACAGCACAAGCGGTTCTATCTCACTGGTAACCTCTGCAAGTTTTCTTCGACAAGGAGATTTAGAGACGCCAGTCACCCCACCATCACTTTTCTTTTCCACGGTTGGCTTGGCTTTCTTTGTATCAAGTGCTGAATCAGTCATCCTTTTCACAGAAGGTGATGGCACTTCAGAAGGTGGGGCTACAGTGGGTATTGGTGGTTCTCCAAACAACAGGAACGGATGCATCTGCTGCAGCTGAACAAACAACGTGTAAGAAAGAACTAATCTTCTTCACCGACAACTCACAACTAGTTCAGCGCAAAAAGATTATATATGATTTGTAAGCTGAAATATACCTTCTTCCGTGTGCGGTACACATATGGGTGTTTGTGAATCCCACCTCCATAATGCTTTCCACAGGTAGCGGTAGAAGAAGAATCTAACATGAATGATCTGTTGAATCTACTGTCTCTAGACGACTCATTCAGCAGAATCCCATCCATCACTAGCACGTCTTCATTAAACTCCATTTTCACTGCGGGACTATTGTTGTATGGGGACCTTGACCTCGACTTCGAGGTGGAGGAAGACCTGGAGGAAGATGAGAGTGAATTGGGATCCCTTTGCAGCTGTCCCGTGTAGCGCAAAAGGGATGATATCTGATCCAAGTCGAGCAACCGATCGTCTTCAGTCATGGAGGTGGCGCAGGCGTTGAAAGCCGGGCCGAGATCAGTGTTGGTGGGCATTTGATAGCAGAATCTGCTGCAGGGGTGAGCAGACGGGTTCTGTCCGGTATCCTCGTCCATCAAGCTACAGCTATTATTGTCACTGCAGTAGTAGCGGTGGTAGGCGTCCCGATCCATGAATGAGATGCTATCCATCCTGAAGGGAGATATTATTTGAGTAACGAAACAGGAATGCTATCGTAAGATTCGATGGGGAATAAATTTACAACAGAAGCTACTGTTCCTAATTAATCAACAACTAGACATACGGAAGAAAAATGCACAATCACTTGCATTTTCACCTTGACGATTCTAGTGAAATTTTCTGCTATTTCAACGAACATCTTAAGCAAAGCAACATAATTTATGAAATAAACAAAACAGAGGAAAACCAGACAATGAGAGTACCAGAGAAATCCAAATTTACAGCAGCAGCAGGAAATGGAATCTCGAAAGATGCAGCAGTCGGATTCGAAGGCAAGAGGCATTCAAGTCCTAAATTTAGAGCCATTATTACGTTCCTGAAACGAAACCAAATTCCACCTCCGTTCTGATGCACATGTCAGGACCAAATCAATTTCTTGAAAATTCTGCCAAATAAAGCACAAAAAAGGAGAAAGAAAGGAAAATTCCGATTCTTGCACAAAACAGATCCAATCTCGTAAACGTAAAAAAGGAATAAAGCCTGAAAGTAAGAATCCGCTGATTAGATGAACCGAAACGGAAAGAACCCGTTTCTGAAGCAACAAAGTTCAACATTCCCCGATGAAATTCTCGCAGAAATAAAAGAGAAAATAAGGCTCGTAAAGATCAAGATGAGGATCGCAACCCTAGGATGTCGATGGGCAAAGGTTATCAACCGATGCAGCTCACCTGAGGAGGAGAGCGGATGTTTCAGCAGAGAGATGATCGATTCCTCCAGAGTTCCAAATTCTGAACGGAGATCGAGCAAAGGGATCAGATGGAAGTTCGGCAGCAAAGGGATCAAAATGACAGCTTTACTGCTTCGTCGCCGACGATTTATTTCTCCCTGTGAAGGTTTCGAACGCTCTTCATGGCGGGCAGGGATGCCGCGAATAGGGGGAGGGAGGCGCCGCTCTTCGTTATTTGTTTACCCGATGGTTCGTATCCTAACCGGGTAATCTGAATATGTTGTGATCCGGCGGGTTTCGGGTTAAACTCAAACCGTAAGCATCCTTACCATTTTTACAAAAGTAGACGGGTCGAAACTTTAAAGTCCGCTAACTGTGTTGTACAGAAAAATGAGCGGAAACTCTTTTTTTACTTATTTATTAGAAGTCAAGATTAGATTTTTAATTGATTTTTTTAATTAAATAATTTTCAATGTAAGCTCGTTACATTGGAGAGGTGAATTATAAGTTATGCGATATAGAGATTATTCATGAGTTTGCATTCTTTGATCATTAGATGAGAACTGGAGGTGTCAATTGGATTGTGCCGTGTTAGTATGACTTTATTAATATCATATTTGAACATCATTCATGTTAAGTTGTAGTGTGTTAAGAGTAGAAAAAGACAACTTAGACATAACCTATAGTTTACAGTTTATTTGTATCGCATTGGTTGAATGTACAATTAAACCGTGTTGAGTTATGTTATATTATATTTTTCGATATATCAAATTATAGAATTGGTACATTAATTGAATTGTATATTGGTATATTTAACCTAAGAAGCTTAAGACTCTGCAATCAAATTAATATATCTTTTACAATAACAATATATTAACTTAGTATATCGATATGTCAGTTTTAAAAAAATTCACTTGTATTATACCGACTTACATATTTACAGTGAATTTCTATTGACAAACTTATTTCCAACGAATGGCGGCCCAAAAAATTGTGTTGAGATAACTGACAAAATGGCCAGGCTTAATTTAGTTTGGTGTCTGTGTTTGGAACCTCATAATGAAATTGACTCGGCTTTCAAGTATTCTTGGTATAATTTTATTGAATGTAGCTCATGGTTTTTGAAAGGACATTTTTGGAAAGTGTGGTTCATTTTGGTTATAAACAATTATTTCTCAGTAATTTAAAGTAGGGTTTAAAAAATTTATTAATTCCCGGTTATTCAAGGTAGGGTTATAAACAAGTTAGCCAAGAGTTGCAAATATTATAGTAAGATTTATCTAAATTCAAATGATATATGTACCTATGAAAACAATCAAATCTAAATGATTTGCTTGAATATCTGAATTTAAATAACAATAACACTTCTATCAAGATTTTATTTTATGGAATTAATACAAAAATAACTGAGTTGCTATATAAATTAAATGTAATTTTATTTTAAAATATGTTATTTTAAAACATATTTTAGATTTTTATACGAAATATCTTTTGTGTATATTATTTAAATTGACATATATAATTAGATAGTAACCAAACCGCTTCGAACCGAGGGATATCATCTAAATACTAGCTAAATGGAATCAAATTAAATTTTAATCAAAAGATATGATACATATTTCAATTTGATTCAAATATCAAATTCTAACATAAAGAGTGTTGAAATATGTATCATATATGATATATCAATTTGAACAATTATGAAATTCGAATTTGGCTTTCTGAATATCAAATTTAGAATTTTTTACTAAATGAATTTGAATTTGAATCCTATTTTAAATATTAGACATTCATTTATAGACCTCATTTACAAGCTTGAATGATGACAAGGGGGTTTATAATTAGCAATGCATTGATTTAGAAAGAGGACTATTAAAAAAAGATAATGCAAGATCTTTTTTTTGATATTTATGTATATAGATGATATATTTTGATTTGTCACCCCCAAGTAGTAAAGGGATTTTCCAATTCCTCTATTGTCTTCCTCTTCATTGCTCTCCAATTCCACCACCACCTCCTCTTCTTGCTCTTCATAGGCAATGGATTTGTTCTCTTCCAATAATAGATGTTGCCATCAAAGAGTTCATTAAAGTTATTTCAAAATCAATTAACAATGAGACAATGGGACAGGATGTTATTAGGTCTAGGTTCAACCACATCATTTTTGATGTGAAACTATATTGTTTAGTATTCTCTTATACTTGTTACCACATCTTAGCTTAGTAGCATCTTTACGATGAGCAAATTAGTAATGTTATTGGGTCTAAGTTTAACCACATCATTTTTGACGTAGAACTATATTGTTTAATACTTTCTTGTACTGTTATCATGTCTTAGATTGGTGGCGTCTTTACGAGCAATGTGAGTAAATCAGGCTTTGATACCATATTAGAGTTTATTTTAAAATCAATTGATAATAAGAAAATGGAGACACAATGGTAATTAGTTTAGGTTCAACTGCATCACTTCCACTCTCCTACGTTAATCTGTAAGACTAATGTTGGTGCAAGAAGAGAAGAGGAATTACGAGGAGAGTACTCGTAGATTTTATGGAGAAAGAGGAGGTGACGTCTATGGCGGTGCATAGCCGAAGTGACGAGGAGGATATAAAAAGGAGATCGTTGGGTTAAGCGAGGAACTTCTTGGTCGTCGTTGGGACGAGGCCGAGGGGTGATCACCGTCGACCAACAGACGATGGGAGGGCTAGGGTTGTGTGGAACTCTATCATGTCCTAGTACATGCATTGGTCTTCCGAATGTGTTTGTTTGTAGCACTTGTCGCTTCATACAATGGATGAACATTGTGTGTATCGTTTCTTACGACAAGCACAATCGCAACATATGGTAAAAGATGTAGATCAAAACCTCAGGTACCATAGATAGAAGAGGAATTTCAAGAGCTAACTTAAAAGTGATGGATAGAGAGAACTCCACAGATGAGGGTGTGTACATCCTTCATAAATAAGGTTTTCACATGTAGTCCAAAGTAAGTTTAACATCACAATGGTAAGAACGATAACTTCATTTAACAATACTCTTAAGAAGACAAATTTATGATGAAGATGGTAACACTACCACGATTCATTGATTTATCAGAGGGTGTTTGTCACATAAAAAAAAAAATTAATATTGAGATATGACAATGCTGTAAATTTTAAAGGGAGGTTCACCACTAAGAAATACAGAAGAATCAAATATGAATGAATAGATAAATATTTAAAAAAAAATGTAAAAAACCTCTTTTTTAATTTTTACAAGACTAAGGTAACTAGTTGATGAATGCCACAACTACATTTTTCACTTATAAACCATAATGCATTTACAATGCTAATCATCGCCAACGTTGCATTTCTAATTAGTATTGAGTGAAAAAAATGCACTCTAGCAACATCCATAATAATGCATACTTATAACAACCATGAAAATGAACTCTTGAAATATAACATGTATTTTGGTGAATATCACGACTACATTTTTCACTAACAAGCCATAATGCATTTCCAATGCTAATCATTGCATTTTTAGATAGCGTTGAGTTAAAAATGCACTCTAAGCACATCCATAATGATGCATGCTCATACAACCACAGAGGAAAGTGAACTCTTGATAATCACATCATGCATTCTAACTTACACCTGTACTGGGAACTTCTAGAAATTTATACTTACCTACTCCCCATCGTCACCTGTCACGAGGTGACCGAACCCTCTCTCCTTCCTGGTGTCGTTAGGATGCATGTGACCTTTCTTCTCCACGCCGCCATAGGAGCCCCTGCCTTGTAGCTCTTGGTGCTCCGACCTAAATCCCTTCCTCGCAGAAAACGAAACTGCCCCTCCCTGCGTGAGACAGCACGCGTTGAAGTGAGGACGCTGGGGTCAGGATGAATGAGGGGTTCGGACGGCCAATACTCACCTCTCCACGTAGCTATTGCGACGAAAGGCGTCTCCACTCGAGCCCTAGCAGACGGACATTTCCTGCGTTTCCTGTCATGCAGTGGAGAAATGGATTAGGGGAAGGGCCTTCCACGTTATTGGCTTGTCAAGTTTTTGTTTCATCTATTATAATAATAATAATATTATTATTATTATGTTATATACATATATATGTACTTGTATTTCTTTATAATATCTCTTACGTGAAGCGGGCTCGTTTGACATGCTAACAAATGAATTGTATAAATAATTCCGGGATCTGTTGCATTGTTCTTGTTATTGTGTGGTGAAGATATGCTCGTCTAGCTCCCATCAAGACCTGCTCTGTATGGTGCCAAGAGCGAGGAGTAGTTTCTCTCGCCAAACACATTAGAATTTAAGATTTTCAACATCTCATGTGTTGGTTTTTGGATGTTATTCAATATTTAAGGGCTTTTTTTTTTTCTCTCCCTCATGGGTATGTTTGAGAGCACCCTCGTTTTTACATTAGTGATTCCCTACACATTACTGCAGGCTGCAAAAATGGTGATTTCACAGAGAAATTAATCCTCTCTTATGGACAATATTAACAACAAGTTCCATTTGGTATCAAAATTGTGTATCATGATGGAATGAAGGGAGAGCTCGAAGGCTGCTAAACTCAAGCGGAAGACTGAAGATAACCGATGAGGAATACTGATATCCCATTGGCCTAAATACATCTAATTTTATTTCAATCAAGTTTAATATGTCCAACTATTTCTTGTAGGAAACAGATTTTAGGATTTATAGATTCAAAGGGGATATTAGGGTTTATGGATGATATTGTTAGGAAATCTAAGCAATATATTGAAAGCAAGAAGGAAGGAAACTTAAGGGGAAAATTTTTTGAACCTTAGATATGTAGCATGGAAATGATCAAATTTGACTTTTGAAGGGTTAGATAACAAGAACCCTTGTGAGTAGGTCCCTTAGCATCATCATTAGACCAGAGAATGTTGATGTTTGGAGGTTGTTGAAGTTGGTTTTTGCCCAACCTTCCATTAAAAGAGAATTTTTTGTTGCATCAACTTTAGAATATTAAAAGAAAGGAGTATGTGAGCTTGTGTGATTTTATTAGAACCTTTAAAGATCTTTACTACAAGCTCATTATGATTGATAAACTAGTGGAAGACCAAAATGAGGTATCTAGAATCTTGACAAATGATATGAATCTTTTGTGACAATAGTGTAAACACTTCACTTTTGAGTTTTCTTGCACAAGGAAAATGTCAACGCCCTAATCATGCCTTAAGTCGATTCTAGGTCAAATAGGTGTTTTGCCTTGCCTAAAGTATACCTTGATAACCCCTAAGAGTATCATAAGAACCATCTCAAATGAACTAGTACATGAAACCCACATGACAACACCTTCAATGGCCTCTCTAGTGACATTCATGGTGGTTTCTGGTGACCGGTGACATTTTCTAGTAAAACTTATAGTGAAATAAACCTTCTACTAGTGGTGTTACCCCTTTAGCAACTATTTTTGGTTGATCTATGGTGAAATTAACCTAGTGCTACCCACTCTACTACTATCACCACTCCTTCTTTGATGACCTTACATGGATAGATTTAGGCCATCTAATTTGAGATTTACAATCAGATCAAGTATCCCTTCATGTTATAATCTAAGCTATTGATTTAAATCTACGAGAGCCAATGACTATGGTTCATCCAACTTAAGTCAATTTGATCTTAATTCTTAGATCTCTATCCAATGGTCCAAATCACACCTTAATCCAACAATCCACATCATTTCAACTTAAATCCAATGGTTTAAATTTAATTGGACTCATCTTTTGATCTAGTGATCTAAAATAAAAGCTCATGCATCCAACAACTCAAATTACATCTTATGTATTTATCAATCCAATGGCCTAGATTATTTCGATAGAATGGTGCGATCAAAGCCCCATTCACCTTGTCTTCGTTGATAATGGTTTGACCACTCACTACCATGCCTTGCCATTGACACCATTGCAACTTTCCTGTAATGCCTTGCTTCCCTCACCATAGCCTAACTCTTCATCTCTTATGTGAGCACTTGCCACTTATGAAACTAGCGCCATTTAAAGTGCAAAATGGTCAATGCCCTACTCACACAATGATTCCAAAGTTGTGGCCTACTAGCACCCCATTAATGCTGCTATTGCCTATCATTTGCTAGATGACTAGATGCCTCCATGCGATGCTACAAAAGCTACTCCATTAACACCACAACCTAAGAACATTGCAAAATGTTGATTGTAAACTACTACTCGCATTGTTCACCATTAATGTAGCTCCTCAATCATTGCTCACCATCAATGAAGGTGACTATTTGTTCCCCAAATGCGAGCCTATAATAGGGCTCTCTTGTACTCCAATCTAGACATCCAAAAAAGAATCTAAAAACAAATGAGTAGGTTCCCCTTTGATCATTTCTTTTGCTAAGTTGTTGCTTCACTTTTTATTGAGTCCTTACAAGTTTCACCAAGCTTTATCGTTACCTTTCTTGAAGCCTCCATTGAGCTTCCACAAGTTTCTATCAAGTCATCACAAGCTCTACCACATGTAGCTCGATAAAGTTTATTAGCTCAACCGATGCTCACCAAAGTCTACTAGCTTAGTTGAAGCTTGTTGAAGACTATTGTGTATGTAGTCTATTGGAGCTAACCAAATTACCACCTCCATTGTTGTAAAAGTTGTTAGACTATTGTTTCCACTGCTAGACTACCTCCTTTACCCTCAGATCTCTCTTAAAGGTCCCCAAATATTCCCAAGCCAAGTATACTCCTATGAATGCCTCTATTAATGACCTTTTAACATTTATCATGTTTGCACACATTAGAATTGGCTCCACATCAAACGTAGATCTATCACACCAACCTTAACCAACCCCTTTGGCTAGTTAGTAAATTACACTAGCCCATGCCCAGTCACATGGTGTGACATTCATCTAGTTTGTTATGTGAAGAGCGAGTGCGGAAAGGGAGAAGCTTGGACATGTGGAGAAGAAAGAAGAAGACAAAAGGAGGAAGACGTGTGCAAAAACAAACAATTTAATGTGGTTCCCCAATTGGGTACGTCTACGGATGGAGCTCAGTTGATTGATTCTTCTCTAGATGATCACAAATGGGATACAAGATTCATCATCATTCTAAAACACACGTTGGGAGCCTATTTATAACATTTGTGCACTCCAAGTGGCCAAAGACAAAAATACCCCTACGTGTAACTAATTAATTTAAGACACATAATAACAATCTCCACCTTGTCTTGAATTTACAAACTCCACCTAGAACCAAACAACAATAACAAATCTCCATCTCAAAAGACCCGAAGTGTCAACTATAAGCAAACACATTAAGTAAGTCTAAGCAATGCTTAAACTTGCTTTCAAAAATGCCTTTCGTAAACATATCGACTGGATTGTCATGTGTGTTGATCTTCAAAATCTTCATGCGATCTTCTGTTCTAAGAAAGTGATAACGAACATCAATGTGCTTTGTCCTATTATGAAACCAAAAGACCCGAAGGGTCAACTATAAGCAAACACATTAAGTAAGTCTAAGCAATGCTTAAACTTGCTTTCAAAAATGCCTTTCGTAAACATATCGACTGGATTGTCATGTGTGTTGATCTTCAAAATCTTCATGCGATCTTCTGTTCTAAGAAAGTGATAACGAACATCAATGTGCTTTGTCCTATTATGAAACACATTGTCCTTCGTTAAGCTAATGGCATTGAGACTATCACAGAAAATTTCTACCTTATCATATCATAGACCAAAGTCTCCAAGTAATCCCTTTAGCCAAATACCTTCTTTTACAGTTTTTATCATCGCCATATACTCAGCCTTTGTGATGGATAATGATATAGTAGGCTATGGAGTAGATTTCTAACTGATAATGGAATTTGCCAATATGAAGACATATCCTGTTAAAGATCTACATTGATCAACATCACCTACAAAATCTGAATCAGAATATCCAACCATACTACAGTTATACTTAACTCCATAAATTAGTCCTATATCAGACGTGCCATTCAAGTACCTAAAGATCCTTTTCACGGCTTGCCAATGACTCTTCCCTGGATTCGACATAAACTTGCTTACAACACTAAGAGGGTAAGCAAAATCTAGGCGAGTACAAACCATGGCATACATGAGACTGCCAACTACCTATGAATATGGAACTTTCTTCATGTACTCCTTCTCTGATTGCGTCTGAGGTGCCATAGCAACTGATAATCGCAGGTTCCTATCATAGGGCATTCTGATGGCTTTGCTTGAAGTCATGCCAAACCTACTCAAAATTTTCAGAACATAACTGTGTTAATGGAGAAATAATCTTCCAATATTCTTGTCACGATAAATCTCCATCCCAAGGATTTTACCTACCGGTCCTAAATCCTTCATTGCAAATTCATATTTCAATGTGTCTTTCAAAACCTGTATTTCATTGGCATCTTTGGCTGCAATCAAGATGCCATCCACATACAAGAGCAAGTAAACAAATTCATCTTTAATTTGTTTAATATAGACACATGAATCAAAACTACTTCTAACAAAACCAATATCTGTGATAAAAGAATCAAATCTTTTATACCACTGCCTAGGAGATTGTTTTAGCTCATACAAAGATTTCTACAACTTACAAACAAGGTCTAATCTACCTCTTTTTGCAAAACCTATTGGCTGTTCCATCCAAATGTCCTCATCTAAATCACCATGCAAGAAAGCTGTTTTCATATCTAATTGTTCAAGTTCTAAATCCTTTACTGCAACAATTGCCAAAAGGACTCGAACGGAGGTATGTCTAACTACTGGTGCAAAAACTTCATTGAAGTCCACACCCTCCTTTTGTGAAAAACCTTTTGCTACCAATCTTGCCTTGTATTGAATTCCATGATTGCCCTGTGTTCCTGATTTCCTTTTAAACACCCATTTGCAACCAACAACATTCCTGTCATTAGGACGTTTTACCAACTCCAAAGTCCTATTTTTATGCAAAGATTGTAGTTCTTCTTGCATAGCTCCCATCCAATGTACGGCTTCTGGTCTACTAACGGTAGCATCAAAACTAGGTAGATCAACATCCTCCACCTCACTAGCTACCTGTAGGGAAAAAGTGACCATATTGTTGTAGCCATACCTCTGTAGAGGGTGAATATCTCTCTTAGGACGATCTCTAGCAACACACCTTGGTCGTGTGTCCTCAACAAACTCATCTCCACGGCCATCTTCCAAAATCAAACGTTGATCTGTATCAATAGGAATAGATTGATCAGAAATCAATGGTTGATTCAAATCAAGCTCCACCTACTCAGGAGTACTAGGTAGATCCAAAACTGTTGGCTTTTCTTTCTTGTACATCAAAGAAACATCATCAAAGGTAGCATCCCTACTATGAATGACCTTCCTTATTTCTTTATCATATATTCTATAACCTTTTACTCCCATTCCATATCCCACAAAGATGTCTTCCTTGGCACATGGCTCCAATTTACCATGATTCACATGATAATAAGCAAGACATCCAAATATTTTCAATTTGGAGTAGTTCACCTCTTTATCCATCCATACTTCATAAGAGATTTTGTCGTCAATTGCATTAGATGGCGATCTGTTCACCAAATAGGAGGCTGTGTTAATAGCTTCAACCCAAAAACATTTTTCCAACCTAGCATGTGAGAGCATACATTTAGCTCTCTCCAACAATGTACTATTAAGACGTTCTGCAACTCCATTCTATTGTGGAGTTCCCTTAACAGTATAATGCCTAGTTATGCCTGCATCTCTACAAAAAATATCAAATTCATTTGAGCAAAATTCTAATATATTATCTATTCTCAAGTATTTTACTTTCCTCCCTACTTGATTTTCAATAATAGCCTTCCACTATTTAAAGTTCTTGAAGGCCTCACTCTTGTGCTTGATAACGAAAACCCAAGTCATATGACTAAAGTCATCAACAATGTAGAGAAAATACTTAGAACCTGCTAAGGAGGGTTGTTGAGATGGTCCCTAACAATCTGCATGGACATAATCCAACTTCCCCTTGGTGGAGTGTTCTACTCTTCCAAAAGAAATATGTTTCTGTTTCCCATAGATGCAATGTTTGCATAAATCAATATCTATAAAGATATGACCATCTAACCTACCAAGTGTGCTGAGCTTCTACATTTCCTTTAGACCCAAATGTCCTAACCTAGAATGCCAAATAGCTAACATAGATTGCTGATCACTTATTGTCGTAGTTGCTGATCTAATGATAGGTTTTCCTTGAAGAATGTATAAATGTCCATCCTTGATTCCTTTCATTACTACTAGGGAACCTTTCAAAACGTGGAGTTTACCTCCTCCACCTGAAAAACTAAAACCTTTCTAATCAAGAGCCATCAATGAAATAAGGCTCTTGCCCAACCTTGGCACATGTCAAACATCCTCCAAGACTTTGACTGTCCCATCATGCATCCTGAATTTAACAGATCCAATACTTGCTTTATCACAAACATCATTATCTACTAAAGTGACCTGTCCACCATCCACCTCCTCATATGTATGGAAATATTCTCTATTGGAAGTCATATGATGTGATGCACTAGAATTCATAATCCAACTTTGATCGGAGTAGACACTACAGCAAACAGTAAGGGAGAAATCACAGTCAGATCCTGAGTCTTTGTTTTCAATGACTGTTGCATTTCCCTTAGTCTTCAATTTAGGGTAGTTCACCTTCCAATGCCCATTTTCCTTGCAATAATTACAAGTGTCCTTGGAAATTCTACTTCTAGACTTACTTCTGCCTCTATGCCTATTGTCTCTTCTACTCTGCCATCCTCTAAACTCTGAATGATGCACTGTCAAACCTGATCCGCCAGCATCATTGCTACCATGAGTAACCAAATGTCTCAATTCTCTAGAATGAAGACTTGATCTTACCTCCTCCAAGGTAATAGTATCTTTGCTAACCACAAAAGATTACACAAAATTCTCAAAGGAGAGAGAGAGAGATACTAGTAAGATGGGAGCAGCATCCTCATCTTCCATAGTAACACCAATGTTCCTCAGGTCCATGAGAATGGTGTTGAGCTGATCCAAATGTTACTTCAATGGTGTACCTTCCTTCATTCTGAGAGAGAACAACCTTTGCTTCAACAATAGCTTATTCGTGAGAGACTTAATCATATATAGAGATTCTAACTTATTCCAAAGACCCAAAGCTGTATTTTCATCTACTACCTCAATGATTATCTCATCTGATAAACATAGCAGAATAGTCGAATGTGCCTTCTCCTCTTGCTGTTCAAATTCGGTAGACTTCTTATCTAGGGTTGTCTCCACATTTAAAGGAGCCTAAATACCCTACTATTTCAAAAGTGCTTTCATCTTAATCTGCCACAAGCTAAAGTTGTTCTTGCCATTGAACTTGTTACAATTTAAACCGATCGTTCAATGAACTTTCTATGGCACGATTCAGAAACACTCACCTCTTAACTTATCGAAATTGGAAGTGAAGAGTAAGAGGAAAAAATAACACAATGAAGACACATGATTTACGTGGTTCAGCAACAGCTTATGTCCACGGAGAGTTGAGGGTTCTTCTATGAGCTTCGGCACAATCAACCGCAATGTTTTACAACATCATAAAAGTTTATATATTACCCAACTTAGGGTTAATAAACCTTTAATTACATTCAAGCCATTATAGTAGAGAAATAATGCTTCAGAGAAGGGACTCTCAATTTCGGAGCCTTATCTTCTTATCTTTCCGAAATCTGCAACATTTCAAATAATTATAGACTTAACTATCCAAAAGAAATTCTTCTTTTATCATTTATTGTAACGGGCGATACTGTAGCAGGCTAACTGTCTAGAGAGATTCGGCATTTCAGATAGTTACAGACTTAACTGTCCGAAAAACCACTTACTTCTCTCTTTGTCCTTTTGGAAGGTTTTATCATTAACTCTCCAAAAACTACATGTCTTTCCGATAGTTATTGTCTTAACTATCTGAAAACTCACTTAAGTGTCTCTCTTGTCATTTCAGAAGGTTCTACTGTTAACCTTTTGAAAACTTATGATTTTCGGATAGTTACTACCTAACTATTCGAAGATCCACTTAAGTCACTACTTTTCAGATACTTGGCTTCTTAACCATCCAAAATCTTCTGACTTTCAAATAGTTAGCTCAAAGCCTCCGACTGAAACTTTATTTTCAGATACTTAGGCCTGATAACCTACCGAAAATATAAATTTGATGGATACTTACTGTTAATAAGCTTCCGATTGAACCTAGACTTCTTGTGGCATACTCCACACCTGTACTACCTGCCCTAACAATCTCCCACTTGGAGTTTGGCACAATGATCGAAGAAAAATCAATCTCTACTCTTGGCTTACAGATTATTGCAACAGCAGCTCAAATAATCATCAACTCTACATCTCCTTCTTCTCAATTCTTCAGAAGACCAATTAAGGCCATATAGAGCCTTAATTTCTACAGATTCAGAACTTTGGTTAGCATATCTGTAGCATTTTCAGCTCCTGCAATCTTCTACAGATCTAACCTGTTCTGCTCTATCTCTTCCCTTATGAAATGAAATCTTATTCTCATATGCTTGGACCTTGAATGAAACTTTGAATTTTCAACTAAATAAATGGCACTCTAATTGTCACAAAACAGAATGCTTCTTTTCTGTTTGTGCCCTAATTTGGCTAGTACATTCTCTAGCTAGATTCTTTCTTTAGCTGCCTTTGCTACTACAACATATTCAGGTTTTGTGGTCGAGAGTGCAATAATACTTTGCAGCTTGGATCTCCAACTAATTGCAGTACTTTCTATGCAGAAACATAGCCTCAAGTACTTCTGCTTTTATCCAACTCTCTTCCCAAATCAGTATCTGTTTAGCTTTCCCAACACTTCACTAGAAAAACTTGGATTTGATACTTCTATTTTTACTTAGTTAATTTATCTTTATGCCTATTCTTTCTTTTAGAAGTAAACAAATAACCTTTAATACAATTTAGATATTAATTCCAATTTGTACTTTAACTGCAAGTGCACAGTGTCTATTGTATTAGTGTGCAAGTACCAATCTCACAGGGAATTGCTGACGAATTTAAGAAATGTTTGATTGTGAACAATTCAAATTTATATTCAATAAGCACTCCGTTGAGTTACAGTTAACTCAACAGACTAAGTTCGTTGAGTTATGGCTAACTCAACGGACTATCCTCGTGGACTTAAGTTAACTCCACGAGCCTATCTCTTCTTTATAATACTGCTATTTACAGAGGAATTCGGCCAACCATTGGGCGATTCCATAGATTGTAAATAACATCAATTAAGCTTTTTAATGCTAGTTAATATTGGATTTATCATTAAGCAATACTAACATTCAGATGATTCAAACAGTAACCATTAAAATTTTTAAGTTTTTTGTACGAACCAATTTCAGTAAACTGTAAAATTAAAATTAACATAAAATAATCATAAAACTGATACAGATAACATTAATCACGATACAACACAAACAATACAACACTCAAATACAATATACAAACAAAGATAAATTGTTTTTGGTATTTTTGTTTTGATGTGAACATGAAAATGGGCGAAAGGTGAAATGTAAAGTAATCTCACTTGACAGTAAATACTTCCGACACTACTTGCAACACGATTACACCACTGAAAATTAAACCACTTACAATTCTGTCTCCTCTCCCTATAGAATCGTGAGTCCAGAATTGCAAGATGATCTCCTCTTCAACATACAGGCATCAACCCGAAGCCAAGGCTAAAAGCTTTACGATCTCCTAAAATATGAGTCGGCGCTTGGTGAAAATGTCTTCCCTTCCCGCGACGCGATCACTCCTCACAGTGGTTGTCAGGCACTGTGTTTGGCTCGGAATCGACCCGACATCAGGCAAGTATCCTCATAGACCTCTAATGATTGGTGATTATGGTGGTGATAACGATAGTTGGTGTGATACTTTGGAGAATCGCCGATATTGTCTGTAGAAAGCTCGGTGCTCCTCCTCTGTATACACTGGCCGTCCATCGATCACACACCTTCTTCTTTTTTTCTTCTTTTCTTTTATATTTCTTCAGTAGTAACTGCTTCTACTTGAATGGTTGGTTAGATTTCCTTCCTTCAGATCAATGGCGATGATTTCTTTCTCCCTGCGCGATTGAATTCCTGCGTGATACGTGCAAACGTAGTTTTTCCTTCCAACTATTTGTTCCTGCAACCGCTACAGTGGCATTTTAGAAAATATATAGTTCGTGGAGTTACAGATAACTCAACGGACTTTCTTCGTTGATTTAACTATAAAACACGTGCAAAAATAACAACTTAAGTTTATAACACTAACCTAACGCGTTGCCTTAGTGTTTAATATAGCAACTCAACGCGTACAGTTATGCTAACTTAACGAGTTATAACTTAAGTAAATCTACCAAATCTCGACACGTGTTAGCAGCAATTTAATCATAAAAAGAGATTTCGGAGAGTTACAGGTCTAACTATCTGATGCTCAGATGCATTTTCGGATACTTAAGAATTTCACAACCTGCAACTTACTGACAATTCATAAATGTACTAAATTAACATTAATTCCCCAAAATTAAGCAAATTCTTCAATTAAAGCATATAACAGTGCAATTATAACATAATGGCTTAATTCTCATATGATAAGCTAAATATTATGCAATTAACCATCATTTAATTGTTAATAATATGCACTTTTTCATTCTAAACAGTATCACAGTAGCCAATCAATTCAACTGGTCCTTTCTTGAAATTCAGATCTATATCTAGGGAATATCTAAGTATCCACAATACAGCGAACCAATGCTCAGCTCTTGGATCTACCATATATCTACTGACCACTCCCACTACATGAGATATATCAGGTCTTGTACATATCATGACATACATTAAACTTCCCACTACTGAAGCATATGGTATTCTGAATATTTTTGTCATTTCTTCTTCAGTCTTGGCTGATTGATCTTTAGACAACTTGAAGTGGGGTCCGAGAGGTAGTTTAGTTTTCCTCTCATTTGAGATATTAAATCTCCTTAGTACCTTTTTTAGATACTTCTTCTGATTTAATCTTAAAGTGCCTATCACTCTATCTTAGATAATTCTCATACCTAAGATTTGCTTGGCTTCTCCCATATCTTTCATGCTAAATTCTTTTGATAGTTGTCTCTTTAATTGCTTAATCTGTTCCATACTAGAACAAGCAATTAACATATCATCTACATAAATTAGTAGAATAATGAAACAATTATTAAATAATTTTATGTAGCAGCAATAATCTATATCACATCTTTTGAAGCCTAGAGTACAGATAAAGATATCAAATCTCTTGTACCATTATCGTGGTGCTTGCTTCAAACCATATAGACTTTTCAGTAATCTACATACTGTCTTTCTTTTCTTGCCAGTTACTGCAAATCCTTCTAACTACATCATGTAGAGTTCTTCTTGCAAGTCACCATGTAGGAATGCTGTCTTTACATCCATTTGCTCCAAGAGTAAATTTTTGCAGCAACAATGCTTAAGACTATGCTTATAGTATTCATCTTCACAACAGGAGAGAATACTTCTGTATAGTCTATGTCTTGAATTTGCTGAAAACCCTTGACGACAAGTCTGGCTTTATATTTCTTGCTACCATCTGGTTGTTCTTTCATCTTGAACACTCACTTGTTTCTTAGGATTTTCTTTCCTTATGGCAATGAAGTTAGCTCTCAAGTTTTATTCTTCTCTAGGGATATCATTTCTTCTTTCATTGCTAACTCCCATCTGTGTGCATCACTTGCATAGATTACTTCCTACTATGTTTCAAGTTCACCATCATCCGTTAACAGATAATTGAATGATAGTACATACCTTTCAGGTTGTTTGGAAACCCTTCCAGATCTTCTAATTTTTCTAGTGACAACTTCATCTTCTTGATCATCTAGATGTTCTTGATGTTCAGCCTTTGGAAGCTGAGTTTCTTCTAATGGTTCCTTCTGAGGTTGTTCAACTTCATTATTTAGACTGATCTCAGCAGTACTTTCAAACTAAAGCTCTAACTGCTGTTCATCTACACTTTCTCTATGCTTGTACATCTTGGATTCAATAAATGTGACATCTTTTGCACGAATTATTTTCTTGGTTTCTTCTATCTAGAATCTGTAACCAAAATAATCCTTACCATAGCCAATGAAATAACATTTCTATGATTTTGAATCCAACTTGTCTCTTTTGTCACTATTCAGGTGGCAAATGACTTGGATCTAAAGACTTTTAAGTGAGCATAGTTGACCTTTTTCCCTATTCATAACTCTTCAGGGTTCTTGAGCCCCATTAGGATAGATGATCCTCTATTTATCAGATAGGCAACTATATTGACAACTTCTGCCCAGAATATTTTGGGAAAGCTTGCATGTAGTCTCATGCATCTTGCCCATTCATTCAAGGTCATGTTCATCCTTTCAGCAACTCCATTTTGTTGTGGAGTTCCAGTTACAGTCCTCTGCCTTCTAATCCCTTGCTCCTTATAGTAAACTTTAAATTCATGGCTATCATATTCTCCTCCATTATCTGATCTGATGGATTTGATTTTTCTTCCACTTTGATTTTCCACTTCTGCCTTCCATTTCTTGAAGACTTGGAAAACTTCAGACTTTTGTTTCAGAAAGTAAACCTATACCTTCCTTGTATTGTCATCAATGAAAGTGACATAATAGAGAACACCTCCTAAAGAACTGATAGGGGTAGGCCCCCACACATCTGTGTGAACCAGCTCCAATTTCTGTGACTTAAGATCATGAGGAGTCTTGGCAAAGCTGACTTTCCTTTGCTTTCCCTCAATGTAGTCCTCACATATCCCTAAATTGACATTCTTTAGCTTAGGGATTTTCCCTTCTGCCACTAAAACTTTTAGTCCATTCTCACTGAGGTGTCCTAGTCTTTTATGCCATAAGTCAATGTCTTCAGTATCACTAACTGCTACAATAGTGTCATCTTGATCCGATGTTAGATATAAGGGTTAGTCCTCTATCTTAAGGTAATAATTCTTGCACCTTTGGTTACCTTCCATTTTCCTACACCAAAGGCAATCTGATAACCTTCATTATCTAGGGAACTTATGGAAATTAATTGCTTTGCAAGATCAGGAATATATCTGACTTCTTGCAATTTCCATATCCCTTATTTTATTTTTATGTGTACCTCTCCTATTCCCAACATATCCAAACTTGTGTTGTTAGCTAGGTACACTTTTTTCACAGGAGTTGCATGATAATTGTGCAACAAATCCTTCCTATAGATAATGTGGAATGAAGCTTTTGAGTCCAGTACCCATGAGTCAATTGAACTGTCTACACAGCATACTAGGGCATCATTTGAATCGTAGGAGATAGCATTTGCAACTGCTCCTTCTAATTCCTTCCCTTTACTGTCTTTCTTGGGAGCCTTGCACTGTAACTTGAAGTGCCCTCATTGATTGCAGTTCCAGCATTTGATATCTGATCTTACTTTACTGGTACCTTTAGACTTTGACCTTCCTTTGGATTTAAATTGTTTTGATTTACTTCTCCCTCTACTTTCAACTCTAAGGGAAAAAGTTGAAGTTGACAATTCACTTTTTCTGCGAATGTCCTCACTCAAAATTAAATCTCGGATGTCACTCATTTTGAGCTTTTCATGACCTAGTGAACTACTTACACCAGTTACGACAGGAGACTAACTTTCTAGTAACGAGGATAATAAAATCAAGGCCCTGACTTCATCATCAAATACTATATCTACTGAATGTAGTTGATTTAAAATAGTATTTAACTCATTAATGTGGTCTATAACATTTCCACTTTCATGCATTTTCAGATTAAATAATCTATGCATGAGAAATACCTTGTTGGCAGTTGATGGCTTCTCATACATGTTGGACAAAGCTTTCATCAAGTCAGTTGTTGTTTTCTCTTTGGCAACGTTTGAATGAACGTTCCTTGCTAGTGACAACCTAACAAGACCTAAAGCTTTTCTATCAAGCAACTCCCACTCTTCCTGATCCATCTTCTTTGGTTTTCTTCCGAACAGAGGTTGATGAAGATCCTTTTGATAGAAACAGTCTTCTATCTGAGACCTCTAGTATCCGAAATCTTTTCCATCAAACTTCTCGATCCTGAGCTTTCTTTCGTCTGCCATTCTGTTAAATTGAAAAACCTTCGACTCTGATACTAGTTGTTACGATTTAAACCAATCGTTTAGTTAACTTTCTATGGCACGATTCAGAAACACTCACGTCTTAACTCACCAAAACTAGAAGTGAAGAGTAAGAGGAAGAAATAATACAACGAAGACACAGGATTTACGTGGTTTAGCAACAACCTATGTCCACGGAGAGTTGAGGGTTCTTCTATGAGCTTTGACACAATCAACTGCAATGTTTTACAACAACATAGAGGTTTATATACTACCCAACTTAGGGTTAATAAACCTTTAATTACATTCAAGCCATTATAGTAGAGAAATAATGCTTCGAAGAAGGGATTCTCAATTTCGAAGTCTTATCTTCTTATCTTTATGAAATCTACAACATTTCGAATAGTTACAGACTTAACTATCCGAAAGAAATTCTTCTTTCTTCATTTATTGTAACAGGCGGTATTGTAGCAGGCTAACTATTTAGAGAGATTTGGTATTTCGGATAGTTACAGACTTAATTGTCCGAAAAACCACTTACTTCTCTCTCTCTATCCTTTCGAAAGGTTTTACCGTTAACTCTCCAAAAACTGCATGTCTTTCGGATAGTTACTGTCTTAACTATCCGAAAACTCACTTAAGTGTCTCTCTAGTCATTTCAGAAGGTTCTATTGTTAACCTTCCGAAAACTTATGATTTTCGGATAGTTACTACCTAACTATCCGAAGATCCACTTGAGTCACTAGTTTTTAGATACTTCGCTTCTTAACTATCCAAAATCTTCTGACTTTCAGATAGTTAGCTCAAAGTCTTCGACTGAAACTTTATTTTCGGATACTTAGGCCTTATAACCTACCGAAAATATAAATCTGACGGATACTTACTGTTAACAAGCTTCCGATTGAACCTAGACTTCTTGTGGCATACTCCACACCTGTACTACCTGCCTTAACACTTCTCAACTTTCAAGGCTGAAGATGCCATGATAATAGAACAACACAAACACAACAAGCAAATAACAAAGAATTCGGACAACAAACAAGCACAAAATTTGCTATCCTAAAGCTGTAGACAAATCTTTCATTCAAAATATCCCAACCAACAAATGCAGCTACCGAATTCAAAAGATCACTCGCAAAGAATCCCAAGAAAACAAAGATGAGCCAAGATCACATGTATTGCCTCAAGAAACAAAAGAAATTCCCAAAAAGATTCCAAAGAATTCCAAAGAACTGCAAAAGAATTCCAAAGAACTGCAAAAGAATTCCAAAGAACTACAAAAGAATTCCAAAGAATTGGCCACCCTTGGTCTATTCGAAAAAGTCGAAAAAGCATTTCGTAGAATCACAACAACAAACTTCAAAAGTTATGATAGGAATTCTTACTACTCGTTTCACCAACGTGGAAATGATAGATGACCAAGTGCATGTTGACAAGATTCAAGATTACAGGCGTCGGACAAAAGAACTCCAATCACGAATGCTTGTCACAAGCAAAGGTTGTGAGTGCAGATTGTAGGCGATGACTGCAGGCGTAGGTCACGAACAGTGATCGTGAGTGCAAGTCGCGAATGAAGGTCGCGTGAGCAAACCGTGAGCGCTAGCGTCAAGCGAAGAGCGCGAGCGTTGGCATTGGGTGAGGACGCGGGCGATCATGCATGAACGTTGGCGCGGGTGAAAGATGCAGGCGATTACGCACGGGTGTTGGCGTCGGGCGAGGATGCAAGCGGTTGTGCACAGGCGTTGGCGAAAGACGCAGGCGATTATGCGGGCAAGGACATGGACGCTAGCGTCGGGTGCTGGCGTCATCGGTCTTAGGTGCCAACTACATGCATTGGCCAAGATCTTTCTTTCTTTCAAAGGCTAGTCCATGACCAACTCCTCAAGCTTTGCTCTGATACCACTTGTTATGCGAAGAGCGAGTGTGGAAAGGGAGAAGCTTGGACACGTGGAGAAGAAAGGAGAAGACAAAAGGAGGAAGACATGTGCAACAACAAACAATTTAACGTGGTTCCCCAATTAGGTACGTCCACAAATGGAGCTCAGCTAATTGATTCTTCTCTAGGTGATCACAAATGGGATACAAGATTCATCATCATTCTAAAGCACACGTTGTGGGCCTATTTATAACATTTGTGCACCCCAAGTGGCCAAGGACAAAAATGCCCCTACATGTAACTAATTAATTTAAGACACATATTAGCATAGTTCATATGTATGAGGTTTACAACCCCCTCGATAATATACAACCCTAGGCTCACCAAGAGTCTATGTTAACCTGACCCATACCATACTTGGGATTAGCTACCTAGCATTCATGCATCTTGTTGATTCAAGTCATGCACCTAGTTTAGAATGAAAAAGTGCATAATATTAGTGGTTAATGAATGGTTAATTGCATAGTATTTAGCTTATCATATAAGAATTAAGTCATTATGTCATAATTATACAATTACATGCCTTAATTACAGAATATGCATAATTTCAAGGAATTAGCGTTAATTAAATATCATTTTTGAAAGATTGAAAGCCTAGTACGTGTAGTTTTATAGAACTTTATAGACTCTCATAAAGTTACTAAAGTAAGTTTCCAAACCCTCGTAAAGTTATTAAGGTAAATTTACAAACCCTCGTAAAGTTACTAAGGTAAGTTTATAGAACCTCATAAAATTAGGAATTATTTCACATGTCAACTTTTAAATATTTGTTTTATTAAACTACAGAACTGAACAAGTCTATTGAGTTAAGCTTAACTCAATGAGGTCGATTTGTTGAGTTACAGTTAAGTCAATGGAGTAAGTCCGTTGAGTTACACTAACTCCATGGACTAGTTATTTTTTGATATTCAATTATGAGCAGTTGCAAGAAAAGGAAATTCAAAGAAAACCATATCGCACAAACCATGCCATGATCTAAATCATGAATTATTAATACGAAGGAAGGAGATCCAACCAGTCATTTAGTTGGAAGTAGTTATTATTGAAAGAAATAAAAAGGAAAAGAGAGAGAATGAAGAAAAAGGTGGGGGGAGAATCATGCTAATTATAGAAAGTGTTAGATGTTCCTTGAAGCTCCACCACCACACCAATCACCACCAATCCATTAGAGGTCTATGAGGATACTTTCTAGATGTCGAGTCAATTCTGAGCCAAACATAGTGATTGACAACCATTGTGAGGAGTAATCACGTCATAGAAAGGGAAGCTATTTTCACCAAGTACCAAATCATCTCTTAAGAGACAATAAAGCTTCTAGCCTTGGTTTTGGGTTGATGCCACTATATTGAAGAGGAGACCAACTTATAAAAGTCTCGGTTCGTGATTCTATAGAGAGAGGAACATGTGGTAGTAAGTGATTAAGTTTTCAGTGATGTAACCACATCATATGTTTAGAATGAAAAAGTATATAATATCAATAGTTAATTGCATAATATTTAGCTTATCATATGAGAATTAAACTATTTTGTTATAATTGCATGATTACATGCCTTAATTAAAGAATGTGCATAATTTTAAAGAATTAACATTAATTAAATATCACTTTTAAAAGATTGAAAACCTAGTTTACATGTGACTTTATAGTATTAAATATGATATGTTTTATTTGCACATATTTATATCAGGTACAGGTGCACAATAACACCTTGTTGAGTTATAGTTAACTCAATGAGACAAGTTCGTTGAGTTATAGTTAAGTCAATGAGGTAAGTCCATTGAGTTACACTAACTCTACGGACCAATTATTTTCTAATATTTAAATGTGAGCAGTTGTAGAAATAGGAAATTCAAAGGAAAGCCATAATTGCATGTATCTCGTAGGATTTAAATTGTGAAATGAAGAAGAAATCACCATTGTTGACGTGAATGAAGATCCAACCGATCATTTAGGTAGAAGTAGTTACTACTGAAAGAAATATAAAAGGAAAAGAGAAAGAATGGAGAAGGGAGGTGGAGAACCGTGCTAACTACAGGAAGTGATAGTAGTTCCCTAAAGCTCTACAACACCACCACCAATCACCAACCATTGGAGGTTTGTAAGGATACTGTAAAGTTAAGATTTGTGCATTTTATTATATGTTAAAGCATGGATTTTATGGATTTCAATTGCATATCACATGATATTTATATAAGATTACATGAAAATTATATTTTTAGGCTATGCATGTTTTTATTTATTAAAATTTAATTAATGCACAAATTTACCTTTAATAAAATTAATGTCAAGTTATTAGCCCATATGCAGACACTTAGTTGTTGGGAATAAACCATTTGTCACACATTTCAATTGCACACATGCATAACGTAATTGTTCTATATGCTTTTCAATTAAATATTATTATTAACAGAAATCATTGGCATGATATAAATAAAAAGTCCCATTTTATTGATGGTTAAAATCAAGATCTAATATCAATTTTTATTACATCTATTTTACGTTCTTGATATATGCTAAGTATTCTCCAAGTTTCATTTTAATAGGTGGCATCTATTGGAGCTAAAGAGATGAATTAATCTTCACCATTGGATGGAGATTTTAAAGCATAAATGGCTGGATTAATCCCAGCCATTGGATCAAGACTTACCCTTAATAAAAAGACCACGAGCATCCATGCAAGGGTATCTCTCCATTTCGGGCAACTCCATTCACGCAAGGGCTGCAACCGTTTCTTCCATTCCAACACCGAGGGTGGAGGTGGACGGCCATTTCCAGCAATTCTTTATCATTTCTAGCAGCTTCCCTTCTCTTCCAAGGACGTGGACCAGCTAGTTTCCCAAGAAAGGTGAGCATTTCTGCATCTCCCTCCTCCATTGAAGATATTTTCTCCTTTTTTAGGGCGGAATCTTAGGCATAAGGAGCTTCACAGGTGGTTTTAAGGTGGATTGGTGGAGAGAAGCCATGCCGGAACGTTCAGAAGCAAAGGGGGACGTGTTTTACAGTGGATGGTGAATAGGGAGTATTTTCTTGGCTCGGGACAGCAAGAGTTTGTAGCTTTGGAAGCTTAGGGATGTGCAGCTTGCTTCTTCCATCGCATACCTAGGCGGATCCCTTCGAAAATGCAATCCACGAGTGGTGTCAGTCTTGTGGAGAACTAATTGAAGTGGTATACAACCAAATAGGAGGCATATGCGAGGAACCAAGTGAAGACTTCATGGTAAAAATGGAGAGGAGAGATCCTCATACACATTTCTTTGTTGTTATTGCCTATATGTATGAGTATTGGACGTGTGTGTTGATATATGGAATTCCATGTTTGTTTTATTTATTTACTTGTTTATTTTTAGATTTTAGAAGTTATTTAGATACTAGATGATGGTTAATATGGTTTTCAATGTTTATATGTGAATATCATAGTTACAGATTTAGTGTTGGAAGAAATAGTTGTGTATATAAATGCAGAAATTCATGTATAGAGTTTTATCCGTTTTGTTTAATTGATTTCTATCAGCTCCAATGACAGTTTTGATCGATTTTTGAGGCAATCTCATACGGTTTCGAGTCTACTTTCCAACAGATGTCATTTCATAATTTTTGAGTTATAGTTAAGTCAATGAGGTAAGTCCATTGAGTTACACTAACTCTATGAACCAGTTATTTTCTAATATTTAAATGTGAGCAGTTGTAGAAATAGGAAATTCAAAGGAAAGCCATGATTGCATGTATCTCACAGGATTTAAATTGTGGAATGAAGAAGAAATCACCATTGTTGATGCGAATGAAGATCTAACCGATCATTTAGGCAGAAGTAGTTACTACTAAAAGAAATATAAAAGGAAAAGAGAAAGAATGGAGAAGGGAGGTGGAGAACCGTGCTAACTACAGGAAGTGATAGTAGTTCCCTAAAGCTCTACAACACCACCACCAATCACCAACCATTGGAGGTTTGTAAGGATACTTTTCGAATGTCAAGTCGATTCTGAGCCAAACACGGTGACTAACAATCATTGTGAGGAGTGATCGTGTTGTAGGAAGGGAAGTCATTTTCACTAAGCACTGAATCATCTCTTAGGAGATGGTAAAGCTTCTAAGCTTAGTTTTAATTTGATGCCAATATATTGAAGAGGAGATTAACTTATAAGTCTTGGTTTGCGATTTTACAGGGAGAGGGATGCGTAACAGTAAATGATTAAGTTTTCAGTGGTGTAATCGCGTCGCATGTAGTGACAAAAGTTTTTACTATCAATAGAGAATTTTACATTTCACCTTTCGTTCATCTTCAAGAACATATTATAATAAAAATAAACCAAAAACTCATTATATATTTTTATATCTATCAAATTAGTGTTGTATCGTTTGTCTAGTATTGTTAGTATTGTTGAATGTTTTATGTTTATTTCATTTCATAAAATAGAAAATAGTTTTACTGATTACTGAAACTCGTTCGTATGCAATTCTAAAATCTTGATTAATATGGTTACTATTTGAAATATCTGAATGTTAGTGTTTATTAACAATAAATACTATATAAACTAACATTAAAAGTTTAATAAAGGTTTACATTTTGTGGAACCGCCCAATGGATGACTATCTTGATTGTGAAAAGTTAAATCATAAACTTGTTTAATTTGTTTTTATGCATATATTAATAATTACTTTTAGAAGTAAACAAACAACCTTTCACACAAATTAGATATTAAATCCAATTTGTATTTTTAATTGTAAGTGCACAATGTATATTGTATTTGTGTGCAAGTATAGGTCGATCCCATAGAGATTGAGTAAGAATTGTGTACTGTTTCGATTTTTATATTGGAGTTTATATGTGTTCAGCCAAGTACTCCATTGAGTTATAGTTAACACAACAGACTTAGTTCGTGGAGTTATAGTTAACTCAATGGACTAACCTCGTGGACTTAAGGTAACTCCATGAGCCTACCTTTCTAGTTAAATATTGCTATTTACAAAGGAATTCGGCCAACCATTGGGCGGTTCCATAGAATGTAAATAACATCAATTAAGTTCTTTAATGTTAGTTAATATTAGATTTATCATTAAGCAATACTAACATTTAGATATTTCAAATAGTAACCATTAAAATCTTCAAGTATCTGGAACGATTCAATTTTAGTAAATTGTAAAACTATTTTCTATTTTTTGAATCAAACAAACATAAAACATTCAAAATACTAACAATGATAATATTAATTACGATACAAAATAAACAATAATACACTTTAATACTAAATGAAAACACAGATAATTAGTTGTTTTTAGTATTTTTGTTTTGATATGTTCTTGAAGATGAACGAAAGGTGAAATGTAAAAATCTCTATCGACAATAAAAACTTTCGTCACTACATGCGACGTGATTACACCACTAAAAACTTAATCACTTAGAATCTTGCCTCCTCTCCCTATAGAATCACAAATCAAGAATTGTAAGATGATCTCCTCTTCAGCATACTGGCATCAACTTGAAACCAAGGCTAGAAGCTTTACGATCTCTTAAGATGTGAGTTGGTGCTTGGTGAAAATGGCTTCCCTTCCCGTGACATGATCACTCCTCACAATGGTTGTCAGTCACCGTGTTTGGCTCAGAATCGACCCGACATCAGGAAAGTATCCTCATAGACCTTCGATGGTTGGTGATTTTGGTGGTGGTGTGGAGCTTCAGGGAACTTCCGACGCTTCCTGTAGTTAGCGTAGTTCTCCACCTCTACACACACACCTTTTCTTCGTATTTCTCTTCTTCTTTTATATTTCTTTCTGTAGTAACTACTTCTACTTAGATGATTGGTTGGATTTCCTTCATTCATATCAATGATGGGGATTTCTTCTTCATTCCACGAGTGAATTCTTACGTGATACATGCAATCGTGGTTTTCCTTCGAATTTCTTGTTTTTGCAACTACTATAGTGGCATATTAGAAAATAAATGATCCGTGGAGTTACAAATAACTCAACGAATTTACTTTATTGATTTAACTGCAATAAAGAAATAACTTATAAGCTTACTAACACAACACGTATAGTTATGTTGAGTTATATATGTGCAGTTCACGTGATATACTAAAGCATTTAATTTCAACATGTGCATAATTCTAATTTAACGAGTTCAGATATTTCGGATACTTACAAATCTAACTATCCGATGCTCAGATGCATTTCAGATAGCTAACAAATAACTTACCAAACATTCACTTAAGTCATGTATTATGGTTACAATACGTGTACTCTAGGAAATAATAAAATATTCTTTAAGCATTTAAAACATAACTATTCGGTACATGCAATATAACTCTCTAAAATAATAGAAAATTTTGGATACTTAAGAATTAAAAAGCTTGTAATTCATTGATAGTTCAAAAATATACTTAATTAATGTTAATTACCTTAAATTATGCAGATTCTTTCATTAAAGTCTATAACAGTGTAATTATAACATAATGACTTAATTCTCCTATGATAAGCTAAATATTATGCAATTAACCATCATTTAACCATTAATATTATACACTTTTTCATTCTAAATACTTCCCCCATACTTAACTTTTGCTGGTCCCTTAGCAAACTACTAAGATCTAACTAGTTAGTCTTTCTACAATGTTAGAATTAATTCTTCATTTTTGTATTTTCTTCAGAATACATAGATTAGATTAATGTAAAGATATTCTATATTAATTCAGTAATCCAATTTAACATTGTTTTCTCCTCTTCAACTTACAAATATATTTAAAACATATGTAAATTACATACAAAATATATTAGCATCACATAGGTGGTAATTATATTATCAAATTTTTCTTTTTCTTCAGCATTTGTTATCCTGAATTTTCCAATATGATTTCTAGAATAAATTTCAACTACATACGAATCAAAACACAATCCAACTTAGTATGATTAAAACAAGTAGAATAATGAATTGTATCTCAAATAAACAACTTCAAAAGTCTAATCTAGATTTATACTTCAATAATCTTAGATAACAGAAAATATACTCGATTCAAAAGATATCTATATTTCACAAAACACTTTTATCTTTTAAGAACAATATATGCATATTTGTACTTTAAAAGTTAATTTGAAAAGCTTGAATCAAACAAGAGCTTTCTATTGTACCCATGTATCGAACTTTCAATCAACAATTCCAGATCTGATCAGGAGCTTAGGTTGCTAGATTTAAAGAGTCTTTTTTTAGGTCAACAATCCTTACATAATTATCTGTTCAAGTACAAAAGGCTCATGATCAAACAAGTCAATAAACTCTTAAAGTTTTTTTTTTTTTTTTTTTTTTTTTTTTTTTTTTTTCTTTTCAATACACTATTTATACGTATTTCATTAATGCAGATGCTATAAAACACAAATCTTATATAATCCTACTTCTATTATTTACTGAAATCATGAATCCATATCAATAAGCTCATACTTTTTCTGTAGTTTAATAAGATTTACACATAAATCATTCTACAAGTTTAATCAATCAAATTAAATGTATCCTTGATCATATGTATTTCATTTAATCCAAAAATCAACATTTCAGCTCTTTTAGGATTTTAGATCATTTACTGAATTTCAGTTAAGCATTCTAATTTCTTTTTAAAATCGTGAAACTGTTAAACTCATAAAATTTAGCAAAAACATAAGATACTATATCTAGATTTGTATTAATAGTAAAATTTTGTAACATCTTATAAAAGATTCTAAATATAACATTCAAGTAGTTATAGAGTTTTAAAACTTGATAGTCTCAATTATCTAATAGTTACAAGAAATTTTGGTTAGTTACAGCAAATTCATAAAAAATTTTCAATTTCCACAAAGATTTTGCAGCATAATCCTAATTCCTCTAATTAATAAAATTACTTGGATTTAATCTAATTACCTCCCCCCCATACCTACATTTTGCATTGTCCTCAATGTAAAAGATTTTACAGTAAATACAGTAAATGTTAGTAGGCATGAATATTGTTTCGTTGACTTAGCACCTAATCCAACGAACTTAATTCATTGACTTAATGAATAACTCCACGAACTAGGTTTAAATGTAAATTCAGGATAAGTAATCAATTACATACCTTGTTCTTTTGTATGTCCTTCAACATCTTTCGACTTCTGATTCTGAAAAACTTTTCATTCACAAATAAAAGCAGAATATATAACAAAATAACAACTTAACAACGAAACATAAATTGTTAAATCAGTGTCTTGTGTGGAACCTAGGCTCCTATACCTTTGGTGGCTCACAAGCAAGCTAGTTAGTTTACCAGAATAGATACCAACAAACTGGATTGATATTTTGTTTGTTTTTTTTCTTTTCTTTTTATAAAATAAAACAAAAACTAAAAATTTTCCTTCTTTTTCTAAAAATAAATGCAGAGTACACACAACATTAAAAGTACAAAATCACAATTTAAGAACATGATTGAAAAGTAGTAACAAATGGAATAAAAGTGTCAGTCCAAGCAAACTTTTTAGGCATAACTCTCCTTGCTATTAATTCTGTTTTAATGCAGTCTGCTCTCTTTTTTAACTTGTAAACTTGTAGTACATTATCAATACTAATTATAAATGTATTGCCATTAATAAATTGAAATGCAGAGAGGAATCCTTTTCTGTTCCAAGATAATGTAGTTGTTTCTATTTCTACATATATTTCTATATATTCCTCTTCTCATTTCCATTCATTTAGGTCTTTCATAATCCATATTTGAAATTTCATCAATTCATCCCACCATCTTATCAGACATAAAGTAGGATCATCATATTCATTATACCACATTCCTAATTGAATTTTATCATATTCTGCAAATGGTGGTTTAGCTATATCACTAGGTATAGGGAATATTTCTATAAAGTTATCATCATAACTATCTATGCTTACTATGTATAAATCAGATCTAAATGCAACTGATATATTTGACACTAAATATATATATCCATCAAGTATGACATGTATGTTGTTAATTAATGTTTTCTGTCCTAGATATATCATAGTATTTTCAGTCCAAGATCTATTCAGAAAATTATACACACTTAAACATAAATCCTCATCCCAATTTCCAATTGGTCTCCAATAATACAATTTTCTAGGAATGGTCGAATTTTTATCAGAAAATGTTAATGTAGACCCACAATTTTTAGTTGGTACCTCAAATCTATCAGGCCTTCCTATATTCCATTATTCTCTAGTGATAGGATTTCTAATCAAAATATCGGGTAACAGAATGGCATACATTGGCTTGGTTTTGTAAATAATTAATCCTTCATCTATCCCCATAATATGATTTATTCCTTCTAATTTATTGGATGGAATTCTAGCAGTTTCTTCCATATTTAGATATTCATAGCTGATTGAACTACGATTAAATGACTTCTATAAAAATCCATCTCTAATCTTAGTCCTTTTTGCAGCTTATAGTCCATGAAAATATTTTTCTCTGACACATTCTTTAATTTCCTTTGACACACAACAAAATCTGCACAGATCTTTAGCTGATAAGTTACTCAGTACTTCCCTCAATGCATCCAATGGTAATTTCATCAATTCCATCTGTTGTAATTCTGTATAACATAAACAAAAATTTAATAGAGATAAAATTAACATAGCTACTTACTCTCGTGGAGTTAGGTCATAACTAAACGAACTAAGTTCGTTGAGTTAAGTAATAACTCTACGATATTACTAACTATAATTAAACTTATACATTTTTTATATTTTTCTATTTACTATATTATACATAGTTACTTCAGTTATACTACTTCATTCTGCTTCCTTCCCATAGGAGGTATCAACTTCATTAATAGTTTTGTTGACAAGGTTAGGTACTACTTGCATTAGCAATCCTCCCGTAGGTCTACTATTGATTCCTTCTGTTTAGGGGATATATTTCTATTCATATTTCGATTTTGAATGGCAACATTTCCAAATACACAATCTAGATGATTGTTTAATTATTGAATTATCTTTTCTAACTTCTCTATTCTAGATCATTATTCAATTAATGTTTCATAACTTATATTTTTATCATTTATATTTTCTCCTCCTTGGAAATTGTTATTTCTCCAAGATAGGTTCGGGTGATTTCTCCAATTAGGGTTATAAGAATTTCCATAGTTATCTTTCTAATTTCTAGCATAAATAATATCTAAGTTATTAATGTTTGCATTTTTTTCTTCTAACTTTTGATTTAATGATAACTCTTCTATTTTATTTGTTAATTCAGTTAATTTAACTTCAAGCATAGTGCTTGAATCTATTTCATGCATTCCCCTTGGCAATATTCTTTTATCTGTAATAGCTTTAGCCGAGTTTTCCCACTATGTAGCTCTTTTTGCAAAGTTTTCTAAATATGCCCATGCTTCTTCACTATACAGTTTTAAAAATCCATTTTGACAAGTAGATTCTAATAAAGATTTCGTTAAAACATCTATGCCTTCATAAATTATACCTATTAATTATGCTTTACTCATTGCATGATGCGAACATTGAGTCAGTAAATCTTTAAATCTTTCAAAATATTTCTAAAATGATTCTCCCTATTTTTGGGTACACATTAATATTTCCATTTTCTTTTTAATCGTTTGATGTGTTAGATAATATTTTTCTAGAAAAATAGAGCAAAATTCAGTCCATGTAGAAATTGAATCAAGCGATAAAGTATATAACCATATCTTAGCTATGTCTTTTAAATCAAAAAGGAATATCTAAGTTTAATAGCATCAATACTCATGTTTGTCATTTTCATCATTTGATAAACTTCGTTAAATTCTCTCAGGAAATAATAGGCATCTTCTCTTTCTAATCCATGAAAGTGTGGCAATTGACTAATATAATTAGATTTCAGTTCAAACCTATCTCCCTCAAAGTTTGGCAATCGGGTACATGAAGGTTCATCAACTAGTTCAGGATACAGAATTTCCCCTAATGGTTTTTTTATTGGAGCAACCATATCTTTGTTCTCTAATAAAGAAAGTTAGCTACACCCCTAAGGATTTCATTAAAGTCTAATTTAGAAAATATTTCAGTATGCCTCTATGTTGAATAATCCTGTGTAGGTGTTTTTACTAATCGTTTAGTGCTAGGAGAATGAATCCATGTGCTCACAAACTCTTAACATAAAGTAAAATAGGAAAAGGTTAATTACATACCAGTTTGATGCTTTGTTTTCAGTAAATAGTTGTTGACAGATGAAGTTGAATCAACTACTTCTCCTTCTAGTTCCCCAACAAATTTTCTTTCTTTCCTCAAGTGTTGGTAGCTCGTAAATAACATTCTGTTCTATATTTATAATGCACGTCCATAAGGTAAATGAATCTCGTTGCAAGAACGTGTCTTGTAATGTGTAGTATGATTCCTATTTTTATGGATACATGTTCCACTTCTAATTTCAAATTCCAGTAATCGCTAAACTGATGAAGTTTCATTCGTGGCTAAAAGAATAATTGTTCAGCTTAATCTACAAACTAACCTCATTCTATTACAGTTAACTCAACGGACTAGCTTCAATTACTGTTTCTAACTCAACGAACTAATCTCGTTGAGTTATAGCTAACTCAACGGACTAGCTTCGTCGCTACTTGCTAACTCCACGAACTAACCTCATTGAGTTACAGATAACTCAACGGAGTGACCTTATATTTATTATTGACCTCGTGAAGTTAATGCTAACTCAACGGACTTACTTCGTTGAGTTAACACTTAGCAAATTTTTCTAAAACTTACTTTTCGTATTAACTTCTATATTTTTTTTTCTCCTGCATTTTGTCAACTTACATAAAGTTAAATACATGCCATTAATGCAGTGTTCTAATTTAATTCATTTAAATCTGAACATTATATGCATATTTAACTTACAATTCATTTCCGGTTATGTAGAATTTACATTTTACTTTTCAATATGCAGATATATTCAAGCTTTAACCAATCATCGTGCATTTAACCATCTTGTTCATAAAATTGTAAAACTTTTAAATAGTCTTGCACATCTTTAAACAGTTATATAATATTCAATCCAATACAGTTCTCAATTATATCATTCATTTTCAAACACAAATTCAAAAACATTTGAAATTCAAACATTCATATATATATATATTGTTTTACAGTAGAAGCAATCAAAATTTTTTAATACTAGTAGATGAACAATACATTTTAATCTTTGTTCCTAAGTTCATCTACTTCCTTCTAGAGCTTTTCTAATTGTTGCTCTAATTGATTTATATGTTCAACAACTCCTATAATGTCTCTAGAAGGTACAACTATCTTAGCAGCTGCAGCATTATAATTTCTGTATTCTTTCACTGAAATGACTTTAGATCTTATCCTCTTGGATATCCATTTCATGAAATCAATACTATCCACCATCAGTAGTGGAATCAGATCTCCATAAAACAATTTCTTCATTACTAGTGTTAGTTTGGAGATAAATGCTTTGTACCAATTAACTTCAATTTTGTTCACAACTACATATGTGGCCCACTTGACAAATTGACTAAGTTCAATGTCGTGGCCTTGTCTTTGATAAATAGTTTTTACTAGTATGGTTGCAACCATGTGTGCCTTTCCATTTAAGTACTTCAATCTATTTAGTAATGACACACTAGGGTCTATGGCTATGCACTGTTTAATTTCCTATTTAGCCCATTCCACTATAGTTGTTTCTTCCAAAATTTCAATTCCTTCATTTCTCAGTCCGAAAATATTATGGAAAAGCTCTAGTGTTATCAGTACATCAACTTGCTCCATGTTGGAAATTAATCTACCTTCTCCTTCTCTCAAATTGGCATAAAAATAGGGCACTAGATTTTCATATACTGCATGCTCTCTCTATTGAGAAATAAATGTCAGTAGACCCTGGAACTCAAATAAGTCCCTAATTTCCTACATATCGTCCCAGTTTACTGGTCTATTGTATATAATATCATAACCCCTAATCTCTTGATATTTAGCCATTGCTTCCTGACTTTAAAAATATACTTCATTCAAAACTGTTGCTTTAGCCGGATCAGGAATCTGCATTTGTTCCTCTACTAGGGTTTGTTCTTGAATTTCTTCTTCCATATGCTGAACTTGAATTTGTTGGAAATGATCTAGAGATTCCTGCATTCAGCTTCTCTTTCAATCTATGGTGGAGAGCCGGTAGAACTCTCCACTCTTCATTGAATTCTTTCAATTAATTGTTGAAGAGTTCCTCCCTCTTTAGTGGAATCTATCGAGTCATTTCTTTTTAGTTCTGTATGTACTTGTTCAACTTCTTCTATATCTTCTTCCTACTAACTACCAATCTACATTGTCACTATTCTTTTTGATTCTATGGCAGATTGGGATGGAGTCGTGGGCAAATCAACTTCTGCCCTAACTTCTGTTTCTTCTATTTGTACAGGTTGTAGACTAATTTCAGCTTGTTTTCCTTCTCCTCTTTGCTCTTGCTACTACTGTTCTTGCTCCTCCTCAGATTTGAATAGCAGGTTTACAAAAATGGGCTCTACAAGCCCTTCTGATATTTTAATCTTAGATTTAATCTCTTCTTGAGGTTCAGACACTATCTCTTTTCCTTTCCTTCTTCTAAATAGTTGTGCCTGGTCTTCCTCTTCCTCGTCGAAGATTAAATCTACAAAAATAGGCTCTGTAGGCCCTCGAGCTATAGGTACTAGCACTTCCTGTTTCACTTTTTCTATAATTACTGGTCTCGAGGGACCAGCTTCAGTTTCTCTTACAGCTAGTGATCTAGCTGCTTCTTGATGTTGCTCTACTTTAATTTTATACTAGGCCCTCAACTTTTCTTCGGCCCTTTTCTTATAGAGTGCATCATATAATAGATGTGTTTTTGCCACAACCATATCCTCAGAATTTCCTTGGCTCTTGGTCATTTTAACAAGCTTTGCAAATTCTCTCCATTCCTCTAACGTTGATGGCCCAAAAAATGCTACTTTTTCTAACGGCCTTGGTGGTGGAATGGATGATCCTAGCTGTTGTTCCTCAATGATAGGTCTTTCAGCAATCGGTTCTTCAACTGCAGGTTCTTCAACTACTTTCTTTTCTCGTTGTTGTTGTCACCTGAATACACCCCTTGCACAGCTAGCGATTTCTTGTAAGAACCATAATTTGGACTTGCGTCGGATCAATTCTATGGCAACTTCATTGTTTGGCCTAATTTTTCTTTATCTATTTACAACTTCTGTTGCTACTTTAATCCTCGTTTCCACACACTAAGGTATTCTAATATCGAAATTTACCAAAACTTTTCTCCATTAGAAGATGTCAAATTCTACCTTTTCTAGTTCTTTCTCCCGAGTTGTATTTTTGATCTTTTGTCTTGTATGCCATTCTTTTGATTCTCTAAGAAATCTTGTGGTGTCAACTTTCTCCTAGAACTCTAGTGTCATCTTAACTTCGTGGTGTGATGGAATAGAACAGAATCGCTCTGATCTCTACTATTCTAAGTTCTAAATGATTCTGTGGATAATGCCCTCAAATCCTAAGTTTTAGTATAAATAAACCCTAAGTTTTTGGCGAGTAATCGGGTCATTTTCCCGCGCAAACTCTCACTCTCTCACTCATTTCTCCATGGAATTACGGTTAACTAGTCTGTTGAATTAACTACAGTACTCCATTGAGTTACAATTAACTCAATGAAGTAAGTTTGTTAACTTATCCTAGACTCAATGGAGTAAGTTCGTTGAGTTAAGCATAACTCAATGGACTTCTTGCAAAGTTATAACTAATAAAAATACTTATATTATAATAATTTTTACTTCAGTCAAGATCGAAGAATTTCTGGTCTGACCGACTCTTAATTTTTCAATATTTTTAAAATATTTGTCAAATCGTTGTATTCCTCAATCGAACCGGAATTAAATACTTTTTTTTTCCCACCAGTTGAACCGATACCATACTTCGATAAAATCGACATTTTACTTAATATAATATATATATATATTTTTTGTTTTTATGTTTTGGTCAAATAGATGGATCTTGTCAATTGAACCATAACAATTTTTTTCTTTTAATATATGTTTCGGTAAAACCAATAATTTCTTTTGGTTGAACCGTGACTATGTTTAATTAAGGTTTTTTTTTTTACTAAGATAATTTCTTACTAAGTAAAGCTCGAGTAGTCCTCTACTCTTACTTCTTCTATAATTCCAAAGAAACTTTTTGGAATTTTCAGAATAGGTCTAAGTCTTTGTCAATTTACTTTAAATATATTCTGATTTTTAGGATTTTCAATTTTAGTAGCTCCATAGGGATAAATATTTCGAATTATGTAAGTTCCTACCCATCTAGATCTTAATTTTCTTGGATGGTTATGAAGTCTAGTCATGTAAAGATATACTTCTTGTCCTATTTTAAAAGTTTTTAGAATAATTTTCTTGTCATGCTAGAACTTCACTTTCTCTTTTTCGTTTACAGTTTTCAAATAAGTTTCATTCCTAAATTCTTCTAATTCAATCAATTGCATTTTTCTGTTTTCAACAGCTTGATTCAAATTAGTGTTCAGAGTTTTTAATACCCAATAAGCTTTATGTTCAATTTCAACTAGTAAATGGAAACTTTTTTCATATACTAGCCTAAAAGGTGACATACCTAAGCTTGTCTTATAAGCAGTTTTATAAGCCCAAAGTGCATCTATTAATCTATTAGCCTAATATGTTCTAGTAGGATTTACTACTTTTTCTAAGATTAACTTAATTTGTTTGTTTGCACTTTCTACTTGTCCACTTGTTTGCAGATGATATGATGTTGCAATTTTGTGATTTACTCCATATTTCTTCATTAAAGCTTCATAACTTTTATTATAGAAATGAGTTCCTCTATCACTAATAATAGCTTTAGGTATTCCAAATCTAGCAATTATATTAGTTCTTATAAAATGTATTACCACTTTGTTGTCATTATTTTTCATAGGAATAACTTCTATCCATTTAGATACATAATCCACCCCCAACAATATATAATTAAATTGATTAGACATAGGAAATGGACCCATAAAATCTATTCCCCACACATCAAAGATTTCAACCTCAACAATAGGATTCAGAGGCATCATATTCCTCTTTGATATTCTTCCTATCTATTGACATCTTAAACAACTTAAGCAGTATTTATGAACATCTTTGAATTGTGTTGGCCAATAAAATCCACATTGTAGAATTTTGGTAGTAGTTTTCCTTGAACCAAAATGCCCTCCACATGCTTGGTCATGGTAGAAAGACAATATGCTCTGATATTCAATTTCTGACACACACCTCCTTAAAACCAGATTAGGACATTTCTTAAATAAGTATGGGTCTTCCCAATAGTGATATTTTACTCTTGAAAAGAATAATTTCTTATCCTATCTATTCCAATCTTTAGGTGTTAAACCAGTAACTAAGTAATTAACTATGTCTACATACCAAGGCATTGTGTTTATAGTCATTAATTGTTCATCAAGAAAATTATCTTTAATTTCAATATTTGATTTTTCTATTTGTAATCTTGATAAATGATTTGCTACTACATTCTCACAGCCTTTTTTATCTTTAATTTCTAGATCAAATTCTTGTAATAATAATATCCATTGGATCAATCTAGGTTTAGTCTCTTTCTTTGCTATTAGGTGTTTTAAAGCTGAATGATCCGTGTATACTATCACTTTAACTCCAATCAAATATGATCTAAACTTTTCTAAGGCAAGCACAACAGCTAACAACTTTTTTTAGTAGTTGTATAATTAACTTGAGCATCATTTAATGTATTGCTTGCATAATGAATCACTCTAGGAGATTTTTCTATCTTCTGTCCCAACATGACTCCTATAGCAAAATCAGATGCATCACACATTAATTCAAATGGATGTCTCCAATCAGGTGCTTGTATTATAGGAGTTGAAATTAAGCTAGTCTTAAGCTTGAAAAATGCTTCTTTGCAATTTTTATCAAAGTTGAATGAGACATCTTTTAATAGATTAGTTAAAGGTCTAGCTATTTTGCTAAAATCTTTAATAAATCTTCTATAAAATCTAGCATGTCTTAGAAATGATCTAATATCTTTTACTGATTTAGATTCTGGTATATTATAAATTACTTCTATTTTAGCTTTATCTACTTCTAATCCTTTCTTTGAAACCACATGTCCCAAGACCATTCTTTGTTTAACCATGAAGTGACATTTTTCCTAATTTAAAGCCATATTTTTTTCCACACAACATTTTAATACTTGGTTTAAATTGTTTAAACACACTTCATGTTAGGAATTTTGTTTTGATGATATATGCTTTATTAACGTTTTTAAATAAGTCTAAATAATATTCTCTAAGCATATTTCTCTAAGTATAATAGTTAACAGATTATCGGAAAGTTTCATTTTTATGTCAGATAAGTTAAAGATTTTCGAAGAGTTAGATTTCGATAGTTAAACTTTCGGATAGTTAACATTTCATTTTTGTCGAATAATTTATGTTAAAAACTCGTATAGTTAAGTTATCTACACGTGTGTTTTTAATGTTTTAAGTTGTCACGTGTTTTCCTTGTGCGTTCGATAATGAAAATGGAATAGTTAGATAACTGTTCGAGTTTTTATACGCATGGATAGATAACTGTTTGAGTTTTATAAAATGACTAACGAACATATAAGTTTTCCTTGTTCAGTCATGTGTTTTGCAGATGCAAAAACCTGAAGAGTTACAAATAAGTGTTTGAGTTTTTACAAGACTTAAAGAATAAGTGTTCGACTAAATCGAAGACTTAGAAGATATTCTACAAGACTCCAGGAAGATAAAAGTTTCGGTGAATCTAAGAAGTGGAGATCATAGAAATTCAAAATTATAGTGGAGAAAGTGGAAACACAAAAGGATAGTAATTTGGATTAAAGAAAAAATTAGTACGTGGATTATGAATTATGGATTAAGTAGATGAACATGCTGAATGTGAAAGACAACAGAGTTCAACTACTAATAGAGAGTACGAGCTACATTACAACAGAGGATCTCAATCTCAAAAACCAAGTCTGAATATTCAATCCGGATCCCTAACTGAAAAGTTAAGTTTGAATATTCATATTCTGAAAAATTCTCCAACATTAGAAGAAGTTCGAAATTCTAAGCAATTTCAGAAAAGGAGTTGAAAACATAAGAAGTCTGGAAATTTGACAACTAGAGAAGAAGAGATACAGAAGTTGAGCAAAGAGAAGGAAAGAAGCTATGTGCATAAAGATCAGGTTTTATACAATTTGAAATTAGTTTTGAATGAGAGTTTTATTTTTCTATTTGAATTGTATATCAAACATTACTGTATCAAAACTGTCAAGAAGGGAATTAAGTTGAAGAGATATTGTAAATTCTGTCTTTACATAAAGAATAGAATTTCATTTACGAGTGTTTTGTGCTATTGTTATATCTGCTAGTATTTTAATTACTAAAGACACAATTCACCCCCTCTCTTGTGATACAGACAATCCTACAATTGGTATTAGAGCATATTATCTTTATTAAAAGCTTTTATTTCTATATTTAGGAATCGGTTTTTCCTATCATTTACTTAGGATCATCTGTTTAAAATGGATAATACTGAAATCTTAGTTATGACTAAGGGACAGACCACTAATCATCCTCCTATGTTCGAAGGTAGCAATTATGGCTACTAGAAATATAGGATGAAAGTATTCTTTCAGTCAATCGATTTCAAACTATGGCATATAATTAGTAATCCTATAGTGTTAGTTACGACTCCATATGATACTTGGACTTTTGATGAAAATGAGCGAATGACACTGAATGCTAAAGGTTTAAACATCTTGTTTTGTGCTTTATCTTATGATCAATTTAATAAAGTTTCTGCATATCAAACTGCATATGAGATATGACATGCATTAGAAGTTGCCAACGAAGGTACTAACCAGGTCAAGGAATCTAAGATTAATATGTTAGTACATAAATATGAACTTTTTAAAATGCACGAAAATGAATGTATCTCTGACATGTTTTCTCATTTTCTTGAGATTGTAAATTCATTAAAATCTTTAGGCAAGAAATTCAAGGAAAAAGACTTGGTAAGAAAGATCCTTAGATCTTTAACTAAAATTTGGGCTCAAAAGACAACATCCATTGAAGAGTCCAAAGATTTAAATACATATACTCTCGATGATCTCATAGGAAATCTGACAACCTATGAAGTACAACATTTAGATCCAAAAGGGAAAAATCCTAGAAGGGATCTGGCTTTTGAGGCTGATAAAGTCTCAGAAGTCACTAGTGATTCTAATAATGATTTACTATTGTTGACCAAAAAATTTAGAAATCTATTGAAGAAACGCAGGAACTTCAAGTCAGCAAAGACATCTGGAGATATGGAGAAGAAGTCATTCACGAAAGACAAAATCATATGCTACAAGTGCAACAGACCAGGTCACTTTCAAATTGATTGTCCACTCAACAAAGATAAGAAGAATTCGAAGAGAAATTTTAGGAGTAAGAAATTTAGAAAGAGAATGGCACTTAAAGTGACATGGGATGATTCTTCAGCTTCACAAAGTGAAGAAGAAATGATTCAACATCAGACAATGAATCCTCATCAACATCAGATTCAGAAGAAAATTTGGCAAACGTATGCTTTATGGCAAATTCCAGTGAGGTATCCTTTGATCAAAATGCTAACTTTGATAGTTTTGATGGATTACTTGTTGAATACAATAGACTGGCCAGAAAATATAAGAAAGTCAAAATAGAAAGAAAGAACACTAGGAAAATGCTAGATGAATCTGAAAATAAGATTGATTTTTTGAACTCTACGTTGAATAAATTTAAAGAAGAAAATCAAAGGCATGCACAGGAAATTTTAAAGTTCACTACTATAGAAAGAAAATTGCATGCTAATTGTGAAAATCTAATTGTTGATAAGAAGAAAATCATCTGTGAAATTGAAAAACTGGAACTAACTATTACTAATTTAAATTCAGAAGTTGATATGTTAAAGATTAAGGTTTGTGATCAAAAGGCTATATTAAGTAAATGGAATAATAGTCAAACTATAACAAATGAACTTAGTAGTAAAATATCAAATGTAGAAAAACATGGTATTGGTTTACACGATGCATCTTCTGAAAATTATATATTGCATGATGGTGCTGCTAAAAATAATGTATTTATTTCTAGTACTAAGAATAGTAAAAGATAAACTATTCCATGTGTGATTAAAAAGGGAGAAAAATATGTGCAAGTTGATAAAATGCAGCATATAAATGATAGCACACAATGCAAGAATAACAAAAGAAATTTTCAAAAAAATCAAGCTAAGTCATTTGAGAATCTTAATATTCTTGATCAATTTTCTTCATATTTAAAGAATATCGGATATTGAAAATCAAATAATGTCAAAAATGAAAATTTCAACTCTAGTTTACATAGAGATAAATGTTCTGAAAATTATAACACTAAGAGAAAGAAATGTAAAAATAATTATTAGAAAATAGATAAGTTGAAGTTTAAAAATATTGATAATTTTGATATGACTCTCTCTAAAATTCTTGGATCCACTGAAAAATGGGTTCCAAGAGATAAAATCTCTTTTTGACTGTTTTGTATGTACACAAATCAAAATGGATAATGGACAGTGGAGCATCCAGCCACATGACTGGAGATATGCAATTACTTACAGAAATAACAAAGACCAAGAACGGACAAGTTACCTTTGGAAATAAAAGCAAAATAAATATCCTTAGGTTTGGCAAGGTTCAGGTAACTGAGAAATGCTTTATAAATGATATCTTATTAGTGGAAAACATAGGTTTTAATTTATTGAGTGTTCCTATTTTAATGAAGTTTTATAGAGTAATTTTTGAAAAAGATTTCTATAAAATTATGGACATGTCTATAAACGAAGTTTTATTTAATGCATTAATTAATCATATACAGGTGAACTGGTATGATATTTTATTTCTCATATCTTACATTTACAAAGTAAATTATTTTATGGTGATACGATTTTGAGAATTGTGGCAAGACAAATAGATATTACACCTTGGCCACAGAAAAGATTAAAGTCAAGATCTTTCTCTACAAAGGAACTCCAAAAATACCAGGAAGTAGATACACCTATAATCCGACAACAACAACAGGATCGGCAAACACAGTCCTAACAGCAACAACAACAATCAACACAATTTTAAGAACAACAGCAACATATAGATATAAATATAGGTATACATACAGATATAAATACAGGTATACAAATAGATACAAATACAGGTATAAATACAGACATCCATTCTAAATTTTTACAACAACCATCACAAGTTTCACAAAATGATTTAGATCAAGCAGTAATTGATCAGATAAACAGAGTAAGTACAGAAATTGCAAAGCAAATTTCAGACACTCTAATCAATATTTTTCGAAGACAAAGAGGCTTGTGATTATACAAATTATGTATTACATGATTTATTTCTTGTAATTTGTAACCAAAAATATTATGTAAACTGTTTACTGCTTTTAATACTCATGTGATTCTTTTTCACAGTTTATATTTAAATAGTTTATGCTTAATCCATGATAGTTTTGCATGTTTAAAAATATCTTTTTGAACGATATGTACTTAGAATCTTTTTCTTCCTTACATTTTATTTACTTTTTTATAATGTCAAAAAGGGGGAGAAGAGAGATTGTTTTTGACTTATTAAGTTTTGACATCATCAAAAAGGGGGAGATAATAGGATCGGGCTACCATTATGGCAAAAGCTCGAGCTGATAGTAAAGGCATTACCAATCCTTTTAAGTAAGCCTAGAAACTCTCACAAGTCTGAGTTCGTGGGAGGAACCATTAGGATTAAACCCCTTCTCCCATAGGTCCCTTAGGCCTTCTCCCTTCACCCTCTAAGTCCTTCAGGTCCCTTAGCCCGTCACCCCTCGAGTCCCTCAACGGGTTCCTCAACAATCCCCCTCCCGAAAAATGCATCCCATATTGCATTCTTGGGGATTCAAACCCGCATCTGTGAGTAGGCTCTGATACCCTAAATAGGATCGGACTACCATTATACCAAAAGCTCGAGCTAATAGCAAAGGCGTTACCAATCCTTTTAAGTAAGCCTAGAAACTCTCACAAGTTCGAGTTTGTGGGAGGAACCATTAGGATTAACCCCCTTCTCCCATAGGTCCCTAAGGCCTTCTCCCTTCACCCTCCAAGTCCTTTAGGTCCCTCAGCCCATCACCCCTCGAGTCCCTCAGCGGGTTCCTCAACACTTCATATGAAGTTCCATATACAGTAAAATCATCCATAAATATTTCTAAAAAATCTTTAGTCATTCTAGTGAATGTGCCCTACATACACCTTTGAAAGGTGACTAGCGCATTGCATAATTCGAATGGTATTTTCTTAAACACATAAATTCCATTAGGACATGTGAAAGTTGTTTTCTCTTGATCCTCTAATACTACTGGAACTTGATTATATCTTGAATACCTATCTAGGAAATAAAAATATTCTTGCCCTACTAATTTCTCTAGCATTTGGTCTATAAAAGGTAAGAGAAAATGATCTTTCCTAGTCACAACATTCAACTTTCTATAGTCTATACACACTCTCTAGCCTGATTGAATTCTAGTAGGTATCAAGTCCTGACTTTCATTCCTAATAACTGTTAATCCTGATTTCTTAGTAACTACATGGATTTGACTAACCCATGAGCTATCAGAAATCAGATAAATTATGTCATTATCTAACCATTTCACTATTTCCTTCCTGACTACTTCTTTAAGGTTTGGATTTAATCTCCTCTCAGGAATTCTAACAGGTTTAGTATTCTCTTCTAAATATATGTGGTGACAGCATAAAGTTATACTTAACCCTTTTATATCAGTCATAGTCCATCCTATTGCCTCTTTATAAGTTTTTACTACTTCTTTTAATTTAGAAATTTGATCCTCTTTTAAATCTAAAGCAATAATGATTGGACATGTTCGTTTTTCTTCCAGAAATATATAGGTTAATTCAAGAGATAAAGGTTTTAAATCTAAATGTTTACCATCAGAAGTTAGAGCTTCTAATTGAACATTTTCATCTTCTATATAAATCTCTTCTTGATCTCCTTCTAGTTGCTAAGAATGGTCTTTCCAAAATTAAAGATGTATCATGATTTTTATGCTTAATTTGTTGAGAATCCAAAATCACAATATCAATAGGATATATGAAATTTTTGATTTTAATTAAGACATCCTCTATTTTACCTCTAGGGTATCTTATACTTCTATCAGCTAATTGAATAACAGTCTTAGTAGGGATTAAGCCTTCTAATCCTAAGGATGCAAATATATCACTCGGCATAACATTTATACTTGCACCTAAGTCTATTAAGGTTATTTCTAGATGGTATTTCCTATGGTGCATGATATAACAGGGATTCCAAGATCATATAACTTTTTAAGCATTTGTGGCAGAAATAGGGAACTACTTTGCTAAACTAAAAAGACTTTCCTTAAAACTTTTCGCTCTCTTTTCTTAGTATACCACTCTTTAAGAAATTTAGTACAATGTGGCATTTTTTGCAATAAGTCTAACAAAGGAATGTTAACTTGTACTTTTTCAAAAATTTCTCTAATTCTTTCTTATTTTTCAGGAAATGTTTATTGTAATCTTTTAGGATAGGATGCTAATGATTGTGATTTACATGATTCTTTTTCTTTTATTTGATTCAATTGATCATTTTTAATCTCATTTTCAGATTCAGATTTTTCTTCATTGATTTCTAAGTTTTCAGATATTACATTTTCATTATAATTTTGAATTTTGTTCTTATCCACCTTCATATTACTTTCTCTTTGAATTCTTGGTAGTATATCAGTTCCAGATCTTAATGTTATACATACATCTTTCAGAATTCCATTACTTTCGTAATGTTCTTGTATTTCATTTTCATGATTATGATCTTCAATTGTTTTTAGTTTTAAACTACATTCTTTAAATTCTATTGCATTGGTATTTTCTTTTGTCTGAATATTTTGCAAATTATGCACTTCTGTAACATTAAAGTTCTCATTTGTGTTTTCCTGTTGCATAACTTGTAACTTCATTGTAAATTCGTCCAATGCTTTTAGTTTTCTTTCCAAATCATCTAATCTCTTTGCATTCAATTTTTGATCAATTTTCATTATGGTTTTTTCAGTTTCGTATATGATATCAATTTTAGGTTATGTATATTCTTCCCTATAGTTTAATTGGTTGACTTCTTGTTGTTGACACATGTATTGTTCCAATTTGTACATGTTTTACTCTAAGTTACACTCAAGTCTGTCATACCTATCCCAAACTTTCTTGTCTCTCAACATATTACACCTTCTAAACTAACCATTAGTTGGGTAAACTATAGGATTCTAATACTCAGCTCTAGTATATTAAAAATAATTCATTTGTTGTTCATGTGATCTAATCATCTGCAATCATCTCAGTTTCAAATAATTAGAGATGTGGTGGCCTTCCAAATTGCAGAATTCACATATGCTAACTACAGGTTTCAGAAATCTATGACCATAAGCATATGCCATATTCTCAATTATAAAATAAAACACACAACACTCCCTCTGCTATTAAAACAAAATAGCACTCACAGTTGCTTAGCTTCTCAATCCCTAACAATGGCACAAGAAAACTTGTCTTGATTATGAAAAGTTAAATTATAAATTTGTTTAATTTGTTTTTATGCTTATATCAATATTTACTTTTAGAAGTAAATAAACAACCTTTCACACAAATTAGATATTAAATCTAATTTGTATTTTTAACTACAAGTGCACAGTGTATATTATATTTGTGTGCAAGTACAGGTCGATCCCATAGAGATTGAATAAGAAATGTGTACTGTTTCGATTTTTATATTGGAGTTTATATGTGTTCAGTCAAGCACATCATTGAGTTACAATTAACACAACGGACTTAGTTCGTGGAGTTATAGTTAACTCAACGGACTAACCTAATAGACTTAAGTTAACTCCATGAGCCTACCTTTCTAGTTAAATACTACTATTTACAAAGGAATTCGACCACCCATTGGGCGGTTCCACAAAATGTAAATAACATCAATTAAGCTCTTTAATGTTAGTTAATATTAGATTTATCATTAAGCAACACTAACATTCAGATATTTCAAATAGTAACCATTAAAATCCTTAAGTATCTAGAACAATTCAATTTCAGTAAACTGTAAAACTATTTTCTATTTTCTGAATCAAACAAACATAAAACATTCAAAATACTAACAATGATAATATTAATCACGATACAAAACAAACAATACAACACTTTAATACTAAATGTAAACACAGATAATTAGTTATTTTTGGTATTTTTGTTTTGATATGTTCTTGAAGATGAATGAAAGGTGAAATGTAAAAATCTCTATCAACAGTAAAAACTTTCATCACTACATGCAACACGATTACACCACTGAAAACTTAATCACTTACAATCTTACCTCCTCTCCCTATAGAATCGCGAATCAAGAATTGTAAGATGGTCTCCTCTTCAGCATACTGGCATCAACCTGAAACTTGTACTTGTACACAAATATAATATACACTATGCACTTGTAGTTAAAATACAAATTGGACTTAATATCTAATTTGTGTGAAAAGTTATTTGTTTACTTCTAAAAGAATTTATTAATATAAGCATAAAAATAAATCAAACAAGTTTTCTAGCATCGCCTAATAGACAAGTTTCTGATTTAACTTTTCACAACAATACAGGAACTGCCCAATGAATGGTTGTATTCTTGTATGGACAACAATTTTAATTTGAAGTTACTAGTGAGACTCGTTGAGTTAACTTAACTCTACGAAGATAGTCTTTTGAGATAATTGTAACTTAACGAACTAAGTTTGTTGAATTAGTAGTAATTCAATGGAGTGAGTAATTCAGAACACAAAAACCTCTAGCTGTAAAAATTTAAATAGTCTGAAATTTTTACTCATTCTTTGTGGGATCGACTTGTACTTGCACATTTATGCAATAGACACTGTGCACTTGTAGTTAATTACAACTTAGATTTAATATCTTATTCATGAAAATTGTTTGTTTACTTCTAAAAGAAAATATAAACATATATTTAAGTAAACAAGAACAATCAAATAAATTTTCTAGTGCCATTGTCGAAGAGTGAAAAGCTAAAAAAATCGTAGTGACTATTTTGTTTTCATAGCATAACAAATGTTGTGTGCTTTTATTATTGAGAATATGGCATATGCTTATGCTCAAATATTTCTAAAACCTGTAGTTAGTATATGTGAATTATACAATTTGAAAGGGCATGACATTTCTGATTGTTTAAAACTAAGACAATTGCAGATGGTTAGATCAAAAGGACAACAAATGAATTATATCCAATACAATAGAACTGAGTATGAAAATCCTATAGTTTACCCAACCAATAGTCAATTTAGGACAAGTAATATGTCAAGAGACAAGGAAGTTTGAGATAAGTATGACAAGCTTAAACAAAGTTTAGAACAAAATCTAGACAAATTGAAAGAATACATGTATTATCAGTAAGAAGTCAACCAAATAAACTATAAGGAAATTATTCAGAACCTAAAATTGATATCATCTATGAAACTAAGAAAACCATAATGAGAATTGATCAAAAACTGAATGCAATGAGATTAGATGATCTGGAAAGAAAGCTAATTGTACTAGATGAATTTACAATGAAATTACAAGTAATGAAAGATAAAAATGAGAACACAAATGATAATTCAAATGTCAAAAGTGTGCATAATTTACAAAACATAAAGATAAACAAAATTACCAATGAAATAGAAATTGAGAAATGTAATCCAACTGAAGAATATATGGAAACAATCAAAGATCAAAATCATAAGAAAAAAATAGTAATACAAGAACATCATGAAGTTGCTGAAAATGTGGAAGATGTTTATGTAATATTAAGATTTGGAACATATGTGCCACCAAGAATTCGAAAAGAAAACAAGGTGAAGCTAAGTAAGAATAATCTTCAAAATGGTAATGAACACATAATACCTGAAAATATAGAAATCAATGAAGAAAAATATGAATTTGAAAATGAAACTATAAATGACCAAAAGAAAGAAATGGATAAAAAAGAATTTGAAGTTAATCATAGACAAGGAAAAGAATCTTTTAAATCACAATCATTAGCATCCTATCCTAAAAGATTAAAACAAACATTTCCTAAAAAATATGAAAAAATTTGAGAAATTTTTGAAAAAGTACAAGTTAACATTCCTTTATTAGATTTATTACAAAAAATGTCACCTTGTGCTAAATTTCTTAAGGATTGATGTACTAAGAAAATAGAGCAAAAAGTGTTAAGAAAAGTCTTTTTAGCAGAATAAAGTAGTTCTTTGTTTTTACCACAAATTCCTAAAAAGTTATCTAATCTAGGAATCTCTGTTATATTATGTACAATAGGTAAGACAACTTTGGAAAAAACCTTAATAGATTTAGGTGTAGATATAAACGTTATGCCTAGTGATATATTTGAATCCCTAGGATTAGAAAGCTTAAACCCTACTAGTATTGTCATTCAATTAGTAGATACAAGTATAAGATACCCTAAAGGAAAAATCAAAGATGTCCTAATAAAAGTGAAGAACTTCATTTATCCTATTGGTATTGTCATTTTGGATTATCAAAATATTAAGCATTAGAAACATAATACATCTTTAATGTTGGGAAGGTCATTTCTAGTAACTTTGGGGGCTATTATAAATTGTAAAAATGGGATGATGAAATTAGTGTATGGTAATGAGGATACTCAACTAAATATTTCCAAACCAAAAGAGGAGGAGGAGTTAGAAATGTCCTTACATACTATAGACTTACTAGAGGATGAAGGAGACATGTTAGAAGATATGATTCAAGAAGAAATAAATAGATAATTAGATATTGATCATCTAGAAGGAAGTGCAAATATAGATAGAGACTTAAGTATAGAATTAGAAGGAGACCAAGAAGAATTTAATATTGAAGACGAAAATGTTAAATTAAGAGCTCTAACTTCTAATGGTCAACACCTAGATTTAAAATTATTACCTCCTGAATTGATCTATCAATTTTTGAAAGAAAAACAGACTTGTCCAATAATTATAGCATTAGATTGTAAGGAAGATCAAATATCTAAATTAAAAGATGTAATAAAGAAATATAAAGAAGCAATAGGGTAGACTATGGTTGACATAAAAGGGTTAAGTTCAACTATATGCCATCATCATATATATTTAGAAGAAAATGCTAAATTAGTTAGAATTCCTAAAAGAAGATTAAATTCAAACCTTAAAGAAGTAGTTAAGAAGGAGATTGTGAAATGGTTAGATAATGACATAATATATCCGATTTCTAACAGCTCATAGGAGTCCAATCTATGTGGTTCCTAAGAAATCGGGGTTAACTATTATTAGGAATGAAAGTCAAGACTTGATGCCCACTAGAATTCAATCAGGCTGGAGAGTGTGTATAGATTATAGGAAGTTGAATGTTGTGGCTAGGAAAGATCATTTCCCTTTGCCTTTTATAAATCAAATGTTAGAAAAATTAGTAGGGTAGGAGTATTTTTATTTTCTAGATAGGTATTCAGGATATAACCAAGTTCTAGTAGCATTAGAGGATCAATAGAAAACAACTTTCACATGTCCTAATGGAACTTATGCTTTTAAAAGGATGACATTTGGATTATGCAATGCATTAGCCACTTTTCAAAGGTGTATGTAAGGTATTTCACTAGAATGATTGAAGATTTTTTGAAAATCTTTATAGATGATTTTATAGTATATGAAACTTCATTTGAAGTATGTTTGAACAATTTAGAACTAGTATTAAAACATTGTATAGAAAAGAATCTAGTTCTAAGTTGGGAAAAATGTCACTTTATGGTCAAACAAGGAATAGTTTTGGGACATGTTGTTTCAATAAAAGAATTGGAGGTAGATAAAGCTAAGATAGAAGTAATTTCTAATCTACCAAAACCTAAATCAGTAAAAGATGCTAGATCATTTCTAAAATATGTAGGATTTTATAGGAGATTTATCAAAGATTTCAGCAAATTAGCAAGACCTTTAACTAATTTATTAAAAGATATTCCATTTAACTTTGATAGAAATTGCAAAGAAGTCTTCTTTAAGTTTAAAACTAGCTTAATTACAACTCCTATAATACAAGCACCTAATTGAAGCTATCCATTTGAGTTAACCTACGATACATTTGATTTTACTGTAGGATCTATGCTAAGGCAGAAGATAGAAAAATCTCCTAGAGTTATTTACTATGCGAGCAAAACTCTAAATGATGCTTAAGTCAATTACACAACTATTGAAAAAGAATTATTAACTATTGTGTTTACCTTAGAAAAATTTAGATCATACTTAATAGAAACTAAAGTGATAGTATACACGGATCATTCAGCTTTAAAGTATTTAATAGCAAAGAAAGAAACTAAGCCTAGACTAATCTAGTAGATATTATTATTACAAGAGTTTGATCTAGAAATTAAAGATAAAAAAAGATGTGAGAATGTAGTAGCAGATCATTTGTTAAGGTTACAAATAGAAAAATCGAATATTGATATTAAATATCATTTTCTTTACGAATAATTAATGATAATAGAAACAATGCCTTGGTATGCAGACATAGTTAATTATCTAAGAATTGGAATAGACAATATAAGAAATTGTTCTTTTCAAGAGTAAAATACTACTATTGGGAACACCCTTACTTATTTAATAAATGTCCTGATTTAGTCATAAGGAGGTGTGTCCTAGAAACTAAATATCATAATATATTATCTTTTTGTCATGACCAAGCATGTGGAGGGTATTTTGGTTCAGGAAAAACAATGGCCAAAATTTTACAATGTAGATTTTATTAGCTAACACTATTTAAGGATGCTCACAAATACTGTTTAAGTTGTTTAAGATGTCAACAAATAGGAAGGATATCAAAGAGAAATATGATGCCTTTGAATCCTATTGTTGAAGTTGAGATCTTTGACGTATGAGGAATTGATTTTATGGGTCTATTTGTTATGTCTAATCAATTTAATTATATATTGTTAGGCATAGATTATGTATCTTAATGGATAGAAGCAATTCCTACAAAAACTAATGATAACAAAGTGGTAATACATTTTATAAAAACTAATATAATTGCTAGATTTAGAGTACCTAAAGCTATTATTAGTGATAAAGAAACTCATTTCTGTAATAGAAGTTTTGAAGCTTTAATGAAGAAATATAGAGTAAATCACAAAATTGCAACTTCATATTATCTTCAAACAAGTGGACAAGTAGAAAGTGCAAACAAACAAATAAAATTAATTTTAGAGAAAGTAGTAAATTCTACTAGGAAAGATTGGGCTAATAAACTAATAGATGCACTTTGGGCTTATAGAACAGCTTATAAAACAAGTCTAGGTATGTCACCTTTTAGGATAGTATATGGGAAAAGTTATTGCTTACCTATTGAATTAGAACATAGAGTTTATTAGGCATTAAAAACCTTAAATACTAATTTAAATCAAGTTGTTGAAAATAGAAATGTAGAATTAATTGAGTTAGAAGAATTTAGAAAGGAAGCTTATTCGAAAACATTAAAGGAAAAAGAAAAGATGAAGTTGTGTTATGATAAGAAAATTATTCCAAAAACATTTGAAATAGGATAATAAGTATATCTTTACATGACTAGACTTCATAACCATTCAAGGAAATTAAGATCTAGATGGGCAGGACTATACATAATTCGAAACATTTATTCCCATGGAGCAATTGAAATTGAAATTCCTAAAAATCAAAATATATTTAAAATAAATGGACAAAACCTTTGACTCATTCTTAAATTTCCAAAGAGTGCATATGGAATTAAAGAAGTAAGAGTGGAGGACTACTCAAGTCCTATTACGTAAATATAGATTAAAATGTAAAAAAAAAAATAATATATTATGTCGGTAACATTGAAAAAATCCATCAGTCTAACTGAAGTAAAATTTATATATATATATATTAAGTATAATTGTTGGTTAAACCACAATATTGTACCAATTTAACCTATTATCTTAAAAGAAAAAAAAATTTCCAGTTCGACCAAAGAAAAATATTGGTTCAACCAAAATTAAGAAAAAAATAGTAAAATCAAGAGTCAGTCAGACCATCGATTTTGACTAAAGAAAAAAATTATATTTATATTATTTTATTAGATATAGTCATTTTGGGAAGTCCGTTAAGTTAAGCTTAACTTAACGAACTTAGTTGGTTGAGTCTTAGTAAGTCCACGAACTTATTCCATTAAGTCTTGGTAAGTCCACGAACTTATTCCATTAAATAAACCTGTAACCCAACAGAGTACTAGGATAAGTCTATAAACTTATTCTATGGAGTTAACCTGTAACTCCACAGAGTAGAAAGAGAAAGAAGCATAATTTTGCATGGGAAATCTTAAGGCTTATTTAACCTTTATAAACTCAGGATTGCGGGTATTATTAGTAAAAATCATTTAACACTTAGCATAGTAAAATCAGAATCAAATCCGTTCTGTTCCATTACGCAACACCACAAAGCTAAAGATGGCATAGAACTAGTGGGACGAGATTGACACTACAGAGTTCCTTAGAAAATCTAAAGACTACCATTCATGGAAGAGGATTCGGAATACAACACGAGAAAAAGAATTACAACTGGTAGAAGTAGATATTTTCCATTTTACTCAAAGGATCGTAGATTTAAATATCAGAATACCAAATATTCTAGAAACTAAAATAAGAGTGGCAACTAAGATAGTCGTTAATAGGGAAAGAAGCTTAAGACCTAATAACAAAGTTGCCTTAGAACTAATTAGGCGTAAATCCAAGCTATGGTTTCTAAAAGAAATAGCCTACTATGCAAAGAAATACATAACTAGACAACAACAGCTAGGACCCTCAGATTAACCACTAAAACCAATGGAAAAAATTATATTTTTTGGTCTAACATCTAAGGAGGAAATACAAGAATTTAAAGATTTAGTCTGATTGGGCAAAGAACAAGGTGAACTAGAAGAAATGGCTTTAGCTAAGGCACATATAATATATGATGCCATACAAAAGAAATGGGCTATAAAAAAGTTAAAAGCCTAATATAAAGTTAAAGTGGAGCAACATCAAGTAGTAGTTGGAATACTGCCAACCACTATAGAAGGACAATCTAAAGCTGGTCCTTCAAGAATAAAATAAATTAAGAAAGAAGAGCTAGAACTTGTGGCTCGAGGGCAAGAAGAGCTCATTTTTGTTGTTTTAATGTCTAATGAAGAAGAAGAAGAATAGACACAATTAATAAGAAGAAAAAAAGGAAAGGAAATCATGCCTAAGGCTTAAGAAATTAAATCAGAGCCAATTATATTTACAATAGGGCATAAAGAGCTCGAATATATGGATTTATTATCTAAAGAAGAAGAAGAAAATCAAGAACAACAGCAAGAAGAAGAAAAATAGGTTGAAATAGAGCTACAGCCTAAAGAAATTGAAGAAGAAGCAATTAGGGTAGAATCTATTGTGCTCGAGACTCCATCCTAGTCTGCCACTGATTTAGAAAAAACATTAATATTGGAGATTAGAGAAGAGGAGAAAGAAGAATTAAAAGAAGCTACACTAGAATTGACTAATAAGGAGGATTCAATTGATGATCAAACACTCCAAGCACTTCTCCACAAACGAAAGGAGAAGAGTGTGGAGAGTATGGTTGGCTCTCCAACATAACAAAGAGAAGTACAAACTCAGGAACCTCTAGACCAACCTCTATAGTAGCAAATTGAGGAAAAAATTGAAGAGCAAACCCCTATGGAACAAGAAGTTTAGTTTCTTGACCCCTCCAAAGCAACAATGATGAATGTAGTTCATTTTTGGAGTTAGAAAGCATATGACAAATATCAAGAAATAAAGGAGTATGATATTATATATAGTAGGCCAGTTGATTGGACTAGAATAGAGGACATCAAAGATTTATTTGAATTCCAAGGCCTATTGGAATTAATTCCAAAAGTAAGCAGGCATGCTATATATGAGAATTTAGTGCCCAACTTTTCTACTAATTTGAGAGAAGGAGGAACATTAATTTCAAATGTGGAGGAAGTTGATATATTTGGATTAAGAAATGAAGGAATTGAAATTTTAGAGGATACAACTGCATTGGGATGGACAAAATAGGAAATCAAAGAATATTTAACGATTGACCCTCATGTGCCATTACTAAATAGAATGAAGTACTTAAAGAAAAGGCACATATGGTGGCTAACATTTTAATTAAGACTGTCTATTAGAGACATGACCATAATATTGAACTTAGTTAATTTGTCAAATGGGCCACGTATGTAGTTATTAATAAAATTCAAGTGAACTAGTGTCAAGTTTTCCTGTCAAAAATTAGATATGCAAAGAAGAAATTGTTCTTTGAGGACTTGATACTAGTACTGATGATGGAAGGAATCGACTTCACAAAATGAACATCCAAGAAAATTAAATCAAGAGTCATTTCTATGAAAGAATATAGAAACTATGCTGCTACTACTATTGAAACTTCCATAGTAGGACCCTCTAGAGAAGCTACAAGAGCCTTAGAACGTATAAATCAATTAGAAAAACTCCAAAAGAAAGTTGATGAGTTAAAGAGAGGAGAATGACTAAACTTGTAATGTACAATGACCGAATCCTTTATAATTCAAAACAATTTATATGTATATGCTATTTGAAAAAAAAAATGATGTTGAAACGTTATGATTGTGAATGACTGAATTAATTCAAAGTTGTATTGAAATCTTGAATGTATATATATTTGTTTGAAGTATTACAATACTATTCAAAAGTATGACTATAAATGATGTGATTAAATGCTAGAGGATTTGGAAAAACATATAAATGTTGAAGAGGAAATTTAGTTTTCTACATAATAGTAAATAAACTTTGAGTTAAATATACATATAAGTTTGGATTTACATGAGTTTAAATCTGAATATTGAATTAATTCTATGTATTTAATTGTATTCATGTTGATAATATGTAGGAAAGAAATATAGGAGTTAATTTGAGAAATAAGTTTCTTAGAAAAAATTGCCTAAGTGTTAACTCAACAAAGTCAGTAATAAAATATAAGGTCACTCTATTGAGTTATCTGTAACTCAACGAAATTAGTCTATGGAGTTAGCAAATAGAAGCCTAAGCTACTTCTTTGAGTTAATTAATTACTAGGGACAATATTCTTATAGATTAATATGTTTATGTTTTAATGATTGACAAGGTGATTTATATTTAACATTTATGTATACATGATGAACTTAAAATATTTTCTAAGTGCATAAGTTTATAGAATATCGTAAACTTATATAGTTAACTTTATAGACTATTGTAAAGTTATATAGTTATGTAGTTAACTTTATAGACATTCATAAACTTATTTGATTCATAACTTTGGATTATAACTCTAAAATTTCTATAAGTTATAACTTTACGATGTTAGTCCGTATAGTTAAGAATAGTAATCGAGGTAACTTCGTCGAGTTATCTGTAACTTAATGAAGTTAATCCATGGAGTAAGCTAAATGGTTATTCTTTTTCTTCACGTACGAAACTGTGTACTTAGCGGTTACTATAATTTAAATTTAGAAGTGGGACACATAGCCATAAATATAGGAATCATACCGCACGTTACAAGACACATTCTTGCAACGAGATATATCTATAATATGGACGTACATTATAAAAGCAAAATAGAATGTTATTTACTAGTTACTAATATTAAGTGAAGAGAAGAGAACTCATTGGGGAACTAGAAGGAGAAGTAGTTGATTCAACTTCATCCATCAACAACTTCTTACATCATCAAAGCTAAACATATAAACTGGTATGTAATTAACTTTTTGAAATTTACTATATGTTGAGAGTTTATGAGAACATGGATTCATTCTCCTAACACTAAATGATTAATTAGAACATTTATATAGGATTATTTAGCACAGAACCATACTGAAAAATTTTCTGAAATTAAATTTAACGAAATCCTTAAGGGTGTAGCTAACCTTTCATTAGAGGAAAACCATTAGGAGAAATTTTTTATCCTAAGTTAATAGATGAACCTTCATGTATTCAATTACCAACCTTTAAAGGAGATAAGTTTGAACTGAAATCTAATTATATTAGTCAATTGTCACACTTTCATGGATTAGAAAGAGAAGATGCCTATTATTTTCTTAAAGAATTTAATGAAATTTGTCAAATGATGAGAATGCCTAATATGAGTATAAATGCTATTAAACTTAGATATATTTCCTTTGCTTTAAAATATGCAGCTAAGAGATGACTATATACTCTAGCTCTTGATTCAATTTCTATGTGGACAGAATTTTGTTCAGTTTTTCTAGGAAAATATTATCCAACTCATCAAATGATTAAGAAGAAAAAATATATATTAATGTGTAACCAAAAACAAGGAGAATCATTCTAGAAATATTTTGAATGATTTAAAGATTTATTAACTCAATATCCACATCATGCAATGAGTAAGACACAATTAATAGGTATCATTTATGAAGGCATAAATGTTTCAACTAAATCTTTATTAGAATCTACCTGTCAAAATGAATTTTTGAAGTTGTGTAGTAAGGAAGCATGAGTTTATTTAAGAAACTTTGTAAAAAGAACTACTCAGTGGGAAAACTTTGTTAGAACCCGAGTATTTTGATAATGCAAAACCTATGTGAGGAAACATATTGCATTTCACAGTTAAGTCTGCATTGCTTTAGTTCAGAAGGCTGTTAGAATAATTTCCAAGCAGACGAACAGATTGAGAAGGTTCTAGATGATAATACTTTCAAGTTACAGTATAATCAGACAGTTACAGGTTCAAGCATCCAAAGAATAAAACAGCAGCAAGACTATCAGACAGTTAGAAGGATAACTATCCGAATTTTACAAAGCCTTCGGAGAGTTATTATATCACACAGTTAAGTTGGTTGAATGATCGGAGAGTTATGGAGTTAACTATCCGAAATCTTAAGAGAATTTCGGTGAGTTATGGTTTAACTATCCAAAACTTAAGTTAGTGATTTTTCCACGTGTAGAATTCCAGACAGAGTGTGCAAATTATGCAGACAGTAGATCTGATAGAAAAAGCACTAGTGGTACTTGTCAACTACTTGGATGTTCTTTAATCTCATGGTTCAGTAGGAAACAAAATTGTATAGCTTTATCTACTACTGAAGCCGAGTATATTACAACTGGATTGTGTTGTGCACAAATCCTTTGGATGCAGCAAACTCTAGCAGATTACAGACTGAAAATTCAGAATTCAATCATATTTTGTGATAACAGTAGTGCAATCAGTCTATCTAAAAATACAGTACTTCATTCCAGAGGCAAGCATATCGAGATCAGACATCATTTTCTAAGAGATCATGTGGAGAAAGGGAATATTTCACTTAAGTTTGTGCCAACAGAAAATCAACTTGCAGATATTTTCACTAAGCCTTTAAATGAATCAGCTTTTAATCATATTAGACGAAATCTAGGAATATGTTCTTTACAAGATCTTTAAATATTTTTTTCATCAAGCTCACCATATGGGAGCTTGTTTTTCTACTAACCTACTTGTGTAGGATACAGTCAATATCAGTTTTACATAAACTTAGTTTTACAGTCCTCACCTTTTTATATAATGACAAAAAGGGGGAGAAGAATTTGGAAATTTGGTCACTTACAGTATTTCCAGCAAGCATTGAAAGAGAATCATTAAAAGAGAAGAAAAACTCAGCACACATATAGGGGGAGAAGTTAGCTCAAAGTTAGGGGGAGGAATCCCTTCTCGTTAGTATAGTATTGATAAATTCCTATTTTATTTTTCTCTATGTGACTGATTGTATAGTAATACACTAGAGAGTGAAATACATGTAAATAAATGTAAAGGTTTTTGTCATTATCAAAAAGGGGGAGATTGTTAGAACCTGAGTATTTTGATAATGCAAAACCTATGTGAGGAAACATATTGTATTTCACAGTTAAGTCTGCACTGCTTTAGTTCAGAAGGCTGTTAGAACAATTTCCAAGCAAACGAACAGATTGAGAAGGTTCCAGATGATAATACTTTCAAGTTACAGTATAATCGGACAGTTACAAGTTCAAGCATCCGAAGAATAAAATAGCAGCAAGACTATCGGATAGTTAGACAGATAACTATCCGAATTTTACAAAGCCTTCAGAGAGTTATTATATCAGACAGTTAAGTTGGTTGAATGATCGGAGAGTTATAGAGTTAACTATCTGAAAGAAAAAGGAAAATCGAAGAGTTAGAAAGATAACTATCCGAAATCTTAAGAGAATTTCGGTGAGTTATGGTTTAACTATCCAAAACTTAAGTTAGTGATTTTCCCACGTGCAGAATTCCAGATAGATGTTCAGATGGGTTTTTCGGAGAGTTAGAAAGATAACTATCCGAAATCTCAAGAGAATTTCGGTGAATTATGGCTTAACTATTTGAAACTTAAGTTATGTTTTTATGCACGTGCAGTTTTGAAGGAACAGCTGTCAGAGACTTAAATGAAAGTTCGATAAGTTACAGTAGTTAACTATCCGAAAATCAAGAGCTCGTTCGGTAAGTTAAATACAAGACTCCGAACATTCAACTTTACACGTGAGCAACTTAAAATTCTCACGTGACTTAGAGAACAAAACATAAGTGATGAATCGGCAAGTTATGGATGCTTTTCGATAAGTTATTTTTATAACCATCCGAAAGCCTGAGATTTTCGGAAGGTTATTTACTGAATATTAGACAGAACAGTAACTTACCATATTTAGATCTGATTATTTAGTAAGTACAGCAGAATACATCTGTTGAAAGAAAAATATGATCGTTATGCCTTTAGCATATATATGAGGAGTTTAAGAGAAGAAGATACACACAACAGATATAATTTATACAGTGAGCTACACCCCAATTTCAAATACACTTAAGTTTGCAAACAGTGAAGCATACTCTAAAGACTTACAGCAGAAAAAGCTCTGTGCACCAAACTCTGATTGAAAGATTCAAGCTATTGGTTCATGGCTTCGACCTGAAAGCTACATTCAGTTGTTGGTTTGAGTTTTGACCTGAAAACTCTAGAGGTTGGTTTACTGAAGTTTTTACCTGAAAACTTCTGTGTTGTTGGTTCTTGCTTTGACCTGAATGCAAGTGTGTAAGTGTTGAAACACTTAGTGAAGCCCAAGTGAATCTTGGGAGTGGACTAGCTAAGTTGGTGAATCACCTAAAACTTGCTGTGTGTTATCTTTCTTTACTGCTTTGCATTCGTTTAATTCCATCTCATTTCACTTCTATCTGAATCATTTGTTTCAACAATCAAAAGAACTTAAAAATTACACACTTTCACCATTCACCCCCTCTCTGGTGAGTCTACCGATCCTAACAAACTTGACTAAAGCTATTAAAGATAAGAAAATATTACCAATGGAAATGCATGAAATTAATTTGAGCACTATGCTTGAAGTCAAATTAACTGAATTAATTTGGAAAATAAAAGAGTTATCACTAAATAAAAAACTAGTAGAAAAGAATGCAAATATTAATAACTTAGAGGCTATCTATGCTAAATCTTTAGGCAAGAAATTTGAGGAAAAAGACTTGGTAAGAAATATCTTTAGATCTTTAACTAAAATTTGGGCTCAAAAGACAACATCAATTGAAGAGTCCAAAGATTTAAATACATATACTCTTGATGATCTCATAAGCAATCTGACAACCTATGAAGTACAACATTTAGATTCAAAAGGGAAGAATCCTAGAAGGGATCTCACTTTTGAGGCTGCCAAAGTCTCAAAAGTCACTAGTGATTTTGATAATTATTTATTGTTGTTGACTAGAAAATTTAGAAATTTGTTGAAGAAACGTAGGAACTTTAGGTTAGTAAAGACATTCGAAGATATGGAAAAGAAGTCATTCATGAATGACAAAATCATGTACTACAAGTGCAACAGGCTGGGTCACTTTCAAACTAATTATCCTCTCAACAAAGATAAGAAGAATTCGAGGAGGAATTTTAGGAATAAGAAATTTAGAAAGAGAATGGTACTTAAAGTGACATGGGATGACTCTTCAGCTTCACAAAGTGAAGAAACAAATGATTTAACATCAGACAATGAATCCTCATCAAAATCAGATTCAGAAGAAAATTTGGCAAACGTATGCTTCATGGAAAAATCTAGTGAGGTATCTTCTAATCTAAATGCTAGTTTTGATAGATTACTTGTTGAATACAATAAACTAGCTAGAAAATATAAGAAAGTAAAAATAGAAGGAAAGAACACTAGGGAAATGCTAAATGAATCTGAAAATAAGATTGATTTTCTAAATTCTACGTTGAATAAATTTAAAGAAGAAAATCAAAAGCATGCACAGGAAATTTTAAAGTTTACTACAATAGAAAGAAAATTGCATGCTAATTATGAAAATTTAATTACTAATAAAAAGAAAATGATTTGTGAAATTGAAAATTTGAAACTGACTATTAATGATTTAAATTTAGAAATTGATTTGTTAAAGATTAAGGTTTGCGATCAAAAGGCTACCTTATGTAAATGAAATAATAGTTAGACTATAACAAATGAACTTAGTAGTAAAATATCAAATGTAGAAAAACATGGTATTGGTTTACACGATGCATCTTTTGAAAATTATATATTGCATAATGGTATTGCTAAAAATAATGTCTTTATTTTAGTACTAAGAATAGTAAAAGAAAAATTATTCCATGTGTGATTAAAAAGGGAGATAAATATGTGCAAATTGATAAACTACAGTATATAGATAATAGCACATGATGTAAGAATCCCAAAAGAAATTTTCAAAAAAATCAAGCTAATTCATTTGAGAACTTTAATATTTTTGATCAATTTTCTTCATATTTAAAAATTATGAAATATTGGGATCAACAAACAAATAATGTTAGAAATGAAAATTTCAACTCTAGTTTACATAGAGATAAATGTTCTAATAATTACTGCACTAAGAGTAATAAAAGCAGGAATAATTATCAGAAAATAAATAAGTTGAAGTTTAAAAATATTAATTATTTTGATATGACTCTCTTTAAAATTCTTGGACCTACTCAGAAATGGGTTCCAAGAAATAAATCTCTTCTTAACTTTTTTGCAGGTACACAAATCAAAATGGATAATGGATAGTGGAGCATCTCGCCACATGACTAGAGATATATGATTACTTACAGAAGTAACAAAGACAAAGAATAGACAAGTTACCTTTGGAAATAAAAGTAAAACAAATATCCTTAGGTCTAGCAAGGTTTAGGTAATTGCAAAGTGTTTTATAAATGATGTCTTATTTGTAGAAAACTTAGGTTTTAATTTATTGAGTGTCCCTATCTTCATGAAGTTTTACAGAGTAATTTTTGAAAAGATTCCTGTAAAATTCTAGACATGTATACAAACAAAATTTTATTCACTACATATAAGAAATGATCCGCTTGTATTCTAAATTTGCCTTCTGATATTATTAAAGACAATGCTTGCTTGATTGCAAAATCAGATGAAGTCATTTTATGGCATAGAAGGCTAGGACACTCAAACTTAAAATTATTACAAAAGCTGTCTAAAAAGAATCTAGTTAGAGGTTTACCTAGTATTAAGTACTCGAAAGAGTTTGTGTGATGCATGTCAACTAGGTAAATTACATAAAACATCATTTAAAAGTTTAAATGAAATAACAAGTAAAAGAGTATTAGAACTAGTGCATATGGATTTATTTGGACCTACTAGGACAACTAGTCTAGGAGGTAAACATTATGCTTTTGTACTAGTTGATGACTATTCTAAGTTTACTTGGGTTTATTTTTTAGCTAATAAAATTGAAGTTTTTGAAATATTTAAGATATTTATTGATCAGATAATAGGCGATCCTAATCAAGGTGTTAGGACTAGGTCATCAGTAGTCAACATTTGTGGTGCTTATTTTTTTGTTTCCTTACTAGAACCTAAGAAAACTGAAGATGCCTTAGAAGATGAATTTTGGTATTTAGCTATGCAAGATGAGCTAAATCAATTTATAAGAAATGAGGTATGGGATCTAGTTCCACCCCCTAAAAATCAGTTCGTAATAGGAACAAGGTAGGTATTTAGAAACAAAGTAGATCAGGATGGACATATAGTTAAAAATAAAGTTAGGTTAGTTGCTCAAGGTTACAAGCAAGAGGAAGGAATTGACTATGATGAAATATTTGCTCTTGTTGCTAGACTAGAATCAATATGAATTTTGTTAGCATATGCTTGTTACATGGATTTCAAATTATATCAAATGAATGTTAAGACTATTTTTTTAAATGGATATATAAAAGAAGAAGTTTATGTAAAACAATCTCTAGGTTTTGAAGATTCAAAACATCTCGAGTATGTTTACAAGCTTAAAAAGGCACTATATGGCCTTAAACAAGCCCCAAGGTCTTGGTATGAGAGATTGTCTAAATTTCTTATAGAAAAAGGGTATTCTATAGGAAAGGTGAATCACACTCTTTTTATCAAGAAGGTCGAAAAGATATATTGGTAGTTCAAATTTATGTAGATGACATTATATTTGGAGCAATAAATGAAAAATTAGTTGAGTCTTTTTCGAATGACATGACTAATCAATTTGAAATAAGTATGATGGGTGAACTATCATTTTTCCTAAGCTTACAAATTAAGCAGTTAGAACAAGGTACTTTTATTTCACAAGAAAAATATACTCGAGATTTATTAAAGAGGTTTGGATTAGACAACACTAAAACGAAAAATATACCAATGAGTACTATCACTAAGTTGGATAAAGATGACTCTGGAAAAATTGTAGATATAAAACAATATAGAAGTATGATTGGTTTATTACTTTATTTAATAGCTAGCCGACTAGATATTATGTTTAGTGTGTATACTTGTACTAGATATCAATCTAATTCTAAAGAATCACACCTACTTGCTGTTAAATGAATTTTTAAATATCTATTAGGAACCATCAATTTCAAATTGTTTTACTTTAAACATAGTTCTTTAAATTTAATAGGTTATAGTGATGTTGATTTTGTAGGATGTAAGTCTGAAAGAAAAAGCACTAGTGGCACTTGTCAATTATTAGGAAATTCTTTAATATCATGGTTTAGCAAAATTGTGTAGCATTATCTACAATAGAAGTTGAATATATAGCTACTGCATTTCGTTGTGCTCAGATCGTATGGATGAGACAAACTTTAAAAGATTTTAATTGGGCCTATGAACCAACTAAGATTTTCTATGATAGTATTTCTGCAATAAGTTTGTCTAAAAATCCTATTTTACACTCATGAGCTAAACATATAGAAGTTCGACATCATTTTCTAAGGGATAATGTGATAAAAGGAAAAATAGTATTAAATTTTGTTCCAACCACAGATCTATTTACAAAATCCTTAGACAAGAATGCCTTTTCAAAATTATGACTAGAACTAGGTATCTATAGGTTATTTGATGTTTAAATTGTCTTGTTCATTACATAATATTTTAGTTTGTTACAAAGGAGTTTACAATTTAATTTCTTTATATTTAAAAAAAAAAAACTCAAAATATCTACTTTAGAATTATTGTTTACTAGTAGTTAAGAATTTATGAAATTCTGATTTTTATTGAAGTCAATTTATTTAAGAAAAATTCAAAAAAGGTTACTTAAGGAAAGTTGATTTAATTCAATATGAGTACCAACTATTTTGTTACTTATGTATATGCCATTATAGAGATTTTAACTGAAAAATACATAGAAAATATGTGCTGTTTATTAAAGAAAATTTATTAATATACTGTTAGAAAAATTAAGTCGTGCGGTTGCCTCTTATTCAATTTACTATCTTATTTTATTGTTTGTTTGCAATTACTTGAGTAATTAAGTCCATTGGGGGATCTTAAACCCTAATCACTTGAACCAACTGGTTTGGGATGCGTTGATTGAAAACTCATTTTACAAGTAATTCAGATTCTACTTAAAAAAAAAAGAGGTTACTTGTTCTCACTTATCATTGAGTAACTAGTTATCTTTCCCCTAAGTAAGGGATTGTGATCACGTAAAAAGATGATATTGTGGGAGGTAATGCATAAGATAAATATAAAAAAAAAAGAGGGTAATGTCTCAAGCTTAGTTTATTTTATAGGTATTATAACAATTCTACCATAATTTGTACATGTAATCTTTTTTCTTTTTTTATTACTATCTATTCTTTACACATAATGTAATGCATTTATTTTCTTAAGTTCGAGTACTCATTATTGAATTTTTTTAAATTACCTGAAGGTATATCTCTATGAATTTTCTTTTGTAAACTGAATAAAATAAAAGTCAGAAAGTCTAAATTGTTAAATCTACTATTTATTTCTGTATTTAACTTTAAAAAAAAGATGAAAAAATTTGCGACTTGGCAACCCAGTTTAAATACGCCATATGCTTTAAAAATGAAAAATTTAGGGCTTGGCAACCTACTTAAGTTAAGCCATTTGAACTTAAATGAAAAATTTAGGGCTTGGCAACCCACTTAAGTTAAGCCATTTGAACTTAAATGAAAAATTTAGGACTTAGCAACCCACTTAAGTTAACTATTTGGAATTAATGAGAAATCTATTAAGGCTTGACAACCTAATATTAAGTACGCCATAGTTTCTAATCAAGTGCAAATATTTTGGAACTTATACTGATAAAAAGTTAGACTCATTCAGTTAGTTTAACATACAGTTATGTATTTCACTTGATATCAGCCATTTTATCTCGTATATAGATAAATAACCATCCGAGCTTTTCATATAGTTATGTTTTATTCTTCTACAAACTCGAATCGATAGGTTTTTATCTGAGTTTCTGTTTTACATTCTTATATTTTATCCTTTTAAGAAACTCGAACAGTTATACTTAAGTCTTCGACTTTTTAGCATAACTGTCCAAGAAACTTGAACAGTTAACTTAATATTATTATATTTTTATGAAAGACTTAAAATATGACAATAACTATTCTAGTTTGTCGTATAGTTATGTGTTTTACTACTCATAAAACTCGAATAACTATCATAAGTCTTCGAGTTTCTCATTTTTACTTAGCTAGTACTTATTTTCTTTACAAGAATAGTTACGCTAAGTCTTCTACTTTGATAGGTTGTAAAACTCGTACAGTTATTGTAAGCATTCGAGTTATTTATCAGTAGCGAATCTTATATTTATGATTTCAATGATTGAATCCATTTATCCATTTATAAACTCAAAGAGTTAGAAATGTTGCTGACAACCTTTTATGTTTCTACCTTGGTAAAATCCTAGCTTCACAATCTTTACTTCCACTAAGTTCTATAATGAATAACGAAGATTAATCGACAATGTCAAGACGTGGAAGAGAACGTGGTAGAATAACGAAAGTGCAAAAAAGAGAGATGGAACTTCAGAAAACAGAAAGCGAGATCAACGACATTTACTCCAGGTATACTTTTTCAAATGAAGTATTACATGAAATTCGAAAAACTATTCAAGACGAGAAAAATTTCTGTTAGAAATTTATTAGAAACTATGTTGAGACACAATTTAGACTAAAACAGATTGAACTTTTCGCATTACAAATATGGAAAAGAACATTACAACCTAACCTTGAGGTTGTTACTAGTTCAAGACAAGTACCTAAAAAATCGGTACAGTCTATTACTTATTACGGGAAGAAATGGGGACCCATGATAGAAAATGCCAATAAGGAATTAGAATCTTTGTATTCCCAACATTATTTTCCCCCAGCTATTTTAGACGAAATAAAGAAATTTATTACTGAATAGAAAACTGCCATTTGGAAAATGGGTCTTCGAAGTGAAGGACAAAAAGTTTATCAACTAAAAATGGCTGAGGTTGAAAGCTTAAAACTCTATATTCCATCATTACAACCTAGGAAACCTATTATATTGAATATAATTCATTTATTGTTCACTTTATCTAACCATTTGCAATCGTCTCAGTTTCAAACAATTAAAGATGTCATGACCTTCCAAATTGCAGAATTCACATATGCTAACTACATGTTTTAGAAATCTTTAAGCATAAGCATATGCCATATTCTCAATTATAAGACAAAACACACAACACTCCCTCTACTATTAAAACAAAATAGCACTCACAGTTGCTTAGCTTCTTAATCCCTAGCAACGGCACTAGAAAACTTGTTTGGAGTTGTTAAGTCACATTATAAACTTGTTTGATTTTTTTTATGCCTATATTAATAAATTCTCTTAGAAGTAAACAAACAACATTTCACACAAATTAGATATTAAGTCCAATTTGTATTTTAACTGCAAGTGCACAGTGTATATTGTATTTGTGTGCAAGTATAGGTCGATCCCACAAAGATTGAGTAAGAATTATGTACTGTTCTGATTTTTATATTGGAGTTTATATGTGTTCAGTTAAGCACTCCGTTGAGTTACAATTAACACAACGGACTTAGTTCGTGGAGTTATGGTTAACTCAACGGACTAACCTCGTGGACTTAAGGTTAACTCCAAGAGCCTATCTTTCTAGTTAAATACTGCTATTTACAGAGGAATTCGACCAACCATTGGGCGATTCCACAAAATGTAAATAACATCAATTAAACTCTTTAATGTTAGTTAATATTAGATTTGTCTTTAAGCAACACTAACATTCAGATATTTCATACAGTAATCATTAAAATCTTTAAGTATCTGGGATGATTCAATTTCAGTAAACTGTAAAACTATTTTCTATTTTTTGAATCAAACAAACATAAAACATTCACAATACTGACAATGATAACATTAATCACTATACAAAACAAATAATACAACACTTTAATACTAAATGTAAGCATAGATAATTTGTTATTTTTGGTATTTTTGTTTTGATATGTTCCTGAAGATGAGCGAAAGGTGAAATGTAAAAATCTCTATCAACAGTAAAAACTTCTGTCACTATATGCGACGTGATTACACCACTGAAAACTTAATCACTTACAATCTTGCCTCCTCTCCCTATAGAATCGCGAATCAAGAATTGTAAGATGCTCTCCTCTTCAGCATACTGGCATCAACCCGAAACCAAGGCTAGAAACTTTACGATATCTTGAGATATGAGTTAGTGCTTGGTGAAAATTGCTTCCCTTCCTACGACGCAATCACTCCTCACAATGGTTGTTAGTCACCGTGTTTGGCTTGGAATCGACCCGACATTCAGAAAGTATCCTTATAGACCTCTAATGGTTGGTGATTTTGGTGGTGGTGTGGAGCTTTAGGGAACTTCCAATGCTCCCTGCAGTTAGTGCGGTTCTCCACCTACACACATACAGCATCGTCTTTCTCCTCTTCTTTTATATTTCTTTCAATAATAACTACATCTACTTAAATGATCGATTGGATTTCCTTCATTCATATCAACGATGGTGATTTCCTCTTCATTCCACGAGTGAATTCCTACGTGATACGTGCAATCGTGGTTTTCCTTTGAATTTCCTGTTTCTGCAACTGCTACAATGGCATATTAGAAAATAAATGATCTGTGGAGTTAGTGTAACTCAATGGACTTACTTCGTTGATTTAACTATAAAACACGTGCAATAAAGAAATAACTTATAAGTTTATAACACTAACACAATGCGTTACCTTAATGTATATTCAAGTAACTCAACGCATATAGTTATGCTAACTTAACGAGTTATATATGTGCAGCTCAAGTGACATAATAAAGCATTTAAATTCAACACGTGCATAATTCTAACTTAACGAGTTCAGATATATAATTTATAGTTTTTACTCACTAATTCAATGAGTTCTCACGTGATAGTTTTACACCTTTAAACCTGTAACTCAATGAGTTGGCATGTGATCTTTCAACAAAAAGAACACTAACTCAACGAGTTGTTACTATACACTTGAATATTCTTTTAGCGTTTAAAATGTAATTGTCCAGTACATTAAATGTAACTCTCTGAAATAACAGAAAATTTAAAGACTTAGGAATTAAAAAGCCTATAATTCACCGATGGTTCAGAAATATACTTAATTCATGCTAATTTCCTGAAATTATGTAGATTCTTTCATTAAAGCATATAATAGTGCAATTATAACATAATGGCATAATTCTCATATGATAAGGTAAATATTATACAATTAACTATCATTTAACTGTTAATATTATGCACTTTTTCATTCTGAACACTTCTCCCATACTTAAATTTTTGCTAGTCTCTTAGCAAACTACTAAGATCTAACTAGTTGGTCTTTCTAAAGTACTAGAACTAATTCTTCATTTTGTATCTTCAGAATTCATAGATTAGATTAATGTAAAGATATTTTGTACTAATTCAGTAATCTATTTTAACATTGTTTTCTCCTCTTCAACCTGCAAATATATTTAAAACATATGTAAATTATATACAAAATATATTATCATTTTTTTCTTAAACATCTGTTATTCTAAATTTTCCAATATGATTTCCAGAATAAATTTCAACTACATATAAATCAAAACACAATCCAACTCAATATGATTAAAACAAGAAGAATAATGAATTGTATCTCAAATAAACAACTTCAAAAGTCTAATCTAGATTCATACTTTAGTAATCTTAGATAACATAAAATATACTCGATTCAAAAGATATCTATATTTTACAAAACACTTGTATCTTTTTAGAACAGTATATGCATATTTGTACTTTAAAAGTTAATTTGAAAAACTTGAATCATACAAGAACTTTCTAGTGTACCCATGTATCGAGCTTTCAGTTAACAATCCTAGATTTGATCAGGATCTTAGGTTGCCAGATTTAAAGAGTCCTTTTTCAAGTCAATAATCCTTACATACCTATCTGCTCAAGTACAAAATGAAAGGACCTCTAGATTTTGATAATGCAAAAATCAATGTGAGGAATTAAATTGTATTTATCGGGTATAACAATTCAGCAAAAGAGCAGAAGAAGATACAGATAGTTCAGAGTTTGCTGCAAGTGATAAAAAGAATGTCGAAAGGTTACCAAGCTTAACTATCTGATGAATTAGCCTTGAGCAGTAGAATCACCATCAGATAGTTAGAAAAGTAACTATCCAAAATTACAAGACCTTTGGAGGGTTCTATAAATAGTTGGCTGAATGATCGGAGAGTTAAGGTGCTAACTATATGAAAACTCAAAGAAAATCGGAGAGTTAGGAAGGCTAACTATCCGAAACTTAGGTCATTGAATTTTCCACATGTAGAAATCTTGGCAAAAGCTTAAAGGGGCTTTTCGAAGAGTTAGAAGTTAACTATCCGAAAAATAAGAAGTTTCGGTAGGTTGCAGATCTAACTATCCGAAACTTTAGTTATCCTTTCATGCACGTGCCAAAATAAGAAAGCAATCGAAAGCTTAAAAATCAGAAAGTTACTGTAGCTAACTATCCGAAAGTTGAAAAGTTTTGGTGAGTTACAGTTATAACCATCTGAACTTAAGACACGTCATTTATATGACTTAAATCTCACGTGACAAAAGGACTTAAGTGGATTTTCGGTGAGTTACAAACATCCTTCGGAAAGTTACACAGCTAACTATCTGAAAGTCTAAGAAAATCGGAAGGTTATCTTGAAATACCTCCTTGAACGGTAACTTACCAAATTTGGGTTTGAAACTTTAGTAAGTATAGTAGACTACATCCGTTGGAAGAGAATATGATCGTTATGCAAGCAACAGACAATAGAGTCAGATAGCTTTTTGCACGTACAAATCTATACACCAAGCTCAACGCATATAGTAGAAAGTCTTTCAAGATCAAATCTTCAGCAAATGCAAACTCAAGTTTAGAAGCTCTCCACGCATTAAACTCTGATTTCTTCAAGTAAGTGGTTTACTGAAGTGCACCAACTAAAAATTTCAGTGATAGGTTGGTTGGAGCTACGATCAAAAAGCTCAGTCTGATTGGTTGGTTCTTGCTTTGACCTTAAAGCAAGTGTTTGTAAGTTTGTGAAAGCTTAGTGAAGCCCAAGTATCCCTTGGGGGTGGACTAGCTGTTAGTGGTGAACCACCTAAAATCACTATGTGCATTTTTTATTATTGTGTGCTTGCTAATTTTCATTATCAATTAGTCATTTATTATTAAGAAACAAAATATTACCATTCACCCCCCCCTCTAGTAAGACATCAGGTCCTAACAATTGGTATCAGAGCAAGGTTGATCTCGTTAATAGATTTAACCATCTGAGATCATGGCTTTCCACACTGTAGAGAGTCAGAATATCCATCGACCTTCCCTCTTTGATGGTAGCAATTATAGCTATTGGAAAAATAGGATGGAGTGTTTTCTCAGGAGTATAGATGTAAAACTTTGGAGAATGGTTGTACATGTTACATCACTTCCAATCAGTCATGAAAGTGACTAGTTTGAGGAGGATGAAAGAATCATCCAGATGGATGCTCGTGGGCTAAATTCAATTTACTATGCACTAACTAGTGAACAGTATAATAAAATATCTGCTTGCAAATCTTCTCATGAGGCTTGGAAGACCCTTCAAATTACATATGAAGGAACTAGCCAAGTAAAAGATACCAAAATCAGCATTTTGTTAAGGAAATATGAATTATTTAAAATACTTGAAAAATAAAGTATTACTGAAATGTTTTCTAGGTTCACTGAAATTGTGAATGACTTGAGAGGCCTTGGAAGGGATTTTTCTAATCGTGAATAGGTACAGGAGATCTTAAGAAGCCTGATAGTCGAATGGAAGCAGAAGTCTACTTCCATACAAGATTCAAAGGATCTAAATAATTATTCAGTCAAAGATCTGTTGGGAAATCTTCTAACTCATGAAGTTCAGATGAAGAAATGGAAAGAAGAAGAAGGAGCCACTGAAAGAAAGGCTGAGAAAAAGAAAGAACTAGTTTTTCCTTCAATAGAAGACCAACCAAGCTCGGATGAAGATGAAGTTTTACTGTTGGCCAGAAATTTCAAAAAAATGATGAGACAAGGAGGCAAAGCTAGCTCCTCAAGATCAAAGGTCCCTACATGCTATAAGTGCAAAAAATTGGGACACATACAACTTTACTATCCTTTCCAATAGGAGGAGGACAAACAAAAATGGAAGAAGATGGATAAGAAGAAAATGGCCTTGAAAGCCACATGGGATGATAGCAGCTCATCCAATAGCTCATCAGACTTAGAAGAAGAGGCATCTGCAAATGTGTGCTTTGCTACACAAGAGGTATGTTTTACATCCCCTTATAATTTAGAAAAAGAAAATGATGATCTAGATGTAGATAGTCTTCTCTATATAGTAGATAACTTATATGTAAAATGTAAGAATTATAAGAAAGAATTAAAGAGTTTAAATTCCTATCTAGAAGATGTCTTTGCTGAATTAGAAAAAGCCTTAGTTGATAACAAGGAATTAAAAACTAAAATGGGTAGCTATAGTTGTAAAAATTTTGATCTGGAAGAAGAAAATAAAAATCTATTATCTGAAATTACTGATTTGAAGAACACTGTATATAAATTTACCAAAGGTGAAAACAGTCTAAACAAAATCATAGGATCCCAAAGAACAGGAATAAGTAAATTTGGCCTAGGGTATGCTGTACTACAGGAAACTCTTTACTGTGGTGAAAAAATTAGATCTTACAGAGATGACACAACTGTTTTTGTCATTAAAAGAAGATCTACTCATATATGGCTACCAAAAGGCAACATGTTTAATATGCAAATGACTAACACTAATGGACCCAAGAAAATATGGTTACCAAAAGTCTTAATTTCAACATGATTTGCAGGACTACAAGGAAAAGGAAGTTCAAACGTCTAAGTGGATTATTGACAGTGGATGCTCAAAGCACATGAAAAGTAAGAAAAAATTTCTAGAATCTATTAAGTCAATAAATTCAGAATCTATTAAGTTTGGTAATAATGAAAAATGTAAAATTACTACCGTAGGAAATGTTGCATCTAAAAATGGAAAAATAGAAAATGTCCTACATGTAAATGGTTTAAAACAAAACCATTTAATGCTGAATCTGCTAAGTGTAGGTCAATTATGTGACAAATGTTACAATATACTTTTTACTACTGAAAATAGTTTTATATTACAACAAGATACACATGAAATCAAATTTACTAGATATAGGGATAATTCAATTTATGCATTAGAATTTTCATTTGATAATATATCTAGTGATGCATGTTTAGTTGCTTTTAATGAAGATGAATGGTTATGGCATAAGAGATTAAATCATGTGAACATGAAAATCTTAAGAAAATTGACCAAACATGATCTTATTAGAGGTGTGCCTAAACTCAAATTCAAGAGGGATAAACTCTGTAGTGACTGTACGATTGGAAAACAAAAGAAATCAGTACACAAGAGCATTGAAGACATTGACACAAGTCAGCCACTAGATCTACAGCATTTGGACCTGTTTGGCCCTACATAGATGGCCAATTTAGGAGGAAGAAAATACACATTAGTGGTAGTTGATGACTACACAAGATTCACTTGGATTATTTTTTTAGCACACAAGAATGAAACTTGCTATGAATTCAAACATCTCTGCATTAGAATTCAAAATGAAAAAGAATCAATTGTGAAAAAGATCAGAAGTGATCATGAAGGTGAATTTGAAAATTCTAAATTTGAAGACTTATGTAATTCCTTTGGTATATTACATGAGTTCTCATGTCCAAGAACTCCTACACAGAATGGAGTTGTAGAAAGGAAAAATAGACCAATACAAGAAATGGCAAGAACAATTCTTAATGAATTTGATCTACCAAAGTTTTTATGGGCTAAAGCTGTAAATACTACATGTTTTTCAATAAACAGAACTCATCTTAGACCTATCTTGCATAAAACACCATTTGAATTATGGTATGGTAAAACACCAAATGTTAGATATTTTAAAGTGTTTGGATCAAGATGTTTTGTGCTTAATACAAGAGATCAAAAGGACAAATTTGATGCAAAGTCTAATCCTGCTCTACTTGTTAGATACTCTTCGAGAAGTAAGGCTTACAAAGTCTATTTTGATTATGAAAGAAGAGTAGAAGAATCAATAAATGTATCTTTTGATGAAGACCTAGTAGGAAAATTAAAGCAGCTAAAAATAGATAGTGAAAGTGAAAGTGAATCAGGAAATTAGAAAAATCTACAGAAAAAGGATAGTACAACACTACCTACACTTACTATGACAGAAAAAGCATGGAAGACAAAGTTTGGACGTCCCATTACACAAATTATTGGGAATATAAATCAAGGTGTTCAAACAAGAAGTAAAATTCAGAATATTTGTAATTATTGTGCTTTTGTATCTGAACTTGAACCTACAATAGTTGAAGAAGCCTGCAATGATGAATACTGGATTGTGGCCATGCAAGAAGAATTGAATCAATTCAAGAAAAATGAAGTCTGGATTTTAGTTGAAAGGCTCATTGAAAAATCAATCATTGGAACTAGATGGGTATTTAAGAATAAACTAGATAATAATGGCAGTATTATCAAAAACAAAGCTAGACTTGTTGCTCAAGGATACAACCAATAGGAAGGAATCGATTATGAAGAAACTTTTGCACCTATTGCAAGACTTGAAGCAATTAGAATGTTGCTTGCCTTTGCAAGCAGTATGAAAATCAAGCTCTATCAGATGAATGTTAAAAGTGTCTTTCTTAATGACATTTTACAAGAGGAAGTATATGTAGAACAGCCACCAGGTTTTGAAGATGAAGAAAGACCAAGCCATGTATATAAACTGAATAAAGCTCTCTATGGTCTAAAGCAAGCACCACATGCATGGTATGATAAACTGAAGGGTTTTCTTCTTGAGAATCAGTTTAACATAGGAACTACAGACAATACTCTATTTATCAAGTCAAAAAATTCTCATATGTTGATCATTCAGATCTATGTTGATGATATCATTTTTGGTGCTACACATGAGAAACTATGTCATGACTTTCAGACTTTAATGAAGAATGAATTTGAAATGAGTCTTATGGGAGAATTAAAATTCTTTCTAGGATTACAAATTTATCAACTACAGCATGGCATCTTTCTAAATCAAGAAAAATTCTGCTAAGAGATTCTCTTGAAATTTGGTATGGATAAATCAAAAGTAGCAAATACACTTATGAACTCAAATGAAAAGCTTGATAAAGATATTTCTAACACTTCAGTAGATCAAAAGAAATACAGAGGCATGATTAGATCACTTCTGTATTTAACAGCTAGTAGACCAGACATAATGTTTAGTGTATGTGCTTGTGCAAGGTATCAAGCTTCTCCAAAAACATCACATTTAAAAGCGGTCAAACACATCTTTAAATATTTACAAGGTACCAAAGACTTTGGTCTATTTTATTCTTCATAGAATCATTTGATATTAGCAGGTTACAGTGATGTAGACTATGCAGGATGCAAATCGGATCGAAAAAGCACCAACGGTACATGTCAATTACTTGGTCACCCTCTTGTTTCTTGGTTCAGCAGGAAACAAAACTCTATAGCATTATCTACCACTGAAGCTGAATACAAGGCAGCAGGCCAATGCTGTGCATAGATTCTATGGATGCAACAAACTTTGGCAGATTATAAGCTTAAATTTCAGAATACAATTATTTACTATGATAGTAGCAGTGACATCAATCTCTCCAAAAATACAGTCCTACACTCTAGAGAAAAACATATCGAGATTAGGCACCACTTTCTAAGAGACCATGTTGAAAAAGATCATATTTCTTTAGAATATGTCTCTACTAAAGAACAACTAGCAGATATTTTCACCAAACCCTTATCTGAATCTGCATTTAATCATATTAAACGAAACTTAGCAATTTGTTCTTCGTATGATTTATAATTCCATATCTCTCTACTCTCCAAGCTCACAACTAGGAGCTTGTTCTACTAACATCTCTGTCTTGTAGAAACTTAGCCAATTATAATTGCTCCACAAAGTCAGTATCTTCCTTCTCACTTCTTTTGACAAATGGCAAAAAAAGGGGAGAAAAACTATATCCTTTTAGCAGGCTGCAGCAAAATAGGAGTAACTTTAGACAATTCAGAAAAATAGGAGGGGAGCTTTTCACTTTCAATCTCTGTATCCTATTTTCTTCTTTGTGTGATTATCTGTATAGATATATAGGGAGAGAAATACATGTAATATATTTTAAGATTTTTGCCATTATCAAAAAGGGAGAGATTGAAAGGACCTCTAGATTTTGATAATGCAAAAATCGATGTGAGGAATTAAATTGTATTTCTCGAGTATAACAATTCAGCAAAAGAGCAGAAGAATATACAAACAGTTCAGAGTTTGCTGCAAGTGATAAAAAGAATTTCGGAAGGTTACCAGGCTTAACTATCTGGATGAAACAAAATTTCGGTAAGTTACCAGGCCTAAGTATCTAATGAATTAGCCTTGAGTAGCAGAATCACCATCGGATAGTTAGAAAAGTAACTATCCAAAATTACAAGACCTTTGGAGGGTTCTATAGATAGTTGGCTAAATGATCGAAGAGTTAAGGTGCTAACTATCCGAAAATTCTAAGAAAATCAGAGAGTTAGGAAGGCTAACTATCTGAAACTTAAGTCATTGAATTTTCCACGTGTAGAAATCCAAACAGAAGCTTAAAGGGGTTTTTCGGAGAGTTAGAAGTTAACTATCTAAAAAACAAGAAGTTTCAGTAGGTTGTAGATCTAACTATCCAAAACTTCAATTATCCTTTCATGCACATGCCAAAATAAGAAAGCAGTTAGAAGCTTAAAAGAAGAATCGAAAAGTTACTATAGCTAACTATCCGAAAGTTGAAAAGTTTCGGTGAGTTACAGTTATAAACATCCGAACTTAAGACCCGTCATGTATATGACTTAAATCTCACGCGACAAAAGGACTTAAGTGGATTTTCGGTGAGTTACAAACATCCTTCGAAAAGTTACACAGCTAACTATCTGAAAGTCTAAGAAAATCAGAAGGTTATCTTGAAATACCTTCCTGAATGGTAACTTACCAAATTTAGGTCTGAAACTTTAGTAAGTACAGTAGAATACATTCGTTGGAAGAGAATATGATTGTTATGCATAATGTTATATATACAAGCAGCAAACAACAGAGTTAGATAGCTTTTTGCACATACAAATTTATACACCAAGCTCAACGCATATAGTAGAAAGTCTTTCAAGATCAAATCTTCAACAAATGCAAACTCAAGTTTAGAAGCTCTCCACACATTAAACTCTGATTTCTTCAAGCAAGTGGTTTACTAAAGTGCACTAACTAAAAACTTCAGTGATAGGTTGGTTGGAGCTACGACCAAAAAGCTCAGTTTGATTGGTTGGTTTTTGCTTTGACCTTAAAGCAAGTGTTTGTAAGTTTGTGAAAGCTTAGTGAAGCCCAAGTATCCCTTGGGGGTGGACTAGCCGTTAGTGGTGAACCACCTAAAATCACTGTGTGCTTGCTAATTTTCATTATCAATTAGTTATTTATTGTTAGGAAACAAAATATTACCATTCACCCCCCCCCCCTTTGGTAAGCCATCAGGTCCTAAAACAAAAGGCTCGTGATCAAACAAGTCAATAAACTCTCAAAGTTTTTTTCTCTTTTTTTTTTCTTTTCAACATAGTATATATACGTATTTCATTAATACAGATGCAATAAAACACAAATCTCATATAATCCTACTTCTATAATTTACTTAAAATATGAATCCATATCAATAAGCTCATACTTTTTCTGTAGTTTAATAAGATTTACACATAAATCATTCTACAAGTTTAATCAATCAAATTAAATGTATCCCTGATCATATGTATTTCATTTAATCCAAAAATCAACATTTCAGCTCTTTCAAGATTTCAAATCTTTTACTGAGTTTCAATTAAGCATTCTGATTTCTTTTAAAATCGTGAAACTGTTAAACTCATAAAATTCAACAAAAACATAAGATATTATATCTAGATTTGTATAATAGTAAAATTTTGTAACCTCTTATATAAGATTCTAAATAAAACATTCAAGCAATTACAATGTTGTTTTTTTTTACAGTTTCAATTATCGGATAGTTATAGGAAATTTCAGTTAGTTACAGCAAATTCATAAAAAAAATTTCAATTTTCACAGAATTTTGCGGCACCATCCTAGTTCCTTAATTAACAAGATTACTTTGATTTAATCTAATTACCTTCCCCCCATACCTACATTTTGCATTGTCCTCAATGTAGAAGATTTTATAGTAAATATAGTAAATGTTAGTAAGCATGAATATTATTTCATTGACTTAGCACCTAACTCAGTGAACTTAATTCGTTGAGTTAATAAATAACTCCACGAACTAAGTTTAAATGTAAATTCAGGCTAAGTAATTAATTACATACCTTGTTCTTTTGTATTTCTTTCAATATCTTCTGACTTTTTCTTTCTGAAAAACTTTTCATTCACAAATAAAAGTAGAATATATAATAAAATAACAACTTAACAATAAAATATAAATTGTTAAATCAATGTCTTGTGTAGAACCCAAGCTCCTATGCCTTTAGTGGCTCACAAGCAAGCTAGTTGGTTTCCTATAATAGATACTAACAAACTGGATTGATATTTTTTTTTTTTCTTTTTTTTTCTAACAATAAATGCAGAATACACAGCATTAAAAGTACAAAATCACAATTTAAGAACATGATTGAAAAGTAGTGACAAATGGAATAAACGTGTCAGTCAAAGCAAACTTTTTAGGCATAATTCTTTTTGCTATTAATTCTGTTTTAATGCAATCCGCTCTATTTTTTAACTTGTAAAATTGTTGTATATTATTAATACTAAATATAAGTGTATTACCATTAATAAATTGAAATGCAAAAAGGGATCCTTTTATGTTCCAAGATAATGTAGTTATTTCTATTTCTGCAGATATTTCAATATATTCCTCTTCCCATTTCCATTCATTTAGGTCTTACATAATCCATATTTGAAATTTCATTAACTTAACCTTTACTCCATGGAGTAAGTTCGTTGAGTTAAACTTAACTCAACGGACCTCTCGAAAAGTTATAACTAATAAAAATAAATACAATAATAATTTTTATTTGGTCAAGACCGAAGAATCTCTAGTTTTACCGACTCTTGATTTTACTATTTCCTTAACTTCGATTAGACCATTGTACATCCTCAGTCAAATCAAAATTACAATTTTTTTAGACTTGGTTAAACTAATACCATGTTTCGGTCAAACTGAAACTTTTACTTAATATATAAAATTTTTTCTCTTTTTTCTTTTAGTTTCAGTGAGATCGAGGGATCCTTTTGGTGTGACCGTTACAAAATTTTTCTTTTAATTTCCTACTTCGGTAAAACTAATGATTTCTTTCAGTTAGACCGTTACTATATTAAAATAATAATAGTTTTTTTTTTCAATATATATATCTTAATATATTTTTTACTTAATAGGACTCGAGTAGTCCTCTACTCTTACTTCTTCTATAATTCCAAAGGAACTTTTTGGAAATTTCAAAATAGGCCTAATTCCTTGTCCATTTACTTTAAATATATTTTGATTTTTAGGATTTTCAATTTCAATACCTCCATAGGAATAAATATTTTGAATTATGTAAGGTCCTACCCATCTAAATCTTAATTTTCCTAGATGGTTATGAAGTCTAGTCATGTAAAGATATACTTCTTGTTCTATTTCAAAAGTTTTTGGAATAATTTATTGTCATGCCAAAACTTCATTTTCTCTTTTTCTATTATAGTTTTCGAATAAGCTTCATTCCTAAATTCTTCTAACTCAATTAATTGTATTTTTCTATTTTCAACAACTTGATTTAAAATAATGCTTAGAGCTTTTAATGATACCTCCATAGGAATAAATATTTTGAATTATGTAAGGTCCTACCCATCTAAATCTTAATTTTCCTAGATGGTTATGAAGTCTAGTCATGTAAAGATATACTTCTTGTTCTATTTCAAAAGTTTTTGGAATAATTTATTGTCATGCCAAAACTTCATTTTCTCTTTTTCTATTATAGTTTTCGAATAAGCTTCATTCCTAAATTCTTCTAACTCAATTAATTGTATTTTTCTATTTTCAACAACTTGATTTAAAATAATGCTTAGAGCTTTTAATGCCCAATAAGCTTTATGTTCAATTTCAGCTGGTAAATGACAACTTTTTCCATATACCATCCTAAAAGGTGACATACCTAAGCTTGTCTTATAAGCAGTTCTATAAGCCCAAAGTGCATCTATTAATCTATTAACCCAATCTATTCTAGTAGGATTTACTATATTTTCTAAAATTAACTTAATTTGTTTGTTTGTAGTTTCTACTTGTCCACTTATTTGCGATGATATGATGTTGCTATTTTTTGATTTACTCCATATTTCTTCATTAAGGCTTCAAAACTTATATTACAAAAATGAGTTCTTCTATTACTAATAATAGCTTTAGGTATTTCAAATCTAGCAATTATATTAGTTCTTCTAAAATGTATTACTACTTTGTTGTCATTAGTTTTTGTAGGAATAACTTCTATCTACTAAGATACATAATCCACCCCCAACAATATATAATTAAATTGATTAGACGTAGGAAAAAGACCTATAAAATCTATTCCCTACGCATCAAAAATTTCAACCTCAATAATAGGATTCAGAGGTATCATATTTCTCTTTGATATCCTTCCTATTTGTTGACATCCCAAACAACTTAAGTAGTATTTATGAGCATCTTTAAATAATGTTGGCTAGTAAAATCCACATTGCAGAATTTTGGCAGTAGTTTTCCCTAAACCAAAATATCCTCCACATGCTTAGTCATGGTGGAAAGACAATATGCTCTGATATTCAATTTCTGGAACACACCTCATTAAAATGAGATCATGACATTTCTTAAATAAGTATGGGTCTTCTCAATAGTAATATTTTACTCTTGAAAAGAACAATTTCTTATCATGTCTATTCCAATCCTTAAGTGTTAAACCAATAACTGAGTAATTAACTATGTCTACATACCAAGGCATTGTGTTGATGGTCATTAATTGTTCATCAGGAAAATTATCCTTAATTTCAATATTTGATTTTTCTATTTGTAATCTTGATAAATGATCTGCTACAACATTCTCATAACCTTTTTTATCTTTAATTTCTAGATCAAATTTTTATAATAATAATATTCATCAGATCAATCTAGGTTTAGTCTCTTTCTTTGCCATTAGATGTTTTAAAGCTGAATGATCCATGTATACTATCACTTTAGCTCCTATCAAATATGATCTAAACTTTTCTAAGGAAAACATAATAACTAATAATTCTTTTTCAGTAGTTGTATAATTAACTTGAGCATCGTTTAAAGTTTTGCTTGCACAATGAATCACTCTAGGAGATTCTTCTATCTTTTGTCCCAACACTGCTCCTACAGCAAAATCAAATGCATCACACATTAACTTAAATGGATAGCTCCAATTAAGTGCTTGAATTATAGGAGTTAAAATTAGGTTAATTTTAAGCTTGAAAAAGGCTTCCTTGCAATTCTTATCAAAGTTAAATGGAACATCTTTTAATAAATTAGCTAAAGGTCTAGCTATTTTGCTAAAATCTTTAATAAATCTCCTATAAAATCCTACATGTTCAAGAAATGATCTAATATCTTTTACTGATTTAGGTTCTGGTAGATTAGAAATTACTTCTATTTTAGCTTTATCTACTTCTAGCCCTTTTATTGAAATAACATGTCCCAAGACTATTCCTTGTTTTACCATGAAGTGACATATTTCTCAATTTAGAACCAGATTCTTTTCCACACAGCGTTTTAATATTTGCTCTAAATTATTTAAACATACTTCATATGAAGTTCCATATACAGTAAAATCATCCATAAATATTTCTAAAAAATATTCAGTCATTCTAATGAATATGCCTTGCATACACCTTTGAAAGGTGGCTGGTGTATTATATAATTCGAATGACATTCTCTTAAAAGCATAAGTTTCATTAGGACATGTGAAAGTTATTTTCTCTTGATCCTCTAATGCTACTGGAACTTGGTTATATCCTGAATACCTATCTAGGAAACAAAAATATTCTTACCCTACTAATTTTTCTAACATGTGATCTATAAAATGTAAGGGAAAATGATCTTTCCTAGTCACAGAATTCAACTTTCTATAGTCTATACACACTCTCCAACCTGATTGAATTCTAGTAGGTATCAAGTCTTAACTTTCATTCCTAATAATAGTTAACCTTGATTTCTTAGGAACTACAAGGACTTTGAAATACATTTCCTAGATCTTACATTTCGAAATACACACGTTTTGTATCAATCCTGGATCTCTGAAAAATTTCTTGCAAGATAAACTTTCTCGTCCAAAATTTTTCATCAAGTGTAATAAGAAGTCGTTACTTTAATGTTAACTAAATGAGTAACACAAGTAGATATATAACTTAACGTTTCTAACTTAACGAGTTCCTCATGTGCCAACTCACGTGACAAGCACTGTAGCTAACTCAACGAACTAAGTCTGTGGTGTTACACTAACTCAGTGAACCAACTTCATTGTGTTACGATAACTCAACGAACCAGTAATAAACAAATGTTCTTATAATAAGAATTTTACCACGTGCAAAACTAACAACTTAAGTTTATAACACTAACCTAACGCATTGCCTTAGTGTTCAATATAGCAACTCAATGCGTTTAGTTATGCTAACTTAACGAGCTAAACATGTGCACCTCACGTGATACAATATAACATTCGTAACCTTTAATTTCACTACGTGTAGAATACTAACTTAACGAGTTCTCACGTGACCTATTTTAACCTTTAAGCCTCTAACTTAACGAGTTCTCACGTGATCTTTATACGAACAAAACTCTAACTTAATGAGTTGTCTAAACGTGTACTGTTCATGATACATAAAATATAACTTTAAAAACATATCATGCTTTTCAATAAAAACACACGTTAGCTTAATATTTAGTTAAATGAGAAATTAATGCAACAAAACGACTAGTTATTTGACAGTATAATTTCATATCCAATATAGACAAGTATTTATATCAGTAAGCTATTTTTGTATTAATTGATGTTCTTAATTTCTTTTCACAAGCAATAGTAATTGAGTAAATATGATTACTTTCACTTAGCATACATCATCAAAACAAAATACTCAACAATCTCCCCCTTTTTGATGATGACAAAACCATATTTAATCAATTATGAAATATGTTTAACTCAACAAAGCACCTTCGTTGAGTTAACTTTTAATTCAACAAACTTGTTTGTTGACTTAAGTTTACTTAAGCTTGTTTCTATTATTTGTGTAAAATTCACCTCTTAGAGATAAAAACTTTCAGATGTCAATAATTACATAAGTATCATTTCTCCCCTTTGCATTATATAATTTAATTACCATATAATTTTCTTTCAGATTACATTATCATCTATCAAATTACAATAACCATATAAATATCATCTACCTTTATAATATATGCAATAAACTCATAATCATCTTCTTTTATAACATTTCTCCCCCTTTTTGTCATCAATCAAAAAGATGATTACACAAAATATAAACAAGAAACAAATTTACAGCAAAGCTTTATGTAAACAATAATAAGAATTTTTAACCATTTACAGAAAAAAATGTATTATTCAAAGAATCAAATAATAAATACAAACATTACATTTTGTATTCAGATACAAGCAAACAGACATTTATCTATCCCTCAAAAGTATAGTACTTATAGCATTACATATTTTATCTCCTAGATGCCTAATATCATTTCTAACTTCATTAAGTATAACATCTAGGGAAAGAGGTAATTGGGGTTGCTGTTCTACTCGAACTGAATAACTTGGCTATATAGGTGAGTGTATCTGTTCTGTACATTCTGGTTATTGTTGTTGAGGTTGAGGTTGATGCATGGCCTAGAATCTTTGCAAATCTTTTACACTAAAAGCTCTCATGCCTTTAGTTTCAGAAGGCTAGTCGGATAAATTCATTTGGTTTGCAATGAGTCTACATACAGCATCATCAAAAAATAACTTTGAACTCATATGCTATAGTTGAGAAGTAAAAACATCAAACCAATTGATTTGTATTCTATTCAGCAGACCATAAGTTGCATATAAACAACTTCTGCTGACTTCCATGTTATATTCGACTCTCTGAAATAAATTGGCATGCAATATATTTACAATAAACCTTGCCTCTACATTCAGATTTTCCATTTACCTCATTTCACTATAGATGTCTGGAATCTTTGATAAAGATTGAAAGTCCCATTCCAGCTGTTTGATCATATCAAATCTATTGGTAACAACAACACCTTCATTTCGTAATCCGAAAATTTCAAAAATTAATTCAAGAGACAATATGAACTCCTATTGATTTATTTGAGTTTGCAGAATATTGTCATTCTTGACCAGATTGCTGTAAAAGGCTGCAATGAGCTCTTTATATTGTTTCCATTTTGTTCCAACTGGCAAGAATTGAATTAAGCCTTGAAACTCAAATAGATCTCTTATTTCCACTAAATTTCTGAACTTTATTGGACGAGCATGCAGAATCTAACATGTAATTTGATGATTGAACTTTTGCAATACTTCCTTTGATCTAAAATGAATTGAATTACCTTGAATATGTAATACTGTACAAGAAGGTGATACCTGAAGCCTTGATTCAGAATTTAATTCATCTTCAGGAATCGCTTCTCCAAAATGAATGTCATGTTGTTCCTATATGAAAATATTTTCTTGAAGCTGCATATGTAAGCTTGATTTTTCAGCTTCAACATTGTAGGGAACATCATCAATATGCTCAACATTCATTCGTTCAGTCTCTATAGAATGGTCAAAGTTCAATTTCTCCACAAATTCATCAGCCTGTGTATCTATCTATAATTGTTCAATTTCTGCAACAGATATTTCCATTTGTACATACTGTGAATTCTCAAACTCTAGTTCTATAGATTTTGAAATAGGCTAGTTGACATTACACTCTTCTGGAGTCTTATCTTGTTCAATATCCGCTACTCTAGACAATTCAGCCTGTGAACTAGTTACTGCCTCAACATTGTCAATTATATCTGCAATAACTTGTTCTATGTCAATTGCCTGATGCTCTGATTTTTCAATTTCTAATCATCAAGACTTAGACTAATAGAAAAACTTGAACTCATATTTGACTTGGATTTCTTTTCAAGTTTTCTAGCTAGGGAAAATAAAGTCTCATTATCATCATCAGTTTCGGTATGCTCGGAACTGATGATTTTATCAGATGCACTAGAAGGAACAATGTCTAGACATACATTTTCCTTTGGAGAGATATGCTCATCCGATTTTCCTTTTGCATCAAACTTTGTTTCCTTAAACATAATTTTCCTAACTTTTCTTCTTCTATAACAAGTCAGTTTCTCTTCTTCAAGTATTGCTGTTTTCTTCTAAAATTGTTCCATAAAAGTTTTCTGGTTTAATTCTTCTAAGGCACTTTCTATAGCCACTGCCTTTCGAAGACTTTTAACTTTTCTTGTATCCACAGCAATATTTGGTTGTGTTTCTTTTGAATACAAGGGAGTAGGAATAGTAGATTCATGTTCTTCCTCAAATGCATGTAGGTGTGTACCACTTATAGGTGTTTGAGAAATTCTAGTTGATATACCTACACCTTTTTCTAGATATTTTGCATATTGTTCTAAAAATGCAATTTCAGCACACTTCATTCTATATTCCCTATCAAACTTGCTTCGAATACCCATGTATTTAATACTTTCATCAGTGTTATGAAGCTCTAATCTAACTTCATTCAATATTCCCTTAGGAAAGAAGTATTCACTATAAATTTCTACTAACCTTTTGTCTACTTGAAGTATTTTCTTAAACTATGTTCATGGAACTTCATTAGTATCTATTTCTTTTCCTTTTTCAACTCCTCTACCTTTTCCCTTTCCTCTGCCACGACCTTTGTAGAACTTGGAGACCATCATCATGGGTTGTAATAGGAACAGGCGGGAAAGATTTTCAGACAAAGTTTACGAATAACCTAAGTGCTCATGTAATAAGTGTTTAAATAGGGTTTGAGGCTACTAACTCAACATGTGGAGAAGTCGGGTTTGGATTTTAAATGAATATTGAATATAGTTTATTCAATCAAGGTACCCGAAATATTTAAGCATAACTCGTTGAGTTAACTAACCTAACGAGTAAAACATTGTCTAGAGGCAGTTTTACACGTTACCTTACATAACATAACGTTTAGTTAGTATACTACCAAAAATAAGTTTCGGATGCTTTCAATTGAAACGATCCGAACACAACACACAAGCTAAACCTTAACATTTATAACATCATCTTGAGAACATTGTAAACTATTCTAATATTCTTTTTATGAACCTAAAATAGTTTGTTTGTCTATTAAATTATTTCATCAAGATCTTAAGAGGACTAAACTCAGATTAACCAAGATTTGTATTCTGAATTATATTAATCTGTTTTGGACATTGTAAATCCTCCCCCTACAAATATACTTCAAATATATTCAACAACATACAAAATATATTTGTATAAAATAGATGTTAATTATAGCTACACTTTAAATTCTCTTTTCAGATGATTTCTGTCATCCTTAGTTCATCAAAAATGATTTCAAGAATCAATTTCATTCGTATATGAATCAAAACATAACTTTGAACTTAATGTGATTAACTCAAGGAGAATAAAGGAATGTATCTCAAATAAACATTGTCAAAAGTACTAAAGTTGATTCAATAAATCAGTAGTCATATTGGTAGAAACTATATTTGATTCAAAGATATCTATAATTAATGAAACAACTTTTTCTTTTCAAAACAATAAATATTGATAATTTTCTTTAAAAGTTAGTTTGAAAAGTTTGAATCATACAAGAGCTTTCTAATGTACCCGTGTAATGAGCTTTCAGTCAACAATCTTAAGTCTGATCAGGACCTTAGGTTGCTAGATTTAAAGAATCCTTTTTCAAGACAACAATCCTTATATACTTATCTGCTCAAGTACAAAAGACTTGTGATTAAATTGATCAATAAACTCTCAAAGATTTTCACTTTGTAAGCACTTTTCATTATAAACACAGTATTTATGTATTTCATTAACACATATGCAATAAACACAAATCTCATACAATTTTTACATCTATGATTTTAATGAAAATATGAATCACTGTCAATAAGCTCATACTTTTGATTAGTAGTTTAAGATGATTTACATATAAATTATTCTACAAGTTTAATCAATTAAATCAAATTCATGCATGATCATATGTACTTTCATTGATCCAAAGAAAACATTTAATCAAAATTTCAGGATTTCAGAAGTATTTAATGTTTTTATTTACACTTCCACTTAAAATTTTGAAAACCATCAAACTTGACAAAAAACGTAAAATCAATAAGATACTACTATAATATTATAATAAATACATAATATCTTATGCAGCAGTTTAGATATTACTTAGATATTTATGATAAGTATATAATATCTATGAGGTAAACAACATCATCAACAACATTTATCTTTTGTGGAGTCTAAGCATTTTACACATCACATAGCCTACAAATACCCAAATTTAATCTTATATTGTAGAATGTATTTTCATATAGAGGTTTTGTAAATATATCAGCTAATTGATTTTTACTAGACACAAATCCTAATTTAATTTTTCCTTTAATTACGTTATCTCTTAGAAAATGATGTCTTACCTCTATATGTTTTGCTCTAGAATGTAATACAGGATTTTTGGAAAGATTTATTACAAAACTACTATCACAATAAATCTCAGTTGTATCATAAGATAATCCAAAATCTTCTAAAGTTTTCCTTATCCACAGAATCTGAGTGCAACACAATGCAGCAGCAATATATTCAACTTTAGTGGTTGAAAGTGCTACACAGTTTTACTTTTTACTAAACCATGACACCAAATTATTTCCCAATAATTGACATGTGCCACTGGTACTTTTCCTATCAGATTTAGATACTACGTAATTAGCATTAGTATATCCTATAAGATCTATTGAACTATCCTTAGAAAAATACAGACCAAAATTTTTAGTTCCTTGTATATATCTAAATATTCTTTTAACAACAATTAAGTGTGATTCTTTAGGATTAGATTGAAATCTAGCACAAGCACATACAACAAACATAATATCAAGTCTACTAGCTGTCAAATAAAGTAAAGAACCAATCATACTTTTGTATTTTCTTTGATCTATTGATTTTCCTATGTCATCAATATCTAACTTTAAAGAAGTACTCATAGGAGTTCCTCGAATCCTTGTATCATTAAAATTAAATTTCTTAAGCATTTCATCTACATATTTTTCCTGATTTAAAAATATACCTTTATCCATTTGCTTAATTTGAAGTCTTAGAAAGTATGAAAGTTCTCCTATCATACTCATCTCAAACTGACTAGTCATTTCTTCAGAAAATATTTTTATCAGTTTTTCAGAAGTTGCTCCAAAGATTATATCATCCACATATATTTGAACAACAATCTGATCATTATCATCCTCTTTGATAAACAGAGTATGGTCTACTTTTCCCATGTTATAACCTTGTTCTATTAGAAAAGTAGATAACCTTTCATACCATGATCTAAGTGCTTGCTTCAAACCATATAAGGCTTTCTTCAATTTATACACATAGTTAGGATTTTTAATATCTTCAAATCCAGGTGGTTGTTTTACATAAACTTCTTCATTAATTAAATCATTTAGAAATGCACTCTTGGCATCCATTTGATATAATTTAAAATCCATATAACAAGCATAGGCCAATAATATTCTAATACTTTCTAACCTAGCCACACGAGAAAATGTTTCATCATAATCTAGTCCTTCTTCCTATATATATCCTTGTGCAACTAATCTAACTTTGTTCCTTATAATTTGACCAGTCTCATTAGTTTTGTTTTTAAAAATCCACTTTGTACCTATTATGGACTGATGTTCTAGTGGAGAGACTAATTCCCAAACATCATTTCTGATGAATTGATTTAGTTCTTCTTGCATTGCCACTATCCAATTTTCATTAGATAATGCTTCTTCTATATTCTTTGGTTCCACCATAGAAACAAACATACACATACTATTAATATTGCTAATGACTTGAGTGATGGGATGTGATGAAGAATAACACCAATTTCTCTGATTTTCCTCAATATTCTCATCAACATCTGAAGGTACATCACTTTCATCATTAGTTTGATCATTTAATTTCATATTTTTTATTTTCTCAGATAAATATTCAATCTCTCTATTGATCTCTAATTCTTTTGGGAAATTGATCATATCATCATTATCAACTTTAGATTGAGATTCTCTAAAAGAATTTTCATTGAAGCTTACATGGAGAGTTTCTTCAATAGTTCTAGAAGTCTTATTATATACTCTATAGGCTTTACTTCTAGTAGAGTAACCTACAAAAATTTCTTCATCCGCTTTGGCTTGAAATTTATCCCTTTTATCCTTAATATTAAAAATGAAGCACTTGCAACCAAATGATTTCATATAGGAAATTTTTGGAACCCTATCAAACATAATTTCAAAAGGAGTTATATTAACAATAGGTCTTAGATGACTTCTGTTAATAATATAACAAGCTGTATTTACTACTTCAACCCAAAGATTTTGAGGTAAATTATGTTCATTTAACATAGTTCTAGCCATTTCCTGAAGTGATCTATTCTTTCTCTCAATAACACCATTTTGAGACGGTGCTCTTGGAAATGAATATCTGTGATCAATGCCATGATCTTTACAGTAATTATCCATTTGATCATTTTCAAATTCAGTACTATGATCGCTCCTAAGTTTTTGAATAGAGACACTTTGTTCATTTTGAACAAGATTGCAAAACATTTTAAACTTTTCAAAAACTTCTGTCTTAGATGCTAGAAAATATACCTAAGTGTATCTAGAGAAGTCATCTACTAAAACAAATATATACCGTTTACCACTAAGACTCATGATTCTTGTTGGTCCAAATAGATCCATATGTATAAGTTCTAAGACTCTCTTGCTTGAAATATCAGTTTTGGATTTAAAAGAGTTTTTGTGAAGTTTACCTAACTCACATGCATCACACATAAAGTCCTTTGAGTATTTAATCTTTGGCAAACCTCTCACTAAATTTTTTCTAGACAATATATGCAATAGTTTCATATTTATATGCCCAATCCTTCTATGCCACAGATATGCATCACTAGTTTTAGCTAGCAAACATAAATTTAAATCAATTGCACCAGAAGGTAAAGATAAAATACATACAGAACCTTTTTTTTAGCAATAAACTTAAGTTCATCTGTACTTTTATCAATAATTTTGCATACATCATCTTCAAATAATACATAATATCCATTATTAGTTAGTTTTATAACACTCAGCAAATTAAATCCTAGGTTTTCTACATATAGTACATTTGAAATAACACAAGTAGGAGTTATTTGAACATTGCCCATACCTATGATTTTATCATTACTTTTGTTTCTAAATGTAACATTTCCTTTCTTGGTATTTGTAAAATTTTTTAGTAGACTTTTCTGTTCGAACATGTGACTTGATGCTCCACTATCCAAGATCCATTTTGATGTTGTTTCCTCCTACAACACAAATTAAGAAGAATTATTTCTTGGTACCCAATGTTGTTGAGGATCAAGTTCATTAAACGCATATTTCTTCTTTTTGTTTAAAAATAGTTTAACATTATCATTTAAATTCTTATTGGTTGTATGTACTATTGATTTATCATTAGCTTCATACTCACATAAAACATTATTGCTCTTATAATCATTCTTTTTGTTTTCAAATGTAGTATAACCAAGACCAAACTGATTTTTATCAGATGTTAATTTATTTTGGTCATGCTCATACATTTTAGTAAGTTCATACTAAGATTTTGTACTCGTATTTGAATTTTTAGTACATACAAAATCTTTTTCTGCACAAGAATTTTCAGATAAAGAACATGTAGAAAGAGTAATTGGTCTAACACTAGAGTTTTGAATTTCATGCACAGCTTTCTGAATTTTCAGTTTACTACGATTGTTTGACATTTTTGAAACATTAGCGACTGAACTTCTAGAACGAGAAACAAGATTTTTAGAAACATTGATAGTCATGTTAGAAGTACATTTAGATAAATCACATTGGTTTGTATTATTACTATATGATTCATCCCTTGAAGTACCTACTTCTACATATTTATTACCTTGTTTCATGATAAAAGGAATTTTAGTCTTAGATTTACTTGAACTGCAACTAATAAATCCTTTATTGGCTTAAGATTCAGGATATTTAGGATAATCAAATCCTAAGCCAAATTTATATGACACTGTAGGGTACTAGTTAGTTTGTCTAACTTAGTTTGACTTAAATTCCATTTCTCAATGGTAGAATTTAAATCTAGCTCTCTCATTTTTAATCTATCAATCTCTAACTCAAGATCATTTATGTTGTTTCTCAACATTTCATTTTCAGATTCTATCTTTAATTTTTCAGCATTTGTATTCTGTATTTGTTCATGCAAGACACATTCATTAAATCTAAATTTATGCAAATCTCTAGCAAGATTTTCATTATCACATTTAAACTTTTCTAAAGTAGTAGATAGGAAACAATTTTTTTCTTCCAAAATGGACAAAGAATTTCTAATATTCCTATTTTCTAGTTTACAAACTTTAAGTTTTTGTAATAATGCATGATAAGCACATAATAATTCATCAAAGTTAAAATCTGAATGACTTTCAGAATCAGATATTACCTCAAACTCATCTACCATGAAGCACACATGAGTAACGTCTTCTAACTCTTGTTCTTCTTCTAAATGTGAAGATTTTGATGATAATTCCTCAGATTCAGACTCTTCCGGTGTGTCATCCCAAGTGACCTTCAAAGCCTTTTTCTTGTAAAACTTTTTCTGAGCTGTCTTCTTCTGATTTGTCCTACTATGCTTTACATTTTTCCTTATAGGACAATCTAGAGAAAGATGTCCAGGTTTCTTGCAATTGTAACATACATACTTTCTAGATGAAGAATTCTTGTCATTTAGTGATTTTGACGTTGAGGGTTTATCATTTCTATTCCTTCGCTATTTCCTAGCTTTCCATGCTTTCTTGAATTTCCTAGTCAGCAAAATCAAATCCTCGTCAGAATCAGTAGATATTTCAGAATCTGTATTAATTTCGAAGGCTATTTCTTTCTTCAATTTTAATTTGTTGTGACTCAATGAATCATTTAATTTAACTTCATAAGCAGTTAAGTTTCCAATAAGTTCATTTATAGTATAAACATTTAAATCTCGTGATTCCTCAATTGATGTTATTTTCTGAGACCATTTAGAACTTAGGGATCTGAGAATTTTCCTCACCAAATCCTTCTATTCAAAATTCTTTCCTAAGCATTTTAAAGAGTTTATGATATCAAGGAATCTAGAAAACATCTCAGAAATACTTTCGTCTTCATGCGTCTTAAAGAGTTCATACTTATGAATTAACATGTTTATCTTAGTCTCTTTAACTTAAGAAATACCTTCATGTGAAACTTCTAATGCATGTCATACCTCATAAGCAGATTTATATGCCGACACTTTACTAAACTATTCATAACTCAATGCATAAAATAAAATATTTAAGCCTTTAGCATTTAGAGTTTCATTTTCTTTTTTAGTAATTGTCCAAGTATTATAAAGGGTAGTTAACGGAGTATATGATTTAGAAATCATGAACCACAACTTCTGATCTATACTTTGAAGAAAGACTGTCATCTTATATTTCCAATATTCAAAATGTATTCCATCAAATAAAGGAGGACGATTAAGATTTTAGCCTTCGTACAAAGAAAAATTACCATTTCCAATAGCCATCTTACCTTAGATTTTTCAACCTATTTGATTTTAAACAATTTAAAATAATAAAAATAATTTGAGCCTTATATCAAGAAGGTTAAACGTATGCTCAAATATTAATTTCTGTTTAAAAACAAGGAAGGCAGAATAAGCAATGATATTAAATAAGTTGGTATCGATTTTATATCAAAGATTATTAACCTCGCTTTGATACCACTTGTAGGATTGTATGGCTACACAAGAGGGGGATGAATTGTGTTTTTCAACTTTTTTCGATTATAATTGAAACATCAAAACTCAAAAATAAGTCAATACACTATTTTCATAAAATCATTTTATTCAAGGTTTCAATTACAATATACAATTCAATTCTCCTCAGAAATTGTAGATGCAATTATATATTGATATCATGTTTCATCTATACAATTTCATAACTACAAACAGAGAAAACTAATATGCGGAATTTTAAAACATTTCTCCCTGTTTGAGATATTTCTTCTTCTTCTTTTTCTTCATCAATTCTTCAATGACGAATATCTTCTCATTCTCTACTTCATCGAATTTGCTTTCTGTTGATACTTCAAATCTTTAGTGACATAAATCTAACTTTTTCTGCTTTACTGAATTTTCTTCCATCGGAGAGCTTTTCCCCGAAGAGTGTTTTTGATCCCTGAAAAGATTTTTCATTTGGTATGCAGGGATAATTTATCAACGAGAATTCTATGCCTTTTATATTGTATCTTCATTTCATGCATATCCTCCACGTTTAATCACTGCTAGTTTTCCACTTCTTCACATCTTCTCTTTTTCCTTCATCGAAATACACACGTTCTGACCTAAGTTTACATTTCGAATTTTCTTTAATCATCAATCCTGGATCTCTAAAAAATTTCCTACAAGATAAACTTTCTCGTCCAAAATTTTTCATCAAGTGTAATAAGAAATCGTTACTTTAATGTTAACTAAATGAGTAACACAAGTAGATATATAACTTTAACGTTTCTAACTTAATGAGTTCCTCATGTGCCAACTCACGTGACAAGTACTGTAGCTAACTCAACAAACTAAGTCTATGGTATTACGCTAACTCAGTGAACCAACTCCGTTGTGTTACGATAACTCAATGAACCAGTAATAAACAAATGTTTTTATAATAAGAATTTTACCACGTGCAAAACTAACAACTTAAGTTTATAACACTAACCTAACACGTTGCCTTAGTGTTCAATATAGCAACTCAACGCGTTTAGTTATGCTAACTTAATGAGTTAAACATGTGCACCTCACGTGATACAATATAACATTCATAACCTTTAATTTCACCATGTGTAGAATACTAACTTAATGAGTTCTCACGTGACCTATTTTAACCTTTAAGCCTCTAACTTAACAAGTTGTCTAAATGTGCACTATTCATAATACAGAAAATATAACTTTAAAAACATATCATGCTTTTCAATAAAAACACACGTTAACTTAACGTTTAGTTAAATGAGAAATTAATGCAACAAAACGACTAGTTATTTAACAATATAATTTCAAATCTAATACAGACAAGTATTTATATCAGTAGGCTGTTTCTATATTAATTGATGTTTTTAATTTCTTTTCACAAACAATAGTAATTAAGTAAATATGATTACTTTCACTCAGCACACATCATCAAAACAAAATACTCAACAAAAGATATTGCCACAAGTTAGCCACTAGAACTACTACAAATGGACCTGCTTAGCCCTACTCAGACAGCCAGTTTAAGAGGAAGAAAATATACCTTAGTGGTAGTTGATGATTACACAAGATTCACTTGGGTTATTTTCTTGGCACACAAGAATGAAGCTTATAATGAATTCAAACATCTCTGCATTAGAATTCAAAATGAAAAAGAATCAACTGTGAAGAAGATCAGAAGTGATCATGGAGGTGAATTTGAAAATTCTGATTTTGAAGACTTATGTAATTCTTTTGGTATACTATATGAGTTTTCATGTCCAAGAACTCCTGCATAGAATAGAGTTGTAGAAAGGAAAAATAGATCAGTACAAGAAATGGTAAGAACAATTCTTAATACATCTGATCTACCAAAATTTTTATGGGCTAAAGTTGTGAATACTGCATGTCATACAATAAACAGAACTCATCTTAGACCTATCTTGTTTAAGACATCATTTGAATTATGGTATGGTAAAACACCAAATGTTGGATACTTCAAAATTTTTGGATCAAAATGTTTTGTACTTAATACAAGGGAACAAAAGGACAAATTTGATGCAAAGTCTAATCCTTCTCTACTAGTTGGATACTCTTCAAGAAGTAAGGCTTATAGGGTCTATTTTGAATATAAAAGAAGAGAAGAAGAATCAATAAATGTATCATTTGACGAAGACCTAGTAGGAAAATTAAAGCAACTGAAAATAGATAGTGAGAGTGAAAGTGAATCAGAAAATCAAAAAGTTCTATAGAAAAAGGATAACACAACACTGCCTATACCTACTATGATAGAAAAAGCATGGAAGACAAAGTCTGGACATCCCATTACACAAATTATTGGAAATATAAATCAAGGTGTTCAAACAAGAAACAAAATTCAGAATATGTGCATTTGTATCTAAACTTGAACCTACATCAGTTGAAGAAGCTTGTAATGATAAATACTGGATTATGACCATGAAAGAGGAACTAAATTAGTTCAAGAAAAATGAAGTCTGGAATTTAATTGAAAGGGCCATTGAAAATCAATTATTGGAATTAGATAAGTGTTTAAGAATAAATTAGATAATAATGGCAGTATTATCAGAAACAAAGCTAGACTTGTTGCTTAGGGATACAACCAATAGGAAGGAATCGATTATGAAGAAACTTTTGCACCTGTTGCAAGACTTGAAGCAATTAGATTGTTGCTTGCCTTTGCAAGCAATATGAAAATAAAGCTCTATCAAATGGATGTTAAAAGTTCTTTTCTTAATGGCATTTTACAAGAGGAAGTATATGTAGAATAGTCATTAGGTTTTGAAGATGAAGAAAGACCAAATGATGTCTATAAATTGAATAAAGTTCTTTATAATCTGAAGCAAGCACCACGTGCATGGTATGATAAGCTGAAGGGTTTCCTTCTTGAAAATTAGTTTAACATAGGAATTGCAGATAATACACTTTTTATCAAGTCAAAAAATTCTCATATGTTAATCATTTAGATTTATGTTGATGATATTATTTTTGGTGCCACAAATGAGAAACTATGTCATGACTTTTAGAAATGAAGAATGAATTTGAAATGAGTCTTATGGGAGAATTAAAATTCTTTTTAGGATTACAAATTCATCAATTACAACATGACATCTTTCTAAATCAAGAAAAATTCTGTAAAGAGATTCTCTTAAAATTTGGTATGGAAAAATCCAAAGAAGCAAATACACCTATAAACTCAAATGAAAAGCTTGATAAAGATATCTCTAGCACTTTTGTAGATCAAAAGAAATACAAAGACATGATTTGATCACTTTTGTATTTAACAGCCAACAGACCAGACATAATGTTCAGTTATGTGCTTGTGCAAGATATCAAGCATCTCCAAAAGCATCACATTTAAAAGCAATCAAACGTATCTTTAAATATTTATAAGGTACAAAAGACTTTGACTTATTTTATTCATCATAGAATCATCTAATATTAGCAGGTTACAGTGATGCAGATTATGTAGGATGCAAATCAGATAGAAAAAACACTAGTGGTACATGTCAACTACTTGGTCACTCTCTTGTATCATGGTTTAGTAGGAAACAAAACTCTATAGCACTCTCTACAACTGAAGCTGAATACATGGCAATAGGTTTATGTTGTGCACAGATTCTATGGATGCAACAAACATTAGCAGATTATAAACTTAAGTTTCAGAATACAATTATTTATTATGACAGTAGTAGTGCCATAAATCTCTCCAAAAATACAATCCTAAACTCTAAAGTAAAACATATCGAGATTAGGCATCACTTTCTAAGAGACCACGTTGAAAAAGGTCATACTTCTTTAGAATATGTCTCTACTAAAGAACAATTAGCAGATATTTTCACCAAACCATTATCTAAATCTGCATTTAATCATATTAGACGAAACTTAGGGATTTGTTCTTTGTATAATTTATAATTCAATACTTCTCTACTCTCCAAGCTCACAACTAGGAGCTTGTTTTACTAACATTTTTCTTGTAGCAACTTAGCTAAATTTTAGGATAGCCACGAACTATCTAGATATAATTACTCCACAAAACCAGTTACACAATATTCACTCTTTTTGACAAGTTGCAAAATAAGGGGAGAAAAACACAATATTATTCCAGCAGGCTGCAACAAAATAGGGGGAGCAAATTCAAAGAAATAGGGGGAGCAAATTCAATTTCAACTTTTGTATCCTATTTCCTCTTTGTGTGCTTATCTATATAGCTATATAAGGAGAGAAATACATGTAATATATTGTAAGGTTTTTGCCATTATCAAAAAGGGGAGATTAAAAGGACCTCTAGATTTTGATAATGCAAAAATCAATATGAGGAAACAAATTGTATTTCATAGTTAAAATAGTTCAACAAAAGATCATGAGGCAGATAAACAAATACAAGTAGTTCAGAAATTGCTGCTATAGAGCTACCGGAAAATTAGACAGTTACAGGCTTAAGTATCTAAAATGCAGTTTTAAAGTAGTAGGAATTCTTTTGGAGAGTTAGAAAGATGGCTATATGGAAAATCAGAAAGTTAAGGCGCTAACTATTCAGATGTTCAAGGAAATCAGAAAATTAGGAAAGCTTTGAAGAAAAATTAAAGAGTTACTGTAGCTAACTATCCGATAGTCAAAAACATTTTGGTAAGTTACGGTTACAAGTATCTGAACTTATGACACCTTACGTTTACGACTTAAAATCCCACGTGACAAAAGGACTTAAGTGGATTATCGGTAAGTTACGAGCATTCTTCGGAGTGTTAGATAGCTAACCATTTGAAAGTCAAAGGAAATCGGAAGGTTATCTTGAAACACCTTCCTAAACGGTAATTTACCATATTTGGTTCTGCAATTTCAATAAGTATAGCAAAATACATCTGTTAGAAGTGAATATGATCGTTATGCTTAATGTTATAAATACAAATAGTAGATAACAGAGTTAGACAGCTTCTTGAATATACAAATCCATACACCAAGCTTCACATATACAACAGAACATCTTCAAGATTAAATCTTTAGCAAAGGCAAACTCAAGCCTAGAAGCTCTCCATGCAATAAACTCTGATTTCTTCAAGCTAGTGGTTTACTAAAGTACACCAATTGAAAACTTCAAAGATAGGTTGGTTGGAGCTACGACTAGAAAGCTTAGTTCGATTGGTTGGTTCTTGCTTTGACTTTAAAGCAAGTGTTTGTAAGTCTTGAAAGTTTAGTAAAACCCAAGTATCCCTTGGGGGTGGACTAGCCATTAGTGGTGAACCACCTAAAATCCCTGTATACATTATCTTCTTTTATTGTGTACTTGCTGAATTAAACTGTAAATTAGTCTTTCATTGATAATCTCTTGAAATTGTATTTGAGAAACCAAATATTTCCATTCACCCCCCCCTCTAGTAAGTCATTAGGTCCTAACAAGTAAAAACTTTTGTCACTATATGCGATACGATTACACCACTGAAAATTTAATCACTTACAATCTTGCCTCCTCTCCCTATAGAATCGCGAATCAAGAATTGTAAGTTAATCTCCTCTTCAGCATACTGCCATCAACCCAAAACCAAGGCTAGAGGCTTTATGATATCCTAAGATATGAGTGGGTGCTTGATGAAAATAGCTTCCCTTCCTGCAACGTGATCACTCCTCACAATGGTTGTAAGTCATCGTGTTTGTCTTAGAATCGACCCGACATCTAGAAAGTATCCTCACAGACCTCTAATGGTTGGTGATTTTGGTAGTGGTGTGGAACTTCAGGGAACTTCCGACACTTCCTACAGTTAGCACGGTTCTCCACCTTCATACACACATGTTTCTTCGTCTTTCTCCTCTTCTTTTATATTTCTTTTAGTAGTAACTACTTCTGCTTAAATGATCAGTTGGATTTCCTTCATTCATATCAACAATGGTGATTTCTTCTTCATTCCATGAGTGAATTCCTACATGATATGTGCAATCGTGGTTTTCCTTCGAATTTCTTGTTTCTACAACTGCTATAGTAGCATGTTAGAAAATAAATGGTCTATGGAGTTAGTGTAACTCAACGGACTTACTTCGTTAATTTAACTATAAAACACGTGCAATAAAGAAATAACTTATAAGCTTATAACACTTACACAATGCGTTACTTTAGTGTATATTCAAGTAACTCTACGCGTATAGTTATGCTAACTATTCGAGTTCAACATGTACAGCTTACGTGACATAATAAAATATTTAAATTCAACATGTGCATAATTCTAACTTAACGAGTTCAGATATTTTGGATACTTATAAACCTAACTATCTAAAGCTTAGACACATTTTGGATAGTTAGCAGATAACTTATCAAAAATCCACTTAAATCATGCATTAAGGTTTCAACACGTGTACTCTAGGAAATAATAAAATATTCTTTAAGCGTTTAAAACATAATTGTCTGGTACATGAAATGCAACTCTCCAAAATAACAGAAAATTCAGATACTTAGGAATTAAAAAGTCCGTAATTTACCGACAATTCAGAAATGTAGTTAATGAACATTAATTTTCTGAAATTATGTAGATTCTTTCATTAAAGCATATAATAGTGCAATTATAACATAATGGCTTAATTTTCATATGATAAGCTAAATATTATGCAATTAACCATCATTTAACCTTTAATATTATGCACTTTTTCATTCTAAATAAACCCCCCAATCACATCACAAGTAACATAGGTATTGTGAAAAATAGTAAGCCTTATTTTCGAAATGATTATGTTATTATTGCTATGACAGGATTATAAACTTGTGAAAACTAGGTGACTAGTTAAGTTAGGCAATTATATTGATCAAAGGATTCCCTTTTTTTGGATGCTAGTTGGTATAGGAGCATGATGGGAAGTTTATATTAATATTTATGTATAATGAGACTTGATTTATGTTTTCTAGTAAATGTGTCAAGTTAGTTTATGCATAGCCTTTGCAGCATTATCCCTTGTTAAAGCATGTTTTGAGATATCTTAAGGGCATGATAAACAAATATTTGAGTATCACATCACAAACCATTAAAAACATTTATTCCTTTTGTGATGTAGTCTAAGGGTTGTGCTCATTAGCAAGATGATCTATAAGTGGATATATATTATGTTTATATTGGAGTAAATTGCTTAAGACTAAGTGCAAAGAAAGTCAACTATCTCAAGAAATTCTATAGAAGTTGAATATATGGCTCTAGCCAATATAACTATTGCATTGACTTGGATAACTCATCTTTACGAAGAACATGGAACACCAAAGGATTTCACAAGTCATGTGCAACAACAAAAACACAATGTTTCTCTCCACTAATCTAATGCTACACATGAGAGCCAAGCATATAAATTTGACTATCATTTCATAAGAGAGAAGGTTGTAATGCACTATATTTATGCAAGACATGTCTCGACTAATGAGTAAATTGTAGACTAATTCACAAAATTTACTGTAGTATGCAAGGGAGGGTTTGTGTACAAGGGAAAGTAGTGGAAAGGAAAGTGAGGGAAAATGATGAAAAAATATAATGTGTTTGTGCCTAACGGAAAGTAATAGATAATGTTTGTCATTTTCCACTATCACTTCTCGAAAAAAGTTTTGCAAGAGGAAATAAAGTCATCCTCTTTCTCAAGTTAAATGGTCTAAAAGTAATGGAAAGTGAGGGAAAAAATGAAGAGGAAAAAAAAGAAAAGGAAATGTAATTTGTTAAATTCATATATTAAAGGAAGGATGAAATAATAATAATAATAAATTTTTACAATATGATAAATTTATAAATTATAAATTTAACCTCGTAATGTATAATGTACTATTATGAAAAATATAAGCATTTTTAATTTTTTCATAAACTTGAGATATCTATAAATATTTTTTTATTATTCATTTATATTTTATTACATTCTATTACTTTTCACTTTCTATTATTTTTTGAACATTTCTATCACTTTATGGCTAGTACACAAATAACACAATTTTCTATCAATTTTTTATAACTTTTTTATAATTTTTTTTTTCTATCATTTTTTAAACTTTTCGATACTTTCTTTTTATTACTCTCAGTCATATTCTAAATGTACAAATGAATCCTAAGTTTCATAATATTTTGATCCAAACTTGGATTGAGGTATAGCCACATTTGACGGGGAGAAGGGAACAAGAGTGTAATAGTAAAAAAGGTAATATTGTATTGCCTTTTGTTTTGCCCCAGTTTATAAGTTATAGGGTTTCACTACGTGTTGCCGCAGCTTGTGACAATGGTAAAGAAAGTGATCCCTTCACGGCTAACAATCTCGGCAACAAGTTCAATACCAAGTATAAACTTGTCCCATTCATAGGCTTATTCAATATATATATATCAAAACTAAGTTAGCAACTTTAAAAGAATTTCCTTAATATAGTAGCTTATTTATGAATTTAGTTTGAAATAGAGATTTTTTTTTAATTTTAAGTCTCTCGAAAAATATAAACAGACATGATATGTGTTGGAGCTCAAGCCTTGGCCTTCTTGGTCTATCTTGTGGCTCATGATGATACATTTCAATTAGTTAAGATTAATGGTACTTTTAATTTTTATGAAGATTTAAAATGCAGTAAATTGTAAATATTATAAAAAAATAATTACTCCAGGTGAGAATTTTAATACTCAAGTTTTGAATCCAGAAGAAGATCCAACGTTGTACACTACCGTCCTCAAACGATATCAACGAGGAACCCAAAGTTTAATGCGGTGAAAAGGATCGAGTCGTCACAATCGTTTCCCAGTCTATTGATTCGAAAATTACATTTCCATTAGAATTGTCAAGTTGAATCCAACCATGTTGACTTGGTTTGACATGATTTGATTGTATTATTAATCAATCTAATATTATTTGCCAAGTTGTGTTGAATTGTTGTCTAGTGAAATCAAGTTGCGTTGATATAATCTGATATCAACACGTAGATTGACACGGTAGAGTGAATTTTTTAAAATCAATATATTATTTATAAAAATCGTATGTCGAAAATTAGATTTGATATATCAATTGTAGAGTTGGTTTCTATATTAAAAAAGATAAGGAAAATATAAGAAAGAGAAAGATTAAGGTTAACATAAGAGAGGGTGTATATGAGATGAAAAGTGTGGAATCTAGACTAATATATGATAAACTTCTTCATTCATATATTACCAATTTAATTTGAAATAAAATATTATACAAGATGTTAAAACAAGTTTACGCGCATTCACGTGTAAAGTACTCGTATAGATAAATAAACTACAAATGAAGAGAGGTGTGAAAAGTTCCATGTTGATAAATGTAAAGATAGAATCTAAATTAACATATGATGAATCGCTTCTTTCGTTATCAATTGATTTTAATATGAAATATTTCCCATGGCATCAGAAAAAATTCACACACAGGTATCTACTTATAAGATACATTTGTAGGCTTAAATAAATTATAAGTGGGAGAGTGTTTAAAAAATTTTACATCGATAAATGTAGTAATAAAACTTAAGCTAATATATGATAAATTGATTCACTTATTATTAATTGATTTTAAGTTGAAATATTTTAGGAGAAGATGAAAATAAAAAGGGTAAAAGAAATATATGGCTTTTGCTTTAAAGAGGGGTGGTCATTGGGAGAAGGGGAGGACAGATTATTTTGCTAATGATATTGCAGATTTTGCGTTAGGGATGATGGATTCTATTGCCTGTTTTCCTCGTTGGATTCAAAGTTGTCTCTTGTATTTCTCTATTTACTTCGATCAATATCTCTATCTCTATTTACATACAGGTTAGTTGGTGATACGTTGCATCCGACCCAGACGCCAATTAGCAATAAATTAATGGATGACAGATTAACAAGTAAGGATAAACCTAATTCAGCATCTTGTTGAAAAAAAAAGGGTTTTCAATAAAGCTGGATGAGAGTTCTGCCATTTCCTGGTGCAAAAAGATAGAGGTGAGCTTTCCAATCTTACTTCATATTCTTCTCGATTTAGTCAAATATCTTTTTCTGATAGTTAGGTAAAGTTCTTGAGCTGCAAACTTTGCTCAGGAATTATTTCTTATCTTGTCTGAATGAAGAGACCAGCGCCTCTGTCATCATTCATTGAAATAGAAAATGTTGCAATTTGGGAATTTTACTTACACATTATTACATAAGATTATTCACTGTTTAAATAACTCAGAAGGCAAGGAAACAATCATCAAAGCAAACACCTGCCTTGACCTGCCAATTCAAACTTGAAATGGGAAAGACTCATGACTCATCACACCAGGGACCATAGTAACAAAAGCAACTTGAAGTCTTCGGAATACCCAGCAAGAACAATGAGATGATGAAGAGTTACCATGGTTACTCTGGCTTCAAGAGTATGGTGGTCTCTGCAAGCATGGAAGTGACAACATATGGATCCATGTTGGAAGATGGTCTTCGATCCTCGAAGTAACCTGCCAACAAAAAAAGTTGGCTTCGTGTTGGATGTATGCCATCTTTAATGGCTGGAAACTGTATCAAATAAATACAATTCATATGTATGGAGGACTCTTACCCTTGTTTTCCTTCTCAGTGTCTCGGCCAACACGAATAGATGCACCCCGATTTGCAACTCCCTACATAACGGTTTGGCGAAGAGAACGGGCAACTCCTCATCAGAATTGACAGAAATGATGAGTAAAGTAATTCTTGCTTGTTTCTAATCATGATCATTAATTACCCAAATGAAGGTGTTGATATTGGCAGTCTCATGTCGTCCAGTTAGACGACGCTCGTTTCCTTCACCATAGGCTGCAATATGTTCCTTGTGCCTAAGTTCAAGCTTCTTAATTGCCTTCTTAATGACCTCAAATCCACCCTCAGCCCTCATTGATTTTGTGCTGAGAAAAGAGGGGGGAAAAACAAGGCAATTTAGATTAGAAACATGAAATAAATTGAAGACAGAATACCATGGAAACATGTTTGGGTTGATCAGTCACAGAATGCTGGTATCACCTGTAGTTGGTGTGAGCCCCTGCACCATTCCAGTCTCCCTGTTGAGCAGAAAAAGATTAAACAATATTAGGAGAATAGGATACCCAGTAAAATAATTAGAAGATATTTATGCAAGGACGATGCTGACCTCAATGGGCTTAGGATCAAATGAGAGGACAACTCCGGCAATCTCTGTGATCCTCTATTCAAGGACAGAACCAGAATGTTAGATACTAAATCATAGTGTGAGATGGAACGATTCCATCTTAGAGCACATTAGAACATGACCATTCCAGAGTGTTCAATACTAACTTGCATATCCTCTGATGGAAGAAGAATCATCTTAAGGCATAGTTGGAATAGACATTGTGGTCATTACCTCTAGGATGTAACGTGCAATCCACAATTGATCTCCTGCGGAAATGCCAACTGACGGACCAACTTGGAATTCCCACTGCATGGAAACAATGAGCAAGACCAAACAACCGTAAAAATCACATCAACATAAAATTTGGGTAAAAATAGATGATCTCTTCGTGGAAAAAAGAGAGTAAAGAATAACTATCCATTTCAGCCTTACTTGTCCAGGCATCACTTCCCCATTGGTGCCACTGATGTTCACCCCAGCATACAGACAAGCCTTGTAATGGGCATCAACAATGTCACGCCCAAATGCCTTATCCACTCCAACACCACAGTAGTAGGGACCCTAGTTTAATAGTCAATTGATCATTAAATTAATTACCTTGTTGGTTTAAAAGAAAGAAGTCAATCGACAGTCTTTAGCCTCTTGGTCATTATGCAGTTTGGAAGGACAAGAGAATTGGGCTGGGGTGCCCATACCATCCAAGAGATTGCAGTAAAAGTTGGAGAAAATAATGAATAAGACGAATGACATTTTCTAGGAAAGACCCATCTAACATAAGATAAAGATAAATTATGACCTATTAGAAGATCATAAATCAAAACATGATCGATTCAATTTTGTTACCTGAGGACCAGGGAAGCCTCCCACAGGCCAGCCAAGAGGCCATTTGATATCTTTCTGAAGGAGAGTATATTCCTGCTCAATACCATACCTATTTTTTATCCCGAATAAAAAGAGAAACGTCATAAATTCTCCATGATCATTGATCCAAATAACATGAGCAAAAACATGTAAATAAATATAAACATTTGGAGGAGAACTGCGCTTGCATACCAGGGTTCTTCAGCAGAAACTTTAGGGTCGCTAAATATCTTGGCGGCATTGTATCTTTTGTTGGTTGGAATTGGCTCTCCAGCCGGTGTATAGCAATCACACATCACCTACAAAGTGATAAAAGAGGCTATTTCACAAAAAATGCAGTTCAAAAACGCTCACCCAATTAAACACCACCATCAATCTTTCAAAAGCATTGGTTAAGAAAACAGTACGCAACATTCATGATTTATCTGAAAACGTTGAAAAAAAAAAAGCCAAACCAAATGCGATAACACGAGATCTTATAAATTAAGAATTTAAACTAATGGTAAATAAACTACCTAAGTCTTTTCCAACATAAATAAACTAATGGTAAACGGTGATAACACGAGATCTCATGCAAATAAAAAGAGATCTTAGAAAATATGCAAGTTTGGAAAGGAAGTGGGAGAGAATTTTGAACACACTTACAAGTACGTTGTTTCCCCTTCTGAAGGGATCCTTGAAAATAGCCTGAGGGCTGTCGGCAAGCAAAACAATTAAAAAGAGAGGAGAAAGCATACGAATTGCTAAAGTAGTTTCGACTAGAAGTAGATTTGAACAAAACTGATGGGGTACTCACTAAAGGATCACTTCACTGTCTTTTCCTGGGGCCTGACCTGTGCTTGAACCATCATAGTTCCACTTGGGAAGCTTGCTTACATCGCTAACAGGACCAGGAATCGTCTGCTCGTGAAAAGATGCATGAGAAAATATAAATAGCTCTACTCACCTGATGGAGATGTTCTAAAATATAAGATTGGAAGATGAGAAATTACCCTTGGTTTGCTCCTAACATCCAATCCAGAGCCACCAATCCTATGAGAAGAAGAATTTGCACATCATCGGCAACAGAAATTGAGAAATAAAGCATGCCTTACTTTTCTGAAGTAAAAAAATGGTTAAAAAAGAAAGCTTTTTCTACCAAGAAATAGGTACCCAAGCAAGAAACTGAAAGCGGTGGTGAAACAAAAAAAAGGTAATCTTTGAGAACAAAAAGATGTTTACATAAGCATTTATACAAACATATTACTTGTGATCATCCAAAACAGGAAGTTTGGAAGCTATGCCATGACACCTTCAGCCACATACCACAATAGAGAACCATAGCAGAAGAATCATTTATTACAGCAGAAAAAAAAACTAGCCATTTCGCGTATCACTGAATGAACTAGACCAGAATAGGTGATTCCCACTGACAAACAAGAAGGCCATCAAGTTCCAAATGCCTCTTTAGAACCACCACCAACTTTTGAAGGCCCAAAAGGTAAAGAAGGACCGAATCAGAGCAAAAACTTGTAGCAATGCAAACAGAAGAGGAGGTGTACCATATGTATTCAGCAATGATTTTCTCAGTGTGGTCTGAGAGGTCGAGGTTGATTAGATCTGTCAACTCAGCCATGGATGCCCAGAAGAAGCTCAGATTGAGGCGAACCCACAAAACAAAAATCACTCAGACAAAGAAAGACAGATCTCTATGGGGGTATTGCGTCCAAAAGGACTTTGGGTTCCAACCCACTTATATAGACCATAAAGGTGGCATGGATGCTAGTTTATGTTTATTAATGATGAGATAAAAAATTTAAAGATTCAACGACAAATGTGAATTTCAAGATTTAAATTCATATTATCAATAATATAGCTGATTTTTTTTTATCAGCGTATACACCTTTGGGGTATAGCATTGATATTGGTGTATTGCTGAAAACCAAAAGAAATTTTTAACCCAACGACAAAAGAAAACGTCACCATTTTGTATAACCAATGTGAGGAAAGAATCAAAGCAATATTGAAATCGTCGATCAGAAAAAAAAAAGGTGGTGGATTGTGTCAGAAGCCAAATAGTGTTCCGTCTAGTAGAAATAAAAAAATAATAATAATAAAAAATCAAAGTTTCTCTTTGTTTCATATTGGGTCAAATAGAATAATAGACAGTGGGAGATGAAAGGATGAGCATCTTATGCATTTCATATATGATGGGAGATGAAAAGATGAGCATCTTATGTATTTCATATGTGACCAGCAGAGGCATCATATGTACTGTGATTGATCATTGATGGTATCATATGACAGAAACACCCCTGAGCGTGGCAGCCTGCTGTCAACAGTCATCCACCAATCACATGATTGCTTCGTGATCAAGGTGCCTCCCACCAGTCATCCTCCAGTTAGGTTCTACTGCAGTACCATGGGAGATCACATGTATCTAACTCATGTTAGGTTCAAAGATTTAATGCAATGTCAACTGTACAAGTTTTTTTTATATTATCAATATGAAATTATTTTCATCCTCTTACTAATTAGGTGTTGGAAATATCAATTATATCTGTCTTTATAGATTATCATATTTTGGCTGAAATGTGATTTTTCCTCTTTCATAATAAATTAGATGCGTTGAGAGAAGATTTTTTACATTCTATTTTCTCTCTTTTTATTAAATTGAATTTCTCTACCTTTAACTCTGTTTGGATTTTTCTTTATTATCGCCTTTTTTTATTCTATGAATTAATAGAAATAACGTTACTTTTAATCATTTTATGGTAAATATCACATCGATATCCCTTTAAATTCTTCATTTGACTTTTTTAAATGGAAAATTTAACTAATAAAACAACAAATGATTTTGTCATAGAAGTACCAACCAAACGAGGACAACAAATTGCTAATTTAGTGAAAAACATCGATGAAAATAATGACAATGAGAACACTTGTCTATTTCAAAGAAGTTGGATTATATTTTTGATGGAGAAAGAAATACTTCAAACTCTGCGTCTCCTTTCTGATTTTTGACTATATTATCTTTTTGGAATTTCAAACTATTTTATAGAACTTTACTCCCTCCTATGCAGTAAAATATGAAATTATTTTAATTCTTTTTCACTTGTATTTTTTTCTGCGTTATTATTTTTGTGTTGAAACGGATATGTAGGAACTTTAATTCGAGAAATTATAATATATTCTATTATGATATTGAAATGTAAATATTTAATTTAAAAGTAATTAATTGTAAATAAAAATATTTAATATTATATTAATTATACAATTCCTCTTCCCAGACGTGTATAATTATAATAGGTTTGGCATTTTGTGTGATTTACATCAATGGTGGATATTATAATATTATAGTTGATGTTTTACTTTATTTAGATAAGTAAAGATACTACCATGATAAAAATCCATGTTGGATTTATACTCTTATATTCTAACGCTATCATCTTTTATGACGTTTAATTAATGGATTTTCTCATCATTGCCTTCACTGACTTGCATGAACATAATTGATGATGGTTTTTCGAAATTGGGAAGGGAATATTATCATTAAAATTTAAATATTAACCAGAATTTAAAGTTAGATTAAAGCAAGTTGATCTACACCATAATTGATGATATGCAAGTTGATAACAAACTCACGCAACGAAGAATGCGTTTGAATTCTCAGCCGTGATAAGATAGAATAAACAGGCTTTCACACAGAAGATATAATCTTATAAATTAATTTTGACAAAGAAGTAAATAGTTTTCAAGTTTTCTTTTATAATGATATTTAAGGAGTGTTTGTTTCTATAAATTATATGCTGAAGGATTTTAATGTATTATTAAAAATTAATATATTATTTTTATAAATAATTCGATATTTAGATATATAAAATGATACGATGATTTTAGTTTTCTTAAAATTCGAAAACAATTATGAACAATAGAAAAATGATGAAAATGAAATACTTTACTTTCTATTTCTGAAGTAGGTTTAGAATTTGCAGACCAATACGAAAAGACATTCTAAATAAAGTTGTATCTATTTAATACGATGTTTTATAATTCATTTTGTCAAAATCGTAGAATCAAGAAAGATTTTTATTTTGATCGATTTTCAAACTTTTGCATAATGTATTTTTCTGAGTGAAATTTAATTTCAAAATTAGGAAAGAATCGCGAAAAATTTCAAATGGATTTTGTATAGTCACTCAAAAATTTCTAAAATCACGATCTACAAATATTTTTTTACGTTAAAATTGGTATTTAAATATTGCAGCCTGTTTAATCAAATTGATGAGATAAGTTCATAACAGATTTTACACAATTGCCACTGCGCAAGCACGTGTTAAAGCTACCGGTCTCTTGACGTGGACGTAAGGAAAATTATGAAGGGCGATCCATAAATTTGTAGAAATGGTGCATTCCGCCCTGATCATTTTCAATTCTGTAGGCAGGTGGTGCGGGGAATTTCGAAACGGGTGGAAAGCCAACAAGGTTTTTTTTATTTAAGAAGCTCGGGGGTGGAAACGAAAGGTCCACATACGCAAATCGACGGACAAGGTTTTTTTTTTTTTTTTCCCATAATTTTATTTTTGAAGGTCATCGCTTTAATTATGATATCGGAATTTAATGTAACCATCTATTAAAATACTGTGACAAGACATAATAGTGAAATCACCGTTAACATTTAGATTCCAAGTGATGGTTAGCGTAGATAATAAAGTAAGGAAAGTAAGTGAAAAATAAAGTAGGAATTTTTTTTTTTTTCTAGCGTTAGGTGGTAGTAGAAAAGTAGAGAAATATAAAAGGAACTTATCATTTGGATTGAATTTCTGATCATTTTGGTCAAAAACTTAGGGAAATTTTTTTTTTTACGAAATTTGCATAAATAAGTTTTTTTTCGTACGTGAAGATTCGATAGTTAACAATTTCTTAAGAGAAAATAAATAAATAAAAAGAAAGTATAATAAAAGAGAAGAGAATGAAATTATAAAAATTATTTATTTATAATAATATTAGTCTTATTTATAATAAGATCGGAAGAGTTATTAATATTAATAGAATTAAGAATGTTTATAAAAATATTTAGAAAAAGATGTTTCAGTTTATGTGCTTGGTACCAAATAACATTCAATACAAGTAATTTTATTACGTTGTTTTCTTAAAATTTTTAATTATTTTAGTTGCTATTGATGTGAATTATCATATTCTTTTTTGATAATGCTGATATTTTTGCATTCCTTGTGATTCAAATTATAGAAAGAGTATAAATGTCATTGTTCTTAATTAATTAACTTATACTAATAAGTTAGTTGTGAGATTGTCTTGTCTACCCTCTTAATTTAGATCAGTCTCGAACCATTGTTGGTCTAAGAAGCGACTTTGGCCATTATTGGTGAGAGGTGGAATACAAGGGTAGGTAGGTCATTTAATATGTGAAATTAATATCTTAATTATGATTGGGTAGGAAATTAGACTAACCATGAAGTTGACTTCTAAAAGAAAACGACATCCAAATCGTAATCAAGTGACGCACAAAGACACATGAAATTGTGTATCATGGTATAAAATACTTAGAAAATTCAAGACTCCAAAAGAAAAATTCGGACGTCATCGTGTTAGGTGAATTTTGAATCGATTTTTTATTCCCATGTTCATACAATAGAATAGAGGTTTTGATTAGATCGTCGCATGGATTCTCCTTAAAGTTTGCGTATCTCTCCTTCACTCATGTTTTCGCATTCCATTTTTAATTAACATGAACCAAACTAATTAAAAAAAAAAAAAATTATATTTATATTTTTGGATCGAGTTATAAGAGAGGATTAGCACAAAGGGTAAGATCACTTTCCCATTAAAATTTCGATGGAAAACAAAGGATGGCATGTGGTCGACTCTTGATATATTATTCTTCATAGGTTTAGATTTAGGTACAAGCTTCTGATTTTCAATCAAGACTTAAATCTGATCTAGACCTTTATATGGAAATAAGGGGTTGGATCAATGTCTAGAGACCTTCAGAAAAACATATTATTTATTACCATAAATTTAATATGATTACAAGTAAACAAGAATGAATAATAAAGACATCACAACCTAAAACTAACAAGCAATTTAATTTATATTCTAAAATATTGATCATTATTTTTCCTCACCACTTTGAGACCTATATATGTTTTGTTTGCTGATTTAAACAGAACTAAATTATTCAAGAGAAATATCAGAGATCATCTCAATCTCTCCTCCCTGAATCCAACTGTCATTCTTCTTCCCGTATCATTATTATTGCCATTATTATTGGCAGGAGCACATGGGAAGCCACAAATCACGGGAAACGAATATTCTTGGTTTGACCTTAGGTTTGTATTGCAATATTTCCCCGTTTTCCATGATCATTGCAGAATCGGTAACAACATTTCAACGTACCATTAGAGCCATGTACGTAGAAGTATATATATATGGATGTTAAATATTATATATGTGGTGTAAGGCAAGGCATCGCATGAGAAGTAGGCATGCTCCTTTGTTAAATATATCAACGTTTGCCTTGCACACCGATTAAGAAGAGACAAAGAAGAGAATAAATCATATTTGAATAAGTCTTTCCAAAGCAACCATCTATCTAACTTATGAAAAGAATTAAAAAAGAATTTAATAGTTTACTTTACAGCTTATTTGTAGTGGTGACAATTAAGTTATACGTAATTATATCAACATGATCTAGTTTAGTGAAACTTTGCTGTTAACCAATATAATACAATTTTTCAGGTTGTGTTAGACAGTTATTTGATAAAAATGAGTCATGTTATTATGATTTAGTTTGAGTAAATGGGTTGGCATAATATGATTTTTTTTCTTTTTTAAATTAGTATATTGTTCACGTAAATGATGTGTTGAAAATATTTAAAAACTTGCTTCTATTGATTTTGATATATTAGTTATAGAATCCATACGTTGAATTTGTAAAATTTAGAAGTCTATATTAAATTTGATTACTAATTGTATAATCAATATAGAGAAAAACATAATTTAACCTGATCTAACATAGTAAAAATGGTTTGTAAACCATAGGTTGTGCTTAGGCTTCCTAACTTAACTATCTTAGTATAGCATGACCTGAACACAAATTTGACCAAGCATACATTTGTTTTAGATGAGAACTCTCTTAGGGGCTGTTAGTGCACGCCGGAAAGTTCAGACGGAAAGGAAATGGAAAGTTCAGAAGGAAAGGAAATAGAATATCTAGAATGTCAGAATTTTCATAGGGGTTTAGTGCACCTATCGGAAAGTTTAGAAAGTTAGAATTCTTATAGGGTTTTAGTGCACGCCAGAATGTTTGGAAATTGAAAAAATAATGAAATAAATTCTAATACACTACTTAAAATTGTGTAATTGATACATTAATTTGTAATTTTGTATTTACACCTAAAAATAATATTAATTTATTTGATATTCAAATATAATTATGTACATTAAATGTTTTTAATTGTACATTAGGAAATATAGAATAATAATCATCAAAATGCAAAAGGTCCCTAAAAGATAAGCATACTTTTACCATTAAAAATCTACATCTTCATTTTTTCTTTGTAAATTAAATTTTATTATTATTTTTATTATTAATTCTTAGATATATATGTCTAATAGTATTCTCTCTTTTTCTTAAATTTTTAATATTATTTTAATTATTATATTATATTTTATGTGTATTTATAATTTTTTTAAAAATAATATAAAGATGTTATATCATTATTAATCCATTGTTTACCATTATTATTTTAATATATATGTATGTATATTTACTTAACTTGACAAAATCGAGAATGTCTTTGTTGAGCAGAAGAATAAAATATTTACTGATATATTATTATTATTTACATATTTACTTATTGGAAAACGGTTGAACCGTAAATATATTGGTTCAACCGATAGATTATAAACTATTAATATTTATTAATATTGAAAACAGTTGAATCGATGATCTTTCGGTTCAACTGATAATTTATGTTATATATATATATATATATATATTAATCAGTTGAGTAGAGGGCTCTGCATATTTATAATTTTTTATGATATTTTTGAATTGGTTGAACCGAACATGTTCGGTTCAACCGATACTTTTTATATATATAAATATATATATATATGTATATATATTTGTATCGGTTGAACCGATCATGTTCGGTTCAACCGATACTTTTTATATATATAAATATATATATATGTATATATATTTTTTGAATTGGTTGAACCGAACATGTTCGGTTCAACCGATACTTTTTATATATATAAATATATATATATGTATATATATTTTTTGAATTGGTTGTTCGTTTCAACCGATACTTTATATATATATAAATAAATATATATATATGTATATGTATGTATATATGTATATGTATTTTAAACTAAATTGTATTTAAAGATTAAAATAATAAGAATAATTTATAATCTATGGTTTGAACTAATAGATTTAAGATTTCAACCAAAATATATTATAAAACACTACCTAAAATTGTGTAATTAATACATCAATCTGTAATTTTATTTTTAAAAATGAAAATAATATTAATGACTTGAAAAAGTATACATGCTCTAATTATTACAACATAAATTTAAAAAGTAGTCTAAAAGTACAAAGCATTCAAAGTATTACAACATCAATCTACACAATAGTCCAAAGATACAAAGCATTCTACTTATTACTTATTAAGATCCAAAGGTATAATATAAATGGACTTAAATAGTCCTTCCATCCCACATTGCCATCATCATATCCTCACGCATCTTATCAGCTAATTCTTTTCGTTGTTCTTGACTCGTTCTAACCTGTGAATGTCCATCCATATGCACTTCTCCTGTTGGTTGTATATCATCAGTAATATTTAATTCTTCTAACTCATCTTGCAAATCTTCAAGTAAATCTTCTTTATCAGCCAATCGAATGAAATTGTGAAGTAAAAAACATGCGATCACAATCTTCACTTATGTTTCATATGGATATGACATCTGACCTCGTAAGATTGAAAAACGATGTTTCACAACTCCAAATGTACGCTCAATGACTGTTCTTAGTTGTGAATGCTTGTAGTTAAAGTTTTCTACAGCATTACTAGGAAGTCTATCATTAACATAATCAGATAAATGATAGCGTACACCTCGAAATGGGCAAATATACTCTGGTCGATTGGGATATCCAGCATCTACCAAGTAAAACTTACCTATAGAAGAATAGAAATTAGTATGATAATGTGCATATTACTTGAAAATATACTAATTGCATTTACCTGGAGGAACTTTGAAACCATTAGGTCTACTAATTGCATCTTGAAGGATATGAGCATCAGCTACTGATCCTTCCCAACCAGCTAAAATATATGTAAATCTCATATCAAAATTACATGCTGCCATCACATTTTGAGACAATTCACCTTTCCTATTTCTAAATCTAGCTGTTTCTTGTCCAAAAACAGTTGCTTTGATATGAGTACCATCAATAGCTCCAATGCAATCCTATACACATTAAACATCATTTAATCTTATTCCTTAAATAAGATAAAAACTACAAGGACATTACAAAAGTGAATACATACCTTAAAATATGGATAAACATTTACATCATCTGCAATTCGACTTGGTGTTGAAGATGAAGGTCTTGCTATAAGCACATGATGTAGACGTATTATAGCATTTAATACTTCATTAAAGTATTTGCTAACACTCCAACTTGAACGAATAAATCGCTCAACTATTACTCTATACCTTTGATTTTGCCCTACTGTGACAAGGAACATGGCAAATTTCTCTTCTACACTAATGTTGTCGGTATCAGCAATAACTCCTTCATTTCTCATTAAAGAACAAAAACTTTTAAACACACTTTGACTCATTCTGTAAATCTTTCGACAATTGTAAGCTTGATGAGGTTGACAAGGATCTAGTAATCTCTTAATGTAATCTGCACATTCTTTACTATATATACGACTTGTGTTATTGTATAGTAATAGTGACGTACTTGCCATTTTTGCTAAAATTGTCCATGACATTAATAGACGTAGTTGCCTTCTTCTAGCCACTTCTTCTTCATCTAGTATGAATGAAATTGCATTATCAACTGTAGTAGTAAACATGTCACTGGGATTCATCCTCACCTACAAAATAACAAGAATATTACGAATTTACCATTTCACATTTTAATATATAAAAGACATTTCACATTTTTAAGAAAATAAAAGACATTCGATGTTTCAACTAATAAAAAGCATTTTACATTTCATAATGATAAGTCATTTCACATTTTACATTTCATCCATATATGACCTTCCACAAAAAGATTTCATCCATAAAAGATTACATTCACGAAAACACTTCATAAACACAAGAAGTTCAAGATTGGAAAGAAAGTGAATTCATGCACAAAACAAACATTTCATCCATTGTAACCATATGCTCACTTCCTAAACCTCAACCATCCATAACACATTTCTGCTGGTAAACTTAAGAACATTTTACAAAATTCTGGCTTTTGGAATAACTCCATAGCTTCATATTGTTCTTCTATAGAAAGACCTTCGATCTGAAGTAACATTGCAACAACATGATCTAAATAGTTTTTAGTCTTTTCTTTAATATCAACCAACCTTTCCTGTACTTCAACTAATTTTTTTTGTGTATCAACCAACTCTTTAAATTGTTCGTTCCGTGTAGCTTGATTTTGTTGATCTATTTCACACATATGCATAATGGCTTTTGATGCATCTTTAAATGAATTTGCTATGATTTGATGGGACACTGCATGAGGTCTTGCTCGTATCTTCTTCTTCTCAATTGCCACCCTTGAACTTCCTCCTGATGAAGGAGGTAAATCAGAATCCATGTCCATTGTTTCCTGAGTGGTATTCCATTGTTTCCTGAGTGGTATTGAAAGTGTTCATTTCCAAATCCTGCGTGTTTGGTACAAACTCTATCTCATCACCTTGTTTAGCCATATTCCCAGTGGCCATACTACCTTCAAATATTTGTTGCAATTGCTCAAATATCAAGCATGGTTTGCCTTTGTAGCTTTCACACTCTAGATGTGCCTTTAAAAAGAAAATTGTAGTCAAATGAAAAAAGATAAAGATTACAATATTTTATAAGTCATAAGTGATTAAAAAATTAACCTTAACGAACTCTTTCCAAATCTCATCATCAATGTCAGTGTAACCTTGGATGAAATTCCAACCCCATCCACTATGGTTGGCAATTTTGGAGTAATTTCGATACATTAGTCACCAAGTTTTTAAGCGACTTTTTACATTCTTCCTTGTGATACCTGTGTTTCTTCTAGTATTGTATTTTTTAATTACTTCATCCCAAGTGCTACCTTTGATTTTTCCATCATGAGTTTTCTTATTTCCTTCATTCAATACTTCTGCTAAAATATCTAAGAAATACGCATCTATTTCAGCATTCCAACTAATGTAACTTCTACCTCCACCTATCCTTCCCATATCAGGAGTACTCATTTTCTACACAAGCACAGTTTCAACAACTACAATAAAACATATGGAATAACAACAATAATAAAAATATTCATATGCATTTGCAAATACCATTACATTCATATTTTTGTCAAAATCATATAAGAGAATTGCAAAAGTAAAAACAAAGTAAAACAATTAATCATTGGACATGCTACACACGTCATGTAAAATGAAATTTGTGGGAGTTCTACACAAAAGATTGGTCAAATCTTCTATGTGATGTTTGACAAAGGTTTAATTGATTCTTATAACTAATGTGCATCTATTGAACAAAGTGACATTTGAAACTCATAACATGAAGGAAGAAAATAGTATTATAAACTATTTATAATGGAAACAAATGTTCGACTAGAATTTTTTTTTCCAGATCTCAAAGCAACATAACAAAATAAAATCCAAACTCTTGCAAAGGTGGTAGTTAAGAATACCTAGCTATCAAGCAATGTTTCATCTTTCTCACACATACTACAAATTCCATAAATTAATGCTACTTTCAATCATCAATGAAAATTAGATATAATAAATTAGCATCAAATGTACAAATCCAGCAAATAAGAAAAGGACCTACTTGCTTATGAAATAACTTCACAAATGTAAAAAGTATAGGTGAAAATCAGGAATGTTGGGATTAAAATTTGTAACATGTGCAAGAAAACCATTTTGCAAGTAAATTTACAAATTTTCATATTAACGAATCAAAACTAAGTTAATCATTCACAAGATAAAAGGCTACCAATCAAAAGAGAAATTTTGGTTACATATTCTAGGTAGCAGTATAATTATGCAAAAAGGTGTATGCTGAAGAATAGAGCATGGAGTCAGTAAGTCATTAAAAATGTGGCTGATAACTCATACGCTGTCTTGAAAGTAACTTTTTAATTGATTTGTTCCAAGGGAAAATTGACCTACAAAATATATGTAATACTAGTTCAGAAGTACAGAGAAACTTACCAACTCAAGAAGACGTTTTTTAACATCAACTTGTTGCTGGCTCAAGCAAACATCACCATTAGCAGATCCCTTGGTTAACAACAACAATCTATTTGGATTTTCACCGGTCAAACATGACAGAGTCAACACTTTCTTTCCACTTAAACATGTTTGACTAGTATTATAAACATGAGATCTGGTTTATTACCTTCGTGCATCAGTAAAGCATGCAATAAAATTGGGGAAAAAAATATTCATCCATTGCACTCGTGTATCAGATGCTATTATAGTGCAAAAAACAACGGCACTTCGAGTTTATTGAAAGTGAATAAAGATTTGTATCTTTAGGCCAAACCTATTGGGTGGGCGACGACGGGCGACAACAGCTTCGAGCGACAGCGGCAGCTTCGGGTGATAGTGGAGGCTTCAGGTGACAGCGGCAGCTTCAGGCGACAGCGAGGGCAGGGGTGGTTTCGGTGCGAGGAGGTTTCGACGGTGCTACGCGTAGGAGGTTTTCGTGAGGGCGAGTAGTGAGCACGATAGTGAGCGTGAGTGCCAGTGTGAGTACGACGATGACTGTGAGGGCGAGTGCGAGCGGCAAGCGTGATGATGAGCACAAGTGCGAGTGCGACGGCAATGGCGAGCATGAGGGAGGGTGAGTGCACGCGCGAGAGGGGCGAAAATCGCGTGCCCTCTAGGCGAAAATCGCGTGCGCGAGGGTGGAAAAATTTGAGTCGGAAATGGAAATTGAATCTTTTATATGGACGGAAATGTGTAGAATTCCTTTCCGTCAATTGACATGCACACTAATGACTTACAAAAGGAAAGTTTGAACTTTCCTTTCCTTTCCATGAATTCTGGTGTGCACTAACCCCCCCTTACCATCACTTTGTGGAGTCGTAATGTACCTACGTTGATGAAGAGCGATGTTGTGTGAGAGAAGTTAAAATAAGGGAGAAGCATTTATTTTCCATGAAAAGTTCTTATATATTTTCCTCTGTTAAAAATTTTATTTTGATGATGAATATTTTATTATAATTTATAAATAAATTTAAATAAAATTTTTCTAAATATAATAGTCACTAATTATAAGATGACAAATTAACAAAATGTTTCATTTAAATTCTAGATAGTTAACTTTTGGATAGTTAAGATTTTTGGATAGTTAAAGTTTTCAGATGGTTAAACTTTTGGATAGTTAAAGTTTTTAAATAATTAAACTTTCCAATAGTTAACATTTCGATTTAGTTGAAGAGTTATGTTAAAAACTCGTATGGTTAAGTTATCTACATGTGTGTTTTTAATGTTTTAAGTTTTTACATATTTTCCATATGTGTTTAATAATGAAAATTAAAGAGTTAGATAATAGTTCAAGTTTTTATATGCATAGGTAGATAATTGTTCGAGTTTTATGAAATGACTAATGAATAGATAAATTTTCTTGTTTCAGTTATGTATTTTATAGGTGCAAGAACTTGAAAAGTTACAGATAAGTGTTCGAGTTTTTATAGGAGTTAAAGGATAAGTGTTGGACTAAAGCTGTGACTTAAAAGATGTTCTACAAATCTCTAGGAAGATAAAGTTTCGGTAGATTTACGATATAAAATCATGGAAATTCAAAATAATAGTGGAGATAGTGGAAATTCAAAATAAGAAGTGGACATAGTGGAAATTCAAAAAGACAATGGAAATCGTGGATAATTTGAATTTGAAATTAGTACGTGGAATTATGAATTAAGTAATTGAATATATTGAATGTGAAGTCATAGTTCGACTACTATAAATAGAGAGTACGAGTTGCACTGTGAACATCCTACATCTAAATCTCAAACCCTAAGTTTGAGTATCCAATCTCATTCCAATAGAAAAAGTTTGAATTCTAAGCAATTTTAGAAAAGGAGCTATAATGCAAGAAGTCTAAGAAATTTGACAACTAGAGAAGAAGAAATACAAAAGTTGAGCAAAAGGAAGGAAAATGAGCTACGTGCATAAAGATTAGGTTTTATACAATTCAAAATAGTTTAGAATAAGGATATTATTTTCTCTTTGAATTGTATTTCAGACTTTATTGTATCAAAATCGATAAGTAGAGAATTGAGTTGAAAAGAAATTATAAATTCTATCTTTAAAGTCTATAAATATTAGAATTTTATTTACAAGTGTTTTGTGCTCTTGTTTTATCTATTAGTAATTTTAATTGCTAAAGATACAATTTACCCTCTTCTTGTGATACGACGATCCTACAATTAGTATCAAAGCATTTGCCTATTTTGGAATTGATTTTTCTTGTCATTTATTTAGGATCATCTGTTTAAAATAGATAATATTGAAATTTTAGTTATGATTGAAGGACAAACTACTACTCCTCCTCCTATATTTAAAGTTAGTAATTACAACTACTAGAAATATAGGATGAAAGTATTCTTTCAGTCAATTAATTTCAAGTTATAGTATGTAATTAGCAATTATATAGTGTTAGTTATGACTCCATATGATACTTGGACTTTTGATGAAAAGAATCGAATAACATTGAATGCTAAAGGTTTAAACTTCTTATTTGCACTTTATCTCATGATCAATTTAATAAAGTTTCTGCATATCAAACTACATATGAGATATGACATGCATTAGAAGTTGCCAACGAAGGTACTAACCAGGTCAAGGAATCTAAAATTAATATGTTAGTACATAAATATGACCTTTTTATAATGCATGAAAATGAATGTATCTCTGATATGTTTTCCCGTTTTCTTAAGATTGTAAATTCATTAAAATCTTTAGGCAAGAAATTCAAGGAAAAAGACTTGGTAAGAAAGATCCTTAGATCTTTAATTAAAATTTGGGCTCAAAAGACATCTATTGAAGAGTCCAAATATTTAAATACATATACTCTCAATGATCTCATAGGCAATCTGATAACCTATGAAGTACAACATTTAGATTCAAAAGAGTAGAATCTTAGAAGGGATTTGGCTTAATAAAGTCTCAGAAGTCACTAGTAATTCTAACAACGATTTACTTTTGTTGACCAAAAAATTTAGAAATTTGTTGAAGAAATGCAAGAACTTCAAGTCAGCAAAGACATCTAGAGATATAGAGAAGAAGTCATTCATAAAAGACAAAATCATATACTACAAATGCAACAAACTGAGTCACTTTCAAACTGATTGTCTTCTCAACAAAAATAAGAAGAATTCAAGGAGGAATTTTAGGAATAAGAAATTTAGAAAGAGAATGGCACTTAAAGTGACATGGGATGACTCTTCTACTTCACAAAGTGAAGAAACAAAGGATTCAACATCAGATAGTGAATCCTCATCAAGATCAGGTTCAAAATAAAATCTAGCAAAACGTGTGTTTTATGGCGAACTCTAGTGAGGTACACAAATCAAAATGGATAATGGAGCATCCAGCCATATAACTAGAGATATACGATTACTTATAGAAGTAACAAAGACCAAGAATGAACAAATTACCTTTGGAAATAAAAGTAAAACAAAAATCCTTAGATTTGGCAAGGTTAAGGTAACTAAAAAATGTTTTATAAATGATGTCTTATTAGTAGAAAACTTAGGCTTTAATTTATTGAGTGTTCCTATCTTAATGAAATTTTACAAAGTGATTTTTGAAAAAGATTCCTATAAAGTTATAAACATGCATACAAATGAAATTTTATTTATTGCATACAAGAAATGATCCATTTGTATTATAAATTTTTCTTCTGATATTATTAAAGATGATGCTTGCTTAATTGCAAAATTAGATGAAGTTATTTTATGGCATAGAAGACTAGGACACTTAAACCTAAAGTTATTACAAAAGCTGTCTAAAAAGAATCTAGTTAGAGGTTTACCTAGTATTAATTACTCGAAAGAGTTTATGTGTGATGTAGGTTAATTAGGTAAATTACATAAAACATCCTTTAGAATTTTAAATGAAATAACAAGCAAAAGAGTATTAGAACTAGTGTATATGGACTTATTTGGATTTACTAGGACAAGTCTAGGAGGTAAACATTATGCTTTTGTACTAGTTGATGATTATTCTAAGTTTACTTGGGTTTATTTTCTAGCTAATAAAACTGAAGTTTTTGAAATATTTAAAATATTTTGTAGTAAAGTTCAGAATGAGCAAAATGTTAAAATTCAAAAACTTAAAGGTGATCATGGTAAAAATTTGATAATGATCAAATTGACACCTTTTGTGAAGAATTAGACATAGGTCATAGGTACTCATTTCTAAGAGCTCCTTCATAAAATGAGAGTAGAATGTAAAAACAGATCACTTCAGGAAATATCTAAAACCATGCTAAATGAAAATAAGTCACCTTTATTTCTCTAAGCAGAAGTAGTTCATACAGCATGTTATGTTATAAATAGGATACATTTAAGACCCATGTTGGATAAAACTCCTTATGAGATATGGTATAATAAGGTTTTCAAAATCAATTATTTAAAACCCTTTGGTTGCAAATGTTTTATTTTAAATACTAAAGAACGTAGAGACAAATTTAAAGCCAAATTAGATGAGGGTATTTTTATTGGTTATTCCATTAGAAGTAAAGCATATAGAGTATATAATAAATCAACAAAAACCATTGAGGAAACCCTACATGTGAAATTTCATGAAAATTCTCATTTGGATTTTAGGCATGCTAAAAATATTGATTCAAAAATTCTCCTAGAAATGGTATCAAATGATGTTGACAAAGAAATTGAGAGATTATTTGATGGACTAAGAAATATAAATTTAAATGATGAAGATTTAGAAGAAAATAATGTCATGTCCTTAGAAAACGTGGAACAACATAGAAATTGGCATTATGCTTCATCTCATCCTATTGATCAGATAATAGGTGATCCTAATCAAGGAGGTTAAGACCAGGTCATCAATAGTCAACATTTGTGGTGCTTATTCATTTGTTTCTTTACTAGAACTAAGAAAACTGAAGATGCCTTAGAAGATGAATTTTGCTATGCTAGATGAGCTAAATCAATTTATAAGAAATGAGGTATGGGATCTAGTTCCACCCCTTGAAAATCAGTCTGTAATAGGAACAATGTGGGTATTTAGAAACAAAGTAGATCAAGATGGACATATAGTTAAAAATAAAGTTAGGTTAGTTGCTCAAGGTTACAAGAAGGAGAAAGAAATTGACTATGATGAAACATTTACTCCTATTACTAGACTAGAATCAATACGAATTTTGTTAGGATATGCTTGTTACATGGATTTCAAATTATATCAAATGAATGTTAAGACTGCTTTTTTAAATGGATATATAAAAGAAGAAGTTTATGTAAAACAACCTCTAGGTTTTGAAAATTCAAAACATCTCAAGTATATTTATAGGCTTAAAAAGGCACTATATAGTCTTAAACAAGCCCCTAGATCTTAATATGAGAGGTTATCTAAATTTCTTATAGAAAAAGGATATTCTATGGGAAAGGTATATCACACCCTTTTATCAAGAAAGTCGAAAAGATATATTAGTAGTTCAAATCTATGTAGATGACATTATATTTAGAGCAACAAATGAAAAATTGGTTGAGTCTTTTTCGAATGCATGACTAATCAATTTGAAATGAGTATGATGGGTAAACTATTATTTTTTCTAGGCTTACAAATTAAGCAATTAGAAAATGGCACTTTTATCTCACAAGAAAAATATACTTGAGATTTATTAAAGAGGTTTGGACTAGACAACACTAAAACGAAAAATACACTAATGAGTACTATCACTAAGTTGGACAAAGATGACATTGGAAAATCTGTAAATATAAAACAATATAGAAGTATGATTGGTTCGTTACTTTACTTAACAGCTAGTCATTTAGATATTATGTTTAGTATGTGTACTTATGCTAGATATCAATTTAATCCTAAAGAGTCACACCTACTTGCTGTTAAAAGAATTTTTAAATATTTATTAGGAACCATCAATTTCAGATTATTTTACTTTAAACACAGTTCTTTAAATTTAATAGGTTATAGTGATGCTGATTTCGTAGGATGTAAGTTTGAAAGAAAAAACACCGGTAGCACTTGTCAATTATTAGGAAATTCTTTAGTATCATGGTTTAGTAAAAAGTAAAATTATGTAGCATTATCCACAACAAAAGCTGAATATATAGTTGCTGCACTTTGCTGTGCTTAAATCCTGTGGATCAGATATACCTTAAAAGATTTTAACTTAACTTATGAACCAACTAAGATTTTCTGTGATAGTAGTTCTACAATAAGTTTGTTTAAAAATCCTATTTTACACTCACGAGCTAAACATATAGAAGTTAGACATCATTTTCTAAGGGATAATGTGATAAAAGGAAAAATAGTATTAAATTTTGTTCCGACCACAGAACAATTAGTAGATTTATACACAAAACCCCTAGATGAAAATATTTTTTCAAAATTACGATTAGAACTTGATATCTGTAGGTTATCTAATGTTTAAATTGTCCTATTCATTACACAATATTTTGGTTTGTTAAAAAGGAGTTTAGAATTTAATTTCTTTATATTAGAAAAAACTCAAAATATTTGCTTTAGAATTATTGTTTACAAGTAGTTAAGAATTTATGAAATTCTGATTTTTATTGAAGTCAATTTATTTAAGAAATATATAGAAAAAGTTACTTAAGGAAGGTTGATTTAATTCAATATGAGTACCAACTATATTTTTTTACTTATGTATACACCTTTATAAATATTTTAACTAGAAAATATGTATAGTTTATTAAAAGAAAGTTATTAGCATTCTATTAGAAAAATTAAGTCATGTAGTTGCCTCTTATTTTACTTACTATCTTATTTCATTTTTGATCTAAAATTACTTGAGTCATTAAGTCTGTTGGGAGATCTTAAACCCTAGTCACTTGAACCAACTAGTTTGAGATGTGCTGACTAAAACTCATTATACAAGTAATTCATATTTTACTTAAAAAAGAAAAGAAAAAAGATTACTTGTTCTCACTTATCATTGAGTAACTAGTTATCTTTCCCTTAAGTAAGGGATTGTAATTACGTAAAAAGATGATATTGTGGAAGGTAATAAATAAAATAAATATAAAAAAAGAAACAATATACTCAAGCTTAGTTTATTTTACATGTGTTATAACAATTATGCCATAAACTATGTATATAATCTTTGTTATTTTTTTGTTACTATCTATCTTTTACACATAATGTAATGCATTTATTTTCTTAAGTTCGAGTACTCATTGTTGAACTTTTTTTAATTTACTTGAAGATATATCTCTATGAATTTTCTTTTATAAACTAAATAAAATAAAAGTCAGAAAGTCTAAATTGTTAAAACTACTACTTATTTCTGTATTTAACTTACAAGAAAAGAGAGAGATTTTATATAGGGGCTTGACAACCCACTTAAGTAAGCTATTTGAATTTAATGACAAATCTATTAGGACTTGGCAACCCACTTAAGTAAGCTATTTGAATTTAATGAAAAATCTATTAGGGCTTAACAACCCACTTAAGTCAGTTATTTGGAATTAATGAAAAATCTATTAAGGTTTGGCAACCTAATTTTAAGTACACCATGCTTTATATTTATTACATTAATGTAGGGGGAGCAAAGCAAAATAATAGTAAATCTACTCAAGTGAAAAGTATTCTGGAACTTACATGATAAAAAGTTAGACTCATTTAGTTAGTTTAACATACAATTATGCATTTCACTTGATATCTGCCATTTTATCTTGCATATAGATAAATAACCATCTGAGTTTTTCGTATAGTTATGTTTTATTATCCTATAAACTCGAATAGTTAGGTTTTTATCTAAGTTTTTGTTTTAAATTCTTAAATTTTAAGAATTTAAAATAAAAACTCAAATAAAAACTTTAACTATTTGAAAATCTTAACTATCCAAAAGTTAACTATCCATAATTTAAATAAAACTTTCTGATAACTTGTCATCCTATAATTACATGACTATTATACTTAAAAAAAATTTATTTAGACTTATTTATAAATTGTAACAAAATATTCATCATCAAAACAAAATTCCTAAGAATCTCCCTTATGTTGACAAAACCTAATAAGTTAAATAAACTTTATCAATTAAGATCAGGCTACCATTATGCCAAAAGTTTGAGCTGATAGTAAAGGCGTTACTAATCCTTTTTAAGTAAGCTCAGAATCCCTCACAAGTTTAAGTTCATGAGAGGAACTATTAGGATTAACCTCTTTTTCTCATAGGTCTCTAAGGCCTTCTCCCTTTATCCTCCAAGTCTTTCAGGTCCCTTAGCTCATCACCCGTCGAGTTCCTCAACAATCCTCCCCTCCTCTGAAAAATGCATCCCATAATACTTCCTTGAGGATTCGAACTCACATATGTAAGTAGGCTTTGATACCACAGTTAAGATCAGGCTATTATTATGCCAAAAACTTGAGTTGATAGTAAATACGTTACCAATCCCTTTTAAGTAAACCTAGAATCTCTCGTAAGTCTGAGTTCTTAGAAGGAACTATTAGGATTAACCTCTTTCTCTCATAAGTCCTTAAGGTTTTCTCCTTTCATCGTTTAGGTTCTTCAGGTCCTTCAACCCATCACTTGTTCTTCAGGTCCTTCAACCCATCACTTGTCGAGTCCTTCGATGGGTTCTTCAACACCCTCAAATACCTTATTTGCATGACATTGTCGACAAAAGGCTTTGTCCATCGAGTAAGAAGTGTTTTAACCCATTAGGGTTTTGAGCGGAAGAAAGGAGTTATGTGAAGGAAGAAGTCGAGAAGCACATGAGAGGTGAGTCTCCTCGCTAGAAGGTAGATGACTGGAATGTGCTGTGTCGTAGGAAAATCTGGGATAGATGTGTTGCGTCATGGGTGGAGTTATGGGTAAAAGGTGATTTGTACATGTTTGTAGACTAGAGATTTCACATGAGAACTATGCCATTTTCACATGGAGCAGTAAAAAATGCTCTCTTCGATTACTCCAAAAAAAACATGAGAATGGACAGTGAATAAATCGACGCTCCCTGTCCTTTATTGTGTGTCGTAGTAATGTTTGTCATGTAAAACTCTTATCATAGCACCAAACTGTAGAACGAGTGATGCAAAGCGTTAGCAAAGGTAGCTTAATAAGTATCATTCAACATGACATGGTCTGGTAACATCTGTACTTATTTGATAACTCATTCATTCAGTAAGCAACATTTTTAAATAAACGTTTATTCGGTGAGCAATAAGGATCGTGGACATGGTGGTGATAGGTTTCAATTGGATGGACAATTAATTAAAGATTGATTCCTCTTTCATGTTTTCTATCTCCAGTCGTGAGTGTGATGAGCATGCGCGATCGCTGTGACGTTGCGTCACAGATTCCCGGTTAGAATCGTGCGTCGGTACGTGTTAACCATTAATATAGGTAAGTAAACGACGGTAGAAATAATAATAAATTATATGTACATGATCGTCCTTTTAAATTTTACCTTGATTGTCATTCTTCTCTATTTATTTCGAAACGTGACGGTGTGACGTGAATCTTGCAGCCGACCACTTATTACGACACATCAGAATTGGAATCACGTGGGAGGAAAAAAAAAGAAAATTTCATGCACCAACGAACAGGTAAAATTCTACTAACCATATATCAAACATGTAGACATCTGGCTAGAACACATTGATAGATCACAGACGATTTCATATAAAAAATATCTATTAATATAATTAAAGTTTATTTGTGTATTTAGAATTTGAATTCTGTAAAATTTAAATTTTAAAAGAATTTAAATTTTATAGAATCTGATGAAAAGAATTTAAAATTTAGGTGTTTTTGTATATTTAAAAATTTAATGAAAATTAAAATTTAAATGTTTGTGTACATAATAAAATTAAACAAAATTGATTTTTAATGAAGTAACGAATTAAAGTAATTAGTAAAAATATAATTAACCAAGGAATGAGTTAAAAGGATAAGATTAAGTTAATTAAATGAAATTATAACTTAGATAAAACATAAAAATATCTAAGTTAAAAGAAAAAATTAAATCGAATTGTAACTTTTATGTATAAGAATATCAAAGTTAAAATAAAGATTTTTGAATGAAGTTACAATTTAGATAAAAAATTTAAGAATATCTAAGTTGAAATATATCTCAATTAAATGGTTACTTAGAGAAATCTTACAAATAAAATTACAGCAGTGACACATTGAACTCAAAAAATAACTATTATATTTAAGATATTTTGAAATATCTAAAAGTATTTTAAGAAAATGTTAATTTTAGTACTTATAGTAATTTTTCCTATATTTGAAAATCACATACTGAATTCGTATAACATTTTGCCTCCATTTGAATTACATTATTTTATTTTACTTTTGATTTTGACATTATTTTCTTTATGGATCATATATTTAATCTCATTAATTGATATATCAAAATTAAATTTGATATATTATTTTGAGCATTCATAATAAAAATACCATGAATGTATACGAAAAAATGAATTTAAGTATTTTTATAATTGGAAAAAAATATCAATGTATATATTCACATCTTTTAATATGAGTACTTAATTAAAAATAACCTATCAAATTTATTTTCAAATTGTTGTCTTACCTTTTAATGAATCATAATGTTACATCTTACGTCATGACTTTTGATTTTATGAAAAATCTAATTTCATCGTAGATAATCATAACAATTTTATAATAAGTATTTAAAACAATATATTAAATTTGATTTGTATATTATCATTTGTTAAAACTAGATATGCATATTTAACTCTTTATTTAATTAAAATTAGGTAAAACTTACAAATGAAACTAAAAAGAAAAAAATAGGTCAAAAAAGTATATAACAATAATATTAAAAAATATGCATAGAGAAGGTGTTACGAGCAAATCAAAATATTTTTTCAACTCAATCAAAATTAAAATAAAAAAAGTCTCTTTCACGGTTGAACGAAAGTTAGAATCAAATCTTTAAAATAAATAAATAAAATGTTTCTATCAAACCCTACCTTACATTCGGTTCAACTGAAATAAAAATAAATAAAATAGAAATAAAACAAAGATTCAATTAGATCGCACATGTCATTGTCTTGACTGAAACCTAAAAATAAAAAGACAAACAAAAGTTTGGTTGAACCGAAGATTACCCTTGGCTCAACTGAATCCTTAAGATAAATAAAATGTTTTGATCGAACCCCACCTTACATTCAGTTTGATCAAAATAAAAATAAATAAATAAAACAAAGATTCGATCAAACCGCACATGTCATCGTCTCGACCGAAACCTAAAAATAAAAAGACAAACAAAAGTTTGGTCGAACTGAAGGTTACCCTTGGCTCGACTGAATTCTTAAAATAAATAAATAAAATATTTCAGATCAAACCTCATCTTACATTTGGTTTAATCAAAATAAAAATAAATAAATAAAATAAAAATAAAACAAAAGATTCGATCGGATTGCACATGCCATCGTCTCGACCAAAACCTAAAAATAAAAAGACAACGAAAAGTTTAATATATTCGAAGATTACCCTCAACTCAACCAAAACCAAAGAAAAAAATAAAATAAAAACAAATAGGATTTTCAAATCAAACCGAAACTAAAATAAATAAATAAATAAAAGAAAAATGTAAACAAAAGAAATTGACACATTTTAATTATATTACATGTTTAAAACAACAAAAGGTAAATTATATTATTAAATTCTATATTCCATTTGAAGGTACAAAAAAAGTATATTACAATAAGTATGTTCATTATGATGTTTATAATATTCTCATTCATGACCATCCCACATTATATTCATGATATTTTGACGAAATTTATCTGTAATTTCTTTTCTTTGCTCTTATATGTTGTTTCCAATAGTGTTAACTATTTCATATTGTCTTTCTACATTTGTAGAGTATTCAACTTGTACATCACATTCATCTTCTTATACTTCATCTTTAAGATCTTGACATAAGTATATTTTATTTACTTTATGAATGAAGTTGTGTACTAAAAAATATGATAATATTATTTTTACTTGAGTTGTGAAAGGGAATAACATATATTCTCGTAATATTGTAAAATGATGTTTAACTACTCCAAACGTACATTCAGTTACTGTCCTCAACTGTAAATGTCTATGATTGAAGTTTTCCACTACATTAGTTGGTTGTCGATTTCCTTCATATTCTAATAAGTGATATCGAACACCCTGAAATGGACATATAAACTTAGGCCTATTTGAAAATCCAACATCAACTAAGTAAAATTTACCTGCATGTATTTGAACATCCTCTAAAATAAGTTCAATTTTAATTGATAAGTGAAACAAAGGTAGATTATAAGTACCATACCTCGTGGTACTTGCAAACCATTGCATTGACTTGTCACATCTTGAAGGAGTTGAGCATTAGCAGCTAAACCTTTCCACTCACTAAGAACATAGGTAAATTCCATATCAAAATTGCATGCAACCAATATGTTTTGTAACAATTCACTTTTTCTGTTCCTAAATCAAGCATTCTCCTTTCCATAAATTGTGACTTTAATATGTGTACTGTTTGGTTTTTCCCAACTCTATACTAGAAAAACTTGGATTTATTACTTCTATTTTTACTTAGTTAATTTATCTTTATGCCTATTCTCTCTTTTAGAAGTAAACAAACAACCTTTAATATAATATAGATATTAATTCCAATTTGTACTTTAACTGCAAGTGCACAGTGTTTAATGTATCAGTGCGCAAGTACAGGTCGATCTCACAGGGAATTACTGACGAACTTGAGAACTGTTTGCTTGTTAAAAATCAAATTTATATATTTAATAAGCTCTCCATTGAATTACAGCTAACTCAACGGACTAATCTCGTGGACTTAAGTTAACTCCACGAGCTTGACTTTTCTTTTTAATACTACTATTTACAGAGGAATTCAGACAACCATTGGGTGATTCCACAGATTGTAAATAACATCAATTAAGCTCTTTAATGTTGTTAACGTTGGATTTATCATTAAGCAATACTAACATTCAAATAATTCAAATAGTAACCATTAAAATCTTTAAGTCTTTTGAACAAACCAATTTCAGTAAACTGTAAAACTAAAATAAATATAAAACAATCACAACATTGACAAAGATAACATTAATCACGATACAACACAAACAATACAACACTCAAATACAACATACAAACATAGATAAATTGTTTTTGGTATTTTTGTTTTAATATGAACATGGAAATGGGTGAAAGGTGAAATGTAAAGTAATCTCACTTGACAGTAAATACTTCCGACACTACTTGCAACGCGATTACACCACTGAAAATTAAACTAGTTACAATTCTGTCTCCTCTCCCTATAGAATCGCGAGTCCAGAATTGCAAGATGATCTCCTCTTCAGTATACAGGCATCAACTCGAATCCAAGGCTAAAAGCTTTATGTTCTCCTGAAATATGAGTCGGCGCTTGGTGAAAATGGCTTCCCTTCCTACGACGCGATCACTCCTCACAATGGTTGTCAGGCACTGTGTTTGGCTCAGAATCGACCCGACATCAGGCAAGTATCCTCACAGACCTCCGATGGTTGATGATTATGGTGGTGATGATGATGGTTGGTGTGGTACTTTAGAGAATTGCGACGCTCATCCTCCTCTACACACATTGTCCGTCCATCGATCACACACGCACCCTTCTTTTTTTTTTTCTTTTCTTTTATATTTCTTCAGCAGTAACTGCTTCTGCTTGAATGATCGGTTGAATTTCCTTCATTCATATCAACGGCGATGCTTTCTTCTCCTGCGCGATACGTGCAAACATGGTTTTTCCTTCCAACTGTCTTGTTTTTGCAACCGCTACAGTGGCATATTAGAAAATAAATAGTCCGTGGAGTTACAGATAACTCAACGGACTTTCTTCGTTGATTTAACTATAAAACACATGCAATAAAGAAATAAGCCGCTAACATAATGCGTTACCTTAGTGTATATTCATGTAACTCAACGCGTACAGTTATGCTAACTTAATGAGTTAAAGATGTGCATCTCACGTGATATACTAAAGCATTTAAATTCAACACATGCATAAATTTAACTATTCGATGCTCAGGTGCATTTCGGATACTTATAAACTTAACTATCTGATGCTTAGGTGCATTTCGGATAGTTATAAATAACTCACCGATATATAACTTAAGTAAATCTACCAGATCTCGACACGTATCAACAGCAATTTAATCATAAAATAACATTTTAGAGAGTTATAGGTCTAACTATCCGATGCTCAGATGCATTTCGGATAGTTATAGCTAACTCACCGAAAATCCACTTAAGTCAATTTATCAGAACATGACATGTATCCTCAACTATTTTATAAATAAAAAGAGATTTCAAAGAGTTACAGGAATAACTATCCGATGCTCAGCTGCAATTTCAGATAGTTATAAATAACTCACCGAAAGTTCACTTAAGTCATTCATTATGATTTCGACACGTGTACTTTAGGAAATAATAAAATATTCTCTCAAAACATAACTGTTCAGCAATTTAAACATAACTATCCGATACATGTTCGATCTGTTAAACATAATTGTCCGAATATGTTCGGTATGTTAAACATAACTGTCTGAAATATCAGAAAATTCGGATACTTAAGAATTTCACAGCTTGCAACTTACCGACAGTTCATAAATGTACTAAATTAACATTAATTCCCCCAAATTAAGTAGATTCTTCAATTAAAGCATATAACAGTGCAATTATAACATAATGGCTTAATTCTTATATGATAAGCTAAATATTATGCAATTAACCATCATTTAAATGTTAATAATATGCACTTTTTCATTCTAAACACTTCCCCCATACCTAAATTTTGCTAGTCCCTTAGCAAACTAAGATCTAATTAATTGGTCTTTAAAAGTGCTAGAATTAATTCTTTCCTTTTTTTTTTTCTGTTTAGCATAAAAATATATTCTGTATGTTTCAATAATCAACCTGCAAATATACTTAGAATATATGTAAATTACATACAAAGTATATCATCATCACATAGGTGTTAATTATATTATCATTTGTTCTTCTTTTCATCATCTATCATCCTGAATTTTCCAATAAGATTTCTAGAAGAAATTTCAACAACATACGAATCAGAGTACAATCCAATTCAATCTGATTAAGACAAGTAGAATAAAGAATTGTATCTCCATTAAACAACTTCAAAAGTCAATTCCAGATTCATATTTCAGCAATTCTAGATAACAGAAAATATACTCGATTCATAAGATGTCTGTATTTCACAAAACACTTGTATCTTTTCAGAATAGTATATGTATATATTTTTTTTTTTGTATTTTAAAAGTTAATTTGACAAGTTTGAATCATACAAGAGTTTTCTAATGTACCCATGTAACGACCTTTCAGTCAACAATCCCAAATCTAATCATGATCTTAGGTTGCCAGATTTCAAGAGTCCTTGTTCAGGTCAACAATCCTTACATACCTATCTGTTCAAGTACAAAAGGCTCGTGATCAAACAAGTCAATAAACTCTCAAAATTTTCCCCCTTTTTTTTTGTTTTTTTGTTCAATCAAAACTATAAACACAAAACAAAACATTAATCACATACTATATATGTACGTATTTCATTAATACAGATGCAGTAAAACGCCAATCTCATATAGTCCTGCTTCTATCAGTTACTGAAAATATGAATCCATAACAATAAGCTCATACTTTTTCTATAGTTTAATAAGATCTACACATAAATCATTCTACAAGTTCAATCAGTCAAATTAAATGTATCTTTAATCATATGTGTTTCATTTAATCTAGAATTTACATCTCAACTCTTTCAGGACTTTAGATAATTTACTGATTTTTTCATTAAGCATTCTGATTTCATTTTAAAATCGTTAAATTGTTAAACTCATGAAATTCAGAAAAAACATAAGATACTATATGTAGATTTGCATAAATAGTAAATTCAATAGCATCTTATATAACCTTCTAAATATAACATTCAAGCAGTTTATAAAAATTTTACAGTCTCAATTATCGGATAGTTACAGGAAGTTCATAAAAATTTTCAATTTCCACAACTTTGCAGTACCATTTTAATTTCTTTAATTAACAAACTTACATGGCTGTTACTTTAATTACCTCCCCCCCATACCTACATTTTGCATTGTCCTCAATGTAAAAGATTTGACAATAAGTATAGTAATTGTAGCAGGCATGAATACAGTTTTGCTTGATTTAAAATTCAAGATGAGTAATTAGTTACATACCTTGTTTCATTTGTATCTCTTTCTGCATATTCCGATTTTTGATTCTAAAAAACTTTTCATTCACGGATAAAAGCAAAATATAAAACAAAATAACATTTAATAGATATTAATAAATCAGTGTCTTGTGTGGAACTCAGGCTCCTATGCCTTTGGTGGCTCACAAGCAAGCCAGTTGGTTTCCCAGAACAGATACCAACAAACTGGATTGATATTTTGTTTTGTTTGTTTTTTTTATTATAAAATGAACATGAAAACTTCATAATTCTTTTTTTTTTTTTAACATAAATGCAGAATACACACAACATTAAACACACAAAATCACAACTTAAGAACATAATTGAAAAGTAGAAACAAATGGAATAAATGTATCAATCCAAGCAAACTTTTTAGGCATAGTTCTTCTTGCTATTAATTCTATTTTAATGTAGTTCTTGTTCCTTCTTAATTTGTAAGCATGTAATATATTATAAATTCCAAATACGAGTGTATTACCATTAATGATATGTAATGCAGAAAGAGATCCTTTTTGGTTCCAGGGTAATGTAGCAGTTTCTATTTCTACATCTATTTCAATATACTCTTCTTCCCACTTCCATTCATTTATGTCTTCCATAATCCATATTTGAAATTTCATCAGTTCATCCCACCATCTTATTAGACATAAAGTAGGATCATCTTCTTCAGTATACCACATTCCTATTTGAATTTCATTAAATTCTGCAGATAGTGGTTTAGCTATTTCACTCAGTATAGGTAAAATTTCTATATATTCATCATAGCTGTCTATGCTCACTATGTATAAATCAGATCTATATGCTATTGATATCTCTGTGACTAAATAGATATATCCATTAAGTATGATATGTGTTTGGTTAATTAATGATTTCTGTCCTAGATATATCATAATATTTTCATTCCAAGATCTGTTCAGAAAATTATACACACTTAAGTGTAAATCTTCACTCCAATTTCCTGTAGGTCTCCAATAATATAATTTTTCAGGAATTGCAGAATTTTTATCAGAAAATATTAAAGCTGACCCACAATTTACAGTTGGTGCTTCAAATCTATTAGGTCTTCCTATATTCCATTCTTCTCCTGTTATAAGATTTCTTATCAAAATATCAGGTAATAATAAACTTGCATACCTTGGTCTCGTCTTGTATATGATTAATCCTTCATCTATCCCCATAATATGATTTATTCCTTCTAATGCATTGGGTGGAATTCCAGTAGTTTCTTCCATAGCCAGATATTCATGGGTATTTGAACTACGATTAAATGACCTCCATATGAATCCATCTCTAATTTTAGTCATTTTTGCAGCTTGTAGTCCTTGAAAATATTTTTCTTCAATACAGTCTTTAATTTCCTTTGATACACAACACAGCCTGCACAGATCTTTAGTTGACAAGTTACTTAGTACTTCCCTTAGTACATCCAACGGTAATTGCATCAATTCCATTTGTCGATTCTATAAAATACAAACAAAAATTTAGCAGAGACAAAAATTAACATACTACTGCACACATTCGTGGAGTTAAGGCATAACTCAACAGACTAAGTTCATTGAGTTAAAAATTAACTCTACGATACTATAAAAAAAATAAAAAAAGCATATATACATACAGATAGTTGCTTCAGATATGCTTTTTCATTCAGTTGCCCTCCCAAAAGAGGTATCAATTTCATTAACCGTTCTATTGACAGGATTAGGTATAGCTTGTATTGGCAATCCTCCAGTAGGTCTAACTTCCATTGGTTCCTTCTGTCTAAGTGATATATTTCTATTCTGATTTTGAATTGCAGTGTTTCCAAATATAAATTCTAGATGATTATTTACTAGTTGGATTATCTTTTCTAATTTCTCTATTCTAGCTCTTTGTTCAATTAATACTTCATAACTTATGTTCTTCTCATTTATATTTTCTCCTCCCTGGAAATTGTTGTTTCTCCAAGATAAATTCGGGTGATTTCTCCAATTAGGATGATAAGAATTTCCCATGTTATCTCTCTGGTTTCTAACATAAATAATATCTAAGTCATTTATGTTTGCATTCTTTTCTGGTAGCTTTTGATTTAATGATAACTCTTCTATTTTCTTTGTTAATTCATTTAATTTCACCTCAAGCATAGTATTGGAATCTATTTCATGCATTCCTCTTGGCAATATTCTTTTATCTGCAATAGCTTCAACCAAATTTTCCCACTGTGTAGTTCTTTTTGCAAAATTTTCTAAATATGCCCATGCTTTTTCACTACATAATTTTAAAAATCCATTTTGACAAGTAGATTCTAATAAAGATTTCGTTGAAACATCTATGCCTTCATAAATTATACCTATTAGTTGTGTTTTACTTATTGCATGATGTGGACATTGAGTCAGTAAATCTTTAAATCTTTCAAAATATTTCTAGAATGATTCACCCTGTTTTTGGCTACACATTAATATTTCTTTCTTCTTTTTAATCATTTGATGTGTTGGATAATATTTTTCCAGAAAAATAGAGCAAAATTTAGTCCATGTAGAAATTAAATCAAGCGATAGAGTATATAACCATCTCTTAGCTGTGTCTTTTAAAGAAAAAGGGATATATCTAAGTTTAATAGCATCTATACTCATGTTCAGCATTTTCATCATTTGACAAACTTCGTTAAATTCTCTAAGGAAATAATAGGCATCCTCTCTTTCTAATCCATGAAAATGTGGCAATTGACTAATATAATTAGATTTCAGTTCAAACCTATCTCCCTCAAAGTTTGGCAATCGAATACATGAAGGTTCATCAATTAATTCAGGATACAGAATCTCTCCTAATGGTTTTTTTACTGGAGTAACCATCTCTACATTCTCTTTTAAAGAAAGGTTAGCTACACCCCAAAGAATTTCGTTAAAGTTCAATTCAAAAAATTTTTCAGTACTCCACTGCAATGAAAATTCCTAGGTAGGTGTTCTTATTAATCGTTTAGTGCTTAGAGAACGAGTCCATGTGCACATAAATAAATAGCAGAAGATTAATTACATACCAGTTTGAAGCTTTCCATTCAATAAATATTTATTGTCGGATGAAGTTGAATCAGCTGCTTCTCCTTCCAGTTTCTCCAACGCAATCTCCTTTCTTTTAAAAGTGCTGGTAACTCGTAAATAACATTCTGTTTTATATATATACTGCACATTCATATAGTGAATAAATCTCGTTGCAAGAACGTGGCTTGCAACATGCATCGTGGTTCTTGTTTTTATGGGTACGTGTACCACTACTAATTTCAAATTTTGGTAACCGCTAAATCGACGAAGTTTTGTTCGTGGTTAAAAGAATAACCGTTTTGCTTAATCCATGAACTAACCTCGTTGAGTTACAGAAAACTCAATAGAATACAGTCGGTTACTGTTGCTAACTCTACGGACTAACTTCGTTGAGTTACTGATAACTCAACGGAGTGACCTTATATTATATTACTGACCTCGTGGAGTCACGGTTAACTCAATGGACTTACTTCGTTGAGTTGACACTTAGCAACATCTAAGTTTTACTCTCATAAGTTCCTCTCTGTTCTTTTTTCTTTTTTTTCTTTTTTTTTTCTTTTTCATTCTGCTAACTGAAATAAAATTAAATCTATGTCATTAATGCATCATTCTAATTAAAATACATTTAAATCTGAGCATTATATAAAGATTTAACTTGTAGGTCATTTTATGTTATGTAGAATTTACATTTTACCTTACAACATGCAGAAATTTTTAAGCAGTTATCCTATCATTCAGCAAATTGTAAATCTATTACATATTCATTCATAAAGTTTCACAATGACATAATATTCAATAAATTCCATTCATTTCACATCCAAAACACGTATGAAAATTGATCTAAAAAATTTACAGTCATTAATATGAATCAATTACATTAAAAGTACATCATACAATTTCATACAATTTTACACAAGTAGATGAACAATACAATTTAATCTCTATGCCTAAGTTCATCTACTTCCTTCTAGAGTTTTTCTAATTGAAGCTCTAATTGATTAATCCTCTTTATTGCTCCTGTAATTCCTTCAGAAGGTACAGCTAGTTCTGCAGCTACAAAATTTCTGTATTCTTTCACTGAAATGGTTCTTGATCTGATCCTTTTTGATGTCCATTTAGTGAAATTGATACAGTCCACCATTAGTAGTGGAATCAAATCTCCATAAAATAATTTCTTCTTCACTGTTTTCAGCTTGGAGATAAAAACTGCAGACCAATTTATTTGGATCTTATTTACAACTGCATATGTGGCCCATTTGACAAATTGACTTAATTCTATGTCATGGCCCTGTCGTTGATAGACATTCTTAATCAGAATGTTAGCTACCATGTGTGCTTTACCATTTAAATGCTTTAATCTGTTTAATAATGGCACACCAGGATTGATAGCTAAACAATTCTTGATTTGTTGCTCAGTCCATTCAACTGCAGTTGTATCTTCCAAAATTTTTGTTCCTTCATTCCTTAAACCAAATATGTTGTGGAGAAGCTCTAGTGTTATTTGTACATCAACTTTCTCCACGTTTGAAATTAATCCTCCTTCTCTTTTTCTCAAATTAGCATAGAAACAAGGCACTAAATTCTCATATACTGCATGCCCTCTTTCTTGAGATATAAATTGCAGTAGACCTTGGAATTCAAATAAATATTTGATTTCTTGCATTCCATGCCAATTTACTGGTCTACTGTAAATAATGTCGTAACCCCTTATTTCTTGGTATTTGGTATAAGCTTCCTGACTACAAAAATGTACTTCATTCAAAATTATTGTTTCAGTCGGGTCAGGAAGGTGACTTTGTTGCTCTAGAGGGGTTTGCTCTTGCTCTTCCTCTTCTATAGGATACATTTGAATATTTTCTACAGATTCCTGAATTTCTGTTTCTGTTTGTGGTGGTGAGCTTGTAGAACTCTCCACTCTATCTTGAATTCTCTCCATAAATTGCTGAAGAGTTTCTTGTTCTTCAGTGGAATCTGTGAAATTATTTTTGTCCAAATGGCTTCTTAACATTGCTCCTATAGCAAAATCAGAAGCATCACACATTAATTCAAATGGATGGTTCCAATCAGGTGCTTGAATTATAAGAGTTGAAATTAATCTAGTCTTAAGTCTAAAAAATGCTTCCTTGCAATTTTTATCAAAGTTAAATGGAACATCTTTTAATAGATTAGTTAAAGGTCTAGCTATCTTGCTAAAGTCTTTAATAAATCTTCTATAAAAACCAGCATGTCCTAGAAATGATCTAATATCTTTTACTGATTTAGGTTCTGGTAGATTAGATATTACTTCTACTTTAGCTTTATCTACTTCCAACCCTTTTTTAGAAACAACATGCCCTAAGACTATTCCTTGTTTAACCTTGAAGTGACATTTTTCCCAATTTAAAACCAAATTTTTTTCCACACAGCATTTTAATATTTGGTCTAAATTGCTTAAACACACTTCATATGAGTTGCCTTATACAGTAAAATCATTCATAAATATTTCTAAAAAATCTTCAGTCATTCCAGTAAATATGCCCTGCACACACCTTTGAAAGGTAGCTAGCGCATTGCATAATCCGAATGACATTCTTTTAAAAGCATAAGTTCCATTAGGATAGGTGAAAGTTGTTTTCTCTTGATCCTTTAATGCTACTGGAATTTGATTATACCCTGAATACCCGTCTAGGAAACAAAAATATTCTTGCCCTACTAATCTTTCCAGCATTTGATCTATAAAAGGTAAGGGAAAATGATCTTTCCTAGTCACAACATTCAGCTTTCTATAGTCTATACATACTCTCCAACCTAATTGAATTCTAGTAAGTATCAAGTCTTAACTTTCATTCCTAATAACTGTTAATCCTGATTTCTTGGGAACAACATGAATTGGACTAACCCACGAGCTATCAGAAATCGGATAAATTATATCATTATCTAACCATTTAACTATTTCCTTCCTGACTACTTCTTTAAGGTTTGGATTTAATCTCCTCTCAGGAATTCTAATAGGTTTAGCATTCTCTTCTAAATATATGTGGTGACAGCATAAAGTTGAACTTAACCCTTTTATATCAGTCATAGTCCATCCTATTGCTTCTTTATAACTTTTTACTACATCTTTTAATTTAGCTATTTGATCCTCTTTTAAATCTGAAGCAATAATGATTGGACAGGTTCGTTTATCTTCCAGAAATATATAGGTTAATTCAGGAGGTAAATGTTTTAATTTTAAATGCTGCCCATCAAAAGCTAGAGCTCCTAATTGAACATCATCATTTTTTAAATTAATTTCTTCTTGATCTCCTTCTATATTTATGCTTTCACTTTCTTCTAAAATTTCAGAATTGATTTGCCTATTTAATTCTTCTTGAATCACATCATCTAACATATCTCCTTCATCCTCTAAAAAGTCTATGGTATGTAAGAACATTTCTAACTCCTCAAACCTTTCTGGTTTGAAAATATTTAATTGAGTATCCTCATTACCATATGCTAACTTCATTACTCCAGTTTTACAATTTATAATAGCCCCTGATGTTGCTAAAAATAGCCTTCCCAAAATTAAAGATGTATCACTATTTTTATACTTAATTTGTTGGGAATCCAAAATTACAATATTAATAGGATATATAAAATTTTTGATTTTAATTAAGACATCCTTTATTTTTCCTCTAGGATATCTTATACTTCTATCAGCTAATTGAATAACCATACTAGTAGGAGTTAAGCCTTCTAATCCTAAGGATGCAAATATATCACTTGGCATAACATTTATACCTGCACCTAAGTCTATTAAGGTTCTTTCTAGAATGGTATTTCCTACGGTGCATGATATAATAGGGATTCCAGGATCAAATAACTTTTTAGGAATTTACGGCAGAAATAGGGAACTACTTTGCTCAGCTAAAAAGACCTTTCTAAGAACTTTTCACTCTCTTTTCTTAGTACACTAATCCTTCAGAAATTTAGCACAAGGTGGCATTTTCTGTAATAGATCTAAGAAAGGAATGTTAACTTGTACTTTTTCAAAAATTTCTCTGATTTTTTCTTGTTTTTTAGGAATTGTTTGTTGTAATATTTCAGGATAGGGTGCTAAAGATTTTGATTTCGAAGACTCTTTTTCTTTCAATTGATTTGTTTGATCATTTTTAGCTTCATTCGTAGATTCAGATTGTTCTTCAGTGATTTCTAGATTTTCAGCTATTACATTTTCATTATCATTTTGATTTTTACTCTTATCCACCATCATATCATTTTCATTTTGAGTTCTTGGTGGTATATTAGTTCTAGATCTTAATGTTACACATACATCTTCCAGATTTTCGTTACTTTCATGATGTTTTTTTATATCATTTTCGTGATTATTATCTTCAATTGTTTTTAGTTTTAAAGTGCATTCTTTAAATTCTCTTGCATTGGTATTTTCTGTTTGCTATATATTTTACAAATCATGCAAGTTTATAACATTATAATTTTCATTGTCCTGTTGCATAACTTGTATTTTCATTGCATTTTCGTCTAATGCTTTTAATTTTCTTTCCAGATCATCTAATTTCATTGCATTCAATTTTTGATCAATTTTCTTTATGGTTTTTTCAGTTTCGTAAATTATATCCTGTTTAGGTTCTGAATATGCTTCCTTATAGTTTAATTGGTTGACTTGTTGTTGTTGACACACAAAGTATTCCAGTTTGTCCAGATTTTGCTCTATACTATACTCTAGTCTGTCATAGCTATTCTAAACTTCAGTGTCTCTCATCATATTACACATTCTATACTAACCATCAGTTGGGTAAACTATAGAATTCTCATACTCGGCTCTATTATATTAAGGATAATTCATTTGTTGTTCATGAGATCTAACCATCTGTAAATGTCTCAATTTCAGACAATCAGAAATGTCGTGTCCTTCAGAATTGTAGAATTCACATATGCTAATTACAGGTTTCAGAAATCTTTGAGCATAAGCATATGCCATATTCTCAATTACAGAAGAAAACACACAGCTCTGGCTATTAAAATAAAACAACTCTAACAGTTGCTTATATCTATTCAATTCAATTCAATTCGATTCAATTCCCTGGCAACGGCGCCATAAAACTTGTTTGGTTTTTCCCAGCTCTACACTGGAAAAACTTGGATTTGTTACTTTTGTTTTTACTTAGTTAATTTATCTTTATGCCTATTCCCTGTTTTAGAAGTAAACAAACAACCTTTAATACAATTTAGATATTAATTCCAATTTGTACTTTAACTGCAAGTGCACAGTGTCTATTGTATCAATGTACAAGTACAAGTCCATAGGGAATTACTAACGAACTTGAGAACTATTTGCTTGTTAAAAATCAAATTTATATATTCAATAAGCTCTCCGTTGAATTACAGCTAACTCAACAGACTAACGTCGTGGACTTAAGTTAACTCCATGAGCTTGACTTTTCTTTTTATTACTACTATTTACAGAGGAATTCAGACAACCATTGGGCGATTCCACAAATTGTAAATAACATCAATTAAGCTCTTTAATGTTAGTTAACATTGGATTTATCATTAAGCAATACTAACATTCAGATAATTCAAATAGTAACCATTAAAATCTTTAAGTCTTTTGAACGAACCAATTTCAGTAAACTGTAAAACTAAAATAAACATAAAACAATCACAACACTGACAAAGATAACATTAATCACGATACAACACAAACAATACAACACTCAAATAAAACTTGTTTGGGTTTTCCTAGCACTACACTAGAAAAACTTGGATTTGTTACTTCTATTTTTACTTAGTTAATTTATCTTTATGCCTATTCTTTATTTTAGAAGTAAACAAACAACCTTCAATACAATTTAGATATTAATTCCAATGTATATTTTAACTGCAAGTGCATAGTGTCTATTGTATCAGTGTGCAAGTACAGGTCGATCCCACAGGGAATTGCTGACGAATTTAAGAAATGTTTGGTTGTGAACAATTCAATAAGCACTCCGTTGAGTTACAGTTAACTCAACGGACTAAGTTCGTTGAGTTATGGCTAACTCAATGGACTATCCTCGTGGACTTAAGTTAACTCCATGAGCCTGTCTCTTCTTTATAATACTGCTATTTACAGAGGAATTCGGCCAACCATTGGGCGATTCCATAGATTGTAAATAACATCAATTAAGCTTTTAATGCTAGTTAACATTGGATTTATCATTAAGCAATACTAACATTCAGATGATTCAAACAATATCCATTATAATCTTTAAGTTTTTTGTACGAACTAATTTCAGTAAACTGTAAAATTAAAACTAACATAAAACAATAATAAAACTGATATAGATAACATTAATCACGATACAACACAAACAATAGAACACTCAAATACAACATACAAACAAAGATAAATTGTTTTTGGTATTTTTGTTTTGATGTGAACATGGAAATGGGTGAAAGGTGAAATGTAAAGTAATCTCATTTGACAGTAAATACTTTCGACACTACTTGCATTATTATTGTTCGTCTTTTGATGTGACCTTATATTATATTACTGACCTCGTGGAGTTACGGTTAACTCAACAGACTTACTTCGTTGAGTTAACACTTGGCAACTTCTACGTTTTACTCTCGTAAGTTTTCTATTCTGTTTTTTTTTCTTTGTTTTTCATTCTTCTAATTGTAATAAAGTTAAATCTATGTCATTAATGCCTCATTTTGATTAAAATATATTTAAATCTGAACATTATATAAAGATTTAACTTGCAGGTCATTTTATGTTATGCAGAATTTACATTTTACCTTATAACATTTAGAAATTTTTAAGCAGTTATCCTGTCATTCAGCAAATTGTAAATCTGTTACATATTCATAAAGTTCCACAAATTACATAATATTCAATAAATTCCATTCATTTCACATCCAAATATGTATGAAAATTGCATTTGAAAAATTATATTCATTAATATGAATCAATTACATTACAAGTACATCATACAATTTCATACAATTTTATACAAGTAGATGAACAATACAATTTAATCTCTATGCCTAAATTCATCTACTTCCTTTTGGAGTTTTTCTAATTTTAGGTCTTAGCTACAGTACTTCGTTGAGTTACAGTTAACTCAATGGAATAAGCTCGTTGACTAACTCAAGACTCAACGGAGTAGGCTCGTTGAGTTAAGCGTAACTCAACGGACTCCTCGTACAAGCAATTATAATAATAAAAATATTACATAGAATAGTTTTTCTATTTTTCTACCAGTTTAACCTATACTATGCTTCGGTCAGACCTAAATATATATATATTTTTTTTTCTTTCGGTTGAACCGATACTATGTTTCGGTAAAACCAATATTTTTTTCTGAAAATTAATATACAATTTTTTTAATGTTCCAATCATACCGATGGATCTAGTCTGTTGAACCGCAACTATTTTTATGTTTTATATATATTTTTAATGTTTTTTATTATTATATATATATATATAAACATAAAAACTGATTTCTTACTAAGTAAAGCTCGAGTAGTCCTCTACTCTGACTTCTTCTATAATTCCAAAGGAGCTTTTTGGTGTTTTTAGAATAGGTTTAAGTCTTTGTCCATTTACTTTAAATATATTCTGATTTTTAGGATTTTCAATTTTAATAGCTTCATAAGGATAAACATTTCGAACTATGTAAGGTCCTGTCCATCTAGATCTTAATTTTCCTGGATGGTTATGGAGTCTAGCCATATAAAGATATACTTCTTGTCCTATTTCAAAGCTTTTAGGAATAATTTTTCTATCATGCCAGAATTTAATTTTCTCTTTTTCTCTTACAGTCTTCGAATAAGCTTCATTTCTAAATTCTTCTAATTCAATTAGTTGCATTTTCCTATTTTCAGCAGCTTGATTTAAATTAGTGTTCAGAGTTTTTAATGCCCAATAAGCTTTATGTTCTATTTCAACAGGTAAATGACAACTTTTTCCATATACTAGCCTAAAAGGTGACATACCTAAGCTCGTTTTATAAGCAATTTTATAAGCCCAAAGTGCATCTATCAATCTATTAGCCCAATCTGTTCTAGTAGGATTTACTACTTTTTTCAAGATTAATTTAATTTGTTTGTTTGCACTTTCTACTTGTCCACTTGTTTGCGGATGATATGATGTTTTCAATTTTGTGGTTTACTCCATATTTCTTCATTAAAGCTTCAAAACTTCTATTACAAAAATAAGTTCCTCTATCACTGATAATAACTTTAGGTATTCTAAATTTGGCAAATATATTTATTCTTATAAATTGTATTACCACTTTGTTATCATTAGTTTTTGTAGGAATAGCTTCTATTCATTTAGATACATAATCCACCCCCAACAATATGTAATTAAATTTATTAAACATAGGAAATGGACCCATAAAATCTATTCCCCACACATCAAAGATTTCAACCTCAACAATAGGATTAAGAGGTATCATATTCTTCTTTGATATTCTTCCTATTTGTTGACATCTTAAACAACTTAAGCAATATTTATGAGAATCTTTGAATAGTGTTGGCCAATAAAACCCACATTGCAAAATTTTTGTAGCAGTTTTCCTTGAACCAAAATGTCCTCCACAAGCTAGGTCATGACAGAAAGACAATATGCTCGAATATTCAGTTTCTGGAACACACCTCATTAAAACCAGATCAGGACATTTCTTAAATAAGTAAGGGTCTTCTCAATAGTAATATTTTACTCTTGAGAAAAACAATTTCTTATCTTGTCTATTCCAATCCTTAGGTGTTAAACCAATAACTAAGTAATTAACTATGTCTGCATACCAAGGCATTGTGATGATGGTCATTAATTGTTCATCAGGAAAATTATCCTTAATTTTAATATTTGATTTTTCTATTTGTAATCTTGATAAATGATCTGCTACTACATTCTCACAACCTTTTTTATCTTTAATTTCTAGATCAAATTCTTGCAATAATAATATCCATCGGAACAATCTAGGTTTAGTTTCTTTTTTCTTTATTAGATGTTTTAGAGCTGAATGATCCGTGTATACTATTACTTTAGCTCCAATCAAATATGATCTAAACTTTTCTAAAGCAAACACAACAGCTTATAATTATTTTTCAGTAGTTGTGTAATTAACTTGAGCATCATTTAATGTTTTGCTTGCATAATGAATCACTCTAGGAGATTTTTCTATCTTCTGTCCTAACACTGCTCCTACAGCAAAATCAGAAGCATCGCACATTAATTCAAATGGATGGTTCTAATTGGGTACTTGAATTATAGGAGTTGAAATTAAGTTAGTCTTAAGTCTGAAAAATGCTTCCTTGCAATTTTTATCAAAGTTAAATGTAACATCTTTTAATAGATTAGTTAAAGGTCTAGCTATCTTGCTAAATATATTCTAATAGGTTTAGCATTCTCTTCTAAATATATGTGGTGACAGCATAAAGTTGAACTTAACCCTTTTATATCAGTCATAGTCCATCCTATTGCTTCTTTATAACTTTTTACTACATCTTTTAATTTAGCTATTTGATCCTCTTTTAAATTTGAAGCAATAATGATTGGACAGGTCCATTTATCTTCCAAAAATATATAGGTTAATTTAGGAGGTAAATGTTTTAATTCTAAATGCTACCCATCAGAAGCTAGAGCTCTTAATTGAACATCATCATTTTTTAAATTAATTTCTTCTTGATCTCCTTCTATATTTATGCTTTCACTTTCTTCTAAAGTTTCAGAATTGATTTGCCTATTTAATTCTTCTTGAATCACATCATCTAACATATCTCCTTCATCCTCTAAAAAGTCTATGGTATGTAAGGACATTTCTAACTCCTCAAACCTTTCTGGTTTGAAAATATTTAATTGAGTATCCTCATTACCATATGCTAACTTCATTACTACAGTTTTATAATTTATAACAGCTCCTGATGTTGCTAAAAATGGCCTTCCCAAAATTAAAGATGTATCACTATTTTTATGCTTAATTTGTTGGGAATCCAAAATTACAATATCAATAGGATATATAAAATTTTTGATTTTAATTAAGACATCCTCTATTTTTCCTTTAGGGTATCTTATACTTCTATCAGCTAATTGAATAACCGTACTAGTAGGAGTTAAGCCTTCTAATCCTAAGGATGCAAATATATCACTTGGCATAACATTTATACCTGCACCTAAGTCTATTAAGGTTCCTTCTAGAATGGTATTTCCTATGGTGCATGATATAATAGGGATTCCAGGATAAGATAACTTTTTAGGAATTTGTGGCAGAAATAGGGAACTACTTTGCTCAACTAAAAAGACCTTTCTAAGAACTTTTCGCTCTCTTTTCTTAGTACACCAATCCTTCAGAAATTTAGCACAAGGTGGCATATTCTGTAATAGATCCAACAAAGGAATGTTAACTTGTACTTTTTCAAAAATTTCTCTGATTTTTTCTTGTTTTTCAGGAATTGTTTGTTATAATCATTTAGGATAGGGTGCTAAAGATTTTGATTTCAAAGACTCTTTTTCTTTTAGTTGATTTGTTTGATCATTTTTAACTTCATTCGTAGATTCAGATTGTTCTTCAGTGATTTCTAGATTTTCAGCTATTACATTTTCATTATCATTTTGATTTTTACTCTTGTCCACCTTCATATCATTTTCATTTTGAGTTCTTGGTGGTATATCAGTTCGAGATCTTAATGTTACACATGCATCTTCCAGATTTTCGTTACTTTCATGATGTTTTTGTATATCATTTTCGTGATTATGATCTTCAATTGTTTTTAGTTTTAAAGTACATTCTTTAAATTCTCTTACATTAGTGTTTTTTGTTTGTTGTATATTTTGCAAGTTGTGCAGGTTTATAACATTATAATTTTCATTGTCCTGTTGTAAAACTTGTATTTTCATTGCATTTTTGTCTAATGCTTTTAATTTTGTTTCCAGATCATCTAATTTTATTGCATTCAATTTTTGATCAATTTTCTTTATGGCTTTTTCAGTTTCATAAATTATATCCTGTTTAGGTTTTGAATATGCCTCATTATAGTTTAACTAGTTGACTTCTTGTTGTTGACACACAAAGTATTCCAGTTTGTCCAGATTTTGCTCTATATTATGCTCCAGTCTGTCATAGCTATCCCAAACTTCAGTGTCTCTCATCATATTACACATTCTATACTGACCATTAGTTGGGTAAACTATAGGATTCTCATACTCGGCTCTATTATATTGAGGATAATTCATTTGTTGTTCATGGGATCTAACTATTTGTAAATGTCTCAATTTCAAACAATCAGAAATGTCGTGTCCTTCAGAATTGCAGAATTCACATATGCTAATTAAAGGTTTCAGAAATCTTTAAGCATAAGCATATGCCATATTCTCAATTACAGAAGAAAACACACAACTTTGGCTATTAAAACGAAATAGCTCTAACAGTTACTTATATCTATTCAATTCAATTCAATTCACTTCGACTAAATTCAATTCAATTCCCCGGCAACGGCGCCATAAAACTTGTTTGGATTTTCCCAACACTACACTAAAAAAACTTGGATTTGTTGCTTCTATTTTTACTTAGTTAATTTATCTTTATGCCTATTCTTTCTTTTAGAAGTAAACAAACAACCTTTAATACAATTTAGATATTAATTCCAATTTGTACTTTAACTACAAGTGCACAGTGTCTATTGTATCAGTGTGCAAGTACAAGTCGATACCATAGGGAATTGCTGATGAATTAAAGAAATGTTTGATTGTGAACAATTCAAATTTATATTCAATAAGCACTCCGTTGAGTTACAGTTAACTCAACGTACTAAGTTCGTTGAGTTATGGCTAACTCAACGGACTATCCTCGTAGACTTAAGTTAACTTCACGAGCCTGTCTCTTCTTTATAATACTACTATTTACAAAGGAATTCGGCCAACCATTGGGCGATTCCACAGATTGTAAATAACATCAATTAAGCTTTTTAATGCTAGTTAACATTGGATTTATCATTAAGCAATACTAACATTCGGATGATTTAAACAGTAACCATTAAAATCTTTAAGTTTTTTTGTACGAACCAATTTCAGTAAACTGTAAAATTAAAACTAACATAAAACAATCATAAAACTGATACAGATAACATTAATCACGATACAACACAAACAATAGAACACTCAAATGCAACATACAAACAAAGATAAATTGTTTTTGGTATTTTTGTTTTGATGTGAACATGGAAATGGGCGATAGGTGAAATGTAAAGTAATCTCACTTGATAGTAAATACTTCCGACACTACTTGCAACGCGATTACACCACTGAAAATTAAACCACTTACAATTCTGTCTCCTCTCCCTATAGAATCGCGAGTCCAGGATTGCAAGATGATCTCCTCTTCAGCATACAGGCATCAACCCGAAGCCAAGGCTAAAAGCTTTACGATCTCCTGAAATATGAGTCGGCGCTTGGTGAAAATGTCTTCCCTTCTCGCGACGCGATCACTCCTCATAGTGGTTGTCAGGCATTGTGTTTGGCTCGGAATCGACCCGACATCAAGCAAGTATCCTCACAGACCTCTGATGATTGGTGATTATGGTGGTGATAACGATGGTTGGTGTGATACTTCGGAGAATCGCCTATACTGTCTGTAGAAAGCTCGGTGCTCCTCCTTTGTATACACTAGCCGTCCATCGATCACACTTTCTTCTTTTTTTCTTCTTTTCTTTTATATTTCTTCAGTAGTAACTACTTTTGCTTGAATGATGAATTGGATTTCCTTCCTTCAGATCCACGGCGATGATTTCTTTCTCCCTACGTGATTGAATTCCTGCGTGATACGTGAAAACGTGGTTTTTCCTTCCAACTGTCTGTTCCTACAACCGCTATAGTGGCATTTTGGAAAATAACTAGATAATACATGCAATAAAGAAATAAGCCGCTAACCTAATGCGTTACCTTAGTGTATATTCATGTAACTCAACGCGTACAGTTATGCTAACTTAACGAGTTATAACTTAAGTAAATGTACCAAATCTCGACACGTGTCAGCAGTAGTTTAAACATAAAATAACATTTCGGAGAGTTACAAGTCTAACTATTTGATGCTTAGATGCATTTTCGGATAGTTATAGCTAACTCATCGAAAGTTCACTTAAGACATTCATTCTGGTTTCGACATGTGTACATCTGGAAATAATAAAATATTCTCTCTAAACATAATTGTTCGGCAATTTAAACATAACTATCCGATACATATTCTGTCTGTTAAACATAACTGTCCGAATTTGTTCGGTATGTTAAACATAACTGTCCGAAATATCAGAAAATTCGGATTCTTAAGAATTTCACAGCCTGCAACTTACCAACATTTCATAAATGTACTAAATTAACATTAATTCCCCAAAATTAAGCAGATTCTTCAATTAAAGCATATAATAGTGCAATTATAACATAATGGCTTAATTCTCATATGAGAAGCTAAATATTATGTAATTAACCATCATTTAACCGTTAATAATATGCACTTTTTCATTCTAAACACTTCCCCCATACCTAAATTTTGCTAGTCCCTTAGCAAACTAAGATCTAATTAATTGGTCTTTTAAAAAGTGCTAGAATTAATTCTTCCCCTTTTGTTTTTTTTCTTCTGTTCAGCATAAACATATATTCTGTATGTTTCAGTAATCAACCTGCAAAGATATTTAGAATATATGTAAATTACATACAAAGTATATCATCTTCATATAGGTGTTAATTATATTATCGTTTGTTCTTCTTTTCATCATTTGTAATCCTGAATTTTCCAATAAGTTTTCTAGAAGAAATTTCAACAACATACGAATCAAAGTACAATCCAATTCAATCTGATTAAGACAAGTAGAATAAAGAATTGTATTTCCATTAAACAACTTCAAAAGTCAATTCCAGATTCATATTTCAGCAATTCTAGATAACATAAAATATACTCGATTCATAAGATATCTGTATTTCACAAAACACTTGTATCTTTTCAGAACAGTATATATTTTTTTCTTTTCTTTTTTGTGTACTTTAAAAGTTAATTTGACAAGCTTGAATCATACAAGAGCTTTCTAATGTACCCATGTAACGAGCTTTCAGTCAACAATCCCATATCTGATCAGGATCTTAGGTTGCCAGATTTTCAGAGTCCTTTTCAGGTCAACAATCTTTACATACCTATCTGCTCAAGTACAAAAGGCTCGTGATCAAACAAGTCAATAAACTCTCAAAGTTTTTTTCTTTTTTTCTTTTCCTTTTTCTAAAAATAAATGCACACACAAAACAAAGCATTAATCACATACTATATATGCACGTATTTCATTAATACAGATGCAGTAAAACACCAATCTCATATAATCCTACTTCTATCATTTACTAAAAATATGAATCCATAACAATAAGCTCATACTTTATCTGTAGTTTAATAAGATCTACACATAAATCATTCTACAAGTTCAATCAGTCAAAGTAAAAGTATCTTTCATCATATATGTTTCATTTAATCTAGAATTCACATCTCAGCTCCTTCAGAACTTCAGATAATTTTCTGATTAAGCATTAAATATTCTGATTTCATTTTAAAATCGTGAAACTATTAAACTCATGAAATTCAAAAAAATCATAAGATACTATATCTAGATTCACATAAATAATAAATTCTATAGCATCTTCTATAGCCTTCTAAATATAACATTCAAATAGTTTATAAAAATTTTACTATCTCAATTATCGGATAGTTACAGCAAGTTCATAAAAATTTTCAATTTCCTCAAAACTTTGTAGTACCATTTTAATTCCTTTAATTAATAAACTTACATGGCTGTTACTTTAATTACCTCCCCCCCATACCTACATTTTTCATTGTCATCAATGTAAAAGATTTGACAATAAGTACAGTAATTGTAGCAGGCATGAATAAAGTTTTGTTTGATTTAAAATTCAGGATAAGTAATTGGTTACATACCTTGTTCCATTTGTATCTCTTTCTGCATATTCCGATTTTTGATTCTGAAAAACTTTTCATTCCTAGATAAACACAGAATATAAAACAAAATAACATTTAACAGATATTAATAAATCAGTGTCTTGTGTGGAACCCAGGCTCCTATGCCTTTTGTGGCTCACAAGCAAGCCAGTTGGTTTCCCAGAACAGATACCAACAAACTGGATTGATATTTTGTTTTGTCTGTTTTTTTTTTTTTATAAAATGAACATGAAAACTTCAAAATTATTATTATTTTTTTTAAACATAACTATCCGATACATGTTCGGTTTGTTAAACATAACTGTTCAAATATGTTCGGTATGTTAAACATAACTGTTCAAATATGTTTGGTATGTTAAACATAATTGTCCGAAATATCAGAAAATTCGGATACTTAAGAATTGCACAGCTTGCAACTTACCAACAATTCATAAATGTACTAAATTAACATTAATTCCCCCAAATTAAGCAGATTCTTCAATTAAATCATATAACAGTACAATTATAACATAATGGCTTAATTCTTATATGATAAGCTAAATATTATGTAATTAACCATCATTTAAACGTTAATAATATGCACTTTTTCATTCTAAACATGTACCATCAATAGCACCTATACAATCCTACTCATACCAAAAATAAATTTAATTAATATATAAACGAATAACATCAAATATCAAAATTATTGTAAAGATTGAAGTGTTTACCTTAAAGTATGGATAAACATTGACGTCATTCTAAATTTGATTATGTGTAGCAACTTCATATTTAGTTAAAAGCATATCACCTATTTTTAATATAGCATTTACCATTTCATTGAAATATGTACTGATAGTCCATGTTGAGTAATGAAAATGCTCTCTAGTTACTTCGTACCTTTAATTTTGCCCAACTGTCACTAAAAAAATAGCGAGTTTCTCCTCTACACTTATATTTCTACTATTTGATATTACTTTCATATTTCTTAATAGTCTACAAAATTGTAAAAAAACATTTTGACTCATTCGATAAATTTTCCTCCAATTGTATGCTTGATATGGTGATGATGGATCTAACAATCTTTGTATATATTCTACTCTTGTTGTATATGCGAGTGGTGGATGTTTGAATCCCATTTATTGAAATTCCACATAGAAATTGCCATGTTCCCAATATAACTTTTCTTTTTTTCTTCCTTCGTTCTTCTTCTTCATTAATAATAGACATAGACATCTCCATAAATTCCAGTCCCTTCATCTATACCCATCATACTAATTATGACTTAATAAAGAAAACATAACAATAGCATGTAATTAAAAAAAAAAAACCAATACATACAACAATAAAATGTTTACAATATGTTTCATAACATTTAAAGGATAACACAAGTGAAAAAGAATTCAAATATGTCCAACATAAGTGACAAAGTTCATATGAAAAAAGTATATCATTTCAAATTAAACTTCAACCATGAAGTTCTCATGTTTGGTGGTAGACGCCTAAATTGATTCTTCTTTGATCTTATCTCCAATAATTGTATTGCCTTGTATTTCTCTTCTTCTGTAAGATCTAGAAGTGAAAGTAAAATAGTGAAAACTATTAGGACCCTTGTATTTTGATAATGTAAAAACTTGTGTGAGGAAACAAATTGTACTTCACAGATTAGATAGTTCAGCAAAAGAGCAGAAGGTAGATAAGTTGATATAAATAGTTCAAAATTTGCTACAAGAGAAACATGAAATCGAAAGGTTATCAGGCTTAACTATCCGGAAGGGATAAAATTTTGGTGAGTTACCAGGCTTAAGTATCCGATGAGTTAGTGATTAAGCAACAAGATCACCATTGAATAGTTAGAAAATTAACTATCCAAAAATACAAGGCCTTTAGAGAGTTTTAAAAATAGTTGGCTGAATGATCAGAGAGTTAAGGCACTAACTATCTAGAAGTTCAAGGAAATTGAAAAGTTAGGAAGGCTAACTATCTGAAATTTAAGTCATTAAATTACCCACATGTAGAAATCTAGAATAGAAGCTTAAAAGGATTTTTCGGAGAGTTAGAAAGCTAACTATCCGAAAAATAAGAGATTTCAAAAGATTACAAATTTAACTATTCGAAACTTTAGTCACTCTATTATGCACATGTAGAAATAAGAAGATAGTAGTCGAAAGCTTAAAAGAGGAATCGAGAGGTTATTGTAGCTAACTATCCAAAAGTTGAAGATTTTTGATAGGTTGACAGACATAACCATCCGAATTTCAAACACTTCACATGTATGACTTAAATTCTCACGTGACATAGGCAAAAGGACTTAAGTGAATTTTCAGTGAGTTATAGCTATTCTTCGGAGAGTTACAGAGCTAACCATCCAAAAATCAAAGGGAATCAAAATGTTACAAGCTGAATAGTATACAGAACGGTAACTTACTATTTTTGGGACTGAATACATAGTAAGTATAATAGAAAACATCTATTGGAAGTGAATATGATCGTTATACCTCTTGGTAAAAATATGAGAAGTAAAGGGAAAACTACGACAACGATTATCATATATTGTGAGTTACTCAAAAATTCTAGAAATACTCTCAAGTCTGCAAAATACAGAAACATTCTCAAAGTTCACTACAGCACAAAATCTCTTTGCACTCAAACTCTGTGTCAAAGTTCAAAGTTGTTGGTTTGTGAGTTTCAACCTGAAAACTCACTATTGGTTAAGAGCTTGCACCTGAAAGCTCGAAGAAAGGTTGGTTACTAAGCTTCAACCTGAAAGCTCAAGTGTTGGTTCTTACTTCAATCTAAAAGCAAGTGTTGTAAGTATTTGTATACTTAGTGAAGCCTAAGTGAATCTTGGGGGTGGACTAGCCAAGTTGGTGAACTACCTAAAAATCTTCTTGTGTTCCTTTCTATTTACTGTTTTGCATCCATATCAATTAATTCAACTCATAGATAAATTGAAACAACGAATTAAGTTCTAAAAGAAGTAAAATTTACACACTCACACCATTCACCCCCTCTAGTGAGCCTATCGATCCTAACAATTGGTATCAGAGCCTAGTTAATCCTTTGAAAGATTAAACCATCTGTATTAATGACACAATTTACTAAGGGGCAAGACATCCATAAACCTCCTCTATTCGATAGTTCCAACTATAACTATTGGAAGAATAGAATGGAGTGTTTCATCAGGAGTTCTGATGTAAAACTCTAGAAGATTGTCGTTCTTGGAACTACACTTCCAACCAGTAATGTTATGGACTAGACTGAGGAGGATGAGAGAATCATCCAATTGGATGCTCAAGGGTTGAATGATATATATTATGCACTAACAGCTGAACAATATAACAAAGTTTCTACATGCAAATCCGCACATGAAGCTTGAAAAATCCTTTAAGTTACACATGTAGGTACAAGCCAGGTAAATGACACAAAAATCAGCATTCTGTTGAGAAAACTAGAATTATTTAAAATGAATGATAATGAAAGCATAACTGAAATGTTTTCAATATTTACTGAGATTATTAATAGTCTTAAAGGCTTGGGAAATGAATTCTCTTCACGTGAACAAGTACAAAAGATTTTGAAAGTTTAATTGTTGAGTGGAAACAAAAATCCACCTCCATTCAAGACTCTAAGGATCTCAACAACTACACTGTTGAAGAACTGTTGGGCAATCTACTGGCCCACGAGGTTTAAATGAAAGATTGGAAGGAACAGGAGGGAACTATTGAAAAGAAAGCTGAGAAGAAAAGGGAAATTGCATTTCCTTCAACAAAAGAAGCTCTAAGCTCAAATAATGATGAGATTATGCTGTTGGCAAGGAATTTCAGAAAATTCATGAAGAAAAATAATAGGACCAGCTCATCTAAATGAACAATTCCTACATGCTTTAAATGTAAAAGGCAAGGGCATATATAAAACTTTTGTCCACTACAGACAGAAGAGGATCAGACGGATAAGAAGAAAAGATGAAAGAACAAAAAGAAAATGGCTCTCAAAGCTACTTGGGATGATAGTAGCTCATCAAATAGTTCTTCAGATTTTGAAGATGAAGCTATAGCCAACATGTGCTTTACAACACAAGAGGTATGCTCCACTTCTCCTTATTGCTCAAAAAATGAGTATGATGACTTAAATGTAAATAGTCTTCTATGTACAGTAGATAATCTATATGTTAAATGCAGAGAATATAAGAAAGAGATTAAAAGGTTGAATAACTATTTAGAAGATTCTTTTGTTGAATTAGAAATAGCTCTAGTTGAAAATAGAAATTTGAAAACTAATATGGATAAATATAGTTGTGATAACTGTGAGTTACAAGAAGAAAATAAAAATTTATTAATTAAAATCTTTGATTTGAAAAGTACCATTTGCAAATTTACACAATAACAAAAAGGACTAGATAAAATTATAGGATCTCAATGACCAAATGGAATTAAAATTGGCCTAGGGTATGCTACACCATAGGAAGTACCTTATTGTGGTGGCTTGATTCAATCATATAGAGATGACACCACTATATTTGCTTTTAGAAGAAGATCAAGTCATATGTGGCTGCCAAGAGGCAATAAATTTAATGTTTTAAGGACTAACTCTGTTGGACCCAAGAAGATTTGGGTACCAAAAGCCTTAATTTTAGTATAAATTGTAGGATAACAAGGGCTTCAAGCACGTACAACAAAATGGATTATGGATAATGGATGCTCAAAGCACATGATAGGTAAGAAAAGATTTCTTGATTTAGTTAAAAGTTTAAGTTCAGGATCTGTTAAATTTGGTAATAATGAAAAATGTAAAATTACTGCAATAGGAAATATAACATCTGAAAATGGTAAAATTGAAAATGTCTTGCATGTTAATGGACTAAAAAAAAATTTATTATGTGTAGGACAATTGTGTGATAAAGGTTATAATGTTTCATTTATTGTTGAAAATTGTTACATCATTGATCAAGTTACAAATGAGATAAAATTTACTGATTTTAGAAATTGCTCAATATACACACTAAACTTTCCATATGAAAATTCTACAAATAATTCCTATTTAGTAACACTAGTGAAGATGATTGGTTGTGGCATAAAAGACTTGGTCATGTTAGTATGAAGATTCTTAGAAAGTTATCCAATAATGATCTAATCAGAGGATTGCCTAAACTTGAATTCAAGAAAGACAAGGTGTACAGTGATTGTATATTAGGTAAGCAAAGGAGAACTTCTTTACATAGCAAAAATGAGATTTTCACCAAAAAGCCACTAGAACTTTAACATCTGGATCTTTTTGGCCTAACTCAAATATCAAGTCTTAGGGGTCGAAAATATACTCTTGTTATTGTAGATGATTTCTCTAGATTAACTTAGGTAATATTTTTGACACATAAAAATGAGACATGCAATGAATTCAGAAATTTCTATATAAAAGTTCAAAATCAGAAGGAACTAATAGTGAAGAAAATTAGAAGTGATCATGGAGGAGAATTTGAAAATTATGAATTCGAAAACTTGTGCAATTCTTTTAGAATCTTACATGAATTCTCTTGCCTTAGAACTCTAGCTCAAAATGGAGTTGTGGAAAGAAAGAATAGAACATTACAAGAAATGGCTAGAACTATGTTGAATGCCATTGATCTACCAAAATTTCTTTGGGCTAAAACTATAGGTACAGCTTGTCACATCTCCAACAGAACTCATATTAGATCTACGAAGAATAAGACACCTTTTGAACTTTGGTTTGATAAGACTCCAAATGTTGGATATTTTAAGACATTCGGATGCAAATGCTTTGTCTTAAATACTAAAGATGCTAAAGACAAGTTTGATTCAAAATCTGAACCTACCATATTAGTTAGATACTTATCTAGAAGCAAAGCTTATAGAATATACATTACTAAAGACAGAAGAGTAGAGGAAAGTATAAATGTTCAGTTTGATGAAGAAGTGATACAAAATCTCAAAAATTTGAAGATTGATAATAAGAGTGAAAATGAAAATTTTGAAAAAGATAACTGCAAGTAGAAACTTAGATCCCAAGCATCAAATCAGAATCAAAACAGTTGAAGATTCAAATCTAACAATCCCATGAAACAAATAATTGGAAATATAACTAAAGGGGTATAGACTAGAAGCAAAACACAAGATATTTGCAATTATTGTGCATTTGTGTCAGAAATTGAGCCAAAATCAGTAGATGAAGCTTGTAAGGATATTTACTAGATAATGGCTATGCAAGAAGAATTAAATAAATTCTAAAAAAATAATGTTTGAGAATTAGTGAAGAAACCTATAAGAAAATCCATCATTGGGACTAAATGGATTTTCAAAAATAAATTAGATGAAGAAGGAAGCATACTTAGAAATAAAGCTTGACTAGTTGCACAAGGATATAATCAACAAGAAGGCATTAATTACGAAGAAACTTTTGCACCTGTAGTTAGAATTGAAGCTATCAGAATGTTGCTTGCTTTTGCAAGCAATATGAGGATAAAACTATTTCAAGTGGATGTAAAGAGTGCATTTTTGAATGTAGAAATACAAGAAGAAGTATTTGTTAAGCAACCCCCCATATTTGAAGATGAAGTCAATTTAGATCATGTCTACAAACTAAACAAAGCTTTATATGGTCTGAAAAAAGCACCTAGGGCATGGTATGAAAAATTGAAAAAGTTCTTAACTGATAATGATTTCATTATAGGCAAAGTGGATAGCACTTTGTTTATTAAAACTTTTGATTTACACATGTTGATTGTACAAATCTATGTTGATGATATTGTATTTGGGGCTACTTCAGAAAAACTGTGTCATGACTTTCAGAATTTGATGAAAAATAAATTTGAAATGAGCATGATGGGAGAGCTAAGATTTTTCTTAGGATTACAGATCCATCAAGTGAAAAATGGCATCTTTGTTAATTAGGAAAAATACTACAAAAAAACTCTGAAGAAATTTGGCTTTGAGAACATCAAATCTGCAAACACACCAATGAGTTCAAACACTAAACTTGAAAATGATGACTTAAGTGTTGTAGTAGATCAAAAGAAATACAGAGGCATGATTGGATCTCTGTTGTACCTATCAGCAAGTAGGCTAGATATCATGTTCAGTGTATATTTGTGTGTTAGATTTCAAGTATCACCAAAAGAATCTCATCTGAAATCAGTCAAAAGAATCTTCAAGTATTTACAAGGAACTAAAGATTTCAGATTATATTCTCAGTTGATAGCAATCTAACTTTAACAGGTTTTAGTGATGCAAATTATGCAAGTAGTAGATCAGATAGAAAAAGCACAAGTGGCACATGCCAATTACTTGGAAATTCTTTAATTTCATGGTTTAGTAGGAAACAAAATTGTATTGCATTATCCACCACTAAAGCCAAATATATTGTAGTAGGTCTATGTTGTGCTCAAATTTTATGGATGTAGCAAACTTTAGTAGATTATAGACTGAAAATTCAGAATACAGATATATTTTGTGATAACAATAGTGCAATAAGCTTATCCAAGAATACAGTACTTCATTCCAGAGCTAAGCATATTGAGATCAAACATCATTTCTTAAGAGATCATGTCAAAAAAGGGCACATCTCACTTAAGCTTGTTCCAACAGAAAATCATTTTGCAGATATTTTCACAAAACCTTTAAATGAATCAACATTTAATCATATTAAAAGAAATCTTGGTATATGTTCTTTGCATGACTTATAATGCATTCATATTTGGTTTATGATTTTTATCCCTCAAGCTCACCATATAGGAGCTTGTTTTCTGCTAACGTATACTCTTGCAGATATCAAAAGTTTCCTTTTATCTAATGACAAAAAGGGGGAGAAGTATAACGAGAAATTACATAGAATGTAGGGGGAGAAATTCCAACACACAAACAGGGGGAGATATTTTCTAAATCGTGCTTCACTTGTTTTCTATAAGTTCTAGAAATTTGTCTTACTTGTTTTCTATGTGATAGAATGTATAGAAATAAACTAGGGAGTGAAATATATGTAATTAAATGTAAAAGATTTTGTCATTATCAAAAAGGGGGAGATTGTTAGGACCATTGTATTTTGATAATGCAAAAACCTATGTGAGGAAACAAATTGTATTTCACAAATTAGACAATTCAGCAAAAGAGCAGAAGGCAGATAAATCGATACAAATAGTTCAGAATTTGTTGCAAGAGATAAACATGAAATTGGAAGGTTATCAGGCTTAACTATCTAGAAGGGATAAAATTTCGGTGAGTTACCAGGCTTAAGTATCCAATGAGTCAGTGATTAAGTAGTAGGATCACCATCAAATGGTTAGAAAATTAACTATCCAAAAATATAAGGCATTTAGAGAGTTTTAAAGATAGTTGGCTTAATGATCAGAGAGTTAAGGCGCTAACTATTCGGAAGTTCAAGGAAATTTGAAAGTTGGGAAGGCTAACTATCTGAAACTTAAGTCATTAAATTACCCACATGTAGAAATCCAGAACAAAAGTTTAAAAGATTTTTCGGAGAGTTAGAAAGCTAACTATCCAAAAAAGAAGAGGTTTTGGAAGGTTACAAATTTAACTATCTGAAACTTAAGTCACTCTATTATGCACGTGTAGAAATAAGAAGATAGCAAATGGAAGCTTAAAAAAGGAATCAGGAGGTTACTATAACTAACTATCCGAAAGTTGAAGATTTTTGATAGGTTAATAGACATAACCATTCGAACTTAAGACACTTCACGTGTATGACTTAAATTTTCACATGACACAAACAGAAGGACTTAAGTGGATTTTCGATGAGTTACGGTTGTTCTTCGGAGAGTTATAGAGATAACCATCCGAAAATCAAAGGGAATCAGAAGGTTACAAGCTAGACAGTATACAGAATGGTAACTTACTATTTTTGGGACTGACTACACAATAAGTACAGTAGAAAACATCCGTTGGAAGTGAATATGATCGTTATACCTCTTGGTATAAATATGAGAAGTAAAGGGAAGACTAAGACAATGATTATCATATATTGTAAGCTACTCAAAAATTCCAGAAATACTCTCAAGTTTGCAAAATACAAAAACATTCTCAAAGTTCACTACAGTACAAAAGCTCTCTACACTCAAACTCTATGTCAAAGTTTAAAGTTGTTGATTTATGAGTTTCAACCTAAAAACTCACTATTGGTTAAGAGTTTGTACCTAAAAGCTCAAAGAAAGGTTGGTTGCTGAGCTTCAACCTGAAAGTAAGTGTTGTAAGTATTTATATACTTAGTGAAGCTCAAGTGAATCTTAGGGGTAGACTAACCAAGTTGGTGAACCACCTAAAAATCTTCTTGTGTTCCTTTCTATTTACTGTTTTGCATCCATATCAATTAATTCAACTCACAGATAAATTGAAACAACGAATTAAGTTTTGAAAGAAGTAAAATTTACACACTGACACCATTTACCCTCCCTCTAGTAAGCCTATCGATCCTAACAAAAACATCATTTTCTTCATGGTCTTTTCTCTCTAACAATTCCATTTTCCTCTCTATGTATGCTAATTTCCTTTCTTCAATATGCTGTGTAAATGCCATCTTTTCCTTTTGGATTGATATCATGTTCTCTTGTAGTTGTATGACACGCTCTATGTATGCCATTTTCCTTCTATTTTCTTCTATATCCTCACTAAAATAATGCATAACTGATACACCAACAACCTTCATTGTAATTGCCATAAGTTATTGTGATTTAGCATGTAAATGTGGACGTTTTCCTTTCCTGCATGAGTCTACATCATTCAAACTAAGAGAAGGAGCTAGAGTAGGAGAGGGACCTTGAGGAAAAGGATCTTGAGTTTCAACCTCAAATTCCATAGCACTTTGTAAAAAGGTATATTATCAAAGTCATTTGTATCTTCATTCAAATTTACAGTTGTTCTCAGATTTGTTGTACTCATTTTAGTTGAGCCTGTTGCAAGATTTCCTTCAAATAATATCTAAAGCTGGTCAAATATGGGACATGCCTTGCCCTTGTATTGTGCACACTCTAGATGAATCTATTACAAAAAAATATATTAATTTAAATTATAAGCTAGTTAGATGTTAAAATTAATTTTGAAAAAATTCAACCAACCATAATGAAATCATCTCAAACTTCTTTTAGGATATCAATATGTCTATGAATGTAGTTTTATCCCCAATCACTTTGTACACCAATCTTGAAATAAATCTTGTACATTTGTCGCCATCTTTTCATTTGACTATCCATATTTTTCTTTTGGATGTTACCTCTTGTTTTTTTATTGTAATCATTGATTACTTTCAGCCAAGTATTAACTTGTATCTTTCCATCAAGAGTTTTACCATTACCCTCCTTAATAGCATCACACACCCTTGTTAATATCATCTCATCTACTTGAACACTCCAACTAAAATAGGATCTTCCAATACCTTTCTTGTTTTCCATTTCCTAGGAATGCACATGATATAAAATGCACCATAATATAGAAATGCACATTAGTTGCTTTGAAACCATCTCAATAATTGAAATCCTTTGTAACCACTTGCAAATGAATGCTATGGAAGTGTATTTTTATCCTAAAGCATCATAAAATGAATCACCTAAATAGAAACGATCAATTACCTAAATGAATATCACCTAAATGAATATGCATTTAAGTGTATTAATTTCAATTACTACCATTTTATTAGGTGATCTTCATTTCAAAAAAATATCTGAAATGAAGATCACCTAATAAAATAGTAATTCAATGGAAATAAGTGAATGCTATAGAAGTGTATTGTTATGCTAAAGCATTATAAAATGAATATCACCTAAATAGAAATGATCAATTACCTAAATGAATATCACCTAAATGAATATGCATTTAAGTGTATTAATTTCAATTACTACTATTTTATTACATGATCTTCATTTCATAGTAGTTCATTTTTTAAATCCAAGAATGCAATATCTTCCCATGAACTTATTTCTACATATATGACCAAACCGATCAATAATATCAGAATCAGATAAATCAATCCAAACTGGCTTACTAATCAGATACCTAGATACATTACAAAATTTTTCTTTAGATAAAGATCCAATGAGAGGGATAATCAAAACTAGAGTATCAAATTTATTACTAACAATATCTATTACAAAAGAATATTCTAGCATTTTAACAACTAAATGCACTAATACATAACAAAACTCAAAAATGTTAACATTGTAAGGAAAAATGATATTTTACCTTGTAGACAAGCATCGAGCAACTTGGGCAAGATTTCGAGCAAGCAGACAAGCATAGTGGAACAATACCATAATTGAGCACACATGGAGATGAGCAAGGTAGAGTAGCATAGGTGGAGAGATGAGCGCAGGTGATAGATGAGCATGGTAGAGGAGTGCAAGTAGAGAGACGAGTGTAGGCGACAAATGGAGAGACAACTGTAGGTGGAGAGATGAGTGCAAGTGGATGAGCACAAGCGAAGAGACAAGTGTAGGTGGAGAGATGACCGCATGCGAAGAAACGAGCACAGGAGGTAGATGAGGACGACGGAGGAGCATAGGCAAAGAGATGACTGTAGGCGAAGAGAGAAGTGTAGGAGGAGAGAGGAGCGCAAGTAGAGAGATGAGCACAAGTGGAGAGATGACCACAAGTAGAGAGATAAGTGTAGGAGGCAGATGAGGACGATAGAGGAGCATAGGCTGAGAGATGAGCATCGAGTGTGATGAGAAGGTTTGGGAAATTGAATTTTGACCTTTTAGGTCGGGAATTCATTTTCCCAACCTTTAAACTTGATTGGAATTCAATTTCTTTAGAAATTTGAATTCCAAAATGCATAAACACCTCATCACTCGGAATCTAATGGAAAAAATTTTCAATTCCATCAAATTTCGAGTGCACAAACCCCACCTTAATCTCATAACCAGAGGAAGAGATCTTATGTTCAAATTTAAATAAAAATATTACTTTTTTCTGACATATATAGGTTTAACAACGTGTTTAAATATATTAACATCTATCTTGAAGTTTGACAAAATTTTGATATAGCAATTATTTTGTGACATCGTATGTTATGTTATAAATGTTGGAATTGATCAAAATGACTAATTTTAATTTCAATTAGATTTTGAATTTTGGTAGTTACCAAAATACAAGAAAGAAGTTGCGAGCAGAGATTATGGAGGAAGTTAAATCCTCCCAATTCTATAAATATGGGGTGACCAGAGAGAACTAGATTATAATCAATCACAAAATACAATTATATGGAAAATCAGCCACAAGTAGAGCCCCCAAATCTGACCATCATATGCTCACTTTTCTTTACACCACCATTTGCCAAGCTTCATCGTGCTCTACTGCTTGTCACTCAATGATGTTCAATAGTGGTATTAGAGCTAGGTTGTCGATTGTCTTGCACATGCATCTTGTTTTCGCCCCCACACGATTCCATTCTCCATGCATGTTAATGTCCTACCATGCACACCACTATAAGTGTACCTGTTACCTATGCAAGTCACCCCCATCACTACCATGTAACCTTGCTTGCTATTGTTGATCCGCTTATGCCACTGCCAATCTACAAGAATCAATGCCTATTTGCATGCATGCATGCCACCTCCATGCATCGTCACCCATGCATTCCATGCAAAGCTTTGTGCACAAAACCCCATTTGCTACTTGATCCTCCTCCACTCATGCTTCGCCTAGCCATTGCACACTCGGTCACTTTCCTGTGCGAAGGACTCTACCCCTCTTGGCAAAATCGCCATTCACTTGAATGCATGTCATCACCTGCGTTATCACCTTTGCTCCACCTAACCTTGCATGCACGCTCCACTAGACGTTGCCACCCCTATGCATGTAGACTTCGTCGTCGCCTGCCACATAGTGATCTCTCTAGGTGTCTACCCAAAGGGTGATAGTGGTTAGGGATTTCTAATCCCCTTTTTCATATAATATTATATATATATATAATATTGAAAAAAAATTCCATGCATCAATTTTAAAAGTTAATTTCATTTTAATTAATTATTAGAAATTGCATGCTATATTAGTTAAGATAAATCTTTATGTTTTGGTAATTTAAATTAAATTTTTTGGAAATTTGAAATTCAAAATTTTGGAATTAGTTTTTGGAAATTTAAAATTCAAATTTGTTTGAAAAGCTTTTTTGAAAAATTCTATAAATTTTTGGAATTAGTTTTTCTCAATTGAAAATTAATTAATTATTATAATTGGAAATTTTATAGAATATATTTTGTTAAATTCTTGGAATTTACTTTTCTATTGGAAATCAATTTATTAATTATAAGTAGAGTTTTTGAAATTGGAAATTAATTTCTGTTGTAGATTTAAAATATTGCTACCAAAATGTTCACAATTAAATTAGTAAGGATTGATAAATTAAATAGGGTAAGTTATGAAATGTGGTATAGAAAAATTAAAAATGCATTAGAATTTGATAATATAGAATATGTTGTAGAAACTAGTCCTCTAGAAATGAATGATAACACTTTTGAAGCAGAAATAAAAAAAGTTAAAAAATGAAAAATTGAAGATAAGAAAACTAAAAGTCTTATGTTCATGTTTATGGAGGATAGTTTGGTAAAATATTTTGAAACTTACACTATAACTTTTACTTTATAAAATGCTTTGAAGGAAACGTATGATAAAATAATAGAAATAAACACTCAGCTTCTCCTTCAAAAGTATAACTTTTGCAAAGTGTTAGAGCAACAAAGCTTAATGGAATATATTAATAACATGATAGCAATGACAAAAGATCTAGCTATTACGAGAACCCCTATCTATACCTAAAAAACTACAAATAACAATTATACTAAATAGTTTACCACATAGCTATGATATAGTCATTACATCTCTTAAGTCTACCTCACTTCAACTTTTTGAATTGACAATAAGGTTGGGTACAAAATAGGAAATAATAGCTAGTAAGAGGCAACATGAAACCAATCTGGAAGAAGCCAATGTTGCATTTTAGAAGCTCAGATTTAATAAAAGTAACAAAAGAAGAAATGAGGCTAACAAGAACAATTTCAAGCCTAATCAAGTATGTAGAAAAAAAGTATGAGGGTCTTGCCATGCTTATCGCCAATTTGGTCATTTCAAGACAAATTATCCCAACAAGGACAAAAATAAAGGTGGGACCTTAGAATCAAATGTGAAAAACAAAAGAACTTTTGTGGGAGTTGTGGAATGTAATAATGTTGTAGTCTCTAATTCAAATGATTGGTAGGTTGATTTTAGTACCACAAGACACATAGCCAACACTAAAAGGAATTAGACTCCTTTAAAGAGTTGAGTCCTAGGAAACAACACATCCATATGGGTAACAATACTTATTCGGATGTGGAAGACATTGACACCTATCATTTAGATTTGGGAGACAACATTATGATATTGAAAGACATCTACTTGGATTGTTAGTTTTTCCCAAGATATGAAGCAATTCTCGATCGAGACTTAAATTAATTAAATTTGTTCATTTACTAACTACAAGTGCACAATGTCTGTTGTAAAATTATGCAAATACAGGTCAAATCATAAGGAGTGATTAGAATCAACTTTTAGGCTGCTTTTAGATAGTGGTAGTGTTTTACTAATTAAGTTTCTCACTTTATTAAGTTATTATTTAACTCAACAAACAAGTTCATGGACTTAAGTTCACTACAATTCATTGTACCTAAATTCAACCAGCCATTGAGCAATCCTGTTTAGAATGAAAAAGTGCATAATATTAAGAGTTAAATGATGGTTAATTGCATAATATTTAGCTTATCATATGAGAATTAAGCCATTATGTTATAATTGCAGTGTTATATGCTTTAATGAAGGAATCTGCATAATTCTAGGGAATTAATGTTAATTAAGTACATTTCTGAACTGTTGGTGAATTGTAGGTTGTGAAATTCTTAAGTATCTGAATTTTTTGGTATTTTAGAGAGTTATGTTTAATGTATCGGACAATATGTTTTAAATGAATATTTTATTATTTCCTGGAATACACGTGTTGAAACCTTAATGCATGACTTAAGTGGATTTTCAGTAAGTTATCTGTTAACTATCTGAGATGCATCTGAGCATCGGATAGTTAGGTTCGTAAGTATCCGAAATATCTGAACTCGTTAAGTTAGAATTATGCACGTGTTGAATTTAAATGCTTTAGTATATCACGTGAGATGCACATGTTTAACTCGTTAAGTTAGCATAACTGTACACGTTGAGTTACATGACTACACACTAAGGTAACACGTTATGTTAGCAGCTTATTTCTTTATTGCATGTGTTTTATAGTTAAATCAATGAAGTAAGTCTGTTGAGTTATCTGTAACTCCATGGACCATTTATTTTCTAATATGTCATTGTAGCAGTTATAGAAACAAGACATTCAAAGGAAAACCATGATTGCACGTATCACGCAGGAATTCACTCGTGGAAGGAAGAAGAAATCACCATCATTGATATGAATCAAGGAAATCCAATCGATCATCTAAGTAGAAGCAATTACTACTGAAAGAAATATAAAAGAAGAGGAGAGAGATGAAGAAAGTGTGGGCAGTGTGTGTAGAAGTGGAGGACCACGCTAACTACAGGCAGCATCGGAAGCTCCTTGAAGCTCTACACCACCACCAAAATTACCAACCATCGGAGGTCTATGAGGATACTTTCCTGATGTTAGGTCGATTCCAAGCCAAACACAGTGCCTGATAACCACTATGAGGAGTGATCACATTGCGGGAAGGGAAGCCATCTTCACCAAGCACCAACTCATATCTCAGGAGATCATAAAGCTTCTAGCATTGGTTTCGAGTTGATGCCAGTATGCTAAAGAGGAGATCATCTTACAATTTTGGACTCGCGATTCTATAGGGAGAGGAGGTAAGATTGTAAGTGATTAAGTTTTCAGTAGTGTAATTACATCGCATGTAGTGACGGAAGTATTAATTGTCGATAGATATTTTTATATTTCACCTTTCATTCATCTTTAAGAACATATCAAAACAAAAATACCAAAAAAAACAAATTATCTGTGTTTACATTTAGTATTTAAGTATTGTATTGTTTGTTTTGTATCGTGATTAATGTTACCATTGCCAATATTGTGAGTGTTTTATGTTTGTTTGATTCAAAAAATAGAAAATAGTTTTACAGTTTATTGAAATTGATTCGTTCCAGATACTTAAAGATTTAATGGTTACTGTTTGAAATATCTAAATGTTAGTGTTATGTAATGATAAATCTAATATTAACTAACATTGAAGAGCTTAATTGATGTTATTTACAATCTGTGGAACTGCCCAATGGTTGGCCGAATTCCTTTGTAAATAGTAGTATTTAACTGGAAAGATAGGCTCATGGAGTTAACTTAAGTTCACGAGGTTAGTCCGTTGAGTTAGCCATAACTCCACGAACTAGGTCTGTTGTGTTAGTTGTAACTCAACAGAGTACTTACTAAACACATATACTCCAATATAAAATTTAGAATAGTACACAATTCTTACTCAATCTTTGTAGGATCGACCTGTACTTGCACACAAATACAATATACATTGTGCACTTGCAATTAAAATATAAATTGGAATTAATATCTAATTTGTGTGAAAGGTTGTTAGTTTACTTCTAAAAGTAATTATTAATACAAGCATTTCTAGTGTCGCTTAACAAATAGAAGTTAACAAAACCCAAACAGATCTCGAAGAATACAAACAACTCACTTTACGTTCTTTGATTGCTACTTATCTCAAATCTAACAATGAATAGATTTAGCATCTAAATGATTTCAAATAACAATCAATCAAGCCACGATTTCAAATATTTAAAATTAACTAGTTTCAAAATAAAGTCATACAATTTTATACTGAAATGAAAAGTAAATACACAACATTTGACAATCACAAAGAAACAATACATAAATAAAATATAGTATATATGTAACTGTAAACATTAATGTTCCTTAAGGTGAACGATAAGTGAATAACAGTGCTCTTTATTGAAATCAACAACTTCCAACCTTATATGTGACATAGTTATACCTTGAAAAATTTAAGCACTTACTATCAAATGTTCCTCTCCCTATTGGATTGCGAACCTAGACTTTTGCAAGATGATCTCTTCTTTGATAAATTGGCATCAATCTGACACCAAGATTGAAAACTTTAATCTTTCTATTGAGAGATGATTTAGTGCTTGGTAGAGAAACATTTCATTCTTATGATGCGATCACTCCTTCACAATAATTGTCAGTCACCATGGTTTGGTACTCTCTACAGTGAGAACTCCTTCCCCCCTTCTTTTCTCGATTTCTTTTAAACATTTTATATTTCTTTTCAATAACAACTACTAGTGCCAAAATGAATGGTTAGATTCTTCTTTCTTATGCATCAATGGTTGTAATCCCTTCTTCATTCTACGATAAAGATCATGGGCATGAATCATGCAATATAGGTTTCCAATGTAATTCTTGTAACTGCTTATAATCACACATTAAATAAAATAAATGGTCCATAGAGTTAACATAACTCAATGGACTAATTTCATTGGATTAATCGCTAACTCAATAGACTAGCTCCGTTGAGTTACATGATAACTCTACAAACTTAATTTGGTCTTGCAATTCAATAAAATAAACATGTACAAAAATGAGTTATGTAAATAATACATGTGCTACACAAGTGTAAATAATATTTAATAATATTTTTAGAGGTATTTTGCAATAATTTCAAAATAATACTTAGTTAATGTTAATTCCTTTTAATTATGCATATTCTTTAATTAAGCCTTAGATTTCCACAAATGTAACATAATGACCTAATTCCTATCTGATTAACCATATAACATGCCTTTAATCATTAATTTAATCTTTATGAATTATACACTTTTTCACTCTAAACGTCTTTTATGCACTTGGCATGAGGCAAAATTTGATATTTGTTGACACCCTTTTGAAAAATTGTTTGGAAGTTCAATTCTACAATAAACATGTACCCATAGTAAAGGACAAAAAGATCTTTGTTATGAGAATTTTTGTACTAGAATATGATCTATTCAAAATTATTGTTATTGATAATGAAATAAATGATGTGGTGTCTTGTACTTAATTTGGTTTTTCTTAAAATATAAGCAATTCCTAAATGAGATTCAAATTGATTAAATTCGTTTGTTTAAATTACTGTAAGTGCACAACATCAATTGTAAAAGTGTGTAAGAACAAGTCAAATCACAGTGAATGCTTTAGAATCAATTTCTAGGTTGCTTTTAAACGGGTGTAATGTTTTACTAATGGAGCCTCTCACTCTGTTGAGTTATTACTTAACTCAATAGACTTACCCCTTGTTAAGTAATAACTCAACGAACAGATCTGTGGCCTTATGCTCGCTATAGCTGTTTACACCTAAATTCAACCAACCGTTGGGCGATCCTAGAGAATGCAAACAACAAACTCTATGCTCTCTAATTGCTACATATCTCAAATTTAATAATGAATAGATTTAGCATCTAAATGATCTCAAATAACAATCAGTCAAAACACGATTTCAAAGATTAAAAACTAATTGATTTCAAAATAAAGTCATACATTTTTATTCTGGAATGAGAAATAAATACACAACATTTGATAATTACAAACACAATATAAATACAAAAAATACATAAATAAAACATAGTATATATAAAGATGTAAACATAAATGTTAATGTTCCTTAATGTGGAGATAGATGAATGACAATGCTCTCTATTGAAAATCAAAAACCTCCAACACTACATGTGATGTAGTTACACCTCTAAAGATTTAGTCACTCACTGTCAGGTGCTTCTCTCTCTATTAGATTGCAAACCTAGACCTTTGTAAGGTAATCTCCTCTTCAGCAAATCGATATCAACCCAACACCAAGGGTAGAAGCTTTAATCATCTTCTAAAAGATGAATCGATGCTTGGTGAAAAAACATTTCCTTCCTATGATATGATCACTCCTTTACAGTGGTTGTTAGTCACCACGATTTAATCGGAATTGACCTAACTCTGGAAATTATCTTTATAGACCTCTAATGAATGGTGATGGTGGTAGAAGAAGGATATCTCAAGGAACGTTTGATGCTCTCTACAGTGAGCACTCCTTCCTCCCTAAACCTCCTAGATTTCTTTTCAATAACAATTATTGATGCCAAAATGACTAGCTAGATTCTTCTTTCCCATGCATCAATGGTTATAATCACTTCTTCATTCCACAATAGAAATCATGGGCGCATGTAAACCCCTCCAAGAAAGGTGTAGGAAAAAATACATTGCTACACCCCCTTCCCCCACGAGAAAAACAAAATGGGAAATAGGAACAAATCTCAAAAGTTCTACAAATGACAGCCCCCATCAATGCGAGCTAACTCGTTTGCATTGGAGAAGAATGGAGTTGCCACCTAGTCTAATCAAAGGAAGACTAGGAAAACCTAAGCGATGTGAAATTGGAATCCCTTATGAGTTGATCTAAGAGACTCGGGTAAGTTTCTCGAGTATGAATAGGGAAGGTGTGAGGCACCCTATCCACCTAGACAAATCAACCTCTCAAAGGGATTAGTGTGAATGATCCTAACTTCTAAAAGCACTAAGATAAGTGGACAATGCTTTCCCTAAAGAAGCTATGAATCTAGGAGACCCATGTAAAGACCCCAAAGGTCTTTGGTCAAAAGTCAAAGTCAACTATTGAGTGAAATTCCCCCTTTAAGGAACGCATGCAGTACGTAAAGGAGCATTCTTGGAGGTTGGGCAACTTGGAATGCCATTAAAGTGTGTGACATTACTCCTCTAAGGCATCAGTAGGTGATGAAGCCTCCCCAAAGGGTATGACGGCCTAGAACTTTGCCACAAAGTGTGTGAAATTCTCCCTCCAAGGCAATGCGCACAGTACATGAAAGGGCCTCCCTGAAGGGTTACAACATCATTTACACACAATTACAATGGAAAAGATGCAACTGAAACAGCCAAAAGGGGTGCCCAAAGTCCATAGGAAGTCAAATAGAAAAAATCAATCGACGACATCAATAGACGACCTACTAACATCAGCAAACCAGATTCAAATATGTTGACCGACTCAATTCCACATCCACCGTAGACTAGAATATATGGATTGTCGAGATCGTCTACGTATGAATGATCCAACAGCCACAAGGAGTCACTGAATTGCAACGGTAGAGACCTTTGTCTCTAGTGCTAGCAGCTATCCTCCAACGAACTCGCAAAGAGTGCATGGCTGCGTTCTCCACTCCCACCACCCAGCCTTCGATGCTCTAGTGCACAGGCAAACTGACGACATCATGACTTGAAGTAATAGAGCTTCGAGGTGAGCGATGCAAGGAGGTGCAGTGGCGACACGATGGAGTGACGATGAGCTGCAGCGAGGATGCAGTAGAGGCAACGATGGAGCTCGCAGTGAAAGAGCACGATAAAGTGCTGTTGGGCAGTAGTGGCATGGCTGAGCAACAAGACCATCAAATTCTAATCTGATAGTCAAGATCAGCCAAGGTTTATACTTAAACCTAGGGTGATCGGACATATTTTGTCTATCTGATTTAGATCTAACAAAGGAGAATTTTCTATCTAAAAAAAGAAAAAAAAGAAAAAGAAAAAGAAACAGAAAATAACAAAAAAAAATGGATAGTCTAGATCTTGCCCTAGTGAGAGCGAACAATCTAGACTATTCGAAGTTTGCCAAATTTTAGCAAACCTTGCGATAGAGTGAGGTTGTCGTCACCAACGACAACAATGATGTTCGGCGATCCGAGCATTTAGGAGAGTGAACCTTAGCTTGTACGACTAGACATACTAGCTAGACGAAGTTCTCGAAGCCTAGTGTAATAGGAAATCGACAGTGCGGAGGTCAAAAGCATGCGAAAAAATTGAGAGAAAACTCGGTCAGAAATCCACGAAGAAGGTAGAAATGTCGTCAACGTCTTGTGCAAATCGTACGAATTCAAGCATAAAAATGCAAGAAACAAGAATACAAAGGTAAAGGAAGTGAAAATGAGAAGATTACCTGTGTGGATGAGCATGTGGGAGGTTGCCAGAAAAGCTCATCGATAGTGATAGAGCACGGTAGAGTAGCGGCGACGCAGGCAACTATTTTTTAGGGAGCTGAAAGTAATTTTTCTCGCGTGCACACATCCCTAGGTGGTTTTATACTACCTAGATCCAGATTCAGGTCGGGATTCAAATTTGGATCTGGGTCCAACGGGATGCTTTGTTGTAGTTGCTGATGTGGTAGTCTCAAGGTGTGACACATGGCATGTCCAGGAGGCATCATGTGTCACCTAGTCAAAATGCTGAAAAATGTCCCTCTTAGGTAATTCGAATGTGCTAAATCCAAAAATGACCTCCATTTTGGCTAATTCGATTTGATTGAGGCTCAAATGGCCTTGAGAAGCCTAAATCTCAAATGAAGGGCTAGGATCATTTGAAGTTGATATGGGGATTCGATTGACGATCCGACTGAAGGATCGGTCAATTAGGAGGACAAAGACCACTCTTCAAGTGTCGAATGACCCAATTGACATCTAGATGACCAGACAAGAAATCCATCACAAATGGAGGGCCTAGATTGTCCATAGCTGATTGGGAGTGAACTAAATGTCTAATTGGTGATCCGATTGAAAGATTAGCCAAATAGAGGGTAGTTAATCCTTCTTAGGAAACTAGTTGGCCGAACTGAGATTCGGATGGATGGGCAGATTGCTATATATTAAACTCGATCGTTTAGTCAACTCACTATGGGACAATTCTGAAACACTCACCTCTAAACTCACCAAAACCGAGAAGTGAAGAGAAAGAGGAAGAAAGAACACTAAAAATAAGGATTTATGTGGTTCAGCAACAACCTACGTCCATTGAAAGTTGAGGGTTCTATTATGAGCTTCGGCACAATCAACTATACAATATTTTACAACATCATAAATGTTTATATACTACCCAACTTAGGGTTAATAAACATTTAATTACACTTGAGCCATTATAGTAGAGAAAAATTACTTCGGAGAAGGAACTCTCAATCACGGAGCCTTATCTTCCTATCTTTCTGAAAACTGCAACACTTAAAATAGTTACAGAACTTAATTATCCGAAGAAAGTTCTTCTTTCTTCATTTGTTGTAACGGATGGTATTGTAGCAGGCTAACTGTCTAGAGAGATTTAGTCTTTCGGATAGTTATAGACTTAACTGTCCAAAAACTCACTTAGATCTCTCAATCCATTTAGAAGGTTCTACCGTTAACTTTTTGAAAACTACATGTCTTTCGAATAGTTACTGTCTTAACTATCGAAAACTCACTTAAGTATTTCTACAATCACTTCAGAAGGTTGTAGCTATAACCTTTTGAAAAACTCATGACTTTCAGATAGTTATTACCTAACTATCTAAAGATCCACTTAAGTCACTGTCTTTCGAATACTTAACTCCTTAACTATCCGAAGATCCACTTAAGTGTCTGACTTTTGGATAATTAGCTTCATAACTGTCCGAACATCCACTTAAGTGTCATTTAAGTCATTCTAGATGGTTATAGCCAGTAACCCTCCGAAATCTCCTGACTTTTAGATAGTTAGCTCAAAGCCTTCCGACTAAAACATTATTTCAGATACTTTGACCTAGAAACCTTTGGAAATCATAAATCTTCTAGAGACTTATTGTTAACAAGCTTTCAACTGAATCTAGACTTCTTGTGGCATACTTCACACTTGTACTACTCACCCTAACACAGATCGTTCATCACAAATGGACGGCCAAGGTCGTTTAAAGTCAATTCAGGGCGATCTGAGGATTTGATTATCAATCTAACTAAAGGATTAGTCAATCAGGGAGGCAATGACCCTCCTCTAAGGGGAAAAAATGGACGATTAACATCCAAATGGACAAATGGGTTGCCCATCACAAGCGGATGGCTAGGATCACCTAGAGATGATCCAAGATGATCTAAGGATCCGATTGATGATCCCATAAAGGGGTCGGTCAATCAGAGGAAGAATGACCTCCATCATGAGGTTAGATGGATATGATCATGCCTTTATGGTGGGTTGATCATACACCTCGCAAATAGAAGACTAGGATTGTCTAAAGTTGATCCGAACGATCCAAGCGTGCAAATGCCAAACAGACAGCACAGATGCATGATCAAGGGTGTGGATAGCAACCTCATGCTATCGGGATAATAATGAACATCTATCTAATACATGTCCAAAATTGGGGTACTTACAATGTAAACCATGCAATATGGGTTTCTGATGTAATTCTTGTAACTACTCATAATCACATGTTAGACACAATAACTAATCCATAGAGTTAACATAACTCAATAGACTAATTCCATTGGATTAATTGCTACCTCAACAGATTGGATCCATTGAGTTACATAATAAATCCACAGATTCAGTTTGTTCCTACAGTTCAATATAATAAACATGAAATAGAACAATTTATGTAACTACTACCTAAGTGTAAACAACATTTAATAATATGTATATAGGATATTATTTTACACTAATTCCAAAATGATACTTAGTTAACGTTAATTTCTTTAAATTATGCATATTCTTCAATTAAGCCTCAAATTTGAGTAAATGTAACATACTGACCTAATTCCTATCTAATAAGCTAAATAACATGTCATTAATCATTAATTAATCCTTAACATTATGTAATTTTTCACTCTAAATACTTCCCCCATACCTAAGTTTTGCTAGTCCCTTAGCAAACCATTCTATGATAATGATTTAGATTCTTTTCTTTCCCTTTTGGAATGTTGAAACTACATTATCTGCCATTTAGTGTTTGGCTTCATTCAAAGTCCATTCTCAAAAAGTTACTCAATCACGACACTATGGCACTACAAATAGAGATTTATGCAATACCTTTTCACTATCTTATCCTAATCTCAAACCATATGCACCTTATAAAGATGATGACATTAATCAAGACTTTCATGTACATATTCTCATCCTCTAGTAATATTTATGCATATTGGTAACAAGCTCAAAAATATCTACCAATAATACTTGCTTCCTCATTTATTGTAAGGTATTCTTGTCTTGAACTTAGGGTAATGAATGGGGACAAATAATACTTATACATTTGGGAAGAGATTTTTTTTTTTTTTTTTTTTTTTTTTTTTAAGATTCTTCCCCTACTCATGGTGATTCATAGTATGGTAAATGAAAAATCGCTAAAGCAAGAAAAGAATTAAAGGCATTACTATATGAAGAAAACAACTCCTAGATAACTAAAAATTGAGTACCTTGCCCCAATAGTGTTATGGGATGAGCCTACTTCCATTAATTTCCTTGATTAATCTCATTATAAAGATGAAACTACACAATAGTCGAGACTATTCAAAGATAGTTAAAAATTATTTTTCATCTCTATTCAAGTGAAATACTTTGAAAATGAGTTTCCTCTTTTAAATTTCCCTTAAAAAAAGTCACGTCAACTGATTCATACAATCACATGGCATAATAATGAGAAAAAAAAAAGAATTTCTCTAGCAATTATGCAAATAAAATAAAAAAGTTTCTATCTTAATACCTCAGCCCATACCTATATCTTGCATTGTCCTCAATGTAACAATTTAGCAATACATGTAAGTAAATGGTAATAAGCATAATAGAACCAAATAAATTAGGTTCATTGAGTTATTGAGTAAATTAATAGAAGATTTCATTGAGTTATCATGTAACTCTACAAACTACACTACTTGTATTTCAATAGATACAAATTGTATGATAGATAATCGTAATGGCGTACTTTGTTTTTGATAAATTAAATGATGTATTTTGAAACTTTGTTCCTAAGTTGTCCTTCATTCACTAAAAATAACATAACAGAAATAAAAGTAAAATGTATCTATTTATAAGCATTGTGTGGAATCCAAGCTCCTACACCTTTGGTGGCTCACAAGCAAGCTAGATGGTTTCTCAGAATAGATACCAACAAACTGAATTGATTTTTTTATAAGTTTTGGTTGTAAATAAAAAGATATAAGAAATATAGCAAAGTAACATATTCATGTTTTTTTCTTTCACTATTTAAAACATAAATGCAATAATAACACATTTACAATAAGCACCAATATAGAAACTTATTTGAAGTACATGATTGGAAAGTAGTGGTATATGGAACAAATGTATTAGTCCAAGCAAAACTATTAGGCATAAATCTTCTTGCTTTTAATTTCACTTCTACTAACTTTGCTCGTCTCCTCAAATGATAAACTTGAATTATGTTATCAATACTAAATACCAAAGTATTACCATTAATGAAATGGAATGTGGTAACACTTCCTCTACTTGACCATGTTGATCTAAGTGTTTTCACTTCCATAAATAACTCAATGTATTCTTCACTCTATTTCCAATTATTCAAATCTTCCACTATCAATATTTGAAATTTCATTTTCTCATCCCACCACCTCACTAGGCGCAATGTAGGATAATCAAAATCATTATACCATAACTCAAGTTCAACTTTGTCATATTGAGAGGATGGTGGTTTGGCCACACTTTGTATCACAAGTAAAAATTTTACCATTTCATCATAAATATCAATGATGACTATGTAGAAATTGGACCTAAATGCAACAAATGTATCTAAAACTAAGTAGATGCAACCATCAAATACCACATGAGTATTATTAACTAATGCTCCCTCTTTAAAATACTCTACTATATTTTCATGCCAACATTTTTTCTCAAAAGTATAAATATTCAAGCACATACCTTCATCTTAACTTCTAATTGGTCTCCAATAAAATAACTTATATGGTATTTTTGAATGCTAATCAACAAAGTTTAGTGCTGCACTTGAGTTTTCAATGGCATTCTCAACAATACTTAGCTTTCCAATGTTTAACTCTTCTCTAGTGACAAGATTTCTAATATAAATGTTCAATGAAAGTACATTATACATTGATTTGGTCCTATGTATGATTAGTCCTACATCACTTCCAAGAATATATTCTACTCTTCTTAATGCATTAGGTGGAATTTGTATAGATGATATTTGTGTAGATTTTTATATGATAATTCATGCATTCTATGTCTTGAAACTCAAGTTATATGCACTTATACAAGAAAATACATGTTAATTACATTTTTATGACATTGCATGAATATGTGCACAAATGCACTCCTTTAATGCAATTTTCACGAAACATACTAGATGTTCATATGCTTGAATGTATGATTTAATAATTCTTAGGCCAAGAAAGAGATTTTAAAGATCATCAAGGTATTGAAATAATTTGATATGGCCACATATATTTTACACATTATGGTTATGAACTTGTGGACATTTTAAATGTAATAATGTCACATTGGTTATGAATAATTTTAAATACATGTTATTAATTGATTCATTCATGGATGAAATTACATTTCACATTTGTAAACATGTTAAAATGAATGTTACATACCTTAGAAATAAATATATCTCAAGTTCATAACTAGAGTTATTTTTGGCATGTATTACTAACATTACATGCATGAGTTAAATGGAATTTGTTATAGGTGAATGTTGGCCCTTGGATCAAGCTTTGGGATCATCAACTCTTGGATGATCAAAAATCTCTATAAATAATCCTTGTATCCCACAAGTTTTCTCCCCTCTCCAACTCCAAAATTCGGAATCCCCCTTGGTGCTCCAAGCAAGGAGGTGAAGGAGCTCCACTCATGGTGATTTCTCTTCCAAACGACTCTTGGAGGTAGGTCTCTCCCTTCCCTTGTTCTCTCCACTTCCTTCTCTAGCGTTCTTCACCATTAGGGAGGTTGAATTGTTGCTGCAATTACTCCTTGAGGAGTTGAATCCGTGGAGGAGAGAAGCCTTGGAGAAGACAAGTTGAGGTGTAGTGAAGTATCTTCAAGAGTGCACTCCCTTGTTCTACACGTTGCTACATTCCTTTCGACGTTGGACCTCCAAGCCGTGGAAGGAACAAGCTACATTAGGCGTGGAGAATTGGTAGAGAAGGTAGACATCTTTGGTGGCTGAAGCAAGGAGGTGACGTCCCTTGTGGAAAGATCATTGGAGATGTGAGCTTAAGGTGAGAAGATGGACTATGAGTTGAGATGGAGTTGTTTGTATTTCCTATTTTGATGTTGTATGTTTGTTAATTATTGTTGTTTGTGTTGTCCACGTATTTCCCCTTATTGTAATGTTGAATTCTTGTGTTAGTTTCAATGAATTTCAATTCTAAGTTTAGTTTGAGTTTCTGCCTCTTATGTGTTTGGTTTTATGTGTCCTTGTGTGAATTCTTCTCAAATGTTTGTTCCTCTAACTCTAACATAGTTTAAACATTTTTTACTTAACTCTAACCTCCTAATTTACTTGGTTTTGATTGTATATAGCTTGTACTTAATAGATTAAAGCATACATGGATGTAGATGTATGGTTATAAGTCCATGTATGCTAGTCTTATAGTAGAATTGGTAGTTTGATGTAGTGTAATTTTATTTTCTATGTTTATAGTTTAATAATTATTGTGTGATGCTTTCTCTTAAGTGATGGATAGAGGGGGACATGAATGAGGTTTCTCATTACTAATTCAACTCTATATGAAGACATTTCTAACATACACATGATTGTTAAGGCAAACATGTGGTGAGAATGCATTTACACAAGGCATTTCTATAAGCTCTAGTGAATTTTATGTTTAATTGCTAGTCCCTGTGGATTCGACCTGTTCTTGCATGCTTTCTATAATTGACTCCGTGCGCTTGTGGTTATAAATATTAAAACTTGATTGTGTGTTAATTTCCTAACATATAAACCACGAATAGAATTCTAGAAGTTTTTTTTATATTTAGGTATTTGTACCTTAAAGTACAACAACCAAATGTTCTCCACAAGAATCCATCATTTGTGTTGATCAACCTAGTAGCATGTAATTTTTGGAAAGAAGTTTCAACTATGCACTCTTTAGTCTACTTAGATACACAACGTAATCTGTATAAGTCCTTAGCTAGTAAATAGCTCAATACTTCTCTCAATGCATCTGTTTAGAATGAAATCATGCATAATATTAGTGATTAATGAATGATTAATGGTAGGTTAATTAGCTTATCAAAAGAGAATTAGGCCATTATGTTATATTTACATAAACTAGAGACTTAATTGAAAAATATGCATAATTTGAAGGAATTAACGTTAATTAAGTATCATTTCTGAATGGTTGAAAATTCCCTTTATACATATTATTAAATGTTGTTTACACATGTGTAGTATGTATATATAAATTTCTCTATTATATATTAAGCTATAGGATTGAATGAGTCTATTGAGTTATGCGGTAACTCAATGAAGTCAGTCTGTTGAGTTAGTAGTTAAGACAACAGAGTTAGTTCATTGAGTTACATTAACTTCATAGGCCAGTTATTATCTAATGTGTGATTCTAAGCAGTTATAGGAAGTGCATAGGACACATTGCATGATTCACACCTATGATCTCTATCATAGAACGAAGAAGCAATTACAGTCATTGATGTGTAAGAAAAAGAAATCTAACCAGTCATTTTGGCACCAATAGTTGTTAGTGAAAAAGAAATATAAAAAGATTGAAAAAAATTGAAGGGGGAGAAATAGTTGCACTCACTATAGAAAGTGTTGAATGTTCCTTAAGATATTTTCCTTCCACCACCACCCATCATTCATCGAAAGTTTGTGGAGATAATTTCTAGAGTCAGGTCAATTCTAAGCAAACCGTAGTAACTGACAACCACTACAGAGGAGAGATAATGTTGTAGGAAGGAAATGTTTCTTCACCAAGCACCAAATCATCTCTCAAAAGACGATTAAAGCTTCCAGCCTTAGTGTTAGGTTGATATCGATTTGTTGAAGAGGAGATCATCTTATAAAAGTCTAGGTTCGCAATCTAGAAGGGAGAAAAGCATTTGTTAGTAAATGGTTAAGTTTTCAAAGGTATAACCGTATCGCATGTAATGTTGGAGGTCTTTGATTGTCAATAGAGAGCTTGTCATTCATCAATTGTTCACCTTAATGAACATTAACATTTATGTTTATATCCACATATCTATTAAGTTTTGCATTTGTATTATTTGTTAGTAATTGTTAAATGTTGTGTGTTTATTTTATTTCAGTTTGATATGAAACAATATGATTTTATTTTGAAATCAGTTAGTTTAAAACTCTAAAATCATGTCTTGACTATTTACTATTTGAGTTTATTTGAGAGCTAAATCTATTCTTTGTTAAATCTCATATAAGTAGCAATTAGAGTGTATAGTTATTGTTTGCATTCTCTAGTATCACCCTATGGATGGCTAAATCTAGATACAAAACAACTATCAAGAGAGAGAGTTACAAATCTATCAATTGAGTTAAGTAGTAACTCAATAACGGTAGTTCGTTGAGTTATTTGGTAACTCAACGAACTTAGTCTGCTAAGTTAAGCAATAACTTAACAAAGTGAGGTTTTATTAGTACAATACTGCACCCATATCAAAGCATCCTAGAATCTGATTCTAATCATTTTTTATGGTTCGACTTACTCTTGGACACTTGTTTATAATTGATGTTGTGCACTTGTAATAAATTAAACGAATGGATTTACTAGCTTTAAATATTGTTCAGGAGATTACTTGTTTCCCTATAAAAAAATTAGTTTAAGCTAACAAGATAAGTTTATCTAGCATCGTTGCCAAGGTAATTCTGGCATATCCATAATTTTCAAACTATGGTAATTTTATATTTAGTAAATACACAAAAATAGAAATTAATTTGTACTATGCTACGCTCGTTGAGTTATGTAATAACTCAACGAACCTAGAAAAAGAAAGAAAAAAAAACTAAAAACTATTTTGTTGTTATTATTTTTATTTTATTTTTACTTTTATTCAACAATAATTAGGTGATGTTCATCTAGTTTCCCTCCCACTAAAGGTACCAATTTCATTCACATTCCTATTTAAAGGGTTAGACATTGCTTGACTTGGTAACCCTCTTACAAGTCCAATATCAACTACTTCTTTCATCCTAGATTGTATATTTCTGTTCAAGTTTTGATTTTGAGGTGCTATATTATCGAATATGTTTTCTAATCAATTGCTCATATTATGGATTATTTTTTCTAATTTGTCTATTTTGGCTCCTTGTTCAATTAATTTTTCATAACTTTGGTTCTTATAATTTCAACTCTCACTTCCTTGGAAGTTGTTATTTTCTAAGATAAATTTAGGTGATTTCTCTAGTTCGAGTTGTAAGTATTTTCAAAGTTCTTTCTTTGATTTTTAGTATAAATGGCATCCAAGTCATTTATACTTTCACTCTTCTCTTCCAATTTTTGATTTAAAAATAATTCTTCAATTTTCCTCGTTAATTCACTTAATTTAATTTTAAGCATGGTGCTTATATCTAGTTCATGCATTTCTTTAAGTAAAACTTTTCTTTCTGAAATGACTTTAGTTGAGTTCTCCCATTAAGTAGTTCATATTACAAAATTTTCTAAATATACTCATGCTTGTTCACTACACATTTTCAGAAATCTATTTTGACATGTGGATTCTAATAAAGATTTAGTTGCAACATCTATACTTTCATAAATGAATCTATTAATTAAGCTTTACTTATTACATGATGTGGGTATTGAGTAAGTAGATCTTTAAATTTTTCAAAGTATTTCTAGAAGGACTCTCTTTATTTTTGACTACACATTAATATTTCCATTTTTTTCTTAATTGTTTGATGAGTGAGATAGTATTTTTTTAGGAAAACAGAATAAAATTTAATCCACGTAAAAATTAAATCATGAGACAAAATATAAAGCCATATCTTAATTGTATCTTTTAAAGTAAAGAGAATGTATCTAAGTCTATTAACATCAATATTAAGGTTCAACATTCTCATCATTTGACAAATTTCATTAAATTCTTTATAGTTGTAGCAACAATTAATCTTTCTCACAACCTATCATCCAAAAATAACAATATATCACAACCTAAGATTTAGAAGAATGATATATTTAAACTAAGCTCTCAAGCGACACAAATAAGTTAGGCTAGAATGAATAAAGAAATGTTGATTTATCATTTCTCAGAAAGTAGAAATTTTGCTTGATAGAGTGTATGTCATACACCACCATCTTAAGTTGAGGATCATGTTGGTTCCTTAGATTCATTGTCCTTCTTTGCAATTCAACATTTGATAGCCTTTTGTTCAAACCATATTTTATGCCATTTTAATAAGATATTTTATGTATTTTACAAGTTATAAGTTGTAATTTTATGCTTTTAAAGATAATTTTTATGTTAATTGCATTTATTATTTTTTTATGTTATTTATGTGTTCATTATATTTTTATTGCATAATTTATGTTTAAAGTAGAAGAAAAGACATTATCATTGGTTATCTACTTAACCGACGATAGAATCGTTGGTAAATCAAATAACCAACGATGGAATCGTTGTGTTTAGTTAGTCTTCGTTGTGTTAGAGTTTTATCCTCTGTTGTGTTAAAGTTATCTTCCATTGTGTTAGCATTATTCCCCACGGTAGATAGGATAAAAAGTTAATATTTTAAAGAATGAGCGTAAAAGAACCTATTGTTGATTATTTGGTTTATCATCGGTAAACTAGATAACCAACGATCCTATAATTTAGCTATTTTACAAACTTCATTTATTTTATTTCTATATAAAAGGTACTATCGTTAGTAAAGACGTTTACCAACGATAGATTTGTAAGTGTAGAATTTTAATATTTTAATATAATATATTAAGTAGGAGTATTTTATTTTAGATTCTAGATAGTTAAACATAGTTAAATATAATTTAAGTAGGATTTGCATAGAGAAAATAAAATTCCTAAAAATAGTAATAAGAGTCAATTATTTTAGAAATAACAAAAGTGACATTTTTAATTTTTTAAATAATTGTTAAACATCTTAAGAAAAATTAATAAATCTAATCCCTAAGGACAAACACATATTTGCATACTATTTACAATTGAATTCGTATACTAGTGATATAATAAAATATTAGCTATGTAGTAATTAAATATAGTGTACTAAAAGTGTTGAATACCTTTCCATCTCTAGTACTCTTTCAACTTTTTACATTCAAGAAATTTTGTGAAAATACTAAATTCGCTAGATAAGGAGCTAGAACTAAGAATTCTTGTGTGAAACTTCAAAGAAGCTTAATATATATCTCAGTTTAAGACTCTTTTTAAATTGCTAGGCTAATCCACCGCTCTAGACTTTCCTAATGAAAGTGGAAGGTCGATGTATTTAATAGGCAATATTTCAACCTTGCAATTAAGCACACAAGCTAGTTTATAACCACTGTAGGGTCCATATCAACCTTAATGATGGAACTTTTATTCTTCATCATTTACACTTCATTCTTTGTCATTTATGATAGACATTGTAAGTTGATATATATTTTGATTAGGAAGAGACCTAAGTATGTTATACTTGTGTAGTTATTAAGGCACATTCAATAAAGTTTTTTATTTATGTAGTACTTGGAATTGTTATTAAACTTGAATATGATTAAGTATTTGTTGATTTGAACTAATTTATCATTGTTTCATTTTGCATTAGGTTATTTTAGTATTTAATTGTTAGTTTGTTGATCAAAACTATGTTGATGTTGATCTGTTTGACTTGAATGTTTAACATTAGGTTTTTCTGTCAATCTTAACTACTTGTGAGATATTTTGACTATGCAAAGAATACATTTGTAGACAATGGTAGAAAGCAATGCTCATGGAAAGAAGACTACATCAAGGAAAAATTTTACATGGAGTTAGAAAGATGATGAAATGATCTTAAGGAGTGGTTTGTGCTTACAAGAAACCTTGGGAAACCTTAGGAAAAGAAACATTGGGAAAAGGTTTCCCAAGGTATCTTGTATTTGTGCATTATAGAAATCTTGGGAAAAGATTTCCCATGACATTCAAAATGATCTCTTGAAGTTGTCGATCACCCCTAGTCTAAAAGAAGGGAAAACCTTCAGACATTACCATCCTCGTGATCTCAACCCTCCCACTTGCACTCACCCACTCACCTCGCATCGATCACCCACTTGCCTCACATCACCTGCTAGTCAACTTCCTCCTTCCATTGGTAGAAGTTAATCTTAGAGTTTCCTCCCTACGACATCACCAAGGGTTACATCTTGATCTCAAGGTCATAAAATCCTTGTGTTGGATCTTCGATCTCAGAGCTTCCTCCCTACAATGTCAATAGATTACATCCCGTTCTCAACAACTTACTCCCTGTGCACAGTTGTCGTCGCAACACTCAATCTTGGAATCTTTAGTCTTGTAAGTTCTCAAGGTCACAAAATTTTTGTTTCTTGTTTGAATCCTTAGTATCAAAAGCATCGTTATGCTCTTTTCCATAGGTTTCCTTGAAATCCCCATTGATTAACCTAGAGCAATTGATTATGTGATTTTTTGCATTATTACCAGGACATAATATTATTATTATCATCAAATAAACTTTGCTTTGGCATTTTTCCATCTAAAGGTTAGATGTCAAGTTAAAACAAAAATTTCTTGTGTGTGCCTAGCTTGCATAAGAGGAAATCAAATTTAGTTTTTGTAAGCGATATAAGTAGTGAAAATGTTGGTATTCTAATCTTCTATTTTGATGTGTGTTGTCTTAATGAGTTGTTGGAGTTAATTTGCCTAACCTTCTATCATTCAATTTTCTCATGTTTTCTGATATCATTAGATGTGCCTTCTGCTAGATGTTCTTGCTTCGTGGTTATTGCTCTTGGGTTATTCTAGTCATGAATATTACACTACAATATCTACAATAAAGAAGCTATCAAAGGAAACATAACAATACTAAATTTATTGATTTTTTTAGAGAGCAATACTAGTACACAACCTCTCATTGGAGTTAAGATTGCATAAGATCAAATCCTTTTCAAACCACACATTTTTCAGTTTCTACACAATCTAACTTAAATCTATATTATATATATTATAGCAATGGTGTTCACAACCCTCTTTTTCATCTTATTGTTCAGGTAGATAAACATAGTTGTTAACCCATCATCTAAACAATCAAACAAAGTGAATCAACTAAAGAAGAAGAAAATTTAAGTTAAAAAGTAGAAATTTGTCCAATTAAATGGGGTATGAACAAGCAACATGGAAGACACTAGTGGTGTGCATTAATTAATGATGTCTCAAAAGGAAATTAGCTATAGAATTATTTATCACTATTGAGATCAAGTAGCACTTGTTTATTTTTTTGTAACAAATACTTGTTAAGTTATTATGGAGGAAATGGGTAAGTGCTAAAGGATTCCTACTTTTGATTCTTAGCTAATTCTAATAAACAGATTAGTTCCACTCTAACTAATGTTTAATGAAATAAGGAGGGGAATCTGAGAGGATTTAGAGGTTCATCTTCCATAAAAGTCATACCTAGGCATTGTTACAATACTATTTCTAAAAGTTGGACCAAGGATTTCTTCATGGCATAATTTTCCCATTCCCAAATCTCAACTTAAGTACATCATGATCAACCATTAATGGAGTCAAAAGAAACTAAATTTCATGCTCAATTTTGAAATTTGAATTAGGAATAAAAATCAACCATTATGATGTTTGTCGTCATATTTTGTTTTATTAGTGGAAAATGTGGTTTTCAACAAAACGTGTTTCTTAACCATACTAAATGTTCATACTTCATAGTAGTTCTATAATATTATGATGACAAAATGGTATTATTACATTTTCTTTATGTCTTATATTTAGACTATTGGAAGTCAAAAGTGACCAAGTTGATGTAGGGTTCATTTATACATGTATGTATATGTAAAATGTATTCTTCCATTGTTTTGTATGATGTATTAAGCATTCCAGGGAAGCATTTTTAATTTCTACAAATCTAAATCATTTCTGTAATTTTAAATCAATAAAGTGATTATTTTTTCAAACTAATTTATTTTTATGAATATTTCATCTTTTTATATAAATTTTTTCTATTGAATTGTAGTGACCCAATTTTACTTGCACATAAATCTTCCATAAATCATAATGTTATTTGTGCATGACAATAGTAAGATATGATAGTCTTCTATCATAACATTTTTTTTTTATAACTACAAAATATAATTTCTCATTTGAAAATTTGTCTCATAAAATTTTTATTTTGTAATTTCTAGCATTGTTAATGAACATAATACAAGAATATAACTTCTAAGAGAAAGAAACACGTGAATTGGAGCATCAGATGAAATGAAATTTTTTTAGGTATCTTAGCATCAAAAATAAGAGAAGGAAATGCTAAAGCACATGATAGGAAGATCAAAGCTGAGACATGGCAAAAAGTGATTGTTGAATACATTAGTAAAATTAATACCAATGTTAAGAAAAAAATGTACAAAGTAGAATAAAAACATGGAGGTCAATGTATAAAAATTATACAAAGATTTCCAAACAAAGTGGATGGGAGCGGGGCTACATCAGTAGACACTAACATTCCCAAAGAAATTTGGGATGAATTTGTGCAAGTGAAATATTTTTATATAATAAGTCATTTCCTTCATTTATTTCTTATAACAATGTTCAAAATGTAAAGCATGTTGAGGAAAGGCATGTATAATATATGATGATCTATATACAGTGTTTGATGAAAATATGACAACTAGAGTGAATAGTCAAGTTCCCCAAGATTTCAAAGAGTCAAAGAATATGGATCCCTAAGAACTTGTGGACACCTTCCTTATATTCAGTACTCAAGTTCCACCAATACTTCCAAATAATAGAGAGGTTAAAAATATGCCAAGCCCTTATACAAGTGAAAATGTCAATAGGAACTCAAGGAAAAGAACCCGACCACATGCTGAATCATCTTAATTAATTGTAATATCAATAAAAGAATTGAGTAAAAGTATGTAGAAAATGATGAGAAGGAGAAGAAATCAGAACTCAAAAAGAAAGAGATGAAGCTATTCCCCAAATCCTTGATATTAAGGGTCTTATAGATGCAGAGAAAATATTGGGCTTGGAATTACTATAACAACCTGTAAAAAGAGCTATTTTTTTAGGATTACCTTCTAATATTGTGTGACTTAGGTGGTTAAGATGTCATATTGCAAAAATGTGAACTACTATCTATTATGAACATGTTTGTTTGAACATTTTACTATGATGTAATAATTCATAGTTGGACTTTGTTGTCCTTCATTTATTGCATTGAAACATTGTTGTTATTATTGAGTACTTACCTTCTTTGCTTTATTGACTTCATTGATCATTTGTGCACTCTACGTTTGCATTTGGTTGATTTTTGATATATTTCACATATTTGTTCTTTAGCATGTAGTTATTCTCTACATGGACAACAATGATGAAAGTTCCCAATGACGATTAGAGAGGTGAAGATGAAGAAAAATATGCAACATAATTACTCAAGTGTGTGGAGTAGTTGCATATAATATTACATAGATCAGAAATCATTCTATTGAACGAATATATAGTAGAGCAAGAGAATAATATACTAAGACATTATTAGATTCATCAATACCTCACCAATCATATATCTATCAAAAAATATATCACATGAGTCAAAAAAAATTTCAAGAATTTTGTGAGTTACTTAGAAAAGAAAGAGTTATACAAGATAGCTAAGGTATAAGTGTAGAAGAGAAATTGGCAATTTTTCTTGTTATAGTTGGTCAAAACCAATAATATGGAATAAATACTAAGCATTTTGGGACATCTTCATGGACAATTAGCACATATTTCAATGAGGTTATTAATGCTATAATCAGATTACATGATATACTTATAGCAAAACCTTTATCATCAACACCAAACAGAATTCATAATGATCCAAACGTCTACCCATATTTTAAGGTAAAATGTAAATTATATTATGTTGTTCTTTTATTTCATTGAATGTATTTTGCATAGATGTTTAACAATGCATTTTGTACATGTTTTCAATATAGGATTACATTGGCGCTATCGATGGTACACATGCTAATACCATAGTTTATGGACAAGAAACTACTAGATGCATGAATAGGAAAGGAGAATTAACACAAAATGTATTAGTAGTTTATAATTTTGACATGGAAATCACATATATAATTATTGGTTGGGAAGTATTAACTACAAATGTAAGGATATTACAAGATGCAACTTCCCAACCACATGAGCATAACGTACCATCTGATATGACATTACTTTCATTCACATTATTTGTTTACATAAATGTAAATAATTGTTAGGGATCATGTTCTTATCCATTAATATGTTTATATTTTGATGATTGACAAAATAATTTTTACTTCAATTATGTAAAATGATGAACTTCAAAATATTGTTGAAGTCCATAAGTTTATGAACTTTCGTAAAAGTTATATAGTTAACTTTACAGATAATCATAAACTTATCTGATTCATAATATTGGATTATAATTCTAACATTTCTCTAAGTATATAATTTTATAAAGACTCATAAAGTTATAAGGATAACTTTACAGACGTTCGTAAAGTTATGAAGTTAAATATATAAGTTATGAATCTTTGGCTCGTAAAGTTATGAGCTTAAAGTTACAGATCTTCGTAAACTTATGATATATAGAATCTGTAAAGTTATAAGGATAACTTGACAGACCTCTGTAAGGTTATAAGCTGAATGTTGTGACTAAAAAAGATCATTTTTCCTTACCTTTTATAGATCAAATGTTAGAAAAATTAGCAAGACAAGAGTATTTTTGCTTCCTAGACAGGTATTCAGGATATAATCAAGTTCTAGTAGCATTAGAGGATTAAGAGAAGACAACTTTCACATGTCCTAATGGAACTTATGCTTTTAAAAGGATGTCATTCAGATTATGCAATGCACCAGCCACCTTTCAAAGGTGTATGCAAGGCATATTCACTAGAATGACTGAAGATTTTTTGAAAATATTTATGGATGATTTTATAGTATATGGAACTTCATTTGAAGTATGGTTAAATAATTTAAATCAAGTATTAAAACACTATGTAGAAAAGAATCTGGTTCTAAATTGGGAAAAATGTCACTTTATGGTAAAACAAGGAATAGTCTTGAGACATGTTTCAATAAAAGGATTAGAGCTAGACAAAACTAAGATAGAAGTAATTTCTAATTTACCAAAACCTAAATCAATAAAAGATATTAGATCATTTCTAGGATATATAGGATTTTATCAAAGATTTTAGTAAAATAGCTAGACATTTAACGAATTACTAAAATATATTCCATATAACTTTGATAAAAATTACAAAGAAGCCTTCTATAAGCTTAAAACTAGCTTAATTACAACTCCTATTATACAAGCACCTAATTAGAGCTATCCATTTGAGTTAATGTGTGATACATCTGATTTTGTTATAGGAGCAATGTTGGGATAGAAGATAGAAAAATCTCCTAAAGTGATTTATTATGTAAGCAAGACTCTAAATGATGCTCAAGTTAATTACACAACTACTAAAAAAGAATTATTAGCTATTGTGTTTGCCTTAAAAAAATTTAGATCATACTTAATAGGAACTAAAGTAATAATATACATGGATCATTCTACTCTAAACCATTTAATAGCAAAGAAAGAAACTAAACCTAGACTGATCTAATGGATATTATTATTACAAGAATTTGATCAAGAAATTAAAGATAAAAATGAATGTAAAAATGTCGTAGCAAATCATTTGTTAAGGCTACGTATAGAAAAATCAAACATTGAGATTAAAGAACATTTTCCTAATGAACAATTAATAACCATAAAAATAATGGCTTGGTATGCAGATATAGTTAATTATTTAGTTATAGGGTTAACTCCTAAGGATTGGAATAGACAAGATAAGAAATTATTCTTTTCAAGAGTGAAATATTACTATTAGGAAGACTCATACTTATTTAAGAAATATCCTAATTTAATCATGAGGAGGTGTGTCCTAGAAACTGAATATCATAGTATATTATCCTTCTGTCATAACCAAGCATGTAGAGAACATTTTGATTCAAGAAAAACTACAGTCAAAATTTTATAATGTGGATTCTATTGGCCAACATTATTTAAGGATGCTCACAAATACTGCTTAACTTGTTTAAGATGTCAACAAATAGGAAGTATATCAAAGAAAAATATGATGCCTCTGAATCCTATTGTTGAAGTCGAGATTTTTGATGTACGGGGAATTGATTTTATGGGTCCATTTGCTACGTCCAATCAGTTTAATTATATATTGTTAGGTATGGATTATGTATCTAAATGGATAGAAGTTATTCTTACAAAAACTAATGACAACAAAGTAGTAATACATTTTATAAAAACTAGTATAATTGTCAAATTTGGAATACCTAAATCTATTATTAGTGATAGGGGAACTCATTTTTTTAATAGAAGTTTTGAAGCTTTAATGAAGAAATATGGAGTAAATCACAAAATTATAACTTCATATCATCCGCAAACAAGTGGACAAGTAGAAAGTGCAAACAAACAAATTAAATTAATTTTAGAGAAAATAATAAATCCTATTAAGAAAGATTGGGCTAATCAATTAATAGACGCACTTTAGGCTTATAGAATAGCTTATAAAACAAACCTAGGTATGTAACCTTTTAGGATAGTATATGGAAAAGATTGTCACCTACTTGCTAATTAGAACATAAAGCTTATTGGGCATTAAGAACTCTAAACACTAATCTAAATCAAACTATTGGAAATAGAAAGATACAATTAATCGAGTTAGAAGAATTTAGGAATGAAGCTTATTCAAGAACTATAAAAGAAAAAGAGAAAATGAAGTTATGACATGATAAGAAAATTATTCAAAAAACTTTTGAAATAGGACAAGAAGTATATCTTTATATGACTAGACTTCATAACTATTTAGGGAAATTAAGATCTAGATGAGCAAGACCATACATAATTTGAAACATTTATTCCTATGGAGCAATTGAAATTGAAAATCCCAAAAATCAGAATATATTGAAAGTAAATTTACATAAACTTAGACCTATTCTTAATTTTCCAAAAAGTTCATTTAGAATTGAAGAAGAAGTAAGAGTGGAAGACTACTAAGGCCCTATTACGTAAATATATATAATAAAATAATAATAATAATAATAATTTTAAATAAAAAATATATAATATAATATATATATACATATATTATTGTTATTAATATATTTTACTATCGTAGCAGTGTGACCGAGAGAAATCATCGATCTAATCGAAGTAAGGAATACATAAACATTTATTTGTGTTTTTGTTCGGTAAAACCAAGAAAGACTAAAGGTTTTACTGAAGCAGAAAAAAAGACAAAAAGAAAGAAAAATATTGTTTCGTCAACATCAAAAAATACATAGGTCCAACCGAAGCTAAAAGAAAAAGTCTTACATTAAGTATAATTCTCGATTCAACCAAAATATAGTATCAATTTAACTTATTGTCGAAGAAAATGTGTTGATTTGACCGAAGAAAAATCTCGATTCAACCAAAATTAAGAAAACTAGAAAACCAAGAGTCGGTCAAATCAAAGATTCTTCGATTTTGACTGAATAAAAAGATTTATATTTACATTATTTTATTAGATATAACTTTTTGGGAAGTCCATTGAGTTAAGCTTAACTCAACAAACTTACTCCATATAACTTTTCGGGAAGTCCATTGAGTTAAGCTTAACTTAACAAACTTACTTCATTGAGTCTAGGGTAAGTCCATTGTTCGTGGTTTGTTTTGTTTACTTTTATGTTTATATTAATAATTTCTTTTAGAAGTAAACAAATAATCTTCACACAAATTAGATATTAAGTCCAATTCATTTTTAATTGTAAGTGCACAGTGTCTATTGTATTTGTGTGCAAGTATAGGTCGATCTCATAAGGACTGAATTAAAGATTTTCTATACTATTTTGATTTTTACAACCCCAGGTTTGTGTGCTAAATTACGCACTCTATTGATTTATTGCTAACTAAATAGACTTAGTTTGTGGAGTTACAGCTAACTCAGCAGCCTATCCTCATGGACTCAAGTTAACTTCATGAGCCTAACGAGTAATTTCCAATTAAATGTTGCTATTCACAAAGGAATTTGGCCATCCATTGGGTGGTTCTACAAAATGTAAATAACATCAATTAATCTTTTAATATTAGTTTATATGGTATTTGTCATTAATCAACACTAATATTCAATATTTCAAATAGTAATCATTAAGATTTTGGGTATTTTGTATGAATCAATTTTAGTAATCAATAAAACTATTTTCTATTTTCTGAATCAAGTAAACACGAAACATTCACAATACTAACAATAATAACATCAATCACAATACAAAACAAACAATACAACACATAAATGCTAACTATAAACACAGATAATTAGTTTTGTTTTCGGGATTTTTGTTTTGATATGTTCCTAAAGATGAAATATAGAAATTCTCTATTAACAGTAAGAACTTTTGTCACTACATGTGATGTGATTACACCATTGAAAACTTAATCACTTATAGTCACGCCTCCTCTCCCAATAGAATTATGAACCGAGAGTTGTAAGTTGATCTCCTCTTTAGTATATTAGCATCAACCCAAAACCGAGGCTAGAAGCTTTACAATAACTTGAGAGATGAGTCAATGCTTGGTGAAAATGGCTTCCCTTCCTGTGATGTGATCACTCCTCATAGTGGTTGTCAGTCATCGTGTTTGACTTAAAATCAACCCGACATCTGGAAAGTATCCTCATAGACCTCTGATGATTAGTGATTGGTGTTGGTGCTGTGGAGGGGAACTTCTGACGCTTCCTACAATTAGTGTGGTTCTCCACACCCTTTTTTTTCATTTTTCTCCTCTTCCTTTTATATTTCTTTCAGTAATAACTACTTTTGCTTAAATGATCGGTTGGATTTCCTTCATTCGTATCAACGATGATGATTTCTTCTTCATTCCACGAGTTAAATCCTACATGATACGTGCAATCGTGGTTTTCCTTCAAATTTCCTATTTTTGCAACTGCTCATAATAGTGCAATAGAAAATAACTAGTTCGTAGAGTTTTTTTTTTTTTTTTTGATCCACTAGGAGTATCCATGGAGGTGATAATATGTGAGTCTCAATGGACACTTGTTTGGGTTTTCCCAACACTACACTAGAAAAACTTGGATTTGTTACTTCTGTTTTTACTTAGTTAATTTATCTTTATGCCTATTCTCTCTTTTAGAAGTAAACAAACAACCTTTGATACAATTTAGATATTAATTCCAATTTGTACTTTAACTACAAGTGCACAGTGTCTATTGTATCAATGTGCAAGTACAGGTCGATCCCATAGGGAATTGCTGAAGAACTTGAGAACTGTTCGTTTGTTAACAATCAAATTTATATATTCAATAAGCTCTCCGTTGACTTATAGTTAACTCAACGGACTAAGTTCATTGAGTTATGGCTAACTCAACGGACTAACCTCGTGGACTTCAGTTAACTCCATGAGCTTGTCTTTTCTTTTTAAATATTGCTATTTACAGAGGAATTCGGCCAACCATTGGGCGATTCCACAGATTGCAAATAACATCGATTAAGCTCTTTTATGTTAGTAACATTGGATTTATCATTAAGTAATACTAAAATTCAAATAATTCAAACAGTAACCATTAAAATCTTTAAGTCTTTTGAATGAACCAATTTCAGTAAATTGTAAAACTAAAACTAACATAAAACAATCACAACATTGACAAAGATAACATTAATCACGATACAACACAAACAATACAACACTCAAATACAACATACAAACACAAATAAATTATTTTTGGTATTTTTGTTTTAATATGAATATGGAAATGGGCGAAAGGTGAAATGTAAAGTAATCTCACTCGATAGTAAATACTTCCGTCACTACTTGCAACGCGATTACACAACTGAAAATTAAACCACTTACAATTCTGTCTCCTCTCCCTATAGAATCGCGACTCCAGAATTGCAAGATGATCTCCTCTTCAGCATACAGGCATCAACCCAAAGCCAAGGCTAAAAGCTTTACGATCTCCTGAAATATGAGTCGGCGCTTGGTGAAAATGGCTTCCCTTCCCGCGACGCGATCACTCCTCACAGTAGTTGTCAGGCACTGTATTTGGCTTGGAATCGACTCGACATCAGGCAAGTATCCTCACAGACCTTCGATGGTTGGTGATTATGGTGTGGTGATGGTGATGATGATGGTTGGTGTGGTACTCCAGAGAATTGCGACGTCGATCCTCCTTTGCACACACTGTCCGCCCATCGATCACACCCTTCTTCTTTTTTCTCCTTTTCTTTTATATTTCTTCAGTAGTAACTGCTTCTGCTTGAATGGTCGGTTGGATTTCCTTCATTCGTATCAACGGCGATGATTTCTTTCCCTGCGCGATACATGCAAACGTGGTTTTTCTCCTCCAACTATCTATTCCTGCAACCGCTACAGTGGCATATTAGAAAATATATAGTCCGTGGAGTTACAGATAACTCAACGGATTTTCTTCGTTAATTTAAATATAAAACACATGCATAAATTTAACTATCCAATGCTTAGGTGCATTTTGGATACTTATAAACCTAACTATCCGATGCTTAGATGCATTTCGGATAGTTACAAATAACTCACCGATATATAACTTAAGTAAATCTACCAGATCTCAACACATGTTAGCAGCAATTTAATCATAAAATAACATTTTGGAGAGTTACAGGTCTAACTATCCGATGCTCAGATGCATTTTGGATAGTTACAGCTAACTCACCGAAAATCCACTTAAGTCAATTTCTCAGAACACGACACGTGTCCTTAGCTATTTTATAAATAAAAAGAGATTTCGGAGAGTTACAGGGATAACTATTTGATGCCCAGGTGCAATTTCGGATAGTTATAGATAACTCACCGACAGTTCAATTAAGTCATTCATTATGGTTTTGACACGTGTACTTTAGGAAATAATAAAATATTCTCTCAAAACATAACTGTTCGACAATTTAAACATAACTATCCGATACATATTCGGTCTGTTAAACATAACTATCCGAATTTGTTTGGTATGTTAAACATAACTGTCCGAAATATCAGAAAATTCGGATACTTAAGAATTTCACAGCTTGCAACTTACCGACAGTTCATAAATGTACTAAATTAACATTAATTCCCCCAAATTAAGTAGATTCTTCAATTAAAGCAAATAACAATGCAATTAAAACATAATGGCTTAATTCTCCTATGATAAGCTAAATATTATGCAATTAACCATCATTTAACCGTTAATAATATGCACTTTTTCATTCTAAACAACACTTAAAGGCCTGGTACACCAAAAGTATCCAAGGAAGCGAAAGCTTGTAAGAGGCCTTATTAGGCCCCAACATGGTAGATTTCTCCAAGTAATACGTATTTTGTCCTGTAGAGATTCTCAACTAGTTGAGGGTACCCTAAGTGGCCCCATCCACCAACTCGATTGAGATTACTAACTAAGACAAGGCATGCAATGTTGGCACGTGAATTGGGTAAGTGGTGCACATATCTATAGCTTGCCAACGCTTGAGTAGAGCCAACACTACTGCCCATAGGCACTGCACAAAAACTTCCTAGATGGTCACCCATCCTAGTTCTATTCTTGCCCAAACACAGTTAACTCCAGAGTTCTTACAAGAGTAGATGCTTGGTAGTAGGTGTAAATGCACCTTTACCCAATGGATTTGTTGAGATTACCCTAAGTGGCATCATCCACCAACTCGATTGAGATTACTAACTAAGACAAGGCATGCAATGTTGGCATGTGAATTGGGTAAGTGGTGCACATACCTACAGCTTGCCAACGCTTGAGTAGAGCCAACAGTACTGCCCATAGGCACTGCACAAAAACTTCCTAGATGGTCACCCATCCTAGTTCTATTCTTGCCCAAACACAGTTAACTCTAGAGTTCTTACAAGAGTAGATGCTTGGTAGTAGGTGTAAATGCACCTTTACCCAATGGATTTGTTGAGATTACCCTAAGTGGCATCATCCACCAACTCGATTGAGATTACCCTAAGTGGCATCATCCACCAACTCGATTGAGATTACTAACTAAGACAAGGCTCGTAATGTTGACACGTGAATTGGGTAAGTAGTGCACATATCTACAACTTGCCAATGCTTGAGTAGAGCCAATACTATTGCCCATAGGCACTACACAAGAACTTCCCAGAAGGTCACCCATTCTAGTTCTATTCTTGCCCAAACATAGTTAACTCCAGAGTTCTTACAAGAGTAGGTGTTTGGTAGTAAGAGTAAATGCACCTTTACTAACTAGTCCGTAGAGTTAATATAACTCAACAGACTTACTCTGTTGACTTAATTGTTAACTCAATGGATTTCCCTCGTTGAGTAAAACTTAACTCAACGAACTTAATATAAAATAATATAAAACATGTGCAACTCATAGATATAATAAAACATTTAAATTCAACATGTGCATACTCTTAACTTAACGAAGGTTCGTAACCTTAGCTTTGTAAGTTTACGAGGATCCATAAACTTACATGAGTAACTTTATGAATTTACATGTAATAATTTTTTTTACTTTTAAACTTATACTCAACAAACTTACCTTATTGAGTTAACTGTAACTTAACGAGTTATTACCATGCACCTATACATGATATAAATATGTGCAAATAAAATCTATCATGTTTAATACTATAAAGCCACATGTAAACTAGGTTTTTAATCTTTCAGATTTAATATTTAATTAACATTAATTCCTTGAAATTATGCACATTCTTTGATTAAGGTATATAATCGTGCAATTGTAACATGATAGCTTAATTCTCATATGATAAGCTAAATATTATGCAATTAACCATTACTTAACCATTAATATTATGCATTTTTTCATTCTAAACATCCACGAACTTATTCCATTGAGTTTACTATAACTCAATAGAGTACTAATGGTAAGTTCAGGAACTTAGTTCGTGGAGTTAACTGTAACTCAACGGAGTAGTAAGTGAGAGATGCAAAAAGGTTGCGTAAGAAATAATCTAATTACCCACCAAAAACTTAGGATTTATTTAAACTTAAACTTAGGATTTAGAGCATATCTGCAAAAATCATCTAGCACTTAGAATAGAAAAAATCAATCTCATTCTGTTCTACAATACCACGAAGCTGAAGATGGCACAAAATTGGTGGGATGAGATTGACACGACAGAGTTCCTCCGACGCTTAAAAGATTGGCATTCTAGAAAGAAAATCTGGAACACAACTAAAGAGAAAGAGCTTCAACAGGTAGAAGAAGATATTTTTCATTTCACAAGAAGGATCATAGATTTAAACGTCAGAATACCAAACATTGTGGAAACAAGAATTAAAGTGGCAACAAAAATAGTAGTTAATAGGGAAAGAAGGTTATGCCCTAATAATGAAGTTTCCCTAGAGTTAATTAGTCATAAATCTAAACTATGGTTTTTGAAAGAAATAGCCTACCGTGCAAAGAAATACAAAAATAAACAACAGCAGCAAGAGGAACAACAACAACCAGAACCACCAGAAGCATCGTAGCAACAACAACAAACAAGGCCCTTAGATCAACCACAATTAGTAGAAAAAGTTGTATTTTTAAGTCTAGGATCTAAGGAGGAGAAAAAAGAATTTGAAGATTTAGTTAAACTTTGGAAAGAACAAGGTGTTGACAAATTAATGGCAATAACTAAAGTACATATTCTGTTTGATACAATCTAGAGGAAAAGGATTGAAGAAAGAGTTAAAGCAAAATATAAAATCAAAATAGAACAACACCAAAAAGCAACTAGAACACTAGTTGCAAAAGAATCTAAGGTTGGTCCTTCGAGACCAGTAACTATCAAGGAAGAAGAGCTAGTTCCTGTGGCTCAAAGGCCTGAAGAGCCCATTTTTGTAGATTTAGTATCAGAGAAAGAGGAAGAAGAATAGGTACAATTAATTAGAAGAAGGAAAGGAAAGGAAATCATACTTGAGGCTCAAGAAGTAAAATCTAAGCCTATAGTATTTACAATAGGGCATAAAGAGCCCATGTATATAGATTTATTATCTAAAGAAGAAAAACAACCAGAGCAACAACAAAGTGGAGAAGAAAAATCAGTTCAAATTAATATACAACCTGAAGAAATTGGAGAGAAAGAAATTAGGGTAGAATCTACTATGCTTGAGACTCTATCCTAATCAGCCATTGATTCAGAAAAGACATTAACATTGGAGATTGGAGAAGAGGAGGAAGAAGAAGAAAGAGAAGAAGCTAAACAAGGAAGTACAACAACAAAGAATAATAATTCGATGGATTCCACTAAAGAGAATAAAACTCTTCAACAATTTATGGAAGGTTTAAAATATAAAAGTGTGGAAAGTCCTGTAGGCTCTCTACCACAGTTAAGGTCTAATGAGTAGGAATCTCTAAATTATTTTCAACAACAAGTTCAGCAAATCAAGGAAGAATTTGAAGAACAAGCCCCTATGGAGCAACAAATTTAGATTCTTGACCTCACTAAAATAATAATGATGAATGAAGTTCATTTCAAGAGTTAGGAAACATACACTAAATACCAAGAAATAAAGAGGTACAATGTCATATACAGTAGGCGAGTTAACTAGACTAGAATTGAGGACATTAGAAAATTGTTTGAATTTCAAGGCCTACTAGAATTAATTCCAAAAGCAAATGGGCATGTTATTTATGAAAATCTGGTGCCTAGCTTTTTTGCAAACTTGAGAGAGGAATATGGGAGCTTAATTTCAAATATGGAACAAGTTAATATACAGATAACACCTAAGCTTCTCTATAATTTATTTGGATTGAGAAATGAAGGAATTGAAATTTGAAAGAAACAATTGTAGTAGAATGGACTGAACAAGAGATTAAGCAGTGCATAGCTAGTGTCCCTCGTGTACCATTACTTAATAGATTGAAATACTTAAATGTCAAGGTGTTTAGAATGAAAAAGTGCATAATATTAAGGGTTAAATGATGGTTAATTACATAATATTTAGCTTATCATATGAGAATTACGTCATTATGTTATAATTGCATTGTTATATGCTTTAATGAAAGAATCTACATAATTTCAAGGAATTATCATTAATTAAATATATTTCTAAACTATCGGTGAGTTATAGGCTTTTTAATTCCTAAGTCTCTAAATTTTCTATTATTTTGGAGAGTTGCATTTCATGTACCAAACAATTATATTTTAAATGATAAAAGAATATTTTATTATTTCCTGGAGTACATGTCTTGAAACCTTAATGCATGACTTAAGTAGATTTTTGATAAGTTATCTGCTAACTATCTAAAATGTGTTTGAGCATCAGATTGTTAGGTTTATAAGTATCCGAAATACCTAAACTCGTTAAGTTAGAATTATGCACGTGTTGAATTTAAATATTTTATTATGTCACGTGAGCTGCACATGTTTAACTCGTTAAGTTAGCATAACTATATGCGTTGAGTTACTTGAATATACACTAAGGTAATGCATTGTGTTAGTATTATAAGTTTATAAGTTATTTCTTTATTGCACGTGTTTTATAGTTAAATCAACGAAGTAAGTTTGTTGAGTTACGCTAACTCCACAGACCATTTATTTTCTAACATGCCACTATAGCAGTTGTAGAAACAAGAAATTCGAAGGAAAACCACAATTGCATGTATCACGCAGGAATTCACTCATGGAATGAAGAAGAAATCACCATCATTGATATGAATGAAGGAAATCCAACCAATCATTAAGCAGAAGCAGTTATTACTAAAAGAAATATAAAAAAAAGGAGAAAGACGAAGAAAAATGGTGTGTGTGAAGGTGGAGAACTACACTAACTACAGGAAGCATCGGAAGTTCCCTAAAGCTTCACACCACCACCAAAATCATCAACCATTGGAGGTCTGTGAGGATACTTTCTAAATATTGAGTCAATTCCAAGACAAACACGGTGATTGACAACCATTGTGAGGAGTGATCGCATCGTAGGAAGGGAAGCCATTTTCACTAAGTACCAACTCATATCTTAGGAGATCGTAAAGCTTCTAGCCATGGTTTCGGGTCGATGCCAGTATGCTGAAGAGGAGATCAACTAACAATTCTTGATTAACAATTCTATTGGGAGAGGAGGCAAGATTATAAGTGATTAAGTTTTTAGTGGTGTAATCGTGTCGCTTGTAGTGACATAAGTTTTTACTATTGATAGAGATTTTTACATTTCACCTATATTGGGTTGTTAACTTAATTCTTAAACTTGTTTAATTTATTTTTATGCTTATATCAATAATTACTTTTAGAAGTAAACAAACAACCTTTCACATAAATTAGATATTAAGTCCAATTTGTATTTTAATTGCAAGTGTACAGTGTATATTATATTTGTGTGCAAGTACAGGTCGATCCCACAAAGATTGAGTAAGAATTGTGTACTGTTTTGATTTTTTATATTAGAGTTTATATATGTTTAGTTAAGCACTCTATTGAGTTATAGTTAATGCAATAGACTTAGTTCGTGGAGTTATGGTTAACTCAATGGAGTAACCTCGTGAACTTAAGTTAACTCCACGAGCCTATTTTCCAGTTAACTACTATTATTTACAGAGGAATTTTGCCAACCACTAGGCAGTACCATAGATTGTAAATAACATCAATTAAGCTCTTTAATGTTAGTTAATATTAGATTTATCATTAAGCAACACTAACATTTAGATATTTCAAACAGTAACCATTAAAATCTTTAAATATCTCGAACGAATCAATTTCAGTAAACAATAAAACTATTTTCTATTTTCTAAATCAAACAAACATAAAACATTCACAATATTGACAATGATAGCATTAATCACGATACAAAACGAACAATACAACACTTTAATACTAAATGTAAACACAGATAATTGGTTGTTTTTAGTATTTTTGTTTTGATATATTCCTGAAGATGAGCAAAAGGTGAAATGTAAAAATCTCTATCGACAATAAAAACTTCTGTCACTACATGCGACGCGATTACACCACTGAAAACTTAATCACTTACAATCTTGTCTCCTCTCCCTATAGAATCGTGAATCAAGAATTGTAAAATGATCTCCTCTTCAGCATACTGGCATCAACTCGAAACCAAGGCTAGAAGTTTTACGATCTCTTAAGATATGAGTTGGTGCTTGGTGAAAATGGCTTCCCTTCCCATGACGCGATTACTCCTCACAGTGGTTGTCAATCACCGTGTTTGGCTCGAAATCAACTCGACATCAGAAAAGTATCTTCACAGACCACCGATGGTTGGTGATTTTGGTGGTGGTGTGGAGCTTCAAGGAACTTTCGACGCTTCCTGCAGTTAGTGCGGTTCTCCTCCTACACACACTTTCTTCGTCTTTTTCTCTTCTTTTATATTTCTTTCTATAGTAACTACTTCTGCTTAGATGATCAGTTGGATTTCCTTCATTCATATCAACGATGGTGATTTCTTCTTCATTCCACAAGTGAATTCCTACGTGATACGTGCAATTGTGGTTTTCCTTCGTATTATATCTTCTTGTAACTCTTCTAGTTCTTGTAAGTCTTCGTTTTAGTCGAACACTTATCCTTTAAGTCTTGTAAAAACTCGAACACTTATCTGTAACTCTTTGAGTTTTTGCACCTACAAAACATGTGACAAAACATAGAAAACTTATCTATTCGTTAGTCATTTTATAAAACTCGAATAGTTATCTATCCATGCGTATAAAAACTCGAATAGTTATCTATCCATGCGTATAAAAACTCGAACAGTTATCTAACTCTTCAATTTTCATTACCAAACACACATGGAAAACACGTGACAACTTAAAACATTAAAAACACACGTATAGATAACTTAATTATACGAGTTTTTAACATAACTCTTCAACTAAAACGAAACGTTAACTATCTGAAAGTTTACTTTTCATATTTCTGCTAATACTAACACAATGCGTTACTTTAGTGTATATTCAAGTAACTCAACACATATAATTATGCTAACTTAACGAGTTATACATGTGCAATTCACATGATATACTAAAGCACTTAATTTCAACATGTATACTCTAGAAAATAATAAAATATTCTTTAAGCATTTAAAACATAATTGTTCGGTACATGCAATATAACTTTCTGAAATAACAGAAAATTTGGATACTTAAAAATTTCAAAGCTTGTAACTTATTGATAGTTTAGAAATGTACTTAATTAATGCTAATTCCTTGAAATTATGTAGATTCCTTTATTAAATCATATAACAATGCAATTATAACATAATGGTGTAATTCTCATATGATAAGCTAAACATTATGCAATTAACCATCATTTAACCGTTAATATTATGCACTTTTTCATTCTAAACATCACCTTTCGCTCATCTTTAGGAACATATCAAAACAAAAATACCAAAAATAATTAATTATCTGTATTTACATTTAGTATTAAAGTGTTGTATTGTTTGTTTTGTATCGTGATTAATGTTATTATTGTCAGTATTGTGAATGTTTTATGTTTATTTGATTTAGAAAATAGAAAATAGTTTTATTGTTTACTGAACTTGATTCATTCCAGATACTTAAAGACTATAATTGTTACTGTTTGAAATATCTAAATGTTAGTGTTACTTAATGATAAATCTTAGATTAACTAACATTAGAAAGCTTAATTGATATTATTTACATTCTGTAGAACTGCCCAATGGTTGGCCAAATTCCTTAGTGAATAACAGTATTTAACTGGAAAGGTAGGCTCGTGAAGTTAACTTAAGTCTACAAAGTTAGTCTGTTAAGTTAACCATAACTCCACGAACTAAGTCTATTGAGTTAACTGTAACTCAACGGAGTGCTTAACTGAACACATATAAACTCCAATTTAAAGAAAAATAGTACACAATTCTTACTCAATCTTTGTGGGATCGACCTGTACTTGCACACAAATACAATATACACTATGCACTTGTAGTTAAAAATACAAATTGGACTTAATATATAATTTGTGTGAAAAGTTGTTTGTTTACTCCTAAAAGAATTCATTAATATAAGCACAAAAATAAATCAAACAAGTTTTCTAGCATCGCCTAATAGACAAGTTTCTGATTTAACTTTTCACAACAATACACAAGGCACACATGGTAGCAACTATACTAGTGAAGACTATTTATTAGAGATAAGGCCACAATATAAAACTTAGTCAATTTGTCAAGTAGGCTACTTATGTAGTTGTAAATAGAATTTAAGTGAATTGGTGTAAAGTAATACTCTCAAAACTCAAAGTAGTAAAGAAAAAATTATTTTATGAAGATTTGATTCCACTACTAATGGTGGAAGGTATTGACTTCATGAAATGGACATCAAAAAGGATGAGATCCAGGGTCATTTCAATGAAGGAGTATAGAACTTATATTACTGCTGACATTGCTAATATAGCTAGACCTTCTCGAGAATCTACATGTTGAGTATTTTGTTTTGGTGATGTGTGCTGAATGAAAGTAATTATATTTGCTCAATTACTATTGCTTGTGAAAGGAAATTAAGAACATCAATTAATACAGAAAAAGTTTACTAATATAAATACTTGTCTGTAATGGATATGAAATTATACTAAGTTAAATAACTAGTCATTTCGTTGCATTAATTTCTCATTTAACTAAACGTTAAGTTAACGTGTGTTTTTATTGCAAAGCATGATATGTTTTAAAGTTATATTTTCTGTATCATGAACAATACACGTTTAGACAACTCGTTAAGTTAGATTTTTATTTGTATAGAGGTCATGTGAGAACTTGTTGAGTTAAAGGCTTAAAGGTTAAAATAGGTCACGTGAGAACTCATTAAGTTAGTGAGTAAAAGAAGAGACGAACTCGTTAAGTTAGTGGTGTACACGTGGTGAAATTAAAGGTTACGAATGTTATATTGTATCACATAAGGTGCACATGTTTAACTCGTCAAGTTAATATAACTAAACATGTTGAGTTGCTATATTAAACACTAAGGCAATGCGTTAGGTTAGCATTATAAACTTAAGTTGTTATTTTTGCACATGGTAAAATTCTTATTATAAAAATATTTGTTTATTGCTGAATTGATGAGTTAAAGTTTTTCAGAGACTTACAACCGTAACTATCCAAAACATAACTTAAGTCATGGTTTCAGGTCATGACACGTGTCTCACTAGTTTTATGGTAAAAAGAGTTTTTCGGAGACTTACAACCATAGCTATCCGAAACTTAAATTGTTTTCGGTGAGTTAGCATTTAACCTTCTGAAAGAAAGGTTAAGCTGGTTCATTGAGTTAGTGTAACACCATGAAGCTGGTTTGTTGAGTTATCTGTAATACCATGGACTTAGTTCATTGAGTTAACTACAGTACTTGTCACGTGAGTTGGCACTTAAAGAACTCGTTAAGTTAGAAATGTTAAGTTATATATCTACTCATGTTACTCGTTTAGTTAACATTAAAGTAACGACTTCTTATTACACTTGATGAAAAATTTTGGACAAGAAAGTTTATTTTGTAAGAAATTTTTCAAAGATTCAGGATTGATGATTAAAGAAAATTCGAAACATAAACGTAGGTCAAAACTTGTGTATTTCAATGAAGGAAAAAGAAAAGACGTGAAGAAGTGGAAAACTGATAGTGATTAAACGTAGAGCATATGCATGAAGTGAATATACAGTATAAAAGGCATAGAATTCTTGTTGATCAATTATCTCTACACACCAAACGAAATATCTTTTCAAAGATCAAAAACACCTTTTAGATGGAAGAAAATTCAATGAAGTAGAAAAAGGTAAGATTTATGTCACTGAAAATCTGAAGTATCAAGAGAAAGCAAATTCAATGAAGTAGAGAAAGACAAGATATTCGTCACTAAAGAATTGTTGAAGAAGAAAAAGAAGAAGAAGAAGAAAGATCTTAAACAGGGAGAAACATGTTAAATTCCGCACATTAATTTTCTCTATTTGTAGTTATGAAATTGTAGAGATGAAATATGGTATCGATATATAATTGCATCTACAATTTCTAAGGAGAATTGAATTGTACTTTGTAATTAAAACCTTGAATAAAAATGATTTTATGAAAATAGTATTTTGACTTGTTTTTAATTTTGAAGTTTCAATTATAAACGAAAATGTTGAAAAACACAATTCACTCCCTCTTGTGTAGTCATATGATCCTACAAGTGGTATCAGAGATTTGTTAATAATCTTTGATATAAAATCGACACCAACTTATTTACTATCATTGCTTATTCCACCTTCCTTGTTTTTAAATAGAAATTAATATCTAAGCATACGTTTAACTTTCTTGATTTTAGGCTCAAGTTGTTTTAAAGTTTTAAACTGTTTAAAATCAAATAGGTTGAAAAATCTAAGGTAAAATGGCTACTAGAAATGGTAATTTTTCTTTGTATGAAAGCCAAAATCTTAATCGTTCTCCTTTATTTGATGAAATACATCCCACAAATGGAATGAGAAGTGGGTCCATGTAAAGTCTTGCGCTATTTACCAGTGAGTGGTAGACAATGAGTGAGCAACAAGTGTAGGCTTTTCCTTAGGAACTAGCGAGAGTTGAATATTGGAAATATAGGATGACAATATTTCTTCAAAGTATAAATCATAAGTTGTAGTTCATGATTTCTAAACCATATACTCAATTAACTACTCCTTATAATACTTAGACAATTACTGAAAAAGAAAATGAAACTCTAAATGCTAAGGGCTTAAATATCTTATTTTGTGCATTGAGTTATGAACAGTTCAGTAAAGTGTCGACATATAAATCTACTTATGAGGTGTGGCATGCATTAGAAGTTTCATATGAAGGTACTTCTCAAGTTAAAGAGACTAAGATTAACATGTTAATTCACAAGTATAAACTCTTTAAGAGCATGAAAACGAAAGTATTTCTAAGATGTTTTCAAGATTCCTAGATATAATAAACTCTTTAAAATTCTTAGGAAAGAATTTTGAACAAAAGGATTTAATGAGGAAAATTCTCAGATCCCTAAGTTCTAAATGGTCGTAGAAAGTGACATCAATTGAGGAATCACAAGATTTAAATGTTTGTATTATAAATGAACATATAGGAAATTTAACTGCTTAAGAAGTTCAATTAAAAGATTCACTGAGTCACAACAAATTAAAAATGAAGAAATAAATAGCCTTCAAAATTAATTCAAATTCTGAAATATCTATTGATTCTGATGAGGATTTGATTTTGCTAACTAGGAAATTCAAGAAAGCATGGAAAGCTAAAAAACAGTAAAGAAATACAAATGATAAACCCTCAACGTCAAAGCCACTAAATGAAAAGAATTCTTTATCTAGAAAGTATATATGATACAACTACAAGAAACCTAGACATCTTTCTCCAGACTGTCCTATAAGGAAAAATGAAAAGCAAAGTAGGACAAATCAGAAGAAGACAACTTAGAAAACTCAGAAAAAGTTTTACAAGAAAAATGCTTTGAAGGTCACTTAGGATGACACATCAGAAGAGTCTGAATCTAAAGAATCATCGTAAAAATCTTCACATTCAGAAGAAGAACAAGAGTTAGAAGACGTTACTCATGTATGCTTCATGGCAGATGAGTCTAAGGTAATATCTAATCCTGAAAGTCATTCAGATTTTAACTTTGATGAATTATTATGTGCTTATCATGCATTATTACAAAAACTTAAAGTTTGTAAACTGGAAAATAAGAATATCAAAAACTCTTTGTCCATTTTGGAAGAAGAAAATTGTTTCCTGTCTACTACTTTAGGAAAGTTTAAATGTGATAATGAAAATCATGCTAGAGATTTACATAAATTTAGATTTAATGAATGTGTCTTGCATGAATAAATACAAAATACAAATGCTGAAAAATTAAAGATAGAATCTGAAAATGAAAAATTGAGAAACAATATAAATGATCTTGAGTTAAAAATTGATAGATTAAAAATGAGAGAGCTAGATTTAAATTCCACCATTGAGAAATGGAATTTAAGTCAAACTAACTTAAATAAACTAACTAGTACCCCTACGGTGTCATATAAATTTGGCTTAGGATTTGATTATCCTGAATACCCTGAATCTTAAGCTAACAAAGGATTTATTAATTGCAGTTCAAGTAAATCTAAGACTAAAATTCCTTTTATCATGAAACAAGGTAATAAATATATAGAAGTAGGTACTTCAAGGGATGAATCATATAGTAATAATATAAATCAATGTGATTTGTCTAAATGTACTTCTAACATGACTATTAATGTTTCTAAAAGTCTTGTTTCTTGTTCTAGAAATTCAGTTTCTAATGTTTCTAAAATTTTAGACAATCATAGTAAACTGAAAATTTAGAAACCTGAGCATGAAATTCAAAACACTAGTATTAGACCAATTACTGGTTCTACATGTTCTTTATCTAAAAATTCTTATGCAGAAAAAGATTTTGTATGTACTGAAAATTTAATTACAAGTACAAAATCTTGGTATGAACTTACTGAAATGTATGAGCATGACCAAAATAAATTAACATCTGATAAAAATCAGTTTGGTCTTAGTTATACTACATTTAAAAACAAAAAGAATGATTATAAGAGCAATAATGCTATATGTGAGTATGAAGCTAATGATAAATCAATAGTACTTACAACTAATAAGAATGTAAATGATAATGTTAAACTGTTTTTAAACAAAAAGAAGAAATATGAGTTTAATGAACTTGGTCCTCAATAACATTGGGTACCAAGAAACAATTCTTCTTAATTTATTTTGTAGGAGGAAACAACATCAAAATGGATCTTGGATAGTAGAGCATCAAGTCACATGACCGAACAGAAAAGTCTACTGAAAAATTTTACAAATACCAAGAAAGAAAGTGTAATATTTGGAAACAAAAGCAAGGATAAAATCATAGGTATGAGCAATGTTCAAATAACTCCTACTTGTGTTATTTCAAATATACTGTATGTAGAAAACCTAGGATTTAATTTGCTGAGTGTTATAAAACTAATTGATAATGAATACTATGTAGTGCTTGAAGATAATGTATGCAAAATTATTGATAAAATTATAGATGAACTTAAGTTTATTGCTAAAAGGAAAGGTTCTATATGTATTTTATCTTTACCTTTTGGTGCAGTTGATTTAAATTCATGTTTGCTAGCTAAAATTAGTGATGCATATCTTTGGCATAGAAAGATCAGGCATATTAATATGAAACTATTATATAAACTGTCTAGAAAACTGTTGTGCGGAAAGATCAAACAAATGTGGAGCATCTAAGGGTGGCGTGGAGAAGAGATCTGTATGGAAAAGAGGATTGCGAGTGGAGAATTCGAAGAACAACAAATTTACATGGTTCCCCAACACGGGTACGTCCATGGGTGATCAATCTATTGTGATTCCTTGCTGTATGGTTGTTGGTACAAAGAAGGGGGAGAACGAAATCAATGGATGGTTTGGCATGGCATCCCTTGGACGTGGATGACCCCTTACATATATAGGAGCAACGGTTGGTGATACCCAAAAGATAAATTTGCCCCTATACAAATTATCAAAGAAATACAACCATATTCAATGACACATACATATACTTGATGGAAGACACACGCATCACAAATCTCCACCTTATCTTTCATCAATCTTCACCACGAACAGGTGATGGATCACCAAGACCCAACTTGGGTCAGCAACAGCAATAGATGTTACGTATGTCCAAGCAATGCTTGAACTTACTTTCAACAACGCCCTTTGCAAACATATCAGCCGGATTGTCCTTTGTGTTGACCTTCATAATCTTTATCCTATCTTCATTCCTAAGGAAGTGATACTTAACATCAACATGTTTAGTTCTATCATGAAAGACATTATCTTTGGAGAGACAAATAGCGCTAAGACTATCACAGAAGATATCAGCTTTATCAATGCGCCAACCAAAGTCTCCAAGTAAGCCTTTCAACCAAATCCATTCCTTTGTAGCTTCTGTCATAGCCACATATTCAGCCTCAGTTGTCGACAGAGATACCGTAGGCTAAAGAGTTGATTTCCAACTCACAATAGAACCTACAAATGTAAAGACATAACTAGATAATGATCTCCTTTTGTCAACATCACCTGCATAGTCTAAGCCTGTATAACCAGTCATAGTACAACCCTGATTTGCTGTATACATCAAGCCAACACCTGGAGTTCCTTTCAAATATTTGAATATCCTTTTAACTACTTTCCAATGTTCCCTGCCTAGATTGGACATGAACCTACTAACAACACTCAAAGGATATGCCAGATCAAGCCTAGTGCATACCATAGCATACATAAGACTTCCAACTGCTTGTGCATAAGGAACTCACTGCATATCAAGCTTTTCAGAATCAGTTTGTGGACACATCGCAGATGACAATTTGACATTTCTGTCATAAGGCGTGCTAATGGATTTGCATGAAGTCATACCAAATCTGCTAAGGATCTTCTCAATATACTTTTGTTGATTCAAAAACAGCTTACCAGAATTTCTTTCACGCCTAATCTCCATTCCAAGAATTCTGCCAGCTAGACCAAGATCCTTCATATCAAATTCTGATTTTAATGTGTCCTTCAGCTCTTGTATCACTTCGATATTCTTCGTAGCTATAAGAATATCATCAACATACAATAACAAATAAACATGTGTACCCTTATCAAGAGTTTTAACATATACACATGAATCATAGTTGCTGCGTCTAAAACCAACTTTAGTTATAAAGGCATCAAACCTTTTGTACCATTGTCGTGGTGACTGTTTAAGTCCATACAAGGACTTATTTAATTTGCACACCCAATCAAATTTACCTTTCACCACAAACCCTATTGGTTGTTCCATTCAAATATTTTCTTCTAACTCACCATGCAAGAAGGCCGTCTTTACATCTAGTTGTTCCAATTCTAAATTCTGTGCTGCAGCAATGAATAACAAAATTCTAATAGATGTATGACGTACAACAGGAGCAAATACCTCATTGAAGTCAACTCCTTCTCGCTGTAAATAACCTTTGGCAACTAATCTTGCCTTGTGCTGCACACCTACGTTGCCTTGAGTCCCAATCTTCTTCTTATAGACTCATTTGCAACCAACAATATTTGTATTCTTTGGACGTTTCACTAGTTCCCAAGTCTTGTTCTTATGAAGAGATTGGAGTTCCTCCTCCATAGTAGACATCCAAAGACCAACTTCTAAATCTTTCATTGCAACTTCATATGTAGGTGGATCTACAGAATCCTCCACCTCAACTACTACTTGTAAGGCAAAAGCAACCAAACTGTCATAGCCATATCTAATCGGAGGTCTAACGTCTCTTCTAGGACGATCTTTGCCAATGGTTCTTGGTGGTGGTTGCTCCCCCTCTTCCTCCTCAACTTCATTTTCCTGAGTTTCAGATGAGATTTCTCTAATTTCAACTTGATCAGTGATAGGCGGCTGTTGTGCGTCATCTATCTCCATCTATTCAGGAAGGGTGTGCTCAATTTCTAGTGTTTCACCTACTAGTTTATCTGTTGCCTGCAAAAGAGAATTCTCATCAAAAGTAACATCACTGATATATATTACTTTATGAGATTCAATATCATATATCTTGCATCCCTTTACACCAACACCATAGCCCACAAATATGCCTTTCTTGGCACGTGGTTCCAGCTTGCCATTGTTCACATGATAGTAAGCTGGACACCCGAAAATTCTGAGCTTTGAATAACTAGCAAATCTTTTCAACCATACCTTAAGAGGTATCTTCCCATCTAAGGCACTAGAAGGGGACCTGTTCACCAGATAGAAAGCTGTGTTAACAGCCTCTGCCCAAAACTTCTTGCTCAAACCTGCATGAGACAGCATACAACGTGCCTTTTCTAGGAGTGTTCTGTTCAATCTTTCAGCCACTCCATTTTGCTGAGGGGTATACCTGACAATGTTATGCCGTGTAATGCCTTCATCTTTACAAAAGTTATCAAATTCTTGAGAACAAAACTCAAGACCATTATCAGTTCTAAGATATTTTACTTTTCTGTCTGTTTGGTTTTCTACCTGCTTCTTCCAATGCTTGAAGCAAGAAAAAGCTTCACTTTTGTGTGTCAAAAAGAAAACCCAAATCATCCTTGAATGACAGTCAATGATAGAAAGAAAATATCTGGAACCTGCAATAGAAGGCTGACGTGAAGGCCCCCAACAATCAACATGAATATAATCAAGAACTCCCTTGGAGGTATGCTAACTGCGTGCAAATGACACTCTTTTCTGTTTGCTAAAGACACAATGCTTGCACATGTCAATACAAGCAACCTTGTGCTCATCAAACTTGCCCAGACTACTCAATTTCTGCATTCCTTTCTGCCCCAAATGACCCATCCTTGAGTGCCACATGACAGAAAAATCCTACTGATCAGATATAGCTAGTGTAGCTGCGCCAACAATTGGAGTGCCCTGCAAAATGTATAAGGGACCAGATTTGGTTCCCTTCATAACAACTAATGAGCCTTTTAGTATGCTGATCTTCCCCTCACCATCTGTATATCTATAACCCTTAGCATCAAGGGCCATCAGTGAGATCAGACTTTTCCAAGCTTTGGGACGTGCCAGACGTCCTCCAGAATTCTAACTGTGCCATCATGCAGTTTAAATTTTATAGTGCCCACACCAACTCTAGAACACACATCATCATTGGCCAAAGTCACTTGACCACCCTCCACTTGCTCGTAGGTGTCAAAATACTCCCTAGTAGGAGTCATATGATGTGAAGCTCCTGAGTTCATAATCTACTGATCATCAGAATAGGCACTGCAACAAATTGTAAGAGAAAAGTCATCACTTGACGCAAAACTGGTTTCTGCCACAGCAGCCTTTCCTTTGTTCATAAGCTTGGGACAATGTGATTTCCAGTGTCCTTTCTCCTTACAGTAATGGCAAGTATCCCTAGAGTACTTGCCCTTCGACTTGCTTCTGCTTCTATTCTTCCCTCCACCTTATCTCTGGCTTCTTCCCCTGTTCTCTTGCTGTTGAGCTGAGAGGCCAACACCACTTGCCTCGTTTCTACCATGCACCATGTGCTTGAGCTCCCTGGAATGAAGGTTGAACCTCACTTCTTCTAGTGTAATTGAATCTCTTCCAACTACACAAGATTGAACAAAGTTTTCATAACTCAATGGGAGTGAACAAAGCAAGATAAGAGCTACATCTTCATCTTCTATGATTACTCCAATATTCTTGAGTTCCATTAGAATAGCATTTAGCTGATCTAAATGCTGCTTAAGAGGTACATCTTCTATCATCTTTAAAGAGAATAATCTCTACTTTAACAACAATTTGTTTGTTAAAGACTTAGTCAGATATAATGACTCAAGTTTTTGCCAAAGACCTAACGAGGTAGATTCATCAGCAACTTTTATTATAACTTCATCAGACAAACACAACAAGATGGTGGAGTGAGCTTTCTCCTCCTGCAATTCAAACTCTAGCGAATTTCTGTTCAGAGTAGTTTCCTTATTTAAAGGAGCCCAAATACCTTGTTGCTTTAGAAGTACTTTCATCTTAATTTGCCAAAAGCTGAAGCTATTCTTCCATCAAACTTTTCTTTCTTCAACCTTGAAGTATTCATGTTTTCAAAACAACAAACAACCAGGAATACACACGAGATACAATGTAATTTCAACAAACATAATTCTGTGGCAAGGTACACAATAGCAAGCAATATCTCAACAACAATATGCTACTGAAACTACTAATTTCAACGAAATGCAATCAGCCACAAGCCAAGCACACTACTTAGCACAAAACAGTAGCAAATACTAGCACAAACTAAGCACAAAACCACAATCGCAAAATGCCCAAAATCCGACAATCAAAGAGTCACTCGTCTAGAAAACTACTGTGCCCTAGCCAGATGCCTCCTACTGTATCTCTCTAAATACGAAACTTCTGACCACGAAATCTTAAAGGAAATAATTTTAGGAAGCTTACTACACGTCCTCAAAATTTGACATGCAACGGAGCACAGAAGAGGAAGGCGCACGACTTGGCGTCGAAGTGTGCAGACTGGCACCAACGACGATGGCAGTTATGGAAATGGGGGATATCCTTGCGGAAATGGCTTGAACCTTGATCAATCTCTTCGAAAGTTTAAAGGAAGGAAGTTTAGGAATCTTACTACACGTCCTCAAAATTCGAGATGCAACGGAGCACGGATGAGGAAGGTGCACAACTTGGCGTCGAAGTGTGCAGACTAGCGCCAACGACGATGGCAGTTACAATAATGGAGAGATCCCTTGCGGAAATGGCTTGAACCTTGATGAAACTCTTCGAAACTTCAGATGCAAACCCAGAGATGTCCAACCTAGCTTTAATACTAGTTGTTGTGTGGAAAGATCAAACAAACGTGGAGCATCTATGGGTGGCATGGAGAAGAGATCTACGTGGAAAAGAAGATTGCGAGTGGAGAATTCGAAGAACAACAAATTTACGTGGTTCCTCAACACGGGTATGTCCACGAGTGATCAATCTATCGTGATTCCTTACTATATGATTGTTGGTACAAAGGACACATACAACCATATTCAATGACACATACATATACTTGATGGAAGACACACGCATCATAAAAACATTTAATGAGAGGTTTACCAAAGATTAAACACTCAAAGGACTTTATGTGTGATGCATGCGAGTTAGGTAAACTTTACAAAAACTCTTTTAAATCCAAAACTGATATATCAAGCAAGTGAGTCTTAGAACTTATACATATAGATCTATTTGGACCAACAAGAATCATGAGTCTTGGTGGTAAACAGTATGTATTTATTTTAGTAGATGACTTCTCTAGATACACTTGGGTATATTTTCTAACATCTAAGACAGAAGTTTTTGAAAAGTTTAAAATGTTTTGCAATCTTGTTCAAAATGAACAAAGTGTCTCTGTTCAAAAACTTAGGAGTGATCATGGTACTGAATTTGACAATAATCAAATGGATAATTACTATAAAGATCATGGCATTAATCACAGATTTTCTTTTCCAAGAGCACCGTCTCAAAATGGTGTTATTGAGAGGAAGGATAGATCACTTCAGAAAATGGCTAGAACTATGTTAAATAAACATAATTTACCTCAAAATCTTTGGGTTGAAGCAATGAATACAGCTTGTTATATTATTAACAGAAGTCACCTAAGACCTCTTGTTAATAAAACTCCTTTTGAAATTATGTTTGATAGGGTTCCAAAAATTTCCTATATGAAATCATTTAGCTGCAAGTGTTTTATTCTTAATACTAAGGATAAACGGGATAAATTTCAAGCTAAAGCGGATGAAGGAATTTTTGTAGGTTACTCTACTAGAAGAAAAACCTATAGAATATATAACAAGACTTCTAGAACTATTGAAGAAACCTTTGATGTAAGCTTCAATAAAAATTATTTTAGAGAATCTCAATCTAAAGCTGATAATGATGATATGATCAATTTCCCAAAAGAATTAGAGATCAATAGAGAGATTGAAGTTTGTTTGTGTTTTCCCAACACTACACTAGAAAAACTTGGATTTGTTACTTCTATTTTTACTTAGTTAATTTATCTTTATGCCTATTCTTTCTTTTAGAAGTAAACAAACAACCTTTAATACAATTTAAATATTAATTCCAATTTGTACTTTAACTACAAGTGCACAGTGTCTATTGTATCAGTGTGCAAGTACAGATCGATCCCAGAGGGAATTACTGAAGAACTTGAGAACTGTTCGTTTGTTAACAATCAAATTTATATATTCAATAAGCTCTCCATTGAATTACAGTTAACTCAACAGACAAAGTTCGTTGAGTTATGGCTAACTCAACAGACTAACCTCGTGGACTTAAGTTAACTCTACAAGCCTGTCTTTTCTTTTTAATACTGCTATTTACAGAGGAATTCAGCCAACCATTGGGCGATTCTACAAATTGTAAATAACATCAATTAAGCTCTTTAATGATAGTTAACATTGAATTTATCATTAAGCAATACTAACATTCAGATAATTCAAACTGTAACCATTAAAATCATTAAGTCTTTTGAACGAACCGATTTCAGTAAACTGTAAAACTAAAACAACATAAAACAATCACAGCACTAACAAAGATAACATTAATCACGATACAATACAAACAATACAACACTCAAATACAACATAGAAACATAAATAAATTGTTTTTGGTATTTTTGCTTTAATATGAACATGGAAATAGGTGAAAGGTGAAATGTAATGTAATCTCACTTGGCAGTAAATACTTCCGACACTACTTGCAACACGATTACACCACTGAAAATTAAACCACTTACAATTTTGTCTCCTCTTCCTATAGAATCGCAAGTCCAGAATTGCAAGATGATCTCCTCTTCAGCATACAGGCATCAACCTGAAGCCAAGGCTAAAAGCTTTACGATCTCCTGAAATATGAGTCGGCGCTTGGTAAAAATGGCTTCTCTTCCCGCGACATGATCACTCCTCACAATGCTTGTCAGGCACTGTGTTTGGCTTGGAATCGACCCAACATCAAGAAAGTATTCTCACAGACCTCCGATGGTTGGTGATTGTGGTGGTGATGATGATGGTTGGTGTGGTACTTCAGAGAATTGCGACACTGATCCTCCTCTGCACACACTGTCTGCCCATCGATCACACCTCTTCTTTTTTCTTCTTTTCTTTTATATTTCTTCAGTAGTAACTGCTTCTGCTTGAATGGTCGGTTGGATTTCCTTCATTCATATCAACAGTGATGCTTTCTTCTCCCTATGCGATATGTGCAGTCGTGGTTTTTCTTCCAACTGTCCTGTTTCTGCAACCACTACATTGGCATATTAGAAAATATATAGTCTGTGGAGTTACAGATAACTCAACGGACTTTCTTCGTTGATTTAATTATAAAACACGTGCATAAATTTAACTATACAATGCTTAGGTGCATTTCAGATACTTATAAACTTAACTATCCGATGCTCAGGTGCATTTCAGATACTTATAAAATTAACTATTCGATGCTCAGCTGCATTTTCGGATAGTTACAAATAACTCACCGATATATAACTTAAGTAAATCTACTAGATCTCAACATGTGTCAATAGCAGTTTACTTATAAAATAACATTTCGGAGAGCTACAGGTCTAACTATCCGATGCTTAGATGCATTTCAGATAATTATAGATAACTCACCAAAAATCCACTTAAGTCCCTTTCCGAGAATATGACACATGTCCTCAGCTATTTTATAAATAAAAAGAGATTTCGGAGAGTTACAGGAATAACTATCTGATGCACATCTGCAATTTCAGATAGTTATAGATAACTCACTGAAAGTTCACTTAAGTTATTCATTACGGTTTCGACACGTGTACTTCAAGAAATAATAAAATATTCTCTCAAAACATAACTGTTCGGTAATTTAAACATAACTATTTGATATGTTTGGTTTGTTAAACATAATTATCCGAAATATTAGAAAATTCAGATACTTAAGAATTTCACAGCCTGCAACTTACTAACAGTTCAGAAATGTACTAAATTAACATTAATTCCCCCAAATTAAGCAGATTCTTCAATTAAAGCATATAATAGTGCAATTATAACATAATGGCTTAATTCTCATATGATAAGCTAAATATTATGCAATTAACCATCATTTAATCGTTAATAATATGCACTTTTTCATTCTAAACACTTCCCCCATACCTAAATTTTGCTAGTCCCTTAGCAAACTAAGATCTAATTAATTGGTCTTTCTAAAAGTACTAGAATTAATTCTTCCCCTTTGTTTTTCTTCTATTTAGCATAAAAATATATTCTGTATGTTACAGTAATCAACTTGCAAATATACTTAGAATATATGCAAATTACATACAAAGTATATCATCATCACATAAGTGTTAATTATATTATCGTTTATTCTTCTTCTCATCATTTATCATCCTGAATTTTCCAATAAGATTTCTAGAAGAAATTTCAACAACATACAAATCAAAGTACAATCCAATTCAATATGATTAAGACAAGTAGAATAAAGAATTGTATCTCCATTAAACAACTTCAAAAGTCAATTCTAGATTCATATTACAGCAGTTCTAGATAACATAAAATATACTCGATTCATAAGATATCTGTATTTCACAAAACACTTGTATCTTTTCAGAATAGTATATGTATATATATATATATATATATATATATTGTACTTTAAAAGTTAAGTTGACAAGCTTGAATCATACAAGAGCTTTCTAATGTACTCATGTAACGAGCTTTCAATCAACAATCCCAGATCTGATCAGGATCTTAGGTTGCCAGATTTCAAGAGTCTTTGTTCAGGTCAACAATCCTCACATACCTATCTGCTCAAGTACAAAAGGCTCATGATCAAACAAGTCAATAAACTCTCAAAATTTTCCTCCTTTTTTTTTCTTTCCTTTGGTTTTTTTTTTTTTTTTTTTTCAATCAAACTACAAACACAAAACAAAACATTAATCACATACTATTTCATTAATACAGATGCAGTAAAACACCAATCTCATATAGTCCTGCTTCTATCATTTACTGAAAATATGAATCCATAACAATAAGCTCATACTTTTTCTATAGTTTAATAAGATCTACACATAAATCATTCTACAAGTTCAATCAGTCAAATTAAATGTATCTTTCATCATATGTGTTTCATTTAATCTAGAATTCATATCTCAGCTCCTTCAGGACTTTAGATAATTTAATGATTTTTCATTAAGCATTTTGATTTCATTTTAAAATCGTGAAACTGTTAAACTCATGAAATTCAGAAAAAACATAAGATACTATATCTAGATTTGCATAAATAGTAAATTCAATAGCATCTTATATAGCCTTCTAAATATAACATTCAAGCAGTTTATAAAAATTTTACAGTCTCATTTATCGGATAGTTACAGGAAGTTCATAAAAATTTTCAATTTCCTCAAAACTTTGTAGTACCATTTTAATTCCTTTAATTAACAAACTTACATGGCTATTACTTTAATTACCTCCCCCCCATACCTACATTTTGCATTGTCCTCAATGTAAAAGATTTGACAATAAGTACAGTAATTGTAGCAGACATGAAAACAGTTTTGCTTGATTTAAAATTCAAGATAAGTAATTAATTATATACCTTGTTTCATTTGTATCTCCTTCTGCATATTCCGATTTTTTATTCTAAAAAACTTTTCATTCACAAATAAAAGCAAAATATAAAACAAAATAATATTTAACAGATATTAATAAATCAGTGTCTTGTGTGGAACCCAGGCTCCTATGCCTTTGGTGGCTCACAAGCAAACCAGTTGGTTTCCCAGAACAGATACCAACAAATTGGATTGATATTTTATTTTATTTTTTTATAAAATAAACATGAAAACTAAAAACAAATTTATTTCTTTTTTCTAAAAATAAATGCAGAATACACACAACATTAAACACACAAAATCACAACTTAAGAACATGATTGAAAAGTGGGAACAAAGGGAATAAATGTATCAGTCTAAGCAAACTTTTTAGGCATAGTTCTTCTTGCTATTAATTCTATTTTAATGCAATTCTTGTTCCTTCTTAATTTGTAAACATGTAATAATTATAAATTCCAAATACAAGTGTATTACCATTAATGATATGAAATGCAAAAAGGGATCCTTTTTGGTTCTAGGGTAATGTAGCAGTTTCTATTTCTACATCTATTTCAATATACTCCTCTTCCCACTTCCATTCATTTATGTCTTCCATAATCCATATTTGAAATTTCATCAATTCATCCCACCATCTTATCAGACATAACGTAGGATCATCTTCTTCATTATACCACATTCCTATTTGAATTTAATTAAATTCTGCAGATGGTGGTTTAGCTATTTCACTCGGTACAGGTAAAATTTCTATATATTCATCATAACTGTCTATGCTCACTATGTATAAATCAGATCCATATGCTATTGATCTCTCTGTGACTAGATATATATATCCATCAAGTATGACATGTGTTTGGTTAATTAATGATTTTTGTCCTAGATATATCATAATATTTTCATTCCAAGATCTATTTAGAAAGTTATACACACTTAAGCGTAAATTTTCACCTCAATTTCCTGTAGGTCTCCAATAGTATAATTTTTCAGGAATTACAGAATTTTTATCAGAAAATATTAAAGCTGACCCACAATTTACAGTTGATACTTCAAATCTATTAGGTCTTCCTATATTCCATTCTTCTCCTGTTATAGGATTTCTTATCAAAATATCAAGTAATAATAAATTTGCATACCTTGGTCTCGTCCTGTATATGATTAATCCTTCATCTATCCCCATAATATGATTTATTCCTTCTAATGTATTGGGTGGAATTCCAGTAGTTTCTTCCATATTCATAGGTATTTGAACTACGATTAAATGACCTCCATATAAATCCATCTCTAATCTTAGCCATTTTTGCAGCTTGTAGTCCCTGAAAATATTTTTCTTTAATATAGTCTTTAATTTTTTTCGATACAAACCACAACCTACACAAATCTTTAGCTGATAAATTACTCAGTACTTCCCTTAGTGCATCCAACGGTAATTGCATCAATTCCATTTGTCAATTCTGTATAACACTAATAAAAATTTAGCAGAGACAAAAATTAACATAACTACTACACACCCTCGTGGAGTTAAGGCATAAGTCAATGGACTAAGTTCGTTGAATTAAGGACTAACTCTACGATACTATTAACTAAAACTAAAAAATATATGCATATAGATAGTTGCTTCAGATATGCTGCTCATTCAGGTACCCTCCCAAAAGAGGTATCAATTTCATTAACAGATCTATTGACAGGGTTAGGTATTGCTTGTATTGGCAATCCTCCAGTAGGTCTAACTTCCATTGGTTCCTTCTGTCTAAGTGGTATATTTCTATTCTGATTTTGAATTGCAGCATTTCCAAATACAAAATCTAGACGATTGTTTAATTGTTGGATTATCTTTTCTAATTTCTCTATTCTAGATCCTTTTCAATTAATACTTCATAACTTATATTTTTCTCATTTATATTTTCTCCTCCTTGGAAATTGGTGTTTCTCCAAGATAAATTTGGGTGATTTCTCCAATTAGGATGATAAGAATTTCCCAAGTTATCTCTCTGGTTTCTAGCATAAATAATATCTAAGTCATTTATGTTTGCATTCCTTTCTGCTAGCTTTTGATTTAATGATAACTCTTCTATTTTCTTTGTTAATTCATTTAATTTCACCTCAAGCATAGCATTCGAATCTATTTCATGCATTACTCTTGGCAATATTTTTTTATCTGCAATAGCTTCAACCGAATTTTCTCACTGTGTAGTTCTTTTTGCAAAGTTTTCTAAATATGCCCATGCTTCTTCACTACATAACTTTAAAATCCATTTTGACAAGTAGATTCTAATAAATATTTTGTTGAAACATCTATGCCTTCATAAATTATACCTATTAATTGTGCTTTACTCATTGCATGATACGGACATTGAGTCAATAAATCTTTAAATCTTTCAAAATATTTCCAGAATGATTCACCCTATTTTTGGCTACACATTAATATTTCTTTTTTCTTTTTAATCGTTCGATGTGTTGGATAATATTTTTCCAAAAAAACAAAGCAAAATTCAGTCCATGTAGAAATTGAATCAGGTGATAGAGTATATAACCATCTCTTAGCTGTGTCTTTTAAAGAAAAAGGGATATATCTAAGTTTAATAACATCTATACTTATGTTCGACATTTTCATCATTTGACAAACTTCGTTAAATTCTCTAAGGAAATAATAGGCATCCTCTCTTTCTAATCCATGAAAATGTGGCAATTGACTAATATAATTAAATTTCAGTTCAAACCTATCTCCCTCAAAGTTTGGCAATCGAATACATGAAGGTTCATCAACTAATTCAAGATAAAGAATCTCTCCTAATGGTTTTTCTACTGGAGCAGCCATTTCTATGTTCTCTTTTAAAGAAAGGTTAGATACACCCTAAAGAATTTCATTAAAGTTTAGTTCAGAAAATTTTTCAGTACTCCTCTACAATGAAAATTCCTAGGTAGGTGTTCTTACTAATCGTTTAGTGCTTAGAGAACGAGTCCATGTGCTCATAAATAAATAGCAGAAGATTAATTACATACTAGTCTCAAGCTTTCCATTCAATAAATATTTGTTGTCGGATGAAGTTGAATCAGCTGCTTCTCCTTCCAGTTCCTCCAACGCATTCTCCTTTCTTTTAAAAGTGCTGGTAACTCGTAAATAACATTCTGTTTTATATATATACTGCACATCCATAAAGTGAATAAATCTCGTTGCAAGAATGTGTCTTGCAACGTGCATCGTGGTTCCTATTTTTATGGGTACGTGTACCACTACTAATTTCAAATTTTGGTAACCGCTAAACCAACGAAGTTTCGTTCGTGGTTAAAAGAATAAACGTTCTGCTTAATCCACGAACTAACCTCATTGAGTTACAAATAACTCAACAGAATACAGTCGATTACTGTTGCTAACTCCACGGACTAATTTGGTTGAGTTACAGATAACTCAACAAAGTGATCTTATATTATATTACTAACCTCGTGGAGTTACGTTTAACTCAACTGACTTACTTCGTTGAGTTAACACTTGGCAACTTCTAAGTTTTACTCTCGTAAGTTCCTCTCCATTCTTTTTTTTTTTTTTCATTCTGCTAATTGAAATAAAGTTAAATCTATGTCATTAATGCATCATTCTGATTAAAATTCATTTAAATCTGAACATTATATAAAGATTTAACTTGCAGGTCATTTTATGTTATGCAGAATTTACATTTTACCTTACAACATGTAGAAATTTTTAAGCAGTTATCCTATCATTCAACAAATTGTAAATCTGTTACATATTCATTCATAAAGTTCCGCAAATTACATAATATTCAATAAATTCCATTCATTTCACATCCAAAACACGTATGAAAATTGCATCTGAAAAAATTACATTCATTAATATGAATCAATTACATTACAAGTACATCATACAATTTTACACAAGTAGACGAACAATACAATTTAATCACTATGCCTAAGTTCATCTACTTTCTTTTGGAGTTTTTCTAATTGAAGTTCTAATTGATTAATCCTCTCTACTGCTCCTATAATTCCTCCAGAAGGTACAGCTAGTTATACAGCTACAAAATTTCTGTATTCTTTCATTGAAATGGTTCTAGATCTGATCCTTTTTTATGTCCATTTCGTGAAATCAATACAGTCCACCGTCAGTAGTGGAATCAAATCTCCATAAAATAATTTCTTCTTCACTATTTTCAGCTTGGAGATAAAAACTACAGACCAATTTATTTGGATCTTATTTACAACTGCATATGTGGCCCATTTGACAAATTGACTTAATTCTATGTCATGGCCCTATCATTGATAAACATTCTTTATCAGAATGTTAGCTACCATGTGTGCTTTACCATTTAAATGCTTCAATCTGTTTAATAATGGCACATTAGGATTGATAGCTAAACAATCCTTAATTTCTTGTTCAGTCCACTCAACTGCAGTGGTATCTTCCAAAATTTTTATTCCTTCATTCTTTAAACCAAAAATGTTGTAGAGAAGCTCTGGTATTATCTGTACGTCAGCTTCCTCCACGTTTGAAATTAATCATCTTTCTGCTTCTCTTAAATTTGCATAAAAACAATGTACTAAATTCTCATATACTACATGCCCTCTCTCTTGAGAAATGAATTGCAGTAGACCTTGGAATTCAAATAGATCTTTGATTTCTTGCATTGCATCCCAATTTACTAGTCTACTGTAAATAATGTCGTAACCCCTTATTTCTTGGTATTTGGTATAAGCTTCCTGACTACAAAAATGTACTTCATTCAAAATTGTTGTTTCAGTGAGGTCAAAAAGGTGACTTTGTTGTTCCAAAGGGGTTTGCTCTTGCTCTTCCTCTTCTATAGGTTGCATTTGAACATTCTCTACAAATTCTTGAATTTCTGTTTCTATTTGTGGTGGTGAGCCGGCAGAACTTTCCACTCTATCTTGAATTCTCTCCATAAATTGCTGAAGAGTTTCTTGTTCTTTAGTGGAATCTGTAAAATTATTTTTGTCCAAATGGCTTCTTTCAGCCTCTTCATTTTCTGCTCTTTCTTTTTCCTCCTGACTACCAATTTGTTCTGTTACTATTCTTTCTGATTCTGTAACAGATTGGGATGGAGTCACGAGCAATTCAGTTTCTACCATAATTTCTATTTCTTCTTATACAGGCTACAAACTAATTTCAACCTGATTTTCTTCTTTTCTTTGCTCCTGCTACTGTAGCTCCTCCTGCTCCTCCTCAGAATCGGATAACAAGTTAATAAAAATTTGCTCCACAGGCCTTGTAAAAATTGGTACTTCAGATTTAATTTCTTCATATTCAGGTATTTTTTCTTTTCCTTTCTTTTTTCTGATTAGTTGTGTCTGTTCTTCCTCTTCATCTTCTAAAATCTACAAAAGTAGGCTCAGCAAGCCTTCGAGCCACAGGTACTAGCTCTTCCTGTTTAACTTTTTTTATAACTACTAGTCTCGAAGGACCAGCCTCTCCTACAGCACTTGATTTAGTTGTTGCCTGATACTGTTCAACTTTTATTTTGTATTGGGCCCTTATCCTTTCTTCAACCCTTTTTTTCTTAATGTCATCATATAAAATATGTGCCTTAGCCGTAGCTATCTCTTGAGTATCACCTTGGTCTCTTGCTGTCTTGACCAAGCTAGCAAATTCTTTCTCTTCTTCTTCAGTTCTCAGCCAAGCAAATGCAACTCGTGGCAATGGCTCTATTGGCTGAACTGGAGGTCCTAACTACTGGTTCTTCAGTTGCCTCTTCTTCATTTTCTTTCCTTTCTTGCTCCTAGATAACTCATCTAGCTCATCTACAGATTCGTCTTTTGAACCAGAGCCAAGACTTACGTTGGATTAATTCTAGGGCTACTTCATTATTTGGCTGTATCTTTCTTTCCTTACTTACTGCAATTTCAATTGCCACTCTAATTTGTGTCTCCATTATCTATGGTATCTGTATTTCTAACTCAACCAAAACTTTCCTCAAGTTAAAGAGTTCTGATTCTACCTTTTGTAACTCTTTCTCTTTTGTTGTATTCTGGATCTTTTGCCGCGTGTGCAATTCTTCAGATTTCTTCAGAAACTGTGCAGTGTCCACTACCTCTTCCCAGAATTCAGGTTTCATCTTCCTCATCATGGAGTTACACAACAGCACAAAATCGCTCTGATTTCTACTGTTCTAGATTCTAAATGATTTGTCGGATAATGCCCCCAAAACCCTACGTTTTAGTTTAAATAAGCCCTAAATTTAGGTGGGTAATCGGGTCATTTCCCGAACCAACTACTACTATTTTATCCGCGGTCTTAACTACAGTACTCTGTTGAGTTACTTCGATTTTAGCTTTATCTACTTCCAACCCTTTCTTAGAAACAACATGCCCTAAGACTATTCCTTGTTTCACCATGAAGTGACATTTTTCCCAATTTAAAACTAAATTTTTCTCCACACAATGTTTTAATATTAGGTCTAAATTTTTTAAACAGACTTCATATGAGTTGCCATATACAATACAATCATCCATAAATATTTCTAAAAAATCTTCAATCATTCTAGTAAATATGCCCGCATACACCTTTGAAAGGTAGCTGACGCATTGCATAATCCGAATGGCATTCTCTTAAAAGTATAAGTTCCATTAGGATAGGTGAAAGTTGTTTTCTCTTGATCCTCTAATGCTACTGGAATTTGATTATACCCATCTAGGAAACAAAAATATTCTTGCCCCACTAATCTTTCCAACATTTGATCTATAAAAGGTAAGGGAAAATTATTTTTCCTAGTCACAGCATTCAGCTTTCTATAGTCTATACACACTCTCCAGCCTGATTGAATTCTAGTAGGTATCAAGTCTTGACTTTCATTCCTAATAACTGTTAATCCTGATTTCTTGGGAACTACATGGATTGGACTAACCCACGAGCTATCAGAAATCAGATAAATTATGTCATTATCTAACCATTTAACTATTTCCTTCCTGACTACTTCTTTAAGGTTTGGATTTAATCTCCTCTCAGGAATTCTAACAGGTTTAGCATTCTCTTCTAAATATATGTGGTGACAGCATAAAGTTGAACTTAACCCTTTTATATCAGCCATAGTCCATCCTATTGCTTCTTTATAATTTTTTACTACATCTTTTAATTTAGCTCTTTGATCCTCTTTTAAATCTGAAGCAATAATGATTGGACAGGTTCGTTTATCTTCCAGAAATATATAGGTTAATTCAAGAGGTAAAGGTTTTAATTGTAAATGCTGCCCATCAGAAGCTAGAGCTCCTAATTGAACATCATCATCTTTTAAATGAATTTCTTCCAGATCTCCTTCTATATTTATGTTTTCACTTTCTTTTAAAATTTCAAAATTGATTTGCCTATTTAATTCTTCTTGAATCACATCATCTAACATATCTCCTTCATCCTCTAAAAAGTCTATGGTATGTAAGGACATTTCTAACTCCTCAAACCTTTCTAGTTTGAAAATATTTAATTGAGTATCCTCATTACCATATGCTAATTTCATTACTCTAGTTTTACAATTTATAACACCCCCTGATGTTGCTAAAAATGGCCTTCCCAAAATTAAAGATGTATCACTATTTTTATGCTTAATTTGTTAGGAATCCAAGATTACAATATCAATAGGATATATAAAGTTTTTGATTTTAATTAAGACATCCTCTATTTTTCCTCTAGGGTATCTTATACTTCTATCAGCTAATTGAATAACCGTACTAGTAGGAGTTAAGCCTTCTAATCCTAAGGATGCAAATATATCACTTGGCATAACATTTATACCTGCACCTAAGTCTATTAAGGTTCTTTCTAGAATGGTATTTCCTATAGTGCATGATATAACAGGGATTCCAGGATCAGATAAATTTTTAGGAATTTATGGCAGAAATAGGGAACTACTTTGCTCAGCTAAAAAAACCTTTCTAAGAACTTTTCGCTCTCTTTTCTTAGTACACCAATCCTTCAAAAATTTAGCACACGGTGGCATTTTCTACAATAGATCTAACAAAGGAATGTTAACTTGTACTTTTTCAAAAATTTCTCTGGTTTTTTCTTGTTTTTCAAGTATTGTTTGTTGTAATCTTTCAGGATAGGGTGCTAAAGATTTTGATTTCAAAGACTCTTTTTCTTTCAGTTGATTTATCTGATCATTTTTAGCTTCATTAGCAGATTCAGATTGTTCTTCAGTGATTTCTAGATTTTCAGCTATTACATTTTCATTATCATTTTGATTTTTACTCTTATCCACCTTCATATCATTTTCATTTTGAGTTCTTGGTGGTATATCAGTTCCAGATCTTAATGTTATACATACATCTTCCAGATTTTCATTACTCTTATAATGTTTTTGTATATCATTTTCGTGATTATGATCTTCAATTGTTTTTAATTTTAAAGTGCATTCTTTAAATTCTCTTGCATTAGTATTTTCTGTTTGCTGTATATTTTGCAAATTATGTAGGTTTACAACATTATAATTTTCATTGCTTGTTGCATAACTTGTATTTTCATTGTATATTCGTCTAATGCTTTTAATTTTCTTTCCAGATCATCCAATCTCATTGCATTCAATTTTTGATCAATTTTCATTATAGTTTTTTTAGTTTCGTAAATTATATCCTTTTTAGGTTCTGAATATGCTTCCTTATAGTTTAATTGGTTGACTTCTTGTTGCTGACACAAAGTATTCCAATTTGTCCATATTTTTCTCTATACTATGCTCCAATCTGTGATACCTATCGCAAACTTCAGTGTCTCTTAACATATTACACATTCTATACTGACCATCAGTTGGGTAAACTATAGGATTCTCATACTCGGATCTATTATACTGAGGATAATTTATTTGTTGTTCATGGGATCTAACCATCTGCAAACGTCTCAGTTTCAAACAATCAGAAATGTCGTGTCCTACAGAATTGTAGAATTCACATATGCTAATTACAGGTTTCAGAAATCTTTGAGCATAAGCATATGCCATATTCTTAATTACAGAAGAAAACACACAACTCTAGTTATTAAAACGAAACAGCTCTAACAGTTTCTTATATTAATTCAATTCAATTCTAGTCAATTCAATTCCCCCGCAACTGTGCCATAAAACTTGTTTGTGTTTTCCCAACACTACACTAGAAAAACTTGGATTTGTTACTTCTATTTTTACTTAGTTAATTTATCTTTATGCCTATTCTTTCCTTTAGAAGTAAACAAACAACCTTTAATACAATTTAGATATTAACTCCAATTTGTACTTTAACTGCAAGTGCACAGTGTCTATTATATCAGTGTGCAAGTACAGGTCGATCCCATAGGGAATTGCTGAAGAACTTGAGAACTGTTCATTTATTAACAATCAAATTTATATATTCAATAAGCTCTCCGTTGAATTACAGTTAACTTAATGGACAAAGTTCGTTGAGTTATGGCTAACTCAACAGACTAACCTCATGGACTTAAGTTAACTCCACGAGCTTGTCTTTTCTCTTTAATACTACTATTTAGAAAGGAATTCGGCCAACCATTGGGCGATTCCACAGATTATAAATAACATCAATTAAGCTCTTTAATGTTAGTTAACATTGGATTTATCATTAAGCAATACTAACATTCAGATAATTCAAACCGTAACCATTAAAATCTTTAAGTCTTTTGAACAAACCGATTTCAGTAAACTATAAAACTAAAACAACATAAAACAATCACAACACTGACAAAGATAACATTAATCACGATACAACACAAACAATACAACACTCAAATACAACATACAAACATAGATAAATTGTTTTTGGTATTTTTGTTTTAATATGAACATGGAAATGGGCGAAAGGTAGAATGTAAAGTAATCTCACATGGCAGTAAATACTTCTAACACTACTTGCAACGTGATTACACCACTGAAAATTAAACCACTTACAATTCTGTCTCCTCTCCCTATAGAATCGTGAGTCCAGAATTGCAAGATGATATCCTCTTCAGCATACAGGCATCAACCCGAAGCCAAGGCTAAAAGCTTTACGATCTCCTGAAATATGAGTCGATGCTTGGTGAAATGGCTTCCCTTCTTGCGACGCGATCACTCCTCATAGTGGTTATCAGGCACTGTATTTGGCTCAGAATCGACCCGACATCAAGAAAGTATTCTCACAAACCTCCAATGTTAGGTGATTGTGGTGGTGATGATGATGGTCGGTGTGGTACTTCAGAGAATTGTGACGCTGATCCTCCTCTGCACACATTATCCGCCCATCGATCACACCTCTTCTTTTTTCTTCTTTTCTTTTATATTTCTTCAGTACTAACTGCTTCTACTTGAATGGTCGGTTGGATTTCCTTCATTCATATCAACGGCGATGCTTTCTTCTCCTTGCGCAATACGTGCAGTTGTGGTTTTTCTTCCAACTGTCCTGTTTCTGCAACCGCTATAGTGGCATATTAGAAAATATATAGTCCATGGAGTTACAAATAACTCAACAGACTTTCTTCGTTGATTTAACTATAAAACACGTGCATAAATTTAACTATCCGATGCTCAGGTGCATTTTAGATACTTATAAACTTAACTATCCGATGCTCAGCTGCATTTTCGGATAGTTACAAATAACTCACTGATATATAACTTAAGTAAATCTACTAGATCTCGACACGTGTCAGTAGTAGTTTAATCATAAAATAACATTTCAAAGAGTTACAGGTCTAACTATCTGATGCTTAGATGCATTTTGGATAGTTATAGATAACTCATCGAAAATCCACTTAAGTCACTTTTCCAAAACATGACACGTGTCCTCAGCTATTTTATAAATAAAAAGAGATTTCGGAGAGTTACAAGGATAACTATCTGATGCCCAGCTGCAATTTCGAATAGTTATAGATAACTCACCGAAAGTTCACTTAAGTCATTCATTATGGTTTTGACACGTGTACTTCAAGAAATAATAAAATATTCTCTCAAAACATAACTTTTCAGCAATTAAGACATAACTATCCGATATGTTCGGTCTGTTAAACATAACTGTCCGAAATATCAGAAAATTTGAATACTTAAGAATTTCACAACCTACAACTTACCGACAGTTCAAAAATGTACTAAATTAACATTAATTCCCCCAAATTAAGCAGATTCTTCAATTAAAGCATATAACAGTGCAATTATAACATAATGGCTTAATTCTTATATGATAAGCTAAATATTATGCAATTAACCATCATTTAACCGTTAATAATATGCACTTTTTCATTCTAAACAAAGATTTATCTAAGAAAATCAAAAATATGAACTTAAATGATTAAACTAATGATCAAAGTGATGTACCTTCCAATGTTGATGAGAATATTGAAGAGAATCCTAAAAATTGGCGTTATTCTTCATCACATCCCAGCACTCAAGTCATTCACAATATTAATGAGGGAGTTAAAACTAGAGCTTCAGTTAATTTAAATAGTTTGTGTATGTTTGTTTCTATGGTGGAACCAAAGAATATAGACGAAGCATTATCTGATGAAAATTGGATAGTAGCAATGCAAGAAGAACTAAATCAATTCATTAGAAATGATGTTTGAGAATTAGTTTCTCCACTAGAAAATCGATCCATAATAGGTTCAAAGTGGATCTTTAGAAACAAAACTAATGAGACTAGTCAAGTTATAAGGAACAAAGCTAGATTAGTTGCACAAGGGTATACACAAAAAGAAGGACTAGATTATGATGAAACATTTGCTCCTATGGCTAGGTTAGAAAGTATTAGAATATTATTGGCCTATGCTTGCTATATGGATTTTAAATTATATCAAATGGATGTTAAAAGTGCATTTCTAAATGGTTTAATTAATGAACAAGTTTATGTAAAACAACCACCTAGATTTGAAGATATGAATAATCCTAACTATGTATATAAACTGAAGAAAGCCTTATATGGTTTAAAGCAAGCACCTAGATCATGGTATGAAAGATTATCTACCTTTTTAATAGAACAAGGTTATATCATGGGAAAAGTAGATCATACCCTTTTTATCAAAAAGGATGGTAAAGATCAAATTGTTGTTTAAATATATGTGGATGATATAATCTTTGGAGCAACTTTTGATAAACTAATAAAAATATTTTCTGAAGAGATGGCTAGTTAGTTTGAGATGAGTATGTTAGGAGAACTTTCATATTTTCTAGGACTTCAAATTAAGCAAATGGATAAAAGTATATTTTTAAATCAGGAAAAATATGCACATGAAATGCTTAAGAAATTTAATTTTAATGATACAAGGATTCGAGGAACTCCTATGAGTACTTCTTTAAAGTTAGATATTGATGACATAGGAAAACCAATAGATCAAAGGAAATACAGAAGTATGATCAGTTCTTTACTTTATTTGACAACTAATAGACCTGATATTATGTTTGTTATGTGTGTTTGTGCTAGATTTCAATCTAATCCTAAAGAATCACACTCAATTGCTATTAAAAGAATATTTAGATATATACAAGGAACTAAAAATTTCAGACTGTATTATTCTAAGGATAGTTCAATAGATCTTATAGGATATAGTGATGCTAATTACGTAGGATCTAAATCTGATAGAAAAAGTACTAGTGGCACATGTCAATTATTGGGAAATAACTTGGTGTCATGGTTTAGTAAACAGCAAAACTATGTAGCACTTTCAACTACAGAAGCTGAATATGTTACTGTTGCACTGTGTTAGACTTAGATTTTGTGGATAAGGCAAACTTTAGAAGATTTTGGATTATCTTATGATACAACTGAGACTTATTATGATAGTAGTTCTACAATAAATTTTTCCAAAAATCCTATATTACATTCTAAAGCAAAAGATATAGAGGTTAGACATCATTTTCTAAGAGATAATGTAATTAAAGGAAAAATTAAATTAGGATTTGTGTCTAGTAAAAATCAATTAGCTGATATATTTACAAAACCTCTAAATGAAAATACATTCTACAACATAAGATTAAATTTAGGTATTTGTAGTCTATGTAATGTGTAAAATGCTTAGACTCCACAAAAGATAAATATTATTGATGATGTTGTTTACCTCATAGATATTATATACTTATTATAGATATATTTGAGTAATATCTAAACTACTACATAAGATACTATGTATTTATTGTAATATTATAGTAGTATCTTATTGATTTTAAGTACTTTTTCAAGTTTAATGGTTTTCAAAATTTTAAGTGGAAATGTAAATAAAAAACATTAAATACCTTTGAAATCCTAAAATTTTGATTAAATGTTTTCTTTGGATCAATGAAAGTGCATATGATCATGCATGAATTTGTCTTAATTGATTAAACTTGTAGAATAATTTATATGTAAATCATCTTAAACTACTAATCAAAAGTATGAGCTTATTGACAGTGATTCATATTTTCAATAAAATCATAGACGTAAAAATTGTATGAGATTTGTGTTTTATTGCATCTGTATTAATGGAATACATATATATTGTGCTTAAAATAAAAAGTTCTTAAAAGTGAAAATCTTTGAGTGTTTATAGATCAATTTGATCATGAACCTTTTGTACTTGAGCAGATAGGTATGTAAGGATTGTAGAAGATTTTGGATTATCTTATGATGCAACTGAGATTTATTGTGATAGTAGTTCTACAATAAATTTTTCCAAAAATCCTGTATTACATTCTAAAGCAAAAGATATAGAGGTTAGACATCATTTTCTAAGAGATAACGTAATTAAAGGAAAAATTAAATTAGGATTTGTGTCTAGTAAAAATCAATTAGCTGATATATTTACAAAACCTCTAGATGAAAATACATTCTGCAACATAAGATTAAATTTAGGTATTTGTAGTCTATGTAATGTGTAAAATGCTTAAACTCCACAAAAGATAAATATTATTGATGATGTTGTTTACCTCATAGATATTATATACTTATTATAGATATATTTGAGTAATATCTAAACTACTACATAAGATACTATGTATTTATTGTAATATTATAGTAGTATCTTATTGATTTTAAGTACTTTTTCAAGTTTAATGGTTTTCAAAATTTTAAGTGGAAATGTAAATAAAAAACATTAAATACCTTTGAAATCCTAAAATTTTGATTAAATGTTTTCTTTGGATCAATGAAAGTGCATATGATCATGCATGAATTTGACTTAATTGATTAAACTTGTAGAATAATTTATATGTAAATCATCTTAAACTACTAATCAAAAGTATGAGCTTATTGACAGTGATTCATATTTTCAGTAAAATCATAGACGTAAAAATTGTATGAGATTTGTGTTTTATTGCATCTGTATTAATGGAATACATATATATTGTGCTTAAAATAAAAAGTTCTTAAAAGTGAAAATCTTTGAGTGTTTATAGATCAATTTGATCACGAGCCTTTTATACTTGAGCAAATAGGTATGTAAGGATTGTAGAAGATTTTAGATTATCTTATGATGCAACTGAGATTTATTGTAATAGTAGTTCTACAATAAATTTTTCCAAAAATCCTTTATTACATTCTAAAGCAAAAGATATAGAGGTTAGACATCATTTTCTAAGAGATAACGTAATTAAAGGAAAAATTAAATTAGGATTTGTGTCTAGTAAAAATCAATTAGCTGATATATTTACAAAACCTCTAGATGAAAATACATTCTGCAACATAAGATTAAATTTAGGTATTTGTAGTCTATGTAATGTGTAAAATGCTTAGACTCCACAAAAGATAAATATTATTGATGATGTTGTTTAACTCATAGATATTATATACTTATTATAGATATATTTGAGTAATATCTAAACTACTACATAAGATACTATGTATTTATTGTAATATTATAGTAGTATCTTATTGATTTTAAGTACTTTTTCAAGTTTAATGGTTTTCAAAATTTTAAGTGGAAATGTAAATAAAAAACATTAAATACCTTTGAAATCCTGAAATTTTGATTAAATGTTTTCTTTGGATCAATGAAAGTGCATATGATCATGCATGAATTTGACTTAATTGATTAAACTTGTAGAATAATTTATATGTAAATCATCTTAAACTACTAATCAAAAGTATGAGCTTATTGACAATGATTCATATTTTCAGTAAAATCATAGACGTAAAAATTGTATGAGATTTGTGTTTTATTGCATCTGTATTAATGGAATACATATATATTGTGCTTAAAATAAAAAGTTCTTAAAAGTGAAAATCTTTGAGTGTTTATAGATCAATTTGATCACGAGCCTTTTGTACTTGCGCAGATAGGTATGTAAGGATTGTAGAAGATTTTGGATTATCTTATGATGCAACTGAGATTTATTATGATAGTAGTTCTACAATAAATTTTTCCAAAAATCCTGTATTACATTCTAAAGCAAAAGATATAGAGGTTAGACATCATTTTCTAAGAGATAATGTAATTAAAGGAAAAATTAAATTAGGATTTATGTCTAGTAAAAATCAATTAGCTGATATATTTACAAAACCTCTAGATGAAAATACATTCTGCAACATAAGATTAAATTTAGGTATTTGTAGTCTATGTAATGTGTAAAATGCTTAGACTCCACAAAAGATAAATATTATTGATGATGTTGTTTAACTCATAGATATTATATACTTATTATAGATATATTTGAGTAATATCTAAACTACTACATAAGATACTATGTATTTATTGTAATATTATAGTAGTATCTTATTGATTTTAAGTACTTTTTCAAGTTTAATGGTTTTCAAAATTTTAAGTGGAAATGTAAATAAAAAACATTAAATACCTTTGAAATCCTAAAATTTTGATTAAATGTTTTCTTTGGATCAATGAAAGTGCATATGATCATGCATGAATTTGACTTAATTGATTAAACTTGTAGAATAATTTATATGTAAATCATCTTAAACTACTAATCAAAAGTATGAGCTTATTGACAGTGATTCATATTTTCAGTAAAATCATAGACGTAAAAATTGTATGAGATTTGTGTTTTATTGCATCTGTATTAATGGAATACATATATATTGTGCTTAAAATAAAAAGTTCTTAAAAGTGAAAATCTTTGAGTTTTTATAGATCAAGTTGATCATGAGCCTTTTGTACTTGAGCAGATAGGTATGTAAGGATTGTTCTCCTAAAAAGGGATTCTTTAAATCTAGTAACCTATGGTCTTGATCAGACCTGGGATTGTTGACTGAAAGCTCATTACACAGGTACATTAGAAAGCTCTTGTATGATTCAAGCTTTTCAAACTAACTTTTAAACAAAATTATCAATATTTACTATTTTGAAATGATAAAAATTGTTTCATTAATTACAGAGATCTTTAAATCGAATATTGTTTCTTCCAATATGATTGTTGATTTGTTGAATCAAAATTAGTACTTTTGAAAAGGTTTATTTGACTTACATTCTTTTATTCTCCTTGAGTTAATCATATTAAGTTTAAAGTTATGTTTTGATTCATATACAATTGGAATTGATTCTAGAAATCATTCTTGATGAATTCAGGATAACGGAAGTTTCTAAAAAGAAAATTTAAAGTGTAGCTATAATTAACATCTATTTTATACAAATATATTTTGTATGTAATTGAATATATTTGAAGTATATTTGTAGGGGAAGGAATTACAATGTCTAAAATAGATTAATATAATTCAGAATATAAATCTTAGTTAATCTAAGTTTAGTCCTCTTAAGATCTTGATGAAACAATTTAAAAGACAAACAAACTATTTTAGATTCATAGAAAGAGAATATTAAAATAGTTTACAATGTTCTCAAGATGATGTTATATATGTTAAGTTTTAGCTTGTGTGTTGTCTTCAGAAGGTTTCAGTTGAAAGCATTCAAAACTTGTTTTTGGTAAAGTACACTAACTAAATGTTATGTTATGTAAGGTAACGTGTAAAACTACCTCTAGGCAGCGTTTTACTCGTTAAGTTAGTTAAATCAACAAGTTATGCTTAAATATTTCGAGTACCTTGATTGAATAAACTATATTCAATATTCATTTAAAATCTAAACCTGACTATTATACTAGTTGAGTTAGTCGCCTAAAACCCTATTTAAACACTTATTACATGAGCACTTAGGTTATTCGTAAACTTTGTCTGAAAATCTTTCCCGCTTGTTACTATTACATCCTACGACGATGGTCTCCAAGTTCTACAATGGTCGTGGCAAAGGAAAAGGCAAAGGTAGAGGAAATAGAAAAGGAAAAGAAATAGATAATGATGAAGTTCCACGAGCTTGGTTTAAGAAAATACTTCAAGTGGACAAAAGGTTAGCAAAAATTTATAGTGAATACTTCTTTCCTAAAGGAATACTGAATGAAGTTAGACTAAAAGTTCATAATACTGATAAAAGTATTAAATACATGGGTATTAGAAGCAAATTTGATAGAGAATATAGAATGAAGTGTGCCAAAATTGTATTTTTGGAATAGTATGTTAAATATATGGAAAAATGTGTTGGTTCATCAACTAGAATTCCTCAAACACCCATAAACGGTACAAGATTACATGCATTTGAGGAAGAACATGAATCTGCTATTCCTACTCCTTTGTATTCAAAAGAAAAACAAATAAATATTGTTATGGATAAAAGAAAAGTTGAAGGACTTTGAAAGACAGTAACAATAGAAAGTGCCTTAGAAGAATTGAACTAGAAAACTTTTATGGAACAATTTCAGAAGAAAACAGCAATACTTGAAGAAGAGAAGTTGACTTGTTATAGAAGAAGAAAAGTCAAGAAAATTATATCTAAGGAAACAAAGTCTGCTGGAAAAGAAAAATCAGATGAGCATTTATTTCCAAAGGACAATGTATGTCTAGACATTGTTCCTTTTAATGCATCTAAAAAACTCATCAGTTCCGAGCATACTGAAACTGATGAAGATAATGAGACTTTATTTTCTCTTACTAGAAAACTTGAAAAGAAATCCAAGTCAACTATAAGTTCAAGTTTTTCTATTAGTTCAAGCCCTAATGATGTAGTAATTGAACAATCAGAGCATCAGGCAACTAACATAGAACAAGTTATTGCAGATATAATTGAAAATGTTAAGGTAGTAACTAGTTCACAATTTGAATTGTTTAGAGTAGCAAAAATTGAAAAAGTTAAGACTCTAGAAGAGTTTAATGTCAATCAGCCTTCTTTAGAATCTGTAGAACCAAAGTCTGAGAATTCACAGCATGTATTAATGGAGATATCTGTTGAACAAAATGAACAATTACAAGCAGATACACCGGTTGTAGAATTTGTGGAACAATTGAACTCTAACCATTCTATGGAGACTGAACAGATGAATGTTGAGCATATTTAAGATGTTCCTTACACTATTGAAGCTAGAGAATCAAGCCTATTTACGTAACTTCAAGAAAATATTTTCATAGAGGAACAACATGACATTCATTTTGAAGAAGAGGTTCCTAAAGATGAATTAAATTCTGAATCAAGGCTTCATGTATCACCTTCTTTGTATAGAGTATTACACATTCAAGGTAATTCAATTCATTTTAGATCTAAGGAAGCATTGCAGAAATTCAATAATCTGATTACATGTAAGATTCTACATGCTCATCCAATAAAGTTCAGAAATTTGATGGAAATAAAAGATCTATTTGAGTTTCAAGGCTTAATTCAATTCTTGCTAGTTGGAACAAAATGGAAACAATATAAAGAGCTCATTGCAGCCTTTTACAGCAATTTGGTCAAGAATGACAATATATTGAAAACTCAAATAAATCAATAGGAGTTCACATTGTCTCCTGAATTAATTTTTCATGTTTTGGGATTAAAAAATGAAGGTATTGCTGTTACAAATAGATTTAACATTGTCAAACAACTAGAATCGGACATTCACTCATTATCAAAGATTCCAAATGTATATAGTGAAATGAGGTTAATGGAAAATCTAAATATAGAGGTTATTTGCAAGGTTTATTGCAAATATCCTACATGTCAATTTATTTCAGAGAGTTGAACACAATATGGAAGTCAGCAGAAGTTGTTTATATGCAACTTATGGCCTACTAAATAGAATTGAAATCAATTGGTTTGATGTTTTCATTTCTCAACTACTCCATATGAGTTCAAAGTTATTTTTTGGTGATGTTGTATGTAGACTCCTTGCAAACCAATTAAATTTATCCGACTGGCCCTCTGAAACTAAAGGCATGAGAGCTTTTAGTGTAAAAGATTTGCAAAGATTCCAGGCCATGCATCCACCTCAACCTCATTAACAACAACCAAAATGTACAGAACAAATACAATCACCTATATAGCCAAGTTATTCAGTTCGAGCAGAACAGCAACCCCAACTACCTCCTTCCCTAGATGGTGTGCTTAACGAAATCAGAAATGATATTAGGCATCTAGGAGATAAAATATGTATAAGTGATATACTTAGGAGGGATAAATGAATGTCTGTTTGCTTGTAACTAAATACAAAATGTAATGTTTGTATTTATTGTTTGATTATTTGAACAATACATTTTTTTTCTATAAATGGTTACAATTCTTATTATTGTTTATAGAAAGCTTTACTATAAATGTCTCTCGATTTTTACACTATGTAATCATCTTTTTTATTAATGACAAAAAGGGGGAGAGATGTTATAAATTCAAAAGAAGAAGATGATTATGATTTTAATTGCATATATTATAAAGGGAGATGATATTTATGTGGTTAATGTAATCTGACAGATGATAATGTAATCTGAAATATAATTATATGGTTATTAAAATCTAAAAGATACTTATATAATTATTGACATCTGAAAATTTTATTTCTAAAAGGTGAGAATTTTACACAAACAATAGAAATAAGCTTAAGTGAACTTAAGTCAACAAACTTGTTTGTTGAATTAAAAGTTAACCCAATGAAGGTGCTTTGTTGAGTTAAATATATTTCATAATTGATTTAATATGGTTTTGTCATCATCAAAAAGGGAGAGATTGTTGAGTATTTTGTTTTGATGATGTGTGCTGAATGAAAGTAATCATATTTGCTCAATTACTATTGCTTGTAAAAGAAAATAAAGAACATTAATTAATACAGAAAAAGTTTACTGATATAAATATTTGTCTATAATGGATCTGAAATTATACTAAGTTAAATAACTAGTCGTTTTGTTGCATTAATTTCTCATTTAACTAAACGTTAAGTTAACGTGTGTTTTTATCACAAACCATGATATATTTTAAAGTTATATTTTCTGTATCATGAACAGTGCACGTTTGACAACTCGTTAAGTTAGAGTTTTATTTGTATAGAGATCACGTGAGAACTCATTGAGTTAGTGGCTTAAAGATAAAAATAGCTCACGTGAGAACTCGTTAAGTTAGTGGTGTACACGTGGTGAAATTAAAGGTTACGAATGTTACAGTGAGGTGCACTAATTTAACTCGTTCAGTTAACATAACTAAACGTGTTGAGTTGCTATATTGAACACTAAGGCAACGCATTAGGTTAGCATTATAAACTTAAGTTGTTATTTTTGCACGTAGTAAAATTCTTATTATAAAAATATTTGTTTATTACTGAATCGATGAGTTAAAGCTTTTCAGAAACTTACAACCGTAACTATCCAAAAGGTAACTTAAGTCATGATTTCAGGTCATGACACGTGTCTCACTAGTTTTATGGTAAAAAGAGTTTTTCACAGACTTACAATTGTAACTATCTGAAACTTAAACTGTTTTTAGTGAGTTAACATTTAACCTTCTAAAATAAAGGTTAAGCTGGTTCGTTGAGTTATTTGTAACACCACAGACTTAGTTCGTTGAGTTAGCTACAGTACTTGTCATGTGAGTTGGCACATGAGGAACTCATTAAGTTATATATCTACTTGTGTTACTCGTTTAGTTAACATTAAAGTAACGACTTCTTATTACACTTGATGAAAAATTTTGGACAAGAAAGTTTATTTTGCAGGAAAGTTTTCAGAAATCTAGGATTGATGATTAAAGAAAATTCAAAATGTAATCATGAGTCAAAACATGTGTATTTTGATGAAGGAAAAAGAAAAGACGTGAAAAAGTAGAAAACTGTTAGTGATTAAACGTGGAGGATATGCATGAAGTGAATATACAGTATAAATGGCATAGAATTCTCGTTGATCAATTATCCTTGCACACCAAACGAAATATCTTTTTAGGGATCAAAGACACCTTTTGAGGAAAAGCTCTCAAATGGAAGAAAATTCAGTGAAGTAGAAAAATGTAAGATTTATGTCACTAAAGATCTTAAGTATCAGGAGAAAGCAAATTCGGTGAAGTAAAGAAAGACAATATATTCGTCACTAAAGAATTGCTGAAAAAGAAAAAGAAGAAGAAGAAGAAAGATCTTAAATAGGGAGAAACGTTTTAAATTCCGCACATTAGTTTTCTCTGTTTGTAGTTATGAAATTGTATAGATAAAATATGGTATCGATATATAATTACATCTACAATTTCTAAGGAGAATTAAATTGTACTTTGTAATTGAAACCTTGAATAAAAATGATTTTATGAAAATAGTGTCTCCACTTGTTTTTAATTTTGAAGTTTCAATTATAATCGAAAATGTTGAAAAACACAATTTGCCTCCCTCTTGTGTAGCCATATGATCCTACACTACAGAAGCTTTAGAATGGATAAATTAATTAGAGCAACAATTACAAAAACTCCAAAAGGAAGTAGATGAATTAAGAAATAAAGAGTAAATGTATAAATCATCTACTTGTATTGTAATAATTTGTAAAAATTTGTAATTGATGTAATTACAGATTTGTAATTCAAAACAATTTATATATATATGTTGTTGAGAATCAATATGCTTTTGAAATTTTATGAAGGTGAATGAATGATTCAAAGTTGTATGGAAATTTGAATATATATATGTGTTTAAAGTTTTGCAAGACAAGTTAAAAATTTTATAAATGATGTGTTTAAATGCACAATAAGTTGAAAATTTCTAAATATGTTTACAGATTGAAAAGAAGAAAATTCTATTCTTTGCATAATAGTAAATAAATTTGAAGTTAAATATACATATAATGATCAAATTTAAATGAGTATGAATCCGGATACGGAATTAATTCTATGTATTTAACTGTATTCATGTTGATAATATGCAGGAAAGAAATGTAGGAGTTAATATGAGAAGTAAGTTTTTTTAGGAAAAGTTTGCCTAAGTGTTAACTAAACGAAGTTAGTCCGTTAAGTTAACCTTAACTCCACGAAGTTAGTAATAGAATATAAGGTCACTCCATTGAGTTAGCTATAACTCAACAAAGTTAGTCCATGGAGTTAGCAAATAAAAGCCTAAGCTAATCTGTTTAGTTAGCTGTAACTCAATGAGGTTAGTTTGTTAAGTTAAGAATAGTAACAGAGGTCACTCCATTAAGTTATCTGTAACTCAACGAAGTTAGTCTATGGATAGTGAATTCTTGAGTAGGGACTTAAGGAGTGGACATACCCTAGTTGAGGGGAACCACTATAAATAGTCTGTGTAATTTAATCTCTATTTCATTTCTGTTAGGACCTGATGGCTTACCAAAGGGGGTGAATGGTAATAATAATTGTTTCTTAGAAATTAGACGAATAATTGGCAATGTAAAATAGTAGGCACACAATAAAAGAATACATAAGAGATTTTTAAGTGGTTCACCACTAACGGCTAGTCCACCCCCAAGGGATACTTGGGCTTCACTAAACTTTCATAGACTTACAAACACTTGCTTTAAGGTCAAAGTAAGAACCAACCAATCTGATTAAGCTTTCAGGTCGTAGCTCCAACCAACCTTTCACTAAAGATTTTAATTCGTGTACTTTAGTAAACACTTGCTTCAATGTATCAGAGTTGAGTGCATGGAGAGCTTCTAAATTTGAGTCTGTATATGCTGATGATGATTTGATCTTGAAAACTTTCTTCTATTGAGCTTGATGTATAGATTTGTATGAGGAAAAAGCTATCTGATTCTGTTGTCTATTGCTTGTATATATACTATTATGTGTAACCATCATATTTTCTTCCAACGGATGTATTCTACTGTACTTGGTAAGATTTCAGACCCAAATTTGGTAAGTTACCATTCAGGGAGGTATTTCAAGATACCCTTCTGATTTTCTAGGTTTTTTGGAGTTGGTGAACCACCTAAAATTTGCCTTGTGTTCTCTTTCTTTCTTCTGTCTAGCTTTGAGTTAATTTATTTCATCTCCTCACTTTTAAAATCAGTCGATTCTAAATTAAAAGAAGTAAAATTTACACACTTCACCATTCACCCTCCCTCTGGTGAGCCTATCGATCCTAACAATTGGTATCAAAGCTTGGTTAATCCGTTATAAAATTTAGCCATCAAGATTTATGGCTCAATTTGCTGAGGGACAAAACATCTACAAACCTCCTCTATTCGATGGTTCTAATTATAATTATTGGAAGAATAGAATGGAGTGTTTCCTTAGGAGTTCTGATGTAAAACTCTAGAAGATTGTTGTTCTTGGAACTACACTTCTAACCAATGATGTTATGAACTAGTCTGAGGAAGATGAGAGAATCATCTAGTTGGATGTTAGAGAGCTGAATGCTATATATTGTGCACTAACAATTGAACAATATAACAAAGTTTCTACATGCAAGTTTGCTCATGAGGCCTAGAAAATCCTTCAAGTAACTCACGAAGGTACAAGCCAGGTAAAGGATACCAAAATTAGTATTCTATTGAGAAAATTAGAACTATTTAAAATGGATGATAATAAAAACATAACTAGAATGTTTTCAAGATTTACTGAAATTATTAATAGTATGAAAGGCCTGGGAAAGAAATTTTCTTCTCGTGAACAGGTACAAAAGATCCTAAGAAGTTTAACTACTGAGTGGAAACAGAAATCCACCTCTATCCAATATTCCAAGGATCTCAACAACTACACGATTGAAGAACTATTGGGCAATCTTCTAGCCCACGAAGTTCAAATGAAGGACTGGAAAGAACAAGAGGGAGCTGTTTTCTATTGATAAGAAAGCTGAGAAGAAAAAGGAAATAGCATTTCCTTCAACAGAAGAAGCTCCAAGCTTAGATGAGGATGAGATTATGTTGTTGGCAAGAAATTTTAGGAAGTTCATGAAGAAAAATCATAAGACCAGCTTCTCCAAAAGAACTGTCCCTACATGTTTTAAATGCCAAAGGCAAGGGCACATACAGACTTTCTGTCCATTTCAAATAGAAGAGGATCAGGTAGATAAGAAGAAGAGATGGAATGACAAAAAAAAGATGGCTCTCAAAGCTACGTGGGATGATAGTAGCTCATCAAGTAGTTCATCTGATTCTGAAGATGAAGCTGCAGCCAACATGTGCTTTGCAGCACAAGAGGTATGCTCCACTTCTTCTAGTTCAAAAAATGAGCATGATGAATTAGATATTAGTAGTCTTCTGTGTACTGTAGATAATCTATATGTTAAATGTAGAGAATTTAAGAAAGAAATTAAAAGGTTGAATAATTGTTTGGAAGATTCCTTTGTTGAATTAGAAACAGCTGTAGTTGAAAATAGAAATTTGAAATCTAACTTGGATAAATATAGTAGTGATAATTGTGAATTAAAAGAAGAAAATAAAAACTTATTAACAATAATATCTGATCTGAAAAATATCATATGTAAATTTACTCAAGGTCAAAAAGGACTAAATAAAATGATAGGATCTCAACGACCTAATGGAAATAAATATGGCCTAGAGTATGCTACACCACAGGAAGTACCTTATTGTAGTGGAATGATTCGATCATATAGAGATGGCACCACTGTGTTTGCTATCAGAAGAAGATCAGGTCATATGTGGCTACCAAGAGGCAACAAATTTAATGTTTTAAGGACTAACTTTGTTGGACCCAAGAAGATTTGGGTACCAAAAGCCTTAATTTCAGTATAAATTGCAGGATGATAAGGAGCTCCAAGCAAATACAACAAAATGGATTTTGGACAGTGGATGCTCAAAGCACATGATAGGTAAGAAAAGATTTCTTGATTCTGTTAAAAGCTTAAGTTCAGGATCTGTTAAATTTGTAAATAATGAAAAGTGTAAAATAACTGCAATAGGAAATATTACATCTGAAAATGGTATAATTGAAAATGTCTTGCATGTCAATAGATTAAAACAAAATTTATTAAGTGTAGGACAATTATGTGATAAAGGTTATACAGTTTCTTTTACTGCTGAAAATTGTCACATTATTGATCTAGCTACAAATGAAATAAAATTTACTAGTATTAGAAATTACACAATCTATACATTAAACTTTCCAAGTGAAAATTCTGTAAGAAATTCTTGTTTGGTAGCATCTAATGAAGATGATTGGCTGTGTCATAAAAGACTTGGTCACGTTAGTATGAAGACTCTTAGAAAGTTATCCAAGGGTGATCTTGTCAGGAGGCTGCCTAAACTTACATTCAAGAAAGATAGGGTGTGTAGTGATTGTATGCTAGGCAAGCAGAAGAGAACTTCTCTTCATAGCAAAAATGAATTTACCACCAAAAGGCCATTGGAACTGTTACATCTGGATTTGTTTGGGCCATCTCAAGTATCAAGTCTTGGGGGTCGAAAATATACCTTTGTTATTGTTGATGATTTCTCTAGATTAACTTGGGTAATATTTTTAACACATAAAAATGAGACTTGCAATGAGTTCAAAAACTTCTGTATAAGAGTTCAGAATCAGAAGGAACTAACAGTGAAGAAAATTAGAAGTGATCATGGAGGAGAATTTGAAAACTATGAATTTGAAAATCTTTGCAATTCATTTAGAATCCTGCATGAATTCTCCTGTCCTAGAACTCTAGCTCAAAATGGAGTTGTAGAAAGGAAAAATAAAACATTGCAAGAAATGGCTAGAACTATGTTGAATGCAACTAATTTGTCAAAATTTCTTTAGACTAAAGCTGTAGGTACAGCCTGTCACATCTCCAATAGGACTCATAAGATCTTTGAAGAATAAAACTCCTTTTGAACTTTGGTTTGATAAGACTCCAAATGTTGGTCATTTTAAGACTTTTGAATGCAAATGCTTTGTATTAAACATTGGAAATGCTAAAGAATAGTTTGATGCAAAATCTGAATCTGCTATACTTATTGGATACTCATCCAGAAGCAAAGCATACAAAGTATACTTTGCCAAAGATAGAAGAATAGAAGAAAGCATAAACGTTCAGTTTGATGAAGAATTGATACAGAACTTCAGAAATTTGAAAATTGATAGTGAAAGTGATAATGAAAGTTTTGAAAAAGATAACTGCAAGCAGAAACTCAAATCCCAAGCTTCATATAAAAATCATAACAATTGGTATCAGAATCATAACAATTGGAAGTTCAAATCTGATCATCCCATGGAACAAATAATTATAAATATAACCAAAAGGGTACAAACTCGAAGCAAAGCACAAGATATTTGCAATTTTTGTGCATTTGTGTTAGAAATAGAGCTAAAATCAGTAGATGAAGCCTATAAGGATACTTACTAGACAATGGCTTTGTAGGAAGAATTAAATCAATTCCAGAAAAATAATGTCTGGGAATTAGTGGAAAAACCTACAGGAAAATCCATCATTAGAACTAAATGGATTTTCAAAAACAAATTAGATGAAGGAAACATACTCAGAAATAAAGCTCGACTAGTTACACAAGGCTATAATCAGCAAGAAGGTATTGACTATAAAGAAACTTTTGCACCTGTAGCCAGAATAGAAGCTATTAGAATGTTGCTTGCTTTTGCAAGTAGTATGAAAATAAAATTGTTTCAGATAGATGTGAAAAGTGCATTTTTAAATGGAGAAATTCAGGAAGAAGTTTTTGTTAAACAACCTCCCGAATTTGAAAATGAAGTCAAGCCAGATCATGTCTACAAACTAAGAAAGGCTTTATATGGTCTGAAACAGGCACCTAGGGCTTGGTATGAGAAACTAAAAAAATTCCTAACTGAAAATAATTTCTCTACAGGCAAAGTGGACAGCACTTTGTTTATCAAAACTTTTGATTTGCACATTTTGATTGTACTAATATATGTTGATGATATAGTTTTTGGAGCCACTTCAGAAAAACTGTCATGGATTTCAAAATTTGATGAAAAATAAATTTGAAATGAGCATGATGGGAGAATTGAAGTTTTTCTTAGGCTTACAGATCCATCAAGTGCAAAATGGCATCTTTGTCAACCAAGAGAAATACTGTAAAGAGATGTTGAAGAAATTTGACTATGAAAACATCAAATCTACAAATACTCCAATGAGTTCAAGCACTAAACTTGAAATGGATGATTCAAGTGTTCCAGTAGATCAAAAGAAATATAAAGGCATGATTGGATCTCTATTGTATCTTTCAACAAGTAGGCTACACATCATGTTTAGTGTATGCTTATGTGCTAGATTTCAAGCATCACCAAAGGAATCTCATCTGAAATCAGTCAAAAGAATTTTCAAATATCTACAAGGCACCAAAGATTTCAATTTATTCTACTCAACTGACAGCAATCTATTGTTAACAAGCTATAGTGATGTAGATTATGCAGGCAGCAGATCTGACAGAAAAAGTACTAGTGGCACATGCCAACTACTTAGAAATTCATTAATCTCATGGTTCAATAGGAAACAAAACTATATTGCATTATCTACTACTGAAGCTGAATATATTGCAGCAGGTCTGTGTTGTGCTCAAATTCTTTGGATTCAGCAAACTTTAGCAGACTACAGACTGAAAATTCAGAATACAATTATATTTTGTGATAACAGCAATGCAATAAGTTTATCTAAGAATACAGTACTTCATTCTAAAGCCAAGCATATTGAGATCAAACATCATTTTCTGAGAGATCATGTGGAAAAAGGGAACATCTAACTCAAGTTTGTTCCAACAGAAGATCAACTTGCAGATATTTTCAAAAAACCCTTAAATGAATCAACCTTTAATCATATTAGAAGAAATTTAGGCATATGTTCATTACAAGATCTTTAAATGCTTTCATTTATTATCCCTCAAGCTCATCATATGGGAGCTTGCTTTCTACTAACATGTACTCATGCAAGACATATTAGATATCAGTTTTACAGTTTTACAGATATCAGTCACCTTTATATAATGACAAAAAGAGGGAGAAGAATATGGAAATTGGAGAAGTATATGGAAACTTACAGTATTTCCAGCACAAATAGAAGGAGAAGTATTAAAAGGGGGAAGAAAATCTCAACACTCAGACAAGAGGAGAAGACAACACACAATCAGGGGGAGGAATTAACTCCACTTCATTATGTTCATTGTAAATCTTTGCTTTACTTAGTTTCTATGTGACTGAATGTATAGAAACAATCTAGGGAGTGAAATACATGTAAATAAAAGTAAAGGATTTTGTCATTATCAAAAAGGGGGAGATTGTTAGGACCCTAGTATTTTGATAATGTAAAAACCTATGTGAGGAATCATATTGTATTTTACAGTTAAGACAGTGCAGCAAAAGATCAAAAGGCAAATAAACAGATACAGGTAGTTCAAAAATTACTACTATAAAGCTACAAGAAAATCGGATAGTTACCAAGCCAAGTATCCGGAAGAAAGTTAATTTTTTCGGTAAGTTATAGGCTTCAGTATCCGAAGAGTAAAGTAGTAGAAATACTGTTGAACAGTTAGAAGAATAACTATCTAAATTTACAAAGCCTTCGGAGAGTTAAATGATCGAACAGTTAAGAAAAATTGAATGATCGGAAAAGTTAAGGAGTTAACTATCCGGAAGCTAAATGATTTTTCATTGAGTTAGAAAAGCTAACTATCCGAAACTTAAGTCATTCAATTACCCACATGCAGAAATACGGAACAAAAGCTTAAAGGAGTTTTCGGTGAGTTAGAAAGCTAACTATCCAAAAAACAAGAATTTTCGGAAGGTTATGAACTTATCTATCTGAAAAACTTAAGTTATTTTTTATGCACGTGCTAAAATAAAAAAAGCAGTTGGAAATTTAAAGAGAAGGATTTTCGAGGGTTACTATAGCTAACTATCTGATAGTCAAAGGATAGTTCGGTAAGTTATAGTTACAAGTATCTGATCGGGTGACAGCTCATTGTACGATCTAAAATCCTACATGGCAGAAAGACTTAAGTGATTTTTCGATGAGTTACAAACATCATTTGGAGAGTTACATAGCTAACTATCCGAAAGTTTGAGAAAATAGAAAGGGTATCTTGAAATACCTCCCTGAACGGTAACTTACCATATTTAGGTCTGATTTCTTAGCAAGTATAGCAGAATACATCCATTGGAAGAAACATATGATCGTTATACCTTTTGGTATAAATATGAAAAGTAAAGAGAAGATCAATATAGAGATAACGATCATACATTATACTGTGAGCTACACAAAATTCTAGATTCACTCTCAAGTCTGCAACAGTCAAGAATACTATTAAAGATTCACTACAGAAAAGCTCCTTGTACCAAAACTCTGATAGAAAAGTTTAAAGCTATTGGTTCGTGAGTTTCAACTTGAAAACTCATTGTTGGTTGAGAGCTTCAACCTAAAAGCTCGAAGAAAGGTTGGTTATTGAGTTTATACCTGAAAGCTCTAAGTGTTGGTTCTTGCTTCAACCTGAAAGCAAGTGTTGTAAGTACTTGTTTACTTAGTGAAGCCCAAGTGTATCTTGGGGGTGGACTAGCCGAGTTAGTGAACCACCTAAAATTTACCTTGTATTCTCTTTCTTTCTTCTGTTTAGCTTTGAGTTAATTTATTTCATCTCCTCACTTTTAAAATCAGTCAATTCTAAATTAAAAGAAGTAAAATTTACATACTTCACCATTCACCCCCCCTTTGGTGAGCCTATCGATCCTAACAGAAATTCCCATTTGTTATCACTATAACAAACAAAGACACTTTAAATTTAACTGTCCCTCAAGGTCAAAGGAGGAAAAGAAATCTGATAAGAAGTTTAAGAAAAAGAAGAGCAAATCCAAGTCTAAGTTTAAATCTACAAAGAAAGGATTTAAGAACAAGACTTTGCAAGCAACATTTGATGATGAGAAATCTTCAGACGGTGATGGAATATCAAATTCTTCCAACTCAAGCTCAAATTCATACTCAAAAATACAAAATTAGCAAATCTTGCTAATGTAGCTTTCATGGCATCCTTGAATGAGGTAAAATTTTTTGATCATAAAGAAGATATTTCTGATGATAATGTAAATACTAGACTTCATGAATATAATAAATTAGCTTCAAAATTTTAGAAGTTAAAATTAAAAGAAAAATCTTATAAATCTCATATTTCTAAGTTAGAAGAATTAAATAAATCTCTACATGATCAATCTGATGAGTAAATCTGAAATTAAAGAAACAAGTTTCTAAAAATGAAAATCTAAATGTTTCTATGATTGAACTATCTACAAATGTTAAGAAGTTTTCTTCTGAGTTAGATTTAATTTCTGAATTGTATAAGAAAACTACATTTGAAATTTTAAATCTAAAATCAGAAAATAAAAGGCTTCAAAAAAAATTAGTTAAAGCTGATAAAAATTTGACAAAATGGGTAAGTGGTAAGACAACACTAGATAAATTAGAAAGAACCCAATTTCCTATTAAAAGTAAAAACAGATTAGGTTTTGATCCTCATGCAAGCACAGTTGAAAATTCAAAAACTAATTTTGTTACATCTGTAAATGCTAAAATGAAAAATTATAAATCTAAAAAGAAATTATATAATTTCAGGAAGATTAGCTCTTATAGTAAGTTTGAAAATAGAAGTGTTAATTATTCTAGTTATTATAGAAATTACAAGAAAAAGTTAAATAACCTTAATAATACTAATAACATTTTTAAGGCTTATTATAATAAGAAAAATTATCTTAGTCATCCAAAACCAAAATCAATTTGGAAGAAAAAGATTATGTTGAGTATTTTTGTTTTGATGATGTGTGCTGAATGAAAATAATCATATTTGCTCAATTACTATTGCTTGTGAAAAGAAATTAAAATCATCAATTATTACAGAAAAACCTTATTGATATAAATACTTGTCTCTATCGGATCTGAAGTTAATAACTAGTCGTTTCGTTGCATTAATTTCTCATTTAGCTAAACGTTAAGTTAATGTGTGTTTTTATTGAAAAGCATGATATGTTTTAAAGTTATATCTTCTGTATCATGAACAGTGCACGTTTAGACAACTCGTTAAGTTAGAGTTTTGTTTGTATAGAGGTCACATGAAAACTCTTTAAGTTAAAGGCTTAAAGGTTAAAATAGGTCACGTGATAACTCGTTAAGTTAGTGAGTAAAAGAAGAGACGAACTCGTTAGGTTAGTGTTATACACGTGGTGAAATTATAAGTTACAAATGTTATATTGTATCACGTGAGGTGCACATGTTTAACTCGTTAAGTTAACATAACTAAACGCGTTGAGTTACTATATTGAACACTAAGGCAACGCGTTAGGTTAGCGTTATAAACTTAAGTTGTTATTTTTGCACGTGGTAAAATTCTTATTATAAAAACATTTGTTTATTATTGAATCGGTGAGTTAAAGTTTTTTCGAAGACTTATAGTCGTAACTATCCGAAAGGTAACTTAAGTCATGTTTTCAGGTCTTGACACGTGTCTCACTAGTTTTATAATATAAAGAGTTTTTCGGTGTCTTACATCTATAACTATCCGAAACTTAAACTGTTTTCGGTGAGTTATTGTTTAACCTTCCGAAAGAAAGGTTAAGCTGGTTCGTTGAGTTAGCATAACACCACGGACTTAGTTCGTTGAGTTAGCTACAGTACTTGTCACATGAAATGGCACATGGTGAACTCGTTAAGTTAGAAACGTTAAGTTATATATATATACTTTTGTTACTCGTTTAGTTAACATTAAAGTAACGACTTCTTATTACACTGATGAAAAATTTTTCGACAAGAAAGTTTATTTTGCAAGAAATTTTTCAGAGATCCAGGACTAATGATTAAAGAAAATTTGAAATATAAACGTGGGTTGGAACGTGTGTGTTTCGATGAAGGAAAAAGAAAAGGCGTGGAGAAGTGGAAAACTGGTAGTGGTTAAACGTGAAGGATATGCATGAAATGAAGATACAATATAAAAGGCATAGAATTCTCGTGGATCAAACTATCCTTGCACACAAAATGAAAAAAATTTTCAAGGATCAAACCATTCCTACACACCAAAAGAAAAATCTTTTTCAAGGATCAAAAACACTTCTTCGGGAAAAATCTCTCAAGTGGAAGAAAATTTAGTGAAGCATAAAAAGGTAAGATTTTCGTCACTGAAGATTTGAAGTATCAGAAGAAAGCAAATTCGGTGAAGCATAAAAAGACAAGATATTCATCACTGAAGAATTGCTGAAGAAGGAAGAAGAAAGAAAAAGAAGAAAGATCTCAAACAGGGAGAAATGTTTTAAATTCCGTAAATTAGTTTTCTCTGTTTGTAGTTATGAAATTATATAGATGAAACATGGTATCGAAATATAATTGCATCTACAATTTCTGAGAAAAATTGAATTGTATATTGTAATTGAAACCTTGAATAAAAATGATTTTATGAAAACAATATCTCGACTTGTTTTTGAGTTCTAAAGTTTCAATTATATTTCAGAAAATATTAAAAATACACAATTCACCCTCCTCTTATATAGTCATACGATCCTACAAGTGGTATTAGAGCTTTGTTAATAATCTTGGATATAAAATCTATACCAACTTATTTAATATCATTGTTTATTCTACCTTCCTTGTTTTTAAACAGAAATTAATATCTGAGCATACGTTTAACTTTCTTGATTTAAGGCTCAAGTTGTTTTAAAACTTTTAGACTATTTAAAATCAAATAGGTTGAAAAATCTAAGGTAAAATGGCTACTGGAAATGGTAATTTTTCTTTATATGAAGGCCAAAATCTTAATCGTCCTCCTTTATTTGATGGAATACATTTTGAATATTTGAAATATAGGATGATTGTTTTTCTTCAAAGTATAGATCATAAATTGTGGTTCATGATTTCTAAACCATATACTCCGTTAACTACTCCTTATAATACTTGGACAATTACTGAAAAAGAAAATAAAACTCTGAATGCTAAGGGCTTAAATATTTTATTTTGTGCATTGAGTTATAAACAGTTCAGTAAAGTGTCGGCATATAAATCTGCTTATGAGGTGTGGCATGCATTAGAAATTTCACATGAAGGTACTTCTCAAGTTAAAAAGACAAAAATAAACATGTTGATTCATAAGTATGAACTCTTTAAGATGCATGAAGACGAAAATATTTCTGAGATGTTTTCAGATTTCTTGATATCATAAACCCTTTAAAATATTTAGGAAAGAATTTTGAACATAAGGATTTGGTGAGGAAAATTCTAACATCCCTAAGTTCTAAATGGTCTCAGAAAGTAACATCAATTGAGGAATCACAAGATTTAAATGTTTATACTATGAATGAACTTATAGGAAATTTAACAGCTTATGAAGTTCAATTAAATGAATCATTGAGTCACAACAAACTAAAAATGAAGAAAGAAATAGCCTTCGAAATTAATTCAGATTCTGATATATCTACTGATTCTGACGAGGATTTGATTTTGCTGACTAGGAAATTCAAGAAAGCATGGAAAGCTAGGAAACATCAAAGGAACAAAAATGATAAACCCTCAACGTCAAAATCACTGAATGACAAGAATTCTTCATCCAGAAAGTATGTATGTTACAACTGTAAGAAACATGGACATCTTTCTCTAGATTGTCCTATGAGGAAAAATGAAAAGCAAAGTAGGACAAATCAGAAGAAGACGGCTTAAAAAACTTAGAAAAATTTTTACAAGAAAAAGGCTTTAAAGGTCACTTGGGATGACATGTCTAAAGAGTCTGAATCTGAGGAATCAGCATCAAAATCTTCACATTCAGAAGGAGAACAAGAGTTAGAAGACGTTGCTCATGTATGCTTCATGACAAATGAGTCTGAGGTAATATCTGATCCTGAAAGTCATTCAGATTTCAACTTTGATGAATTATTACGTGCTTATCATGCATTATTACAAAAACTTAAAGTATGTAAACTGGAAAATAAGAATATTAGAAAATCTTCATCCATTATGGAAGAAGAAAATTGTTTCTTGTCTACTACTTTAGAAAAGTTTAAATGTGATAATGAAAATCATGCTAGAGATTTGCAAAAATTTTGATTTAATGAATGTATCTTGCATGAACAAATACAAAATATAAATGTTGAAAAATTAAAGATAGAATCTGAAAATGAAATATTGAGAAACAATATAAATGAACTTGAATTAGAGATAGATAAATTAAAACTGAGAGAGCAAGATTTAAATTCTACCATTGAGAAATGGAATTTAAGTCAAACTAAGTTAGACAAACTAACTAATACCCCTACGGTGTCTTATAAATTTGGCTTAGGATTTGATTATCCTGAATATCCTAAATCTCAAGCCAATAAAGGATTTATTAGATGTAGTTCAAGTAAATCTAAGACTAAAATTCCTTTTATTATGAAATAAGGTAATAAATATGTAGAAGTAGGTACTTCAAGGGATGAATCATGCAGTAATAATATAAATCAATGTGATTTGTCAAATTGTACTTCTAACATGACTATAAATGTTTCTAAAAATCTTGTTTCTTGTTTTGGAAATTCAGTTTCTAATGTTTCTAAAATTTCAGACAATTGTAGTAAACTGAAAATTTAGAAACCTGAGCATGTAATTCAATACACTAATATTAGACCATTTACTCATTCTGCATGTGATAAAACTAAAAATTCTTGTGTAGAAAAAGATTTTGTATGTATGGAAAATGTTAAAAAAAGTACAAAATCTTGGTATGAACTTACTGAAATGTATAAGCATAACCAAAATAAATTAACATCTGATAAAAATCTGTTTGGTCTTGTTTATACTACATCTGAAAACAAAAAGAATGATTATAAAAGCAATAATGCTATATGTGAGTATGAAGCTAATGATAAATCAACAGTACTTACAAATAATAAGAATATAAATGATAATGTTAAACTATTTTTAAACAAAAAGAAGAAATATATGTTTAATGAACTTGATCCTCAACAACATTGGGTACTAAGAAAAAGTTTTTCTTAATTTGTATTGCAGGAAGAAACAACATCAAAATGGATCTTAGACAGTAAAGCGTCAAGTCACATGACCGGACAGAAAAGTCTATTACAAAATTTTACAAATACCATGAAAAGAAGTGTAACATTTGGAAACAAAAGCAAAGATAAAATCATGGGTATGGGCAATGTTCAAATAACTCCTACTTGTGTTATTTCGAATGTACTATATGTAGAAAACCTAGGATTTAATTTGCTGAGTGTCATAAAACTAACTGAAAATGGATATTATGTAGTGTTTGAAGATAATGTATGCAAAATAATTAATAAAAATACAGATGAAATTAAGTTTATTGCTAAAAGAAAAGGTTCTGTATGTATTTTATCTTTACCTTCTAGTGCAGTTGATTTAAATTCATGTTTGCTAGTTGAAACTAGTGATGCATATCTATGGCATAGAAGGATTGGGCATATAAAAATGAAACTGTTACATAAACTATCTAGAAAACATTTAGTGAGAGGTTTACCAAAGATTAAATACTCAAAGGACTTTATGTGTGATACATGTGAGTTAGGTAAACTTCACAAAAACTCTTTTAAATCCAAAACTGATATTTCAAGCAAGAGAGTCTTAGAACTTATACATATGGATCTATTTGGACCAACAAGAATCATGAGTCTTGGTGGTAAACGGTATGTATTTGTTTTAGTAGATGACTTCTCTAGATACACTTGGGTATATTTTCTGGCATCTAAGACAGAAGTTTTTGAAAAATTTAAAAAGTTTTGCAATTTTGTTCAAAATGAGCAGAGTGTCTCTATTCAAAAACTTAGGAGTGATCATGGAACTGAATTTGATAATTATCAAATGGATAACTATTGTAATGAGCATGGCATTGATCATAGATTTTCTTTTCCAAGAGCACCATGTCAAAATGGTGTTGTTGAGAGAAAGAATAGATCACTTCAAGAAATGGCCAGAACTATGTTGAATGAACATAAGTCACCTCAAAATCTTTGGGCTGAAGTAGTAAATATAGCTTGTTATGTTATTAACAGAAGTCATTTAAGACCTCATGTTAATAAAACTCCTTTTGAAATTATGTTTAATAGGGTTCCAAAAATTTCCTATATGAAACCATTTGGCTGCAAGTGTTTTATTCTTAATATTAAAGATAAAAGGGATAAATTTCAAGCCAAATCGGATGAAGGAATTTTTGTAGGTTACTCTACTAGAAGTAAAGCCTATAGAGTATATAACAAAACTTCTAGAACTATTGAAGAAACCCTCCATGTAAGCTTCAATGAAAATTCTCTTAGAGAATCTCAATCTAAAGTTGATAATGATGATTTGATCAATCTTCCAAAAGAGTTAGAGATCAATAAAGAGATTGATGATTTATCTGAGAAAATAAAAAATATGAACTTAAATGATCAAACTAATGATGAAAGTGATGGACTTTCAGATGTTGATGAGAATATTAAGGAAAATCAGAGAAATTGGCGTTATTCTTCATCACATCCCATTACTCAAGTCATTGGTGATATTAATGAGGGAGTTAAAACTAGAGCTTTAGTAAATTTAAATAGTATGTGTATGTTTGTTTCTATGGTAGAACCAAGGAATATACAAGAAGCATTATCTGATGAAAATTGGATAGTGGCAATGCAAGAAGAACTAAATCAATTCATCAGAAATGATGTATGGGAATTAGTCTCTCCACCAGAAAATCAGTCCATAATAGGTACAAAGTGGATCTTTAGAAACAAAACTAACGAAACTGGTCAAGTTATAAGGAATAAAGCTAGATTAGTTGCACAAGGGTATACACAGGAAAAAGGATTAGATTATGATGAAACATTTGCTCCTGTGGCTAGGTTAGAAAGTATTAGAATATTATTGGCCTATGCTTGTTATATGGATTTTAAATTATATCAAATGGATGTAAAGAGTGCATTTCTAAATGGTTTAATTAATGAAGAAGTCTATGTAAAACAACCACCTGGATTTGAAGATATTAAAAATCCTGACTTTGTGTATAAATTGAAGAAAGCCTTATAAGGTTTGAAGCAAGCACCTAGATCATGGTATGAAAGATTGTCTACTTTTTTAATAGAAAAAGGCTATATCATGGGAAAAGTGGATCATACTCTATTTACTAAGAGAGATGGTAAAGATCAGATTGTTGTTCAAATATACGTGGATGATATAATCTTTGGAGCAACCTCTGATAAGTTGATAGAAATATTCTCTAGAGAGATGACTAATCAGTTCGAAATGAGTATGATAGGAGAACTTTCATATTTTCTAGTACTTCAAATTAAACAAATGGATAAAGGTATATTTTTAAATAAGGAAAAATATGTAGATGAAATGCTTAAGAAATTTAATTTTAATGATACAAGGATTTGAGGAACTCCTATGAGTACTACTTTAAAGTTAGATATTGATGACATAGGAAAATATATAGATCAAAGAAAATACAGAAGTATGATTGGTTCTTTACTTTATTTGACTACTAGTAGATCTGATATTATGTTTGTTGTATGTGTTTGTGCTAGATTTCAATCTAATCCTAAGGAATCACACTTAATTGCAGTTAAAAGAATATTTAGATATATACAAGGAACTAAAAATTTCGGACTGTATTATTCTAAGGATAGTTCAATAGATCTTATAGGATATACTGATGTTGATTATGCAGGATCTAAATCTGATAGAAAGAGTACTAGTGGCACATGTCAATTATTGGGAAATAATTTGGTATCATGGTTTAGTAAAAAGCAAAACTGTGTAGCACTTTCTACTACAGAAGCTGAATATGTTGCTGCTGCACTGTGTTGCACTCAAGTTCTGTGGATAAGGCAAACTTTAGAAGATTTTGGATTATCTTATAATACAACTAAGATTTATTGTGACAGTAGTTCTACAATAAATCTTTCCAAAAATCCTGTATTACATTTAAGAGCAAAGCATATAGAGGTTAGACATCATTTTCTAAGAGATAACATAATTAAAGGAAAAATTAAATTAGAATTTGTGTCTAGTAAAAATCAATTAGCTGATATATTTACAAACCTCTAGACGAAAATACATTCTACAACATTAGATTAAATTTAGGTATTTGTAGGCTATCTGATGTGTAAAATGCTTAAACTCCACATAAAAAGATAAATATTATTGATGATGTTGTTCACCTCATAGATATTATATACTTATTATAAATATCTAAAGTAATATCTAAACTACTGCTTAAGATACTATGTATTTATTGTAAAATCATAGTAGTATCTTATTGATTTTAAAGCAGTTTATCAATTTTAATGGTTTTTATAATTTTAAGTGGAAGTGTAAATTAAAAACATTAAATACTTCTGACATTCTAAAATTTTGATTAAATGTTTTCTTTGAATCAAGGAAAATGCATATGATCATGCATAAATTTGACTTAATTGATTAAACTTGTAGAATAAGTTATATGTAACTCATCTTAAACTGTTAATCAAAAGTATAAGCTTTTTGAAACTGATTCATATTCTCAGCACAATCATAGAAGTAAAAAAATTGTATGAGATTTGTGTTTTGTTGCATCTGTATTAATGGAATACATATATACTGTGCTTAAAATGAAAAGTGCTTACAAAGTGAAAATCCTTGAGAGTTTATTGATCAGTTTGATCACGAGCCTTTTGTACTTGAGTAGATAGGTATGTAAGGATTGTTGTCTTGAAAAAGGATTCTTTAAATCTGGCAACCTAAGGTCCTAATCAGATCTGAGATTGTTGACTGAAAGCTCATTACACGAGTACATTAGAAAGCTCTTGTATGATTCAAGCTTTTTAAACTAACTTTTAAAGAAAATTATCAATATTTACTATCTTGAAAAGAAGAAATTGTTTCATTAATTACAGATATCTTTGAATCGCATATAGTTTCTACCAATATGACTACTGATTTATTGAATCAACATTAGTACTTTTGAAAACATTTATTTGAGATACATTCTTTTATTCTCCTTGAATTAATCACATTGAGTTCAAAGTTGTGTTTTGATTCATATACAGTAGGAATTGATTCTGGAAATCATTTTTGATGATGTCAGGATAACGGAAGTCTCTAAAAAAAAATTTAAAAGTATAGTTATACCTAACATCTATTGTCACTACAAGTATATTTTGTATTTTGATTGAATATATTTGAAGTATATTTGTAGGGGGAGGATTAACATTGTCGAAAATAGATTAATATAATTTAGAATACAAATCTTAGTTAATCTGAATTACAGTCCTCTTAAAATCTTGATGAAATAATTTAAAAAGACAAATAAACTATTTTAGATTCAAAGGACAAAATGATCAAATAGTTTACAATGTTCTCAACATAATGTTAAGTTTAGCATGTGTGTTGTTTTCGGAACGTTTCAGTTGGAAGCATCCGAAAATTGTACTAATTAGACATTATGTTAGATAAGGTAACATGTAAAACTGCCTCTAAACAACGTTTTACTCATTAGGTTAGTTAACTCAGCGAGTTATACTTGAATATTTCGGGTACCTTGATTGAATAAACTTTATTCAATATTTATTTAATTTCTAAACCCGACTTCTCTTCACGTTGAGTTATATGCCTAAAAACCCTATTTAAACACTTATTACATGGGGACTTAGGTTATTTGTAAACTTTGTCAAGAAAATCTTTCCCGCTTGTTGCTGTTACAACCTGCGACTTGTCAGAGAGTTAGATAACTATCCGAGTTTTCTTTTCAGAGGGTTAGTTAACTATTCGAGTTTTCGGTAAGGTACAGGAATAACTTTCCCGAACTTAAGTCATTTTATTATGCACGTGCAAAATGGAGAAGCCGGTAGTTGAAAGCTTGAAAGGGAAAATCGAAGAGTTAGATAACTATCCGAAATTTCAAAGAGAGTTTCGGTAAGTTACAGTTTAACTATCCAAAACTCAAGTTATTGAAATTGCCATGTGCAGAATTCCATAAAGAAAATCATTTAAGTTTTCGAAGAGTTAGAAAGATAACTTTCCGAAATTTCAAGAGAGTTTCGGTGAGTTACAATTTAACTATCCGAAACTTAAGTCATTGAATTTCCCATGTGTAGAATTCCAGACAGATGCTCAAATGGGTTTTCGGAGAGTTAGAAAGATAACTATCTGAAATTTCAAAAGAGTTTCGGTGAGTTACAGTTTAACCATCCGAAACTTAAGTCATTGAATTTCCCACGTGCAGAATTCTAGAGAGTGGCTCAAATAAGTTTTCAGAGAGTTAGAAAAATAACTATTCGAAATCTTGAAGCATTTCGGTGAGTTACAGGGATAACCTTCCGAAACTTAAGTCAGCCCTTTATGCACTTGCTGAATTAAAGCAATCGGAAAGTTAACAAAGAGCTACTGTAGCCAACTATCCGACAGTTATATAGCTGTTCGGTGAGTTACAGTTATAAGTATCCGATTGAATGACAGCTCGTAGTAAATATTCTGGAATCCTACCTGGCAGAAAGTTTAAGTGATCTTTCGGTGAGTTACAGATTTTCTTCGGAGAGTTACACAGTTAACTATCCGAAAGGTTAGGAAAATCGGTAAGACATCTTGAAATAACTTTCTAAATGGTAACTTACCGTATTTGACTAATGTCTACTCAAGTACAGTAGAATACATCCGTTGACAGAGAAATATGATCGTTGTACCTTTGGTATAAATATGAGAAGTTTAAGAATGGAAAATGTAGACAATGGATATACCATATACAGTGAGCTACACTCCAATTCCATTTACACTCAAGTCTACAAACAGTGAAGCATATTCTAAAGATCTACTGCAGAAAAAGCTCTATGCGCCAAAACTCTGATTGAAGGATTAAAGTTGTTGGTTCGTGGCTTCAACCTGAAAGCTACATACAGTGTTGGTTTGAGTTCTGACTTGAAAACTCTAGAGGTTGGTTTACTGAAGTTTATACCTGAAAACTTCTGTGTAGTTGGTTCTTGCTTTGACCTGAAAGCAAGTGTGTAAGTGTTGAAACACTTAGTGAAGCCCAAGTGGATCTTGGGGGTGGACTAGCCAAGTTGGTGAACCACCTAAATTTTGTTGTGTGTTTCTTGTCTCTATTGATTTGCATTCTCTTAGTTTCATCTCATTACATTTCTATTGAATCACTCGATTCAACATCAAAAGAATTTTAAAAATTACACACTTTCACCATTCACCCCCCCTCTAGTGAGCCTATCGATCCTAACAATTGGTATCAGAGCAAGGTTAATCCTTCATAAGATTTAACCATCTGAATTTATGGCTCAATTTGCTGAGGGACAAAACATCCACAGACCTCCTCTATTCGATGGTTCCAATTATAACTATTGGAAGAATAGAATGGAGTGCTTCCTTAGGAGTTCAGATGTTAAACTCTAGAAGACTGTTGTTCTTGGAACTACACTTCCAATCAGTGATGTTACGAACTGGTCTAAGGAGGATGAGAAAATCATCTAGTTGGATGCTAGAGGGTTGAATTCCATTTATTGTGCACTAACTACTGATCAATATAATAAGGTATCTACATGTAAGTCTGCTCATGAGGCTTGGAAAATCCTTGAAGTTACTCATGAAGGTACAAGCCAAGTTAAGGATACAAAAATCAGTATTCTTTTGAGAAAACTAGAACTGTTTAAAATGAATGATAATGAAAACATAACTGAAATGTTTTCTAGATTTACTGAAATCATTAACAGTCTGAAAGGCTTGGGAAAGGAGTTCTCTTCACGTAAACAGGTACAGAAGATCCTGAGGAGCTTAACTGTTGAGTGGAAACAGAAATCCACATCTATTCAAGATTCCAAGGATCTCAACAATTACACAGTTGAAGAACTGTTAGGCAATCTTTTGGCCCACGAAGTTCAGATGAAGGACTGGAAAGAGCAAGAAGGAGTTGTTGAAAAGAAAGCTGAAAAGAAAAAGGAAATGGCATTTCCATCTATAGAGGAAGCTCTAAGCTTAGACGATGATGAGATCATGTTATTGGCAAGGAACTTCAGAAAGTTTATGAAGAAAAAGAATAAGTCCAGCTCTTCTAAAAGAACGGTCCCTACATGTTTCAAATGTAAAAGGCAAGGGCACATACAGACCTTCTATCCATTTCAGACAAAAGAGGATCAAGGAGATAAGAAGAAGAGATTGAAGGACAAAAAGAAGATGGCTCTCAAAGCTACGTGGGATGACAGTAGCTCTTCAAGCTGTTCATCAGATTCTGAAGAAGAAGTTGCAGCCAATGTTTGTTTTGCAGCACAAGAGGTATGCTCTACTTCCTCTTGTTCAGAAAATGAGCATGATGATTTAGACATAAACAGTCTTCTATCTACTGTAGATAATTTATATGTAAAGTGTAGAGATTTTAAGAAAGAAATTAAAAGATTAAATCATTGCTTAGAAAATTCATTTGCTAAATTAGAATCAACTATAGTTGAAAATAGAAATCTAAAATCAAATTTAGATAAGTATAGTTGTGATAACTGTGAATTAAAAGATAAAAATAAAAATCTATTAACTACTATATCAGATTTAAAAGATACTATATGTAAATTTACTCAAGGACAAAAAGGATTAAATAAAATAATAGGATCTCAACGATCAAATGGGAATAAATATGGCCTAGGGTATGCTACACCACAAGAAATACCTTATTGTGGTGGAGTGATTCGATCTTATAGAGATGGCACCACTATGTTTGCCATCAAACGAAGATCAAGTCATATGTGGCTGCCAAGAGGCAATAGATTTAATGTTTTAAGGACTAACTCTATTAGACCGAAGAAGATTTGGGTACCAAAAGCTTTAATTTCAGTATGATTTGCAAGGTGACAAGGAGTTTCAAGCACGTTCAAATGAATGGATTGTGGACAGTGGATGCTTAAAGCACATGACAGGTAAGAAAAGCTTTCTTGACTCAGTTAAAAACTTAAGTTCAGGATCTGTTAAGTTTGGAAATAATAAAAAGTGTAAAATAACTGCAATAGGAAATATTATATCTGAAAATGGTATAATTGAGAATGTCTTGCATGTAAATGGATTAAAACAAAATTTATTAAGTGTAGGACAATTATGTGATAAAGGCTATATTGTTTCTTTTAATGCTAAAAACTACTACATTATTGATCCTACCACAAATGAAACAAAATTTACTGGTATTAGAAATTGCTCAATATATACATTAAACTTTCCATGTGAAAATTCTACAAGCAATTCCTATTTGGTAGCAACTAGTGAAGACGATTGGGTGTGGCATAAAAGACTTGGTCACATCAATATGAAGAATATCAGAAAGCTATCCACGGGTGATCTTGTTAGGGGCCTACCTAAACTCACTTTTAAGAAAGATAGAGTGTGCAGTGAGTGTATGCTAGGGAAGCAAAAGAAAACTGCTCTTCATAGCAAAAATGTTGTTTTCACCAAAAGGCCATTAGAACTGCTACATCTAGATTCGTTTAGTCCTTCTCAAGTATCAAGTCTTGGGGATCGAAAATATACCTTTGTTATTGTTGATGATTTCTCTAGATTAACTTGGGTAATATTTTTGACACATAAAAATGAAACTTGCAATGAGTTTAGGAATTTCTGCATAAGAGTTCAGAATCAAAAGGAACTAACAGTGAAGAAAATTAGAAGTGATCATGGAGGGGAATTTGAAAACCTTTGCAATTCATTTGGAATTCTGCATGAATTCTCTTGTCCTAGAACTCATGCTCAAAATAGAGTTGTATAAAGGAAAAATAGGACATTACAAGAAATGGCTAGAACTATGTTAAATGCCACGGATCTACCTAAATTTCTCTAGGCAGAAGTTGTAGGAACAGCTTGTCACATTTCCAACAAAACTCACATTAGATCCATATTGAATAAGACAACCTTTGAAATTTGGTTCGATAAAACTCCAAATGTTGGCTATTTCAAGACATTTGGATGCAAATGTTTTGTCTTAAATACAGGAAATGCTAAAGACAAGTTTGATGCTAAGTCTGAACCTGCCATACTTGTTGGTTACTCCTCGAGAAGCAAAGCTTACAAAGTATATTTTGCTGAAGATAGAAGAGTGGAGGAAAGTATAAATGTTCAATTTGATGAAGATCTGATCCAGAATTTCAAAGAGTTGAAGATTAAATATGATAGTGAAAATGAATACTTTGAAGATGATAACTGCAAGCAGAAACTCAAATCACAAGTATCAGACCAAAATCTCCACAATAGATATCAGAATCTTGACAGTTGGAAGTTTAGATCTGATCATCCCGAGGAACAAATTATTGGAAATATATCTAAAGGGGTACAAACTAGAAGCAAAGCACAAGATATCTGCAATTTTTGTGCATTTGTGTCAGAAATAGAGCCAAAATCAGTAGATGAAGCATGTAAGGATACCTACTAGACTATGGCTATGCAGGAAGAATTAAATCAGTTTCAGAAAAACAATGTTTGGGAACTAGTAGAAAAACCTGTAGGAAAATCCATCATTGGAACTAAATGGATTTTCAAAAACAAATTAGATGAAGAAGGTAATATTCTCAAAAATAAAGCTCGATTAGTTGCTCAAGGCTACAATCAGTAGGAAGGTATTGACTATGAAGAAACTTTTGCTCCCGTAGCTAGAATTGAATCTATCAGAATGTTGCTTGCTTTTGCAAGTAGTATGAAGATAAGATTGTTTCAAATGGATGTGAAAAGTGCCTTCTTAAATGGAGAAATTCAGGAAGAAGTGTTTGTCAAACAACCTCTTGGATTTGAAGATGAATTCAAGCTGAATCGTGTCTTCATACTAAGAAATGCTCTTTATGGTCTGAAACAGGCACCTAGAGCATAGTATGAGAAATTGAAAAACTTTTTAACTGGAAATAATTTTTCTGTAGGCAAAGTGGACAACACTTTATTTATCAAAACTTTTGATGTGCATATGTTGATTGTACAGATATATGTTGATGATATAGTCTTTGGAGCCACTTCAAAAGATCTCTGTCATGAATTTCAGAATTTGATGAAAAATAAATTTGAAATGAGCATGATGGGAGAATTGAAGTTTTTCTTGGGATTACAGATTCATCAAGTGCATAATGGTATCTTTGTCAACCAAGAAAAATACTACAAAGAGATGTTGAAGAAATTTGGTTATGAAAACATCAAATCCGCAAATACTCTAATGAGTTCAAGCATTAAAATAGAAATAGATGATTCAAGTGTTGTAGTGGATCAAAGGCAATATAGAGGTATGATTAGATCCCTGTTATACCTTTCAGCTAGTAGGCTAGATATTATGTTCAGTGTATGCTTGTGTGCTAGATTTCAAGCATCACCAAAGGAATCACATTTGAAATTAGTCAAAAGGATTTTCAGATATCTACAAGGAACAAAAGATTTTGGATTATTCTACTCAGCTGACAGTAGTTTGATTTTAACAGGCTATAGTGATGCAGATTATGCAGGCAGCAGATCTAATAGAAAAAGCACTAGTGTTACTTGTCAATTACTTGAATGTTCTTTAATCTCATGGTTCAATAGGAAACAAAATTGTATAACTTTATCTACTACTAAAGCCGAGTATATTGCAGCTAGATTATGTTGTGCACAAATCCTTTGGATGTAGCAAACTCTAGCAGATTACAGACTGAAAATTCAGAATTCAATCATATTTTATGATAACACCAGTGCAATCAGTCTATCTAAGAATATAGTACTTCATTCCAAAGCCAAGCATATTGAGATCAAACATCATTTTTTGAGAGATCATGTGGAGAAAGGGAACATTTCACTTAGTTTTGTGCCAACAGAAAATCAACTTGCAGATATTTTCACCAAACCTTTAAATGAATCAACTTTTAATCATATTAGACGAAATCTAGGAATATGTTCTTTACAAGATCTTTAAATATTTTTTATTCATCAAGCTCACTATATGGGAGCTTTTTCTGCTAACCTACTCGTGTAGGATATAGTCAATATCAGTTTTACAAAAAATCAGTTTTACAGTCCTCACCTTTTTATATAATGACAAAAAGGGGGAGAAGAATTTGGAAATTTGTCAAGTATATGGTCACTTACAGTATTTCCAGTAAGAATTGAAAGAGAATTATTAAAAGGAGAAGAAAAACTCAGTACACAGATAGGGGCAGAAGTCTGTTCAAACTCAGGGGGAGGAATCCCTCCTCGTAAGTGTAATATTGATAAATTCCTGTTTTATGTTTCTCTATGTGACTGAATGTATAGAAATACACTAGGGAGTGAAATACATGTAAATAATTGTAAAGGTTTTTGTCATTATCAAAAAGGGGGAGATTGTTAGAACCCGAGTATTTTGATAATGCAAAACCTATGTGAGGAAACATATTGTATTTCACAATTAAGTCAGTACTGCATTAGATCAGAAGGCTGTTAGAACAAATTCCAAGCAGATGAACAGATTGAGAAGGTTTCAAATGATAATACTTTCAAGATACAACAAAATCGGACAATTACAGGTTCAAGTATCCGAAGAGTAAAACAGCAGCAAGACTATCGGACAGTTAGAAGGATAACTATCCGAATTTTACAAAGCCTTCGGAGAGGTATTAAATCAGACAGTTAAGTTGGTTGAATGATCGGAGAGTTATGGAGTTAACTATCCGAAAGAAAAAGGAAAATTGGAAAGTTAGAAAGGCTAACTATCCAAAACTTAAGTCATTCAATAAATCACGTACAGAAATACAGAACGGAAGCTTAAAAGACTTGTCGGAGAGTTAGATAGCTATCTGAGTTTCCTTTTCGGAGGGTTAGATAACTATTCGAGTTTTCAGTAAGGTACAAACATAACTTTTCGGAACTTAAGTCATTTTATTATGCACGTGCAAAATGGAGAAGCCGGTAGTTGAAAGCTTAAAAGGGAAAATCGAAGAGTTAGATAACTATCTGAAATTTCAAAGAGAGTTTTGGTAAGTTACAGTTTAACTATCCGAAACTTAAGTTATTGAAATTACCACGTGCAGAATTCCAGAAAGAAGATCATTTAAGTTTTCGGAGAGTTAGAAAGATAACTATTCGAAATTTCAAGAGAGTTTCAGTGAGTTACAGTTTAACTATCCGAAACTTAAGTCATTGAATTTCCCATGTGCAGAATTCCAAACAAATGCTCAAATGGGTTTTCAGAGAGTTAGAAAGATAACTATCTGAAATTTCAAAAGAGTTTCGATGAGTTACAGTTTAACCATTCGAAACTTAAGTCATTGAATTTCCCACGTGCAGAATTCCAGAGAGTGGCTCAAATAAGTTTTCAGAGAGTTAGAAAAATAACTATCCGAAATCCTGAAGCATTTTGGTGAGTTACAAGGATAACCTTCCTAAACTTAAGTCAGCCCTTTATGCATGTGCTGAATTAAAGCAATCGGAAAGTTAACAGAGGGCTACTATAGCCAACTATCCGACAGTTATATAACTGTTCGGTGAGTTACAGTTATAAGTATCCGATTGAATGACAGCTCGCAGTAAATATTCTCGAATCCTACCTGACAGAAAGTTTAAGTGATCTTTCGGTGAGTTACAGATTTTCTTCAGAGAGTTACACAGCTAACTATCTAAAAGGTTAGGAAAATCAGTAAGACATCTTGAAATAACTTTCTGAACGGTAACTTGCCGTATTTGACTGATGTCTACTCAAGTACAGCAGAATACATCTGTTGATAGAGAAATATGATCGTTGTACCTTTGGTATAAATATGAGGAGTTTAAGAATGGAAAATATAGACAACGGATATACCATATACAGTGAGCTACACTCCAATTCCATTTACACTCAAGTCTGCAAACAGTGAAGCATATTCTAAAGATCTACTGCAGAAAAAGCTCTATGCGCCAAAACTCTGATTGAAGGATTAAAGTTGTTGGTTCGTGGCTTCAACCTTAAAGCTATATACAGTGTTGGTTTGAGTTTCGACCTGAAAACTCTAGAGGTTGGTTTACTAAAGTTTATACCTGAAAACTTCTGTGTAGTTGGTTCTTGCTTTGACCTAAAAGCAAGTAAGTGTTGAAACACTTAATGAAGCCCAAGTGAATCTTAGGGGTGGACTAGCCAAGTTGGTGAACCACCTAAAATTTGCTGTGTGTTTCTTGTCTCTACTGATTTGCATTCTCTTAGTTTCATCTCATTACATTTCTATTGAATCATTCGATTCAACATCAAAAGAATTTTAAAAACTACACACTTTCACCATTCACCCCCTCTCTAGTGAGCCTATCGATCCTAACATCTTATTGTTGATAATTATTCTAATTTTGTTAAATTTAAGGCAACGAGAAAAGGGTTAGTAACTATCCTAAAATTACCTTCTAGTGCTCTAGATAAAAAGTCATGTTTAATTGCTAAATCTAAAGATGCATGGCTATTACATAGAAGGTTAGGACATGCTAATATGAAGTTATTAAGGAAATCAGTAAAGCATGAACTTGTTAAGGGTTTACCTAATTAAAATTTCCTAAAGATCATGTTTGTGATGCATGCAAATTAGGTAAATAGCATAAAACTTCATTTAAATCAGTAAATCAAGTATCTAGTAAGAAAGTTCTAGAATTACCACATATGGACTTATTTGGACCAACTAGAACTCACATAAATAAATTAGGTGGAAGAAGATATGCACTTGTTTTAATTGATGATTATTCTCAATTTACATGGGTTTATTTCCTAGAACATAAATTGGATGTTTTTAATGTATTCAAAGTCTTTTGCAGTAAAGTTCAAAATGAAAAAGACTTACATATTAAGAAAATTAGAAGTGATCATAAAACAAAATTTGAAAATTCTAAGATGGATAAATTTTGTGAAAACTTAGGCATAGATCATAAGTATTCATTTCCTAAAGCCCCCTCTCAAAATGGAGTTGTTGAAAGAAAGAATCAATCACTTTAGGAAATGGCTAGGACTATGATTAATGAAAATAAGCTACCTCATTTTCTATGGGCAGAAATAGTAAATACAACATGTTATGTAATTAATAGAGTTCATTTAAGACCATTTTTGAATAAAACATCATTTGAAATCTAGCATGAAAGAGTCCCAAATATTTCATATATGAAACCTTTTGGATGTAGATGCTTTATTTTAGATACTAAGGCAAACAAAGATAAGTTTCATGCAAAATCGAATGAAGACATCTTTGTTGGGTATTCACTTAGGAGTAAAGCATATAAAGTATTTCATACAAATACTAAAACCATAGAGGAAACTCTTCATGTGGTGTTTGATGAAATACATGCTGAAATTTTAGACCAAGTTGATAAAAATATCTCAGATGATGAATTACAATCAAAGACTACTCCTAAAAATGTGCAAAGTGAAGAAGTTCATAAAAACAAAAATTGGAGGTACTCATCTAGTCATCCACCAAAATTAATTATAGGTGACTCTAATCAAGGTTTAATGACTAAGTCTAGGATAAATATTGTTGGTGCTTATGTGTTTATTTCTCAAATTGAACCTAAAAGCATTTCTAATGCATTAGAAGATGAATATTGGGTAATGACAATGCAAGAAGAATTGCATCAATTTGTTAGGAACAATGTTTAGGAATTAATATCATTACCTCCAAATCATGAGGTTATAGGAACTAAATAGATATTTAGAAATAAATATGATAAAATAGGGCATATTGTTAGAAATAATGCTAGACTAGTAGCTCAAGGATATAATCAGGAGGAAGGTATAGATTATGATGAAACATTTGCTTCTATTGCTAGATTAGAAGCTATTAGAATATTGTTAGCATTTTCTTATTATATGAACTTCATACTATATCAAATGGATGTTAAAAGTGCATTTCTTAATGGTTATATTAAAGAAGAAGTTTATGTTAAGCAACCACTAGGGTTTGAAGATGAAAAATATCCTGATTATGTTTTTATATTGAAAAAAGCTCTTTACAGATTAAAGCAAGCCCCAAGATCTTGGAATGAAAGAATAAAAATTTTCTCATTAAGAAAAATTTTAATATGGGTAAAGTAGACACTACTTTGTTTATTAAAAAATCTAAGAATGATATTTTAATTGTACAAATCTATGTTAATGACATCATATTCAGATCAACAAATGAAAACATGTGCAAAACTTTTGCTAAGAACATGTCTGATGAGTTTGAAATGAGTATAATGGGAGAGTTAAATTATTTTCTAGGCTTGTAGATTAAACAAACTATTAAAGGAATTTTTATAAATCAAGAAAAATATACGAGAGAGTTGTTTAAAAAGTTTGATTTTACAAATATCAAAATTAAAGCCACACCTATAAGTACATCTTTAAAACTAGATGAAGATAAAATAGGAAAACCTATAGATTAAAAGAAATATAGAAGTATGATTGTGTCATTATTGTATTTAACACCTAGTAGACTAGATATTAATGTTTAGTATTTGTGCATATGCACAATTTCAAGCACATCCTAAAATATCTCATTTGAATACTGTTAAGAGAATATTTAGATATCTATAGGGAACTTCTAACTATGGTATATTTTATTTAAGAGATAGTTCTATAGATCTTGTAGGATATAGTGGTGCTAATTATGCTAGGAGCAAATCAGATAGAAAGAGCACTAGTGGAACATGTTAGCTATTACGAAATTCATTAGTTTCTTGGTTCAATAAGAAATAGAATTTTCTAGCTCTGTCCACTACTGAAGTTGAATATGTTGTAGCTTCATTATGTTGTGCTCAGGTATTGTGGATTAGGCAGACCCTAAAAGACTATGGAATTCATTCTAGACCAACCGAAATTCTTTATGATATTAATTCTGCTATTAGTCTTTCTAAAAATCATGTATTGCACTCTAGGTCAAAACATATTAAAGTTAGACATCATTTCTTAAGGGATAATGTTCTTAAAGGAAAGATTAAATTAAATTTTATCCCCACAACCGAACAATTAGCTAACCTATTTACTAAGCAGTTAGATGAAAATTCTTTTTCTAATCTAAGAAGAAACTTAGGTTTATGCAAATTGTTAGACATTTAAAATGTTGTCCAACGCATCCTTCTTTTTTAGAGTTTTAATGTTTTAACTGATTTTTGATGTTATTGATATTGTGAATGTTAATTATTTTCATGATTTTATATAATTTGATAATTATATAGTATCATTTAAAATTTTAACATTAAATGTGTTGAAAATCTTAATTAAGAAAAGAAACTTAAGGTCAAATATATATTTCAAATTTTAATCTGGTTGTTAGATGTATTACATATGATATATATTGAAAAATGAAATTCCTCATATCAAGTTATAAATATTTGTGTCTTATTTTATATTATTCAGACTTGATATCCAACGAGGTAATCATTTTATTTTTGTCTATGCCTTACGTTCTAAAAATTTTTGGACAAAGTCAAAATGATGTGAAAAAGTCTCACAGGCCTATTATACTCGAGCTATTAGGTACGAAGGGATATCTTGAAATTTGGCAACCTAAGGTCATGTTTGATCTGAGATTGTTGATTAAAAGTTTGATATAAGTGTTAAGGCAAGTAGTACAGGTGTGGAGTATGCCACAAGAAGTCTAGGTTCAGTTAGAAGCTTGTTAGCAGTAAGTCTCCAACAAATTTATGATTTCGAAAGGTTACTAGGTCAAAGTATCTAAAATAACATTTCAGTCAAAAGGCTTTGAGCTAACTATCTGAAAGTTAGGAGATTTTGGAGGGTTACTAGTTGTAACCATCTGGAATGACTTAAAGGACACTTAAGTGGATGTTCGGACGGTTATGAAGCTAAGTATCCAAAAGTTAGATAATTAAGTAGATGTTCGAATAGTTAAGAAGCCAAGTATCTGAAACACAGTGACTTAACTAGATCTTCAGATAGTTAGGCAGTAATTATCCAAAAGTCATGAGTTTTTCAGAAGGTTACAGCTACAATCTTTCGAAGTGACTGAAGAGACACTTAAGTGAGTTTTCAGATGGTTAAGATAATAACTATCTAAAAGGCATGCAATTTTTGAAAAGTTAATGGCAAAACCTTTCGAATGGATTGAGATAAACATAAGTGGGTTTTCAAACAATTAAGTTTGTAACTATCCGAAAGATCAAATCTCTCTGAACAGTTAGCTTGCTACAGTACCACCCGTTACAACAAATGAAGAAAGAAGAATTTTCTTCAGATAGTTAAGTTCTGTAACAATCTGAAGTATTGTAGATTTCGAAAAGATAGGAAGATAAGGCTTCGAAATTGAGAGTTCCTTCTCCAAAGCCTTTTTTCTCTATTGTAATGGCTCAAGTGTAATTAAAGGTTTATTAACCCTAAGTTGGGTAGTATATAAACCTTTATGATGTTGTAAAACATTGTGCGGTTTGATTGTGCTAAATCTCATAGTAGAACCCTCAACTCTTCGTAGACGTAGGTTGTTGCTGAACCACGTAAATCTTGTGTCTTCAGTGTTCTTTCTTCCTCTTTCTCTTCACTTTCAGTTTCAGTGAGCTTAGAGGTGAGCCTTTTAGAATCATGTCATAGTGAGTTGATTAAATGATCGGGTTTAAATATAACAACTAGTATCAGAGCTGAAGATTTTTTAGTTTAATAGAATGGCAAATGATAGAAAGCTCAGGATCGAGAAATTTGATGGAAAAGATTTCGAATACTAAAGGTCTTAGATAGAAGACTATTTGTATCAGAAGGATCTTCATCAACCTCTATTTGGAAGAAAACTAGAGAAGATGGATCAAGAAGAGTGGGAGTTGCTGGACAGGAAAGCTTTAGGTCTCGTTAGGTTGTCACTAGCAAGGAACATTCATTTAAATGTTGCTAAGGAGAAAACAATAGCTACCTTGATGAAAGTACTATCTAACATGTATGAGAAGCCATCAGCTGCCAATAAGGTATTTCTCATGTGTAGATTATTCAATCTGAAAATGCATGAAAGTGGAAATGTTACAGACCACGTTAATGAGTTAAATACTATTTTGAATCAACTGTATTCAGTAGATATAATATTTGATGATGAAGTCAGAGCCTTGACTTTATTATCCTCATTACCAAAAAGTTGGTCTCCTGTGGTGACTGGTGTAAGTAGTTTACTAGGTCATGAAAAGCTCAAAATGAGTGACATCTGGGATTTAATTTTGAGTGAGGACATTCGCAAGAAAAGTGAATTGTCAGCTTCAACTTCTGCCCTTAATTTTGAAAGTAAAGGGAAAAGTAAATCAAAACAATTTAAATCCAATATTAAATGATCAGATATTAAATGTTGGAATTGTAAACAATGGGGACACTTCAAGTTACAGTGTAAGGCTCCCAAGAAAGACAGCAAAGGGAAGGAATCAGAAGGAGCAAGTGCAAATGTTGTCTCCTACGATTCAGATGATGCCCTAGTATGCTATGTGGACAGTTCCATTGACTCATGGGTACTAGACTCAAGAGCTTCATTCCACACTACCTATAGGAAAGATTTATTACACAATTATTGTGCAACTCCTGTGAAGAAAGTGTACCTAGCTAACAACACAAGCTTGGATGTGTTAGGAAAAGGAGAGGTACACATTAAAACAAAATAAGGGATATGGAAATTGCAAGAAGTCAGATATGTTCCTAATCTTGCAAAGTGAATAATTTCCATAAGTTTCCTAAACAATGATGGTTACCAGATTACCTTTGGTGTAGGCAAATGAAAGGTAACTAAAGGTGCAAGAATTGTTGACTCAAGATAGAGGACTGGCACCTTATATTTAACATCAGATCAAGATAACACTATTGCAGTAGTTAGTGATACTGAAGACACTAACTTATGGTATAAAAGACTAGGACACCTTAGTGAGAATGGACTGAAGGATTTAGTGGCAAAAGGGAAAATCCCTAAGCTGAAGAATGTCAATTTAGGGATATGTGAGGACTGCATTGAGGGAAAGCAGAAGAAAGTCAACATTGCCAAGACTCCTCATGATCCAAAGTCATAGAAATTAGAGCTGATACACACAGATGTGTGGAGGCCTACCCCTATCAGTTCTTTAGGAGGTGTTCTCTATTATGTCACCTTCATTGATGACAGTATTAGGAAGGTATGGATTTATTTTTTGAAACAGAAGTCTGAAATTTTCTAAGTCTTCAAGAAATGGAAGGTAGAAGTGGAAAATCAAAGTAGAAGAAAAATCAAATCCATCAAGTCAGACAATAGAGGAGAATATGATAGTCACGAATTCAAAATCTACTATGAGAAGCAAGGGATTAGAAGGCAGAGGACTGTAGTTAGAACTCCACAACAAAATGGAGTTGCTAAAAGGATGAATAGGACCCTGAATGAATGAGCTAGATGCATGAGACTATATGCAAGTTTTCCCAAGACATTTTGAGCAGAAGTTGTCAATACAGCTACCTATCTAATAAATAGAGGATCATCTATCCTAATGGGGTTCAAAAACCCTAAAGAATTGTGAACTAGGAAAGAGGTCAACTATGCTCACTTAAAATTCTTTGGATCCAAGTCATTTGTTCACTTGAACAGTGACAAAAGAGATAAGTTGGATTCAAAATCATAGAACTGTTATTTCATTGGTTATGGTAAGGATTATTTTGGTTACAGATTCTGGGTAGAAGAAACCAAGAAAATAATTCGTGCAAAAGATGTCACCTTTATTGAATCCAAGATGTATAAGCATAGAGAAAGTGTAGATGAACAGTAGTCTGAGCTTCAGTCTGAAAGTACTGCTGAGATCAATCTAGAAAATGACGTTGAACAACTTTAGAAGGAACCTATAGAAGAAATTCAACTTCCAAAGGTTGAACAACAAGAACATCTAGATGATCAAGAAGATGAAGTTGTCACCAAACAACTTAAAAGATTTAGAAGAGTTTCTAGACAACTAGAAAGGTATGTATCATCATTCAATTATCTGTTATTGACAGATGATGGTGAACTTGAAAAATATTAAGAAGCAATCTATGCAAGTAATGCACATAAATGGGAGTTAGCAATGAAAGAAGAAATGAAGTCCCTAAAGAAGAAGAAAACTTGGGAGCTAACTTCATTGCCAGAAAGAAAGAAAATCCTAGGAAACAAGTGGGTGTTCAGGAAAAAAGATTAACTAGATGGCAACAAGAAATATAAAGCCAGACTTGTAGTTAAGGGTTTTCAGCAAATTCAAGACATAGACTATACTGAAGTATTCTCTCTAGTTGTGAAGATGAATACTATAAGAATAGTCTTAAGCATTGTTGTTGTAGAAAATTTGTTATTGGAGCAAATGGATGTAAAGACATAATTCCTACATGGAGATTTGTAGGAAGAACTCTACATGATGCAGCAAGAAGGATTTGTAGTAACTAGTAAGAAAAGAAAGACAGTATGTAGATTGTTGAAAAGTCTATATGGTTTGAAGTAAGAACCAAGACAATGGTACAAGAAATTTGATACCTTTATCTGTACCCTTGGCTTCAAAAGATGCGATACAAATTATTGCTGCTACATAAAACTGTTTAATGATTGCTTCATTATTCTACTGATTTATGTAGATGATATGTTAATTGCTTGTTCAAGTATGGAACAGATTAAGCAATTAAAGAGACAACTGTCAAAAGAATTTAACATGAAGGATATGAGAGAAGTTAAGAAAATCCTGGGTATGAGAATCATCTGAGATAGAATGGTAGGCACATTGAGATTAAATCAGAAGAAGTACTTAGAAAAGGTACTTAGGAGATTTAATATCTCAAATGAGAGAAAAACTAAACTCCCTCTCGGACCCCATTTCAAGTTGTCTAAAGATCAATCAGCTAAGACTAAGAAGAAAGGACAAAAATGTCTAGAATACCATATGCTTCAGTAGTGGGAAGTTTAATGTATGTCATGATATGCACAAGACTTAATATATATCATGTAGTAGGAGTGGTCAATAGATATATGGCAAATCCAAGAGCTGAGCATTGGTCTGTTGTACTATAGATACTCAAATATTCTCGAGATGTAGATCTAAACTTCAATAAAAGACTAATTGAATTGATTGGCTACTGTGATGCTGATTTGGGAAGAGAGTTGGATAAAAGCAAAAGTACTTCAAGCTATGTTTTCTGCATAGGAAGTACTGCAATAAGCTAGAGATCCAAGCTGCAAAGTATTGTTACACTCTCGACCATAGAAGATGAATATGTTGCAATTGCAAAGGCAACTAAAGAAAAAATCTGGCTAGAGAATGTATTAGCCGAATTAGGGCACAAACAGAAAAGAAGCATTCTATTCTGTGACAATCAAAGTACCATTTATTTAGCTAAAAATTTGAAGTTTCATTCAAGGTCCAAGCATATAAGAATGAGGTTTCATTTCATAAGGGAAGAGATAGAGCAGAACATGTTAGATCTGTAAAATATTGCTAGTGCTAAAAATGCTGCAGACATGTTAACTAAAGTTCTGAATCTGTAGAAATTAAGGCTCTGTATGGCCTTAATTGGTCTCCAAAATAATTAAGAAAAAGGAGACGTAGAGTTGATGTTTATTTGAGCTGCTGTTGCAAATAATTTGTAAACCAAGAGTACAGATTCTTTTTTCTTTGATCATTATGTCAAACTCCAAGTGGGAGATTGTTAGGACGAATAGTGCAAATGTGGAGTATGCCATAAGAAGTCCAAGTTCAGTCGGAAGCTTGTTAGCAGTAAGTCTCTAGCAAGTTTATGATTTCGAAAGATTATTAGGTCAAAGTATTTGAAATAAAATTTCAATTAGAAGGCTTTGAGCTAACTATCTGAAAGTTAGGAGATTTCGGAGGGTTACTAGCTGTAACCATCTAAAATGACTTAAAGGACACTTAAGTGGATGTTCAGACAATTATGAAGCTAAGTATCCAAAAGTCAGATACTTAAGTGGATGTTCGGATAGTTAAGAAGCCAAGTATTCAAAAGACTATGACTTAAGTGGATCTTCAAATAGTTAAGCAATACCTATCCAAAAGTCATGAGTTTTTCGGAAGGTTACAGCTACAACCTTCCGAAGTGACTGAAGAAACACTTAAGTGAGTTTTCGGATAGTTAATACAGTAACTATCCGAAAAGTATATAGTTTTCAAAAAGTTAATGACAGAACCTTCCGAATGGACTGAGAGAGACATAAGTGGATTTTCTGACAGTTAAGTTTGTAACTATCCGAAAGATCGAATCTCTCTAGACAGTTAGCTTGCTACAATACCGCTCGTTACAACAAATGAAGAAAGAAGAATTTTCTTCGAATAGTTAAGTTCTATAACTATCCGAAGTATTGCAGATTTTGGAAAGATAGGAAAATAAGGCTCTGAAATTGAGAGTTCCTTCTCCGAAGCATTTTTTCTCTACTGTAATGGCTCAAGTGTAATTAAAGGTTTATTAACCCTAAGTTGGGTAGTATATAAACCTTTATGATGTTGTAAAACATTGTGCAGTTTGATTGTCCTGAAGCTTAGAGTAGAACCTTCAACTCTTCATGGACGTAAGCTATTACTAAACCACGTAAATCTTGTGTCTTCAGTGTTCTTTCTTCCTCTTTCTCTTCACTTCCAGTTTCAGTGAGCTTAGAGGTGAGCCTTTCATAATCGTACCATAGTGAGTTGACTAAACAATCGGGTTTAAATACAACAATAATCGTATAATAGATAGTTTGGTTTTTAAAGGATTTAGTATTTTTATTGAAAAAAAGAAAAGGAAAAAGAGTTGGTGCAATAGTTCAGATAATTAACTTATTACTAACAGATGCACTAACATATATCAATTTCTGATTGTGCTTCATGAAGATACATTGTTTATACTTATATATGAGATTGAAAGTTTGAAATTACTTGGTTATGCTTAAGAAATCTATATATCAAAAAATATTTGGTTTATTATTTGAAACTTTAAGTTTTCTAGTTTGAAATGAAGATTAGAAGCACATGAAATGTTGAATAAAAATAACATGTTATATTTTATTAAGTATTTCAGCATTTTAGTATTTTTGCATTTCTATTTTCAAGCATTTGAAGTTTGTTTTCTATTTTTAAATCTAATGCACATGTGTAAGGGGAGAAATCTTTGAAAATTAGTTAGATTATCTACACAAAAGATATAGAAATATGCAAGCAAGTATATGGTAAATGCAAGAATCTTAGAAAATCTTAGAAAGATATATATAATCTTAGAAATGTAGGAATCTATGGCAAAAATGTAGACAGATATAGAAAAATTAAAAGAAAAATTATAAAGAAATCAACTATGTGGTTTAATCATTTTTGAAATGACAAAAAGGGGGAGAAAGCTTTATTTTCAAATATGGTTTAATGAATGTTTTTAATGTATGTATGTTATGAATTTTGTGTAAGGGGGAGTAAATGAGTGTGATAAATGACTGTTTGATGTTATGCTATGAATGCTATAAATGTTAGATTATTGAATGTTGAATCATTTGTAAAAGTTTTGTCAACATCAAAAAGGGAGAGATTGTTAGGGATAATGTTCTTATCCTTTAATATGTTTATATTTTGATGATTGACAAAATGATTTTTACTTCAATTATGTAAAATGATGAACTTCAAAATATTGTTTAAGTCCATAAGTTTATGAATTATCGTAAAAGTTATATAATTAACTTTACAAACAATTGTAAACTTATCTAATTTGTAATACTAGATTATAATTCTAACATTTCTCTAAGTATATAATTTTACAAAGACTCATAAAGTTATAAAGATAACTTTATAGACGTTCATAAAGTTATAAAGTTAAATATATAAGTTATGAATCTTTAGCTTGTAAAGTTATGAACTTAACGTTATGTATCTTCATAAACTTATGATATATAGAATCCGTAAAGTTATAAGGATAACTTGACGGACCTCCATAAGGTTATCTCTTAAGGGATTCGTAAAGTTATAAGTCTAGTATACACAGTTTGTCAAAGATAAACAATTGTGCTTTACACGTGTTAGTATATAAGAGTCCGTAAAGTTATGGGAATAAGTTTACAAATGTTCATCATATTCTACTATACATAAAGCTCATAAAGTTATACTCATAACTTTACGAAGGGTCGTAATAACTTTACGAAGGGTCGTAATGTTATGACTTTGATGAATTTATTTAATTATTATAGTTTTATATTAAAGTTTGTTGTAGACTTATTTGTTTTGCAAATGACACATGGCACACATGTATTCACACACATTCTACCATATTTCTAAAGACTCGATCAAATATTTACAAATGGCAATCAGAGATAAATTTGACAAAGTCATGATTGAAGATCATGGTTCGAAAAAGTCTAGAACTGAACAAGTCTATTGAGTAAAGCTTAACTCAATGAGGTCAATCTGTTGAGTTACAATTAAGTCAATGAAGTAAGTCCGTTGAGTTATATTAACTCCATGAACTAGTTATTTTTCTACTATTCGATTAGTGGGTAGTTGCAAGAAATTTGAATAGAAGGAAGGTGTATGCAAGATTGTGTGTAATTAGTTAGAGTTCCTTATGTAATATATATAGAGAAAAATTAAAGAAAGAAGGTAGTTCCCTTCCAGCAATAACTCTAGAGAGAAAATTCACAAAAGTCTTGAAGATACATGGAGAATGAGAGCTGAATGTCATTCGAAGGAACTCTACGGCAACAAATCTATTTCTTGAAGATTAAATCTCCTAGAGTGATTCATTATGCAAGCAAAACCTTAAATGATGCTCAAGTTAATTATACAACTACTGAAAAAGAACTGTTAGATGTTGTGTTTGCCTTAGAGAAGTTTAGATCATATCTGATTAGAGCTAAAGTGATAGTATACACGGATCATTTAGCTTTAAAACACCTAATAGCAAAGAAAGAGACCAAACTTAGATTGATCCGATGGATATTACTGTCGATAGAGAGATTTACATTTCACCTTTCATTCATCTTTAGGAACACATTAAAAACAAAAACAACTACTTATTTGTGTTTACAGTTTGTATGTAAGTGTTGTATTGTTTGTTTTGTATTGTGATTAATGTTAGTGTTGTTCGTATTGTGAATGTTTTATGTTTGATTGATTCAGAAAATAGGTAATAGTTTTACAGTTTACTGAAATTGATACGTTCCAGATACTTAAAGATTTCAATGGTTACTATTTGAAACATCTGAATGTTAGCATTGCTTAATGATAAATTTAATCTTAGCTAGCATCAAAGAGCTTAATTGATGTTATTTATAATCTATGGAATCGCCCAATGGTTGGCCGAATTTCTCTGTAATTAATAGTATTATTAGACTCGTGGAGTTAACTTAAGTCCACAAGGTGAGTTCGTTGAGTTAACCATAACTCCACGAACTAGGTCTGTTGTGTTAACTGTAATTCAACGGAGTATTTTACTAAACACATAAATTCCAATATAAAAATCAAAATAGTACATAATTTTTAGTCTAACTCTTCCCTATGGGATCGACTTGTACTTGCACACAAATACAATATACACTATGTACTCGCAGTTAAAACACAAATTGGAATTAATAGTTAATTCGTGTGAAAGGTTGTTAGTTTACTTCTAAAGGTAATTATTGATATAAGCATAAAAACAGAAGTTAACTACACCCAAACAAGTTTTCTAGCACCATTGCTGGAGAACTAAACAAGTTCTCTAGTGCTACCTAAAAACCTAAACAAGTTTTCTGGCGCCATTTCCGAAGAACTAAACAAGTTCTCTAGTGCCGCCTAAAAACCTGAACAATCACCTTTTAGGCTAGTATAAGGAAAAAGTTGTCATTTACTAGTTGAAATTGAACATAAAGCTTATTGGGCATTAAAAACTCTAAACACTAATTTAAATCAAGTTGCTGAAAATAGGAAAATGCAATTGATTGAATTGGAAGAATTTAGGAATGAAGCTTATTCGAAAACTGTAAGAGAAAAAGAGAGAATGAAGTTCTGGCATGACAAGAAAATTATTCCAAAAACCTTTGAAATAGGACAAAAAGTATATCTCTACATGACAAGACTCCATAACCATCTAGGGAAATTAAGATCTAGATGGGCAGGATCTTATATAGTTCGAAATATTTATTCCTATGGAACTATTGAAATTAAAAATCCTAAAAATCAGAATATATTTAAGGTAAATGGACAAAGACTTAGACCTATTTTGAAGATACCAAAAAGTTCTTTTGGAATTATAGAAGAAGTAAGAGAAGAGGACTACTCGATCTTTGCTTAGTGAGAAATTTTCTAAGTATATATAAAAAAAAACCATTATTTAAACATAGTCACAGTTCAACCGAAAGGAATTATCAGTTTTATCGAAACATATTTTAAAAGAAAAAAATCGTTGTGGTTCAACCGACAAGATCCATCGATCTGACCGAAACATAAAAACAAAAAAAAACTACATATTATTAAGTGAAAATGTAAATGTTACCAAAGTATAGTATCGATTCTACTAGTAGAAAATATATATACAAAATTTAATTTCTGTTCAATCAAGGAATATAACGATTTGACTGAAATTTTAAAATGTGAAAAATTAAGAGTTGGTTAGATCAAAAATTCTTCGGTCTTGACTGAAGTAAATTATTATTATAAGTATTTTTTATTAGATATAACTTTACAGAAAGTCCGTTGAGTTACACTTAACTCAACGAACTTACTCTGTTGAGTCTAGGATAAGTTAATAAATTTACCCTGTTGAGTTAACTATAACTTAACGGAGTATTGTAGTTAAGTCCACGAACTTAGTCCGTGGAGTTAACCATAATTCCATAGAGAGGTAGATGAGAGAGTGAGAGTTTGCCCAGGATAATGACCCGATTACCTGCTTAAACATAGGGCTTATTTATACTAAACTTAAGGTTTAGGGGCATTATCTGCAGAATCATTTAGAACTTAGAATAGTAGAGATCAGAGTGATTCTGTTCCATTTCGTAACTCCACGATGAAAAAGATGACACCAGAATTCTGGGAGGAAGTAGTTGACATGACAAGATTTCTTAAAGAATCGGAAGAATGGCACACAAGGGAGAAGATCAAAAATACAACGAGAGAAAAAGAGCTACAAAAGGTAGAATTTGACCTTTTTTACTAGAGAAAAGTTTTAGTGGATTTAGGCATACAAATAACTCAGATTATGGAAACGAGAATCAAAGTAGCTACAGAAGTTGCATTAAATAAAGAGAGAAAAATCAAACCAAATAATGAAGTTGCCCTAGAATTGATCCAACGTAAGTCCTGACTGTGGTTCAAAAGACGAATAGGTGGACATGCACGATGGGCAATCTAGGAGCAATAGAGGAAAGGAATTGAAGAATATGAAACTAAAGAACAAGAGGAACCAACTACTGAAAGACCTGTCCCTGAGGAACAGCAGCCAATACCTTTAGTTCCGCCAACAGAACCATTACCACGAATAGCATTTGTTTGGCCGAGAACTGAAGAAGATAAAGAGTTTGCTAGCTTGGTCAAAACAACAAAAGATCAAGGAGATAATGAAGAAATGGCTATGGTCAAGGCACATATTCTGTATGATGCTATAAAGAGAAGGCAGGCAGAAGAAAAGTTGAAGGCAAAATACAAAATTAAAGTAGAGCAACATCAGGAAGTAGCTAGATTAAGTGTTGCAAAGGGAACTAAAGCTGATCCTTCGAGACGAGTAAGTATAGAAAAAGTTAAACAGGAAGAGCTAGTACTTGTGACTCGAGGGCCTACAGAGCCTATTTTTGTAGATTTAATCTCAGAAGAAGAAGAGGAAGACCAAGCACAATTAATTAGAAAAAGAAAAGGAAAAGAGATAGTGCTTGAACATTAAGAAGAGATTAAATCTAAGATGCAAATATTAGTAGGGCCTGTAGAGCCAATTTTTGTAGACCTGCTATCCGATTCTGAGGATGAGCAAGAGTAGCAGCAGCAAGAGCAAAGAGAAAAAGAAAATCAGGCTGAAAATAATCTGCAGCTTGAATAAACAGAAATAAGGATAGAAGAGGATTTGCCCGTAACTCCATCCCAATCTACCACAGAATCAGAAAGAACAGTGACAATGCAGATTGGTAGTCAAGAGGAAGAAGGAAGAACAGAAATTGAACAAGAAGCTAAACAAGTATATATTGAACAAGAAAGAAATGATTTGACAAATTCCACTAAAGAGCAAGAAACTCTTCAACAAATTGTGGAAAGAATTCAAGACAAAGTGGAGAGTTCTATCGGTTCACCACCACAGATAGAAGCAGAAGCAAAAATGCAAGAATCTCCAGAGTATTTTTAGCCAATTCAAGTTCAACACATGGAAGAGGAAGTTCAAGAACAAACCCCTCTAGAGCAACAAATTCAAATTCCTGACCCGACGGAAGCAATAGTTTTGAATGAAGTACACTTTTAGAGTCAGGAAGTATATAATAAATATCAAGAGGTTAGGGGTTATGATATCATTTACAGTAGACCAGTAAACTGAGACAATATGTAAGAAATTAAGGATTTATTTGAGTTCCAAGGTCTACTGCAATTTATTTCTCAACAAAGAGGGCATGCAGTATATGAGAATCTAGTGCCCTGCTTCTATGCAAGTTTAAGAGAAGAAGAAAGTGGATTAATTTCCAACGTGGAGCAAGCTGATGTACAGATAACACCAGAGCTTCTCCACAACATTTTAGGACTGAAGAATGAAGGAATAGAAATTCTAGAAACCATAACTATAGTCGAGTGGACAAAACAAATAATAAAGGATTGTTTAGCTATCAATCCTAGTGTGCCATTGTTGAATAGACTGAAGCACTTAAATGATAAAGCACACATGATAGCTAACATTTTAATTAAGAATGTCTACCAACGACAAGGCCATGATATAAAACTGAGTCAATTTGTCAAATGGGCCACATATGCAGTTGTGAACAAAATTCAGGTTAATTGGTTTGCAATTTTTATCTCCAAGCTGAGAGTAGTAAAGAAGAAATTATTTTATAAAGATTTGATTCCACTACTGATGGTGGATAATATTAATTTCACGAGATGGACATCCAAAAGGATAAGATCAAGAACCATTTCAGTAAAAGAATAAAGAAATTATGCTACTGCTGAGATTGCTGAACCTTCTGGAGACATTATTAGAGCTGTAGAGAGGATAAATCAATTAGAGCAACAATTAGAAAAACTCTAGAAGGAAGTAGATGAACTTAAGAAGAAAAATTAAATTGTATTGTTCGTCTACTTGTACTTATATTTGTATGAAAAATATCTGATTGATTGTAATGTAAACTATTCATATAAATGAATGTATGTTTTTTCAGATGTATTTTTCATTCGTGTTTGAGAATGATATAATAGAGAACTATCTTGAATATTATATAGCTATTTAAACAATGAGCAAAACTTTTTAAAAGATTTACAAATTTGCTGAGTGGCAGGATTAAATACATGATAATTGGTTAATGCTGGAATATATCTGCATGTTGAAAAGTAAAATGAAAATTCTGCACAATAGGAAATGAACTACAAGTTAAATATGCATATAATGTTTAGATTTAAATGAGTTTTATTTAAAACACTACATTAATGACATGTATTTAACTTTATTTAAGTTGACAAGATGTAGTAGAAGAAAAAAATATATATAGAAGTTAATACGAGGTGTAAGTTTTAAAAATGTGCTAAGTGTTAACTCAACAGAGTAAGTTTGTTGAGTTAACCTTAACTCCACGAGGCCAATAATATAATATAAGGTCACTCCGTTGAGTTATCTGTAACTCAACGAAGTTAGTCCGTGGAGTTAACAACAGTAATCGAAGCTAGTCCGTTGAGTTAACTGTAACTCAACGAGGTTAGTTCGTGGTGTTTGGATTTTCCTAGCACGACACTAGAAAAACTTTGATTTGTTACTTCTGTTTTTGCTTAGTTAATTTAGATTTATACCTATTCTTTTTCTTTTAGAAGTAAACAAACAACCTTTAATACAATTTAGATATTAATTCCAATTTGTACTTTAACTACAAGTGCACAGTGTCTATTGTATTAGTGTGCAAGTATAGGTCGATCTCATAGGGAATTACTTAAGAATTGAGAACTGCCCGTTTGTTAACAATCAAATTTATATCTTCAATAAGCCCTCTATTGAATTATAGTTAACTCAACAGACAAAGTTCGTTGAGTTATGGCTAACTCAACGGACTAACCTCGTGGACTTAACTTAACTCCATGAGCCTGACTTTTCTTTTTAAATACTGCTATTTACAAAGGAATTCAGCCAACCATTGGGTGATTCCGTATATTGCAAATAACATTGATTAAGCTCTTTAATATTAGTAACATTGGATTTATCATTAAGCAATACTAACATTCAAATAATTCAAACAGTAACCATTAAAATCTTTAAGTCTTTTGAACGAACCAATTTCAGTAAACTGTAAAACTAAAACTAACATAAAACAATCACAACACTGACAAAGATAACATTAATCATGATACAATACAAACAATACAACACTCAAATACAACATACAAACACAGATAAATTATTTTTGGTATTTTTGTTTTAATATGAACATGGAAATGGGCGAAAGGTGAAATGTAAAGTAATCTCACTCGACAGTAAATACTTCTGTCACTACTTGCAACGCGATTACACAACTAAAAATTAAACCACTTACAATTTTGTCTCCTCTCCCTATAGAATCGCGAGTCCAGAATTGCAAGATGATCTCCTCTTCAGCATACAAGCATCAACTCGAAGCCAAGGCTAAAAACTTTACGATCTCCTGAAATATGAGCCAGCGCTTGGTGAAAATGGCTTCCCTTCTCGCGACGCGATCACTCCTCACAGTGGTTGTCAGGCACTGTGTTTGGCTTGGAATCGACCCGACATCAAGAAAGTATTCTCACAGACATCCGATGGTTGGTGAATATGGTGGTGGTAATGATGGTTGGTGTGATACTTTGGAGAATTGTCGATACTATCTGTAGAAAGATCGATGCTCCTCCTCTGTATACACTAGTTGTCCACCAATCACACACGCACTTCTTTTTCTTCTTTTCTTTTATATTTCTTCAGTAGTAACTACTTCTGCTTAAATGGTCGGTTGAATTTCCTTCATTCATATCAACGGCGATGCTTTCTTCTCCTTGCGCGATACGTGCAATCGTGGTTTTTCTTCCAACTGTCTGTTCCTGCAACCACTACAGTGGCATATTAGAAAATAAATAGTCCGTGGAGTTACAGATAACTCAACGGACTTTCTTCGTTGATTTAACTATAAAACACGTGCATAAATTTAACTATCCGATCCTCAGGTGCATTTCAGATACTTACAAACTTAACTATCCGATGCTCAGATGCATTTCAGATAGTTACAGATAACTCACTAATATATAACTTAAGTAAATCTACCAAATCTCAACACGTGTCAGCAGCAGTTTAATAATAAAATTATCATTTCAAAGAGTTACAGGTCTAACTATCCGATGCTTAGATGCATTTCGGATAGTTACAGATAACTCACCGAAAATCTACTTAAGTCACTTTCCCAGAACATGACACGTGTCCACAACTATTTTATAAATAAAAAGAGATTTCGAAGAGTTATAGGTCTAACTATCTAATGCCCAGCTGCAATTTCGGATAGTTATAGATAACTCACCGAAAGTTCACTTAACTCATGCATTATGGTTTTGACACATATACTTCAGGAAATAATAAAATATTCTTTCAAAACATAATTATTCGGCAATTTAAACATAACTATCCGACATGTTCAGTCTGTTAAACATAACTGTCCGAAATATGTTCGGTATCTTAAACATAACTATTCGAAATATCAGAAAATTTGGATACTTAAGAATTTCATAGCCTGCAATTTACCAACAGTTCAGAAATGTACTAAATTAACATTAATTCCCCAAAATTAAGCAGATTCTTTAATTAAAGCATATAATAGTGAAATTATAACAAAATGGCTTAATTCTCATATGATAAGCTAAATATTATGCAATTAACCATCATTTAACCGCTAATAATATGCACTTTTTCATTCTAAACACTTCCCCCATACCTAAATTTTGCTACTCCCTTAGTAAACTAAGATCTAATTAATTGGTCTTTCAAAAAGTGCTAGAACAAATTCTTCTTCTTTCTTTTTTTCTTTCTTCTATTCAGCATAAGAATATATATTCTGTATGTTTCAGTAATCAACCTGCAAATATACTTAGAATATATGTAAATTACATACAAAGTATATCATCATCACATAGGTGTTAATTGTATTATCGTTTGTTCTTTTCATCACCTACCATCCTAAATTTTTCAATAAGATTTCTAGAAGAAATTTCAACAACATACGAATCAAAGTACAATCCAATTCAATATGATTAAGACAAGTAAAATAAAGAATTGTATCTCCATTAAACAACTTCAAAAGTCAATTTTAGATTCATATTACACCCATTCTAGATAACAAAAAATATACTCGATTCATAAGATATCTGTATTTCACAAAACACTTGTATCTTTTCAAAACAGTATATGTATATTTTTTTTTCCTTTTTTTTTTTCTTTAAAAGTTAATTTGACAAGCTTGAATCATACAAGAGCTTTCTAATGTACCCATGTAACGAGCTTTCAGTTAACAATCCCATATCTGATCAAGATCTTAGGTTGCCAGATTTTAAAAGTCCTTTTTCAAGTCAATAATCCTTACATACCTATCTGCTCAAGTACAAAAGGCTCATGATCAAACAAGTCAATAAACTCTCAAATTTTCCTCTTCTTTTTTTTTTTTCAATCAAAATACAAACATAAAACAAAAAATTAATCACATACTGTATATGTATGTATTTCATTAATACAGATGCAGCAATCACCAATCTCATATAGTCCTGCTTCTATCATTTACTAAAAATATGAATCCATAATAATAAGCTCATACTTTTTCTGTAGTTTAATAAGATCTATACATAAATCATTCTACAAGTTCAATCAGTCAAATGAAATGTATCTTTAATCATATGTGTTTCATTTAATCTAGAATTCACATCTCAGCTCTTTCAGGACTTTAGATAATTTACTGATTTTTCATTAAGCATTCTGATTTCATTTTAAATCGTGAAACTGTTAAACTCATGAAATTCAAAAAAAACATAAGATACTATATCTAGATTTGCATAAATAGTAAATTCTAAAGCATCTTATATAGCCTTCTAAATATAACATTCAAACAGTTACAGATTATAAAAATTTTATAGTCTCAATTATCAGATAGTTACAGCAAGTTCATAAAAATTTCCAAATTCCACAACTTTGCAGTACTATTTTAATTCCTTTAATTAACAAACTTACATGGCTATTACTTTAATTACCTCCCCCCCATACCTACATTTTGCATTGTCCTCAATGTAAAAGATTTGACAATAAGTACAGTAATTGTAGCAGGCATGAATACAGTTTTGTTGATTTAAAATTCAAGATAAGTAATTGGTTACATACCTTGTTTCATTTGTATCTCCTTCTACATATTCCAATTTTTGATTCTGGAAAACTTTTCATTCATAAATAAATGCAGAATATAAAATAAAATAACATTTAACAAATATTAATAAATCAGTGTCTTGTATGGAACCTAGGCTCCTATGCCTTTGGTGGCTCACAAGCAAGCCAGTTGGTTTCCCAGAACAGATACCAACAAACAGGATTGATATTTTTTTTTTTTTATAAAATCAACTTGAAAACTAAAATTTTTCTAAAAATAAATGTATAATACACACAAAATCACAACTTAAGAACATGATTGAAAAGTAGGAACAAATGGAATAAATGTATCAGTCCAATAAAACTTTTTAGGCATAGTTCTTCTTACTATTAATTCTGTTTTAATGCAGTTCTTGTTCCTTCTTAATTTGTAAACATGTAATATATTATAAATTTCAAATACAAGTGTATTACTATTAATGATATGAAATGTAGAAAGGGATCCTTTTTGGTTCCAAGGTAATATAGCAGTTTCTATTTCTACATCTATTTCAATATACTCCTCTTCCCACTTCCATTCAATAATGTCTTTCATAATCCATATTTGAAATTTCATCAATTCATCCCACCATCTTATCAGACATAAAGTAGGATCATCTTCTTCATTATACCACACTCCTATTTGAATTTTATTAAATTCTACAGATGGTGGTTTAGCTATTTCTCTCGATATAGGTAAAATTTCTATATTTTCATCATAACTGTCTATGCTCACTATGTATAAATCATATCCAAATGCTATTGATATATTTGTGACTAGATATATATATCCATCAAGTATGACATGTGTTTGGTTAATTAATGATTTTCGTCCCAGATATATCATAATATTTTCATTCTAAGATCTATTTAGAAAATTATACACTTAAGCGTAAATCTTCACCCCAATTTCCTGTAGGTCTCCAATAATATAATTTTTCAGGAATTGCAGAATTTTTATCAAAAAATATTAAATCTGACCCACAATTTACATCTGGTACTTCAAATCTATTATGTCTTCCTATATTCCATTCTTCTCCTGTTATAGGATTTCTTATCAAAATATCAAGTAATAATAAACTTGCATACCTTGGTCTCGTCATGTATATGATTAATCCTTCATCTATCCCCATAATATGACTTATTCCTTCTAATGTATTAGGTGGAATTCCAGTAGTTTCTTCCATAGCAAGATATTCATGGGTAATTGAACTACGATTAAATGACCTCCATATGAATCTATCTCTAATCTTAGTCATTTTTGCAGCTTGTAGTCCCTGAAAATATTTTTCTTCAATACAATCTTTAATTTCTTTTGATACACAACATAGCCTGCACAGATCTTTAGTTGATAAATTACTCAGTACTTCCCTTAGTGCATCCAACGGTAATTGCATCAATTCCATTTATCGATTCTGTATAACACAAACAAAAATTTAGCAAAGACAAAAATTAACATAACTACTGCACACCCTCGTGGAGTTAAGGCATAACTCAATGGACTAAGTTTGTTGAGTTAAGGACTAACTCTACGATACTATTAACTATAAATAAAAACATATATATACACAGATAGTTGCTTTAGATATGCTGCTTCATTCAGCTACCCTCCTAGAAGAGGTATCAATTTCATTAACAGTTCTATTGATAGGGTTAGGTATGCTTGTATTGGCAATCCTCCAGTAGGTCTAACTTCCATTGGTTCCTTCTATCTAAGTGGTATATTTCTATTCTGATTTTGAATTGCAGCATTTCCAAAAATAAAATCTAGACGATTGTTTAATTGTTGGATTATCTTTTCTAATTTCTCTATTCTAAATCCTTATTCAATTCATGCTTCATAACTTATATTCTTCTCATTTACATTTTCTCCTCCCTAGAAATTGTTGTTTCTCCAAGATAAATTCGGGTGATTTCTCCAATTAGGATGATAAGAATTTCCCAAGTTATATGTCTAGTTTCTAGTATAAATAATATCTAAATCATTTATGTTTGCATTCTTTTCTTCTAGCTTTTAATTTAATGATAACTCTTCTATTTTCTTTGTTAATTCAGTTAATTTCACCTCAAGCATAGTACTTGAATCTATTTCATGTATTCCTCTTGGCAATATTTTTTTATCTACAATAGCTTCAGCCGAGTTTTCCCACTATACAGTTCTTTTTGCAAAGTTTTCTAAATATGCCCATGCTTCTTCACTACATAATTTTAAAAGTCCATTTTGACAAGTAGATTCTTGTTATTATGTGTCTTGAATTTGTTTGTTACACATAGGGGTAGTTTTTTCCTTAGCCACTTGGGGGTACACAAATGTTATAAATAGACTACCAACGTGTGCTTAGAGATGAAGTTGAATCTTGTATCCCTTTGTGATCACCTAGAGAATCATTCAGTTTTGCTCCATCCGTGGACGTACCCAATTGGGGAACCACGTTAAACCTTGGTGTTTTTGCATTTGCTTCACACGTCTTTCCCATTTGTCTTCTTCTTTCTTCTCCACGAGTCCAAGCTTCTCCCTTTCTGCGCTTCTCTTCGCATAACAAGTGGTATCAGAGTGAAGCTTGAGGAGTTGGCCATGGATTAGTCTTGAAAGAAGAAAAGAAAGATCTTGGCCAACGCACGAGCCGACGCCCACACCCACGCCCAACGCCCAACGCCCGCGCCCAACGCCTGCGCCCGACGCCCATGCCCAACGCGCGCATTCGCCCGCATTCTTGCCCGCGCGATCGTCCACGTCTCCGCCCGCACCAGCGTCCGCGCGCATTCGCCCGTGTTCTTGCTCGCGCGAACGTCCTTGTCTCTGCCCGTGCGTATTCGCCCGCGTCCTCGTCCGCACCAGCGCCCGCATGCAACCACTTGCGTCCCCGCCCGACGCTAGCGCCTGGGTGCATTTGTCTACGTCATTGCTTGCGCCAACGCCCGTGCGTGATTGCTCACGTTCTGTAGGATGCCAACGTTCACGTATCAACGCTTGCATTTTTTGTTCGACGCTAGCACTTGCGGTTTGCTCACGCGATCTTTGTTCGCAACCTGTGTTCGTGACAAAGCATCCATGGTTGAAATTCTTGTTCGACGTCTGCGATCTTGAAGCTGACAACGTGCAGTTGGTCATCTGTCGTTTCCACGTTGGTGAAGCGAGTAGTAAGAATTCCTATCATAACTTTTGAAGTTTGTTGTTGTGATTTTGTGAAATTCTTTTTCGGCCTTTTTTGGTAGATCATATGTGGCCAGTTCTTCGGAATTCTTTAGCAGTTCTTTGGAATTCTTTGAAGTTCTTTGGAATTCTTTGAAGTTCTTTGGGAATTTTGAGACAATACGTGTGATCTTGGCTCATCTTTGTTTGTTTTGGATTCTTTGCGAGTGATCTTTTGAATTTGGTAGCTGCATTTGTTAGTTGGGATATTTTGAATGAAAGATTCATCCGTAGCTTTGGGATAACAAATTTTGTGCTTATTTGTTGTCCGAATTATTTGGTATTTGCTTGCTGTGTTTGTGTTGTTCTACTGTCATGGCATCTTCAGCCTTGAAAGTTGAAAAGTTCAACGCCAAGAACAACTTTAGTTTGTGGCAGATTAAGATGAAAGCACTTTTGAAACAGCAAGGTATTTGGACTCCCTTAAATGTGGAGACAACCATAGATAAGAAGTCTGTCGAATTTGAACAGCAAGAGGAGAAGGCACATTCGACTATTCTGCTATGTTTATCAGATGAGATAATCATTGAGGTAGCAGATGAAAATATAGCTTTGGGTCTTTGGAATAAGTTAGAATCTCTGTATATGACTAAGTCTCTTACGAATAAGCTGTTGTTGAAGCAAAGGCTGTTCTCTCTAAGAATGAAGGAAGGTACACCATTGAAACAATATTTGGATCAGCTCAACACCATTCTCTGGAGTTGAGGGACATTGGTGTCACTATGGAAGATGAGGATGTTGCTCTCATCTTATTGGTATCTCTCCCTCTCTCCTTTGAGAATTTTGTGCAATCTTTTGTAATTGGCAAAGATTCTATTACTTTGGAGGAGGTAAGATCGAGTCTTCATTTTCGAGAATTGAGACATTTGGCTACACCTGGTAGCAATGATGCTAGCGGATCAGGTTTGACGGTACATCATTTAGAGTCTAAAGGACGACAGAGTAGAAGAGACAACAAGCGCAGAGGCAGAAGTAAGTCCAGAGGTAGAATTTCCAAGGACACTTGCAATTATTGCAAGGAAAAGGGGCATTGGAAGGTAAACTGCCCTAAATTGAAGATTAAGGGAAATGCAACAGTCGCTGAAAATGGAGACTTAGGGTCTGACTATGATTTCTCCCTTACTGTATGCTATAGTGTCTACTCCAATCAGAGTTGGATTATGGATTCTGGTGCATCACATCATATGACTCCCAATAGAGAATATTTCCATACATATGAAGAGGTAGATGGTGGACAGGTCACTTTAGCAGATAATGATGTTTGTGACAGAACAGGTGTTGGATCTGTTAGATTCAGGATGCATGATGGGACGATCAAAGTCTTGGAGAATGTTTGGCATGTGCCAAGGTTAGGCAAGAGCCTTATTTCGCTAATGGCTCTTGATCAGAAAGGTTTTAGTTTTTCAGGTGGAGGAGGTAAACTTCACATTTTGAAAGGTTCCCTAGTTGTAATGAACGGAATCAAGGATGGATCTTTATACATTCTTCAGGGCAAACCTATCATTGGATCGGTAGCTGCGACAATAAGTGATCAACAGTCTATGTCAGCTATTTCGCATTCCAAGTTAGGACATTTGGGCCTAAAGGGAATGCAGAAGCTCAGTACGCTTGGCAGGTTGCATTATACTGTTAGGGGAACTCCACAACAGAATGGAGTTGCAAAACGTCTTAATAGGACGTTGTTAGAGAGAGCTAGGTGTATGCTCTCTTATGCTGGGCTAGAAAAATGTTTTTGGGCTGAAGTTGTTAGCACAACCTCCTATTTGGTGAATAGGTCGCCATCCAATGCAATTGGCGACAAGATCCCTTATGAAGTATGGATGGATAAAGCAGCTAACTATTCCAAATTAAAAGTATTTAGATGTCCTGTGTATTACCATGTGAATCATGATAAATTGGAGCCACGTGCCAAGGAAGGCATATTTGTGGGATATGGAATGGGAGTAAAAGGATATAGGATATATGATAAAGAAACAAGAAAGGTCATTCATAGCAGGGATGTTACCTTTGATGAGGTTTCTTTGATGCACAAGAAAGAAAACCCAACTATTTTGAATCCACCTAGTACTCCTGAGCAGGTGGAGCTTGATTTGAATCAACCGTTGATATCTGATCAGTCTATTCCTATTGATACAGATCAACGTTTGATTTTAGAAGAAGATCGAGGAGATGAATTTGTTGAGGCACACGTTCAAGGTGTGTTGCCAAAGATCATCCTAGGAGGGATGTTCACCCTCCACAGAGGTATGGCTACAATAATATGGTTGCTTTTGCCCTATAGGTAGCTGGTGAGGTGGAGGATGCTGACCCACCTAGTTTTGATGCTGTCGTTAGCGGACCAGAAGCCGTACATTGGTTAGGAGCTATGCAAGAAGAACAACAATCTTTGCATAAGAATAGGACTTGGGAGTTGGTAAAACGTCCCAAGGACAGGAATATTGTTGGTTGCAAATGAGTGTTCAAAAAGAAATCAGGAACATAGGGCAACCTTGGAATACAATATAAGGCAAGATTGGTAGCAAAAGAGTTTTCACAGAAGGAGGGTGTGGACTTCAATGAAGTCTTTGCTCCAGTAGTTAGACACACCTCCATTCGAGTCCTTTTGGCAATTGTGGCAGTAAAGGATTTAGAACTTGAACAATTGGATGTGAAAACAGCTTTCTTGCATGGTGATTTAGATGAGGACATCTAGATGGAACAGCCAACAGGTTTTGCAAAAAGAGGTAGATCAGACCTCATTTGTAAACTGTAGAAATCTTTGTATGGGCTGAAACAATCTCCCACGCAGTGGTATAAAAGATTTGATTCTTTTATCACTGATGTTTTTGTTAGAAGTAGTTTTGATTCATTTGTCTATATTAAACAAATTAAAGAAGAATTTGTTTACTTGCTCTTGTATGTGGATGACATTTTGATTGCAGCCAAAGATGTCAATGAAATACAGGTTTTGAAAGACACATTGAAATCTGAATTTGCAATGAAGGATTTAGGACCAGTAGGTAAAATCCTTAGGATGGAGATTTATCATGATAGGAACATTGGAAGATTATTTCTCCATCAGCACAGTTATGTTCTAAAGATTTTGAGCAGGTTTGGCATGGCTTCAAACAAGGCCATCGGAACGCCCTATGATAGGAACCTACGATTATCAATTGCTATGGCACCTTAGACGCCATCTGGAAAAGAGTACATGAAGAAAGTTTCATATTCACAAGCAGTTGGCAGTCTTATGTATGCCATGGTTTGTACTCGTCCGAATCTTGGTTACCCTCTTAGTGTTGTAAGCAGGTTTATGTCAAATCTAGAGAAGAGTCATTAGCAGGCTGTGAAAAGGATCTTTAGGTACTTGAAGGGCACGTCTGATGTAGGACTGATTTATGGTGTTAAACATAACTATAGTGTAGCTGGATATTGTGATTCAGATTTTGCAGGTGAAGTTGATTAGCGTAGATCCTTAACAGGATATGTCTTCACATTGGCAGATTCCATTATTAGTTGGAAATCTACTCTACAGCCTACTGTATCTTTATCTATCACAGAGGCTGAGTATATGGCGATGACAAAAGCTGCAAAAGAAGGTATTTGGCTGAAGGGGTTACTTGGAGACTTTGGTTTGCGATATGATAAAGTAGAAATCTTCTGTGACAGTCTTAGTGCCATCAGCTTAACGAAGGACAATGTGTTTCATGACAGGACAAAGCACATTGATGTTCGTTATCACTTTCTTAGAGTAGAAGATCGCGTGAAGATTTTGAAGATCAACAAACATGACAATCCAACCGATATTTTTACGAAAGGCGTTCTTGAAAGCAAGTTTAAGCATTGCTTAGACTTACTTAATGTGTTTACTTATAATTGACCCTTTGGGTCTTTTGAAGATGGAAATTTGTTTTGGTTCTAGGTGGAGTTTGTAAATTTAAGGCAAGGTGGAGATTGTTATTATGTGTCTTGAATTAGTTTGTTACACATAGGGGTAGTTTTGCCCTTAGCCACTTAGGGGTACACAAATGTTATAAATAGACCCCCAATGTGTGCTTAAAGATGAGGTTGAATCTTGTATCCCTTTGTGATCACCTAGAGAATCATTCAGTTGAGCTCCATCCATGAACGTACCCAATTGGGGAACCACGTTAAACCTTGGTGTTTTTGCATTTGCTTCACACGTCTTTCCCATTTGTCTTCTTCTTTCTTCTCTACGAGTCCAAGCTTCTACATTTCCGCACTTCTCTTTGCATAACAATTCTAATAAAGATTTTGTTGAAACATCTATGCCTTCATAAATTATACCTATTAATTGTGCCTTACTCATTGCATGATGTGGACATTCAATCAGTACATCTTTAAATCTTTCAAAATATTTCCAGAATGATTCACCCTATTTTTGGCTACACATTAATATTTCTTTTTTCTTTTTAATCATTTGATGTGTTGGATAATATTTTTCCAGAAAAATAGAGCAAAATTCAGCCTATGTAGAAATTAAATCAGGCGATAGAGTATACAACCATCTCTTAGCTATGTCTTTTAAAGAAAAAGGGATATATCTAAGTTTAATAGCATCTATACTCATGTTCGACATTTTCATCATTTGACAAACTTCATTAAATTCTCTAAGGAAATAATAGGCATTCTCTCTTTCTAATCCATGAAAATGTGGCAATTGACTAATATAATTAGATTTCAGTTTAAACCTATCTCCCTCAAAGTTTGGCAATCGAATACATGAAGGTTCATCAACTAATTCAGGATACAGAATTTCTCCTAATGGTTTTTCTACTAGAGCAGCCATCTCTACGTTCTCTTTTAAAGAAAGGTTAGCTACACCCCAAAGAATTCCGTTAAAGTTCAGTTCAGAAAATTTTTCAGTACTCCTTTGCAATGAAAATTCCTAGGTAGGTGTTCTTATTAATTGTTTAGTGCTTTGAGAACTGGTCCATATGCTCATAAAAAAATAGTAGAGGATTAATTACATACCAGTTTGTAGCTTTCCATTCAATAAATATTTGTTGTTGGATGAAGTTGAATCAGCTGCTTCTCCTTCCAGTTCCTCCAACTCATTCTCCTTTCTTTTAAAAGTGCTGGTAACTCGTAAATAACATTCTTTTTATATATATACTGCACATTCATAAAGTGAATAAATCTCGTTGCAAGAACGTGTCTTGCAACGTGCATCGTGGTTCTTGTTTTTATGCGTACATGTACCACCACTAATTTCAAATTTTGGTAACCGCTAAACCGACGAAGTTTCGTTCATGGTTAAAAGAATAACTGTTCTACTTAATCCACGAACTAACCTCGTTGAGTTACAGATAACTCAACGGAACATAGTCGATTACTGTTACTAACTCCACGGACTAACTTCGTTGAGTTACAGATAACTCAAGGGAGTGACCTTATATTATATTACTGACCCCGTGGAGTTACGTTTAACTCAATGAACTTACTTCGTTGAGTTAACACTTAGCAACCTCTAAGTTTTACTCCTCGTAAATTTCTCTCTGCTATTTTTCTTTTTCTTTCTGCTTAACTGAAATAAAGTTAAATCTATGTCATTAATGCATCATTCTAATCAAAATTTGTTTAAATCTGAACATTATATAAAGATTTAACTTGTAGGTCATTTTATGTTATGCAAAATTTACATTTTACCTTGCAACATGCAGAAATTTTTAAGCATTTATCCTGTCATTCAGCAAATTGTAAATATGTTAAACATTCATTCATAAAGTTCCACAAATTATATAACATTCAATACATTCCATTCATTTCACATTCAAAACACATATGAAAATTGCATTTGAAAAATTTATGCTCATTAATATGAATCAATTTACAGTACAAGTACATCATAAAATTTTCATATAATTTTATACAAGTAGACGAGCAATACAATTTAATCTCTATTCCTAAGTTCATCTACTTCCTTTTGGAGTTTTTCTAACTAAAGTTCTAATTGATTAATTCTTTCTACAACTCCTGTAATTCCTCTAGAAGGTACAGCTAGCTCTGCAGCTACAAAATTTCTTTATTCTTTCACTAAAATGGTTTTTGATCTGATCCTTTTTGATACCCATTTCGTGAAATCAATACAATCCACCATCAGCAGTGGAATCAAATCTCCATAAAACAATTTCTTCTTTACTATTGTTAGCTTGGAGATAAAAACTGCAGACCAATTTAGTTGAATCCTGTTTACAACTGCATATGTGGCCCATTTGACAAATTAACTTAATTCTATATCATGGTCTTGTCGTTGATAGACAATCTTAATCAAAGTGTTGGCTACCATGTGTGCTTTACCATTTAAATGCTTCAATCTGTTTAATAAAGGCACATCAGGATTGATAGCTAAACAATCTTTGATTGCCTATTCTGTCCATTCAACTGCAGTTGTATCTTCCAAAATTTTTAGTCCTTCATTCTTTAATCCAAAAATGTTGTGGAGAAGCTCTAGTATTATCTATACATCTGCTTCCTCCACGTTGGAAATTAATCATCCTTCTCCTTCTCTCAAATTTGCATAAAAACAGGGCACTAAATTCTCATATACTGCATGCCCTCTTTCTTGAGAAATAAATTTCAATAGACCTTGGAATTCAAATAAATCTTTGATTTCTTACATTCCATCCCAATTTATTGGTCTACTGTAAATAATATTGTAACCCCTAATTTCTTAGTATTTGATATAACCTTCCTGACTCCAAAAACGTACTTCATTTAAAACTGTTGTTTCAGTCGGGTCAGGAAGGTGACTTTGTTGTTCCAGAGGGGTTTGTTCTTCATATTCCTCTTCTATAGGCTACATTTGAACATTCTCTACAGATTCCTGAATTTTTGCTTTTGCTTCTATCTGTGGTGGTGAGGCAGTAGAACTCTCCACTCTGTCTTGAATTCTCTCCATAAATTGCTGAAGAGTTTTTTGCTCTTCAGTAGAATCTATAAAGTTATTTTTGTCCAAATAGCTTCTTTCAGCCTCTTCATTTTCTGCTCTTTCTTCTTCCTCCAGACTACCAATCTGTTCTGTCACAATTCTTTCTGATTCTATAACAGATTGAGATGGAGTCACGGGCAATTCAGTTTCTACCCTAATTTCTGTTCTTTCTTCTTGTACAGACTGTAGACTAATTTCAGCCAGTTTTTCTTCTTCTCTTTGCTCCTGCTACTGCAGCTCCTCCTACTCCTCAAAATCGGATAGCAGGTTTATAAAAATTTGCTCCACAGGCCCTGTGAAAATTGGTACTTCAGATTTAATTTCTTCTCTATATTCAGGCACTTTCTCTTTTCCTTTCCTATTTCTGATTAATTGTGCTTGTTCTTCCTCTTCTTCTACTGAAATTAAATCTACAAAAGTAGGCTCTGCAAGCCTTCGAGCCATAGGTACTGGCTCTTCCTGTTTAATTCTCTCTATAATTACTGGTCTCGAAGGACCAACCTCAACTTCTCTTGCAGCACTTGATTTAGCTGCTACCTGATGTTGTTCAACTTTAATTCTATACTAGGCCCTCAACTTTTCTTCGACCCTTTTTTTCTTAATGGCATCATATAAAATATGTGCCTTAGCCGTAGCTATTTCTTGAGTATCTCCTTGGTCTCTTGCTGTTTTGACCAAGCTAGTAAATTCTTTCTCTTCTTCTTCAGTTCTCAGCCAAGCAAATGCTACTCGTGGTAATGGCTCTATTGGCTAAACTAGAGGTCCTGACTGCTGTTCCTCAGGAACAGGTCTTTCAGCAGTCGGTTCCTCTCGTTCTTCAGTTGCCTCTTCTTCATTTTCTTTCCTTTTTTGCTCCTAGATCGCCCATCTACCTTGTCTACATATTCGTCTTTTGAACCAGAGCTGGGACTTATGTTGGATTAATTCTAGGGCAACTTTATTACTTGGCCTTATTTTTCTTTCCTTACTTACAACAATTTTTGTTGCAACATTTATTCTTGTTTCCATTATTTGAGGTATTTGTATACCCAAATCTACTAAATCTCTTCTGAAATTGAAAAGTTCTGATTCTACCTTCCGTAGCTCTTTCTATCTTGTCGTATTTCTAATCTTCTGCCGTGTGTGCCATTCTTCTAATTCCTTCAAAAATTTTAATGTGTCAACAGCCTCTTCCCAGAACTCGGGTGTCATCTTCCTCATCGTGGAGTTACACAACAGCATAAAATTGCTCTTATTTCAACTGTTCTAGATTCTAAATGATTTGTCAGATAATGCCCCCAAAACCCTAGGTTTTAGTTTAAATAAGCCCTAAGTTTAGGCAGGTAATCGAGTCATTTTCCAAACCAACTATTACTATCTTATTTGCGGTCTTAGCTACAATACTCCGTTGAGTTACAATTAACTCAACAGAATAAGCTCATTGACTAACTCAAGACTCAACGGAGTAAGCTCATTGAGTTAAGCGTAACTCAATGGGCGTAGCTCAACGGACTTCCCGTACAAACAGATATAATAATAAAAATACTTAAGATAATAGTTTTTCTGTTTTTTTACCAGTTTAACCGATACGATGTTTTAGTCAGACCTAATTTTTTTTCTAGTTGAACCGATACTATGTTTCGGTAAAACCAACATTTTTTTCTGAAAATTAATATACATATTTTTTATGTTCCGATCATACCGATGGATCTAGTCGGTTAAACCGCAACAATTTTTATATTTTATATATATATATATATATATTTAATGTTTTTTTTTTATATATCAACATAAAAACTGATTTCTTACTAAGTAAAGCTCGAGTAGTCCTCTACTCTCACTTCTTCTATAATTTCAAAGGAGCTTTTTGGTGTTTTCAGAATAGGTCTAAGTCTTTGTCCATTTACTTTAAATATATTATGATTTTTAGGATTTTCAATTTCAATAGCTCCATAAGGATAAATATTTCGAACTATGTAAGGTCTTGCACAACTAGATCTTAATTTTCCTAGATAGTTATGGAGTCTAGACATATAAAGATATACTTCTTGTCCTATTTCAAAGCTTTTTGGAATAATTTTTCTATCATCCCAGAATTTCATTTTCTATTTTTCTCTTACGAATAAGCTTCATTTCTAAATTCTTCTAATTCAATTAATTGCATTTTTCTATTTTCAGCAACTTGATTTAAATTAGTGTTTAGAGTTTTTAATGCCCAATAAGCTTTATGTTCTATTTCAGCAAGTAATTGACAACTTTTTCCATATACTAGCCTAAAAGGTGACATACCTAAGCTCGTTTTATAAGCAGTTCTATAAGCCCAAAGTGCATCTATTAATCTATTAGTCCAATCTGTTCTAGTAGGATTTACTAATTTTTCTAAGATTAACTTAATTTGTTTGTTTGCACTTTCTACTTGTCCACTTGTTTGCGGATGATATGATGTTGCAATTTTGTGATTTACTCCATATTTCTTCATTAATGCTTCAAAACTTCTATTACAGAAATGAGTTCCTCTATCACTGATAATAGCTTTAGGTATTCCAAATCTGGCAAATATATTTGTTCTTACAAATTGTATTACCACTTTGTTGTCATTAGTTTTTGTAGGAATAGCTTCTATCCATTTTGATACATAATCCACCCCCAACAATATGTAGTTAAATTGATTAGACATAGGAAATGGACCCATAAAATCTATTCCCCACACATCAAAGATTTCAACCTCAATAATAGGATTAAGAGGCATCATATTCCTCTTTGATATTCTTCCTATTTGTTCACATCTTAAACAACTTAAGCAATATTTATGAGCATCTTTGAATAGTGTTGGCTAATAAAACCCACATTGCAGAATTTTTGCAGCAGTTTTCCCTGAACCAAAATGCCCTCCACAAGCTTGGTCATGACAGAAAGACAATATGCTCAAATATTCAGTTTTTGGAACACACCATAAAACCAGATCAGGACATTTCTTAAATAAGTATGGGTCTTCCCAATAGTATTACTATATTTTACTCTTGAGAAAAACAATTTCTTATCCTGTCTATTCCAATCCTTAGGTGTTAGACCAGTAATTAAGTAATTAACTATGTCTGCATACCAAGGTATTGTGTTGATGGTCATTAATTGTTCATCAGGAAAATTATCCTTAATTTCAATATTTGATTTTTCTATTTGTAATCTTGATAAATGATCTGCTACTACATTCTCACAACCTTTTTTATCTTTAATTTCTAGATCAAATTCTTATAATAATAATATCCATCAGATCAATCTAGGCTTAGTTTCTTTTTTCTTTATTAAATGTTTTAGAGCTGAATGATCCGTGTATGCTATTACTTTAGCTCCAATCAGATATGATCTAAACTTTTCTAAGGCAAACACAACAGCTAATAATTCTTTTTAAGTAGTTGTGTAATTAACTTAAGCATCATTTAAGGTTTTGCTTGCATAATGAATCACTCTAGGAAATTTTTCTATCTTCTGTCCTAACAATGCTCCTACAGCAAAATCAGAAGCATTGCACATTAATTCAAATGAATGGCTCCAATCAGGTGCTTGAATTATAAGAGTTGAAATTAAGCTAGTCTTAAGTCTGAAAAATGCTTCCTTGCAATTCTTATCAAAGTTAAATGGAACATCTTTTAATAGATTAGTTAAAGGTCTAGCTATCTTGCTAAAGTCTTTAATAAATCTTCTATAAAAACCAGCATATCCTAGAAATGATCTAATATCTTTTATTGATTTAGGTTCTGGTAGATTAGAAATTACTTCTATTTTAGCTTTATCTACTTCCAACCCCTTCTTAGAAACAACATGCCCTGAGACAATTCCTTGTTTAACCATGAAGTGACATTTTTCCCAATTTAAAACCAGATTTTTCTCCACACAATGTTTTAATATTAGGTCTAAATTTTTTAAACAAACTTCATATGAGTTGCCATATACAGTAAAATCATTCATAAATATTTCTAAAAAATCTTCAGTCATTCCAGTAAATATGCCCTACATACACCTTTGAAAGGTAGCTAGTGCATTGCATAATCCGAATGGCATTCTCTTAAAAGCATAAGTTCCATTAGGACAGGTGAAAGTTGTTTTCTCTTGATCCTCTAATACTACGGGAATTTGATTATAACCTGAATACCCGTCTAGGAAACAAAAATATTCTTGCCCTATTAATCTTTCCAGCATTTGATCTATAAAAGGTAAGGGAAAATGATCTTTCCTAGTCACAGCATTCAGCTTTCTATAGTCTATACATACTCTCTAACCTGATTGAATTCTAGTAGGTATCATGTCTTGACTTTCATTCCTAATAACAGTTAATCCTGATTTCTTGGGAACTACATGGATTGGACTAACCCATGAGCTATCAGAAATCGGATAAATTATATCATTATCTAACCATTTCACTATTTCTTTCCTGACTACTTCTTTAAGGTTTGGATTTAATCTCCTCTCAAGAATTCTAACAGGTTTAGTATTCTCTTCTAAATATATGTGGTGACATCATAAAGTTGAACTTAACCCTTTTATATCAGTCATAGTCCATCCTATTGTTTCTTTATAACTTTTCACTACATCTTTTAATTTAGCTATTTGATCCTCTTTGAAATCTAAAGCAATAATGGTTGGACAGGTTCGTTTCTCTTCCAGAAATATGTAGGTTAATTCAGGAGGTAAAGGTTTTAATTCTAAATGTTGTCCATCAGAAGCTAGAGCTCCTAATTGAACATCATCATTTTCTAAACTAATTTCTTCCTGATCTCCTTCTATATCTATGCTTTCACTTTCTTCTAAAATTTCAGAATTGATTTTCTTCTTGAATCACATCATCTAACATATCTCCTTCATCCTCTAAAAACTCTATGGTATGTAAGGACATTTCTAACTCCTCAAATCTTTCTGGTTTGAAAATATTTAATTGAATATCCTCATTAACATATGCTAACTTCATTACTCCATTTTACAATTTATAACAGCCCCTGATGTTGCTAAAAATGGCCTACCCAAAATTAAAGATGTATCACTATTTTTATGCTTAATTTGTTAGGAATCCAAAATTACAATAACAATGGGATATATAAAATTTTTTATTTTAATTAAGACATCCTCTATTTTTCTTCTAGGGTTTTTTATACTTCTATCAGCTAATTGAATAACCGTACTAGTAGGAGTTAAGCCTTCTAATCCTAAGCATGCAAATATATCACTTGGCATAACATTTATACCTACACCTACGTCTATTAAGGTTCTTTCTAGAATGGTATTTCCTATGGTGCATGATATAACAGGGATTCCAGGATCAGATAACTTTTTAGGAATTTATGGCAGAAATAGGGAACTACTTTGCTCAGCTAAAAAGACCTTTCTAAGAACTTTTCGCTCTCTTTTCTTAGTACACCAATCCTTCAGAAAATTAGCACAATGTGGTATTTTCTACAATAGATCTAATAAAGGAATGTTAACTTGTACTTTTTCAAAAATTTCTCTGATTTTTTCTTATTTTTCAAGTATTGTTTGTTGTAATCTTCCAAGGGTGCTAAAAATTGTGATTTAAAAGATTCTTTTTCTTTCATTTGATTTGTTCGATCATTTTTAGCTTTATTAGTAGATTTAGATTGTTCTCTAGTGATTTTTAGATTTTTAGCTATTACATTTTCATTATCATTTTGATTTTTACTCTTATCCACCTTCATATTATTTTCATTTTGAGTTCTTGGTGGTATATCAGTTCCAGATCTTAATGTTACACATACATCTTCCAGATTTTCGTTACTCTCATAATGTTTTTGTATATCATTTTCGTGATTACGATCTTCAATTGTTTTTAGTTTTAAAGTGCATTCTTTAAATTCTCTTGCATTAATATTTTCTGTTTGCAGTATATTTTGCAAATTATGTAGGTTTATAACATTATAATTTTCATTGTCCTATTGCATAACTTGTATTTTCATTGCATTTTCGTCTAATGCTTTTAATTTTCTTTCTAAATCATCTAATCTCATTGCATTCAATTTTTGATCAATTTTCTTTATGGTTTTTTCAATTTCGTAAATTATATCCTTTTTAGGTTCTGAATATGGTTCCTTATAATTTAATTGGTTGACTTCTTGTTGCTGACACATAAAGTATTCTAGTTTGTCAAGGTTTTGGTCTATACTACGCTCTAGTCTGTCATACCTATCCCAAACTTCTATGTCTCTCAACATATTACACATTCTATACTGACCATCAGTTGGATAAACTATAGGATTCTCATACTCGGCTCTATTATACTGAGGATAATTCATTTGTTGTTCATGGGATCTAACCATCTGTAAACGTCTCAATTTCAAACAGTCAGAAATGTCGTGTCCTTCAGAATTGCAGAATTCACATATGCTAATTATAGGTTTCAGAAATCTTTGAGCATAAGCATATGCCATATTCTTAATCACAGAAGAAAACACACAACTCTAGCTATTAAAACGAAACAGCTCTAACAGTTGCTTATATTAATTCAATTCAAATCCCCGACAACAACGCCATAGAACTTGTTTGGATTTTCCTAGCACGACATTAGAAAAACTTTGATTTGTTACTTCTATTTTTACTTAGTTAATTTAGCTTTATGCCTATTCTTTTTCTTTTAGAAGTAAACAAACAACCTTTAATACAATTTAGATATTAATTACAATTTGTACTTTAACTGCAAGTGCACAGTGTCTATTGTATCAGTGTGCAAGTACAGGTCGATCCCATAGGGAATTACTTAAGAACTGAGAACTGCCCGTTTGTTAATAATCAAATTTGTATCTTCAATAAGCCCTCCGTTGAATTACAATTAACTCAATGGATAAAGTTCGTTGAGTTATAGCTAACTCAACAGAGTAACCTCGTGGACTTAAGTTAACTCCACGAGCCTGTCTTTTCTTATTAAATACTGCTATTTACAGAGGAATTCACCCAACCATTGGGTGATTCCACAGATTGTAAATAACATCGATTAAGCTCTTTAATGTTAATAACATTGGATTTATCATTAAGCAATACTAACATTCAGATATTTCAAACAGTAACCATTAAAATCTTTAAGTCTTTTGAACGAACCAATTTCAGTAAACTGTAAAACTAAAACTAACATAAAACAATCACAACACTGACAAAGATAACATTAATCACGATACAACACAAATAATACAACACTCAAATACAACATACAAACACAGGTAAATTATTTTTGGTATTTTTATTTTAACATGAACATGGAAATGGGCGAAAGGTGAAATGTAAAGTAATCTCACTCGATAGTAAATACTTCCGTCACTACTTGCAACGCGATTACACCACTGAAAACTAAACCACTTACAATTCTGTCTCCTCTCCCTATAGAATCGTGAGTCCAGAATTGCAAGATGATCTCCTCTTCAGCATACAAGCATCAACCCAAAGCCAAGGCTAAAAGCTTTATGATCTCCTGAAATATGAGTCGGCGCTTGGCGAAAATGGCTTCCCTTCCCGCGACGCCATCACTCCTCACAGTAGTTGTTAAGCACTGTGTTAGGCTCGGAATCAACCTAACATCAAAAAGTATTCTCACAGACCTCCGATGGTTAGTGATTATGGTGTTGGTAACGATGGTTGGTGATTATGGTGTTGGTAACGATGGTTGGTGTGATACTTTGGAAAATTGCCGATACTGTCTGCAGAAAGCTTGGTGCACCTCCTCTATATACATTCGTCGTCCATCGATCACACACGCACTTCTTTTTCTTCTTTTCTTTTATATTTCTTCAGTAGTAACTACTTCTGCTTCAATGGTCAGTTCGATTTTCTTCATTCATATCAACGGCGATGTTTTCTTCTCCCTACGCGATACGTGCAGTCCTGGTTTTTCTTCCAACTATCCTATTCCTGCAACCGCTATAGTGGCATATTAGAAAATAAATAGTCTATGGAGTTACAAATAACTCAACGAACTTTCTTCGTTGATTTAATTATAAAACACATGCATAAATTTAACTATTTGATGCTCAGATGCATTACGGATAGTGACAAATAACTCACTGATATATAACTTAAGTAAATCTACCAGATCTCGACACGTGTCAGCAGTAGTTCAATAATAAAATAAGCATTTCAAAGAGTTACAAGTCTAATTATCCGATGCTTAGATGCATTTCAGATAGTTAGAGATAACTCACCGAAAATCTACTTAAGTCACTTTCCCAAAACATGACACGTGTCCACAACTATTTTATAAATAAAAAAAGATTTCGAAGAGTTACAGGTCTAACTATCTGATGCCCAACTGCAATTTCAGATAGTTATAGATAACTCACTGAAAGTTTACTTAAGTCATGCATTATGGTTTTGACACGTGTACTTCAGGAAATAATAAAATATTCTTTCAAAACATAACTCTTTGGCAATTTAAACATAACTATCTAACATATACAATCTGTTAAACATAACTGTCTGAAATATCAGAAAATTCGGATACTTAAGAATTTCACAAGCTGCAACTTACCGACAGTTCAAAAATGTACTAAATTAACATTAATACCCCAAAATTAAGCAGATTCTTTAATTAAAGCATATAACAGTGCAATTATAACATAATGGCTTAATTCTTATATGATAAGCTAAATATTATGCAATTAACCATCATTTAACCACTAATAATATGCACTTTTTCATTCTAAACACGTGGATTAAGCTAAACAGTTATTCTTTTAGCCACGAACGAAACTTTGTGGGTTTAGCAATTACTAAAATTTAAAATTAGAAGTAGAACACGTATCCATAAAAATAGGAACCCACTACACGTTTCAAGACACATTCTTGCAACAAGATTCATTGGCTTTTTGGACGTACATTATAAATATAGAACAGAATGTTATTTACGAGTTACCAGCACTTTTAAAAGAAAAGAAAATTCATTGGGGAACTAAAAGGAGAAGCAGTTGATTCAACTTCATTCATCAACAACTATTTACTAAATACAAAACTTCAACCTGGTATGTAATTAATCTTCTGTTATTTTACTTTATGTTAAGAGTTTATAAGCACATGAATTCATTCTCTTAGCACTAAACGATTAGTAAAAACACCTACACAGGATTATTCAACACAAAGGCGTACTGAAATATTTTCTGAATTAGACTTTAACAAAATCCTTAAGGGTGTAGCTAACCTTTCTTTAAAAGAGAATGAAGATATGGCTGCTCCAGTAGAAAAACCATTAGGGGAAATTCTATATCCTGAATTAGTTGATGAACCTTCATGTATTCGATTGTCAAACTTTGAGGGAGATAGGATTGAATTGAAATCTAATTATATTAGTCAATTCCCACATTTTCATGGATTAGAAAGAGAGGATGACTATTATTTCCTTAAGTTTGTCAAATGATGAAAATGTAGAACATGAGTATAGATGCTATTAAACTTAAATATATCTCTTTTGCTTTAAAAGACACAGCTAAGAGATGGTTATATACTCTATCACCTAATTCAATATCTAAACGGACTGAATTTTGCTCTATTTTTCTGAAAAAATATTATCTGACACATCAAATGATTAAAAAGAAAAAGGAAATATTAATGTGTAGCCAAAAACAGGGAGAATCATTCTGAAAATATTTTAAAAGATTTAAAGATTTACTGACTCAATGTCCACATCATGCAATGAGTAAAGCATAATTAATAAGTATAATTTATGAAGGCATAGATGTTTCAACGAAATCTTTATTAGAATCTACTTGTCATAATGGATTTTTAAAATTGTGTAGTGAAGAAGCATGGGCATACTTAGAAAACTTTGCAAAAAGAACTGCACAGTGGGAAAACTCGGCTGAAGCTATTACAGATAAAAGAATATTGCCAAGAGGAATGCATGAAATAGATTCAAGCACTATGCTTGAAGTTAAATTAACAAAGAAAATAGAAGAGCTATCATTAAATCAGAAGCTAGTAGAAAAAAATGCAAACATTAATGATTTAGATATTACTTATGCTACAAACCAGAAAGATAACTTTGGAAATTCTTATAACCCTAATTGGAGAAATCCCCCGAATCTATCTTGGAGAAATAACAATTTCCAAGGAGGAAAAAATATAAATGACAAAAATATAAGTTATGAAGCATTAATTGAACAAGGATCTAAAATAGATAAATTAAAAAAGATAATCCAACAATAAAACAATCATCTAGATCTTGTATTTTGAAATGCTGCCATTCAAAATCAAAATATGAATAGAAATATACCCCTTAGATAGAAGGAATCAATAGAAATTAGACCTACTAGAGGATTGCCAATGCAAGTAGTACTTAACCTTGTCAATAGAACTGTTAATGAAATTGATACCTCCTATGGGAGGGAAGCTAAATGAAGTAGTAGAACTAAAGTAACTATGTATAATATAGTAAGTAGAAAAATATAAAAAGAAAAAAAAATGTAAGTTTAATTACAGTTAGTAATATCGTAGAGTTATTACTTAACTCAACGAACTTAGTCCGTTGAGTTATGACCTAACTCCACGAGGGTGTGTAAGTAGCTATATTAATTTTGTCTCTATTAAATTTTTGTTTGTGTTATACAGAATCACAACAAATGGAATTAATAAAATTACCACTAGACGCATTAAGGAAAGTACTAAGTAACCTATCAACTAAAGATCTATGTAGATTGTGTTGTGTATCAAAGGAAATCAAAGACTACGTCAAAGAAAAATATTTTCATAAACTACAAGTTGCAAAAATGACTAAGGTTAGAGATGGATTTTTATGGAAGTCATTTAATCGTAGTTCCATCAATTATGAATATCTAAATATGGAAGAAACTACTGGAATTCCACCCAATACATTAGAAGGAATAGATCATATTATGGGGATGGATGAAGGATTAATTATTTTCAGAACCAAACCAAGGTATGCAATTCTGTTACCCAACATTTTGATTAGAAATCCGATCACAAGAGAAGAATGGAATATAGGAAGGCCTAATAGATTTGAAGTACCAACTGAAAATTATGGGTTAGTGTTTAGAATGAAAAAGTGCATATTATTAATGGTTAAATGATGGTTAATTGCATAATATTTAGCTTATCATATAAGAATTAAGCCATTATGTTTTAATTGCATTGTTATATGCTTTAATTGAAGAATTTGCTTAATTTAGGGGAATTAATGTTAATTTAGTACATTTATTGTAGGATCGTATGGCTACACAAGAGGGGGGTGAATTGTGTATTTTTAATATTTTCTAAAATATAATTGAAACTTTAAAACTCAAAAACAAGTCGGGACATTGTTTTCATAAAATCATTTTTATTCAAGGTTTCAATTACAATATACAATTCAATTCTCCTCAAAAATTGTAGATGCAATTATATCTCGATACCATGTATCATCTAAACAATTTCATAACTACAAACAAAGAAAACTAATTTGCAGAATTTAAAACATTTCTCCCTATTTGAGATCTTTCTTCTTCTTCTTTCTTCTTCTTCAGCAATTCTTCAGTGACGAATATCTTGTCTTTTCATGCTTCACCGAATTAGCTTTCTTCTGATACTTCAAATCTTCAATGACATAAATCTGACCTTTTATGCTTCACTGAATTTTCTTCCACTTGAGAGATTTTCCCCGAGAAGGTGTTTTTGATCCTTGAAAAAGATTTTTCTTTTGGTGTGCAGGGATGGTTTGATCCTTGAAAAGATTTTTCTTTTTGTGAGCAAGGATAAATTGATCAACAAGAATTCTATGCCTTTTACACTGTATCTTCATTTCATGAATATCTTTCACGTTTAACCACTACCAGTTTTCCACTTCTCCACGTCTTTTCTTTTTCCTTCATCGAAACACACACGTTCTAACCCACGTTTATATTTCGAATTTCCTTTAATCATCAATCTTGGATCTCTGAAAAATTTCCTGCAAATAAACTTTCTCGTCCAAAAGTTTTTCATCAGTGTAATAAGAAATCGTTACTTTAATGTTAACTAAACGAGTAATACAAGTATATATATATAACTTAGCGTTTCTGACTTAACGAGTTCACCATGTGCCATTTCACGTGACAAGTACTGTAGCTAACTCAACGAACTAAGTCTGTGGTGTTATACTATCTCAACGAACCATCTCCGTTATGTTATGATAACTCAACGAACCAACTTAACCTTTCTTTCGGAAGGTTAAACAATAACTCACCGAAAATAGTTTAAGTTTCGGATAGTTACGGATGTAAGTCACTGAAATACTCTTTATATTATAAAACTAGTGAGACACGTGTCAAGACCTGAAAACATGACTTAAGTTACCTTTCAAATAGTTACGACTGTAAGTCTCCGAAAAACTTTAACTCACTGATTCAGTAATAAACAAATGTTTTTTTAATAAGAATTTTACCACGTGTAAAAAATAACAACTTAAGTTTATAACACTAACCTAACGTGTTGCCTTAGTGTTCAATATAGCAACTCAACGCGTTTAGTTATGTTAACTTAACGAATTAAGCATGTGCACCTCACGTGATACAATACAACATTCGTAACTTATAATTTCACCACGTGTATAACACTAACTTAACGAGTTCGTCTCTTCTTTTACTCACTAACTTAACGATTATCACGTAACCTATTTTAACCTTTAAGCCTCTAACCTAATGAGTTCTCACGTGACCTTTATATAACAAAACTCTAACTTAACGAGTTGTCTAAACGTGCACTGTTCATGATACAGAAGATATAACTTTAAAACATATCATGCTTTTCAATAAAAACACACGTTAACTTAACGTTTAGCTAAATGAGAAATTAATGCAACGGAACGACTAGTTATCATCTTGCAATTCTGGACTCGCGATTCTATAGGGAGAGGAGACAAGATTGTAAGTGGTTTAATTTTCAATGGTGTAATCGCGTTGCAAGTAGTGTCGGAAGTATTTACCATCAAGTGAGATTACTTTACATTTCACCTGTCGCCCATTTCCATGTTCATATTAAAACAAAAATACCAAAAACAATTTATCTATGTTTGTATGTTGTATTTGAGTGTTGTATTGTTTGCGTTGTATCGTGATTAATGTTATCTTTGTCAGTGTTGTGATTGTTTTATGTTTATTTTAGTTTTACAGTTTACTAAAATTGGTTCGTTCAAAAGACTTAAAGATTTTAATGGTTACTGTTTGAATTATATGAATGTTAGTATTGCTCAATGATAAATCCAATGTTAACTAACATTAAAGAGCTTAATTGATGTTATTTACAATCTGTGGAATCACCCAATGGTTGGCCGAATTCCTCTGTAAATGGTAGTATTAAAAAGAAAAGTCAGGCTCGTGGAGTTAACATAAGTCCACGAGATTAGTCCGTTGAGTTAGCCATAACTCAACGAACTTAGTCTATTGAGTTAGCTGTAATTCAACGGAGACCTTATTGAATATATAAATTTGATTTTTAACAAACGAACAGTTCTCAAGTTCGTCTGCAATTCCCTATGGGATCGACCTGTACTTGCACACTGATACAATAGACACCGTGCACTTGAGTTAAAAGTACAAATTGGAGTTAATATCTAAATTGTATTAAAGGTTGTTTGTTTACTTCTAAAAGAGAGAATAGGCATAAAGATAAATTAACTAAGTAAAAGCAGAAGTAACAAATCAATGTTTTCTAGTGTAGTGCTGGGAAAACCCAAACAAGTTTTATGGCATCGTTGCCGAGGAATTGAATTGAATTGAATTGAATAGATATAAGCAACTGTTAGAGCTGTTTCGTTTTAATAGCCAGAGTTGTGTTTTCTTCTGTAATTGAGAATATGGCATATGCTTATGCTCAAAGATTTCTGAAACTTGTAATTAGCATATGTAAATTCTGCAATTCTGAAGGACACGACATTTCTAACTGTTTGAAATTGAGACATTTACAGATGGTTAGATCCCATGAACAACAAATGAATTATCCTTAGTATAATAGAGCCGAGTTTAAGAATCCTATAGTTTATCCAATTGATGGTCAGTATAGAATGTGTAATATGTTGAGAGACATAGAAGTTTGGGATAGGTATAACAAACTAGAGCGTAGTATAGACCAAAACCTTGACAAACTGGAACATTTTGTGTGTCAACAACAAGAAGTCAACCAATTAAACTATAAGGAGGCATATTCAGAACCTAAAAAGGATATAATTTATGAAACTGAAAAAACGATAAAGAAAATTGATCAACAAGTGAATGCACTGAAATTAGATAATCTGGAAACAAAATTAAAAGCATTAGACGAAAATGCAATGAAAATACAAGTTATGCAACAAGACAATGAAAATTATAATGTTATAAACCTGCATAATTTGCAAAATATACAGCAAACAAAAAATACCAATGCAAGAGAATTTAAAGAATGCACTTTAAAACTAAAGACAATTGAAGATCATAATCACAAAAATGATATACAAAAACATCATGAAAGTAACGAAAATCTAAAAGATGTATGTATAACATTAAGATCTAGAAATGATATACCACCAAGAACTCAAAATGAAAATGATATGAAGGTGGATAAGAGTAAAAATCAAAATGATAATGAAAATGTAATAGTTGAAAATCTAGAAATCACTAGAGAACAATCTGAATCTACGAATGAAGCTAAAAGAGATCAAACAAATCAACTGAAAGAAAAAGAGTCTTTGAAATCAAAATCTTTAGCATCCTATCCTGAAAGATTACAACAAACAATTCTTGAAAGACAAGAGAAAATCAGAGAAATTTTTGAAAAAGTACAAGTTAACATTCCTTTGTTAGATCAATTGCAGAAAATGCCACCTTGTGCTAAATTTCTTAAGGATTGGTGTACTAAGAAAAGAGAGTGAAAAGTTCTTAGAAATGTCTTTTTATCAGAGCAAAGTAGTTCCCTATTTCTGCCATAAATTCCTAAAAAGTTATCTGATCCTGGAATCCCAGTTATATCATGCACCATAGGAAATATCATTCTAGAAAGAACATTAATAGACGTAGGTGTAGGTGTAAATGTTATGCCAAGTGATATATTTGCATCCTTAGGATTAGAAGGCTTAACTCCTACTAGTACGGTTATTCAATTAGCTGATAGAAGTATAAGATACCCTAGAGGAAAAATAGAGGATGTCTTAATTAAAATCAAAAATTTTATATATCCTATTGATATTGTAATTTTGGATTCCCAACAAATTAAGAATAAAAATAATGATACATCTTTAATTTTGGGAATGCCATTTTTAGCAACATCAGGGGCTGTTATAAATTGTAAAACTGGAGTAATGAAGTTAGCATATGGTAATGAGGATAATTAAATATTTTCAAACCAGATAGGTTTGAGGAGTTAGAAATGTCTTTACATACCATAGACTTTTTAGAGGATGAAGGAGATATTTTAGATGATGTGATTCAAGAAGATTTAAATAGGCAAATCAATTCTGAAACTTTACAAGAAAGTGAAAGCATAAATATAGAACGAGATCGGGAAGAAATTAATTTAAAAAATGATGATGTTCAATTAGGAGCTCTAGCTTCTGATGGGCAGCATTTAGAATTAAAACATTTACCTCCTGAATTAACCTATATATTTCTAAAAGATAAACAAACCTGTCCAATCATTATTGCTTCAGATTTAAAAGAGGATCAAATAGCTAAATTAAAAGATGTAGTAAAAAGTTATAAAGAAGCAAAAGGATGGACTATGACTGATATAAAAGGGTTAAGTTCTACTTTATGCTGTCACTACATATATTTAGAAGAGAATGCTAAACCTGTTAGAATTCCTGAGAGGAGATTAAATCCAAACCTTAACGAAGTAGTCAGGAAGGAAATAGTTAAATGGTTAGATAATGATATAATTTATCCGATTTCTGATAGCTCGTGGGTTAGTCCAATCCATGTAATTCCCAAGAAATCAGGATTAACAGTTATTAGGAATGAAAGTCAAAACTTGATACCTACTAGAATTCAATTAGGCTGGAGAGTATGTATAGACTATAGAAAACTGAATGCTGTGACTAGGAAAGATCATTTTCCCATACCTTTTATAGATCAAATGCTGGAAAGATTAGTAGGGCAAGAATATTTTTGTTTCCTAGACGGGTATTCTGGGTATAATCAAATTCTAGTAGCATTAGAGGATCAAGAGAAAACAACTTTCACCTATCCTAATGGAACTTATGCTTTTAAAAGAATGTCATTCGGATTATGTAATGCGCTAGCTACCTTTCAAATGTGTGTGCAGGGCATATTTACTAGAATGACTGAATATTTTTTAGAAATATTTATGGATGATTTTACTGTATATGGAAACTCATATGAAGTGTGTTTAAGTAATTTAGACCAAATATTAAAATGGTGTGTGGAAAAAAATCTGGTTTTAAATTGGGAAAAATGTCACTTCATGGTTAAACAAGGAATAGTCTTAGGGCATGTTGTTTCTAAAAAACGGTTGGAAGTAGATAAAGCTAAAATAGAAGTAATATCTAATCTACCAGAACCTAAATCAGTAAAAGATATTAGATTATTTCTAGGGCAAGCTGGTTTTTATAGAAGATTTATTAAAGACTTTAGCAAGATAGCTAGACCTTTAACTAATCTATTAAAAGATGTTCCATTTAACTTTGATAAAAATTGCAAGGAAGCATTTTTCAGACTTAAGACTAGCTTAATTTCAACTCCTATAATTCAAACACCAGATTGGAACCATCCATTTGAATTAATGTGTGATGCTTCTGATTTTGTTGTAGGAGCAGTGTTAGGATAGAAGATAGAAAAATCTCCTAGAGTGATTCATTATGCAAGCAAAACCTTAAATGATGCTCAAGTTAATTACACAACTACTGAAAAAGAATTATTAGCTATTGTGTTTGCTTTAGAAAAGTTTAGATCATATCTGATTGGAGCTAAAGTAATAGTATACACGGATCATTCACCTCTAAAACATCTAATAAAGAAAAAAGAAACTGAAACTAGATTGATCTAATGGATATTATTATTACAAGAATTTGATCTAGAAATTAAAGATAAAAAAGGTTATGAGAATGTAGTAGCAGATCATTTATCAAGATTACAAATAGAAAGATCAAATATTGAAATTAAGGATAATTTTCCTGATGAACAATTAATGACCATGAACAAAAATCTTTGGTATGCAGACATAGTTAATTACTTAGTTATTGGTTTAACACCTAAGGATTGGAATAGACAGGATAAGAAATTGTTTTTCTCAAGAGTAAAATATTACTATTGGGAAGACCCATACTTATTTAAGAAATCTCCTGATCTGGTTTTAAAGAGGTGTGTTCCAGAAACTGAATATCTGAGCATATTATCTTTCTGTCATGACCAAGCTTGTGGAGGACATTTTGGTTCAGGGAAAACTGCTGCAAAAATTCTGCAATATGGGTTTTATTGGCCAACACTATTCAAAGATGCTCATAAATATTGCTTAAGTTGTTTAAGATGTCAACAAATAGGAAGAATATCAAAGAGGAATATGATGTCTCTTAATCCTGTTGTTGAGGTTGAAATCTTTGATGTGTGGGGAATAGATTTTATGGGTCCATTTCCTATGTCTAATCAATTTAACTACATATTGTTGGGGATGGATTATGTATCAAAATGGATAGAAGCTATTCCTACAAAAACTAATGACAACAAAGTGGTAATTCAATTTATAAGAACAAATATATTTGCCAGATATGGAATACCTAAAGTTATTATCAGTGATAGAGGAACTCATTTCTGTAATAGAACTTTTGAAGCCTTAATGAAAAAAATATGGAGTAAACCACAAAATTGCAACATCATATCATACGCAAACAAGTGGACAAGTAGAAAGTGCAAAGAAACAAATTAAATTAATCTTGGAAAAAATTAGTAAATCCTACTAGAACAGATTAGACTAATAGATTGATAGATGCACTTTGGGCTTATAGAACTGCTTATAAAACGAGCTTAGGTATGTCACCTTTTAGGCTAGTATATGGAAAAAGTTGTCATTTACCTATTGAAATAGAACATAAAGCTTATTGGGCATTAAAAACTCTGAACACTAATTTAAATCAAGCTGCTGAAAATAGGAAAATGCAACTAATTGAATTAGAAGAATTTAGAAAGGAAGCTTATTCCAATACTATAAGAGAAAAAGAAAAAATTAAATTTTGGCATGATAGAAAAATTATTCCTAAAGGCTTTGAAATAGGACAAGAAGTATATCTTTATATGGCTAGACCACATAACCATCCAGGAAAATTGAAATCTAGATGGGTAGGACCATACATAGTTTGAAATGTTTATCCTTATGGAGCTATTGAAATTGAAAATCCTAAAAATCAGAATATATTTAAAGTAAATGGACAAAGACTTAAACCTATTCTGAAAACACCAAAAAGCTCCTTTGGAATTATAGAAGAAGTCAGAGTAGAGGACTACTCGAGAAGAGAGTAAGAAATCAGTTTTTTATGTTTATATATATAAATAAAAAAAACATTAAAAATATATATAAAACATAAAAATAGTTGCGGTTCAACCGACTGGATCCATCGGTATGACTGGAACATAAAAAATATGAATATTAATGTTTAGGAAAAATTTTGGTTTTACCAAAATATAGTATCGATTCAACCGAAAGAAAAAAATTAAAAATACAAAAATAAAAAATATATATATTTAGGTCTGACCGAAACATAGTATCAGTTAAACCGGTAACAAAACATAAAAACTATTCTCTGTAATATTATTATTATTATATTTGCTTGTACAAGGAGTTCGTTGAGTTACGTTGAACTCAATGAGCTTACTCCGTTGAGTCTTGAGTTAGTCAACGAGCTTATTCCGTTGAGTTAACTGTAACTCAATGGAGTACTGTAGCTAAGATCGCGAATAAAATAGTAATAGTTGGTTCGGGAAATGACCCGATTACCCGCCTAAACTTAGGGCTTACTTAAACTAAAACCAAGGGTTTTGGGGGCATTATCTGGCAAATCATTTAGAATCTAGAACAGTAGCAATCAGAGCAATTCCATGCTGTTGTCTAACTCCACGATGATGAAGAGAACGCCTGAATTCTGGGAACAGGCAGTTGACACCGCACATTTTCTGAAGGAATCTGAAGAATGGCACACAAGGCAGAAGATCAGAAATACAACGAGAGAAAAGGAGTTACAGAAGGTAGAATCTGAACTTTTTAGATTAAGAAAAATATTAGTAGATTGTGGTAGACAGATACCACAGATAATGGAGACACGAATTAGAGTGGCAACTGAAATTGCATTAAGTAAAAAAAGAAAAATCCGGCCAAACAATGAAGTAGCCCTAGAGCTAATTCAACGTAAAGCGAGATTGTGGTTTAAGAAACGTATTGCTGGACGAGGAAGCTGCGAAATATGGCAGTAGGAACAACAAGAGGCAACTGAAGGACAAGAGGAGACGATTATTGAAAGACCTGTTCCTGAGGAACAGTAGTTAGGACCTTTAGTTCCACCATTTAAGCCGTTGGCACGAGCAGAAATGATGGGGCCTTCGACTGAAGAAGAGAAAAGAGAATTTGCAGAACTGGTTCAAGTTGGAAAGAACCAAGGAGAATCAGAAGATTTGGTAGTGGCCAAAGCACACCTAGTGTTTGATGCACTTTACAAAAAGAGGGATGTAGAAAAGTTGAAAGCCCAACATAAAATCAAATTGGAATAGCATCACGCAGCTACTACCAGAACTGTTGCCAAACCTGCTGAAAAAGGAGATGAAGCTGGTCCTTCGAGACCAGTAGTTATAAAAAAAGTTAAATAAGAAGAGTCAGTACCTGTGGCTCGAAGGCTTACAGAACCTACTTTTATAGATTTAATTTCAGAAGATGAAGAGGAAGAACAGGCACAACTAATCAGAAAAAAGAAAGGAAAAGAAAAAGTACTTGAATATGAGGAAAATAAATCTGAAGTACCAATTTTTACAAGGCCTGTGGAGCAGATTTTTATTAACCTACTATCTGATTCTGAAGAGGAGCAGGAGGAGCAAAGAAAAGAAGAAAATCAGGCAAAAATTAGTCTGCAACCTGTACAAGAAGAAACAGAAATTAGGGCAAAAACTGAATTGCCCGTGACTCCATCCCAATCTGTTACAGAATCAGAAAGAACAGTAACAAAACAGATTGGTAGTTAGGAGGAGCAAGAAAGTGAATAAAATGAAGAAGTTGAAAGAAGCCATTTGGACAAAAATAATTTCACAGATTCCATTGAAGAACAAGAAACTCTTCAGCAATTTATGGAGAGAATTCAAGACAGAGTAGAGAGTTCTGCCGGGGAGCCACCACAGATAGAAGCAAAAGCAAAATTCCAGGAATTTGAAGAGAATGTCCAAATGTAGCCTATGCTAGAGGAAGATCAAGAACTTAAGTAAATCTACCAGATCTCGACACGTGTCAGCAGCAGTTTAAACATAAAATAACATTTCGGAGAGTTACAGGTACAACTATCCGATGCTCAGATGCATTTTTGGATACTTAAGAATTTCACAGCCTACAACTTACTGACAGTTCATAAATGTAGTAAATTAACATTAATTCACCAAAATTAAGTAGATTCTTCAATTAAAGCATATAACAGTGCAATTATAACATAATGGCTTAATTCTCATATGATAAGCTAAATATTATGCAATTAACCATCATTTAACCGTTAATAATATGCATTTTCTCATTCTAAACACTTCCCCTATACCTAAATTTTGCTAGTCCCTTAGCAAACTAAGATCTAATTAATTGGTCTTTCAAAAAGTGCTAGAATTAATTCGTCCCCTTTTGTTTTTTTTTTTTTCTTCTGTTTAGTATAAACATATATTCTGTATGTTTCAGTAATCAACCTGCAAAGATATTTAGAATATATGTAAATTACATACAAAGTATATCATCTTCATATAGGTGTTAATTATATTATCGTTTGTTCTTCTTTTCATCATCTGTAATCCTGAATTTTCCAATAAGTTTTCTAGAAGAAATTTCAACAACATACGAATCAAAGTATAATCCAATTCAATCTGATTAAGACAAGTAGAATAAAGAATTGTATTTCCATTTAACAACTTCAAAAGTCAATTCCAGATTCATATTTCAGCAATTCTAGATAACAGAAAATATACTCGGTTCATAAGATATTTGTATTTCACAAAACACTTGTATCTTTTCAGAACGGTATATGTTTTTTTCTTTCTTTTTTTTTGTACTTTAAAAGTTAATTTGACAAGCATGAATCATACAAGAGCTTTCTAATGTACCCATGTAATGAGCTTTCAGTCGACAATCCCAGATCTGATCAGGATCTTAGGTTGCCAGATTTTCAGAGTCCTTTTTCATGTCAACAATTCTTACATACCTATCTACTCAAGTACAAAAGGCTCGTGATCAAACAAGTCAATAAACTCTCAAAGTTTTTTTTTTTCTTCTAAAAATAAATGCACACACAAAACAAAGCATTAATCACATACTGTATATGCATGTATTTCATTAATACAGATGCAGTAAAACACCAATCTCATATAATCCTACTTCTATCATTTACTAAAAATATGAATCCATAACAATAAGCTCATACTTTATCTGTAGTTTAATAAGATCTACAAATAAATCATTCTACAAGTTTAATCAGTCAAAGTAAATGTATCTTTCATCATATGTGTTTCATTTAATCTAGAATTCACATCTCTGCTCCTTCAGGACTTCAAATAATTTTCTAATTAAGCATTAAATATTCTGATTTCATTTTAAAATCGTGAAACTGTTAAACTCATGAAATTCAGAAAAATCATAAGATACTATATCTAGATTTACATAAATAATAAATTCTATAGCATCTTCTATAGCCTTCTAAATATAACATTCAAGCAGTTTATAAAAATTTTACAGTCTCAATTATCGGATAGTTACAGCAAGTTCATAAAAATTTTCAATTTCCTCAAAACTTTGCAGTACCATTTTAATTCCTTTAATTAACAAACTTATATGGCTGTTACTTTAATTACCTCCCCCCCTACCTACATTTTGCATTGTCCTTAATGTAAAAGATTTGACAATAAGTACAGTAATTGTGGTAGGCATGAATAAAGTTTTGTTTGATTTAAAATTCAGGATAAGTAATTGGTTACATACCTTGTTCCATTTGTATCTCTTTCTACATATTCTGATTTTTGATTCTGAAAAACTTTTCATTCCCAAATAAATACAGAATATAAAACAAAATAACATTTAACAGATATTAATAAATCAGTGTCTTGTGTGGAACCCAGGCTCCTATGCCTTTGGTGGCTCACAAGCAAGCCAGTTGGTTTCCCAGAACAGATACCAACAAACTGGATTGATATTTTGTTTTGTTTGTTTTTTTTTTTATAAAATGAACATGAAAAACTTCAAAATTCCCTTTTTTTTTTCTTTTTCTTTCTTTTTTTTTAAAAATAAATGCAGAATACACACGATAAACACACAAAATCACAACTTAAGAACATGATTGTAAAGTAGAATCAAATGGAATAAATGTATCAGTCCAAGCAAACTTTTTAGGCATAGTTCTTCTTGCTATTAATTCTGTTTTATTGCAGTTGTTGTTCCTTTTTAATTTGTAAACATGCAATATATTATAAATTCCAAATACGAGTGTATTACCATTAATGATATGTAATGCAGAAAGGGATCCTTTTTGGTTCCAAGGTAATGTAGTAGTTTCTATTTCTACATCTATTTCAATATACTCCTCTTCCCACTTCCATTCATTCATGTCTTCCATAATCCATATTTGTAATTTCATCAGTTCATCCCACCATCTTATCAGACATAAGTAGGATCATCTTCTTCATTATACCACATTCCTATTTGAATTTCATTAAATTCTGCAGATGGTGGTTTAGCTATTTCACTCGATACAGGTAAAATTTCTATATAATCATTATAATTGTCTATGCTCACTATGTATAAATCAGATCCATATGCTAATGATATCTCCGTGACTAAATAGATATATCCATCAAGTATGACATGTGTTTGGTTAATTAATGATTTCTATCCGAGATATATTATAATGTTTTTATTCCAAGATCTGTTCAGAAAATTATACACACTTAAGCGTAAATCTTCACCCCAACTTCCTGTAGGTCTCCAATAATATAATTTTTCAGGAATTGTAGAATTTTTATCAGAAAATATTAAAGTTGACCCAAAATTTACAGTTGGTGCTTCAAATCTATTAGGTCTTCCTATATTCCATTCTTCTCCTATTATAGGATTTCTTATCAAAATATCAGGTAATGATAAACTTGCATACCTTGGTCTCATCTTATATATGATTAATCATTCATCTATCCCCATAATATGATTTATTCCTTCTAATGCATTGGGTGGAATTCCAGTAGTTTCTTCCATAGTCAGATATTCATGGGTATTTGAACTACGATTAAATGACCTCCATATGAATCCATCTCTAATATTAGTCATTTTTGCAGCTTGTAGTCCCTGAAAATATTTTTCTTCAATAGAGTCTTTAATTTCCTTTGATACACAACACAGCATGCACAGATCTTTAGCTGACAAGTTACTTAGTATTTCCTTTTGTGCATCCAACGGTAATTGCATTAATTCCATTTGTCGATTCTGTAAAACACAAATAAAAATTTAGCAGAGACAAAAAACTAACATAACTACTGCACACCCTCGTGGAGTTAAGGCATAACTCAACGGAGTAAGTTCATTGAGTTAAAAATTAACTCTACGATACTATTAACTTAAAATAAAACATATATACATACAGATAGTTGCTTCAGATTTGCTGCTTCATTTAGTTGCCCTCCTAGAAGAGGTATCAATTTCATTAACCATTCTATTGACAAGATTAGGTATAGCTTGAATTGGCAATCCTCCAGTAGGTCTAACTTCCATTGGTTCCTTTTGTCTAAGTGATATATTTCTATTTTGATTTTGAATTGCAGCATTTCCAAATATAAATTCTAGACGATTGTTTACTTGTTGGATTATCTTTTCTAATTTCTCTATTCTAGCTCCTTGTTCAATTAATACTTCATAACTTATGTTCTTCTCATTTATATTTTCTCCTCCCTGGAAATTGTTGTTTCTCCAAGATAAATTCGGGTGATTTCTCCAATTAGGATTATAAGAATTTCCCAAGTTATCTCTCTCGTTTCTAACATAAATAATATCTAAGTCATTTATGTTTGTATTCTTTTCTACTAGCTTTTGATTTAATGATAACTCTTCTATTTTCTTTGTTAATTCATTTAATTTCACCTCAAGCATAGTATTGGAATCTATTTCATGCATTCCTCTTGGCAATAATCTTTTATCTACAATAGCTTCAGCCGAATTTTCCCACTATGCAGTTCTTTTTGCAAAATTTTCTAAATATGCTCATGCTTCTTCACTACATAATTTTAAAAATCCATTTTGACAAGTAGATTCTAATAAGGATTTCATAGAAACATCTATGCCTTCATAAATTATGCCTATTCATTGTGCTTTACTTATTGCATGATGTGGACATTGAGTAAATCTTTAAATCTTTCAAACTATTTCCAAAATGTTTCACCTTTCTTTTGGCTACACATTAATATTTCTTTCTTCTTTTTAATCGTTTGATGTGTTGGATAGTATTTTTCCAGAAAAACAAAGCAAAATTCAGTCCATGTAGAAATTGAATCAGGCGACACAGTATATAACCATCTCTTAGCTGTATCTTTTAAAGCAAAAGGGATATATCTAAGTTTAATAGCATCTATACTCATGTTCGGCATTCTCATCATTTGACAAACTTCGTTAAATTCTCTAAGGAAATAATAGGCATCCTCTCTTTCTAATCCATGAAAATGTGGCAATTGACTAATATAATTAGATTTCAGTTCAAACCTATCTCCCTCAAAGTTTGGCAATCGAATACATGAAGGTTCATCAATTAATTCAGGATACAGAATCTCTCCTAATAGTTTTTCTACTAGAGCAGTCATCTCTACGTTCTCTTTTAAAGAAAGGTTAGCTACACCCCAAAGAATTTTGTTAAAGTTCAGTTTAGAAAATTTTTCAGTACTCCTCTACAATGAAAATTCCTAGGTAGGTGTACTTACTAATCGTTTAGTGCTTAGAGAACGAGTCCATGTGCTCATAAACAAATAGCAGAACATTAATTACATACCAGTCTGAAGCTTTCCATTTTATAAATATTTGTTGTCGGATGAAGGGTGAATCAGCTGCTTCTCCTTCCAGTTCCTCCAACGCTTTCTTCTTTCTTTTAAAAGTGCTGGTAACTCGTAAATAACATTCTGTTTCATATATATACTGCGCATCCATAAAGTGAATAAATCTCGTTGCAAGAACGTGGCTTGCAACATGCATCGTGGTTCCTGTTTATATGGGTACGTGTACCACTACTAATTTCAAATTTTGGTAACCGCTAAACCGACGAAGTTTCGTTTGTGGTTAAAAGAATAATTGTTCTGCTTAATCCATGAACTAACCTCATTGAGTTACAGATTACTCAACAGAACACAGTCGATTACTGTTGCTAACTCCACGGACTAACTTCGTTGAGTTACAGATAACTCAACGGAGTGACCTTATATTATATTACTGACCTTGTGGAGTTACGGTTAACTCAACGGACTTACTTCGTTAAGTTAACACTTGTGGCAACATCTAAGTTTCACTCACGTAAGTTTTCTATTCTGTGTTTTTTTTTTTTTTTTTTACAGGTTTAAACGATACTATGCTTCGGTCAAACCTAAATATTTTTTTATTTTTTTACTTTTCTTTCGGTTGGACCGATACAATGTTTCGATAAAACCAATATTGTTTCTGAAAATTAATATACAATTTTTTTTCTAGTTTAATCGATACTACACTTCGGTCAGACCTAAATATTTTTTATTTTTATATTTTCCTTTTTTTTCGGTTGAACTGATACTATGTTTCGGTAAAACCAATATTTTTTTCTAAAAATTAATATACAATTTTTTTTTTCGGTTTAACCGATAATAAGCTTCGATCAAACCTAAATATTTTTTATTTTTTTCCTTTTCTATCGATTGGACCGATACTATGTTTCGGTAAAACCAATATTTTTTTCTGAAAATTAATATACAATTTTTTTTTTTTAATGTTCCGGTCATACCGATGTATCCAATCGGTTGAACCGATACTATTTTTATGTTTTATATATATTTTTAATGTTTTTGTTTTATATATATATATATATATGAACATAAAAACTGATTTCTTACTAAGTAAAGCTCGAGTAGTCCTCTACTCTGACTTCTTCTATAATTCCAAAGGAGCTTTTTGGTGTTTTCAGAATAGGTTTAAGTCTTTGTCCATTTACTTTCAATATATTCTGATTTTTAGGATTTTCAATTTCAATAGCTTCATAAGGATAAACATTTCGAACTATGTAAGGTCCTGCCCATCTAGATCTTAATTTTCCTAAATGGTTATGGAGTCTAGCCATATAAAGATATACTTCTTGTCCTATTTCAAAGCTTTTGGGAATAATTTTTCTATCATGCTAGAATTTAATTTTCTCTTTTTCTCTTACAGTCTTCGAATAAGCTTCATTTCTAAATTTTTCTAATTCAATTAGTTGCATTTTCCTATTTTCAGCAGCTTGATTTAAATTAGTGTTCAGAGTTTTTAATGCCCAATAAGATTTATGTTCTATTTCAGCAGGTAAATGACAACTTTTTCCATATACTAGCCTAAAAGGTGACATACCTAAGTTCGTTTTATAAGCAGTTCTATAAGCCCAAAGTGCATCTATCAATCTATTAGCCCAATCTGTTCTAGTAGGATTTACTACTTTTTCTAAGATTAATTTAATTTGTTTGTTTTTACTTTCTACTTGTCCACTTGTTTGCGGATGATATGATGTTGCAATTTTGTAGTTTACTCCATATTTCTTCATTAAGGCTTCAAAACTTCTATTACAGAAATGAGTTCCTCTATCACTGATAATAGCTTTAGGTATTCCAAATCTCGCAAATATATTTGTTCTTAGAAATTGTATTACCACTTTGTTCTCATTAGGTTTTGTAAGAATAGCTTCTATCCATTTAGATACATAATCCACCCCCAACAATATATAATTAAATTGATTAGATATAGGAAATGGACCCATAAAATCTATTCCCCACACATCAAAAATTTCAACCTCAACAATAGGATTAAGAGGCATCATATTCCTCTTTGATATTCTTCCTATTTGTTGACATCTTAAACAACTTAAGCAATATTTATGAGCATCTTTGAATAGTGTTGGCTAATAAAACCCACATTGCAGAATTTTTGCAGCAGTTTTCCCTGAACCAAAATGTCCTCCACAAGCTTGGTCATGACAGAAAGACAATATGCTCGAATATTCAGTTTCTGGAACACACCTCCTTAAAACCAGATTAGGACATTTCTTAAATAAGTAAGGCTCTTTTCAATAGTAATATTTTACTCTATAGAAAAATAATTTCTTATCCTGTCTATTCCAATCCTTAGGTGTTAAACCAGTAACTAAGTAATTAACTATGTCTGCATACCAAGGCATTGTGTTGATGGTCATTAATTGTTCATCAGGAAAATTATCCTTAATTTCAATATTTGATTTTTCTATTTATAATCTTGATAAATGATCTATTACTACATTCTCACAACCTTTTTTATCTTTAATTTCTAAATCAAATTCTTGCAATAATAATATCCATCGGATCAATCTTGGTTTAGTTTCTTTTTTCTTTATTAGATGTTTTAGAGTTGAGTGATCAGTGTATACTATTACTTTAGCTCCAATCAGATATGATCTAAACTTTTCTAAAGCAAACACAACAGCTAATAATTTTTTTTCAGTAGTTGTGTAATTAACTTGAGCATCATTTAAGGTTTTGCTTGCATAATGAATCACTCTAAGAGATTTTTCTATCTTCTGTCCTAACACTGCTCCTACAGCAAAATCAGAAGCATCGCACATTAATTCAAATGGATGGTTCCAATCAAGTGCTTGAATTATAGGAGTTGAAATTAAGCTAGTCTTAAGTCTGAAAAATGCTTCCTTGCAATTTTTATCAAAGTTAAATGGAACATCTTTTAATAGATTACTTAAAGGTCTAGCTATCTTGCTAAAGTCTTTAATAAATCTTCTATAAAAACCAGCATGTCCTAGAAATGATCTAATATCTTTTACTAATTTAGGTTCTGGTATATTAGAAATTACTTCTATTTTAGCTTTATCTACTTCCAACCCTTTTTTAGAAACAACATGCCCTAAGACTATTCCTTGTGTAACCATGAAGTGACATTTTTCCCAATTTAAAACCAGATTTTTTTCCACACAGCGTTTTAATATTTGGTCTAAATTGCTTAAACACACTTCATATGAGTTACCATATACAATAAAATCATCCATAAATATTTCTAAAAATTCATCAGTCATTCCAATAAATATGCCGTACACACACCTTTGAAAAGTAGCTGACGCATTGCATAATCTGAATGGCATTCTTTTAAAAGCATAAGTTCTATTAGGACAAGTGAAAGTTATTTTCTCTTGATCCTCTAATACTACTGGAATTTGATTATACCTTGAATACCCGTTTAGGAAACAAAAATATTCTTGCCCTGCTAATCTTTCCAACATTTGATCTATAAAAGGTAAGGGAAAATGATCTTTCCTAGTAAAAGCATTCAGTTTTCTATAGTCTATACATACTCTCCAGCCTGATTGAATTCTAGTAGGTATCAAGTTTTGACTTTCATTCCTAATAACTATTAATCCTGATTTCTTGGGAACTACATCGATTGGACTAACCCACGAGCTATCAGAAATCGGATAAATTATATCATTATCAAACCATTTAACTATTTCCTTCCTGACTACTTCCTTAAGGTTTGGATTTAATCTCCTCTCAGGAATTCTAACAGGTTTAGCATTCTCTTCTAAATATATGTAGTGACAGCATAAAGTTGAACTTAACCCTTTTATATCAGTCATAGTCCATCCTATTGCTTCTTTATAACTTTTTACTACATCTTTTAATTTAGCTATTTGATTCTCTTTTAAATCTAAAGCAATAATGATTGGACAGGTCTGTTTATCTTCCAGAAATATATAGGTTAATTCAGGAGGTAAAGGATTTAATTCTAAATGCTGCCCATCAGAAGCTAGAGCTCCTAATTGAACATCATCATTTTTTAAATTAATTTCTTCCTGATCTCCTTCTATATTTATGCTTTCACTTTCTTCTAAAGTTGCTGAATTGATTTGCCTATTTAATTCTTCTTGAATCACATCATCTAACATATCTCCTTCATCCTCTAAAAAGTCTATGATATGTAAGGACATTTCTAACTCCTCAAACCTTTCTGGTTTGAAAATATTTAATTGAGTATCCTCATTACCATATGCTAACTTCATTACTCCAGTTTTACAATTTATAACAGCCCCTGATGTTGCTAAAAATGGCCTTCCCAAAATTAAAGATGTATCACTATTTTTATGCTTAATTTGTTGGGAATCCAAAATTACAATATCAATAGGAATTACTATAAAATTCTTGATTTTAATTAAGACATCCTCTATTTTTCCTCTAGGGTATCTTATACTTCTATCAGCTAATTGAATAACCGTACTAGTAGGAGTTAAGCCTTCTAATCCTAAGGATGCAAATATATCACTTGGCATAACATTTACACCTACACCTAAATCTATTAAGGTTCTTTCTAGAATGGTATTTCCTATGATGCATGATATAACTGGGATTCCAAGATCAGATAACTTTTTAGGAATTTGTGGCAGAAATAGGGAACTACTTTGCTCAGCTAAAAAGACCTTTCTAAGAACTTTTCACTCTCTTTTCTTAGTACACCAATCCTTTAGAAATTAAGCAAAAGGTGGCATATTCTGCAATAGATCTAACAAAGGAATGTTAACTTGTACTTTTTCAAAAATTTCTCTGATTTTTTCTTGTTTTTCAGTAACTGTTTGTTGTAATCTTTCAGGATAGGGTGCTAAAGATTTTGATTTCAAAGACTCTTTTTCTTTCAATTGATTTGTTTGATCATTTTTAGCTTCAATTGCAGATTCAAATTCTTCTTCAGTGATTTCTAGATTTTCAACTATTACATTTTCATTATCATTTTGATTTTTACTCTTGTCCACCTTTATATCATTTTCATTTTGAGTTCTTGGTGGTATATCAATTCCAGATCTTAATGTTACACATACATCTTCCAGATTTTCGTTACTTTCATGATGTTTTTGTATATAATTTTCGTGATTATGATCTTCAATTATTTTTAGTTTTAAAGTGCATTCTTTAAATTCTCTTACATTAGTGTTTTCTATTTGCTGTATATTTTGCAAGTTGTGTAGGTTTATAACATTATAATTTTCATTGTCTTGTTGCATAACTTGTATTTTCATTGCATTTTTGTCTAATGCTTTTAATTTTGTTTCCAGATCATCTAATTTCATTGCATTCAATTTTTGATCAATTTTCTTTATGGCTTTTTCAGTTTCGTAAATTATATCCTGTTTAGGTTTTGAATATGCCTCCTTATAGTTTAATTGGTTGACTTCTTGTTATTGACACACAGCAGAATTCACATAAGCTAATTAAAGGATTCAGAAATCTTTGAGCATAAGCATATGCCATATTCTCAATTACAGAAGAAAACACACAACTCTGACTATTAAAATGAAACAACTCTAACAGTTGCTTATATCTATTCAATTCAATTCAATTTACTTCGATTCAATTCAATTCAATTCCCCGGCAACGGCGCCATAAAATTTGTTTGGGTTTTCCCAACACTACACTAGAAAAACTTGGATTTGTTACTTCTATTTTTACTTAGTTAATTTATCTTTATGCCTATTATTTCTTTTAGAAGTAAACAAACAACCTTTAATACAATTTAGATATTAATTCCAATTTGTACTTTAACTGCAACTGCATAGTGTCTATTGTATCAGTGTGCAAGTACAGGTCGATCTCATAGGGAATTACTGACGAATTTAAGAAATGTTTGATTCTGGACAATTCAAATTTATATTCAATAAGCACTCCGTTGAGTTACAGTTAACTCAACGGACTAAGTTCGTTGATTTATGGATAATTCAACGGACTATCCTCGTGAACTTAAGTTAACTCCACGAGCTTGTCTCTTCTTTATAATACTACTATTTACAGAGGAATTCAGCCAACCATTACGCGATTCCACAGATTGTAAATAACATTAATTAAGCTTTTTAATGCTAGTTAACATTAGATTTATCATTAAGCAATACTAACATTCAGATGATTCAAACAATAACCATTTAAATCTTTAAGTTGTTTTGTACGAACCAATTTCAGTAAACTGTAAAATTAAAACTAACATAAAACAATCATAAAACTGATACAGATAACATTAATCACGATACAACACATACAATACAACACTCAAATACAACATACAAACAAAGATAAATTGTTTTTGGTATTTTTGTTTTGATGTAACATGGAAATAGGCGAAAGGTGAAATGTAAAGTAATCTCACTTGACAGTAAATACTTCTGACACTACTTGCAACGCAATTACACCACTGAAAATTAAACCACTTACAATTCTTTCTCCTCTCCCTATAGAATCACGAGTCCAGAATTGCAAGATGATCTCCTCTTCAGCATACAGGCATCAACCCGAAGCCAAGGCTAAAAGCTTTACGATCTCCTGAAATATGAGTCGGCGCTTGGTGAAAATGTCTTCCCTTCCCGCAACGCAATCACTCCTCACAGTGGTTGTCAAGCACTGTGTTTGGCTCGGAATCGACCCGACATCAGGCAAGTATCCTCACAGACCTCCGATGATTGGTGATTATGGTGGTGATACGATGGTTGGTGTGATACTTCGGAGAATCGCCGATACTGTCTACAAAAAGCTCAGTGCTCCTCCTCTGTATACACTGGTCGTCCATCGATCACTCTTTCTTCTTTTTTTCTTCTTTTCTTTTATATTTCTTTAGTAGTAACTGCTTCTGCTTGAATGATCGGTTGGATTTCCTTCCTTCAGATCAACGGCGATGCTTCCTTCTCCGTGCGCGATTGAATTCCTGCGTGATACGTGCAAACGTGGTGTTTCCTTCCAACTATCTGTTCCTGCAACCGCTACAGTGGCATTTTGGAAAATAACTATATAATACATGCAATAAAGAAATAAGCTGCTAACCTAACGTGTTACCTTAGTGTATATTCATGTAACTTAACGCATACAGTTATGCTAATTTAACAAGTTATAACTTAAGTAAATCTACTAGATCTCGACACATGTCAGCAGTAGTTTAAACATAAAATAACATTTCAGAGAGTTACAGGTATAACTATCCGATGCTTAGATGCATTTTCGGATACTTAAGAATTTCACAGCCTACAACTTACTGACAATTCATAAATGTACTAAATTAACATTAATTCACCAAAATTATGTAGATTCTTCAATTAAAGCATATAACAGTGCAATTATAACATAATGGCTTAATTCTCATATGATAAGCTAAATATTATGCAATTAACCATCATTTAACTGTTAATAATATGCACTTTTTCATTCTAAATAGAATGCAAGAAATCAAAGAATTATTTGAATTCCAAGGTCTACTGCAATTTATATCTCAAGAAAGATGGCATGCAGTATATGAAAATTTAGTGCTCTGTTTCTATGCAAATTTGAGAGAAAGAGAAGGAGGACTAATTTCAAACGTGGAGGAAGCTGATGTACAGATAACACTAGAGCTTCTCCACAACATATTTGGGTTGAAGAATGAAGGAATAAAAATTTTGGAAGATACAACTACCGTCGAGTGGACTGAATAGGAAATTAAAGATTGTTTAACTATCAATCCTGGTGTGCCATTATTAAACAGATTGAAGCATTTAAATGGTAAAGCACACATGATAGCTAACATTCTGATTAAGAATGTCTATCAACGACAGGGCCATGACATAGAATTAAGTCACTTTGTCAAATGAGACACATATGCAGTTGTAAATAAGATCCAAATAAATTGGTCTGCAGTTTTTATCTCCAAGTTGAAAACAGTGAAGAAGAAATTATTTTAGGGAGATTTGATTCCACTGCTGATGGTGGACTGTATCGATTTCACTAAATGGACATCAAAAAGGATCAGATCAAGAACCATTTCAGTGAAAGAATACAAAAATTTTGTAGCTACAGAACTAGTTGTATCTTCTAGAGGAATTACAGGAGCAGTAGAGAGGATTAATCAATTAGAGCTTCAATTAGAAAAACTCCAGAAGGAAGTAGATGAACTTAGGCATAGAGATTAAATTGTATTGTTCGTCTACTTATGTAAAACTGTATGAAATTGTATCATGTACTTTTAATGTAATTGATTCATATTAATGAATGTAAATTTTTCAGATGCAATTCTCATACGTGTTTTGAATGTGAAATGAATGGAAATTATTGAATATTATGTTATTGTGAAACTTTATGAATGAATATATAACAGATTTACAATTTGTTGAATGACAAGATAACTGCTTAAAAATTTCTACAAGTTATAAGGTAAAATGTAAATTCCGCATAACATAAAATGACCTGCAAATTAAATCTTTATATAAGATTCAGATTTAAACGTATTTTAATTAAAATGATGCATTAATGACATAGATTTAACTTTATTTCATTTAGCAGAATAAACAAAGAAAAAAAATAGATAGGTACTTACAAGAGTAAAACTTAGTTGTTGCTAAGTGTTAACTCAATGAAGTAAGTCCGTTGAGTTAACCGTAACTCCATGAGGTCAGTAATATAATATAAGTCACTCCGTTGAGTTATCTGTAACTCAACGAAGTTAGTCCGTGGAGTTAGCAACAGTAACCGACTGTATTCTGTTGAGTTTTCTGTAACTCAACGAGGTTAGTTCGTGGATTAAGCAAAACGGTTATTCTTTTAACCACGAACGAAGCTTCGTCGGTTTAGCGGTTACCAAAATTTGAAATTAGTAGTGGCACATACCCATATAAACAGGAACCACGATGCACGTTGCAAGACACGTTCTTGCAACGAGATTTATTCACTTTATGGATGCGTAGTATATATATCAAACAGAATGTTATTTACAAGTTACTAGCACTTTTAAAAGAAAGGAGAAAGTGTTGGAGGAACTGGAAGGAGAAGTAGCTGATTCAAATTCATCTAACAACAAATATTTATAGAATGGAAAGCTTCAGAATGGTATGTAATTAATTTTCTACTATTTATTTATGAGCACATGGACTCGTTCTCTAAGCACTAAACGATTAGTAAGAACACCTACTTAGGAATTTTCATTGTAGAGGAGTACTGAAAAATTTTCTGAACTGAACTTTAACGAAATTCTTTGGGGTGTAGCTAACCTTTCATTAAAAGAGAATGTAGAGATGGCTGCTCTAGTAGAAAAACTATTAGGAGAGATTCTGTATCCTGAATTAGTTGATGAACCTTCATGTATTTGATTGCCAAACTTTGAGGGAGATAGGTTTGAACTGAAATCTAATTATATTAGTCAATTGTCACATTTTCATGGATTAAAAAGAGAAGTTACCTATTATTTCCTTAGAGAATTTAACGAAGTTTGTCAAATGATGAAAATACCGAACATGAGTATAGATGCTATTAAACTTAGATATATTCCTTTTTCTTTAAAAGACATAGCTAAGAGATGGTTATATACTCTGTTACCTTATTCAATTTCTACATGAAATGAATTTTGCTCTATTTTTCTGGAAAAATATTATCCAATACATCAAACGATTAAAAAGAAGAAAGAAATATTAATGTGCACCCAAAAAAAGGGTGAATCATTCTAGAAATATTTTGAAAGATTTAAAGATTTACTAACTCAATGTCCACATCATGCAATGAGTAAAGAAAAATACTATGCTATTGAAATGAGTAACTACACAGTGGGAAAATTCGGCTGAAGCTACTGCAGATAAAAAAATATTCCCAAGAGGAATGCATGAAATAAATTCCAATACTATGCTTGAGGTGAAATTAAATGAATTAACAAATAAAATAGAAGAGTTATCATTAAATCAAAAGCTAGCAGAAAAGAATGCAAACATAAATGACTTAGATATTATTTATGCTAGAAACCAGAGAGATAACTTGGGAAATTCTTATCATCCTAATTGGAGAAATCACCCGAATTTATCTTGGAGAAACAATAATTTCCAGGGAGGAGAAAATATAAATGAGAAAAACATAAGTTATGAAGTATTAATTGAACAAGGAGCTAGAATAGAAAAATTAGAAAAGATAATACAACAAGTAAACAATCGTTTAGAATTTATATTTGGAAATACTGCAATTCAAAATCAGAATAGAAATATATCACTTAGATAAAGGGAACCAATGGAAGTTAGACCTACTGGAGGATTGCCAATACAAGCTATACCTAATCCTGTCAATAGAACGGTTAATGAAATTGATATCTCTTCTAGGAGGGCAGCTGAATGAAGCAGCATATCTGAAGCAACTATCTGTATGTATATATGTTTTTTTATTTTTAGTTAACAGTATCGTACAGTTAATTTTTAACTCAACGAACTTAGTCCGTTGAGTTATGCCTTAACTCCACGAGGGTGTGCAGTAGTTATGTTAATTTTCTTCTTTGCTAAATTTTTATTTGTGTTTTACAGAATCGACCAATGGAATTGATGCAATTACCAATGGATGTGTTTTATTGAAGAAAAATATTTTCAGGGACTACAAGCTACAAAAATGACTAAGATTAGAGATGGATTCATATGGAGATCATTTAATCGTAGTTCAAATACCCATGAATATCTGGCTATGGAAGAAACTACTGGAATTCCACCTAATGCATTAGAAGGAATAAATCATATTATGAGGATAGATGAAGGATTAATCATATACAAGACGAGACCAAGGTATGCAAGTTTATCATTACCTGATATTTTGATAAGAAATCCAATAACAGGAGAAGAATGGAATATAGGAAGACCTAATAGATTTGAAGCACTAATTGTAAATTATGGGTCAGCTTTGATATTTTCTGATAAAAATTCTACAATTCTTGAAAAATTATATTATTTGAGACCTACAAGAAATTGGGGTGAAGATTTACGTTTAAGTATGTATAATTTTCTGAACAGATCTTGGAATGAAAATATTATGATATATCTAGGACAGAAATCATTAATTAACCAAACACATGTCATACTTGATGGATATATATATCTAGTCACGGAGATATCATTAGCATATAGATCTGATTTATACACAGTGAGCATAGACAGTTATGATGAATATATAGAAATTTTACCTGTACCGAGTGAAATAGCTAAACCACCATCTGCAGAATTTAATGAAATTCAAATAGGAATGTGGTATAATGAAGAAGATAATCCTACTTTATGTCTAATAAGATGGTGGGATGAACTGATGAAATTTCAAATATGGATTATGGAAGACATAAATGAATGGAAGTGGGAAGAGGATTATATTGAATAGAAATAGAAACTACTACATTACCCTGGAACCAAAAAGGATCCCTTTCTGCATTACATATCATTAATGGTAATACACTCGTATTTGGAATTTATAATATATTACATGTTTACAAATTAAAAAGGAACAAGAATTGCATTAAAACAAAATTAATAGTAAGAAGAACTATGCCTAAAAAGTTTGCTTGGACTGATACATTTATTCCATTTGTTTCTACTTTTCAATCATGTTCTTAAGCTGTGATTTTGTATGTTTAATGTTGTGTGTATTCTGCATTTATTGTTAAAAAAAAGAGAAAAAATTTAGAGTTTTCATTTTTATTTTATAAAAACAAAAAGAAAAAACAAAACAAAATATCAATCCAGTTTGTTGGTATCTCTTTTGGGAAACCAACTGGCTTGCTTGTGAGCCACCAAAGGCATAGGAGCCTAGGTTCCACACAAGACACTGATTTATTAATACCTGTTAAATGTTATTTTGTTTTATATTTTGCTTTTATCTGTAAATGAAAAGTTTTTCAGAATCAAAAATCGGAATATGCAGAAGGAGATAAAAATGAAACAAGGTATGTAACTAATTACTCATCCTGAATTTTAAATCAAGCAAAACTGTATTCATGCCTGCTACAATTACTGTATTTATTGTCAAATCTTTTACATTGAGGACAATGCAAAATGTAGGTATGGGGGGGAGGTAATTAAAGTAACAGCCATGTAAGTTTGTTAATTAAAGAAATTAAAATAGTACTATAAAGTTTTGAGGAAATTGAAAATTTTATGAACTTGCTGTAACTATCTGATAATTGAGACTGTAAAATTTTTATAAACTGCTTGACTATTATATTTAGAAGGCTATATAAGATGCTATTGAATTTATTATTTATGCAAATCTAGATATAGTATCTTATGTTTTTCTGAGTTTCATGAGTTTAACAGTTTCACGATTTTAAAATGAAATCAGAATGCTTAATGAAAAAATCAGTAAATTATCTGAAGTCCTGAAGGAGCTGAGATGTGAATTCTAGATTAAAGGAAACACATATGATTAAAGATACATTTAATTTGACTGATTGAACTTGTAGAATGATTTATGTGTAGATCTCATTAAACTACAGAAAAAGTATGAGCTTATTGTTATGGATTCATATTTTCAGTAACTGATAGAAACAGGACTATATGAGATTGATGTTTTACTTCATCTATATTAATGAAATACGTACATATACAGTATGTGATTAATGCTTTGTTTTGTGTGTATTTTGTTTTGAAAAAAAAAAAAAAAAGAGAAAAAAAATTGAGAGTTTATTGACTTGTTTGATCACAAGCCTTTTGTACTTGAGCAGATAGGTATTTAAGGATTGTTAACCTAAAAAAGGACTCTTAAAATCTGGCAACCTAAGATCCTAATCAGATCTGGGATTGTTGACTGAAAGCTCGTTAGATGGATACATTAGAAAGCTCTTGTATGATTCAAGCTTGTCAAATTAACTTTTAAAGTACGAAAAAAAGAAGAAAAAATATACATATACTGTTCTGGAAAGATACAAGTGTTTTGTGAAATACAGATATCTTATGAATCGAGTATATTTTCTGTTATCTAGAATTGCTGAAATATGAATCTGGAATTGACTTTTGAAGTTGTTTAATGGAGATACAATTCTTTATTCTACTTATCTTAATCAGATTGAATTAGATTGTACTCTGATTTGTATGTTGTTTAAATCTCTTCTAGAAATATTATTGGAAAATTCAGGATGACAGATGATGAAAAGAAGAACAAACGATAATATAATTAACACCTATATGATGATGATATATTTGGTATGTAATTTACATATATTCTAAGTATATTTGCAAGTTGATTACTGAAACATACAGAATATATTTTTATGCTAAACAGAAGAAAAACAAAAGGGGAAGAATTAATTCTAGCACTTTTAAAGACCAATTAATTAGATCTTAGTTTGCTAAGGGACTAGCAAAATTTAGGTATGGGGGAAGTGTTTAGAATGAAAAAGTGCATATTATTAACGGTTAAATGATGGTTAATTGCATAATATTTAGCTTATCATATCAGAATTAAGCCATTATGTTTTAATTGCACTGTTATATGCTTTAATTGAAGAATTTGCTTAATTTGGGGAAATTAATGTTAATTTAGTACATTTATGAACTGTTGGTAAGTTGCAGGCTGTGAAATTCTTAAGTATCCAAATATTCTAATATTTCGGACAGTTATGTTTAACAGACTGAATATGTATCAGATAGTTATGTTAAATTGCCGAACAGTTATGTTTTGAGAGAATATTTTATTATTTCCTGAAGTACACGTGTCGAAACCATAATGAATGACTTAAGTGAACTTTCGGTGAGTTATCTATAACTACCCGAAATTGCAACTAGGCATCGGATAGTTATCCTTGTAACTCTCCAAAATCTCTTTTTATTTATAAAATAGCTATGGACACGTGTCATGTTCTGGGAAATTGACTTAAGTGGATTTTCGGTGAGTTAGCTGTAACTATCCGAAATGCATCTGAGCATCGGATAGTTAGACCTGTAACTCTCCGAAATGTTATTTTATGATTAAACTATTGCTAACACGTGTTGAGATCTAGTAGATTTACTTAAGTTATATATCGGTGAGTTATTTGTAACTATCTGAAATGCATCTAAGCATCAGATAGTTAAGTTTATAAGTATACGAAATGCATCTGAGCATCGAATAGTTAAGTTTATAAGTATTCGAAATGCACCTGAGCATCGGATAGTTAAGTTTATAAGTATCCAAAATGCACCTGAGCATCGAATAGTTAAATTTATGCACGTGTTTTATAGTTAAATCAACAAAGAAAGTCCGTTGGGTTATCTGTAACTCCACGAACTATATAATTTCTAGTATACCACTGTAGCGATTGTAGGAACAGACAGTTGGAAGAGAAAAACTACGTTTGCACGTATCGCACAGGGAAAGAAATCATCACTGTTAATACGAATGAAGGAAATCCAACCGACCATTCAAGCAGAAGCAGTTACTACCGAAGAAATATAAAAGAAAAGAAGAAAAAAAGAAGAAGGGTGTGATCGATGGGCGGACAATGTGTGTAGAGGAGGATCGACGTCGCAATTCTCTGAAGTACTACACCAACCATCATCATCACCACCATAATCACCAACCATCGGAGGTCTGTGAGGATACTTGCCTAATGTTGGGTCGATTCCGAGCCAAACACAGTGCCTGACAACCACTATGAGGAGTGATCGCGTTGTGGGAAGGGAAGCCATTTTCACCAAGCGCTGACTCATATTTCAGGAGATCGTAAAGCTTTTAGCCTTGGCTTCGGGTTGATGCTTGTATGCTGAAGAGGAGATCATCTTGCAATTCTGGACTCGCGATTCTATAGGGAGAGGAGACAGGATTGTAAGTGGTTTAATTTTCAGTGGTGTAATCGCATTGCAAGTAGTGTCGGAAGTATTTACTGTCAAGTGAGATTACTTTACATTTCACCCGTCGCCCATTTCCATGTTCATATTAAAACAAAAATACCAAAAACAATTTATCTATGTTTGTATGTTGTATTTGAGTGTTGTATTGTTTGCGTTGTATCGTGATTAATGTTATCTTTGTCAGTGTTGTGATTGTTTTATGTTTATTTTAGTTTTATAGTTTACTGAAATTGGTTCGTTCAAAAGACTTAATGATTTTAATAGTTACTATTTGAATTATCTGAATGTTAGTATTGCTCAATGATAAATCCAATGTTAACTAACATTAAAGAGCTTAATTGATGTTATTTACAATCTGTGGAATCGCCCAATGGTTGGCCGAATTCCTCTGTAAATAGCAATATTAAAAAGAAAAGTCAAGCTCGTGGAGTTAACTTAAGTCCACGAGGTTAGTTCGTTGAGTTAGCTGTAATTCAACGAAGAGCTTATTGAATATATAAATTTGATTTTTAACAAACGAACAGTTCTCAAGTTCGTCTGCAATTCCCTGTGGGATCGACCTGTACTTGTACATTGATAACAGCATACATGTTATACTTAATGGATATATATATCTAATCACAGATATATCAGTTGCATTTAGATCTTATTTATACATAGTAAGCATAGACAGTTATGATGACTTTATAGAAATATTACCTATACCGAGTGATATAGCTAAACCACCGTCTTCAAAATACTAAAAAATTCAATTAGAAATGTGCTATAATGAATATGATGATCTTACTTTATGTCTAATAAGATGGTGGGATGAATTGAGGAATTTTCAAATATGGATTATGAAAGACCTAAATGAATGGAAGTGGGAAGAGGAATATGTTGAAATAGATGTAGAAATAGAAACAGCTACATTATCGTGAAACAGAAGAGGATCTCTTTCTGCATTTCATTTCATTAATGGAAATACACTTATATTCAATATTGACAACATACTACAAGTTTACAAGTTATAAAGGAAAGTAAACTGCATTAAAATAGAATTAATAGAAAGAAGAATTATACCTAAAAAGTTTGCATAGACTGACACGTTTATTCCATTTGTTACCACTTTTAAATCATGTTCTTAATGTGTGATTTTGTACTTTTAATGTTGTGTGTATTTTGCATTTATTTTTAGAAAAAAAAGAAGAAAAGAAAAATTTTAGTTTTAATTTTATTTTATAAAAAAAAAAATATATCAATCCAGTTTGTTGGTATCTGTTCTGGGAAACCAACTGGCTTACTTGTGAGCCATCAAAGGCATATGAGCCTAGGTTCCACACAAGACACTGATTTAACAAGTTAAGTTGTTATTTTGTTATATATTCTGCTTTTATGTGTGAATGAAAAGTTTTTCAGAATCAAAAATTAGAAAATATGGAAGGAGATACAAAAGAACAAGGTATGTAATTGATTACTTATCTTGAATTTACATTTAAACTCAATTCGGGGAGTTATTCATTAACTCAATGAATTAAGTTCGTTGAGTTAGGTGCTAAGTCAACGAAACAATATTCATGTCTGCTACAATTACTGTATTTACTGTAAAATCTTTTACATTGAGAACAATGCAAAATGTAGGTATGGGGGGGAGGTAATTAGATTAACAGCCATGTAATTTTGTTAATTAAAGGAATTAGAATGGTACTGCAAAGTTCTGTGGAAATTGAAAAAAAAAATTTGAATTTGCTATAACTATTTGATAATTGAGATTGTAAAATTTTTAAGAATTGTAACTGCTTGAATGTTATATTTAGAATCCTATATAAGATGCTACAAAATTTTACTATTCATACAAATCTAGATATAGTATCTTATGTTTTTGCTGAATTTTATGAGTTTAACAGTTTCACGATTTTAAAAAGAAAACAAAATGCTTAACTGATACTCAATAAATTATCTGAACTCCTAAAAGAGCTAAAATGTTGATTTTTAGATTAAATGAGATGCATATGATCAAGGATACATTTAATTTGATTGATTAAACTTGTAGAATGATTTACGTGTAGATCTTATTAAACTACAGAAAAAGTATAAGCTTATTAATATGGATTCATATTTTTAGTAAATAATAGAAGCAGGACTATACAAGATTTGTGTTTTATTGCATTTGTATTAATGAAATACGTATATATACTGTGTTGAAAAGAAAAAAGAGAAAAAAAAGAGAAAAAAAAAACTTTGAGAGTTTATTGACTTATTCGACCACAAGCCTTTTGTACTTGAGTAGATAGGTATGTAAGGATTGTTGACCTAAAAAAGGACTCTTTAAATCTGGCAACCTAAGATCCTGATCAGATCTAGGATTGTTGATTGAAAGCTCGATACATGGATACACTAGAAAGCTCTTGTATGATTCAAGCTTGTCAAATTAACTTTTAAAGTACAGATATGCATATACTGTTCTGAAAAGATACAAGTATTTTGTGAAGTACAGATATCTTTTGAATCAAGTATATTTTCTATTCTCTAAGATTGCTGAAGTATGAATCTAGAATAGACTTTTGAAGTTGTTTATCTGAGATACAATTCTTTATTCTACTTGTCTTAATCATATTGAATTAGATTGTGTTTTGATTCGTATGTAGTTGAAATTTATTCTAGAAATCATATTGGAAAATTCAAGATGACAAATGCTGAAAAGAAGAAAAAATGATAATATAATTAACACCTATGTGATGTTGATATATTTTGTATGTAATTTACATATGTTTTAAATATATTTACAGGTTGAAGAGGAGAAAACAAAGTTAAAACAGATTACTGAAAAATACAGAATATCTATATAGTAATCTAATTTATGTATTTTAAAGAAGAATGAAATGAAGAATTAATTCTAGCACTTTAGAAAGACCAACTAGTTAGATCTTAGTTTGCTAAGGGATTAGCAAAATTTAAGTATGGGGGAAGTGTTTAGAATGAAAAAGTGCATAATATTAAGGGTTAAATGATGGTTAATTGCATAATATTTAGCTTATCATATGAGAATTAAGCCATTATGTTATAATTGCACTATTAGATGCTTTAATGAAGGAATCTGCATAATTTCAGGAAATTAACATTAATTAAGTACATTTCTGAACTGTCGGTAAGTTGTAGATTTTTAATTCTTAAGTATCCAAATTTTTAGTTATGTTTAAAATACCGGATAGTTATGTTTTAAATGCTAAGAGAATATTCAGGTACATAGTAATAACTCGTTGAGTTAAAGGCTTAAAGATGTAAAAGGTATAGTAACAACTCATTGAGTTAGTGAATAAAAATCGTAAGTTGTATATCTGAACTCATTAAGTTAGAATTATGCACGTGTTGAATTTAAATGCTTTAATATATCACGTGAAATGCACATGTTTAACTCGTTAAGTTAGCATAATTGTACACGTTGAGTTACATGAATACACACTAAGGTAACGAGTTATGTTAGCAACTTATTTCTTTATTGCACGTGTTTTATAGTTAAATCAATGAAGTAAGTCCGTTGAGTTATCTATATCTCCATGGACCATTTATTTTCTAATATGCCACTATAGCAGTTACAGAAATAGGACATTCGAAGAAAAACCACAATTATACGTATCACGTAGGAATTCACTCGTGGAAGGAAGAAGAAATCACCATTGTTGATATAAATGAAGGAAATCTAACCGATCATTTAAGCAAGAGTAGTTACTACTGTAAGAAATATAAAAGACGAAGAAAAAGTGGTGTGTAGAGTGGTGGAGGACCGTGCTAACTGCAGGCAACGTTAGAAGTTCCCTAAAGCTCTACACCACCACCATAATCACCAACCATTGGAGGTCTGTGAGGATACTTTCCTAATGTCAGGTCGATTCCAAGCCAAACATGGTGCTTGACAACCATTGTGAGGAGTGATCACATCGCGAGAAGGGAAGCCATTTTCACTAAGTAACGACTCATATCTCAGGAGATCATAAAGCTTCTAGCCTTGGTTTCGGGTTGATGTCAGTATGCTGAAGAGGAGATCATCTTACAATTTTGGATTCGCTATTCTATAGGGAGAGGAGGTAGGATTGTAAGTGATTAAGTTTTCAGTGGTATAATCGCGTCGCATGTAGTGACGGAAGTATTTACTGTCAATAGAGATTTTTTACATTTCACCTTTCATTCATCTTCAAGAACATATCAAAACAAAAATACCAAAAATAACAAATTATCTGTGTTTACATTTAGTATTTAAGTGTTGTATTATTTTTTTTGTATCGTGATTAATGTTACCATTATTAGTATTGTGAGTGTTTTATGTTTGTTTAATTCAGAAAATAGAGAATAGTTTTATAGTTTACTGAAATTGATTCATTCTAGATACTTAAAGATTTTAATGGTTACTGTTTGAAATATCTAAATGTTAGTGTTGCTTAATGATAAATCTAATATTAACTAGCATTAAAGAGCTTAATTGATGTTATTTACAATCTGTGGAACCACCCAATGGTTGGCTGAATTCCTCTGTAAATAGCAGTATTTAATTGGAAAGATAGGCTCGTAGAGTTAACTTAAGTCCACGAGATTAGTCCTTTGAGTTAGCCATAACTCCACGAACTAGGTCTGTTGTGTTAACTATAACTCAACGAAGTGCTTACTGAACACATATACTCTAATATAAAAACTAGAACAATACACAATTCTTACTCAATCTCTGTGGGATCAACCTGTACTTGCGCACAAATATAATATACATTGTGCACTTGTAGTTAAAATACAAATTGGAATTAATATCTAATTTGTGTGAAAGGTTGTTAGTTTACTTCTAAAATTAATTATTGATATAAACATAAAGACAAATTAAACAAATTTAAAAATAGAAGTTAACAAAACCCTAACAGTAATCAGAGATAAATTTGACAAAGTCATGATTGAAGATCATGGTTCAAAAAAGTTTAGAACTAAATGAGTCTATTAAGTAAAGCTTAACTCAACGAGGTCAGTCCATTGAGTTACAATTAAGTCAACGAAGTAAGTTCGTTGAGTTATATTAAGTCCACGAACTAGTTATTTTTCTACTATTTGATTAGTGGGCAGTTGCAAGAAATTTGAAATAGAAGGAAGGTGTATGTAGGATTGTGTGTAATTAGTTAGAGTTCCTTTTGTAATAATGTTAGGAAAGGTTTATACTTAAGAGGGGGGTGAATTAAGTATACTACAAATTTCGTAGTATTTTTGGTCCTTTTTAAATCTAGGTAATGCAGAAATAAAACAGGAATTAAAACACACAAAATATTTATAGTGGTTCCCCTCAACAAGGGCACGTTCACTTCTTGAGTCCCTACTCAAGAATTCACTATCCTTAAAAGTTTTTAATTCACTCAAAACCTAGTGTCTCTAACTTTAATCAAAGCTAAATCAACTTGACAAGGTACCAATCCTTTGTCAACTTCTCCTTCTAACTGTACAAACCCTCATACAGTTACCGTGCTAACTATACCAGCTTTCGTATTGTTATCTGCACAACTTTACGTACTCCTGTAAAGTTCCTCCGAAACTCTTTTGAAAGAACACCTTTTAGAGTTTCTTTCACAACATCCCTTGTGGATAGGTTCTCTTTTTCAATTAAACAATGTAATGCAAAGAGGAATTAATCATGAAAGCATAAACATAATAAAACTTTCCTCTTGTAGATATGGCAACACTTAAATCTTCAAGTAATAGCTTTGTTGCCATGGAGTTCCTTTTGATGATTTTTAGCTTTCATTCTTCATGTATCTTCAAGTCTTCTCAGAATTTTCTCTTTGGAGTTTTTACCGAAAGGAAACTCACTTACAAACAATAATTTTACTCAATTTATATTACATTGAGAAAATATAATTGTCTACACACAATCCTGCAACATGTTCTTTCTCTATCAGATTTCCTACAACCACTCACTACATGATCGTTGAGAAATAACTGGTTCATAGAGTTAGCGTAACTCAACAAACTTACTTCGTGGACTTAACAGTAACTCAACAGACTTACTTCATAGAGTTAACTTTACTCAACAAACCTACTTCGTGGACTTAACTATAATTCAATGGACTTACATTGTAGAGTTAACTTTACTCAATGGACTCGTTCAGTTTAAGATTTTTTTCGAACCACGATCTTTAATCTTGACTTTATCAAATCGATCTCTAATTGCCATCTGTAAACATTTGACCGAGTCTTTGGTAATATGGTGGAACGTGTGTGAGTATGTGTGTGCCACATGTTATCTACAAAATAAATAATCCTGCACCAAAACTTTGATTAAATAAAAATATAACATTTAAATAAATTCATCAAAGTTCTAACATTACGACCCTTCGTAGAGTTATGCCTATAACTTTACGAACTTATGTATAGCAGAACATTACGAACATCTGTAAACTTATCTCCTTAATTTTACAAACTCTTACAAGTTGACACATGTAAAGTATAATTTTTTATCTTTTAAAAACTACCTATTCTAGACTTATAACTTTATGAACCCCATTAGTAGATAACCTTACAAAGGTCTATCAAGTTATCCTTGTAACTTTACGGATTCTATATATCATAAGTTTACAAAGGTCTATAACATTAAAGTCGTATTTTTACAAACTTAAGACTTATAACTTATATAACTCCATAACTTTATGGTCATTCATCAATTTATCATTGTAACTATACGAGTTTCCGTAAAATTATATACTTAGATAAAATTTAGAGCTTAAACCAAAGTCATAAATTAGATAAATTTTCGATTATACTTAAACTTTATGAACTTGATGAAATTCATCATTTTGCATACTTTAAAAATCATTTTGTCACTCATCAAAATATAACCATATTAATGGATAAGAACATTATCCCTAACAAATATAAATAGAGAAAAATTAAAGAAAGAAGGTAGTTCCCTTTCAGTAGTAACTCTAGAGAGAAAACTCTTAGAAGTCTTAAAGATACATAGAGAACGAGAGCTGAAAGTCATTCTAAAGAACTTTGCGGCAACAAATCTATTTCCTAAAGATTAAAGGATTATCCTATCTACAAGAGGAAAGTTTTTATTATGTTTACGCTTTCATGATTAATTCCTCTTTACATTACATCGTAAATTGAAAAAGAGAACCTATCTACAATGGGTGTTGTGGAAGAAACTCTAAAAAGTGTTCTTTTAGAAGAGTTTCGTGTAACTTTACGGGAGTCTGTAAAGTTGTGTAGAAGGTTTATATAGTTAGCACGGTAATTGTATGAGGGTTCGTACAATTAGAGAGAGAACTTGATAGAGGATCATTCCCATTCAAGTTGATTTTGCTTTTGAGTAAAGTTGTAGTACACCAGGTTTTAAGTGAACCAAAAAGTCTTGAGGATAGTGAATTCTTGAGTAGGAACTCAAGGAGTGGACATACCTTGGTTGAGGGGAACTACTATAAATAGTTTGTGTGATTTAATCTCTGTTTCATTTCTGTATTTACTAGATTTAAAAAGGGACCAAAAAATAAGAAAATTTGTGACATACTTAATTCACCCCCTCTTAAGTATAAACCTTTCCTACAATAATAGAAAGTATTAAATGTTATGTATATTATGCAGGTAAGTATTATCTAATAGATACAAGATTCACAAATCATCTAGAATTTATTTCTCCATTTCGAGGTATGCGATATCATTTATCAGAATATGAACAAAATTGAGTTCTAAGTAACATGATAGAGAATTTCAATTACAGTCATTTTCAATTGAAAAATGTTATAGAACATACATTTGGAGTGATCAAGCATTAGTTTGCAATTTTATAAGATTACATGCCATATCCATTTGAAACATAAGTTAAAATTGTTTTAGTATATTTTCTTTTCCATAATTTCATTAGAAGAGCAGATTTAGAAGACTTACTTCAAGATCTAGCAGATGAATTATGTGAAGAAAAAGTTGTATTGAATGAGGAATCTCTTAACAATGCTAAAGAAGATAGCATATGTTATTCTACTAATTTAAGTAAGGAACGAAGGAAAATAGTAGTTGATGTAATGCGTAAAAGAATTATGTATTCCATGTGGGAGAGAGATAATATGTAAAAAAATGTATTCAATGTACTTAAAGAATTTTAAAAATTCTTAATATATATTTTAATATTTTATAAAAGTAAATTTAAAAATTAAAAAAAAAATTCTTATCATTTCCTATCATTTCTTAGTATGCACAAATATCTCAACTTTTCCTTTCATTTCCTAGTGTGCAGAAACAACATTTTATTTCCTATCATTTCCCGTCATTTCTTCTCCTTTCCATTTTCCACTATTTCCTACATCTCTTGTTATTTCATTTTCCGAAGGGAAATATGCACAAACAGGGTCCCTTCTTTGTAATGCTATTGTTTGGTGTGAAAACTTGTTTTATTTGTTTTTATGCGTATATTAATAAATTCTTTTAGAAGTAAACAAACAATTTTTCACACAAATTAGATATTAAGCCCAATTTGTATTTTTAACTACAAGTGCACAGTATATATTATATTTGTGTGCAAGTACAAGTCGATCCCATAGAGATTGAGTAAGAATTGTGTACTATTTAGATTTTTATATTGGAGTTTATATATGTTCAATGTTTTTAATGCCCAATAAGCTTTATGTTCAATTTTAGCTAGTAAATGGCAACTTTTTCCATATACTATTCTAAAAGGTGACATACCTAAGCTTGTCTTATAAGCAGTTCTATAAGCCCAAAGTGCATCTATTAATCTATTAGCCCAACCTTTTCTAGTAGGATTGTTTAAAATGAAAAAGTGCATAATATTAATGGTTAAATGATGTTTAATTGCATAATATTTAGTTTATCATATGAGAATTAAGCTATTATATTATAATTGCACTATTATATGCTTTAATGAAAGAATCTACATAATTTCAGGGAATTAGTGTTAATTAAGTACATTTCTGAATTGTCGGTGAGTTACAAGCTTTTTAATTCTTAAGTATCCAAATTGTTTGTTATTTCGGAGAGTTACATTTTATGTACTGGACAATTATGTTTTAAACACTTAAAGAATATTTTATTATTTCCTAGAGTACACGTGTTGTAACCTTAATACATGACTTAAGTAGATTTTCAGTAAGTTATATGCTAACTATCTAAAATGTGTTTGGGCATTAGATAGTTAGGTTTGCAAGTATTCGAAATATCTTTTTATCATAAAACTTACCAAGGACACATGTCGCGATCCAGAAACTTAACTTAAGTTATCTTTCGAAAGGTTAAGTGTTAACTATCCGAAATGCATATAAGTTTTGGATACTTATAGTTGTAACTATCTGAAACATCTGAACTCGTTAAATTAGAATTATGTATGTGTTTTATAGTTAAATCAACGAAGTAAGTCTGTTGAGTTACACTAACTCCATGGACCATTTATTTTCTAACATACCACTACAGCAGTTGCAGAAATAGGAAACTCAAAGGAAAACCACAATTGCATGTATCATGCAGGAATTAACTCATGGAATGAAGAAGAAATCACCATCGTTGATACAGATGAAGGAAATCCAACCGATCATTTAAGTAGAAACAGTTACTACTAAAAGAAATATAAAAGAAGAGGAGAAAGACAAAGATAGGGGGTGGAGGACCGTGCTAACTACAAGAAGCGTCGAAAGTTCCTTGAAGCTCCACAACACCACCAAAATCACCAACCATTGGAGGTCAGTGAGAATACTTTCCGGATGTCAAGTCGATTATGATCCAAACACGTTGACTAATAACTACTGTGATGAGTGATCGTGTCGTAGGAAGGGAAGCCATTTTCACCAAGCACTGACTCATATCTCAAGAGATCATAAAGCTTCTAGCCTTAGTTTCGGGTTGATGCCGGTATACTAAAGAGGAGATCAACTTACAAGTCTTGGTTCACAATTCTATAGGGAGAGGAGGCAAGACTATAAGTGATTAAGTTTTCAGTGGTATAATCGCGTCGCATGTAGTGATAGAAGTTCTTACTGTCGATAAAGATTTTTGCATTTCACCTTTCGCTCATCTTCTAGAACATACCAAAACAAAAATACCAAAAACAATTAATTATCTATGTTTACATTTAGTATTAGAGTGTTGTATTATTTGTTTTGTATCGTGATTAATGTTATCATTGTTAGTAATGTGAATGTTTTATGTTTGTTTGATTAAGAAAAGAGAAAATAGTTTTATTATTTACTAAACTTGATTCATAAAGAATACTAAAAATCTTAATGTTACTGTTTAGAATATTTAAATGTTAATGTTGCTTAATGACAAATCTCAAATTAACTAACATTAAAGAGCTTAATTGATGTTATTTACATTCTATAAAATCACCCAATGTTTAGCCAAATTCCTTTGTGAATAGCAGTATTTAATTGGAAATGTAGGCTTGTGGAGTTAACTTAAGTCCACGAGATTAGTCTGTTGAGTTAACCATAACTCCACGAACTAGGTCCGTTGAGTTAACTATAACTCAACGAAGTGCTTAACAAAACACATATAAACTCCAATTTAAAAATCAAAATAGTGCACAATTCTTACTCAATCTCTATGGGATCGACCTATACTTGCACACAAATACAATATACATTGTGCACTTGTCATTAAAAATATAAATTAAATTTAATATCTAATTTGTGTGAAAAGTTGTTTGTTTACTTCTAAAAGAATTTATTAAGATAAACAAATGAAATAATATTTTCACACCAAACAAGGATTTACTACTTTTTCTAAGATTAACTTAATTTGTTTGTTTGCACTTTCTACTTGTCCGCTTGTTTGCGGATGATATAATGTTGCTATTTTGTGATTTACTCCATATTTCTTCATTAAGGCTTCAAAACTTCTATTACATAAATGAGTTCCTCTATCACTAATAATAGCTTTAGGTATTCTAAATCTAGTAGTTATATTAGTTCTTATAAAATGTATTACCACTTTGTTGTCATTAGTTTTTGTCAGAATAACTTCTATCCATTTAGATACATAATCCACCCCCAACAATATATAATTAAATTGATTAGACATAGGAAATGGACCCATAAAATCTATTCCCCACACATCAAAGATTTCAACCTCAATAATAGGATTCAAAAGCATCATATTCCTCTTTGATATCCTTCCTATTTGTTGACATCTTAAACAACTTAAATAGTATTTATCTTTGAATAGTGTTAGCCAATAAAATCCACATTGCAGAATTTTGGTAGTAGTTTTCCCTGAATCAAAATATCCTCCACATGCTTGGTCATGTAGAAAGACAATATGCTCTAATATTCAGTTACTGGAACACACCTCCTTAAAACCAAATCAAGACATTTCTTAAATTAGTATGGGTCTTCCCAATAATAATATTTTACTCTTGAAAAGAACAATTTCTTATCCTGTCTATTCCAATCTTTAAGTGTTAAACCAGTAACTAAGTAATTAACTATGTCTGCATACCAAGGCATTATGTTTATGGTCATTAATTGTTCATCAGGAAAACTATCCTTAATTTCAATGTTTGATTTTTCTATTTGTAATCTTAATAAATGGTCTGCTACTACATTCTCACAACCCTTTTTATCTTTAATTTCTAGATCAAATTCTTGCAATAACAATATTCACTAGATCAACCTAGGTTCAGTCTCTTTCTTTGCTATTAGGTGTTTTAAAGTTGAATGATCTGTGTATACTATCACTTTAGCTCCAATTAAATATGATCTAAACTTTTCTAAGGCAAACACAATAGTTAATAGTTCTTTTTCAGTAGTTGTATAATTAACTTGAGCATCATTTAAAGTTTTGCTTGCATAATGAATCATTCTAGGAGAATTTTTTATCTTTTGTCCTAGCACTGCTCCTACAGCAAAATTAGATGCATCACACATTAATTCAACTGAATGGCTCCAATTAGGTGCTTGTATTATAAGGGTTGAAATTAAGCTAGTCTTAAGTTTGAAAAATGCTTCTTTGCAATTTTTATCAAAGTTAAATGGGACATCTTTTAATAGATTAGTTAAAGGTGTAGCTATTTTGCTAAGATCTTTAATGAATCTTCTATAAAATCCTACATGTCCTAGAAATGATCTAATATCTTTTACTGATTTAGGTTCCAATAGATTAGAAATTACTTCTATCTTAGCTTTATCTACTTCTGACCCTTTCATTGAAACAACATGTCCCAAGACTATTCCTTGTTTAACCATGAAGTGACATTTTTTCCAATTTAAAACTAGATTCATTTCCACACAGCATTTTAATACTTGGTCTAAATTGTTTAAATACACTTTATATGAAGTTAACTCAACAGACTTACTTTGTTGATTTAACTATAAAACACATGCAGTAAAGAAATAACTTATAAGCTTATAACACTAACATAACGTGTTACCTTAGTGTATATTCAAGTAACTCAACACATATATTTATGCTAACTTAACGAATTATACATGTGCAACTCACGTGACATAATAAAGTATTTAATTTCAACATGTGCATAATTCTAACTTAACAAATTCAGATGTTTCGGATAGTTACAACTATAAGTATCCGAAACTCACATGCATTTCGGATAGTTAGCATCTAACCTTCTGAAAGATAACTTAAGTCAAGTTTCCAAATCGCGACACATGTCCTTAATCAGTTTTATGATAAAAAGGTATTTCAGATACTTAGGAATTAAAAGGCCTATAACTCACCGATAGTATAAAAATGTACTTAATTAACATTAATTTCCTAAAATTATGTAGATTCTTTCATTAAAGCATATAATAGTGCAATTATAACATAATGGCTTAATTCTCATATGATAAGCTAAATATTATGCAATTAACCATTATTTTACCGTTAATATTATGTACTTTTTCATTCTAAACAACTATTAATCAAGGAAATGCCAAAACACCTAATGGCAAGATTAGAGTTGACACATGGAATGAAGTAATCAAAGATTACAATATTAAAACAAATGCTAGGTTAGAGAGAAAAAATATTGATAGTCATCTAAAGACTTGGCAACAAATGTATAAAAATTATAGTAAGATCACTAATCAAAGTAGATGGGGATGAGACTATGTAAATGGTCATACATCTATTCCTAATGAAATTTGGGAAGAATTTGTGAATGTGACATTAATTATTATGATGCATATGTTTCTCTCTTATTTTACATGTACTTTATTTCATACTCATTATATTTCTTCTTAATTTGTAGAGTCATCTTGAATGTGCTACCTTAAAAGGAAAGTCATGTACAATTTATGAGTAGTTGAAGTTAATTTTTCAGATGGGTGTTGCTAAATGAGGAATAAGCGCAATACCTATGGACTTTTATGAGACTAAAGATGTTAATTTAAATAATGATATATCTCCATTGTGTAACTTTAATAACATCACATGTCCAATACCATCTAGTGATGATATGTCAACACCACCAACACAAAAGTTAGATTCTAAAAGGAAGCAAAAGCAAGCTTGTCCTCATGTAGAATCATCTAAGAAGATGGCTGCATCAATTAGACATATGCAAATAGATATGAAAGAATTTTTATAGAAATATAAGGATTGTAACAGAACTAGAATGCAAATAATGAAACGTATTGCCAAAGCTAAGGAAGAAAGAAATGGATTCTTAAGACTCCAACACAATGAAGAAAGAAATGAGTTAGACATCATTCCTTCATTATTTGAACTAAGTGAGCTAGATCAAGATGAAGTATATAATGCAATGATGTTATTAGAAAATCATCAAAATTGAAGAATATTTTTAAGTTTACCTTAGGACATGAGACTCACTTGGTTAAGACATAATCTGAAATGAAGAATGTTGTTGTTGTTAGGCAACAAAAATTGTTATTATTATTGAAGATATTATTATGAATGTTGTTGTTCAATGTTGTTGAATGTTATCTATGTTGTTGATGTTGATTACGAGATAGTGTTTCATGTTATTTAATGTTATGTATGTTAATGATGTACTAGATATTTTCATTATGTTTTAATGTGGATTGTTATTGTTATCATATGATGTAAATGTTATTATCTATTTCCTTTTTTTTGTAGGTTGTTTACTTACTATGAATGGACATAAGTGCAAACATTAAACTTTTGAAAGCACTCATGGAAAGTGAAGAGGCAAAACAAAAACAAATACTCATGTACCTAATGAAAGCATGAAAATTCATATCTACTTTTGTAAGTGGTACGAATTATGTTGCAATGAGTACTTCTAGAATATACAACAAAGAAGGACAAGAATACATTACTACATTATTAGATCATCTTTACCTAATCAAGTATATAATTGCAAGAAAATTTATAGAATGAGTCAACATATACTCTTCTACTTTTGTAGTTTTTTGAGACGTGAAGGAGTAGTGCAAGATAATAAATGTATGAATGTGGAAGAAAAGATGACAATATTTTTAGTTACAATTGGACAAAATCAGAGATATAATGTAACTACTAAGTACTTTCATCGATTTGGTTGGACAATTAGTACATACTTTAATGAAATATTGAATGCAATATTGAAAGTAAGATATAAACTATTGGCCAAGCAAGAATCATCAACTTCAGCACGAATTTAGGATGATCAGTAAGTTTATCCTTATTTCAAGGTGTTAATGTTATATTTCAATGTATTCTTTAGCATTTAGATACATTATTATGTATATTCTTTTTTCTTTTAAGATTGCATTGGAGCAATTGATGGTACCCATGTAAAAGCTACAATTTATGATGAAGAAACTACATGTTGGAAGAATAAAAAAGGTGAATTATCATAGAATGTATTAGCAACATGTAATTTTGATACGAAAATTGTTTGTCCTTAGTTGATGGGAAGAATCAACAATTGATACTAGTATTCTTCAATATGCACTTTCTCAATGTAATGCTTTTAAGGTTCAATCAGGTATGTTACTAACAAAAATAATGGAAATACTTGTGTATGGTAGAATTTGTAGAATTAATGTTTCTAACATTATTTTCAAAACTTCTATATAAATTGCAGGTAAATATTATTTAGCAGATACTAGTTTTCCTATAGGCTAGAATTTATTATATCATTTCGAGATGTATAATATCACTTGAATGACTATAATACTTATAAGCTTCCAATGAATACAATTAAAAATTTCAATTACAAGCATTTACAATTAAGGACAGTAATTGAACGTACATTTAAAATAATCAAACATCGATTCTCAATTTTATAAGATTATATGTCATTTCCTTTTGAAATACAAAAGAAGATTGTATTAACATATTTTTTAGTTCACAATTTTATTTGGAAAGTAGACAAAATAAATTCACTTGAAGACCTTGAAGAAGAATTAGAAGGAATACCAGATGGTAATGTTCAATAAACTTTTACAAAAGAAGATGCATTTGCTACTATTGAATCAAGTCAAGATTATAGAAAATAAATTTCTGATACAATATATGCCAATATTATGCAAGAGGTGCAAAACAATATAGATATGTGATATATATTTTATGTTGTAACTATTATTACAAATGACTCTATCTTGTATTATCTATGACAAATTTTATTATTCTCTATCTTACAAATAAGTATAAAAAATATTGAATTTATCAATTTCAATATTTTCTAATCTATAAAAAAACATACATACTTTACATTCTGTAATTTTCTATTCTATGCACAAACACACATATTTCAAATTCCATCATTTTCTGTTTTGTGCACAAATACTCTAATTTTCTATTGATTTATTGTTACTTTTTGTCATTTTCTTTAATTTTTCATTATTTTATAGGTATACAAACGGACTCTTAAGAACAATATTTCAATGCTAATAACACTTGAAGTTTTATTTAATCCTAGTAAAAAATTGTAAAGCTTTTTGTCCTGCTTTCTTTCTTGGAAAATTTCATAGCATTATAAGCATGAGGTTGACTCGATTGATAAAATAAAATAAGTTGAAACTGAACTCTATTTTGGAGTGATCAAAGTGATGGAATTTTGAATTTCATATATTCATGGTGCATTGCTTAATTTGCGTGAATCTGCTCTGGATGCCTTTCTTTTACCAAATCAATATATGTCACACTATCAACCATCTATGGATTTCAAGTGTTAATCTAGGAGACAACCATTGCGATCATTAGTGATATTTCTCTAGATCTTTCTCCAACCTTATGTTGTTCAATTGATCTATCTACAATTCCAAATGCATTTTTCACATTGAGTGCTTTTCACATAGATTTACCTTACACCGAGTAATCATCTTTGAGTACAAGCACCCCTAAATTGTTAGAAGTATAAAGAAAATATGGGTTATAGTTGCAAGAATTTGCTGCAGCACTGTCCAATCCTCCACTTCCTTCCTCGATGAACTAGAAGTGAAAAAATAAATAAGAAAAAATTAGAAGAAGATCAAACTCGGAAAGAACTTCGAGATGTTGATTTGATACCATGTTAAAGTTTGTGTAGATGATCCAATCACTGGCATGCATGATTAATAAAGGCTGGAGGAAGGCCGATGTGAGCTGAAGGAGGGGGTTGTGAGGTGGTGGAAAAATCTCCTAGGTCTCATTCATTAGATGGAAGATGCATGCAAATCAAGATTTTATAATAATACAAGTGGGGTGGATCTAAGTATCCGTTAAAACAAATTATTCAACTAACAAATTAACTAACTTAAAGGATATTAACTCCTGATAGGGGGAATATAAACCCCAACCTTGTAGAGTTTTCCCATTCATGAGAAGGAAAGGAAGCACTTCCAAGGTAATAAATAATTAATACACCAATCATTTTGTATAACACATGGATACATAGGTCTTCATATGTCATAGATCCACAATTGATTGATATGGTGTACCAAGATATAAAAAAAAAAAAAAACAGACAAGAGATTCTATCTGATGACAAACTCGCATGAGATAGCCTCAGGTGCTGAGTTAATCCCCTTCAACCATTTAATTTCCCACTAATCTACTGGCTGGTAGGGTTAAGTGTAGTGCATGAGAATTCCATTATTGTAAAGCTTAACGATGATTCAACTGTAGGTACTCGCACTTGCATAAATAGAGTAATTATTGTCTGAATTCAGTAACCTTAACCCCATCTCTTTCACTCCTATTAATGTTCAAGAGAGAATCAATACCTTCACCATTCTTGTCACCTTGTCCTCTCAAAAGTACATAACACCGAGACGTTTCTTATGTAGAGTGTAGTCTAGGATTGCTGTAAATTAATCATGAAATCTAGCGTTAAACTTTTATGTATCCCGTAAAATAAGAGAATTTTCTTTATTGGATAGAAGAATAACTAATACCAATAACGAATTAAGTCAGTAAGCCTGCAAGGTGGTTGAGTGAAAAGCTCTTTCTTTATTGGATAGAATTGTTGTTTATGTAAGGTGGTTGCGGTGTTGATCACTTTTTTAGTCTAGTGAGCATGTGTAGAGGACACACAATGACACAACAAGGGAGTTTGTAGAAAATTGACAACCTTCAAAATAAGCAATGCATAGTTGCAAATAGATCTTTTTATTTCCAACCTTCCAAGATTGCATATGATGACGCTATCAAACTAGTGAGATCATGGGGAGGCATTGTAGTCCTAGGCATATCATCGGAGGTCTGTGTCTAGGGTGACATCCACCAAATGTTGAGTAATTTACTATTTGACGAAAGTTTCAATGATAACTAACAACCAATGACATCCACCAAATGTCGGTGCCCTAGAATTCTTAAAGAAAAACGTGAAGCCGCAGGAGGAAAGTTCGTCCTCAACCTTGCAAGTCATGGTCTTCTTCTTCTTCTTGCAAGTCATGGTCTTCTTCTTCTTCTTCTTCTTCTTCTTCTTCTTCTTCTTCAAAGAAAGGGCCGACTTCGTTTGCACGTGGAGGAGAGCATTAAAATAGAGATGGCCTCTGATTTCATCAACTTAAATGAATGCTTCCAGTTCAGGCCTTACCTGCGTCACATCGCAGAGGTGAATGAATGAATAAATGAATGAAGCTTGTAAATTAATGAATGGTAGAGCCCGGACACAGGGTACAAGGACGACGCCATGCTCGTCGTGAAGTTCGAGTAGAGCGAGTAAGCGGCTGCGGTGGAGAGGGACGAGAGGAGGGAGTCGAGGTTGTGCCGGTACGGCGACGACGGCGAGAACTTCAGGTCCGAGCAGGCGGAGTAGACGGCAGTCTTCGAGTCGCCTCCGCCTTGTGAGGTGGTGGAGAGGAAGGAGGCGACGACGACGACGACGACGAAGTAGGTAAGTTGCGGTGCTTTCATTCCCCTGCTTCGAGAATTGTCTCCGTTCCACTTCCTCATCCTTTCTCTTGCACGTTTTCTCGTTGTGGAGTTGTTATTTGTAATCGTAAGAGTTTGATTTTTCTTTTTCTTTTTCTTTTTCTAAAAGAGTTGGGGTTCGATATGCAGTTGTCTTGTGTGGACGTGAACATTTTCTAGCGGACGCAGAATCCGATCACAGGTTACTGCCTTGTTAGTGGAGCAGGTTAAGAATTTTTATTCTTGATTTTATTCACGATTAAAAAGAAGGAAAAAAGATTTTTTATTCTTCGTTCAATTATATAATCTCCTGAGTCCGTGACGGGAGCAGGTTGGAAACTAATTTTCCAACTTTGATGTGTAGGGGTACGATGGAAACTCCTCTGTCTAATTGCTCAAGTATTTTAATGATCAACAATGTGACAAAATGAACATGCAAACTAATCTAATATATGAATAAAAATTAAATTAAGGTCCCAAATTTTAGATCATGGAAACTAATATATGAAAATGGAAAGAAATTAGCATTTTCAAAAGAAAAACATTACAGAGGTTGGTTAGATTTTTTCTATTAAACATTCTTAATTTAAACTATATCATTTTTAACTTGACATATAGAAAAATAAGTTATCGTATAAATAATGTGTTTAGTAATGATTATTGAAAATTGTCAAAATATTTAAATTGTAATAATATGTAAGGACTTACCGATCACATAAACTTAAAGTACCAATTGGTATAATATTACTTTCATTCATATTATTTATTTACATAAATGTAAATAATAAAAAGTGTTAAATGTTATATATATTATACATGTAAGTATTATCTACTAGATGTAAGATTTCCAAATTATCCAAAATTTATTTCTCTATTTTGAGGTGTGTGATATCATCTATCAGAATATGATTAGAATTAAGTTCCATGTAACACAATAGAGAATTTCAAACATAGGCATTTTCAATTAAGAAATATTATAAAACATACATTTAAATTGATCAAGCATCGATTTGTAATTTTATGATGTTACATGTCATATCTATTTGAAACATAAGTTAAAATTATTTTAGTATATTTTTTTCTTCATAATTTTATTAAAAGAGCAGATTGAGAAGACTTACTTTAAGATCTAACAAATGAATTATGTAAAGAAAATATTGTATTGAATGAAAAATTTGTTAACAATGTTAAAGAAAATAATGTACGTTATTCTACTAATCTAAATATAAAATGAAGGAAAATAACAACTAATGTAATGTGTAAAAAAATCGTATGTTTTATGTAAGAGAGATAAATATGTAAAAAAAAATATTCAATGTACTTAAAGAATTTTTCCTTTTGATGAAAAAGTTATTTTATATATGTATTTTATATAGTTATTTTAAGTTAATAAATCAAAAAATATAAAAAATTCTTAATATTTCAATGGCATGGCATCAACTTGATTGATGGCATGGTGAAGCTGATTTGGCTGCCAACGTGAAGTATCAATGTATGAACACAAGGTATTTGAACCAAAAGGGAATTTTTCAATGAAACTGGATTTTTGGTTTGATTGAAGAATTTTCATTGAAACTAAAAAATGACAGCATGGATTTCAATCTGATTAAATATCTTTTCGATTTGATTGGAAATCCTACAATCAATGGGAAAGGTCTTCGATCTAATCGAGGGAAATTTCAGTTTTTCGCTGGAAGAAGAAAACTTTGGTTATTCCAATTTCTACCGGAAGGGGAAAAATTGAGTGGACATTTTCAATTGAAGTAAAGTTTCAATCAAGAAAAATTCCAATTTTGTCAGAAGAAAGGAATTTGGTTCAACCTTGGAAATTTCGATTTTTACCGGAAGGAGAAAAATTGAGTAGGAATTTATCTTATTTTGATTGAAAATTTCCGAATGTTAGAAAATACATTCGATCCAACCGAGATGTTGTTTCAGAGTAACTGAAACGTCATTTTTTTAGTTCATTCGAGAAAATTTCGATCTTACCGGAAGAAAGAAATCCAGGCAAGAATTTTTAACCATCTAGGATCTTATTTTTAATGATTTTCTTGTCAAAGGTTTCAACTGAATTAATTTTATGAGGTTTTATAATTGGATTGCATGTAAGTACTTAAATGAAATAGATAAATGTAGATTCATGTTCAATAGTCTCCTATATATATATGTCTAATCTTGGAAAAAATTTGATTGCTAGCATATTACACGTTAAATGTGTATTGCCATTTCATGTTACATATTTTCATTTGAGTATCAAGTGGTGTTTTTGTTTCTTTGTGTTGTAGGTAATTTGGTGGAGATGGAGGATGGTGGCTGCAATTTTGCCAAGGTCAAATCTAGATCTAATCAGCACCCATCGTTCTTCTCGATCCATTCCCTTCCTCGCTTTCATCCTCAAGGAGGAGCAGGTCGAAGCACTCATCTATCTTACTCCCTTCGGTGTTCCATAGCAAGGTGGTGACAGCAGCTTGCTTGGAGGCATGGAGCTTGGGAGCTAGACATTGTAAGTGCTGTTGGGAAGGGCGAACATAGGGTGCCATAGTTTGGAGCATTTGGGTTCCTCTCCTCCCCTCTTCTTCCTACGTTGAAGGTGGATTTGCACCTTGTCCAGGCACAAGAAAACCACGGACAAGGGTTGAAGGTGGTCTTCCGATGTAGATTGAAGTATGGGAAAGAGAAACTCAAGTGACAATTGAGGCAACTTGAGGATTGGTTGATCATTTATTTAGTGTAGTTGCTGTTTTCTTTGAACTATCGTTAGAATAATTTGCTTTTAGATAGTTTCAGTCGTTTAATAGATTGTTTACTTGTTAAATAGGCTCGTAGGTTCATTTTCATTGAGCTGAACCTTAAAATCAGTAGTGTAGTGTGTAGAATGTTGGGTTGTTAATCTTGCAATTGGTTTAGCAGTTTTCTTTTCCTTCGGTTCCATCATTGTTGGGTGCTGTTACCGAATGAATATTGAATATTACGGTTATGAAATGAATGAAGTATTGAATTCAATGAATGTGTGCTGCATTGAGAATGTTTTGACGGGTTTGTTGCTGGAATCGTTGGATTGAATCAAGGTAAAATTACTGTTTCTTGCAACATAGAAAACAGAGTAGTTAGGTTCTAAATTGTTGAATTCTGCTCTTATAGGGTATTGAAATTTGTCAGTTTGGTATTTTTCCTAAAAACTCCTGTTTATAAGCTTCGATTCGAGTATCTGCACATATCAATTCGATTTTTATGCATTTAATTTTGAATTATTGAATACAAGGGTTTTGGTAGAATTTCTGCACAGAGGATTACTATTCCAATCTGTGTCCCAGCAGAATTATTGAATCGTACTTACGATTTTTAAAATATGAAATTAATTTTTTCAATCAGTAGCTTGAAGAAATTTCACTCTATTTAAAGAGAAATCCTTGAGGTAGACCAAGAATTAGGTTAGCACAGAGCTATATTCTGTACTGGCCTAACAAGAAGCTAAAAAGTAAGATATCTATACTTGCAAAGAACAAGGCATGTGAAAAACTCTCTTTCTAATTTTCCAAAACTAATTAGGTACCTATTAAAGAGTCATAATTATGCCCTGTGACTAACCTAAGAGTCAACTAAACATCTTAATTATACACATAATATTATAGATTTGTCCTCGTAGTTGGATTCAATAGCCATGCTCTAAATCATCTCACTGTGCAGAGGCGATAATTACTTGTCACATGTCAATAATCGAATGCATTACTTGCAAATTAAATGGCCACATAAATAGATCTTCCTAACAATTTAATAACCATTCACGTATATATGCATTAAATCTTCTATAAATATGCAAAATATATGATATGACTAAATGATGTCAGGGTCGCACATAACTAGTGTATGTCCTAACACTATACTTGCTGAAAATTCAAAACCCACCATTATTCGTAATAATCAAGTCACGTTTGGTGTTTACAGCAACACATGCCACGTTCATAATCGGTCATAAGTCTATAATAATATGCAATAATTAACATCACCATGCGGTAGTCATTGATATCATGTTTATTATCTATGAATTCACTACTCTTTTAACCATTCGCTTATTTTTCTTTTTTTAAAAAAAACTTGAAATCCAAAATTCGGAATTGTCCAGATCAATACACGGAAGTCTGGAGGCGTTCCAGGGAAATTTATCCAGAATCAACTTGGAAGTGTTCGGATCTCATTTTATCACATGTATAGTCCATGAGTCCATGTGCATGAAATTTCATTGTTTTATAATTTTGTAATACTTTAAGGTCCTTTTAGCAAATGAATCTTGGTAAATTACTAGCAATGCTGAACTTCAAATTTTAAACCTTAAATGTTAAATCCTAAATCCTAATTTTAACCTACCCAAGCTTTCAATTAACAGCTTTAATACAGTAAAAGCGACCTTGTAATATGTTTTTTTTCTGAAGAATATAAATACTTCACCCTCTCTTTCCCGTGACCGTCCACCTCTTATCATTCAACCGAAAGCCACAGGCTTTGATTGGACTTGAACCGGTTTGACTTTTTACTTCAGAATTATTTGCCTCACAAGTTTGCCTTCCTGGAAAAGTGAACGATTGATTATCTTATGTTCTACTTGATATGCTGTGAAACTTGAAGGCTAATCCGAGTAAGATTAGGCTATTCTACTCTGCCTTTTTATGACCGAAAGCTGCTTTATTACATGTGCACCCAATATCTTGACATGATGGGAATAATATGCCACTTTACGTTGGGACGTTTAAAATTATATATATGTATGTTTTTAAGATTATAATTTTATTGAATAAATTTTTTTTAAAAGTAGGTTTAATTAAAGAGTGAGTAAAGGGTGGGATGATTGTTTGCGAAATTCCATCATATGAAATGAAAATATTATGTTACTATATATCCTTCTTACGGAAGAATAAAGAAACTTGACCTGCAGATGGTTGATGCATGTTCAAATATTATTTAACGCGGGTGTCGAATATTTTTCTTTGAGGATAACTATTTTAGCTTCACGACCAGTCGAAAGGTGACCCCATTTGCTTTATACAACAGATCATTGTCTAGACAAAAAAAAGTGGGGGAAATTCGATTGATCTTGGATTCATGGATCGTCTGAGGGGTCCCAAAACACATATCAGAAAATAAACCGTAATATAAAATAGCATAAAATGAATAGTAGAATAAATATTTCACGTCCCTGAAAAGATTCATGTACATCAGAAATATACATCTACGATGGTTCCCAACATTACACAGGAGGAAGGTTCGTCCTCAACCTTGCAAGTCATGGTCTTCTCCTTCTTCTTCTTCTTCTTCTTCTTCTTCAAAGAAAGGGCCGACTTCGTTTGCATGTGGAGGAGAGCATTAAAATAGAGATGGCCTCCGATTTCATCAACTTAAATGAATGCTTCCAGTTCAGGCCTTACCTGCATCACATCACAGAGGTGAATGAATGAAGCTTGTAAATTCATCTGTCAAGCACATGTAGTCAAGTAATAAATGGAATCCGCCCAGTAATCCCACCCTTCTCCTCCGCAGACTTCCTGAGGTAATTGATGAACAGGATGATGAGGACAACTGCTGCAGATACGCCGATGATGATGGCTAGATCTTTTCCTGCGTTACTGTGGCCGTTGCCTTGTGAGGGTGGACCGTTGCCTTTGTTGTAGTAGTAGTGCACTCCTCGGGACGAATACCCAACGTAGCATTTCCCAAGGTGGACCTCGGCTGAGGCCGCCCCCGAGCACAGGTCTTTCAGGTCGGACACCGCCTCCTCTAGGCAATCCTTGCACTGCTTGACGTCTTGGTCGCCGACGCACTGCGCCACGCCGTCCACGCCGTCGCCCTTCCTCACCCTGTAGCTTCCCTTCTCTGCTACCAGCGCCGAAAGCAACTCGTCTCGCGCCTTCATGAGGTTTGGATCGTACGCTCCCGGAACACACCTGAGGGCGACGGTCGATCGAGCGACGACAGACAGAGCTCTCAATTAACAAATGGAAGGACAGATGGACGTCGCGAGGCATTTATCAAAAATCTCTTCTCTTCTCACCACATACCTCTTGAACTGCAAGCTCTTGTCCGGCTTCCCCACAAAGCTCTCGTTTCCGTACCTCAGGAGACAGCCCCGGAGGCGGATGGTGGCCGAGGCGGAGTCGGAGCAGACGGAGGGGATCTGGGCCACGGCCGAGCGCACGCAGGACTCGCAGTCGGAGAGCGACGCGTCGCCGTTGCACTGGTAGAGCCCGGACACAGGGTACAAGGACGACGACATGCTCGTCGTGAAGTTCGAGTAGAGCGAGTAAGCGGCTGCGGTGGAGAGGGACGAGAGGAGGGAGTCGAGGTTGTGCCGGTACGGCGACGACGGCGAGAACTTCAGGTCCGAGCAGGCGGAGTAGACGGCAGTCTTCGAGTCGCCTCCGCCTTGTGAGGTGGTGGAGAGGAAGGAGGCGACGACCACCACCACGACGACGACGAAGTAGGTAAGTTGCGGTGCTTTCATTCCCCTGCTTCGAGAATTGTCTCCGTTCCACTTCCTCATCCTTTCTCTTGCACGTTTTCTCGTTGTGGAGTTGTTATTTGTAATCGTAAGAGTTTGATTTTTCTTTTTCTTTTTCTAAAAGAGTTGGGGTTCGATATGAAGTTGTCTTGTGTGGACGTGAACATTTTCTAGCGGACGCAGAATCCGATCACATATTACTGCCTTGTTAGTGGAGCAGGTTAAGAATTTTTATTCTTGATTTTATTCACGATTAAAAAGAAGGAAAAAAGATTTTTTATTCTTCGTTCAATTATATAATCTCCTGAGTCCGTGACGGGAGCAGGTTGGAAACTAATTTTCCAACTTTGATGTGTAGGGGTACGATGGAAACTCCTCTGTCTAATTGCTCAAGTATTTTAATGATCAACAATGTGACAAAATGAACATGCAAACTAATCTAATATATGAATAAAAATTAAATTAAGGTCCCAAATTTTAGATCATGGAAACTAATATATGAAAATGGAAAGAAATTAGCATTTTCAAAAGAAAAACATTACAGAGGTTGGTTAGATTTTTTCTATTAAACATTCTTAATTTAAACTATATCATTTTTAACTTGACATATAGAAAAATAAGCTATCGTATGAATAATGTGTTTAGTAATGATTATTGAAAATTGTCAGAATATTTATATGCATTAATTGAAATAATTGCTACCTGATGTTTAGATAAGATTTTATAATGCTTTTTTTTATTTATTTTTCAAACATTGACCAAAAACACAAAAATTGTCTTTACATGGCAATGTTTTATGTTCGTGGGATCCATTTGGTAATATTATTATATTTAATATATAAAATAAGTTGGTGTTTTACGAGAAGGTCCTGGGAAACAACTTTTTTGTCCAACCTTTTTAGTTGAAACTGCAGCATTTTTTAAGTTAGTATATAGAAATAAACTTACATATGCGTTTAATAACTATTATTGGCAAATGCTTCCTTGTTTCCATTAGAATGAACAACAATCAGAATATTGTTTTTTGAGACATTTTCCCACAATCTGAGAGCAATAAAAATATTAATTCTTACAGCATCGACTGGATTATGGTTCTACAATCAGTGTGTCGACAAAATTGATTTTCATACCTTGTAATGATAATAATAATAATAATAATAAATGATATTTATTATATTAGATTTTTCATTGATTGATATTAACGTTAAAAAATAAATAATATTTATTATACTTATACTAACATAACATTATATTAGTTAATATAATTATTTCATAGATTGATGGGCTATGATCAGATTACATATAAACAAACATGAATTTAGCTTATAAAAAAATTAATTAAATACGTCGACTTATTTTCCTGTTCGTGATCCAAAGTCAAATAACTTTAACCTTAACGTACTTCTAAAATAAGTTATGATCTATTTTTGCCACCTTAAGTTTCGTATCAACGAAGTACATTAAAAAAAAAAAAAATCTTACTTGTAAATTCGAACATTTTATTCTAAACAAAAAGCAATAATTTACTGACTTTGTAGAAAATGTCGAAGACGATAACGTAAAGAATGACGAAGATAATATCCGTCACTTTTTCATAAGTTAAGTAGATGTTGTAAGAAAGAGAAAGAATTGATTAATCCTTATATTTCTTTTAATTTTTAGATTATTTTTTTTACATTATAGTAAGAATTCAAATTTACGTTAATAATTTTTATCATTACTAAAGCATATCTCTAATTATTCAATTTTTGGACTGTTATCTTTTTTTTGAGTTTATAACTCCACTTTTGCATCTTTTTCGTTAAAATGTCATATTTAATCTATTTTATCTTTTATAAAAAAAAAAAAAAAAAAAAGGAAAACTCGGTCCCCTGCCATTATTGGACGTCACTGATCACGGTGACCAACAACACGACGCAAACGTCTTGCTTGCTTTTATAGTCTTATGCGTACGACGTGGGCCCGCCCAGGATGACGAAGGACTTCGTCCACTTCACTTCATTCGCTGTTTTTTTTTTTTTGAAAAAACTTCATTCGCTGTTTTAAATTAATTTAAGACTCTTATTTTGCAAGAACTCCGTTTGTGATTTTATAATAATATTTTTAATCTAATTTGGCGTTTCACCTGTTTTATAAAAAAAGAAGAAGAAGGTTTACGATAAAAAAATTCCCTCTCATATATTCGCCGTCATGAAACGAATGATGGGCGTGGGGCCTTCTGCCACCCGAACGATGGAAGCTGAAGTGGGCGGTGGACGCCGACGTCGTCGTCGAGTGTGACGTGCGATAACGATGTATTGAATTTAATATATATAATTTATACAAAATAATAACGTAATTTTAAAAATCATAAAATTCTGATCTTTTTAATTATTTAAATCCACCCCCCATTCTTATGTTATCTTGTAAGCTCTCTTTCTTTCTTTCGTTCATTCTTTCTGTGGCAATGTTTTTTTTATTAAACTTTGGTAGATTAATGTTAGAATATTTTATTCTCTCTTTGCCGATTTGACCCTTTTATTTCTGTTTTCTGCCTTCCAATCCTTTTGACCAGAGATCGAACCTATTCAACCCTTGCCAAAGTAGGCCAACCTGACCAGTAGATCAGTACCGTCCATCTCTTCTTTTCTTTCATCACCTTTGTTCACTTTTACTTGTTATCCTTGATGAATGCCTTAATTACAGTCAACAAAATGGTGCATTTACGCACTCCTATTTATAATCTCAAGCAAAGTGCTTATTTACGTACCTATTTATTTATAGTCAGCATTTGCACGACTGGTATTTTGTAAATTCATTATACCATCTTATAAAATATCATACCCAAATCGTTTATCTTCAAGTTTTATCTATTTTTTTAACGGACTGTTGATATATCATTTTCTAGGTTTAACATATTAAACCTGTAATTCTGTATATCGAAAAGCATAGTTTGATAAAATCTAGTACAATCAAATTAAGTTAAGTTAGTTAGTCATTGATTGATACGACGCGGTGAATCACAAACTGTACATTGTATTTAGGTCACCTCCTCCTTTTACTCCTAGCATGACACGATTTGACATAAACAATGTTTTAAATTACCTGTTGACAAAAACCTCTAATTTGATGAATGGTAACTCGAGTTGCATGGTATTATTCCCAATCCTACGGGACTAGTTAAGGGAGAAGGTCCTATGGTTGGTTTTTTATTCTTGTTGTAGTTACTTTTTTCTTTTGTCAAGCGCACCCCTTCCGTTCATTCTCATTGAAGAAGTAGTACAATATTTGCACTAGCCCTGGCATATTCTAGTTAGGTAGCGTTTAGTTCAAATTATCAGCATGCTCTATTGTGTACAATCAAAATTATATGCGCACATCATACAAGGTGACAATAGTCATGTGAATTACAAGTCTACTATTACATTTTTTTTTTAGTTATCATGCCTGGTTATAATAATCGAATGACTTATCCTACCATCGTGCACATGTTATAATCGACAATATAAATAGATAATCCAAAAAAAAAAAAAATAGAGATCTACTATTGATATTTTTATCAATTTTAAATGCTATCTGCGTTTCCTCCTTTTGTTGTTTGAAACTATGATTTCATTGTGGTTTCCGTGTATATAAGTGTTATTTCACCAAAATGCATTTTCGAACACACCTGATGTTATTGTCTTTTTTTTTTATTAAAAAAAGTGGCTTATATGTTTCGTATTGGAGATCATGGAATTAAGATGTAGGTGCTTAAGTTGTAGGCATTAGTTACTTAATGCTATTAGGTCTGATGTTCTACATCCTAATGCAGATATTTATAACCAAATTTACCATTCAAGCCAAGGGTAACGTTTTTCTGTTCCCATGGAAAAATTATGGATATATTACCTACACTTCCAAGATAATCATCATAATTTTTCCTCTTTCGTAATGGCAAAAAATGACCTAAGAAACTGCAAACAATATTTCTTTTAAATAAGCCAAAATTACCAAAAAAAAATAAAGAACTATGGCTTGAACTGTAGCAGCATATTCAATGTTAGTATACCAAGCCAGTAGCTTCAGGCTTTTCTTCTCTTGCCATTTCTTCAAACAATTATTTTAATTGATTCTACGGAAATATCCCTTGTCGAAGTTAGAGAATCAATTGATGTATGAATAATATATTTGACAATGATTATTAGTTAAAGAAGAAAAAAAAAAAATGAACGTTGACGTTCATGTAAGAAATGGATCGTCAACGACGCACACATAAACGAGATGAAAGAACACATAAAAGATAAACAAGTACGAACAATAGATTTTATGTGGTTTCGGGTGATTGCTTACTTCTACGACAGTGTTAGTTCTTCTTTGGTATACTAATACTTCAAGTTAACGGTACGTATTTATAGAAGATAATTAGGAAATATTATTAAGTAACCTAGTAGTTTAAATTTTTTCTAAATTTTTTGTATTGCCTTAGTTTTCCGTTGTTGTTTGCCTTTATTTCATTTTTATTTGTTGTCACATGCGTATTTCTCATATAGCTTTTATACATTTTGTGGGTGTCAATTATGTTTTGAGATATTATATTTTATAATACGCACTAGTTACCATTTATCTTGATATAAACTTAAATGTGGAATAAATGATTTATGATGCTCTCATGTACTTATATGTGTCTATCATGTGGGTTATCTAGTGTGCATACACAAATTTTGTTTTAAGTGAGATGACTTCACGTTTAACAAAGATGGGCTCAAGTAGACTTGTGGCATGAAGTGCAACTCTGTTTTAGTATTTTTGTGTGTAATATTATTTCCTTTTTGTTTTTATCTTTATTTATTTTTGTTATTTGTATGTGTGTTGGTGGATAAACTATTAATTCCATATTTGTATGATAATTTTTATAAAATTATGCTCAATAATTATAGTACTTTGGTTTTCATATGTGAATAGAGATTGGTGATTTAATTCTCCTCCCATACACATTGTCACGTGAATAATGTAGATTTGTGTTTTAGATTGAGTAAAATGCAAGTATATGAGAAGAGTAGCATACTTGTTCTTGTTCTAATCTACTTAATTTGAAAGAACAAAGGTAAAATGTTATCATTGCAAATTATACCTATTTTTGTGCTTATAGATGAATTGTTTGTTACCCTTTTTTGTATATTTGCATTTGGTAACTTTTGTTCACGTGTATGCTATATTTTCTTTTTAAATATAATCGCATGTCTTGAGTGTCATTTCATTATTGAGAATTATGGTTAACATAACATGTTAGTACTCATTTCTTTGTATTGAATTATCTTGCATGTTATATTTTATACATTGAAGCACAATTTGTTGTTTGCAATTTTGATTTTAATTGCCATGGCCTCATCTTCTTGAAAAATGAGATTTTATATGATTGACATGTAATGTAAACTTAGTTGACTTGATGATTCTCTTTTTATAAAGTAACTTTTATCAACATTTTTAATAGTGGCAATACCTTAATGTTGATATTCTGAGCAAGATGAGTTATTTTTCCTTTTTATGTCTATACATTATATATGATTACAAGATTTTTATATTGAAGATAATGTAGAATTGAGGTACGAGGGGAGGAAACTTGTTCTTTATTTTATTACCTTAGGTGCTCACATGGATGAGAAGGAAGAGAATTATCATGGATCACCAGCTTTTTGTTTTTATTTTTGTTAGATCTAATAAGTTAGTTAGGTACACTCTTTCTTACCTTTATCTCATTTTTGTGTGCATCATTTTACATTTGTTATATTGGAAACAATGCATGATTTAGGTGTGGGGGAGTTTTTACTTGGTTTGTTAACATTTTCTTTGTGTTTTTGGATTTATGTTTTATTAGTGTGATTTTTGTTTAATAGGAGAAGGTATTCTTTTCACCATACCTAAACATTTTATTGTACTTTTTAACTAAATTTTATTACATTAAGGACAATGTAAAATTTAAGTATAAGAGAGGTTTTTTGCTTATTGTTTTTGTGTTTGTTTTTTATGTGTTGTAAAATTGGTAAAATTTTTGGTATTACCCATGAAAATTTGGTTAGTTAGAGGTAACTAATCTAGTTCTAGTTGAAATTTTTAAAGTGAGCATGTGATAGAGATTCTCTTTAACTCTAAATTAGTTACTTAATCTGAAAAATAACATTGTTTAGTTTATTGTTAGGTTCTCATTTTCTTTTATTGCACTTGCATGAGCATTATTGGTTAAGGAACTAGAGGGAGCCTAAACATATACATGTATTTTTGCTAAAAAGAAATAATGTTTACTTGAAATATCTCTCTTAGAGTTGCTTCAAAGGAAAAAAAAAAAAAAAAAAACTAAACTAAAGTTTAAAGATCACTGAGTAACCAAACACTTATTCTTAAGGTAAGAAGGAATGTTCACAGGGTGGTTGGAAGACAAAGGTTGAGAAAAAAAGAGAGAGGGTAATATTTACTTAGGAAGATATTCTTAGGATTGTTTAAAGAATCAATAGAAATAAAATGAAAAAATATTTAAATAAACTTAAATACCTTAGTCAAGGAAATTATTCACGTACATAAACATTATGAGTCTTAATTTTAAACAGATAATGTGAAAACTAGGATTAAATTTCCAAATTTAAGGGAAAAGAGAATTCTCGATTAAAGGTGGATTTATTGAATATATAACAATTAGAAGCTTCCCAGGTAATTACATGATTATGGGTAATTTTCTAAGAATGCTTTGTTCTTTTTGTTATTTATAGTTTATTTTGTTCTTCGTGCCACTACCACTCTTAATTTTATATTTGAGGAAGTTCAGTTTTTGCATGCTCCATATTTTTATTGTATACTCTACTTAGGACTAGTATGGAAGAATTTGTTTAACATAAAATAATACATTTTATTATATATATTTTCACACATAAATGATTATTCATAAAGTTAATTTATATGATTTATGCAAGACTTACACGTTTTATCGGGTAATTATGGAAAAAGGGTTTAAAATAGTTAAATTTCGTGAACAACTATTATTTTATTTGTATTAAAAATTATGCATGACAAATAGGAAATTATTGTTAAGAAATGTGTTATTTTATTTGCACGTATATTTTCATTTATTGGGTTTATTTTAAATATAATTATAATGGTATTATTTGAAGGATACATGCGTAAGGGCATAACTGTCATTTCCCTATAAAAAAAATAAAAAAAAAAACCCTCGCATAAATTAACGCAACCCTCAACAAGCTCTCCCTTTTCTCGATTTTTCTTCTTTCTTCTGTACGTCTTGAGTGGTGCGTGCAACTGATGAGCTTCAGCATGCGTCGGACGACATCAATTTCTCATAATCAACATCGTCGATTTTCATTATTTTCCGATTACAGCTGCAGCGGAAGTGTGCAATGGCAGACGCGTTCACTCGATGGAATATTTTATTTTGTTTGTACGTTGGCCTTTGCATTTGTGGAAGATGACAACTTATCACGTTATTCTATTATGTAAATGTTTATTTTCATACGTAGATAATCGTAGGAAGTTAGATAAGAGATTATGGGAAGATCTTGGGAAGTGCACCGTACATACCATTGATAGTGGTGTGTGTCGTCCTCATTATTTGTTGGTACCGGTAATTTAAATCATGAAAGTGAAATACATTGAAAGATGCTTTGACTTTTAATAATAGCTGGAAGCTTAGCTTAGGATAAGAGCTCAATTGAGTAGAGGACCAAAATGATGCATAACCAATTGCGTAGGTATTAAAGACTCAAATTTTGTGAAGATCAACTATTCAAAGGACCAAAGGAATGTGCAATTGAAAGGACACAATTAGTTGACCCTTAATTGTGTCATCGAAGTTTTTGTTCTTGAAGTTTTAGTTGACTATAAGTCCTATACATGGTATAGGTTCGTTCACACACCATTAGAAAATTTTTATTAACGTCAATGAAGCTTTCACTGACTTTCTTTTCTTATCATTGTAAATTCTAATTAAAAGTGATCTGTGCACGTCAAAAGGTTTAGAAATATAAGAAATGGAAAGTCTAGATTTTTATGAATTAAAAAATTTAGATTTTTAAGAAAATCAAAAGGTGTTTATGTATGTCTTAGAAAAGTTAAAATTTTTAGAAGTAGATTTGTATTGGAGGGAATGTTTAAAATTAAAATATCTCAGTTAAAAGACAAAAATTAAATTAACTAAATGAAATTATAACTTAGATAAAATATAAAAATATATAAGTTAAAAGATTTTTTTAAAAAAAATGAAGTTATAACTTAGATTAAAAATATAAGCATATCTAAGTTAAAATATGTCTAAATTAATTGATAACTTAGAAAAAAAAAAATATATTTAAGTTTAAAAATATTAAAAACTTAAACTTAGATATATATATATAAAACTAAGTCTGCGAATCAATGAACTTCTAATTGGTGACTTGTTGCGTCAAGAACAGATCAACATGGGCAGGAATGTTGCAAGGGCAAGCAAGGAGGAGGATGCATAGGTAGGGAGGTCATGTAGATAGGAAGGTTGTGTAGGTGGTTGGGGAGAAGGATGCATGAGCAAGGAGGTCACATGAGCAAGTTGGGAGGAGGATGATGCAACATGAGAGTAGCAACGACGTGATAGGCGAGATGAGAGATGTGCTTGGGCAAGGTGGGAGATATGCTTTGAGGGTGTTCTAAGAGAACTTGCCAGGTGTTGGGCGAGTTTGGCAAACATTGGGTAAGCTCAATGGAGAAACATAAGGTGGATTTCTTAGATTTCAAAAGGAAGTATCTCTAAAATCTTGAAATTTTTTTTCTTTTATATTTGATTTTTTTTTTTTTAACTTTCTCAAATTTTCAGATCAACACAAATAATTAATAAATTTTTTAATCTTCCATTTCTTTCCTTTTTATCATATTTCTTGACACACATCAGAATTTCTAACGATCTCTACTAGAAAAATTCAATTGTTACTTATTGCACACATTGGACTGAAAGTTCTCTCTCTCTCGTCTTGGCTCGATTTTTTATTGCATTCGTCTAAAATTAATATATTAAATTTAGTTTTGATACGTCACTCTGTTTGTTTATGAATCGGCTCTTTACTTTATCGTTTAACTATTTTTCTCAGAGAACGATATATTATAATTAAGTTTGATATACTATTTTTAATATATAATAAAAAATATTACGATTGTTTACAAGAAAAATAGACTCTATCACGTAAACATGTCATTAACGCGATAAAGTCGGTCAACGTCAAAGGCTTCTCCTTTTCTTAAAGCCCAAGCCACACGACGACCTTGAGCATCTCAACTTCGCCGATTTTGGACAAAGACGGGGGGGGGTGGGAGGGGAAATATAGTCAAATACAAACCATCATGTCCGTCCACAGTTATCAGTGTGGAGGGCCTCCGTTTAGGAATTAAAAAACAACCGAAAACGTTTGAATGTGTTCCAGGGCGTTCAATTCTTTCTTTTTATAAAGTGGTAGATAAATTAAAGATAATAAAGCCTCTAGTTATGAGCCTACAATAGGAGATAATGGAGTACAAAGTTCAACAAGATAAAAGCAAAGATAAAAGAAGAAAAAGACAATAGTGGAGGTGACGTGCTTAAGAAGAAAAAATCCGATAAATTAATTTAAGCCCTCTCTTGTCGACAGCTGAGTCATCAGGTGCTTGTGTTGCCAAATGATTTTAACAGCGTGAATATTTTAGTTAGTTATGATTTTTTTTTTTTATCTAATCAAATTGTCTTTTTGAGACTAATAATATTAATAAATATTAATGAAATATTCTTAAAAGAATGATAAAAAATTTTATTGTTTCTTTAGTAATTCCAAACGAAGGAAAGGAGGGAAGGAGACCAGATGGAATTTCTTAGAGCAAAATTGCATTTAAATATGAAGGAAGAAAAGCACAAAAAACGTATCATATCCAGCCATTAAGTATTATTTATTATTCAAGACGTATCTTATCAAGGATCCATTAAGCATTATTATTCCACGTAGTTCCAACCATTTCGTTTGTTTTTCTCAATTTAACTAAATAACGTAGTTTTTTTATTTATTTATGTTTTCACGTTTTCATCGATGCGGACGTTTCGTTTGTAGTGTGCTTTTTTAAAAGACTTCTCTTCTTTATTTTGTTTTTTAATTATTTAAGATTGTAAAAGTAATCAGCCTTTTCCCTTCCGTGAATAACGTATAATTCAAGAAAGATAAGTCTTACCTTTATTATTTTATTTTTTTGTAATTAAAAATTTAGTATATATTTTCCATTAGAAAACGAAATTATAAGAAATACTTGAAATAGTGGAAAATGAAAATAATAAGATATGACAAAAAATATAATGTTGTTTGTGCATGCATAGGAAATAATAGAAAATGACAAAAATTCTAAGGTGTCTGTGTAATCATAGAAAATGATAAAAAATATATTATTTAATAATTTTTAAAATATTAAATAATAAATTAACAAAAATTACTATCAACTTGTAAAGTAATATTTTAAATAATATAATGTATATTAACAATTTATTAAATATAGATGTAACATGTAAAAATAACTTTTCCTCTCATTACAAGTCTAACAATTTATACAATATGCACATATATTAAAATAACAATTTATTAACTTTTCATTATTTAACAAAAATAACTAATATACAATATGGACATATGAAATAACTTTTTATCACAAGTATAATTCATTACAAGTAATTTTTAACAAAAATATTATATATTATTTTTTTCCCACATGAAATACACAATTTGTTCACACAATACATTTTCTTTTTCTTTGTTCTACACTCAAATTACTACTACAATATATATTTTCTTCTTAAGTATTATTAATGAGTTCTTTAAGTAAATTAACATTTACTTCAACTAATTCATCTACAAGAAAATTCCTATTCTACAAACTTCTAAATAGCACTACTAATTTCATTCATTGACCTCACAATAGATTGAGAAGATTCAGTATGTGCTCAATCTTTTTTTTTTGACATTATAATTATATTTTCTATGGTAAAAGGGTTAGAGTTACTTTCGTCCTTTGTAACATCAAGAAGTATTAGAAGAACCTAAATACTAAAAATAAAAAAAGTGTCCACAAGTTGTAAGAGATCTACATTCTATGTACTTTGTACATCTTAGGAAACTTGACTCTAGTAGCAATATTTTCATCAAACATTATATACAGATCATCATATATTATATATAACTTTCCCGTGTATGATTTCTCAAGATAGATGTTGTTACAAGAAAAAAATATAGATAAAGTATTATAATTTGGAATTTCACTTGTAAAAGAAAAATATAAAATAAAATATTTCACTTGTATAAATTCATCTCAAAATTCTTTTAGAATGTCGATATGACCATAAATGTAGTCTCACCTCCACCCACTTTACTTTAAGATTTTTATATATTATCTTTTAAGTTTTCATTTTACTTTCACATGTTTTTTCTTAACATTTGCATTTATCTTTGTATTATACTTCAAAATCACTTTATTCCATATATCAATTCTGATCTTACTATCTTATTGTTTTGCATTTATTTTTCTAATTTCACTGTAAAAATACTTAAAAATATTTCATATTGTTTCGTATTTCAATTTATATATTTTTTCCTTTTAGAAGTCATTTTCCTATAACATATATATGCTCAACACTCTCAAATAATATGAATTTTGAACCGACGAAGGACAAACCAACGAGATTTGACACGATTATGCATAAACTAATATCGTTTTATGAAATATAGCATTTTGTGCTCGGGCTTGCAAGATAAGGTAATTTCAGCCAATAAATTCAACCGCTTCAAGAAAATAAAACATAAAAAAGCAATCCATGGAGTGCCACCAGCTGGCCTACAAGGACCAGTTACAAATCATAACATCATAATAACAGCTTTCAAAAAAATGCTGACGGATCAGTTGGACCTGCAGCTATCGAGTCATATGCAAGTTAAACCACAGTACTTATTTACTATTCTATTATACGACTCACAATATCAAATGTAGGCACTGGACGTTTAACGAAAAAAACATATAAACTGTTGCAAATAGTCATTCCAAAAATTGAAATTAGAAAATAATATACAGTTGCAGGTACTTCGATATATTCTCATCTTGCATGAAGGAGAAATACTTGATAAAAACATTCTGAAACCAAGCAGTTGGCATTACTCCTAAGAATAATCACAAAGGACAACGTCCTCATTTTATTTAAATGAATCACAATAAGATGCAAAAGACATATAAGAACAGGCAAGCTAAGCAAACGCTTGATAAAACACCAATAACAACAACTCAATAACAATTTAACAAACTTAAACACAGCTGGAAATAATAATTACATAGGGAAAGATAAAAACCAATTATCATAGTAAAAGTTCTTGCAAAAGATAGTAGTAATTATTGTAGCTGAAAATTGTACTATGTACATCATTGATAATTGGAGTGTGCGACAGTAACATGGACCAACCATGGGATGTCATGGATTTAGTTCATCCAGATAATGCATGCAAGTTAAACAAGGTAATTTATGGTTTTAAACAAGCTCCTAAAGCTTATCTCGACAAGTTTAGTATCCGTTCAGTAGAGGCTATACTTCCTCTGCAACAATTCCAATCCTTCAATGTTTGTCTTGAATCAAGAACAAAAACTCCTTTATTTTCTACACAATGCAAATGATATCATAGTTACAAGCAACTACCATACTCTTTTGCAAAAATTTATTTGTCAGACAATGCAAATTTATTTTATCAACAATTTAATGACAAATTTGCAGTAGAGCACACTACCGAGGGTCTCTTTTTAAATCAGACAAAATATGCAACTGAGTTGCTACACCCAGCTACAGAGCCAACTGAGCTGCTACAACTAATATTTGCGTTTGCCTCATTGACGATAATAAATATTACGTTTGAATCAAATTGATGTTTGTAAAAGAAAGATAAAGATCTTAAACTAATGTATATGAACTCATACACATCATTAAACTCAAAACAGATTAGGAAAAAATAAGGAAATGAGGTTTCTGAATCGATACCTGAGATGGTGAACGGACGAGAGTTGCAGCGATGAGATGTATCGATACCTAAACAAGAGGATGTATCGACGAGACGACGACGATGGGAAATGAGGTTTCTACGAGGACGATGAGGCTTGCGGCGACGAAGACGACGGCGACGAGGCTTGCAATGACGAAGACGGCGACGACGAAGCTTGCAACGACGAAAGATGACAACGACAACAACGATCGAACGGACGAGACAGACACGAGGAGAGACGAACGCATGGAGGGGATCGCGAGTCGGATTCCAACCGTCACAAAAGAGGGGAGGAGGGAAAAAGAAAATAAAATCCTTATTTATATGCTGAAAAGGGTGTGTGGGGGGGGGGTGGGAAACGATTTCCTCCCATTCCCTAACTACACAAACAGCTATGAGGAATAGGTAAAAGTCCGAGGGAACTCAAGCCCAACCCGGTATCGGCGTATTTCAGATCCAGATCCGGTGTCCCAACCTTTTCATCTCATGACGGGTCGAATCCTATGGTTAAATTATCCGATTATCATACGATCCGATACAGAGTCCAAATATATTCCGTTGGGGTTTTTGAATACGGAGCTCCAGCCTTGCTCAAGCGGCAATGGCCGCTGTACAGTCTATCATCGGCTCTTCCTTTTCCTCCGGCCACAGCAATCTTCGTCCCACCGCGAGCTCCACCCTTTCATCCATGAGCTTCCTCTCCGTAGGGCTGGGGGAGAAAGAATCAAGGTCAGCGAGCTTGGGAATTCCGTTTCTACGGAGAATTGGTCCATGCAACCGCCGGAGGAAGTTCGTGGTGATGGCGAAGTCGAATGCGGCGACGAATAAAAAGGATTACTATGCGACGCTTAATCTCAGCAGGGATGCAAGTCTCCGAGAGATCAAGAGCTCTTATCGGAGCCTCGCTCGCAAGGTCGGTGCTCTTTAACAGATAGAAGCATTAATAAGTTTCTGTTCCTCTTGTTATGTAGCGAATATAAAATTTGTTTTGTTGCTTTTCCTCAAACTTGTGAAGTATCCCGTGGTGTGTGTGTGTGTGTGATATGTGCAAATGCATTCTCGTGAGCTCCCATTTTTAGGAGGACAACATTAACTAGTCTGGTCACTGGTGTACTCGTATCTTACGCAACACTAACAGCTACGGCCCAGAAAAATCATTTACGCCAATTCTTTCTATACAATATCGACTAGGTCGTTAATGTAGAAAGAAGTGATATAGCACCATTATTTTGTGAGTAGAGTTAAGAAGAATTTAAATTTGTAGTTGATGTTGTATGTCAATAGATCAAACAAAGGATAGACTTGCTTTAACTAAATTAATTATTAGAGAAAGGATTGATGTATGCAGTCTGTTTCTTTAATTTTGTTCACATTTATTGATGTAGGAGTACAGTTATTGGAATCCCTGATAGTAATTTTGTTGGTAAAAGCTAACTTATAGTCCAAGAAATGAACTGTAACATGGACTCAGCACAGATGCCGGATTTAGACTAAAGTATGATTTCCAAATATCTAAATTATTCTTTGACATGCCACTGAAAATATCCTGGTGTCTCAAAACGAAAAAAAGATTACCTTAAACAATCTAAGAATTGGATACTCCATGTGGCATATTGGATTATTACTATCTAATGCATCAAAATTAAAATGAATCTTAAATAATGCCAAATATTTGATGTAGTCATACTTCTCAAGGTGTCAAGGTGCCATATTTGATTTTTCATTAATTTACATATTACTTTTCAGAATTCCATAGATATGTATTACAGATGTATTTAAATTAAATTTTACTATGTTAAACAATAGTATGTTAAAATTAACACTAAAAATAAGTTAAAAAAATTTAAAAATCAACAATACATATTCAACAACCTTTAATTCTCTAAAAAGCAAACAATCAACACTAAAATCAGTGATTATATATGTTAAAAAATGAAAAAGATGTTATTCCTATTTCTTAGTATATTTCTAATATGAAACTTGTTGCATGATGCATTGGTTTTCCAAAAAGAATATAAAACTAAAATTCGAAAATTATAAAATCTATAGAACTTAATTACCAAAATCGTGTTATATTATGAAAATATAAATAATAGTCATGTTGCATTGATTTTGTTATTAGTATGCAAAATAGAAACCATAACAATGTTATGAAACACATACTTATCAAGGCACCCATCTGGACACCTAGGTGTGATTTGATCATGCTTTGTTTGGTCACCTCTCCTTGTCTTAGGATAATCTATTATCAAGTTTCTTAATTAAATATATATTAAGGTTTTGAAATGTTTTTTATTGCAAAATAATTTATATATGTATATTTTGATGAAATATAATAGAAAGATGTAATCATACATAGTTTTGAAATATACATATTAGTATTGTTATTATTGAAATATGTAATCATATGTATTTTGATGTTATTTTATGATTATTATTATTTTTCAATGTTATTTAAAAAATAATAGGGGTAAGAGTATATAATTACTATTAAATCTTTATAGATGTTCATAATGCATAACAACAGATTATCTATAAGATTCATATTCTTGAGAAATGAACATGTTTTTACAATTGGTTGTCTACTTAATGCTAATCCTCCTTTATCTAGGCTTGGGATTAGTCATGAAGGGATGAATCTCCATAGGTGGAGTTACAAATATACACAACATATGCATAAAAATAAAAAGGATGGATGCCTAGGCATTGACTATGTGCCCAAAGTGCTTTGGCTTACTGCCTAGGCATGTTGGTGGCCTTAATAAGTATGGTGTAACATGATAGTATTTGTTAAACTTTGGCAAAAAGTTAAGTTTTTTGTTTCATAGTTGTGACATGGTGGTGTACTTATTGAGTTGGAGCCACAAAAGAGGGACTTTCACTTTGCTAGCATGTGCCATTTTTGCTATGCTCAAAAGGAAAGCCTTTGACACCTTTTTTTTGGTTGCCCATGCATTAGTAGATGTTGGGAGGTATTGGTAAGCTTTGGTATGGATATGGATACCCTTTAGGCCTTTTGGAAGAAAAAAAGAAGGGGCTAGACAAAGATAGGAAAAATATTTGATTGTCCATCTTGCATGCTATTTGGTGGAGAATGTGGTTAGAATTTAATGATAGAATATTTCATGAAATAGCCTTTGGATAATGGCAAGTTCTCCTTTATAGTGTTTTAGTGTGTGACAAAAATGGATGAGAAGTTGGAGGGTGGATGGACTATTTTTGATGTAACGGTGTTGGCTTGGTTGCAAAATCTTGCTAGTTTTTGAGTTATTTTGCACAGTGCTTTGAGTGACATTAGTTTGTGTTGGCTTGGTTGTAGAATCTTGCTTTTCTTTGAGCTACTTTGTGTTGGGCTTTGAGTGACACTAGTTCATTTTACTTGTTTTTCTTGTTTGTTATGTTACTCTTTGTTCTTGGGCTACCTTTCTCAAAACCCATGTTTCCATTTTTCCTATGATTTGTGTTGGCCTCCTTTTGTTTTCTTGATATCAATACATTTGTCTGTTGCCACTCCAGAAAAAGAGTAATATTTGTAGAACTTCAGAAATTCAGATTTTAATAACAGAAAATATCAAAAAAAATCATATAAACATGAAAACATATCTAAACTAGCCATGGATCCATGTGTTGTACAAATTTTTCCAACAAACGAAAAGCATAGAAATAGCAGGTTTATTTTCTTTGGTACATTAGTAAAGGATAGCTATCTATAAGACAATAACAATGTCAAGCATGACCAATTAGATATATTGTTAAGGCTTGTAAGTTATGGAACATCAAGTTTAAGAAGAAAAAAGGTATGTTGAACTTTAAATTTATTTTGTTAAAAGTTTTTTTGGTACTTATTAGAATAAGCCAATAGAGGAATGAATCTTTGTGTAATTGTAAGATTACTCCATTATTATCTGGAGGTTATGAATTCAAGAACTAGGAAATAGTTTTTCCGTTATCCACGTAGGTAACGTTGTGTATATTGGAATCTTCTCCAAACACTACATTAATGGTATTTTTTTGCTGTAAGTTTTTCTTTTTTTATTAAAGTAAGCCAAATTTGTCATAAACACTAGAAAAAAGTAATGTTTCTAAATGTAAGTGATAGAAAAAGAATCAAGAGTATCCATTCTTGTACATACTCATAAGTTGAAGTTTATAGATTGGTAAGAGTAACCAAACTTATAGATTGACTCTAGGTAATAGGAAATCACCAATCATCCTATGTAAGATTTCATGGTTGAATTGTTTTGTTAATATGTATTGCTTAAATAAATACTTATATCTAATAAAACAAAGGTTGGCAAAGAGACATCTAGAAAATGTTGGTAGTTCCATAAGAATCAAGAAAAGAACCACCTTAATGATTTAGCAATCATCCTCTTTGTTCTCGATTGATAGCTTGATGATATAGTTTGGTATTAGGAGAGAGAAAGGTCATAATGGGGAGAGTTACACAAAATGCAAGATTTAATGAACAATGAGAGAGGATGATGAAGATATTTAATAAAGGAACATAAGAGGTCACATCAAATATAGTTAGATATGTAGAAAGGCAATTAATGAAGATTGTTAAAGAGATGTTCAAGTTTTGAAGGATAGTGAGAGGATAATGAAGGCAATTAATGAAGGAGGTTAAGGAAAAGAGAAAGCCACATTGAAATAGTTTGATATATAGATATGTTGTAACTTATGGTATAAACCAAGAAGGTACTAGAGGAGCATGTCAAAAACTTTTGATACTAGATAATCACTTTTGGTTGTTAGAGACATGGTTGCTAATCAAAAAGCAAGATAGAGGTGCAAAAGTTGTTGAAGAAGCTCAAGAGAGAAGGGTTACTAGCAAGAGTGGATTGGAATTGGACAATAATGGGATTTGTGGTAAGGTTATTAAAGTGTGTAAGCAACAAATAGGTGTGCTCAAGTCAAATCATAGCATTTGAACACATCAATATAGAAGAAATAAATTATTCCATTTATGGATACATCAACACATCAAGTCATTAACACATTCAAATATAAATTATAAAGTCAAAATAAACATTAAAATATTTAAAATTCTAAATTCATTTGCAAAATCATCTTACTTATCCATGAACACAAACAAGTTCTTAATCTCTATACGAATTAAAATTTTTAGAATATAATTTTTTAATATTACTCTTTTGTCATCTAATATATTACCACTAATACTAAATATTTGTTTACATACCATAGAAGAAGTTAAAATTGTTAGTAAATCTTTAGCTATTAAAGATAAAATAGGAAATGTATCATTTTATTTTTTTCACTAATTAATTACATCAAAATCTAAAAAATTAAGATTTTCTCTCATTAAATAGTTATGATTAGTATTATTAAAATTAATTAATTTTTACTTGTTAAGTTAAAATCATTAACAAATACACTAAAATTATAAATTGATGATGATAGTTATTTTGGTATATAAGATGTATGTTGTGTTTGCTTCGTTTCATATCTTGTAGCATATATATCAAACATATTGTTTAAATTTTCTTCTACATTTTTAATTGTTATATTAAGTTCTACATTTAAACAATTTTGTATTATAATTATTAATTTTCTATCAATTTTTATTTTAGTATTAAGATTTAGAGAAACACTTAATGCATATAAAAGAGATATATTGTTCCAATACTTTAAAAAATTTTCTTTTATTTTTAGAATTATAGGTGTGTAATTACCATAATTATGAAAAATTATTGTAATATTATATAAATAGTTTATTGCATAAACAAAAGTAGAATAGTATATTTCAAATAAATGTTCAGTTGCATTAAGGTTGAGTGTTGAGATCCTTAATATGCTTTGAAATAAGTTAGATATGATTAACATATATACTTCAACTTGAAGAGTGTGATCTCTATTATAGGGTGATTGGATATATGCCTAATGGTTCAGTCTATGTATGTATATTCATCATTAATGGAACACATAATTTGTTTTTATCCTTCACTTGCACATATTCCAATCCATCTAGGATCTAGGTTTTTTTTTTCAAACACTCTAGGTGATAAACACCTAGGTTTGTTATGCTCATAGGTGCAATGGTCATAAGTAGAAGCATCTTTGGTGCTTGGATGCCTAGGTGCCTAAGTAGTAATAAAAAATTAATTTTTACATGTCTTTTAGACTTTTTAATGTGTTTATAGATATAATTAACAAAAAATCAAATTATAAATAAATTTTAAATTATTCTCCAAATCAATAGTGATTTCAATCATCACAATAAATCAGTAATACATAACAAGGAATCATTAATGATACTTAATAATAATAAGCCAAATGTTCAATAAAAAATAATAAAGAAAATAAATAATATTTCAATGTTCACTCTTCCATGACCAAAAATTGAAAAGCTTAGTGATTAAGCAAAATCAAACCAAAGAATCTGGGCTTGTTACAAATTAAAGGAAACCTTGGCATCATCACACCATCTAGGAAGGTGGGCATCATAATAACTGCACAATATAAGTATCAGGCAAGTACTGTAGGCATTCTACATGAATACTTGGAATCTAGAAATATCCATCATAAATAATGTTACACTAGCTATGGAACATAGACAAAAATCTAGTTACCAATTAAATTATTTTTCTAACAGTGATGGGTTACAATTCTAATACCATATGACATTTATATATTCATGGTATCCATGACATAAGTTGACCTTTCTCACTAGCATTTATGGTAGTTATTGCTCTAAGGAAATCATTATTCTCATTAGGATTATTCAGAATGGTTGTAACCATTCCAGTGTTTTTTATTTTTTATTTTCCATTGTACTAGAGCTTTTTTATATTTTTAAGCTGTAGTTTATTTCTTTTCAACTGGAAAGTATGAGATCCATGGTAGTGTGATACCCAGTATCACTTATCAATGAAGGCATGTAGATGCTCTAAGGCAAATATGATGGCTGCAGTAGATATGCTGATGGTGGTGGATATTTAGGCTGAGATAGATATGCAGGTTGGGGTTCATAAGGAGGTTGATGAAAAGTATGTTGCAATTTGTAGGGAGCCTCATACTCTTGTGTTGCTAATAGTGGTTGTGAACTTGGCTGTGGTTGTTAAAGAATGAAGTTATTTCTTATTCATTTTGATTTTATCTCAGTTTATTTGGTTACCTTGGAGGTGGATCGTAAGGGTATGACAATTTAGTTCTTCTAGATTGTGAGATTTGGAAGAGAAAGGGATCATTCTTTGATTAGGTTTGAAGGTACAATATATATGGAGACAATGAACTCTTAGATAAATGGATATCCATTAACCTAAATATAAACTTCAACCACACTAATATAATTGTATTATATTAAACATTCACTCTCTCCCTTAAGTTAGAGCATATATTATCTATTATGCCTAACTTGTTACACAAGGACTTAAAAACATTGACTCCTGATCCCTTAGCAAAAATATTTGTAAGCTATTTTAAAGACTGAGTATAGGGAGAGAAAATTATGTCTTTCATCACCATATCACAAATGTAGTGACAATCCACTTTAATATGCTTTGTGGGTTCATGGAAAGTTAGATTATTAGCTATGAAAATTGCAATCTAATTGTCATAATGCATGTGTATGGGGCTATGAGGAGTAAACCCAAGTTGTTCTAGTAATGACTTGAGTTACATCTTGTAGATTGTTTGTCAGACGTATACTCAACTTCATCTTGTAACTACATTCTACTTTTTACTTTTCCATGTAACTAAGTTGCCACCAACATAGTACAAAAATTTTAGGTAGATTTTTTATCACCTCTATCACTTGCATAGCCTAAGTTAGAATTGTTATGATTGATGACTTTATTAGAGGAGGATAAATAGTGAATTTTTATATATATATATGTTAAATTTAATTCAAACTGAAAATGTGCACAAATGAATGGATGCTAAATAGGAAACGTGACACATCTTTTTTTTTAATGGAAAATGTAGAGATGAAATGCAAGTATAATAAACAAACCATAAACACATAAGGATTTGTAGTGATTTCTCAAATGGGTATGTCTATTCCTTAAGCAAATCTTGCTTGAGCCTTATACTATATTTTAGTGTTATTCATAGGCTTATACCCAATCATTTCCACTTTACCCTTGGTTTAAATCCACCAAGTCTGCCTCATTATCTGAAGAGCCCTTCTCACTACAACTTGTTGAGCTAAGTTATAAAATTAAAAAAATTTACAAAATAGTGAAAATCATAGCTAACTCCCTTCGTGTGCTCTTGGATGCATTTTGAAATGAAGCTACCTTGCATTTTGAAGAAACAACCTTGGATGTGTTTGCAGTGCCTTTAGAATTTCTTAAAATGGTTGAATTTAGCTCTAGGATTCAATTTTTCAAAGGTGGTTTGAGTGTAGGTTGTTACCCATATTTGAAATCCTAAGGACTTATATGTAGGGAATTAAAATCATAAAAATGTTAGGTCTAACGGTTAGATTTACCTTCTGTTTTCAGTTAGAATGGTATGTCTTTCATACGATTGGTATGCTATTTTACTAATGGCTAGTGTATCAATATTTTGGTGGTTAAATAGGAGTGTCGGTTAGAAGATACCTAAGCTCTCTATAAATAATTTTGTTACATCGAATGCAAATTTGATATGTTAATCAAACTTAACCCTGAATTTTAAAGTAACAAACAGTATGTTGTTTTACAGTGATGGTATGTCATTCATTCTAAGTCTTGAAACAGAATGAAACTAATGGAATTTCATTTGAAGACTCGAGAATAACTTCAAATTTGATCTCCAGAATGGTATGTTGGTGTCTATAAATTGAAATGCCAAATTTAGCTCTATAATCTTATTGAAGTTTGAATTTAACAATTGGTGTGTTGGTACTGGTAATAGGTATATCGAAAGTTGATCCTATTGGAAATTTTGAGCAACAAAATTGGTTTGCTAATATAGCCAATGAAGTATTGAATTTAGGTCAAGTAAGTTATCATCCCTTAAAGTGGTACATCGAAATTGAGTATTGATATTTCGATTTGGATGGGTCCTTGACTCATCTATTGATATAGAAATTGGTATGTCATTCTACAGAGACAATGTGTTGATTTTCTTTAGATGTGAACTTTAATTCTAAGTGCATGCAAGCTTCTTAACTATTCTAAGTGATATTCCTAGTATGTAAGAGCATCAAAGGATTACATATTAACCCTAAAGAAAATAAGAAAATTATTATATCATTTTTCATAGAAAAATAAGGTTGAAAGCTAAAATAGTTTCACATCCTTCCTTTAGCCTTCAAATTCTCCATTTGTCATCTTCAACTTTGAAGTATCTGGTTCTTTCACCTTTTTTTTTATTTTTCAATATTTTCCCGCAATAATCATAATAGAAACTAATATATATTGAACATTAATTTTTATATCATCAAAATCAAGTAGAAGAATTTTCTTAACAATCTCCTTCTTTTGATGATCACAAAATTTAATGAAACAAAAAATATTTATGATATATTCACACATGATACGGTCATAATATGTATTTGTTGTCACATGTCCTCTTCTTTATTCTCATCTCTTCTTTCCTTTCTTGTCTATTCTCCTCTTTTTTGTGATTGATCAAAAGGAAATGATGCTCCCTCTATTTCCTGCAATAACTTAGGGAAATTTTAACCATAAAACTCATAAAATTCAATGAAAGATTGCTAGCCTCCCCTGAAACCTGCAATGAAGTTTCAATTAGGCATTTAAATAGCAGCCAATGTAGGCATCAACCATAACACAAATATATAGCAAGCAAGCAAGCTTGTAAGCATTAAGTTTATCACAAGCAATATGTATAGTCAGTCATACAATGTAGCAAGCATTCAAAGAGTAAGGTCATTACAAACTAGCCTTGTAATTTCCTGAATTCTTCTTGAATTTACCGATTTGAATCTTCTATATAAAAGACCAGATCATCATGGCCTTGCTTCATTTCTTCCTTAAGCTGTAGAAGATCAACATCAGATTTTTGCATATAACCACTTATTTGGCATAAAATATCTTCAAACTTTTGAGTCAAAGTCATATAACTTTCAGTATAATCATCATAGAACACTCCCAACTTCTCTTCCATTGTCTTTTCTTCTTCTTCCTCTTCAGCATCAGCCATTTCTTCATCTTCTCCTCCTTTTGGAGCTTCTCTTCTAGGTAAGCCAGTCTTCATTTTCTGAATGGTATGGACATCAATTGGCTTGGTTTTGATTTTCATTAGTCCTTGAGATTCTGTGAAGTTGATTTCCATGCAAAAACAACTTAGTAATGGCAGCCTCATAAAACAACTTCGTTTTGACTCTTTCAAGATTGTACATGAAGACATGAGCTCAATTAAACATGAATTCCTTTCATAATAACATAAGTGGCTTTATAAATATTTTCACTCAGTTCATCATAGTGCTTTTTTTTAAAAAAGATTAGCAACAGCAGTGTAGGCTATAACTCTAGCATCTTGATTTAGATCATTTATTTTGTCTAATTTTCTTGTATGGCCCCTGTTCTTTGCAACAGTTCTGTTCATATCAGAATATGTCCAATCCAACTCAATGATTTTCAAAGTGATATTTACTGCATAGTTATTCAGTCCCCAGTTATATATGATATCCTCATTTATTTGAACAGACTTTCCTAGTGCATAACAACTAAAAATTCCATCTCCACTTCTTAGATTTGCATAAGATTCATTAATGAGACTTAGACACGCTTTTATTCTTGTGATGGTTTCCAAGTAAGGTACCAGCTTTTGATGTATGAATGTATTCTTTATGTGCTCCATCCTCGAAAAGTCTACCCTTCTTCCATACAGAATTTCTTTGTTAATGTAACAGGCATGCAAACTTCTAGCAGTACTATCACGAAAATGGGAAATAGATCTGGAAGTATTACCTATTTCAGTGGTATTCAGCACTTCCTCCTGATTTTGTGATGCTTTACCCTTTCCAGCTCCTGCAAAATCTTTCCTTGGTATCTTTCAGAACAAAAATGTGCTAAAATGAGCAGATTGATGATTAAAACTCAAAACTCCAACAGATCTACAATTGGAAACTCGAAATTGCACTGATCTTTGACAGGAATAAGCAAACTTGGTGAAGTTTTCTGAAACTGTTGAGGCTTCCCTGTTGAAATCACTTTGATCTGCTTGAAATTGATGAAAAATCCTTCAATTGGAGCGAGAATTGGTATGCAAGGGGGTGTAGAGTGGATGAGGGTGTGTGAGAGGTATGGAAATATAGTTTTTATATGAGTAAAGGTGAAAGTGTTTAAATACAGGGAATTCTAATAATTGGGTTGGAATGTTGAAAAGATTTTCAGTGTGCCATACATACTGTACTTCAACTTCTCTTTGAACAATTAGTACACCATTACTGGCAACTGATGGGTCCATTACATGGTTCTGTCCTTCAGAAGTTTACTAGAGTTGTTTTCAGCATAGATTTAAAAATTGAGGCAGATTGGTGAAATTTTGTTGATCTGTCTTGGATTTCATTTTCGTCGACCCTGATATGCTGTGTATTCTTGAAAATACTATGGATCGAACAATCTTTCACCAAGGATCAATGCTGGATCATCATATTGTTTAATTCAATGTATTTTTTGAGTTGTCAAATGCCAAATCGATCAATCCAATGAAGGATCAGTTGATCCAAAGAAAGGTTCTTCACTGCCTTTGTTGATCGTTGGTTGTCAAAGCTTCCCCTTAAAGGGTTTTCTGTTGATTGTCAAAGCCTTCGTCATTGATTATGGAAACCTCCTTCCTCTATGCAGACATTAGAACCTATTAGTGTTTTCAAGTGAGTGGGAAGGGTCAAAGGAGGGAAGGGGTGAGTCACACACATGAGATAAAAAGGAAAAAACCAGAGAAAGGGAAGAAAGAGAGAAAGAGAAAGAAGAAAAGAAAAAAGAAAAGAAGAAAGGAAAAAAAAGGGAGAAAAAAGAAAGAATGAAAGGGAAGATGAAGAAAAAATAAAAATATTACATAAAGAAATATATTTAAAAAGTGGTGAAAGTATTAAAAAATCAAAAAAATTCTGATATTTTTTAATTTTTTTTTAAAATTATGTTTTCTTATGAATAACATTATTTTTCTATCTATCTCTTGTATTCTTATAAACTTTATTTTCTTTTTGTTAAATTAATTCACATGAGATTGTTTAAAAAGATATTAACTACATTATAAGAGTAAAAATTTATAATTTACTCTAAAATCTTATAGTCAGTAAATTTTTTAATTATGGAGATTATGAAGATTCTTTAGTACCATGCATAATCTTATTAATTTGTGTTTCATATATGAATTTTAACTTGAATTTTATTAAAGTGTAACTTAATAAATATTGAACTATAATCTAAATTTTATTGAAGTCTTACTTGATATGTATTGAAATGTAACCTGGTTTTTATTAAAATATAATTTGAAATTTATTGAATTCTAATTTAGATTATATTCCACTGTAACTTGGATTTTATTGTAATGTAACTTAAATTTTAAATCATTTGTTATTATGAGTTTTTAATTATCTGTACATGATTTAAGACTTTTTTATGCATGCAACTATTATATCTCTATTGAATTAATATTTTATGCATGATAATTGCCTAAAAATTTATCTAAGTATTTTTATATGCTTATCATTGTTTTTTTATCTTATTCTTGAGTTTCGAGTTGGAATTTGAAGTTTTTTGGTTATTTTCATGATAGTATTGCATTTTCATTGATATGATTCTTAATCTTCGATATGTTTCCTCTTTTCAGAGGATCAATTCTTGATATGATACCAATGTTTAAATTCTTGGTTTTCAGCATGTTGTTGAGTCAGAGTGCTGAAAGTGAATCTGGGAAAATTTTTCAAACTTATCGGAAGTTTTTCTAGATGAGTTTTTAGTATGCTGAAGGCAGTTTTGGTGTGTTGACAACAAAGTCCCCTAGGTCACAAGGACATTTTCAGTAGATCATTTATGTATAGGTATACCAATATGCAGTATTTGAAAATTTGTCATAGGTTTGGGGTGTTGATTTTTTTACGTCAATATGTGGAATAGTAGTTCTAGTGTATTTTATCCTAAAGTTCAATAGTACCATTTGCCACGTCAGTATGTCAAATTTACAAACTTCAGAAAATGAACAAGTAATGCAATATCATTCATGTAGCATATACTTATGTTTCTTTTAATCCTTATAAGTTGTTGCTTATTAAGAGTTTTGTTAATATGGTTGCTAGTTGTTCCTGAGTTGGAATAAAATTTAAAATAATATCTTCTTTGAACACATGATTTCTTAGAAAATGATGTTTTATTTTAATATGTTTGGTTTTTAAATGTAGTACAAAATTCTTTGATAAATTTATTGTATTTTATTGTCATAATAGATATAAATAAGCTCAAACTTAATTTCCTAGTCTTTCATAGTTTATCTCATCTGTAATATTTGGGTACAATACAATCCAATAGTTATATATTTCATTTCAGTCGTGGAAAGTATCACACAATTTTACTTGTTACCAAATTATGAAACTAATGAGTTTTCAAGAAATTCTGTTTCAGTTGTGGACAATGCCACTCATTGTCTTCTTTTTGCAATATTTGCATTGGGTGTGCTACCTGTTGTTGATTAGAAAACCTTGCATCCATCTAAGATCCTCACTTACGTAACTCTCTCTTCATCTTTCTTGCCACTGCCTTGAGATCGATCTGAATCTAATAAAGACATGATGCAATCTGAAATCAAGGACAATTCAAATTTATTCATCTTTCCACCAGATAACAAGTAACAATATATATGGATTTTCACTTAAATTTACCATAATTACTTAATTTACCAAAAAAAGAGAAAAGATTTATAATATATACAAATTTATAAATATAATATATAATTATAACCATGGTACATGATGGATATGCATTTTCCATTACTAATGATTCATAATTACGAAATTATTTTAAAATCAGTAAAATTCCTATTAACTGATGTTTATAGCGTTCTATGATTTGATCTCCATAAAAACATCATTTACGTAAATAAACTATCTTATATCTACATAAAAATCATCTGAAATAAAAGAAAAATTCTTGAAATCTATAGAAAACATGAAAAAGCTTCACAAAAGCTTTATATTTGAGCCTTACAATTTCAGTAGACGTGGATCATAAATTATACATGTAAAAACATCTTAGATCTAATTAAATATATTCTGTAATGCAAGAAAAACAGTAAAAGCCATTAGATCTGTGCATTTATTTTTGAGATCTGCAAAAAATCATTAATTACACATGCTTTTAGTAAATGCCTATATCCATAAAAATTAGATAAAATCAGTAAAAAAAATTAGCAAAACCTTAGATCTATGCATTTAATCCTGAACTCTACACCAAACATGGTTTATAGAAGTTTTAACAAGTAAATATATCTAGAAGCCAAGAAAATCCTGTTCTGAGCTTGTAACAGTGACAATTGGAGGCTTTCCATTGGCTGCACTCACTTTTTGGTGGCTGCAATCAATTTCCGGTGACTGGAGAAGGTCTAGATGTAAGTTGCTTTGGTGGAAGAATGAAGAGGAAGCAAGGGGGAGAGAACAGCAGAAGTAGCAATTGTTTTGCTGCTCTTGTAAACATCAGTTGAAGTTTAGATTTCGGCCATCATGCCCACCAACCTTGTGAAATTTGCAAAGATTCCCCTGACACAAAATAATACATGAAAATTTTGCTGATGTACCCCTCAAAGTGCTGCATTCAATGATATTGAACTGAATATTGTTTTGACCCCCCTGATTATCTGCACATGTTAGCAAAATTTTGCCGACAGATGTTGGAGTTTGATACACTGGTTATAGGAGCAGTATATTAACTACTAGCATAATATTCATGTAATATGCATGTGAGGCTTTTGAAGTTTGATTGGTGGAGTTGTGAGGAATCATGATCATATAAAATTGTATATCTGTTTTGATAATAAAGATACATGGCTAAATTGTATTGTACATGATTTTAGGTCTTGAGGTTGCAGGTTTGAGTCTAATTTTGAGCAATTAGGAAAAAAAATTGAATACTTAATTCTTATACCTTGAAGGGTGTTGAGTTATTACGTCTTGTTACATATCTATTTAATTGTTAAATGGATATCCGTTCAACTAGTTGGATATATATATATATATCCTTGTAATCTTAGTTAAATAGAAAGAGAGTGGAAATTAGTTGAGTTTTTTTAGGTCATATTCAACTTAGTATCAGAGTATTCGTTCCTCACGCTCGTTCGTCCATTCACGCATGATCATTTGATATTGTGACATCTGTAGGTGCATTGCCCAACGTTCTCTGCGATTTCGTGGCTCCACCGGTAACTCTTCCTCCTTAGGTTGGCATTGTCTCCAGCCATCGATGCCAACCTTTCCATCATATGGCTGATTATGTCTTCCATCTTAGTCACTAGATAGCTTCTTATGATTGCCAGTGACACCTCAGACATTCCTCCACCATCATCGGATAGTCCAGTTTGGCTCATTTATCGTTCTTGGTGCTTCAATGACTATCTGTATGGTTTGTCATCCTCTTTGGTTAGCTCTATTTGTTACTGTCTGTTTGATTCCTACGTGTCATGACTTCTTTAAGTTTTAGCCATCACATTAATCTCCTTATCAAGCACTTTTCTGGTGTTTCTAAGAAACTAAATGATGCCAACCATCTTCTTTAAGCCTAAAGCTTTGAAACCATTGTGATTGCTCATCGTCAAGAGCATCATCTCTACTCCTTTCCACTAGATGCAAAAGATCAGACCTATAGAAATTAGTATGTCGATGATGCAACAATTAATTCATAGATGCTATCTGGTATGGAATTGTAGGTTGCCTAGGGAGTTTCTATGGTGTATTCTACAAAGGAAATTTGGGTTACTCTATGAGAGATGTATGGTCATTAGAAGAATATTTTCAAACATATGAGCAGTTGTTTCAACTTAGACAGGGCGATAAGATATGTCAAGAGTATTTTAACATATTTTGAGTATTAATAAATGAGTTAAATGTTTATTAACCTCCTACTATCGATATTTCTACCCTTTATCAATATCGGGAGGAACTTTTTATTGCTCTTTATTTGGCTAGTATCAATTCAGATGTAGCTTCTCAGATTCATGGTCTTGTTTTAAGGATTAATACTATGTCTGACTTGAATGCAACCTTTTCCAAGGCTATACGTATTTTCACACAGACTTTAGTTCAGCTAGTTGTCAAATAGTTTGCTTTTGTTGCTTCTAGTGGTCAAAGATGCGGATGAGGTAGAGGCAAACATGGCTACAAACAATGCCTTAAGTGTTAATGATATAAGAAATTTGGACATTGGTTAGAAAAATGCTAAGAGAAGTTTCCTCATTTGAAGTTGTAGTTTGCTAATGTTACTATAGACACTTTTAGTGGGACTGATGTTACTTCTTTTGAATTGATTGTTATCATTTCACAAGCAAATTATGTTCGTCTTCTCTAGTTATAGGGATTAAGTTCTAATGCCATGTGTGCTTATGCTTCATCAACTCATCTAGGTACAAATATTAGTATTATTTTGATTGCCTCTAGTGATGATCCTTAGATAATAGGCTTTGGAGTCTCCTCCTATATCTTAGGTATCAATATTTTGTTTGACTGGTTGTCCTCTCACTGACAAAACTTTTGTTACTATTGTCGATGATCATTCATGTCATGTATCTAGTTAAGGAGAGGTGTAAGCTTCCTTATAGATATTATTGAATAATGTCCTTTATACCCTTGAATTTGTTTTTAACCTATTATCTATTAGTACCATTACTATTCAATTATAATGTTTAGTTATTTTTTCTCTTTTTCATTATACCTTTTAGGAGTTGCAAACAGAATGAAAGATTGGTTTGGGACATAGGCCAACTTCTTTTGGAGCGTATTTATTGGCCTACGACTATGTTCTTCGTAGCTTGATTGCATGCATGTCTATTATAGACTCTTCTTTTTTATGACATTGTTGGTTGTCATTTGTCTTGCAAGAAGCTACGTCAAGTTCTCCCATTGGTCTTTATTTTTGCTTTTGATTGTGAGTTTTATTAGCTTGGGAATCACACCTATGCAATCTTTAAGCATTTGTGTCTTGCTTTATTTGTAAATATGTTTGATTTTATTCATTGTGACATTTGAGGTCTTAGTAAAGTTACATCTATTCGTGGTCATAAGTATTATGTCATTTTGGTTGATGATTACTCTCATGTCTCTTGAGCTTATTTGTTAAAGGATTGTCATAATGTATTTAATAAATTTCAAAATTTTATTGCTAAAATTCAAATCAATTATTCGTTTGTCCAAAAATTGTATGTATAGATAATGCTTTTAAATTTATGCAAACAAAATTTCAACATATTTGTTCATTTTTTGGAATTGTGCATTATACCACTTGTCCTCACACTTCTTAGCAAGAGGAGGTTGTAGAACAGAAACATCGTCACATCTTGGATGTCGCTCACATCCTTATCTTGCAAGCTAAAGTTCTTAAGTATATTTTGTCTGATGTTGTGCTTATTGTTGTTTATTTAATCAATAGGATGTCATTAACCTCTTTGGGAGAAGTGATTCCTTTTCATCGTCTCTACCCTAGAAAAGAGTTATTCCTTATTTTACCAAAAGTTTTTAGGTGTATTGCCTTTGTTCAAAATCTTTCTTCAGGTTTTGACAAATTATCTCCTCATACTCAAATATATATTTGTTGATTATTTTCACACACAAAAAGGATATCGTCTATATCATTTTCCTAATCATAAGTATTATACCTCATAACTCTATGGATGTTACCTTTTTTGAGTTATAGTTCTACTTTGATAAAATTGATGAATCTTCTTAACATTTTGAGTTATCGAGTTCTACTCCTACTCCTGGTCCTATTAAGATCGATCTTGATCCAACTTCTTTTGCCACAAGGTCTGATACAACATCAATGAACGATATTATTGATTGCCCATCATTGAAGGTATATAATTGCATAGCATGACAACCTCTAGCTATGCTACCACCATCCTCTATCTTTAGATGTGAGTCTATTACCTCCTTTATTATTGAAGACCTTCTTATTGCTTTATAGAAGGGAATTCACAATTGTACACAACGCCTAACATCTAATTTTGTTTTCTATGATAACTTTAATGATATCTTTTGTGACTTTGCTCTTAGCATTTCTACGGAGTCTTTACTTAAGGGTTCGTAAGAAGTTCTTTGAATTCCACATTAGTTGGAGAAGAAGGAGAAGATCGATCATTGTTTTTTTTTCTTTCAATTGTATATTCTATGTAGTACAAGAGACTAAGACTATAAGGTATCTTCAGGATCCATTTATTTCTAAATGGATCCTATGCACTAAGTACTAATACACCCCCTCAAGTTGGAGTATATATATCAAACATGCCCAACTTATTACAAAGATTTTCAAAAACATTGGCACCAAATCCTTAAGTGAAAATATTTGCAATTTAGCCTTCAGATCGAGTGAAAGATGTAGAGATGATCCCTTTGGCTACATGGTCTCTAATAAAATGACAGTTAACCTCGACATGCTTTGTCCTTTCATGAAAGGTAGGATTACTGGTGATATAAATGGCTGCTTGATTATCACAGTGCATAGAAATAAATGAGTTCACATTAATTTGTAGTTCTTGTAATAATGCTTTTAATCAAATAAGCTCCGTGGTAGTTTGAGACAGCTCGATATTTAGCTTTTGTACTTGACTTGGAGATCACATTTTGTTTCTTGCTTCGCTAGGTAATTAGATTCCCACCAAAATAAGTACAAAAACTAGAAGTAGACTTTCTATTAGCTTTGTCTCCTGCATAACTAGCATCAGAGTATCCTTCAACATTCAAGTGTCCATGTTTTTGATATAAAATGCCCTTTCTCGAGGCATTTTTGAGATAAGTAAGAACACGAAGAGCTCCTTGCCAATGGACATATTTCAGGGTATGTATGAACTGACTGAGTAGACTGACGGTATAAGAGATATTCGGTCTTGTCACAATCAAATAGATCAGTTTTCCCACTAGTCGTTTATATCTCCCTATGTCTTCAAAGAGAGGAGAGTCTTCATCCTAAAAAGAATGATTTTGTTCTATAAGAGTATGCTCTGATTTACAACATTCAAGACTGGTTTCTTTTAACAAATTCAAGGTATACTTCCTTTGAAATAGAGATAGACGCCCTCTAGAATAGGCTAGCTTAATGCCAAGGAAATATCTCGAGGATCCCATGTCCTTGGTAGTAAATGTTTTTGAAGGAATCATTGTCTTTTCTATGCCCTGAGGATTATCAATTGTTAGAAGCATGCCATCAACATATACTGCAAGAATAACAACTCCTTTATTAGTATGCTTGATAAAGACAGAGTGATCAACCCTATAGCTGTCAAACCCATGATTCAGCATAACATTGCTAAATTTTTCAAACCAAGCTTTTGGACTTTGCTTAAGTCCATAAATTGCCTTGTGGAGCAAGCAGACTTAATTGTTTTTCTAATCAGCATAACCAAAGGGTTGTTCCATAAAAATCTGTTCATTAAGATCTCCATATAGAAAAGCGTTCTTGACATCAAGTTGTGTCAACCCTCACGACTTGTTCATAGCTATAGATAGAATGATACAAATGGAATCAAGGTGGGCAACAAGAGAAAAGGTCTCAGAGTAATCAACACCATACTCTTAGGAGAATCCTCTAGCCACCAATCATGCCTTGTATCGGTCAATAGAACCATTTGGACGATGTTTAATGATGTAGACCCACCTGCATGAAATTACATTGCCTCCATTAGGACAAAGAATTAGATCTCAAGTACCATGAGAGAGTAAAGCATCTATTTCTTCATCCATAGTTGCCTTTTAGTGAGGTATTTGGAGTGCCTCATGATGATCCCTAGGCAAATGTTCAAAAGTAATGGATAGAGCAAAGGTACGAAAGGTGGAATTCAGGTTTGCATAGGAGACAACATGAGATAATGGATGTTATGTGCATGAGCGAGTCTCCTTTTGTAAGGCAATAGGTAGGTTATCATCAGGTAATAAGGAAGTAGACTCACCGATAGGAGCAGTGAAAAGAGGGGACGTAGGCAAAGCTGGAGGCCACGGTCTTCGATGATATACCTGATATATAGGTTGATCATTTGTGTCTGTACAGACATGTTTCTAGATTTTGTGGCATGAGTATCTAGGGTCGCATCAACATCATTGGTGTTAATATTTTCAAATTTTATGGTATGAGAAAGAGGACTCAATAGAGGAGGAGAAATACTCTTAGAAACAAAACCTATAGGAGAAGTTTTCGTGGAAATAGTATAGGATTGAGACTTAAAGAATGTCACATCCATAGAAGTATAATATTTCCTAGTTGGAGGGTGATATACTCGATATCTCTTCTGGGTGTGAAAGTACCCAACAAACATACACTTGATAGACTTGGAAGACAACTTATCTAACCCTAGGCATAGATTTTGAACAAAAGCAACACATCCAAACACACAAGGAGTAATAGGAAAAAGTTCGGTTTCAGGGGCAAGACGTTGAATGGGGATAGCGACTCCTAAAGATGTTGAGGGTATCCTATTGATTAAATACGTAGCAGTAAGAACAACATCAGACTAGAGGTACTTCGGAACCTGCATATGAACTAAGAAAGTGCGAGCCACATCAAGAATATGATGATGTTTGCACTCAACCACTCCATTTTGTTGAGAGGTGTGAGGGCAAGTCGTCTGATGAATGATGCCATGAGAAACACAAATTCTGAAACTCCTGTTGAACAAATTCAAAAGCATTGTTAGTTCTTAACATTTTAGGATAGATGGAGAATTGATTTTTTATTTCAGCTAAAATAGTTTGAAAAACATCTAGAACAGTTTGACGATTTTTCAATAAATACACTCAAGACACTCTCGAGAAAAATCGTCAATAAAGACAATGTAATATTTGTGACCTAAAATAGACATGATACGATTAGGACCTTAAATATCACAATGGACAAGTTCAAACATATTAGTAGATGATGCAAGACGAAGGTGTTTAAACGTAGTATGATGATGTTTCCTAAGCTGACAGGACTCGGTCAAAAAAAGGAACAGATATCCATGGGAGAGCTTGACGAAGTTTGGCCCATGATGGATGACCTAAGTGGTGATGCCACAAAACTTAAGTGTCTGTACTTGACAAGCACGTGATCAACCCATGGGGAACATCGTCACGAACCAGTAAGTACATCTTATCAATCTTCTGTCTACGGCCTAAACCAATCCTTTGTCCCGTTTGCAAGTCCTGAAAGGTAACATGAAAAGGGTAGAAAGTAACTGAGCATTGTAATTGGACAGTAATGGTGCTAATAGATAATAGATTAAATGAAAATTCAGGTACATAAAGGACATCATTTAGCCTTAGTCGGGAGGAGGCTTGAACTTCTCCTTGACCAGAAACATTGCATGAACAACCATTGGCAATGGTAACAGTTGACTTGTTAGTAATAGTATTTAGGCAGTCAAATAAGGAAGATGTACTTGAGATGTGTGAGGAGGCTCCTGAATCTATAACCTAAGGGTCATCACTGGAAGCAATCAATGTGGTACTAATACCTAGATGAGAAGATGGAGTGATCTGAGTTCCCATGGCTATAGGTGTAGTTCCCTGTGACTAAAGGAGGCGCTCGTAGTCAGACTGAGAGATGGTAACCATCTGACCTGAGTCTACATTAGCTATATTGAAGGAATGCATACTGCGATTGGCTAGAGGAGATGGCTTTAGATGAGGAAATTTGTCCTAGCATTTTTTAGACTTGTGCCTAAAGCACCTACAACATTGACATTTGGGTTATTGGCGGTCACTTCGACCTCCAGTATGCCCACATCTACGACTACTTGAGACCACAAGAGTAGACTGCTTGGTGTGAATAGGAGCAGATCTTGGGCATGTTTGAGTGGAAACACGCATGACTTTGGAAAAAGTTTCAGTTAAATCTGGCATTCTATCAGCACCCAATACATGTTCTCGAATTTGAGACTCAACCTTTGGATTGAGACTGGCAAGATAGAATGCCACAACAAGTTCCTCCCTATATCATTTGAAAGTACTAATCTCAGAGGTGGGAGGTTGATAAATGTTAAGCTCATTTATCAGTCCACGAAAGGTATTATAATGCTCCTAACACGATTGATCACCTTGTTATAGTCGAAATAAGGCCTCATAAACTTGAAAGACCTTAGAGATGTTCTTCTCATAACCATAGGTCTGACGAAGATTGTCCCATATCTCCTTGGAGGTCTTCATCATCGAAATGTCGCAGGCAATTTGGAGCTCTATACTAGACAACATTTAGGAACTAATGGCTGCATCATCGACGTACCAATCTCTATCAGGTAAATGGCAGAACAAGTGTTGTTCTTTTCGATGAGCAATCACAATCCTTTCAAAGTTTGGTGCCTATAAGAGGTAGTTAGGGCCATTTAATTTTTCGAAGACTCCTGAAAAGTTTCTTATCAACAAATCACTTCCACGGCCAGAAGAAGAATAGGTGGCTATAATGGAGCTTCTTGACGAGGCCATTTTAAGCTAACACACAAACAAAACTGATAAAATAGTATGACCATACGTCCGTTATTTTGGTGACAACACTTCCTGACGTCTGTGGTATTCAGTATAACCGGACGTCTGTTGCACACAACGGTGGATTCTTGATAGACAAAGCTGACAACACTTCCTGACGTCTGTTGCAACACTTCCTGTGTTCTGACAATGGTGCACAGTGGACAATGATGGCTCTAACAGATAAATTAGGGCACCGACAATAGTTCGTTGCTGCTATTTTACTGCTCTCTGATCGATAGTGGATGATTGACAATTCACTTGCACTGTAGCAGCTCGGACGACGATGGTTTCACGGTGCTGGCTGCAGAAGGACTCTTGCAGATGACCAATGGTGGACTCTTGCTGAGAATGGCTTCACAATGTTGGCTGTGGAAGGACTCCTGCAGATGACCGATGGTGGACTCTTGTCGGGAAAATTGAACGAGCCACGACCAACCTACTTGTGGTTAGCCTGGCGGCTCATCAGTGCTGGTCACGGGAACGACTCTTGAAGTCAGGAGTCTTCTGAATGACAAGATGTAGCGACGAGAGTCTGGGAGAAGGAGAAGATGTCAGTGCTAACCAAGGGAGGAGGGTCGGCGGAGGAGATTCCGGAAGCTCTGATACCAAGTTGGAGAAGAAGGAGAAGATCGATCGTTGTTTTTTTTTCTTTCAATCGTATATTCTATGTAGTACAAGAGACTAAGACTATAAGGTATCTTTAGGATCCATTTATGCATAAATGGATCCTATGCACTAAGTACTAACAACATTAAAAGACAACTATAGATGAGGGGATAGACACTCTTGTCTCATGGTACTTGAGATTTAGTTTTTATCTTGATGATGCGAATATAGTCTTTTGTAAATGGGTATTTACCATTAAAAGGAAAGTTGATGGTTTGATTGACAGGTATAAAGTTTGATTGGTGGCACATGATTTTTTATAGGAGCATAAAGTGAATTATTTTGAAACTTTCTCCTTAGTTACTCATCTTGATTCTATTCATATACTCTTCTTTGTAATTGTCAATCATTTATAGTTAGTTGTTCAATTGGATGTGAAAAATGTCTTTATTTATGAGGACTTGGTTGAACAAGTATATATAGAGTAACCTCTTAGATATGTTGCTTAAGGAGAAACTTGAATGTGCTTGTTCAATAAGACTATTTATGACCTAAATTAAAATCCCAAAGCTTGGTTTGAAAAATTTTGTAGTATCATGTGGAGTGAAGGCTTTGACAGGTGTAGAGTGGATTACTTGCTTTTTATCAAACATACCTCATGAGGGATTGTTATTCTTGTAGTATATGTAGATGATATGTTGATAGGAAATAATGATCAAGGTATCAAAGAAACAAAATATTTCCTTTGTCAATACTTTGTTACCAAAGAAATGAGAATTCCAAGATATTTCTTAGGGATTAAGTTTACATATTCCATAGGTCGACTATCTTTGTCCCAAAGAAAGTTTGCATTAAATTTGTTAAAAGTAACTGGTCTTAAAAGGTGCAAGCTTACAAGTACTCCACTTGAGCAGAATCACTCTCTCTAGGAAGAAAATACTCCATTGGTTGAAAATCCAAGATAGTATCGAAGGCTTATTAGGAAGCTTATATATTTGACAGTAACTAGGTTAGATATCTCTTATGTAGTTAGCTTCCTAAGTCAATTCATACATGCATTAAGAAAAATTCATTAGGAAGGAGTTATTTATGTATTGTCATACATTAAAAAAAACTTCTAGAAATGGCCTCCTGTATAAGAAGCATGGATATTTAAAGGTCGAGGGTTTTTTTAATGTTGGATATGTAGGTGATAAAATTGATAGAAAATTTACATTTGGTTACTTGACCTTCTTAGGAAGGAATTTAGTCACATGACTTAGTAAGAAATAGAATGTAGTCTTAAAATCTAGTGTTGAAGTAGAATATTGTGTCATTTTAAATGCAACTTTTGAATTGATATGATTGAAGACCTTATTACAAGAGTTGAGAGTTGAGAGTTGATGTGAGTGGACTCATGTTTATGCATTGTGATAACTAAGTTGTTATATATATTACTAGTAATCTTATGTTTCATGAGAGGACTAAACACATGGAAGTTGATTATCATTTCATAAAAAAAATGTCATGAGAAAGATTATATCTACTCTATATGGCTGATTCGAAGATTAACTTGCTAATATTCTTACCAAAGGTCTTGAGATTGAAATTTTTGTAACAAGCTGAACATGTTCGGCATATATAATTCAGCTTGAGTGAGAGTGTTGAGTTATTATGTCTTATTATGGATCCATTTACTTGTTAAATGAATATCTATTTAACTAGTTTGATGTTGTTAGTGGAGGATTAAGTGTTAACTATTATTCCAAAGAAGTTTACACATGATTATTGGGCCTATTGTACATTTACATTCTAACACTCTCTCTCAAGCTGGAGCATAAATATCTACAAGTGCTAGCTTGTTACAAAGATTACTAAATAGACTAATTTGTAGAGCCTTGGTGAAGATATTTGCAATTTCATCCTTGGACCTTGTGAAAGGAAGTGATATAATATCACGTTCAACAAGGTCACGAACATAGTAACAATCAATTTCAATGTATTTGGAGCGTTCCTGATAATACTCATTACTAGTGATGTTGATGGTAGATTAGTTGTCACAAAACATGTTGATAGGAGTTGAGATAATTATTCCCTATTCAGATAATAGATTTTTAATCCATACTAGTTCACTAGCAGTTTGAGACATAGATCGGAGTTCTACACTTAATTTTGAAGGAACACTTTGTTTCTTGCTTCTTTGTGTCACCAGGTTGTCTCCTACATATGTGCAATATCTAGATGTGGATCTTCTCTTAGTGTCATTGCCTAAACTGAAGTTTTTGAGTATGCCTTGACCTAAAGATGACAATTCTTGGAATAAATTAACCCTTTTCTTGGTGAGCCTTTTATAAATGGGTCAACCATACACTTCTTGAAATTATGTTGTAGCAACATAGAACTAAACTTGGCAAACTAAGCTCGTGGACTCTGTTTGAGTCCATAAATTACCTTATTAAGAAAACATACAATGTTCTCCCCCTAAGCAACAAACCCCAAAGGTTGCTTTATAAAAACTTTCTCATCCAAATCCCTATAGAGGACATTACTAACATCCATCTAGTAGAGAGACCATCCTTGATTCATTGCAATAGAAAGAAAAATGTGGATGGAGTTGAGATGAGCAACAGAAGAGAAAGTCTCTTTGTAGTCAATACCATATATTTGTGTAAAGTCTTGAGCAATTAAGCGTGCCTTGTAGCGGTCTACAGAATTATCATGATTGCGCTTGATAGTAAAAACCTAGTAATAGTTGGGCACCGATGAGTTGGCAGGACAATAAATCAATTCCCAAGTACCATGGCTAACTAATGCCTACATTTCTTCATTCATAGTATGCTTCCATTGAGGAAGAGTAAACGCTTCATGAAAATCTTTAGGTATTGATTTTGAAAATAAAGATAAGACATATTTATGAAGAGAAACACCAAGTGAATCATAGGAAACAAAGTTAGAAATAAGATAGGCAGTAGAGGTACATGTACTTTTATGATGTATAATAAGGAGGTCAAAATTAGAGAGTGATGAATCTCTAGACATGGAAGAGGTAGACATATTTAGAGTGGGTGGAGTCTCTTGGATGCGTCGTCATCAATGATAAACTTGCAAGAGATGAGATAAAGGAGACACTTCTAAAGATTCAAGGGAAGTAACAACAGAAGAAGAGATACTTAAGGAACAAGAGATATGATCTTGTTGAGGATTGTTGATCATACTTGACCTAGAAAAATAGAGAACTTCTTCTAAAAAATGAACATTAGAGAAAGTAAAATAACGTGTGGGAGGATGATAGCATCGATACTTTTTTTGAGTACGAGAGTAGCCAATGAAAACACATTTGAAGGAGTAGGGTATACGTTTGTCTAAGTTTGGAGAAAAGTCCTTAACAAAAATAGTACATCCAAAAACACGAGGTTGTAAGGTAAACAACTCTTTACTTGGAAACAATCATCGAAAAGGAATTTGTCTACCAAGGGCAGAGGAGGACATACAATTAATGAGATAAGCAGTGGTGAGAATGACATTAGACCATAAATAATGAGGAACACATATCTCAAACAAAAAGGTGCGAGCAATGTTAAGAATATAACGATGTTTTCATTCAAAGGTATCGTTTTATTGAGAGGTGTGCAAACAAGTAGTTTGATGTAATATTTCTCGAGAGGAGCAAATGGTATGAACCTCATGTTGAAGGAACTCCAAGGCATTATTAGTGCAAAAAATTTTGGGAGTAACAAAAAATTGATTTTCAATTTCATTAAGAAAGGTAACATCCAAAATATTTTTTTGATCTTTTAACAAGTACATTCATGACACCTGTGAGTATTCATCAATAAAGAAAATGTAGTAACTATGACTCAACATAGATGAAAACCGAGAAGGACCCCAAACTTCACAAGTAATAAGTTCTAATATATTAGAAATTATAGACAACTCACGATTGCAATAGGTAGTACAAAAATGTTTACCTAAAATACAAGACTCACATGAAATCGACATTAAAATCTAGGGAAGTGTAGCTTGAAGCTTACAAAGAGATGGATGTTCAAACCATCAATGCCAAAGAAGAGACAATTCACTAGTAGTAATAGAAGCAAGTCCTTTTGCTATATCATCGTGAGCTAACACATAGACTATGGCCTCAATCATGTTCCAAACCAATTCTCTTCTCCATTTGTAAGTCCTAAAAGGTGCAATGAAAGGAAAAAAAAGAGACAAAATAATACAGTTGTTTAGTAATTGCATTGATAGATAAAAAGTTTATAGAAAATTCAGGTATGTACAAAACATTATCAAGTGTAATGTTTGAGTTTGCCTTTACATTTCCTTTACCATGAATTGTACAATTTTGACTGTCTGCAATAGCAACAAATTGAAGATTGAATAGTTTGGAGAGGCATGTAAAGAAGGATTTTGTACCACTCATATGTGCAAAAGTACTAGAATCAATAATCCAAGAATTTTCAGGAGTAATAGTGGAGGAAGATATACTAGAGAAGAAGGCATGCGCAACATTAGCAGTGTTAGCACTTAAAGATTGATTGGCCTTTAATAAAAAATATTCATCATAATCCTATTATGAGAGGATGACTGATTTTGACTAATGTTGATTTGTAGAGTGAATGTCAGAGGCAGAGGTTGCAAGAGTTGGTGGTTGTACTAGTTGGCTAAACTTCGTCCAACATTTTTCGGGCACATGACCATGACAACTATAGTGTTCATAGGGAACACATGGTTTTCCACCTAATCAATCATGATCTTAAGAGGAATTACTGCCACGGGATTCTCTAGAGAAGAGAGTAATAGCTTCGCTGGGATTTACGGTCGGAAGCTTTGCAGACTACACATGAAGAGCTTGATTTAGACTGGTTTATAGAGATGGAATCGACTCCCCTTCAAGTATTTGGTTGGAGATTTTGTCTATCATATTTAGTTGTATTCTTGCAAGAAAAATGGCAACCCCAAGCTCCTCTCTACAGTGCCTTAAGGGCAGCAAGTTTGTAACCAATGGTTGATGAATTTCCAGTTCATCAAGTAGGGTTTTTATTGATGCAAAATACTCATGCAACGATTGATCCCTCTGACGATTAGACAATAAGGATTCAAAGATGTTGCAGACCCTAGCAATGTTGTTTTCATTAGCATAGGTGGCCTGGAGGGTTTCCCACATCAATCGAGTAGGATGGATGCTCGTAATGTTTCACGTGATAGGTTCTTCCACATTGGCAAGTATCCACCTGACAACTGCATAGTTGGATGCATGCTAGGTAGCATAGGTGGAATCTTTGATGTTCGGTGGTTCTTCCCATAGATGCTTGAGCTTTGTTTACACCACCAAAAAATTCTCGAAGGTGCTCGCCCAAAGGTGGTAGTTCATCAAAGATAGCTTAATGTCGGTGGCAGTGAGCTTCAAGGTCCAATCATCCATGCACAAGCCTCTCGAGGAAGATGAGGAGCCAACCATGGAGTCCAAGTATAGTTAGAGATAACTTTGTCGAGAAGAAGACTTGATCGAAGGATGTCGGAAGCATAGTCGATAGCGAAGAAGATAGCTGAACGATAGTGCCAACGATGATGAAAAGTTAGGGTTAACACTAAACCTGCTCTGATACCATGTTAGTGGAGGATTAAATGTTAACTATTATTCTAAAGAAGTTCACACACATATATATACACATGACCATTGGATTTATTGGGCCTATTGCACATTTACATTCTAACATATATGTATATATATCCTTGTAATCTTAGTTAAACAGAAAGAGAATGGAAATTAGTTGAGTTTTTTTTAGATCACATTCAACTAAGGGTAACATGGGATATCAACAAATTGTAAGTCCATGGAGAGGTAGCTTCTCTTAAAGTTTTAATATAACAGACTAGTGAACTTAATAATCTTGACTTAATACAGGTAAATTACATCATTAGAGACTTTTGATGGGACAAATCTGGTAAAAAGAATCATTATACCTCAGAGGATGGAATTATTTCCAACCACCCCAAAACAGGGGTGGATTAGGCATCAGGGATATGGAAAGTCTTAATATGGCATTTATTTTTAACGTGGGATGGAGATTACTTTTTGGAGAAAAGATTTTTTAGTTTTCCCTTGTTTTCAGTATAAATATTTTCTGATAGTGACTTGTGGAACACCAAGTATTATCAGTCTGGATCCAGGAGATTGAAGTCTATTTATTCAAGCTTTGCCCTTATCCATGAATGCTATTCCTGGGTTAATGGGAATGGAGTTAAGAGTCATAAAATCTCTACCTATGAGGGACAACTAGCTCCCTAATATTGAGTTGATTCTTCCTATGAGAGTCAAAATCTCTGCCTTTAATGATCTCCGATCTTCTGACAACTCATGGAGAATGGAATGAAAATCTAATAAAGAAAGTTATCCATTCAATGGTTTCACAGTGTAACTTTCTATCTAGATGGGAAGGAAATTCTCTTGCAGAATGTTTTGTATGCCTTGATTTCCCAGCATAATTTAATCCCGGTTTAAGCTTTATGAACACTAAACCTTATTTTATCTCAAGAACAAATGTTATACTGTTAGATTTGTTAATTACTTGTACTTTCCTGAATTTGTTGATTTCTGAAACTCTTTCCATTCTTTCATTCACATATGGTTCTGTAATTGTTTTAGTATCATCCGGATATGAACAAAAATCCTGGAGCAGAAGAAAAATTCAAGGAGATCACCACTGCATATGAGGTATTCAATTTCATTTTTTTAATTTTCTCTGCTCCAAGTTTTAAATTCTTGTTTCCACACGATGTGCCACTTTTTTAATCATTTACTCATTCATTAATTAATACCGTTTGTAGGTGCTATCAGATGATGAAAAGAGATCTTTGTATGACCGCTATGGTGAGGCAGGTTTACAAGGAGAATATGGAGGTCCAGATTTTAGTGCACAGGGGGTGCGGTCATCTTATCTCATTTAGTTACTGCATGTTTTGAACTCCATCAATTTGCAGCATGTATTTTCTCATTTGTTGTTTAACAAAAAAACCTCATGTCGATATTTTGCCCACCTATTGTATTCCAGGTGGACCCTTTCGAAGTTTTCAGCAATATTTTTGGTGAATCTAGTTCATATTTTGGAGGTGACGAATTTGGGGGCATCAATTTTTCCAAAAGGAATGCTCGTGGTGTAGATCTTGATGTTCGGTGCGTTATTGTTATTTGACCATTATTTAGGGTTGTAAATACATCCCTTCTGAATTCACTTGGTTGATGTGCTAACTTTTGCCATTTTATTTTCTTGTACTTGCTTGTTAGTGGTATATAATGGAATGCTAATATTGCATAATGAGTATATTCGTCTATATATAGAACAATTATTTAACCTGCAAGTAACTTGATAAGGATCCATATAATAGAGTAGAAATAATTACTTCCAATCCTACATCCTAGACATGGTAATGATTTACTTCAATGTACTTGGTTTGTTCATGGAATGTAGAGTTGTTTACGATGAATAGGTATACTTGAGTATCACAATGCATATGCATAGTTCTCTGTGTTACAAAACCAAAGTTTTGATAGCAATGACTTTAGTGACCATTTCATAGGTAGTTTGTGTGATGGATTGGTATTCATCTTCAATATTAGTTTTTTTGAAGTGAAGAGAAGATAGGAAGAATCTTATTAATTAATATTTCTACTCACCCAGCATTAGCTTGACACTTGTGAAATCCTAGGCCCAAAACACAATGTCTTTAGCACTAAATTTGGACACCAATTTTTGTTTTTTTAATCCATGTGATCAAATTACCCTTAAAGTAGGTACAATAATCATGTTTTGACTTTCCACTTGGAGGTGTCCGTGTTTTGCTAGGTGTTCCTTTGATGTATTCATACGAACTCTGAAGAGCTCTTCTCAAATGAATTAGCCATGGTTCATACATGAATTGCATGAGGATACCAACAGCAGGAGATGCTTAAGCTTCCTGATAAGTCTTTTGTTTGGTCAATCATTCTCAAAAATCTCAAAAGAACTATCCTAGAAATCTGGATCATGTTCAGCCAGTGCAGTCTTTATCTTCAATCTGAAGAGTTTGGTCTTTTGAGGAAGATTAAAAGCATATTTTCACTTGAACTGAGCCATTTTATCGTTACCACAGGCAAAGTCTATCCTGAGGAAATATCTATGCTTGCTTATTACCTTTGTCAAAAAAATTGTTCTCTTGAGTGTTCCTTTGCTTCCATGATTCTCATTGAAGGTTTGCTTACTAGCAATCTTTGTCAGAAAAATTTTATCTATGCTTGCTTACTAGTTATATATTACAGCACAACACTATGACAATGAACAACTACAAACCACCAAAAATCTGTCATAAAAATATTACTGTACTTTTCAAACCATGCTCTCCAATTCTACAAGAGATCATAAATCACCTTTATGAGGTGTCACAAAAAATCCTCTCAAGCAACATATATTGGAGGTTGTTCTGTAAGGAGTAACTTTTGGGATCACCACATAAAAACACAATTTTTCACACCAATTTGATACATGTCTCATGAATGTTTTGATTGAGAGTAGCAAATGAATGGAATTCAGCATTCGGCTAGAGACTATAAATCACATTTTTGGAGTGACGTGTGATATTTTCTTCCTTAGTAACATATGTTAGAGGTTGTTCCATGACCTAATTTTCAATATCACAGTATGGAATGACAATTTTCACCCCCATTTGATACATCTCTTAGGTATCTTTTATAGAGTTTGAGAGTTGCATATGGATGAAATTCAGTATGGTCATTGGTAAGAAGTTACCAGCATAGTTATTACCAAATATTTGTGTGAACAAACAAACATTTAAATCTATCCCATCCAAGTGTTTCAGCCCCCTCTTTTGTGTATGTGTGTGTGTGATTTTTTTTTTTGAAAAAGTAAAAAGGTGGTTGTCATCCATAAAATAAGATGCTTCTAGATAACCTTATCAAGAGGATGGGACAAGAATAAAAAATAATGAAAGATTACATCCCCATGAATACAATCTCAAGAATCAAACATGCCAAACCATTGACAAAAAACAAGTCGGTGCTTTTTGCACACATCTCTAAGCTTAAGAACCAAATTCATCAAACCATTGAAAAAAGCTTTTAGGTAGGAAAACATCTTTAAGAAAAATTCTTTTGAGGGGGGGAGGGGGGAAGGAGTAGGAGACTAGTGGTTGAGGTGCATCCCTCATTTGAATTGTGAAGATATGGATTTTTAAAAAAAAGATTATTTTATTATTTGTGAGGGAGGAGAGAATTATTTTTCACCCCATTCTCATAACTAGGTTAATTCTTTTTCCTTCTGAGTTTTTTCCATTCTTCTGTGCATGTGATGAGCAACCATGAACTTCAGGTGCTATCAATAGGAGGTGGTGTGCACATAATGTAAGTTTCATTCGGTGGAGAGACTGTTGTGTAAGAGTGACCATCGTTGACCCTTGTTCTTTGTGTAGGTGACCTCTATGTAAAAAGGAGGAGTTGTTGGTGACCATGCAAGGTGAGCTTTGTTGGGGATGGTTTTTTGCATGAAGTTCAGTTGCTAACCTCCATTCCTCCTTGTGTAGGTAGAAGTATGGCTATGTGTGTAGGAGGTGATTTCCAAGCTTAGTAAAGAGGGGGAAGGAGAGGATTTTTTAGGGGTTTTTGTTGATTAAGCTTTTTTTTTTGCAATTATATTTCCAGCAATTATAGTACCCTCCTTTACTGTCTTCCTGATCCTTTACAAATTAGCATCTGCCAATTGCTTTTCTTTAATTATATGCAATAGAGTGGACTTTATGCACAAGCTTGCCATCATGGTGAACTCTTCATTTGGCTTTGGAATGGTGAGAATAAGAGCAATTGTCAACCTATCCTTTAGTTCATGAAAGTTCTTCTCACATCCTTGGGTCCACCCTTTTGGGTTAGTTGAGTCATGAGTTTGCTATTCTAACAAATCCCTCCACTAATCTTTGGTGGTAACTTGCTAATCTTAAAAAGCTTCAGATCTTTGTGATTGAAGTTAGTCGGCTCCTGGTGCTAATGGCCTTAGTTTTCTTGGGGTCCTTATTGATCTCCTTGTGAGAAATAATGTATACCAAGAATGTTATACTATTTAACTAAAACTTACATTTCTTTGATTTGGCATAAAACCTCTTTTTTTTAAGTATTGTAAAATTACCCTTAGGTAAATCTCATTCTTCTCCCTACTCTTAGAATGGATTAGTGTGTTATCAATAATTATTACAACAAATCAATCTAGAAAGGGTTAAAAGATATTGTTCATCATATTTATAAATGTTGTCGGAGTATTGCTTAAATCAAAATGCATAACAAAAACCTCATAGTGATTATATCGAATATGAAATACTATCTTCAACACATTCTCTTTCTTGATTTTTAACTAGTGGTACTTAGATCAAACATCATTCTTGGAAAATGCTTGTATTTTTGTAACTAATTAAACAAGTTATCCATTATTAAGAGTGGATATTTATTATTTACAATCACCTTACTAAGCTCCATGTAATCAATATATAATCTTAAACTATCATCTTTCTTCCTTACAAATGAAACCAATCTCCCTAGTCTAAAACGTTTGTCTGAATAGACTTCTTATCTAGCAACTCTTGAAGTTGAGTCTTTAGTTCCTTTAACTAAGTTAAAGGCATCCAATAAAGAGCTTTAGATATTAGTTTAACCCTTGGCTCAAATTCAATAATAAACTCTAACTCTCAATCCACTAGTATCCTTGGTAACTCTTCAAGATACATGTTAACATAATCTCTGGCTACTAAAATATCCTCAACCTTAGGTAGATCTCTCCCCACTTTTGACATAGTTGCCAAAAATCCTTGAAAACCCTTTTGTAAATATTTCCTAATTTTTAGGGCTAAAAGAAATTTAGGTGAGGATTTACTTGAGCTATTAAAGAAGAATTATAGTTGACTTGGAATTTGAAAATAAATCCTCTTTTTGTGGCAATTCACATTGACATGATATGTTGCAAGTTAATCCACACTAAGGATCAATCAAAATCTTTCATCTTCAAAATATGCAAATTTGCTAGCAAGATCTAATCATTAGTAGCAACTAGATAAGATTTGCACACTTGTCTAGAAATTAGAATAGATCATACAAGTGTTCCTAAATGGAGCTTGTATTCTAAGGTCTTACGAATCAAACCACAACTATACACATATACAATAGAAACGAAGGAATGGGTGGCTCTTGGATTTACTATTACATAGGCTAAAAATGAGTAGACTTGAATAATAACTATCACATGTCGAATGCCTTGACCTCCTATTAGGTAAGAGTGTATGCCCTCCCCTAAATCAATACTAATTTTCTTTCCTTTCTTGTCTTGAACTTACTTGTCAATACTAATTTCACAACCACTTGACATCTAAGGTGCCTCTTGCTTTGAAGTTTGAAACTAATATTGCTAGTGGTGTTGTTGTGGTGACATTGATTACTGCAAGACTTACATTTTGTATTTGTTACTAATTAGAATTGTATGAGAAAATAGTAATCTTGTGTCTTGACTACCCACAACCATAACATTTCCTATCACATAGCTTTCAATGTCCCTAATGGAAGTTCCTATAGTAGGGGCAAGGTGCCTTAGTCTATTTAGGCTTCTTACCATTTTTTTTTGCTATAAAAGTTTGAAGCCCTCTTCTGCTTTGGAGAACAAATTTGTGGCATTGAAATTGGTGTAGGTAGCTACATTTACGCTTGTGCCCTCTTTTTTCTAAATGCCTCATTGTTTATCCTAAAGTCTTATTTTATTGACAATATTGCACTTATTGTTACTATATATGTTGTAGGTTGGAATAACTTTATTACATGTTTGATATAAAGGTTAAGTCTCTAATAGAAATGTACCATCTAGTTCCTCTCATTTAAAACCAAGTGTGGGGAAAAATAGAAATCTTGGTGAATTTCCATTTCTATTCAACCATGGATTTGCCCTTTTGTTTGAACTATTGAAACTATATCTCGTTTTGGGCTTTTATGTTATCTAGAAAATATTTACTATAAAACATTTCTTTAAACCTTTTACATGGTATTCACTTTAAGCTAGATTCGTTAATCTTTTACTCGATGTCCTACCAATCATCAACGATTTTATGTAACATATGATTTGTGTAGTTTACTTTTTTCTTTTCACTATAGTGGACTAATTTGAACAGCTTTTCCATATTATGAATCTATTGATAGGCCTACGATGTGTCTTTGGTAACTCTTAAGAATGTAGGTGAAGTTAGCTTGAGAAAATCTAAAACACTAGACATAAGACGTTGAAAGCTATTTTAGTTTTACCTCAGGTTTCTCACCATACTCTTAACAATGTAAGCTACATTTGGAGACTTTTCTTGAAAGAGTGGAGTCATGACATTTTGCCTCAAGTTAGAAGATCCATTGTGATAATTTTTTATTTCTTGTAGAGAGGGGTACAATCACATTAGTCGTGATATACAACTAACATTTTATTTTTCCTACTAATTTAATTCTACCTTTTACATATCTTACACTAACTTCTAAAGTTAAAATAATTTTTCTTTGATACCAATTTAATTGTGATACTTCAAAATTAATTGGAAAATGACAATTAAATTGGTATTTGGGCAAAATCCTTTATCTTTAGAAGTTACTATTGAAAAATATTGAAACTTCAATAGAGGGAGATGAATAGTAAACTGTTAAAAGGGAAAAAAGAGACAAAAAATATAAATATAAATATATATATATATATAGTTTAAGAAAAACTATTATGGAAATAAATCACTTAAAAATTTGAATTGAAGTCTTCTCAAAGATAACAAGCTTGATTGAACTTGATTATTGAAAAGTAACGATCGAATGAGAATAAAAATAGATTCACAATTATGAATCAAAACATGCAAATTACAAGAATAGTACAAAATTTTAAGTAGTTCATCACTTGACTATATTCAACCTCAAGGTAACTGCTTGAGCCTACACTAATCTTTCTAGGTGTTTTATAGGTTCACATCTCAACCTTTACATTAAAAGTGAACCTACCTTCAGGTGTTTTCTCTGGGAAGTCACCTCAACCTATCAAGTAAAACCACTCTTCACACCTGAAGAGTCCTCCACGAATCTATAGAGACCTCATCACACCCCAATGAACTAAGTTTCTCAATTAAAAGAAAATGTACAACATGAAAACGAAAGTGCAGTGGTGAAAATTTGGTAGAAATCAGGACACTATTCAAAAACGTTTTCAAAATTTTCTTTAATGTAGTTGGAACTGAGTTAGAGTAAGCTCAGTTGAGTGTTGAAGGAGGAGATTCTATTTTAAGGAACCTTAAAGATATTAAATATAAAAGTCTAGGTATCCAAAAATAGAAGGTCTAATGTTTAGAATTTCAAATGAATTAGTATGTCATTAGACTTACTGATATGTCTTTTTTGAAATTCTGAACAATGGTCATCTAATCAGTACATATATGGAAAGACTAGATCTTTTGTTCTACATTTTCCATACATAAAATGGTATGTTAAAATAAATTTTGGTTTGTCGATTGATTAATTGTAAACTTATCAAAACTAAATGATGTATTGTCTCCCTATACCAATGTACTATTTATCAAACTCTGAAATAGACTATTGCAAAAAATGGTTTGGCGGTAGCTAGAACTGGTATGCTATTTGCTCAATCTGAAGAGCATAATAATCAAACGGTAGACTATTGAATAACAAAGATATTCTATTTACCTAGTTAGAGACCTTGTTCAAATACTGTTCATCAAGAAATAATATGCCATTAGAGTTAATGATATGTTGAACTTTAGTCTAGTAACTTTGGTCAATTATTGTTTATACAAAAACAGTATGTTGTTAGGGTTAATGATTTGCTATAATTCCATTTAGTAACTTAGACAAAGTTTTACTCACTAAAGAACAATATGTTGACTTTCTAACCAATATGTTGCTTTTGATGATAATACAAAAATTGGTTCTAAGTCCTTAAAAATCAAAAAGCCTATCTTCTATGAACCTAATCATGCATGATTTCCATTGTACTTAGAATAAAACCTAAATCAATACAAGAACAATATCTTCCTTGAGCTTTCAAATCCTTATTTGCCTTAACTTGGTATATCACTTTGCCATTATCAACTCTTCTTCTTTTGCCTTTATGGTATTAAGTAGTTTGACTTGTATTTCCTATTTACATATATGCATCATTAAGTTTTTCATCATTAAAACCAATATTGAGGATTTTTCCTAACAAATATAAAATTGTGAGTGGTAAAATTAAATTAGTAGGTAGAATAGAATATTAGTTATATATCATGACTAATATGATTGTGCCTCTCATTTTAAGAAATGGAGAAGGATCACAGTAGATCCTTTAGCTTGGGGCAAAACCTCATGTTTTCACTCTTTTGAGAAAAGTCTCTAAATGTAGTCCACATTGTTAAAAGTGTGATGATGAGCTTAAGATGAGACATAGATAGCTCTTAAGGTCTTATGTCAAATATTTTAGATTTTCTCAACCTAGCCTTACTTGCATTTTGAAGAGTTGCTTGAGACTTGATGAAGGCCTATCAATGGATTTACAATAAGGAAAAGTTGTTTAGATTTGTTTATATATGAAGAGGAAAAAGTAGATTACATAGGTCATATGTTGCTTGAAATTGTTAGTTATTGGTGGAATGTTGAGCAAAATATTAATGAATCTAGTTTAAAGTGGATACCCTGTGAAATGTTCAAAGAGATATTTTACAGCAAATATTTTCGAAGAAACATAAAAGTTCATAAGGAGATTGAGTTTCAATAGGGGGATAGATCCGTAGTTGAATACAAGTAGAAATTTAGCAAGATGTCTACTTTTGCTTAACACTTGGTTCCAAACAATGGGAGTTAGATTATATGTTTCTGTTAGACATGTAGAAATGGTAAGAGTAACTTTAGACATGTAGTGCAATTATTTTGACCTACAACATATATAGAAATGGTAAGAGTAACTTTATCAGTAGAATAGGAATTTAGAGCAAATAATAAAATAGACGAGAAAAAGAGAATACAAACAGATGTATCTACTTACACCAATTTTAGTATCATAGATTTGTTCTCCAAAGTAGTTAGGGAAGAGGGCTTCATACCCTTATGGTAAGGACAAAAAGTCTAAACAAACTTAGGTACTTTACCCTTGTTGTGGAAACTTCCATTAAGGATATTGTAGACTACATGATGGAAAATGTTATGGCTGTGGGTAGTTAAGGCACAAGATTGTCGCTTGCCCATATAATTCTAACTAGTAATAAATACAAAAGGTAAATCCAGCATAGAAGTATTATGATCTTAGGTTCAAGATAGGAAAGGAAAACACCCATATCAATTTAGAAGATAGTGTACACCCTTACCTAATAGAGGTTGAGACATTTAGCGTGGTGACAAATATTGTTTGAGTCTCCTTATTTCCAACTTATGCACTAATAGATCTAGAGTCTCCTATTCCTTACATTTTTATTGTATATGTGTATAGTTATAGTTTCATTTGTGAGGCCTTGGAATATAAGCTTTATGTAGTTTCAGTCATAGGGTGCATCCTGATTTCTAAATGAATGTGTCAATCCTATCCAATTGCTATGATTGGATCTTACTAGCAAATTTGCATATTTTAAAAATAAGAGACTTTGATGTGATCCTTAGTGTAGATTGACTTATAACATATCATGCCATTGTGGATTGTCATAAAAAGAAAGTTTATTTCTAGATTCTAGGTTAGCCAAAATTCTTTTTTGATGCCTTATGTAAATCCTCCATTAAATTTCTTTTGTCCTTGAAAGTTAGGGAATCTTTGTAGAAGAGTTTTTAGAGATTTTTGGGAATTGTGTCAAAAGTGAGGAGAGGTCTATCTACAATTAGGGATATCTCAGTAGTTAGAGATTATGCTAATATGTATCTTAAGGAGGTTCCAAGGATGCTAATGGATCAAGAGTTAGAGTTTGTTATTAAACTTAGCTAGAGGTTAGACTAATACCTAAGGCCTCTTGTTAGGTGTTTGCAGTTGAATTAGAGGCATTAAAGACTCAACCTTAGAAACTACTAGATAAAAAGTTTATTTATAGAGAAGAAAAATGGTAGTTTGATGTTATGCATCAATTACAAAGAGTTGAATAAGGTGATTGTAAAAACAAATTCCTCTTTTAAGAATGGATGACTTGTTTGATCAATTGTAATGGTATAGGTGTTTTCTAAAATTGACCTTCGATTTGGGTACCAATGGTTGAAGATCAAAGAAGAGAATATGTTAAAGACAATATTTCATACTTAGTATGGTCACTATGAGTTTTTTGTTCTTCCTTTTGGTTTAACCAATGCTTTGGCATCATTTATAAATCTAATGAATAAGACTTCCATTCCTTCTTAGATTAGTTTATTGTGATATTTATTAGTGACATTAATTTATTCCAAGATTAGGGAGGAGAATGATGTTCACTTGAGGAAGTATAACTTTACAAGCGCTTAGAGAGAGGAGACTATATGGCAAATTCAAGAAATTTAAGTTCTGGTTGGACAATGTAGTGGTTTTGAGATGTTATTTTTTGTGAGGGTATATTGATGGACCCCAAGAATGAGACTATTAGCACATAAAGCTAACTGACTTCAATTGTGGAGATTTAAAGCTTTTTGAGATTAGTAGATTACTTTTGTAGATTAGTTAGGGGGAGGGGAGGTGGTTGTTAGAATGACAAAACATATGACTCAATTAACCCAAAAAAGTATACAATTTGTGTGAACCCAAACATATAAAATTAGCTTTCAGTAGTTAAAGGGTAGGTTAGTAGTTGTTCTTATTCTCACCATTTCAAAGCTAGATGAAGTGTTCATCATTTATGGTGGTGTTTCCTATAGGTGTTTGAGTTGTGTCCTTTTATAGTAAGGAAAGGTGGTGACATGTACTTTTAGGTAGTTGAAGTCTAACTTGTAACTATAATTTTTGCTTTTAAGATATAGAAGTATTATTTGTATGACATTTTTACAGAACATAATAACTTTAAGTACATTTTTTTGTAAAAGAAGTTAAAGTTAAAGCAAAGATGATGACTTTAATTGCTGTAAGATTATGACTTAACCATCGACTATCATTTAAGAAAAGTGAATGTGGTAGTTGATGTATTAGGAGGAAGACTTATAGGAACCTGTAAAATAGTGTACCTTAAGGATCACCTTTGTGTTATAGTGATTCATCATTTTTGTATATAAGTGTAAACTTGTCATTTGTACATTATTAAGTAAATAACAAAAGGGGATTAGGGATTCAACTTGGTATTAGAGCTTCCCCCTCAATTCACCCTTCTTCCAACATCGACGCATCTCACGAGCTTTGTCTAGAGTCCGTCGGTGCTACTAGCTACACACACTTGGCCTTCGACTTGCAAGGTTTGTCCATGAATTTCTCCTCTTCTAGCTTGCGAAGTCTGTCTGCAAGCTTCTCCTCCAACTAGCGAGGTTTGTTCGTGAGCTTCTCCTCTTCTAGCTTGCGAGGTCTGTCTGCAAGCTTCTCCAACTCGCAAGGTTTGTCCTTAAGCCTCTCTTCTAGTTCATAAGCGTGTGTGCGATAACTGAGGTCAGTTGCGTCCATGCAGTTAGTGGTTTGTTCCCTCGTGTTGTCCACCGATTGCATCCACGTGTGTTTGTTGGGTGCCTACAAGTAGTCAATGGACATTCTTTATTGTGCCTTCGTACGCCCGTGCAGTCAATGGCTTGTGTTGTGCTGTGAAGTCTCTTTACTTTGGTTGAACAATACTTATTCTAATAAATTGGTTCAATAATGAATTCACATGACTTGTTTAACAAAACCTTCTTTGGACTTACGAAGAATCTCAATGGACCGAATTATCTCTTATAGACTCAAGGTTTTGAGACCATACTTGAAGGTTATCTCAAGGAATACCACTTGTATAACCTACCACCTGATGCAAAAGATGATACATACAAGGATTGGAAAGTAGATGACGTTATTGTATCTTGGATGCTTCTCCTACTGGTGGATCCATTGTTACCATTTCACAAGTTGATTATGAACACCTCTTTAGATTATAGAGTTCAGATTCTAGTGTTATGAGCGCTCATGCTTTGACTCCTCATCCAAGTACTGGTATTAGTATTATTCTCCTCTCCTCCAATGATGATTCTTAGGTAATTGACTCTAGAGTCTCCTCTCATATATCAAGTATCTCACTTCTTTTTGACTATTTATCTCATCTCCCTAACCAATTCATTGTCACGATTGCCAATGGTCACTCCTATCCTGTATATGATAAAGGAGAGGTCCAAACTTCCTTTGAACTACGATTACATAATGTTTTTTATGTTCTAGATTTATCTTTTAACATTTTATCTATTAGTGTTAGTTGATGAAGTTCAATCTTCATATTTTTCACTAGGTATTTTGGTAGTACAAGGGATTATATACAATATTATAAATGGATCCTATACTTAAATGGATCTTATAAGTAAGTACTAACACACCCCTTTAAGTTAGAACATATATATCAAACATGACCAACTTGTTATAAAGATTTTCAAAAACATTAGCACCAAACTCCTTAGTGAAAATATCGGCAACTTGGTCTTCAGATTGAATAAAAGTGTAGAGATGATCCTTCTGGCCACATAGTCTCTGATAAAATGATAGTCAACCTTGACATACTTCGTCCTTTCATGAAAAGTAGGATTACTAGTGATATAAATGGCTACTTGATTATCACAATGCATAAGAATAGACAAGTTCACATTAATTTGTAGTTCCTATAATAATGCCTTTAATCAAATAAGCTCCGTGGTAGTTTGAGACATAGTTCGATACTCAGCTTCTGCACTTGACTTGGAGACCACATTTTGTTTCTTGCTTCGCTAGGTAACTAGATTTCCACCAAGATAAATACAAAAGCCAGAAGTAGACTTTCTATCAGCTTTGTCTCTTACATAACTTGCATCAAAGTACCCTTCAACATTCAAGTGTCCATGTTTTTGATATAAAAGGTCCTTTCCTGGGGCATTTTTGATATAGGCGAGAATGCAAAGAGCTCCTTGCCAATGGACATGTTTCAGGGTATGTATGAACTGACTGAGTAAACTTATGGTATAAGAAATATCTGGTCTTATCACGGTTAGGTAGATCAGCTTTCCCACTAACTATTTATATCTCCCTATGTCTTCAAAGAGAGCATTTCTATAATAATGCCTTTGAACTAAAGAATGATTTTATTCTATAGGAGTACGCTTTGATTTGCAACCTTCAAGATCAGTTTCTTTTAACAAATCCAAGGTATACTTTCTTTGAGATAAAAATAGACGCCCTCTAGAATAGGCTAGCTTAATGTCAAGGAAGTATCTCGGGGATCCCATGTCCTTGGTAGTAAATGTTATTTGGAGAAATCGTTTTGTCTTTTTTATGCCTTGAAGATCATCTGTTAGAAGCATGTCGTCAACATATACTGTAAGAATAACAACTCCTTTGTCAATATGCTTGATAAAGATAGAGTGATTAACCTTACATCTATCAAAATCATGATTCAGCATGACACTGCTAAACTTTTCAAACCAAACCTTTGGACTTTGTTTAAGTTCATAAATTGCCATATTAAGTAAGTAGACTTGATTGTTCTTCTAATCAGCATAACCGAGGTGTTGTTCCATAAAAATCTATTCATTAAGATCTCCATATAGGAAAGCGTTTTTGACATCAAGTTATGTCAACCCCCATGACTTGTTCACAATTATAGATAGAATTACACGAATGGAATTAAGACGGGCAACAGGAGAAAAGATCTTAGAGTAATCAATACCATACTCTTGAGAGAATCCTCTAGCCACCAATCGTGCCTTGTATCAGTTAATAGAACCATCTAGGCGACGTTTGATGGTATAGACCCACCTGCATGAAACTACATTATCTCCATCAGGACAAGGAATCAAATCCTAAGTACCACGAGAGAGTAAAACATCCATTTTTTCATCCATAGTTGCCTTCCAGTAAGGTATTTGAAGTGCCTCATGATGATCCTTAGGCAAATGTTCAGAAGTAATGGATAGAGCAAATGTACGAAAGGTGGAATCTAGGTTAGCATAAGAGACAACATAAGATAATGGATGTGTGCATGAGTGGGTCTCCTCATGCCATTAGTAGAGATGAACGACCATTTAGGCAGTCAAATAAGGAAAATGTACCTGAGATGTGTGAGGAGACTCCTGAATCTATAACCCAAATATCATCATTAGAAGCAATCAATGCGGTACTAGTACCTGGATGAGAAGATGGAGTGGTCTGAGCTCCCATGGCTATAGGTGTAGCTCCTTGTGACTGAAAGAGGTGCTCGTAGTTGGATTGAGAGATGGTAACCATTTGACTTGAGTCTGCATTAGCTATACTGGAGGAATGCATACTGAGATTGGCTTGAGGAGATGACTTCAGATGGGGAACTTTGTCCTAGCATTTTTCAGACTTGTGCTCAAAGCGCCTACACCACTGACATTTGGGTCATTGGCGGTCACTTCGATCTCCACTACCCCTATGTCCACAACTACTAGAGACCACAAGAGCATACTACTCGATGTGAATAGGAGCAGATCCCGAGCATGTTTGAGTGAAAATACGCATAACCTTAGAAAAGGTCTTAGCTAAATCTGACATTCTATCAGCACTTAATACATGTTCTCAAATCTAAAACGCAACCTTTGGATTGAGACTGGCAAGATAGAATTCCACAACAAGTTCCTCCCTATATCGTTTGAAAGTACTAATATCAGATGTGGGAGGTTGATAAATGTTAAGCTCATTTATCAGTCCTCGAAAGGTACTATAATGCTTCTGACAAGATTGATCACCTTGTCGAAGCCGAAACAAAGTCTCATAAACCTGAAAAAACCTTAGAGATGTTCTTCTCATGATCATAGGTTTGACAATGGTTGTCCCATATCTCCTTGGAGGTCTTCATCATCGAAACGTCGTAGGCAATCTAAGGCTCTATCCTGAACAACATTCAAAAATTGATGGCCGCATCATCGGCGTCTCTATCTCTATACTCGATTGAGTTGTCATCAGGTAGATGGCAGAACAGGTGTTGTTCTTTCCAGTGAGCAATCATAATCCTTCAAAGTTCGATGCTCATAAGAGGTAGTTAGGTCCATTCAATTTCTTAGAGACTCCTAGGAAGTTTCTGATCAACAAATCACTTTCATGACCAGAAGAAAAATAAGTGGTTGTAGTGGAGCTTCCTAACGAGGCCATTTCAAGCTAACGCACAAACAATTATTAAGTCACTGTGAACAATGCACATAGTTGCCAATAGTTGTTGATTTCCCACAATCCTTGCAAATAGTCCACTGACACATCGTACAAGTAGTTATTAGGGCACTGGTAGTTGTGGCTATCCTGTGGCTTACGAAAGATGACTAGTGGTTCACTGACTCATTGTTGGACTGTAGCAGATGACCGACGGATGGTTGTTGTGGATTGATGGACGGCAGACGGTTGCTGCAAATGATTGACGATGGACGATTGATGGACCACCACTGACGATGTTGCATAGATGGGCAACTACTTAGCAGACGATGTGGCACGACTTCAAACGAGGCTTTACGGTGTTGGCTGTAGACGGACTCTTACAGATGACTGGCAGTGGACTCTTGTTGGGAATAGTTGAGCCGCGACTTTCCTACTCGTAGTCAGCCTGGCGGCTCATCGACGTTGGCCATGGGAATGGCTCCTGGAGTCAGGAGTCTCCCCGATGAGATTTCCAAAGAGGAAGAGAGCAGCGGTGAGATGTTTGGAAGAAGGAGGGTCGATGGAAGGAGATTTCTAGGAACTATCTTGGTGGAGAAAAAACAGATGAATCGACAGGAGGAGGGCTCTGATACCAAGTTGATGAAGTTCAATCTTCATATTTTTTTCACCAAGGGACTATATACAATATTTAGGATCCATTTATATAAATGGATCCTATACTTAAATGGATCTTATAAGTACTAACAGTGTCATTACTAAACAATTATCCTGTTCCATGACATTTTTCCCTTTCCATTGTATGTTTCAGGACTTGCAAATGAGTTAAAGGATTGATTTAGGGTGTAAGCATAGTAATGATGTTTACATTCTCGCTTATGATCGCATTCCTCAGGATTTGGTTGCATGCATAATGAACATGGATTCCTTCCTCTAGCATTATTGCTTGGGTCACCCATCTTAGGAAAAACTTTGTTAGACACTTCTATAGACTTTTGTGTCTTCTTTTTAGTGTGAGTTGTGTCAACTTGGGAACCACACCCATGCTCCCCATAAACGATTCAGTCTATTTTTTACTTCCAATCTGTTTGATTTACTATATTGTGATATTTAAAGTCATAGTTGTATCAAGTCTGTTGGTGTTTATCGTTATTCTATTATATTTGTCGATGACTACTCTCGTATTTCTTGAGTGTATCTTCTTAAAAATCGTCGTACTATTGTTGATGTATTTCAAGCCTTTTTAGTTGAAATTAAGAATCAATTTGGTGTTTGCCTAAAAGTTTTGTGTACAGATAATGCTTTAGAATTTGTGTAATATTATTTTTAGGTTATCTGTTCTTCCCATGGAATTATTTATCAAACTACATGTCCCAATACCTTTGTATAAAAAGGAATTGTTGAACACAAACATCATCACATTCTCGATGTCACTCACACCCTCATGTTACATGTTCATGTTCTCAAATATATTTAGTCTAATGTTATTCTCACTGTATTCTACCTCATCAACAGGATGTTGTCCTTTCCCTTAGGTGGTGATGTCCCTCTCAGTCATCTCTCTCTTGATTGCGAATTATTCTTCTTACTTTTCAAAGTTTTTAAGTATGTTGTGTTGTTCAAGATCTTTCTCTTGGTTTTAACAAATTCTTTTCCCATCCTCTTAAGTGTCTATTTGTTGGATACCCTTATTCTTAAAAAGGGTACCAACTTTACCACCCTTTCACTCGCAAGTATTATACATTTATGGATGTCACCTTTTTTGAGTCCCAAACCTTCTTTCTTGACTTTCTTGACATAGATTCTACCTTTGGCAGAAGTTCTTTCCATCCTATCTCTGGCCCACTTCCCATTCATGGTGACCCTAGTGTTGTGTTTTAGGATTCTCCGATGTCGCATGCTCTCTCTACTCCTCTCTTATAGGTCTACACTTGGTGATTGTGATGTGCTCTAGCTACTCCATTCACATCCCTTGAACCCAACTGCAATGCCCACTCCATCACCACCATTGATGATTGTTTCATTACGCATCACAAAGGCACCTACATCTGCACCTAACATCCTTTATCCGGTGTATACTCTTATGCTAACCTTAATTTCACATTTCATTGTTTTGCCTTATCTCTCTCTATAGAGTTACTTCCCAAGGATTATCATCAGATTGTTCAAATCCCACATTGGAAAACAACTATGGATGAGGAGATGAAGACACTTCATTTTTATGGCACTTGGGATCTGATCTTTTACCTTGATGATGCCAATGTGGTCTCATGTAAGTGAGTTTTCATTATCAAACGTCATCTTGACGACTCTATTGATTGGTACAAAACTCGTTTGGTGGCTTGTGATTTTTCTTAGGAGTATGAGATTGACTATTCAAAGACTTTTTCTCTAGTTGTCTGATTGGACTCTACTTGTGTTCTCTTTCTTGTTGATGGCATTCTCCTCTCTTTTGTTGTTCGCCACTTTTGGTCAGTTTGCCAATTTAATGTTAAGAATGTCTTTTTATATGGCGATCTAGATAAGTAGATATTCATAGAATAACCTCCTAGATATGTTGCTTAGGGGGAGTCATGTGTATGTAGGTTGAACAAAACCCTCTATGGACTTAAACAAAGCTTTAAAGTCTAATTTACTAAATTCAACAATGTTATGTGGAGTGTTGGATTTGAAAGCTGTCATATTGATCATTCTATGTTCATTAAAAAGACCTCTCAAGGTACTATCATTCTCGTAGTTTATGTTGATGATATGCTATTCATCGATGATAATCAACAAGACATTGATGATACAAAAAAGTTTTTAAAACAATATTTTGCCATAAAAGATTTGGACACTCCTTGATACTTCTTAGGAGTTGAATTTACCTATTCAAATGAGAGACTGTCTCTTTCACAGTGAAAGTATGTGCTAAACATGTTAAAGGAAATTGACATTGATGGATGCAAACTAGAGGCAACTCTTATAGAGAAAAATCATTCCTTTCATGATGATACATCTCTACTGTTTGAAGATTCAGGGAAGTATAGACATCTAGTGGCTAAGCTCATATATCTAAGTGTTACCAAACCAGATATTACATTTATGGTAAATATTCTAAGTTAATTTATACATACACCAAAAGTTGTTCATTGGTAATGTGCTATCAGAGTTCTTGCTTACTTAAAGAAGGTTTTTAGAAAAGGCCTCCTCTACAAGAACCATGGTCACTTAGATGTAGACTATGCAAGAGATAGATTGGAAAGAAAATCCACTTCAAGCTATTGCACCTATTTGAGAGAAAACTTGGTGACATGGCGCAATAAGAAGTAAAATATTGTGTCAAAGTCAAGTGTAGAGGTAGAATATCGAACTATGTCTCAAGCTACGTTCGAGATCATTTATCTAAAGACCTTACTTTGTGAATTAGGAGTGCAATTTCAAACTCCCATGCTTATGTATTGTGACAATCAAATAGCCATTTATATTACTAGCAATCTTACTTTCTATGAGAGGATAAAACATATTGAAGTTGATTGTCATTTTATTAGAGATAATATGTTAAAGAATGTCATCTCAACTCTTTTCACTCATTCTATAAATTAACTTGCAGATGCCTTCACCAAAGGTCTCAGAAATAAGAATTTTGATGTTTTATATAACAAGCTAGACATATTTGATATATATGCTCTAACTTGAGAGGGAGTGTAAAATAGTGTATCCTTAGGATCACCTTTGTGTTATTGTGATCCACCATTCTTGTATATAAGTGTAAACCTGTCATTTGTACATTATTAAGTGAATAACAAAAGGAGATTAGGGATTCAACTGAACCTAATAGCATTTTGACCTCTTAAAGGTATATCTTGAAGGATTGAGCCCACATGATAGATTTCTATAGTTTATGAGATAAACATTTTACTCTAATAGAGTTTACTAACAATAATAGTTACTAAACTAGCATACAAATGTCACTTTATAAGATGCTCTATAAGAAAAAGTGTAGATCTCTTATTTTTGATTCAAGAACAACTCAGAATAACTTAGAGTAAGTTGGAGAGTTTGGATGCTAAAAGACAACCTTTGGAGTTTTGGTTTAGGGATAGGATCTTTCTTAGGGTCATACTTATGAAGCACATTATCAAATTTAAAGTTTGGGAAAAGCTCAATCTCTATATGTTGGGTTATTCAACATCAAAAACCTAGTGGAACTCATAGCCTACAAATTGATCCTACCTATAGCCTTAATGGGAGTGCACAATGTATTCTACATCTCAATGTTGCTAAAGTGCATGTTAAATTCTACTCATGTAATTGAGTCGATACCTATGTTATTATCTAGAAATATGTCATATAAGGAACATCTGGTTTATATCGTGGGTATTAAATTGTAGAACTTCAAAGGATGGATCATTCTTTATGACAAAGTGTAATGAAACAACCACTTTGAGTGAAAAGCCACATTAAAGCTCAAGGAAGACATCTAAAGCAAGTTCCCTCACTTGTTTAAGCCTATTGGTATTAGGTTTATTTATTTTTTGAGGATAAAACTTATTTTGAGGGGTATAAAATGTGAAGGTATGGATTTTTAAAAAAAATATTATTTTATTATTTGTGAGGGAGGAGAGAGAAAATTATTTTTCTCACCCCTTCTCATAACCAAGTTGATTCTTTTTTCTCCTAATGACTACTTGAGGGTTTTCTTTATTCTTTTGTGTGTGTGATGAGCGAGTAGGGGCTTTGGGCATCATTGACTGACGATAGTGTACACATATGATAAGTTTCGTGGAGATGTTGCTCTCCTTTATGCAGGTAGCTTGCACGTGAAAGAGGAGTTGCTAGCAACCTTGCAAGATGAGCCTCATTAGGTGTAGTTGTCCATGTGAAGTTTGACTGTTGGCCTCCATCCCTCCTTGTGTAGGTGGGAGTGTGGCTATGTGTGAAGGAGGTGATTTCTGAGCTTAGCGAAGGGGAAGAAGGAGAGGATTTTTTTGGGGGTTTTTGTTGATTAAGCTATTTTTTTGTGATTATATTTCTCGTTTGTCCTTAAATGCATATTTTCGTGCATTATTTTTTGGGTTAATTTGTGTTTGTACACTTATTTGTTGATACATGCTGAAATTCATTTTTATGTTGATATGCAAATTTAAATGCTTTTCTATGTTGATATACACTTTGGAATGCATTTATTTCTTGATATATATATGTTGAAGTGCATTTACAATTTGATATACAAATGGAAATGCATTTCTATGTTGATATGTATATGGGGATGCTTTTATAAGCTGATATATATGTTGATATGTATTTAGATAATTGAAATGTATAGCTGAAAAGTCAATTTGTTTGTTAAAGAAATGCATGCTCTAGTTATGGCTATGTAATTTATCATTGAAGTGCACAACTGCATTGTTGTTTAATGGAATGAATATGTATGCTTGAGTCATGACAATGCTATGTAATTTATTATTGAAATGCATAGTTGGATTATTGTTTAATCGAAAAGAGAAGCATGCCTAATTCTATTTCATTTTATATGATTTGTAAATGAAATTGCGTGGATGAAATGTTGGCTTACTTGATATAAAAGTGCATGCTTGAGTTCATTGCATTCCCATGAGATTTATTATTGAAATGTATGACTGCAATGTTTATTTATTTGTAAAGGAAATGTATGTATAGGCCTCTTGTATTTCTATATAATTTGGAATATTGATTCATTGAAAAGAAAATGCATGTGTTTATATGTCTATAAGAGGTAAGAAAAAAAAATGCATGCTAAAAGGTATTGGGAAAAATGGCAAGCATATGTCGTGCATTGAATGTTGGGAAAAATTCTTTTCCTATAATAGCATAATTGATGTGTATTAAATTTAATTTTTATATTTTGTTAGTTGAATTGTATGTGACATTTTTTTTTGCATTTAATCATGAGTATTGCTATTCTATGCTTGTTTGTTTGTGTGATAATTGTAGATACAAGTCATGTATATATATGAGTTGACTCAAATTTTGTCGTAGGATGATGGTGACCCCATCTTAAAATGATAGTAATAAGATATGATACGAGAGTTAACTTAGACCCTGTCGTAAGATGATGGCAACCTCGTCATAGGACGATGACAATGAGATATAATATGAAAGTTAATTCAAATCTCATTGCAAAACAATGGTGATGTGAGAGTTGACTTAATCCCTATCATAAGGTGATTGTGTTGTCTCTGTGACTTTTAGATGTAGTAGTTATTCGAGGGTAAGCCTATTGTAGCAAACTGATGATTTAGCACATTTTGTGATATTGTTATTAATTTATTTCAATTATAAGATTTGTTGTTGTGTTATATATTGTGTTGTACCTTTATTTTATGCATTCCTTATATTCTTGGACTCTAGAATTATACTTACAGGATATAACTCACTTTATTTGTTCTTATTTTAAACTCCAAGGTGGGCTTGGGACGTTAGGTGTGGGCAAGCAAAGTCACTACATGGTCATTTAGGTGTTGGCAATGTGTCCTTTTGCAGCCTAAGATGGGTTGAGCTTGATATGTTGCTAGATTATATTTATATATGTATTATGCCTTGTATACTTTTGTCAGTTGTGGAATTGATTGTAATATTGAAACTTTGTTTTAGTTTTATAGTTGTTTAATTAAATATTTGTTAAACCTACGATAAGAACATGTACTTTAGCCTTACAAAAATTAGGGGGGAGATTTTTCATGTCCATTTTTTTTATAATGTGAAATTCCCTTTAAATTTTGTGGTGGTTGTCATTTTCCAATTAATTTTGAGGAGTGACATGAATAGTGTGTTGTCTCGTTGGTGGAGGCTTGGATGGTGGTCAAAGAGTGTTGGAGAATACCTCTCCCTCCTTTAACAACAAAATGGGTATGGCGGGTGTGGAAGAGGAAAGTTTCTCTTGCGGAGATTGCAATTGGTGCAAATGTAGTTTGACTGGGGAGCACTTGTGCTCAATTCTTCTAGTGCCTCAAATGATATGGTGTAGATCACCAAAGCATTGCTTGTTGCAATGCTTGGACTTGCGGGTGTAGAGCAATCAAATATTATGAATGGACCTGTGTTCATAGGGTGGAGAAAGCCTAGAAGGCAAGATCGTTTGGTGGGGCAAAAAGGAAAGGAGCGGAGGTTTGTATAAAGATGCCTTGCTTGGAAATTTGCAGCAAAGTGGAGGCGTGGGCTACAACGAAGCATTCACTAGGGGTTTATTGTAGGAAGTGTGGATGGTTGTCATGGTCAGGTTAACCCATTACATATGGAGGTGTTTGTGAAGATTTAATGCCAAATGAAATGTTAGAAGAGGTGATGTCATCACTTGGATTGGGATGGAAAATTGGGAGAGCTTCTATCATGCCTCAAGAGATTGTTGGTGGGGTTGTACAAGCAAGCTTATTGGGATGACCAAGGTCTCCTATGGGTGGGGGATGCCAATGTTAGTAAAGTGATTCTTCAAACTCATGGTGAAAAACTCTTTGACTATGAGCTTTAATTTTCATCGTGGAGCCCCAAGCTGAATGTCATGACCCTGTCAGAATGGTGGGTATCACTTTTGGGTGTTTGTGTCCATGCTAGAGGGGTGAACTCTTTGAAACTTATTACAAGATGTCTAGGTCAATTCTTGGGGGAAACATGACATGGCTGATGTAAGTTAAGTATTGGTGCTAATTTGATGAGAATGTATTCCCAAGTGTCTTTCTTTATATCAACACCAATACCACATATCTATTACTGTTTTTCCATTGAGATTAACTTCACTCTTGTATTTTATTTGTGTACACCAGTAAAAAAAATTACATTGTTTCTATATTTATATAACTTTACAAAATTTTGATTTTAAATTTTCAAGGAAAAAAGTATTATTTATGTAATAGCTCCCTGTTTTATTTTACCTGTAATAATCTTCTTGTTTCCATTTGTCTTAGCTTTCTGCCTAAGTGCCTTCAGTTAAAATCTGTACAATAGTTTTTCATCAGTTTTTCTTCTGCGAGCAATGACACTTGATATTTTAGATCCTTATAATTGAATGGTTGAAATGATTTGGATTGGCAGGTACGATCTCTTTCTGAGTTTTGAAGAATCGGTTTTTGGTGGAAAGAAGGATGTTAATTTTACCTGTTTTCAAACCTGTGATAACTGTAATGGAACTGGGGCAAAGTCCAGCAGTTCTATCAAATCATGCTTAGAATGTGGAGGTAGGGGAGCTGTGTCAAATACTCAGAGAACACCATTTGGAGTGGTTTCTCAGGTAATATTTTTAAATGAAGTAATATGCATTGCATCTCTAAATGCATCTTACTTAAAGAGAATTATATCTCCAAGTGTCTTGGTGCTCACTTTTTTTAATGGAAATAGGATGTGGAAATAGGATGAATGTCATTAAAAATTAACAAGTTCCATCAAACAAAAAGAGGCTAACCTAGGAGATCAACCAATAAGAAGCAACAAAAACAGCTTTTTAGAAATGAACTTTCTATCCCAAAATTTGATAGAAGCATCCCAGTTAGATCCTCCATTGTGCTGGTTTTCTGCTGAAGGACAATTGGTTTCCTTCCAATCCAAATGCTCCTACAAACTGTATATAACATACGTAGAAACTGGTACTTTACATCAGTGATCAATTATCTTTCCCTTGATAAATTTCTGGTTGGAATCAGTAAGATTCTCCCAAGATGTAATCTGCAGTCCTCCCAGGTCACAGCATTCAGAAGTTGATCCCAAATGCCACTGGGCACCTTACATGGGAAAAACAGATGCTTGACATACTCTTTCTACCTTGACAAAAGGGATGATAAATCTGCAGAGCTGCCCATTTACTTATGCATACCTTGATTGCCACATGCTCATGAACAAGAAGCACTGATAAAGCAAGAAACTAGGGCCTGTTTAGATTCCCCTATCACTCATGTTGATAAAGCTATAAACTCCTTTTACTCGGCAACTGACCCCCACTGATACAACTTGAAGAGCTCTTCACGGTAGTCCCACATTGGGTTATCGCCAAAACAAGCAATGAGAGCCTCCACTAACTCCAGCCACTCCACTCTATCTTGACTTACAACAAAAGGCTTAAACCCATGGGATGCAATGCCTTTCAAATTGATTGATGCCACAGTAACCCACTCCTCTGGTTCAATCCGATGGTAGGCTAGCAACTTTTCTATAGTGTATTGCCTTTCTCCCTAGTCTTTGTTGCCATAAAAAATGGGAAACTCAAGTTTTATGTTAGGGAAACCCCTACCCATTGGTCATTCTCTGTACCTCTGTCCATTGTTGTCTTCTCCTTGAGTACTTGTCAACTGGCTCATGTGTGTAGTCATATGCGAGCTCAAAGTCACCACTTGACTCAAGTGTTGAAATCCATGCTTCTATTTTTGCATCCAACTTCCACATGTGTCCATCGAGCAACTTTGCAACTGACTGTTCCTTCTCACTGGTGTCCAATCCCTTGCAGCCACCTATCAACTAACTTTGATATCGAATGCAACACATGTTGATTATGCTTTGCTGTTTGGCACTCATAACGACAAGCAAACTTGGGGTCTATGGTGAACAGAATGATAGAACAAGGTGGCAACAAGATTTGGATATTGTTACTATTTGAGAGGTAGCTCTCTTCAAGAGTTCAATGTGGTACAAACATAACGCAACCATCCCAAAACCATAGACACTCTTTAAAAACACTCTCACACAAACATCACTAAACCCGGTCCATCAGACCACAAGCCAAACATATTGACTCTAGTTTGTTGAACATATTTCCTTGGACAACTGGACTCCTAATTCTGGATAACTGGACCTGGAACCCCAGACCATCGGTCTCATTACCTAGACAGCTAGACAATAAAGCAGTTCTGTTACATGGTGGGAATAATATTTTGAAATAGTTATGTTTAGGACAATGAAGCAGTTCTGTCACATAAACCCTAGACACACTTTAAACACTCTCACGCAAACATCACTAAACCCGGTCCATTGAACCACCAATCTAGAAATTGGACATACTGACTCTGGTCTATCAGACATATTTCCTCAGACAACTAGACTCCTATTTCCAGATAACCAGACTTGGAACCCCAGACCACAGGTCTCACTACCTAGACAGCTAGACAATAAAGCAGTTCTGTTACATGGTGGGAATAATATTTTGAAATAGTTATGTTTAGGAATATTAGTTAATAAAATGTCATATAAGGGGAAGGATTTGTGCTATATGATGTCACTAGTTTATAACTAGTCTCATGAAGTGGAATAAAAGGTGGGTGAAGGGCATTTTCTGAGCTTATAGAAGCTTAGTCCACTTGCTTTCCCGCTAAATCCCATTGCTCTCTTTACCCTTTAGCTGTCCATGATGGCTTGCTACCATGACTGGTTGGGAACTGGATTCTGCAGCTGCAAGGTGCTCTGGTAGCAGCAAAAGCTTGTGAGCTGTCATGATAGGGAAGCCTCAAAAAATTCCCACAACCTGTCCATGCAGTGCACCAATCTGCTCGGTTGTGAGAACTACAAGACCAGATCAATCTCACTAAAAAATATCCATCAAAATGTGTTTTATCTACCATGTAGTCTTTACACACGATTCAAGATGAAGCCTTGCAGGTCAAGCAATGATCAAACCTCTTTTGGGTTTCATTCAATTCTTTGACCCAGTTCGGATGGCAAATTGGCCAACAGGTTAGGTTCACACATGACCTATTTATGACTTGAGTCAGTTACGGTTGATCCAAACTTTTCATGTTTGTTAGACATGTTGAAAATCCCAACCCAAACATGATCCATTAATTATTAATGGATTTACAGGTCAACATGTCCAAAAACTGTCTTAGTACTTAAATTAGTCAAACGGGTCAACATGTGGCATGTTAAACTGTTTAACATCTTTAATCAATTTTTTATTATGTTTTATAAAAAATAAATAAATCTGTCACAAAAGGTAAACTTATGTATTCATAATAAGGTTGTTAAGGTAGCCTTATATATTTAAATTTCCATAATATATGTCCAAAAATAACACATTTAGTTACATTTCCAGAAATATATCCAGAAATAAAGCATTTATTTATATTTCCAGAAATAGCACTTTTAATTAAACAAGCACCACAACATTTTGCCTAAAGTACACAACTTGTAAATTAACTTTAAAATTAACAACGTAACTTTACAGCAGTTGGAAAGAGAGAGCACTGTATGTCATGACAGTCGTAAACTAACCTTTTCAAACCGCAGGTCTCCACTTGCAGAAAATGTGATGGAAATGGAAAGACTATCACTGATCAATGCAAAAAGTGCACTGGAGATGGTAGAGTACCAAAGGCCAAGACCATGGAAATTGACATTCCCCCAGGTGTAAGTAATGAAGTCTCCTTGCACATTCAAGGAGAAGGAAACTTTGATGTAAAAAGGTATATGGATTCTTTCATATGTAAAAAAATCCTCATTTAATTTTCATCTGATTTCCTCTGCATGTCTCCAAACTATAAAGTAGTGAAGCTATTTGATTTTGAAATTTCTTACTTTTTGGACTTAAAAAAGTACAACTCGGTTAAAGCAAGTCATTTCTTTATTTAACGGTTTGTATCAATCATTTCTTTATTTCCCAGCCTGCAAACACTCTCAGGTCAAAAAGCAAGTCAATAGAGCATTTTCCATGGTTGATTAACCTTAACGGTTTGGTTCAAATGCAGCCAGAATAAACACTGCTTAACTACTTTACATGCTGTAGACTGTAGTGTAGCACCTTAATAAAGTCTAGAGAAGCAATCTATCCTTGTGGTCAGCAAAATTGTTCCTACAAAGTTAGCATTTATCACTTGAACGGATTGATATCTGAATAAATATTTCCATATTTACATTCTATGATAATAGTCAGCTATGATAGTTTTTTTGAAAGGGTATGATGAAGTAATACGTACCTGTTTTACATGATTGTCATTTTGACCTCTTGTTTGAGTTATTAATACAGACACATGCTTCTATTAGCCCATTTCTCTCAAGTTTCATCTGTATGTGGCCTAATCTGGTCGAAAATATAAGCAGCTAACATTCAATATTTAACTTCCGTATTATCACCTTGCTGCATAATTATTTTAGATAGTATACAAGCTGCTATTTCTTTAGTTTTAGGCATACACTTTCTTTATATGGATATAGTAGCATGCTGGTTTTCTGTCATAACTTTTGCCCATTTTACGGTTTTTGCTTGTACTATATCATTTTGGTTTTTCTTTAACTCTATTGTTCATTTAGGTAGACATTTCCTTTTATTATGTTTAGGGAGTGAATTAGCTATTGATTTTGCAGAGAAATGATTTTCATTTCAATGTATAGTGCTGCCCAGTGAACTGTGATATTTGAAATTTGCTGATGGCACTTTCTTCTTAGCAGGGGTGCTACTGGTGATCTCTACATATTCTTTCACGTGAAGGAAAAACCTGGTTTTAAAAGGGATGGGCTTCATCTATATTCAAATGTTCACATTGACTATACAGAGGCAATACTAGGAACAGTGATTCAGGTATATATGAACTGATGTTTTACACATGCATATCAAGATTGATATCAACATCAAGATGGATTAGTATTGAAACTCTGAGATAAATTAATAAATGAATTCATCCAATATAGAAAAATAATTACACTGATCAATGGTAAGATGATAGAAAATCGTCTTAGATGGTTTTATTGTGTTCAAAGAAGCTCTATAAGTGTATCTGCTAGGAAGAATCAATAAATTTGGCTGAAACTGTGAGAGAGAGACATGGTTTAAAATAGAGAAAAATTGAAATTACATAATCTAATGGAAATTGTAACAAGGGATAGAAATAAATGGAGAGAAGGATTGATGCTACTTAAGATAAAGTATTGATATTACCATGTAATACCAATGTATATTGTGCATTGGCATTACTCATTTCACTTGCGTTGGTTGTTATTGTGCATGCATATTAGCCGAAGTTATCAAGGTGCCATGGCAATGAAGCATTGGACTAGCATGCAGTAGATAGGATTAAACATTGATATTACTTAAATCGTAAAAGAGAATTGTATTTAAATGTGAACATAGAGCCTCTATTTATAGAAGCTATATAAGAAAAACAAAATACACTTAAACAATGTGGGATTAAACCCACAATACACAAATAACCTAATATATTATTTATTCAAGTACTCCTTCTCAAGTTGGAATATCTAACTTGCAATAGACTCTAACACAATAGACTTAATAAGAACTCAAACAAATTTAACAAGAAATAATAGATGTACAGAGAGAAAAAACTAATTTTTATAAGTGGAAGTGGCTGCAATAAAATAGTAATGAGCGTTCATGGAAGACAATAACAATAGAGAACCTCTAATTGTGTACAGGTAGCAACATAAGAGAACCTTCAACTATGTGAAGGTAGCAGTAATCTGAGATAGGTTTTGGAGGAACTAATCTTAGACTGTAGTAAATTAATCATCAAATAATGCAATTTGAGGTAATAAAACAGATAGACAAATGTGATCTACCTGCAAAAAGCAAATAAATAGATGTAATCTACCCTTAGGTTTTTTTATTTTTTCTTTTTCTCTCTCTTTCTTCCTCCTTTTTTTCCTTTTTCTTTTTTTTTTCTCTCCATTTTTTTTTCTATTTCATTCCCCTTTTTCCTCCTTCCTTTTTTCCTTTTTTTTTTTTCTTTTATTTCTTTTCTTTCCTTTTTTTTCCTTTCTTCTTCACATGCCACTTTCTTCTTTATTCGTCTATCTCCCTTATACAACCTTAGTTGGTGTAGGTGGTGAAGAAGACAATGGCAGCTATTGAAGGTAAGAAAGGATGTTGGAGTTGGGCTTATGGTAGTTCTTGAAGGAGAGCAAGGAGGTTGAGGTTGTAGACTTGGATTTGGGTTATGTTGCCACCACAAAGTTGAGACAACACAAATGAGTAGATCAATAGTTCTAATCTTGATATTGATGTAGAGTAGTAGTGGAATGTCTTGCTCCTCCTTCCTTGTGGAGTGATTCATATGCTTCACTTGCTCCACTCCAAAAGCCTACTTGTAAAACTTCAATGCCTCTTTTGCCTTGCTCGCAAGAACCATAACTAATAGTTTGAACATTGTGGTCATCACAATCACCATACAACCATTCTTCATTTCAACTATTGATACACTTGTGACATCCTACAACAAAAAGACAACTTACTAAGTTGAAACCTATTGCTTAAGTTTGATGACTTTATGTGGGGGAGTAGAGTATGTATGTCTTATAGTAAATAATCTCTCCTATCATCTATCTCAATAGACAAGATAAGGAATTAAGGTAGGTGTGAATAAGAGGAGCTTCCAAAGAAAGTGGCTCGAGTTAGAATAAATGGTTTGATCCTCTTATTTTTTGAATCGAGAGATTCATGAATTGGGATCCTAATGCATATAGATACAACAAAACCCTAGGGAAGAATGTAAAAGCTATAAGAGGGGAAGGAAGTAGAGAGGTGTAGGGGAAAGTGAAAAGAGGGTTGGTTGATGTTGGTTCCACCTAAAAGAATTTTGATGATAACAAAACAAATTCAAAGATAATGTGAAGACAATTGCAAGATGAAGACACGTTAGGGATGCTAGTGAAGAAAACATGTTAAAAATTGCCAGCCTTTGAATTATTAGTTGTTTTTGTATTTTAGAATACTTTGTAGGCTTTGATCCTCACATGGCTCTTAGAAAATGTCTAGTGCATTAGAATAGGAGTCTCATGCACTTAAAGATAATTGGTCAATCGAAGCATTTTGGAAAACTAAATTATCACTCATTGAGACCTTATTTGATTATTCATTTAGAATATGGGAAAATTGGCCAACCAATAGTATCTAGCCATTTAACATGATTTTCATTCATTATATTCATATATAAAACTAGGATCAACAATGATTAATTGAACATACTTAGTGTTCAACAATGTTTCAACAATGTACTTCAGGTCATCCAAAGATGTATCGAATTATCAAAATATTTTCTAGCAAGGAATTTCGTCAACTAATCTGTTATAATAGATGGTAGATGAGTTTACCATTGCTTGGCATGAAAAATTGAGTAGTCGAATGTTGGTGACATTTAATTAATCAAATTTGTCCAACATTTGAGCATGATTTTTGACTATAAATAAAGATTAATTCCAACTAACTAATGACCTTTGAGCACTTGCACTTAGAACTCAAACTCACGTGTTCATTCATTCCTCAATCTCCAAAAATTCCTACTCACATTCAAGCTTAAGTACATCATTTCAAGCATCTAGGAATGCCTTGAAGGAAAAAGTGCTAGCACTTGTCATTGTTGAAGAAAAGTTTGAAAAGCTTTGGTCCTCGGATTGTGAGGACGTCCCTCTTAGGGTTTGGAGTAAAACCAATTTGCACTTGATGAGCTAAAGAGGTCCATTTTGTTACCATTTGAATTTATTGCATGTACTTAATAGTGCTTTTGGTCTCAAATTTTAAAAGTAAAAATTTCAATTAACCACACTTCTCTTCTAGAGAAACCTTCAATTCTTTAAGCAAATAGGGGGGACCTCAACATAAAGGGGTTAGCAATGATTATGGTGGTGGTGATAGTTGACAAGGGAAAACAAAAATCTTAGTGGCCTTAAGAAGGTTGGTGAGGCTTGTCAATAATGGTGATTAAGAGGAGAGTGATGATTAAGATTTCTCTCTTTCTATGATAAGTCATTGGTGATCTTAGTGTCTGGTTGTCTCTTTTGAATGTTTGGATAAACTCTTTTGAATGTTTGGATAATGGTGTTCAATCATCTAGATTGGTGGTGTTTAACCATTCAATTGTTTCTACTAGTTGTCTAGCGAATCATGTTCAATCATTCAAATTGGTCAGAGCTAGTTGTCCAATCTAGTGTCGTGTGTGCATTTGAATGTATTTAAGGAAGTTTAGGGCTTTAGGGAGTTATGTCTTGAATGCATTGTAATGAACTCTTGTAGATTGTTATGTCTCAAATAGTAGCAATTATCAAATCTCATTTTCACCTTGTTCTAATCCACTAACCACCATGATCCCAAGTTTGCCTATTGTTAGAAGCATCAAACAATGTCATAGAATGAATGCACATTGCATTTAGGGAGTAGAGGCTAGAGGGAGAGTTGTTGATCATTAAGATGCTTCAACATTTGGACACCAAGATGGATGTATGAATGATGTATCTTAAAGATCAAGTTGCACCTCTATTAATGAATTTGTCTTCTCAAGCAAGCAAGATTGTAGGTGTTGCTAATGATGGAGAATTGAGGTGTCATCTCAAGGGAAGTCAGCTAAGTGGAATAATCCCTAATTTAATGTTAGAATTCCCAACATTTGTAAGTAGTAAAGATTTCAAAGAGTGGGGGACACTGTGGAGAAGTTTCAAGTTGATCTAGATGAGTGGATGGTGATATCTTCCATCAACTTGAGAGGGGTGGCTTCCAAATGGTTTTAATCATTTGTAGGAGGTTGAACAAAGGTCGAATAGGGAGATTTCATAGAAGAGTTGATTTTATGCTTCAGGAAAAGCCCAATAAGGGATTTTCAAGGTAAACTCTTGAAATTGTATCAAATAGGGTTGATCTCAGAATATTTGCAAGACTTCGTCACCATATCCACACTTATCAAGGGATTATTAGAAGAGACCATGGTTTCTTGTTTTTTAAGCGGGTTGTTAAAGGATATTCAATATGACATCCAATCTTTTCCCAATCTGCCAACTACCATTTTCATAACATAGTTATAAGAATCACAATAAAATTGGAAGTTGCAACCACCGATGGGAGCTAAACAAGGATCTTCTTCAAACTAGGAGAAATCCTTGGGATGGGGGTCTATGCATAGTGGGTCAAGCAACCATTGGTTGGGATAATGGAGCCAACAAATTGGAGAAATGAATTAAGGAAAAGTCAAAACAAAAGATAACAATTAGCCACAAACAATTGATGTAGTAATTGCGTTGTTAAAAGAAAACAGATTACTTAATTGACATATGAGGAAGAACAAGAGAAGAAAGGGCTTGGGTAGTGCTTCTAGTGTGATGAGAAATATTGCAAATGTCATATTTGTAAAAGCAAGACTTTATGCCTTCTACAAGGTCTCAAGTCTAATGATAATGGGGAGGATGAGACATCAAAGGAGGAATTAAATAAGACTAATCAATCACAAATATCATTACATGTCTAAATAGGAGTAAATCATCCAAATATGATTTGATTACAAGGACACTATGCCGATAAAAATATTTTAATGATGCTAGATTTAGGTAATAGACACAACTTTGTGAGTAAAAGTGCAATAAGGACTCTAAAGCTATTGTGGAAATATAGGTATTTGGTAGGATCCGATTATGGATCCATTTGTCTTGTTATATATATTGTACCTTAAACCTTGATTAATGATAAATGAAGCATTTTGAGAACCCTAATTCACATGGTATCAGAGCTTGTGAATTAGGTACACTTCACCATTAGTCGTCACCTACCTTACAATGTGGCTTATTGTCCATTTGTTCACCTCGTTGATCGTTGGCCTCTCTTGTTGATTGTTGCATGGTAGAAGGCTTCACATGTCAGACTCGTTGATGCACTAAAAGTGCAGGTGTGTCTTCTATCGACGCATACAAGGCAACATTCTTCCTTGTAGACGACAATTGTTGAAACCCATTGACATCTTATGGTATGAACTACCGTTCTATCTTGGTTTTTGAGTGGTGCAACAAAAGTGTGGTTTGTGGTTTTCAAGTGGTGTTTGTGGTGAACTTGACGTGAATTTGTTGGTGTCTTTGTTTGTATTGTTGAGTGAACTTGTCAGGACTTGAATTTGTCTTGTTTGTGCCATGCGTGAGGAGGAGAATGTTGGTTGTGAGTCTTGTTTGTTCATGCTACTCATGTGGAGTAGGTGATAAGTGTTTAAATTCACTTGTGTCGTCACGAATGACCATGAGTAGAAGATCCACAACTATGCCTAATCTCTTTGGCTCCCTATATCTGTGTTTTCAACAGTGATTCTACCTCTCTGTTCTTTAACACCAACTTCACAAACTACACCTTGTGATTTGGCACTCCTAGTTGAATTGTTGGGATGGCTACTAGTTTCGATCATCCTCCATGGGAGTTCGCTATTTGACAGTTGATCGAAACAACTGTTAGGCTTATGAGTGAAAATTACCTCATGTGGCCTAAAAACTTTTTTACCTTTGTTACTACACAAATGAAAAGTCGACACCTAACTTAGCCTCCTCTGGATGCCAAAGATGCAAATTATGACAATTGGTTTGCTGATGGTTCGATAGTGGTTGGAAAATAGTATAGAACCTAGTGTTGCCAAAAGAGTTATGATGCTTTGTCTTGGTAAGATGATTTGGGATACCTTGAAGTTGATGTATGCTAAGGAGAAGAATATACTACAAGTTTATGAAATTTATAAACAGATCTTTACTTCATGGATGACAAATCAACTCATTCAAGAATATTATGGTTAGATGCATTCCTTATTTGAGGAACTTGAGATTTATCAGTCTACCGTTATAGATCTTACTACCTTACGTCAGTATTAGAACGATCTCCAAGTGGCAGCCTTTCTATCTAGACTTCTAAATGACTTAGCTTCTCAGGTTTGTGGATGGTTACTTGGTGGTGATATCACTCTAGATCTTGACATTGTTTTTTCTCGTGTGCTCTATATCTCCAAGATGAGCACTCTTGCTAATGCTACTCAAGATGCCTCTACCCTTGCTATAAGAATCGACAAGAGAGGTAGCTATGTTGACTTCGGTTTAGGGAAACATCGGACTTCATGTCCTCACTATGCGAAAACAAATCACCCACCAGAAAAATGTTAGGAAAAATATGAAAAGTTAGTTTGGGCACATTTTGTAATTGAGGGTTGTATGACTTCTATGTTATCTAGATCCTCAAAGGTGATCATCTCATAAAAAGACTAAGAGGTTTAAGTAGTTACAGACTTTTGACTCTACAACCAAAGTCATTTTGGCATCTACTTCAAGTATGAGAGTGACTATGGTAGCTCAGGAGGATAACTCATAGATAGTAGACTTAGGCATTTCTTAGCACATGACAAGTTGTTTTATCCTTTTCTTTCGCCTTCACTAACTTCTTAACCTTCATAGCATTATTGGCCACTCTTGTTAGATCTTTGGTAGAGTAATTATTGATGTGACCTTTAAAATTCGACTTCGGTATACCTTTTATATTCTTGAATTATTTGCCAATGTGTTTTCTATCGATGCTATAACTATTTAGTTATCTTGTTATGTGACATTCTTTTCTTTTCATTATATTTTTCAGGATCTATGATCAAAGGTGAGAATTGGTTTAGACCATAAAAGAAGTTCTAGGAAATATGTTTTGACTTGTGATATGCTTTCTTGTGGACTTGTGGTCTCGTTGTCTTCTACTACTTAGTCTTCTCTTTTGTGACACTTCTAGTTAGGTCATTCATCTATTTAAAAGTTTTGTCAAACCTTGTCATGGTCTACTATTCTTGATTTTTAGTGAGTCATGTTAGTTAGGTAAACATAGTTGATCCACCTTTTCTAGGATCCAACTTGTCTCTAGTTAGGTGATGTTCGATCTTATTTATTGTGATGTTTGGGGACTGAGTCGTGTAGTGTCTGTTAGTGGTTATCGATATTATTTAGTTTTTGTTGATGATTATTCTTGGGTTTATTAGGTTTACCTTTTGAAGGATCATCAGAACATCATTACTATTGTTAAAAACTTCTTTGTTGAAATTAAAAATTAGTTTACTATTACTCTCAAGTGTCTCCATATTAATAATGCCTTGAAATTTATTAGTACTTCATTTCAAAACTTTTGTGCCTCTCAGGGAACTATCCATCAAATGATTTATCCTCACACCTCCCAACAAAATGGGGGTGACTGAGAGGAAACACCACCTTCTTCTGGACATAACCAAAACTTTCCTTATTTAGATGAAGGTTTCAAATACCTATGGTCTAATGTTGTCCTAACTACTACATACCTAGTTAAGGAGTTTTAATGGTCTAATGTTTCCTTATCAGATGTCTTCCACTTCTCTAGGAGGCAAGGTTCTTATTCATTGCCTTTATCTTAATCATGAGTTGTTCAAGTTAACTCCTTAAGTGTTTGGATGTGTTGCCTATGTCTAAGATCTTTGACTTGATATTGATGAACTTGATGCTCGGGCTATCAAGCATGCATTTGTTAGATACTTTAGGACCTAAAAAGGATATATGTGCTATCATCCTCTGAGCAAAAATTATTATACTACTATTGATGTCATCTTTGTAGAGGACTGGACTTATTTTACAGAAGATCTTGTTTCCTCTGGTATCTCCAATCTTGGTCCCAATCCTATTTTCCCCATTAATGATCTAATGGAAGATGTCCATGGTGAAACTTCTAGTTACCCTACAGAAGAAGATGGTGGTAGTGAGAATAGGACCACCAACCATCCATTGCAAGTGTATCATCGTAGAAGACAACCTCTAGGGATTACTTAGGTTCCACTAGGTGAACCCTCTGATTCAGATCCTTCTACCAATGTCATCCTTGAGGATGATCTTCTCATTACCCTTCGGAAAGGTATTAGATCTTGTATGCAATATCCCATTACCAATTTTATTTCCCTTGGTCACTTAAACCCTTCTTGTCGAGCCTTTGCTTTAGCTATGTTGTTTAAGTCTATTCTAGAGACATATCAAGAGGTTTTAGAGCTACCATACTAGAAGAAAGCTATAGATGAAGAGATGAATGTCTTATGGTCTCGTGGTACGTGGGAGTTAGTTTATTGTCCTGTTGAAGTTAATCTAGTATCTTGCATGTGGGTCTTCACTGTCAAATATAAATCAGATGGTACAATTAAGGGATACAAGACTCGCCTTGTTGCTAGAGGATTTACTTAAGAATATGTGATTGACTATGAAGAGATGTATTCTCTTGTAGCTTGTCTAAACTCCATTCGGTTGTTACTTACTCTAGTAGTAATAAACGATGGCGATTACGTCAACTTGATGTGAAAAATGCCTTCATTTATGGAGATTTGTCTGAAGAAGTTTACATGAAACAACTACTAAGTTATGCAATTCAAGGGGAGCATCAAATGTGCAAATTAAAGAAGACAATTTATGGTTTAAAACAAAGTCTAAAGGTTTGATTTGACAAACTTAGTTAGGTCATGTTTAGTGGAGGCTTCAAATGGTGTGTAATAGATCACTCTATCTTTATACGATAATTAACTTGTAGATATGTTATCTTAGCAGTATATGTAGATGATATTCTCCTTACAAGAAGTGACACTAAGGGCATTATCAAAACTAATGAATACTTTGCCAAAGCATTTCAAATAAAATACTTGAGAAGACCTGATTTGACAAACTTAGTTAGGTCATGTTTAGTGGAGGCTTCAAATGGTGTGTAATAGATCACTCTATCTTTATACGATAATTAACTTGTAGATATGTTATCTTAGCAGTATATGTAGATGATATTCTCCTTACAAGAAGTGACACTAAGGGCATTATCAAAACTAATGAATACTTTGCCAAAGCATTTCAAATAAAATACTTGAGAAGACCTGATTACTTCATTGGGATTGAATTTACTTATTCCAAGGACAAATTGGTGTTGTCTTAATGCAAATATACGTGAGACCTTCTCATGGAGATTGACTTCCCAGGTTGTAAACTAGAAAATACTCATGTTGAGAAAAATCCATAGTTTTGAGATACCTCTTTAGAAGAACTAGAAGATCCAGGAGCATATAGGCATCTTGTTGGAAAGCTCATCTATTTTATACTTACGAGACTTGATATTGCTTATATTGTAAGGTTGCTTAGTCAATTCATGCAGAAGCTTCGAAAGATTCATTAGATAGAGGTACAAAGGATCATTACCTACATCAAGGGCATACCTAGACTAGGACTTCTATATTGTGCTAATCAACATCTTAAGGTTGAAGCCTTTTTTGATTCAAGTTTTGCAAGAGATAGGGGTGATAGAAAGTTCACATCTGGATACCTCACATATGTTGGAGAAATCTAGTTACATGATGAAGTAAGAAATAAAACATTGTTTCTTGCTTTAGTGTTAAAGCATAATACAGATTGATGAGGGAGATTGGATGTGAATTAGTGTGGTTAAGATCTCTCCTCCAAGAATTTGAGGTGAGTGTGTTCAAGAGCCAATGACCATGTACTGTGATAATCAAATAGTCATCTATATTGCAAAAAATGAAATGTTTCGTAAGTGCACGAAGCACATTGAAATTGATTACCATTACATCTATGACTTGGTAACTAAAGGAGTTGTTTGCACACCTTATACACCATCATCTAAGGAACTTGCTGATGTTTTCATAAAGGCCTTGAGTCATAGAGTCTTTGATTACCTTTGTAACAAGCTGGGTATAACAAATATATATCTTCTAACTTAAGGGGGAGTGTGGAAATATAGGTATGTAGTAGGATTCGATTATAGATTCATTTATGTCTTGTTATATATATTGTACATTAAACCTTGATTAATGATAAGGGAAGCATTTTGAGAATCCTAATTCACAACTACCAACTACAATAAGGGATTATGGGTAGAGCTACCTTCAAGGGACTTTGTTAGATATTATGTGTTTTGTTCTAGGGTAAAGATTTTTGTGGTGGGAATTCCAATTTGTTTAGCTCTATATGTAGTGTAGTTAGGCAACAATGACATTATGATAGGGGTACATTGGTTGCAATTGCAGAAAAATGTGATCCTCAATTTTGAGGAAATGACATGTAAATTCATGTATGAAGGCAAGTGGTAGCATGGGAGGGGCACCCACTTGAGGAGAATCAGATTGTTAGTGCTAATATGCCATCCAAAGAGACCAAAAAGATAACATATATGACACTTGTTTAAAGGGAATATTCTAAAACAGAAATTGAGAAACCAAAGCAAGTGGTACATCATTCAGAAGTCAATGAATTGTTATAGGTCTATCAACAAATTTTTACAAAATTAATAGGGGTTTCAAAGGCGGGAAGTCAAGATCATAGAATTACATTGAAGGAAGACAATGGTCTAGTTGCGATAAGGTGTATTGATATGCATATTTCCAAAGAAAAGAGATTAAGAAACAAATTGAAAACTATTTGGCAATGTAGCAAATTCAACTGAGTGTTAGCGAGTTTGCCTCTTCTGTGTTATTAGTTAAAAAGAAAGATGGCTCATGATGCATGTGTATAGATTACAAGGAATTCAATAAGAAGACAATCAATGTCAGATACCTAATGCTAATCATTGATGAACTATTAAATAAGTTAGGACAAGTGAAATGGTTCTCTAAGATTGATCTTAGGTTGAGCTATCATTAGATTCAAATGGCAAAAGTTGACATTCATAAAACAACTTTTAGAATGCATAACAGGCACTATGAGTTTATAGTGATGTTGTTTGGATTTTGCAATGCTTTAGTCATATTCCAAATCGTAATGAATGACTTATTCCGACCATATTTGTGATAGTTTGTTTTAGTATTTTTTAACAAAATTTTGGTGTATAGTACCACTTACGAGGACCATTTGTAGCATTTAGAAACACTCTTATAGGTGTTGGTGGCTAATAAATTTTATGCAAAAAGAAGTAAATGTAAATTTTTGTCCTACTTGACCAAATATAGTCAATTGGCCTAAACTTCAAAATGTAAGAGGGTTACCCAACTTTTTGGGATTGGCCAAATATTATTGTCGATTCATTAAAAATTTCAGTAAAATAGTTTAATTGTTGAACGTTGCACTACAAAAGGACAAATTCTATTAGAACAATAACATGTAAGCTACTTTTCAAGCCCTTAGAGGTAGGAATCAAGGCAATACCGTTGCAAAATGGACATCCTTTAACTTACATGAGTAAGGCATGCAATGAGTTATAGATGACACTCCCTATATATGAAAAGGAAATGCAGTATGTGATGACAAATTTTTCTTGGGAGGCAATTTATCATCTATACAAATCAACTTAGTTTGAAATATTTAGAGGACCAACAAATATAGACACTAGCTTAAGAACATTGTCTAACTAAACTTTTTGGAATTCAATTGTAGAATTGAGTACAAGCTAGGAAAGGAGAATGTAGCTACAAATGCACTCTCTAGATAGGAGTAGGTAAAGCCCACATGCAGTCATGCTATTACTTTCCTTACTCTTACGTGGTTTTAGTAGGTCAAGGAATTTCATCAAAATTCAGAAGTGTATGTCAAAATAATCAAACAATGACATAAAGGCAAACTCAATCCCAATGTATATAGGTTGGTGGACGCTATTACTTTCCTTACTCTTGCATGGTTTCGGTAGGTTAAGGAATTTCATCAGAATTCAGAAGTGCATGTCAAACTAATCAAACAATGGTCAAATAGGTTTGTGGATGAAGTGTTATTTTATAAAGATCGTTTGGTGATTGCAAATGAACAATCCTTAAAGGAGTTATTGCTTAAGGAGTTCCATAACACACCCACAATGGGACACTTCAGCTATGACAAAAGTGCCCATAGAATTAAAACTAGTGTGTATTAGAAAGGGTGACACAAGAATTTGAAAGCATACATATGAGCCTATGACATATGTCAAAGAATGAAGCATAATAATCTTTTACCTACAAGATTATTGGAGTCACTCTCGATTCCCCAAAAGGGATGGAACAATATTAGCATGGATTTCATTGAGGGGTTTTCACCCTCTAAAGGTAAAACAAATATATTGGTAGTGATTAATAGATTTACTAAGTATAACCATTTTATTCCACTCAAGCATCCTTACACTGCAAAAGACATCACTTAAGTATTTGTTGACTATGTAGTTAATTTGCATGGTGTCTCAAAGACTATAGTCTACGACAAGGATTCCTTACTCACTAGTACTTTCTAATGGAAATTGGTGCAACTACAAGGATCATAATCATGCATATCGTTGACATATCACCCTCAAAGCAATGGTTAGTTGGAGAATTTCAACTATACTTTGGAGATGTATTGTTGATGTTTCACTTTTCAATAGTCATGCGATTGGTGCTAATGGTTATCTTGGGTAGAATATTAATACAACACCAGCATCCAATTTTTCATGTATCTTAGTTGTTTCATCCAGTTGGGCCTGTTATTTAGGTGGCACCCTCAGACATTCCAGTCTCATACCTAATTATGATTGAGTGCCTAGTCATTTATGGGAGTGTAGGATGGAGAAGCATGGTAACTCAGCTGTAATAAGGGTGTTAGTGCAATGGGCTTATGAGGATAAAGTTTTAGCAACTTGGACGGATTACTCCAAATTAATGGCACAATTTCTAGACCTTGAGGACAAGATCTCCTCTATGGAAAAGGGGTGAATGCAATAGGTCATTGGTGATCTAACTGCACAACTGTCTCTTTTGGATGTCTGGATAAACTCTTTTGAAATTTTGGATAATGGTGTCCTGTCATTTGGTGTTCGATTGTTTGATTGTTTCTACTAGTTGTCCAGTAAATGGTGTTCGATCATCTAGATTGGTGGGGACTAGTTGTCTAGTCCAATGTTGTGTGTGTGTCTAGATGTATTTAAGGAAGATTAGAACTTTGGGGAGTCATGTCTTGATTGTATTGGGTTGAACTCTTGGAGATCACTATGTCTCAAATAGTAGCAGTTATTAAATCTCAATTATTCTAATCCATCGGTCACCATAGATCTCAAGTTTTCCCATTATTATAAGCATTAAATAGTGCTACACTACCAATGCACGTTGCACTTTCCCACTTAAATCCTTTATACATTTGGAATCTTAAAACTTAAGTTTTGATTTCATGTTGAAGCATAAAAGAATAGGTAGAAGTTATATATTATTCAGCAAACAAAGTCTTTATTTATAAAGACTATATAGAAGAGATAAACATAACTCTAACAATATGAGACTAAATTCACTTACAATACAAATAACTCTAATACATTATTTACTCTCACAACTGTAATTCCAATGTATATTGTGCATTTACATTACCTATTGTACCTTCATTGGTTGTTGTACATAATATTACTTTGTGATACCACTGTTATCAAGGTGCCAAGGCACTCAAGCATTGGCCTATATTGCCTTGGATGCCTAGGCACCTAGGTGATGCCTAGATGCCATGAAATTTTCATTTCATACGATATGGTTTATGCAATTATTAAAAGATAATTCATTTTAAAGTAAATTGTATACAATTGAGATTAAGCTAATTTTTCTTAATTACTCTTTCATAAGAATTACACTAATATATATATATATCCAATTTGCTAAATGGATATCTATTTAGCAACAAATGGACCTATAACTGGATATAACTCATATAACAACTCACACTCTCCCTAAAGCTGAACTATGTACGTTGAACGTGTTCAACTTATTACAAAAGTTCTCAAAGACTTCGATCCCAAGGCCTTTGGTGAGAATGTTAGCAAGTTAATCTTCTGATCGGATATATGGAGTGAATATAATATTCCTCATTACATTGTTTTGGATGAAATGACAATCGACTTCTGCATGTTTAGTCTTCTCATTAAAGGTAGGATTGCTAGCAATATATATAGTGGTTTGATTGTTGCAATGTATTGACATGAGTTCATTTACATCCATACCTAACTCTTGTAATAAGGCCTTTAGCTATATTAGTTCTAAAGTTGCATTTGACATAACACAATATTCTGCTTCTACACTAAATTTGGAAACTACATTCTGTTTCTTGTTGTGCTAGGTAACCAAATTTCCTCCTAAGGAGGTCAAGTACTTGGATGTAGATTTTTATCAAGTTTGTTACCTACGTACCCAACATTAGAGTACCTCTTGATCTTTAAGTGTCCATGCTTCTTATATAGAAGGCTTTTTCCAGGAACTTTTTTGATGTATGACAACACACAAATGACTCCTTCCTAATGAATTTTCCTTAGTACATGTATGAATTAACTTAGGAAACTAACTGCATAGGAAATATTTGACTTGGTCATAGTTAAGTATATGAGTTTTTCAATAAGTCTTTGATACTATTCTAGTTCTTCAATTAATGGAGTGTGTTCATCTCAAAGTGAGCGATTTTGCTTAATTGGAATATTAGCAAACTTGCAACCTTTGAGACCAGTTTTTTTTAACAAATCTAGTGCATACTTTCTTTAGAATAGAGATAGACAACCCTTTGAATATGCAAATTCAACCCTTAAGAAGTACTTTGAAGTTTCTATCTCTTTGGTGGCAAAGTATTGGTGAAAGAAGCTTTTCGTTTCTTTGGTACCTTGATCATCACTCCTTGCTAGTAACATGTCATCTACATATACTGTAAGAATAACTATCATTTGTAAAATAAGTTTGATAAATAGTGAATGATCTACTCTACAACTGTCAAAACCACCACTCCACATTACATTATAAAATTTTTTGAACTAAGTTTCAAAACTTTGTTTGAGACCATAAATGATTTTATTGAGCAAGCATACTTTGGTTTCCCCCTAAGCAACATAGCTAGGAGGTTACTTCATAAAGACCTATTCATTTAAATTACCATAAAGAAAGACATTCTTTACATCCAACTAAACCATCGATTGCAAGTGGTTGACAACTATGGAGAGTAGCACACAAATAGAATCAAGATGGGCAATTAGGGAGAAAGTTTCATAGTAGTCCACTCCATATTGTTGTAAAAAATCTCATGCAACTAATCAAGCTTTATACCTATTTACTAAACCTTCAACCTTACTTTTAATGGTGAATACCTATCTATAGGAGAGTATATTCACATCTTCAAGACAGAAAAACAAATCCCAAGTGCCATGTGATAGAAGTGTGTCTACTTTTTATCTATGGCTACCTTTTAATGTGGAATTTGAAGTGCTTCTTGTGGATCCCTAGGTAGACTTTGTGAAAATTATGAGAGCAAAGTCATGAAAAGTATTGCTAAGGTTTTCATAGGAAACAAAATTGGATATTGGATGGTGTGTATAAGTATGAGTTTCCTTTTGAAAAGTTATGGAAATGTCACCTATAGTAGGGGAGGTGGTAGACTAACATTCGGGAATAGAGGATGGTGTTAGAGTAATTAGAGATTGTTGTGGTCTGTGACTATATATTTGCAATGGTGGATGACTAGTAGTATCATGCATAGATCCAATATCAGACCTTGTGATAGAGGAGATTGGATTAGGATTGATCTCAATAGGACTAGGACTAGGAGTAGAACTAGAAAACTCAGATAATGGTGAAGATTTATCACCTTCGTCAAAATAGGACTAAGACTTAAAAAAAGTGACATCTATTGAAGTATAATACTTTTGGATGAGAGGATGATATAGATGATACCCATTTTGAGTGCGAGAATAACCAATAGACACACACTTGAAGGCATGAGGTGACAATTTGTCTAGACTTAGGGAAAGATATTGAACAAAGATAGTACATCTAAAAACCTTTAGAGCAAGAGGAAATAACTTTTTTTCAAGATAAAGCTGATGAAAAGGGATTACCCCTCAAAGGAGTAGAAAACATCCTATTGATTAAGTAAACAACAGTAAACATGACATCAAACCAAAGATACTTAAGAACCTTAGCTTGCAATATAAGGGTGTGAGTCATATCAAGAATGTGATGATGTTTATGGTCTACAATCTCATTTTGCTGAAAAGAATGAAGACAAATAGTCTGATGAATAATTTCAAGAGATTAACAAATATGTTGAAATTTAGTTTGTGTGAATTTAATAGCATTATTTGTACACACAATTTTAGGACAAACAGAAAACTAGTTTTCTATTTTATCTAAAAAATTTTTGAATACATTGAGAACACTATGATGATCCTTTAATAAGTAAGCTCAAAATATATGATAATAATCATCAATAAACATAACATGGTACTCATGACTATGAACAAATGTCACCTTATTAAGACTCAAATGTCACAGTGAATAAGATTAAACATTTTTTTAGATGAAGCAAGACATAAATGCTTAAAGGTTGCATGGATGTGCTTTTCAAGCTAATATGACTCACAATCAAAAGCTGAAATAGAAACCCACAAGAGAGCTTGAAGCTTTTTGCAAAAAAGATGACCCAATCAATAATATCATAGAAAAGAAAAGTTTGTATTAGAGATACATGCAATTAGGTCACTAAGAATATAGTCACAGATTAGTAAGTATGCTCTAGATGAGGTTTGTCTATACCTCAAACTAATCCTCTCTCATTCGTAGGTCTTGAAAGATACAATGAAAAAGACAAAAGGTAACTAAACGTTGTAATTGAACAGTGATACTAATGGATGGTAGGTTAAAGGCAAACTTGGGGGCATAAAGAACATTATTTAGTCGTATCTGCGAGGAAACTTGTATCTCATCCTGACTAAATACACAGCATGAACAATTATTAACTATAGTAATAGAGGTTTTATTAGTGATAGAGGTTAACCCTTCAAACAAGGTAGATATACCTAAGATGTGGGAGGAAACTTTAGAGTTTATCATCTAAGGATCATCATTAAAGGCAATTAAGACAGTATTGATGTTTGTACTTGGATGAGTTGATGTAGTATGGACACTCATGGCATTTGAGTTGGATCTCTATGACTAGAGAAGACAAGCATACTCTGCTTGTGAAATGGTATAGTAGTTGTAGAGGAGGTGATATCTGTCCCACTTGAGTTTCTATAGTAACATTGGCAAATTGAGACTTCAAGTGAGGAAATTTGTTTCAATATTTTTCTGATTGATGTTCTAATTTCTCACACTATTGACATTTGGGACATCTGTTGTTATGTTTGCCTTTACCTTGTTCATGTCCTCGACCATCAAAAACAATAGCAAATTGATTGATGATAGGCTGAGTTGAAGGCTAAGTGAAAACCTGCATTGCTTTTGAAAATGGTGCATTTAGATCAAGCATAGTATCAGCCCCTAAAACAAGACTATGAGTCTAGGAAGTTATATTTGAATCGATATTAGCCAAATAAATTGCAAGAGCAAGTTCCCCTCTATAGCGATGAAAGGTGGAAATGTCAATAGTAGGAGGTTGATAAACATTTAACTCATTTATCAAACTATGAAATATGCTAAAATATTCTTGACATGTCTTATCACATTATTTAAGATGAAATAACTACTCATAAACTTGAAAAATCTTGGAGATATTTTTTTCATGGCTATACATTTGGCAAAAAGTATCCTACATTTCCTTCGTAGGTGTATCATAGAAACTCCCTAAGCAATAGATGATTCCATATTAGATAACATCTATGAGATGATTGTTGTATTATCAGTATACTAATCCTTATAGGTTTGATCCTTTACACTTGGTAGAGGAGAGTAGAGGTGATGCTCTTGATGATGTGCAATCACAATGGTCTCGAAGTTTTACACCTACAGAATGTAGTTGGAATTATTCAATTTTTCAGAAACACCAATAAAGTACTTGATGAGGAGATCATTGCAGTTGTTTGAACTTGAAGAGGTCATGATTGTTGGAGATACACCTTGTTCTACTATGTTATTGGTTGGTTCTTTTACTGTAGGAGGCAAACTCATGAACTAGACGGAGTAGACTAGGTTCAATAGCCATTAGAGTTTTCCTATTCAAATCTCGATGGAACCTCCAAGCATGAGCAACCTACATGAATTGAACGAGATTATTTGGCAACAATGGATGTGTTTGAACTAGTTGAACAACATTGTATGACAATGAAAAAAAATCTAAACAAATTAGATGAGACTGTCCAATGAGGAATGGAGGTGTCAATGTTGGGAGGGCCACTAGATGGAATAGTGTCTTAGATCCTTAGCTGCATGACAAGAAGGTCAACACTAACAACTAGACATGATGTCAACTTACACACCCAGAAGTTTGAGGAAGACAATGACCGATGGGGACTTGTAGTGATTGTTCCCTTGGTGAATGCAAAGGACACAAGCTAGAGAGGAGTTCAGTGTGGTTGCCCCAACTTGAGATTAAACTAATTTTTCTTAATTACTTATACTAAAAATATTATAAAATTTATAAGGATACTTTTGAATATATAAAAGGAAAAATTCAGAAAAAGAAAAATCTAAGAATTAAAACATCTAGCCTCTTATCATGTCTTTTCATTTTTTTTTGTGGAACTTGTTTAACTTCATCTTTATATCATTTTATATATTTTTTAATATTGTGTAGGTGGAAACTGTCGAGGGTTATAGGGACCTTCAGATTCCATCAGGAACACAACCTGGAGATACATTAAAGATTCAAAAGATGGGAATTCCAAGTATGAAAAAACCCACTCTTCGAGGTGATCATCATTTTATGGTGTCCATCCAGATCCCAAAAGAAATCAGGTTTACCCATATTCCTTTCCTATAGACATAATAAATAATAGGAGAAATGCAATCATTGGCTTTGATATCACTGGTTTGATCAGTTTTTCCTTTCGTATTTACATGTTATCATTAAGTAGGGAAATGATAGAATGATCCCATGACTTTTTTCTCATTTAAACAGAGCTCTCAATTTGTTTGGTAAGTATAATATAAAATGTCATGTTGAAATTTTTCCAACACATTTCTTAGTATAATTTTCCAACATTATTTTAACACAACATTGACATGAAAATTTCCTGGACAGATGTGAATTTTTTACCATGTTTCTGTCTGTATGATATTCACATATCAAATTTTACCTTTGTATGTATTATTTTCAATTTACCAAAAATTAATATTTAAAACTTACTAGTAATTGGAATTAATGTTTTCAGAAACTATGACGATTCTTTGGGTAGCATAAGTGCATTTTCAAGTGAAAACACTTTTCAACTGAAGTTGTGCAGTTTTTACTCTAAGATTTCAATTTACTAATGGTCGAATATGTGAAATCACTTAATTTTTGCACTTAGTATGTGCAATATTGTTGCAAATTAAGTCCATTGATGGAATAATTCTGCATTTATCATAGTCTTCTTAAGAACTAGCAAGTAATTCCTTATTTCACAGTTCAAATATGTACTCTTTCAAGGCTTCTTTGTGTATGATAGAAATGTTGAATGATTCTTTGATACAAAGCTTATAAATGATCTAACGTGAAATCCAGAAGTTGAAATTTTCATACGTTGAGTAGATTCTAAAAACAATAAGAAAACCAATTTATTTAGAGAAAACTCATCTGCATATTCTTTTTTGTTGTTGAATATACATTTATCTTAATTTCTAATAAAAAGCACTTTTTTTTCTTTGTAAATTCTTTTCTTGCTTTGTATGTGAGAAGTAATCATAGAAGTAAACATTTGTGATGCTATTTCTACTAATTGACTTTTGGAAATTAAAAGGACAAACCTTGTACATGAGGCATTCTTATTATTATTATTGTTGTTGTTGTTGTTGTTGTTGTGAATTAATGCAAAAATGAGGTCATATTCTTATTAATTATGGGTTAGTACATATATATACAAGGTATAATTGAATACCCAATAGCATATCAACATAATAACACCTACAATACTCCCCCTCAAGTTGGTATATATATATTTATCATATCCAGTTTATTACATAGTGTTTCAAACATTAACACTTAACTTTTTTGTAAAATACCTACTAATTGTTCAGCTGATCTTGTGTAGGGAGTAGATATTATCCCTTTCATCACATTATCCTGAATATAGTGATAATCAATTTCAATATATTTAGTGTTTTCATGGAATGTTGAATTGTTTGCTATGAAGATAGTTACTTGATTGTCATAGTGCATTGACATGGGACATTGAACTATCACTTCAAGTTCAATTAATAGGAATCTCAATTGCATTATCTTATTGTTTGAGTTATAAATTTATATTCTGCTTCATCACTTAATTTTGAAACTACATTTTGTTTTTTATTCCTCCAAGTGACTAAATTTTCTTCAATGTATATGTTAAAGTCAAAGGTAGTGTAGTCATTTTCGCCCTTACTATATTTCATTAAATTTTTTGTAACCTTAAACACCATCGATTGATACAATCTTTCTTCTCCATCTTTGTCTCCTTCCTCTCATCACCTTTGACAACTTGTCACCAACTTCACCTCAAGATCTGATTTCCAATTGACTTGGTGTTAGAGTAAGGTCTTTACATGCATCAATCGTCTCTTGTCACCAAGTTCTGTTGCTGAAGGTGTTTGCCAGATGTTCTCATTTGATGAATTGACAAACGCTTGTTTGTTAGGCCGCTACCTTACAATCGACCTCTTTAAATGCAACCTCTGCCTTAAGTTGTTCTTTAAGGATGTGTCTATGTATATGACGTATAAGGCTTTAGGCTCATAGGATGCACACCTATGTGTGGAGTCTTTACTTTAGTTGACACCTTAGTAGCCAACATCTTATTTAGACTAGTTTATTGTTATTCCACCTCAACCATCTTTGTAATCTTATAAAGGTGTAGATTAGTGATCAATACCAATCCTCTTTTATCTTGTTTGTGATATCTTGTGCTGCCAACTATTATGGAATCCTTAGATGAACTCACCAAAGAATTTGAATAGGACATCATAGAAACTGAATGAAAAGAACTATATTTAATGGAAACAAAGCTTTAAGAAATTCCTAGTTGTTCATCAATGTATTCATCACATTATACAACCCTTGCAAGATAACAAACACAACAGTTATAAAGAATGGTTTATTACGAATGTGGTAGTGATTTCTTGGATACTAAATAGCATTGAGTCAAAAGTAGCAGGTAGTGTGGCCTTACTTAGGTCACCCAAGAGAATATAAGATACGATGTAGTTAACATATAGAAATGAAAAAAAATTAGTTGAATATTTGAAATTTATGAATAACTATTTATTCGTCGAAGAGAAAGAATAACATAGGAGCATTTTAGCTGGTTCAATGCACTTGCAAAAGAACTAGAGTTACATTAGCCTATCATTATAGACATTCAATAGAATCAATAGTATTGTGATGAGTTACCTATTGTTGTATATCTTAATAGTCTCAATCCAAAGGTGGTTGGACTAGTTAAGAACCAAGTTCTTAGTGGTGATAGTTTGCCGGATCTTCGAAATGTATTTTCAAAGGTCTCATATTTGTTTTCATCAGCTTCTTCTTCAATAATTGAACAATCTATCATGTCAATTAGAGGTTGTAGATATTCTAAATGTCAAGTGGGTGACAGAAGAGGTTGTAGAAAGGTATCTTGTGAATATTGTGGTCATACCATCTACACAGATCTAACAAATGTTGGTAGAAATTTGGCAAACTAGAATTTGCATAAATGGCTACTAAATCTAGAGGAACCACTCATGAGATTGGGAGCAGTGTTATCTAGTCAAGGTGGATTGCCAACTGTTACCTTGACACAAGCCAAATATACTAAGTTTCTATAGTTAAGGGAACTATAAGTTCCAATTAGTGCATGTCATGTTGTGTCATACTCTTCAAGCATCACTGCCTTCTTAGCCTCCCACTATGACTCTTGGACTGTAGATTTTGGAGTCTTCTCTTACATGACAGATACTTGTGTCATTTTCACCCACTTTAATAATATTTCTAATGTTAACTCCATTATGGTACTCAATGGACAAACCTGCTTAGTTTCTAAGGAAAGTGTTGTCCAAGTTACCTCAAATATATTCCTTAATAGAGTTTTGTTTGTTCACAATTTTTTAGTTAGTCTCATTTCTATTAGTGTTTTAACCAAAGTGTTATCTTGTACTGTAACATTCTTTTCTTTTTATTGTATTTTTCAAAACCTATTGACAAAGAGGAGAATTGATTTCGCTTGTAAGAATCGGTAAGAGATGTATATGCTTGTCCAAGACAATATTCCTTAGGGATTAGGGCATCTAGTGTTTAAATGAGTCTCTTGTCTTATAGCATTATTGGCTAAGTCATCCTTCCCATGAAAAACTACAACAAGCCCTACCTGAAAACTCCATTTCTAGTTTTGAGTGAGTTATGTCAATTGGGAAAGCATTACCATGCTATCTTTCGTTAGTCTCATTTGTGTCTAATAAGGGTCTCTTTGACATTATTCATTATGATATTTGGAATCTATCTTATTCTTTGTTTGGTGGTGGCTACCATTATTATATCTTATTTATGAATGATTATTCTAAAGTGTGTTAGTTATATCTGCTAAAAGTTCATCAAATTGTTTTGGATATTGTTAAACAATATTTTGATGAAATTAAAAATATTTTTTCTGTTGTGTCTAAAATTTTCCATACTAATAATACTTTGAAGTTTATTCAATCTACTATACAATTTAACTCGCATTCTTATACAACATATGCATTCTGTCTTAATTGTGGTTGGATGTGCTTACCACCACTTATCTTATTAATTGTATGTTTTCTTCTCTATTAGTGGAAATACTAACCCTTAAGAGGCTCTCTCTTGATATTGAGTTGTTTCCCATTTTTCTTAAGGTTTTTAGGTGCATGGTTTTTGTTCATTTTCTAACTCTTGGTCTTAACAAGCTTGCCCATTAGATGTGTTTTTGTTGACTATTTGTGGATTTAAAAAGAATATTAGTGTTATCATCTCACAACACATTACTATTTTGTGTCCACTAATGTCACCTTTTTTGAGTTCACATCCTTCTTATTCTTAAGGTCCTATAGTTGATCATCATTTAACTCACTTGCCTATACCTATTGAAATGTCTATTCGAAACTTTGACTTATCGTCTACATTAGATGTTTGCCCTATCTCACCTTGACAGTGAGTTACACCTCCAGAGCCTCAACCACTTTCTTCCTCTGATGCAGGTCCCACCAACATACCAAAGCCCTCTAAGCTACCTATTGATTCACCCAAATCTTCTAAGCTACCTATTGCACTTCAAAATGGTAAACATACCCATACGATTCATCCTATCTCCAACTTCATTTCCTACCAACCATCAACTTGATGTCACATATCATAACTTTGCTGTTTCACTTTCATTCAAGTCTACTCTTAAGAACATAGATAAGCCTTTACAGACTCTACATTAGAGGACAACAATGAATAAAAAGATCCCCATACTTCATGCTCATGGCACATGAGACCTAGTTCCTAGACTTGCAGATGCTTAGGTGGTCAGTTGTTGTTGAATGTATATAGTGAAATATTGCTCTATTAATATTGTGAATTGATACAAGGCTCAATTAGTCACTTGAGAGATCACTCAAGTTTATGGGGTAAACTATACAAAAACTTTTTCTCCAATTGCTTGACTCAACTCTATCAAAATTCTTCTCTAAGTGATCGTTAATTAGAAGTGATAATTGTATCAATTAGATGTTAAGAATGTCTTTTTATATAATGACTTATTAGAGACAGTCCTTATGGAGTAACCTTTTGAGTATGCCACTCAAGAGAAGAATTTAACATATTACCTTAAGAAAGTCATTCATGGAATAAAACAGAGTCTAAAAGCTTAGTTTAATAAGTTTAGTCGCATTGTCATCCAAGGTAGTTTCAACAGTTGTATATCTAATTATTATTATTTTTGAAAACTACCAAAGCTGAGATTGTTATTATTATTGTATACATTGATAATAAGGAGTGATCCTATTGGCATAGTTGAAGCTAAATAGTATTTGAAAACTCACTTTGTTACCAAAGACCTTAGAAAATCACCTTACTTTTTGAGGATTAAGTTTGTTTGCTCCAAAAGAAATATGATTTTAACTCAAAGAAAATATATATTGGATATTTTGTAGGAAACAAGGCTCATAAGGTACAAGCTTGAAAGTACTCCAATAGAATAATCTCCTTAATTTTGGGATGATACAACAAATTTGTTGGATAATCCAAACAAGTATAAAAGACTTATTCAAAAGCTAATATACCTCACTATGACTTGACCAGATATTACATGTGCTATTGAGCTTTTGTTTCAGCTCATGTATGAACCTAGAGACATACACTAGGAAGGTGCTTTAAAGCCTTTGCTTACATTAAAAAGACTCCCAACAAAGGTATAATTTACTCTCTACATGGTCATTTAGAAGTTAAAGCTTACTTAGATTCAGGTTATGTTGACAATAGAGTGGACCATAAGTATACCTCTTGATATGGATCGAAAGCTCAATAAAAGGGGGTAAATAGTGAATTTTCTAAATTTTCTACCAGTTTTAAAACAATTCTAAATCTTTTAAATCAGAGTTGATTAATTTTATCTCAGGTAGTTCTCAATTAAAAAAAAGAGTAATAAAAACTATAGAAATAAAAAAACAAAAACACTCAAGAATTTTTGTAGTAGTTTATCCAAACGGACTAGTCTACTTTTCAAAGTTTCAACCTTGAAAGTTTCACTCTCACTAATATTTTTCAGGTTCAATACCAACTTATTACAGAGTTTTCAACTCTACAATAATATTTTTCTAGTTGTACACCAAAACAACACAAAGTCACACACTGTGTTTACATAGGATCACAACCTTATGTTTACAAAGCCTCAATCTTATGTAGATGAGACACCAACCTCACTCTTCTTTCAAAATTATTAATTTGAGATCTCCCGCTACAACTCAGTGAACTAGGTTTTCTTAATTAAAAACGTAATTGAAAAACAGATTTCAGCACAACAAGCATTTACTATTACAATTAAACTTTTAAAAAATAAGAGAACAAAAATTAAAACTCAAACCAATGAGAGTTGCTGAGTCACTGAAATTTTCCTTGCATAGTGACTTTAACTTCTGTTATTCTAAAAATGGCTTAGGCACACTTGTAGTTCTCTTTCAAGAATACTTTGTAAAAAATTCTTCTCTCGTTTCTACACTTGGTATCTCGAATGATTTCTCCAGCGATCTGTTTGTGTTCTATTTTTGCTTGTAGTGATCTATATGTGTTCTATTTTTACTTGTACATATTTCTATTATGCGTGTGCTTCATTTTTGTATCTTAATTATTAAGATTTGTTATTCTGTTAAATTGATTGCATTGAATCATCTTGCCAATTTTGATTTCCTTTCCTTAAAATGGTCATGGCAACTTACAAAAGATTTCTGTAAAATCTACTATATAATAAATTCAAACAAATATGAATTATTAACCCTTAAACATTGCACGGATATTTAACATTTAGTTTGACTCAATTAACGGATGTAGTATTTTATGTTACCGAATATAGTTAGAATAATCGAAAAGTTACGTACAGATTTCCATTTTATCAAATATTCCATAACATTTTATAAAGTTATCTTTGTAATAATGTTAATGAGTAATTTACTTAAGACATTTTATGTCTATAAAATTTGTTCGAACATAACGAACTTATAATAAATATAATAAACCTTAAATCATCATCAAAATATAATAACACTATCTATAACAATCTTTTTCTTTTTGACGATAACAAAACAAAATTAAGTCTTAAAACTCTCTCTTCCTTTTTGTTATTATATAAAAAAAACATGAAGGTAGATATCACTCATTAAAGTTAAGAAGATCTTGAACTGTTAAGGACTTAGATCCAACCCTATATGTAGTCCTAGTAGTTAGTTCCTTAAGTGATGATAGTAATTTGTAGATAATATCTCTGAAGTACAAAAAGGATTGCAGGTTTAAAATGTAGGAGATGAAAATTTTAGCCTAATTAATTTTCACACATCATCTCTATATATACTACTTTATAAGTAATTGTATTGAGTTCATCAGCATTACTTTTTTTCTACAGTATGAGTTGTGTCAAAATCACTGCGATCATATACCTTTCCATGTAAAGTTGAAACATGAGCAACTTTCTTGGCACATAATGGATTAATACATGCAATTTTATTTATTTCCACCTTAGACCAACCTAGGGTAGATAATAGACTTAGAAGGTTGATACCTTGATTACTTAGTCTCAATTTTGAGCTTACTAAGTCTTCATCAATTGTGATAGTGTCATCTCTTGTTTGCAAAACAACAAAATTAACATGCAATTCTATATTGGGATAAAATTGTGGCACTAAATCAGTAACCAACTTATGATGGAATAATTAGAAATTTTTTTCGGCTCCCCCTGTTTCTATGTAAGGCAAATATAATCGAAAATATGAAACTTGAGCAATATCATGAAAATACTCAATATCATGAATTTCATGGTAAATTGAGTGAAGAAAAGAGATAAATAAGTGAAAATATGCATTTTAGTAGAGATTATAAAGAGGACTGAGATTATGAGTCTTCATCTTAAGTCTAATTTTTTTACTAATCTTTATTATGAAGATTTAGTCATTATGTTTTACTATATCCTTTTTAATAACGCAATTTATATATATTTCAAAAAGTAAGCCATTGAATTAAGATATTTAAGTCAATCGTGTACACCATTCATCCTCGCCAAAAGCTTAAGTTTTTCCAAATGAGACAACCTCAAGTATATTATCTTAAGTATATTCTCTTATGTGTGTATATATATTTTTATCTTGAATACATGTAGAAGAACTGTTTCAGATATACGAAACAGTAAAACCCTTTCTTTCTTTTTTTCTTTCCTTTTTTTTGATATTTGACAATCTTCTCATATATATATATTTGATACACTTTGAGACAACCCTATGTATAATATCTTGAGTAACAATTGTCTTCCACCACTTTTTCTTATTCTTTTCTCAGTAGTGTACATGTTTTCTCAAATTCTTAATCTAGAGACTTCTAAAAAATGTAGAGAAAAGACATATAAACTAAATTACCAATCAGATTCAACTATTTTTCAGACTTATAATCTTTATTTTAAATTTCATGAAATCTTTTTCCTACTGTTAGTACTTATATGTTAGGATCCATTTAAATATAAATGGATATCCATGTATGAAGCTGTATATATATTCTCTTGTATTTCCTAACTTAGTTGAATCCATTTTTTCTTCTTCATTGTTCAACTTGGTATCAGAGCTTTCAATCTCGATCTTCTCCCCTTCCTTCCTTTCTTCCTTCCTTTTTTTTCCTTCATTCCTTCCCGTGGTCAACCTTAATGAGCCGTCGACGTTGACCACAAGTCGTAAATCTGTGGCTCACCCATTCCTCCCTATAGGAGTCCTCCATCGATCGTGAGCTCGTTGTTCATCGTTGTCATTGCTGCCATTCACGTCTATAGGTGGCATCGCTCTGTGTCGTTTGTCGATCGAAGCTCTTTGCGAAGGCCAACGCATCGGCCACCTACGCATTTACCGTTCAACGTGTCTATTGAAGACACCTGAAGTTGAATCCTCCATTCGTTGTCTATCTCGCTTCGTAGTCTGCATCGAACAGCTTGTGTCGTTTCACTTGAAGTTGATCCAACAATTGTCGCTCAGATCATCAAACAGTCTAGTCGCCCACTCTTCATTTCAAGCCTGCGTCGATTTCAAGTTTGCAATAAAGCTTGGGTTCAGATTCCTTGCATCGTTTGAAGCCTAACATTCAACCCACTGTAGCTTGGCCATCATCTATTCATCCGTTCAGCCCACTACCACTTGGTTGCCATCTGTTCAACCGTGCAGATGGCTTTGTCAGGAAGCTCCACCATAGCAACATATCACTCTTTTAGTCGTGGGAGTGAATTATTGATCAATAATTTCTCGGGTATCTTTGAGAAATTAAATGAATCCAACTACCTTTTATGGGCACAAAACTTTGAAAGGATTGTGATTGCTCACCGAAAAGAACAACACTTGTTTTGCCCTCTGCTTAATGAGAACTCAATCGAGTATCGAGATTAGTATGTCGATGATGTAACTATCAGTTCTTGGATGTTGACCAGCATGGAGCCTCAAATTGCTCAAAGAGTTTCGATGATGAAGACCTCTAAGGAGATTTGGGACAACCTCTATCAAACCTATGGTCATGAGAAGAACATTTCTAAGGTTTTCCAAGTCTATGAGGCATTATTTCAGTTTAGACAAGGTGATCACTCTTGTCAGGAGCATTATAGTGCTTTTCGAGGACTGATAAATGAGCTCATCATTTATCAGCCTCCTACCTCAGATGTTAGTACATTTAGACGATATAAAAAGGAACTTGCTATGACCTTCTACCTTGCTAGTCTCAATCCAGATGTTGCGTCTCAGATTCAAGGTCATATATTGAGTGTTAATAGAATATTAGATTTAGTTGAGACCTTTTCTAAGGTCATGCATGTCTTTACTCAAGCATCCTATGGATCAACTCCTATCTATGTTGAGTAGTCTGCTCTTGTGGTCTCTCATGAACGTGGGCGTGGTGGAGGTTGAAGTCACCACCAACCCAAATGTCAATGTTGTGGGTAGTTTGGGTACAAGTCTGAGAAATGTTGGGACAAATTTCTCCATCTGAAGTTGTCTCCTCAAGCCAATTTTAGTGTGAATCCCTCTAGTATGGCTAATGGAAACTCAGGACCGATGATTACCATCTCTCAATCAGACTATGAGTGTCTTCTTCAATCATAGGAAACTACACTTACGACCATGAGAGCTCAAACCACTCCATCTTCTCATCTAGGTACTAGTACCACATTGCTTGTTTCTAGTGATGATCCCTAGGTTATAGATTCAAGAACTTCCTCACACATCTCAAGTACATCTTCCTTATTTGACTGCCTAAATACTATTACCAATAAGTTAGCTGTTACCATTGCTAATGATCGTTCATGTTGCATTTTTGGTCAAGGAGAGGTTCAAGCCTCCTCCCAACTAAGATTGAACGATGTCCTTTATGTACTTGAATTTTCATTCAACCTTTTATCTATTGACACTATTACTGTCTTACATTTTCTATGCTACCTTTCAAGACTTTTAGACGGGACAAAGAATTAGTTTAGGCCGTAGACAGAGGATTGATGAGGTGTACTTGTTGGTTTACAATGATGTTCCTTGTAGATTGATCGCGTGCTTGTCAAGTACAGACACTTCAATTTTGTGGCACCACTACTTAGGTCATCTGTCATGGGCCAAACTTCATTAAGCTCTCCCATGGATGTCTATTCCATCTTTTGACTATGAGTCCTGTCAGCTTGGGAAACATCATCGTACTACGTTTAAGCACCTACATCTTGTATCGTCTGCTAGTATGTTTGATCTTGTTCATTGTGATATTTAAGGTTCTAGTCATGTTGTGTTTGTTTTAGGTCACAAATATTATATTGTCTTTGTTGACAATATTTCTCGAGTGTCTTGAGTGTATTTATTAAAAGATCGTTAAACTATTCTGAATGTATTTCAAACCTTTTTAGTTAAAATACAAACTTAATTTTCCATTTGTCCAAAAATTTTAAGAACTAACAATGCCTTTGAATTTGTTCAAAATGATTTTCAGAATGTGTGTGTTTCTCGTGGTATCATTCATTGAACAACTTGCTCTCACACCTCCCAACAAAATAAGGTGGTTGAGTGCAAACACCGTCATATACTTGATGTAGCTCACACTCTCTTGATACATATGCAAGTTCCCAAGTATCTTTGGTCTGATGCCGTCCTTATTGCCATTTATCTAATCAACAGGATGTCCTCAATGTCCTTGGGAGGTGTTATCCCTATTCAACGCTTTGTACCTGAAACTGAGTTATTTTCTATTACCCCTCGTGTGCTTAGCTGTATTGATTTTGTTCAAAATTTATCCCCAAGATTAGATAAGTTATCCCCTAAGTCAATCAAGTGTATGTTTGTCAAGTACTCTCACACCTAAAAAGGGTATTGTTTATATCATCCTCCAACTAGGAAATATTATACTTCTATGGATGTGATATTCTTTGAGTCTCAACCCTACACTAACACTACGGAAGTCTCTCTTCTGGTAGGTTTTGTCTCTAAAAGTACTCCACTTCAAACCTGCTCTCCTCCTCTGTTGAGTTTGCATCCTACTAACACCAATGATGTTGACGAGACCTTAGATACTTACGCCATAGAATCTAAAGACTAGCCTGTACGAGACACAAATGATCAACCTACGTGCTAGGTATATCGTCGAAGACTATGACTTCCAGCTCTGCCTATGTCTCCTCCTTCCACTACTCTTACTAGTGAGTTCACCTCTTTGTCGCCTGATGATGACCTACCTATTGCTTTATGGAAAGGAACCTACTTATGTACACATCTCTTATCTCATGTTGTCTCCTATACTAACTTAGATTCTAATTTTTGTACATTTGCTCTATCCATTATTTCTGAATATTTACCTAAGGATCATCATGAGGTACTCTAGATACCTTATTGGAAGGTAGCTATGGATGAAGAAATGGATGTTCTGCTCTCTCGTGGTACTTGAGATCTGGTTTATTGTCCTGAAGAAGATAATGTAGTTTCATGCAGGTGGATTTACGCCATCAAACGTCACCTAGATGGTTCTATTGATAGATACAAGACACGGTTGGTGGCTAGAGGATTTTCCCAAGAGTATGGTATTGATTATTCCAAGACCTTTTCTCCTATTGCCTGCCTTGATTCCATTCGTGCGATTCTATCTATGGCTGTGAACAAATTATAGGGGTTGACTCAACTGGATGTCAAGAATGCTTTTCTATATGGAGATCTTAATGAACAGGTATTCATAAAACAACTCTCAGGTTATGCTGCTCAGGAGGACAATTAGGTCTGCATGCTCAATAAGGCAATTTATGGACTTAAGCAAAGTCCAAAGACATGATTTGAAAAGTTTAGCAGTATCATGTGGAGTTATTGTTTTAATAGTTGTAGGGTTAATCACTCTGTCTTTGTTAAGTATACTAACAAAGGAGTTGTTATTCTTGTAATATATGTTGATGACATGCTTCTGACAAATGATAATTATCAAGGCATAGAAGAAACAAAATGATTTCTTCGAAGAACATTTATCACCAAGGACATGGGCTCATTGAGATACTTCTTTAGTATTGAGCTGACTTATTCTAGAAGGCATTTATCTCTGTCTCAAAGGAAGTATGTTTTAGACTTGTTGAAGGAAATCGGGCTTAAAGGTTGCAAATTGGAGAATACTCTTATAGAATAAAATCATTCTTTCTGAGATGAAGACTCTCCTTCCTTTAAAGACATAGAGAGATATAAGTGACTAGTGAGAAAATTAATATACCTGACCATGACAAGATCAGATATTTCTTATATTGTAAGTCTACTCAGTCAGCTCATATATGCCTCAAAAAATGTCCATTGTCAAATGACTCTTTGTATTTTAGCTTACATCAAAAATTCCCTAGGGAAAGGTCTTTTATATCAAAAGCATGGCTACTTGAATGTTGAAGGGTACTCAAATGCTGGTTATGTAGGAGACAAAGTTGATAGAAAGTCTACCTCTAGTTTCTGTATTTATCTTGAAGGAAATTTAATTACCTAGCGAAGCAAGAAATAAAATGTGATCTCTAAGTCAAGTGCAGAAGCTGAATATCAAGCTGTCACAAACTACCACAGAACTTATTTAGTTAAAGGCATTATTACAGGAACTACAAGTTGTTGTGAACTTACCCATTCTTATGCATTGTGATAATTAAGCAACCATTTATATTGTCAGCAATCCTACCTTTCATGAAAGAACGAAGCATGTTGAGGTTGACTATCATTTTATCAAAGACTATGTGGTCAAAAAGATTATCCTTACACCTTTCACTCAATCTAAAGACCAAGTTACTAATATTTTCACTAAAAGGGTTAGTGTTAATGTTTTTGAAAATCTTTGTAATAAACTAGACATGTTTGATATATATACTTCAACTTGAGGGAGAGTATTAATACTTATATGTTAGGATCTATTTAAGTAAAAATGGATATCCTGGTATGAAGTTGTATACATATTCTCTTATACTCCCTAACTTAGTTGAATCTATTTTTTCCTCTTCATTGTTCAACTCCTACTAGTGAAGACATTTATATCTTAGTAGTCTTTGCGAACTTAATTTCATTTTTTTAAAAATAACAAAGATAAACAAAAGAAAAACAATAGAAAATAAATATATATATATTTTCAATATTTTTTTTTGCTGTTTTTATATTCATAAAATAAAAAATTGACATCAAAACAAAGTAAAAAGGGAAAATTTCAAACACAAAATTGGTAAGAATTGTAAATCTTAGTAACAACAAGACTATATATCTATAAAATCATATATCATCTAAGCAGCAGATGTTCAAATCTCTTTTAAGTTTAATAAATTATTTTTTATCTAAGGACTTGGTGAAAATATCAATTAATTGTTTTTTAATGGGTATATGTTTTAGTTGAATATTTTCTTTTGCTACATTGTCTCATAAAAAATGATGTTTGACTTTTATATGTTTTACCTTTGAGTGTATTATTAAATTCTTGAACAAATTGATAACATTACTACATAGTTCATTATAAATTATAATATAAAGTTGTAGTCATATATTTAGTTTCAATTGTAGATAAAATTACACAATTTTATTTTTTACTAAACCATGATACTAGAAATGTTCTAAGAAATTGATAGGTTTCATTGATACTTTTTCTATCTGATTTACATCTAGCATAATCAGCATCATTGAATCTTTATAATTCCAAGTTACTATCTTTGAAATACATTAATTTATAATTTGAAGTACCTTAAAGGTATTTAAAAATTCTCTTAACTATTGTCAAATATGATTCTTTAAGGTTGATCTGGTATCTAACATATACACATACACTAAACATGATATCTAACCTATTTACAATTAAATACAATAGAGATCTTATCATATCATGATATTTCTTTATCTCCATATCTTTCTCATGCTCATCCTTGTCTAATTTAATATCAAACTCATGAGAGTTCCAAAGGATTTACATGAATTCATTTCAAACTTCTTCAATGGCTCATTAGTATATTTCTCTTAAGAAACAAAAATTCCTTTACTTATTTGTTTAACTTAAAATCCAAGAAAATAATTTAACTCATTTATCATACTTATTTCAAACTAATTCTTCATAATATTAGCAAATTTATTATATCATTTTTCTTCTGTTGTACCAAAGATAATATCATCCATGTAAATTTGGACTAATAGTAAATCCTTATTAATTTTATTTATAAATAGAGTATTATCTACTTGTCCCATAAAAAAATCATTATCTAATAGAAAATCTTTGAGTTTCTCATATCAAGTTCTAGGAGTTTGCTTTAATTCTATATAGAACTTTCTTGAGTTTAAAAACATACTTTGAATTATGTAGATTCTCAAATCTGAGTGATTATTTCACATAGACTTCTTTTTTAATAAATTTATTTAGAAATACACTCTTAACATTTATTTGAAATAATTTGAAGTTCATATGTGCAACAAAAGTGAAAAACATCTTGATTGATTCTAACCTAGCTATAGGAACAAAGTTTTCATCAAAATCCATGTCTTCCTCTTAATTATAATCTTGAGCAACTAATCTAGCTTCAACTTTATTTTTAATCACATATCTTGATTCATCTCATTTATTCTTAAGTCTCATTTTGTTCCAATAATTGAATTTAGGAACTAAATCTCACATTTCATTCATTTTGAATTGATTTAGTTTATCTTATATAACATTTATCTAAAATTCATCATTAATTGCTTCATTGATAATTTTAAGTTCAATTTCTAAAATAAATGCATAGCATCCAAATATATTCACTTTTGATCTTATTTGATCACTCTTGACTATATCTTCAATAATTAGTTCTCTAGGATGATAAGATAGATATCTTGTTTCTTGGAAACGACTAATGGAAGGAATATCAACTTGAGAATTTTCTAGAATTATTTCTTCATCATTATCACTACTTCTAAATACTTTTTCTTCATACACAAAATCAATTTTGAGATTTTCATCCAAACTAACATGCATTGATTCTTCAACTATCTTACTATTTTTATTGAATATTCTAAATACAATGTTTCTTATGAAGTAGTCAAGAAACTTATCTTCACCAGATTTAACTTCAAATTTGTCTTTACTATCCTTTGTATTTAGTATGAAGCAAGTGCAACTAAAAGATTTAAAATATAAAATTTTGGGTAGTTCTCCATTTCAAATTTCATAAAGAATTTTCTTAAGAATATTTCAAATTGTAATTTTGTTTAGCACATAGCATGCAATGTTTATAGCTTCAACTCAAAAATAATATACAATATTATACTCATTTATCATAGTTTTGATTGTTTCCTAAAGAGATCTATTTATCCTTTCAATAATATCATTCTATGAAAGAGTTTTCGAGAATAAATATTTATGATTTATTTTAAGTTTTTCACAAAATGTATCTATCTCTTCATTTTTAAATTTGTTACTATGATCACTCTTAATTCTCTATATAATCAACTGGTTTTCATTTTGAACTTTCTTGCAAAACTTTTTAAATTCCTTAACAACTTCACCTTTGTATGCAAGAAATATTACTCAAGTAAATCTAGAGTAATCATCAACTAATACTAGAACATACTTCTTCCCACCTAGACTTTTTGTTCTTATAGGTTCAAAAATATCTATATGGATTAACTCTAAAATTCTTTTTGTCACCAAAGATTTGTCAATCTTAAATGAATTTTTCCTTTATTTTCCCAATTCACATGTCCTACAAGTCTTGTCCTTAAATTTAATCATAAGCAAACCTTTAACCAGATTTTTATTTGTTGATTTATTCAATTATTTCATATTTACATGTTCTAATCTACTATGTCATATACTTGATTGTTTAGTTTTACTTAAAATATGAAGTAATTCTTGAACAAGACTTAAATTAATTAAATTTGTTTATTTAATTTACTACAAGTGTACAGTGTCTGCTATAGAAGTATACAAATACAGGTCGAATCATAAGAAGTGATTAGAATCAATTTTTAAGTTACTTTTAACTAGTGGCAATGTTTTACTAATTAATTTCTCTCTCTTTGTTGAGTTATTGCTTAACTTAACGGACAAGCCTGTGAACTTAATCTCACTTCTATTGTTTGCACTTAAATTCGATCAATCATTGGACGATTCCAAATAATGTGAATAAGTCACTTTACGTTCTATGATTGATACTTATATCAAATTAAGCAATAAATAGATTTAATATCAAAATAATCTCAAATAACAATCACTCAAAACACAATTTCAATGATTAAAATTAACTGGTTTTAAAATAAAGTCATACAAATTCATATTGAAATGGGAAGTAAATATACAACATTTGACAATCATGAACAAACAATACAAACACAAACATTACATAAACAAAACATAGTATATATGTACATTTAACGTTAATTTCTTTTAATTATGTATATTGTTTAATTAAACCTTAGATTTCCACAAATATAACATAATTGCCTAATTCCTATCTAATTAGTTATATGACATGCTCTTAATCATTAATTAAGTTTTAAGAACTATGTACTTTTTTACTCTAAACATCATACTCATGCATCATCATTAAAAACTATTAAACATGAATCGGTATTTAATATATCATTAGGAAAATTTAAGAAATACATCTTTTCTAAATGCAGTAAATTTAATTTCATCAGATTTTCATAAATAACAAATTATTTATCTACTTTAAATAAAATAGTAAATCATTTATCTATTAATTGAGAAGTACTAATTAAATTATGTTCTAAACCTAAAACTAATAAAACATCATCTATAACTACCTTACCAAAAATAACATCTAAACATACTCCTATAATATTACCTTTTTAATTATTTCCAAATTTTATAGTACCTTCATTAATTTCTTTAATATTTTTTAAGATAGTCTTATCTTCAATCATATGCCTTGAAGTTTCTTTATCACCTATCTTGATGATTTATTTTTAATCTACAAGACAAATTAAAATCATTTTCTTTGGTATCTATAATTGTTTGGGTCCATTAGTATTAGTAGTAATAATATTAAATCTATTTTCTTTAGAAATCTAAAGTTTATTTTTATTAAATTTTTTTTCATTACATAAACATATTTATTTCCAAATACTGATTTTAGAAATTCATTGCCATAGAAAATTTTCTTACCAATAAATGAATAATTTTCAATAGAATATGAAGAATAAAATGCAATATATCCCATTCTAGTTTTATCAACAAATACCTTTTGAATATTAATAATTTTGGATAAAGTTTTATCACCCTTAGTTCATTGCATCAATTTGTATTTTAAATTATCATTTTCATTTTCTAATCTAGTTTTTTCTTTCTTGGGATTGTTAATGTTTGTGTATGTCTTGGATCCATTAGAGTCTAAATAGATATCCATTTATGTTGTTGGGTATATATATATACTCTCTTGTATTCTTATTTAAAATATATCAATAAACTATTACATTTTACTTTAATTTGGTGTTAGAGCACTAGGTCAATTTTGCCCCTTTCTTCTTTTTCTATTTGTTCCTTCCTCATTGTGATTTCCTTCTACCAATGACATCAACACAGTAATAAAAATCATCAAAGGTCCTCTTGTGGTCAACATTGTTCACCATTGATGTTGACCATGAACCTTTGGTAGCGATGGTTCTTCCTTCTTGATTGGAGTCAAGCTATTGAAGGCTTTCTTCCTTTCCTATTGGAGTCAAGATGTTGGATGTCTTCTTCCTTCTTGATTGGATTTTAACCATTGGATGCTCTCTCCCTTTCAACTAAAATTTTAGTGGTTGGGTTACTCTTCCTTCATCATTGAGAGTTGAAAGCTCGTGATTGTGTTGTTCTTCTATTTGGGTGGTCACAGTCACGAAGAAACTCAACAAAATAGGAAATAGGGAGATCACTATATAGTGAATAGTCAACTCTTTATCCGTAGCTTCTCAATAGTTGAATAGTAAAAAGTGAACAAGAACAATGAACTCCCTCCCAACTTCTCAACGATGGCTTCTTTCTCTAGAACTTTCAAATCTAGGAATAGTGAATTCCTTATCTGTAGCTTTTTAGGAATTTCAAAAAAGTTCAATGAGTCGAATTACATTCTATAGGCACAAAGTTTTGATTATATTGTTGCCCATCGCCAAGAACGGCATTTGGTTCATCTCCTATTTGATATCAAAGATCCTAAATATTGTGACTAGTATGTTGATGATGTAGCAATTAGTTCTTGGATGTTAATGAGTATGGAACCTAACATAGCTTGTGGAATCTCAATAATGAAAACAATAAAAGAAATGTGGGATAGCTTACAATAAACTTATGGTCATAAGAAGAATATCTCTAAAATATTTCAAGTTTATGAAGATCTCTTTCAAATTTGATAGGAAGATAAGTCAAATGAAGAACACTATAACTATTTCATAGATTGATCAATGAGTTAAATATCTATCAACCACCTATTGCTAATATCTTCACATTTCTACGTTATCATGAAGAGCTTGCTGTTGCTTTTTATTTGGTGAGAGTCATGATGAATGTAATGGTGGAGGACGTGGTGATTGTCAACATCCTAAATACAAATAGTGTGGTAAATTTGGACATAAATTAGAAAATTGTTGGGAAAAATTTTCCCATTTGAAGTCTATTCAGTAAGCCAATGTTAGTTTAGAGGCTCCCACTATACCATTTGAAACTACTATAACCATATCTTAGGTAGACTATGAGCATCTTCTTCAATCATGAAGGTCAAATTCTACTTCCATGAGTGCTTAAGCACCTTCCTCCTTTCTAAGTACAAGTACCACTTTAATTACATTCGATGATGATCCATGGATGATAAACTCTAGAGCTTCCTCCTATATCTTAGGTATTTCTACCTTGTTTGACTATTTATCCACCATTCATGGTAAAACCTCTATGACTATAGACAATAGTTGTTCATATCTTGTATCTGGTCAAGGAGATATTTAAGTTTCTTCCTAGATAAGGTTAAATGATGTTCTTTATGTTTCTGATTTCTCTTTTAATTTACTATCCATTAGTATCATTGTTGTTTAGTTACAATGCTTAGTTACCTTTTTTCCTTTCCATTGTATCTTTTAGGACTTGTAGATGGGGTAGAGGATTGGATTGGGGTGTAAATCATAGTCTTTTGGATCATATCTGTTCGCTTGTGATCGTATATCTTGTGACCTAATTGCATGTATGTTGAGTACGAACTCTTCAGTGTTGTGACATTATCATCTTAGGCACCTATCGTGTGAGAAGCTCCGTCAAGCTCTTCATTAGGCTTCTATCTCTCCTTTTGATTATGAATGATGTCAACTTATGAAGCACATTCGTGTGTTTTTTAAGTAGTTGTGTCTAGTGTCATTTGTTCATATGTTTGATGTTGTCCACTATAACATCTAAGGTCTTAGTAGAGTTACTTCTATTTCTAGTCACAAATATTATATTATTTTTGTTGATAACTATTCTCGTATATCTTGAATTTATTTATTAAAGAATTATTGCAGTGTTCTTGATGTTTTTCAACACTTTTTTGTTGAAATAAAAAATCAATTTCTTGTTTGCCTAAAAATTGTGCACACTAATAATGCTCTTGAATTCATGTAAACAAATTTTCAAGGTATTTTCTCTTCTCTTAGTATTATCCATCAAATCACTTGTCTTTACTCATCGCAACAAAATGATGTTACTAAGCACAAACATTGTCATATCTTTGATGTTGCTCATACTCTTATATTATAGATGTGTGTTCCTAAATTTTTATAATCTAATGTTATCTTTACTATTATTTACTTGATAAATCACATGTCTACACTTTTAGGTAGAGTAATTCTCTTTCATTGTCTTTATCCTGACGGTGAATTATTTTTTATTACTCTTAAAGTATTTGAATGTGTTTCAAAATCTTTCTCATAGTCTTGATAAACTATCGTCTTGTGCCATCAAATGCATTTTTATAAATTATTCTCATGTTTAAAAGGGATATCATCTTTATCATTCTTACACTCATAAATATTTTACCTCTATAGATGTCATCATTTTTAAGTCACAATCTTATTTTAGTGTTGATGAGAGTTCTACTTCTTTTCCTTTAGAGGATCAAGATCCCTCATCTCTTCCATGTCCTACTGAGGTGGTTTATGATCAAGGTTGTAATGCTACATCTTCTGCATACATTTTTGTACACAACCATGTCGATCAACAATCACAACTCTTACAAGTATATTGTTGTTGACCACGTGCTTCAACTACTACTCTTGAACCATCCTTTGTTCCTGATAGCGAGTTTGATTTTTCATCCACTTGCTTGCTGCCTCAAGAAGACTTTCCCATTGTATTACAGAAGAACACCCAATTTTGTACCCAACATCCATTATCTAGAATTATTTCCTATACTTACCTTGATTATACTTTTTGTTGTTTTGCCTTAGTCAGTTCCATAGAGTTATGATCTTTAGACTATCAAGATGTAATTCAAACCTTACATTAGAAAGATGCTATGGATGAGGAAATGAATGCTCTCCTTTTTTGTAGCACTTAAGATTTTGTTTTCCATCTTCAAAGGATAAATGTAGTCTCTTGCAGATGAGTTTATACTATTAAGTGTAAGCTAGATGGCAATGTTGCCTACTATAAAGCTCGTCTGGTAGTTCGTAGTTTCTCTTAAGCATATGGTGTCAACTATTATAAGATATTCTTTCTTGTGGCTTGCCTTGATTCCATTCAAGTGTTCCTCTTTTTAACTATTAATCAATCTTAGAATCTAGTTCAACTTAATGTTAAAAATGTCTTCTCTTATAATGACCTTGATGAGACAGTTTACATGGAGTAACCTTCAAGTTATGTTGCTTAAAGGGAGATACCTCAAGTTTGTTTACTTCACAAGTCTATTTATGGTTTCAAATAGAATCCCAAACGTGGTTTTAAAAGTTTTATACAGTTATGTGGAGTAGAGATTTTGATAATTGTCATGTAGATCACTCTATGTTTATCAAAAAGACTTTGCAAGAAATTATTTTCCTTGTAGTTTATGTAGATGATATGTTGTTGACAAGAAATAATGTGCTAGGCATTGAAGAGACCAAACATTTTCTGAACAAACACTTTGCTACAAAGGATGTAGAAAAATCAAGATATTTCTTGAGTATCAAGCTTGCATACTTCAAAGGGAAATTATCTTTATCTCAAAGAAAATATGCTTTAGAGTTATAAAGGAAACTAGACTTGAAGGGTGTCCAACCTGAGCATATGCCTATAGAATAGAGTCACCCCTTTTATAATGAAGATTCTCCCTTACTTGAAAATCTAAGAAGATATAGACAATTAGTTAGGAAGCTTATCTACTTAACTATTACAAGACCTGACATTACCTTTATTATAAATCTACTTAACTAGTTTATGCATGAACCAACAAAGGTACATTGGTAGGGTATTATTCGTGTATTATCATACATTAAAGGGGCTCTAGAAAAAGATATTCTTTATGAGAAACATGGATACTTAAGAGTTGAAGGATACTTTAATGTTAGATATGTTGGTGATAAAGTTAACAGAAAATCTACTTTTAGATATCTGACGTATCTTAGAGGTAATCTTATTACATAATATGGCAAAAAACAGAATGTTGTTTTTAAGGTTAATGCTGAAGTTGAATATAGGAGTATGTCTTAAGTAGCGTCAGAGAATTTGGTGAAATATCTTGTTACAGGAGTTTGATGTTGATGTACGTGAACTTATATTAATGTATTGTGACAATCAAGTTACCATTTATATTACAAGTAATCATATCTTCTATAAGCGAATTAATTACATTGAAGTTGATTGTTACTTCGTCAGAGAATTTGGTGAAATATCTTGTTACAGGAGTTTGATGTTGATGTCCGTGAACTTATATTAATGTATTGTGACAATCAAGTTACCATTTATATTACAAGTAATCATATCTTCTATAAGCGAATTAAGTACATTGAAGTTGATTGTTACTTCATCAGAGATAATGTCTTAAAAGAGACTATATCTACTTCATTTACTTGATCCAATCCTTACAAAGGTATCAATGACTAGAACCTTTGAAAATTTATGTAACAAGTTGAATCTCTTTGATATATATAATTCAACTTGAGGAGGAGTGTTATGTCTTGGATCCATTTAAAATCTAAATGGATATCCAATTATGTTGTTGGGTATATATATACCCTCTTGTATTGTTGTTTACAATATATCAATAAACTATTACAGTTTACTTCAATTGGGATCATAAGTATGATTTTTTAAAATCAGTTCATGGAATAGGAATTATTGTAATTTGATTTTATTTATAATTTTAGATTGTTTCAAAAATCAAGGAGGTTGCCAACTCTATCATTTGGTAATTATATGGAAACAAAATTGTAGATCTGATAGTTCATGAAATCCCATGCAAAAGGGGACCCGGGGGGGAGGAGGAGGTGGAGTCCTAAGACCTAATGTGGTAGATTAGGATTTATGACCACTAGGTTATCCGTCACAAGAGAGAGAACAGATGATGAAATCATGTTCCTGAGTTTTTTCCAAACAGTAATCATTTTCCTGAAAATTGTAATGGAAGCAATCATCTCCAGATTCCTTCTAAAGATATCTACAACTCCAGATTTATTTTTCAATTCTTATCATATTTTATTGGTGACTAATGTGGGACAGATCTCCAACACCATTTGTTCTTTTAGAATTCCTGATAATTTTGATAAGGAATCATCTTCAACTCCATCTCAATATAACTCCAAATTATTTTTCAGTTATGGTCACATTTAATCGGAGGCTACTGTGGGTTAGACTTCTACCACTATTTATTGTATTGGAATTTCTCAATTCAACATGATTTTTTGTTCAGATGCATGCTGGTCTTTGCTTTGAGTACTCGTTACACTCAATGGCATGTAGTTTAGTAACTTATTTTCTTCACTTACGATGAGTCATTGGAGTTAATTATTATTTTCCCCAATCGTAGTTTGTTCACCATGTGAGTTGGTCTTTGCTCAAACATTAACTAGGGTCAAGTGGAGTCTATGAACTTAATTTATTCTAGTAGAAGAAAACTTAAATTTACTTTTAATTCAAAACTAAACATCTTTGTTTCTATTTTGCACTTCTTAATTGTTCAAATATTCATGCCATTTGATGTGCCTGATATATGTTTTCTTATCTTGATTCTCTCCTAGTGATGTGGAGCGTTCACTTGTTGAAAATTTGGCTTCACTATCCAGAGCTCAGACACAGCGTAAATGAATTTTTTAATCTTGGACTGCCTTTTCCTGGTGTATTAATCTTATATATTATTTTTCTTGGATAACTACGAACAGATAGGCGGAAAAGAAGCAAAAAGCAAAGCAGACGATCATCAACAAATTCCATATGGAGCTCGTTCAAGGGGCTTTTTGGGTAGGGTAACAACACTTTTTAATAACAAAAGTTTGTTTTTCTTTTCATTACTTCTCTGTTTTAGCATAAGTCTTCTTAAGGGTCACATTAAAAGGGATAGGCATCGAACTTCTAGGTGTTCTTTTTGGAAGTACGTAGCATCCCAAGTGATGTTCAAAGTCAGCTTCTCAGGACCGACAAAATCCATTTTGCACTTTCGGAATGAATATATAGTAAAATATAATCACATTCAATCCGAAGCTTTCCAATTGTTTGATGCCTATAACAACAATATTCAGCAGTCAGTAGCATCCATGTTAGCCCAAAAAACACTGGAACATAGGTTTTGGCAAAATTAAATTTCCTTTTGGAAAAGTAAAGATATCTTCTTAATGCACTGTGACCATTCTCAGATTTGTATACCGTTACTTCGTCCGTTTTCTACGTACGTACCTTTTCGTTACCCAAAACATTTTTTATTCGGTTACAATATATTCATTTCAGATGGTTCTGTCTCTCTAATTAATTGTTTTTCAGGGAAAATCATTCTCGACGTGGGTTTATGTCGATCAGTATAGAAGCACCAATGGCAACATCTGTGCCTTATTATGCGAGAAATAACTGGAATGTTCTGTCCTCATGCTTCATTCTTGTTCTAACCTGTATTTTTTCATGTAATAATGGAATGAAGCCACGCACGATACTGCGACACTTGAGGAGGTCTGCCCATGGTTTTGACAAATCCAGTTGAGCAATTTTCATGTACATATCTGTGTTATGAATTTGATGGATGACTTTTTTTTGTATCGTCCATCGTTTTACTAGGAATCTTAGTAATTGTTAGTGATAGATGGAGGTGTATTATATTATATTATTCTCTTCTCTTGTATCATTAGTCCGAAACGAATGCCTTGACGTCCCTTTGTATGTTTTAATCATGGATGCAAAAGACGATACCATGTTTTGCCCGTTATTGGAGAAATAAAATCTCAATAATAAGTTACGTTGGTAAAATACTCTTCACGGAAGAGTGTGCTGCTTCCTGCGTGGACGTCATTTATATTTTCTGAAATCAATCCATTCGTGTTTCTTAGGATCTACAGGTCAGAACCTGCCATCCATTAACGCTCTATGTATATCTTTTATGCCCAGGTATCTGTCAACCTTCCAATCCACTTCACCATCAGCTACCTCGTTTTTCGTTCTTCTCATCCTCACTCCTCGGATGGGACCATGCTAGAAATCCTTTCGGCGATCCATTGCGTTGACTCTTTTGGGGACCTGCTCCCCTCCTCCCACATCTTCAAGTTCGACGTCCCAGGTTTGTGTATGCATAACTCCTTTTCTTTTCTTCGTCCTCATCTTCCTTTCCTTAGCTTTCTTGATTTCTATCTTCTTGTTTTATCAGGGTTTGGCAGGGAGGAGGTGAAGGTCCAGGTGGAAAAGGTTGACGTGCTACCTATCGGAGGAGAGGGGAAGAAGGATGAGAAGCGGGGTGGAGGCGGTGTAACACGTGGTGGAGCGAGGGAAGGAGGAGTTGTCGCGGAGGTTGGGGCTGTCGGAGGTACGTGAAGATTGATTAGATCAAGGCTGGCAATCGACAATGGGGTGCTCCCGTTCTTGTTTGAACTCAAGGACACCAACAAAAGACCAGGAACATTACCTTGTCCAACAAACTCTGAAACAAATCCAATTAAAAAAAAGTAAAATATGGTTCGGAAAAGTTATGCATGGTAAATAATATTATGAATCTAATTTCATAAACTAAATGAACAGAACATGTGAAACTGGTAGAATGCGATGTGGGCTTTGTGCTGTTGCATGGTATTATTTGAGACGGTAGTTCTATTGATAATTGATCGGTTGCATCCCATCCTCCATGGCCGTGAAATAAAGTGTTATTTATGTGGTAAACCAATGCTTGTAATTGTTTGGTGTTTCCGTAGATGCATTACTTTGAACAGCTTCGTTAGAAATTACAAAATTTGTAATTCAACGTCAAAACTTGTGCGTATTGTGTGCTCCTCTTTTACAAGCAACCTGATGTCTTCATTTTTTTATGGTAGGTGGAGTCGTTGATTCTTGTGATCTACGATGTTAATCTACCGAATTTGAGATCTTCCAGCTCTATTGTTTTATTAATTTTTGCGTTCTCTTGAATTGGAGATCTACCAATAATGTGAACATCCTTTTGTAACCACAAGGAAAGGGATGTATGACGACTCGAGGCGAGGAAATGTGTTACAGCAGAGGTGCGAGGGCAGGGGCACAGTCGACGAGAGATCATAAAAAAAAAAAAAAACCTTGCCAGAGTAAGTTCAGTATTTACATTACGCACCATATTATATCACAACTGCACAAAAAATACAAGTAAATCTAAACCCCATCCAAATAGTCTGAATATCTAACATTCCACCTTCAAGTTGGAGCATAAATGTTGTCAAGCCTCAACTTACACGTTAGAAACTTAAACTTGTTTTACTGCAAAGGTTTGATGAGAATATCGACACTCTGTTGGTTGCTTCTAACAGACTTAGTTTCAATAACACGTTCTTTCAATTATTCACAGATGAAATAACAGTTGATGTTGATATGTTTAGTTTGTTCATGAAAAGCTAGATTAGCAGCAATGTATGTTGCTGCTTTGTTATCACAAAACAAGCTTGTTGGTACTTGCATGTCAACACCAAGATCGTGGCGTACATACCCTAAGCCACAGAATTTCCTTAGTGCAATTACACATGGAAGAAACTCTAATTCTGTAGATGAGTGAGAAATAATATTTTGTTTCTTGGTTTTCCAAGAGATAGGAGACTTGTAATGGAAAAACAATGTAACTAGAAATAGATTTCTTTATTTAAGTACAATTTCCCTAGTTGACATCATAGTAAGCCTTAAGATTAAGAGTATCATCAATATGGAAAGTGATACCCCGACCCGGATTATTCTTTAGATAACGCACCACTTTGAGAGCTGCATCATAATGATCTTGAAAAGGTTTAGTAACAAAGTGACTTAAATGATTCATAATAAATGGGATATCAAGACGTGTAACAGGGAGATAAATTAATTTACCAATTAGTCATTTAAATTTAGGTACCTATCCAAATGTACACTAATAGGTTTGTCGCCCATCAATCTAATTTCTTCTAGAAGGTCAAGAACATACTTGCGTTGGCACACATTCAATCCAACATTGGATGTGGCAATTTCCAATCTTAGGAAATACTTTAATTTTTCTAGATTTTTTACAGCAAAGTTGGTACTAAGAATGTGCTTTGAGTGTTGGATTTCTTTAATATCATCAACATATATAAGAACCACAACATAAGAATGCTTATTTATTAGAGTGGAAAGAGAGTAATCATTTCTACTTTGCTTATATCCAACCTTAATGATAGCTTTAGATAGAGCATGAAACCAGTTTCTCAGTACTTGCTTAAGGCCATAGAGAGACTTTTTTAGTCAACAAACCTGTCTCTATTCATATTCCCTTTATACACACAAACCTTGAGGCAACTTCATTTAAACTTTCTCATCGAAATTGCCATGTAAAAAGGCATTTATGATGTCAAGCTATTGAGCATTCCACCTAAGGTTGACAACCACAGCAAGGGTTACACAAAGTGTGGATATCTTTGCCATTAAAGCAAATGTCTGATCATAATCAACCCCTTGTTTTATGTGAATCTTTGTGCAACCAATCATGCTTTGTACCTATCAATGATTTCATCCTCTTTTCTTTTGAGTTTGAACACCCATTTGCACCCAATAGCTTCTTTTCCTTCTGGCAAATCTACTGTATCCCATGCCTCATTCTTCTTTAGAGCATTTAACTTTATGTCCACAACATTCTTCCAGTTTGGATCTGAAACAGCTTGATAAAAATGTTTCAGCTCACTAAAATTGTCAAGATTAGTCACAAAATTGGCAAAGACAGTAGACAATTTATCATAAGAAATATAACCTTTAAGGGGGAACTCAATTTAATTTTGAGTTGCACTGTTATTGCAAATGTAATCATTGTATTTGTGTGGACGTCGATGTTCCCTATCTGATCTACCTAGAGGTACAAGAAGAGCTGTATAAGCATTGTTATCCATCTATTCATCATTTTCAGCATTCAGTCTGTCACTTGATTCTCCACCATTTCCACCTATATGAGCATTATTTTCCACATCATTCATTGAAGATTTTTCAACATTAGTAGAAATGTTGTTGTCATTGAAAGGATCATCACAAAGGACAATAGGAGTTTCTCTTGCATAATCCTGGATGGCATCTTGCTCCTGTAAGCTACTAGGCTAATTATCATTAATAATATTTCTCTTATCAACAAAAGGAAACATTTCTTCATTAAAGCTTACATCATGACTAACAAAAAACTTTTTATTTTCTATATCATATAACTTATAGCTCTTTTGACCCAAGGGATATCTAACAAAAATGCATTTAGTGGCACGTTCTTGAAATTTGTTTTTATGTTTTAAAATAGTGGCATGAACTAGACAACAAAAGTTTCTAAGTTGGCTAAAATTGAAACTAGTATCATACAGGACCGAAAAAGGAGTTTTGTTTTTGAGAGGAGTGTTAGACATACAATTTATAAAGAAAATCTCTATTCTAACACACTCTTCCCAAAAAGTAATAGGAACTCCAACTTTAAACTTCAAAGTCCTAGCAATATCAAGAATATGACAATGTTTTCTTTCCACAACAACATTTTATTGTGGAGTATAGGGATAAGTGTGTTGATGTAAAATTCCCAAATCACTAAGAAGGCTCATAGCATCCTTATTAATAAATTTAGTTCCATTATCAATTCTAACTCCTTTAACTTTAATATTAAACTAAGTCTCAACATAAGTAAAAAAATGTTTCAAGTGTTGCACAACTTGAGTTTTACCATGCATAAAAAATAACCAAGTGAACCTACTATAGTCATTAACAACAATAAGGAAATAATGTGCACCTAAGGTGGAAGGTTCGTCAAAATGTCCCCACACACCAAGATGAACCAATTGAAATTTGCAAGTACTTCTAGTAGTGTTGGTGGGAAAAGTCTTTCTACTCTGTTTTCCTATTTTACAATGCTCACAGAAATCTATGACAGAAAGATCATATTCAAGTAAATCATTTGAAAACATAGTTTTTTTTTGAAGAGGGATGCCCAAGTCTATGGTGCCATATGTCATTTGTTACACTCTTAACATGATTAGACACAACATCAAAATTAGACTGAAATTTAGAATCAAATAAAAATAAATATTCATTTCTTTCAGCTACACCTATTACATTCCAGCTTAACAGGTCTTGTAAAACACAATATTTAGGAAAAAAGAATATGTTGCATTGTAAATCATCAACAGTTTTAGAAATCGAAAGTAGATTCACATCAAAATTTGGAATGTAAAGAACATCTTTCAGTTTAATATACTCGCTCAGATTTGCTTTTACTATACCTTCAATAAAAGTACATTGATGATTAGGAAGTTTCACAGTTAATTTATTAGTTGGGGCTCTAATATTGTCTAATTGATTCTTATCATGTGTCATGTGAACTGTAGCACCACTATCAATAATCCAAAAATTTATAGAATCAAGTTTTGCACAAAGACTAACACACTTACCTACCATGTTGACACTAATAGTAGTATTGTCATCCTTAGTGTTCAGCAGTTTCAATAGCTTAGCAACCTGACCTGGAGTCAATTGACCAAGGTTGAGAGCTTCAATTTCAAGACCATCTGAGCAACAAGCATTGGCAGATTTCCCTTGATTTTTCTTGTAGAACTTATGATTAGGTGGAAATCCCACTAACCAATAGCATTTTTCTTTCTAATTGGCTTGGTTTCTTGCAATGAGTGCAAAATAATTTGTCCTTTTTTCTAGACCTAGCTAAACTATCATCTGGATGTTTGCTCTTTCCCACTTGAAGAGCAATGGAGTCATTTAAGCTCGATAGAGGTGAAGTGGCAAGCAATTGGCTATGGACAACACTGAAAGTATCATTTAGCCCCATCCAAAAATCTACAATTTGATGTCTATTATTAGTTTCCATCTTTTCTTTAAAAATAGGATAGTTATTACTATTGTTGTAGGTGCATAGTCTAGTTCCAAGGTTAAGTTGATCTTACAAAGTTTTAAGTTGACCAAAATAGGTAGTGACTTTGTTGCTTCCTTGTTTGAGATCACTGATTTCCTTTTGAAGCTGATAAAACCTTGTCAAGCTCTTCTGCTGGCATCTTTCCCATAAATCTACCCACATTTCTTGTGCAGTGGCTCTATAAATAATGGTGCAGGTAATATCAAGCTGAACAACTCTGTTTAGCCACGACATTACCATATGGTTGCATCTCATCCACCATCCATATTCAGTGGGAGATGTTTCCTTATCTAGAGCCTTCAACGTTCCATCAATGAATCCCAACTTGTTCTTGACACCAAGAGCCATAATGATGGCTCGTGACCATTCATTGTAGTTGTTTGGATTAAGGGGTGTAGCAACCAACGATGTGTTGGGATATTCATTGACAGAAACATAATATGGATGCATCTCGAGTTTGTTGTGCAAGAGAGCATTGGTGTTATGGTTCGTTTCAGCCATGATAGGAAAGAAACAAAGGCAAAAACGAAACTAGCATTGGATAAAGAGATTTGAGTAGATCAACAACCAATGGTGGCAAAACATAGAGATTTGAGCAGCAACGATCAGTGAGCATAGGTTTCACTCTGATATCATCTTGAGAGGTGAGGAAACGTGTTAGGGTAGAGGTGCGAGGACAAAGTCATAGTTGATGAGAGATCAAAAAATACATATCTTGCTAGAGTAAGTTCAATATTTACATTACACACTATATTATATCACAACCGCACAAAAAATACAAGTAAATCTAAACCGTCCAAAGAGTCTAAATATCTAATAATGACCATGGGAACTGAACTCAACAAAGAACTCTTCTCTTCTCTTCTCTTCTCTTCTCTACTAAAATCCACCGCATGCCACCTCCTCTCCACTAAGTTCGACTAGCAAACTTCTTCCTCTCTTTCACCTCCATCTATAGTGCAATCATCCCCCTCCTTCATATGTGACCGACTCCACTTGGACAAAGAGGCACAAAGGTTAGCAATCGACACTCCTTAATGCATGATGGTCTTCCCACTATTGAAACTCACCTTGTATGATGGTCAGTTGGATAGACAACTTTCAAAGCTCCCCACACATGCACTGTGAGAACACCAGTAACTCCTATTACTACCAGTAACTCCTACTAATACTTGTCTATGTCAATGTTCAATTTTTTTAAATTTTAAAATTTATAAGACCACAAGTACACGATGTTAGCTATAATATATTGACAAATACAAGTCGTCTTAAAGGAGTTGTAGGTTGATTTTAGATCAAATAGAAATAAAAACTAATAAGGTTAAGGCAGCAATTAACAATTAATGAAAATGCTTTCTGCCACAAATCATAGAAACTTAACTTCATGCACAAATAATGTTAAACTTAGATAATTTGGGTACAGAAATGTAAAACTCTTAATTGCAGAATTCTATTTTCATAACTCCGATTTCAATTAATCACAACTTTTAGTCTGCAAGACCAAATTTCATTAAATTCTTATCATTGGAAACCCACAGGATATGCTAATCAACAAACATAAAAGCAAGCGGAAAAACCCTTTTCTTTAACAGCAAAATAATCCCCCAAAAGTCAAAAAATTCAGAGTTCAATTTGGCAGAAAACTGCCAAGCACTAAAAACTTTAAAAATTCGTAACTTCTTCAAAGCTTGAAATCCACCGAAACAACTTGCAAGAGAAAGCTAAGGGAATCTAATTTCATATTCAAGCTTTACTTCATAAAGGTCTTATCCCTTAGCACGGCAGATTTCAGGAGTTCATGGAGCAGTTAACAAAATAGAACAGGGAACTGTTACTCCAGAATCTGCAGCGCACTCACACGGAAAATTCAATAACTTTCAATCCGTAAATCCGATTCCTGCGAAATAACCTACAATAGAAAGCTAATTCAAAATGTTAAATAATCACACACACAAAAAATACTTCACTCGAATTCAGGTATTGTAGTAGATTTCAATGTAATGGCATAAAGACAGACGTCTGCTATGACCCCTATTCTTCGAAGAATTTTAATTCTCAAACCCCAAATCGGATTGCAGTAAAATCAAAGGAAAATGGCAGCAATTTCGATGGTCCTTTAATCAAAACCTTAAAACGAGTACAATTGTTTTTGATAATAAAATCTACCTAAAAACTATGATGAAAATCTTAATCTACTGATATACTACTGACCTAAGGTAAAGACATAAAGTGGTAAGGAAATGAATAGAAGGAAGCTCATGGCAATACAAGGAGTCAACCCTTGAAGTTGCAACGACCAGTCCAACGATCTCTTCTCTACAACCCTTGAATAGATTCTTTGCTATGTTCAAGGGACTTCGACATTTGCTCTCTCCTTTCACTCATTCCTTCCTACCCTCATGGCATACTCTAATATTGATTAGGCGAGTGACCTTGGAGATCAATATTCAAGTACAAGTACATGCCTTTTCCTTGGCTCCAACCTTATCTCCTAGACATCTCAAAAATAATCGATAGTTACTAAATCTAGTACGTTGAGTATCGAGCACTCTCATCTACCATTACTAACATTTAATGGTTCTACTGCAACCTCCATGAACTTGGGATTCCTATCTATCATCAGCCAACAATTTTTTCACTCTCACCGTCACTTCTCACTTCTCACTTCTCATCCTATTTTTCACGTGAGGACCAGGCATATGGAAGTCGACTACCAATTCATCTAAGAGTTGTTTACTCGAGGCACACTTACAACCCAACATGTGTCTTCTAAATACCAGCTCATTGATATTTTCAAGAAGGCCTTACAACACTCTTAATTTAATGTGTTACATGGCAAACTCATGCTTTATTTCCCTACGTGAAGTTTGAGGTGGCACGTAAGAGAATTAAATGTGAGTGTAATAATGATTGTCCAACTTGTAACTACAACCTAAGGTGGCATGTGAGAGAATTAAATGTGAGTGTAATAATGATTCTCCAACTTGTAACTACCACATTTGTTGGTGTTTCATCTTCCTTGTTAAATGCAAGTATCATCAGATCATGTATGGTTACAACACTTATTGTAACTATAGTGGGAAACCTAGCCATGGAAGGTGAGGTCAACACTTTACTAACTTCCTCACGTGCATTTCCAACTCACCTTATGGATCAATAATGATGGAAAACCCTCAAGTTGTTCTCCGCACATGAAAGGGTCATCCAATGATAGGCACCAAGAACAATGTACTATTTGTGCCTGCAAGGCCATTTTTCTAGTCTGTTATAATCCTACCTTGACTATGCCAAGAAATAAGTAAATGTACTATGAAGAGGAGCATAAGGTTGATGATTAGTGTTACCATGCCAATGATTGCTCCACTGAAAAATTAAAGTGTAAAGGATAGAGTAGAAGACCTAAGATTAGGGATGTAACTTAGGAATTGTTTACGAAGTGATCAAAATTTCTTTGTATATTAAGAAGTAGGAAGGTGGTTGGTGGTACAGACGACTAATGTTGGTCATACATAACATACGTTCCTATCGATGGCATAAACCTCGTGAGTGCAAAATAACACTACCCCTACACATGGTCGATGATCAATGCATATGTCCATCTATGACCATTTTGATGATGCCGACCATTAGGCACTCATCGAATTTAGTTGGCTTCCTTTGGGATGACAAACCAATCATTTGATGATAGAGGGAAGAGTCAAAAGTTGATCACCATCATCGAGAGAAAGTGAAGCAATCGGTAATGAGTAGAGTATGGGCAGTCAAGCAATAAGACATACTAAAGCATTAAATAAGTAAGTTGTGCATACTCTACTTCAACTAGAAGAAGACTGATTTGTATCTTGATGCCTATATCTCACCCCACTTGTGCGTTCATTTGACGTTGTGCATATGTTTGTAAGAAATAATATCCATTGAATAGTTGTTGAAGCCTGCGGTGTCGTTCTTGCCCGGGCATGTTTGCTAAGATTTCTTTCCATTCATTGAAATAAAATCCTCCTGTTCTGCTGGTTGCGGTATACATTGGACCCAGCCGACGACGTCTGATTCCGCCGAAGCCGTCTTCTTCCTGTACCAGCACATCCTCCTCACTGGGCTTTCTTTTGAGTATTTGAACAAACATCAGATGAAGATGTACTGCCAATTTCGAATCTGCAACTTCCTCCAATTTACTGAAACTTTGATAAGATCTAAGATACGTGCCATCTCTTCTGATGGTGAAGGTGAATTAATGAGCCCTTCCACATTACCTTACGAGGAACTCAAACTCAAGTATGTCAACGTCTTCACCCTGTTCCTTTGACATGCTTTCAAGATCTTTGCAGCAGCTTCCATTAACCGTGACGAGTTCTTCACTGGAAATGCAAGCACGCTTTTATTGAAAAGGCAATACTTCAGATCCATGGCAAAAGGAGCAACCGACAGTTTGTAGTCATTCCTTGCTTCAATAGTGATTTTAAGAGTAAATTTCGGACTTCAGCGAAGGACCAACGCGACGGAGGCAGTGGCCGTTCATGGGTTGCTGACGAACCTTCCTCCTTGAAACCGACCGATTTCCCCCCATTAATCCAAGCTTCAGTTGTTAGCCCCTCCCACCGGCGTTGAGGCTCCTCATCCACGGTGTATCGATCGTCGTGCGAGCACATTGGAGCTCAAACCAGCCACCCGAGCTATACACCATGCAGGAGTGCTCCATCGCCCCAACCGGCTCGATCATATATAGATGTAAACTGAAGCTAAACTGATATTATTAGAATGAAGTGGAAAGAGTATATGGCAGAGCTAACCATGCAGGAGTGCGGAGAGACTGCCCATAGGCATGAAGTCATACACGAGAAGTTTCTCGTCCCTGCTATAGTAGTATGCCCTCAACGGCACCAAATTCGGATGCTCCATCGCCCCAACCGGCTCGATCTTTTCTTTGAAAGCGTCTGCAGACATCTTACGCAGCTTCAACGGAACAGATCCATTGAGTTTGTTGAACAAGACATTGAACTGGACAAGATTGTGGAGGTCAAGGTTAGGAATCTCGTCACCGAAGCAGTTGTTCTTCAGCAACAAAGTCCCAAGCCTAGTCAGGTTGCCGGGATCTCCCTGGACAGGTCGTTATCTGCGAGGTTGAGCTTCACGAGATTCTTCATTCGGGAGACGCCGGCAGGGAGAAGCGGTTGTGCTGGAGGTAAAGGTTCCGGAGCTCGGAGAGTGAGACGAGGTCAGCGGGGAGGGGTCGAGACAGGGCGTTGAAGCGGAGGCCGATGATGGTAAGGTTGGAGAAGATGTCGTCAGGGAGGGGGCCGATGAGACCGACAGCAGGAAAGCGGAGGAAGGTGACGACGTTCCATGGGATAACAAATGAGCCAACAGCCGATGGAAAGGTGAGGGGGGTGGTGGACTGCTTGTCTTCTCAACGAGGGAAGATTCGATTTTCTCTGACTTCGTCACCGTTCTCCGCCTCTCTGCTGTCGCCCTCCTTGCCTTCCGACTGGCTGTTGGCTTCCTCGTCAGAACGCTTCGACCCCTCTATTCTCCTAGCAGGACGTCGTCCGATGTCACCGTCCTCTGCTTTCCGCCTCATCGGCCTCATCCCCAACGGCATCTTCTCCAACCTCACCGGCCTCCGCATCATAAGCCTCCACTTCAACGCTATCTCCGGACCCCTCCCCGCTGACCTCGCCTCACTCTCCGAGCTCCGTAACCTTTACCCCCAGCACAACCGCTTGTCTGGTGAGATCCTTGCCAGCGCCTCCCGAATGACCAACATCGGCGGCGAGATTCAAAACCTCTCCCTGCTTGCCCCGCTTCCTCGGCGCCAGAAGAAATGGCAGTAGCTGGGAAGAGCAAGGACAGGAAACTTTTTGGTGGTGCAATTGCCGTGACCGTGATTGATTGCTTGCGTTATGCTTGTCATGATTATTCTCGTAAGCACATTTCATTCTTGCTCTGGCTTTTCGTTGAAGTTTGCACTCACGTTGTTGGTGGTGAAATTGTCCTGATCGTCATCGCTCTGCTCTGGATTACACTTGACCTGCGCTTTACTCCAGTCCCCTGTGCTACATTCTTTCCGCTTAATTCTCACAGTCACCTTTCCTTTAAATATAGATCACGTAATTTTTAATAGCAGATTCACGCCCCCCACATTTTAAATTTTTGTAACCTTTGGACCTGTTTGCAATTTTTCATATTTTATTGTATAATTGGAATTAACTTGTCAATTCGACGTGATTTTTTGCTTGAGTATCCCTTACGGTCAACGACGTGCATTACGTTAAACATGTTCTTTTCTTCACTTACCTTTGAGTCAGTGGAGTCATTAACGAAACGATAATTTTCTTTTTGACAAAAGGAAAGAGATTACAGTTAAGTTTAACCAAATCCTTATCAAATTACCTAATCATCCTGACTAAAATCCCTACTCAGATTAATTACTCAATCATCGGTTAATCACTAAATTTAAATCCTATTCCGATTACCATGTCACCTAGATTAAATTGATCACTTAACTAATTATCTACCTCCACAACCGTTTATTTTTCTCTTATTTTCCTCCCCCATGGTCCAGCCCAACAGACCGACCCGTGATCGCCTGGCCCACGCACAGCCCAGCCGCAGCTCCCACGTCCCCTCCTTCCATCATCGATTTCGTCTCACATGAGTCTTGCACACTCATTTACCTCATTTCTTCACTAAAATTTATACATGATATTTACTTATTAATCTCAAAATAAGATACGCACACATACACACTTAAAAAAAAATGATAATAAAAAATACGTAATATCATAAAAAATAGTAAAAATGAAAATGATAAAAAATAATGAAAAGTTAATAGAAAATCAAGGTGTTTGTGTATAGAATAAAAAATGATAAAAAATCATAGAAAATAAAATAATATATTTATTCACAAAATAAAAATTATTGAAATTGATAAATTAATTATTTTTTGTATTTGTATGTAAGATAAAGAATTACAAAATTTGTCATAGATTATATAAAATAGAGTCATTTAGATAATAATTACAACATAAAATATATTTCATACATCTTTATTATTTTACATATTTCTCATAATATTAATTTTCATCCATTAAGAACATAAATAATTTTTATATCAAAATTACATACTGCTAATATATTTTAAGATAATTTACATTTTATGTTTCTTTATTTTCCATCAATTTCAAAGATCAAAAAGTTGGAAAATGAAAGAAATTTTTTCTTCTATACTAAAGAAAAATAGCAAAATCTTTCAGAAATTCATTTGATGCACAAATACTTAGAAAATTTTTTGTTATTTTCTAGGTACACAGACACTTCCTTGATAACTCTAGAAACTTAATATAGAACATAAATGAAAATCTCACTTCATAACAAAATAATGTTGTAGAATATAGATACTGTTAAATGGCATATATCAAATGGTGTTTGCTATAGCAATTAAAGCTATCAAACTTGTTTTGAGTTGAAGCATTTACTATGACAACCTTGTTGATTAATCATCGACCCTCCAAATCCCTTCAATTATAAACTTCATATGAATGTCTTCATGAGAAGCCTCTAGAGTATTACCATCTTTGACCTTTCGTGTGCTTGTAAACATAGCAGGCAGCTAAATCCCAGATCCATTCAATGTGTATTTATTGGCTATAATTCTCAATATAAAGACTACAGATGCTATGATAAGAATACAAAGCACACTTGTATCTTTAGACATGTTCTACACCATCAAATCTAATGCAACAAATCAAGCCGTCTCCACCATCATCTATGACACTATGCAAAACTTGCCACTTATCCTCTATCTACAGCAAAGTTGTTCACCTTTCAGTTGTCTTTTCTACCAGAACAATTAATGAACAAGAAGTTGAACCAACTTCATTCAAAGCTACTCAACTTAACCCAAATTTGCATCAAGGATCGTTGGCTGTTGTTTTTATGATTATATAAACTTTGGAATTTGATTGTAAGAAATTAAGTTTTTTAAGACACTACTTAATTAATTAAATACAAGCTTAATGGTAAAATTGATTCTTTATACAATTTTATTAGTTTATATTTGATTACCAAATATTATAATTTGATTTTATATTGGTGTCCATCAATTCAAACCTGATTTTAATGCTATTGACAATGGCTTTTTTCTTTTTTCTTTTTCTTTTTAAGTAACTCTAAATATTGACCATGATTATGGTATTCTTTGTCAAGATTTAAATCTCCTTTCCTTACATGATGCAGCATTGAATTCACATCTAGTTGGGTGTGAAAATTGAGCCCAACCAATAACGTTGAAGCCTAACTTGTTTGTTTAAATAAGCATAAAGTTATATTCAAACTTTAGTTCATTTGTAATCAAGGTAAATTCAAAGACCTTATTGAGTGGAGCCTTATCAAGCCAAACATGAACATTCAACCAGCTGAGAATTAGTGTAAGAGGAAGATAAGAAGCTGAAAGATTTTTCAGATTTATCAATAATGTCTAGCAAATATTATTATAAGCAGAAATGAATCCTGTTGATTATTTTATCAGGAGATATATTGTGTGCATAGAAGTCATATCCTACAAGTATATACTATAAAAATTCAAAAACAATAAGAAAATAATTTTAAACGAGACTTCTTAAATTATATTCAAGCTCAATTATATTTGTGTTTGTTTAAGAATTTGAAGAAAAAAAATAAAAAAATAAATTATCATATATGACTTATTGAGTTTAATGAAATATAAACATTACAATAAAACTTCATAACTACTAATACGAGTACATAAAGTTTAATTACAAATTATTGAAAATGAATTATAAATTACATCCTGTGGATGTAAATATCATAATACTTTCACATATTTTATCTACTATTTTTTTCTTTTGTTCTTTACTTATTCTAGTAATGATATTTATTTCTTGGTCTCCTTATTTAGGAACTTTCTAATTGATCAATAATTTTAATTTATCGATATTTAAGTAAATTAGTCGTATCTACTTTACAAATAAAATCATAAAATAAAAACACAAGTAATTTTAATTTATGTTTTAAAAAATGACGTATAATTTTATAAAATCGGGAGACAATGTTTGTGACATCGGTTGGAAGAATATAATTAAGGCTTATTTGCTGATGGGTTGGACCCACCACACGGCGGCTGGGCCGTAAGTGGCCCATAGGCTCAGAGCTCGTAGTGGGTGAGTTGTCAGCCCAAGCTGAGATCCGGGTCCCACTATCACGGGCAGTGGATGGCAAGCCCAGTGGCTGGAAAGCTTAAGTTGGTGAAACGACCGGGTAGATCAAACAAAATTGACAGCATTTAATTGTATGATGTATTTCCAGTTATTTGAATATTTTTATTGGTTCTTTGTTATTTTATAAGACCGAAAAAATTTAATCTATAAAATACGAGTTGCATTTGTTTTAATTTTAAAGGAAAGCGATTCTAACTGTATTTTAGGAGAGAGTAATTTTAGGTACAACAGTGTTGTTTACGTATTTATAAATTTATTCTTTTCTAAGATATAAATTGATTAATTATCTGTTATTTATGATACTATAGTATTATTATTATTATTATTATCATCAATTATTTTACATTATATGATTTTTTTTTTAAAATTATTATTTTAAATAAATATTGTTGAAAATTGTTACGTGAAGGTAAAAGTGAAATAACTTTCAACGTCAAATCAGTGGCGAGAGACGAGTAAAAGATGGACAGCAGCAAACACGAGTAAAATCAAATCAAATGTCTGTTTATAAAAATAAAGATGTAATTCAAATAATAAAATATAACACTCAAAAGGTCTGCGGCCAAGACGACACTCTTACCAGGCAAAAATCTTGTTATAAATCATGAGGCATAAAATAAATGTACTAAATGATTAATAATTAATTATCATCTGTTTTAAAAAAAAAGAAGTAAAGATCAAATCAAATGTCTTAAAAGAATGAATGAGATGATAATCCCGTCCCCTGGATATATTTTTTTAATAATGATATATCCGTAGTTATGACACCTATCTATGTTATTCATTGTCGGTTTCCGTAATTAAACACCAAATCTTGACGATTCTTTGGTTCTATTTGGAACGAAATTATTGGTTTAATTTATCGTTTATCATACTAACAGATACTTATAATTGCTTATAAATAAAGTTACCGGTAAACGCACATGGTAACTTTTAACTTTTGTTGTAGGTGTCTAATTGAAATAAAAGTAACCTATGCAATTCACGAAGAGTTATACAATTTATGTCCCGTAGAAAAACGTAAGGCAATGGGGGTCCGGCATGAGCTGTCCTTCCTTAATTAATGGCGGTAATATTTTTAACCCAACTCTTAATTATCTCATTATAAATTGCGACATTAATTATAACACTTGCCGTTGGTTTTCTACCGGCGTTGATGTATGTGTATGGGCTTTTGCACAGCGAGGACGCCGGTTTCCCGGAATGACGCCGACGGACGACCCGACGTCCAATGCATTTATGGTAAAGTCTTCGGGTTGCTTAATTAATGGTATCATTAATTTTAATTAAATTTTAGATTTCAATAAATACAAAAAATTTACAAGCTTTCGCAATTATGAACCGCAGAGGAACCACACCACAGGTAATCGTGATCGTTAATTAATATAACCGATTCGTATGGACGAAGTGATAAAAATACGCTCGAGTTGAATTTTTTTTCGTGATGAAAGTGTTTGTGTTTTTTTTTTTTTGGGGATTTTTCGGATGACGTAAAAAAGATAAGATAAATTAAATTATCTTCTTGCGTAACGTGAATTACAAAGATGTCACGACCTCACCCGTGCCTGTTGGTTGATCCTTCAACTAATAAAATAATTTTCTATGGAAAAAAGAAAAAAAAAACACACAACAAGCAGTCCAGGTGTTCGTTGCGAAAAGAACGCCCCGCCCGGTGCCAACTAATTGCGCGAATAAAGTTCGATGCCACCCTGGCACTTATGCGCCTCGATCAACCGCCACACAAATACAAAAAAATAAACAACAGCCGTATTACTTTATTTTTTATATCACAACAACTACCGTACAGTAACTTCGATTGTCAACCCTCGATCTTAATAAATGCCAACAGTAACTGAACAAAAAGAGAGAGTGTAATTCATCTATTTTAAAAATTTACATTTAGATGTAAATGAAATATAAAAAAAAAATAGAAAACAAAAAATCGACCCCAAGCACAGGCAATTCCCCCTTCCGTAACCCACCAAATCTTCAGGAACCAATTCAGGGAAAAATGAAAGAACATTATATTTAAACTCAAATAAAAATATTATAGCTATTTTGAAAATAAATCCCACAGCCTAATTTGTCTATTCATTGTCGGTGACATCACTGGAAAATTATGCCATCTGTGTTTATTTCATTCCATATCCAATAGACTGTGCTATAAACTAATTAGTTACACAAGTATGGTAAATTTTGAAAATAAAAAAATGGTAAAGAAGATGATTCACTGAGAAAGAGCACTATTTTCCAACTGGTTTGGAAACAAGAAAATTTAAATTTTGTTGCGAAAATACAATATAATAAATTACTGAAAGCGAAAGAAAAGAAAAATAAAAGAAGGTGAAGAAAATCAAATCTTCATCCGTTTTAAAGAAGCAGCAGCAGTTTCCACTCTGCCTTCCGTTCCAGCTCCCTCCTTTTTCTCACCGGCGCCTTCCCTTCCCTTTCTTTCTCTCCTTCCCCTCCCATGGTGGTCTGGTGACTGCACCCTAACCTCCTCCCCTCCTCCTCCTACCACCACTGCAACATCGATGCCGTCCCTCTACGTCTCCCTCCCCCTCGTCGTCGTCGTCGTCGTCCTCCTGCTGCTCCCCGTCGCCACCCCAGACCTCATCTCCGAGCGGTCCGCCCTCCTCGCCTTCCGGTCGGCTGTTGGCCCCCTTGTCATCCCTTGGAATGCCTCGACCTCTCCATGCTCCTGGCAGGGCGTTGCCTGCCGGTCCGGCGTCGTCACTGTCCTCCGCCTCCCTGGTGTCGGTCTCATCGGCTCCATCCCTAACGGCATCTTCTCCAACCTCACCGGTCTCCGCATCATCAGCCTCCGCTTCAACGCCCTCTCCGGACCCCTTCCTGCTGACCTCGTTTCACTCTCCGAGCTCCGGAACCTTTACCTCCAGCACAACCGCATCTCCGGTGAGATCCCTGCCGGTTTCTCCCGAATGAAGAATCTCGTGAGGCTCAATCTCGCTGATAACGACCTGGCCGGGGAGATTCCGGCTGGGATGAGCAACCTGACTAGGCTTGGGACTATGCTGCTGGAGAACAACAACTTAAGTGGCGAGATTCCTAACTTCGACCTTCCCAATCTCGTCCAGTTCAATGTCTCCTTCAACAAGCTCAATGGATCTGTTCCGTTGAAGCTGCGGAAGAAGTCTGCAGACGCTTTCCTAGGGATGTCGCTCTGCGGCGGGCCCCTCCCTGCTTGCCCCGGTTCGTCGGCACCGGCCCCTGGGCCTATGGTATCAGTAGGGATAGAAGCATCTGGGAAGAGCAAGGGGAGGAAACTTTCTGGTGGTGTAATTGCCGGGATCGTGATCGCTTGCGTTGTGTTTGTCGTGTTTATTCTCCTAGCACTCTTGTTCTTGTATAGGAAGAAAAGTGGAAACAAGACGACATCCATGGAAGCTGGCGGTGTCGTCAAGCCTTCAGAGTTGGAGCGTCCTATGAGGGACAAACCGACACCCGCTGATGCTGCGAACGGGACTCTGCATCATACTGCAGCTGCTTCTGCGGCGGTGACAGCGTCCACGGCCGACGGACAGACGGGGTCGGGTAGTGGGATTAGTAAGAAGTTGGTGTTCTTCGGGGATGGTGGGGCCAGCGTGTTTGATTTGGAGGATCTGTTGAGGGCGTCGGCCGAGGTGCTTGGGAAGGGGACGTTTGGGACGGCGTACAAGGCAGTGTTGGAGACGGGGACAATTGTCGCAGTCAAGAGGCTTAAGGATGTGAACTTACTGGAGAAGGAGTTCAAAGAAAAGATCGAGCCGGTTGGGGCGATGGAGCATCCGAATTTGGTGCCGTTGAGGGCATACTACTATAGCAGGGACGAGAAACTTCTCGTGTATGACTTCATGCCTATGGGCAGTCTCTCCGCACTCCTGCATGGTTAGCTCTGCCATATACTCTTTCCACTTCATTCTAATAATATCAGTTTAGCTTCAGTTTACATCTATATATGATTTTTTTGGAAAACAGATCTATATATGTTTTAGATCTACTACAGAACTGAGCAACGTGTAGATTGTTGGTCTGCTGAGACAAGTGTGTTTCAGCCTTTAGTTTTACCTGTATATATCAATGTGTTCGTGGTTTCGGACTGTTCTTTCGGTTATAAATTTCTTGAAATTCCTGTTTGTTTGAATTTTTCTGTGGGTAGTGGAATTAAACAAAGATTTTGGAGGCATAGGAGCCGGTGAATTGTGATTTTTGTTACAGTAAGCAATGTGGGTTTTCTTTTCTCCTAATTGAATCTGTGGCTTTCATGGCGGACCCTGGAATTTCGCATAACGAAGAGACCTCCTTTATATTTCTGCAACTGATCTTGTGGTTTGCCCTCGTCGATCTACAGGTAACAGAGGATCGGGCGGCACCCCACTTAACTGGGAGGCAAGGGCGACAATCGCTCTTTCTGCCGCCCGTGGCATCGAGTACATCCACTCCACGGGTCCGGGAGTTTCCCATGGGAACATCAAGTCGTCGAACGTCCTCCTTGAAAACTCTCACGACGCCTGTGTTTCTGACCATGGAGTTGCCCACCTTGTGAAGCCATCGTCGACGCTCAACCGTGTTGCAGGTTACCGTGCGCCCGAGGTTACAGATGCGCGAAGAGTCTCTCAGAAGGCTGATGTTTACAGCTTTGGGGTCCTTCTGCTTGAATTGCTGACGGGCAAGGCACCCGCGCAAGCTCTCTTGAATGACGAGGGCGTCGATTTGCCTAGATGGGTTCAGTCGGTTGTGCGTGAGGAATGGACGTCGGAGGTGTTCGATCTGGAGTTGTTGAGCAACCAGAATGTGGAGGAGGAAATGGTACAGCTCTTGCAACTCGCCATAGACTGTGCGGCACAACACCCTGATAACCGACCTACGATGTCTGAGGTCGTGTCTCGTATGGAGGATATACGTCGGCTATGACGGCAGATGGTGCACCACGACTGGCATAGAGGTTTTCCAATGAATTATTGGACAAACTCTTCTCCTGACCAATTCAGTCAATTCGTCGTTGCGGTAGCAGTGTTTTTGTGTGAGATCGCATTCAGAACTTTCTTTTCTCGCAGGTCTTATAAAATGATGGAACATCACTTACGCTGTCTGATGTTGGTTCGTCAAGTTCCTCTCTTGATTCTTCAACTGGTGTGTTGTATTTCAATCTTATGGTAACTTTGTAAACTTAGGTTATTTTTTTCACATTCTTTTTTATCAATTCCTTCGTTCATATTCCTGGTGTCGGCAGGACGTGGAGTAGTTGTTGGGGTTGGGCTGGTTATCGATGTAACTACCCTTTTTCTCGATTTGTTGATTGGAGATGTCTTGGTTGGTTCAGCTGTTTCTTCTGCGACAAATCTTCAGGTGATCTGGAGAAATGTTATATTATTTTCCCATAGACAAAAAAGTTTTTGTTGTCTTGGCTGTTCTTTTCAGATGATGAGATAAATTTTTCTCACCGTTTGCGTTGTCCTCGGATCCAACGTCCACTCGTGATAATAGATGGAAATCCACTCTTCTCTCGGCTGACACCCAGTTCGATGACCAAAATCTTAAATACCTATTTTTAGATTTATATTAGCAACTTTATTTAAATTGTCCAGATAAGGTCCAGATAAGATACTCTGGACATGGCGGGCTTAGATTCGGCCTTCATAAACTAACATGGAAAGTTAAGGTCCCCACCTAAAGCTTAACTCTTTACCTAATTTATTATCCATGGCAAGGGGAAAATCTTAAACAAAAGAGGACGAACCGACGACACCACCTGCTCTCTCTGTAATTGGGTTTAAAAAATAATAGACATTTTTTGTCGGCTGTACCATTCTCGTTAAGATCTGGACTTTTCTTATTCCTGATCATCGAGACATTTTTCGTGATGGTTTTCTGTAAATTATCTTTTCTTCTTTTTATTGAAGCTTGATTTTTCCCTTCCCCTCCCGCCCTGCAATATTTGGCATTCTTTCATTATTTCTCTTCTTTGGAGTTTTTGGATTAACAGAAATAATTCTATTTTTGAAAAGGTCTTACCGAAATATCTCTTCCATACTCGGCACATCATTTTGATTAGAAAACTTGATAGGTGAGCTAATATTATAGTGATGGAAAAATGGAGTTCGCATAGCCTAACTTCTGTTTGAAGAGTAGGTGATGATGGACGAGAAAAGTTGCCGATGACTAAAAACTTAAGATTAATGATGTTAAAAGGAGATCACGAGAGATGATGGTTTTTATCGCATGCGTTAATTATGATGAAAATTTTCCAAGGTAAACTTACTTGTCTTGGAGGACTTTTGAAGATGCTCTCAAAAAGGTATTATTATTAATGAAAAATGTCTACTTAAAAGATATATCGAACTTGATTATGATGTGCCATTTGTCGACGATCTCGTGAAAAAACACGGTTTTTACTGACCTTTAATCTCGTTTGTAGAGATCATTAATTACATAATTATTATTTATAGATATTGTGAATCATACAGATTACTTTTGCTTACATGTTTTGTCTTGCTATTTTTAATGACACCTCTACTTTTTTCATAAATTGTGCAAATGTATCTTGTCTCGATGTTTTAGGTTACGCTTTTACTTCTTTTGTAAATTATATACATGTATCTTACTTCCCTATAAAAATAATTGTATTTATAAATCGTATGTCTTAGTTCGTCTTATAAAAATTAAATTCGATAGCCATTTTATACACCTACAACAAAAATGCTAAAGAGTACTTATGAAAAAAAAAGATTATTATTATTATTGTTATTTCTTTTCACTTTTAATTCGAGTACGGAGAAGAATCCTAAACTTGGACTGTTGAATGGGCTGGGCCTGACAACTATGTATGCAATAGAGGCCTTCCTCTTCCATGGACTCAGGCCCAAGAGACGATTCTTCCCCTCTGTGGTCTTTTATTTCCTCTCCCCCTCCCGGCTGAGAAGCAAGCAGAAGCCCTAGAGGAACATCCCAACAGTGTTTGTTCTCTTCCCAAGCGATCTCAGTGAACTCTTGTTGGTTCTGCGCTTCTCCGAACTCCTCGATTGAAAATGTCGCTGCGGGTGCTGAATCCGAACGCGGAGGTGCTGAACAAGTCGGCGGCGCTGCACATGAACATCAACGCCGCCAAGGGCCTCCAGGACGTGCTCAAGACAAATCTCGGCCCTAAGGGGACCATCAAGATGCTCGTTGGCGGCGCTGGTGACATCAAGCTCACGAAAGATGGGAACACCCTTCTCAAGGAGATGGTATGTTTTCGTTCATTTGGGAAGTTGGCCTTTTTTCCTTTCCTTTTGTCTGATTACGAGGAAATGTGATTAGCTTGTGTTGGGCTTGGTTTGGTGTTAATAGCAAATCCAGAACCCAACGGCGATCATGATCGCGAGGACTGCGGTTGCGCAGGACGATATGAGTGGGGATGGGACCACGTCAACCGTGCTCTTCATTGGGGAGCTCATGAAACAATCGGAGCGCTATGTCGATGAAGGTCAGCACTTCTGTTAAGGTTCTAATATTTCACAATAGAGATGGATGTGCAGTCGCTTATAGCCATTGGACTGTGAAACAGATGGAAAAAGATGACTTTTTGTTGTAATCATACTAATAAATGATGTGTGCGTTTCTATCAATGTCCAGTGTCTTCTACGATTCATCATATATTAAGTGGTTTTTATTGTTACCAATGAACTTTTTGTGTAAGGTGTTCTTGCTATATGTATTGGCTATGTTAGACTCGAAGTAGTTTGTTGGTGACCCTATGATGTTGTCTTAATTTTTGAATTTCTGTCAGTGACATTATCTTCTAATTTCACTCATTCATCTATTCTTCGTGTTTATCATTATTTTGCCTACTCTTTGTGTAATGTCCCAAAAATAGAAAATGACTGTTTATCGGCAATGCCAATAATATATATAGTCTTGAAATCCATCTAATAGTCGCCATCTAATAGTCGTTTTTACTATTTTTTAGAACACTGCTTTTGTGAAGCTCAGTTTGTAATCATCAACTTTTGATCTTTTTCTTGCATTGAATGATTCTCCATTCCAAGGGAGTGTTACCTTAATGTCTTCCTTATAAAATCATTAAGTTGTTTATTGAAGTTTGGTAGATTTATTAAGAATAAGGATTAAGGGTTTGATATGTCATCTGACTCATATTTTATTACATGACTCTTGTTTTAGTTTCGTAGTAGTGCTAAGTAGTTGCACTAATTGCTGATTTGAGCATGCATTCCTTGCTTGGGTTATGATTTGTTGGTATACAGATCCATGGAACAAAAGATGTGAGAATTTTCATCATGGAACCCGACATAAATGTTTAGTTGAAATCACATGTTACACAAATGCCAAAACTTCTTTAGCTAACTCTTCAATCCTTACATTTGATTCAGGAATGCATCCTCGTATGCTAGTTGATGGATTTCAGATTGCTAAAAGGGCCACCCTTGAGTTTCTTGAGAAGTTTAAAACTCATGTTGTGATCGGTGGTACTCCTGATAAAGAAATTTTAAAAATGGTTGCAAGAACGGCACTCAGAACAAAGGTAAAAATGTTGTTTTACAGTTTTTAGTGCTTTTTTAATTTTTGGAACAAATTTTCTTTTCGTATTTGATTCTTCACTGAGTGTTTCCTCTAATCTCTCATATGATACACTTTTTGCAGTTACATGAAGCCTTGGCTGATCAATTGACTGACATTGTTGTCAATGGTGTAAGTATTGCCAAATTTTGTAAAGCTTTGTTTATCATCCTTCTAATAAGCAACACTTTATAAAAGTAATGATTTAATGACTTGTAGTTTATGCCATTCATCTGTGCCAGCCTGTTAGAATGAATTGTTACCTGTCAGTAGTCAAGTCCTAAATATGTCTTGGTAGGCCATGCAGTTTCACTTAAAAGTTAAAACTAAAATTTTTTTCCCAGATTAGGGTAAGCCCTGTTATAAAATATAAGATATAGTTATACTCATGCAGTCATGCCCTTATGGCTTCATTCTCTCAGAATTTTTGTTTTTTTATCCTACCGTGTTTTTTAGTACTTGTGTTGCTTCCCAATGTCTATTCAGTATGAAAACTTTATTTGGACTTCCTCAATGTTTTTATCTCAATTAAATGCACATTTGGTGTGCTTTAACTTTCTTAATTGATCATATGATTTCCTAGATTAGGGAAAAACCTATAAGATATGGTTATACTAATGTGGTTATTCCCTCATGGCTTCTTTCTCTCAGTTTTGTTTTTTATGCTATCATTTCTGTTGTTACTTGTGTTGCTTCACAATGTCTGTTCAGTGTGACAACTTTATTGGACTTCTCAAATCTTTTTATCTCAATTAAGTGCACAGTTGTTGGGTATTTGGTGTGGTTAACTTTCCTTATTGATCACATGATTTCTCTATGATCTCTTTTGTGTTGTTAACCTTTTCAATAATTTTGTAATTGTTAGGTTCTTTGCATCCGGAATCCTGATGAACCGATTGATCTCTTTATGGTTGAGATTATGCACATGCGCCATAAATTTGATGTTGACACCCGCTTGGTATAGCAAACCAAACTTGATCTACAGTTTTCAGCAGCTTGATTTATGTTTCTATATGCTGGCTTATGAAGATCACAATGATCCTTAAATGTATTATAATATTCTGTGTGATCTTTGAGGTTAAGGTTCACTAATGTCTCTTTGAAAAGACTTTATCTTGGCAATTTGCCATCAGAGGGGCATATAGCAAATTTCCTGCCTATTTTTGGAACATTATGATGACATAATATTTCTGTGCTAGACTTATAAGGAAGAGGGTTATTTTTATAGAATGAGTCATTTAAAACAAAGTTTTCAGGTTGAGGGTCTCGTCTTAGATCATGGTTCTCGACATCCTGATATGAAAAGAAGGGCAGAAAACTGTTACATTCTAACTTGCAATGTGTCTTTGGAGTACGAGAAAAGGTAAATCTTGCCAAATTTAAACAATTTCTAAGAAATTATATTTAAGGGCAACTGCCCTACTTCAACTAACTTATTTTCACAGTGAGATAAATGCAGGATTTTTCTACTCAAATGCAGAACAGAGAGAGATGATGATTAGTGCTGAAAGACGTCAAGTAGATGAGAGGGTACAAAAGATCATTGAGCTAAAAAATAAAGTAACAAGCTCTTTGCTCTCATCATTTCTCGTATATTATTTCTGTGTGGTGACACGCATCATGCTCCATGAACAGGTATGTGGAGATGGTGACAAAAATTTTGTCGTCATCAATCAGAAAGGAATAGATCCACCATCCTTAGACCTTCTAGCCAGAGCAGGGGTTTGTTCTTTTCTTTATTTTTACACTTTATTTATGCCCTCCGAATCTGATTCAGCTTCAATGGGTTTTCTAAAATCCACAGCTCCATACTGAGTTTACTTTCTGCAATGTGTATGATACCCATTTTATATGTTATCATTATTAGTGACAATCATGTATCTATTTGAGTGTTTTTGATTTATTGCAGTTACTCCTAGACTTGGATAATTCTAATATGAAAATTTTGAAATTACTGAATATTTGACCTTATGTAATCTTAATGTTATTTCATGGTTGTCATAGATCAATCCCCTACATCTTTTTTGGTACTATTTGTAGATAGTTGCACTAAGAAGAGCAAAGAGGCGAAATATGGAGAGGTTGGTGCTTGCTTGTGGTGGTGAGGCTGTTAATTCTGTTGAGGATTTGACTCCTAATTGTTTGGGATGGGCTGGTCTTGTCTATGAGCATGTCCTTGGAGAAGAGAAATATACATTTGTGGAGAATGTGAAGAATCCTCGCTCATGCACAATTTTAATTAAAGGTGAGATTACAGTTTTTCCCCTTTGCTTTGAAGGAAACCGTAGGAGCACTTGTAAGCTATATGAGTATAAAACATGTTCGGATGTTACTAAAGTTCACTTTTTTATGAAGAAAAAGATGGTTTTCATTAATAATTAATCAGTATCAGTCAAAAGGATGATCATTACACAATAAAAATGCAAGATATGATTAAAAACTATATAAGATTACAACTTTAAACTAACAAAACATTTATCTCATTGTGCATAGAAATAATTGAATAAGAAGTGAAGATTCTCATCCACTGGAACCATATTATTGAAAATCACTTTATTTTGGAATCTCTAGATAGACCTAATCATGAGCTTTACACTATAGCCTTTGTTGCTCCAGTGTCTACTTTCCTCTTACTCTATGACTTTTTGTGAATGAGTCAAAGGAATCAAAATTCATTTTCAGATGGGAATTCTTTGAGATAACCTCGATGTGGAGACATTTCCACATCAAATGTTCTAGAGTTTCACTTAAATATTGTTATTTTAGGTCCCAATGATCATACTATTGCTCAAATCAAGGATGCTGTTCGTGATGGCCTTCGATCTGTTAAAAATACGATTGAAGATGAAGCTGTTGTGCTGGTAAATTTTCTTCAGTTAATGTATAATGCTTAATTTGTATTTTTTCTATGATATCTGAATGCCATTGAATGAATGAATTTTTCTGATATTATTTGTGCCTTGCCTTTATGAATTATTTTTTGAATAGTTTCTCCAAAATGTTCTCTATTTTTAGTCAACTCCACACAAAGGCATGGAAGTTTTGTAACCATGCCGACAAAGATTCACATGCATCAATCTTTTCCACCTACTGAACACATTTTCATGTAAAGCCTTGCTTGGAGATGAACGAACCTAGTTGATTATGCTTCTTTCTAAAGTAAATAATGGTCTTACAACACCAGGAAGTAGTGTCCACATCTTTACAAAGTCAACTTGGGCCTTGCTAAGTTATTATTTTGTAAATTTCAGGGGGCAGGTGCTTTTGAGGTTGCTGCTAGACAACATCTGATCAACAATGTTAAGAAAACTGTCCAAGGGGTAGTTATTCTTATATTACATATCCTAAATAAAAATTCTGTTTGTCTGATAAAATGAAATATTCTCAACAGCGTGCCCAGCTTGGTGTTGAAGCATTTGCAGATGCACTCCTGGTCATCCCAAAGACACTAGCAGAAAATTCCGGCCTTGACACACAGGATGTCATCGTTGAACTAACGGTAATCTAGATATCCATTTGTACTAGGCGTTAAGCCGTTAACAATTATGCAACTATTGAACTAGTAAGATGGCTGGATTTGGTGCCTTCTTGGCAGGGGGAGTATGACAGAGGGAACATTGTTGGTTTAAACCAGAATACAGGAGAACCGATTGACCCTTCGATGGAGGGAATATTTGACAACTATTCTGTGAAGCGTCAAATTATAAACTCTGGGTATGCGTCCATCTTTATTCATTTAGTTAGGCATAGGATGCACAGCTCACCTGTCATGTCTCAACTCGTATGTTTTCCATTTTTTTTTCTTGCAGACCTGTTATTGCTTCACAGTTGTTGCTGGTGGACGAAGTTATTCGCGCCGGTCGTAACATGAGAAAGCCAACATAACCAGGATGTGGTTTATGGAGTAGCTGGTTGTTTTTGGATGGTTTTATTCTTCGCTTGGGAAGGTTTTGACTGTTTATTTGACAAGTGGTGTTTGGTTTTGTCGTTCGATATCCTTCCTGAACGTATTCTGAAGTTTTGTAGTTCATTTATAATATTAGAGACGAGACCAAGTGACCAGAGTACAGCGCTCTCTTGTTCGGCGTAAATGGGTGGGTTCTTTCACTGATTGCGGATAGACTGAGTTGGCCGATCTCTACCTGGTCGCTTTTAAAACAAAGAGCTAGCCTTTTACATTCTTTGTCTCGACCCTGTTTAATATGGATAAATAAGAGTTTTTTAAAATTTTTGTACGCTTTTTTATCCGTCACGCATTTTACCGATATTCAAATAGATGGGGATAAAACATGTTAACCTTTTTACTTATCACAGGTTATTTAACATGAAAAGGTGTTAATGTTGTTGAATGTATTATCTTATTTTTATATGTTAAACATAACAAATGTTTTAGTTTGAATTAAAAGCGTGGATGGAAAAATGTTTTGAGTTCTGGAGTTAAATTTTGAAGGTAATATTTTATATTTATATATTAGATAAAACTGATCACCGTCGCATGAATCTTATATTCAAAGAATAATTTGTTTATTCCTTATCTTGTACAAAAATGCGTTTTAGTAAATGGTAGATGGTAACGTTAAACATGGAATAGAAGACCAATGGAACGTAAGTTTTTCAATAATGGTAAAAATTTTTCAAATTCAGGTCATCTTTTGTGTTAGGATAGAAGACCAATATGCTATTTCCATTGTGGTGAAGCCGTAGGATCGTTGAGTCATGCCTTTTTTTTTTTTTTTTTTTGAAAATATAATTGAGTCATGCTTATTGTGCTGTATAAACTGCTGAGTATTAAAAAAGCATTATAATAATCCGGTCACTTGATCCAAAATGATACCACTGATCGAACAACAATCCCATTCGCATGTGACAACCTTTGGAAAGGAGACTTGAGCAGTAATACTTAGTCATACAATCATAAAAAGGATGACCACCAAAAGCCAATCCCTGGGCCCCTGGCTGCCACTCTCAACAGGAAGGGACGCACCTTCAGCGTTAGGTGTTTCGTTTGAACCACCCCCACTTGGTTAAGGATCAACTTTAGCGATCCGGGTTGAAATGTAGTCGTCCAATTACCGAGCAATCGTTTGTTAGTGCAGTTGTAGGGGCAATTTCGAAGGATGCCAAATCATTCTGCATGAAAAGAAAAATGAAAAAAAAAAAGGAAGAGACTCCAATCAATGAAATAATGAAAAGAAGATACATCTGTTTAGAGTACAGAAGACATTAAGCATGTCCAAGCATGACGCATGACGCATGACGCATTACGCATATTGGTCTCTCTCTATTGGATGACCAGGTGAGATAAAAATCTGGAGACGTCCAACTTGCGGTGATGAAACAAAATGCTGCCTTCTGAATGGAATGGATGGCAATACACTTCCAAAATGATTAACATGGCAAGATCTCCAACTACAGCAGCTAACAAAAAAATCTAAGCTGGCACCTTGCCCTCCTGTTCTTGCAGGTAACTCCTCTTCATTTCTTCCAAAACATTGTCATTTGTACTGCCAACGAGATCAACTATTATTATTATTCAATAATTGCTTTTGTTCGAATACATGTGGAAAGAGTATGATACTGGCACGACAAAACAGCTTAATGAATTTATAAAATGCAATCCAATTCAATCTTCGAGTATGCTTCCAATATCATTAACTAAGCTCATTTGTCTTGAGTGACAATTACTCATATAAAATGGCACTTGCTATTTTTTCTTGAGTGACAATTACTCATAATAAAAATAAGTTCTTAATTAATTTGATGATTGTGATAATTGCATATTTGTACATTTATTTATATTTATTCATTTTTTACTAATATCATTTTTTCAAAAGACACCCATTTAATCCCCTATTTAGAAAAAAAAAACTTTTTAAATTTCTAATCTGTATAATACCCATTTTCCGTTTTCACAGCATTGTTTCTTTGCAATTTCTGACAATGAAAATTAGATCAGCCTGATATGAAGTCAGTCTATTTTCTTGATATGCATTCCTCAACTTTATCTTCTCACTACACACATTGCAAAACCATAAATGAGAAGTGATTCTTCTAATCTACCCTCAGTAGCTTGAACACTAGGAATAACCCATATTTACTACAAGTCAAATGATATATATATATTTAGTTTATCATTTACCACAATCCACATCCATTCACCATCTAAATCATGCATGATACTTCAAGCACATAATTGAGAAGCACATTTATCGAATGCTGAGCATTCATATCACAATGTCAAACTAGCTATAGATTTCGTATAGCATTTCTTAGCAACACCCCTGCAATGTAGGTGAAATTAAAAAATGTATGGGAAGATTAAAAATTACTTGGTTGGAAATAATAAAAAAGATTTAAAAATTTAATGGAAGATTTAGTCATAGAACTAAATAGAAGGAAGTGATCCATATGACAGACCCTACATAGTGGTATTAAGGTATTGATTGCTGTTTCTCAGCAACACACCATTTTATACCTCCATCCTTGTGAATAATGTATCATGACTTTCAAGAAGGATAATGCTCATGGAGATCTTTGGCGTAATTCACAAAAAAATATTTGAAAAAAAAAAAAATTCACAACACAGAAGTAAGTGACCGTCGGTCCGATCTTCACTTACTATTGATGAAGACATTCATTTAGTTCCTTTGCTTCTCTACGACACTTCCATATAACAGAAATAGTTCTCCCTGCAGCACACTCAGCATACTGTCTGGTTAAGGCATCACATTCCTTTAGCGCCTTCTGCTTCATCTTGCTGCGTAAAGCTGGAGATTCCATTGAAAAGATAAAACGATGAGCATGCTTTTGCACGCAACTATCGTAAAGATGAACGACCGAAACATTTGCTACAGAAGATGGAAACTGTGATCGAAGAGACAAAATTAAGCAGATTAAACGGTGAAAAATAAAGGAATATTTTACCTACAAACCTTGACAAACATGTAGAATTGCCCTAATAGAAGACAATCATCATACAAAGACGTACACACAAAGGCCACTGGCATATGTAATCAGGGAATCATGAAGAAAGTAGTTATTTTCGATGTCAGGCTTGCAAGACAAAACAGAACCAAAAGCGAACGACTTTATCAAAGAACAGATCGTCGAAATCAGTTTGATAATGTTTCTGAAGGGCGGATATATAGGAAGAACACCACCTTCTTCCACTTTCTTCTTGACATGGTTTTCCCTCGCTCCTTCGATGTATCCCATTAGACGCCGGCGACGATGCTGACGATGATGATCGAAGTATTGGAATCGGAGTAGGAGTGGAAGCCCGCCGCCCGCAGTGGTGTGAGCTGAAAGAGGGAAGAAAGCGAGGCGAGGCGAAGCCTCCGTGAGCATTTATTTTTGCCGGTGCAGGTGACGGAATTTCGTGTCAATACCTCACTCTTACATTTATTGCTAAACACACCTTGTAAAAAAAAAAATTGCTAAACACCCCTTTCTTTCTTTCTTTTTACCTAATACCAGACCCTTTTTCTTTTTATCATATTCTACCATTTTATTTTACCTTGTAAGCTTATCATCTTTAACACATCTTCTCGTAAGGAAGAGCCAACCAATTAAATTGCAAAATAAGACAATTTTTTTTCTACTTTCTAAACCATCCTTGCAAGCTTATGTTACCCTTAACATATCCTCTTATCAAAAAGAACCTATTTAGTTGCAAATTATGAAAATCCAATTTCTCGTTACAAGAATAAAGAGTTTATCCAAAGAGAGAAAAAAGGCCTTTTGAAGTTAAGTTTATGCAAGATAGTTGGGAAGATAAGAAAAAGACACATGGACATTGATGGAGAAAACTGGTTATTAATTTTTCTAATTTTGTATTTTATATAAGAATGCATAGTTGAAAATTAAGTTATTAAGGTAAACATCTATGTACTTGATAGATTTTTGACCCAAACATGTAATCTAATGTCATTTTTGTTAGTAATTTTAGTGATACTCAATATAAAATTTTAAAAGCCAACAATGATACTTATATACTTATTATAGATTGATTTCGATGATGTAAGTGTAAAAACCCTGTGTCTATCATTAAAGAAGACCTTTTCAAATTGGTAATAAAAAAAATGTCCACGATAGTCAAAGTACATGCAACCAAAGGTGACCCAACCGTGCGGAAACATTTTCTGAACTTAAATTCTGATGTTTACATCATACCAACGTCATAAACACATAATTAGCAAGTGGTTCGAAAAATAAATCCACATCTTATACGTGCCCACAGACATCTCCAAGAATATTGTCGAACGTCCACTTTCCATTGAGATTTTGCAGACATCTTGGTGTTAATCTGCCGATCAAGTGCAACGAGGTAGAGGTAAAATGCTTAATTTTTGATCAGGGATAATGACCATCAGTAACAAAGTTCCATTGAGAAACTAGGCATTTTTGGCGTGCATGGGAATAACAACTTTAAACCAAACGAGTTCCTTCAAATTCATGGCGTTGCAGTCTGCTTGTAATCATGGTGCGTTACAAAATTGCATGATGTGATCAAGCTGCCGCGGCTTAAATACAATAAACAGATATTACAGGAGGGCTTCGCTTGAATAAATTACCAATGAATGGCAAGAAAATGATATCTTAATACTCTAATCCTCTCACTATTAACAAATATATACACTCCGAGCGCCGTAGCAACTCATCTAATAAACAAGAACAAATTCAGACAAACAGGGAAAAAAAGGAATGAAGGGCCACCATTCCTGCAGAAATGCACCATTTTGATAAATCTGAGTGTCTTAAAAATCTCACGAACTGGTAATCGTCATCATGAGGCACAGAGGCTTCTAAGAAAATTGATGTGATGAGAGAAAGCTCAATGGTTCAAGATGTCAGAAACTCTGTCTACGGCATCAACGGGGATCTCCCTCCCTGGAACATCGATCTTCAGAAGGCTGGAATACCTGTGAAACAATATATATTAATATCTAACAAACAAAATCGTGTCAGAAGGGAGAAAACCACAGTGGACACTTACTCAGTATGCGTAAACAAGTAAACATGGTCTGAGATGAAGGCAAGCAATGCCTGCGTACATATATAAGGAATTAGAAGTATGTCAGGGGTGAAGGAACTGCAGGGCTTGAGCTTAAAGAACTGCACCGCATTCCCATTGTGCAATGCAAATCAATTCTATTCCCAGATGAAATTACCAGACCCTTAAAACGCCGTTGAAAAGACAAAAATGCAAAAACAAGTTACAAAGACTTTTTGAAAATTTCCCATCTAACTAATACAAATTCGCCAAAGCAGTGCAGATGACAAGAGAAGAGAAATTGACACTTCATGTGAAGAAAGAAAATACAGAAACTACAATACAAAGTTTCAGCTCACACACAGAAGGAAACTTATCCCAATTCTCTGAATATTTTGTGTACCATATAATACCATAAGACTAGAAAAATGTTATCCTTGAAAATGATACCTCAAAGGGCAAATTCAAAAGTTCACAGTAAGTTCGAACACGATCTAATATTTGTTGGATGGCTTCATTGTTAATGGATGGTATAGCTGCTAAAGCCTACATAAGAAAGGAAGTATTATCAAGCAAAATCCATCTGCAAAACTGAAGCATTGTAAAAATGATAAACATATTATATACAACAACCAATGCCTTAAACATATTATATAATGCCATTTTTAATACAATTGTACCGTTGCAATCCTGCAACTGGAAAAAAAAAACAGAGAACAGAGGACAATGGGACACTGTCAAAAAGATGTTCTGTGGGTTGCAACCATGCATTCCCCTATATAAATGGTTCATGAATGGAACAGCAAAGTCCATAAACTTACTGATGCCAAATTTATGTAGCAAAAACAAGAACAGATGATGCTGATGAAAAAAGCACCTCAAATGGGATTAATTGGTTGGATAATTCATATTTCAACTGATTGAATTGGTCCATTAGATAGCCAAAGATAGACAACCTACTTCAGAAAGGAAACCTTGTGTATTTTGAAATGCAATTCTTGTGTAGAAAAGAAAGCTAGTGATGAACGACTGCAAGTGAAGATTGGGTGAACTGTTGTAAGGATGGACACCATATGTTTGGGAGAATATAAGGTAAAGTGCATACAGTACATTCTTGTAACTGCAGTAGCAGTCAAATGACAGCCAAAGACAGACAACTTGCTTCAGAAAGGAAACTTGTGTATTTTGAAATGCAATTCTAGCGTGGGAAAGAAATCTAATGATGAACGACTGCAAGTGAAGATTGGGTGAACTGTTGTAAGTATGGACACCAAAGGTTTGGGGGAATGAGGTAAAAGTGCACATGGTACATTCTTGTAACTGCAGTAGCAGTCAAATGACAGCAGGGAGTAATAAGACACCGACCACACGGTCCACTGGATCATATGAGATAACAAACTCTTGAACAAATATATAAAACCACGAAATTTTGCCTGATATGGATTTGTTCCCTAGCTAACCGATCCAAAAAACCTAACTTTATCAGCATTAGACAATTCTTGGTAAAGATTTTGATCCATATCAGTGAAATTTTGATTAAAACTCATCAATATAGCTAGAAACTTCTTCAACCTGGTTACATACTGCAATTCTTTTCTTTTTATATATTTGTCAAGAGTTTGTTATAATATTCAGAATTTTGTTCATAATTTGATATTCTGTACCAATTTTATCTTATTTTCCTGATTTTATCTTTGAGTTATAAATTTTTAAATTGTAATTTATTCAAGAGTGTTCATTTTATTTACACACTTATGCTTTGATTCCAATTTTTAAATGATTAGACTATTAACACCATTTACTTGCCGTGTGATTTTAGGATAAAAATGTTGAGTTCTTGATTTTTATCTCTGCACATGAATAATAAACAACAATAGCTTGTGTCATAATCTCACTGTGGGATCAATCATAAGAATTTTTTTTTTTTATAATAAAATCTTTGGTTAAATTATATAAATTTAATTTTGTTTTCACAATTTCTAAGTAATTATAGACCTTTCTCCTTTTAGTTTCTTTTATATTAATTAATTCTTCTTTCCTAACTATTGCATCCTTCGACCTCTTAAACTTATAACCATATCTCTATATGTGAACTGATTTTATTATCTACAATATTTTAATTATCAAAAATTTCTAAAAATTAAATGTAATTGGTATTGTGCGTATTATTCCTCTAATTTATCCTAAATTTTCACATGAAAATTCAAGTTTTTTAATTGAGATTCAACACTTATGTGCTTTTGCACCATCTCCACTAAAATTTATGACAATTGATGTGAAACTGGTATTGAATACCACGGGTAGAAAATATTAAGTGCTAGACATTTCTTTTTGAGAGGAAGTGCCTGACATTTTTGATGCATAGTGATATTTTATATCTGGAGAAATAATTTCATCCACGTCAATAAACTGCACCATTGTTCTGAACCATAAAAACTTCAAAAGCAAGAGTAATACATGGCGTCAATGTCATTATAAAAAAAGAAGTAATACATGGTGCATTTACAAATTAAATCAACACATTGAATGAATACTAGGAATCAAGAAACAAGGCACACCTGTTCCAATGCAATGGAATTTCTACATATCTGCTGGACACCCAACAGGTTAATGGACTTTATCTCGGTAAGAGCCTGAAGACGGTTATAAGATGGCACAGATACTCATTACAGAAGCATGAATGTTAAGTAGCTCTTACTAGATTAGCAACCAAACCTTGATTGACGTATTTGCAGCAATACTACATATCCCACCAAATATGTAATTCCTCTTTATGTCTGCTACAAATGGTGTCATCTGTTCTTCTCGGCGAATTATCTGCAAGGTTCATAGAATACAATCTATTTAGTAATAGAAACTCAAATAAAATTACAAGCCTAGCAGTAAAACAAAAAATAATTGACAACCTTTCCCATGATACCTTCAAATAATGCCACATGCAAGTGGGAAAAGCTAAATCACACAAATATAAACATTATAACAAGCATAACTGGTTCTTATATTATTATTATTATTATTATTATCCATATTTCATGAGCTGTTTTGAGTGGTAAATTATAAGGATCACTCATTATCTATGAAAATCTCAGAATGACTGGAAAATGGAAACATCAACAGCAACAATTGATGACTTAATTCCGCTATCATGGGAATGTGGGATCAACAGTATGAATCCTATTCCTCTGTCTATTTCTATACAACAATAATTTTCTGTTATAGCCAAACTGCTTAAAACTTCATTTCAGGGAAAAAAAAAACTGTTTAAGACTCCTAGTCCAATGGCCACCTTAAAATTCACCCAACTTGATGTAAATTCTAATTAGCAAATTTAACATCTAACCTGTGCAGTCAGTGAAATAATGAAATCATCTGGTTCTTCTGGGTCTTGATCTTCCATGTATTCTCTATAGGTCATTTCCTGTTTATGTTAAAACATTTTAAATTTCCAAGTAGACTTACATTCAAGTAGTAAATACAATGAATTCAAGTGTAACAAACCTGAATGTGAAATATGGTTTCCAGTTGCATTTCTATCCTCAAAACCTTTAGGCAATCAATGGAAAGTTTCCTGTATTCAGCGGCGAGGGATGCAAGATTGCTAGGAATTGCACTTGGAATATGTGCATGTCGATGATTATGATGCATGTACTTATTGTCATCCACAAGGCTTTTTGGTCTTAAAGTAAATTCTCCAAGCCTAATAATTCAGAAAAAAAAAAATTAAATGGTTAACCAATTGAACACATTCATATGGATACTGAATATTTACAGCCACATCAGCAGAGCTTTCTATAGAAGAAAAACATGATTGTGATAAAGTCATTCTAATATATTAAAAACATAATCAAAATTTCATTGATTTAGAGAATAATAGAAGAATAAATGTACTCATACTTTTTGTACCAGCATTACTAAAAATGGAACTTCCAGGTTATGATTTGAAGGGAATTTCGTTTTAATCCATATTTCTTATAATGAAAGAGTTTGATTCTGCATTTTTACTACAACTCTCTCACATAGATTTATAATTTCCACATATGTCCCAAGGAAGAAGACCCTAATCCTTGAATCTCCCTCCTTTTCCATCTCTCAAACTTATGACCTCTGATCCCACCCTCTTCTCCTTTGCTAACATCATCAACCCACCTTGTTGACTCTCTCTTTGCCTCTCTTCCATCTCTACAGTCTACACCGTGTTCCTACCAATCCATTCCCACCACCCCTCAACATAGCCGCCTGCTACCATGCTCTACAGCCTCCCTTGTCACCTTCATCCCTTCACCATCTCTTACTCCACCCCTCCTCTCAGCCCGTGACCATCTCCATCACTCTGTGCTACCACCTCCTCTACCCTTCAAAACTTGTAGTCCACATCTTCACCAGCTTATGGTTTTCATCACCCTGACATCCACACTTCATCCTCCCTTGACCTCCTACCTCTTGCCTTTATAGTGTGTTGCCTCATTGCTCATCATCAACAAGAATCACAAAAAAGGAACCTATGACACCAAAATACAGGCAAGCATGCAAATACATGTATTAAACCAATTGCTTAATGTACTTTACCATCAATGTAGTAATATTTATATTAGATTAATTAGTTTTTCATGAAAAGGATCGTTAGCTTTACTAGAAAGAAGGTGAATAGTGAATCTTAATGTATATGCTCATTAATTTTACTTTAAGACAATTAATTTCTCCAAAACAGACTAAATAGCAATTAATTCAAAAGAAAAACAGCACAAAGAGACAAATTTTTGTGGTGGTTTACCACTAACAATCACTTCACTCTCCAATGCCTTAATCTTGAGATTTTTCACTAAGTAGGTATTTTCCAGGTAATACCAAATCCTTACAGAACCACAATTCTGTTACAATGATATTTTCTAGCTACACACCTGTAATACAAAATACTTTCTTTGTGTTCATACAAGACACCAACCTTAGATTTAAGACACTAACTTTGCAATTTTTATCACACCTGATAAGATAGGTTTTAAATCAGAATTTAATTTGATTTCAGTTTAAGTATAGGAGCATTCAATATAAAAAATATTAGAATTTAAAGATATAAATTTTGTATTTCAATTAGAAGCTTTAGTCTTGAAGAAGATCCTTTAATCAGTAACAACACTAAATCTAGATCTCCTCAAAAGATGGCTTTCAGCAGTACTTCAAGTTTCATGCGTTGTTTACTTGACACTTGGAGTAAGTAGATTGCTCTATTTTTGCTTGTTGCCCTTAGCCGCTGGAATACCCTCCATTGGATTAATTTTTGTTTACTATAGTTCTCAGTCATTTTATTCCTTCAAGATTTTTCCTTGTTATTAAATATTATTTTCGGATATGAAATGATATGTTTTCATTTGAATAAATTTGAAGATCAGCTGTTTCTAAATTTAGGAGTTGCTGTCAATCGAAATCCTTCAATTTATATATATATATATTCAAAAATGAAAATAACAGCTGTATAAAGTATCTGCATCCACAAGCTTGATTTTACAAATTTTCAACTTAACTAAATACAAAAAAATTATTAGATAATATATATATATTGCAAAAATAAAGAACCAATCATTTAATAAAAATTCATAATAAATCTAGATATGGTTTTGTTAAAAAATTAGAAATGCTTATAATTAGATAGACAAAAGGTTTATTTAAACCTACTGAAATCTGTTCAAAGTTACCGTTATATTTAGAAAAGTTGACTAACTTGATTGACAAATGACAAATAATTTACTTAAACTTTCCAGTCAAGAATAAATACTTTACTTAACTGTTCGATCATCAATAGAAACTTCACTAGACATTCTGGAAGACATCAGATTCTTTACTTAAACTTTTTGAAAATTTGTAGATAGTTTACTGAAATTTCCGGAATTCAATATTTACTGATTTTTCTGAAAATTACTGGAGACTTTGTCAAGCCGTTCAAAAAATTTTGGATACTTTATTGAATATTTAGGAATTCTGTATTTTCTGAATTTTCCGGAAAATATTAAAGACTTTGCTAAACTATTTAAAAAATGTTGGAGACTTTACTAAATTATTTAGAAAATATTGGAGACTTTGCTAAACTATCTGGAAACTCCGAAGACTTTTACTAAACTGTCTAGAAAAATCCAAAGACTTTACTAATAAACTATCTAGCTAATTTCGGTTATTTTATAGAATTGATCGACTATCTTGAGATAATTTAATTTTATCAAAATGATTAAGTATATTAGTCTTAAATTATGGTTTTACAACATCAAAATTGTGTTTAAAATTCTAACATTCCATAATCAATTCAAAAGGCTCATTCTATTTGATTGTCTACATCTTCTCTTAAGAGTGGTGACTACTTTAGTATGAATAGTAAGCAAGAAGAGAGTGGGAGGCCAATTATTAGTTGTGTAGGGCATTGCATCACTCCTAAAAACAATCAACTGTATCTTCCATTTTTTTGAACTATTTTTACTAATATAAGTAGATTATGAATATGTGGATTCCATGTCAAGATTATAACAATATATATGTTGTCTTTTGTGATGAACAAACTAACATTAAATTATCTTGAGTTTTTAATGGAGATTCAAAATTCGTAGTATTGATTTGAAAACTTTTCATCACTTCTTTCTAACTGAATTTTGTTCAAAGATCTTGAAGATCCATATGAAAATCTGAAGAGGAGGAATGTAAAAGACTTGATTTTTGTATGCAATACATACACCCCTTAGATTGTTTCTACCTTCATATAGCAATCATAATGAGCACATGCAGTGACAATTGCCTTCAGATAGCAGTGTCAAAGGAGACAGACTTTAACCACCATTTTACAGATTTGTTAAGGTAAAAGAGAGAAAAATAATAGGGCAGACAGTGTCATGAAGAATTAAATACTAACTAGCTTTTCCAAAAACCACCATTCCATAGAACCCGCTCTCTTCTGTTCCTGATTAGATCCTAAGCAGATTTAACAGAGAGCCTCCCTTCCTTGGACCACCTCCAGCAGGAGTCATTCACCTCTGAGATATTCCTTAGTTTGTCATTAATTTCACCTTTAATGTAGGCTGGAAACTATAGAAGCTTTAAAATGTGATCATTTATGTACACATTTGCCACCAATAATCTGTCTTTATCATCTGGAATAGTCACGGATTCAACCACAAGGACCATAGTCAGTTCACCAACTGATCTAAAAATTTATAAGGCCCTTACCACCCTCTCATTTAGCAAGGCCAACTACTTTCTCCCAAGTTGTTCTGAATTTCTTCCACCCTTTGTCTATGCTGTCTGCATGGATAACTTTTGCAGTATTTCCATGAATATCATTCCATGCCTTCGATTAGATGTTCTTGTGGTAGATGATTCTCCATACCATCTTCATGTGCAGGGCACCCATCACCTATCAAAAGTTACAAATACCCAAACCTCCCTCTCCAAGAGGCTTGGCGATCTTTTCCCAACTGACCCAATGCCTCTTATTATGATACCCCGAGCTACCCCAAAGGAAATTAGCACAAAGTTATTGAATCTTGTCTAGAATACTAATCGGGAGAACATATACACTAAGTAAATATATAGATATACTAGATAGCACATGTTTGATAAGTGTGATTTTACCCCTTGGGGATAAAATTGCAGCCTTCCAACCTAACAACTTCCTTTGAATCTTCTGTAGAAGCTCATCAAAGTAAATAGATTTAACCTTCCATTTAAAAATAGGGAAACCAAGATAAGCAAAGGGGAAACTACCTTGTTTAAATTCTATTATCTCTATAATCATGTGAAACTGGAGACTAGAGCTATTTTTGGTTACTAGGAAACTTTTATCTTGATTCACCTTTTGATTTGAGAAATTTTGATATTGGCCTATAAGATCCATCACCCTTACAAGGATACTCCTACCATTCAAGAAGAGAATAATATCATCCACATATAGTAAGTGAGATATATAATCAATGCATCCCGAGTTATAAGGAATGACTTGTCTCTCCTCCACAAGTTTCACCAGTCCTCTACTTAATACTTCCTCAACTAGAATGAAAAGCCTTGGTGATAGAGGATCTCCCTGGTGAAGCCCTTTAGAGGACTTGAAAATTTAGTAGATGCACCATTCAACAGAATAGAAAATGCATTGTCTTGAATGCACCCTTCAACCAACTATAATTGGAGAAATCAAGCCTCACAAGAACTGCATAAATTGTGTCACACTCAATTCTATCAAATCTCTCCATATCTAAATTGAGCACCACATTCCCTCCTCAGTGTCCTATGTCAATTCTTTGGATAAGTTCCTGAGTGAGCACCATATTGTCAAATATACTCCTCCCTTTAACAAAGGTACCTTGCATTTTCGAAAAAGATTTATCTTGGCTTCCATGCATGTGTTATGTCATAATAGTAGCAATAATCTTGTATCTCACATTGTACCAACTAATAAGTCGGAACTGTTTAAAATCCACTAAGTTAACTTTGGGATTAATGTGACAAAAGTTGCTTTTCAAGATCCATCCAGTACTCTACCAATAAAAAAATCCTTGTATTGTATTAACCATATCCTTCCCAATGATGGTAGAATTCAACCATAAAACCATTTGGTCTTGGGGCCTTGTCCTTTTCCATTTCAAGAACCATTTCTTTTATTTCAGTAACTGATGGCACATGGCAGAGCTCATTGTTATCTCCGTCCTACATCACTGTAGGGAGAAGATCCAACAAGTGCCTATTCCAAGCCCCTCTTTCTGTTTTAAGAAGTTTGGAGTAATACTGATTATACCCATATACAAATGAATCTTTTCATAGGGAAGTCATTGAAAACTTTCCACAAAGTGAGATTTGGTCATAGAAAGATAGAATTGTATCCAAAGAATGTGGGATACAAAAAATAAAAATAAATGCAAACTATTATTAAAAAATAATATTTGAGCAGGGAGCCATAGTTAAAATATATGAAGTTGATGATTCCCTCCAAGAGTTTGATCAATGGGTAGATATCTATTCTCTCAGCTATGGGAATCAAGGAAAGTAGCAGAATTTTAGGATTGGTGTTTCTTTCATTTGCAAGTGAGTGGGAAGTCAAGATGAGAGGAAAGTCTTCAGAAGTTTCTAGATTTATTTTAGCATATTCTAACTTTCTCGTATAAATCATAGTCTACAATGAATATATCCATTAATAACCACATATAATCATATAGTATGTAAAGGAAAAATATTAATTTTTTTCCAAATCAACACTCAATAGCAGAATGAGAAAATTGAAGATTTAACTGATGCAGTCTTGCGTGCAATGACACGTAATTTGAATCTGAGTCATTAAATATAATGCTTTACAATTATAGAACTAAGTTCACACTAAAGAAGATAACCACACCGACAAAACATCTAATGCTTATATGGAGTCCTACATCTCCAGAAACATATTTGATTGTAATACAGCTTAACATCAATCTGATTTTGAACAAGATTGCATTACCTTTCAATAGAATCTGCCATGTATTCTAAAGAATCACTTAGAGAGGCCAACAAAATGAACTTTTGGTCATCATGAATGAGATTTTCCTGCAAGATTAAAATGAAGTCGGTACTTATAGACCATAACTTCAGATATATGGTAGGAAATAGATAATTCTATAACTAAAGATAAACTAAACAGAAGCAATACCAAAGGGAGAACAATTCATAAAAGCAAAACCTAATCAGGATTACCTGCTTAATTGGACGTAAGCCAAGTAAGAAGTCACTGAATTCAGTCTCTGTTTCAATAGTTTCAGCATCTGAAATCCCATTTTCTGTGATTTGTTCACATGATGGATTTGCCAATAATGCACTAGCAGGATCAAGTCGCATTAAGCTCTCAACATCATTTCTGCCGATAAGCATATAACTCTGCTTTTCTAGGACAGCCTTGAAGTGCAAAAAGACAGACACAGGTAACCCAGTTAAGATATAAAAAGTAACCAAAGAAGGAAAATCATAAATTGAAGATTTCTTTTGACAAGGACATGGATGTTTCTTAAATAATCAATGAATTGTAAGCTTGCATAAATGAAGATAGAAAGTAAATAAAGATAAAAAAGAAGCAATATCTGCAAGCATATATGAGCAATTAAAATCAAAAGCAATTTTCTAAGAAAGAGATTAAGTGTCAATGGCAAGGAGAACACAAGAGAATTGATAGATAAAAGGCAAATATAATGCATGAGGATCTTATGAATGTGGATCTAAGTAGGGTTTGAGATTGTAAAATCTTAAACTCCCCAGATGAATAAAGTAATTCAAAGACCCTTTTTTTTGACCTGTTGCAAAACAAAGATCCATCATTCATATAGGATTTGTTAGGACTTTTAAGATCAATTTCAATCCTCAATGTCCAAGTGATAGAGTCTCACCAAACTGGTAGTCAAGACCCAACAAGATATCTCGTGGATCCTAAACCTATGACCTATTGCACGCTGTGGCTGACAAGAGTGAAGGACAGATAGGGAAGAATTGTTAGTGCCAAGAAGAAAGGCATTAATTCAAATGCTGACCAGGCCAATCTTATTCCCTATGTAAAATTACAATTGGTTTTATATCATTTACCCAATTGGATCTTAACAACTCATGCAAATATGGGTCCAATTATTACATTTTATTGGAAGCATTCCTATCAAATACCTTCTCCCTCAAGACAGAATATGCCCTCAAGATCAGAAGTGTAAGAAGTGAGCATCAAAATCAATGAAGAATTCCCACATCGCATCTTCAGTTGACCTGTTCTGCCACTTGACTAAGAGCTAAGTTGCTGCCTTATTGTCCACTTTAACCATCTGCTGATCAAGAATAGTTTCTAGTTGAAAAGTTGGACAATCCCCTACAGTAACAAAGCTGGACAAAATGCAATGGAGCCCCCACCCACATTTCAGCTAAGAAACATGAAAGACTTAATGAATATGTGACCCCTTCTACAACTAGAGGTAATAGGCAACCTTGCCAATTTTTTGGAGAATGTGGTAGGGACCATAAAATTTGGCATTTAACTTGTGATATGAATGAAGTACCACCAAACCTCAATGACAGGGCTGCAACTTTAGGTAAACTAGGTCACCAATTGCATAGCAACGATCTTGACATCCCTGATCAACAAAGTGCTTCATCTGTTATTGAGTATGTTAAAGTATGTGAGTTATTGTTGTATTAGGTGTGTATGGGAATTTGATTTTAACTATCCTCTCTATATTAATATAAGGGTAGGTTACATATATATATATATATATATAAGGAGAAGGATCTATATAAAGATCCGTATACCCAATTACATAGGTTATAACATAATACTCCCTCTCAAGCTGGAGAATATATATCTAGCATTCTCAACTTGTTACAAAGGTAATCAAAAGGCCTACGAGATAATGCTTTGGTGAGAATATCTGCTTGTTCTTCAGAAGATGAAATATGAGGAGTGTGGATAATCTCTTTTGTTACCAAATCTTTGATATAGTGATAATCAATCTCTATGTGTTTGGTTTGTTCATGAAATATTTCATATTGTGCAATGTAAATCGTTGCTTGGTTGTCACAGTGCATGGTAATAGGTTCTTTCACAGTCATCCCAAGTTCCTTTAGCAGTGATCGAAGTCATACCAACTCACAACTAATGAGTCGCACAGATATGTATTCAGCTTCAACACTTGAACAGGACATCACATTTTGTTTCTTGCTATGCCACGTGACCAAATTGCCTTCTACATAGGTAAGATATCCAGAGGTAGATTTTCTGTCTCCTTTGTTCCTTGCAAAGTCAACATCAAAAAATGCTTCAATCTTCACGTGTCTATATGCTTGATATAACAATCTCTTTCCTAGAGTCCCTTTGATGTAGGCTAATACTCTTTGGGCCCTTATCCAATGTATCAATCAAGGCTGATGCATGACCTGACTAAGTAATCTCATAATATAAAAAATGTCAGGCCTAGTAATAGTGAGATATATCAACTTCCTGACTAGCTTCCTATAGTTACATGGGTCTGCCAACTCCTTAGATGAGCCAAAAAGGTGGGTTATGTTCAATAGGTGTAGCTTCTAGTTTGCAGCCTAAATTTCCTATCTCTGCAAGCAAATCAAGAGCGTATTTCCGTTGAGATAACATCATTCTGTTCTTAAAGTAAGCAAATTCAATTCCAAGAAAATATCCTAGTTTTCCCAGATCCTTTGTTTCAAAGGTCTTGGTAAGATGTTCCTTGGCCCTAGTAATCCCTTCACTATCACTATCTGTAAGTAGAATATCATTAATATATATAGCTAGAATAGTATAGCCTTAATCAGAACTACGAATAAATACAGAATGATCAACGACACATCTCCTGAATCCTCCAGCAACCAATACTCCACTCAATCTGTCAAACCATGCTCAAGAGCTTTGTTTCAATCTGTAGATAGCTTTTCTCAATTTGTAAACCAACTGTCCCTCTTAAGTGACATATCCAGGAGGTTGTGTCATATACACCTCTTCTGCCAAATCACCATAGAGAAAGACATTTTTGATATCAAGTTGATGAATTTTCCACTATTGGTTGACTGCTATAGACAGAAGCACTTTGATAGAATTGAGATGGGCGATATGAGAGAAAGATTCAACATAATTAACCTCGTATTTTTGTGTAAATCCCCATGCCACTAACCATGTCTTGTATTTTTCTACTGAGCCATCTGGTTTGTATTTCACTGTAAATACCCACTTGCAAGAGATAAGGTTTGCATCAATTGAACAAGGAACTAACTCTCAAGTGCCACGTGACCATAAAGTTTTCATTTCTTAATTCATGGCATGCTTCCATGTAAGACTCTGTAAAGCTTCTTGATATGCTGCTGGTACATTCTCAGACATAACAGTTAAAACAAAGGTACAACAGGAATGACTAAGATGGTTATAGGAAACAAAGTTAGCAATGAGGTGTTGGGTGCAAGTGCGAGTACCTTTCGGATAGCAATGGAAAGATCATCAGAGTTGGCTGAAGGCTGTTGAAGATGGTTAGTAGAGGAATCTACATCCAAGGAGATCCTTGGAGTGGCCATGGAATCAGCTTGGGAACATTGTCTCCTGTGATACACCTATAGTGGTCTTTCTTCATTCACGTGGTTATCTCCGCCAGTAGCAGAGGACTTTAGACCCCCATCCTCTTGGAGATCCTCAACTAAAAAACTCTCACTTTGATTGACTGGAGGCAAATGAGGTAAGGAAGAATCAGATTGACCAATATTTTCAAAGAAATAAGGTTGATCTTCATTGAAAGTAACATCAATAGATATGTAATAGCGTTTTGTTGGAGGATAGTAATACCTATAACCTTTCTAGATTCGAGAATATCTTACAAACACATACTTGATAGCACGAGCATCAAGTTTATCTCGACCAGGACTAAGATCATAGACATAGGCAGTACACCCAAACACTCTAGGGATGAGACTAAACAATTTTTTAGAGGGGAAAAGATGATGAATGAGAATTTCTCCTCCTAACGGGGAGGAAGACATCTTATTAATAAGATAGGCAACAGTCAAGACAACATCAGACCAAAGATACTTAGGGACTTCCATGTGAAGAAGAAGAGTCCTAGTGATATCCAGAAGATGACGATGTTTTCTCTCAGCAACTCCATTCTATTGGGAGGTGTGAAGACATATCGTTTGATGGATAATTCCCTAGGACAAACAGAAACTCTAAAATATATTACTAATGAATTTTAGTGCATTATTAGTACGAAGACACTTAAGAGTAATAGAAAATTAGGTCTTGATTTCATTAACGAAATTTTCAACAGAAATTACAATATTTTGTCTATCTTTCAACAAATACACCTAACAAACCCTCAAGAAATCATCCACAAGAACAAGATAATAACGAAAACCATGTGGAAAGGTAACACGACTAGAATCCCATACATCATAATAAACTAGGTCAAACATAGTACTACTCTTAAGGAGAGATACACGAGGATAGATAGATCAACTGTGCTTCCTTAGTTGACAAGATTTATATTCAAAGTCCAGTAAAGTAACCCAAGGCAACGCTTGCTGAAGCTTATGAGCTAAAGGATGCCCTAATCGATGATGCCAAAGAAGAGAATACACAACAGTGAATGACGATAGAGCTGCAAGTCCACTAGAGAGTATTACAGACAAGAACATACTCCTCAGAGCTTCTTTTATGGCTCAAACCAATTCTCCTACTTGTCTGCAGATCTTGAAAGGTACAGTGAAATGGAAAGAAAGTCACACAACAAGACAATTGAGTTGTAATGGAACTAATAGATAAAAGATTAACAGAGTTGGGAAACATATAAAGTGTTTTCAAGTCAGATATCAGGAGTGACATCAATTGTGCTATGTCTTGATATCAAACATGATCGTCCATCGACGATGGTGACACTGTGTAGGTTTGTAATTTTTTGTAAGCAAGAGCAAATGGTAGAACTTCCTGTCATATGCTAAGATGCACCTGAGTCAACAATCTAGGGTTGAGTCTCACTGATAGACAGCCATGCCAAAGGTAGAAGCTAGGGACGCGACAACTGGGGTGCTGAATCCCTATGCCCACTTCAGGTTCTCATACTCTTGTTGAGTGATAGTCACAATTGATGCCTCTAAAGTAGCGCCCGATGTATCCTTTGTTTCTGTCACAGCCCGAGCCCAAGTAGGCTTCCTGAACTTCTCCCAGTACTTCTTCGATCTATGGTTTGTTTTCCCGTAGTGAGAACAAGGGATCCTACATCTACCAATCCCAAGATTAAGATGACTATCCCGCCTATTCTGAGTGTTTCTAACAGCTAAGGCTGATGCCTCTTATGTTTCCGCACTTGTAACATTGCTTGCTTTGGAAATACGTAGAACTCTAGCAAATACAGTTCCCAAATCTGACGTAGTATCTCCTCCCAGAAGGTACCCGTGGACTTGAGACATTAAGTTTGGTGGAAGACCAGTCAAGAAAGCAGCCACCTGTAGGTCATTTCGATACCTCTATAAGGTCACAAGTTTAGTAATAGGTGGTTGAAGAATATTTAATTCCTCAAATAAAGACTTCATTGTCCTATAATATTCTTGCATTGATTGCTCCAACATTTTAAAAGTAAATATCTACTCATAGATCTCATAAACTCTTAAAATGTTTCTTTCCTTAGCATACATTTACTTTAAAGTGTCCTATATAAGTTTTGTAGGGCGAAACATCATCACGCCTTTAGCAACAAATGGCTCCATACTATTTTCCAGCCAAGTAATAACAATAGTATCGTCAGCAAACCAATCATCATACGCATCATCCTTGACATCTAGAAGCAATTGGGTGAGGTGTCTACTCTTCCTTTGTGCTATCACAAATGTGAGAAAGCTCAACGACCATGTGTGGTAGTTGAGCTCATTAAGCTTTACTATCGTTCTAGATAGTTGTCGGATTGTTGTTTTTCTGAAAGCCATCAAAACTTCTATTGAGACAACTAACACTAATGGGTTCAATAACCATTATCTGTAACATCGGTAGATTCAGTAGCTATTGTCTGCACCAACATTGACCTAATAGCCTCTTTGCTGCACCATACACAATAGAGACCTAAGAAAACATCTGCTAGACATCTTGCCTGACAGCATCTATTGGACATCTTGCCTGTCGTGAGTTCACTGGTCAGTCGCAAGTACATGTCGGCCATCCACGTCAACCGCCTATTGCGAGGTCGCTGGTCAGTCGCAGGTCCATGTCGATCATTCGCGAGTTCGTCCGTCGGGAGCTCCAATCGCCTAGTCACAAGTTCACTTGTCAGTCATGAGTCTCAAGCTGGCTGTCCACATCGTCGATGCACGTGATCACGGAGTTTCAATCGTCGTTCCCATAGATGGCATTAGTCGCAAGTTTGTCTGTCGGGAGCTCCAGTCGCTCAGTCACAAGCATGTGATCACGTGCATGCGGTCAAATTTGTGATCACTAGGAGTCTCTACGCATACGCGATGCTGCTGAATCTGCAAGTTGCGAGTGCGCAGTGAATCTACGAGCACACGGGGATCTGCAAGCCTCCTTGCAGATGGTTCTATTGTTTGGAAGATCCTTGTTGCCCTAGCTCTGATACCATGTGGGAATTTGATTTTAACTATCTTCTCTATATTGATATAAGGGTAGGTTACATATATATATATAGGGAGAAGGATCCATATAAGGATACGTATATTCAATTACATAGGTTATAACATAACAATGTGTTTTATATGCACTCTTTTATACTTGCATACACAAACACATTCATGCAAAATATGAACACTTTACATTTTTTGTCATCTTTCCTTTTTCCTTTTCCAAATAAAAAAGTAGCATTTCTTCCACCCCAACACATCTTTCCACATTTTTGGTTTTTCAAATTTTTTTCATCCACACATCATTTATTCTTTTTCCTTACCTCCTTTGCATCAATCACTTCTTTCCATTCTTTTTTGTTCACATACAAGCTTCTCTCCATCTCTCCCTCTTCTTTCTTTTTCTTTAAAAGAAGGCATGTGCCTATCACACCTCTTATATCTTCTTCATTGTTTTCTTCCTTCTTAAAAAACCTAGCCATCGACAAAGAGGAGAGAAAAACAGGTACGACTAGGGGGGGGGGCATGAAAGAGTTGAGAGAAGTAATAAGTGGTGGTGGTGATGTTGGGTAGGGTAGAAAAGATTGGAAATGGTAGTATTGGGAGACTGTAAAAAAGACAAGGGTGATGCTGAGAACTTGTTGGTTGGCCAACAACAATAGCATTAGGCATTGCTGGCCCTATTGACAATGGTGGTAGGTAGAGAGAAGATCTCAACTCTTGACAAGAATCAACTTAATATTCATATCAATAGCTCAAGTTTGTTAGGTATTTGATACATGCAATTTTAATGATAACAAAATCTATTGTGATTTGTGAATGTAATGACTCAAAAAATGATTTTCATATGTATATATAAGTTATCTTAGACAAAGATACAAAAGAAGATAAAGATGACCAAACAAAAAATAAAATAAGATGAAAATGACGAAGCTTGAAAATACACAACAAAATTAAGAAGCTTGAGGAAATCAACAAAGACTTTAGACTTACACTTCAAGTATTTTAGTATTCAAATTTGTAACAATTGAAGTAATTTTCTGTTTATTAAATCCTAAACCAAAATGTAAATCCTTAAGAGGTTTTCATCCATATGTACACATACACACTAGGTTTTTCCCTCATTTTATATCTTAGTAAGAATGCATATATCATATACATAACAAGAACAATTTAAATTATAATCTCACTACATAGGGTTGACTACATGCCCTTTACTTCCAAGTATTTCTATCTAATGTCAAATCTTCTATTAAATTATATACATTTAAATCTTTTCTTACAATTTCTAACCAAGTATTTTTAGGTCTACCTCTACTTCTTTTAATTTTTTCTACACTAATTAATTTTTTACTCCTGACTAGTACATTCCTTGGTCTCTTAAGGATATGACTAAACCACCAAAGTTGATTTTCTCTTATTTTCTGTAAGTATTATGTTCATACACTTAGAAATATTTTTTAGTATGATTCTTCCATGAAATCTAAAAATTTTCTTTACCATAAAATGGACAAATTGATAGAGGACAACCAGTATATTGTTTTGATCGACTTGGACAACTCAAGTCTGGTACAAAATGACTCGTTGATTTTACAAAATAGCATACTATTTTGATCAATTTAGGCAATTCAAAGTTTTGGAACAAAAATGACATACAAATTTTACAAAATGGTATACCAATTTTATTATAGCGTATAGAGCCATGTAGTAATGACATACCACTTTCCCAAATGGTATAATAATCTATTTGATTGTTGGGGGCAGTGACATATCGATAATCAAAATGGCGTACAAAAAATTCTAGTTATTACACAAGTACTTTTTAGCCTCCAATACTTATATATATGATTCAATTGGCCATAAATTTTAACTTAGAAATTTGCTACATTTTCTTGCACTCCACTCTTATCCTCTAAAGAAAAAAAATCTCATTCTTCCCTAGTCTTAAGTATACACACATATAGGATTATATTGAAGATCATTCACATATAATAAAGGATAGATCTATTTAAAGAGGATCAAGTGCTTTAGGTATAGAAGCAATCCAATTAACTTAACCCTTTAGGTTATGGTGAGGACTCCTCTACTTATAAGGAGGGAGTTCGATTGCATTGAAAGGTAATACTTGATAAATTTGCTAAGAATAATGGTGAGGTATTGACTTGTAAGTTGTAACAATATCAAATTTCTTTATACATTTCTCATTGTTTCTCATCTCCTCATAGGCTAGCTCATCTCATTGTAAATTTCTTATTCATTGAAAATCATTGTGAACCATTTAAATGTTTTTTAATTTACTTTAAATTATTATAATTCACTGTTCACTCTTCTTTTAGTGAAGTCATTTGATTTTAATATAGTTTCTACCATGAAAGGAGAAAGTTGGCAAAGGTTTCAAGGAAGGTGGGAAGAAGGAGGAAAGGAGAGGGGTGATGACTTGAGGGTCCCTCATCACCACCATGCTTGAGTGGAAACGATAACTAGGGTTTCTCTCCCTTTTTTCTTTCTCAAAAGCTTGGGCTTTAATATCATGTAAAGACAAGAAAAGGTGAAAGAATGTTATATCATTGACTATTACTAGACTTTTATACATAGAAGTTATATGGTGGGATTATTACATGGTGGATAATGTAGGACTACCACCCACTATTAATACATGACTCTAACAACATCAATCAAAACAAGCTTATATAAGAAACCAAATTCTTAGAAAAGAGACTGCTTTTACATGAATTTTTCTTTATCACAAAGTATGACTCATGGTTATTAAAGAGATAGGTGACATCAAGGTGACCCCCCCTCCCCCCAAAATGCCCAAGGTGAGGTGAACATTCAATTGAAGCAATATGATAATTTATGTACTATGACCTGATTGCCTCAGCAACAGGTCATGATGCCTTAATAACACCAGAATAACTATGCAATAGATACTTGATTTGAAGGACAACTATCTGATTTATTCTATTGAAAAAAATTATACCTCCATGTATGATTTCCGACATCTTTCATATGTACGTTCAAGGAAAGTTTGCACATACTCAACTAGCTCACCAGCAAACTTGGGCATTGCTTGTGCCCATCCTAGTACCTAAAACCAACAAAACGAGATTGCATTTCAAATAATAACCAAAAAATTGAAAATACTGCAATTAGAAAGAAGATAAAAATACCTCTTTTGCTAACATATCAGTAGCCAACAAGCCATGCAAAACAGGACGTCCCTTCTCAACTGATGGGGTATACACTGAAGCAGCAGGTGCCCTAGGCCTGAATGCAGCAGGATCTAAAAAAGAAATCAAAGTAAAGAACAAGATAAGATTGACTAGATAATAAGTCCGCAGTGTGGACTTGGATGTTGTATGTCAAAATGTTGTAGCACCTGTACAGTGGTTTGAAGATTCTAACTAGTCAAGGAGTGCATGATGAAAAGCATATTAACAGATTATCATAATGTGATGCTAAGCATATATCATGAAGATAATAGTTCTTTTAAAATAATAAACATCAATTGGGTTGAGTTTTGGGAATTTACTTGATATAGCCTGCTGGTTGCATTTCCGGTAGTCTACAAACATTGCTGGCAAAAAGTGATCCTTTAGAAAGTTTTCCACAAAGGCCAGTAATCCATCATTTCTGTAATTCAACAATTAAATCCCCAATATTAGAACAACTTAGAGAAATGGAAGTACAAATATGTCCACTAGTAAAACGAGGGCAGTCTTCTCTGGGTATGGAAGCCAGAAAAAATGACTAAAAAAAGCTTGTTTAGGATAAGACTTCTATTGCTGCTTGGTCTTTTTGTTTATGTTTGATTCTTTCCAATGTTGGTGATCCTACCAATAAACTTGGTAATTTGGGTATGGATTTGTTAGAATAGTCCTATATTAGTAGAGTAAAAACTGAATTGGAGCTAAAATATATGATGAATAAATTTTGAGTTGAAATTTTATATGATATCAAAGCAAGTTCATGTACATCCATTTGATCTAAAAAAAATAATATTTGTAAGTATAAAATAAGCTACATGTGAGGAAAAGTGTTGAAATAATCCACATTGTTAGTGTAAAAATTAAACTTGGACTAATATATAATAAATCCCTCCAATTAAGACCCTTTGATTTTGAGTTGAAATTTCACCGGATTCATGAATGACCCATTCTTCTTGATCAACTCAATGAAACTTGGGTAGTTTGATCATCATGGTATCCTATTTGATTGTTAGTGTTATAGAATTGCATGAATGTTAGTTCAGGCCTGCCCATACTACATGGGCACAAACTGTTATCTTGCTCTTATTCTGTAGAAAAAACTTACTTTTTCTGTTTGGGGGAGGGATCAGAGAAGCCTCACATAATTTTCTATTTTTTATAGACATGTTGTCTATTTCCATTTTGTACCAATCGCTTACACACTAATCAAATAAATGTATCCACGAAAAATAAAATGTGATGAAGTTGATTACACACTAATCAAATAAATATATCCATGAAAAATAAAATGTGATGAAGTTGAATACATACCCAAGTTGTGAATACTTCTTTGGCAGCATTGAAGCAATTTTATCAGTAAACTGCATATATAAAGAATCAAACTTCCTAAACTCAGTAATGATGAAAAAATCATGAGCAATATTAAAGAAACACAGGTATATGTTATAACTTGTAAAATCATGGATATGCTTATGCTTTGATAGTCTTCTTCTTTGGATACTCACAGTTTTTTTATATCTAATCATGAAATATTGTCATTCTTCAAAAAATATCATGGAATAGGAGCATACAAACCTGAAGCACGGGCCGATACATTGATGCTGCTAAATAAATTCCTAGCTCAGGAAGAGCTGCTCCAGTTCCATAACCTTCTTGTTGTACGTTTGAACTCTTCCTCCATCCTTGGCCTAGTGAAAACATATAGGTATATCAAGCAGCTTATTGATCAGCAAATGTTCACAGATGTAATAGGGCCTTGCTTCCCATTGAATTATGAAAATCATACCTGCCGTATATGGCATGAATTAGCATAAAAAACTAAAGAATCTAAGCTGACACTTAGTAGAGACATGGAAGCTAGTGAAAATATGAAGTTTACCATTTAGAGGCAATAGGAAACCCAACAAAATAAACTTAATTTTTATAATCATGTGTACCTTGATTGGGCGCAGAAACTGCAGCTTCTGTAAAACGAAAAGCAAAAGAAAGACCTTCTGACCCATCTCTGTAACCAAATAAATTCTATTTAGTAAGATTCTTTCAGATAAACTACCTGGAAATCAAATCACATAAAAAGGATTCAACCAAGAGGCTGTAAATGGAGTGAAAATGAAATAAAATTCCCATCATGAGTACAAATATAAAAATTTCAACCATCTCGATTCAGATTATGTGGATGTAGATCTCCACAGCTATATTGCTGGTACATCTAAATTCAAATATTTTCTGTCTCTAACTGATAAAAATGAATATGAATAGAACTAGTCTGCATCCAAAAACATCTGATAAAATTGTTGATTGAGGTAGGCTTTTTGTGCTGCTCCTTTCACCTTCCAAACACTCCCACCCAAGCAAACCCAAACTACAGTGATTCCCCTCCCTGTCCTCTAATCTCCCCTAGCACTCAGGTTCTATGGGTGTGATCTCTCATTTGGAGCGCTAGTTTCTAAGTGAAGTGAATGATTATTTCTCAAGATCAATTCCTCATTGTCATCATCTTCCACCCACTCTACAACATCCTTAACTCCTCCAATCATCTTCATTTGCATCAAGTGAAGATCCACACAAAATCCTTTCCGCTGATACTGACAAGACCCAACAAAATGAAGCCTGATGGTTGGTACTTCGTAGTGAGTCTTAGTACCTGATGCTGGTGGAAAAAAACCCATAGCTGCTATCAAGCTTTGCAAATCAATTGACCTCCATTTCTTGTTGCCAACAGTATTTCCCACAATTCTAGAGCTCCCTCTATGGTTGCAAGAACTGAGTGGAAACAATAAAACCCATCTCTTTGATAGATCTACAAGATTGATCTTTGTCCTTGGAGACCTCTAGCATAGTTTGCTAGTTCAAGCACTAGAATGGTGCTTAAGGATTTGCCTCAAGTCTTCATTCTTTCCAACATATCCAACTACAAGCTCCATTTCCATCTCTATCAGCCACATATTCTAAAAAATCCTAGGGCTTAGATTTACATTGTTTAGTATAAAGAAGAAGGCAGGTTAAATAAAAATTAAGATTGTGTGAATGGATCCAATTAGTAGATCTGTTTTAGGATCCAATTATTGTAACTCTATGAATATTGTAACTCTTTCTCTTTAATGATAACTTCTTTCCTTTTCCATCTTCTTCCCCACCTCCTCCCCCTAGGGTTTCATATGGTATCAGAGCCCATAGGTTATCTCTAAAGGAAAAAAAAAAAAAATTATTCCCTCATTTTTTCTTTGCTTGGACATTGGCTAGAAATTTTCTTTTCCTGTCAGAAGTCTACTCACACATCACATGATGGGAGTCCCTCAAGCATGTGGCAGAAGCCCTGCAAGCATGCATGGAAGCGTGACTCATGAACAAGAGGAGTGTCACAACAAGCATTGCAAATGAGCGTGGATAGTCTGATAGCTACTTCACGAGACAAGTGATTTCACAGGAGGACACTACACACATTTAGATAGTAGTGTGTAGTTTGATGTAGATAATGGACACGTGAGTGGCTAGCTAGATGAGTGGTTGGTAAATCCAATCTTGCAAATGAGCGGCTGCTGAAACTCACCATCGTTTCAAACACGTAATAGTAATACTTGTATGTGACTTTTGGAACAGGAACTCTAGGCATCAGTTGACACTTGTTATTTCAGTTATGACTTAGTGTGATATGGCTATACATCAATTGTCAGGCACAAGTGTGCGATTCAATGATAAGAACTATTTGATGTGGTCTAAGAATTTCTTTACATTTGTGGTAACACAATGAAAGAGTAAGCATCTCACATGCCTACCTTTAGATGTCAAAAGTAATGGCTATGATGATTGGTTTGTAGCACAATAGTAACATGGTTAGAAAATAGCAATGAAACCTAGTGTGGCCAAAGGTGTGATGATGTTACATCCAACCAAAATGATTTGGAATACACTGAAATAAATGTACGTTGAGGAGAAAAATATCCTATGAGTTTATAAAATTTATGAGCAGATTTTCTCTTTAAGGATGACAGATTAGAGTATTCAGGAATACTATGGTACTATTCACACATTATTTGATGAACTTGATTTCTACCAACTTGCCTCCATAGATCCTACTATTTTACACTAGTATAGGAACGACTTATAGGTAGTTGCATTCCTATCTAGACTTCCTGTTGATTTAACTTCACAAGTTCAAGGACACCTTCTAGGAGAAGAGACTACACCAGATTTAGAGACTATATTTGCTTGAGTACTTCGTATCTCCAAAGGCAATACACCTATTGCACGAGATGCATCTGCCTTGGCTGTTCGTAGTCAATATGATCGAAAAGGGGGTAATGTGGATTCAAATAAAGGACCCCCTATCCTTATTGTGGAAAAATAAATCACCACCTTGAGAAATGTTGGAAGAAAGTTGAGAAACCAATTTGGGCTTGAGTTGCTACTGAGACTCTAGAGTCTACAATTCTAGTTACCTCAACTATATATGGTTCAGGAAGCTCTACTGTAACTATCTCTTAGGCGGAATATGAAAGGTTGATGCAAGTACAAGCCTCTAACTCCTTTGTCATAACTGCTTTAATATCTAGTTCAGGTATGAGTATGATAATGATAGTTAGGGGTAATAGTCCATGGATAATTGACTCAAGTGCCTCCCAACACATGATAGATTGTTCCATTCTCCTTATTCGCCTAAAACAACTTTCAAACTTATGCACTATAACTATTATCAATGGCCGCTCTTATCGAATCTCTAGTAATGAGACTGCTAAAGCCACTTCTAGAATTTGACTTGAGGACACTTTATATGTTCTTGACCTTTTAGTTAATCTTTTATCCATCAATGCCATTACAATTCAGTTTTCTTGTAGTGTAACATTTTTTCCTTTCCATTATATTTTTCAGGATCTACAGACGAGGAAGAGAATTTGTTTAGGCTATAAAGGGAACACTAGGGTGTACATCCTTGTTCAAGATACACCACATTAAGGTTTTACTGCTTTGTTGTCATCCACCTTAGAGACGTCTCTACTGTGACATTACCAGTTAGGACATCCATCAATCCAAAAACTTCGTCAAGTGTTGTCGTGGATCTCTATTTCAAATTTTGCTTGTGAGTCATGTCAGTTAGGAAAACATAGTTGTTCTATTTTCTTGTATGTCCAATTACCTGCTAGTCATACTCTTTATGACTTGGTTTATTGTGATATTTGGGGATCAAGTCGTGTTAGATCTGTTTTTGGTTATTGCTACTATCTAGTTTTAGTTAATGACTTTTTTCATATCTATTGGGTATATCTCCTGAAAGAATGTAAAGATGTGTCTGTTTTTCAAAATTTCTTTGTTGAAATGAAAACTCAATTTTTTATTACTCTCAAATGTCTTTGTACTAATAATGCTCTTGAATTTGTTAACAACACCTTTCAAACTTTCTGTGCTTCTTAAAGCATTGTTCATCAAACCACCTATTTGTATACATCTCGATAGAATGGGATAGCTAAGAGAAAGCATTGCCACTTATTAGACATTACTAGAATTCTCCTTATTCGATGCATGTTCTTAAGTCATTCTAGCCAAATGTGCTTATTGCAGTGTATTTGGTCAACTAAATGTCTTCCACCCCTCCTTGGCAATGAAGTTCATCTACATCATTTTTATCCTAATCAGGATTTGTTTACTGTCTCTTTGGGTTTTTGAGTGTATAGCTTATGTCTATGATATGACACCTAGGTTAAACAAACTTGTTGCTCGAGCACTTAATTGTATGTTTATTGACTACTCTATGACTTAAAAAGGGTATCGATGTTATTACCTTCCTACCCCTAAGTATTACACCTCTGCTGATGTCATCTTTCATGAGGATCAACCCTACTTTATGAGTTCTACCTCTAACCAGAAGTTGGTGTGTTTAGAGCCTCCTCCAATCCCTAACCCTATCATACCTTCTAGTGATCCTCATCAAGGTACCATGCCTATTCTTGCCAGTGACAATAAAGGAAATGAGATGTTGACTAGTGATGATAACAAGACCGTTGACCTCCCCTACAGGTGTATCAGCAACAAAGGATAGTCACACAAGTGCCCCCTCATGATCCTACTAAGAAATCCTCACTTGTAGATCCAACCAATCCGACTGATTTACCTATTGCCCTTTGAAAAGAAAATAGATTGTGTACCTAACATCCTATTGCTAATTTTGTTTCTTATGATCACTTAACCCTTTCTTATTGTACTTTTGTTTTGAGATTCTTATCTATGTCAATTTTAGAGACATATCAAAAGGTTGCACAACTACCTTTTTGGAAAGAGGTTATGGATGTAGGAATGGATGTCTTACACGCTCATGGCATATGAGAGTTAATTTCCTATCTTATTAACACAAATGTTATGCCTTGCAAATGAGTATTCACAGTGAAGTATAAACCAAATGACAATGTTGACGGATACAAAACACGTCTTATTGCCAGGGGTTTTACTTAAGAGTATGACATTGATTATGAGGAGCTATTTTCTTTTGTTACTCGTCTCAATTCCATCAGAGTTTTGATCTCACTTGTTGTAAATCACTTTTGGTCACTCTACTAGCTCAATGTCAAAAATGCATTTCTTTATGGTGGTCTTAATAAGGAAGCATACATAAAGCAACTACCTAACTATATTGCTTGTAGATTGAAACAAAACTTTTGGGCATGGTTTAACAAGTTTAGTTAAGTCATGCTCAAAAGGGGTTTTCGTTGGTGTATTGCAAACCACACTATCTTTATTCGACAATCAAAAAAGGGATTTGTGATTCTTGTTGTGTATGTAGATGACATTCTACTTATAGGAAGTGTTACTGAAGAAATTGCCACCACCAAGAATTATTTTGCTAATGTGTTCCAAACAAAGGACTTAAGATGATCGGGATACTTTCTTGGTATTGAGTTCTCCTACTCAAAGGAAGTATGCACTAGACCTTCTAACAGAGACAAGTTATCTGTGATGCAAAATAGAGAGCATGCCCATTAAGTACAATCCACCATTTTAGGATACTTCATCTCCTCAGTTAGAAAATCTTCAACAGTATAAGAGATTTGTTGGGAAGCTTATTTACCTTATGGTTATAAGATCAAACATTGCATACAATGTTGAGTTGTTGAGTTAATTTATGCATTAGCTACAATAGGTGCATTGGTTAAAAGCTTAAAAAGTTTTAACCTACATCAAGGATACTTTGAAAAAAGGTCTTCTATATAGATCAAATGGTCACTTGCAAGTAGAAGCCTTTTCTTATACTAGTTTTGCAAAAGATAAATGAGATAAGAAGTCTACATTAGGGTACCTCACTTATGTCGATGAGAACCTTGTTACTTGGAGAAGTAAGAAACAAAATATAGTCTCTTGTTCAAGTGTAGAATTAGAGTATCTATCTATGAAGGATATATGATGTAAGATGATTTGGTTGCAATTTCATTTTTAGGAGCTTGGGTTGGAAGTCCAACTACCTATGACAATGAATTGTGATAATCAAACAGTAATCTACGTCGCAAAAAGTGAGATATTTTATAAATGAACCAAGCATATTAAAATTGATTGTCACTATATCAAAGATTTGGTGACCAAAGACATAATTTGTACTCTTTTTACATCATCTTCTGAAGAACTTGTTAATATTCTCACAAAATCGTTAAGTCTTCAATCATTTGACTATATTTGTAATAAGCTAAGAATGACAAATATCTATCTTCCAACTTGAGGGCAAGTGTGTGAATGGATCCAATTAGTAGATCTGTTTTAGGATTCAATTAGGAATCCAATTATTGTACCTTTATAAATATTGTAACTCTTTCTCTTTAATGATAACTTCTTTCCTTTCCCATCTTCTTCTTCTCCACCTCCTCCCCCTAGGGTTTCACAAAGATCAACTACCATACAACCTTGTTGTTGTGCTTGAGAATGGTATATGATGGTTGAGCCTTAAAGGCTACAAAATGATATCAAAGCATGAACCAACAGGAAATGTGGGAATTAAGTGCTACATTCAAGAAGTACGGGCCACATTTAGAATTTTACATCATTTGACTAGAATCATCAATTTTAATGAAGGTGCTAGATGCCAAATTGGAAGAAAATGTAATGTCCTACATTACTTAAACTAAAGAGGGATGTGAGCTAAATAAAGTCTAAGATCAATTACCATATCAATTTTAGCTGAAACACTTTAGAACCTCTTGTTGGATTGAAGGTTGCTACAAGTTTGTTATGCTTACAATGTTACATACTTAACAGTCCAATGACATTAAATTGAATGCCCAAGCAACCAATGAAATTGGATTGATGGTCAGAGCTTATGCTACTCCTATCTTATTTGACCATGCCTTCATTGCCCTCACCTCCATTCAAATTTGATTCTCCTAGTCCACCGAGAACCATCACTCATCCTCTTCATCCAACATCATCAACTCCATCCAAGACAATGAGGATTCAAGCTTTGTTAAGATCCAAAAGATAAGGAGAGAGTCCTAATTCACATCTTCGATGAAGAGGAAGCAGTTGGAATGCAGTAGTCAAACTCAATATTGATCAAAATGTAAGGGGAGCACTAGTGGAGAGCATGGAGCTAATATTAATGGTTGGAGAGATAGAGAGGTAAGAGCCCCATTGAGAATGTGATAGGCTTTTAAGACTGGTTCTAGCTCCAGTACCAATGGTATGGAAGGAAAATTACACCATTTCCTTCAATGGCTTCTGAGTTGAACAAAATTCTCCTTAATGGTAGATGATAGAAGAAACAATATCTTGAATTTAATGAGAAAGGGCATTGGCAAGCTAAATGCCAAAGCGCTTGGGTTTGTAAAAAATGCAAGGGAATTGGACAAAAAAGATATAAGTGTACCATGAGTAAATATAGGAAAAATACAAAAAGAGGAATAGATTTGGTATAGGTTCTCTTCTAAAAATAGATCATTTGAGGATATATTGTTCAGCATTAAGTAAGGAAAGAGTACTTAGAATCATACTTATCAAGGTAGGTACCTATGTATGATACTACCATGCTATATAAATAATTAAGTGGATCTTTTGTCCAATCCATTTAATTAAATATATGTTATTTAAGATTTTTTTAATATTTTTTCTTGCAAAAAAATGTAACTGCCCGTGCTATATGTTATTTTTTGTAAGAGAGAGGATCGTAATGTAATGACTCATAGTTAAATACAACTATTTAATCCTTTTTTGTACCCTAAAAACAAAAATCAATCTTTTGGCTATGATCACACAACCTATATTCATCAAATTTTCACAAATTTTCACAAATTTTCACAAGTGTCCGCCAGATTGTCCTCTTTTGTAATCTGATTAAAATTCTGAATTTGGCATCATGAAATGCATCTGAGTCAGAATTGCAAAATGCAATCCCACAATGAATTGCAAAATGTGGTCCTGAAAGGGATGCATTTCACTGTACCTTGCAGGATTGCATAATGCAATCCCACTTTGGGATCTTTTAGTATTATTAATTTTATCTTGCATTTTGGCATTTTTATTAATCAATGTTCTTCTTTATGGCTATCATAGGTAACCAAAACTTGCATTGAAAGAACACAATGGGGATGGTGTGCTTGTCAAACAAGGAAAAAACTAAGACTAAAATGTGTACAAGTGTAAAACTAAAGAAAAAAATCATAATACTAAAACTAAAATATATTAAAGTGTGAAAATAAAACATAAAAAATAGTAAAATTAAAAATATTTTACAAAAAATAGTAAAATTAAAGTGCATCAGAAACCATCCACACATAGAGTTAATATTAAATGAGGCTAGGTCTCACATAAGGCCCTCGAAAATGAAACACACTCATATAGAGTCAATATCCAATGACATCGGTCTTATATTAGGCTTTTCAAAATGAAAATGTAACCAGCTTTAGTATTATGATTTGCATTTTAATTTTATGAGTTCATACTTTTTGTTTTAGTGATACAAACTTTTATATTTTAGTTTTAGCTTGTAAAGTTGTGTAGTCTACTTTGGAATGGGTTTGATGGAGGCAAGGCAACGATGGTGGATGGAAGGTGGATGATAACATTATGTGGGAGGTGTGCAAGGTGGATGACATTGCCAAAGTGGAAAGTTGTAAGCATTGGCAGAGGAGTGATGGCAGCAATGGGTGCAACATAAAAACAATCAAAGACATTGAAGAGAGGAGGTATGGGAAGACAATGGACTGGCTGATCAGTACTGTGAGAGAGTGACAGTTGCAGTGGTGAGAGGGTCAACAGATCAAGTGGAAGAGACTTCTCATCAGATATGACTGGAGACTAACAGGGGAGGGAGTCGCGACAGGTAGTTGGTGCAGGGGGTGCACAAATTGGGGAGGAGGCAATGGTCATTGCTGGTAGCATGCAGGAGGATTCATGAGAAGGTTCATGGGAGGGTGGGGGCAGAATCCTCAGCTAAGAGGGGGGAGGGGAGAATCAATGCACGTGCGGTGGGACAAATATGCATGAATTCATAGGCAGCAATTTTTTCTGTGTGATGGATGGTCTAGATCAAGGGCTTCAAATTAATTAAATGAGATTAGGTCTTATCTGATAATTTATTGACATACATACATACATACACATACATATGTACGTACGTACATATGTATGTACATTTGTGTGTGTGTGTTTATATCTTTAGCATTAAGCCACCGGATGTGAAACCAAATGGACCCAAGCAGGATGCCATTGACCATCATCCCTATTCTTGCCAGTAGGACAGATTTTCACCTCCGAATCCACCATGATGGGTTGCAGGTACTCTCTATTGGATTTCATCATTGCCCAAGACGTGTGAGAGCCCAAGTGTCAGACATCGAGCCCATAGAATTCACTCAAGATAAACAATGAAAGAATATGGACTTAAAAAGTGAGCATACTTTCAAATTTCATATATTCATGAATCATGATACACCTAATTCAACTTACCATCATATTCTGATAAGCTTTTCTCCAAGAATGAAACAATAATAAAATTACATTAATCCTATTTTTCAAGATTAACATTTTGATTATTGACACTAATGAGGAGTCTGAATTTCATTTATAAAATGCAAGTTCAAAGTACTAGTAGTAATTGTATAACATGAAAAGGATTTCATTTTGTTGAACATCACATGCCTTTTGTCTTTGGTGGGAGTCTTGCTAGCAAGCCTAGCTGTTTGAACAGCAGCATCTGCAGATGCAGCTTCAGGGGTTGCCCGCAGAATCTCACATATGAGTTGTTGGCATTCACTCTTTCTCCAACACAAAAAACAAACATGAAACTAGATTAAATCTCAGATACCTTTTGTTTGGATAAGAAATCTCAGAATCTCACAATGCCAATCTTTATCACTGTATCTAACATATCCAAGTATAGTAATGTGATGTACTGTAAAACTGTCTCTAGAAGAAATGTACTATTTACCTGTATGACCGTCAAAGAGAAACCCACACTAAAACCTCCAGTAATTTGAGAAGCATCTGCGTCAGAACTCCAGTTTACATCCCCATTTATTGACTTGGAAGTATTCATATCATCACTCTCCTGTGTTGATTTTGACTCCAAAAGTTCCCCAACAATAACATGATTCTCTGATGATATTGCAATCTCCAATATAAACAAATAAGAAAACTGAAAAAAAAAAAATCTAATTAAAACCTAGAGATATGGATCTCACCTAGTATTTGAGTAAGGGAATCTAGTATTGAACTCAGAAGTTCACTTGCAGCAGATTGTGCCTTGCCCATGGGAGTCATCTCAGGTGATACAGGACTAACAGCCAACTTCACATGCATGATGCGAGCCCCATTTTTACTCTTTCCCTTTTGTGCATGATGGCTATCCAGGCCGTTAAAACCATATAAACTAGAAAACGTCTTTTTTGAAGATTGGTTGATGTTGGGCCTTGTTGAACTTTGGGATGTTACATACACTTTTATTTTAGATGTAATGATCTCATGAATGGTAGGACGTAATCTCTGGCTGTTCCAAAAAGAAATTTTACAAATTCAGAATATTTTGCAAAAGAGAATTTAAAATCAATTATCTGCCTTCAATGCTTTTGAGAGAGTTCAATACTACCACAAAATGAATACACAGGTTTTGGATTGACAAATTGGAAACAAATCCATATTAATCCAAGCAACCAATAGAAAAATGATGCAATTCATAATGGTTGTTCTATAATTGACTAAAATGAAGATGTGCAACACCTTTCTCGCACACCATGTTAGAACCTAGTTTTTTCATGTATTTTACTACAAAGTTTATTATGAGTCATGGTTTCTTATCACCAATGCTGCAAGTTGCAACATCAGTGAGACATGGAATTTTTCTTGGCTCACTCAAGGACCTTTCCAAGAGAAAATATTTTCTATCAGCCTCTATTGTTCCTGGAAAGCAAGGATATTATGTTTTCATCAAGCTGAGAGATCTAGAATTCCATTTTGAATCGTAGCCAAGTCAGAGATAAATTTTCAAAATGAAAGTGACTGCAATCGTAATTGTAGCACTGGATTAATAAAGCAGTCGAAAGTGGTTTGCCAACTAATTGATGGTTAAACAATCAGTTATTTGTATCTATTCCTCCAACTTTGCTCATATTGGATGTATACCCTTCAAATTTGGAGGGCACACATGCAATGATGACAAGAATATATTTGCACTTAAGGAGCAAACTTGGAAGATACACATGAAACGAGCTCAACAAAAATGCATTGATCTTTTTGAAGCTAGCTAACAGAATGCTTCATGAATGATGGTTAGTTTACTAATGTACTGAGTTGTAAGTTTGGAGGGTATACATATACAATAACAATGATAATCTGAACTATAATACCACCATGTAGGGTTGACCATATGAATTCTTTTCTTCCATATATTTCTATAGTCGAATCTTCAATTGAATTTATATTTAAATCTTTTCTTACAATTCTTAACTAAGTAGTTTTAGGTATTTCTCTATGTTTTTTAATTTCTTTTGTACTAATTAATGCATTCTTTAGTTTCTTAAGGACATGACTAAACTACTTAAGTCAATTTTCTTCTCTTATCTTCAATTGAGATACCTGTTATTCTATTCCTAATAAAATCATTTTTTAACTTATCTGTTATAGTATTATCACCAATTCATCTAAGCATATGCTTAGTAAGTATACATGTAACAGAATAAATATTTCAAGGTATTTGTGATACAAGCAAATTTGGGGGAATAGATGCAAGTAATCCAGAAAATATTGAAGGCTTGGAATGCAGTCAGTGCGTGATTCAGCAATCACCAAAATTATGCTGGCTATAATAAATTGCTAGTCACATATATATCTCTATTCAAGGAATAAACTCACACTGCCTTTCTGTATTTTATCTTCCATTTTATGTGCATAAAGAATTTGATGAACAAATCTCCCTATCAATATATGAAATAGCAAATTTTCATTATTCCTTGAGTAGAAAAGGTGACTAAAAACAAGGTAAGTCTACAGTTATAAGTTCAATAGAAAATATATAGAAATTACATGGATAAAAATAAGTGATTGAAGTCAAAGAAAATATATACCCGAGAACTTCAAAGCTGATGCTTTTTTATTAATGCCATGGAAATAATGAACCACAAATTATGTAGGCAAAAGGGCATAACAACAAAGCTAATTTACACACTTACACTTCCATTTGCTTATTTTAAGGAAAAACCACAAGATCGGCAAATATCAACATACCAGATTATAGCACCAGCAGCAGCCACTTTGCCAAGCATACAAAGGCATTCTACTAAAGTTTGCAAGTACTTCACACTGAGGGTCTTATCACTTTTTTTCAGTGTTTCCTGCAAGAACCAATGATATCATCCATGCATACAAGGAAAGTTCCAATTACAACTAAAGCCAAAGGGCTTATTTTATTGAGCTTCACATATGTGGTAGCTTACGATGAACTCATCTGGAGTAGATGATGCAAGCCATGAAGGAACTTTTTGGGAAGCCACTTTGATATCTTTTACACTATTATCTCCTTCGATAACATCTAAAGCATTCTCGTCATCATGACCATCATATGAAGAACTGAAAGTCACATTAAGCATCAGAAATTGCTTGTGTAGGCAATGCATCTTGTCACAAGAAAACAAAGACTACCATGCATTAATCAATGAGCAGCATTGGTCATATGCTTTATTTAAACTAGTACACAACATTGTTAGGTGAAACATAAATAAATTGTGATAAGCACATAAGCTCTTAGTTAGCATACCATGCTTTGGAGAACAGTGAGAAACATGAGCATTCCAATTTGCATGCTTTAACACTAGATATAACAATACCTTCTACGATGCATGTCTCAAAGCTTCATCTATAATTTCCTCCACCCCATGATGACAATAATAAAAAGAAAAGGGTTTAAAATGTAAAATTAAACATATCTTCAGAAATATGATCAGTGTATGAGCCCTTAGAATGAAAAAATTACAAATTTAGATACTGAAGTTAATATAAAACCTACAAATATGAAGGTATACTTTAGTTAATTAATTCAAGAGATATAAATATAAGAATCCAGGATGATATATTACAAAAAACTAGATAACTGGAAATAATATGTGCAAGCATCCAACATTGATCAATGTAATTAATATAAATATCATAAGCAAGTTAATTCTTAGAAAAACTAAATTAAGACCTTATCCAAGAAATATCAGTGATCAACAGGTAACAACTAACAACGTCTACTGTAGTTCGGAATACTGTATTTCCATGGTTATATTTTTGCCAAGCATTAGCATTGCATAATTCGGTCCTCTGGTTAACTCTGAAAGGCAAACAATTGCTGACAAATATCTGTATGTTCCTGCTTCCAAATCATTTACAATTTGCACCCCCACATGCACACACTAAAATTGGCACAAGTTATGCAGGCTATGCCAAAACTATCAGGACATTTTGAAAAGGATCACCAAATGAAGTTTAATACTTAATTGAGTAGAATGCTAAAAAGAACATAGAAACAGAGAAATACATTTTTCTTACCTTCCATCAACAGAACTAAGCCTATCAACTGACTGATTATCCAATCGAATTGGCCTTGTTCTCCTAGAGAGAGGCTGTGTGTTATTTTGGGATAATGCAACAGCAACAGTAGTTGGAATCTCATCATCACCATCTTCTACTCTAAGACCAGTTGAGCTGTAGAGTGTACAAAACATAGAATGAATATAAAAACAATACGTGATTTAAATCTAGATAAATATTGATATAGATTGCTAAAAGTGTTGAATTTATTAAGTAAAAATTCCAAGCCTAGACAAATTCCAGCACAACATTAAGATGTGTAATTTTTATAAGTTTGCTTTTGAACTATATGAGATGGATCAATGAATGTCCAATAAATAAATTTATAAAAAAATAAATGATAGTGTTGAGAATATTTGTCCCATACCATGTCACCTAACTAGAAAATGTCAATGAATTCAGCATGTATCTACAACCTCATTTGATACAAAGTTCAAATAACCAAAATGAATAATTCATCGAAGTATTATAGTCACTAATTGAAAGCAGAAAGGAAATAAATAGCACTTACCTATAATCTCCCTTGTTATAAAGATGACTATGCAAATCCTCCAAGATTTTATAGAATAAAACCCCACGCAACTTTGTCAGTTCTGATCGAACATCTTGAAGAGAACCAACCTAGAGCATGTTGTGGACAAAAGAAGACCGACAACAAAAGAAACATGAACAGTGGAACATATCTAAAATAGATTATCTTTGTTACTAAAGGAATTCTCTGTACCAAGATGAGACTCTAAAACTTAAAATGGATTTCAGGCTTTAATCGTAGGCAGGAATGCTACATATAAGAAAGGTAGATTAATGTGAGTGATATCATATGCAATATAGTGGTTATCCAGTGAATTATAGAACTGTGTAGCCAGTAAAAGGGATACTAGATAATGCAGATATACCAACTTCTAAGTAGGATGATATCCCATAACTTTTGTTAGATTTATTAGTAGTAATTAGAGATCTTTTAAGTAAACTGATAAAAAGATATTTGATAATATCATTAATTTTGCTTCTTTTTGGGTAGAAAATTTGACTGTAGACATAGGTGTTGATATTTTAAATGAAGTCTAAGTGGAACCAACATGTAGTAAAAGCTTCTAGTAATGTAGTGGACTACAATGTGAACTCTATTGTTGATCCTAGCATCACTGCAATTAGAAGATGAGGCGACAAATCAGAGGGGGAGAACACCATCTGACTCCTCTGACTTGTGACTACTTCTGGGGGCTACTTGAAGTGGCTTGTCTAGTTTCCCTTTATTTTCTAGGCCTTGTTGGACCTTTGCTTTTTCAGGACTTGTAATATTGCATAAACATTGGTGATCTCCAACCCAGCTGTGGTTTTATTTTCATTTTATTTAACTCTTTTACAAAAAAAGGCATAGACTGGCTCGACTTATCCAATCCAGTTCAACTTGGACGAGCCAACCAAGCAATCATTCATGGAAAAACCCAATGACCTCCTAGAGGGGCCATTCTCTCACCCATCCTTTTGGTTTGGTCAGCCCTCTTCACCCAACCTCAACTGGTTGAACAATTCCATATCTTAGATGTCAAGGGAAATTCCAATGGTTGCATTATTGACTGATGTTCTGTGTTAACCTTGGGGAGGTAAGGACAACTAATTAATGGCTCTATCACTATACTTCCCCAACCAACAAAGAGCACATCACCATCTTGAATGGCAAGGCAGTGTGGCAAATAGCAGCTTGGAATGTCATCTCCCCATCTCAAACAGTCCTTGAGTCATTCATGCATTTTTTCTTATAGTTTTTAAGGGAAAAATAGGGTGAATGTCATTCATGGAAAATAAGTAAATAAGTTTCATCTGAATGAAGGTTGACTGAGAAAGTTAGCAAAGAACTAAAAAACAAAAAACAAAAGATGGAAAGAAATGAAAATCTAGATTATATCTAAAGGAACAACATCCAACAAATTAAAAACGCAAGGAGCCTGTCAAGTCAAATCTTTAGGACAGCAATCTTCATGTTAAAAGGCAACTGCATTCCTACACAACAAAATGGTCAACCCTTGTCTGGTATGTACCACAAATAATGGATCTGTCCCGTCCCTAATGTTTCCTGCAAGGCATCCTAGAGGCTCAACCACCACATGGACTGCCACAGCCCGCAAACAACTGGTGTAAAATTTATGAAAGCCTACTTGGTCTTCTCGTATGCATCCTATCTCCATCTTTAAGGCAGAGTACAAGCATCTCTTGTAAAATCAAGTCACTCTAATTGTTTCCTAGGCTTTCACCTAGGTATCAGGGTTTTCTAAGTTTCAAAATTCAAATCCTAAACCAGCTATTTAGGTTCATCTAAGCACATGACAAGAACTCATAACCAGATTTTGAACATGACAGGCACTCCTATCATATCTGTTAAAATTGCCAGCGACAAACTTTTGTCAATTAGGAGTAAGTGGTGCAAATCACTTCTAAGCTTTTGTTGGAAAGGTCCTTAATGTACTCAATTGTCTTTTCAATCTTTTGCCAATGAGTGACATTACTAAAGCCTTGCATTGTTCAAAACCTCATGATTGGGAAGAGGATAATTTTGAAGCTTGAACATGGTGGTTGTATCTACCTCTTTTCAAGATGAAGTTCCTAAAGCCTTGCCCTACAATCTATTTTTCCTACAACAAAGTCCTCTCTTTTGTGTCACAACCATGTTAGTAAGTCTTGTCATGGATATCACTAGTCTTTTTATTGTCAATCATGTTGATCACATAAACATCATCGAGTACTTACCTTCATCAGTTAGGTCTTGTTAGTCAATTTCCTTTGAATTAGCCCATGCAGACATACGAGGATCTGGTCATTTGTCTTCTATTTATGGTCATCATTACTATCTTGTTTTTCATGATAATTTTTCTAGAATGTGTTGGGTATATTTGATAAAAGATAGAAAACAAGTCTTTGATATAATCAAACAATTTCTCATTGAAATACAAACCCAATTTTTGAGAGTTCATCTGACACCACCAAAACCACTGTTATGATCCACAATTTCCCCCGTAGCTCACATAACCTTGCTGAGCATCAAACAAATAGCAGCAGACATCGAGCATGGTGTGATTGTCCAATGATGTCAGCAACACTTACCATCAAAAGATGAACTAAGTTATAGGTGTGGTGACCAACATCTCCAGAAAATTTATATGAAAAAGACGAGGTAGAAGGTTGTTTAGGATCTGTAATGCCTACCAGCTGCCATTCATTCATGTAATTTATATGAAAACAAGCAATGGAATTCAGTTACAAAAGCTGTCTCTCTCTCCTACGTGCTCTGCCTGGCACAGACTCTGTCGCCCATTACAACATACATTTAATTAAGGCCTAACTACCACAAGAAATTAAAAAAGACATCAGGGAATTTCTGGTAATTAGCTGCATTAACTCCTCATCCTTCTCAGCTCATGACAGTCACTTGACCTTGCCACCTCCAGAAGCATCTGCCAGTGCTATGAGGCTCATCTAGAGTATCAACTGGCATTGCTAGATTTGTCTGGGGTTTATCCATTGCCATCAAACCCATCTAGGACTTCCACTGCCACCATTGAGACCGTTTTAGGCTTCCTCAAGCATTAACTGGTCCATCTAGGGCCATCCTCAGGGCCATATGACCATTCCTCCTATTGCCAACTGCTGCTGGTGATCTTCTCCAGTCCCACAGGACCTTCATTTCTAGTTTCTACTACCATTGATATCTGAAGAGCCCCAGCCCTCATACAACTGCCCTCTGCCTGCCTATGCCATTTCAGTGCTGCTTTTTTGTTAGATCTGCCAACCTTTTAGAAAAATCAGACTTAATAAAAGGGAGGACGGCTTCCTCCTTGTTTACCACTGCTCTTGATTGATCTGTACATCACCTAAGTAGCATGTCAATAATGTTGAATGATAAACAATAATCTCATTTTGGCATGATCCTTTCAAGTGATACTTTGTGCAAAACAAAGCTTAAACACATCACTAAAGATCCCCCTGACATCTCTTCTCTAGATTTATCATTTTGGTAAACCTTTAGGATGTATCTCATTATTCATTGAAAGAGATTCACCCTTTTAATCTTCAAAAACGATCCCCATGACATTAAAGATCTCACATGTGAAATTTGACTAGTAGATGATTGCAATAATTTCCTTGGTGGCAAAATAGTAAGGAAGAAAAATGTGGTCTCCTTATGCTCTCTCCTACAAAGATCTAACAATCCCCTGAAGTGAATGTATGCATACAAGAAAAAATGTTTCTCTTATTACCAAGATTTATGAGGAGTTTGTTTAGTTTATTTTTTCATGATGGTTATAGATAATGGTAACGAGGATGTGTTCATAATTACCTTGGTTTAAGGGTGCAAGGACAAAAGAATAAAACAGTTTTTTACACACACTTTCTGAAACAAGGTAGAATTGAAGTCACACATGGATTGTCATGGGAGATTTTCAATTGCATTCGGCAACCTGAAGAATGATCCACAGGTGGTATTTTCATGACAAAAATAAGGATTTTTAATGAAAGGATTGAAGGCAATGCCATGTTAGATCTTCCAGCCAAGGGCCACCCTTTCACCTGATCCCATTTGCAAAGGCAAGCAAGGGTCAGAATAAACCATGCAAAGCTGATTGATAGAGCCACTGGCAAATAAGAAGGTTCAGAAACTCATTATCTCAGTCTAGGGATCAAATCATTCTTCTGAAGAGTGCTCTTAGCACCATCCTAGTGTTTTACACATCTACATTCCTTCTTCTGTCTGGAGTCATTCAAGTTACTGAATGCCAATTCTGGAGGTGGCTTTGGCAAGGTAATAAGCCAAAGATTACAAAGTTTACACTTCATTAAATGGCATGTCTGACTCCCATTAAACAAAGAGGCAGGCCTTGTCATAAGATCTTTAACAGATTTCAACAAGGCAGTACTGATGAAGTGTTTGTGGAAGTGAAAAATGAGTTAAGAAGTTATCTAGTCCACTATTTTCCAGCATAAATATGGTTACAAACATTCATCAGGGATTCCCATGTTATAGTTTTAACACCATATTGTGATGTTCTTGCGCATCTTCAACCCTTATTTAATATGAATGTCATATTGAAGTTGGGAAATAGCCCTGAGATGCTCTTTTGACAATATTGATGGACTGGAGAAAAAAGCTTAAATGAGTCATTCCTAGGAACTTTCTCTCTAGCCCACAATCCATGTTACTTTGTTCAAGAGAAGGGCTCCTACAATGATAAGAATGGTTGGACGTGGAATCTAGGTCCAAGAAGAAGATTCAAGGATGATGAGATCTTGCAGCTTACTTTCTTGCTAACAAAGCTGGAAGGTGTTCATCCCTCTAATGGCAACCCCAAGCATGTCATTCCAGATAATAAGGTCAGTTTTCAGTTGCTGGCTGGTACAAAAGATTTAAGGTGCTTTGAATGTTCTACTTGGGAACCCTATAAGCTAGTGTGGAAGTGCAGGTTGCATGTGGCTCCTATGCACGGAAGGCTCGTTACCAAGACAACAATAGTCCACTCTATAATTTCACTATATGAAGTTAGCCACATGGACCTTTTTCTTCCATATATTTTTCTCTATAGTCAAATTTCTAGTTAAATGTGACCAAGAGATACCAAAATAAATGTGATCCTTCCATGGATGTTGTGTGCTGACCACCTCTTCTTTGCCTACTTGGTGAGCAAACACATTTGGAAATGCCTTTTGCCACAGGTAATATAAGGAGGATTACAGTTTATAAATAATGCTGAATTCCGGCGGGAGGTACATCAAATGGTTAAAGGACAAAATGACAACAACAAAACACAAAGTTCTTCTCATTCATGCTATTTATTGGTTGGCGCAAAGGAATCACAACCTAATTATGTTGTCTTAGAGTGGATATCTTTATATTTTTTGCATGTTGAGTTGTAAGTGGGTAAATGGGTATTCACTATATAAACTCTTGTATCTCTCTCATATAGGGCTTTGAAGTTCAGTGTTCTCATTCACTTAACATGGTATCAAAGCCCAAGGGAAAACCCTAGGGTTTCCATCCAATACCACCACCAGTTTCTTTGTTGCCATCTGTTGCTGCTGTCAACATCTGCCACCACCAGACCCTGCACCAATCCTAAAGCTCATTGGAAGTCCCCTTGGCCAAACATTCTAGGTTCCTTTCCCCCCTTTTCTTTTTGTGATCAGCAATGTCAAAAGCCACACATGCCGATCACTCTCATGAAGTAGACTGTCAACTTTGGTTTTCTCCAACATGTGTGTGGATTTGTATCATCAACACATTGTTGTGCCTCTGGATTGTTCATGCCATCTTCCAGAAGGTTGTGCCGCTATCCCTCTTCACATTTGCTGCAGTTCTTTTTCCATAGTTCCAGCAATGAAACATGTGTAGTTTAGCACTTTTTCATGTTTCCACGGTATTCTTGACGTAAATTTTAGTGTGCATTGTGCTGTCCAGATTTTCAGCAATTTCAGGGTGTTGTTCTGCAGTTTTTCGGCCCTCTTTCACATGGCTTCCTGCAAACCTCTCATCAAAAGCTTTACTAGAGTCTCAGAAAAGTTGAATGGGACCAATGATATTTTGTAGACTCAAAGTTTCAAGACCAATGTGATTGCCCATCAAAAAGAAGAGCATCTGACCCATGACCCTCCAAATGCCAAAGACTCTAGATACACAAATTGGTTTGCTGATGATGCAACAATTATTTCCTGGATGTTGTCTAGCATGGAGCTTCTTGTAGCTCCACAAATATATATCACCAAACCTATGACAATGTATTGTGACAATTAAGTTATTATTTTTATTACCAATAATCCCACTTTTCATGAGAAGACAAAGCATATTAAAGTTGATCATCATTTTAATCAAAATATGATGATCAAGAGCATTTTCTCTACATGTGATATTCAGTCTTGAAATTAGTCGGCTGATGTCTTTACCAAAGGCTTGAGAATAGAGGTTTTTAAAAATTAAGTATCAAGCTGAACATGTTTGATAATATATACTTCAGCTGAAAGGAGAGTGTTAGAGCGTAGATATCTTTATGTATTTTGTGTGTTATGTTATAAGTGAGTAAATGGATATCCATTTAGGAGATATCCATGTACTCATTATATAAACCCTTGTATCTCCCCTATCTGGGGTTTTGAAAACCATTTTTCTCATTTAATATATTCAAATCGAGATTTTGTCATAGACAATATTGCTGTATGGCAAAGGCCTTCTAGGCAAAATTGGAAGCTCTCTTACAATTAGCTTTTATGTCACTTTTCTTTTGTGTTTACTGTTTGGTAAAACTTTTTTTCTTTTTTTTAATACCTGGAAGCATTTTATTGATTATTTCAATTAATAAGATCCACACTTCTTTTCTTCAGAAAAAAATGAAATTCAAAACTAACCACTTGAAGGCCTTCTCTTTCAAGCAACAAAGTTGAATGACAATGTAGTTGAACTGCAGCATACAACTGTTTCTCGGCAATGAGTTTCTCAATACGAGTAGGAACCTGTATCACATTATTGCACTTAAAATGTTACAATTACATTGAAAAACTAGTCAACCATACAATTCAAATACTGCATTTGTTGAAACATGAAAATAAGAAAATGATATTTTAAACATGACTACCACTATAAGTACAAGTTTGACATTTTTTGGCCAATAATGAAGAATATATTAAAATCAGGAAACTGCAAAAAGAAGTCAACAAAAGCCGTAGACATAACCACAAAACAGGAAATTGCCATGCACGAAGATCACCATTTTCCAAACTATCATTGCCACTTTGGGTAATCCTTCTAGTAACTCATGCTATTTGTACAGCATTGAATGTTCATCTTATCTACAATTAATTGTAAATGCTAGAAAGCTTGCTTAGTTATTTCACTTTTATAGTTTGGAAAGTATATGAAAAAAATGAGAGCCCTTTATGGATTTTATACAAGTACTTCAATGTAACTGGTCTTCCTTGTAAACACCACCTATTAAATTTACAAACATAAACATATAGAAAATGTACATAAAGGAGGCTGGAGGCAAATTCACAAGATACAGACCTTGGATACACCTTCTATTTGATCCAGAAGGGATATGATGTGGCGGAGTGTAAGTGATCGATACCACAATTGCCGCAGTTGTTTATTACGTGAACCAAGAAGTTCTTTTGATTGTGCCAAGTCTAACTTAAGGACAGAAGTACTGTCAGCAGATTCACTGAATAGTCTCAAAATCTGGTAAGAGAAAAAAAAAACAGATTAGTATGGCGGTTGACTTAGTCAAGCAAATGTCCTTACCTAATTCATCCACAAGCCCAGTAGACAAGAAGATGTATTTTTAAGCAAAACCAGAAATTGCCAACGAAAAGAGGTGCACCTGTGAATAATTCTGAATGGCTTTATTAAAACCACCATGATAAGCATGCACAACCTCGTCCACAACTTCCTCCACAACATCTCTTTGCTCCTTTAAAAACTGAACATCACCTTCACGATCCTTTGATGTCAAAATATGCACGACATAAGGCAATGAATCGAAACGGGCTGCCGCCCAGCTTTCATCTATTCTGGCAAGCTCGTCACTCAGGTACTATATTTGCATGCCAAGCAGAAACATAAATCAGACATGGCACATCCCCTTTTTAGTAAATACATATCCTATTTATTTATTGTGCAAAAAATCACAACTCTCAGAATCCATGAAAAATCTGAAAATCGTGACTCTTCAAAAATTACAGAACAATATGATGAAACTGAAGAGCCCCTGCCGTTTACTTGTACTCGGAAGCGGGTCCTCGTACATACGGAACAAGGGGAACTCATAGAAACAGCAAAATTCGGAAGAAAAAGAGGATACGGAGCACGTTTCCTTCACACGGACTAAGGAAGAAAAGTTGAAGCCATAGATTTTCGAATGTAGATCAGACGCTCATTCTCAAAAACATGTAGATCAGACGCATGCAACATAATTTATTTTCATCGTTTCCCACCGAAGCAAACACGAAAACAACAGAATTCAGCAAATCGGACCCATATTTTCCAACTCATCGTAACGGAGAGAAGAAAAAGGCTCACAGATTTATCGGCAGGGATTGGCAACCCCTCGAAAATCCCCTTGCTCCGCCCAGAGCTCATCGCTGTCCCACCAGCACCGCCACACTGTCCAGAAGACAAAAAAGATACGCGAAAATTCGGAAAACAACATACTAGATCAATTGGATCTCAAACGAGAAAGAGAACTCCCTTCATCACACCTACGAATCTTCGCCCTCGACCTGTGATCTGCCACAGATTCTATTCAGAGAGGAGAAGACCAACGATATTTTGACGAAGGAAATGAGTTCCGAAACGGTAGAAGGAAGGAACCCAGATCAGAACAAGATTGTCCCCCACCATCAATCGGGCATTCGGATCCTGTTCCAATGAGAATCCGAATATCTATTCGCTCGTCGGCCTCTACAGTCGTCCTCGTCTTCTCCGCCTCTCCTCCGTTGTAAACAACTCCATTCTCTCCGTCCACGTCCTACGCGGACGCGCATCATCCTCCTGCGGCAATGGCGTCCTCGTCTCTCCTTCCCACCACCACCAGGAGCAAACCTTCTTTCTCCTTCTCTTCTTCACTCTCCCCTTTCGTTCTCACACACTCCAAACTTACCACCTTTCGACATCGGAAGCACTCCATGGTGTCTGCCAAGATCCGGGAGATCTTCATGCCGGCGCTGAGCTCGACCATGACCGAGGGAAAGATCGTGTCTTGGGTCAAGTCGGAGGGGGAGCGCCTCTCCAAGGGGGAGAGCGTCGTTGTTGTCGAGTCCGACAAGGCCGACATGGACGTTGAGACCTTCTATGACGGGATTCTCGCTGCCATCGTCGTACCAGAGGGTGAGTCGGCACCTGTTGGTGCTCCGATTGGGCTGCTTGCAGAGAACGAGGATGAGATCGACCAAGCCAAGGCCCAGGCGCTTTCGCGTGCCCAGTCCCAGCCGCATTCTGCTCCTCCTCCATCACCAGAGCCCGTGGCTCCCACGCCGGTGACGGCTCCAGTAGCGGCGGAAGCTCCAGTAGTTGTGGAGAAGGGACCGACGAAGATTGTGGCGACGCCGTATGCAAAGAAGCTTGCAAAGCAGCACAAGGTGAACATCGATGCCATTGTAGGGACTGGACCTTTTGGGAGGACTACTCCCGCCGACGTTGAGGCAGCTGCCGGGATACTGCCAAAGAAGAAGGTAGCTCCACCTGCCCCTGTGGCTGTCGCTGACCCTGCAGTAAGTGCTGCAACCCCAGCACCAAGCGCGGCTCCTCTCCCGGACGTTCCTGGTTCCACGGCGGTGCCTTTCTCGACCATGCAAGGAGCCGTGGCGAAGAACATGGTGGCGAGCTTGTCGGTGCCGACTTTCCGTGTGGGTTATCCCATCGTGACGGATGCGCTTGATTCCCTGTATGAAAAGGTACTTTTGCCTTTTTCCTATTGTTTTTCTGTTATGTTGTAGGAAATTTTGGGTTTTGATGAAGTGGCGATAGGAAATGCAAAATGATTACTGATCTTATGGTCTTAAGCTTCGTTCGAGTTCAAGCTAGCACTGCTGTCGACATTAGCATCTTATGTACCATTGCTCGAAGGCTCTGAAAGAGGACTTCTGGTGTTCCTTTTCTTTTTTAGTGGAGATTGCTCAGTACTCTTATTTATGCTATCTTTGATTCATTGTTTGGTTTTTTAGTTATGTTTGCATGTATGGGACAACCACAAGTCTAACATAGGCATTCTATCTTGGATAGATACCCACTTACACCGTTCCTTCATGCTTTCGTTATTAATTCTTTAACCCCATTTAAGTTTTGAGAACATTTTTCCTATAGCCACCCACAAAAATTTTTGCTGTGGGTACCCAAACTTAAGAAAAAGGTTAGAAATCAGTATACCAAAAGGTAGACTTGCACACACGAACAGACCAAAAGCAACGAAATTTGTGCATGAGTGAACCTGTACGCATTGGAGAAGAAGACGGAAGCCCCCAAAGAAATCCTGTGTGCATGCAAGCGTGGAGAATAAGAGGAGCTGCTTGTGAAATCATGTGTGTGCATGTAGTGAAATCCTCCTCTACTGTGTCTACTCTACCACGTGTAGTGAGCCACAATGGCTGGAGTGGCAGATGAGGTAGGGCCAGTGTACTGTGTTTGTCCTGCCACATGTGGAGAGCTGGAGTGGCTGGACAACAAATGGGGTAGTGCAAGCATACCACACTTGGTCTACCAAGTGCAAGGAGCGCAAGTAGCTGGAGTGATGAATGGGGTAGTTTGTGTAGAGATGATTAAATCATAGTCACTTATCATAGGAACCCCCAACAATTACATTTACATTTTTCTGTTAAGTTTTTAATATTGAAACTACTGCTATTTTGCTTTACCTTCATTGGTATTTATGAAAATTAATGTAAATTGATTCCTCAAAACTAATCTTGCGACCATATGAGGTCATTGGAAAAATCACATGAGAATGGACTGTAACTAGTCTGTATTGTTGGTGACAACATAGACTTGGCTATACAATGCCCTTGCTCTATGCCAAATGGTAAATAAGGATACCCTACACAGGACCCACAACAACTACGTAAGTCTTCATCATTACACACAATTCATGATTCAACATAATTAGTCCACTTATTCACACTTCATGTATACATACTCCCCTTCACTACTTCAGTCTACTTAACATTTCACACAGGCAAGATATTCAGTTCAGCTTCCTTTATTCAAATGGTGGATGAAGAGGTGTCCAGACTTGTTTGTACATTGATAAGGTTGGCTGAGGAGACATGATGAAAAACTATAGATGTGTTTATCTTTCAAAGAAAGCATAAGTACATTTCCCAAATAAGAAAAATCTAGATTAGGTTGACTTCCATTGGATGTTCATTGAAGGAGGTTGCAAAAAGAAAACCAAAACAAGCTCTTCTCAAGAATTCTCTACTATTTAGCTTCTTTTGAGTGCCATTAATCATTTAGATTTTAGAGCTTTACATCAATACTTGGACAGCTCTTCACTAATTAATGAAGTACAAAATCTTAAGTGCCTTGTATAATTGTAGTGTGGAGTGAACTAGCATTACATAGGTGTAGAAGGGGTGTGATGCATGTGTATTGTAGCCTTTTGTGTATAAAGTGGTGGTTCCATTATATTTTGAAGCTTACAATAATGGTGAGGAGTGAAACATTTGTATGATTGTCGTGCATGCTTTGTAAGAAATTGGTGTACTGAGAGAGTGTTGTATGAGGAATGCAGTTTATGTATATGATGCTTTCATGTGTGCATTATTTATGGCTAGTTTGATTTTGTTTTGAGGTGATTGTATAATGGTGAAAAGTGAGGTGTTTGAATGATTGTGGTGTATACTTGTTAATAATCTGTGGTGTAGTGGGAGATTGATATTTCTTTTTAGGTCATTATCATGCTATTATTGGTGAAATTTTTCATGTTTCAGGCGTATATGGCAATTCCCCATTTTGATTAAATCTAGCCTTTGTTGTATTTACTTTTCTTTGTGTAAAGGTACTTGTCCTTTATCTTTCTTGCTATAACACTCTTCTTTTAGGTCATCTATTCACTTTGCTACATCATAAGTGAATGTTTAATTTTTCACAAACAATTATTGGTTTGGTGCATTGTAGGTAAAACCAAAGGGTGTCACAATGACTGTGCTTCTCGCAAAATCTGCTGCAATGGCTCTTGCACAGCATCCTGTTGTGAATGCAAGCTGCAAGGATGGTAAAAATTTCACTTATAATGATAGTATTAACATTGCAGTGGCAGTAGCAATGGATGGCGGGCTTATAACCCCAGTTCTGCAGGATGCTGATAAGGTCCTTAATTGAAACAAATGTCCATGTTCTTGTTAAGCTTTCTCAAAGAAACCTTTTATTGATTGTGTTACTAAATTAGAACCTTTATTATGAAGTTGGATATCTACCTTCTATCTCAAAGATGGAAGGAATTGCTTGGAAAAGCACGTTCTAAGCAACTTCAACCCAATGAATATAATTTAGGTGATTTGTTTATCTCAATGTATATTCTATCATTTTGTTTGAAAATTGTGTTTTTATTGTAGAGCTCTGCTTTTTGTAGGGACATTTACTCTCTCCAATCTGGGCATGTTTGGGGTGGACAGATTTGATGCTATCCTTCCTCCAGGCCAGGTGATGCTTCCACTGTTTACGTGCACAAAATGCTGTTATTTCCTAATGATCTAATTAATTATCCATTTTTCCAGGGTGCTATTATGGCTGTTGGGGCATCAAAACCCACTGTTGTGGCTGATGGAGATGGTTTTCTTGGTGTGAAGAGCAAAATGCTGGTAAACATTCTCTTTCATTAATCACTATCATGTAGGTGTACTACTATATGTATGTGCTAAATTTATGCAAGTTGAATGATTATTTGTGTGCTTTCAGATGTTGAATTCTACCTTATTTAATCAAATTAAGAGGATTAAATGTTTTTCTAACCTATTGATTCTAGGGATGGTTATATCCAAAATGATTTCTTTTAACTAGCAAGATACTACATAACTTTTTAATAAAAAAACTAGTAAGATGCTACAAATATGGTCAACATGGATAATCTTCTTATCCATGAACAATTCCCAATTTTTCAATATATTGTAAACCTCAAAGAATTGAAAAAAGCAAATTGTTTGGATAAAATCGTTTATCACAGGGTCCCTATCTCACAACCCAGTTCTCTTTCTGTACCTCTTTCACCAACCTACACAAAAAACAAGGTTTTGTTTGAAAAAAGAATGGTATTCTTTCTGGAAACTTAGAAAGAACCCTAAACTAAAGATTGAAAGTTTGAAACTGAAGCTTATAGTTTTTTTTTTGGAGCTTTAGTCAACAAAATTCATTAAAGGAAACATAGTACAAGCTTATATTGGAAAAATAATTCTGAAATTTTTTGAATTTAATGAATCTTGTTATTCATGTTGGCTTCATATATAAAAGGTTGGTGTTGTAGAGATACAAATGTTTAGATGAATGAGTGGAATATCATAAGAGATAAATTAGAAAATGATTTTATTAAAAATATGGTAAAAGGTGTATCAATTGAAGATAAGATAAGAGAAAATTGATTAAGTGATTTGACAATATCTTTGGAAAGCTAAAGGATACAACAGTTAGAAAAGGGAAATTAATTAATATAAAAAAACTAAAAGAAAGAAGCAAAGAAAAGTCTAAAATTACTTGATTAGAAATTGTGAGAAAATATTTAAATTTATGTAATTTAATCAAAGTTTGACTATAGATAGAAATGCATAGAGGAAAAGAATTCATGTGGTCAACCCTATGAAGTGAAATTATAACATAAGTTGTTATTGTTATTCATGTTTTCTTCAGTACGCAATATTGAATATAATTATGTTGTTTACTATTGATCTACATTGGAAAAGCTATGACTTGAACTTTTCTTCTTTAATCCTTGTAAAGAAAACTGAAGATTATAATTCAATATGAAAAATATATTTTTTTCTAAAAAATGCTATTTTGCATTTGATCTTGTCCCAAAATGTCTTGTGCCTTGGATGGGTTGCCCGATAGCAGATCCAACCAGAGATTGAGTTAGAACCTGCAAGAGAAAGATTCTTAGACCTGCAGTAGGTGGATGGTTAAAGAACATCTAGAGATTTTGAAAGATCAAGCTTTTAAGGAAATAAGGAGAGAATAGAATGATGGCATACCTTGGGAATTCTCCTATTTATTATTCCTCAAGATCTTCAGGACCATTAGGATAATCCTGCTTGTGCGATAGTGGTTGAGCTAGCACCTCATGTCTTAGATTTGGATCACACCAAGTGGCAGGCATGTAGGCTGTGCCAGCCCATGGTAACTGTGGAACTCTCAGTTGTTACTCTAAGCATCTAAACGTTGGTCAGGAATTGTGCAACTCTGAGATGGTACCTGGCAGAAATTCCAAGCATTTCATTTTAAGAAGAAAACCCTTCGGTGGGTGTGCGGAGAGTTTCCCAAACAGGTATTTAGTTAGCACCATCGATCACTGTGGAACTCTTGGTAGATGCAGTGAGAGTTCGAAAGGAGCAGATCTCCCTGATGAAGCACAGAGTTCCCCTATGAACCCTACTGGTGTCACTGTCCACCTGGTATTCAGGTATCCTCTTGCTAATAATTGGATGATGAAATTGCAGGTCAATGGGATCCAGGGTAAGACCTGGATGCTTGTATCAACATTACCTTAATTTGGGAAAAAAATGCAGATTATGGGAGCAACAAAAGGACAGCTAATCACATTTTGGACGAATAAACTATTTCTCTGGTTATGAATGAAAGATCTTCAAAGTTACTGCATGCACTGCCAAGTTTCCTGTGAAATTTTTGTTTATCGTACTTACACAGTATTGTAGATCCTTTTTGGAAAAATAGGTATCTTGGACCTTTTTGACATCACACTTGCGGCAGACAATGAGCTTCTACCAGCACACAAGCCTTTTTACTTTATAATTTGTTTCTAGATCTTCATTTATGCATGTCTTTGCATTGAACTTGTAATCGCAGCTTCACTGGATGATCAAGCTAAATCATGTAAGCTTGTTGATAGATGCTTCTGAAATACATATGATTCCTTTATCTATGCAATATTATTCCTATGTGCATGGTTAATATCCAATTTGGCATGATTTCGTATTTCAACCAAATTACATGGTGAAATGGTTGTTCTACTTACACAACTTTGACCTGATGTTTTTCCACGTCCTCAGGTAAACGTCACTGCTGATCACCGGATTATTTATGGTGCGGACTTGGCAGCCTTTCTACAGACATTTGCAAAGATCATTGAGAATCCAGTCAATCTCACATTGTAAATCGGTTGATATAAAGCTGTGCTTGCAGTGTACTGGTCAGTGCAGTGATATGTCAGAGACTTCAGAAAACAAATGACGATGTGGCTGTAACACTCCAAAATTCTCTTGTAAGCTACTTAGCTAGTGGTTTTCCATAGCTTGCGGTTTTCATTTCATTATTTGGACATTTGGTTACTATATTATGATTTGGAATAAAGATACCATCTCTGTCATTTTCTGATTTGTTGTGGACAAATTTTGTGGAATGTATTGCCATTGCATTAGTCAAATCAGGGGCGTTATTAAGAGCTGTAGAGCATCTCGTTGATTCAAGCTATCAACAGTAGGTGTGTGCGTGTCCACTGAATGAAAGAAGGTAAGCACCAGAAAAATGCCCCAACATGGAAGGCCTTCAGTTTCTTTGCAGGTGAATGGGTGATCTTTGAATTTGTTATTTTCATCGAACAGTCTAGCAGTAGAGAAATAGTAAAATATGTACCAACTATGAGTGTCATTGCACCAACTGGATGGGGGTCCTGTTGATTCATTGATAGAAGTATATATTTGAGTCAACGTCGATAACATGTATGAGTTATATTTGAGTCAACGCCCAACGCAGGCAATGCCATACCTGGACTAGTCAACGTAAGTTAGAGAATTTTTTTAATTATAATTTGTAGCCCAGCCACCGGTAGAGTTCAATTCTTTTAATTGTAATTTTTTGGGGGATGGCAGATTAGATGTAGGGGGGGGGAGGTCAGAGGCAACAACACCAACAAAATCCGGTCTTGTTTCTTCTCCGGGCGGCGTCGGTGCTGGCCTCCTTTTGGTCGGTTCCGTCGCCTTCGACGTCAACCTCCTTTATTTCCAGTATCTCGACGCGCCTGTTGATGGTCTTCCGCAGCTTGATCGCGACGTCCCTCGGGACGAACGTCCCACATACGCTCACTCTGCATTGCTTCCTCTCTATCAAATGGCTTTCCAAATCTGGACGACAAGAAGAAGAAGAAGAAGAAGAGTAGTTCGGAGTTGCTGCTATCACTACAAAGCTTATGCGATCTTGATCAAGATGGGTATGGTAACCTTGCATTTTGAGGAGGGCCCTTCTTATCTTCTTGTAGCAGCAGTTGCAGTCGATGTTCATCCTCATCACCATGCAGTAGAACTGAAACAACCAACAGGTACGTGAAAACCTTAGCAAACATGTCTGCCGATACCGATCAGAAGGAAGTCGGTGGTAGAAACAGAGATTGCCTTTTCGGGCATGTTTTCGATGGTCCGATCTGATGGGCTTCTCTGCGTCGTGTCTGTGTTTAATTCCAGAGTCTTATTATGGGGTCTGATTTGTTTACCAAATCCAGGGAATGGAATCTTATTCCTCTTGTTTGGAACAAAACCCACGGGAAAGGATGCTTGTTTCCCATTCATTCCTGCAGTTCCCATATCGGCAGGAAATGGCAAAGCATCTTTCTGCTCTGCTCCCTCTGTCTTGTCTAGTCCCCCCGGGTTTTCAAACCTCATTCCCTGATGAATTAATTGATAAAACGTCGAACGCATGCGCAAGAATCATCATCTTGTTCGGTTTCTTAGGAGGTCAGCCCTTCAGCAATGTTGGCATGCCATTATTGTATATAATACGCTTACGATCATCAGTCTCAAGGCTACACCATTGCATTTCATGCAGATGGCATTTCCGTCATTTATTTTACCCATTTGTCGTACGTAACTTCTCCGTCTTACGAAACATTGCTCCAAATGGCTTCTTGATTTACCGCCATTTGTATTATAATATGTAATGCTGCTGATACGCTTGAGACGGGAAATGCATAACAAGCCACTGTTAGAAAGAACACCAGATCGATTTTTTTTTTTTCAAAAAAAAAATCTCTAATAGAAGGAAGGAACCCACCGATATATACAGACAAAAAATGTTCCAAAGACCGCACACATCGGAAAATACAAAGATTGGAAGGCAGGCAGAGACACGGACGCCAACCATGTCTAAAAGCCTAAAACCATCATCAGCATACAAACACAATACAGTACACGAGGTGTGTGGACGGAGGACACCCTACATTCTATCTGGTGGCTTACGTCAATTCAAGTCGTCAGGCTTCAGAAACAAAAAACCCAAATGTTCAACCGAACATCTCCAGCCGCTATTCAATTATCAGCGAGTCATGACCAAGTTGGTCACGGACACAGGTGGATTAAATAACATGATATCACCTCCTACTTTGCAATTCTCTGGGTCAGTTGTGAATGACTGTGTCAAAGGATGCCGAAAACAAACGCAAGGATCCGCGTCAACCTTCTCAACATCAGTACCACTATCACTGCGATCGTTGCATGGTCTTTTAAAAGTAATACCGCTTTTGCTGTCGGTACTTCTGCTGCGTTTCCTGGACGAGCCCCATTTGAAATGGCAGAGAGGGGCTTGGGCAAATTCTTCTACGTCCTTCTTCTTCTCCTCATCTGAACCCCAAGAATCTGACTTACCCCACAATGACTCGTTTTGAGAAATCTTGAATCCTGACTGGTTTCTATACGAGGGAGATGTTTGGGATGACGCGTGAACTTGGCTTCCTTTGCCATCCTTCACAAGCTCTTGATTGGCCAAAAGTGAACACACAAGATCTGGCCGGCACTCCATTGGATTCCATTTCCCTTGCATATACTCCAGTGAGTGCCTTAACTCTCCCTCATCAAAGGATGCAGAACGACGCTCTCCTGCATAATTTAGAAACAGCTACCGTTCATTATCATCTAGTACTTAACGCACATTCCTTGCAGGACCAGAAATATCAACAAACTTGTCGGGTGCCGCAATTTTGGGATTATCAACAGATGTTCATTATCATGTTCTATATGTAAATCATTGCACTGGCTGCCGGTAATATACAAATCAATGAGGTTAATCAACATACCTGGGAAATAAACATGGAATTTATGATCTGATTCTCTATGGGTGATGATCCCTTCCCACCACCCTTCATGCCACCATGCATCGACCACAGATCCAACATTGAAAAAAGATTTTGTGTTGCTTCTAAGTGATACATGTGGACGAATTACTGTCCTCCCTTTTAGACGGATACCAAACTTGTCGGGTGTTGCAATTTTCGATGCAGGCACCCATTCCTGCAAATGAAAAAAGGAAAAAGCATGACTGGATACACCTTACAACAAACTTCAAAGAACGGGAAAAGGGAAATATTAAAATTGAATGGTACCTTCAAGTTACCAGTACCATCTGCATCTTGGAGATCTTTGTACTGAACGTTAACTTTATCATTGCACTTATTTAGAATAACACCTCTAAACCAGCATCCTCTTATACCACTGTCCTGACAGAGAACTTCAACTTGGCAACCAGAAGACAACTGCTGTTGAAATTTCTGCTTGAAGGCTTCTTTTCCAGGTAAACAAGAAGCCCGAACATTTTTGACAATCCCATTGTCAACAGTCAAATACCCCTCTTTATTCCTACAAGTCAAATCAGTAACTTCACAAGAGCTACTCAATACGTTCTTTCTTTTGGACCTAGAAGTAAGGTCAGGTCCGTTGCCAGTTTCTTCCAAATCAGAGTGGGTAGAAGCAGTGCATGTGTATCTGAGAAATTCTTGGTTCCAATAGCCTGGCACCTGAGTGATATCAAATGACGTGATATCACTATCATAATTGATTTCTCGGCGACACAAGTACAATTCCCATGTGATATTTGCCGTATCGTTTCCATATTTCTCAAAATGTTTACTGCCGAGGACTACAGCCAGTCCATCTATGCATTCAATGCTGAGATCTTGATAATAACGTGTAAAGAAAACTTCTTTGTCATCAGTATCTGAGGGTAAACCAATACCGACCTCATCAACTTTGTGAAACCAACGAACCAAAACCATGTTTCCAGACTTGAAATCTTCATACATGTCTTCAACATGTGCAATGAACCTCTTGTTATCTTCTCCCATGATATATACAAAATCATGAACCTATAAAATATGTTCAATGAAATATGGTACAGGAAAAATAAAGTACTAAATGGCAGAATTCAGATGGTGTACTCACAGAAATTGTAATTCCATTCCGGCAAAATGAACTGTAGTGGTTCCTCCTCCTCCTGCATTTAGGAGAACCTAACCATGAAAAATCTTTAGAATGGTGTCTCATTTTCCGAGAAGAAAGGCCCTGAATAGACATAAAAAGAGATAAAGAAAAATAAAATAAATAGAAGCACTTATTGCAACAGATAAGCCATAAAACAATATCATAAAGTGAGTGAGACGAGATCCTAACCTTGGAGAATGAAAGACAAATAGAAGAATCATCCTCATCATCTAGGTATCTATCCATAGAACCATCGGATGGAGAATCTGAAAGTCAAAAAGTAAATCATCAAAAAAGAGGAATCTATTAATAAGTAATAAAAAGAACAGAAAAAACCACATGTAGGAACACAAGAAGAAGAAGAATAAGAATAAGGCGAGGACAAGTGTTATCAGATAGTTAAAATAGAGAATACAGCAAAGAAAATAAATAAAATATAAAAAAGACAAAAAGAAATACTATGACATGTATCACTTTTCAATAAGGAAAATAAGGTAATGAGTTAATCTGGGCAAGTCAAGGTGAACTAGGTCTAAGGAAATTGCCTTATTGAATCAAGTCATCTAGACACCTGCCCAAGCAACCATGGAGCAATAAGTATCAAATTTGAAATTTGAAGAGGCATGTTTTCTCTCCTTGAGAAAATAAAAAGGCTTAGTTCAATATCATACAGGTAAATTTTTTCACCTGACATGGATTATAAAAGCATCAAGCAAAAGCAGCCAAGATGAAATGAATTGGCCATAGGATATTCAATCATTACAATCTGGCCATATAAAGCCAAGTTGTTTTCCAAAAACTTTGGCAACGATCGAATATCATATGACCAGTTCCTTCCATCTTGGCTGCTTTGTCAAACTAGAAAAAAAAGGCATGCTCTTTAAAGGAACATAAGGCTTTCTGCAATAAATGCAAATGCTAGTTTGTAAGTAAGCAAACTTCCTGTTAGTAATTTAGGACTACAGTTTCAATTCTAATCACATTTATCCTCAAAATCACATGGATAACGACCAGATATTTGCTTGCCTTGACCTTAATTTTGGACAGAATCATGCTAAACCTTAAAATCAATTCAAATAAGTAAGGAAACCCACCATATTCCCGTAGGAAACTCAGCAAGGAACCTTTAGCTTGAATTTTAAATTATAAGAATAGATAAAATTCGAACAAGAGAACTTCGGTCCATCAAAAACGGATCTAGGCTTAAGCATCTTGCCAGAAAGTTGATATTGTAATATAATATATTATCCCATTTTAAGTGGAGCATGTTGTCACTTGTTATTGCAAAATGCAGTCAGGAATAACAAATTAAAAAGCAAGAAAAAAAGGAATCAACCAGTCATCATTTCCAATAAAAGCTCTACAATATACGAAGTTGTGTTTTGAATTGATTTTATAGATGCAGTTTTTTTGAAAAACCAACTTTGGCAAAAGCAATATATAATTACTACAAATTAGTGTGAAAATATTATCATTTTAGACATAACTTCGAAATTCAATGCAATCAATTGAACCCTTTCTTGATTGTATGAAACAAAAATCAATTGAATTTATAGTATTAAACTTCTTGAATATAAAATTCAATTGGCCTCCCTCTTCCAGCTTTGGTTTGTTGTCAAAAACACGCCACTAGGCTTAACATCACCTCCCTGCTTGCATGCAAGGATGCAAATATTATATATTACAACTTTCTATAACAATTTGGTAGTAATAGTCACTGCTTTTGAATAACATTTGGAAAGAACTACCTGTTTAGAGGTACTTTTTTTTGGAGACTATTCTTTTTGTCAGGAAGTATAGTTCTAAATGTCCATTTCATACAAATCGACAACTTTGTACATGGACTAGGGGGTTGTATCCAAGGGGCAGTTGTGCTCTGTTCTTCCTAGGGTAAGCACAAGTTTGGGGAGAACTGAAAAAGGTCAGTCCCTGTCACAAATCAGTACACATCATCCACCACATTGAGGCAGACATTGATGCATTGCTTGCTAAAGCAATGTTTGGAAGAAGACCTTCATCTTTTAGTTAAGAGCATTCCCAAGGGCATAAGTGTCTCACTGCCTCCCATTGCCAAATGCACTATCTTCAAGTGTTCTAACATCCTCTACCACACTAATGGAACAATATGCCCAAAAAAACAAATTTACAAATAAAAGTAAGAGAATAATAGTCTAATGATGGGGCTTTCACTTTTGTCATTAAATGAAAGAAAACAAAAACAAACATCATGTGCATGTCTAAAGGGAACACATCTCACATCATTCACAAAACTACAATGAATTTATAAGATTTTGGTTTCCAAATTTTGAAGGTGTTCCTGCCAAGACGATGTATCAATTGCACATATATCATCAAGAAGCATACTTTGAAGGCACCTAGGTGGTAAGCCAGGGTGCCTGGGCACCTAGGTGATGCCTAGTTGGTGCCTAGGCACCCACCTAGATATTTATTTTTTTATTTTTAAATATATTATACATATTTAATAATAATTACATATACTTATAACTCTATTATTTCTCAAATAACATTTAAATACATAAATAATCCTAAGACAACATCAAATATGAAGTATAATAAAGACCCATTATGTATCCAAGGTCTTTTGTTCTTCTTAGCATTTGTTATTCTAGCACAAATATTTTTGGTTTTTAAAAAGAAACAGTTTAAAAAGGTTCAATGTACGAAATGAATTTCTAGATCTAGGAATTCCACAGCATCAAGTTAAACAGGATTAAATCGAGTTATTTTTTTTGCTGATTGATATAAGATATATATATATATTAAATCCAGGAATTCATTTCATACAGTTGAACCTTTTCAAACTATTTCTTTTTAAGAATCAAAAAGATTTGTGCCAGAATAACAAATGCCAAGAAGAACAAAAGACCTTGGATACCTAATGGGTCTTTATTATACTTCATATTTGATGTTGTCTTAGAATTATTTATGTATTTAAATGTTATTTGAGAAACAATAAAGTTATAATTATATGTAATTATTATTAAATATGTATAAATATATTTAAATTTTAAAAAAAAAATATCTAAATGGGTGCCTAGGTGGTCTTAAAAAGTATGTCAGGAACCACTACAGTTGAAAGGCATGAATGAGAAGAAATATGTTAGGCATCAAAACAGAATCCACCTGGAAATCATGAAGGAAAAGAGGAAATTTAAAAATGGGAAGCATTTGTGCTGGTACGGAAATAAAAAAAGTTGCAAGGAAAACAAATAAAACTGATGAATGCTAGACTAGTTAGATTTTATTAAATTTATTGATAAATGTGAGACATCCTAGCATGCATCAGTTGCAGAATATAAATGACCTCAACTAATCTTAAGATCTTCAAATGATTTGGTTTCCAATTATGCATGTATGACAAAATCCAACAAGTTTTATGACTAGAATTACCCAAAATAAATCTTTTAAAAAAAATATTCAACAAATATATTATTGACTAGCTTTTTATTCATTATAGGCATGGAAAAAATTTCCTTGCAGGTTGCAGCAAAGGGACGGGCTTTTAAATATGATGATTTTGCCATCTTTGATCAGAAACAATTGAGTTTGATCCACAACTTTTGCTCAGTAAGAGAGTCAGCACAGAATATTTAGCAAGGAGTTGAAACATTATAAGGTGTTTAGTAGGACCAAGTAACAGGGGACCAGCACACACCCTCACCAAACTCTTCATCTATAAATTAAGGGAAAAACAAATAATTGGAATTAAACTCGAGCATCTGTGAAGATTATTTAACATTCAGAACATCTGTGACAAGGGAAGAAAATGAGAAGTGCAAAGCAATTCAATCTATTTGAGAATAATTTACTACAACTTCTTAATACCAATAATCATGGGATTCTGTTTTATTTTAATTTCTTGCCTAATTTGTTTCTTAAAGTTCACCAGGTACGGAGTGGTTTTTCAGAAATAGAAAGAACGTATAGATAAAAAAAGAAATATATTCCCCAAAAAATAATTAGATACAATGAAGATGTATTACTCAAATCCTCACGAACCGCAGGCTGAAAGTTGGGAAAGTGATAAAAAACCTCAATTTTTCAGATGGAGAAAAGGCATCTGTAAGAGGGAAAACCATACAAAGGTTTAACCACATCTGTAGGGAGAAAGGAGAAAAAAGGACAATAAGGAGAGAAACAAACAATCAAAATCTAAAACAGCTTCTTCTTCTTTTTTTCTGTTTGTGGTTTAGGTTTATATTCTCCAAATAAATACAGATCACCCAGCAGGCTCCTCGACAGACTTCAACAGTTCAACAAGATAGCAAATGAAACAAAAACAACCTCATTTTCTCTGCTCGTTGGTTTGGTTCTCAAAATATAACCATACAACAAATTAAACGAAGAAGGGCAGGGAGGCAGCAGGGGGAACCCATGCTACATACAAATCAAACGGCAGTTTTCCAGATAACAGAGATTTTCAGTCAACATAAGCAGATAATCATAAAGAGACAACAATATAACAGAAATTTTCCGGCCAACATGTACACATTCCATGGCAAGATCCAAATTTGGAAGTGACGAAACCCCTAGAAAAAGAAAGGTGCAGTTTTCCCGTAATCTCTTCGAAAATTTTAAAAAACTATACGGATCATGGCCCAAACGGCACGGCAAGTTCCAATCCTTCTTCAATTAAGGAAGAAACCCAGAATAAACTAACAAAATCAAAATATAATGACAAATTTCAACAAATCAAAGACTTCGAAAGGGGAAGATGCTCTGCGTACCGGAAACAAGCGAAGAAAGCCAATCAACGACCTCCCTCCTAGATCTGAGCCTCCCGGGAAACCCAAAAGGAGGCAAATGTGACGAGGAAGACGACGGAGAGCCCCCCATCAACGCGAGACGACGCAGGAACGAGTCAACAATGTCGTAAGACATATGCCGGACGCTCTTCTCCCTACCGACGACCGCCAAGTCGGAGCGGCCGAGAGCGTCCTTGGCATAGTAGTGGACGACCCTCCTCCCCCTGTCCCCAGACACCTGCACCTCCTCCCATCGCATGTAGGGGCAGGCATCCGTCACCGTCGGTCCCAGAGCGCCGTCGTCGACAACCATCGCAGAAAGCTGGAGGCAAAGAGAGGAAGGAGGGAGCAATTTTCAGGTGACGGGAGGAGATAAAGATGACATTTTTGAGATTTGGGGGGGGGTGGAGGGAGGGATTTCGCCGTGGACTTGAGACCCGTAGGTTTGCATTTCCCTTCTGACGATTTTGCCCTTCATCAAAGTTTGAATTTAATTATTGACCCTAAAGTTTTCCACTTGAAAAAAAAGTTTTATTTAGAAAAATAGCTGAAATTTTCAAATAGATTTGGGAAATCCCAACCATTGCTTTGGTAGTGGATGGTTAAGATACTGTTATTTAGGTTTTTCTCTGCAATCCTATCATTGCATTTATAAAAATAAATGAAAATTTTCAAAAATAAAAATAAAATAGGCATTCATAATTTCAACATATTGACAAGCAAAAGCAAAAGGTGCTCTCATGGTTCTAGAAAACTTCGGTAGCCATACCTCCTATCTTTCAATTAATTCATTTAAATACAATCTAATCATTTAATTATTTACTCAAGAGTAACTAAATCTACCATGTATTAAAATTTCAACATAATTTAACTTAGTTAATTAAAATTTAAAAAAATAAAATAAAATTCAAAGCTTGCCTTGTGTAAAAGTTTCATCATGTCATCCAATGGTAATATTCATACGATTATTTTTGTTATAAAGAAGATTACAGATGCTAAAATAGATTGATAAAGCAAAATTATTAAAAAACCTAATTAAATTAAAACTGTGATTTTTTTGATGAAATCAGCATTTCATTAATGGAAGGGCATGTAGATATAGAGTATTAACCAAGGTATAGGATATAAGAAATACATATTGTTGAGTATTTTGTTTTGATGATGTGTGCTAAATAAAAATAATCATATTTGCTCAATTAATATTGCTTGTGAAAAGAAATTAAAATCATCAATTAATACAGAAAAAGCTTACTGACATAAATATTTGTCTGTATTAGATCTGAAGTTAATAACTAGTCGTTTCGTTGCATTAATTTCTCATTTAACTAAACGTTAAGTTAACGTATATTTTTATTGAAAAGCATGATATATTTTAAAGTTATATCTTCTGTATCATGAATAGTGCATGTTTAGACAACTCGTTACGTTAGAGTTTTGTTTGTATAGAGGTCACGTGAGAACTTATTAAGCTAGAGGCTTAAAGGTTAAAATAGGTTACGTGAGAACTCGTTAAGTTAGTGAGTAAAAGAAGAGACGAACTCGTTAAGTTAGTGTTATACACGTGGTGAAATTATAAGTTACGAATATTATATTGTATCATGTGAGGTGCACATGTTTAACTCGTTAAGTTAGCATAACTAAACACGTTGAGTTGCTATATTGAACACTAAGGCAACGCGTTAGTTTAGCGTTATAAACTTAAGTTGTTATTTTTGCACATGGTAAAATTATTATTATAAAAACATTTGTTTATTGCTGAATCGGTGAGTTAAAGTTTTTCGGAGACTTATAACCGAAACTTAAACTATTTTCAGTGAGTTATCGTTTAAACTTCTGAAAGAAAGTTAAGTTGGTTCATTGAGTTAGTGTAACACCACAGACTTAGTTCGTTAAGTTAGCTACAGTACTTGTCACGTGAAATGGCACATGAGGAACTCGTTAAGTTAGAAACGTTAAGTTATATATATATATTTGTGTTACTCGTTTAGTTAACATTAAAGAAACGACTTCTTATTACATTGATGAAAATTTTTGGACGAGAAAGTTTATTTTGCAGGAAAATTTTCAGAGATCCAGGACTAATGATTAAAGAAAATTCGAAATGTAAACGTTGGTCAAAACGTGTGTATTTCGATGAAGGAAAAAAAAAAGACGTGGAGAAGTGAAAAATTGGTGGTGATTAAACGTGGACGATATACATGAAATGAAGATATAGTATAAAAGGCATAGAGTTCTCGTTGATCAAACCATCCTTGCACACAAAACAAAAAATCTTTTCAAGGATCAAACTATCCCTGCACATCAAAAGAAAAATCTTTTCAAGGATCAAAACACTCTTCGGGGAAAAGCTCTTAGAAGGAAGAAAGTTCAGTGAAGTAGAAAATGTCAGATTTATGTCGCTGAAGATTTGAAGTATCAGGTGAAAGAAAATTCAGTGAAGCATAAAAAGGTAAGATTTACGTCACTAAAGATTTAAAGTATCAAAAGAAAGCAAATTCGGTGAAGCAAAGAAAGACAAGATATTCGTCACTAAAGAAGAAAAAGAAGAAGAAGAAATATCTCAAACAGGAAGAAATGTTTTAAATTCCGCAAATTAGTTTTCTCTGTTTGTAGTTATAAAATTGTTTAGATGATACATGGTATCGAGATATATAATTGCATCTACAATTTCTAAGGAAAATTGAATTGTATATTGTAATTGAAACCTTGAATAAAAATGATTTTATGAAAACAATGTCTTGACTTATTTTAAGTATTGAAGTTTCAATTATAATCGAAAAAATTGAAAAACACAATTCACCCCCCTCTTGTGTAGTCATACGATCCTACACATGTAAATACAATGTATAATGCATAAGTTGACAATGAGATCTTAATTTTTTAAAACGCTTGTTGACGATTAGATCATTGAAAGGTTGCTCACCTTGTAGCTTTTAGATGGGTCTTTGAAAGGGAAGCTTGATTTTGCTAGCTGCATAAACCTCCTCATTTTTAAGAAGGTAAAGTGTCAGGTAAGGCTTTCCACTGGCACCCATAGAGGAAGATTTATTTATTTTTAGACCACCCAAACATGTGACAATGAGCATTTAATTTAGCCATGTACATTCTTCTCTAGAAAATGGTGTGTAGGCCATAAAAAAGGGTTCTAAATGAAGCCATATAATATTTTTGATTGAAATAATGTGGCCTACATGAGATAAGGTATGTGCTTGCTATATATTTCTCTATTTTGTTGGAGACTTTTTGCTTGATATGTTGAAAATGGTTAGTATGGTTTTAACTAATTAATGAAAGCTCCCTAAGTAGGCTTAGGAAGGATTGCCTATTGATGTATATGTAAGAGAAAGAATTCATGAATACAGATTTCAATGTATTATTAACTAGTTTACCAAACTGCACATTAGACTTTAAAGGTAATTTTTATAGCATTATTACTAAATAGAGAAGTGAGTCCTTCCATTGAAATTACAAATATGAGTGGAGGAGATAGGGGGCATCCTTGTGTCACTCCTCTACAATTCAAGGTGTTATATATATTACCAAAGAGTTTATTATTGTTAACTCTTATAGAAATATTTAATAACATTAATATAGTATTGCATGCATGATTAGAGAAATATTAGTGTTTTAGAAGCCTAAATTACTGAGCATGTGTATAATGAAAGGCTAATCTAATGATTCAAATGCTTTAGGTAAGTCTACTTTTATAATGAAACATTAGATGCAGGCAAGTCTCCCTAAGTAGATCATATTCTACTTGCTTGGGAATGAGGATTAATTGCCATTTTGATCTAATTAATATTGGGAAGAAAGACAAATACTATTTTAGGTAGAAGAGTAGAAATAATTTGTGTGTGATATTTGTTAGAGATATTGGTCTAAATTGTGAGTGGTCTGTTGGATTGGGTTTCATTGGAGATAGGATTGGCATGGTATCTATAATTGATGGTAGGAATTTGTGTGGACTAGAAGTAGAATCTACACAATTGTAGGTATGGTCTTGGAGTTGTTCCTAAGAGATTGCATAGAACAATAACTTGTTAGGTATTTGATTGATATAATTTTGATGACAACAAAATCAACTAAGATTTGTGAATGTAATAATGCAAAAGAATGATTTGTACATGTACATGTAAGTTATCTCAAGTAAAGGTACAAAAGAAGATGAAAATCACTAAGCAAATTAAGCAAGAAAGAAAGTGAAAATAAGTAAGGTTTGGAAGATACAAGAAAATCAAAATATTAGCCTATAACATCAAATTAATGTAGTCGAAATTGTGAATGAATTACTATAAATTTCTTATTGGATTTGGCAATAAGGTATGAAGACTACCACAAGTCCTTACTAGGTTGTCAAATGACTAAGAGTTCAGATGTAGTTGAAGACTTGAAGATATGCAAGACATGGAGGAACCATAGGTTACTTGCAGAAAGCCAAGAGGAATAGCCAACATCAAGTGATCAAGAGAGTCGAATTGCTAGCAAGAGGAACACATGTTAAAGTCAATGAGTTATTATCAAAGGTCAGTCGTAGCTGCCTAACATAACGAGAAAACTTGTTAGGTTAATAATGAAAAGTTGTAGAGTTATTGCTAACTCTACAAGCTTTAATCATGTGGAAGTTAAGTTCTCACATGAAGAAATTGGTGAACTAAAGACCATGAAGTTAGAAAATAATGAGCTAAATATCTAAAGGTGATAGAGAGTTATCACCTTATGGATAAGGTAGAAGGCTTTAGTGAGTAACTCAACTAAATGCCTAAAAGTAACGGTGAGCTATTGTAGTAACTATCCAAAGTTGTGATGTAGTACTCTAGCTTGTTCGGTGAGTTATAGACTCAAGTGTTTAAAGGAGATGAAAGGTTATGATCAGTGTTCATCAAGGCTCGAAGAGTTCAACATTACATCTTGTAAGTTTGTAGAGTTTGACAAAGTTTTACATTGTGAGAGGATATACATGTAATTTGATGTATAGGTTATTGCCCTAGTGGGTGCTTTATATATATGAGTGTGTAACCTTTGTTGTAAGTTGTGGAACAATTGTAACACATCTCCAAGTGCTTAGAACTACCAAGGATGACAATGGAAGAGCTAACACCATCATAGACGTAAGTAGTTTGGTCAAACCATGTATATTTAGTGTGTCAATGTTTGTGTGATCTCCATCTCTTCTACCACCATTCTTCAAGGTTATCGATTTGTACATGGCTTCTATTGTTAGGCACGTTATGTAGTGCCAACATGTGTGCTCCTACTATTAAGCACATTAGGTAGTGCCAACGAGGTGAAGAGCTAATTGTGATAGTCAATGATCCAATCCTCAACAACTAGTATCAAAACTTGTAGGTTGTGGCTGTCACGAAAGCAAGTGTTCAGATTAAGAAGGAAGATTGGTAAGTGATGGCTGAAGAAGGGAAGATTAGTATCGACAAGTTCAAAGGTAGAGACTTTGGATTTTGAAAGGTATAGATTGAAGATTATCCATACCTGTTTAGAATAAAAAAATGCATAATATTAACGGTTAAATGATGGTTAATTGCATAATATTTAGTTTATCATATGAGAATTAAGTCATTATGTTATAATTGCACTATTATATGCTTTAATGAAAGAATCATCATAATTGCAAGGAATTAACGTTAATTAAGTATATTTCTGAACTATCGGTGAATTACAGGTTTTTAATTCTTATGTATTCAAATTTTCTAATATTTCGAAGAGTTATATTGTATGTACCAGACAGTTATGTTTTAAACGCTTAAAGAATATTTTATTATTTCCTAGAGTACATATGTTATAACCTTAATGCATGACTTAAGTGAATGTTCGATAAGTTATATGGTAACTATCTGAAATGTGTTTGAGCATTGGATAGTTAGGTATGTAAGTATTTGAAATATTTGAACTCGTTATTTCTTTATTGCACGTGTTTTATAGCTAAATCAACAAAGTAAGTTTGTTGAGTTACACTAACTCCACAGACCATTTATTTTCTAATATGTCACTGTAATAGTTGCAGAAACAAGAAATTCGAAGGAAAACCATGATTGCACATATCACGTAGGAATTCACTCGTTGAATGAAGAAGAAATCACTATCGTTGATATGAATGAAGGAAATCCAATCGATCATTTAAGTAGAAGTAGTTATTACTGAAAGAAATATAAAAGATGAAGAAAAAGACTGTATGTATAGGTGGAGAACTACGCTAACTACAAGAAGCGTTAGAAGTTCCTTGAAGCTCCACCAACACCATCACCAAAATCACCAACCATCGGAGGTCTGTGAGGATACTTTTTGGATGTTGGGTCGATTCTGAGCCAAACACAGTGACTAACAACCATTGTGAGGAGTGATCACGTTGCAGGAAGGGAAGCCATTTTCATCAAGCACCGACTTATATCTCAAGAGATCGTAAAGCTTCTAGCCTTGGTTTTAAGTTGATGCTAGTATGCTGAAGAGGATATCATCTTACAATTCTTGATTCGCGATTCTATAGGGAGAGGAGGCAAGATTGTAAGTGATTAAGTTTTCAGTGGTGTAATCGCGTTGCATGTAAGGACGAAAGTTTTTACTATCAATAGAGATTTTTACATTTCACCTTTCGCTCATCTTCAAGAACATATCAAAACAAAAATACCAAAAACAACAAATTATCTATGTTTACATTTAGTATTAAAGTATTGTATTGTTTGTTTTGTATCATGATTAACGTTATCATTGTCAGTATTGTGAATGTTTTATGTTTGTTTGATTTAGAAAATAGAAAATAGTTTTATTATTTACTAAAATTGATTCATCCTAGATATTTAAAGATTTTAATGGTTACTATTTTAAATATCTGAATGTTAGTGTTGTTTAATGACAAATCTAATATTAACTAACATTAAAGAGCTTAATTGATGTTATTTACATTCTGTAAAACTACCTAATGGTTGGCTGAATTTCTCTGTAAATAGTAGTATTTAACTAGAAAGGTAGGCTCGTGGAGTTAACTTGAGTCCACGAGGTTAGTCCGTTGAGTTAACCATAACTCCACAAACTAAGTCTGTTGTGTTAACTGTAACTCAACAGAATGCTTAACTGAACACATATAAACTCCAATATAAAAATTGGAATAGTACATAATTCTTACTTAATCTCTATGAGATCAACCTATACTTGCACACAAATACAATATACATTGTACACTTACAGTTAAAAATACAAATTAGACTTAATATCTAATTTGTGTGAAATATTATTTGTTTACTTCTAAAAGAATTTATTAATATAAGCATAAAAATAAATCAAACAAGTTTTTGATTTAACTTTTCAAACCCAAACAATACCAAAAGAAGTTGTGTGAACCACTTCTAAGGAGAAAACTAGAAAAGATGAAACATGACGAGTGAGAGCTCTTAGATCATTGAGCATTGGGAGCAATGAGGCTAACCTTAGCAAAGAATGTGGCGTTCAATATTGCTAAGGTGAAGACAATGGCAAAACTTATGAAAATGTTGTCTAATATTTATGAGAAACTCACAGCCTCAAATAAGGTATTTTTGATGAAATGCCTATTCAACTTGAAGATGGTAGAAGGAAGTTTTATCACAAACCATGTGAATGAGTTCAACATAATACTATCTTAATTAGAATCTCATTCGATGATGAGGTTAGGACATTGATATTGTTATCATCTCTACCTGAGAGTTGGTCTGGTTTAGTGACTAGAGTCAATAGTTCATTAGGTTATGATAAGTTGAAGACAAGTGACATCCAATATCTGATCCTAAGTGAAGAAGTTAAGAGAATAAGTGATGATAAAACTTGCACCTCTACCTTGTGTGTGGATAGTAGGGGAAGACAACAGCAAAGAGGACAAGAGAACTACATAAGGAGATTCAAGTCCAAAAGGGGTAATTGGAATAGAAAGAGTGTGAGATGTTGGAACTATGACAAAAAATATCATGTATGTGATTAGTATCAAGCCTCTAGTGGTGAAGACAGTCCAACAGATTCTACATCTAACTAGGTTACAGTGAGAGTGTTATGTGATAGCACTTGTGAGTTCAATCAGTGAACTTTGAAGCACTCTTTGTTTCAATAACTAGGGAGCTACTAAGTAGAGACCATTGAGTCAATTGCAATTAGCACTTGACAAGAAGGATATCTAAATTAGGACCAATGTCAATAGAGGATTTCAAGAAATTAGAGTGTTAGGCTTATCTCTAATCTGACAAGGAATCTAATTTCAAGTCAATCATGTAGGGGTTACTCCTTAGGGACAATTGGTAGAGTAACATGTGAAGCCATACTTTATACCATAAAGTAGTAGAATCTATCTCTAGTTGTTGTACTAGACAAAAGAGATGAAGCTATAGTGATGGCTACATTGCAAGATGGCTTGTGGAGGAGATTTAGTCTAAAGTGAGTAGAGATAGTGGATAATTTCAGTTAGGGAAATTCAGAGGTGTTGCTAGATTGAGGAGCAAGTGGGCAGCTCAAGGCAAGTTCCAATGTCACCAAGAAGGAGTTAGCTTCTAGTGGAAATCCTTGAAACTCACGATCTAGTTATCTTCTTAGAGGATCTATCTTTCTTAAGTACAAGTGGGTGCTTGTCTCCAAATTAGTGAAGAAGGAACTCTAGTGTCAAAAGGTAGATGGTCTACATATACATAGATAGGTGGCTATGTCAAGAGCCATAACTAGTAAGTGTGAATCCTTTCTACAAGGAAGTAGAAACTCAGATTGATCAATAGTGATCTTGGTGTGTTTCTGCAACAAGAGGAAGTTGTTGAAGGTGTACATTAGATGAGATGATTGAGGTATGGGATTAGATGCTTGCCATGTGATTGATCAATGAGGACCTTTGTCCAATGAGGCCTTGAGAGTGGATAGGAAGAAGGTTGGATGTATTCACCCAAGGATGTGTTAAGCAAAGATACATCATTGCTAGTATGGTTTAAGATCCAAGGGTCAAGTCGTATTACCTGATAGGTTATGGATCTAGATGTTTCAATTGGCAATGTGAGATGATTGATATATGGTTTTTAATTTTATAGATGTCAAGGTGGATCCACGATATGCACATAGGTGGATCAAATTGTAATGAATCAATTTAGTGGGAGTGTTACAAAACTTCAACAAGGTGCATTGAAGAGTAGTTGGGAACATTGAAGGTGTGGCAATAGTGATGTTGTCAATAGAGTTTCAGCCCATCTGAGACTCTTATGAGACTAGAATGTTTCCTATAGTAACATTATTGCAAGGTTGTTAATGTTTAAATCAAAGTGTCCTGAACTATAGGTTGAAAGAGGAGAGGTAGGGACAATAGTCTCTCTTATGCAATGTGCATTCAATGTGTTTGGATAATAATAAATCAAAGTAGGTCTAGAAGATCTTTTTAGAAGTGAACTTGATCAGTGGGAGTTAGTTAGAGGAACAAGCAAGTTTTTCAAGAGTGACATGACTTAAGTGTCATTGCTATTGTAGAAGGAGGTTGAACTTCCATTTAGTGGGAGTTATCAATAGTTGCTTTAGAGGTCAACATCTTTTGAGTTATCTTCAAGTGAAAAAGATGGTAGTTAAAAGAGGACTTGAGTAAGTTGATGTAGAGGGCGTGCACTTTGGGACTAGAGCTAAGGAAGCTCTAGTGTGTATTTGCATGTGGTGCTAAATCAAATTATGTACACCAATAAACAACTCATGTTATTTGAATAGTCCTTGCAATAGTCTCCAAGTGGGAGATTGGTAAGTTTGGCAATAAGGTGGGAAGACTACCATAGGTCTTTACTAGGTTGCCAAATTACTAGGAGTTTAGATGTGGCTAAAGACTTGGAGGTATGCAAGACGTGGAGAAACCATAGGCTACTTGTAAGAAGCTAAGAGGAATAGCTAGTGCTAAGTGATTGAAAGAGTTGGATCACTAGTAAGAAGAACACACATTAAAATCAACGAGTTATTATCGAAGATCTGTCACAGTTGCCTAACAAACACAACGAGAAAACTTGTTGGGTTAATTACGGAAAGTCATAGAGTTATTGCTAACTCTATGAGCTTTAGTCACGTAAAAGTTAAGTTCTCACGTAAAGAAGCTAGTGAACTGAAGACCGTGAAGTCAGGTAATAATTGGTTAAATATCTGAAGGTGATGGAGAGTTATCACCTTATGGGTAAGGTAGAAAGTTCTAGTGAGTAACTTGACTAAGTGCTTGAAGGTAATGGTGAGTTATTATAGTAATTGTTTGAAGTTTTAGTGAAATACTTCAACTTGTTTGATGAGTTATAGACTTAAGAGTCTGAAGGAGATGAAAGGTTATGACCAATGTCAATTAAGACTCAAAGAGTTCAATGCTACATCTTGTAAGTCTGTAGAGTTTGATGAAGTGTTACATTGTAAGAGGACATACATGTAATTTAATGTATAGGTTGTTGCCTTAGTGGATGCTTTATATATATGAGCGTGTAACCTCTGTTGTGAGGTGTGGAATAATTGTAGCACATCCCCAAGTGCTTGCAACCACCAAAAATGATAGTAGAAGAGCTAGTACCATCTTGGACATAGGCAATTTGGTCGAACCACGTATATTTAGTGTATCGATATTTGTGTGATTTTCATCTCTTCTACCACTATTCTTCAATGTTATCTATTTGTACATGGCTTTTGTTGTTAGGCATGTTATGTAGTGTCAACGTATGTGCTTTTGCTGTTAGACATGTTAGGTAGTGTGGGAAGAGCTAATTATGACAGCCAACGATCTAATCCTCAACAATTTTCATCTCTACACCTGATTATATGTCTCATAATTAATGATTACAAATATTGCTTGCTCATTAAATGTCATTATGGATCATTCAAGTATTCTTTAATTTGTTCAAAATTGTTAATATTCACTATTTATCTCCTTTCTAATTAATAAAGTCATCCAATCCTAACACAACCAAGAATACCATAGGGCTGGCAACTTTAACTTAAGAGAGTTAATTTATAGACTACATTATTAGTTCTTTAATTTCTTCTTTGCTTGGCAACTATGGAAGGCTTGATCTTCTTCAAGGTTAAAAGTTTAAATATGTAAAGGATTATTGTAGGTCAGTAGCTTCTAGAGAATGGCATTCTAAAGCAAGTAAAAACATTTTTCCTATGTTATATAGTTCATGATGAGTCAGCCACCCTAACATGGACAAATGATCAAGACTAGCTTAGCTCCTCACACAAGCTTGTGTAAAACCAGTCAATTACCCATCTAGGTAGTGGCCTCCACACCCATTGATTGCCCAAGTTTATGCAGGGTCATACACATGCCCACCACTTCCGGCCTCCATCGATCTCAATTGGTAGCGTAGGTGGCTTTGAACAAAGTGATCGTTTTGCTTGCCTCTCATATCAGTTTTGTCTTATTTGTGCTAAAAACTCTTAGCTACCCTTGAAGAAACAATTAAACTGGCAAGAACAAAATACTCCTAGTAGGCCTGGTTAGCAAGTCAATCCCATTATATATATAAATATATATTTATATATAGGAGCCAATTCGTATGGTATGATCTACACGTAGAGACAATATGGTTGTCCACTAATCATATGAATCGTGATTTGCCACCATGCATGGAGTCACGCAATAGAATTAATACAGGATTAATTCACTAGTTGCTAACTTCTGCTATGTATGCATTTCACCTTCAATTATAAATAAATATCCCTTGTAAATGTAGCACTTCGATACACTTAATCCTTCAGTTAGCACACTTCACCGTAATCCATAATCCAATCAGTTCTACCTGTTATATATCGGCCAACAACTTAACCGACCACATCAAACCGGTCAACAAACAATTCAGCTCAATGGGTGGGAGGCAGACTAATTAATTCAAACGTGGCCTAATAACCTTCAATTAGGTGGGAGATTTTTGTCCATCCAACTGCAGTCTTTCTACATATGCATGTATGATCGGATGTACCCTGGCATTATTCTATTCGGAAATAACTTGCAGAAACTTTAAGCTTCCGATTATACTAGAGGAAACAGTAAGTTAGCTTCTTCGTCGTTCTCTAATATATCAAATTAAGTATTTAATAAGGTCATGTAAGGTAAGAGGTGTATTTCACGAGGGGAGGGAAGCAGAAACAAAGAGAAGGTTCTGCCGACACACGATTAGCATATTATTTGGTCGTAAGCAGTCAGTCAGTCAACATACGTGTTCCGCAAAATCCACCAGACCCAAAACACGTGAACATGAATCGTATCAAAATCGGAAACGTCATCCATGACGTCAACAGAAAGCGGTAGGGACGGTTGTGAGACTGGAAACAGCTAAGACCTGTGCCTGGCAATGGCGGCTTTACTTTTATTATTAACATCTTTTGATCGCCCACCCTTGTTGACGACAAGACAAGTTTGGTTAAGAATATGACACGAACGCACAGCTTTCATCGATTAAATTAAATTATTTCAGTCGGCCGCCGGCGGTCATCTCCTGTACTGCGCCATCAGAGAAGAACTTATCGGCTGGGCATGATACATGGCAAATGCCCTCCAAGGAAAAAAAAATTCATGAGTTTTACCAAGAGAAATTAAGGAAATACTTATTTTTCCGTATTTCCCTCGTCTTTTTTTAAGCAGCAATTGGGCAACATAAAATCTGTAATTTACGAATATATGCTCTTAAGATAATGTTCCGTCTTCCCTCAGTTGTGGATCAATCCAACGAGTGGATGACCACAAATATTCTTATATCTAATCTGAAATCTCAAGACGAGCGTCAATATTTTGAAAGATTCATATATATATGTATGTATATACACATATAAGATCAAAATTATTTAAGATTTTTGCTTATATATATAAGAGATCGAAATAACTCGTATATCCTTCAAATTAAAATATTATACTAGGTACTCTTCAAAACATAAAACCGTAACAGCAATGCATTATTACAATTATAATTCTAAATTTCTATGGTTGTCTATGATAATATTTTAGTTAAAAAATATACAAACCATTTTCAACTCTTGTAAAGGTGGAAAACAAATATCTCAAATGTTCAAAAAATCTTTGGTACCCGTATCTTCTTATCAATTTCTTAAAAAGGGAATATCTCAAATGTTATTTCTACCGTACCGTAGGCTTTTACACGTCTTCTTAAAAACTCATATGCAAGTAAAAAGATCTTAAGATTACACCATTACAGTAAAGGTGTTAATAGGCTAGGTTGGACCAGCTTAGTCTAAAGAGTATCAACTTGTTCTGATCCATAGCTCGAGACTATACGAGCTGGACTTGGGCTAACATGCAAGTTCCTTACGAACTTATTTTTATAATTTTTTAAAATATGTAATATGTAATTTTTTTTATTTTAATTTAAAATCAAAAAATAAATATAAAAAAAATATCAAAAACTTCAATACTTGAATTGAAGAAAAAAAATTAAAAACTTCAATCTGAAGAAGTTTTAAAAATAAAAAACTTCGATTAAACCGAAGTTGAAATTCGATTTGACTGAGTTTTAAAAAAAAAAAATCAAAAACTTCAATTGAACTAAAGTTGAAATTTGGTTCGACCAAAGTTTTTGATTTTAACTTTGATTACATTGAAGTTTAACTTTGATTCAACTAAAGTTTTTGATTTTAACTTCGGTTCAACCTAAGTTTTTTATTTTTTTTAAACTTGTTCGAACAGAAGTTATATTTAGTCTTATCGAAGTTTTTATTTTTTTAAACTTCGATTGGACCAAATTTTAGATCGATCAAAGTTTTTTATTTTTTTTATTTAGATTCAACTAAAGAAAGAGCCCAACCAAAGTTTTTTATTTTTTTTATATTTATTTTTGAATTTTAAATTAAAATTTCAATATTATCTGATAAAATTAACATCAATATCAAGAGATTCAGGACATCATCAACTCACCATTTATGATTTATCATTTATCAACACATTTAAACATAAGTCATAAAGTTAAAATAATTATTTTATTTTTGAATTCAAATTAAAAATACATTATTTTTGTAATTACATCAAATATTTTTATATTTAATGTACATAATTACATTTAAATATTTAAATTTACAAATTCATCGGTGAAATCATCTTTATGTTATTGTTTATGAACACGAGCAAATTCTTAGTCTTTAACGTACATTAATGTTTCTAAAATATCTTTTAACTTTGCTTTTTTATCATCTAATATATTATCAATAATATTAAATGTTTGTTCACATGCTATAGAAGAAGTTGAAATTGTTAATACATCTCTAGTCATTAATAATAAAATAGAAAATGTTTGTTTTTGTGTTTTCCACTAATTTATAACATTAAAATCTAGAAAATTAGTATTATCTCTTATTGAATAGTTATGATTAGTTAAATTAAAATTAATTAATTCTTACTTATTTGTTATGTTAAAATCACTATATTCATCAACAATATATTATAATCAAATGTTAATGATGATGATGATTGTGAAAAATAGGACATATTTTATGTTTATTGTGTTCCATATTTTATAACATACATATTAAATATATTATTTAATTTTTTTTTTACATTTTCAATTGTTACATCAAGTTTTGCGTTTAAACAAGTTTGTATTGCATTTATTAAATTTTTAACAACTTTTACTTTAGTCCTATGATCTAAATAAATACTTAATGTATGCAAGAGAAATATCTTATTCCAATATTTTAAAATTTTTCTTTCATTTTGAAAACTCTAGATGTAAAAAATAGATAATTACTATAATTATTTAAAACTCTTACAATATTATATAAGTGATGGATTACATAAATAGATGTGCAATAATATATTCATGATAAATGATCTATTGCATTATAAAATAATTTAAAAAATTTAATAAAATAATTAGCTATTGTAAAATCATTTTCCTTTAATGGTGTTGTACTATCATCTATTCTACCATTATAATAAGTTTTTATAGCTTCTTGTTCAGAATGAAAAAGTGCATAAGATTAACGGTTAAATAATGGTTAATTGCATAATATTTAGTTTATCATATGAGAATTAAGTCATTATGTTATAATTGCACTATTATATGCCTTAATGAAAGAATCTGCATAATTTCAAGGAATTAATGTTAATTAAGTATGATTTTGAACTATTGGTAAATTACAAACTGTGAAATTCTTAAGTATCCGAATTGTCTGTTATTTCGGAGAGTTATATTTAATGTACCAAATAGTTATGTTTTAAATGATAAAAGAATATGCAGGTACACAGTAACAACTCGTTGAGTTAAAGACTTAAATGTGTAAAAGGTACAGTAACAACTCGTTGAGTTAGTGAGTAAAGACTGTAAGTTGTATATCTGAACTCGTTAAGTTAGATTTATATACGTGTTGAATTTAAATGCTTTAGTATATCACGTGAGATGCACATGTTTAACTCGTTAAGTTAGCATAACTGTACGCATTGAGTTACATGAATACACACTAAGGTAATGTGTCATGTTAGCAGCTTATTTCTTTATTGCACGTGTTTTATAGTTAAATCAACGAAGTAAGTCCGTTGAGTTATCTATAACTCCACGGACTATATATTTTCTAATATGCCATTGTAGTAGTTGCAGAAATAGGACATTCGAAGAAAGACCACGATTACACGTATCACGTAGGAATTCACTCATGGAAGGAAGAAGAAATCACCATCATTGATATGAGGGAAGGAAATCTAACCGATCAATTAAATAGGAGCAGTTACTATTGTAAGAAATATAAAAGACGTAGAAAAAGTATGTGCAAGGTGTGTTGGAAAACCGCGCTAACTGCAAGCAGCGTTAGAAGTTCCTTGAAGCTCCACACCAACACCAACACCAATATCACCATCACCAACCATCGGAGGTCTGTGAGGATACTTGCCTGATGTCGGGTCGATTCCGAGCCAAACATAGCGCTTGACAATCACTATGAGGAGTGATCGCATCGTGGGAAGGGAAGCCATTTTCACCAAGCACCGGTTCATATCTCAAGAGATCATAAAACTTCTAGCCTTGGTTTCGAGTTGATGCCAATATGTTGAGGAGGAGATCATCTTGCAATTCTGGACTCGCGATTCTATAGGGAGAGGAGATAAGATTGTAAGTGCTTAAATTTTCAATGGTGTAATCGCGTTGCATGTAGTGACAAAAGTTTTTACTGTCAATAAAGATTTTTACATTTTACCTTTCATTCATCTTCAGGAACACATTAAAAACAAAAACACCAAAAACAATTATTTATTTGTGTTTACAGTTTGTATGTAAGTGTTGTATTGTTTGTTTTGTATTGTGATTAATGTTAGTGCTGTTCGTATTGTGAATGTTTTATGTTTGATTGATGTAGAAAATAGGTAATAGTTTTACAATTTACTGAAATTGATTCGTTCTAGATACTTAAAGATTTCAATGGTTACTGTTTGAAATATCTGAATGTTAGTGTTGCTTAATGATAAATCTAATCTTAGCTAGCATCAAAGAACTTAATTGATGTTATTTACAATTTGTGGAATCGCCTAATGGTTGGCCGAATTCCTTTGTAATTAACAATATTGTTAGACTCATGGAGTTAACTTAAGTCTATGAGGTGAGTTCGTTGAGTTAGCCATAACTCCACGAACTAGGTCCGTTGTGTTAACTGTAATTCAATGAAGTGTTTACTGAATACATAAATTCTAATATAAAAATCAAAATAGTACATAATTTTTAGTCTAACTCTTTCCTGTGAGATTTACCAGTAATTGCACACTAATACAATATACATTGTGCACTTGCAGTTAAAATGCAAATTGGAATTAATAGCCAATTCATGTGAAAGGTTGTTAGTTTGCTTCTAAAGGTAATTATTGATATAAGCATAAAAATAGAAGTTAACAAAACTCCCAACACTTCTTTATAAGGTAAATAATTATTTAACATTAAATATAATGTATTCCACTTATGAAGGATATACATTGTAAATGTTTTATGTGGTAAATCAAATGAACCATATACATGATTAAATTCTTATTATCATCTATCATTAGTTAAAATGTAAACTAATGTAGTTCTAATATTTTCTATAAAAGGTTTTAATTCTTCAACACTTACTTGAACTATAAGATTAATTACATGACATATACATCTTTGATGAAATAAATCAAAACCATTTGGTGGAGTTAATCTATTTTTAAACATAGGGATAATTACATTATTACTAGATGCATTATCAAATGTAATACTACCTACTTTTTCTTTAATTCTATAAAATTGAAAATTTTCTATAATAGTAGAAAAAATATTTTGAGCATTATGTAGATGATTTATTCTTCTAAATTCTATTAATATTTTTTGTAAAACTCAATTATCATTAATAAAATATGCAGTAACAACAATATATCCTATTTTAATTCTACCCTCTCAAATATTAAATATACATGCTATAGATGTGTTGATAAAACTTATTATATTAACTAATTTCATTCTAAGTTTATTATAAAGTTCAATAATATCTTACCTAGTTGTATTTCTAGAAACTTTTTTAAATTATAAACAATAAGCTTAAATGTTGACTATCATTAAAATTAATAGATAAATTTTGAACAATAATAAACTTAACATATAATTCTCTAACATTACTAAGATCATGATACCATTATGTTATATTAACTTCAGTGTTAAAATTAAGTTGTATTTAAATCATTTTATTTTTTTCAAGATTTTTAAATAACACAACTAACTACATGTTTAGATAAATGACTTGTATTGCTTGAAACTTTACATGAGAATTTTGCATTACAAATGTTACAATAGATTTTTTCCATCATAGTATCATCTCTTAGGTCTTTAATCTTTATTATAAATTTCTACCATAAATTTAACCTTCTTCTTGATTTAGCAAATAATACTTAAAGTCAATACTCCACCTTCTATAGTTTGAGTCTAAGAATATTATTGTTCTTACTTAAAATCATCACCAACATCGACAACGCTATTAAAGATGAAGTTGTTAAAATTATATATCATTTTTGCAAAAAATTTAACTTTGAGAGTTGAAAAAAACTAAAACTTAAAAAATAAACTTTTATTTTATAAAAAAAAGAAAAAAGATTGAATAAATATGAATTGTAAAAAAATTATAACATTCTTCTTTATTTATAAATTTTTCCATCACCATTCTTCTCTTTCTTTTATCCATTCTCTTCCTTTTTACAAACTTTAAAATAAGATTTATTTTTCAATGTTCATTTTTACCAACGTTAAAATAGCATACATTTTTCAAACATTATTTTAACGTTCGACAGGCATGGGCCGCGAAGCACCAGACCGATAGGCCGAGTCAAGCCCTAGCCGACTCACAATGGCCCTTAACCTATTTGACATCTTTACATTAAAGACAACATATTGATTACATAACACTGAATGAAATGCTTACCATGTCCATCGGCAACATGGAAAACACAACACCATTTGCTCATGAAATATAACATAAGCCGTTAAAATAATAATATGCTGTACGCCGTATGATACAGAAACATGGGCGGCGGCCGATGGAACATTTTTCTTGCAAGATTAAAGTGGATATATTAAAGAATAATTAGGGTAAACAATAAAGATAAAGTCTCAAAAGACCCAAAAAATTAAGGAAACAATGTAAAGCACGCATCAAGAAGGCAAGAAAAATACAAAAGAGCCCACACAGGAGCTAAGAAGACAGATAAATCATTTTTCTCCTTTTCCTTTAATCTTGTCGACCTACCTTCTCAGCATTATCGGTCCCAGAATTTGCCAAAAGGGTCTTCACGCACAATCATCGGAAACTGAGCTTCAACGGACCAAATTAAATTTCCTGCATATTTAACAGAAGCTCCTCCGAGAGGTGACCTCTCACCGGTCCAACGTATTGTTAACTAGTGACGTTTCCAATTGTAATCACTAACTTCTCGTAGGTCCAATGTGACTTCCCTGGAAGTCAAATGAAGCTCCTGCGATCAGTAACCTCTCACCAGTCCAATGTAACGTCTCTAGATGTGTAAAGTTCGTCAATGTATCGTATAATGGGCCTGGATGCATCTATGTATCTTTTCATCTCCGTCTGCACGGAGTCGGCTGCATCAAATTTGAAAGAAGTGCATAAGCCTATTAAATTTTTCAAAACAGATGTATTTGTAATTGCAGTTTGGACTACTGCTTACCATGAAAAGTCAATTTTTTAGAAAATTTACTGTTTGTCGAGATTTTTCATTGAAAACCATAGATAAAATGTTTACTACTTTCCAAACAAAACTGTGGAAGAGAATTTGTTTGAAACTACTTTTCTGAAAAGTAAAGTACGGGAAAATACTCCAATCGCCATTCAACCTAACATGATTTCAAGAACCCGTAGCCAGCATCAACACCATAACACTTTCACAAAATTAAAGTTCTATAAATAAAATACTCAAAAAAAATTTATAAACATCATTCTGGTAAAAGTTTACAGAGAATCTTACGTACAACATGGAAATTAGCAGCACAAGTGAGAATTAAAAAAAGCACAGGCACTGATTGAAAGAAATTGAAGGAAGGGGGAAAATGAATAACTTAAAAGCTTTCCATTCACAAAGATTAGGAGCACAAACCTGTTTCATTCAGTTTCAAAATTAACTGGTCCCTAATGGGAAGTGTGTACATTCCAGCAAAAACAGCTTGTCTTACTGTCCAAGTATGAAATGGTGCACACTCTTGCAAATATGCTGTCATGGCGGCTGCTTTTAAAGAACAATCGCTGGAGTAAAGAAAGAATCATAATATTACAATAATTCAGGCATACCAACATTAAAGTCATCAATGGCTTATTCTTTGAGAAAAAACAATGAATGAACCGTACAACTATTAGATGAGAGGGGAAAAAAAGAGAGCTCTCTTGATCATCTATTGCTAAGTCTAAACACATACAACACTTGAAGAGGACACCATATTTATTTGGTGAGTCACCTTTTCACCTCAAGCCACCAAACTAAGGCAGACAAGAGAGATTGCCTTGACAACTCTAAGTGCTTAGATTCAATTAGGCCTTACATGTGTTGGCCACCGCATCACCTTATTGTAATATAATATTTTCATGGTGTTTCCTTTTTTGTACTTTATTTTTCTCTTCCGTTCTACACTTCTATTTTCTATTTTGGATCCTTAATATCACCTTTCCATCTTTTTCTTATTCTCTCCAATGTATCCTATTAATAGTGTTTACCACATGACTCTCTTCTCTTCTTGCTCTTTTTCTCTTCATCCCTTTTTTCTCAATTTTTTCATTTAACCACACAACTTAATGTTTTCTTATTCTCGAGAAGATGGAAAAAAATCATATTTCCATTTCTTTTCACGTTTTGTATACACACAACAACAAAAGAAAATATTTACATAACTAAAATCAAAACACTGAAAGTAACCTTGACTGGTATGGGAACTTGGAATATAAAAACCTTAACCGGTAAGTGTATGAAATTAGTAGGAATAATGATAAAAAGGAAAATTAACATATTATGTTTGCAAGAAACTAAATGGATAGGAGGAAAATCTAGGTTAATTAATGATAGTGGTTTGAAATTACAATATCCACAAAAAGATAAGCATAAAAATAAATTTGGAATAATAGTTGATATTAAAAAATGAAGTTGTTAAGGTGGTAAGGATAGAAAATAGAATTACAATGATTAAGCTTGTGATAAGAAATGAAATAGTCGACAGAATTAGCACATATAAAAAATATAATTAGTACATAGAAAATAGTACAAATATAATTACGTAGAAAATAGAATTACAATGATTAAGCTTGTGATAAAAAATGAAATAGCCAATATAATTAGTACATATACTCTACAAAAAAGTTTAGGAGAAGCTATTAAAAATTTTTTTGAAAAGATTGGAATAGTTTAATTCAAAGTTTACTCACTAGTAAAAAGTTCTTTATTGAAAGGGAACTAAATGATTTTGTAAGAAAGGAAAACATAGAATACGAAAGAAACCATGGAGGATTTGATCTTGGTGATAAAAATAAAAAAAGGAAATTTAATTTTAAACTTTAGCATAGTTTGTGACCTTTTAGTATCTAACACTTATTTTAAAAAAAGATAAGACCATTTAATTACATTTAGAAAGGATTTAAATGCTAGTCAAATAGATTTTTTACTTACTAGAAAAATAAATCAAAATGTGTGAGGATTGTGAAGTTATTTGATAGAAAACTTAACTAGACAAAATAAATTGTTAGTATTAAATGTTAAAATGATGACTAAAAAGAAAAAGGCTAAAATACATAAAAATCCACGAATTAAGTGGTGAAATCTAAAAGGAGAAAAGAAAATGATAATTTGTTAAAAGAAGGAATATAGGAATTAGATAGAGAGGTAACTAAATTTTAGAACAAAATGACTACTTGTATTAAAAAGATTACTAGAAAAATTTAGAAGAATCTTGTGAAGTAACTCCATTAGGTAAAGAAAGATGATAATGGAATGAAAATGTATAAAAAATAAAAGAAAAGAAAGAATACTATAAAACTGATCATAAATGTAGAAATAAGGAAAATTTTGACAAATATAAGCTAACAAAAAGAATGTTAAGAAAATTGTTAATGAAGTTAAAAATCAAGCCTTCAAGGAATTATATAATAATTTGAACACAAAACAAAGAGAAAATAAAATATATAAATTGACTAAGGTTAGAGAAAGGAAATTTAGAGAATCAAGTCAAGTATATCAATGACAAAGACGGTAGAGTTTTAATAAAAGAAAATGAAATAAAAAATATATGGTATGGTACTTTAGTAAATTATTTGATAAACTTACCATTAAAAAGCCTTCCATGCAAAATTTAAATAGCAATACAAAGGATATAAACAATAGTTATTTTAGAAGAATTAGTAGTTTGGAAGTAAAATAAGTTATCAAGGAAATGACAAATGAAAAAACTATTAGACCAGATAGTATTCCCATTAAAATGTGGAATGCATGGCTGAAGTGGGAATTAAGTGGTTAACTATGTTAAATGAATAAAGAAAGAGCTCTTTAATACCTATATGAAGAGATATTTTAGAATCCAAAGGATTTAGATTGAGTAGATTAAAAATTGAATATATGCAAGGTGGATTTAACAAAAATAGAAATAACGATGAAGGTATACAATTAGATGATCTCATAAACTTTATAAAAGTAAGACTTTTAAATATTTAAGATTGATAATAAATATTAATGGAGAAATTATATAGAATGTTATTCATAGGATGAAAGTATGTGGAAAGTGAGGAAATACATCTAAAGTGTTATGTGATAAGAGGATACCCTTAACTTTAAAAGGAAAATTCTATAAAACAACTATTCACCCAACTATACTTTGTGACTGAAAATGTTGGAGTATAAACCATGATCATATGATTAAATAGACGAATGATAATATTATAAAAAATAAGCTACAAAACAATTTTATCAGAAATAGAATACAAGTTATACCAATTAAAGATAAAATGATCAACTTAAATGATCCAGCCATATCCTTATGAGACCAAAAGATATACTAGTTAGGAGAAGAAAATAATTAGTACAGTAGAAATTAAAAGTAGAAGATTTAAAACTACTTGATTAGAAATTATGAGAAAATATTTAATTTTATGTAATTTAAACGAAGATTTTTCTATAGATAGAAATACATGGAAGAAAAAAATTCATGTGGCCCCACATAGTGGGATTATTACTTAGATTGTAGTTGTTGTATTAAATTCTTTTAGGTTTTGTTGGAAGTTTTAAAATATTTAACATTGTAGCTAAAAGAAAGTTCCATATAGAAAGTACATCAACATCTATATTATACTTTTTATGTAGTATAGTTTTATATCATCTCATTACATCATCATCTAGTTGAATGAATATATTATTGTTATTATGTTATATATGTAGCTCTTTTTTGATTTATAATTTCTCGCCTAGCTTCAATTGAGTCATCATATTGCCTCTTGCATCAAGAATTTTCAAGGGATGTCATCTTGAGATCACCTTTTGGCCTGCCTACTTTAAGTCGACACTATAAATCCAAGGAACAATATAGAACCCAAAGAAGTAACAAAAACATGAAAGTAGTGAATTAGAATATAACAATATTTCAAAGTATTTTTAGACCATAATTATAAAAGATCAAAAAGAAAAAAGTCATGAACTTATTTTCATTGTATCAATGAAGTAGAAGCAAGCATTCATCTGTACTTGCCAAAGAATAATAAAAATGTACCAATGAGAAAGAGAAAACATGAAGTTTAGATATCTTTTATCAACTATGAAGCACTGCTGTCCTTACAAAGGCAATATGCTAACCTATGTTGTGTTTTTTGTGCTTTTACTCAATTCTAGAATCACGATGGCACCAATGAAACAGCAAATTGAGATGAAACCGAGCAGAAAACTAGATTTTCCCTTGTAAGAATACAAATATCCATTTAACATAATTGATAATCAACATGGCAACCTAAGTCTATGGTAATGTCAAATTTGAAAGACCAATTTCCATAAAATTAAATTTAAAATTTATGCATCAAGTTATTGAATTCATATAAAATGTATCAGTAAGACAAATACATCTTATATATTAAACAAAGGGGCATGTGACGACCTACCCTTTTAATGAAATACTAAAATTGCCCAAGCAGAAATAGTGAAATCATTAATGTAAAAAATACTACATTTGCATAAAGTAGGACTTGTGCTTGTGCATGAAGCTATCAAGCTATCATTCTTTTGTTGTCAAATGTATAATATTAAATATTTATAATTTATGTAATAGACTTCTACTTTCATTTCACTCTAAACTCCATAAACTAAATTCCGTGCAATTTAAACATATGTTATTCAATAAAAATCAATAATCTAAAATGTTCTCATGCACAATTTGAACATGCTTTTCACTAATATTATAAATAAAAACTTTCATATTTATGGCTTGAAGATAATAAATGTAATGTTCATTCAAAATATATATGATTTTCAACCTAAAAAGCAATTAACAATAACAATACACATATTACACAAGTTATTTGCAAAGAGGTTTTGAGCAAGAACATAATTATGGCGCACCCTCAACTCATGTCTTTGCAGAAAACAAGAAAATTTAATCTATTTAGTGCTTGAACAAGTTCACATGACAGAATATACACCTATCTTTAAATAAGTAGATAACAAAAAATTATGATGTTTAAGAATAGGAGAATTTGTTGGTAGCCATGCTTTGTGTAACAAATCAATAATTATGAATTGGTGTTACAAGTTTTATTTTAAATCTCATCATTCATGTTTTCAAAATGACAGTCAAGATTTGACAATTTTGATATCCATGAGGTTACCATAGACACTTTCTTAATAACAATGATAATTTTTACTTTGCTAGATCGATGAATTATGACCAATTTTTATGGTAAAGTTGCAGAAAGAATGAAATCATATTTCCAAGCTTTACCTACCCAAAGAAATATTTAATCATGTATAATTCATCCATGACCATAAACAATCATGAAAGTCAGGACGGTAGTTTTAAAAAATGTAGACGAAGAAGCAGAATGGTTGTTTAATAATGGAAAACATACTCAGTTGTTAGAAACTGCTCAAAAAGGACTTGTATCAGGCCAAGTCCTTGCCTGACTCTACGCAGGTTGCGTGAATGGCTTCCTGGCTTTCTAACTGTGTCATGACAAACGTCATGATCAAGCATACTGTCCAAATTCTCAAACGTCTTTGACGCGTCCATTAAGCTATGTACCTGAAAAGAATCATTGCAGAAATAAGTCGGCCATCTGATATCTCGACAAGTAACGGCTAGACTTTGTTCAATAAAAGAGAAAACAGATAGAAAATGAAAGATCCTCTCCCAAGGCAAGAAGTGGGATGCCACACAAAAGACTCTGCTTCCTTTTATACCCGTATTCTATTTTCCAAAAATATCCATAACATGAGAAAAAAAGAGTTCACATAAAAGAAGAAATCCCCTTTGGGAGAAAAAACAGGAAAAAGAACTTTATAATGTTTATCGATCCACAGTCTTCACCTGCAGGTTCATGAAGCTCCACGTTATTGTGTCTGTTAAAAAATTGAATTGCCAATTAAAAAGAATGATTCATGCTTCAGAAAAATACCATCGACGTCCTCTAATTCCGCATTCTAACGAAAAAATAATGAACTATTGCACAAGTTTTACATGGCATTCCAATGGTGAGTCAACAAGCAAGGAAACGAAAATCCCAATAAAAAATAAAATAAGGGGAAAAGAAATTCAACCTTGGCGACGTACTCCATCTCGGCGAACTTGAAAGCCAAGCCCAGGCATCCGAAGAGCACGGAAACAAGTGCGCACGCATCACAGAACGGCGCGAGACGGAGCTCACGGTTCCTACCGTCGCGCAACGTCCCGGACAGGTCCTCGAACGCCTCAGACACAGCCGAGAGCGGCGTCAACCGCGTCTCTGCCCCCTCGAAAGAGTCGGACGAGGAGAGCCTCAGATCCTCGTTGCCGCCGCCGCCGCCGCCGCAAGCACCGCGGAGCATCGCCGTGACACCCCACATCGTGAGAAAGGGCGTCGAGAAATGGAAGGAACGAGGAGAAGAATTTATATTGTTGGAAGTGGTGGGAAATGGTCCAAAGAACGAATAGAAGAGAGAGGAGGAGGAGGTGGTGACCGGATTCTCCCGGAGCAAAATGTGACCGTAGTTATTTATTTTTTGGATATACCGGGAGAATATATCAATACATCATCCAATCGTCCACGCAATCATCGTAAATAATTATTTACAGAGACACTTTTTGAAATGTTCAAACTTTGAAGAGGCAACTAAAAAGTTGGATTTCCTTTCCTACATCCATAAACAAATCTGAAAAGAAGCGAATTTCCGGCCGTCCGTCGCTGAAGTTATACGTCAAGACGAAGCAAATTTCCCCCCCCCCCTCCACGGCACACGCATCATCCGGTGAATAATAAACAATATAATTATGAACAACAGCAATTAAAATCGAGCGCAGGCGCCTGACAATTACAGTTACGATAGAAAAATATTATTTCATTTTCCTTATATGTCATCGATCGATTTTATTACATAATCTTCGATTTTACAATTTCAACGTATTTCAAACTTAACATGTTTGCAATAAATAACATGCGCTTCGTAATTCCACATGAATGGTAAAATGTCAAATGCAGAATGAATCTTGTCCGAGCCGCACGAGATCGACCATCGAAGCTTCTAGAGAAGCATGACAGATGGGGGAAGAGCTACTACTACTACTATCATCCTTCCAGACGAAGGAAACGCAAGCTGCAAGTATACGTATTCCCAAGGCAGAGATAAAATAAGACGTCCAACATTAATTGAACAGTTCGTTCTAAGTTAAACATTGTATTTAATGGTATTAATAATTCCTCCTAGCGTGCTTTCCTCGGAGGGAGGAGGAACCTTCCAGATTGTTTCATTGTAAAATTATTCGTTTCATGCATAAGGACCATATTAAAAATTTACCCCTTCAGATTGACTTTCAAAAGGTTTCTAGGAAGGTCAATTGGAACTTCCTTTTTTTTATTTATTGCCTTAAAGACCTTTGTTTTGACACTAAATGAAGGAATTAGATGCAAATATGCATATCTTCTGCCCGTCCAAAGGTTAATTTTTTAGATCCCTGATGGATTAAGACAAGGGAACTCTTTATTATCCCTTCATCTTGGCATTGAAAGTAATAAATATCACACAAAATTATGTTGCCAAATAATGGTCCATAGATTAACAAGTTAGTTGTATTATACAGCTGACACTATTCTATTTATTCAAGCTAATGATAGAAATGTAATTAGTCTTGAAAGAATTCTTGACCTTTTTGAAATTCTTTTTGTCTGTTAGTATACGTTCAAAAGGAAAAGAAACAAAAAGTTTAAAGTCAGAAATATATATATATTTGATGCACGTGGCGAAATGTTTCAAAAGTCAAAATTTTTAGAAGAGTTAATACTAATTGAAAATGGAATGTTTGATACATTACAAATCATCTTGATATTTTAAAATTAAAATAATATTACTAAAATAAAAGGTACAAATATCACACATTATTTAAAAGTAAAAAAATTGTTCAAAAGTATGAAAACATTTTTCACAAAATCATTCTAAAAGTTTAGAAATAATATCAAACTTTCCTTTAATTCCATTATACCAACGTCATATTTTCATATATCTTATTTACTAATTCTTTTCATTATTTTTGACTCATTTTAATCTATGTATTTGTTTCTAAATGTATTTCTCTTATTGATTGTGTATTATTTGTAATATTTACTTTTTCAAACTCATCTTAAAAATATTTAAATAAATCTTACTTATCAATCTTATGAATAAAATTATGAAGTAAAAAATATGTGACGACAATCTTAACTTATATTTCACATGAATATGATATGTTACTCTATAAAGTTGCAAAATGATATTTTAGAACTTCAAAAATATGTTTAATCACCATCTTTAATTGTGAATGTCTATAATTGAATTTTTTTACAACATTACTAGGAAGTTTTTTATTATTATAATCAGATAAATGATATTACAGATCTTAAAATGGACAAATAAATTCCATTTGATTAAGATATCTAACATCTACTAAGTAAAATTTACCTATATATAAATTAATATTAGTGTGATAATATAATTATAACTCCCAAATATATGTAAAATATTTACTTGGTGAAACTTAAAAACTATTAGGTTTACTTATCACATTTTAAAGGATATGAGTATCAATTATTGATCATTTTAATCACTTAGAATATATATAAATTTTATGTCAAAATTATATATTGTCATGATATTTTGAGACAATTCTCCTTTTATATTGCTAAATATTGTTTTTTTTACATAAATTGTTATTTTAATGTGTACCATTAATAGTACCAATATAATCTTATTAACATTATATATATTATTATAATGTTCAAAATAACCACAAAAAAAATTTATAAGTATAAAATGAATAGGTACCTTAAAATATAGGTAGACATTTGAATTATTCTAAATTCAATTTGGTATTAAAGATGGTGTCGCCATAAATACATGATTTAAGCATAATATAACATTAAACAATTCATTAAAGTATTTACTAATTGTTCAAATATAATAATTAAACTACTTTGTACTATTGATTTTGCCCAATGATGTAAGCTCTCAAAAATATTTTTTCTAGATTACACTAGGACACTCTTAAGTGTAAGTACTAAGTTGTAAGTATTTTTAAGATGTTTGAGAAGAATGTATTGAAGTACAACTCTAACTCTTTATTTATAGTTTTCGAATTGGAGATGCACATTTATTTACTTTTGATATTTTCCATAATCTCACATTTTTTTAAATTTTGAATCAATCACGTTCTTCAAGTCAACATTCTACATTTTCCCATGATCTCCTATTTCATATATGTCAAGAACAAACTTTTAGAAGCTCATTGTATTTGCCTAAGTCATCATCTTTGTCAAACAATTATAACTGTAAAAACTTGAACACTTATTATATAATTCTTTGAGTTTTTCACTTACAAACAACATGACCTACAATACTTAACTTATAACATTAGTCATATGTAAAATTAAAATAGTTATCAACTATCTATGCATAAAACTTGAATAATTATCTTAATTCTTTGATTTCTTTAAAAACACACATGGAAAATACATGAATAACTTAAGACATATAAAACACATGTGAGTAAAATATAACTATATAAGTTTTTAATGATAACTCTTCAAATTTTTAAAGCACTTAACCTTATAACTATATGACTTTAGCTAGACTTATACTTAAACTAATTTAGACTCATTTTCATACAAAACTAAAGCATTCATCATAAAAACTAAAATTCTAACAATTTCCTCCTTTTTGATGTTGATAAAACCTAATGAATCTAACATATGAAAAAATCATCTCCTCCTTTTTGTTATTCAGCCAAAAACACAAAAACCTGTGAATCAAAATCAAAAAATATCTAAGTATAAAATCATGAGAATCAATATAATCATTATAACTTGAAAATGTGGATACATATCTATTTAAACTACAATAAGACATTCATGCATATAAACAATAATTACAATCAATCTTTTACCAAATACAATTCAAAAATTATATGTAGTCTAGAAATTACAATAACATCTAGAAATGATAATAAAGTTTAGAAATTATAACACAACAATTAATCTTTTGCTCTTCTGATAATATCCAATAGAGTTTTTGAAAGCTTTTGAGCTATCTTCATATTAACTTTGTTAATTCCCTCAATAATCTCTAGATGTAGATCTGAAGATGCTTGTTGTTGTTGTGGTTGACTAACTAGTTATTGTTGCTGTTGTGCTTAATCGAATTGTTGTTGGTGGTGTGCTTGTACTTGCTACGGAAGATCTTTTTTCTAATACTTATGTAATTCCTTTACAGAAAATGATCGTGACATAATTTTTTTTTTGTAGCTAGGAAGATAAATCTACTTGACTTGTCACAATTCTAAGTATAACATCACCATAAAATAGTTTACTTTGTAAATTCAGTAAGTGATGAATAAAAATATCATACCAATTAATTTGAATATGATTTATTACAACATATGTGGCATATAAATAGCATCTATCAACTTTTGTATTATGACCAAACCTTTGAAAGACAATTACATGCAAGATCTTAGTAATAAACCTTGCTCAACTATTTAAGTCATTTAACATTTGTAACTCATTATTGGTAGTTACATTTCTTGCAAGTTGATTGATTTCCCAATTTAATTGGTACACTTGTCTTCTTTCAGATATCTTAACTCCTTCATTCTTAAGTCTTAAGACTTGGAAAATCAAATTAGGAGTTAAGATGATATATGTTTCTTTCACATTTGTAATAAAAACATCATCTAACACTATCAAATTTCCATAAAAAGCACTAATTATATCTATGAGGTTAGGATGATCAAGGTGTTGTGGAAGAAGTGATAACAATCTTTGAAAGCAAACAATTCACGAATATCATCTAAACCTTCAAACTTGACAAGTCTTGAATATAACACAATGAAAGACTTGTAATTCATAAATTTTTCATAACAAGATGTATCTCTAAACCATAAAAGTGTGGAGTCATTTAAATCCTGCTCTAGATTTGGAGTTTTCCTATCTTCTTATTTAACAAGGTTAAGAAAATCAACATCTTCAATATTTTCATTAACAGTAGTAGTATCTATAGCATTATTAGATTTATTAACATCATTAAAATCAATAGTGTCAAAATTTGTAGCATAAAAATCAGCAATATTAGCAACATCAACTTATTCATCAAAATTTTCAATATTTGTAGAGTTTGAAAACTGATAATATTCAATAATATCATTATATTCATGTTTTTCTTCTACAATTGAAATTACTAGATAAACAAAACTAGAATGCACCATCTATCTCAGATTAACATTTAACTCAACCTCATGGACAACATGCTCAACCTGAGGTATGTCTTCAATTGAGATGATAGTACCATGATATGTTACTTGCAAAATAGTATGTTGCCTTTCTAAAATATGCACTAAGTAGAAGCACATAAACTGCAACATATATAACCAAAAATTTACAAACATGTGTAGGCAAGAAAAAAATGTGCTATAGTTCGGATGCATTCTATAAGGAATGATAACATTACATTCCTCATCTAATTCTATATCATTAAAATTGAATGATTTTGTTTCTTCATCAATAAACAAATCATCAATAAAGAATTCATCACCAAATTCTATTCCATACTAATCTTCATTATTAAAAACATTTTCTTCATGTTCAAAAGCAATTTGTTAATTTTTAAAAACATTTCCATAACTGGTAGTACAACTAGGGAAATTTTTCATCATTTTAAATGAAATATTATAAGTTAAGACCATGTTTAGAATGAAAAAATGCATATTATTAACGATTAAATGATGGTTAATTGCATAATATTTAGCTTATCATATGAGAATTAAGCCATTATGTTATAATTGCACTGTTATATGCTTTAATTGAAGAATCTGCTTAATTTTAGAGAATTAATGTTAATTTAGTACATTTATGAACTGTCGGTAAGTTGCAGGTTGTGAAATTCTTAAGTATCTGAATTTTCTGATATTTCGGACAGTTATGTTTAACATACCGAACTAATTCAGACAGTTATGTTTAACAGACCGAATATGTATCGGATAGTTATGTTTAAATTGCCGAACAATTATGTTTAGAGAGAATATTTTATTATTTCCAGATGTACACGTGTCGAAACCAGAATGAATGTCTTAAGTGAACTTTCGGTGAGTTATCTATAACTATCCGAAATTGCAGTTGGGCATCAGATAGTTATCCCTGTAACTCTTCGAAATCTCTTGTTATTTATAAAATAGCTAAGGACACGTGTCATGTTCTGGGTAAGTGACTTAAGTGAATTTTTGGTGAGTTAGCTGTAACTATCCGAAAATGCATCTAAGCATCGGATAGTTAGACCTGTAACTCTCCGAAATGTTATTTTATGTTTAAACTGCTGTTGACACGTGTTGAGATCTGATAGATTTACTTAAGTTATAACTCGTTAAGTTAGTATAACTGTACGCGTTGAGTTACATGAATATACACTAAGGTAACGCGTTAGGTTAGCGGCTTATTTCTTTATTGCATGTATTTTATAGTTATTTTCCAAAATGCCATTGTAGTGGTTTCAAGAACAGATAGTTGGAAGGAAAAACCACGTTTGCACGTATTACGTAGGAATTCAATCGCGCATGGAGAAGAAAGCATCGCCGTTGATCTGAAGGAAGGAAATCCAACTGATCATTCAAGCAAAAGCAGTTACTACTGAAGAAATATAAAAGAAAAGAAGAAAAAAAGAAGAAAGTGTGATCGATGGACGGCCAGTGTATACAGAGGAGGAGCACCGAGCTTTCTGTAGACAATATCGGCGATTCTCCGAAGTATCACACCAACCATCATTATCACCACCATAATCACCAATCATCGGTGGTTTGTGAGGATACTTGCCTGATGTCGGGTCGATTCCGAGCCAAACACAGTGCCTGACAACCACTGTGAGGAGTGATCGCGTTGCGGGAAGGGAAGACATTTTCACCAAGTGTCGACTCATATTTCAGGAGATCGTAAAGCTTTAAGCCTTGGCTTTGGGTTGATGCCTGTATGCTGAAGAGGAGATCATCTTGCAATTCTGGACTTGCGATTCTATAGGGAGAGGAGACAAAATTGTAAGTGGTTTAATTTTCAGTGGTGTAATTGCGTTGCAAGTAGTGTCGGAAGTGTTTAGTGTCAAGTGAGATTACTTTACATTTCACCTTTCACCCATTTCCATGTTCACATCAAAACAAAAATACCAAAAACAATTTATCTTTGTTTGTATGTTGTATTTGAGTATTGTATTGTTTGTGTTGTATCGTGATTAATGTTATCTGTATCAGTTTTATGATTGTTTTATGTTAGTTTTAATTTTACAGTTTATTGAAATTGGTTTGTACAAAAAACTTAAAGATTTTAATGGTTACTGCTTGAATCATCTGAATGTTAGTATTGCTTAATGATAAATCCAATGTTAACTAGCATTAAAAAACTTAATTGATGTTATTTACAATCTGTGGAATCGCCCAATGGTTGGCCAAATTCCTCTGTAAATAGCAGTATTATAAAGAAGAGACAGGCTCGTGGAGTTAACTTAAGTCCACGAGGATTGTCCGTTGAGTTACCCATAACTCAACGAACTTAGTCCGTTGAGTTAACTATAACTCAACGGAGTGCTTATTGAATATAAATTTGAATTGTTCACAATCAAACATTTCTTAAATTCGTCAGCAATTCTCTATGGGATCGACCTGTACTTGCACACTGATATAATAGACATCGTGCACTTGCAGTTAAAGTACAAATTGAAATTAATATCTAAATTATATTAAAGGTTGTTTGTTTACTTCTAAAAGAAAGAATAGGCATAAAGATAAATTAACTAAGTAAAAATAGAAGTAACAAATTCAAGTTTTTCTAGTGTAGTGTTGAGAAAACCCAAACAGACCACATAATACCTTAGTGTGTAAGCTTGTAACCCTAAGTGTGTGCAATCTATCAGTATGCCTTCTAAAATATGTTGTCCAATAGTGGCTACAGAACATAGTTTTCCATTTTTAAGTGATTCTTCTCTTAATCTAAAATTTTCAGTTTTCCTATGGTTAACCCTATTTTTTCAATTTTTCTCCTTTTCAACTATATGTTTGAAGATTTTCTTAGTTGGCGGTGGCTTTGGTTTGTCTATTATGTTACCTGTAATAAGAACCTATGGCTTGAATGGTTCTTCACTATCTTTTCTTTTTTGTAACAATCTAGAATATTATTCTAAAACATCGACCTTAGACATTTTTACTTGAAATGGTTTTCACCTTCACTATGTAAACTCATTTTCCATATTGCAGTCTTTTGTTGATTCACATGTCGTCTAATACTTCCAAAGGAAAATAATATCTCAAGTACAAATCTTGTAGTTGAAAATTAGCTTTAGTAATCAATTTATCCCATTTCTTCCCATAGTTCTTTATAACTTCTACCTTTTTCATTAGTCAACGTCCCATGGTGTTGTAGAAGTATTGTAACAAATTTGAAGAACTCTCTTTGTAGTAGTGGGAATGAGACTAGTGGGAATGAGACTGTAAATGAATGACTTGACAAGTAAGGGTATCGAAACATTATGCTGTAAGTGGTTAAATAAGATAAAGGTTTAGGCAATAAAGCTTCGAAAAGCTTGTGTACTTAAGATAACTATATGAGTTTCTCAAACAAATAACCTAAAAATATCGAATACTAAACTTAACCTTTCAAGTTTTCTAATGAAAGATATCAAAAAGACAGTGAGAAAACTTGAAAACTTATTATAACTATATGAGTTTTCTAATAGAGTTATATCTATGATTGGTTGACAAACTCAAATAGTTATCTAAAAATTAATAGAAATGGGCATAAGTTCTAGAATTGAAAATAATAGAGGCTATAACTTAAGAAATTTTCAATATTGTAATACAATAAAAATTGTAAAAACAAATAATAAGAATTTTCTTTTTCTGAACATAAGTAAAATAGGTAAATAAAAATAATAAAAATTGACTATAGCTAAGATGGAATAGATTGATACTCATTTCAAATTAACTAGTCATGTTATTTGAGAAATCTTTAACCAATTTTTCATTAGTTGACTAAAAAATAATATCATCCATGTATACTTGAACAATTAAAATATCATTATTTATTTTCTTAATAAATAGAGTATGATCAATTTTTCCCATAACATAACATTGATACTAAGAAAATTAGATAGTCTTTCATATTATGATCTTGAAGCTTGCTTTAAATCATATAAAACCTTCTTTAATTTAAAAACATAATCAAGATGTTTGAAATTTTCAAAACTAGAAGGTTATTTAATATAAACTTTTTTATTATAAATTTGTTAAGAAAAATACTTTTAACATTCATTTGAAATAATTTAATATTCATATAATAAGCAAGTGTTGTTTAGAGTGAAAAAGTGTATAGTTCTTAAAGCTTAAATTAACAATTAAGGGCATGTTATATGGATAATTAAATAGGAATTAGGTCATTATATTATATTTGGGGAAATCTAAAGTTTAATTGAAGAATATGCATAATTAAAAGGAATTAATGTTAATTATGTATTATTTTGGAATTATTGCAAATTACCCCTTGAAAATATTATTAAATATTGATTAGAACTATTTAGTACATGTATCATTTACATAAATCGTTTTATTATATGTTTATTCTACTGAACTATAGGAATGAACTAGTATGTTGAATTAACGATTAAACCAATAGAATTAGTCTGTTGAGTTATGTTAACTCTACAGACTAGTTATTTTATTTAATGTGTGATTATGAGTAGTTATAAGAATTGCATCGAAAACCTACATTATATGATTTACACCCATGATCTCTATCATGGAATGGAGAAGGGATTATAGCTAATGATGCACAGAAAAGAAGAATCCAACCATTGATTTTTAGTGCCAATAGTTGTTTGTGAAAGGAAATATAAAAGGACTAAAAGAAATTAGTAAAAGGGGAAGGAATGAGCTCTATTAAGGAAAACTTGTTTGATTTGTTTTTATGTTTATATTATTAATTTCTTTTAGAAGAAATAAACAACTTTTCACACAAATTAGTTATTAAGTCCAATTTGTATTTTAACTGCAAGTGCACAATGTCTATTGTATTTATGTGTAAATATAGGTTGATCCCACAGAGATTGATTAAGAATTATGTACTATTTTGATTTTTATAACTAGAGTTTTATATGTGTTCAATTAAGCACTCTGTTGATTTACAACTAACTCAATAGACTTAGTTTGTAGAGTTACAATTAACTTAACGAACTATCTCGTAGTCTTAAGTTAACTCCACAAGCCTACCTAGTAACTCTCAGTTAAATGCTATTATTCATAAAGGAATTTGGCTATTCATTGGAAGGCTTCACAGAATGTAAATAACATCAATTAAGTTTTTAATGTTAGTTTATACGGTGTTTATCATTAATCAACACTAACATTCAAATATTTCGAATAGTAACCATTAAGACTTTAGGTATTTTGTGCGAATCAATTTCAGTAATCAATAAAACTATTTTCTATTTTCGAAATCAACTAAACATAAAACATTCACAATACTAACAATAATAAAATTAATCACGATACGAAACAAACAATACAATACATAAATACTAACTACAAACACAAATAATTAGTTTTTGGTAATTTTGTTTTGATATGTTCTTGAAGATGAATGAAAAGTGAAATGTAAAAATTCTCTACTAATAGTAAGAACTTTCGTCACTACATGTAATGTGATTACACCACTAAAAACTTAATCACTTATAGTCACGCCTCCTCTCTCTATAGAATCACGAACCGAGACTTGTAAGTTGATCTCCTCTTTAGTATATTGGCATCAATCTGAAACCAAGGCTAGAAACTTTACGATCTCCTGAGATATGAGTTGGTGCTTGGTGAAAATAACTTTTTTGCTTATGACGTGATCATTCCTCATAGTGGTTGTCAGTCACTATGTTTAACTTGGAATCGACTCGACATTTGAAAAGTATCATCACAGACCTCCAATGATTGGTGATTGTGGTAGTGTTGTAGAGCTTCAAGGAACTTCCGATGCTACCTACAATTAGCATGGTTCTCTACTCTCTTCTTCATTTTTCTCCTATTCTTTTTATATTTCTTTTAGTAGTAACTACTTCTGCTTAAAGGATTTCCTTCATTTATATCAACGATGGTGATTTCTTCTTCATTCCACGATTTAAATCCTGCGTGATACGTGCAATCGTGGTTTTCCTTCAAATTTCTTGCTTTTGCAATTCCTAATAGTGGCATGTTAGAAAATAACTAGTCTATAGAGTTAGTGTAACTCAATGGTCTTACTCCGTTGGCTTAACTATTAACTTAACGGACTTAATATAAAATAATAATAATATATCACGTGAAATAAAGAAATAACTTATAAGCTTATAACACTAACACAACGCATTACCTTAGTGTGTAATAAAATAACTCAACACGTATAGTTATGCTAACTTAATGAGCTAAACATGTTCAACTTATGTGACAAAATAAAATATTTAAAATTCACACGTATATAATTCTAACTTTACAATGATAAAAATACTTTTCGGATAGTTACAAACTGTAACTATCCGAAATTTATATGTAATTCGGATAGTTAGCCTCTAACTTTCTGAAAGATAACTTAAGTCAAGTTTCTAGGTCACGACATGTGTTTCCCTATTTTTTCACCTTTAAACTTGTAAAAGAGTATTTCGTATACTTTGAAAACATAACTATCCAATGCTTAGACGCATTTCGGATAGTTACCATCTAATTTACCGAAAAACACACTTAAGTCATGTATTAAGGTAATAACACATGTCTTTAAAATAATAATAAAATACTCTTTTAAGCATTTAAAACACAACTGTCTAGTACATAAAATGTAACTCTCTGAAATAACAGACATTTTAGATACTTAAGAAGTTAAAAAGCCTATAACTCACTAATAGTTCACAAATATACTTAATTAATGTTAATTCTTTGAAATTATATAGATTCTTTCATTAAGGCATATACTCGTGCAATTATAACATAATAGCTCAAATGATAAACTAAATATAATGCAATTAATCATTATTTAACCATTAATATTATGTACTTTGTCATTCTAAACACTTCCCCTATACCTAACTTTTGCTAGTTCCTTAGTAAACTAATATGATCTAGTTAATAGGTCTTTCTAAAGTGCTAGAACTATTTCTTTTCTTTAGAAATTAGTATTCCTTATGAAAAATATTTCTTCATTTCGTATCTTTAGAATACTAAGATTATATTAATATAAAGATATTTTATATAATTTAGTAATCTAATTTAACATTGTTTTTCCTCTTTCACCTGCAAATATATTAAAAACATACATAACTTACATACAAAATATACTACATAAAATAGGAGGTAGTTATACTATCAAATTTTTTTTCAAACCTTTGTTATCTTGAATTTTCCAATATGATTTTTAGAATAAATTTCAATTACTTATGAATCAAAATACAATTCAACTTGATTTGATTAAAATAAGAAGAATAATGAATTGTATCTCAGATAAACAACTTTAAGAGTCTAATCTAGATTCACATTTCAGTAATTATAAATAACAGAGAATATACTCGATTCAAAATATATCTATACTTTAATAAAATACTTTCATCTTTTTAGAATAGTATATGCATATTTTTACTTTAAAAGTTAATTTGAAAAACTTGAATCATATAGGAGCTTTCCAGTGTACCCATGTATCGAGCTTTTAGTCAACAATGTCAGATTTGATCAAGATCTTAGGTTGCCAGATTTTAAGAGTCATTTTTCAGGTCAACAATCCTTACATACCTATATGCTTAAGTACAAAAGGCTCGTGATCAAACAAATTAATAAACTCTCAAAGTTTTCTCTTTATCCTCTTTTTTTTTTTTCAATATGGTATATATATGTATTTCATTAATATAGATGCAATAAAACACAAATCTCATATAATCCTACTTCTATAATCTACTAAAAAATATAAATCCATATCAATAAACTCATACTTTTTCTATAATTTAATAAGATTTACACATAAATCATTCTACAAGTTTAATCCATCAAATTAAATGTATCCTTGATCATATGCATTTCATTTAATCCAAAAATCAATATTTTAGCTCTTTTAGGATTTCAGATAATTTCCTGAATTTCAGTTAAGCATTCTGATTTCTTTTTAAAATCGTGAAACTGTTAAACTCATAAAATTCAGTAAAAACATAAGATATTATACCTAGATTTATATTAATAGTAAAGTATTGTAGCATCTTATATAAGATTCTAAATATAACATTCAGATAGTTATAGTTCTCAAAAAAATTTGTTTTTACAGTTTCAACTATCGTAAGGTTTCAAATAGTTACCATAATTTTTCAGATAGTTATAGGAAAATTTCGAAGAGTTACAACAAAATTCATAAAAAATTTTCAGTTTCTACAGAAATTTGCATCACAATCCTAATTCCTACAATTAATAAGATTACTTCAATTTTAATCAAATTACCTTTCCCCCATATCTACATTTTGCATTGTCCTTAATGTAAAAAATTTATAGTAAATTCAGTATATAGCAGCACACATGATAAACTATTTCGTTAACTTAGCACCTAACTCAACAAACTTAGTTTGTTGAGTTAATGAATAACTCCACGAACTATGTAGAAATATAAATTTAGGACAAGTAATTAATCACATACCATGTTCTTTAGTATCTCCATTAATATCTTTCGACTTTTAATTCTAAAAAACTTTTCATTCACAAATAAAAATAAAATATATAACAAAATAACAACTAACAACAAAACATAAATTATTAAATAAGGGTCTTGTGTGAAACCCAAGCTCCTACGCAAGTTTTGTGATTTCATAACCTTGTAAAATATAAGACATTTAGAATTTGTTTGGGAGCTCCAACAACATGTATAGATGAGTACTACAAGCATGCACTATAGGAGTGGCACTCATGGTTGGATCACCTGTTGCATTTGTCTTATGTTTAGGTTTTCCTAGCACTACACTAGAAAAACTTGGATTTGTTACTTCTATTTTTACTTAGTTAATTTATCTTTATGCCTATTCTTTCTTTTAGAAGTAAACAAACAACCTTTAACACAATTTAGATATTAATTCCAATTTGTACTTTAACTGCAAGTGCACAGTGTCTATTGTATCAGTGTGCAAGTACAGGTTGATCCCACAGGAAATTGCTGACGAATTTAAGAAATGTTTGATTGTGAACAATTCAAATTTATATTCAATAAGCACTCCGTTGAGTTACAGTTAACTCAACGGACTAAGTTCGTTGAGTTATGGCTAACTCAACGGACAATCCTCGTGGACTTAAGTTAACTCCACGATCCTGTCTCTTCTTTATAATACTGCTATTTACAGAGGAATTCAGCCAACCATTAGGCGATTCCACAAATTGTAAATAACATCAATTAAGCTTTTTAATGCTAGTTAACATTGGATTTATCATTAAGCAATATTAACATTCAGATGATTCAAATAGTAACCATTAAAATCTTTAAGTTTTTTTGTACGAACCAATTTCAGTAAACTATAAAATTAAAACTAACATAAAACAATCATAAAATTGATACAGATAACATTAATCACGATACAACACAAACAATACAACACTCAAATACAACATACAAACAAAGATAAATTGTTTTTGGTATTTTTGTTTTCATGTGAACATGGAAATGGGTGAAAGGTGAAATGCAAAGTAATCTCACTTGACACTAAATACTTCCGACACTACTTGCAACGCAATTACACCATTGAAAATTAAACCACTTACAATTCTATCTCCTCTCCCTATAGAATCGCGAGTCCAGAATTGCAAGATGGTCTCCTCTTCAGCATACAGGCATCAACCCGAAGCTAAGGCTAAAAGCTTTACGATCTCCTGAAATATGAGTTGGCACTTGGTGAAAATGTCTTCCCTTCCCGCGACGCGATCACTCCTCACAGTGGTTGTCAAGCATTGTGTTTGGCTCGAAATCGATCCGACATCAAGCAAGTATCCTCACAGACCTCCGATGATTGATGATTATGGTGGTGATAACGATGGTATGTGTGATACTTCAGAGAATCGCCGATACTGTCTGCAGAAAGCTCGGTGCTCCTCCTCTGTATACACTAGCCGTCCATCGATCACACACCCTTCTTCTTTTTTTCTTCTTTTCTTTTATATTTCTTCAGTAGTAATTGCTTCTGCTTGAATGGTCGGTTGGATTTCCTTCTTTTAGATCAACGACGATGATTTCTTTCTCCCAACGCGATTGAATTCCTACGTGATACGTGCAAACATGGTTTTTCCTTCCAACTGTTTGTTCATGCAACCGCTACAGTGGCATTTTAGAAAATATATAGTCCGTGGAGTTACAGATAACTCAATGGACTTTCTTCGTTGATTTAACTATAAAACACGTGCAAAAATAACAACTTAAGTTTATAACGCTAACCTAACACGTTGCCTTAGTGTTCAATATAGCAACTCAACGTGTACAGTTATGCTAACTTAACGAGTTATAACTTAAGTAAATCTACCAGATCTCGACACGTGTCAGTAGTAGTTTAATCATAAAAAGAGATTTCGGAGAGTTACAGGTCTAACTATCCGATGCTTAGATGCATTTTCAGATACTTAAGAATTTCACAGCCTACAACTTACCGACAATTCATAAATGTACTAAATTAACATTAATTCCCCAAAATTAAGCAGATTCTTCAATTAAAGCATATAATAGTGCAATTATAACATAATAGCTTAATTCTCATATGATAAGCAAAATATTATGCAATTAACCATCATTTAACCATTAATAATATGCACTTTTTCATTCTAAACACTTCCCCCATACCTAAATTTTGCTAGTCCCTTAACAAACTAAGATCTAATTAATTGGTCTTTTAAAAAGTGCTAGAATTAATTCTTCCCCTTTTGTTTTTTTTCTTCTGTTCAACATAAACATATATTCTATATGTTTCAGTAATCAACTTGCAAAGATATTTAGAATATATGTAAATTACATACAAAGTATATCATCTTCATATAGGTGTTAATTATATTATCGTTTGTTCTTCTTTTCATCATCTATTATCTTGAATTTTCCAATAAATTTTTCTAAAAGAAATTTCAACAACATACGAATCAAAGTACAATCCAATTCAATCTGATTAAGACAAGTAGAATAAAGAATTGTATTTCCATTAAACAACTTCAAAAGTCAATTCCAGATTCATATTTCAGCAATTCTAGATAACAGAAAATATACTTGATTCATAAGATATCTGTATTTCACAAAACACTTGCATCTTTTCAGAACAGTATATGTTTTTTTTTTTTTTGTACTTTAAAAGTTAATTTGACAAGCTTGAATCATACAAGAGCTTTCTAATGTACCCATGTAACGAACTTTCAGTCAACAATCCCAGATCTGATCAGGATCTTAGGTTGCCAGATTTTCAGAGTCCTTTTCCAGGTCAACAATCCTTACATACCTATCTGCTCAAGTACAAAAGGCTCGTGGTCAAACAAGTCAATAAACTCTCAAAGTTTTTTTTTAAAAAAAAAAAATAAATGCACACACAAAACAAAGCATTAATCACATACTGTATATGCATGTATTTCATTAATATAGATGCAGTAAAACACCAATCTCATATAATCCTATTTCTATCATTTACTAAAAATATGAATCTATAACAATAAGCTCATACTTTATCTGTAGTTTAATAAGATCTACACATAAATCATTCTACAAGTTCAATTAGTCAAAGTAAATGTATCTTTCATCATATGTGTTTCATTTAATCTAGAATTCACATCTCAGCTCCTTCAGGACTTCAGATAATTTTCTGATTAAGCATTAAATATTCTGATTTCATTTTAAAATCATGAAACTGTTAAACTCATGAAATTCAGAAAAATCATAAGATACTATATCTAGATTTACATAAATAATAAATTCTATAGCATCTTCTATAGCCTTTTAAATATTACATTCAAGCAGTTTATAAAAATTTTACAGTCTCAATTATTAGATAGTTACAGCAAGTTCATAAAAATTTTCAATTTCCTCAAAACTTTGCAGTATCATTTTAATTCCTTTAATTAACAAACTTACATGACAGTTACTTTAATTACCTCCCCCCCTACCTACATTTTGCATTGTCCTCAATGTAAAAGATTTGACAATAAGTATAGTAATTGTAGCAGACATGAATAAAGTTTTGTTTGATTTAAAATTCAAGATAAGTAATTGGTTACATACCTTGTTCCATTTGTATCTCTTTCTACATATTCTGATTTTTGATTTTGAAAAACTTTTCATTTCTAGATAAACACAGAATATAAAACAAAATAACATTTAACAGATATTAATAAATCAGTGTCTTGTGTGGAACCCAGACTCCTATGCCTTTGGTGGCTCACAAGCAAGCTAGTTGGTTTCCCAGAACAGATACCAACAAATTGGATTGATATTTTGTTTTGTTTGTTTTTTTTATTTTTATAAAATGAACATGAAAACTTCAAAATTCTTTTTTTTTTCTTTCTAAAAATAAATGCAGAATACACAACATTAAACACACAAAATCACAGCTTAAGAACATGATTGAAAAGTAGAAACAAATGGAATAAATGTATTAGTCCAAGCAAACTTTTTAGGCATAGTTCTTCTTGCTATTAATTCTGTTTTAATGCAGTTCTTGTTCCTTTTTAATTTGTAAACATGCAATATATTATAAATTCCAAATACGAGTGTATTACTATTAATGATATGTAATACAGAAAGGGATCCTTTTTGGTTCCAAGGTAATGTAACAATTTCTATTTCTACATCTATTTCAATATACTCCTCTTCCCACTTCCATTCATTCATGTCTTCCATAATCCATATTTGAAATTTCATCAGTTCATCCCACCATCTTATCAGACATAAAGTAGGATCATCTTCTTCATTATACCACATTCCTATTTGAATTTTATTAAATTCTGCAGATGGTGGTTTAGATATTTCACTCGGTACAGGTAAAATTTCTATATAATCATCATAACTGTCTATGCTCACTATGTATAAATTAGATCCATATGCTAATAATATCTCCGTGACTAGATATATATATCCATCAAGTATGACATGTGTTTGGTTAATTAATGATTTCTGTCCTAGATATATTATAATATTTTCATTCCAAGATCTGTTTAGAAAATTATACACACTTAAGCGTAAATCTTCACCCCAATTTCCTGTAGGTCTCGAATAATATAATTTTTCAGGAATTGCAGAATTTTTATCAAAGAATATTAAAGCTGACCCACAATTTTCAATTGGTGCTTCAAATATATTAGGCCTTCCAGTATTCCATTCTTCTCCTGTTATAGAATTTCGTATCAAAATATCAAGTAATGATAAACTTGCATACCTTGGTCTTGTCTTGTATATGATTAATCCTTCATCTATCCCCATAATATGACTCATTCCTTCTAATGCATTGGGTGGAATTCCAGTAGTTTCATTCATAGCCAGATATTCATGGGTATTTGAACTACGATTAAATGACCTCCATATGAATCCATCTCTAATCTTAGTCATTTTTGCATCTTCTAGTCCCTGAAAATATTTTTCTTCAATACATTCTTTAATTTTCTTTGATACACAACACAGGCTGCACAGATCTTTAGTTGACAAGTTACTTAGTACTTCCCTTAGTGCATCCATTGGTAATTGCATCAATTCCATTTGTCGATTCTGTAAAACACAAATAAAAATTTAGCAGAGACAAAAATTAACATAACTACTGCACACCCTCGTGGAGTTAAGGCATAACTCAACGGACTAAGTTCGTTGAGTTAAAAATTAACTCTACGATACTATTAACTAAAAATAAAAACATATATACATACAGATAGTTGCTTTAGATATGCTGCTTCATTCAGCTGCCCTCCCAAAAGAGGTATCAATTTCATTAACCGTTCTATTGACAGGATTAGGTATAGCTTGTATTGGCAATCCTCCAGTAGGTCTAACTTCCATTGGTTCCTTCTGTCTAAGTGATATATTTCTATTCTGATTTTGATTTGCAGCATTTCCAAATATAAATTCTAGACGATTGTTTACTTGTTGGATTATCTTTTCTAATTTCTCTATTCTAGCTCCTTGTTCAATTAATACTTCATAACTTATGTTTTTCTCATTTATATTTTCTCCTCACTGGAAATTGTTGTTTCTCCAAGATAAATTCGGGTGATTTCTCCAATTAGGATGATAAGAATTTCCCAAGTTATCTCTCTGGATTCTAGCATAAATAATATCTAAGTCATTTATGTTTATATTCTTTTCTACTAGCTTTTGATTTAATGATAACTCTTCTATTTTCTTTGTTAATTCATTTAATTTCACCTCCAGCATAGTATTGGAATCTATTTCATGCTTTCCTCTTGGCAATATTCTTTTATCTGCAATAGCTTTAGCCGAATTTTCCCATTGTGTAGTTCTTTTTGCAAAATTTTCTAAATATGCCCATGCTTCTTCACTACATAATTTTAAAAATCCATTTTGACAAGTAGATTCTAATAAAGATTTTGTTGAAACATCTATGCCTTCATAAATTATACCTATTAATTGTGCTTTACTCATTGCATGATGTGGACATTGAGTCAGTAAATCTTTAAATCTTTCAAAATATTTCCAAAATGATTCACCCTGTTTTTGGCTACACATTAATATTTCTTTCTTCTTTTTAATCGTTTGATGTGTTGGATAATATTTTTCCAAAAAAACAGAGTAAAATTAAGTCCATGTAGAAATTGAATCAGGCGACAGAGTATATAACCATCTCTTAGCTGTATCTTTTAAAGCAAAAGGGATATATCTAAGTTTAATAGCATCTATACTCATGTTCGGCATTCTCATCATTTGACAAATTTCGTTAAATTCTCTAAGGAAATAATAGGCATCCTCTCTTTCTAATCCATTAAAATGTGGCAATTGACTAATATAATTAGATTTCAGTTCAAACCTATCTCTCTCAAAGTTTGGCAATCGAATATATGAAGGTTCATCAATTAATTCAGGATATAGAATCTCTCCTAATGGTTTTTCTACTAGAGCAGCCATCTCTACGTTCTCTTTTAAAGAAAGGTTAGCTACACCCTAAAGAATTTCATTAAAGTTCAATTCAGAAAATTTTTCAGTACTCCTCTGCAATGAAAATTCCTGGGTAGGTGTTCTTACTAATCGTTTAGTGCTTAGAGAACGAGTCCATGTGCTCATAAATAAATAGTAGAAGATTAATTACATACTAATCTGAAGCTTTCCATTCTATAAATATTTGTTGTCGGATGAAGGTTGAATCAGCTGCTTCTCCTTCCAGTTCCTCCAACGCTTTCTCCTTTCTTTTAAAAGTGCTGGTACTCGTAAATAACATTATGTTTCATATATATACTATGCATCCATAAAGTGAATAAATCTCGTTGCAAGAACGTGTCTTGCAACGTGCATCGTGGTTCCTGTTTTTATGGGTACGTGTACCACTACTAATTTCAAATTTAGGTAACCGCTAAACTGACGAAGTTTCGTTCGTGGTTAGAAGAATAACCGTTTTGCTTAATCCATGAACTAACCTCGTTGAGTTACAGATTACTCAACAGAACACAGTCGGTTACTGTTGCTAACTCCACGGACTAACTTCATTGAGTTACAGATAACTCAACGGAGTGACCTTATATTATATTACTGACCTCATAGAGTTTACGGTTAGCTCAACGGACATACTTCGTTGAGTTAACACTAGCAACTTCTAAGTTTCACTCTCGTAAGTTTTCTATTATGTTTTTTTTTCTTCATTTTTCATTCTGCTAACTGTAATAAAGTTAAATCTATGTCATTAATGCCTCATTTTGATTAAAATATATTTAAATCTGAACATTATATAAAGATTTAACTTGTAGGTCATTTTATGTTATGCAGAATTTACATTTTACCTTATAACATGTAGAAATTTTTAAGTAGTTATCCTGTCATTCAGCAAATTGTAAATCTGTTACATATTCATAAAGTTCCACAAATTACATAATATTCAATAAATTCCATTCATTTCACATCCAAATACGTTTGAAAATTGCATCTGAAAAATTATATTCATTAATATGAATCAATTACATTACAAGTACATCATACAATTTCATACAATTTTACACAAGTAGACGAACAATACAATTTAATCTCTATGCCTAAATTCATCTACTTCCTTCTGGAGTTTTTCTAATTTTAGGTCTTAGTTACAGTACTCCGTTGAGTTACAGTTAACTCAACGGAATAAGCTCATTGACTAACTCAAGACTCAATGGAGTAAGCTCGTTGAGTTAAGCGTAACTCAATGGACTCCCCGTACAAGCAATTATAATAATAAAAATATTACAGAGAATAGTTTTTCTGTTTTTTTTCCGGTTTAACCGATACTATGCTTCAGTCAGACCAAAATATTTTTTATTTTTTTATTTTTCTTTTGGTTGAACCGATACTATGTTTTGGTAAAACTAATATTTTTTTTTTGAAAATTAATATACAATTTTTCTTTTTTTTTAATGTTCCGATCATACCGATGGATCTAGTCGATTGAACCGCAACTATTTTTATGTTTTATATATATTTTTAATGTTATTTATTTATTTATATATATATATATATATAAACATAAAAACTGATTTCTTACTAAGTAAAGCTCGAGTAGTCCTCTACTCTAACTTCTTCTATAATTCCAAAGGAGCTTTTTGGTGTTTTCAGAATAGGTTTAAGTCTTTATCCATTTACTTTAAATATATTCTGATTTTTAGGATTTTCAATTTCAATAGCTCCATAAGGATAAACATTTCGAACTATGTAAGGTCCTGCCCATCTAGATCTTAATTTTCCTGGATGGTTATGGAGTCTAGCCATATAAAGATATACTTCTTGTCCTATTTCAAAGCTTTTAGGAATAATTTTTCTATCATGCTAGAATTTAATTTTTTCTTTTTCTTTTACAGTCTTCGAATAAGCTTCATTTCTAAATTCTTCTAATTCAATTAGTTGCATTTTCCTATTTTCAGTAGCTTGTTTTAAATTAGTGTTCAGAGTTTTTAATGCCCAATAAGCTTTATGTTCTATTTCAGTAGGTAAATGACAACTTTTTTCATATACTAGCCTAAAAGGTGACATACTTAAGCTCATTTTATAAGCAGTTCTATAAGCCCAAAGTGCATCTATCAATCTATTAGCCCAATTTATTCTAGTAGGATTTACTACTTTTTCCAAGATTAATTTAATTTGTTTGTTTGCACTTTCTACTTGTCCACTTATTTGCGGATGATATGATGTTGCAATTTTATGGTTTACTCCATATTTCTTCATTAAGGCTTCAAAACTTCTATTACAGAAATGAGTTCCTCTATCACTGATAATAGCTTTAGGTATTCCAAATCTAGCAAATATATTTGTTCTTATAAATTGTATTACCACTTTGTTATTATTAATTTTTGTAGGAATAGCTTTTATCCATTTAGATACATAATCTACCCCCAACAATATGTAATTAAATTGATTATACATAGGAAATGGACCCATAAAATCTATTCTCCACACATCAAAGATTTCAACCTCAACAATAGGATTAAGAGGCATCATATTCCTCTTTGATATTCTTCCTATTTGTTGACATGTTAAACAACTTAAGCAATATTTATGAGCATCTTTGAATAGTGTTGGCCAATAAAATCCACATTGCAGAATTTTGGCAGCAGTTTTCCCTGAACCAAAATGTCCTCCACAAGCTTGGTCATGATAGAAAGACAATATGCTCGAATATTCAGTTTCTGGAACACACCTCCTTAAAACCAGATCATGACATTTCTTAAATAAGTATGGGTCTTCCCAATAGTAATATTTTACTCTTGAGAAAAACAATTTCTTATCCTGTCTATTCCAATCCTTAGGTGTTAAACTAGTAACTAAGTAATTAACTATGTCTGCAAACTAAGGCATTGTGTTGATGGTCATTAATTGTTCATCAGGAAAATTATCCTTAATTTAAATATTTGATTTTTCTATTTGTAATCTTGATAAATGATCTGCTACTACATTCTCACAACCTTTTTTATCTTTAATTTCTAGATCAAATTCTTGCAATAATAATATCCATAAGATCAATCTAGGTTTAGTTTCTTTTTTCTTTATTAGATGTTTTAGAGCTGAATGATCCGTGTATACTATTGCTTTAGCTCCAATCAAATATGATCTAAACTTTTCTAAAGCAAACACAACAGTTAATAATTCTTTTTTAGTAGTTGTGTAATTAACTTGAGCATTATTTAAGGTTTTGCTTGCATAATGAATCACTCTAGGAGATTTTTCTATTTTCTGTCCTAACACTGCTCTTACAGCAAAATCAAAAGCATCGCACATTAATTCAAATGGATGGTTCCAATTAGGTGCTTGAATTATAGGAGTTGAAATTAAGCTAGTCTTAAGTCTGAAAAATGCTTCCTTGCAATTTTTATCAAAGTTAAATGGAACATCTTTTAATAGATTAGTTAAAGGTCTAGCTATCTTGCTAAAGTTTTTAATAAATCTTCTATAAAAACCAGCATGTCCTAGAAATGATCTAATATCTTTTACTGATTTAGGTTCTGGTAGATTAGAAATTACTTCTATTTTAGCTTTATCTACTTCCAACCCTTTTTTACAAACAACATGCCATAAGACTATTCCTTGTTTAACCATGAAGTGACCTTTTTCCTAATTTAAAACCAGATTTTTTTCCACACAGCGTTTTAATATTTGGTCTAAATTGCTTAAGCACACTTCATATGAGTTACTATATACAGTAAAATCATTCATAAATATTTCTAAAAATTCTTCAGTCATTCCAGTAAATATGCCCTGCACACACCTTTGAAAGGTAGCTGGCGCATTGCATAATCCGAATGGCATTCTTTTAAAAGCATAAGTTCCATTAGGACAGGTGAAAGTTGTTTTCTCTTGATCCTCTAATGCTACTGGAATTTGATTATACCCTGAATACCTGCCTAGAAAACAAAAATATTCTTGCCCTGCTAATCTTTCTAGCATTTGATCTATAAAAGGTAAGAGAAAATGATCTTTCCTAGTCACAGCATTCAATTTTCTATAGTCTATACATACTCTCTAGCTTGATTGAATTCTAGTAGGTATCAAGTCTTGACTTTCATTCCTAATAACTGTTAATCCTGATTTCTTGGGAACTACATAGATTTGACTAACCCACGAGCTATCAGAAATCGGATAAATTATATCATTATCTAACCATTTAACTATTTCCTTCCTGACTACTTTTTTAAGGTTTGGATTTAATCTCCTCTCAGGAATTCTAACAGGTTTAGCATTCTCTTCTAAATATATGTGGTGACAGCATAAAGTTAAACTTAACCCTTTTATATCAGTCATAGTCCATCCTATTGCTTCTTTATAACTTTTTACTACATCTTTTAATTTAGCTATTTGATCCTCTTTTAAATCTGAAGCAATAATGATTGGACAGGTCCGTTTATCTTCCAGAAATATATAGGTTAATTCAGGAGGTAAATGTTTTAATTCTAAATGTTGTCCATCAGAAGCTAGAGCTCCTAATTGAACATCATCATTTTTTAAATTAATTTCTTCCTGATCTCCTTCTATATTTATGCTTTTACTTTCTTCTAAAGTTTCAGAATTGATTTGCCTATTTAATTCTTCTTAAATCACATCATCTAACATATCTCCTTCATCCTATAAAAAGTCTATGGTATGTAAGGACATTTCTAACTCCTCAAACCTTTCTGGTTTGAAAATATTTAATTGAGTATCCTCATTACCATATGCTAACTTCATTACTCCAGTTTTACAATTTATAACAGCCCCCGATGTTGCTAAAAATGGCATTCCCAAAATTAAAGATGTATCACTATTTTTATGCTTAATTTGTTGGGAATTCAAAATTACAATATCAATAGGATATATAAAATTCTTGATTTTAATTGAGACATCCTCTATTTTTCCTCTAAGGTATCTTATACTTCTATCAGCTAATTGAATAACCGTACTAGTAGGAGTTAAGCCTTCTAATCCTAAGGATGCAAATATATCACTTGGCATAACATTTATACTTGCACCTAAGTCTATTAAGGTTCTTTCTAGAATGGTATTTCCTATGGTGCGTGATATAACAGGGATTCCAAGATCAGATAACTTTTTAGGAATTTGTGGCAGAAATAGGGAACTACTTTGCTCAGCTAAAAAGACATTTCTAAGAACTTTTCGCTCTCTTTTCTTAGTACACCAATCCTTTAGAAATTTAGCACAAGGTGGCATATTCTGTAATAGATCTAACAAAGGAATGTTAACTTGTACTTTTTCAAAAATTTCTCTGATTTTTTCTTATTTTTCAGGAATTGTTTGTTGTAATCTTTCAGGATAGGGTGCTAAAGATTTTGATTTCAAAGACTCTTTTTCTTTCAGTCGATTTGTTTGATCATTTTTAGCTTCAATTGCAGATTCAGATTGTTCTTCAGTGATTTCTAGATTTTCAGCTATTACATTTTCATTATCATTTTGATTTTTACTCTTGTCCACCTTCATATCATTTTCATTTTGAGTTCTTGGTGGTATATCAGTTCCAGATCTTAATGTTACACATACATCTTCTAGATTTTCGTTACTTTCATGATGTTTTTGCATATCATTTTCGTGATTATGATCTTTAATTGTTTTTAAAGTGCATTCTTTAAATTCTCTTACATTAGTGTTTTTTGTTTGTTGTATATTTTGCAAGTTGTGCAGGTTTATAACATTATAATTTTCATTGTCCTGTTGCAAAACTTGTATTTTCATTGCATTTTTGTCTAATTCTTTTAATTTTGTTTCCAGATCATCTAATTTCATTGCATTCAATTTTTGATCAATTTTCTTTATGGCTTTTTCAGTTTCGTAAATTATATCCTGTTTAGGTTCTGAATATGCCTCCTTATAGTTTAACCGGTTGACTTCTTGTTGTTGACACACAAAGTATTCTAGTTTGTCCAGATTTTGCTCTATACTATGCTCTAGTCTATCATAGCTATCTCAAGCTTCAGTGTCTCTCATCATATTACACATTCTATACTGACCATCAGTTGGGTAAACTATAAGATTCTCATACTTGGCTTTATTATATTAAGGATAATTCATTTGTTGTTCATGGGATCTAACAATCTGTAAATGTCTCAATTTCAAACAATCAAAAATGTCGTGTCCTTCAGAATTGCAGAATTCACATATGCTAATTAAAGGTTTCAGAAATCTTTGAGCATAAGCATATGCCATATTCTCAATTATAGAAGAAAACACACAACTCTGGCTATTAAAATGAAACAGCTCGAACAGTTGCTTATATCTATTCAATTCAATTCAATTCACTTTGACTCAATTCAATTCAATTCCCCAGCAATGGCGCCATAAAACTTGTTAGGGTTTTCCCGACACTACACTAGAAAAACTTGGATTTGTTACTTCTATTTTTACTTAGTTAATTTATCTTTATGCCTATTCTTTCTTTTAGAAGTAAACTAACAACCTTTAATACAATTTAGATATTAATTCCAATTTGTACTTTAACTGCAAGTGCATAGTGTTTATTGTATCAGTGTGCAAGTATAGGTCGATCCCATAGGGAATTACTAACGAATTTAAGAAATGTTTGATTGTGAACAATTCAAATTTATATTCAATAAGCACTCCGTTGAGTTACAGTTAACTCAACGGACTAAGTTCGTTGAGTTATGGCTAACTCAACGGACTATCCTTGTGGACTTAAGTTAACTCCACGAGTCTGTCTCTTCTTTATAATATTGCTATTTACAGAGGAATTCGGCCAACCATTGGGCGATTCCACAGATTATAAATAACATCAATTAAGCTTTTTAATGCTAGTTAACATTGGATTTATCATTAAGCAATACTAACATTCAGATGATTCAAATAGTAACCATTAAAATCTTTAAGTTTTTTTGTATGAACCAATTTCAGTAAACTGTAAAATTAAAACTAACATAAAACAATCATAAAACTGATATAGATAACATTAATCACGATACAACACAAACAATACAATACTCAAATACAACATACAAACAAAGATAAATTGTTTTTGGTATTTTTGTTTTGATGTGAACATGAAAATGGGTGAAAGGTGAAATGTAAAGTAATCTCACTTGACAGTAAATACTTCCGACACTACTTGCAACGCGATTACACCACTGAAAATTAAACCACTTACAATTCTGTCTCCTCTCCCTATAGAATCGCGAGTCTAGAATTGCAAGATGATCTCCTCTTTAGCATGCAGGCATCAACCCGAAGCCAAGGCTAAAAGCTTTACGATCTCCTGAAATATGAGTCAGCGCTTGGTGAAAATGTATTCCCTTCCCGCGACGCGATCACTCCTCACAGTGGTTGTCAAGCACTATCTTTAGCTCGGAATCAACCTGACATCAGGCAAGTATCCTCACAGACCTCCGATGATTGGTGATTATGGTGGTGATAACGATGGTTGGTGTGATACTTCGAAGAATCGCCGATACTGTCTGTAGAAAGCTCGGTGCTCCTCCTCTGTATACACTAGCCATCCATCGATCACACACCCTTCTTCTTTTTTCTTCTTTTCTTTTATATTTCTTCAGTAGTAATTGCTTCTGCTTGAATGGTCGGTTGGATTTCCTTCCTTCAGATCAACGGTGATGATTTCTTTCTCCCTACGTGATTGAATTCCTACGTGATACGTGCAAACGTGGTTTTTCCTTCCAACTGTCTGTTCCTGCAACCGCTATAGTGGCATTTTAGAAAATATATAGTCCGTGGAGTTATAGATAACTCAACGGACTTTCTTTGTTGATTTAACTATAAAACACGTGCAAAAATAATAACTTAAGTTTATAACGCTAACCTAACGCGTTGCCTTAGTGTTCAATATAGCAACTCAACGCGTACAGTTATGCTAACTTAACGAGTTATAACTTAAGTAAATCTACTAGATCTTGACACGTGTCAGCAATAGTTTAATCATAAAAAGAGATTTCGGAGAGTTACAGGTCTAACTATCCGATGCTCAGATACATTTTCGGATACTTAAGAATTTCACAGTCTGCAACTTACCGACAGTTCATAAATGTACTAAATTAACATTAATTCCCCAAAATTAAGCAGATTCTTCAATTAAAGCATATAACAGTGCAATTATAACATAATGGCTTAATTCTCATATGATAAGCTAAATATTATGCAATTAACCATCATTTAACCGTTAATAATATGCACTTTTTCATTCTAAACATCTTACCACTCTAATTCTTGGTTCCTTGCAAGATCAATGTCGTGTCGTAATCATTTTTGAGATACCCTCCTCATGTTTTCACTTTGCATTGGTTGAACTCGATCTTTTGCAAGCAGTAGTGGCTTCTCAGCAAACTCTACACTAAGCAACTCTATTTGGTGTAACACATTAGGGTTTTTTGTTGTTGAAGGGTGTTCAGGTTGCTTTAGGTGCACTAGAGAACTTGTATTGGTTCCTTGGCAATAACACTAAATAACTTGTATTTGTTAATTTTTATTTTTAACTTAGTTAATTTGTCTTTATGCTTACTAGTAATTCCTTTTTAGAAGTAAACAAACAACATTTCACACAAATTAGATATTAATTCCAATTTGTATTTTAACTATAAGTACACAGTGTATATTGTATTTGTGTGCAAGTACACGTTGATCTCATAGAAAAATTGAATAAGAATTGTGTAATGTTCCATTTTTTATAATATACTTAATGTGTTCAGTAAGCCCTCCGTTGAGTTACAATTAATACAACAGACTAATCTCGTGGACTTAAGTTAACTCCACGAGCCTATTTTTTCAGTTTAATACTGCTATTTACAAAGGAATTCGATCAACCATTGGACGGTTCCACAGATTGTAAATAACATCAATTGAGCTCTTTAATGCTAGTGAATATTTGATTTATCATTAAGTAACACTAACATTCAAATATTTCAAATAGTAACCATTAAAATCTTTAAGTATCGAGAACAATCAATTTCAGTAAACTGTAATACTATTTTCTATTTTTTGAATCAAACAAACACAAAACATTCACAATACTAACAATAATAACTTTACTCACAATACAAAACAAACAATACAACACTTAAATACTAAATATAATCTCAGATAAATTGTTGTTTTTGGTATTTTTGTTTTAAGATGTTCATGAAAATGGGCGAAAGGTGACATATAAAAATCTCTATCGATAGTAAATACTTCCGTTACTACATGCTACGCAATTACATCACTGAAAACTTAATCACTTATAATTTTGCCTCCTCTCGCTATAGAATCGCGAGTCCAGAATTGCAAGATGATCTCCTCTTTAACATACTGGCATCAACCCGAAACCAAGGCTAGAAGCTTTACGATCTCCTGAGATATAAGTTGGTGCTTGGTGAAAATGACTTTCCTTCCCGCAACGCGATCACTTCTCACAGTGATTGTTAGACACTATGTTTGGCTTGGAATCGACCCGACATCAGGAAAGTATCCTTACAGACCTCCGATGGTTGGTGATGTTGGTGAATTGTTGGTGATGGTGTGGATGATTCAGTGAACTTCTGACGTTGCCTGTAGTTAGCACGGTCCTCCACCTTTACACACACTACCACACATCGCCAACCACACCTTCTTCATTTTTTCTCCTCTTCTTTTATATTTCTATAGTAGTAATTGCTTCTGCTTTAAATGATCGGTTGGATTTCCTTCATTCAGATCAACGATGGTGATTTCTTCTCCATTCCACAAGTGAATTCCTACGTGATACGTGCAATCGTGGCTTTCCTTCAAATGTCCTGTTTTTGTAACCGTTACAATAGCATATTAGAAAATAAATGGTCCGTGGAGTTACAGATAACTCAATGGACTTACTTCGTTGATTTAACTATAAAACATGTGCAATAAAGAAATAAGCTACTAACATAACGTGCTACCTTAGTGTGTATTCATGTAACTCAACACGTTTAGTTATGCTAACTTAACGAGTTAAATATGTGCATCTCACATGACATAATAAAGTATTTTAAATTCAACACATGTATCATTCTAACTTAACGAGTTCAAATATATAACTTACGGTTTTCACTCACTAACTCAATGAGTTCTCACATGATCTTTTTATACCTTTAAACTTGTAACTCAACGAGTTGGCACGTGATCTTTTAAAAAAAGAACACTAACTCAACTAGTTGATACTGTTCACTTAAATATTCTTTTAGCATTTAAAGCATAACTATTTAGTACATGCAATATAACTCTCCAAAATAATAGAAAATTCGAATACTAAAGAATTAAAAACCAGCAACTTACCGATAGTTCAAAAATGTATTAAATTAACATTAATTCCCTGAAATTATGTAGATTCTTTCATTAAAACATATAGTGCAATTATAACATAATGACTTAATTCTCATATGATAAGTTAAATATTATGTAATTAACCATCATTTAACCGTTAATATTATGCATTTTTTCATTCTAAACAAAGGGCAAGCTAGGAGAGAGAGGACTTAGAAAAGGGGTAAAAACCCTGCCACTTTCTTATTCATAGAAAAGTGGTTACTAGAAGTTTCTTTTGATAACTCAATCAATAATGCGTGGCATGTCACGTATTAGATAGTAACAAAATAATGTAAATGAATATAAAAAGGGATCAACATTAACACACCCCCTCAAGCTAATGGGGGCAAACCCAATGGTAACTTGTGACAAAAATCAACAAAAGCTATAGATCTAATTGGTTTTGTTAATGAGTCTACAACTTGATCATGAGATTTAATATATTGCACTTGAAAGTAACCTTTGCGAATGCGATCTCCAATAAAAAGTGCTATGTCAATATGTTTTATACGAGCATGTTATTTAGAATGAAAAAGTGCATAATATTAAGGGTTAAATGATGGTTAATTGCATAATATTTAGCTTATCATATGAAAATTAAGCCATTATGTTATAATTGCACTATTATATGCTTTAATGAAAGAATTTGCATAATTTTAAGGAATTAGTATTAATTAAGTACATTTCTGAATTGTCGGTGAATTATAGGCTTTGAAAATTTTAAGTATCCGAATTTTCTATTATTTCAGAGAGTTATATTTAAAGTATCGGACAATTATGTTTTAAATGCTAAAAGAATATTTAGGTGCATAGTAACAACTCGTTGAGTTAGTGTTCTTTTTTGTTGAAAGATCATGTGAGAATTCGTTGAGTTATTGAGTGAAAACCGTAAGTTGTATATCTGAACTTGTTAAGTTAGAATTATGCACGTGTTGAATTTAAATGTTTTAGTATATCATGTGAACTACACATGTATAACTTGTTAACATAACTATACGTGTTAAGTTACTTGAATATACACTAAGGTAACACGTTGTGTTAGTAGCTTATAAGTTATTTCTTTATTGCACGTGCTTTATAGTTAAATCAACGAAGTAAGTTCGTTGAGTTATATGTAACTCCATAGACCATTTATTTTCTAATATGCCACTGTAGCAGTTGTAGAAATAAGACATTTGAAGGAAAACCACGATTGCACGTATCATGCAAGAATTCACTTATGGAATGAAGAAGAAATCACCATCGTTGATATGAATGAAGGAAATCCAACTGATCATCTAAGTAGTAGTTACTACTAAAAGAAATATAAAAGAAGAGGAGAAAGATGAAGAAAGTGTGTGTGTAGAGGTGGAGAACCATGCTAACTGTAGGAAGCATCAGAAGTTCCCTGAAGCTCTACACCACCACTAAAATCACCAACCATCGGAGGTCTATGAGGATACTTTCTTGATGTCGGGTTGATTCTGAGCCAAACATGGTGATTGACAACCACCGTGAGGAGTGAGCGCGTCGCGGGAAGGGAAGCCATTTTCAGCAAGCACTGACTCATATCTCAAAAAATCGTAAAACTTTTAGCCTTGGTTTTAGGTTGATGCTAGTATGCTGAAGAGGAGATCATCTTACAATTCTTGATTCACGATTCTATAGGGAGAGGAGGCAAGATTGTAAGTGATTAAGTTTTCAATGGTGTAATTGCGTCGCATGTAGTGACAGAAGTTTTTACTATCGATAAAGATTTTTACATTTCACCTTTCGTTCATCTTTAGGAACATATTAAAACAAAAATACCAAAAACAACAAATTATCTTTGTTTACATTTAGTATTAAAGTGTTGTATTGTTTGTTTTGTATTGTGATTAATGTTATCATTGTCAGTATTGTGAATGTTTTATATTTGTTTGATTCAAAAAATAGAAAATAGTTTATTGTTTACTGAAATTGATTCATTCCAGATACTTAAAGATTTTAATGGCTACTATTTGAAATATCTGAATGTTAGTGTTGCTTAATGATAAATCTAATATTAACTAACATTAAAGAGCTTAATTGATGTTATTTACATTCTGTGGAACCGCCCAATAGTTGTCTGAATTCCTTTGTAAATAGTAGTATTTAACTAGAAAGGTAGGCCCGTGGAGTTAACTCAAGTCCACGAGGTTAGTCCATTGAGTTAACCATAATGTCACGAACTAGGTCTGTTGTGTTAACTGTAACTCAATGAAGTGCTTAATTGAACACATATAAACTTCAATATAAAAATTGAAATAGTACACAATTCTTACTCAATCTCTATGAAATTAACCTGTACTTGCACACAAATACAATATACACTATGCACTTGTAGTTAAAAATACAAATTGGATTTATTATTTAATTTGTGTGAAAGATTGTTTGTTTACTTCTAAAAAGTAATTATTTATATAAGCATAAAAATAAATTAAACAAGTTTATGATTTAACTTTTCACAACAATATAAGTTTTCTAGCACTGTTGCTAGGGACATAATTCTTACTCAATCAGAAAACTTGTATTGTTGTGAAAAGTTAAATTATAAACTTGTTTAATTTGTTTTTATGCTTATATAAATAATTACTTTTTAGAAGTAAATAAACAAACTTTCACAAAAATTAGAAAATAAATCTAATTTGTATTTTTAACAGCAAGTGCATAGTGTATATTATATTTGTATGCAAGTATAGGTCGATCCCATAGAGATTGAGTAAGAATTATGTACTGTTTCGATTTTTATATTTAAGTTTATATGTGTTTAGTTAAGCACTTCGTTGAGTTACAGTTAATACAACGGACCTATTTCATGAAGTTATGGTTAACTCAATGGACTAACCTCGTGGACTTGAGTTAACTCCACGAGCTTACCTTTCTAGTTAAATACTACTATTTACAAAGGAATTTGGCCAACTATTGGGCGGTTCCATGGAATGTAAATAACATCAATTAAGCTCTTTAATGTTAGTTAATATTAGATTTATCATTAAGCAATACTAACATTCAGATATTTCAAACAGTAACCATTAAAATCTTTAAGTATTTGGAACAAATCAGTTTCAGTAAACAATAAACTATTTTCTATTTTCTAAACCAAACAAATATAAAACATTCACAATACTGACAATGATAACATTAATCACGATATAAAACAAACAATACAACACTTTAATACTAAATGTAAACATAGATAATTTGTTGTTTTTGGTATTTTTGTTTTGATATGTTCTTGAAGATGAACGAAAGGTGAAATGTAAAAATCTCTATTGATAGTAAAAACTTCCGTCACTACATGTGACACAATTACACCATTGAAAACTTAATCACTTACAATCTTGTCTCCTCTCCCTATAGAATCGCGAATCAAGAATTGTAAGATGATCTCCTCTTCAGCATACTAGCATCAACCTGAATCCAAGGCTAGAAGCTTTACGATCTCCTAAGTTATGAGTTGGTGCTTGGCGAAAATGGTTTCCCTTCCTACGATGCGATCACTCCTCACAATGGTTGTCAATCACCATGTTTAACTCAGAATTGACTTGACATTAGGAAAGTATCTTCACAGACCTCCAATGGTTGGTGATTTTGGTGGTGGTGTGGAGCTTTAGGGAACTTCTGACGCTTCCTACAGTTAGCACGGTTCTCTACCTCTACACACACACTTTCTTCATCTTTCTCCTCTTCTTTTATATTTCTTTCAGTAGTAATTACTTCTGCTTAGATGATCGGTTGGATTTCCTTCATTCATATCAATGATGGTGATTTCTTCTTCATTACACGAGTGAATTCCTACATGATATGTGCAATTGTGGTTTTCCTTCGAATGTCCTATTTATGCAACTACTATAGTGGCATATTAGAAAATAAATGGTTCGTAGAGTTACAAATAACTCAACAGATTTACTTCGTTGATTTAACTATAAAACACGTGCAATAAAGAAATAACTTATAAGCTACTAATACAACGTGTTACCTTAATGTATATTCAAGTAACTTAACGTGTATAGTTATGCTAACTTAACGAGCTATACATGTGCAGTTCACGTGATATAATAAAGCATTTAAATTCAACATGTGCATAATTCTAACTTAATGAGTTCAGATATACAACTTACGATTTTTACTCAATAACTTAACGAATTTTCACATGATCTTTTTACACCTTTAAACCTGTAACTCAACGAGTTGGCATGTGATCTTTCAACAAAAAAGAATACTAACTCAATGAGTTGTTACTGTGCACCTAAATATTCTTTTAGCATTTAAAACATAACTGTCTGGTACTTTAAATATAACTCTCCAAAATAATAGAAAATTCGGATACTTAAGAATTTCAAAACCTATAATTCACCGATAGTTTAGAAATGTACTTAATTAACACTAATTCCTTAAAATTATGTAGATTCTTTTATTAAAGTATATAGCAGTGCAATTATAACATAATAGCTTAATTCTCATATGATAAGCTAAATATTATGCAATTAACCATCATTTAACCCTTAATATTATGTACTTTTTCATTCTAAACACATGTTGAATAGGATTTACTATAAGATGGATGACACTAATGCTATCACACCAAATAATGGGCACAATAGACATAATATGAAGTTCTTGTAATAGCATTTTCAACTATAGAATTTCAATAGCAACAAGGATGAGTGCTCTATATTTAGATTCTGTATTGGATAATGAGACATTAGTTTGTTTGCGTGAACTCTAACAGATTGGATTTCTACCATAATAAACACAATAACCTAATTGTGAGCAATGACCATCTACATCTCCTCCCTAATCAACATCACTAAATAACTTCAAAGAGGTAGAATCATAAAAGCCTTGTAGAGATGGCACAATACTTTTTAAATAGTTTAATCTAGGTGAAATTGAGGATTTTAAGTATTAAAATATGCATTTTATAGCCTTTAGATGTTTTGTTGTAGGGCCTGCCATAAACCAACACACCTTATTTACTAAAAATGTTGTGTCTGGTCGAAAACATCTAGCTCATGAGGAGTTGATCCTAACGCTTCCAAGTAGTGGCTCCTTTTGTAGACTTAGGGCATGGGAATGAGCCATCCACAACACCAAAGAGATCATGTCCACATAGAAGAACTAAAAATGATGCTCTCCAAAGCATATAGTTGTGCTTATCTAACTTGATAGTAACTAAGTTCTGTACATCACAAAATTTGGTGGATGCATTGGAGAAATCACTAATGCATTTGATGTGGGTGAGGAGTTGATAGATCTAGTCAACATACTAGAAGATCTAAGAAGAGTCTACTAGAAAAGAGATGAAACCACTTAGATCTAGAGTAACAAAGTGGTTGAGAGGCAAGATTAATATAGCGATTAGTACAACAAAAAGTGTTGTTGATGTCACTCTAATACCAACTTAGAAAAAGGGCAAAAACCTTGTAACTTTCTTATTCATAAAAACAAAATATATATAGTGGTTACTAGAAGTTTCCATTGGTAACTTAATTAGTAATATGTGGTATATCACGTATTAGATAGTAATAAAACAATGTAAATGAATATAAAAGGAATCAATGTATTAACAAGAGGAACTTGATTTTCTCCAAAAGCAATGGATTAGGAATCTTTTGAAATGCCTACGCACAATCCAGTTTCCTCTCTTTGGATCAAGGTCTAGTTGTTGTGGATGAAAGTGTGATGCTGCACGTGGAAGACCAATCAATGCAACGGGCAAAAGTGTAATTTTGCAAGTGAAGGTTTTTTGTAACGAGCAAAATTGAATGATCATGGGCAAAATCAACTTTTCGAGTATGGGAGTGATTGCATCTTATTTGTTTGATAAAATCATCATCGAATATTTTCGTTCTTTCATTTAACTAATATTAAAAAATGAAACATAAACAAAATTAATATGATATTTCTTTGATTGGCATGTAATCTTTCTCTTTCTTCCATTGTTGGATCTCTTCGTTGGCATCTAATTAATGATCATTATTCTTTCACATTTTTAATTTATAGTTCTTGTAGGAAGTATGTATGAACTGCATCATGTTTGTTTATTAATGTTCTAGAAATTTCGTACATAATTGAATTGAACTTTACCTTAAGAATTGAATTAGACCAGATCATTTGCAATAGTTCCATAAAAATGAAATATTGGTCCGAAGCATGGAATTAATACTACCAAACCGAGTTAAACTATAAGAAAAATTAGTTTAATTAGATGAACCGATTAGACACTTCTATCTTCTACGTAAACAATAAAGACTTATTTTATTAATTAATTAAGTAGTCATGACCTACATATATTACAGAGATATTTTATTACAGAAAGTAGTAATGTATATTAAATGTATAAACTATATAAATGGTACACACAGGACACCTTGATGATAAAAAAAATAATTAATCGATGTCAATACTTATTTACCAAAATGTTAATTTTTTTTGTAACCATTATTTGTAGAGACTATGAAACTCTCAAGCTACACCACATGAGCTTCTTATGCTCCAAGAAGTTAGCATAGAAGTTGAGTAGTATATACGGGCTGCTGGAATCCCACAAGCCACAGAAGTTAAATAATAATTAAAAAGGCAGCATTCTTGATTAAAAATAGTTCAATGGATAACCTAATTAAAATGGTTCAGATAATGATGTTGATGGCATCAACATTTGATTATGTCATTAAATTGTTAGTGCCTTCTAAGTTCATATATAAATGTTTCGGATCAGTTTATTGACAAAGTTCAAAGCTACAAATTTTGAAGTAATAAAGAAAGATAAATGATAACTTCTATTTTCATAAATGAGAGATTTTTAAATGTTTTATGAAATGATGGATGATCAACTACGTACTGTTAAATTAAGCATCAGATTCTTCTACCGGAACATTTACCATATCACATTGGCCGACTTTCCTGTATATATATGTATGGTTTGAGGTTTTTTAATCAGTGGTAGTATTTTTGTCTGATTTCAAATTTAATATCTCAGCTTCTGTAACGAAATAGGTGACTGGTTGAATTCAAGATCTTGTACTTTTATAAATATTTTATGATAAATGAAGGCAATAACACTATTTTTTTTATTGTAACTTGTTGATTGATTGATGGGATCGAGGACATGAAAAGAAAGAACGTCGAACATTTATGGAATCGATTCGGTTCGCCCATGATCGGATTTTGGATCTTTGGGGAGATGCTTTCTGCATATTTACTTTTCTTTTGACGGATTATGCTTATAAATTTATTCTCAATGCCGCACCTTATGATTGCGAAAGTTTAAACATTTACCTTCGTATTCTCAATAAAAATACACTAATAACGACAATCAAATTATAGTCCCATATAAAAAATAATACCTGCCGTCGTTACTACCTTCCGAACGTGGAGAAAACCCCCCTGGTGATGAGGTGTCCGTATTTTTTTAAAAATAATATGCTTGAAGAGTTGGAGAACGGCGGTGAAATGGGGGTTTTTTTTTTTATAAGATTTTTTTTGGTAATGCGATAAACATATATAAATTTTGATAAGATCGATCAAGAGATCCAGAAGAGGGACTACATCAATCGGACGGCCATTAAAGGACCACTTCCCTTCTCCCGTTGCACGCAGCGCAAAACGAGAGCTCCTTCTCTCCAACTGCCTTTGGACTGGGAGGAGTGACCAGCACAACCGCTTCCACTAGCGCCGAAGAAGAGGTGCCGCTTCCGATGGCCGCCGCCGCCAACGACGACATGGACAGCGTCCACGGAAGCCGATCCATCGTACTTGCGTGGTGTGCTCGCCAGTCTGCCTTCCCACAAACCAATCCAAGGATTGATTGCTCTTTTTCTCCCACTCCTCCCCCCTTTTCGTGTTCGCTTGTTTTCCGGAGAATGAGTGTTTTTTTTTTTTTTTTTTTTTTTAATGTTGTTATTGCGTGTTGTTGATCAAACAGGGGTTCGGGAGAGGACGGGCAGCTTGGGATGGGGAACTGGGAGGAGAAGGATTGGGTTGACAGCATCAAGTCCCTCGAGTCCATAAACGCTACCCAAGTTGTCGGAGGGAGCAGGAACTCCCTCGCCATCTGCCAGAACGGGAATGTACGTCACAACTCACAACTTCTTATTTTATGTGGAGTTTCCTCTTTTCTTTTCCAGTTGTCTGCAAAAAGTTTGATTCTCTATTCTTGTAGCATTTAGGAAGTTGTTTCACTTCTTTTATGGCTAGACGTCCATGAACCTTTTTTTTTTTACAAAACAGCTCTATACTTGGGGATGGAACCAGAGGGGAACGCTGGGACACCCTCCTGAAACGAAGACAGAGAGTGTTCCTAGCCTTGTTAAGGAACTTGTTGGTGTTAAGATTGTTCAGGTTTGATTCTTAGCCTTTCTCAGAAAAAACGGCTTGGGATTTCCGCAGGAACAAATGACCTTTAACTTGTTTGATCAATGAATTCAATTATTCAGGCTGCTATTGGTGGTTGGCATTGCTTAGCCGTGGATGATCAAGGTCGTGCCTATGCATGGGGTATGTTTTGTATCCATAATTCATGCAATTTTAATGGTTCCGAATACTGTTTTGAGGATATGATCTTCATGGAATTGCTTTTCATGATTGGATAGGTGGAAATGAGTATGGTCAGTGTGGAGAGGAACCTGAGAGAAAAGAGTTGGGCAGGGCTTTAAGAAGAGATATTGTGATACCTCAGCGATGTGTTCCACGGCTAACTGTTCGTCAGGTGATGATGCTCATCTAAAATATCAAATTATCTATACTTCATTGAGTTTAACTTGAAGTTGCTGAAATTCTTCTTGATTCCAGAGACTTCATCTTCAAACAGGAGAACATAGGGACAATAGAACTGCTCGCCTTGGTTCCTATTAATTTTAATTACTTCCATTTGTTTGTTGTCACATTGTCAGGCTGCCTTTCTCATAATCATTTGTTTTATACTTGACTACATCCTTGAGAAGTTTCAAATTTAAGGTTATCACAGATTGAGAACCAAGATAGAAAATTTTGTTAACATTATGAGAAATGAAAAAATGCTAGCAGCATAGAGGTGTCAGATCGGCAGACTTCTACCTTCCAATGATTTTTCTTTTCAACTTTGTGTTATATTCTATTTAAGTTTTGTGATACTCTTGAAACTTGATATTGTTGCTATTTGTCCATCTTTACTCAACAAAACACTAAAATGATTGAGCTATCTCAGCGTAAACATGGAAAAACTATGGGTTCTAGACGCCCAACTAGAATTATGGAGATGACTGTTCACGTGCCATAGCATTATGGAGATCTTCTAATACTCAATTATATGTTTTTCTCTGAATATTACTCAATGATATGTTAACATTTCTTTTACATATTTAGAAATTCCATGATGTATTATTTCCATCCTACTGTTTGTTTGTATATTCTAGCATTTTCATATTGATTTGAATTTGCTAATACCATATAATGATTTACATATATAATATGTTGGGGAAACTGATGATCTTTTAATTCATTTTTGGTGCCAAGGCATCACCTTGGCTTATGCAAGGTATCCAATGTACCCCAACTTATCATTTGGGTACCTTAGTGCCCTGATAACCTTGCATCCAATTGTAGTACCTATTTTTGTTCACCCAAATTTTTATTCCGATCCTTGTCAAACTTATAGAAGTTACTCATTCTTGTCTTTGCTTATATCCAGGTAGCAGCAGGAGGCACACACTCAGTGGTGCTTACAACTGACGGGCATATATGGAGCTGGGGTCAGCCTTGGCCTCCTGGGGATATGTATTCACCTTCTATTTCTATTGCCAAAGCTATTCTGATGCACTGCTACACACTTCTCTTATTATTTTTTGTTGATGAATGTTTTGATTTTCATAGAAAGCAGATTTCTACTCCAGTTAAGGTTCAAGGTCTTGAGCAAGTGCGGCTGATTTCAGTTGGTGCATTCCACAATTTGGCACTTGAAGAAGGTGGAGAGTTATGGGCATGGGGTAACAATGAATATGGCCAGCTTGGAACTGGAGATACTCAACCTAGTTCACAACCAATTCTTGTCCAAGGACTAGATGGCCTTACCCTGGTTAGTAGATTGTTACCGCATTTGAGTCTTTCACTCAGCACCCCTTTGACATAAATGCTGATGGTCCACGGTGCTCAGGTGTAGTATATGCTCCCCTCCCAGAAACTGTAACAGAGACATTTTTTACAATTTCCCATGTAATTTCAATTTATGGCTACAAATGAAAGAAAAAATAAAAAGTCAACAATTTAAATTACTCTAACAATGAGGATGTGAAAAAAACTGACAAAATTCAACAGAGCAAAAAAAGAGAGGTGGAAATATACGTGTAGTGTTGTAGACAGCTACCCCAATAAAATGCCTTCTGTTGTGCCATTTCATTGTAATCATTACTAAGATGAGGATGAAACATCCCAGTGTATATGGATCTATTAGCATATGGCAAATCTGTATGTGCATGATGTGCTTGTTAAATAATTGGCAACACTAACTTCCATCGAATGGAGAAGAATGGACATCTCAATATTGATTTATTTTGATCAAATTGCCATATCCCCATCCTTGTTCACTTATGCTATTCATGGAAACTGCCATTTGGATGAACAGAATCATAGAAACCTAGAATCACTTGTAAATATCCTTACATCTACTTTTACAACAATCAATTCCTTAATCTTACTGTGTCTTATAGCCACTTTATGTATTGTTATTAATATATAAACAATTTTTGTATGAATAGAAGAAGATAAATTTCCACTGTGAGCTGCTTGGAAAAGTGTATGATTTTTTTTCACATATTCTTTGTTTCATTGAGACAATGGTCGGTCTCTATTGGAACTGAAGATCAAGATATTACTAACATAATTTCATAGTCCTGTAGAAACATATCGATTTTCTTTTGATTAAAATTCTTGATCTTTTGACTAGATTATACATTTGTTTCTGGCATTATATTGAAATTCAAGTGAATAGCTCAAAATTCAGTAGTCCAATTCTTACCAATGTTTTCATGAAGGCATTTTTTGGTATTTTGTTGAGGATGAACCTTGGTACATGGATAAAATTGTTTCACTACGACATAGAAGTCATGAATTCAAATATTGAAAATAGCCTCTCCATATGTAGAGATAGGGCTGCGAACAAATATATTCTTTCTAGAGTCTGGGCCCCCTAATTGGTGGTTGCCTACTGACACATCATGTTATCTTAATTTTCCCCAAAAACAATATGATTTCATTTTTTAAACTTAAATAACCTTAATTATATTTGATTGCAGGTGGATATTGCTGCAGGAGGGTGGCACTCAACTGCAATAACAGATAATGGAGAGGTAATTTGTAGATCTAGGATGTAAGCATATCAAACAAGTGCTAATAATAGCCACCACACTTGATTATAATTCTCAAATTGTTTTTCTGTTTTTGATCATACGTAAGGTACATCATTTACGTAAACACTTATCCCTTCTTTCATTTCAGGTATATGCTTGGGGAAGAGGAGAACATGGAAGACTTGGGTTCGGAGATGACAAGAGCAGTAAAATGGTGCCACAAAAGGTTCAACTTCTTGCAGGAGAGAACATATCTCAGGTACTCAAGTTGCTCAACCTATATGAAATTTTCCATCGATTCCCAACTTGTAACCCCAGTAGAAATCTTTGGATTGGACGTTATTTATCTGTGAATTTTCCTGAGTCCATTCTACATCTACCTGATGTATCCTTGAAATATTCTAGGTATCCTGTGGAGGAACTCATTCAGTTGCTCGTACTCATGATGGACGAATGTTCTCTGTAAGTATTCTGTCACTTGCAACTCAGACCATATATGATTTTCAAGGTATATAAGGGATAAATTTTCAGATTTCAGTTTATATGCTTGAGAAAATTTTCTTAAGAACTTTCAGCATAAATATCATTTAGTAGCTTTACTTTGGCATATACACGTGGAACAGATGCCATCTTTGCATGAAGACATGATTATTTGGTTTGAAACTTTGCTGACATGATTATTATTATTATTATTTTTTGCTTGGTGTTCAAAGTATGGTCGAGGGGACCATGGCCGCCTTGGATATGGTAGGAAGGTGACAACCGGCCACCCAATGGAAGTACCCATTAACTTACCACCTCCAAGGAATTCCAATAGTGTTAGTGGGCATTGGCATGTGAAGCTTGTTGCCTGTGGTGGCCGACACACACTTGCCATTGTAACATGGGTTGAGGACCTAGAAGACTTGGAAGAACAAGAGAAATCACGTTGAGCTCTAGCACCATGATACAAGCCGGTAATAACACTGGTGGGGATATTGGAGATGCCTTTTCTATGAATAAATAAAAATATTTAATCTATTTCTTTTTTGTAGTCTCTATGTGGCATTATACTTAGTTTGATCCAGGAAGGCTGCAATTCGTGCATCAAGCTGATATAATTCGACATTCAAGGGCACTCCCATATTGTAATCGCTAGTGTGGAACTCAAGTCATTTGATCGAGGAACTCAGCATCCTATCTGTGGTTTGTAACGAAGGATCTTCTACATATGACAACACCCTCCACCACGACTACTGCCAAAACTGTTGTTTTTAAAAACAAATCAATGATACAACAGCATTAGACTAATGCATATATTTTTTATGATTGGACCATTGACTTTCATGTGGAACAAGATTCGGGCAAATAAACGACTCAATTCGTGGTTAAACCTAGATGAATCAATTGACGCAAATTGGGTTGGAATGGTTTTTGTTGATGTATATATGTGCCCATGTTTAGCATGTTGCTAGTTGTGTTGATAACTGGATGATGTAACACTTGTCGTGAATTGATTGGTCTTTGAGGTTTGTTTATATTTCTGCCTACCTAGGTCGGGCTCTACTAATGCAAATCATAACTTTAGTGTGATCATTCCATGCTATAGGGGTATTAATGGGAGATTATTTAATGCTTTGGTATTAATTGAGACAGGTTGGAGTGGATGGTGGGCATAAATTTACCCCATTTATAGCCTTAATCTTCTTTCTCCTTCACCCTTACTTGGTATTATTAGAGGCATGATTTGGAAGGATATGGTGTTGGATGGCATCGATGAATAGCTGTAATGGGGCACAAAATGGTGATCACACTCATTATGGTGCTTGGATTTGGTGTTGTTGCTACACCACAGCAATAGGTGTATGCTTTTGATTTGACGATGTTATTGGATGGATTTGAGGATTATTGTTAACAATGAGTCAAGTGCATCGTCTGCTCTTGCCAATTTGAAATTCTTGCTTTGGCATCGGATGGATAAGCTTAAGTTGTATTTGATCAATGCGGATCTAGATATTCAGATTTGAATTTAATTAGATTTTTCGGATGTTTGGTATATACATTTCATTAAATACGAATCCATACACAAACATTATCTCTTTGATTTTTTAAGATTCGAATATAAACACAGATATTATTAATATCTTCATATGAGTATGGATATTCTGATTTTCTATCTTATATAAATTACAAAAATGTATACTTCATGGGATTTGAACCTTTTACCTCTCTTAACCTTATGAGAGCTTTAACCACCGTACAACAATACATTTAATTGAAAAAAAATACATAAAACAAATGTATTGATATTATTATACTCACAAACATTGTAATAATGTCAAATAAATAAATTTAATGATTATTTAAATAATATAATAATTACTAAAATGTTTTGTATGTTATCAAATGCCTAGTTAAACTTAGTCCATGCTTAATTTTTATTCAAACAAATAAAATACTTACATCCCACAATGTGTTTATCATACTAATATTTAAAAATAAAAAATGAATATGAAATGGCATGACCCTTGACTTTAAAACATTCTTGAATTTGATGTGTTTATTGTAAAACATTCTTATTTTTAAATATTCGAAGAATACTTGATTTATTTTTGGTTATTTGTATTTGTTTGCATTCATGATTTAGGTTATTCGTATTTATTTAGGTTTAAAACAAGTTGGATCGAGATAGTGAGTTGAAAAGAATTAAATACTAGACAATCATCTAATTAAATATAAATTTTAAATTTAATATTTTTAAATGGTAATAATTCATAAGAAAACCCATCTATTAGAAAGATAAAGATAGAGATAGTGATGTTTTTTTGCATTGTGTCTTCATGTTAAGTTTTATTTTAATTGTTCTATTCTTCATAAATCATATAAAAATAAAAGTTAATAAAGATGTCTTAAATGATTACTAATCCATCATCTGATTAGTGGGAAAATTAAACGGGTTAATGGGAAATACTACATATTCAAATTCTTGCAACCTTTTGAGGGTGTTTGTGCACTTAAAAAAAAGTGAAAAACATCGAAAAGGAAAATAGTGAAAAATTTTTCATCATTTTTAAAGTGTCTTTGTAACGAACATTTTTCCTGTCAAATTTCACCATTTTCCCTAATATAAAAGGCAGCTTCTCCCACCATTTTCCACCATTTTCTCCCTCCAATACCATCAAATCTAACGAAATTTTTTTTCATCCAACCACTTGCACCTAACAAACCTCTTGAATCCTCACCCTCTAAATGGAAAAAACCCTCCTACCCTTTGCACCTCATCCCAATAGCATCATCTACCATCTTTAGAGCTCTATTCTACGTTGTTTGGTCCTTGTCTTAATAGAAACCCCCTTGCCACACATTGTTGAGCATCATCTCCACATGTTTTCTTGCTAAGCCCTCTACACCTCATCCTGATGGTATCATTTGCACCTCTGCATTTCAACCCAACAAGCTTTCCTTATCCTCTACACCTCATCTTGTTCTACATTTCCTAATCCTCATCTTGACAGAAAAATTATTGTTGCACACTACCATCTTGACCGATTTTCCTTTAATTGTTGGTTTTGATCATTGTGTTTATTTAGGTACCAATGACTATTTAGGTACCTGAACAATCATCTTTAATTTAGGAATAAAATTGAATATTTTTTGTGAAAGTTATGGAAATTTGATTAGTCACAGTTTGTAAAAGATTTTTCTCATATTATTTGAAGGTAATTTCATGATTTGGTTCATTAATGATGACTGGATCAAGACCTTCTATGCAAATTTCATCCTTTTTGGGAAATGATTCAATTTGCATATTTCACAGAAACAAATAAAAATGTGCATTTACATTTTATGTATTTTTAGAGTTTTTCAATAGCCTTTGCAAGTTTGCTTATGTGGTAATTGGTATAAAATAGAACAAATCATCTTTTCATAGATTGTTTTATTGGTCATTTCTTATCAGTAATAAACATTTTATCCTTAATGATAATTTCCTACCACCAATCCAATAACTAGCTGTATATGAGAATCAACATGCTTTCAATGGACATTTCTACCTATATCGTAATCTAGGAAAACTTTCCTTGACATGGTGCATTTAAAAGCATCAAATCCATGTTTCTAAAGAAGTCTAATTATTTCTAAATAGTGTGCCCAATTGATAAACTTTGAAAAATTAGATATTTGCTTACTTTTAGGACTTCTTCCACTAAAGCTTTACCAATCATATATTCAAGGAACAAACCTTATTTATGTCTTAAAGGTGAAGCACCTATACATCTAAGTTATTAGAAACAAACCTTATTTATAAGAAATGTCTTTTGTTGGAAAAGGATGTCCAAACACCTATACATCCAAGTTATTAGATGTCTTTATATTTATAGGATGGGCCTTAGATAAAGCATTTTGAGGTAAAGTAATTGATGTCTTTATATTTATTAGATAACTTTATTACAAGATGGGCCTCCATTTTTCTTTTTGTATGCATTTGTTGATTTGAACTACTTTATCATTGTTTCATTTTGCATTATGTTATATTTAGTACTTGAATGTTAGTTTGTTGGTTAAAACTATGTTGATGTTGATTTGTTTGGCTTGAATGTTTGGTATTAGGTTTTTCTATCAATCTTAATTACTTGTGAGGTATTTTAATTATGCAAATAATACATTTGTAGATAATGGTAGAAAGTAGTGTTCAAGGAAAGAAGTCTACATTAAAGAAAAATTTCACATGGAGTCAAAAAGATGAAATAATCCTAACTCTCCTTTGTGATGCTATTAATCAAGGAAATGCTAAAACACCTAATGGTAAGATTAGAACAGACACATGAAATGAAGTAATTAACGATTACAATATTAAAACAAACATTGGGTTAGAGAAAAAAAATGTTGATAGCCATCTAAAGACCTAGTGGCAAATGTATAAAAATTATAGCAAGATCACTGTTTACGTTTTCCCAGCACTACACTAGAAAAACTTGGATTTGTTACTTCTGTTTTTACTTAGTTAATTTATCTTTATACCTATTCTTTCTTTTAAAAGTAAACAAACAACCTTTAATACAATTTAGATATTAATTCCAATTTGTACTTTAACTACAAGTGCACAGTATCTATTATATCAATGTGCAAGTACAGGTCGATCCCATAGGGAATTGCTGAAGAACTTGAGAACTGTCCGTTTGTTAACAATCAAATTCATATATTCAATAAGCTCTTCGTTGAATTACAGTTAACTCAACGGACTAAGTTCGTTGAGTTATGGCTAACTCAATGGACTAACCTCGTGGACTTAAGTTAACTCCACGAGCCTATCTTTTCTTTTTAATACTGCTATTTACAGAGGAATTTGGCCAACCATTGGGCGATTCCACAGATTGTAAATAACATCAATTAAGCTCTTTAATGTTAGTTAACATTGGATTTATCATTAAACAATACTAACATTCAGATAATTCAAACAGTAATCATTAAAATCTTTAGGTCTTTTGAACGAACCAATTTCAGTAAACTGTAAAACTAAAATAAACATAAAACAATCACAACACTGACAAAGATAACATTAATCACAATACAACACAAACAATACAACACTTAAATACAACATACAAACATAGATAAATTGTTTTTGGTAATTTTTGTTTTAATATGAACATGGAAATGGGCGAAAGGTGAAATGTAAAGTAATCTCACTTGACAGTAAATACTTCTGACACTACTTGCAACGTGATTACACCATTGAAAATTAAACCACTTACAATTTTGTCTCCTCTCCCTATAGAATCGCGAGTCCAGAATTGCAAGATGATCTCCTCTTCAGCATACAGGCATCAACCCGAAGCCAAGGCTAAAAGCTTTACAATCTCCTGAAATATGAGTCGGCACTTAGTGAAAATGGTTTCCCTTCCTGCGACGCGATCACTCCTCACAGTGGTTGTCAGACACTGTGTTTGGCTTGGAATCGACCCGACATCAGGCAAGTATCCTCACAGACCTTCAATGGCTGGTGATTATGGTGGTGATGATGATGGTTGGTGTGGAACTTTAGAGAATTGCAACGCTCATCCTCCTCTGCACACACTGTCCGCCCATCGATCACACACTTCTTCTTTTTTCTTCTTTTCTTTTATATTTCTTCAGTAGTAACTGCTTCTGCTTGAATGGTCGGTTGGATTTCCTTCATTCGTATCAAAGGCGATGATTTCTTTCCCTGCGCGATACGTGCAAATGTGGTTTTTCTCTTTCAATTGTCTGTTCCTACAACCGCTACAGTGGCATATTAGAAAATATAAAGAAATAAGCTACTAACATAACGTGTTGCCTTAGTGTGTATTCATGTAACTCAACACGTATAGTTATGCTAACTTAACGAGTTAAACATGTGCATCTCACGTGATATACTAAAGCATTTAAATTCAACACGTGCATAAATTTAACTATCCGATGCTCAGGTGTATTTCGGATACTTATAAATTTAACTATTCGATGCTCAGATGCATTTTGGATAGTTACAAATAACTCACCGATATATAACTTAAGTAAATCTACCAGATCTCAACACGTGTCAGCAGTAGTTTAATCATAAAATAACATTTTGGAGAGTTACAAAGCTAACTATCCGATGCTCAGATGCATTTTGGATAGTTATAGATTACTCACCGAAAATCCACTTAAGTCACTTTCCCAGAATATGACACGTGTCCTCAGCTATTTTATAAATAAAAAGAGATTTCGGAGAGTTACAAGGATAACTATCCGATGCCTAGCTGCAATTTCAGATAGTTATAGATAACTCAACGAAAGTTCACTTAAGTCATTCATTATGGTTTCGACACATGTACTTCAGGAAATAATAAAATATTCTCTCAAAACATAACTGTTCGACAATTTAAACATAAATATCCGATACATGTTCGGTCTGTTAAACATAACTGTTCGAATATGTTCGGTATGTTAAACATAACTGTCTGAAATATCAAAAAATTCGGATACTTAAGAATTTCACAGCCTGCAACTTATCGACAGTTTATAAATGTACTAAATTAAAATTAATTCCCCCAATTTAAGTAGATTCTTCAATTAAAACATATAACAGTACAATTATAACATAATGGCTTAATTCTCATATGATAAGCTAAATATTATGCAATTAACCTTCATTTAACTGTTAATAATATGTACTTTTTCATTCTAAACACTTCCCTCATACCTAAATTTTGCTAGTCCCTTAGCAAACTAAGATCTAATTAATTGGTCTTTCAAAAAGTGCTAGAATTAATTCTTCCTCTTTCTTTTTCTTCTGTTTAGCATAAAAATATATTCTGTATGTTTCAGTAATCAACCTGCAAATATACTTAGAATATATACAAATTGCATACAAAGTATATCATCATCACATAAGTGTTAATTATATTATCGTTTGTTATTCTTTTCATCATCTGTCATCTTAAATTTTCCAATAAGATTTCTAGAAGAAATTTCAACAACATACGAATCAAAGTACAATCCAATTCAATTTGATTAAGACAAGTAGAATAAAAAATTGTATCTCCATTAAACAACTTCAAAAGTCAATTCTAGATTCATATTACAGCAATTCTAAATAACAGAAAATATACTCGATTCATAAGATATCTGTATTTTACAAAACACTTGTGCCTTTTCAGAACAGTATATGTTTTTTTTTTTTTTCGTACTTTAAAAGTTAATTTGACAAGCTTGAATCATACAAGAGCTTTCTAATGTACCCATGTAACGAGCTTTCAGTCAACAATCCCAGATCTGATCAGGATCTTAGGTTGCCAGATTTCAAGAGTCCTTATTCAGGTCAACAATCCTTACATACCTATCTGCTCAAGTACAAAAGGCTCGTGATCAAACAAGTTAATAAACTCTCAAAATTTTCCCTTTTTTTTAATTTTTTTATATACAAACATAAAACAAAACATTAATCACATACTATCATTTACTTGTATGTATTTCATTAATACAGATGTAGTAAAACACCAATCTCATATAGTTTTGCTTCTATCATTTACTGAAAATATGAATCCATAACAATAAGCTCATACTTTTTCTGTAGTTTAATAAGATCTACACATAAATCATTCTACAAGTTCAATCAATCAAATTAAATGTATCTTTAATCATATGTGTTTCATTTAATCTAGAATTCACATCTCATCTCTTTCAGGACTTCAGATAATTTACTGATTTTTTCATTAAGCATTCTGATTTCATTTTAAAATCGTGAAACTGTTAAACTCATGAAATTCAGAAAAAACATAAGATACTATATCTAGATTTGCATAACTAGTAAATACAATAGCATCTTATATAGCCTTCTAAATATAACATTCAAGCAGTTTTTATAAAAATTTTATAGTCTCATTTATCGGATAGTTATAGCAAGTTCATAAAAATTTTCAATTTCCTCAAAACTTTGCAATACTATTTTAATTTCTTTAATTAACAAATTTACATGGTTGTTACTTTAATTACCTCCCCCCCATACCTACATTTTGCATTGTCCTCAATGTAAAAGATTTGACAATAAGTACAGTAATTGTAGCAGGCATGAATATAGTTTTGTTTGATTTAAAACTTAGGATGAGTAATTAGTTACATACCTTGTTTCATTTGTACCTCCTTCTGCATATTTCGATTTTTGATTCTAAAAAACTTTTCATTCACAGATAAAAGCGAAATATAAAACAAAATAACATTTAACAGATATTAATAAATCAGTGTCTTGTGTGGAACCTAGGCTCCAATGCCTTTGGTAGCTCACAAGAAAGCCAACTGGTTTCCCAGAATAGATACTAACAAACTAGATTGATATTTTGTTTTGTTTGTTTTTTTATTTTATAAAATGAACATGAAAACTTCAAAATTCCTTTTTTTTTTCTAAAAATAAATGCAGAATACACACAACATTAAACACACAAAATCACAGCTTAAGAACATGATTGAAAAGTAGAAACAAATAGAATAAATGTATCAGTCCAAGCAAACTTTTTAGGCATAGTTCTTCTTGCTATTAATTCTGTTTTAATGCAGTTCTTGTTCCTTCTTAATTTGTAAACATGTAATATATTATAAATTCCAAATACAAGTGTATTACCATTAATGATATGCAATGCAGAAAGGGATCCTTTTTGGTTCCAGGGTAATGTAGCAGTTTCTATTTCTACATCTATTTCAATATACTCCTCTTCCCACTTCCATTCATTCATGTCTTCCATAATCCATATTTGAAATTTCATCAGTTCATCCCACCATCTTATCAGACATAAAGTAGGATCATCTTCTTCATTATACCACATTCATATTTGAATTTTATTAAATTCTGTAGATGGTGGTTTAGCTATTTCACTCGGTACAGGTAAAATTTCTATATATTCATCATAACTATCTATGCTCACTATGTATAAATCAGATCCATATGCTATTGATATCTTTGTGACTAGATATATATATCCATCAAGTATGACATGTGTTTGGTTAATTAATGATTTTTGTCTTAGATATATCATAATATTTTCATTCCAAGATCTGTTTAGAAAATTATACACACTTAAGCGTAAATCTTCACCCCAATTTCCTGTAGGTCTCTGTTTAGAATGAAAAAATGCATATTATTAACGGTTAAATGATGGTTAATTGCATAATATTTAGCTTATCATATGAGAATTAAGCCATTATGTTATAATTGCACTGTTATATGCTTTAATTGAAGAATCTGCTTAATTTTGGGGAATTAATGTTAATTTAGTACATTTATGAACTGTCGGTAAATTGCAGGCTGTGAAATTCTTAAGTATCCGAAAATGCATCTAAGCATCGGATAGTTATACCTGTAACTCTCTGAAATGTTATTTTATGTTTAAACTGCTGTTGACACGTGTCGAGATCTGGTAGATTTACTTAAGTTATAACTCGTTAAGTTAGCATAACTATACGCGTTGAGTTACATGAATATACACTAAGGTAACGCGTTAGGTTAGCGGTTTATTTCTTTATTGCATGTATTTTATAATTATTTTCCAAAATGCCACTATAACGGTTGTAGGAACAGACAGTTTGAAGGAGAAACCATGTTTGCACGTATCACGCAGGAATTCAATCGCATAGGGAGAAAGAAATCATCGCCGTTGATCTGAAGGAAGGAAATCCAACCGATCATTCAAGTAGAAGCAGTTACTACTGAAGAAATATAAAAGAAAAGAAGAAAAAAAGAAGAAGGGTGTGTGATCGATGGACGACCAGTGTATACAGAGGAGGAGCACCGAGCTTTCTGCAGACAGTATCGGCTATTCTCCGAAGTATCACACCAACCATCGTATCACCACCATAATCACCAATCATCGGAGGTCTGTGAGGATACTTGCCTGATGTCAGGTTGATTCCGAGCTAAAGATAGTGCTTGACAACCACTGTGAGGAGTGATCGCGTCGCGGGAAGGGAAGCCATTTTCACCAAGCGCCGACTCATATTTCAGGAGATCGTAAAGCTTTTAGCCTTGGCTTCGGGTTGATGCCTGTATGCTGAAGAGGAGATCATCTTGCAATTCTGGACTCGCGATTCTATAGGGAGAGGAGACAGAATTGTAAGTGGTTTAATTTTCAGTGGTGTAATCGCGTTGCAAGTAGTGTCGGAAGTATTTACTATCAAGTGAGATTACTTTACATTTCACCTTTCGCCCATTACATCAAAACAAAAATACCAAAAACAATTTATCTTTGTTTGTATGTTGTATTTGAGTGTTGTATCGTGATTAATGTTCTGTATCAGTTTTATGATTGTTTTATGTTAGTTTTGATTTTACAGTTTACTGAAATTGGTTCATACAAAAAAACTTAAAGATTTTAATGGTTACTATTTGAATCATCTGAATGTTAGTATTGCTTAATGATAAATCCAATGTTAACTAGCATTAAAAAGCTTAATTGATGTTATTTACAATCTGTGGAATCGTCCAATGGTTGGCCGAATTCCTTTGTAAATAGCAGTATTATAAAGAAGAGATAGGCTCGTGGAGTTAACTTAAGTCCACGAGGATAGTCCGTTGAGTTAGCCATAACTCAACGAACTTAGTCTGTTGAGTTAATTGTAACTTAACGGAGTGCTTATTGAATATAAATTTGAATTGTTCACAATCAAACATTTCTTAAATTCGTCAGCAATTCCCTATGGGATCGACCTGTACTTGCACACTGATACAATAGACACTGTGCACTTGCAGTTAAAGTACAAATTGGAATTAATATCTAAATTGTATTAAAGGTTGTTTGTTTACTTCTAAAAGAAAGAATAGGCATAAAGATAAATTAACTAAGTAAAAACAGAAGTAACAAATCCAAGTTTTTCTAATGTAATGCTGGGAAAACCCAAACAAGTTTTATGGTGTCATTGCTGGGGAATTGAATTGAATTGAACTGAATTGAGTCGAAGTGAATTGAATAGATATAAGCAACTGTTAGAGCTGTTTCATTTTAATAGTCAGAGTTGTGTGTTTTCTTCTGTAATTGAGAATATGGCATATGCTTATGCTCAAAGATTTCTGAAACCTTTAATTAGCATATGTGAATTCTGCAATTCTGAAGGACACGACATTTCTGATTGTTTGAAATTGAGACATTTACAGAATGTTAGATCCCATGCACAACAAATGAATTATCCTCAATATAATAGAGCCGAGTATGAGAATCTTATAGTTTACCCAATTGATGGTCAGTATAGAATGTGTAATATAATGAGAGACACTGAAGTTTGGGATAGCTATGACAGACTAGAGCATAGTATAGAGCAAAATCTAGACAAACTGGAATAATTTGTGTGTCAACAACAAGAAGTCAACCGGTTAAACTATAAGGAGGCATATTCAGAACCTAAACAGGATATAATTTACGAAATTGAAAAAGCCATAAAGAAAATTGATCAAAAATTGAATGCAATGAAATTAGATGATCTGGAAATAAAATTAAAAGCAATAGACAAAAATGCAATGAAAATACAAGTTTTGCAACAAGACAATGAAAATTATAATGTTATAAACTTGTACAACTTGCAAAATATACAACAAACAGAAAACACTAATGTAAGAGAATTTAAAGAATGCACTTTAAAACTAAAAACAATTGAAGATCATAATCAAGAAAATGATATACAAAAACATCATGAAAGTAACGAAAATCTGGAAGATGTATGTGTAACATTAAGATCTGGAACTGATATACCACCAAGAACTCAAAATGAAAATGATATGAAGGTGGACAAGAGTAAAAATCAAAATGATAATGAAAATGTAATAGCTGAAAATCTAGAAATCACTGAAGAACAATCTGAATCTGTAATTGAAGCTAAAAATGATCAAACAAATCAACTGAAAGAAAAAGAGTCTTTGAAATCAAAATCTTTAGCACCCTATCCTGAAAGATTACAACAAACAATTCCTGAAAAACAAGAAAAAATCAAAGAAATTTTTGAAAAAGTACAAGTTAACATTCATTTGTTAGATCTATTGCAGAATATGCCACCTTGTGCTAAATTTCTGAAGGATTGGTGTACTAAGAAAAGAGAGTGAAAAGTTCTTAGAAATGTCTTTTTAGCTGAGCAAAGTAGTTCCCTATTTCTGCCACAAATTCCTAAAAAGTTATCTGATCCTGAAATCCTTGTTATATCATGCACCATAGGAAATACCATTCTAGAAAGAACCTTAATAGACTTAGGTGCAGGTATAAATGTTATGCCAAGTGATATATTTGCATCCTTAGGATTAGAAGGCTTAACTCTTACTAGTACGGTTATTCAATTAGCTGATAGAAGTATAAGATACCTTAGAGGAAAAATAGAGGATGTCTTAATTAAAATCAAGAATTTTATATATCCTATTGATATTGTAATTTTGGATTCCCAACAAATTAAGCATAAAAATAGTGATACATCTTTAATTTTGGGAAGACCATTTTTAGCAACATCAGGGGCTGTTATAAATTGTAAAACTGGAGCAATGAAGTTAGCATATGGTAATGAGGATACTCAATTAAATATTTTCAAACCAGAAAGGTTTGAGGAGTTAGAAATGTCCTTACATACCATAGACTTTTTAGAGGATGAAGGAGATATGTTAGATGATGTGATTCAAGAAGAATTAAATAGGCAAATCAATTCTGAAACTTTAGAAGAAAGTAAAAGCATAAATATAGAAGGAGATCGGGAAGAAATTAATTTAAAAAATGATGATGTTCAATTAGGAGCTCTAGCTTCTAATGGGTAGCATTTAGAATTAAAACCTTTACCTTCTGAATTAACCTATATATTTCTGGAAGATAAACAGACCTGTCCAATCATTATTGCTTCAGATTTAAAAGAGGATCAAATAGCTAAATTAAAAGATGTAGTAAAAAGTTATAAAGAAGCAATAGGATGGACTATGACTGATATAAAAGGGTTAAGTTCAACTTTATGCTGTCACCACATATATTTAGAAGAGAATGCTAAACCTGTTAGAATTCTTGAGAGGAGATTAAATCCAAACCTTAAAGAAGTAGTCAGGAAGGAAATAGTTAAATGGTTAGATAATGATATAATTTATCCGATTTCTGATAGCTCATGGGTTAGTCCAATCCATGTAGTTCCCAAGAAATCAGGATTAACAGTTATTAGGAATGAAAGTCAAGACTTGATACCTATTAGAATTCAATCAGGCTGGAGAGTATGTATAGACTATAGAAAGTTGAATGCTGTGACTAGGAAAGATCATTTTCCCTTACCTTTTATAGATCAAATGCTTGAAAGATTAGCAGGGCAAGAATATTTTTGATTCCTAGATGGGTATTCAAGGTATAATCAAATTCCAGTAGCATTAGAAGATCAAGAGAAAACAACTTTCACCTGTCCTAATGGAACTTATGCTTTTAAAAGAATGCCATTCGGATTATGCAATGCGCTAGCTACCTTTCAAAGGTGTGTGCCAAACATATTTACTGGAATGACTGAAGAATTTTTAGAAATATTTATGGATGATTTTACTGTATATGGTAACTCATATGAAGTGTGTTTAAGCAATTTAGACCAAATATTAAAACGCTGTGTGGAAAAAAATTTGGTTTTAAATTGGAAAAAATGTCACTTCATGGTTAAACAAGGAATAGTCTTAGGGCATGTTGTTTGTAAAAAAGGGTTGGAAGTAGATAAAGCTAAAATAGAAGTAATTTCTAATCTACCAGAACCTAAATCAGTAAAAGATATTAGATCATTTCTAGGACATGCTGGTTTTTATAGAAGATTTATTAAAGACTTTAGCAAGATAGCTAGACATTTAACTAATCTATTAAAAAATGTTCCATTTAACTTTGATAAAAATTGCAAGGAAGCATTTTTCAGACTTAAGACTAACTTAATTTCAACTCTTATAATTCAAGCACCTAATTGGAACCATCCATTTGAATTAATGTGCGATGCTTCTGATTTTGCTGTAGGAGCAGTGTTAGGACAGAAGATAGAGAAATCTCCTAGAGTGATTCATTATGCAAGCAAAACCTTAAATGATTCTCAAGTTAATTACATAACTATTGAAAAAGAATTATTAGCTGTTGTGTTTGCTTTAGAAAAGTTTAGATCATATTTGATTGGAGCTAAAGTAATAGTATACACGGATCATTCAGCTCTAAAACATCTAATAAAGAAAAAAGAAACTAAACCTAAATTGATCTGATGGATATTATTATTGCAAGAATTTGATCTAGAAATTAAAGATAAAAAAGGTTGTGAGAATGTAGTAGCAGATCATTTATCAAGATTACAAATAGAAAAATCAAATATTGAAATTAAGGATAATTTTCCTGATGAACAATTAATGACCATCAACACAATGCCTTGGTATGCAGACATAGTTAATTACTTAGTTACTAGTTTAACACCTAAGGATTGGAATAGACAGAATAAGAAATTGTTTTTCTCAAGAGTAAAATATTACTATTAGAAAGACCCTTACTTATTTAAGAAATGTCTTGATCTGGTTTTAAGGAGGTGTTCCAGAAACTGAATATTCGAGCATATTGTCTTTCTGTCATGACCAAGCTTGCAGAGGACATTTTGGTTCAGGGAAAACTGCTGCAAAAATTCTGCAATGTGGGTTTTATTGGCCAACACTATTCAAAGATGCTCATAAATATTGCTTAAGTTATTTAATATGTTAACAAATAGGAAGAATATCAAAGAGGAATATGATGCCTCTTAATCCTATTGTTGAGGTTGAAATCTTTGATGTGTGGGGAATAGATTTTATGGGTCCATTTCCTATGTCTAATAAATTTAATTACCTATTGTAGGGGGTGGATTATGTATCTAAATGGATAGAAGCTATTCCTACAAAAACTAATGATAACAAAGTGGTAATACAATTTATAAGAACAAATATATTTGCCAGATTTGGAATACCTAAAGCTATTATCAGTGATAGAGGAACTCATTTCTATAATAGAAGTTTTGAAGCCTTAATGAAGAAATATGGAGTAAACCACAAAATTGCAACATCATATCATCCGCAAATAAGTGGACAAGTAGAAAGTGCAAACAAAGAAATTAAATTAATCTTGGAAAAAGTAGTAAATCCTACTAGAACAGATTGGGCTAATAGATTGATAGATGCACTTTGGGCTTATAGAACTGCTTATAAAACAAGCTTAGGTATGTCACCTTTTAGGCTAGTATATGGAAAAAGTTGTCATTTACCTGCTGAATTAAAACATAAAGCTTATTGGGTATTAAAAACTCTGAACACTAATTTAAATCAAGCTGCTGAAAATAGGAAAATGCAACTAATTGAATTAGAAGAATTTAGAAATGAAGCTTATTTGAAGACTGTAAGAGAAAAAGAGAAAATTAAATTCTGGCATGATAGAAAAATTATTCCTAAAAGCTTTGAAATATGACAAGAAGTATATCTTTATATGGCTAGACTCCATAACCATCTAGGAAAATTAAGATCTAAATGGGTAGGACCTTACATAATTCAAAATGTTTATCCTTATGGAGCTATTGAAATTGAAAATCCTAAAAATCAGAATATATTTAAAGTAAATGGACAAAGACTTAAACCTATTCTGAAAACACCAAAAAGCTCCTTTGCAATTATAGAAGAAGTTAGAGTAGAGGACTACTCGAGCTTTACTTAGTAGGAAATCAGTTTTTATGTTTATATATATATATATAAATAAATAAATAACATTAAAAATATATATAAAACATAAAAATAGTTGCGGTTCAACCGACTAGATCCATCAGTATGACCGGAACATTAAAAAAATTGTATATTAATTTTCAAAAAAAATTATTGGTTTTACCGAAACATAGTATCGGTCCAACCGAAAGAAAAATAAAAAAATAAAAAATATTTAGGTCTGACCGAAGCAAAGTATTGGTTAAACCGGCAAAAAAAATTGTATATTAATTTTCAGAAAAAAATATTAGTTTTACCGAAACATAGTATCGGTCCAACCGAAAGAAAAATAAAAAAATATTTAGGTTTGACTGAATCATAGTATCAGTTAAACCTGTAAAAAAATAAAAAAACTATTCTCTGTAATATTTTTATTATTATATTTGCTTGTACGGGGAGTCCGTTCTCAACGAGCTTACTCCGTTGAATCTTGAGTTAGTCAACAAGCTTATTCCGTTGAGTTAACTGTAACTCAACGGAGTACTGTAACTAAGATCTAAAATTAGAAAAACTCTAAAAGGAAGTAGATGAATTTAGGCATAGAGATTAAATTGTATTGTTCGTCTACTTGTGTAAAATTGTATGAAATTGTATGGTGTACTTGTAATGTAATTGATTCATATTAATGAATATAATTTTTCAGATGCAATTTTCATACGTATTTGGATGTGAAATGAATGGAATTTATTGAATATTATGTAATTTGTGGAACTTTATGAATATGTAACAGATTTACAATTTGCTGAATGACAGGATAACTACTTAAAATTTTTTGCATGTTATAAGGTAAAATGTAAATTCTATATAACATAAAATGACCTACAAGTTAAATCTTTATATAATGTTCAGATTTAAATGTATTTTAATCAAAATGAGGCATTAATGACATAGATTTAACTTTATTACAGTTAGCAGAATGACAAAGAAAAAAAATAGAATAGAAAACTTACGAGAGTGAAACTTAGAAGTTGCCTAGTGTTAACTCAACAAAGTAAGTCCGTTAAGTTAACCGTAACTCCACGAGGTCAGTAACATAATATAAGGTCACTCCATTGAGTTATCTGTAACTCAACGAAGTTAGTCCATGGAGTTAGCAATAGTAACCGACTGTGTTTTGTTGAGTAATCTGTAATTCAACGAGGTTAGTTTGTGGATTAAGCAGAATAGTTATTCTTTTAACCACGAACGAAGCTTCGTTGGTTTAGCGGTTACCTAAATTTGAAATTAGTAGTGGTACACGTACCCATATAAACAGGAACCACGATGCACGTTGCAAGACACGTTCTTGCAACGAGATTTATTCACTTTATGGATTCGCAATATATATATGAAATAGAATATTATTTACGAGTTACCAGCACTTTTAAAAGAAAGGAGAAAGCGTTGGAGGAATTGGAAGGAGAAGCAGCTGATTCAACCTTCATCCGACAACAAATATTTATAGAATGGAAAGCTTCAGACTGGTATGTAATTAATCTTTTGCTATTTATTTATGAGCACATGGACTAATTCTCTAAGCGTTAAACGATTAGTAAGAACACCTATCTAGGAATTTTCATTGTAGAGGAGTACTGAAAAATTTTCTGAACTGAACTTTAATGAAATTCTTTGGGGTGTAGCTAACCTTTCTTTAAAAGAGAACGTAGAGATGGCTGCTCCAGGAGAAAAACCATTAGGAGAGATTCTGTATCCTGAATTAATTGATGAACCTTCATGTATTCGATTGCCAAACTTTGAGGGAGATAGGTTTGATCTGAAATCTAATTATATTAGTCAATTGCCACATTTTCATGGATTAGAAAGAGAGGATGCCTATTATTTCCTTAGAGAATTTAACGAAGTTTGTCAAATGATGAGAATGCCGAACATGAGTATAGATGCTATTAAACTTAGATATATCCCTTTTGCTTCAAAAGATACAGCTAAAAGATGGTTATATACTCTGTCGCCTGATTCAATTTCTACATGGACTGAATTTTACTTTGTTTTTCTGGAAAAATACTATCCAACACATCAAATGATTAAAAAGAAGAAAGAAATATTAATGTGTAGCCAAAAACACGGTGAATCATTCTGGAAATATTTTGAAAGATTTAAAGATTTACTGACTCAATGTCCACATCATGCAATGAGTAAAGCACAATTAATAGGTATAATTTATGAAGGCATAGATGTTTCAACGAAATCTTTATTAGAATCTACCTGTCAAAATGGATTTTTAAAATTATGTAGTGAAGAAGCATGGGCATATTTAGAAAATTTTGCAAAAAAAACTACACAATGGGAAAATTCGACTGAAGCTATTGCAGATAAAAGAATATTGCCAAGAGGAATGCATGAAATAGATTCCAATACTATGCTTGAGGTGAAATTAAATGAATTAACAAAGAAAATAGAAGAGTTATCATTAAATCAAAAGCTAACAGAAAAGAATACAAACATAAATGACTTAGATATTATTTATGCTAGAAACCAGAGAGATAACTTGGGAAATTCTTATAATCCTAATTGGAGAAATCACCCAAATTTATCTTGGAGAAACAACAATTTCCAGGGAGGAGAAAATATAAATGAGAAAAACATAAGTTATGAAGTATTAATTGAACAAGGAGCTAGAATAGAGAAATTAGAAAAGATAATCCAACAAGTAAACAATCGTCTCGAATTTATATTTGGAAATGCTGCAAATCAAAATCAGAATAGAAATATATCACTTAGACAGAAGGAACCAATGGAAGTTAGACCTACTGGAGGATTGCCAATACAAGCTATACCTAATCCTGTCAATAGAACGGTTAATGAAATTGATACCTCTTCTAGGAGGGTAGCTGAATGAAGCAGCATATCTGAAGCAACTATCTGTATTTATATATGTTTTATTTTTAGTTAATAGTATCGTAGAGTTAATTTTTAACTCAACGAACTTAGTCCGTTGAGTTATGCCTTAACTCCATGAGGGTGTGCAGTAGTTATGTTAATTTTTGTCTCTACTAAATTTTTGTTTTTATTTTACAGAATCGACAAATGGTATTAATGAAATTACCAATAGATGCACTAAGGGAAGTACTAAGTAACTTATCAGCTAAAGATCTATGCAGGTTGTGTTGTGTATCAAAGGAAATTAAAGACTGTATTGAAGAAAAATATTTTCAAGGACTACAAGCTGCAAAAATGACTAAGATTAGAGATGGATTCATATGGAGGTCATTTAATCGTAGTTCAAATACCCATGAATATCTGGTTATGGAAGAAACTACTGGAATTCCACCCAATGCATTAGAAGGAATGAGTCATATTATGGGGATAGATGAAGGATTAATCATATACATGACGAGACCAAGGTATGCAAGTTTATCATTACCTGATATTTTGATACGAAATCCTATAACAGGAGAAGAATGGAATATAGGAAGACCTAATATATTTGAAGCACCAACTGAAAATTGTGGGTCAGCTTTAATATTTTCTGATAAAAATTCTACAATTCCTAAAAAATTATATTATTGGAGACCTATAGGAAATTGGGGTGAAGATTTACACTTAAGTGTGTATAATTTTTTGAACAAATCTTGGAATGAAAACATTATGATATATCTAGGACAGAAATCAGTAATTAACCAAACACATGTCATACTTGATGGATATATCTATTTAGTCATGGAGATATCAATAGCATATAGATCTGATTTATACATAGTGAGCATAGACATTTATGATGATTAGATAGAAATTTTACCTGTACCGAGTGAAATAGCTAAACCACCATTTGCAGAATTTAATGAAATTCAAATAGGAATGTGGTATAATGAAGAAGATGATCCTACTTTATGTCTGATAAGATGGTGGGATGAACTAATGAAATTTCAAATATGGATTATGGAAGACATGAATGAATGGAAGTGGGAAGAGGAGTATATTGAAATAGATGTAGAAATAGAAACTGCTACATTACCCTGGAACCAAAAAGGATCCCTTTATGCATTACATATCATTAATGGTAATACACTCGTATTTGGAATTTATAATATATTGCATGTTTACAAATTAAAAAGGAACAAGAACTACATTAAAACAAAATTAATAGCAAGAAGAACTATGCCTAAAAAGTTTGCTTGGACTGATACATTTATTCCATTTGTTTCTACTTTACAATCATGTTCTTAAGCTGTGATTTTGTGTGTTTAATGTTGTGTATTCTGCATTTATTTTTAGAAAAAAAAAAAAAGAATTTTGAAGTTTTCATGTTCATTTTATAAAAAAAAAAAAAAAACAAATGAAATAAAATATCAATCCAATTTGTTGGTATCTGTTCTAGGAAACCAATTGGCTTGCTTGTGAGCTACCAAAGGCATAGGAGCCTAGGTTCCACACAAGACACTGATTTATTAATATCTGTTAAATGTTATTTTGTTTTATATTCTGTGTTTATCTGGGAATGAAAAGTTTTTCAGAATCAAAAATCAGAATATGCAGAAAGAGATACAAATGGAACAAGGTATGTAACCAATTACTTATCCTGAATTTTAAATCAAACAAAACTTTATTCATGCCTGCTACAATTATTGTACTTATTGTCAAATCTTTTACATTGAGGACAATGCAAAATGTAGGTATGGGGGGGAGGTAATTAAAGTAATTGCCATGTAAGTTTGTTAATTAAAGGAATTAAAATGGTACTGCAAAGTTTTGAGGAAATTGAAAATTTTTATGAACTTGCTGTAACTATCCGATAATTGAGACTGTAAAATTTTTATAAACTACTTGAATGTTATATTTAGAAGGCTATAGAAGATGCTATAGAATTTATTATTTATGTAAATCTAGATATAGTATCTTATATTTTTTTTTCTGAATTTCATGAGTTTAACAGTTTCACGATTTTAAAATGAAATCCGAATACTTAATGCTTAATCAAAGAATTATCTGAAGTCTTCAAGGAGTTGAGATGTGAATTCTAGATTAAATGAAACACATATGATGAAAGATATATTTACTTTGACTGATTGAACTTGTAGAATGATTTATGTGTAGATCTTATTAAACTACAGATAAAGTATGAGGTTATTGTTATGGATTCATATCTTTAGTAAATGATAGAAGCAAAACTATATGAGATTGGTGAAAGATGAAATACGTATTGCACAAAATATACTCAATTCATAAGATATCTGTATTGCACAAAACACTAGTATCTTTTCAGAACAGTATATGTTTTTTTTTTTTTTTTTTTTCAAACAAAACTACAAACACAAAACAAAACATTAATCACATACTATATATGTACGTATTTCATTAATACAGATGCAGATACGTATTTCATCTTTCACCAATCTCATATAGTTTTGCTTCTATCATTTACTAAAAATATGAATCCATAACAATAACCTCATACTTTATCTGTAGTTTAATAAGATTTACACATAAATCATTCTACAAGTTCAATCAGTCAAAGTAAATATATCTTTCATCATATGTGTTTCATTTAATCTAGAATTCACATCTCAACTCCTTCAAGACTTTAGATAATTTTTTGATTAAGCATTAAGTATTCGGATTTCATTTTAAAATCGTGAAATTGTTAAACTCATGAAATTCAGAAAAAAAAACATAAGATACTATATCTAGATTTACATAAATAATAAATTCTATAGCATCTTCTATAGCCTTCTAAATATAACATTCAAGTAGTTTATAAAAATTTTACAGTCTCAATTATCGGATAGTAACAACAAGTTCATAAAAATTTTCAATTTCCTTAAAACTTTACAGTACCATTTTAATTCCTTTAATTAACAAACTTACATGGCTGTTACTTTAATTACCTCCCCCCCATACCTACATTTTGCATTGTCCTCAATGCAAAAGATTTGACAATAAATACAGTAATTGTAGCAGGCATGAATACAATTTTATTTGATTTAAAATTTAAGACAAGTAATTGGTTACATACTTTGTTCCATTTGTATCTCCTTCTACATATTCCGATTTTTGATTCTGAAAAACTTTTCATTCCCAAATAAACACAGAATATAAAACAAAATAACATTTAACATATATTAATAAATCAGTGTCTTGTGTGGAACCTAGGCTCCTATGCCTTTGGTGGCTCACAAGCAAGCCAGTTGGTTTCCCAGAACAGATACCAACAAACTAGATTGATATTTTGTTTTGTTTATTTTTTTTTTATAAAATGAACATGAAAACTTCAAAATTCCTTTTTTTTTCTATCTAAAAATAAATGCAGAATATACAACGTTAAACACACAAAATCACAGCTTAAGAACATGATTGAAAAGTAGAAACAAATGGAATAAATGTATCAGTCCAAGTAAACTTTTTAGGCATAGTTCTTCTTGCTATTAGCTCTGTTTTAATGCAGTTTTTGTTCCTTTTTAATTTGTAAACATGCAATATATTATAAATTCCAAATACGAGTGTATTACCATTAATGATATGTAATGCATAAAGGGATCCTTTTTGGTTCCAAGGTAATGTAGTAGTTTCTATTTCTACATCTATTTCAATATACTCCTCTTCCCATTTCCATTCATTTATGTCTTCCATAATCCATATTTGAAATTTCATTAGTTAATCCCACCATCTTATCAGACATAAAGTAGGATCATCTTCTTTATTATACAACATTCCTATTTGAATTTCATTAAATTCTGCAGATGGTGGTTTAGCTATTTCACTCGGTACAGGTAAAATTTCTATCTAATCATCATAACTATCTATGCTCACTATGTATAAATCAGATCTAAATGCTAATGATATCTCTATGACTAAATATATATATCTATCAAGTATGACATGTGTTTGGTTAATTAATGATTTCTGTCCTAGATATATTATAATGTTTTCATTCCAAGATCTGTTTAGAAAATTATACACACTTAAATGTAAATCTTCACCCCAATTTCTTGTAGGTCTCCAATAATATAATTTTTCAGGAATTACAGAATTTTTATCAAAGAATATTAAAGTTGACCCACAAGTTACAATTGGTGCTTCAAATCTATTAGGTCTTCCTATATTCCATTCTTCTACTGTTATAGGATTTCTTGTCAAAATATTAGGTAATAATAAAATTGCATAACTTGGTCTCGTCTTGTATATGATTAATCTTTCATCTATCCCCATAATATGACTTGTTCCTTCAAATGCATTGGGTGGAATTCCAGTAGTTTCTTCCATAGCCAGATATTCATAGGTATTTGAACTATGATTAAATGACCTCCATATGAATCCATATCTAATCTTAGTCATTTTTGCAGCTTGTAGTCCTTGAAAATATTTTTCTTCAATACAGTCCTTAATTTCCTTTGATACACAACACAGCCTGCACAGATCTTTAGTTGACAAGTTACTTAGTACTTCCCTTAGTGCATCTAACGGTAATTGCATCAATTCCATTTGTCGATTCTGTATAACACAAACAATAATTTAGCAGAGACAAAAATTAACATAACTACTGCACACCCTTGTTGAGTTAGAAATTAACTCTACGATACTATTAATTAAAAATAAAAAACATATAGGTCTAACTTCAATTGGTTCCTTTTGTCTAAGTGATATATTTCTATTCTGATTTTGAATTGCAGCATTTCCAAATATAAATTCTAAACGATTGTTTACTTGTTGGATTATCTTTTCTAATTTCTCTATTCTAGCTCCTTGTTCAATTAATACTTCATAACTTATGTTCTTCTCATTTATATTTTCTCCTCCCTGGAAATTGTTGTTTCTCCAAGATAAATTCGGGTGATTTCTCCAATTAGGATGATAAGAATTTCGCAAGTTATCTCTCTAGTTTCTAGCATAAATAATATCTAAGTCATTTATGTTTATATTCTTTTCTGCTAGCTTTTGATTTAATGATAACTCTTCTATTTTCTTTGTTAATTCATTTAATTTCACCTCAAGCATAGTACTTGAATCTATTTCATGCATTCCTCTTGGCAATATTCTTTTATTTGCAATAGCTTCAGCCGAATTTTCCCACTCTACAGTTCTTTTTGCAAAATTTTCTAAATATGCCCATGCTTCTTCATTACATAATTTTAAAAATCTATTTTGACAAGTAGATTCTAATAAAGATTTCGTTGAAACATCTATGCCTTCATAAATTATACCTATTAATTGTGCTTTACTCATTGCATGATGTGGACATTGAGTCAGTAAATCTTTAAATCTTTCAAAATATTTCCAAAATGATTCACCCTATTTTTGGCTACACATTAATATTTCTTTCTTCTTTTTAATCGTTTGATGTGTTGGATAATATTTTTCCAGAAAAATAGAGCAAAATTCAGTTCATGTAGAAATTGAATCAGGCGATAGAGTATATAATTATCTCTTAGCTATATCTTTTAAAGAAAAAGGGATATATCTAAGTTTAATAGCATCTATACTCATGTTCGGCATTTTCATCATTTGACAAACTTCGTTAAATTCTCTAAGGAAATAATAGGCATCCTCTCTTTCTAATCCATGAAAATGTGGCAATTGACTAATATAATTAGATTTCAGTTCAAACCTATCTCCCTCATAGTTTGGCAATCGAATACATGAAGGTTCATCAATTAATTCAGGATACAGAATTTCTCCTAATGGTTTTTCTACTGGAGCAGCCATCTCTACGTTCTCTTTTAAAGAAAGGTTAGCTACACTCCAAAGAATTTCGTTAAAGTTCAGTTCAAAATTTTTTTCAATACTCCTTTGCAATGAAAATTCCTAGATAGGTGTTCTTACTAATCATTTAGTGCTTAGAGAATGAGTCCATGTGCTCATAAATAAATAGCAGAAGATTAATTACATACTAGTTTGAAGCTTTCCATTCTATAAATATTTGTTGTAGGATGAAGTTGAATCAGCTGCTTCTCATTTCCAGTCCTCCAACGCCTTCTCCTTTCTTTTAAAAGTGCTGGTAACTCGTAAATAATATTCTGTTTCATATATATACTACGCATCCATAAAGTGAATAAATCTCGTTGCAAGAACGTGGCTTGCAACGTGCATTGTGGTTCCTGTTTTTTGGGTACGTGTACCACTACTAATTTCAAATTTTGGTAACTACTAAACCGACGAAGTTTCGTTCATGGTTAAAAAAATAACCGTTCTACTTAATCCATGAACTAACCTCGTTGAGTTACAGATTACTCAACGGAATATAGTTGGTTACTGTTGCTAACTCCACGGACTAACTTCGTTGAGTTACAGATAACTCAACGGAGTGACCTTATATTATATTACTGACCTCGTGGAGTTACGGTTAACTCAACGGACTTACTTCGTTGAGTTAACACTTCGCAACTTTTAAGCTTCACTCTCGTAAGTGTTTCTATTCTGTTCTTTTTTCTTTCTTTTTCATGTCATTCTGCTAACTGTAATAAAGTTAAATCTATATCATTAATGCATCATTTTGATTAAAATTCATTTAAATCTAAATCTTATATAGAGATTTAACTTGCAGGTCATTTTATATTATGCAGAATTTACATTTTACCTTATAATATGCAGAAATTTTTAAGCAATTATCCTGTCATTCAGCAAATTGTAAATATGTTACATATTCATTCATAAAGTTCCACAATAACATAATATTCAATATATTCCATTCATTTCACATCCAAACACGTATGAAAATTGCATTTGAAAAATTATATTCATTAATATGAATCAATTACATTACAAGTACATCATACAATTTCACACAAGTAGACGAACAATACAATTTAATCTCTATGCCTAAGTTCATCTACTTCCTTCTGGAGTTTTTCTAATTGCTGCTCTAATTGATTTATCCTCTCTACTGCTCCTTCAATTCCTCCAGAAGGTACAGCTAGTTCTGTAGCTACAAAATTTCTGTATTCTTTCACTAAAATGGTTCTAGATCTGATCCTTTTTGATGTCCATTTAGTGAAATCGATACAGTCCACCATCAGCAGTGGAATCAAATCTCCATAAAATAATTTCTTCTTCATTGTTTTCAGCTTGGAGATAAAAACTACAGACCAATTTATTTGGATCTTATTTACAACTGCATATGTGGCCCATTTGACAAATTGACTTAATTCTATGTCATGGCCCTGTTGTTGATAGACATTCTTAATCAGAATGTTAGCTACCATGTGCTTTACCATTTAAATGCTTCAATCTGTTTAATAATGACACACCAGGATTGATAGCTAAACAGTCCTTAATTTGCTGCTCAGTCTATTCAACTGCAGTTGTATCTTCCAAATTTTTATTCCTTCATTCTTTAAACCAAATATGTTGTGGAGAAGCTTTGGTGTTATCTATACATCAGCTTCCTCCACGTTTGAAATTAATCCTCCTCCTTCTCTCAAATTAGCATAAAAACAGGGCACTAAATTTTCATATACTGCATGCCCTCTTTCTTGAGATATAAATTGCAGTAGACCTTGGAATTCAAATAGATCTTTGATTTCTTGCATTCCATCCCAATTTACTGGTCTACTGTAAATAATATCGTAACCCCTTATTTCTTGATATTTAGTATATGCTTCTTTACTACTAAAGTGTACTTCATTCAAAATTATTGTTTTAGTCGGGTTAGGAAGGTGACTTTGTTGCTCCTGAGGGGTTTGTACTTGATCTTCCTCTAGCATAGGTTGCATTTGAACATTCTCTTCAGATTTCTGAATTTTTGCTTTTGCTTCTATTTGTGGTGGTGAGCCGGCAAAACTCTCCCCAAAATTCAAGCGTCATTTTCTTTATCGTGGAATTACACAACAGCACAGAATAGCTCTGATTTCTATTGTTCTAGATTCTAAATGATTTGCCGGATAATGCCCCCAAAACCCTAGGTTTTAGTTTAAATAAGCCCTAAGTTTAGGCGGGTAATCGAGTCATTTCCCGAATCAACTATTACTATTTTATCCGCGGTCTTAGCTACAGTACTTCGTTGAGTTACAGTTAACTCAACGGAATAAGTTCGTTGACTAACTCAAGACTCAACGGAGTAAGCTCGTTGAGTTAAGTGTAACTCAACGGACTCCTTGTACAAGCAAATATAATAATAAAAATATTACAGAGAATAGTTTTTCTGTTTTTTTTTACCGGTTTAACTGATACTATGTTTCGATAAAACCTAAATATTTTTTATTTTTGTTATTTTTCTTTTGGTTGAACCGATACTATGTTTCGGTAAAACCACTATTTTTTCCTGAAAATTAATATACAATTTTTTATGTTCCGGTCATACCGATGGATCCAGTCGGTTGAACTGCAATGACTCTTAATATAAATTGCAATGAAGCCCAAGTGAATCTTGGGGGTGGACTAGCCAAGTTGGTGAACCACCTAAAACTTGCTGTGTGTTATCTTTCTTTACTGCTTTGCATTCGTTTAAATTCATCTCATTTCACTTCTATCTGAATCATTTGTTTCAACAATCAAAAGAACTTAAAAATTACACACTTTCACCATTCACCCCCCCTTTGGTGAGTCTACCGATCCTAACACCATATATAGTAAAATCATCCATAAATATTTCTAAGAAATCTTCAGCCATTCTAGTAAATATGCCCTACATACACCTTTGAAAGGTAGCTGACACATTGCATAATCTGAATGGCATTATCTTAAAAGCATAAGTTCCATTAGGACAGGTGAAAGTTGTTTTCTCTTGATCTTCTAATGCTACTGGAATTTGATTATACCCTGAATACCCGTCTAGGAAACAAAAATATTCTTGCCCTGCTAATCTTTCCAACATTTGATCTACAAAAGGTAAGGGAAAATGATCTTTCCTAGTCACAGCATTCAGCTTTCTATAGTTTATACATACTCTCCAGCCTGATTGAATTCTAGTAGGTATCAAGTCTTGACTTTAATTCTTAATAACTGTTAATCCTGATTTCTTGGGAACTACATGGATTGGACTAACCCACGAGCTATCAGAAATCGGATAAATTATATCATTATCTAACCATTTAACTATTTCCTTCCTGACTACTTCTTTAAGGTTTGGATTTAATCTCCTCTCAGGAATTCTAAGAAGTTTAGCATTCTCTTCTAAATATATGTGGTGACAGCATAAAGTTGAACTTAACCCTTTTATATCAATCATAGTCCATCCTATTGCTTCTTTATAACTTTTTACTACATCTTTTAATTTAGCTATTTGATCCTCTTTTAAATCTAAAGCAATAATGATTGGACAGGTTCGTTTATCTTCCATAAATATATAGGTTAATTCAGGAGGTAAATGTTTTAATTCTAAATGCTGCCCATTAGAGGCTAGAGCTCCTAATTGAACATCATCATTTTCTAAATTAATTTCTTCCCGATCTCCTTCTATATTTATGCTTTCACTTTCTTCTAAAATTTCAGAATTGATTTGCCTATTAAATTCTTCTTGAATGACATCATCTAACATATCTCCTTTATCCTCTAAATAGTCTATGGTATGTAAGGACATTTCTAACTCCTCAAACCTTTTTGGTTTGAAAATATTTAATTGAGTATCCTCATTACCAAATGCTAATTTCATTACTCCAGTTTTAGAATTTATAACACCCCCTAATGTTGCTAAAAATGGCATTCCCAAAATTAAAGATATCACTATTTTTATGCTTAATTTGTTGGGAATCCAGAATTACAATATCAATAGGATATATAAAATTTTTAATTTTAACTAAGACATCCTCTATTTTTCCTCTAGGGTATCTTATACTTCTATCAGCGAATTGAATAACCTTACTAGTAGGAGTTAAGCCTTCTAATCCTAAGGATGCAAATATATCACTTGGCATAACATTTATACCTGCACCTAAGTCTATTAAGGTTCTTTCTAGAATGGTATTTCCTATGGTGCATGATATAACAAGGATTCCAGGATTAGATAACTTTTTAGGAATTTGTGGTAGAAATAGGGAACTACTTTGCTCAACTAAAAAGACCTTTCTAAGAACTTTTCACTCTCTTTTCTTAGTACACCAATTCTTCAGAAATTGAGTACAAGGAGGCATTTTCTGCAATAGATCTAACAAAGGAATGTTAACTTGTTCTTTTTCAAAAATTTCTCTGATTTTTTCTTGTTTTTCAGGAATTATTTGTTGTAATCTTTCAGGATAGGGTGCTAAAGATTTTGATTTCAAAGACTCTTTTTCTTTCAGTTTATTTGTTTGATCATTTTTAGCTTCATTCGTAGATTCAAATTGTTCTTCAGTGATTTCTAGATTTTCAGCTATTACATTTTCATTATCATTTTGATTTTTACTCATATCCACCTTCATATAATTTTCATTTTGAGTTCTTGGTGGTATATCAGTTCCAGATCTTAATGTTATACATACATCTTCTAGATTTTCGTTACTCTTATGATGTTTTTGCATATCATTTTTGTGATTATGATCTTCAATTGTTTTTAGTTTTAAAGTGCATTCTTTAAATTCTCTTGCATTAGTATTTTCTGTTTGCTGTATATTTTGTAAATTATGTAGGTTTATAACATTATAATTTTCATTGTCTTATTGCATAACTTGTATTTTCATTGTATATTCATCTAATGCTTTTAATTTTCTTTCCAAATCATCTAATCCCATTGCATTCAATTTTTGATCAATTTTCATTATGGTTTTTTCAGTTTCATAAATTATATCATTTTTAGGTTCTGAATATGCTTCCTTATAATTTAATTGGTTGACTTCTTATTGTTGACACACAATGTATTCCAGTTTGTCCAGATTTTTCTCTATACTATGTTCTAGTCTGTCATACCTATCCCAAACTTTAGTGTCTCTCAACATATTACACATTCTATACTGACCATCAGTTTGGTAAACTATAGGATTCTCATACACAACTCTATTATACTAAGGATAATTCATTTGTTGTTCATGGGATCTAACCATCTGCAAACGTCTCAATTTCAAACAGTCAGAAATGTCGTGTCCTTTAGAATTACAGAATTCACATATGCTAATTACAGGTTTCAGAAATCTTTGAGCATAAGCATATGCCATATTCTTAATTACAGAAGAAAACACACAACTCTAGCTATTAAAACGAAACAACTCTAACAGTTACTTATGTTAATTCAATTCAATTCTATTCAGTTCAATTTAATTCAATTCCTCGGCAATGACGTCATAAAACTTGTTTGCGTTTTCCCAGCACTATATTAGAAAAACTTGGATTTGTTACTTCTATTTTTACTTAGTTAATTTATCTTTATGCCTATTCTTTCTTTTAGAAGTAAACAAACAACCTTTAATACAATTTAGATATTAATTCCAATTTGTACTTTAGCTGCAAGTGCACAGTGTCTATTGTATCAATGTGCAAGTACAGGTCGATCCCATAGGGAATTGCTTAAGAATTTAGAACTATCCGTTTGTTAACAATTAAATTTATATATTCAATAAGCTCTCCGTTGAATTACAATTAACTCAACGGACTAACCTCGTGGACTTAAGTTAACTCCATGAGCCTGTCTTTTCTTCTTAATATTGCTATTTACAAAGGAATTCGGCCAACCATTGAGCGATTCCACAGATTGTAAATAACATCAATTAAGCTCTTTAATGTTAGTTAACATTGGATTTGTCATTAAACAGTACTAACATTCAGATAATTCAAACAGTAACCATTAAAATCTTTAAGTCTTTTCAACGAACTAATTTCAGTAAACTATAAAACTAAAATAACATAAAACAATCACACCACTGACAAAGATAACATTAATCACGATACAACACTCAAATACAACATACAAACATAGATAAATTGTTTTTGGTATTTTTGTTTTAATATGAACATGAAAATGGGCGAAAGGTGAAATGTAAAGTAATCTCACTTGACAGTAAATACTTCCGACACTACTTGCAACGCGATTACACCACTGAAAATTAAACCACTTACAATTTTGTCTCCTCTCCCTATAGAATCGCGAGTCCAGAATTGCAAGATGATCTCCTCTTCAGCATACAGGCATCAACCCGAAGCCAAGGCTAAAAGCTTTACAATCTCCTGAAATATGAGTCGGCACTTAGTGAAAATGGTTTCCCTTCCCGCGACGCGATCACTCCTAACAGTGGTTGTCAGACACTGTGTTTGGCTTGGAATCGACCCGACATCAGGTAAGTATCCTCACAGACCTTCGATGGCTGGTGATTATGGTGGTGATGATGATGGTTGGTGTGGAACTTTAGAGAATTACAACGCTCATCCTCCTCTGCACACATTGTCCGCCCATCGATCACACACTTCTTCTTTTTTCTTTTTTTTTTTTATATTTCTTTAGTAGTAACTGCTTCTGCTTGAATGGTCGGTTAGATTTCCTTCATTCGTATCAAAGGCGATGATTTCTTTCCCTGCGCGATACGTGCAAATGTGGTTTTTCTCTTCCAATTGTCTGTTCCTACAACCACTATAGTGGCATATTAGAAAATATATAGTCCATGGAGTTACAAATAACTCAACGGACTTTCTTCATTGATTTAACTATAAAACGCATGCATAAATTTAACTATCTGATGCTCAGGTGCATTTTGGATACTTATAAACTTAACTATCCGATGCTCAACTACATTTTCGGATAATTACAATAACTCACCGATATATAACTTAAGTAAATCTACTAGATCTCGACATGTGTCAGCAGTAGTTTAATCATAGAATAACATTTCGGAGAGTTACGGAGCTAACTATCCGATGTTGAGATGCATTTCAGATAGTTAGAGATAACTCACCGGAAATCCACTTAAGTTACTTTCCTAGAACATGACACATGTCCTCAGCTATTTTATAAATAAAAAGAGATTTCAAAGAGTTACAGGGGTAACTATCCGATGCCCAACTGCAATTTCGAATAATTATAGATAACTCACCGATATATAACTTAAGTCATTCATTATGGTTTCGACACATGTACTTTAGGAAATAATAAAATATTCTCTCAAAACATAATTGTTCGACAATTTAAACATAACTATCTGATATGTTCGATTTGTTAAACATAACTGTCCGAATATGTTCGGTATGTTAAACATAACTGTCCGAATTATCAAAAAATTCGGATACTTAAGAATTTCACAGCCTACAACTTACCAACAGTTCAAAAATATACTAAATTAACAATAATTCCCCAAAATTAAGCAGATTCTTCAATTAAAGCATATTGTTAGAACTCGAGTATTTTGATAATGCAAAACCTATGTGAGGTAATATATTGTATTTCACAGTTAAGTCAATGCAGCATTAGATCAGAAGGAAGAAAGAACAGATTCCATGCAGATGAATAGATGGAGAAGTTTTTAGATAATACTGTATTAAACTTACAGGAAAATCGGACAGTTACAGGTCCGAAAAGTAAGTTTAAAACAGTAGCAAAACTATCGGACAGTTAGAAGAATAATTATCCGAAATTGTAAAGCCTTTGAAGAGTTATTGGATCAGACAGTTAAGGGGATTGAATGATCGGATAGTTAAGGAGTTAACTATCCGGAAGCTTAAAGGACTTTTCGGAGAGTTACAGGTATAACTATTTGAAAGTTAAGTCATTCAATAAACCACGTGCAGAAATACAGAACGGAAGCTTAAAGGACTTATCGGAGAGTTAGATAACTATCCGAGTTTTTTGGTAAGTTACAAGCATAACTTTCTAGAACTTAAGTCATTTTATTACGCACGTGCAAAATAGAGAAGTCGGTAGTTGAAAGCTTTAAAGGGGAAATCGGAGAGTTAGATAACTATCCAAAATTTTCAAAGAGAGTTTCGGTAAGTTATAGTTTAACTATCCGAAACTTAAGTCATTGAATTTCCCACGTGTAGAATTCCAAATAGATGCTCAAATAGGTTTTCGGAGAGTTAGAAAGATAACTATCCGAAATTTCAAGAGAGTTTCGAAGAGTTACAATTTAACTATCCGAAACTTAAGTCATTGAATTTCCCACGTGCAGAATTCCAGAGAATGACTCATATAAGTTTTTCGGAGAGTTAGAAAAATAACTATCCGAAATCCTGAAGCATTTCGGTGAGTTACAGGGATAACCTTCCGAAACTTAAGTCAGCCCTTTATGCACGAGCTAAATTAAAGCAATCGGCAAGTATATAACTCTTCGGTGAGTTACAGTTATAAGTATCTGATTGGATGACAGCTCACATTTAAATATCTTGGAATCCTACTTGGTAGAAAAGGTTAAGTGATCTTTCGGTAAGTTACAGAAATTCTTCGGAGAGTTACATAGCTAACTATCCGAAAGAACAGGAAAATCGGTAAGATATCTTGAAACGATTTTCTGAATGGTCACTTGCCGTATTGGGACTTGAGGCTAATCAAGTACAGTAGAATACATCTGTTGGAGAGAAATATGATCGTTGTACATATCAGGTATATATACAAAATACAGACAACGGAGATACATAGAGCATATACTCCAAATTCCATTTACACTCAAGTTTGCAAACAGTGAAGCATATTCCAAAGATCTACTGCAGAAAAAGCTCTATGCGCAAAACTCTGATTGAAGAATTAAAGTTGTTGGTTTGTAGTTTCAACCTAAAAGCTACATACAGTGTTGGTTTGAGTTTCGACCTGAAAACTCTAGAGGTTGGTTTACTGAAGTTTTTACCTGAAAACTTCTGTGTAGTTGGTTCTTGCTTTGACCTAAAAGCAAGTGTGTAAGTGTTGAAACACTTAGTGAAGCCCAAGTGAATATTGGGGGTGGACTAGCCAATTTGGTGAACCACCTAAAAATTTGCTGTGTGTTTCTTATCTTTGCTGATTTGCTTTCTATTAGTTTAAGTTCATTACATTTCTGTTGAATCATTCGATTCAACATCAAAAGAATTTTAAAACTACACTCGTTCACCATTCATCCCCCCTTTGGTGAGCCTATCAATCCTAACAGTTGGTATTAGTGCAAGGTTAATCCTTCATAAGATTTAACCATCTGGATTTATGACTCAATTTGCTGAGGGACAAAACATCCACAAACCTCCTCTATTCGATGGTTCCAATTATAACTATTGGAAGAATAGAATGGAGTGCTTCCTTAGGAGTTCAGATGTTAAACTCTGGAAGACTGTTGTTCTTGGAATAACACTTCCAACCAGTGATATTTCGAATTGGTCTAAGGAGGATGAGAAAATCATCCAGTTGGATGTTAGAGGGCTGAATGCCATTTATTGTGCACTAACTGCTAATCAATATAATAAGGTATCTACATGTAAGTCTGCTCATGAGGCTTGGAAAATCCTTCAAGTTACTTATGAAGGTACAAGCCAAGTTAAGGATACAAAAATCAGTATTCTTTTGAAAAAACTAGAACTGTTTAAAATGAATGATAATGAAAACATAACTAAAATGTTTTCTAGATTTACTGAAATCATTGACAGTCTGAAAGGCTTGGGAAAGAAGTTCTATTCACATGAACAGGTACAAAAGATCCTAAGGAGCTTAACTATTGAGTGGAAACAGAAGTCCACTTCTATTCAAGATTCTAAGGATCTCAACAATTACACAGTTGAAGAACTGTTGGGCAATCTTCTAGCCCACGAAGCTCAGATGAAGGACTGGAAAGAGCAAGAAGGAGTTGTTGAAAAGAAAGCTGAAAAGAAAAAGGAAATGACATTTCCATCTACAGAGGAAGCTCTAAGCTCAGACGATGATGAGATCATGCTGTTGTCAAGGAACTTCAGAAAGTTTATGAAGAAAAAGAATAAGTCTAGCTCTTCTAAAAGAACAGTCCCTACATGCTTCAAATGTAAAAGGCAAGGGCACATACAGACCTTTTGTCCATTTCAGATAGAAGAAGATCAAGGAGATAAGAAGAAGAGATTGAAGGACAAAAAGAAGATGGCTCTCAAAGCTACATGGGATGACAATAGCTCTTCAAGCTGTTCATCAGATTCTGAAGAAGCAGCAGCAAATGTTTGTTTTGCTGCACAAGAGGTATGCTCTACTTCCTCTAGTTCAGAAAATGAGCATGATGAGTTAGACATAAACAGTCTTCTAGCTATTGTAAATAATTTATATGTGAAGTGTAGAGTTTTTAAGAAAGAAATTAAAAGATTAAATCATTGTTTAGAAAATTCATTTGCTGAATTAGAATCAACTATAGTTGAAAATAAAAATCTAAAATCAAACTTAGATAAGTATAGTTGTGATAACTGTGAATTAAAAGATGAAAATAAAAATCTATTAACTACTATATCAGATTTGAAAGATACTATATGTAAATTTACTCAATGACAAAAAGGATTAAATAAAATAATAGGATCTCAACGATCAAATGGGAATAAATATGGCCTAGGGTATGCTACACCACAGGAAATACCTTATTGTGGTAGAGTGATTCGATCTTATAGAGATGACACCACTGTGTTTGCCATCAAACAAAGATCAGGTCATATGTGGCTGCCAAGAGGCAATAGATTTAATGTTTTAAGGACTAACTCTATTGGACCCAAGAAGATTTGGATACCAAAAGCTTTAATTTCAGTATGATTTGCAGGGAGATAAGGAGTTTCAAGCGCGTTCAACTAAATGGATTGTGGACAGTGGATGCTTAAAGCACATGACAGGTAAGAAAAGCTTTCTTGATTTAGTTAAAAACTTAAGTTCAGGATCTGTTAAGTTTGGAAATAATGAAAAGTGTAAAATAACTGCAATAGGAAATATTATATCTGAAAGTGGTATAATTGAGAATGTCTTGCATGTAAATGGTCTAAAACAAAATTTGTTAAGTGTAGGACAATTATGTGATAAAGGCTATACTGTTTCTTTTAATGCTAAAAACTGCTACATTATTGATCCTGCCACAAATGAAACAAAATTTACTGGTATTAGAAATTGCTAAATATATACATTAAACTTTCCATGTGAAAATTCTACAAGCAACTCCTGTTTGGTAGCAACTAGTGAAGACGATTGGGTGTGGCATAGAAGACTTGGTCACATTAGTATGAAGAATATCAGAAAGCTATCCACAGGTGATCTTGTTAGGGGACTGCCTAAACTCACTTTTAAGAAGGATAGAGTGTGTAATGAGTGTATGCTAGGGAAGCAGAAGAGAACTGCTCTTCACAGCAAAAATGTTGTGTCCACCAAAAGGCCATTAGAACTACTACATCTAGATTTGTTTGGTCCTTCTCAAGTATCAAGTCTTGGGGGTCGAAAATATACCTTTGTTATTGTTGATGATTTCTCCAAATTAACTTGGGTAATATTTTTGACACATAAAAATGAAACCTGCAATGAGTTCAGGAATTTTTGCATAAGAGTTCAGAATCAGAAGGAACTAATAGTGAAGAAAATTAGAAGTGATCATGGAGGGGAATTTGAAAACTATGATTTTGAAAACCTCTGCAATTCATTTGGAATTCTGCATGAATTCTCTTGTCCTAGAATTCTTGCTCAAAATGGAGTTGTGGAAAGGAAAAATACGACATTACAAGAAATGGCTAGTACTATGTTAAATGCCACGGATCTACCTAAATTTCTCTAGGCAGAAGTTGTAGGAACAGCTTGTCACATTTCCAACAGAACTCACATTAGATCTACATTGAATAAGACACCCTTTGAAATTTGGTTCGATAAAACTCCAAATGTTGGCTATTTTAAGACATTTGGATGCAAATGTTTTGTCTTAAATACAGGAAATGCTAAAGACAAGTTTGATGCTAAGTCTGAACCTGCCATACTTGTTGGTTATTCCTCGAGAAGCAAAGCTTACAGAGTTTATTTTGCTGAAGATAGAAGAGTGGAGGAAAGTATAAATGTTCAGTTTGATGAAGATCAATTCCAGAATTTCAAAAAGCTGAAGATTAATGATGATAGTGAAAATGAATACTTTGAAGATGATAAAAGCAAGCAGAATACCCATTCACAAGTGTTAGACTAGAATCTCAACCATAGATATCAGAATCATAACAGTTGGAAGTTTAGATCTGATCATCTCGAGGAACAAATTATTGGAAATATATCTAAAGGGATATAAACTAGAAGCAAAGCACAAGATATCTGCAATTTTTGTGCATTTGTGTCAGAAATAGAGCCAAAATCAGTAGAAGAAGCTTGTAAGGATACCTACTGGACAATGGCTATGTAGGAAGAATTAAATTAGTTCTAGAAAAACAATATGTGGGAACTAATAGAAAAACCTGTAGGAAAATCCATCATTGGAACTAAATGGATTTTCAAGAACAAATTAAATGAAGAAGGTAACATTCTCAGGAATAAAGCTCGATTAGTTGCTCAAGGCTACAATCAACAGGAAGGTATTGACTATGAAGAAACTTTTGCTCCTGTAGCTAGGATTGAAACTATCATAATATTGCTTGCCTTTGCAAGTAGTATGAAGATAAGATTGTTTCAAATGGATGTGAAAAGTGCCTTCTTAAATGGAGAAATTCAGGAAGAAATGATTGTTAAACAACCTCTTAGATTTGAAGATGAACTCAAGCCGGATCATGTCTACAAACTGAGAAAGGCTCTATATGGTTTGAAACAGGCACCTAGAGCTTGGTATGAGAAATTGAAAATTTTTTTAACTGAAAACAATTTTTCTATAGGCAAAGTGGACAACACTTTGTTTATCAAAACTTTTGATGTGCACATGTTGATTGTTCAAATATATGTTGATGATATAGTATTTGGAGCCACTTTAGAAGATCTTTGTCATGAATTTCAGAATTTATTGAAAACTAAATTCGAAATGAGCATGATGGGAGAATTGAAGTTTTTCTTGGGATTACAGATTCATCAAATGCATAATGGTATATTTGTCAACCAAGAAAAATACTACAAAGAGATGTTGAATAAATTTGGCCGTGAAAACATCAAATCCGCAAATACTCCAATGAGTTCAAACATTAAAATAGAAATGGATGATTCAAGTGTTGTAGTGGATCAAAGACAATATAGAGGTATGATTGGATCCCTATTATACCTTTTAGCTAGCAGGCCAGATATTATGTTCAGTGTATGCTTGTGTGCTAGATTTCAGGCATCACCAAAGGAATCACATTTGAAATCAGTCAAAAGGATTTTCAGATATCTACAAGGAATAAAAGATTTCGGATTATTCTACTCAATTGACAGTAGCTTGATTTTAACAGGCTATAGTGATGCAGATTATGCAGGCAGCAGATCTGATAGAAAAAGCACTAGTGGTACTTGTCAACTACTTGGATGTTCTTTAATCTCATGGTTCAGTAGGAAACAAAATTGTATAGCATTATCTACTACTGAAGTCGAGTATATTGCAACTGGATTGTGCTGTGCACAAATCATTTGGATGTAGCAAACTCTAGCAGATTACAGACTGAAAATTCAAAATTCAATCATATTTTGTGATAACAACAGTGCAATCAGTCTATCTAAGAATACAATACTTCATTCCAGAGCCAAGCATATTGAGATCAGACATCATTTTCTAAGAGATCATGTGGAGAAAGGGAACATTTCACTTAAGTTTGTGCCAACAGAAACCAACTTGCAGATATTTTCACCAAACCTTTAAATGAATCAACTTTTAATCATATTAGATGAAATCTAGGAATATGTTCTTTTCAAGATTTTTAAATTTTATTTTTTCATCAAGCTCACCATATGGGAGCTTGTTTTTCTACTAACCTACTCGTGCAGGATACAGTCTATATCAGTTTTACAGAAAATCAATTTTGTAGTCCTCACCTTTTTTATATAATGACAAAAAGGGGGAGAAGAATTTGGAAATTCGGTCACTTACAATATTTCAAGCAAGCACTGAAAGAGAATTATTAAAAGGAGAAGAAAAACTCAGCACACAAATAGGGGGAGAAGTAAGCTCATAGTTAAGGGGAGGAATTCCTTCTTGTCAGTATAGTTTTGATTAATTCATGTTTTATGTTTCTCTGTGTGACTAAATGTATAGAAATACACTAGGGAGTGAAATACATGTAAATAATTGTAAAGGTTTTTGTCATTATCAAAAAGGGCGAGATTGTTAGAACCCGAGTATTTTGATAATGCAAAACCTATGTGAGGTAATATATTGTATTTCACAGTTAAGTTAGTGCAGCATTAGATCAAAAGGCAAAAAGAACAAATTCCATGCAGATGAACAGATGGAGAAGTTTCCAGATAATACTATATTAAACTTATAGGAAAATCGGACAGTTACAGGTCCGAAAAGTAAGTTTAAAACAGCAGCAAAACTATCGGATAGTTAGAAGAATAACTATCCGAAATTGTAAAGCCTTTGGAGAGTTATTGGATCAGACAGTTACGGGGATTGAATGATCGGATAGTTAAGGAGTTAACTATCTGGAAGTTTAAAGGACTTTTCGGAGAGTTACATGTATAACTATCCGAAAGTTAAGTCATTCAATAAACCACGTGCAGAAATACAGAATGGAAGCTTAAAGGACTTATCGAAGAGTTAGATAACTATCCGAGTTTTCTTTTCGGAGAGTTAGATAACTATTCGAGTTTTTCGGTAAGTTACAGGCATAACTTTCTGGAACTTAAGTCATTTTATTACGCACGTGCAAAATGGAGAAGTCGGTAGTTGAAAGCTTTAAAGGGGAAATCGAAAAGTTAGATAACTATCCGAAATTTTCAAAGAGAGTTTCGGTAAGTTATAGTTTAACTATCCGAAACTTAAGTCATTGAATTTTCCACATGCAGAATTCCAGACAGATGCTCAAATAGGTTTTCGGAGAGTTAGAAAGATAACTATCTGAAATTTCAAGAGAGTTTCGGTGAGTTACAGTTTAACTATCCGAAACTTAAGTCATTGAATTTCCCACTTGCAGAATTCCAGAGAATGACTCATATAAGTTTTTTGAAGAGTTAGAAAAATAACTATTCGAAATCCTGAAGCATTTCGGTGAGTTACAGGGATAACTTTTCGAAACTTAAGTCAGCCCTTTATGCACGTGCTAAATTAAAGCAATCGGCAAGTATATAACTCTTCGGTGAGTAACAGTTATAAGTATCCGATTGGATGACAGCTCACATTTAAATATCCTAGAATCCTACCTGTCAGAAAAGGTTAAGTGATCTTTCGGTAAGTTACAGAAATTCTTCGGAGAGTTACATAGCTAACTATCTGGAAGAATAGGAAAATCAGTAAGATATCTTGAAACAATTTTCTGAACGGTCACTTACCGTATTGGGACTTGAGGCTAATCAAGTACAGTAGAATACATCCGTTGGAGTGAAATATGATCGTTGTACATATCAGGTATATATACAAAATACAGACAATGGAGATACATAGAGCATATACTCCAAATTCCATTTACACTCAAGTCTGCAAACAGTGAAACATATTCTAAAGATCTACTGCAGAAAAAGCTCTGTGCGCAAAAATCTGATTGAAGAATTAAAGTTGTTGGTTTGTAGTTTCAACCTGAAAGCTACATACAGTGTTGGTTTGAGTTTCGACCTGAAAACTCTAGAGGTTGGATTACTGAAGTTTTTACCTGAAAACTTCTGTGTAGTTGGTTCTTGCTTTGACCTGAAAGCAAGTGTGTAAGTGTTGAAACACTTAGTGAAGCCCAAGTGAATCTTGAGGGTGGACTAGCCAATTTGATGAACCACCTAAAAATTTGCTGTGTGTTTCTTATCTTTGCTGATTTGCTTTCTATTAGTTTCAGTTCATTACATTTCTGTTGAATTATTCGATTCAACATCAAAAGAATTTTAAAACTACACTCGTTCACCATTCACCCCTCCTTTGGTGAGCCTATTGATCCTAACACATATAACAATGCAATTATAACATAATGACTTAATTCTCATATGATAAGCTAAATATTATGCAATTAACCATCATTTAACCGTTAATAATATACACTTTTTCATTCTAAACAATGACATATCTCCATTGAGTAACTTCAATAATATTATATGTTCAATACCATTTAGTGATGATATGTCAACATTGCCATCACAAAAGCTATATTCTAAAAAGAAATAGAAATGAGCTCATCCTCATGCAAAATCAACTAAGAAGATGACAACATTAGTTAAAGATATGGAAATAGACATGAAGGAATTTTTATAGGAATATAAGGACTATAATAGAATTGGGATGCAAATAATGGAATGTATTGTCAAAGTTGAGGAAGAAAGAAATGAATTATTAAGACTCCAACATGATGAAGAAAGAAATGAATTAGACATTATTCCTTCATTATTTGAACTAAGTAACCTAGATCAAGATGAAGTATATAATGCAATGACATTATTAGAAAATCATCAAAAATAAATAATATTTTTAGGTTTACCTTAGGAGATGAGACTTACTTGACTAAGACATAATTTGAAATGAAGAATGTTGTTGTTGTTAGGCAGTAAACATTGTTATTATTACTGAAGATATTATTATGAATGTTGTTGAATGTTATGTATGTTGTTAATGTTGATAATGTATTAGACAATGTTTTATGTTGTTTAATGTTATGTATATTGATGATGTATCAAATATTTTTATTATGTTTTTATGTGGATTGTTATGGTCATCATCTAATGTAAATGTTATTGTTTATCTCCTTTTTTTTGTAAGTTTTTTTACTTATTGTAAATGGATATAAGTGAAAACATTAAACTTTTGAAAGAGCTCATGGAAGAGGAAGAGATAAAACAAGAATAAATACTCATGTATTTGATGAAAGCATGAAAATTCATATCTACTTTTGCAAGTAGTGTGAATTATGTTACAAGGAGTACTTCTAGAATATATAGCAAAGAAGGATAATAATACATTACTATATTATTAGATCCATCTTTACCTAATCAAGAATATAACTATAGGAAAATTTATAGAATGAGTCAACATGTATTCTTTCATTTTTGTAGTTTTTTGAGATGTGAATGAGTAGTGCAAGATAGTAGATGTATGAATGTGGAAGAAAAGTTGACAATATTTATAGTTACAATTAGAGAAAATCAAAGATATGGTGTAAATATTGAGTACTTTCGTTGATCTGGTTGGATAATTAGTATACATTTTAATGAAATGTTGAATACAATATTGAAAGTAAGATATAAACTATTGGCCAAGCAAGAATCATCAACTCCAACATAGATTCAAAATGATTGCCATATTTATCTTTATTTCAAGGTGAGTTAATGTTATATTTCAATACCTCTTTTAGCATTTAGACACATTATTATGTATATTCTTTTTTCTTTTAAGATTGCATTAGAGCAATTAATGATACCCATGTCAAAGTTACAATTTATGATGAAGAAACTACATGTTGGAGGAATAGAAAAGGTATATTATCATATAATGTATTAGTAACATGTAATTTTGATATGAAAATTATTTATGTCTTTAGTGAATGAAAATAATCAGTAGTTGATGCTCATATTCTTGAAGATGTACTTTCTCGATGTTATATTTTTAATGTTCCATTAGGTATGATATTAATAAAAATAATGAAAATACTTATGTATAGTAGAAATTGTGAAATTAATGTTTTTAACATTATATTTAAAACTTCTATATAAATTACAGGTAAATATTACTTGACAAATGTTAATTTTCCTAATAGGCCAAAATTTATTGCACCATTTCAAGGTATAAGATATCACTTGAATGACTATAATGCTTATAAACTTCTAATGAATGTAATTGAAAATTTCAATTACAATCATTCACAATTAAAAATAGTAATTGAATGTACATTTTGAATAATTAAACATCGATTCTCAATTTTACAAGATTATATGTCATTTACTTTTGAAACATAAGAGAAGATTGTTTTAGCATGTTTTTTAGTTCACAATTTTATTTAGAAATTAGATAAAACATATTTACTTGAAAACCTTTAAGAAGAATTATAAAGAATGCTAGATGATAATGTTCAAAAAACTTTTACAAAATAAGATGTGTTTACTATTGTTGGATCAATATTATAGAAAATAAATTATTGATACAATATGTATCAATATTACGAAAGATATCTAGAATAATAAAGATGTGAAATGTATTTTATGTTGTAATTATTATCACAAACAACTATCTTATATTATCTATGATAAATTTTATTATTTTCTATCTTACAGATAAATATAAAAATATTTAATTTATCAATTTTAACATTTTCTATTATATGAATAAATATATATATATTACATTTTATAATTTTTTATTATTTTATATTCTATACATAAATACATGTATTTTAAATTTTATCATTTTTTATTTTATGTACAAATATTTTAACTTTTTATTAACTTCTTATTACTTTGTGTTATTTTTCTTTTCGTTATTTTTTATGATATTTTATGTTTTTTTTTTCATAATTTTTTAGACGTACAATCACCCTCTTAATATCTTCTAAACTCAAATGTCTGAGGTCCATAGATTCCATGAGTGACCCAAAGCAGCGGTGGAGCACTCAAACCTCCGATCACGGTCAACTTCTGTGATGGATACCACCGTCAATCCACCTCCGAAGCCTTCGACCAAAACCGTGACTATCTTCTTCTTCGCCCTTTTGCCAATGAAATTGATACTAATTATCGACTGCTAATGATGATGGGATTGGAATCGAATGGGTTGCAGGTGAAGGTGACGATTAAGGGACGAGTGCAGGGAGTGTTCTTCAGGGACTGGACGGTCGAGAACGCCCAGGAGCTCGGCCTCGACGGCTGGGTCCGTAATCGCCTAGACGGATCCGTGGAGGCTGTCTTCTCCGGGAAGCCGGACAAAGTCGACGAGATGGTCAACAGGAGGTGCTGCGTAGGACCACCGGCAGCCATAGTCACCGCCATCTCCTGCTCTCCCTCCCACGAGCAGCCCGTTGCCGGCGCCGGATTCCAATCTAAGCCCACCTTTTAGAACAACGGATTGATGAGCATTGGCATGGCCGAACTATCAATATTTATTGTAATCAACATTACTACTTAAAGTTATCATTTCATGTACTATTTGTGACTGTATTGACATTACATTTTGTTGTCAAGAATAGTTATCCTATTATTAATACTATGCATCAAACTACAAACTAACGATAAATTTGCAGAGAGAGTAATCAATCTTCCCTTAACCTTGTAAAATCTACAAGGAAACGAGATCTTATATTTTAACCCAAACAAAAATATATTCTTCCTTTCCTGCTTCGTAGCAATCTCCTTTCTGAGGTGATGGTGCAGCTACCACCGTCTGTTCCTCCACCAGGGTTGGGTTCCTTTTATCTTCAGCAGTTTTTGCTTTTTCTCCTTTTGTTGACTAGGGGTTCTTTGTTTTCAATTTCCTCGTCTTCCTCCTCAGTGGAGTCTATCCATCCAACCATTCAATTATCAAGGCATAGTCCTTCTTGAGTTCTTTATTGTGCCCATTCATTCCTTCTCCATCACATCCCCCTTTCTTTCCCATCATCATGGTTCTTCCACCATGAGGAGATTTCATAGGAACCGCACTCCAGTAGTCTTTCAAGTTAATCAATATCTTTAAACTCTTTACGTTTGGTACTTTTCTCTTTCTGAGAATCAGAATGAGAGGTACCTATGGAATCAAAATTGGCATCACACTCTTCTGGGCAATGGTGCAATATCCTGTAGAAAGAGGTGACCTTCTTCCATTGGTTGCGCTTGTTCCTTGAAGCTTCCGTGTTGCAAGTCTGGTAAAGATGTACCGCCACAACCCAATTACCATCAACAGTGAGGCTCGAAGCCTCGAAGTAGAATTTTGACCACATACCCCCATTTTCTGAGGCTCTCTGCAGCTGGCTTCATCATTGGATATTTGGATCTCGGAAGTATCCCCAGTTTAGTGTTGTTCATCATGGGTCGATACCACAGATTCATCTTCATCAAACTTCTGCTTACCTGAAAAGGATCGAAACTTTTCCAAGGAAACCCTCCCACGTAACAAATGCACGCAGGAAAACTTAACAGACTTAGAGGAGATTCATCATTATTATTATATAAGAGAATATAACTTGCATGTCCGTCCACATCTCAAAATGATGATTTTTGTGATCCATGAAGTAGACGAGGTATAAATTGTGGAATGGCAAATAAACCAAGTATAAAAGAGAGTCCTGGATGTGCATTGTCTCCCATAAAAACTTATCCAAAGATCATAAGTTTTTCTTTCAATTTTTATGTTAACAATTAACATTAGCTGAACTTTCCAGAGATAATTCATCTATCCTACTTACCTGTCTATAATAATAATCACTTCATTTATAAGTTTCATATTGGAATTATAAGCCTTATTGACTCTGATGTCCGATGATGGCTTTCCAAACCATGATCTATGACTAAATTATTAAGGTGCGAGAAAGCCCTGTGCAAGTAACTTTGGAAGTGTCACTCTCTGTAGCAGATCTCACCCTTTAAATCCTTTCTACTGTCTTTACTTTCAAACAGTTCTTCCATTTTCCCGCCAGTACCAGAACAAATCTTATGCCTGCACAAAAATGTCAACCATTAATATTGAACCAACAGTCAAATCTTACGGAATTAGCGGCTCATATTAATTTCGAAACAACAGTAGTACAACTCACAGCTATTGCCTTTAGAATCGCACTGATGGACATTTAGTCATGTATTTTATTGATGTGAGATGAGACTTTGATGTATGGACATTGGTTTGTTTATGCTATATGTGATATTTTATGTGAAAATGACTTCGCTGGATGATGATTTATTATTCGTAAGAATTGATTGAATGTTTAAATTTTTGTAATGGCCAAGTTGGAGAATAATGAAGATTAATGGATAATTACTAACGCACATTGATAATTTGTAGAGCGCAAGCATTTATGGGGAGTCTTTATCTTGGCATTAGTATATTATTAATTGTCACCGTCAAACCGTGTGGAGGGAAAGTTGAATATTTATTATAGTTTTTGATACGAAATACCGTTTTAAAATGAATATTGGGATCCATGAAATGGCTGTTTGGATCAACAGCTTAATGTTGAAATTAAATCTTGTAGTTTGATTTTGAAATATAGATATAAAAAGAGTTGTTTAGATTTGCATTTAGTTCATTGATGATTTGTCATTGTTGTTGAGTTTTTAAATACTAAAAAGAGGGTAAATTTCCTTACACTAGGTAACTTTCTTAAACGTCACGTTTCTGAGAAAAAATAGATGAAAATGGATTAATTTCATTCGCAAATGTGAAGCTTCTATGTGTGTATAAAATTTAAAAAGAGAAGACAAATATAACTTTCAATGTAAGATTAAAACCACACACAACATCTAACTTTAATGCATGAGTATACTCTTAACACTCATTCTCAAGTTAGAAATAATAATTATAAAAATATAACAAAAAATAATTAATATATAGAAAGACATAAAAACTAATTACTGTAGCAGTAATAACAATAAAAGATAGTAGTAGTTACTGTAGCAGTAATAGCAATAATTATAATTTGAGATAAGTAAATCAACCATTGCATAATACAATCCAAGGTAGATAATATAAAGTACAGTACTTCTTTGGTTCTCCAATTCTCTCTATACTTTTTTATTTTCCTTTTTCTATGAATTGTCATTTGCCTAAGTATACTTTATAACTCAAGATGTTGAAATGTAAAATACAAACATATGCAAAAGTTAATATTATTAATTTGTGCATTTCTAGATGGATGAGTGTATCGTATAAGGGATAAGATAAAAAATAATTTTATTAGAAATAGGGTAGGAGTTGCATTTCTTAAAGATAAGAAAAAATCGATTAAGTTGTTTGATCATATACTTAGAAGACTAAAGAATTCATTAATTAGGAGAGAAGAATTAATTAATTTAGAAGAAATTAAAAAAAGTAAAGGTATATATTAGGAATTTTATTTTGATGATGAATATTTTTATAAGTTAAAAAATAAGTCTAATTAAGTCTAAGTATATGTCATATAGTTAGACGTTAATGGTTTTTGAAAAGTTATATAATTATTGTTAACGTTACAAGTTAATCAAAGAGTTATGTTAAAAACTCGTATAGTTACAGTTATCTACATGTGTATTTTTAATGTCTTAAGTTTTCTATGTATGTTTGTTTATGAAAAGTTGAAGAGTTAGATAATTGTTTGATTTTTTACGTATAGATTGGATAACTATTTGAGTTTATAAAGTGATTAACATTAAGTTAAGTTTTTTTGTTATAATCACGTATTTTGCAAGTGAAAAATTCAAAATGTTATAGATAAGTGTTCAAGTTTTTATAGACGTTAAAAGATAAGTGTTCGACTAAAATAACAACTTAAAAGATAAATTCTATAGTTCTCTAGAAAGAGCATTCTAGATGGAACAGTTCTCTAGAAAGAGCATTCTTGATGGATCTATGATAAGGGAACATGAAAATTCAAAAAGAATGTGGTGAACATGGATAATTCAAATTTGAAAAAGTATGTAAGATCATGAATTATAGATTAAGTCGATGAATATGTTGAAACGAGAAACTTTAGTATAATTGTTATAAATAAAGGGTACGTATTATAGTTTAGTCATTCCAACCAAGAAAGAGAAAAACCATATGAGAAAAAGAGATATCTAATCGACATAGAGGAATCCTAACAAATACAAAGGAAAGAACTATTTAAAAGCAATCTTGGAAATTTAAAGTCAAGATAAAGAAAGGAGTGAAGAGATACAAAAGTAGAACAAATTCGAAAAGATTCAAAAGCTATGTGCAAAGCTCAAGTTTGAAATTCAAATTCACTTAAAGCTAGAATAAGGTTAATCATCTTTTCGAGTGTTAAGAAAATTTTGTAATAGAACCAACAAGTAGAGATTTTGTACTTAAAAGTTTGTAAATTATTACTTTGTCAATAAAGTTGTGATTTACGAAGATTGTGTGTGATTTGTGCTCTTATTTTATTTACTAGAAGTTGTAATTAATTATCTAAAGACATAATTCACCTCCCCCTCTTGTGATATTTACAATCCTACAATTGATATCAAAGCTTAGGAATCGATTTTTCCACTTAAAGTTAGGATTAGTTTTGTATTTTTCAAATGGCTAGCACTTCAAGTAATGACTGAAGGATATACTACTACACGTCCTATTATGTTTGAAGGTAGCAACTATAGCTACTAAAAATATCGGATGCAAATATTCTTTTAGCCTATAGACTTCAAACTTTAGTACATTATTAATAATCCTATATTGTTAGTTACGTCTTCATTTGATACATGGACTTTCAATGAAAAGGAGTGGATGACACTAAATGCTAAATGTTTAAATATCTTATTTTGTGTTTTATCTCATGATCAATTTAATAAAGTTTTTGCGTACAAAACTGCACATGAGATATGACATGCTTTAGAAATTACTACTAACCAAGTTAAAGAGTCTAAAATCAACATGTTAATACATAAATATGAGCTTTTTAAGATACATGAAAATGAATATATCTCTCATATGTTTTCTCATTTTCTTGAGATTGTAAATTCTTTAAAATCATTAGGCAAGAAATTCAAGGAAAAAGACTTAGAAAGATCCTTAGATCTTTAACTAAGGTTTGAGCTCAAAAGATAACCACTATTGAAGAGTCCAAAGATTTAAATGTTTATACTTTAGATGATCTCATAAGAAAACTTACAACTTATAAAGTACAATACTTAGAGTCAAAATAGAAGAATCCTAAAAGGTATTTGACTTTTGAGGTTGATACAAACTTAAAAGTCATTAATGATTTTGATGAAGATTTATTTTTGTTGACTAGAAAATTTAGAAATTTTTTGAAGAAATGTAGGAACTTTAGGTCAACAAGACATTAAGAGAGGTGGAGAAGAAGTCATTTGAAAAGGAGAAAATTATATGCTACAAATGCAACAAGCCATGTCACTTTTAGACTAACTGCATTCTCAACAAGAATAAGAAGAAAAAGATCTTTAGAGCAAATAAGAACAAAAAGTTCAAAAAGAAAAGAGCATTGAAGGTGACATGGGATGACTCTTCTTCATAGGATGAAGATAAGAAGGATTTAACATTTGAGAGTGAATCCTCATCAAGTTTAGATTTAAAAATAGAAAATCTAGCAAATGTGTACTTTATGGCAAATTCTAGTGAGGTATCTTCTCATCCATGCTAATTATGATAATTTTGATAAATTACTAGTTGAATATAATAAACTAGCTAAAAAGTATAAAAGATCAAAATAAGAAGTAATTAACACTAGGAAATTGGTAGATAAATTTGAAACCAAAATTGATTTTTTTGAATACTACATTGAATACATTTAAGGAAGAAAATTAGAAGCATGCATAAGAAATTTTAAAGTTTAAAATAATTGAAAAAGACTTAAATTAATTAAATTCGTTTGTTTAATTTACTACAAATGCATAGTGTTTATTATAAAAGTGTCCAAGTATAGGTTGATCCATAGGTAGTGATTAGAATTTGTTTCTAGGTTGCTTTTATCAAGTGGTCATGTTTTACTAGTTAATTTCTCTCTCTTCATTGAGTTAATGGGTAACTTAACAAAGCACATGGACAAGTCCATAGACTTAAGCTCACTTTTGTTGTTTTCACCTGAATTCGGCTAACCATTGGGTGATCCCAAGAATACAAACAACTTATCTTTATGCTCTATAGTTGATACTTAGATTAAACAATGAATACATTCAACATCCAAATGATCTCAAATAGAAATCATTCAAGGCATGATTTCAAAGATTAAAATTAATTAGATTCAAAATAAAGTAACATACAAGTTCACACTGAACTGGAAAGTAAATGCACAACATTTGACAATCACAAACGAACAAGACAATCACAAATGAACAATACAAACACAAATAGTACATAAGTAAAGCATAATATATATGTGAATATAAATGTTCCTAAGGGTGGACGAGAGGTGAATGATAATGCTCTCTATTGAAAATCAAAAACCTTCAACCTTATATGTGACGTAGTTATATCTCTAAGAATTTAATCACTTATTGTCAAGTGCCCCTCTCCTTACTAGATTGCAAGCCTAGACCTTTGTAAGGTGATCTCTTTCTTGACAAGTTGGCATCAAACTAACACCAAGGCTGGAAGTTTTAGTCCTTCAACTAAGAGGTGATTTGGTGCTTGGTGAAGAAGTATCCCTTTCCTTTGATGCAATCACTCTTTCGTAGTAATTGTCAATCACCATAGTTTGATTTGAATTGACTTGACTCTAGAAACGTCTCCCTAGACCTTTGATGAATGGTGGATGGGTGGTAGAAGGACATCTCAAGGAACGTTCGTTGCCCTCTATAGTGAGTGCTCCTCCTCCCCTCTTTCTCTCGACATCTTTCTATTTTTTATCATTCTTCTTAAGTACAACTACTAGTGCCAAAAATCAATGGATGTATTATTCTTTATTGTGCATCAATGGCTGTAATACCTTCTCTATTCCATAACAGAGATCATGGGCATGAATCATGCAATGTAGATTTTTAATGCAATTCCTATAACTACTCATAATCGCACATTAAATAAAATAATTGGTTTGTAGAGTTAAAATAACTCAATAGACTAATTCCATTGGGTTAATCGTTAACTCAACAGATTAACTCCATTGAGTTAAGCAAAACTCCATGGACTTAGTTTGATCCTATAGTTCATTAAAATAAGCATGTATTAAAGTGATTTATGTAAATAATACATGTAATAAACAATTCTAAGTAATAATTAATAACATTTTTAGTGGGTAATTTGAAATAAGTCTAAATAATACTTAATTAACATCAATTCCTTTCAATTATACATAATTTTAAATTAAGCTTTAGATTTTCACAAATGTAATATGTTGGCCTAATTACTATCTGATTAGCTATATAAAATGCCATTAAGAATTAATTAAGATTTAAAATTATGCACTTTTTCACTCTAAACAAGTTCCAAGAAATAAAATCTCTTCTTAATTGTTTTGTAGGTAAATAAATCAAAGTAGATAATAGATAGTGGAATATCTAACTACATGACTAGAGATAGAAGACTACTTATAGAAGTTATAAAGACCAAGAATGGATAAGTTATCTTTGAGAATAAAAGTAAAACGAAAATCCTTGAGTCAATTAAGGTATAGGTAATTGAAAAATATTTTATTAATGATGTATTATTAGTAGAAAACTTAGGTTTTATTCTTTTGAGTGTTCCTATCTTAATGAAATTTTACAAAATAATCTTTGAAAATAATTTATGTAAAATTGTAGACAAGAATACAAATGAAATTTTATTCATAGATATAAGAAAGGATCAGTTTTATTCCAAATTTTCCTTCTAACATGGTAAATGACAGTGCTTGTTTAATTTTAAAATCAGATGAAGTTACATTATGACATAGAAGGCTAGGTCACTTAAATATAAATTTATTAGAAAAGCTATAAAAAAAAAAATCTAGTTAGGCATTTACCTAGCGTTAACTACTCTAATGAGTTTATGTGTGATGCATGTTAGTTAGGTAAACAACATAGAACATCCTTTAAATCATTAAATGAAATAGCAAGCAAAAGAATATTAGAACTAGTACATATAGATTTATTTGGATTAACTAGGACAACTAGCCTAGGAGGTAAATGTTATGCCTTTGTACTAATGGATGATTATTTTAGGTTTACTTTAGTATATTTCTAAAATTAAAGTTTTTGAAATATTTAAAGTATTCTGTAATAAGGTTCAGAATGAGCAAAGTATTAAAATTCAAAAACTTAGGAGTGATCATGGTATAGAGTTTGATAATGATTAAATGGATATCTTTTGTGGGGAGTTAGGTATAGATCATATGTATTCATTTCCTAGAGTTCCTTCAGAAAATGGAATAGTAGAAAGGAAAAATAAATCACTTCAAGAAATGACCAGAACCATGCTAAATGAGAATAAGTTATCTCTATTCTTTTGGATAGAAGAAGTCTACATAGTATGTTATATCATAAATAAGGTATATCTAAGACTTGTTATAGATAAGACTCTATATGAGATATGATATGACAAAGTTTCTAAAATAAATGATTTAAACCCCTTTGGCTGTAAGTGTTCTATATTAAACATTAAGGAATGTAGAGACAAATCTAAAGCCAAATTAAATGTAGGTATTTTTGTTGGTTATTCTACTAGGAGTAAAACATATAAAATTTACAATAAATCATCAAAAATAATTGAGGCAACCCTACATGTTAATTTGATGAAAATTCTTATATAGATATTAGACATGTTGAAAATAATGATGATACTAAAATTCTCCCAACAAATTTAAATATTGTTGATAGAGAAATTGAGAATTTATTTGATAGGTTAAGAGATATAAACTTAAATGATGAAAATCAAGAAGAAGATAATGCCAGTCCCGTAGAGAATATGGAACATTATAAAAATTAGTATTATACTTCATATGATCCCATTGATTAGATAATAGGTGATCTTAATCAATGTATTAGGACTCGATCATCAATTGTCAACATTTGTGATGCTTATACATTTGTTTCGTTACTAGAACCTAAGAAAATAAATGATGCCTTAGATAATGAATTCTAGTATTTAGCTATGTAAGATGACATAAATCAATTTATTAAAAATGAGGTATGGGATCTATTGCCACCCCTTAAAAGTCAATCTATTATAGGAACAAAGTGGGTGTTTAAAAACAAAGTAGATCAAGATGGTCATATAGTTAAAAACAAAGCTAGATTAATTACTCAAAGTTATAAGCAAGAGAAAGTAATTGATTATGATGAAACATTTGGTCTTGTTGCAATACTAGAATCTATATGAATTTTGTTAGCTTTTGCTTGTTATATAAATTTTAAGTTATATCAAATGGATGTTAAAACTACTTTTCTAAATGGTTATATTAAAGAAAAAGTGTATGTAATATAACCTCTAAGTTTTGAAGATTCAAAACATCCCTAGTATATTTACAAGCTTAAGAAGACATTATATGGCCTTAAGCAAACTCCTTGGTCTTGAATGAGAATTTATCTAAATTTCTTATGGAAAAAATAGTATTCCATGTGAAAGACATATCATACCCTCTTTATCAAGAAAACTAAAAATGATATTTTGATAGTTCAAATTTATGTAGATAACATTATATTTGGAGCAACAAATGAAAAATTAGTTAAGTATTTTTTAAATGATATGACTAGTCAATTTGAAATGAGTATGACAAGTGAATTATCATTCTTTTTGGGTTTGCAAATTAAGCAATTACATAAAGGGATTTTTTTTTCACAAGAAAAATATATTCGAGATTTGTTAAAAAGGTTTGATTTCAACAATACTAAAGTTAAAAATACACTAATGAGTATTATCACTAAGTTGGATAAGGATGACTATGGAAAAGCTGTAGATATAAAATAATATAGAAGTATGATTGATTTATTACTTTACTTAACAACCAATCGACTAGACATCATGTTTAGTATGTATACTTGTGCTAGATATCAATCAAATCTTAAAGAGTCACACCTATCTGTTGTTAAGAGAATTTTAAATATCTACTAGAAACCATAAATTTCAAATTGTTTTATTTTAAACATAGTTCCATAAATTTAGTGGGGTATAGTGATACTGATTTTGTAGGATGTAAGTTTAAAAGAAAAAGTAATAGGGGCACTTATCAATTATTAGGAAATTCTTTAGTATCATAATTTAGCAAAAAGTAAAATTGTGTAGTCTTATTTACGACAGAAGCTGAATATGTAGCTACTACACTTTGTTGTACTCAAATCCTATGGATTAGACAAACCTTAAAAGATTTTAATTTAACTTATGAACCCATAAATATTTTCTATGACTTATAGTAGTTCTACTATAAGTCTGTTGAAAAATCTTGTTTTACATTCAAGAGTTAAACATATTGAAGTTGCACATCACTTTTTAAGGGATAATGTAATAAAAGGAAATATAGAATTAAATTTTGTTCTTACAATAGAACAATTAACTGATTTATTCACAAAACCCTTAGATGAAAATATATTTTCAAAATTGAGATTAAAACTTGGTATTTGTAGGTTATCTAATGTTTAAATGTTCTGTCCATTACTCATTTTTTGGTTTGTTGGAATTAGGTTTATATTCCATGAGAGGCCCTTGTAGTAGGTCTAGTTGTTTCAAAAATAATTTCTGTTTCTGGCATTTGTAGATTCTTTGAGGTGTTTAAGCTACTTGAGGAATCTTCATCAATCATAGGACTGCTTAGAGAATAGTTTGTACTATTACTATCTTCATTTTTTATTGCTGGTTGATATCAATAGCTTCATTCTAGGACAAGTTTTGATCACTTTTGTTGTGGCTTGGTTCACTACATGGCAAGATTACAATTGGTGGAAACATAACATCAACTTCAACTTGAGAAGTAGAAGAAACTTGATTAAGAACAATGTTGAAGGAAAAATCTTCTTTGAATACATCTCTTGATATGTACACACATTCATGCTTAGGAGAAAAGCATACATAGCCTTTCCTATTTGAAGCATATCTAGAAAAATGCATTGAATAGTTCAGTAATTGAATTCATTTTTAAGATATGGCCTCAAGTTTGGAAAACACTTTCAACCAAACACCTTTAGAAAATCATAGTCTAGTGTAGCATTAAATAGTTTCTGTAGAGGACTTTTACTATCAACTTGAGTCATTCGAATTCTATTGATAAGATAGACAATTGTATCAAAAGCTTCTGGCTAAATTTTTTTTGAAAGATTTGCATGGTGTAAGAGGGTAAGACAAGTGTCAACTACATGTCTATGCCTTCTTTCAACATTTCCATTTTGTTTATGAGTGTAAGGATATAAAAATCTTTGTTGAATGCCATTTGATTGCAAGTAGCTTTTAAATGCTATGAACTCTCTACCATTGTCACTTTGAAGTATCTTAATGTTTCTTCCTAGTCTCTTCTCAATATATGCTTTAAAATTGATAAAGACATTTAAAGCTTCTGACTTACATGACAAGGGAAACAAAAAAGTGTATTTCAACCAAGCATAAATAAAGGTGATATAATATCTATATCCTTGTTTAGAGGTAATGGGGCTTTGTCCCCATAAATCTGTGTAAGTTAAGGTAAGAGGATCATCCACCACAGATGTACTATTTTTAAAAGAAAGCTTATGTGTCTTACCAAAACAGCAATCATCACAAAAATGCAATATATCATTACTGTTAACTAGTAAAGAGTTTGAATTTATTATAGATAGTGTTCATTGGGGATTAGGATGCCCCAATCTATAACGCCAAACATCATAAGTGGTTTGAATAGTAGGATAGGCTTGAATTAAATCATTATTTTCTTGTGATACTTGTATTTCATAAAAATCATGTTCAATAAGTCCTAGATGAACTAGCTCTAGTGTTCGACGATCCTTGATTGAAAAACCCTTGTCATCAAACTCAATATTCATAGGATTATCTTTACAAAATTTATAAATTGACATGAGATTCTTTTGAATTTGAGGAACAACCAAAATTTCATTGGGATAATTTTACCATAATTCGAAGCTACACTTGCATTCCTAGTATGTAACTATGCTTCATTGCTTGCAACCTTGACATATGGTGTACTAATAGCTAGGTTTGCTAAGTCATTAGTTACATGATGTGTGACACCTAAATCTAGGTACCATAGAGTATTATCCATTGTGGTCTCACTTTTGTAAGCAACATCAATGTTTGGATTATTAACAATAGGATTATTGTTAGTGTGAGTAGGAGCAAAGTTTTCAACATCAAGCCTCTTGAAACAATTTAACGTAGAGTAACCTAATTTACCATAGATTTGACATTGGATGTTGCTTTTACTGTTAAAACTCTTGTGTTTTGATAATGCAAAAATCTATGTGAGGAATTAAGATGTATTTCATAAGTCAGCTAGAAAAGAGATTGGATAATTTCAAGTTGATGGATAGATAGTTTGAAGAATGATTCAAGGTAGATTAGATAGTTTCAAGTCGATAGACGAATAGTTTGAAAATAATCATTCTTGACAGATCAGATAGTTTCAAGTCAGAAGATAGACAGATTGGATAGTTTCAGATAGTTTCAAGATAATTGTTTGAGTTTTTCGAATAGTTTTAGGGTAACTGTTTGAGTTTTCTGGAAGGTTTCAAAACTAAATAGTTTGAATATAAGTAATCTCATGTGTTGAATTTAGACACTCACGTGAGAAAACAAAAGAATAATTGTTCGAGTTTTTTGAATAGTTTTAGGATAACTGTTCAAGTTTTTCAGAGGATTTTAAGTTAACTATTCAAATTCAAGTAATCTCATGTGTAGAACTTAAAGATTCACGTGACAAGCATGAAAGGATAATTGCTCAAGTGTTTCAAAAGGTTTAGAATAACTGTTCAAGATTATCGAACAATTTCAAAATGACTATTCAAGTTTTTTAGATAGTTTGAGGTAAAACTATCTAAGTAGTTGACTGTGAAATAGTTTGAATTTCTGATAGTCAGTAGAATGGTAACTTATAATTTTTAGGACTAGTAGATCAATAAGTACACCAGAAAAAGATTGTTGAAGAAAATATGATCGTTGGAATTATATGTATAAATACATTTAGATCAATTACCAGTGATAGTAGAGATATAGAGAGAGAAATAGAAAAAGATTGTAGATCATTTACCATTATAGAAGAAAGCATAATTTAGATTTTATAAAGTAGAGAATAGATTGAAAGGTGGAAATACAAGAAGATTTTCAAGTTCTCCATGTGTTGAAAGTCTGATCTAAGAATGATCATTGGTTTATGGCTTCAACTAAGAAAAGCTACACAAAGTGTTGGTTTGTGGCTTAGACTTGAAAGCCTCAAGTGTTGGTTGTTGAACTTCGACCTAAAAGCTTAAGGTTAGTTATAGAGTTTTGACCTGAAAGCTCAAGTTGTTGGTTAGAGCTTTTATTTGAAAGTTCAAGAGGTTGGTTCTTGTTTTGACTTGAAAGTAAATGTATATAAGTGTTCGAACACTTAGTGAAGCCTATATGATTCTTGAGGGTGGACTAGTCGAGTTAGTGAACCATCTAAAATTTCCTTGTGTTCTTTTTATTTATTTCCACTATGCATGATCTAATTATATCTATATGATTGCAAGTTTAATTATTCAATTCATATAACTCAGAAATAATTTTAATTAGACATAGATCTTCATTCACCCCCTTTTGGTGATCCATTCAGTCCTAACATTTATGAGATCCTCCTCTTCCTCCATTGTTCTAACTTCTTCCACGTCTACCTCGAGACTGAATTTTTTTTTGATTCACTACAAGATTAATGGATGTATTTGCATTGATGTACTTATTAACTTGTAGTTCCTAATTCAACATCATGCTTTGCAGAACTATAAGATTGACAATAAAAGGTTGTGTTGTTATGCTTGTAACAAAGCTGTCATATTCTAGGTCAAAACCTCCAAGCAAGCATAAGGCAATTTCTTTCTCACTTAAATGATTTCCTACAATAGTAAGATTATTAGCAAGCAAAGTAGCATGAGTAATATAATCTAAAATAGATCTATTCCCTTTCTTCATCGTTTGAAGTTCAAGCTTTAGTTGAAGCAACCGAGCTTGAGATTTGGAAGCATAAGCGCATTCCAAGGTCTACTATACACTAGTGACAGAGGTCTAACTTCTAATTAAGCAAGAATTGGTAGTCACAATGGCAAGAAAATCTAGCTCATGATTAGTTGATCCTACTTCCTTTAAGTGATAGCCACATCAACACCTATCTTAGATGCATTAGGTGGCGAACAAGGGAAACTACCATCTACATACCCTAGAAGATCATAACCATGAAGTATCACAAGAAATGAGATACACTAGATGGTATGGTTGCTCTTATCAAGCATGATTGGAACATGGTTTTGAACATTGACAATGGGAAGTATAGTGGTAGGAAGGAAGGATGATGAGGAAGTAGGAGGGGAGACATTTAGGCACTCAACTTCTATTGTGATGATAATCAAGAGCTTTGAGGATGAAGACATAGAAGTCATGATGACAAAAACATGAGAGGCACTACGCTTTAATACCAAGTGAGAAAAATTTCAATAATACTTGAGATCAGCTCAAAGTGAAAAGGGTGAGAAGGATTGAAAGATTGACAAAGAGGAGGAGTTAAGGCTTGGTTGAGGGAGAACAACCAAAAAATCACCTTATAAAAAATCACCATATATATACAAGTGTTTGAAACTTTAGAATATTCTTTAAAGTTAGTAAAAACAAGTACAATGATTAATTTATTTAATAACAACATATATAGATAATTAATATATTAACTGGTTGGACCTCATTGTTAGTGGGAAGTTGTTATTATGGTGGTTTGCAAGTGGGGGCATAGCTCCATAATTGTTGATGCGTTTGACCAACAACACCACCGTGGTGGTGAGCTACTTCAATGAGGGCTGTAGTTTGTTGAACTCTGCACAAGTGATTGGCTGGACCATGAGGATTGTTGGATGGTGTTCCAAAAGGGCAAAAGGAGTGCCTGGATTGGGAAGGAGGGAAGCTTTGATACTAGATGATGTAGGTGGAAGCACAGTTACGAGAAATGGGTAGATAAGCCTCGAAATCCATCGAGATATGTTGGCTATAGAATCCACTATTGTTGGAATTGCACTACATAGTGAAATAGCTTGAAAATATGACTTGCCTTTGTAGGCTTACATCTATATTTAAAGGAAGGAAAATATTAAGACACCATTAAGTACAAATGTTAAAGATATGTATTAATGCGAACACTTGTGCATGCATGGAGACACCTAACGTGACTCCTTGAGTTCTTCACGACACTTCAACTCTTATGTCTTAGGACATGATTTGTCCTACATCATAACCTCTTATTTGTCTCTTACTAGCAAGGGTGGTAGGGTGAGATAGAATAAATAATAATTTGAAATTTGTTATAATAAAGGTCTCTTTGTTTGTGTACATTTTCCAATGGGAAATGAAACATTGAGAGATGAAAGAAATAGTGAAAGATGGAAAAGGAAAGAGATGATGGGAAATGATTAGAAGTGATTTGTTGTTTGTGCACACTTGAAACTAACAAGAAAGTTAAGGTATTTGTGTACACCAAGAAATAATAAGAAATGAGAATAAAGATCTTTATAATAATTAAATTTATTTTTCTAAAATAAGAAAATATATATTCATAATTTTTTATAAATTTTTGTATATAAACTTAAAACAACTATAATAACAACATGCACATATGAAATAACTTTATCATCAAAAGTAAAATTCATTACAAGTACATTTCAATAATTGTCTTACATATTCTCTCTTATATAGAATACATAATTCTTTCATGCATCACATCAATTGTTTTTTTTCTTTGTTCCATGCTTAGATTATTAATACAAGGTATGTTATCTTCTTCAATATTATTAATAGATCTCTCATAAAATACAACATTTTCTTCAACTAATTCATTTTGAAGTAAATCTTCTTGATCTGCTCTTCTAATGAAATTGTGAACAAGGAAACATACTAAAGCAATTTTATCTTGTGTTTGAAATGAAAATGGCATATAATCTCATAAAATTGTAAATCGATGTTTGATCACTTTAAATGTGTGTTCTATAATAGTTTTCAATTAAGAATGTTTATAATTGAAATTCTCTACTACATTAGTTGAAACTCGATTTTGATCATATTCTAATAGATGATATCGTATACCTTGAAATGGGGAAATAAATTCTAGCTAATTTGAGAATCCTATATCTACTAGATAATACTTACCTACAACATATACATATCATTTAACACTTTTTGTAATTTACATTTAATTAAACAAATAATGTGCATGAAAGTAATGACATACCATTTGGTACTTGAAGCCCATTATTACATGAAGTCACATCTTGCAATATTTGAGCATCTATAGCTGATCCTTTCCATCCAGCAATTACATATGTGATCTTCATGTCAAAATTACAAGCTGCTAATACATTTTGCATTAATTTGCCTTTCCTATTCCTATATCTAATAATTTCTTCTCCATAAATTGTGGTGTAGACATACGTATGGTCAATAGTGCCAATGCAATCTTATATTGAGAACATGTAAAGATTACTAAGTGAAAATACATTGCATGAAACATAAGAACATCATAATATAAATCACATTTTACCTTAAAATATGAGTAGACGTTTGAATCATTACGAATTCTATTTGGAGTTGACAATGAAGGCTTTGTTATAAGTGTATCATGTAATCTAAACAATCTCATTGAAATATGTGCTAATGGTTCAAGTAGATCTCCCAAAATGTTTAGTAGTTACACCATATTGTTGGTTTTGATCAACTGTAACAAGAAAAATTGTCAATTTCTCTTCTATACTTATACCTTGACTATCTTGTATAACTCTTTCTCTTCTAAGCAACTCACAAAATTTCCTAAAAATAGTTTGATTCATGTGATATATTTTTCGACAATTATATGATTAGTGAGGTATTGATGAATTTAATAATGTTTTGATATATCGTTCTCCTTCACTACTATATGCTCGTTCAGTAGGGTGATTTCTAGCATTTGATTGATGTTGTGCAACTAGTCCTAATGCTACTGTGATTGTGGTACTCAACACTCTTCATCATCTTCACCTTTGTAATCGTCATTCTTCACTTTCATCATAGTTGTTCATGTATAGAATAATTGCTTGTAAAAGAATAAAGACATGGAATATATCAACAATCAACCAAATACAATTAACAAAGCATCAAAAGTAGAGTGCACAATTGATCAATGAAGTCAATAACTCAAATAGTCATAATCGTAACTGAATAATAACAACAATGAACATAGACAAACAATAGTCACATTTTAATTGAATAATAACTCAACTAGCAATTATTACATCACAGTCAAATGCTCAAACAAACAAGATTGTAACAAACAATAGTCATAGTTAAATCTCTCTCAATGTAATATAGTAACCACTTCTTTTGCATTTCATTATTAGGTAACCTTAGGAAGAAAGCCCTTTTGATAGGGTTTTCTAATAATTCCATTGCTTGCATGTACTCTCTTGTTGTAAGTTCAGTAATTTCTATGACTTTGGCAATAACTTCATCAACTTCTCTCCTCAATTCTAATTTCTTGTCTTTGTCATCTTGATCAGCAATTCTCAGCAAATTCCTACTCAATTCTTGCATTGATGTAGCCATTAATTCAAATGATTTAGCTTATGGTTGGACTCTTTTCCTTAACTTTCTAGTCATGTTGTCACTTGTATAAGAGCTTGGTGTAATATTTTCATTTTCTCCACTATGTGGTTGTTGGGGAACCTATGTACTAAATCCAAGAAAGGTGTCTATAGGTTCTTCAGGAGTCACATATTGTGTGCCTTGAAAATCTTAGAGAACTTTACTATTTACTCTAGTTGCCATATTCTCATCAAATACAGTATACAAATCATTGTATATTAGACAAGACTTTCCCTAGCATGCTTTACATTTTAGATGTTGCTGAAAAAAATAAAAGTTGAGAAATGAATTATTATATGAAAGATCACAATGAAAATGAATAACACTAAATAAAATATTTCATCTACACAAATTCATCCCAAATTTCTTTGGGAATGTCAGTGTAGCCATAGATGTAGTCTCACCCCCATCTACTTTGTTTGGAAATCTTTGTATAATTTTATATAAAGTTCTTCAAGTCTTTATTCTACTTTCAACATATTTTTTTTCTACATTTGCCCTAGTCCTATTGCTGTACTCAACAATGACTTTATTCCAAGTATCTATTCTGATATTCCCATCATGTTGTTTAGCATTCCCTTCTCTATTTTCTATTGTTAAAATATTTAAAAAAAATTCATCTTGCTTCGTATTCTAGTTGACATATTTCTTCTTTTTTGAAGTCATTTTCCTAAAAATACAACTTTATAGATAAAAGATACTTTATGTGATGGTGAATGCAAGCTGGTTAAAGATAATATATTGATCAATATCAAATTAAGGAACCAGGAATTTATCATGAATCTGAACATATTGTACTTGTCATTGATCACCATCTTCCTACTATTTCATAATTTATTTGTCATGTTTCAAAATATCAAAAGATCTTATGTATTTGTATCTACATCCACAAGATCATTATCATTATCAAAAAGCATTATAACAATGCATTTAGTAAACCCAATATATATAACAAATTCATAAAAGTGAAACACCCAATTTGAAGTACAATTGTGCATAATAATTAAGCACCCAATTTTGAGTAGTTGACAAAAATACAAACCTGAAATTGGTAGAATTAAGGACAAAAGAATAAAAAAATACAAATCATACAACTTTGCATAACATAAATTTGTATCTTTGTAAGACAAAATATAGCAAAGAAGGTGTTAGATTGAAATAAATGGACTATAAGATATGTTCTTTAATTAATTAAGATAATGAAAACAACTTTGTTTTCCTCCCATTGTTAAGTACAACCTCCTCTCTTTGGTTATGATAATATCAAAAGATCTCTCATATCCTGCTTGTCATCGATCACCATCTTCCTACCATTTCATAATTTATTTGTCATGTATCTACATCTACAAGGTCATTATCATTATCAAAAAGTATTATAACAATGCATTTTAGTAAACCCAATATATATAACAAATTCATAACAGTGAAGCACCCAATAAAAAAAATACAAATCATACAACTTTGCATAACATAAATTCATATCTTTGAATTTGTAAGCCAAAATATAGCAAAGAAGGTGTTAGATTAAAATATAGGAAGCGCACTTCTAGGCAAAATTATGTAGATAAAAATCCAGAAACATCAAGACGAATGCTAACGAAATATCCAAATTAGTTTTCCTATTTTTGTGAAATACTCCTAAATCATATTTTCGTTTGAAGATTGTAAGTGGAAAACCTTTAAAATCATTGATTTTGTGATGCACAATTGAAATAAACGCATACATTTTCTAGTATGTAAGGATTGATGAGTGTAGAACGTAGTTGGATGGTGAACCCAAAGATAGAGTGTAGTGTTGCAGAGATCGACGAGTGCAAAACTTGAATCGAAGCTCACGAGACCTTGAATTGAAGAATAGACAACGAGAATCGAGACCCAGACCTTGATGATGTTGGCCTCTCGTGATGCTTCACACCGCAGCTTATGAAATGCAGACCTTGCAAGGACACATTAGACAACAATGCATCGGACAACAACACACCAGAGAACTCACCCACAATGGACGAGAGGACGAGCATGCAAATGGACGACATTTGATGGAGGCACAACAATTGAGAATCAGGTAAGATGTGAGAGTCGAGGAGATCGAATTTCAGTCATTGCTGAGGGGGAAAGGGTGGAAATGAAAAACTTTTTTCACTTTATAAGAGGATAACGGTGGAAAACTAATTTCTAAGATTTTCAACCTACAGAAACACTTGCAACAATAAATAATGGAGGGAAAATATGTCATTTTCCCTTACTATGTCATTTCTCCGTCATTATCCATGTACACAAATCTTCCTTTAAGTAAGATTTCAATGTAAGAATATCCTTATGTATTAATTTCAATATATTATTTATAAAATAATATATTAATTTAAAAATAATTTGATATACCGATTTACCTAAACAATATATCAAAAATACACTTAGATATTATTACCAGAGATACAAGTGATAGGAAAGTGAATTACTTTCTTTTACTTTTCGTGCATTTTCTAAGAATTTCCTTGCTTTCCCAATTTTACTTTTTATCAAATTTTAAATACATAAACACCTCTTAAATTGAAATTTGAAGTTATGAGGTGTGCCACGCATCGTTTCTTGCGACTAAATTATTTAAATTTATGGGTCACATTTTGAAGTTGATTTTTCGATTATGTCATGATTTATGGCTCTTCTTTATTGGAAAATTTCCACGTCTTTTACCTGGGTGAGAAGAACATCATCTGAAGATATATAGAGTTCCGACGGCTTTTTAGTTAGGTGATGCCATCAATGTGATGGTGTTCAGATGAAAATATATTGTCAGCATCCATATATAGAACTTTATGGATAACATATATTATTGTGATGTCGATAGCTCATCGAAATTAATGACGCCATAGACCATCCCAATCAACTTTAGTTCAATAGCACATGCCAATTTTATTCCAGGACTAACTCTTATTAACGAAGTGACTGGAATATGTTGACATTTAGAATGTCAATATTTATTGGAGGTTTGCATCTCTTTTAGGAAATCTTGTGAAATCATTTATTGTTAGTTGATCTTGATGTTGAATTTAATTGTTTCAGTCAAATTTTTAGTATATGAATTAATGAATAACATGTTAAATATACTTTATTTGTTTTTAATAGTCTATGAATTACAACAATGGTGCCATTGATCTACTTTGTTATTCTCATATATATATAGAATGATTATGTACTATTGTATTTTCCTTTTTTTATTTAATATTCTGTGTACTGTATATGTTGACTACGTCTCAAGTTGTCTCTCCTATTTAGTGCAATGAAACAGCACATAATTGACATAGCAGGGTTGTCATATTATTCTTTTTAATTATGAATTTTTTCCTTATATATGCAGGTGGAAATCCCTAGCTAATTTAAGAAAAATTTTTGCTTTGGAAAATTGAAGGAAGATGAAATGAGGAAGATTTTTGCCTTGGGAGATTGAAGGAGGATTCCTGTTTTATTAAAGGAAGATTTTTTCCTTGTTAAATTGCAAAATACCATTCACTCCTCTTTAGTAAAGTCAATCGATCTTAACATCATTAATTGTTATGAAAGAAACATTTTTAGTGATAGTTCAATCACAAATGAATGACAAAAGGTGATAATTCTTAAACTGTTACAATAAATATATCTATTATAATTGATAAGAATAACTATTATAATAGTTTTGTCATAGCTATTGTTATAATATCTATTGTGTCAAACGTAAAATTATTATAAAAGATTTATTATAATAATTTTTCTATCTATTACGATCATTTCATTTGTCAATACATAAAAAGTATTTAATGGAGTAACATAAATATTCTCTTGCAAATTCATAACGAATAATTAAGCACTTAGAGGCGTTCACGTAAGTGTCAAATTAATATTAAATGACATGTAATTTTGCATTACGGGCTCAACTTGAGGTAGTTGATAATTAACATTAGTAATAAGCTAGCTAAATTGGTTGGCATGTGCTAGCCCAATTGAAGACTTGAGGTCTGTTAGTACATGACCGAAAATTCTGATGGAAAGTAAATGGAAAATTTGTAACAGAAAATAAAAGAAAAATTCTGAGAGGAGTTTAGTACAGGACGGAAAATTCTGATGGAAATTTTGACAAAAGTTTATTACAACTAATGTTCAGAAAATACAAATACATCTTAATTGAAATATTACAATACTAAATAATATCAAGCAGTTATTCCATCCCACATTGCCATCATCATATCTTCTCGCATCTTATCTGCCATTTCTTTTCTTTGTTCTTGAGTCATTCGAATCTGTGCATTATTTTCTATATGTATCTCTCCTATTGGTTGTATGTCATCAATAATATTTAACTCTTCAACTCATCTTGCAGGTCCTCAAGTAAATCTTCCTTATCAGTCTTACGAATAAAATTATGAAGCAAAAAACATGTGATGACAATCTTCACTTGTGTTTCATATGGATATGGCATTTGACCACGTAATATTGAGAATCGATGTTTCACAACTCCAAATGTACGCTCAATGACTGTTCTCAGTTGTGAACGTCTATAGTTGAAATTTTCTATAGCATTATGAGGAACTCTATCATTAACATAATCAGATAGATGGTATCTTACACCTAGATATGGACAAATATATTCTGGTCAATTTGGATATCTAGCATCAACTAAGTAAAACTTACCTGTATAAAAAAAATATTAGTATGGTGATGTCTTCATAACTTGTAGAAGTGGAAAACACATTTACCTAGTGGAACCTGAAAACCATTAGGTCAAGTAACTGCATCTTGGAGAATACAAGCATCAGCAGTTGATCCTTCCCAACCAGCTAAAATATATGTAAATTCCATATCAAAATTACATGTTGCCATTATATTTTGAGATAATTCACATTTCCTGTTCCTAAATCTTGCTATTTCTTGTCCATAAATCGTTGCTTTGATATGTGTACCATCAATATCTCCAATACAATCCTATAAACATGCATTTTTATTTTGATATTGACTAAAATAGCATTAAAGATAAGAAAACTACAGAGGTGTGGAAATGTACCTTAAAATATGGGTACACATTTGAGTCTTAACGAATTCAACTTGGTGTTTCAGATGAAGGTCTTGCTAGAATAACATGATTTAGTCGTAATACAGCATTCAAGACTTCATTAAAATATTTACTAATTGTCTAACTTGATCGACTAAATCGTTCTGTAGTTACTTCATACCTTTGATTTTGCCCAACTGTCACAAGGAGCATGGCAAACTTCTCTTCTACACTGATATTGTTGGTATCTTTCAAGACTTCTTCCCTCCTCATTAATTCACAAAAACCCTTGAAAACACTTTGACTCATTCTATAAATCTTTCGACAATTGTAAACTTGATGTGGTAAAGAAGGATCTAGTAATCTTCTTATATAATCTGCACCTTCTTTACTATAAATACGACTTGTACTTGAAAACAAAGTTGAGGTACCTGCAATCCTTGCTAAAATATTCCAAAAAGCAAGTAAATGTCTTCGCCTTCTTCTAGCATGTTCTTCCTCTTCTTCAAATAACATCAATGTGTTATTTACTAGTTCATCAAAATCTTCTTCAAAATTCATCGTCACCTACAAAATTTCATGTTCAAACATATTACAAGGTTGTAATACAAATAAACATACTACATGAAATCATTCCACAATTAATAGAACATAACAAAATATGATAAACAAACATCAATAATAATATCATTCCACATTTCCTTATCCAAACAAAAAGTAGTTACATCATACATCTAATCCAAAAAAAAAACATGTAAATCATCTTTAGTCTTCCATCTTTTCTAAGTGAAACTTCAACCATCCTTGTCACATTTCTTTTGGAATTGATAGAAATATTTTACTGATTTCTTGCTTTTGGAATAATTGAGTAGCTTTATATCGATCAGTTATAGATAGATCTTTAATCTCAAATATTGCTGCAATAACTTCATCTAAAAAAGACTTAAACTTTTTTTGCCATGCAAACATTTCCTTCTTCCATGCAAACATCTCCTTTTGTATGCTAACCATCTCTCTCATTTGTTCATTACGTACCTCACCATTAACAGTATCTTGTTCACACAAAGTAAGAAAAGCTCGTGACGTATCTTTCAAACATTCTGCTATCATTTGTTGAGATTCTGCATGAGGGCGTGCTCGCTTCCCCTTTCTCCTCTACTCCAATGGAACATGTGCACTTCCTCCTGAACTAGGAGGTATGTCAGAATCGAGGTCCATTCCATCTTGTGTAATGTCTGAAGTAAATGTATTTGGAACTTGAGTGTTTGATATAATATCTACTTCTTCTACTTGTCTAGACATATTTCCACTAGCCATAGTACATTCAAAAATGAGCTGTAACTATTCATAAATCAAACATGGTTTTCCCTTGCAACTTTCACACTCTGAATGTGCCCACATAAAATTACAATATATATTAAGAAAAATTCAATACAATTGGGATAATCTTAAAGTATGTAAATAAAAATCTTACCTTAATAAACTCCTTCCATATCTCTTCATCTATGTCAGTATACCCTTGTATGAAATTCCATCCCCGTCCACTCTGATTTGCAATTTTTGAGTAGTTACGATAAATTTGTCTCCATGTCTTTAAGCGACTTTCCACATTCTTCTTTGTAATACATGCATTCCTTCTATTATTGTATTTTTCAACTACTTCATCCCAAGTGCTCCCTTTTATCTTTCCATCTTGGGTTTTTTTGTTTCCCTCATTTAATACTTCTAACAAAATATCTAAAAAGAATGCATTTGCATCAGCATTCCAAGTCATATAAGTTCATCCTCCATTACCCCGTCCTCTATCAGGAGTACTCATTTACTACATAAGATCAAATATTAATTAATTTCTCCGACAAAAGATTATGAGATTTGCCAAAACATAATATATTTTGTCAATCTACTCAATAATTGAAAATGAAAGCAAACCATATCAAACTGTTATGAAACTGGTTTTCGTTTCTTGCAATAATAGTTTTCAACAAAACATATCTGTATGGATGCTGGAATAGTATTGATCAAAACTGATTAAAAACATATCTAAAAACTAATTAAACATATTTAAAAACTGATTCATAAGCATATTCTTTCAAATATACTAGAAAAAGTAAAAAGAGCCTTCAAATAAAGCATATTCTTTAAGATATACTAGAAATGAAAGATGATGAACGTGCATTACATTTTTTAGGTATCAAAATATACTTAATACTAACGAAGTCATATGCCATACTATCACACATAAAATAAGAACCTTATGATATGCATCACTTAAAAGATCACCAAGCACAAGATGACTTAGAAACTGCATAATTGCCAAAAATTAAGAAATGTGAATATAGTTTCTCAAAAAAATAACTTGTTATAATGATGACATAAGAACTACAAAAACTAAAAGGGCAATATATTATGAATATATACCGCAATTAACCAGAAATCAGGAATTGACTAGATAATCTCACTTCTAGTTTATTTACTTTATTTAAACATATCCACGACACCATTGTTATCAACACTTGAATATTCATAAGCATTTGATTGACAAGGAAAAGAGGCATCAGTATCAACGACGGATTGATCAAAACTGATCAAAACATAGTCTTACTAACAAACAAATACATACACTGAAAACAGAATTTACAAAGGCACAAATCGAGCGTCAGCAACGGTAGCGGTCGCGAGCGGTCGCAACGGATGCGACGGTAGCGGTGGATGCAGCGGCAACGACGGATGCGGCAGCAACGACCGTGAGCAACGACTGCAATAGTTGCGAGCGGTTGCAACAGATGCGAGGGCTGTGAGCTTCGAATGCAGTGGTAGTAGTGGATGCGGCGGCAGTGACGGATGCGAGCGGTCGGGACGGCTGTGAGCGGTTGTGACGGATGCAGGGGCTACGAGCTTCGGATGCGGCAGCAGTGGCGGGGGTAGCGACGACAGCTTCGGATATGGAGGGGGTGAGGAGCGACGGAAGCAGGCAACGACCGTGAGCGACGATGGATGCGGGCGACGGAAGACCATGAGGAGGAGGGAGATTGAAAAATTTTCGGACTTGGGAGGTCGGAAATGAGGGAAGGGTATCGGTAAATTTACATATTTATATGTCGGTAAATTTACACTTTCTTTTTCCTTCAATATTGTGCACACCAACAACATTCTGACAGAATTCAATGATTTTCCTTTTCGTCAACTGAATTCCGTCAGGCACTAACCCCCCCTTGGTCTCCCACCTTTTCCCTCCTAATATTTCCTTAAAATTTGAGTTTCCTTTTAATGTTTGGATTTGCTTTGTTTCTGTCGTATTTGGGATTATCTAGCTAGGGTACATAATAGAAATCTTGAAATTTTTGAAAATAAAATTTCAAATATGAAGGTATGATGCAAAACTTAAGTGTTGGAGTTTGGATTGAGATTGTTAATGAAATTTAGTCCAATTAGGATATCCATGCAACTTGGGGTAGAAACACGATGGGGGCTGATTCTGAATCCATATCTACTTCTCCTAAGAGGAGGGGTGACAAAGAAGGGATTATTTGACGAATCTGCCTCTTTCTACTTTTGCTACGTGCCTATCTATATATGTGTTGCCTTTGGCATTTCTTTGTTTTGTGAATGCTTTTATCTTGTAAACTTTATCTTAATGTTGCATGGTTGTAGTGTTGTAGAATTGAGACTCACTGAAAGAGGGTGAATAGTGAGTCTTCTAAATTTGCCTACCAATTTGAATTCTCTTTCAGGTTATAATTTAGAGTTATCAATTTTATTTCAAGCAATTTATAAGTTTTTCAACAACATTAATACCACAAAAATAAAAGTAACGATAAATACAAGAGATTTTTATAGTGGTTCACCTAAACAAACTAGTCTACTCCCTAAGGCTCTAATCTTGAGAATTTCACTAGAATGATATTTTTCAATGCTCAATATCAATCTCCATAGGAGTCTACAAACTCTTACAATAGCATTTTCTAGCTACACACCTAACCACAATGCATAAAATATCACTCTATGTACAACATAAGGAACCGACCTTATGTCAACAAGGTAACTATATTGTTTAGATGAAGCACCAACCTCACTTCTTAAATCATCAAATTTGAGAAAGTGTCTCAACACACCCTAGTGAATTAGGTTTTTCTCAAATAAAAACCTACTAAACTACTAGAAAACTTAGCATATAAACATTCAATATTATAATGTAATTTACAAGAGAATAGAAAAATAAGTTCAAACCATGATGTGAACTCCTAATGTTCTCCTTGTGGAATGCTCCAGAATTGTCTTTACACTTTCTCCTTTTGAGAGTCGTGTATTGCCAAGAATCCTAGTTGTAGAGAGCTATGCATTTGATTTTCTAATTATTAATTTTCATGCTAAAAGGACTTTTAGATTTTGATAATGCAAAAATTCATGTGAGGAAACAAATTGTATTTCATAGGTGTCACAAGATAGTTCAATAAATTAAAGATCAGAAGACAGATAAATCGATATAGATAGTTCAGAAATTACTACAAGAGAAAAATAAGATTTTAGGAAAGTTACTAGGCTTAAATATTTAGAAGAAATGGATCTTCCGTGAGTTACAATTTTTAAGTATCCAAAGAGCTAGTTTAAATGTAGCAAAAATACCTTCAAAAAGTTAGAAGGATAACTATCCAAAAATAAAAGGCCTTCGAAAAGTTAGTAAGATGGTTGTTTGGAAAATCAAAGAGTTAAGAAGCTAACTATCTGAAAGTTCAATGAAATCAGAAAGTTAGGAGAATTAACCATCCGAGAATTTAAGTCATTCAATTTCACATGTGCAGAAATTCAAATGGAAGCCTAAAAGATTTTCGAAAAGTTAGGAAAGCTAACTATCCAAAAAATAGGAAGCTTCGAAAGGTTACAGATTAAACTATCCAAAACTTAAGTCAATCAAATATGCATGTGTAGAAATAAGAAAATAGCAATCAGAAGCTTATAGGGAAATTCAGAAGGTTACTATAGCTAACTATTTGAAAGTTAAAACACCTTGGTGAGTTAATAGCTACAACTATCCGAAAGTTAAGTTACTCAAATACACGTGTAGAATTCAAAAACTTAGTCAAAAGGTTGAAAAGATGTTTTGGTAAGTTAGGAAAGCTAACTATCTAAAAGTTAAATATGTTTCGATAAGTTACAGCTTCAATTATCCGAACTGAAGGAGATTTCATGTGTATGAATTAAATCCACACGTGACAAGACTTAAAGACAGTTTCTACTCATCAGAAGGTTATAAATGAATATCGAAAGGTTATCATTGCTATCTTGAAAAACCTTCCTAAACAGTAACTTACCATATTTGGACCTGCAAATTCAGTAAAGTACAGTAGAATAAATCCATTGAAGAGAAAATATGATCATTAGACTTACAAGTATAAATACAAATAAATCATTCAATATTATATAAAGTTAATAAGAGAGAGATTACATATACAATCACATACAAAGAGAAAAGATATTTTAGATCCTCTTCCATGACAAAAAGCACATGTTAGAATCAATATAGGGAGAACAAGCTGAAAGTAGAATTCAGAAGAAGATTCTCAAAGCTCCCCAATTACGTTGAAAGTTTGATCTAAGAATGATCATTTGGTTTTTGGCTTCAACCTTAAAGCTTCACTCAAGTTGTTGGTTTGAGTTTCGACCTAAAAACTCAAGAGGTTGGCTTACTGAAGTTTATATCTGAAAATTTCTGAGTGGTTAGTTAGAGCTACGATTAGAAAGCTTAAGTAAATGGTTGGTTCTTACTTCGACTTGAAAGCAAATGTATGTAAGTGTTGAGACACTTAGTGAAGCTTAAGTGATCCTTGAGGGTGGACTAGTTGAGTTAGTGAACCAGCTAAAATTTCTTTGTGTTTCTTGTTTATATTTTCGTTGTACATATTTTATACATCTATTTAATACTTGTGCAAACTGATTAATCAAATTGGTTAGTTAAGTTAGAAAAAGTTTAAAATACACATAAATTACTATTCACCCCCCTCTAATGAAGCCTTAAGGTCCTAACAATTAGTATCAGAGTAGGTTGATCTCTTCTAATAGATTTAATCATCTAAGATCATGACATCTTTTCATAGAGAGGGTCAAAACATCCATCATCCTCCTCTGTTTGATGGTATTAATTATAATTACTGGAAAAACAGGATGGAATGTTTCCTTAGGAGCTCAGATGTGAGTCTCTAGAAAATGGTGGTTCTAGGAACACCTATTCCACCCAATCATGAGGATGATTGGACTGAGGAGGATGAGAGAATCATCCAAATAGATGATTGAGGGTTGAACATTATTTATTGTGTCTTATCTGCTGAATAATACAATAAAGTTTTAGCTTGTAAATCTGCTCACGAGGCTTGGAACACTCTTCAAATAACCTTTGAAGGAACTAGCCAAGTGAAAGACACAAAAATCAGCATTTTACTTAGAAGTTTGAATTATTTAAAATGCTTGATGATGAAACAATTACTGATATGTTTTCTAAATTTACTAAGATTATTAATGGCTTAAGAGGTTTGGAAAAGGAATTTTCTATCCATGAATAGGTGTAGAAAATCCTTAGAAGTTTAATTGTAGAATGAAAGCAAAAGTCCACATCAATACAAGATTCCAAAGACCTCAACAAATACTCAATAGAGGATCTGATGGGCAATCTGCTAGCCTATGAAGTTCAAATGAAAGAATGGAAAGATGAAGAAGGAAGTGCTAAAAACAAAACAGAAATGAAGAAAGAGCTAACCTTCCCATTAACTCAAGAACTTCAAAGTTCAGATGAAGATGAAGTTGTGCTATTGGCTAGAAAATTCAGAAAATGGATGAAGAAAAAGAACAAAGCCAACACATCAAAGAGCACTACTCTAGTGTGCTTTAAATGCAAAAAGCAGGGACAATACAACCTGATTGTCCACTACAACTAGAAGAAGAAAAAGAAATGAAGAAGAAGAAGAAGAGTTACAAAAAGAAAATGGCATTGAAGGCTACTTAGGATGACAATAGTTCCTCCAGTAGCTCATTCAATTCAAATGAAGAAATACTAGCAAACATGTGTTATACAGCACAAGAGGTATGTTCCATTTCATCTCAAAGTGTTTCTAATGTAGACAATGATAATTTAGATGTAGATATTCTTTTGTCTACTGTTGATAGTTTATATGTTAAATGCAAAAATTATAAAAAGGAAATTAAGCATTTAATTGCATGTTTAGAAGAAGCATATAATGAACTTGAAAAATTACATGTTGAAAATAGAAACTGCAAGAATGATGAATTGATAAATGAAAATGAAAATCTAAAATCTGAAATTACTGATTTGAAAAAATATTGTGCATAAGTTTACCAATGGACAAAATGGATGAAATAAAATCATTGGTTCACAAAGACATAGTTTAAATAAATTTGGCCTAGGATATGCTACTCCACAAGAAATACCCTACTATGGTGGTGTTATCCGATCTTATAAAGATGGAACTATATTGTTTGCCATCAAAAGAAAATCTAGATCAATGTGGCTGTCAAAAGGCAATAAGTTAAATGTTTTTAGGATTAACACTTATGGACCCAAGAAAGTATAAGTACCAAAATCTATTTCTATTTGAACTACAAAATTATATTATTTAGAGAGAGCAGTTGTTCTACAACTTCAAATTAGTATTTAAAATTGACCAAAATTTGAAGATAAATTAGAAAAGGCTGAACACTTGGAAATCTGTCATGATAACAACATTTGGTATCACTAAAGGCACCATTAATTGGTATTAAATGCTATATATGGATTGTGTGGCAAATGTGCTTAAAATCATGATATTCAAGGAGAGCAAAATCTACAGTAGTTAGAAACAAACATATAGAAAAGAAAGCAGCACCTAGACTACAGTCTCAAATTGTTTTCTACATATGAGTGAAAGAATCTCTTGAAGAGGGAATTTAAGAAAATAAATAGTTGGAAATTAGAAGGATGGATGAATACAAAAGCAAGGAAATCAAATTTGTCGGAAAAGGAAAAGCAAAATCTACAATAGCCAAATTACAATCTTCAAATTATCTTCTACAAAATTGAAAGAACCTCTTGAAATAAAGATTTAAGAGAAAATAAATGGTTAGGAATCAAAAGCTAAATGATTGAGAATCATTTATGATGTTTTTGAGATCAACAATTGGTACCTAGTTTAGTTGGTATCATGAATGACATTTTGCAAAATAGGTGCAACAGATTTATCTGCAAGGAAAAACATATAAGTGGGGGGAGAACCTACTATTCTTTGAAATTCAAAATGTTGCTTTGGTTTAAAAGGAAAGTTTATAAAGAAGGCATGTATATAGGGAGAGAGCCTATAACTTATTATTCAAAATCAAAAAACTTTCATACAGATAGGGAGAGAGCATGTGGCAGCAATTACAAATATTAACTACATAATTATAAATTGCTACATTAACAATTGATATTTCACTATTTTCAGTTTTTACAGATGATGTAGTAAACAAACAAAACAAAGGAAGAAATACCATAAATCAGGAGAGCAATTACTAACATCTCATAAATTGATATGTTAACAATTGATATTAGACAAGGATTGAGACAATCAAGAAATTGATACTTCAATTGATGCTGTGCTTAAATAAGAAAGAAGAAAAGTAGTACAACATCAAAGGGAAAGAAGAAAATAGATTGCAAATATGAAAATATCTCAACAATTGATATCAACACACAAACAGTTGATATTTGATGCAAATTGGTATTCGAAGAGATTGATGCAAAGTAAAGAATTGATTCTTTCAACATTTGATATCAAACAAAATTAAGGTAATTAGGAAATTGATATTACATCTTGACAAAAAGGAGAGAAATATGGTAGCAAAAGAAAATTGTTGAACTTCTTTTATCTAATGATAAAAAGGGGGAGAAGAATATGGAAATATAGTATTGAAATTCCTAGCACATAGATAGGGAGAGAAATTAACTCTATTATATTGTATACATTGTAAATCTTTGTTTTACTTATGTTCTATGTGATTCTCTATATAGAAACAATCTAGGGAGTGAAATACATGTAAACTATTGTAAGGTTTTTGCCATTATCAAAAAGGAGAGATTAAAAGGACCTCTAGATTTTGATAATGTACAAATTTGTGTGAGAAAATAAATTGTATTTTATAGGTGTCATGAGATAGTTCAGCAAATTAAAGATCAGAAGGTAGATAAATCGATACAGATAGTTCAGAAATTGCTACAAGAGAAAAATAAGATTTTTAGAAGTTTACCAAGCTTAAGTATCTGGTAGAAATGGATCTTCAATGAGTTATAGTTTTTAAGTATCCGAAGAGTCAATTTAAATACAACAGAAACACCTTTGGAAAGTTAGAAAGATAACTATCTGAAAATAAAAGGCCTTTGAAAAATCAGTAAGATGGCTATTTAGAAAATCAGAGAGTTAAGAAACTAACTATCCGAAAGTCCAAAGAAATCAAAAAGTTAGGAGAATTAACCATCCAAGAACTTAAGTCATTCAATTTCACATGTGCAGAAATCTAGACGGAAGCCTAAAAGATTTTTAGAAGCTTAAAAGATTTTTGGAAAGTTAGGAAAGCTAGCTATCCAAAAAATAAGAAGCTTCGGAAGGTTACAGACTGAACTATCTGAAACTTAAGTCAATCAAATATACATATGTAGAAATAAGAAAATAACAGTTAGAAGCTTACAGGGAAATTTGGAAGGTTACTATAGCTAACTCTTTGAAAGTTAAAACACCTCGGTGAGTTAACAACTACAACTATCCAAGAGTTAAGTTACTTAAATACACATGTGAGAATTTAGAAACTTAGTTGAAAGGTTGAAAATAATGTTTCGATAAGTTAAGAAAGCTAACTATCCAAAAGTTAAATATGTTTCAGTAAGTTACAGTTTCAACTATCCAAACCAAAGGAGATTTCACGTGTATGAATTAAATCCACATGTGACAAGATTTAAAGACAATTTCTACTCATTGGAAGGCTATAAATAAATATTGAAAGGTTACCATTGCTAATTATCCAAAAGTTACAGGGAGTCAGAATGTTATCTTGAAAAACCTTCTTAAATAGTAACTTATCATATTTAGATCTGCAAATTCAGTAAAGTATAGTAGAATAAATCCATTAAAGAGAAAATATGATCATTGGACTTACAAGTATAAATACAAATAGATCATTCAATATTATATAGAGCTAATAAGAGAGAGATTACATATACAATTACATATAAAGAGAAAAGATATTATAGATCCTCTTTCATGATAGAAAGCACATGTTAGATTCAATATAAAGAGAACAAGCTGAAAGTAGAATTCAAATGAAGGTTCTCAAAGTTCCCCAATTGTGTTGAAAGTCTGATCTAAGAAGGATCATTTGGTTTGTAGCTTCAACCTTAAAGTTTCATTCAAGTTATTGGTTTGAGTTTCAACCTGAAAACTCAAGAGGTTGGTTTACTAAAGTTTATACATGAAAACTTCTAAGTAGTTGGTTAGAGCTATGACTAGAAAGCTCAAGTGAATGGTTAGTTCTTGCTTCGACCTAAAAGCAAGTGTATGTAAGTATTTTAACACACTTAGTGAAGCCTAAGTGATCCTTGGGGGTGAATGTTTAGAATGAAAAAGTGCATATTATTAACGGTTAAATGATGGTTAATTACATAATATTTAGCTTATCATATGAGAATTAAGCCATTATGTTATAATTGCACTGTTATATGCTTTAATTGAAGAATTTGCTTAATTTTGGGGAATTAATGTTAATTGAGTACATTTATGAACTATCAGTAAATTGCAGGCTGTGAAATTCTTAAGTATCCGAAAATGCATCTGAGCATCGGATACTTATACCTGTAACTCTCCGAAATGTTATTTTATGTTTAAACTGCTGCTGACACGTGTCAAGATCTGGTAGATTTACTTAAGTTATAACTCGTTAAGTTAGCATAACTGTACGCGTTGAGTTGCTATATTGAACACTAAGGCAACGCGTTAGGTTAGCGTTATAAACTTAAGTTGTTATTTTTGCACGTGTTTTATAGTTAAATGAACGAAGGAAGTCCGTTGAGTTATCTGTAACTCCACGGACTATATATTTTCTAATATGCCACTGTAGTGGTTGCAGGAACAGACAGTTGGAAGGAAAAACCACGTTTGCACGTATCACGCAGGAATTCAATCACGTAGGGAGAAAGAAATCATCGCTGTTGATCTAAAGGAAGGAAATCCAATCGACCATTCAAGTAGAAGCAGTTACTATTGAAGAAATATAAAAGAAAAGAAGAAAAAAAGAAGAAGTGTGTGATCGATGGACGACTAGTGTATACAGAGGAGGAGCACCGAGCTTTCTGCAGAAAGTATCAGTGAATCTCTGAAGTATCACACCAACCATCGTATCACCACCATAATCACCAATCATCGGAGGTCTGTGAGTATACTTGCCTGATGTCGGGTCGATTCCGAGCCAAACACAGTGCCTGACAACCATTGTGAGGAGTGATCGCGTCGCGGGAAGGGAAGCCATTTTCACCAAGCACCGACTCATATTTCAGAAGATCGTAAAGCTTTTAGCCTTGGCTTCGGGTTGATGCCTATATGCTGAAGAGGAGATCATCTTGCAATTCTGGACTCGCGATTCTATAGGGAGAGGAGACAGAATTGTAAGTGGTTTAATTTTCAGTGGTGTAATCGCGTTGCAAGTAGTGTCAGAAGTATTTACTGTCAAGTGAGTTTACTTTACATTTCACCTTTCGCCCATTACATCAAAAACAAAAATACCAAAAACAATTTATCTTTGTTTGTATGTTGTATTTGAGTGTTGTATTGCTTGTGTTGTATCGTGATTAATGTTATCTGTATCAGTTTTATGATTGTTTTATGTTAGTTTTAATTTTACAGTTTACGGAAATTGGTTCGTACAAAAAACTTAAAGATTTTAATGGTGACTATTTGAATCATCTGAATGTTAGTATTGCTTAATGATAAATCCAATGTTAACTAGCATTAAAAAACTTAATTGATGTTATTTACAATCTATGGAATCGCCCAATGGTTGGCCAAATTCCTCTATAAATAGCAGTATTATAAAGAAGAGACAAGCTCGTGGAGTTAACTTAAGTCCACGAGGATAGTCCGTTAAGTTAGCTATAACTCAACGAACTTAGTCCATTGAGTTAACTGTAACTCAACGGAGTGATTATTAAATATAAATTTGAATTGTTCACAATCAAACATTTCTTAAATTCGTCAGCAATTCCCTGTGGGATCGACCTGTACTTGCACACTGATACAATAGACACTGTGCACTTGCAGTTAAAGTACAAATTGGAATTAATATCTAAATTGTATTAAAGGTTGTTTGTTTACTTCTAAAAGAAAGAATAGGCATAAAGGTAAATTAACTAATTAAAAATAGAAGTAACAAATCCAAGTTTTTCTAGTGTAGTGTTGGGAAAACCCAAACATGTTTTATGGCGCCATTGCTGGGGAATTGAATTGAATTGAGTCGAAGTGAATTGAATTGAATTGAATTAATATAAGTAACTGTTAGAGGTGTTTCGTTTTAATAGTCAAAGTTGTGTGTTTTCTTCTGTAATTGAGAATATGGCATATGCTTATGCTCAAAGATTTCTGAAACCTTTAATTAGCATATGTGAATTCTGTAATTCTGAAGGACACGACATTTCTGATTGTTTGAAATTGAGACATTTAAAGATTGATAGATCCCATGAACAACAAATGAATTATCCTCAATATAATAGAGCCGAGTATGAGAATCCTATAGTTTACCCAATTGATGGTCAGTATAGAATGTGTAATATGATGAGAGACATTGAAGTCTGGGATAGCTATGACAGACTGGAGCATAGTATAGAGCAAAATCTGGACAAACTGGAATACTTTGTGTGTCAACAACAAGAAGTCAACCGGTTAAACTATAAGGAGGCATATTCAGAACCTAAACAGGATATAATTTACGAAACTGAAAAAGCCATAAAGAGAATTGATCAAAAATTGAATGCAATGAAAATACAAGTTTTGCAACAGGACAATGAAAATTATAATGTTATAAACCTGCACAACTTGCAAAATATACAACAAACTATTCCTACAAAAACTAATGATAACAAAGTGGTAACACAATTTATAAGAACAAATATAATTGCGAGATTTGGAATACCTAAAGCTATTATCAGTGATAGAGGAACTCATTTCTGTAATAGAAGTTTTGAAGCCTTAATGAAGAAATATGGAGTAAACCACAAAATTGCAACATCATATCATCCGCAAATAAGTGGACAAGTAGAAAGTGCAAACAAACAAATTAAATTAATCTTGGAAAAAGTAGTAAATCCTACTAGAACAAATTGGGCTAATAGATTGATAGATGCACTTTGGGCTTATAGAACTGCTTATAAAACGAGCTTAGGTATGTCACCTTTTAGGCTAGTATATGGAAAAAGTTGTCATTTACCTGCTGAAATAGAACATAAAGATTATTGGGCATTAAAAACTCTGAACACTAATTTAAATCAAGCTGCTGAAAATAGGAAAATGCAACTAATTGAATTAGAAGAATTTAGAAATGAAGCTTATTCAAAGACTGTAAGAGAAAAAGAGAAAATTAAATTCTGGCATGATAGAAAAATTATTCCTAAAAGCTTTGAAATAGGACAAGAAGTATATCTTTATATGGCTAGACTCCATAACCATCCAGGAAAATTAAGATCTAGATGGGTAGGACCTTACATAGTTTGAAATGTTTATCCTTAAGGAGCTATTGAAATTGAAAATCCTAAAAATCAGAATATATTTAAAGTAAATGGACAAATACTTAAACCTATTCTGACAATACCAAAAAGCTCCTTTGGAATTATAGAAGAAGTAAGAGTAGAGGACTACTCGAGTTTTACTTAGTAAGAAATCAGTTTTTATGTTTATATATATATGTTTATTTTAAAAAAAAAAACATTAAAAAATATATATATATATAAAACATAAAAATAATTGTGGTTCAACCAACTGGATCCATCGGTATGACCGGAAAATTAAAAAATATTTAGGTCTGACCGAAGCGTAGCATCGGTATGACCGAAAAATTAAAAAATATTTAGGTCTGACCGAAGCATAGTATTAGTTAAACTAGAAAAAAAAATTGTATATTAATTTTCAGAAAAAAATATTGGTTTTATCGAAACATAGTATCGATTCAACTGAAAGAAAAATAAAAAAATAAAAAATATTTAGGTCTGACCGAAGCATAGTATCGGTTAAACCGGAAAAAAAATTGTATATTAATTTTCAGAAAAAAATATTGGTTTTACCGAAACATAGTATCGGTTCAACCGAAAGAAAAATAAAAAAATAAAAAATATTTAGGTATGACCGAAGCATAGTATCGGTTAAACTTGTAAAAAAACAGAGAAACTATTCTCTATAATATTTTTATTATTATATTTGCTTGTACGGGGAGTCCGTTGAGTCTTGAGTTAGTCAACGAGCTTATTCCGTTGAGTTAACTGTAACTCAACAGAGTACTGTAGCTAAGTCCTAAAATTAGAAAAACTCCAGAAGGAAGTAGATGAATTTAGGCATAGAGATTAAATTGTATTGTTCGTCTACTTGTGTAAAATTGTATGAAATTGTATGGTGTACTTGTAATGTAATTGATTCATATTAATGAATATAATTTTTTAGATGCAATTTTCATACGTATTTGGATGTGAAATGAATGGAATTTATTGAATATTATGTAATTTGTGGAACTTTATGAATATGTAACAGATTTACAATTTGCTGAATGACAAGATAACTGCTTAAAAATTTCTGCATGTTATAAGGTAAAATGTAAATTCTGTATAACGTAAAATGACATGCAAGTTAAATCTTTATATAATGTTCAGATTTAAATGTATTTTAATCAAAATGAGGCATTAATGACATAGATTTAACTTTATTACAGTTAGCAGAATGACAAAGAAAAAAAACAGAATAGAAAAGTTACGAGATTGAAACGTAGAAGTTGCTAGTGTCAACTCAACGAAGTAAGTCTGTTGAGTTAACCGTAACTCCGCGAGGTCAGTAATATAATATAAGGTCACTCCGTTGAGTTATCTGTAACTCAACGAAGTTAGTCCGTGGAGTTAGCAACAATAACTGACTATGTTCTGTTGAGTAATCTATAACTCAACGAGGTTAGTTCGTGAATTAAGCAGAACGGTTATTCTTTTAACCACAAATGAAACTTCGTCGGTTTAGCGATTACCAAAATTTGAAATTAGTAGTGGTACACGTACCCATAAACACAGGAACCACGATGCACGTTGCAAGACACGTTCTTGCAACGAGATTTATTCTCTTTATAGATGCGCAATATATATATGAAATAGAATGTTATTTACGAGTACCAGTACTTTTAAAAGAAAGGAGAAAGCGTTGGAGGAACTGGAAGAAGAAATAGTTGATTCAACCTTCATCCGACAACAAATATTTATTGAATGGAAAGCTTCAGACTGGTATGTAATTAATCTTCTGTTATTTATTTATGAGCACATGGACTCGTTCTCTAAGCACTAAACGATTAGTAAGAACACCTATCCAGGAATTTTCATTGCAGAGGAGTACTGAAAATTTTCTAAACTGAACTTTAACGAAATTCTTTGGGGTGTAGCTAACCTTTCTTTAAAAGAGAACGTAGAGATGGCTGCTCCAGTAGAAAAACCATTAGAAGAGATTCTGTATCCTGAATTAATTGATGAACCTTCATGTATTCGATTGCCAAACTTTGAGGAAGATAGGTTTGAACTGAAATCTAATTATATTAGTCAATTGCCACATTTTCATGGATTAGAAAGAGAGGATGCCTATTATTTCCTTAGAGAATTTAACGAAGTTTGTCAAATGATGAGAATGCCGAACATGAGTATAGATGCTATTAAACTTAGATATATCTCTTTTGCTTTAAAAGATACAACTAAGAGATGGTTATATACTATGTCGCCTGATTCAATTTCTACATGGACTGAATTTTGCTCTGTTTTTCTGGAAAAATACTATCCAACACATCAAACAATTAAAAAGAAGAAAGAAATATTAATGTGTAACCAAAAACAGGGTGAATCATTTTGGAAATATTTTGAAAGATTTAAAGATTTACTGACTCAATGTCCACATCATGCAATAAGTAAAGCACAATTAATAGGCATAATTTATGAAGGCATAGATGTTTCAACGAAATCTTTATTAGAATCTACCCTTCAAAATAGATTTTTAAAATTATGTAGTGAAGAAGCATGGGCATATTTAGAAAATTTTGCAAAAAGAACTGCACAGTGGGAAAATTCGGTTGAAGCTATTGCAGATAAAAAATTATTGCCAAGAGGAATGCATGAAATAGATTCCAATACTATGCTTAAGGTGAAATTAAATGAATTAACAAAGAAAATAGAAGAGTTATCATTAAATCAAAAGCTAGTAGAAAAGAATACAAACATAAATGACTTAAATATTATTTATGCTAGAAACCAGAGAGATAACTTGGGAAATTCTTATAATCCTAATTGGAGAAATCACTCGAATTTATCTTGGAGAAACAACAATTTCCAGGGAGGAGAAAATATAAATGAGAAGAACATAAGTTATGAAGTATTAATTGAATAAGGAGCTAGAATAGAGAAATTAGAAAAGATAATCCAACAAGTAAACAATCGTCTCGAATTTATATTTGGAAATGCTGCAAATCAGAATAGAAATATATCACTTAGACAGAAGGAACCAATGGAAGTTAGACCTACTGGAGGATTGCCAATACAAGCTATACCTAATCTTGTCAATAGAACGGTTAATGAAATTGATACCTCTTCTAAGAGGGCAGCTGAATGAAGCAGCATATCTAAAGCAACTATCTGTATGTATATATGTTTTTATTTTAAGTTAATAGTATCGTAGAGTTAATTTTTAACTCAACGAACTTAGTCTGTTGAGTTATGCCTTAACTCCACAAGGGTGTGCAGTAGTTATGTTAATTTTTGTCTCTGCTAAATTTTTATTTTTATTTTACATAATCGACAAATGGAATTGATGCAATTACCGTTGGATGCACAAAGGGAAATACTAAGTAACTTGTTAGCTAAAGATCTGTGCAGGGTGTGTTGTGTATCAAAGGAAATTAAAGACTGTATTGAAGAAAAATATTTTCAGGGACTACAAGCTGCAAAAATGACTAAGATTAGAGATGGATTCATATGGAGGTCATTTAATCGTTGTTCAAATACCCATGAATATCTGGCTATAGAAGAAACTACTGCAATTCCACCCAATGCATTAGAAGGAATGAGTCATATTATAGGGATAGATGAAGGATTAATCGTATACAAGACGAGACCAAGGTATGCAAGTTTATCATTACCTGATATTTTGATAAGAAATCCTATAACAGGAGAAGAATGGAATATAGGAAGACCTAATATATTTGAAGCACCAACTTAAAATTGTGGGTCAGCTTTAATATTTTCTGATAAAAATTCTGCAATTCCTAAAAAATTATATTATTGGAGACCTACAGGAAATTGGGGTGAAGATTTACGCTTAAGTGTGTATAATTTTCTAAACAGATCTTGGAATGAAAACATTATGATATATCTAGGACAGAAATCATTAATTAACCAAACACATGTCATACTTGATGGATATATCTATTTAGTCACGGAGATATCATTAGCATATGGATCTGATTTATACATAGTGAGCATAGATAGTTATGATGATTATATAGAAATTTTACCTATACCGAGTGAAATAGCTAAACCACCATCTGCAGAATTTAATGAAATTCAAATAGGAATGTGGTATAATGAAGAAGATGATCCTACTTTATGTCTGATAAGATGGTGGGATGAACTAATGAAATTTCAAATATGGATTATGGAAGACATGAATGAATGGAAGTGGGAAGAGGAGTATATTGAAATAGATGTAGAAATAGAAACTGCTACATTACCCTGGAACCAAAAAGGATCCCTTTCTGCATTACATATCATTAATGGTAATACACTCGTATTTGGAATTTATAATATATTGCATGTTTACAAATTAAAAAGGAACAAGAACTGCATTAAAATTGAATTAATAACAAGAAGAACTATGCCTAAAAAGTTTGTTTGGACTAATACATTTATTCCATTTGTTTCTACTTTTCAATCATGTTCTTAAGCTGTGATTTTGTGTGTTTAATGTTGTGTATTCTGCATTTATTTTTAGAAAGAAGAAAAAAGAATTTTGAAGTTTTCATGTTCATTTTATAATAAAAAAAAACAAAAAAACAAAATATCAATCCAGTTTGTTGGTATCTGTTCTAGGAAACCAACTAGCTTGCTTGTGAGCCACCAAAGGCATAGGAGTCTGGGTTCCACACAAGACACTGATTTATTAATATCTGTTAAATGTTATTTTGTTTTATATTCTGTGTTTATCTGGGAATGAAAAGTTTTTCAGAATCAAAAATCGGAATATGCAGAAAGAGATACAAATGGAACAAGGTATGTAACCAATTACTTATCCTGAATTTTTAATCAAACAAAACTTTATTCATGCCTGCTACAATTACTGTACTTATTGTCAAATCTTTTACATTGAGGACAATGCAAAATGTAGGTATGGGGGGGAGGTAATTAAAGTAACAGCCATGTAAGTTTGTTAATTAAAGGAATTAAAATGGTACTATAAAGTTTTGAGGAAATTGAAAATTTTTATGAACTTGCTGTAACTATCTGATAATTGAGACTGTAAAATTTTTATAAACTGCTTGAATGTTATATTTAGAAGGCTATAGAAGATGCTATAGAATTTATTATTTATGTAAATCTAGATATAATATCTTATGATTTTTCTGAATTTCATGAGTTTAACAGTTTCACAATTTTAAAATGAAATCAGAATATTTAATGCTTAATCAGAAAATTATCTAAAGTCCTGAAGGAGCTGAGATGTGAATTCTAGATTAAATGAAACACATATGATGAAAGATACATTTACTTTGACTAATTGAACTTGTAGAATGATTTATGTGTAGATCTTATTAAACTACAGATAAAGTATGAGCTTATTGTTATGGATTCATATCTTTAGTAAATGATAGAAGCAGGATTATATGAGATTGGTGTTTTACTACATCTGTATTAATGAAATACGTGCATATACAGTATGTGATTAATGCTTTGTTTTGTGTGTGCATTTATTTTTAGAAAAAAAAAAAGAAAAGAAAAAAACTTTGAGAGTTTATTGACTTGTTTGATCACAAGCCTTTTGCACTTAAGTAGATAGGTATGTAAGGATTGTTGACCTGAAAAAGGACTCTGAAAATCTGGCAACTTAAGATCCTGATCAGATCTGGGATTGTTGACTGAAAGCTCATTACATGGGTACATTAGAAAGCTCTTGTATGATTCAAGCTTGTCAAATTAACTTTTAAAATACACAAAAAAAAAACATATACTGTTCTGAAAAGATACAAGTATTTTGTGAAATACAGATATCTTATGAATCGAGTATATTTTCTGTTATCTAGAATTGCTGAAATATGAATCTGGAATTGACTTTTGAAGTTGTTTAATGGAAATACAATTCTTTAATCTACTTGTCTTAATCAGATTGAATTGGATTGTACTTTGATTCGTATGTTGTTGAAATTTCTTCTAGAAAACTTATTGGAAAATTCAGGATAACAGATGATGAAAAGAAGAACAAACGATAATATAATTAACACCTATATGAAGATGATATACTTTGTATATAATTTACATATATTCTAAATATCTTTGCAGGTTGATTACTGAAACATACAGAATATATGTTTATGCTAAACAGAAGAAAAAAAACAAAAGGAGATGAATTAATTCTAGCACTTTTTGAAAGACCAATTAATTAGATCTTAGTTTGCTAAGAGACTAGCAAAATTTAGGTATGGGGGAAGTGTTTAGAATGAAAAAGTACATATTATTAATGGTTAAATGATGGTTAATTACATAATATTTAGCTTATCATATGAGAATTAAGCCATTATGTTATAATTGCACTGTTATATGCTTTAATTGAAGAATCTGCTTAATTTTGAGGAATTAATGTTAATTGAGTACATTTATGAACTGTCGGTAAATTGCAGGTTGTGAAATTCTTAAGTATCCGAAAATGCATCTGAGCATCGGATACTTATACCTGTAACTCTCCGAAATGTTATTTTATGTTTAAACTGCTGTTGACATGTGTCGAGATCTGGTAGATTTACTTAAGTTATAACTCGTTAAGTTAGCATAACTGTACGCGTTGAGTTGCTATATTGAACACTAAGGCAACGCGTTAGGTTAGCGTTATAAACTTAAGTTGTTATTTTTGCACGTGTTTTATAGTTAAATGAACGAAGGAAGTCCGTTGAGTTATCTGTAACTCCACGGACTATATATTTTCTAATATGCCACTGTAGCGGTTGCAGGAACAAATAGTTGGAAGGAAAAACCACATTTGCACGTATCATGCAGGAATTCAATTACGTAGGGAGAAAGAAATCATCGTCGTTGATCTGAAGGAAGGAAATCCAACCGACCATACAAGCAGAAGTAGTTACTATTGAAGAAATATAAAAGAAAAGAAGAAAAAAAGAAGAAGTGTGTGATCGATGGACGGCCAGTGTATACAGAGGAGGAGCACCGAGCTTTCTACAGAAAGTATTGGTGATTCTCGGAAGTATCACACCAACCATCGTATCACCACCATAATCACCAATCATCGGAGGTCTGTGAGGATACTTACCTGATGTCGGGTCGATTCCAAGCCAAACACAGTGTTTGACAACCATTGTGAGGAGTGATCGCGTCGCGAGAAGGGAAGCCATTTTCACCAAGCACCGACTGATATTTCAAGAGATCGTAAAGCTTTTAGCCTTGGCTTCGGGTTGATGCCTGTATGCTGAAGAGGAGATCATCTTGCAATTCTAGACTCGTGATTCTATAGGGAGAGGAGACAGAATTGTAAGTAGTTTAATTTTCAGTGGTGTAATCACGTTGCAAGTAGTGTCAAAAGTATTTACTGTCAAGTGAGATTACTTTACATTTCACCTTTCTCTCATTACATCAAAAACAAAAATACCAAAAACAATTTATCTTTGTTTGTATGTTGTATTTGAGTGTTATATTGTTTGTGTTGTATTGTGATTAATGTTATCTGTATCAGTTTTATGATTGTTTTATGTTAGTTTTAATTTTACAGTTTACTGAAATTGATTCGTACAAAAAACTTAAAGATTTTAATGGTGACTGTTTGAATCATCTGAATGTTAGTATTGCTTAATGATAAATCATATGTTAACTAACATTAAAAAGCTTAATTGATGTTATTTACAATCTATGGAATCGCCCAATGGTTGGTCGAATTTCTCTATAAATAGCAATATTATAAAGAAGAAACAGGCTCGTGGAGTTAACTTAAGTCCACGAGGATAGTCCGTTGAGTTAGCTATAACTCAATGAACTTAGTCCATTGAGTTAACTGTAAGTCAACGGAGTGATTATTGAATATAAATTTGAATTGTTCACAATGAAAAATTTGTTAAATTCGTCAGCAATTCCCTGTGAAATCGACTTGTACTTGCACACTGATACAATAGACACTGTGCACTTGCAGTTAAAGTACAAATTGGAATTAATATCTAAATTGTATTAAAGGTTGTTTGTTTAATTCTAAAAGAAAGAATAGGCATAAAGATAAATTAACTAATTAAAAATAGAAGTAACAAATCCAAGTTTTTCTAGTGTAATGCTGGGAAAACTCAAACAGTGAACTAGTTGAGTTGGTGAACCACCTAAATTCTCTTGTGTTTCTTATTTATATTTTCACTGTGCATGTTTTATACATCTATTTAATACTTGTGCAAACTGATTAATCAAATTAGTTAGTTAAGTTAGAAAAAGTTTAAAATACACATAGATCACCATTCACCTCCCTGTGATGAAACCTTAAGGTCCTAACACATGCGTGCATATAATTTTCTCTTTTGTTCGTTCTCATTTTTTTGAATTTGGAAACTCAACATTATTCAAATTATGCCATTGATCTTTGCAAATTATTATACTATCAAGTTGAATGCATCATTCTATCCTTCTATTTCAATTTCCTTACTTTAAGATCATTCTGCAAAATAGTAACATGCAAATTTGCAATGTAAATATAAGTAATCGAATCTTTGAATAATATACAATAAGTTAAGTCTTCTTGTAGTTTAACCATCAAATACTAATTTAAATAACTAGCCAAAGGATCATTAAGTTTAGTGAGATATAAAAGTGTAGGGTTGTTCATCATTTAAACATTCGAGCAATAAGTACAATAAGTCATTGAGATATTTAAATGGTAAATAATCTAAGTTATCGACCAACCAAAGACAAATCACTTGAACATAAGTCATAAAGTTTTAATCCTTTAAGTGACCAAGTAGTTTAGTGAATTAACCCATAATCTTTCGAATAGATCATCGACAATCAAGAAAGTCACCCAATAAAATGAGATAAATGAGTACTTACTTAACATCAATAGAAGTAACTATTTCCTAAAGAATCTACGATAGAAATTTGTTGAATTATCAATAACTTATATATAAAACTTGTTAGGTTAATAATAAATCTATGACTTTTTAACTTAATTCATGTGAATCTTTAAGTTCATCATGTGTCTTAAGTCTACAAATTTTCTACCACGTGATTTAAGTTTTTACCTTCTAAATCTTACGTGAATTTTTAAGTTATACATATGACTAATCTTAATTCTACAAGTTTTAAACTTAAATCTATGACTTTTTAACTTATAAGACTCTTTAATCAACGACTTTTTAGAATTTAGCATACCTAATTTTTACCTCTTAGATTTTAGTGTCATTGTACTTTCTTCCATACATAATTTTTTTGACACTATTATTTTAAATAAGATATTCAAATTAAATATCTGATCACATCATCATCAAACATAATCCTAATATGTAGTTTCACGATTATATGTACTCTTGAATTTTAATTTATCTACCACTTCTATCAAAAAAAAGCTAGTTAAATTGGTTAAAATTATATAATTTTGTATTCTTTATTAAGGTTTAAATTCAAACGTAGACAATATTTAACAAAAACTCATGGAGGTTGATATTACAAACTTTATTAACTTAGAAATTTGTGTCACACGGAATTCAAAAACTTGTATCATACTTATTTGCCAAAACACGCTACTTTGTTTGCAATGTCACGGTAACTTTTTTTATTAAGTTAAGAATTTTTTTTATAAATTTACGAATTTTAATTTACTTAAATAATATAATAAATTTTTTTATCATTACTAAGAAACATCTCTAAGTATAAATACCGTTATAACTATTATTGGGAGTTTTTTAAAATAATTCTCGAACTTATTCTTAGAGGCATTATTGATTTGCTCCTTTTCTTATATATCACACTTACAATTATTACAAAAAATTGCTCCCACAAAATTTGTACATTGTGCGAAGCTGTAATTAATACATCACGAACTTCTTTGTATTAATTATAGAATTTTACAAATTTGCACTTTTTAAAAAAAATTTCACCTATAAGTAAATGAATATATGCTTAAATAATGGTTCCTGCATTTAGGATACATCATCAATAGACCCAGGCTAAAACCAAATAAAAAAGTCACTTTAATAAGAGTGATCACAAAAACAACTAACAGCGCCCTAATCGATTTTACATTGATTCACAATTAATTAATTAATTAAATCATGTAGTTCCTAATTAATGTCCTCTGATTTTGGATTGAGTTGACTTTATTTTGAAAATGGAAAAAGACAGATTACAGCATTGTGGTTTGTGTCGGAAGACATGTGATGCCATTGATGGCGCGAGACAATCGACGTGCATGGCATCGGTACAAAACCAACGCGAGTCCATCACGTGCCGGTCACGCATGTATATTGATGGAAATAAATTAAATAAACACTTTTGCGATCTTTAAAAGAAAAGGGATGATCGAATGTCTAATCACATGATCAACCGCAATTATAATTTAATTAATTAATTAATTGAGGATATCAATGTCTGTAGTTTATAATAGGATTTGAATTCCGATCCAATGAACGAGGAAATTATTATCTTTTTTTTTTTTGGTACGCAAGTGTACATAGACATTTTGTATTTAGCAAGATTTAATTAAATCTTAAGGAAAGTAACGTTGATGCTATCTCTAATCAACTAAATTATCGTATTTTATTGTAAAAATCAATTATCATCTCGAGGAATCGGGGAGAATTTGTAACCACGTGCACAAGTGGTGGCGTTTCGCGTTAACCTGACTTCTACGTTAACCACGTCTGACGACGACCATCTCGAGGCATGTGGTCTCGATCTCCAGTGTCGCAAGGCGTACGTAGGAAGCAATGGTGGTGGTCGACCATGCACGCCGGTCGTCAATTGCCTAGGCTTAGCGAAGAAATTAAGAAATGTCTACAAGTGAAATAAGCAAGCAAAGACAAATGCAACTCTTAATTGATCCAAAAGATCAACTAAGCAAAGTAGAAGAAAACAGGAGTCAGCAACAGAACTTAATTAGAAACACAGCAAGACATGTGGACCACGATTATATATGTACGTATTCCCCCTCCACCGCAAGGCAAGCAGGCTTTAACGAGGGCATTTGGTTTCGATAAGAAGTAATTTAGACGAAATTTAAAGTCCGGCTCTACTTGTTGTGTATATATATATATATATATATATTCAACGTAGCACGTACCCATGCATGAAGGCCAGCTTTCAAATTATAAGAGCAAGAATTTAAGTAATACAAATTAAGTTTCTTTAACGAATTTGATTGGTTAAAATAATAATATTGGTAACTTTTATTAAATTTCGAATTCAAAAATCATTATTATTATCGAAAAGAAATTGAACTTATTCCTTTTTTGCGAGTACGAAGATATAATAAAAGTCTAATTTAAATTAACTGATAATGATTGAAAAGTATCTCTTTGTATAAGGCTATAGGTTCTTGTGAGACTTTTGCCTCAACATGTTGCTTGACTTGTAGTTTTTTATAATATTTTCAATATTAACAAGTGGCCTATATATAACATATAAGATTTAGACATCGATAGCAAATGAAAATCCAACTTAAAATCAATTCAAAGTTCCGCTTAATTCTTCTTCTTTGATCATATATCGATGTTAAACAATATGAAACGCATGCGTTCTTTTCTTTTACATGATCAATTCATTTCGAACTATGGTTGGTCCGAACGGCGAGAGGAAGAGGTTCGCACACTGTTTGGGTAAAATACCAAACAGGGATGTTAGTGGAGGCATGGGTCGGGGGTTGCGCGTCTCTCTTCGAATCTCATGTGTTGTCACTTTCGGATTTCAACTACGTACCACTTCCCATCGTCCATCGTCCCCCTTCCATGTACACATATCATTACTTCCAAACCGAACGCATTTGCACTCCCATACACGTGCCCGCGGTCAAAGAGGCACGTATGGGTCAACGGTTAGTTAGATGTAGCTAACAAATTAGCAATATACATATATAAATACTCCAAATCATGGATGTAGTGTACCCACGTCCACACCATCATTTACTGCCGTACGTACGCAAATAAGTGAAAATTAATTAACAGATAATGCTGATTAATTAATTAATTGTAAGAAAAACGAATGACAGCTACAAGTTATGACATGAGAACGAACGTACAGATCCTGATTAAAATCAACTGCATGATTATTAAGCGTGACTCATCGAGCCTACAAGGCCATGCACCTGATGCCGACCTCATCACCTCGTTCGCCTACGCCGCATGGGTTCGGTAGATTAGGTAGGTGGTGATGGAATCGTCAAAGAAGGACTTTTGACTATTTGAGTCACGGCGTTGAGCGTCCACCACCTCCACCTCCGTTGGCGGAGCCACTGCCGTAGCCTCTGCCGGTACCAAATCCGATGCCTCCCCCGCCACCACCTCCCACCCTGTACGTACCATAAGGTCCGCTGATTTCCACGGACCCGCCGTATCCGTTGCCAAAGCCACCGTTTCCTCTTCCGTCGAATCCTCCGCCGCCCCCTCCTCCGCCGGTGAAAGACCCACTGAAGGGTCCGTAAGACGTCCGACTGCTGTACCCACTTCCGTATCCCGAACCAGAGCCTCCTCTGCCAACCCCACCGCCTGCCCCACCACCCCAACTCCCACTGGAGCTTCCCCCATACCTCCCAATCCCGCCGATTCCGCCTCCTGGACCTGCCTGCAGAAGACGAGCACCCGAGGCCGTGCTTACGAACAGCATGGCCACGAGAGCCAAAAGCACGAACGTCCTAGAGCATGATGCCATGTATGCTTGATTCGTCACCGGCCACCGGAGGACAGAAAACAATTAATTGATTACTTCCACAGAGAAGAAGAAGAAGAAGAAGAAGAAGAAGAAGAAGAAGAAGATGATGATGATGATGACGACGACGACGACGATGATGATGAAGAAACGACTAGGAGAAGAAGATGAATTGTCAAATCGAAGCACAGACCCATATTTATAGCCAAGATCCCCAGGCCGAACCGCGCCGTTTCTGTGTTTAGATTGACCAGAACACGATCTTACACGGTCAAACACGATATTTCTCTATTGTTTATTCCGCGTGCAGCGGTCGTGAATGCACGAGCTTCTCGAGATGCATCGTTTCATTTCGAATTAATTAAAAATTTTAATACATACATGCCATGGTGACCACAAGAACTACAGATGGTTAAATTGCATATTTATTATTATTAAAATATAAACCTTTTTAACAATTAAAAAAAGAAGCATCGGTGGAGTAGGCAGTGGACGTAAGAGCTTAGAAATGCTACACAAATCAACGTAGTTAATTAATTAACCACTTGATGAACCTGCTCTGCTTATGCATCGTTATTTAAATTAGCGTACAGCTTTGTCTCAAAGCGCGTAATATATATATTTATATATATAGCAGTCGTATTGGAATCAGTAATTTCGCTGAAACAGACGGCTCTGTCGTAGTTGAAAGATGGTTGGCAAGCTGGCGTGCTGAAGCAGAACAAATCACCATCTGATCGTCACTACCTCGATTAATTCGGACATATTCGCGGGAGAAATTTTCGTGCATATTTGTCATTCAATTTCGAAAACACCATAATAATTTTCAAAATATTATGTATGTAATTAATCATCAATTTTTTTTTTTGATGTACGCCGTGGATTTAATGGATTTAATTAAAATAATAGATTTCCACTAATTTCGTTAATGTTAAATTTTGAAAATGACTAAACTATAAATCCTTCGTTCTTTTCTACCCCGCTTTTATTTTCGCGTAGTTTGGAACGGCGTATTATATACAGATTAATATGGTGGCTTTAGATTTAGGATTCTAATGTAATTTGTACGTACGTAATATGGTTAATTAGTTAGTCATTTCAATTAAGAAACTTTGAACATCAACTAAAATAACGTGATATCGGCTATTGTACTAGTTATGTTAGCGGTAACATATGAAACTCAAAAGCATGCAATGACAATGATGTACATGATATTTTCAAGTTTTATATATTTTGGATAGCATACATGAAATTCCCAATTCTGATTTCGACAAGCGCTCTATTACTTGTTAATTATGATAACATTGATCGATGGATATCAGTCTTTGACAACTTCAGATGTGATGGTGGTGGATCCTTTTTTCAACTATTATGAGTTCGCCAAGACATAAACCATTAAACGATCTAAACCTTTGGAGATTTATCTGAGTGTACAATATTTGATCTAAACCATTAAATGTTAACGTCAATCAACCGAAATAACTTAATTAGATAGAGATGACAATATTCTTACTCGATCTCTTTTAATATTTGAATGCCAGAGAACATAAAAAACTACTATTTTCTTAAAAAATCGATTTTTTTTCGCTTTCCATGTTATATTAGAATATTTCTGTATTTTTGAAAAATTTTGCAATTTTAAGTACTCTGATTTTTGCAGAATAAGATGGAGGTTGACTATACACTCCCCTTGGATCTAGATACGCATTAATTGGAAAAGTCAACTTCCAAGATGAGTTTATTTATTAGTCTTATTAATCAATGAGGAGTCAATAATAAATACGGAAAATACATAAGACGATGCGCCACTAGCTTCTTCCATCACCTTATCTGAAATAGTACAAGTTAAGTTTTAAATTTAAACTTAAAAAATTATCAAAAAAATTTCAATTCCTTCCATCATCTCTGTGGTGGACATCCTCTAAGAATGACGACCATTCTTATAGATTAATTGTGCATTATAAAGTAGATTTTGTAAGTCACGGAAAAATTGATATTTTGGGACTTCTGTGAATTAAATTGACATGTTAAACAAAAACTATTGCCATTTTTAAAGCACGTACACAAACCAAAATCGTCTTTTGGGTTTCGATGCTAATTTTTTAATGCATATTTCTTATTTGTTGTATTTACGAAGGATTTTTTGTCACGAACTGGATATATTTTTTACTTAAAATATTGTTTTTATATTTAGATTAATTTAATATACCTTTTAGATTACATATGTTGACATAGAAAATCAAACTGTGGACCGATTCTTTTTACTGGTTAACCACGTTAGTGTCAAATAATGCGACGTCAATCATTTAAGACTTGGAAAGTTTAATAAATAAATTGAAGGTAGCGTGCCGTGTTCGGATTTCGTATTTTTAACATGTTTTATATTGCCATTGAGGCGTCAACTCAGGCGCGCCCTTTCCAGAGAAATAAACGAATTTGTAAAAATCGTTTACACTATCGTCCTATTTATTTATCGGAATTCTCCCATACACGAGCTTGTGATTCTCCTCTGACCTCCGGTGTCTGATCCATGCGTATATTAATTTTTCGGATTTTGAGAATTGATTTGGTCAATTGTGAAGCAGAGTTGATCGATTCCCGTCCATTGCTAAATAATCATGCATGTACAACCGAGCTTATAACTAGGAAATTTTTTATTTATAAAAAATGAATTTGTCTGCCTTCTGTATTCGTCTTGACTGAGATCTCTTCAAGAACAATGTGCCATGTGTTTCTGGTTGTCAACGTCATTTTTTCCGCTTCCAGAACATAACATGGAATTCCTCCCTGCTACTTAACTTCAGGAAAGGAAACAAAGAAAAAGGTTATAGAACCTGATAAAATCATTTGGGATATTTACTCTATCAATTATGGTTATAAAAACTTCATAAATGGTGGCTTAAGATTTAAAATTTATAAAAATGTTTGGAAGACAAAGACTTCTCTTAAAACTAAACTTTTGATTTGCTTTTGTATTCGACACAAATTACTTGCTAAAAAAACTTTGCAAAGAAGGGATGGTAAAGGGATGTAGCTTGTTTTGTATTTTTTTTTCTGTAGTTCTTTTGTGAGTATTTCTTCAATGATCATTAACGTTGTGAGTCTTTTTTGCTTTGGTTATAAAATTTAACAATAGTTACTGGTGCAGATGTGGTGAAAGACATTTAATCCAACAAGGATGTGCATAAGGCAGACCTGATTGGGAATTCTAGTGATTTAAATTTGGGTGACACCAACATGAATCTGAATGCTTCCACTCTCAAGAGGTAGGTAGACATCATCATCAAAGTTAAGTTCTTCTCCAAGTAAAGATGAATGACGTTGTGCAAGTTGTTGTTCCCACTCTTGATGAAAAGAACTACAATAAATGATGTAGACAAATGTGGGTCTTGTTCGACTATTATAAGTTACTCGACGTTGTCATGACATGTGTGCTATCACTGGAGATTGATGCCATCTCTCACGTGCAAAAGACCAAACATCAAGAGATTAAGGATAAAGACAACCAACATTGTACTTCATCCACTAAAGAATGAATGATAAGACTTTTGAGAAGATTGCTAAAGCAACGTCTACAAACTAAACTTGGGATACATTGGCAACGACATTTAAGAACGTCAACAAGGTGAAAAATGATAGACTACAAACTCTTTGTTGTCTGTATGACCTTCTCCAAATGGAAGCCTTTGAAGTTGTCACAAATAAGTCATGTGCTACCATTGACAAATCAAATGAAAATATATGGGAAAGACGTTGCTAATAACCAAAAGTTGGAGAAGATATTGTAGTGGCGATAGGGGAGACACATGAATTGGCCCAGATGAATATTAAAATTTAAGTACCTCGTAAGCATACAAATAAAGATTGAATGAAAAATATATTGTGATAAAAGAAAAAATTACATCTCAAGAAGCATTTGATGCTTATTGTCAAAGTAGAGGTTGAGGTCGAGAAATACATGACAATAAGAATCATGGTAGACACCAACCTACTCCAGCAAGAGATCACAATGATAAGCTAGGAAGAAGAGGCTTAGAGAGAAAAAATAACAAATCAAATATTGAGTGTTATGTATGTCATAAATATCATCATTATGCTAATAAATGTAGGAGCAAAGTCATAGGGCAATCATCAAATATAGCACAAGATGAAAGTAACAAAGAAGAAAACTACACTTTGCTCATGTCCATAACCAATGAAACTACATCAAAGGACCAGATGTGGTGGCACTCCAGATTTACCAATGACATGTGCGAAGATAAAACTTTACTTATAGATCTTGATGAAACCATGCAATGCAAAGTAGACGTATTGTTGTAAAAAAATGGGATATCCGAAAAAATTCTTTACGTATGTTGGGAACCAATTTAGATAAATTAAAGTTAACAAAATCAAAATTGATAGTGGTATTGAATTTATCAATAATGAGACACAAAGTCTCTTTGCTAGTCTTCACATTATTCACTCACATGGTTGCCCCTGCACACTACGGTAAAATATTCTTGAAAGAAAGGATAGACACCTCCTTTGACACTGTTAGGAATCTTAGGTCCCAACGTAGCATACCTATTAAATATTGGGAAGAGTGAGCTAAGACTGTAATTTTCTTGATAAATCATATGTCCAGCATTATTCTCAACGATAAAACTCTTTATGCTGCCTTGCATGGAAGGGATTTTAATTATACTCAACTTAAAGCCTTTGTTTGCGTTGCCTTTACTTTTAATTTCAAATTTGAAGACAAAGCTACAAAATGTGTCTTTATGAGATTCCCCTTAGTTTTCCTTAGGTAAAAAAGGTTATAAACTCTATAATCTAAAGAATTGTAAATTTTTCAATAGCAGCGACGTGAGCTTCAATGAAAAAATCTTTCCTTTCAAGAATACTTGTATTGAAGATACTAGGGATCCCTAGCCGACCCCTCTACAAGATAGTATAGCCATCACGGACAACACAAATATTGTCATTAATGACAACCAAAATAATGATGGCAACATTTCTGAAAATCATCAAGAAGTCAGCGAAGGCACTGATGTAAATTGAAATGTTCAAAAAGTTGGCACAAACTGAGAAAGCATAGGCTCCAAGATATTTTATCAATACCTAAGGAGAGGAAAATGGAGTTAATCACTCCAAGGAGCTGAGAGTCAGAATCTCTGAGGTTGGTGTTGAGAACATTTCCTAATTTTCTATTTAAAAGATATAAATGAAAAATTTTGTGGACGGAATGCTTCCATTACCAAGTTGAAAAGAGCAAAAATCGATAATTATAGCGAAAATACGTTTGATGCTTGCTAGGATCGGTGAAGGAGATTGAGTGTGTTTACTAAAAGGCTTCCAATTCCAAAGTGTTTCAAATGTAAAGCTTTAAAATTTTCTATCCATATTTTATGTATGCTTGGTTGAAGAAGATATCAAACTAACTTACCTTTCAAGGTGGTAGAGAAAGATCATAAATTGATAATTCCAAGTCCACCAAAAATTTTTGGTTTACAAATCAGTTTTCATTTCATAAGAAGGTGTTTAGATTTACCTGAATGGGTTACCCTCTCAGAAAAAATTCTTATAGATAATATCTATTTTCCTTTCCACTATCGGTGAGTTACAAGCTTTGGAATTCTTAAGTATCTGAATTTTCTGTTATTTCGGAGAGTTACATTTCATGTACTAGACAGTTATGTTTTAAACACTTGAAGAATATTTTATTATTTCTTAGAGTACACATGTTGTAACCTTAATACATGACTTAAGTGGATTTTCAGTAAGTTAGGTATTAACTATTCAAAATGTGTCTGAGCATCGAATAGTTAAGGTTTGTAAGTATTCGAAATATCCTTTTACTTGTTAAGTTAGCCTAACTATATGCATTGAATTACTTGTATATACACTAAGATAACACGTGTTAGTATTATGCAGAATAAGAAATGTAAACTTTCGGATAGTTAACATTTTGTTTTAGTCAAAGAGTTATGTTAAAAATTCATATAGTTAAGTTATCTGCACATGTGTTTTAATGTTTTAAGTTTTCATATGTTTCCCACGTGTGTTCGGTAATAAAAAATCGAAGAGTTAGATAACTATCTAAGTTTTTATACGCATGGATAGATAACTGTTTGAGTTTTATAAAATGACTAACAAATAGATAAGTTTTCTTGTTTAGTCATGTGTTTTACAGATGTAAGAACTAGAAGAGTTACAAGAAGATGCATATTTAGAATAAAAAGTGCATAATATTAAGGGTTAAATGATGGTTAATTGTATAATATTTAGCTTATCATATGAGAATTAAGCTATTATGTTTTAATTACACTATTATATGCCTTAATGAAAGAATTTGGATAATTTCAAGGAATTAACATTAATTAAGTACATTTTTGAATTGTTAGAGAATTATAGACTTTTTAATTTCTAAGTCTTCAAATTTTCTATTATTTTGGAGAGTTATATTTCATGTATCGGATAGTTATGTTTTAAATGATAAAAGAATATTTTATTATTTCCTAGAGTACATGTGTTGAAACCTTAATGTATGACTTAAGTGGATTTTCGGTAAGTTATTTTCTAACTATTCGAAATGTGTCTGAGCATCAGATAGTTAGGTTTGTAAGTATCCAAAATATCTGAACTCGTTAAGTTAGAATTATGCATATGTTGAATTTAAATGTTTTATTATGTCATGTGAGCTGCACATGTATAACTCGTTAAGTTAGCATAACTATACGCATTGAGTTACTTGAATATGCACTAAGGTAACACGTTGTGTTAGTGTTATAAGCTTATAAGTTATTTCTTTATTGCATGTGTTTTATAATTAAATCAATGAAGTAAGTCTGTTGAATTACACTAACTCCACAGACCATTTATTTTTTAACATGCCACTATAGTAGTTGTAGAAACAAGAAATTTGAAGGAAAACCACAATTGCACGTATTACGCAGGAATTCACTCGTGGAATGAAAAAGAAATCACCATTGTTGATATGAATGAAGGAAATTCAACTGATCATTTAAGCAGAAGTAGTTATTACTGAAAGAAATATAAAAGAAGAGGAGAAAGACAAAGAAAAAGTGTGGTAGGAAGAGAGGTGGAGAACCGCGCTAACTGCAGGAAGCGTCGGAAGTCCCCTGAAGCTCTACACCACCACCAAAATCACCAACCATCGGAGGTCTGTGAGTATATGTTTAGAATGAAAAAGTACATAATATTAACAGTTAAATGATGGTTAATCACATAATATTTAGCTTATCATATGAGAATTAAGCTATTATGTTATAATTGCACTATTATATGCTTTAATGAAAGAATCTACATAATTTCAGGGAATTAACAATAATTTAATACATTTCTGAACTATCGGTAAGTTGCAGGTTTTTAATTCTTAAGTATCTGAATTTTCTATTATTTCAGAGAGTTATATTGCATGTACTAGACAATTATGTTTTTAACGATAGAAGAATATTTTATTATTTCCTAGAGTACATGTGTTAAAACCATAATGCATGACTTAAGTGGATTTTCGGTAAGTTATCTACTAACCATCCGAAATGCATATGGACATCGGATAGTTAAGGTTGTAAGTATTTGAAATATTTGAACTCGTTAAGTTAGATTTATGTATGTCTTGAATTTAAATGCTTTATTATGTCACGTGAGATGCACATCTTTAACTTGTTAAGTTAGCATAACTATACGCGTTGAGTTACTTGAATACGCATTAAGGTAATGCGTTATGTTAGCAGCTTATTTCTTTATTGCATGTGTTTTGTAGTTAAATTAACGAAGTCCGTTGAGTTATCTATAACTTCCCGGACCATTTATTTTCTAATATGCCACTATAGTAGTTACAGAAATAGGACATTCGAAGGAAAACCACGATTACACGTATCATGTAGGAATTCACTTGTGGAATGAAGAAGAAATCACCATCATTGATATGAATGAAGAAAATCCAATCGATCATTTAAGCAGAAGTAGTTACTACAGAAAGAAATATAAAAGAAGAAGAGAAAGACGAAGAAAAGGTGTGTGTGTATAGAGGTGGAGGACCGTGTCAGAAGTTCCACACCACCACCATAATCACCAACCATTGAAGGTTTGTGAGGATACTTTCCTGATGTCGGGTCGATTCCAAGCCAAACACAGTGCTTGATAACCACTGTGAGGAGTGATTGCATCACGGGAAGGGAAGCCATTTTCACCAAGCACCGACTCATATCTCAGGAGATCTTAAAGCTTCTAGCCTTGGTTTCGAGTTGATGCCAGTATACTGAAGAGGAGATCATCTTACAATTCTGGATTCATGATTCTATAGGGAGAGGAGGCAGGATTGTAAGTGATTAAATTTTCAGTGGTGTAATCTCGTCGTATGTAGTGATAGAAGTTTTTACTATTGATAGAGATTTTTACATTTCACCTTTCATTCATCTTTAGGAACATATCAAAACAAAAATACCAAAAACAACAAATTATCTATGTTTACAATTAGTACTAAAGTATTGCATTGTTTGTTTTGTATCGTGATTAATGTTATTATTGTCAATATTGTGAATGCTTTATGTTTGTTTGATTTAGAAAATAGAAAATAGTTTTAAAGTTTACTGAAATTGATTCGTTCCAGATACTTAAAGATTTTAATGGTTACTATTTGAAATATCTGAATGTTAGTATTGCTTAATGATAAATCTAATATTAACTAACATTGAAGAGCTTAATTGATGTTATTTATAATCTATGGAACCGCCCAATGATTGGCCGAATTCCTCTATAAATAGCAGTATTTAATTGGAAAGATAGGCTCGTGGAGTTAACTTAAGTCCACCAAGTTAATTCGTTGAGTTAACCATAACTCCACGAACTTAGTCCGTTGTGTTAACTATAACTCAATGGAATACTTAACTGAACACATAAACTCCAATATAAAAATTGAAACAGTACACAATTCTTACTCAATCTCTATGGGATCGACCTGTACTTGCATACAAATACAATATACACTATGCACTTGCAGTTAAAATACAAATTGGAATTAATATCTAATTTGTGTGAAAGGTTATTTGTTTACTTCTAAAAGTAATCATTGATAAAGGCATAAAGACAAACCAAACAAGTTTTCTGATTTAACCTTTCACATCAAGATAGGATACTTTCTGGATGTCGGGTCGATTTTGAGCCAAACACGGTGATTGACAACCATTGTAAGGAGTGATCGCGTCGCAGGAAGGGAAGTCATTTTCACCAAGCACCGACTCATATCTCAGGAGATCACAAAGCTTCTAGCCTTGGTTTTGGGTTGATACTAGTATGCTGAAGAGGAGATCAACTTACAATTCTTGATTCACGATTCTATAGGGGGAGAAGGCAAGATGGTAAGTGATTAAGTTTTTAGTGGTGTAATCACGTTACATGTAGTGATAGAAGTTTTTACTATCGATAGAGATTTTTACATTTCACCTTTCTCATCTTCAAGAACATATCAAAACAAAAATACCAAAAACAATTAATTATCTCTATTTACATTTAGTATTAAAGTGTTGTATTATTTATTTTGTATCGTGATTAATGCTATCATTGTCAGTATTGTGAATGTTTTATGTTTATTTGATTCAGAAAATAGAAAATAGTTTTATTGTTTACTAAACTTGATTCATTCCAAATACTTAAAGAATTTAAAGGTTACTGTTTGAAATATCTAAATGTTAGTGTTGCTTAATGATAAATCTTAAATTAACTAACATTAGAAAGCTTATTTGATGTTATTTACATTCTGTGGAACTGCCTAATGGTTGGCCGAATTCCTTAGTAAATAATAGTATTTAACTAGAAAGGTAGGCTCATAGAGTTAACTTAAGTCCACGAGGTTAGTCCGTTGAGTTAACCATAACTCCATGAACTAAGTCCGTTGAGTTAACTATAACTCAACAGAGTGCTTAACACATATAAACTCCAATTTAAAGAAAAATAGTACACAATTCTTACTCAATCTCTATGGGATCGACCTGTACTTGCACACAAATACAATATATACTGTGCAATTGCAGTTAAAAATACAAATTAGAGTTAATATCTAATTTGTGTGAAAAGTTATTTGTTTACTCCAAAAAGAATTTATTAATATAAGCACAAAAACAAATCAAAGAAGTTTTTTGGCATTGCCTAATAGATAAGTTTATGATTTAACTTTTCACAACCCAAACAATACAATACGAAGGAAAACCATGATTGCACGTATCACGTAGGAATTAACTCGTGGAATGAAGAAGAAATCACCATCATTGATATGAATGAAGGAAATCCAACCGATCATTTAAGTAGAAGCAGCTACTACTGAAAGAAATATAAAAGAAGAGGAGAAAAACTATGGAGCAAGTGTGTGGAGGACCATGCTAACTATAGAAAGCATCAGAAGTTCCCTGAAGCTCCACAACACCACCAAAATCACCAACCATTAGAGGTTTGTGAGGATACTTTTTGGATGTTGGGTCGATTTTGAGCCAAACACGGTAACTAACAACCATTGTGAGGAGTGATCACGTCGTAGGAAGGGAAGCCATTTTCACCAAGCACCAACTCATATCTCAGGAGATCGTAAAGCTTCTAGTCTTAGTTTCAAGTTGATGCCAGTATATTGAAGAGGAGATCAACTTATAAGTCTTGGTTCACGATTCTATAGGAGGAGGAGGCAAGATTGTAAGTGATTAAGTTTTCAATGATGTAATCACGTCGCATGTAGTGACAGAAGTTCTTACTATCGATAGAGATTTTTACATTTCACATTTTGCTCATCTTCAAGAATATACCAAAAATAATTGATTATTGTTGAGTTTTTTTTTTTGATGATGTGTGCTGAATGAAAGTAATCATATTTGTTCAATTACTATTGCTTGTGAAAGGAAATTAAGAACATTAATTAATACAGAAAAAGTTTACTCATATAAATACTTGTCTGTATTGGATCTGAAATTATACTAAGTTAAATAACTAGTCGTTTCATTGTAGTAATTTCTCATTTAACTAAACGTTAGTTAACGTGTGTTTTAACTGAAAAGCATGATATGCTTTAAAGTTATATTTTCTGTATCATGAATAGTGCACGTTTAGACAACTCATTAAGTTACAAGCTTAAAGGTTAAAATAAGTCATGTGAGAAGTCATTAAGTTAGAGGCTTAAATGTTAAAATAGGTCACGTGAGAACTCATTAAGTTAGTGAGTAAAAGAAGAGATGAACTCGTTAAGTTAGTATTGTACACGTGATAAAATTAAAGGTTACGAATGTTATATTGTATCACATGAGGTGTACATGTTTAACTCGTTAAGTTAACATAATTAAATGCATTGAGTTGCTATATTGAACACTAAGGCAACACGTTAGGTTAGCATTATAAAACTTAAGTTATTATTATTGCTCGTGATAAAATTCTTATTATAAAAATATTTGTTTATCACTAGTTCGTTGAGTTATCTATAACATAATGGAGTTGGTTCGTTGAGTTATCGTAACACCACGAAGCTGGTTCGTTGAGTTAGCGTAACACCACAGACTTAGTTCGTTGAGTTAGCTACAATACTTGTCACGTGAGTTGGCACATGAGGAACTCGTTAAGTTAAAAACGTTAAGTTATATATCTACTTGTTTTACTTGTTTAGTTAACATTAAAGTAACAACTTATTACTACACTTGATGAAAAGTTTTAGATGAGAAAGTTTATTTTGCAGGAAATTTTTCAGAGATCCAAGATTGATGATTAAAGAAAATTCAAAATGTAAACGTGGGTTAGAACGTGTGTATTTCGATGAAGGAAAAAGAAAAGACGTGAAGAAGTGGAAAACTAGTAGTGATTAAATGTGGAGGATATACATGAAATGAAGATACGGTATAAAAGGCATAGAATTCTCGTTGATCAAGTTATCCCTGCACACCAAACGAAATATCCTTTCAGGAATCAAAAACATCTTTCGGGGAAAAGCTCTCAAATGGAAGAAAATTCAGTGAAGTAGAAAAGGTCAGATTTATGTCACTAAAGATCTAAAGTATCAGAAGAAAGCAAATTTGGTGAAGCAGAGAAAGATAAGATATTCGTCACTGAAGAATTGCTAAAGAAGAAGAAGAAAGATCTTAAATAGGGAGAAATGCTTTAAATTCCATACATTAGTTTTCTCTATTTGTAGTTATGAAATTGTATAGATGAAACATGGTATCGATGTATAATTGCATCTACAATTTCTGAGGAGAATTGAATTGTGTTTTGTAATTGAAACCTTGAATGAAAATGATTTTATGAAAATAGTGTCTTGACTTGTTTTTAATTTTGAAGTTTCAATTATAATTGAAAATGTTGAAAAATACAATTCACCCCCCTCTTGTGTAGCCATACGATCCTACAAGTGGTATTAGAGCTTCGTTAATAATCTTTGATATAAAATCGATACCAACTTATTTAATATCATTGCTTATTCTACCTTCCTTATTTTTAAATAGAAATTAATATTTGAGCATACGTTTAACTTTCTTGATTTAAGGCTCAAGTTGTTTTAAAGTTTTTAAACTGTTTAAAATCAAATAGGTTGAAAAATCTAAGGTAAAATGGCTATTGTAAATGGTAAATTTTCTTTGTATGAAGGTCAAAATCTTAACCGTCCTCCTTTATTTGATGGAATACATTTTGAATATTGGAAATATAGGATGACAGTTTTTCTTCAAAGTATAGATTACAAGTTGTGGTTCATGATCTCTAAACCATATACTCTGTTAACTACTCCTTATAATACTTGGACAATTACTGAAAAAGAAAATGAAACTCTGAATGCTAAGGGCTTAAATATCTTATTTTGTGTATTGAGTTATGAACAATTTAGTAAAGTGTCCGCATATAAATCTGCTTATGAGGTGTGACATGCATTAGAAGTTTCATATGAAGGTACTTCTCAAGTTAAAGAGATTAAGATTAATATGCTAATTCATAAGTATAAACTCTTTAAGATGCTTAGGAAAGAATTTTGAACAGAAGGATTTGGTGAGGAAAATTTTCAAATCCCTAAGTTCTAAATGGTCTTAGAAAGTGACATCAATTGAGGAATCACAAGATTTAAATGTTTATACCATAAATGAACTTATAGGAAACTTTACTGCTTATGAAGTTCAATTAAATGATTCACTAAGTGACAACAAATTAAAAATGAAGAAAGAAATAGCCTTTGAAATTAATTCAGATTCTGTAATATCTACTAATTCTGCCGAGGATTTGATTTTGCTGACTAGGAAATTTAAGAAAGAATATAAAGCTAGGAAACAACAAAGGAACATAAATGAGAAACCCTCAACGTCAAAATCACTAAATGACAAGAATTCTTCATCTAGAAAGTATGTATATTACAATTGTAAGAAACCTAGACATGTTTCTCCAAATTGTCCTATAAGGAAAAATGAAAAGCAAAGTAGGACAAATTAGAAGAATACGGCTCAGAAAACTCAGAAAAAGTTTTATAAAAAAAAGGCTTTGAAGGTCACTTAGGATGACATGTTAGAAGAGTTTGAATCTGAGGAATTATCATTAAAATCTTTATATTCAGAAGAAGAACAAGAGTTAGAAGACGTTGCTCATGTGTGCTTCATGGCAGATGAGTCTAAGGTAATATTTGATCCTGAAAGTCATTCAGATTTTAAATTTGATGAATTATTATGTGCTTATCATGCATTATTACAAAAACTTAAAGTTTGTAAACTGGAAAATAAGAATATTAGAAATTCTTTGTCCATTTTGGAAGAATAAAATTGTTTTTTGTCTACTACTTTAGAAAAGTTTAAATGTGATAATGAAAATCATGCTAGAGATTTACATAAATTTAGATTTAATGAATGTGTTTTGCATGAACAAATACAAAATATAAATGCTGAAAAATTAGAGATAAAATCTGAAAATGAAAAATTGAGAAACAATATAAATGATCTTGAGTTAGAAATTGACAAATTGAAAATGAGAGAGTTAGATTTAAATTCCACCATTGAAAAATGGAATTTAAGCCAAACTAAGTTAGACAAACTAACTAGTACCCCTACGGTGTCATATAAATTTGGCTTAGGATTTGATTATCCCGAATACCCTGAATCTCAAGCCAATAAATGATTTATTAGTTGCAGTTCAAGTAAATCTAAGACTAAAATTCCTTTTATCATGAAACAAGGTAATAAATATGTAGAAGTAGGTACTTCAAGGGATGAATCATGTAGTAATAATATAAACCAATGTGATTTATCTAAATGTACTTCTAACATGACTATCAATGTTTTTAAAAATCTTGTTTCTTATTCTAGAAATTCAATCACTAATGTTTCAGAAATGTCAAACAATTGTAGTAAACTGAAAATTCAGAAACCTGAGCATGAAATTCAAAACTCTAGTGTTAGACCAATTACTCATTCTGCATGTTCTTTATCTGAAAATTCTTGTGCAGAAAAAGATTTTGTATGTATTAACAATTCAAATACAAGTACAAAGTCTTGGTATGAACTTAGTAAAATGTATGAGCATGACCAAAATAAATTAACATCTAATAAAAATTGGTTTGGTCTTAGTTATACTACATCTGAAAACAAAAAGAATGATTATAAGAGCAATAATGCTATAAGTAAGTATGATGCTGATGATAAATCATTAGTACTTACAACTAATAAGAATGTAAATGATAATGTTAAACTATTTTTTTTAAAAAAGAAGAAATATGCGTTTAATGAACTTGGTTCTCAACAACATTGGGTACCAAGGAACAATTCTTCGTAATTTGTTTTACAGGAGGAAACAACATCAAAATGGATCTTGAATAGTGGAGCATCAAGTCACATGATAGGACAGAAAAGTTTACTAAAAAATTTTACAAATACCAAGAAAGGAAATGTTACATTTGGAAATAAAAGCAAGGATAAAATCATAGGTATGGGCAATGTTCAAATAACTCCTACTTGTGTTATTTCAAATGTACTATATGTAGAAAACCTAAGGTTTAATTTGCTGAGTGTTATAAAACTAACTCATAATGGATATTATGTATTATTTGAAGATGATGTATGCAAAATTATTGATAAAAGTATAGATGAACTTAAGTTTATTGCTAAAAGAAAATGTTCTATATGTATTTTATCTTTACCTTTTGGTGTAGTTGATTTAAATTCATGTTTGCTAGCTGAAACTAGTGATGCATATCTGTGGCATAGAAGGATCGGGCATATAAATATGAAATTATTACATAAATTATCTAGAAAACATTTAGTGAGAGGTTTACCAAAGATTAAATACTCAAAGGACTTTATGTGTGATGCATGTGAGTTAGGTAAACTTCACAAAAACTCTTTTAAATCCAAAACTAATATTTCAAGCACGAGAGTCTTAGAACTTATACATATGGATCTATTTGGACCAACAAGAATCATGAGTCTTGGTGGTAAATGATATGTATTTATTTTAGTAGATAACTTCTCTAGATACACTTGGGTATATTTTTTAGCATCTAAGACAAAAGTTTTTGAAAAGTTTAAAATGTTTTGCAATCTTGTTCAAAATGAACAAAGTGTCTCTATTCAAAAACTTAGGAGTGATCATGGTACTAATTTTGATAATGATCAAATGGATAATTACTGTAAAGATCCTGACATTAATCACAAATTTTCTTTTCCAAGAGCACCATCTCAAAATGGTGTTGTCGAAAGAAAGAATCGATCACTTCAGCAAATTGCCAGAACTATGTTAAGTGAACATAATTTACGTCAAAATCTTTAGGCTGAAGTAGTGAATACAGCTTGTTATGTTATTAATAGAAGTCACCTAAGACCTCTCATTAATAAAACTCCTTTTGAAATCATCTTTGATAGGGTTCTAAAAATTTCCTATATGAAACCATTGTCTGGCAAATTACAACAAATAGAATGTATAAAACAGATACAATCACCTATACAGCCAAGTTATTCAGTTCGAGCAGAATAACAACCCCAGCTACCTCCTTCCCTAAATGATGTGCTTAACGAAATCAGAAATGATATTAGGCATCTAGGAGATAAAATATGTAATGCTATTAGTGATATCCTTAGGAGGAATAGATAAATGTCAAGTCATTTGTCTATTTGCTTGTATCTGAATACATATTATAATGTTTGTATTTATTGTTTGATTATTTGCACAATACATTTTTTCTGTAAATGGTTCAATTCTTGTTTATGTTTACAGAAAGTTGAGGTGTATATACTTATCTCTCGATTTATATATCGAGTAATCATCTTTTTGATTAATGACAAAAGGAGGAGATGATTATAAATTCAAAAGAAGAAGATGATTATGATTTTAATTACATATATTATAAAGGAAGATGATATTTAAGTGGTTATTGTAATCTGCCAGATGATAATGTAATCTGAAATATAATTATATGGTTATTAAAATCTAAAAGATACTTATGTAATTATTGACATCTGAAAGTTTTATTTCTGAGAGGTGAATTTTACACAAATAATAGAAATAAGCTTAAGTGAACTTAAGTCAATGAACTTGTTTGTTGAATTAAAAATTTAACCCAACAAAGGTGCTTGGTTGAGTTATATATATTTCATAATTGATTTAATATGGTTTTTCATCATCAAAAAGGCAGAGATTGTTGAGTATTTTGTTTTGATGATGTGTGCTGAATGAAAGTAATCATAGTTGTTTAATTACTATTGCTTGTGAAAGGAAATTAAGAACATCAATTAATATAGAAGAAGTTTACTAATATAAATACTTGTTTGTATTGGATCTGAAATTATATTAAGTTAAATAACTAGTCGTTTTGTTGTAGTAATTTCTCATTTAACTAAACGTTAGTTAACGTGTGTTTTTATTGAAAAGCACTATATGTTTTAAAGTTATATTTTCTGTATCATGAATAGTGCATGTTTAGACAACTCGTTAAGTTAGAGGCTTAAATGTTAAAATAGGTTACGTGAGAACTCGCTAAGTTAGAGGCTTAAAGGTTAAAATAGGTCACATGAGAAATCGTTAAGTTAGTGAGTAAAAGAAGAGACGAACTCGTTAAGTTAGTGTTGTACATGTGGTAAAATTAAAGGTTACGAATGTTATATTGTATCACATGAGGTACACATGTTTAACTCGTTAAGTTAACATAACTAAACGCGTTGAGTTGCTATATTGAACACTAAGGCAACATGTTAGGTTAGCGTTATAAAACTTAAGTTGTTATTATTGCACATGGTAAAATTCTTATTATAAAAACATTTGTTTACCACTGGTTCGTTGAGTTATCTGTAACACAACGGAGTTAGTTCGTTGAGTTATCGTAACACCACGAAGATGGTTCGTTGAGTTAGCATAACACCGCAGACTTAGTTTGTTGTGTTAGCTGTAGTACTTGTCATGTGAGTTGGCACATGAGGAACTCGTTAAGTTAAAAACGTTAAGTTATATATCTACTTGTTTTACTCGTTTAGTTAACATTAAAGTAACAACTTATTACTACACTTGATGAAAAATTTTGGACGAGAAAGTTTATTTTGCAGGAAATTTTTCAGAGATCTAGGATTGATGATTAAAGAAAATTCAAAATGTAAACGTGGGCCAGAACATGTGTATTTCGATGAAGGAAAAAGAAAAGACGTGAAGAAGTGGAAAACTGGTAATGATTAAATGTGGAGGATATGCATGAAATGAAGATACAGTATAAAAGGCATAGAATTCTCGTTGATCAAGTTATCCCTGCACACCAAACGAAATATCCTTTCAGGGATCAAAAACATCTTTCGGGGAAAAGCTCTCAAATGGAAGAAAATTTAGTGAAGCAGAAAAGGTCAAATTTATGTCACTGAAGATCTGAAGTATCAAAAGAAAGCAAATTCGGTGAAGCAATGAAAGATAAGATATTCGTCACTGAAGAATTGCTGAAGAAGAAAAAGAAGAAGAAGAAGAAGAAGGATCTTAAACAAGGAGAAATGTTTTAAATTCCGCACATTAGTTTTCTCTATTTGTAGTTATGAAATTATATAGATGAAATATGATATCGATGTATAATTGCATCTACAATTTCTGAGGAGAATTGAATTGTATTTTGTAATTGAAACCTTGAATGAAAATGATTTTATGAAAATAATGTCTCGACTTGTTTTTAATTTTGAAGTTTCAATTATAATTGAAAATGTTGAAAAACACAATTCACCCCCCTCTTGTGTAGTCATACGATCCTATAAGTGGTATTAGAGCTTTGCTAATAATCTTTGATATAAAATCGATACCAACTTATTTAATATCATTACTTATTCTACCTTCCTTGTTTTTCAATAGAAATTAATATTTGAGCATATGTTTAACCTTCTTGATTTAAGGCTCAAGTTGTTTTAAAGTTTTTAAACTATTTAAAATCAAATAGGTTGAAAATTTTAAGGTAAAATGGCCACGAGGTTAGTCTGTTGAGTTAACCATAGCTCCACGAACTAAGTTCGTTGAGTTAACTGTAACTCAACGAAGTGCTTAACTAAACACATATAAACTCCAATATAAAAATCAAAATAGTACACAATTCTTACTCAATCTTTGTGGTATCGACCTATACTTGCACACAAATATAATATATACTATGCACTTGCAGTTAAAAATACAAATTGGACTTAATATCTAATTTGTGTGAAAAATTGTTTGTTTACTTCTAAAACAATTTATTAATATAAGCATAAAAACAAATCAAACAACCTAAACAACTTTTTTCTAGTGCTATTGTCAAGAATTGAGAAGCTAAGCAACTATGAGTGCTGTTTTGTTTTAATATCAGAGGGAGTGTTGTGTGTTTTTGTTATATAATTGAGAACATGACATATGCTTATGTTCAAAGATTTTTGAAACCTGTAGTTAGTATATGTGAATTCTGCAATTTGGAAGGTTATGACATTTTTGATTGTTTGAAATTGAGACAATTGTCGATGGTTAGATCACATGAACAACAAATGAATTATATTCGATATAATAAAGTTGAGTATGAGAATCCTATAGTTTACCCAAGTAATGGTTAGTTTAGATCAAGTAATTTGTTGAGAGACAAGGAAGTTTGAGATAGATATGACAGACTTGGGCGTAGTTTAGAGCAAAACATGGACGAACTAGAACAATACATGTGTCAGCAATAAGAAGTTAATCAATTGAATTATAGGAAGAATATTCAGAACCTAAAATCGATATCATATATGAAACGAAAAAAATCATAATGAGAATTGATCAAAAATTGAATTCAATGAGACTAGATAATTTGGAAAGAAAGCTAAAAGCATTGGATGAGTTAATAATTAAATTTCAAGTTATGTAAAAGGAAAACACAAATGAAAAATTTAATGTTGAAGATTTACATAATTTTCAAGACATATAGACAAAAGAAAATACCAATGAAATAGTAGTTAAAGAATGCAATTTAAAACTGGAAACAATGGGAAATCAAAATCAAGAAAATGAAATACAAGAACATCATGAAAGTAATGAAAATTTGGAAGATGTATGTATAACATTAAGATCTGGAAATGATATACCACCAAGAATTCAAAAAGAAAGTAATGTGAAGGTGGATAAGAACAAAATTCAAAATGATAATGAAAATATAATATCTGAAAACTTAGAAATCAATGAAGAAAAATATGAATCTGAAAATGAGATTAAAAATGATCAATAGAATGAAATGAAAGAAAAAGAACCTTTCAAATCACAATCATTAGCACCCTATCCTGAAAGATTATAACAAATCATTCCTGAAAAACAAGAACAAATTGGAGAAATTTTTGAAAATGTACAAGTTAACATTCCTTTGTTAGACTTATTGTAGAAAATGCCACCTTGTGCTAAATTTCTTAAGGATTGGTGAACTAAGAAAAGAGAGCAAAAAGTTTTAAAGAAAGTATTTTCAGTTGAGCAAAATAGTTTCCTATTTCTGCCACAAATTCTTAAAAAGTTATCTGATCTAGGAATTCCTATTATATCATGCACCATAAGAAATACCATTCTAGAAAGAACCTTAATAGACCTAGGTGCAGGTATAAATGTTATGCCTAGTGATATATTTGCATCCTTAGGATTAGAAAGCTTAATCCCTACTAGGACTGTCATTCAATTAGTAGATACAAGTATACGATATCCTAGAGGAAAAATAGAAGATGTCCTAATTAAAATCAAAAACTTTATATATCCTATTAATATTGTGATTTTGGATTCCTAACAAAGTAAGCATCAGAATTATAATACATCTTTAATTTTGGGAAGGCCAATTTTAGAAACATCAAGGGCTATTATATATTGTAAATTTGGAGTGATGAAATTAGCATATAGTAATGAGGATACTCAATTAAACATTTTCAAACTAGAAAAGTTTTAGGAGTTAGAAATGTCTTTACATATTATAGACTTTCTAGAGGATGAAGGAGATATGCTAGATGATGTGATTCAAGAAGAATTGAATAGGCAACTAGATTCTGAAACTTTAGAAATAAGTGAAAGCATAGATGTAGAAGGAAAACAAGAAGAGGTTAATATAGAAGATGAAAATGTTAAATTAGGAGCTCTAGCTTCTGATGGTCAACATTTAGATTTAAAACCTTTACCTCCTGAATTAACCTATATATTTTTGAAAGAAAAACGAACATGCCCAATCATTATTGCTTCAAATTTAAAAGATGATCAAATTTCTAAATTAAAATATGTAGTAAAAATTTATAAAGAGGAAATAGGATGGACTATGGCTGATATAAAAGGGTTAAGTGCAAATATATGCTGTCACCATATATATTTAGAAGAGAATGCTAAGCTAGTCAGAATTCCTAAGAGAAGATTAAATCCAAACCTTAAAGAAGTTGTCAGAAAGGAAATAGTGAAATTGCTAGATAATGATATAATATATCTTATTTTTGATAGCTCATGGGTTAGTCCAATCCATGTAGTTCCCAAGAAATCAGGATTAATAGTTATTAGGAATGAAAGTCAGGACTTGATACCTACTAGAATTCAATCAAGTTGAAGAGTGTATATAAATTGTAGGAAGTTGAATGCTGTGACTAGGAAAGATCATTTTTTCTTACCTTTTATAGATCAAATGCTAGAGAAATTAGCAAGGCAAGAATATTTTTGTTTCTTAGACGAGTATTCATGATATAAGCAAGTTTCAGTAGCATTAGAGGATCAAGAGAAAATAACTTTCACATGTCCTAATGGAACTTATGCTTTTAAGAGGATGTCATTCGGATTATGTAATGCACCAACTACCTTTCAAAGGTGTATGTAGGGAATATTCACTGGAATGACTGAAGATTTTTTTAAAATATTTATGGATGATTTTACTATTTATGGAACTTCATATAAAGTGTGTTTAAATAATTTAGACCGAGTATTAAAACATTGTGTGGAAAAAAATCTGGTTCTAAATTAGGAAAAATGTCACTTCATGGTTAAACAAGGAATAGTCTTGGGACATGTTTCAAAGAAAGGGCTGGAAGTAAATAAAGCTAAAATAGAAGTAATTTCTAATTTACTATAACCTAAATCAATAAAAGATATTAGATCATTTCTAGGACATGTAGGATTTTCTAGAAGATTCATTAAAGATTTTAGCAAAATAACTAGACCTTTAACTAATTTATTAAAAGATGTCCCATTTAACTTTGATAAAAATTGCAAAGAATCATTTTTCAAGCTTAAAACTAGCTTAATTTCAACCCCTATAATTTAGCTTTAAAATACCTAATAGCAAAGAAAGAGACTAAACCTAGGTTGATCCAGTGGATGTTGTTATTGCAAGAATTTGATCTAGAAATTAAAGATAAAAAAGGATGTGAGGATGTAGTAGTAGACCACTTATCAAGATTACAAATAGAAAAATCAAACATTGAAATTAAGGATAATTTTCCTAATGAACAATTAATGACCATAAACACAATGCCTTGGTATGCGAACATAGTTAATTACTTAGTTATTGGTTTAACACCTAAAGATTGGAATGGACAGGATAAGAAATTGTTCTTTTCAAGAGTGAAATATTATTATTGGGAAGACCCATACTTATTTAAGAAATTCCTGATCTAGTTTTAAGGAGGTGTGTGCCAAAAACTGAATATTAGAGTATATTGTCTTTCTGCCATAACCAAACATGTGGACATTTTGGTTTAGAGAAAACTGCTGCCAAAATTTTGCAATGTGGATTCTTTTTGCCAACACTATTCAAAGATGCTTATAAATACTATTTACAGTTAACTCAACTGACTTAGTTCGTGGAGTTACGGTTAACTCAAGAGACTATCTTCGTAGACTTAATAATTTTTATATTCGATCAAGACTAAAGAGTCTCTAGTCTGATCGACTCTTAATTTTACTATTTTCTTAACTTTGGTTCAATCGTTGTACTTCCTTGGTTGAACTGAAATTACACTTTTTTTTTTTAATATTCAGTTGAAGCAATACTATGTTTTGGTCAAACCGCTACTTTTACTTAATATAATATATATATATATATATATATATATTTAAGTTTCGGTTAGACTGATGGATCCTTTTGGTGTGACCGTAACAAAATTTTTCTTTTAATTTCTTACTTTGGTAAAATTGATAATTTCTTTTAGTTCTATTGTTACTATATTAAAATAATAATAATACATAACTTTTTTTTATTTTTTATATTCTAACATATATTCTTTTTGAAAATTTCAGAATAGGTCTAAGTCTTTATCCATTTACTTTAAATATATTCTAATTCTTAGTATTTTCAATTTCAATAGCTCCATAGGAATAAATGTTTCAAATTATATAAGGTTCTGCCCATTTAGATCTTAATTTTCTTAGATAGTTATGAAGTCTAGTCATGTAAAGATATACTTCTTGCCCTATTTCAAAAGTTTTTGGAATAATTTTTTTGTCATGTTAAAACTTCATTTTCTCTTTTTCTTTTATAGTTTTCGAATAACTTCATTCCTAAATTCTTCTAACTCAATCAATTGCATTTTTCTATTTTCAATAGCTTGATTTAAATTAGTGTTTAAAGTTTTTATTGCCTAATAAGCTTTATGTTCAATTTTAACTAGTAAATAACAACTTTTTCCATATACTATCCTAAAAGGTGACATACCTAAGCTTGTTTTATAAGCAATTCTATAAGCTCGGAGTGCATCTATTAATCTATTAGCCCAATCTTTTCTAATAGGATTTACTACTTTTTCTAAGATTAACTTAATTTGTTTGTTTGCACTTTCTACTTGTCTACTTATTTGTGGATGATATAATGTTGCTATTTTTTGATTTACTCCATATTTGTTCATTAAGGCTTCAAAACTTCTATTACAAAAATGAGTTCCTCTATCACTAATAATAGTTTTAGGTATTCCAAATCTATCTATTATATTAGTTCTTATAAAATGTATTACTACTTTGTTGTCATTAGTTTTTGTAGGAATAGCTTTTATCCATTTAGATATATAATCCACCCCTAATAATATGTAATTAAATTGATTAGACATAGAAAATGAACTCATAAAATCTATTCCCCGCATATCAAAGATTTCTACCTCAACAATAGGATTTAGAGGCATCATATTTCTCTTTGATATCATTCCTATTTGTTAACATCTCAAACAACTTAAGTAGTATTTATGAGTATATTTAAATAGTGTTGGCCAATAGAATCCACATTGCAAAATTTTGGCAGTAGTTTTCCCTGAACCAAAATGTCCTCCACATGCTTGGTCATGGTAGAAAGACAATATGATTTAATATTTAGTTTCTGGCATACACTTTCTTAAAACTAGATCAAGACATTTCTTAAATAAGTATGGGTCTTCCCAATAATAATATTTCATTCTTGAAAAGAACAATTTCTTATCTTGTCTATTCCAATCTTTAGGTGTTAAACTTGTAACTAAGTAATTAACTATGTCTACATACCAAGGCATTGTGTTTATGGTCAATAATTGTTCATCAGGAAAATTATCCTTAATTTCAATGTTTGATTTTTCTATTTGTAATCTTGATAAGTGGTCTACTACTACATTCTCACATCCTTTTTTATCTTTAATTTCTAGATCAAATTCTTACAGTAATAATACCCACCGAATCAACCTTGGTTTAGTCTCTTTCTTTGCTATTAGGTGTTTTAAAGTTGAATGATCTGTGTATACTATCACTTCAACTCCTATCAGATATAATCTAAACTTTTCTAAGGCAAATACAACAGCTAATAATTCTTTTTTAGTAGTTGTATAATTAACTTGAGCATCATTTAAAGTTTTTCTTGCATAATGAATCACTTTAGGAGATTTTTCTATCTTCTGTCCTAGCACTACTCTTACAGCAAAATCAGATGCATCGCACATTATTCAATGGATGACTCCAATTAGGTACCTGTATTATAAGAGTTGAAATTAAGCTAGTTTTAAGCTTGAAAAATGCTTCTTTGTAATTCTTATCAAAGTTAAATGGAACATCTTTTAATAGATTAGTTAAATGTCTAGCTATTTTGCTAAAATCTTTAATGAATCTCCTATAAAATTCTACATGTCCTAGAAATGATCTAATATCTTTTACTAATTTAGGTTCTAGTAGATTAGAAATTACTTCTATCTTTGCTTTATCTACTTCCAACCTTTTCATTAAAACAACATGTCCCAAGACTATTCCTTATTTAACCATAAAGTGACATTTTTCCTAATTTAGAACCAGATTCTTTTCAACACAGCATTTTACTTTATCTTTGCATACACCTTTGAAAGGTGACTAGTGCATTGCATAATTCGTATGACATCCTCTTAAAGGGATAAGTTCCATTAGGACATGTGAAAGTTGTTTTCTCTTGATCCTCTAATGCTACTGGAACATAGTTATATCCTGAATACCTATTTGATTACCTGTTTGATTACCCAGCACGACACCAGAAAATCTGATTGGATTCCAACAACGCACTAGAAAAACTTGGATTTGTTAACTTCTGTTTTACTTAGTTAATTTATCTTTATGTTTATTCTTTTTTTAGAAGTAAACAAACAACCTTCCACACAAATTAGATATTAATTCCAATTTGTATTTTAACTGCAAGTGCATAGTGTCTATTGTATTAGTGTGCAAGTACAGGTCGATCCCACAGAGAATTGTTTAAGAATTGAGAACTGTTCCGTTTGTTAACAATTAAATTTATATCTTCAATAAGCCCTCCGTTGAGTTACATTTAACTCAATGGACAAAGTTCGTTGAGTTCTAGCTAACTCAACGGACTAACCTTGTGGACTTAAGTTAACTCCACGAGCCTGCCTTTTCTTTTTAACACTACTATTTACAGAGGAATTCGGCCAACCATTGGGTGATTCCACAGATTGTAAATAACATCAATTAAGCTCTTTAATGTTAGTAAACACTGGATTTATCATTAAGCAATACTAACATTCAGATAATTCAAACAATAACCATTAAAATCTTTAAGTCTTTTGAACGAACCAATTTCAGTAAACTGTAAAACTAAAACAAATATAAAACAATCACAACACTGACAAAGATAACATTAATCACGATACAACACAAACAATACAACACTCAAATACAAAATACAAACACAGATAAGTTGTTTTTAGTATTTTTGTTTTAATATGAACATGAAAATGGGCGAAAGGTGAAATGTAAAGTAATCTCAATCGACAGTAAATACTTTCGTCACTACATGCGACACAATTACACCACTGAAAATTAAACCACTTACAATTCTGTCTCCTCTCCCTATAGAATCGCGAGTCTAGAATTGCAAGATGATCTCCTCTTCAACATATAGGCATCAACCCGAAGCCAAGGCTAGAAGCTTTACGATCTCCTGAGATATGAGTCGGCGCTTGGTGAAAATGGCTTCCCTTCCCACGATGCGATCACTCCTCATAGTGGTTGTCAGGCACTATGTTTGACTCGGAATCGACCCAACATCAAGAAAGTATCCTCACAGACCTCCGATGGTTGGTGATTATGGTGGTGGTAATGATGGTTGGTGTGGTACTTCAGAGAATTGCCGATACTATCTATAGAAAGTTCAGTGCTCCTCCACTGTACACACTGGCCATACCCATCGATCACACACACTTTACTTCTTTTTCTTCTTTTCTTTTATATTTCTTTAGTGGTAACTACTTCTACTTGAATGGTTGGTTGGATTTCCTTCATTCATATTAACGACAATGCTTTCTTCTCCCTACGCGATACGTGCAATCGTGGTTTTTCTTCCAACTGTCCTATTTCTGCAACCACTGTAGTGGCATATTAGAAAATAAATAGTCCGTGGAGTTACAGATAACTCAACGGACTTGCTTCGTAATAAAGAAACATGTGTAATTTAACTATAAAACATGTGTAATAAAGAAATAAGCCTGTAACATAACGCGTTACCTTAGTGTGTATTGATGTAACTCAACACATACAGTTATGCTAACTTAACGAGTTAAACATGTGCATCTCACGTGATATACTAAAGCATTTAAATTCAACACGTGCATAAATTTAACTATCCGATGCTCAGGTGCATTTCGGATACTTACAAACTTGACTATCCGATGCTTAGATGCATTTCAGATAGTTACAGACAACTCACCGATATATAACTTAAGTAAATCTACCAGATCTCAACACATGTCAGCAACAATTTAATAATAAAAGAAACATTTCGGAGAGTTACAAGTCTAACTATCCAATGCTCAGATGCATTTCGGATAGTTAGAGGTAACTCACCGAAAATCCACTTAAGTCACTTTCCCAAAACATGACACGTGTCCACAGCTATTTTATAAATAAAAGGATATTCCGGAGAGTTACACATATAACTATCTGATGTCCAGTTGCAATTTTGGATAGTTATAGATAACTCACCGAAAGTTTACTTAAGTCATGCATTATGGTTTCGACATGTGTACTTCAGGAAATAATAAACTATTCTTTCAAAACATAACTGCTCAGCAGTTTAAACATAACTATCTGATACATGTTCAGTATGTTAAACATAACTGTCTGAAATATCAGAAAATTCGGATACTTAAGAATTTCATAGCCTGCAACTTACCGATAGTTCAAAAATGTACTAAATTAACATTAATTCCCCTAAATTAAGCAGTAAAACTAATTAAAGCATATAATAGTGCAATTATAACATAATGGCTTAATTCTCCTATGATAAGCTAAATATTATGTAATTAACCATCATTTAATCGTTAATAATATGCACTTTTTCATTCTAAACAATACCCATCTAAGAAACAAAAATATTCTTGCCCTACTAATTTCTCTAACATTTGATCTATAAAAGGTAAGGGAAAATGATCTTTCCTTGTCATAGCATTCAACTTTCAATGGTGTATGCACACTCTCTAGCCTGATTGTATTCTAGTAGGTATCAAGTCTTAACTTTCATTTCTAATAATTGTTAATCCTGATTTCTTGGGAACTACATGAATTGGACTTACCCATGAGTTATCAGAAATCAGATAAATTATATCATTATCTAACCATTTCACTATTTCCTTCCTAACTACTTCTTTAAGGTTTGGATTTAATCTCCTCTTAGGAATTCTAACTGGTTTACCATTCTTTTCTAAATATATATGGTGATAGTATAAAGTTGCACTTAACTCTTTTGTATTAGCCATAGTCCATCCTATTACTTTTTTATAAGTTTTTATTACATCTTTTAATTTAGATATTTGATCCTCTTTTAAATCTGATGCAATAATGATTGGACATGTTCTTTTTTCTTCTAGAAATATATAGGTCAATTCAGGAGGTAAATGTTTTAAATCTAAATGTTGACCATTAGAAGCTAGAGCTCCTAATTTAACATTTTCATTTTCGATATTAAACTCTTCTTGATCTCCTTCTACATCTATGCTTTCACTTACTTCTAAAGTTTTAGAATCTAATTACGTATTTAATTCTTCTTAAATCACATCTTCTACTATATCTCCTTCATCCTTTAGAAAGTCTATAGTATTTAAGGACATTTCTAACTTCTCAATCTTTTCTGGTTTGTAAATATTTAATTGAGTATCTTCATTACCATATGCTAATTTCATCACTCAATTTTTACAATTTATAACGGCCCCTGATGTTGCTAAAAATGGCCTTCCCAAAATTAAAGATGTATCATGATTCTGATGCTTAATTTGTTGGGAATCTAAAATCATAATATCAATAGGATATCTTAATTAGGATATCTTCTATTTTTCCTCTAAGGTATCTTATACTTCTATCTGCTAATTGAATGACAGTCTTAGTAGGGATTAAGCCTTCTAATCATAAGGATGTAAATATATCACTAGACATAACATTTATACCTGCACCTAGATCTATTAAGGTTTTTTTTGAATGGTATTTCCTATGATGCATGATATAACAATAATTCCTAGATTAGATAAATTTTTAGGAGTTTGTGGTAGAAATAAAGAACTACTTTGCTCAACTAAAAAGACTTTCTTTAAAAAATTTCGCTCTCTTTTTTTAGTACATGAATCATTAAGAAATTTAGCACAAGGTGGCATTTTTTGCAATAAGTCTAATAAAGGAATGTTAACTTGTACTTTTTCAAAAATTTCTTCAATTTTTTCTTGTTTTTCAGGAGATGTGTGCTATAATCTTTCAAGATAGAGTGCTAATGATTGTGACTTACAAGATTCTTTTTCTTTCTTTTCAGTCTTTTGATCATTTTTAGTCTCATTTTCAGATTCAGATTTTACTTCATTGATTTCTACGTTTTCAAATATTACCTATTCATTTTCATTTTGAATTTCTTTTTTACTTACCTCCACTTTGTTTTCTTTTTGAATTTTTGGTGGTATATCAGTTCCAGATCTTAAGGTTATACATACATCTTCCAAATTTTCATTACTTTCATGATGTTCTTGTATTTCATTTTCTTGATTTTGATTTTCTATTATTTCCAGTTTTAAATTACATTCTTTAAATGCTATTTCATTAGCATTTTCTTTTATCTGTGTGTTTTGCAAATTATGTAGATTTTCAACATTAAAGTTTTCATTTGTATTTTCATTTTGTATAACTTGTAAATTCATTGTAAATTCATCTAGTACTTTTAGCTTTCTTTCCAAATCATCAAGTCTCATTGCATTTAATTTTTGATCAATTTTCATTTTGGTTTTCTCAGTTTCATAGATGAAATCGATTTTAGGTTCTCAATAATCTTTCCTATAATTTAGTTGGTTGACTTCTTATTGCTGATACATGTTTTGTTCTAGTTTGTCTTAGTTTTACTTTAAACTACGCTCAAGTTTGTTATACCTATCCCAAACTTTCTTGTCTCTTGACATATTACTTGTTCTAAATTGACCATTAGTTGGGTAAACTATAGGATTCTCATACTCAGTTTTATTATATTAGATATAATTCATTTGTTGTTCATGTGATCTAACCATCTGCAATCGTCTTAGTTTCAAACAATCAGCAATGTCATGCCCTTCCCAGTTGTAGAATTCACATATGCTAACTACATGTTTTAGAAATCTTTGGGCATAAGCATATGCCATATTCTCAATTATATAAAAAAAATACAACACTCCCTGTGATATTAAAACAAAACAGCATTTACAGTTACTTAGCTTCTCAATCCCTAACAACGACGCTAGAAAAACTTGTTTAAGCGGTTGTTTGTGAAGTTAAATTAGAACATGTCTATTTAGAAAACTTGTTTGATTTGTTTTTATGTATATATTAATAAATTCTTTTAGGGTAAACAAACAACTTTTCACACAAATTAGATATTAAGTCCAATTTGTATTTTTAACTGCAAGTGTACAATGTATATTGTATTTGTGTGCAAGTATAGGTTGATACTACAAAGATTGAGTAAGAATTATGTACTATTTTGATTTTTTATACTAGAGTTTATATGTGTTCAATTAAACTCCTCTTCATTGATTTATAATTAACTCAATGGACTATCCTCATGGACTTAAGTTAACTCCACAAGCCTACTTAGTAACTTCCAATTAAATGCTACTATTCACAGAGGAATTCGGTCATCCATTGGGTGGTTCCATAGAATGTAAATAACATCAATTAAGCTTTTTAATTATAGTTAATCTAAGATTTATCATTAATCAACACTAACATTCAAATATTTCGAACAGTAACCATTAAGATTTTTTAGTATTTTGTACGAATCAATTTCAGTAATCTATAAAATTATTTTCTATTTTTTGAATAAACTAAACATAAAACATTCACAATACTAACAATGATAACATTAATTATGATACAAAACAAACAATACAATGCATAAATACTAAATGTAAACACTGATAATTAGTTTTTTAGTATTTTTGTTTTGATACGTTCCTAAAGTTAGACGAAAGGTGAGATGTAAAAATTCTCTATTGATAGTAAAAACTTTCGTCACTACATGTGACATGATTACACCTCTGAAAACTTAATCACTTACAATCTTGCCTCCTCTCCTTATAGAATCGTGAACCAAGACTTGTAAGTTGATCTCCTCTTTAGTATATTGGCATCAACCCAAAACCAAGGCTAGAAGCTTTTCAATCTCCTGGGATATGAGTCGATATTTAGTAAAAATGGTTTCCCTTCCTAAGACGCGATCACTCCTCATAGTGGTTGTTAGTCATCGTGTTTGACTTAGAATTGACTCGACATCTGGGAAGTATCATCACAGACCTCCGATGGTTGGTGATTTTGGTGGTGTTGTGGAGCTTTAAGGAACTTCCGATGCTTCCTATAGTTAGTACGATCCTCCACCTTCACACACACTTTTTCTTCGTCTTTTTCCTCTTCTTTTACATTTCTTTTAGTAGTAACTGCTTCTACCTAAATGATTGGTTGGATTTCCTTCATTTATATCAACGATGGTGCTTTCTTCTTCATTCCATGAGTTAATTCCTACGTGATACGTGCAATCATGGTTTTCTTTTGAATTTCCTGTTTCTGCAACTACTACAGTGGCATGTTCGAAAATAACTAGTTTGTGGAGTTAGTGTAACTTAACGTGTATAGTTATGCTAACTTAACTATAAAACACGTGTAATAAAGGGATAACTTATAAGCTTATAATACTAACACAACACGTTACCTTAGTGTATATTCAAGTAACTCAACGTGTATAGTTATGTTAACTTAACGACTTAAACATGTGTAGCTCACGTGACATAATAAAGCATTTAAATTCAACACATGCTGTTCACTTAAATATTCTTTTAGCGTTTAAAACATAACTATCTAGTATATGCAATATAGCTCTCCAAAATAACAAAAAATTTAGATACTAAAGAATTAAAAACTAGCAACTTACCGACAGTTTAGAAATGTACTCAATTAACATTAATTCCCTAAAATTATGCAGATTCTTTCATTAAAGCATATAATAGTGCAATTATAACATAATAGCTTAATTCTCATATGATAAGCTAAATATTATGCAATTAACCATCATTTAACCGTTAATATTATGCATTTTTTTGTTCTAAACACTTCCCCCGTACTTAAATTTTGCTAATCCCTTAGCAAACTAAGATCTAATTAGTGGGTCATTCTAAAGTGCTAGAATTAATTCTTCACCTAGTTATTCTTCAAAATAATAAATTAGATTACTATATAGATTTTCTGTATGTTTTAGTAATTTGTTTTAACTTTGTTTTCTCCTTTTCAACTTGCAAATATACTTAGAATATATGTAACTTACATACAAAATATATCAGCATCACATAGGTGTTAATTATATTATCGTTTGTTCTTCTTTTCAGCATCTGTCATCCTGAATTTTCCAATATGATTTCCAGAATAAATTTCAAGTACATACGAATCAAAACACAATCCAATTCAATATGATTAAGACAAGTAGAATAAAGAATTGTATCTTAAATAAACAACTTCAAAAGTTTATTCTAGATTCATACTTCAACAATTTTAGATAACAAAACATATACTCGATTCAAAAGATATCTGTATTTCACAAAACACTTGTATCTTTTCAAAACAGTATATACATATTTGTACTTTAAAAGTTAATTTGACAAGCTTGAATCATACAAGAGCTTTGTAGTGTACCCATGTATCGAGCTTTTAGTCAACAATCCCAGATCTGATCAGGATCTTAGGTTGCCAGATTTAAAGAGTCCTTTTTCAGGTCAACAATCCTTACATACCTATTTGCTCAAGTATAAAAGGCTCGTGATCAAATAAGTCAATAAACTCTCAAAGTTTTTTTTTTTAATCATACTAACACAATATATTTATGTATTTCATTAATACAGATGCAATAAAACACAAATCTCATATAGTCCTACTTCTATTTTTTACTGAAAATATGAATCCATGTTAATAAGCTCATACTTTTTCTATAGTTTAATAAGCTCTACACATAAATCATTCTATAAGTTTAATCAATCAAATTAAATGTATCCTTGATCATATGTATTTCATTTAATCCAAAAATCAACATTTCAGCTCTTTCAGGATTTCAGATAATTACTGAGTTTTAGTTTAGCATTCTGATTTCATTTTAAAATTATGAAATTGTTAAACTCATAAAATTCAGCAACAACATAAGATACTATATCTAGATTTGTATGAATAATAAAATTTGTAGCATCTTATATAAGATTATAAATATAACATTCAAGCAGTCATAGTTCTTAAAAATTTTACAGTTTCAAATATCGGATAGTTACAACAAATTCTTGTTCAAAAAATTTTCACTTTCCACATATAGAACTTTTGCAGTACCATTCTAATTTCTCTAATTAACAAAATTACATGGCTGTTACTTTAATTACCTCCCCCCCATACCTACATTTTGCATTGTCCTCAATGTAAAAGATTTTACAATAAATACAATAATTATAGTAGGCATGAATATTGTTTCGTTAACTTAACTTGTTCAATCAACGAACTTAGTTGAAATGTAAATTTAGGATAAGTAATCAATTACATACCTCGTCCTTTTGTATCACCTTCAATATCTTTCGATTTTTGATTCGGAAAAACTTTTCATTCACAGATAAAAGTAAAGTATGTAACAACATAACAATTTAACTTGTTAAATCCGTGTCTTGTGTAGAACCTAGGCTCCTATGCCTTTGGTGGCTTACAAGCAAGACAGTTGGTTTTCTAAAACAGATACCAACAAATTGGATTGATATTTTGTTGTTTTTCTTTTTTTGAGAATAAAACTAAAATTAAGAAAAATGAAGAATACACACAAAATTAAAAGCACAAAATCATAGTTTAAAAACATGATTGAAAATTAATAACAAATGGAATAAATGTGTTAGTCCATGCAAACTTTTTAGGCATAATTCTTCTTGCTATTAATTCTATGTTAATGCAATTTGCTTTCCTTTTTAGCTTGTAAACTTGCAGTATGTTATTAATACTAAATATAAGTGTATTTCCATTAATGAAATGAAATGCAGAAAGGGATCCTCTTATGTTCTAAGATAATGTAGCTGTTTCTATTTCTATGTCTATTTCAATATATTCTTCTTCCCACTTCCATTCATTTAGGTCTTTCATAATCTATATTTGAAATTTCTTCAATTCATCCCACCATCTTATCAGACATAAAGTAGCATCATCATATTCATTATACCACATTCCTAATTGAATTTGATTGTATTCTGAAGTCTGTGGTTTAGCTATATCACTCGGTATAGGTAATTTTTCTATAAAACCATCATAATTGTCTATGCTTACTATGTATAAATCAGATCTAAATGCAACTGATATATCTATGACTAGAGATATATATCCATCAAGTATAACATGCATGCTGTTAATTAATGATTTCTGTCCTAGATATCTCATAGTATTTTCAGTCCAAGATCTATTTAGAAAATTATACACACTTAAGCATAAATCTTCATCCCAATTTCCAGTTGGTCTCCAATAATATAATTTTTCAGGAATGGTTGAATTTTTATCAGAAAATGTTAAAGCTGACCCACAATTTTTAGTTGGTACTTCATATTTATTAGGTCTTCCTATATTCCATTCTTCTATTGTGATAGGATTTCTAATCAAAATGTTGGGTGACAGAATTGCATACCTTGGTTTGGTTCTGTATATAATTAATCCTTCATCCATCCCCATAATATGATCTATTCCTTTTAATGCATTGGGTGGAATTCTAGTAGTTTCTTCCATATTCAGATATTCATAGCAGATTGAACTATGATTAAATGACTTCCATAAAAATCCATCTCTAATCTTAGTCATTTTTGCAGCTTGTAGTCCATGAAAATATTTTTCTCTAACATAGTCTTTGATTTCCTTTGATACACAACACAATCTGCACAGATCTTTAGCTGACAGATTACTTAGTACTTCCTTTAGTGCATCCAGTGGTAATTTCATCAATTCCATCTATTGTGATTTTGTATAACATAAACAAAAATTAACAGAGACAAAATTAACATAGCTACTTCACACCCTCGTGGAGTTAGGTCATAACTTAACGGACTAAGTTCGTTGAGTTAAGTAATAATTCTACGACACTACTAACTATAATTAAACTTACATTTTTTTTTCTTTTTATATTCTTATGATTTTCTACTTACTATATTATACACAATTACTTTAGTTATACTGTTTCATTTAGCTACCCTCCTAGAGGAGGTATCAATTTCATTAACAGTTCTGTTGATAGGATTAGGTATTGCCTGCATTGGCAATCCTCCAGTAGGTCTAACTTTCATTGATTCCTTCTATCTTGGGGGTATATTTCTATTTATATTTTGATTTTGAATTGCAACATTTCCAAATACAAGATCCAAATGATTGCTTAATTGTTGGATTATCTTTTCTAATTTTTCTATTCTAGATCCTTGTTCAATTAATGTTTCATAACTTATATTTTTGTCATTTATATTTTCTCCTCCCTGAAAATTGTTGTTTCTCCAAGATAAATTCGAGTGATTTCTTCAATTAGGGTTATAAGAATTTTCAAAGTTATCTTTCTGGTTTCTAGCATAAATAATATCTAAATCATTAACGTTTGCATTCTTTTCTGCTAGCTTTTGATTTAATGATAACTCTTCTATTTTCTTTGTTAATTTAGTTAATTTAACTTCAAGCATAGTGCTTGAATCTATTTCATGCATTCCTCTTGGCAATATTCTTTTATCTGCAATAGCTTTAACTGAATTTTCCCACTATGTAGTTCTTTTTACAAAGTTTTCTAAATATGCCCATGCTTCTTCACTACATAGTTTTAAAAATCCATTATGATAAGTAGATTCTAATAAAGATTTCGTTGAAACATCTATGCCTTCATAAATTATACCTATTAATTGTGTTTTACTCATTGCATGATGTGGACATTGAGTCAGTAAATCTTTAAATCTTTCAAAATATTTCCAGAATGATTCTCCCTGTTTTTGGCTACACATTAATATTTCTTTCTTCTTTTTAATCGTTTGATGTGTTGGATAATATTTTTCTAGAAAAATAGAGCAAAATTCAGTCCATGTAGAAATTGAATTAGGCGACAAAGTATATAACCATCTCTTAACTATGTCTTTTAAAGCAAAAGGGATATATCTAAGTTTAATAGCATCAATACTCATGTTCGGCATTTTCATCATTTGACAAACTTCGTTAAATTCTCTAAGGAAATAATAGGCATCTTCTCTTTCTAATTCATGAAAATGTAGCAATTGACTAATATAATTAGATTTTAGTTCAAACCTATCTCCCTCAAAGTTTGGCAATCAAATACATGAAGGTTCATCAACTAATTCAGGATACAGAATTTCCCCTAATGGTTTCTCTACTAGAGTAGCCATATCTTCGTTCTCTTTTAAAGAAAGCTTAGCTACACCCCTTAGGATTTCATTAAAGTCTAATTCAGAAAATATTTCAGTTCGTCTGTATGTTGAAGAACCTTGTGTAGGTGTTCTTACTAATCTTTTAGTGCTAGGAGAACGAATCCATGTGCTCATAAACTCTTAACATGAAGTAAAATAACAGAAGATTAATTACATACCAGTCTGAAGCTTTATACTCAGTAAATAATTGTTGACGAATGAAGTTGAATCAGTTGCTTCTCCTTTCAGTTCCCCAATGAAGTTCCTTTTCTTTCAAAAGCGTTGGTAACTTGTGAATAACATTATGTTCTATATTTATAATACATGTCCATAAAGCAAATGAATCTCATTGCAAGAACGTGTCTTGTAACATGCAATGCAGTTCCTATTTTTATGGGTACGTGTGTCACTTCTTATTTCAAATTTTAATAACCTCTACATCTTTGAAGTTTTGTTTGTGGATAAAAGAATAACCGTTTAGCTTAATCCACGAACTAACCTTGTTGAGTTATAGTTAACTCAATGGACAAGCTTCAGTTACTGTTGCTAACTCCACGGTCTAACTTCGTTGAGTTATAAATAACTCAACGGAGTGACCTTATATTATATTATTGACCTCGTGGAGTTAAGGTTAACTCAACGAACTTACTTCATTAAGTTAACACTTAGCAACCTCTAAGTTTCCTCCTCATATTAACTTTTATTTTTTTCTTCTCTCCTGCATTCTATTAACTTAAATCAAGTTAAATACATGTCATTAAACTCATTTGAATCTCATCATTATATAAATATTTAACTTACAGTTCATTTCATATTATGCAGAATTTATATTTTACTCTATAGCATATAGATATTTTCAACATTAACTAGTTATCTAGCATTTAATCTTGTTATTTATAAAATTTATAAATCTTTTAAATAGTTTTGCACATTGTTCAAACAGTTATATAATATTCAAGATAATTCATCTATTACATCATTCTCCAATATTAATACAAAAACATCTGAAAAACAAACATTCATTTATATGAATAATTTTCATTACAATCAGTTAGATATTTTTCATACAATTATATACAAGTACACGTAGACGAACAATACAATTTAATCCTTTCTCCAAAGTTCATTTACTTCCTTTTGGAGTCTTTCTACTTGTTCTAATTGATTAATCCTTTCTACAGCTCCTGTAACTCCTCTAGAAGGTTCAACAATCTTTGCAGCAGCATAATTTCTAACGTGTCAACTGCATTTTCCTAGAACTCAGGTATCATCTTCCTCATCGTAGAGTTACACAATGAAATGTAATCGCTCTGATCTTTACTGTTCTAAGTTCTAAATGATTCTATGGATAATGCCCCCAAACCCTAAGTTTAGTTTAAATAAGCCCTAAATTTAGGCGGGTAATCAGGTCACTTCCCACGCAAAACTCTCGCTCTCTTATCCGTAGAATTACGGTTAGCTCCACGGACTTGGTCTGTGGACTTAATTATAGTACTCCGTTGAGTTAGAGTTAACTCAATGGGGTAAATTCGTTAACTTATCCTAGACTCAACGGAGTAAGTTTGTTGAGTTATGGGTAACTCAATGGACTTCTCGTAAAGTTATATCTAATAAAAATGCATATAATAATAATTTTTACTTCGGTCAAGACCGAAGAATTTTCGGTCTAGCCGATCTTACTTTTTCTATACTTTAAAATTTTCTGGTCAAATCGTTATATTCCTTGGTTGAACCTAAATTACATATATATATATATATATTTCTTTTCTGTCGGTTAAACTGATACTGTACTTTGGTAACACCAACATAAAACTAAATATAATATAAATATCATTTTTTTATATTTTTGTGTTTCGGTCAGACCGATGGATCTTGTCGGTTAAACCGCAACAATTTTTTTTTCTCTTTTTTTTTAAATATATTTCGTTAAAATCGATAATTCCTTTCAGTTTAACTGTGATTATATTTAAATAAGGTTTTTTTTTTTTATATTCTCAGAAAATTTCTTACTAAGTGAAGCTCGAGTAATCCTCTATTTTTACTTCTTCTATAATTCCAAATGAACTTTTTGATATTTTCAAAACAGGCTTAAGTCTTTGTCCATTTACTTTAAATATATTCTAATTCTTAGGATTTTCAATTTCAATAACTCCATAGGGATAAATATTTCGAACTATGTAAGGTCTTACTGATCTAGATCTTAATTTTCCTAGATGGTTATGGAGTCTAGTCATATAAAGATATACTTCTTGTCCTATTTCAAAGATTTTTGGAATAATTTTCTTGTCATGGTAGAACTTCATTTTCTCTTTTTCTCTTATAGTTTTTGAATAAGCTTCATTCTTAAATTCTTCTAATTTAATCAATTGTATTTTCCTATTTTTAGTAGCTTGATTTAAATTAGTGTTGAGAGTTTTTAATGCCCAATAAGCTTTATATTCAATTTCTACTAGTAAATGACAACTTTTTCCATATACTAGCTTAAAGGGTGACATACCTAAGCTTGTCTTATAAGCAGTTCTGTAAGCTAAAGTGCATCTATCAATCTATTAGCCCAATCTGTTCTAGTAGGATTTACTACTTTTTCTAAGATTAACTTAATTTGTTTGTTTGCACTTTCTACTTGTCCACTAGTTTGCAGATGATATGATGTTGCAATTTTGTGATTTACTCCATATTTCTTCATTAAGACTTCAAAACTTCTATTACAGAAATGAGTTCCTCTATCATTGATAATAGCTTTAGGTATCCCAAATCTAGCAATTATATTGGTTCTTATAAATTGTATTACCACTTTGTTGTCATTAGTTTTTGTAGGAATAGTTTAAATCTATTTAGATACATAATCCACTTCTAACAATATATAATTAAATTGATTAGACATAGGAAAAGGACCCATAAAATCTATTCCCCACACATCAAAGATTTCAACTTCAACAATAGGATTAAGAGGCAACATATTCCTCTTTGATATTCTTCCTATTTATTGACATTTTAAACAGCTCATGCAATATTTATGAGCATCTTTGAATAGTGTTGCCCAATAAAATCTACATTGCAGAATTTTAGCAGTAGTTTTCATTGAACCAAAATGCCCTCCACATGCTTGGTCATGGTAGAAAGACAATATGCTTTGATATTCAGTTTCTGGAACACACCTCCTTAAAACTAGATTATGACATTTCTTAAATAAGTATGGGTCTTCCCAATAGTAATATTTTACTCTTGGAAAGAACAATTTCTTATCCAGTCTATTCTAATCTTTAGGTGTTAAACTAGTAACTATGTAATTAACTATGTCTGCATACCAAGGCATTGTGTTGATGGTCATTAATTGTTCATTAGGAAAACTATCCTTAATTTCAATATTTGATTTTTCTATTTGTAATATTGATAAATGATCTACTACTACATTCTCACAACCTTTTTTATCTTTAATTTCTAGATCAAATTCTTGTAATAATAATATCCACTGGATCAATCTCAGTTTGGTCTCTTTTCTTGCTATCAGGAGTTTTAAAGCTGAATGTGTTAGGATCGATAGGCTCACCAGAGGGGGGGGTGAATGATGAAAGTGTGTATTTTTAAAATTCTTTTAATATTTAATCGAATGATTCAACAAAAATGGAATGAGATGAAACTAATATAATGCAAATTAACAGAGATAAACAACACATAGCAAATTTTTAGGTAGTTTACCAATTTGGCTAGTCCACCCCCAAGGTTCACTTGGGCTTCACTAAGTGTTTCAACACTTAGACACTTGCTTTTAGGTCAAAGCAAGAACCAACTACACAGAAGTTTTCAGGTAAAAACTTCAGTAAACCAACCTTTAGAGTTTTCAAGTTGAAACTCAAACCAACACTGTATGTAGCTTTCAGGTTGAAGCCACGAACCAACAGCTTTAAACCTTCAATCAAAGTTTTAGTGCAAGAGCTTTTTTTCTGCAATGGATCTTCTGAATATTCTTCACTGTTTGCAGACTTGAGTGTCAATGGAATTAGAGTGTAGCTCACTGTATATCTCTACTATATATCTGTTGTCTGTATTTTGAATATATACTTGATATGTACAATGATCATATTTTCCTCCAACGGATGTATTCTAATGTACTTGATTAGGATCAAGTCCCAATACGGTAAGTGACTGTTCAGAAAAAAATGTTTCAAGTCAACTTACCGATTTTCCTGTTCTTTCGGATAGTTAGCTATGCAACTCTTCGAATAGTAACGGTAACTCATCGAAAGATCACTTATCCTTTATTGCCAGGTAGGATTCTAGAATATATAAATGTGAGCTGTCATCTAATCGGATACTTATAACTGTAACTCACTGAACAGTTATATACTTGACTCTGTCAACTTTCCGATTTTAATTTAGCACGTGCATAAAAAGATTGACTTAAGTTTCGGAAGGTTATCCTGTAACTCACCGAAATTCTTCAAGATTACGGATAGTTATTTTTCTAACTCTCCGAAAACTTATTTGAGCCACTGTCTGAAATTCTGCATGTGGGAAATTCAATGACTTATGTTTCGGATGGTTAAACTGTAACTCACTGAAACTCTTTTGAAATTTTGGATAGTTATCCTTCTAACTCTTCGAAAACCTATTTGAGCATCTGTTTGGATTTCTACACATGGGAAATGCATTGACTTAAGTTTCGGATAGTTAAACTGTAACTTACCGAAACTCTCTTTTAAATTTCGGATAGTTATCTAACTCTCCGATTTTCCCATTTAAACTTTCAACTGCCGGCTTCTCCATTTTGCACGTGCGTAATAAAATGACTTAAGTTTCGGAAAGTTATGCCTGTAACTTACCGAAAAACTCGAATAGTTATCTAACTCTCCAAAAAGAAAACTCGGATAGTTATCTAACTCTTCGACAAGTCTTTTAAGCTTCTGTTCTGTATTTCTGCACGTGGTTTATTGAATGACTTAAGTTATACCTGTAACTCTCCGAAAAGTCCTTTAAGCTTAAGTATCCGATCATTCAATCCCTTTAACTATCTGATTAAATAACTCTCCGAAGGCTTTGTAAAATCGGATAGTTATTCTTTTAACTATCCGATAGCATTGCAGCTGCTTTAAACTTGCTCTTCGGATACTTAGACTTGTAACTGTCCGATTTTGCTGAATCTTCTTGATCTGTTCATCAATATGATCTAATGCAGTAAGACTTAACTGTGAAATACAATATGTTTCCTCACATAAGTTTTGCATTATCAAAATACTCGGGTACTAACAATCTCCCCCTTTTTGATAATGACAAAAACCCTTACAATTATTTACATGTATTTCACTCCCTAGTGTATTTCTATACATTTAGTCACACAGAGAAACATAAAACAGGAATTTAACAAAACTATACTGACAAGGAGGGATTCCTCCCCCTGACTTTGAGCAGACTTCTCCCCCTATCTGTGTGCTGAGTTTTTCTCTTTTAATTCTTGTTGGAAATACTGTGAGTGACCATATACTTGACAAATTTCCAAATCCTTCTCCCCCCTTTTGTCATTATATAAAAAGGTGAGGATTGTAAAACTGATATAACCTGCACGAGTAGGTTAGCAGAAAAACAAGCTCCTATATTGTGAGCTTGATGAATAAAATATTTAAAGATCTTGTAAAGAACATATTCCTAGATTTCATCTAATATGATTAAAAGTTGATTCATTTAAGGGTTTGGTGAAAATATCTTCAAGTTGATTTTCTGTTGGCACAAACTTAAGTGAAATATTCCCTTTCTCCACATGATCTCTCAGAAAATGATGTCTGATCTCGATATGCTTGGCTCTGGAATGAAGTACTGTATTCTTAGATAGACTGATTGCATTGCTGTTATCACAAAATATGATTGAATTCTGAAATTTCAGTTTGTAATTTGCTAGAGTTTGCTGCATCCAAAGGATTTGTGCACAGCACAATCCAACTGCAATATACTCAGCTTCAGTAGTAGATAATGCTATACAATTTTGTTTCCTACTGAACCATGAGATTAAAGAACATCCTAGTATTTGACAAATACCACTAGTGCTTTTTCTATCAGATCTGCTGCTTGCATAATTTGCATCACTATAGCCTGTTAAAATCAAGCTACTGTCAGCTAAGTAGAATAATCCAAAATCTTTTGTTCCTTGTAGATATTTGAAAATCCTTTTGACTGATTTCAAATGTGATTCCTTTGGTGATGCTTGAAATCTAGCACATAAGCATACACTGAACATAATATCTAGCCTGCTAGTTGAAAGGTATAACAGGGATCCAATCATACCTCTATATTGCATTTGATCCATTGCAACACTTGAATCATCCATTTCTATTTTAATGTTTGAACTCATTGGAGTATTTGCGGATTTGATGTTTTCATAGCCAAATTTTTTCAACATCTCTTTGCAGTATTTTTCTTGGTTGACAAATATACCATTATGCATTTGATGAATCTGTAATCCCAAGAAAAACTTCAATTCTCCCATCATGCTCATTTTGAATTTATTTTTCATCAAATTCTGAAATTCATGACAAAGATCTTCTGAAGTGGCTCCAAATACTATATCATCAACATATATCTGGACAATCAACATGTGCACATCAAAAGTTTTGATAAACAAAGTGCTGTCCACTTTGCCTATAGAAAAATTGTTTTCAACTAAAATTTTTTTTAATTTCTCATACCAAGCTCTAGGTGCCTGTTTCAAACCATATAGAGCATTTCTCAGTTTGTAGACATAATCCGGCTTGAGTTCATCTTCAAATCCAGGAGGTTGTTTAACAAACAATTCTTCCTGAATTTCTCCATTTAAGAAGGCACTTTTCACATCCATTTGAAACAATCTTATCTTCATACTACTTGCAAAGGCAAGCAACATTCTGATAGCTTCAATCCTAACTACAGGAGCAAAAGTTTCTTCATAGTCAATACCTTCCTGTTGATTATAGCCTTGAGCAACTAATCGAGCTTTATTCCTGAGAATATTATCTTCTTCATCTAATTTGTTCTTGAAAATCCATTTAGTTCCAATGATGGATTTTCCTGTAGGTTTTTCTATTAGTTCCCACACATTGTTTTTCTAGAACTGATTTAATTCTTCATGCATAGCCATTGTCCAATAGGTATCCTTACAAGCTTCTTCTACTAATTTTGGCTCTATTTCTAACACAAATGCACAAAAATTGCAAATATCTTGTGCTTTGCTTCTAGTTTGTACCCTTTTTAATATATTTCCAATAATTTGTTCCTCGGGATGATTAGATCTAAACTTCCAACTGTTATGATTCTGATATCTATGGTTGAGATTCTGGTCTAACACTTGTGAATTGGTATTCTGCTTGCTGTTATCATATTCAAAGTATTCATTTTCACTATAATCTTTAATCTTCAGCTTTTTGAAGTTCTGGAATAGATATTCATGAAACTGAACATTTATACTTTCCTCCACTTTTCTATCTTCAGCAAAATATACTCTGTAAGCTTTGCTTCTCGAGGAGTAACCAACAAGTATGGCAGGTTCAGACTTAGCATCAAACTTGTCTTTAGCATTTTGCTGTATTTAAGACAAAACATTTGCATCCAAATGTCTTAAAATAGCCAACATTTGGAGTTTTATCGAACCAAATTTCAAAGGGTGTCTTATTCAATGTAGATCTAATGTGAGTTCTCTTGGAAATGTGACAAGTTGTTCCTACAGCTTCTACCCAAAGAAATTTAGGTAGATCCATGGCATTTAACATAGTTCTAGCCATTTCTTGTAATGTCCTATTTTTCCTTTCTACAACTCCATTTTGAGTAGGAGTTCTAGGACAAGAGAATTCATGCAGAATTCTAAATGAATTGCAGAGGTTTTCAAAATCATAGTTTTCAAATTCCCCTCCATGATCACTTCTAATTTTCTTCACTATTAGTTCCATCTGATTCTGAACTCTTATGCAGAAATTCCTGAACTCATTACAGGTTTCATTTTTATGTGTCAAAAATATTACCCAAGTTAATCTGGAGAAATCATCAACAATAACAAAGGTATATTTTCGACCCCCAAGACTTGATACTTGAGAAGGACCAAACAAATCTAGATGTAGTAGTTCTAATGGCCTTTTGGTGGACACAACATTTTTGCTGTGAAGAGTAGTTCTCTTCTGCTTTCCTAGCATATACTCACTGCACACTCTATCCTTGTTAAAAGTGAGTTTAGGTAGTCCCCTAACAAGATCACCTGTGGATAGCTTTCTGATATTCTTCTTACTGATGTGACCAAGTCTTCTATGCCACACCTAATCGTCTTCACCAGTTGCTACCAAATAGGAGTTGCTTGTAGAATTTTCACATGGAAAGTTTAATGTATATATTGAGCAATTTCTAATACCAGTAAATTTTGTTTCATTTGTGGCAGGATCAATAATGTAGCAATTTTTAGCATTAAAAGAAACAGTATAGCCTTTATCACATAATTGTCCAACACTTAACAAATTTTGTTTTAGACCATTTACATGCAAGACATTCTCAATTATACCACATTCAGATATAATATTTCCTATTGCAGTTATTTTACACTTTTCATTATTTCCAAACTTAACAGATCCTGAACTTAAGTTTTTAACTGAATCAAGAAAACTTTTCTTACCTGTCATGTGCTTTAAGCATCCACTGTTCACAATCCATTTAGTTGAACGTGCTTGAAACTCATTGTCTCCCTGCAAATCATACTGAAATTAAAGCTTTTGGTACCCAAATCTTCTTGGGTCCAGTAGAGTTAGTCTTTAAATCATTAAATCTATTGCCTCTTGGTAGCCACATATGACCTCATCTTCGTTTGATGGCAAACACAGTGGTGCCATCTCTATAAGATCGAATCACTCCACCACAATAAGGTATTTCTTGTGGTGTAGCATACCCTAGGCTATATTTATTCCCATTTGATCGTTGAGATCCTATTATTTTATTTAATCCTTTTTGTCCTTAAGTAAATTTACATATAGTATCTTTCAAATATGATATAGTAGTTAATAGATTTTTATTTTCATCTTTTAATTCACAGTTATCACAACTATACTTATCTAAGTTTGATTTTAGATTTCTATTTTCAACTATAGTTGATTCTAATTCAGCAAATGAATTTTCTAAACAATGATTTAATCTTTTAATTTCTTTCTTAAAAACTCTACACTTCACATATAAATTATCTACAGTAGCTAGAAGACTATTTATGTCTAACTCATCATGCTCATTTTCTGAACTAGAGGAAGTAGAGCATACCTCTTGTGCGGCAAAACAAACATTTGCTGTTGCTTCTTCAGAATCTGATGAATAGCTTGAAGAGCTACTGTCATCCCACGTAACTTTGATAGCCATCTTCTTTTTGTCCTTCAATCTCTTCTTCTTATTTCCTTGATCTTCTTTTGTTTGAAATGGATAGAAGGTCTGTATGTGCCCTTGCCTTTTACATTCAAAGCATGTAGGGACTACTCTTTTAGAAGAGTTGGACTTATTCTTTTTCTTCATAAACTTTTTGAAGTTCCTTGCCAACAGCATGATCTCATCATCGTTTGAGCTTAGAGCTTCCTCTGTAGATGGAAATGCCATTTCCTTTTCTTTTCAGCTTTCTTTTCAACAGCTCCTTCTTGCTCTTTCCAGTCCTTCATCTAAGCTTCGTAGGCCAAAAGATTGCCCAACAGTTCTTCAACTGTGTAATTGTTGAGATCCTTGGAATCTTGAATAGATGTGGACTTCTGTTTCCACTCAATAGTTAAGCTCCTCAGGATGTTCTATACCTGTTCACATGAAGAGAACTCTTTTCCCAAGCCTTTCAGACTGTTAATGATTTCAGTAAATCTAGAAAACATTTCAGTTATGTTTTCATTATCATTCATTCTAAACAGTTTTAGTTTTCTCAAAAGAATACTAATTTTTGTATCCTTAACTTGGCTTGTACCTTCATGAGTAACTTGAAGGATTTTCCAAGCCTCATGAGCAGACTTACATGCAGATATCTTATTATATTGATCAGTAGTTAGTGCACAATAAATGACATTCAACCCTCTAGCATCCAACTGGATGATTTTCTCATCCTCCTCAGACCAGTTCGAAATATCACTGGTTGGAAGTGTTGTTCCAAGAACAACAGTCTTCCAGAGTTTAACATCTGAACTCCTAAGGAAGCACTCCATTCTATTCTTCCAATAGTTATAATTGGAACCATCGAATAGAGGAGGTCTGTGGATGTTTTGTTCCTCAGCAAATTGAGCCATAAATCCAGATGGTTAAATCTTATGAAGGATTAACCTTGCTTTGATACCAACTGTTAGGATCAATAGGCTCACCAAAGGGGGGGTGAATAGTGAAAGTGTGTATTTTTAAAATTCTTTTAATGTTTAATCAAATGATTCAACAAAAATGGAATGAGATGAAACTAATATAATGCAAATTAACAGAGATAAAAAACACACAGCAAATTTTTAGGTGGTTCAACAATTTGTCTAGTCCACCCCTAAGGTTCACTTGGACTTCACTAAGTGTTTCAACACTTACACACTTGCTTTTAGGTCAAAGCAAGAACCAACTACACAGAAGTTTTCAGGTAAAAACTTCATTAAACCAACCTCTAGAGTTTTTAGGTCGAAACTCAAACCAACACTGTAAGTAGCTTTCAGGTTGAAGCCACGAACCAACAGCTTTAAACCTTCAATCAGAGTTTTGGCGCAAAAGCTTTTTTTCTACAATGGATATTTTGAATATTCTTCACTGTTTGCAGACTTGAGTATCAAGGGAATTAGAGTGTAGCTCAATGTACATCTCTACTATATATCTGTTGTCTGTATTTTGAATATATACCTGATATGTACAACGATCATATTTTCCTCCAATGGATGTATTCTATTGTACTTGATTAGGATCAAGTCCCAATACAGCAAGTGACCGTTCAGAAAAAAACGTTTCAAGTCAACTTATCGATTTTCTTGTTCTTTCGGATAGTTAGCTATGCAAATCTCCGAAGAGTAACTGTAACTCACCGAAAGATCACTTATCCTTTACTACCAGGTAGGATTCCAGAATATTTAAATGTGAGCTGTCATCTAATCAGATACTTATAATTGTAACTCACCGAACAGTTACATACTTGACTCTGTCAACTTTCCGATTTTAATTTAGCACGTGCATAAAAAGGCTGACTTAAGTTTAGGAAGGTTATCCTGTAACTCACCAAAATTCTTCAAGATTACGGATAGTTATTTTTCTAACTCTCCGAAAACTTATTTGAGCCACTGTCTGGAATTCTGCACGTGGGAAATTCAATGACTTAAGTTTCGGATGGTTAACTGTAACTCACCGAAACTCTTTTGAAATTTCGGATAGTTATCCTTCTAACTCTCCGAAAACCTATTTGAGCATCTATTTGGATTTCTACACGTTGGAAATTCACTGACTTATGTTTCGGATAGTTAAACTGTAACTTACTGAAACTCTCTTTTAAATTTCGGATAGTTATCTAACTCTCTGATTTTCCCATTTAAACTTTCAACTACCGGTTTCTCCATTTTGCACGTGCATAATAAAATGACTTAAGTTCCAGATAGTTATGCTTGTAACTTACCGAAAAACTTGAATAGTTATCTAACTGTCCGAGAAGAAAACTCGGATAGTTATCTAACTCTCCGACAAGTCTTTTAAGCTTCCGCTCTGTATTTCTACACGTGGTTTATTGAATGACTTAACTTTCGGATAGTTATACCTGTAACTCTCCAAAAAGTCCTTTAAGCTTCCGGATAGTTATCTCCTTAACTATCCGATCATTCAATCCCTTTAACTGTCTGATTAAATAACTCTCCGAAGGCTTTATAAAATCGGATAGTTATTCTTTTAACTGTCCGATAGCATTGCAGCTACTTTAAACTTGCTCTTCGGATACTCAGACCTGTAACTGTCCGATTTTGCTGAATCTTCTTGATCTGTTCATCAATATGATCTAATGCAATAAGTCTTAACTGTAAAATACAATATGTTTCCTCACATAGGTTTTGCATTATCAAAATACTCAGGTACTAACAAAATGATCCGTGTATACTATCACTTTAGCTCCAATCAGATATGATCTACACTTTTTTAAGGCAAATACAATAGCTAACATTTCTTTTTCAGTAGTTGTATAATTAACTTGAGCATCATTTAAGGTTTTGCTTGCATAATGAATCACTCTAGGAGATTTTTCTATCTTCTGTCCCAACACTACTCCTACAATAAAATTAGATGCATCTCACATTAATTCAAATGGATGGCTCCAATCAGGTGCTTGAATTATAAGAGTTGAAATTAAGCTAGTTTTAAGCTTGAAAAATGCTTCTTTGTAATTTTTATCAAAATTGAATGGGACATCTTTTAATAGATTCGTAAAAGGTCTAGCTATTTTGCTAAAATATTTAATAAATCTTCTATAAAATCCAACATGTCCTAGAAATGATCTAATATCTTTTATTAATTTAGGTTCTAGTAGATTAGAAATTACTTCTATTTTGGCTTTATCTACTTCCAACCCTTTCTTTGAAACAACATGTCCTAAGACTATTCCTTGTTTAACCATGAAGTGACATTTTTCCCAATTCAGAACCAGACTTTTTTCCATATAGTGTTTTAATACTTGGTCTAAATTGTTTAAACACACTTCATATGAAGTTCCATAGATTATAAAATCATCGATAAATATTTCTAAAAAATCTTCAATCATTCTAGTGAATATGCCTTGCATACACCTCTGAAAGGTGGCTAGTGCATTGCATAGTCTGAATGGTATTCTCTTAAAAGCATAAGTTCCATTAGGACAGGTGAAAGTTGTTTTCTCTTGATCCTCTAATGCTATTGGGACTTGGTTATATCCTAAATACCCGTCTAGGAAACAAAAATATTCTTGTCCTGCTAATTTTTCTAGCATTTGATCTATGAAAGGTAAGAGAAAATGATCTTTCCTAATCACTGCATTTAGCTTTCTATAATCTATACACACTCTCCAGCCTGATTGAATTCTAGTAGGTATCAAGTCTTGACTTTCATTCTTAATAACTGTTAATCTTGATTTCTTGGGAACTACATGGATTGGGCTAACCCATGAGCTATTAGAAATCAGATAAATTATGTCATTTTCTAACCATTTAACTATTTCCTTCTTGACTACTTCTTTAAGATTTGGATTTAATCTTCTCTTAGGAATTCTAACAGGTTTAGCATTCTCTTCTAAATATATGTGGTGACAGCATAAAGTTGCACTTAACCCTTTTATATCAATTATAGTCCATTCTATTGCTTCTTTATAAGTTTTAACTACATCTTTTAATTTAGCAATTTGATCCTCTTTTAAATTTGAAGCAATAATGATTCGACAAGTTCGTTTTTCTTCTAGAAATATATAGGTTAATTCAGTAGGTAAATGTTTTAATTCTAATTGCAGTCCATCAAAAGCTAGAGCTCCTAATTGAACATCATCATTTTCTAAATTATTTTCTTTCTGATCTCCTTCTATATTTATGCTTTCACTTTCTTCTAAAGTTTCAGAATTGAATTGCTTATTTAACTCTTCTTGAATCACATCATCTAGCATATCTCCTTCATCCTCTAAAAGATCTATGGTATGTAAGGACATTTCTAACTCCTCAAACTTTTCTGGTTTGAAAATATTTAGTTGAGTATCCTCATTACCATATGCTAACTTCATTACTCCAGTTTTACAATTAATAACAGCCCTTGATGTTGCTAAAAATGGTCTTCCCAAAATTAAAGATATATCACTATTTTAATGCTTAATTTGTTGGGAATCCAAAATTACAATATCAATAGGATATATGAAGTTTTTGATTTTAATTAAGACATCCTCTATTTTTCCTCTAGGGTATCTTATACTTCTATTAGCTAATTGTATAACAGTCTTAGTAGGGATTAAGCCTTCTAATCCTAAGGATGCAAATATATCACTTGGCATAACATTTATACTTGCACTTAAGTCTATTAAGGTTCTTTCTAGAATAGTATTTCCTATGGTGCATGATATAACATGGATTCCAGGATCAGATAACTTTTTAGGAATTTGTGTCAGAAATAGGGAACTACTTTGCTCAACTAAAAAGACTTTCCTTAAAACTTTTCACTCTCTTTTCTTAGTACACTAATCTTTGAGAAATTTAGCACAAGGTGGCATTTTCTGCAATAACTCTAACAAAGGAATGTTAACTTGTACTTTTTCAAAAATTTCTCTAATTTTTTCTTATTTTTTAGGAAATGTTTGTTGTAATCTTTTAGGATAAAGTGTTAATAATTGTGATTTAAAAGATTCTTTTTCTTTCATTTGATTTGTTAGATCATTTTTAGTCTGCAGATTCAGATTTTTCTTCATTGATTTCTATATTTTCAGATATTACATTTTCAAACATTTTCATTATCATTTTGGTTTTTGTTCTTATCCACCTTCATATTATTTTCGTTTTGAATTCTTGATGGTATATCAGTTCCAGATTTTAATGTTATACATACATCTTCTAGATTTTCGTTACTTTCTTGATGTTCTTGTATATCATTTTCGTGATTATGATCTTCAACTGTTTTTAGTCTTAAATTACACTCTTTAAATTCTCTTGCATTGGTATTTTCTTTTGTTTGTATGTCTTGCAAATTATGCAAATCTATAACATTAGAATTTTCATTTGTGTTGTCTTGTTGCATAATTTGTAATTTTATTGTATATTCATCCAATGCTTTTAGTTTTATTTCCAAATCATCTAATCTCATTGCATTCAATTTTTGATCAATTTTTATTATGGTTTTTTCAGTTTCGTAAATGATATCAATTTTGGGTTCTAAATATGATTCCTTATAGTTTAATTGGTTGACTTCTTATTGTTGACACAAATTGTTCCAGTTTGTCCATGCTTTGCCCTATGCTACGCTCTAGTCTGTCATACCTATCCTAAACTTCCTTGTCTCTCAACATATTACACATTCTAAGCTGACCATTAGTTGGGTAAACCATAGAATTCTCATACTTAGATCTATTATAGTGAAGATAATTCATTTGTTGTTCATGTGATCTAACCATTTGCAATCGTTTCAGTTTCAAACAATCAGAAATGTCGTGACCTTCTAAATTGTAGAATTCTAACTTACAAAGAAAAAGGTATTTCGGATAGTTAAAAAGTATAAGTATCTGATACTTATATGTATTTTGGATAGTTAGCACCTAACCTTCCAAAAGATAACTTAAGTCAAGTTTCAAGATCGTGACATGTGTCCTTAGTAATTCTTATGATAAAAAAGGTATTTCGAAAACTTGCAACCCTAACTATTTGATGTTCAGATACATTTTGGATAGTTATCATCTAACTTACCGAAAATTCACTTAAGTCATATATTAAGGTTACAACATGTGTCCTTCATGAAATAATAAAATATTCTTTAAGTATTCAAAACATAACTGTCTAGTACATGAAATGTCACTCTTCGAAATAATAAACATTTTGGATACTTAGGAATTACAAAGCCTATAACTCACCGATAGTTCAAAAATATACTTAATTAACACTAATTCCCTGAAATTATATAGATTCTTTCATTAAGGCATATAATAGTGTAATTATAACATAATGACTTAATTCTCATATGATAAGCTAAATATTATACAATTAACCATTATTTAACCGTTAATATTATGCAATTTTTCATTCTAAACAGTAACCTTCCGAAAACTCTTGACTTTTGGATAGTTGTCCTAACTATTTGAAGATCCACTTAAGTCCCTAACTTTCAGATACTTAGCTTCTTAACTATCCGAAGATCCACTTAAGTCCCTGACTTTCGGATACTTAGCTTCTTAACTATCCAAAGATCTACTTAAGTGTCCCTTTGTTAGGTACTTAATTTTGATGATATATGCTTATTAACGTATTTAAATAAGTCTACATAATATTCTCTAAGTATATTTCTCTAAGTATAATAGTTAACAGATTATTGGAAAGTTTCATTTTTATGTCGGATAAATTAAAGATTTCCAAAGAGCTAGATTTGCAATAGTTAAACTTTCGGATAGTTAACGTTTCGTTTTTGTCGAATACTTTATGTTAAAAACTCGTATAGTTAAGTTATCTGCACGTGTGTTTTTAATGTTTTAAGTTGTCACGTGTTTTCCATGTACGTTCGGTAATGAAAAATTGAATAGTTAGATAATTGTTTGAGTTTTTATATGCATGGATAGATAATTGTTCGAGTTTTATAAAAGGACTAACAAACAGATAAGTTTCCTTGTTTAGTCATGTGCTTTACAGGTGCAAAAACTCGAAGAGTTAAAGGATAAGTGTTCGAGTTTTTACAGGACTTAAAGGATAAATGTTCGACTAAATCGAAGACTTAGAAGATATTCTACAAGACTCCAAGAAGATAAAAATTCTCGATATATCTACGAGTGGCTACTGAATAGAAATGTTCGACTAAATCGATAAAAGAGCTTTGTTTTCCTATTTGAATTGTATATCAAAAATTACTGTATCAAAACCGTCAAGAAGGGCATTGAGCTAAAAAGATATTGTAAATTCTGTCTTGAAATAAAAGAATAGAATTTCATTTACGAGTGTTTTGTACTCTTGTTTTATTTGCTAGTTTAATTACTAAAGACATAATTCACCCCCCCTCTTGTGATATAGACGATCCTACAACTGGTATCATAGCAATTAAACTGTTTAAAGCATCTGAAAGCCTTCATTTCTTTATTTAGGAATTTGTTTTTCCTGTCATTTACTTCGGATCATCTGTTTAAAATGGATAATTCTGAAATCTTAGTTATGATTGAAGGACAGACCACTAATCGTCCTCCTATGTTCGAAGGTAGCAATTATAGCTATTGGAAATATAGGATGAATGTATTCTTTCAGTCAATCGATTTCAAATTATGGCATATAATTAGCAATCCTATAATGTTAGTTACGACTCCATATGATACTTGGACTTTTGATGAAAATGAGCGAATGACACTGAATGCTAAAGGTTTAAACATCTTGTTTTGTGCTTTATCTCATGATCAATTTAATAAAGTTTTTGCATATCAAACTACATATGAGATATGACATGCATTAGAAGTTGCCAACGAAGGTACTAATCAGGTCAAGGAATCTAAGATCAATATGTTAGTACATAAATATGAGCTTTTTAAAATGCACGAAAATGAATGTATCTCTGACATGTTTTCCCGTTTTCTTGAGATTGTAAATTCATTAAAATCTTTAGGCAAGAAATTTGAGGAAAAAGACTTGGTAAGAAAGATCCTTAGATCTTTAACTAAAATTTGGGCTCAAAAGACAACATCTATTGAAGAGTCCAAAGACTTAAATACATATACTCTCGATGATCTCATAGGAAATCTAACAGCCTATGAAGTACAACATTTAGATCCAAAGGAAAAAATCCTAGAAGGGATCTGGCTTTTGAGGCTGATAAAGTCTTAGAAGTCACTAGTGATTCTAACGATGATTTATTGTTGTTGACCAGAAAATTTAGAAATCTATTAAAGAAACGTAGGAACTTCAGGTCATCAAAGACATTTGGAGATATGGAGAAGAAGTCATTCACGAAAGACAAAAGTATATGCTACAAGTGCAACAAGTTGGGTCACTTTCAAACTGATTGTCCTCTCAACAAATATAAGAAGAATTCGAGGAGGAATTTCAGGAATAAGAAATTCAGAAAGAGAAGGGCGCTTAAAGTGACATGGGATGACTCTTCAGCTTTACAAAGTGAAGAAACAAAGGATTCAACATCAGACAATGAATCCTCATTAACATCAGATTCGAAAGAAAATCTGGCAAATGTATGCTTTATGGCAAAATCCAGTGAGGTATACTCTAATCAAAATGCTAATTTTGATAGTTTTGATGGATTACTTGTTGAATACAATAGACTGGCCAGAAAATATAGGAAAGTCAAAATAGAAAGAAAGGACACTAGGAAAATGCTAGATGAATCTGAAAATAAGATTGATTTTCTAAACTCTATGTTGAATAAACTTAAAGAAGAAAATCAATGGCATGCACAGGAAATTTTAAAGTTCACTGCTATAGAAAGAAAATTGTATGCTGATTGTGAAAATTTAATTGCTGATTAGAAAAAAATGATCTGTGAAATTGAAAAACTAGAGCTAACTATTACTAATTTAAATTCAGAAATTGATGCGTTAAAGATTAAAGTCTACGATCAAAAGGCTATATTAAGTAAATGGAATAATAGTCAAACTTTAACAAATGAACTCAGTAGTAAAATATCAAATGTAGAAAAACATGGTATTGGTTTACATGATGCTTCTTTTGAAAATTATATATTGGATGATGGTATTGCTAAAAATAATGTCTTTATGTCTAGTACTAAGAATAGTAAGAGAAAAACTATTCCGTGTGTAATCAAAAAGGGAGAAAAATATGTGCAAATTGATGAAATGCAGCATATAAATGATAGCACACGATGCAAGAATTTCAAAAGAAATCTTCAGAAGAATCAAGCTAAGACATTTGAGAATTTTAATATTCTTGATCAATTTTCTTCAAATTTAAAGAATATCGGATATTGGAAATCAAATAATGTCAGAAATGAAAATTTCAACTTTGGTTTACATGGAGATAAATGTTCTGATAATTATAACACTAAGAGAAAGAAATGCAAAAATAATTATCAGAAAATAGATAAGTTGAAGTCTAAAAATATGGATTATTTTGATATGACTTTCTCTAAAATTCTTGGACCCACTCAAAAATGGGTTCCAAGAGATAAAATCTCTTTTTGATTGTTTTGTAGGTACACAAATCAAAATGGATAATGGACAGTGGAGCATCCAACCACATGACTAGAGATATACGATTACTTATAGAAATAACAAAGACCAAGAACGGACAAGTTACCTTTGGAAATAAAAGCAAAACAAATATCCTTGGGTCTGGCAAGGTTCAGGTAATTGAGAAATGTTTTATAAATGATGTCTTATTAGTTGAAAACTTAGGTTTTAATTTATTGAGTGTTCTTGTTTTAATGAAGATTTACAGAGTAATTTTTGAAAAAGATTCCTGTAAAATTATGGACATGACTACAAACGAAATTTTATTCACTGCATACAAGAAATGATTTGTTTGTATTCTAAATTTGCCTTCTGATATTATTAAAGACAATGCTTGCTTAATTGCAAAATCGGATGAAGTCATTTTATGGCATAGAAGGCTAGGACACTCAAACTTAAAATTATTACAAAAGTTGTTTAAAAAGAATCTAGTTAGAGGTTTACCTAGTATTAAGTACTTGAAAGAGTTTGTGTGATGCGTGTCAACTAGGTAAATAACATAAAACATCCTTTAAAAGCTTAAATGAAATAACAAGCAAAAGAGTATTAGAACTAGTGCATATAGATTTATTTGGACCTACTAGAACAACCAGTCTAGGAGGTAAACATTATGCTTTTGTACTAGTTGATGACTATTCTAGATTTACTTGGGTCTATTTTCTAGCTAATAAAATTGAAGTTTTTGAAATATTTAAGATATTCTGTAATAAACTTCAGAATGAGCAAAATGTTAAAATTCAAAAACTTAGGAGTGATCATGGTACAAAATTTGATAATGATCAAATGGACACCTTTTGTGAAGAATTAGGCATAGATCATAAGTACTCATTTCCAAGAGCTCATTCACAAAATGGGATAGTAGAATGTAAAAACAGATCACTTCAGGAAATGTCCAGAACCATGTTAAATGAGAATAAGTTACCCCTTTTTCTTTGGGTAGAAGTAGTTCATACAGCATGCTATATTATAAATAGAGTACATCTAAGACCAATTTTAGATAAAACTCCTTATGAGATATGGTATAATAGGGTTCCCAAAATAAGTTATTTAAAACCCTTTGGTTGTAAGTGTTTTATTTTAAACACTAAGGTACGAAGAGACAAATTTAAAGCCAAATCAGATGAAAAGATTTTTGTTGGTTATTCCATTAGAAGTAAAGCATATAGAGTTTATAATAAATCAACAAAAACCATTGAGGAAACCCTGCATGTGAAATTTTATGAAAATTCTCATTTGGATTTAAGACATGCTGAAAACTTTAATTCAAAAATTCTCCCAGAAATAGTACCAAATGATGTTGACAGAGAAATTGATAGATTATTTAACAGAATAAGAAATCTAAGTTTGAATGATGAAAATTTAGAAGAAAATAATGTCATAACTATAGAAAATATGGAACAACATAGAAATTTGCGTTATGCTTCATCTCATCCTATTGATCAGATAATAGGTGATCCTAATCAAGGAGTTAGAACTAGGTCATCAGTAGTCAACATTTGTGGTGCTTATTCATTTGTTTCTTTACTAGAACCTAAGAAAATTGAAGATGCCTTAGAAGATGAATTTTGGTATTTAGCTATGCAGGATGAGCTAAATCAATTTATAAGAAATGAGGTATGGGATCTAGTTCCACCACCTGAAAATCAGTCCATAATTGGAACAAGGTAGGTATTTAGAAACAAAGTAGATCAAGATGGACATATAGTTAAAAATAAAGCTAGATTAGTTGCTCAAGGTTACAAGCAAGAGGAAGGAATTGACTATGATGAAACATGTGCTCCTGTTGCTAGACTAGAATCAATACGAATTTTGTTAGCATATGCTTGTTATATGGATTTCAAATTATATCAAATGGATGTTAAGACTGCTTTTTTAAATGGATATATAAAAGAAGAAGTGTATGTAAAACAACCTCCAGGTTTTGAAGATTCAAAACATCCTAAGTATGTTTACAAGCTTAAGAAGGCACTATATGGCCTTAAACAAACTCCTAGGTCTTGGTATGAAAGATTATCTAAATTTCTTATGGAAAAAGGGTATTCTATGGGAAAGGCAAATCACACTCTTTTTATCAAGAAGATCGAAAAAGATATATTAGTAGTTCAAATATATGTAGATGACATCATATTTGGAGCAACAAATGATAAATTAGTTGAGTCCTTTTCGAAAGACATGACTAATCAATTTGAAATGAGTATGATGAGTGAACTATCATTTTTCCTAGGCTTACAAATTAAGCAATTAGATCAGGGTACTTTTATTTCACAAGAAAAATATACTCAAGATTTATTAAAGAGGTTTAGTTTAGACAACACTAAAACAAAGAATACACCAATGAGTACTATCACCAAGTTGAATAAAGATGACTCTGGAAAAACTGTAGATGTAAAATAATATAGAAGTATGATTGGTTCATTACTCTATTTAACAACTAGCCGACCAGATATTATGTTTAGTGTGTGTACTTGTGCTTGATATCAATCAAATCCTAAGGAATCACACCTACTTGCTGTTAAATGAATTTTTAAATATCTATTAGGAACTATCAATTTCGGACTGTTTTACTTTAAACACAATTCTTTAAACTTAGTAGGTTATAGTGATGCTGATTTCGCAGGATGTAAGTCTGAAAGAAAAAGCACCAGTGGCACTTGTCAATTGTTAGGTAATTCCTTAGTGTCATGGTTTAGCAAAAAGCAAAATTGTGTAGCATTATCTACAACTGAAGCTAAATATATAGCTGCTGCACTTTGCTGTGCTCAAATCCTATGGATCAGACAAACCTTAAAAGATTTTAATTTAGACTATGAACCAACTAAGATTTTCTGTGAGAGTAATTCTGCAATTAGTTAATCTAAAAATCCTGTCTTACATTCACGAGCAAAACATATAGAAGTTCGACATCATTTTCTAAGGGATAATGTTATAAAAGGAAAAATAGTATTAAATTTTGTTCCTACCATAGAACAATTGACAGATCTATTTACAAAACTCTTAGATGAAAATACTTTCTCAAAATTACGACTAGAACTTGGTATCTGTAGGTTATCTGATATTTAAATGGTCCTGTTCATTGTATTTTGGTTTGTTATAAGGTAGTTTTAGAATTTAATGTCTTTATTATTAAAAAAAAACAAAAACAAAACAAAACAACATATCTATTTTCGAATTACAGTTTTCTGGTAGTTAAGAATTTATGAATTTTTGATTTTTATTGAAGTCAATTTATTTAAGAAAAATTCAGAAAAGACTACTTAAGGAAAAGTTAAATTGATTCAATGTGAGTGCCAACTATATTTTTGTTACTTTTGTATATGCTATTACAGAGATTTTAATAGGAAAATACATAGAAAGTATGTACTTTTTATTAAAGGAAAGTTATTAACATTCTGCTCGAAAAATTAAGTCTTGCGGTTGCCTCTAATTTAATTTACTGTCTTGTTTTATTTTTGTTTATTTTTTTTTCTGTAATTACTTGAGTAATTAAGTCTGTTGGGGGATCTTAAACCCTAGTCACTTAAACCAACTGGTTTGGGATGTGCTGACTAAAAACTCATTTTGCAAGTAATTCAGATTATATTTTTTTTTTTTAAAAAAACCTGTTCTCACTTGTCATTGAGTAACTGGTTATCTTTCCCCTAAGCAAGGGATTATGATCACGTAAAAAGATGATATTGTGGGAGGTAATACATAAAATATATATATATGAATATAAAAAAAGAAAAAGAAAAAAAGGGGGCAATGTACTCAAGCTTAATTTATCTTTCAAGGTGTTATAACAATCCTAACATAATCTGTGCATATAATCATTGTTATTTTTGTTATTATCTACTCTTTACACATAATGTACGATATTTATTTGTCTTAAGTTGTGTACTCATTATTGAAATCTTTTAAGTTTATGTAGGTATATCTCTATGAATTATCTTTTGTAAACTAAATAAGATAAAAACTAGAAAGTCTAAATTGTTAACTCTACTACTTATTTCTGTATTTCATTCAAATTAAAAAAGAAAAAAGAAAAAGGAGAGGCTCAAATCTATTTAAGGCTTAGCATCCTCTTTAAGTAAGCTATTTGACATTTTTAAGCCAACTCTACTTAGGGCTTGGCAACCCAGATTAAGTACGCCATAGATTCTTTACACTACATTTATGTAGGGGGAGCAATTTCTCGTATAATAATTCATAACTTTTGAACTATTATATGTTTTCATGAAAGAATCTGCATAATTTCAGGAAATATACCTTAATTAAGTACATTTCTAAACTGTCGGTGACTTGCAAGTATTTTAATTCTTAAGTATCCGAATTTTCTATTGTTTTGGCAAGTTATATTACAAGTATCAGACAATTGTGTTTTAAAACGTTCAATAGACTATTTTATTATTTCCTGAAGTACACGTGTCGAACCCATAATGCATGACTTAGGTGGATTTTCGGTAAGTTATCTATAACTCTTCGAAATGCGTTTGGGCATCAAAAAGTTAGATTTGTAACTGTCCGAAACATCTCTTTATTATAAAACTACTTAAGTACACGTGTCGTGATCTGGACGATTGACTTAAGTTATCTTTTGGAAAGTTATCTGTAACTCTCCAAAATGCACTTGAGTATCGGATAGTTAGGTTTATAAGTCTCTGAAACTTTCTGAACACCTTAAGTTCAAATTGTGCACATGTTGAATTTCACTATTTTATAATGTCTTAGTCGAAACTCGAACAGTTATGTTTAAATCTTCGATTTTTCACACCTATTCCTTCGAGAAACTCGAACAGTTATCATAAGTCTTCGAGTTTTCTCACTTTTTCACTTAGCCTGAAGTTATTTTCTTTATATACACAGTTACACTAAGTATTCTGCAATTGTTGGTTGTAAAACTTATACAGTTATTGCAAGCACTCGAGTTATTTATCGGTAATGGATCTTCTATTTATGATTTCAATGATTGAATCCATTTATCCATTTATAAACTCGAAGAGTTATGAATGTTTTCCTAACAACCTTTCGTGTTTCTACCTTGGTAAAACCCTAGCTTCACAATCTTTCCTTCCACTAAGTTCTATAGTCAAAGCGAAGATTAATCAACAATGTCAGGACGTGGAAGAGGACGTGGTAGAATGACCAAAGTGCAGAAAAGAGAGCTGGAACTTCAGAAAATGTAGAATGAAATCAACGACATCTATTCAAGGTACATTTTTTCAAATGCAATACTGCAGGAAATTAGAAAAGCTGTTCAAGATGAGAAAAATTTCTGTTGGAAATTTATTCAAAATTATGCTGAAACACAATTTAGACTAAAAGAGACTGAACTTTCCGCATTGCATTTATGGAAAAGAAATTTACAACCTAACCCTACAGTTGTAAGTTCTAGACATGTACCAGAGACATTGGTATAGTCTATCACTTATTATGGAAAGAAGTGGGGACCAATGATCGAAAATGCAAACAAGGAATTACAATCCTTGTATTCCCAACATTATTTTCCCCCAACTGTTTTAGATGATATTAAACAGTATATCGATGAACAAAAAACTGACATTAGCAAAATGGGCCTTCAAAGTGAAGGACAAAGAGTTTATCAACTCAAAATGGTAGAGGTGGAGAGCTTAAAACTCTATATTTCATTATTACCACCTAGGCATCATGGTGAAGGATCATCAAGACAACAGGTGCCTTTAACAGGAGAAATTAAGACAATTTTAGAACCTCCTAAACAACCTGAAACACTACAGACATATAGTTGGATAAAGAAAAAGACAATTGAATATTTTGGACTAACTGCAGGTGTACAAGGAATATTGCAGCAAAAAGAAGAATTAGTGAAAAATGGAAAACTATGCTCCATTGCAGAAGCTGGACAGACATTTTTGCATAATATTGGCTTACAAGCATATACTCTAAGGTATTGTGTCACATTAGTGCATAATGTATCTTTTAATACAAATGAATAGTTTTTCACACAATGCTACAAGCACACATTCTTTTCCTATGGAAAGTGAGAATGTAGGAAATTTTGATGATATATATACAGATGATATCCAATTTGATGATATTTTTGATGGCATAGACATTGAGTCTATGAATTTTGAAGATATTTCATTTGAAGAGGAATGTACAGATATTCTTCCTCTTACTGTATCTCGAACAGAGACTTTTGACTTTTGGTATAGTTGCTTATACTACACTTTATATGTATGGTTATGTCTGTTACAATATATCGTATACTTGTTGATAAATGTATATAATCAACAACATACACAGTTACAAATAGAATATGATACTACCAATGTCTCACATATACAAATTTCAGAAATACAAGATGATTCTATTCCACAGACAGATATAGAACATTCTTTCATACAGAGACAGTTGTATAGATAACATATAGATATACAAGTTGCTGATATACAGATTGTTACAGAGACTGTTGCTACTGAAATGTTTCTAGAAGAACAAACAGAAGAAATTCAGTAGATTATTGATACGACAATAACAGATATTTCAGACATTTATACTAGTTTTGATAGAAATTCCACCACTTCTGAAAGATCTGACAATATAGATGCTACTGATAATATTGAAACAAGTCCTAGATCAGAACATCATGACAGAAAAATACTTAATCCTGAACAGAGTTTAGATGCAAATACACTATTATGGTTCAGAAATAATTCCTGTTATGACAAATTTCAGACATATAAAACTTTTACAGTTTTATATTCAAGACCAGTTAAGTTTGAAGGGATGGCACACATACGTGAACTGTTTGAATTTCAAGACTTGTTGATTCTACTTCCACAATAGCCAGGCCATCTTGTTATACCCGAACTTCTCAGTTTTTTTTGACTCAAACTTAACAATGGAAGAAGGTATTCATGTTTCTAATATACATGAAAATGACATATATTTAACTCCAGATTTACTTCATCAGGTACTTGGTTTGAAAAATGGAGTTAAATTATCAGAAAGAAAACAGGTTTATCGATTGAGATGGGACATTACAAGTTTAGCCAAAGATCCAACTACCAACAAACCATTAACATTACTAAATGACTTAAATAGCCAAGCACGTTTTATTGCAAAAATATTGCATGCTACATTGTTTCAGAGGTTTGGTCATGGGGCAGAAGTTGGCAGATGTTGTCTTTATGCTACATACGCATTAATCAACAATATACAGGTGAACTAGTATGATATTTTTGTTTCTCATATCTTACATTTGCAGAGTAAATTATTTTATGGTGATACAATTTTGAGAATTGTGGCAAGTCAAACAGATATTATACCTTGGCCATAGAAAAGATTAAAGTCACGATCTTTCTTTGCGAAGGAACTCCAAAAATACCAAGCGGCAGATACACCTATCCTTAGACAACAACAACAACAGGTTCGGCAAACACAGCAACAATCCACACAATTTACAGAAACACAGCAACATACAGATATACAACAAGATATACATACAGATATACAACAAGGTATACATAGAGAAATACATGTAGGTATAGATACAGACATACATACTGAATTTTTACAGCAACCATCACAAGTTTCTCAAAATGATTTAGATCAGGCATTACTTGATCAGATAAACAGAGTTAGTACAGATATTGCAAAGAAAATTTTAGATACTCTGATTGATATTTTTCGAAGACAAAGAGGCTTGTGATTATACAATTTATGTATTACATGATTTATTTTTTGTAATTTGTAACCAAAACCATTATGTAAACTATTTACTGATTTTAATGTTACGTGATTATTTTTCACAGTTTATGATATTAAACATTTTTTGCTTAATCCATAAATCCTATGTATGGTTGACACTATCGTTTTGATTAATATATACTTAGTAAGATATCCTTCCTTACATTTATAAAACTTAACTTCCTAAAGGGGGAGAAAATAGTTTGTTTACTTTTTTATAATGCCAAAAAGGGGGAGATAAAAATTATGTGACTTATTAGGTTTTGACATCATCAAAAAGGGGGAGATTGTTTGGTATTTAATTTTGATGATATATGCTTTATTAATGTATTTAAATAAGTCTACATAATATTCTCTAAGTATATTTCTCTAAGTATAATAGTTAACAGATTATTGGAAAGTTTCATTTTTATGTCGGATAAATTAAAGATTTCCGAAGAGCTAGATTTGCAATAGTTAAACTTTCGGATAGTTAACGCTTCGTTTTTGTCGAATAATTTAAGTTAAAAACTTGTATAGTTAAGTTATCTGCACGTGTGTTTTTAATGTTTTAAGTTGTCACGTGTTTTCCATGTACATTCAGTAATGAAAAATCGAATAGTTAAATAACTATTCGAGTTTTTATACGCATGAATATATAACTGTTCGAGTTTTATAAAAGGACTAACAAACAGATAAGTTTCCTTGTTTAGTCACGTGTTTTGCAGGTGCAAAAACTCGAAGAGTTAAAGGATAAGTGTTCGAGTTTTTACAAGACTTAAAGGATAAATATTCGACTAAATTGAAGACTTAGAAGATATTCTACAAGACTCTAGGAAGATAAAAATTCTCGATATATCTACGAGTGGAGATTGTGGAAATTCAAAATGATTGTGGAGAAAGTGGAAACTCAAAAAGAAAGTAATTTGGATTAAAGAGAAAATTAGTACGTGGATTATGGAATATGGATTGTGGATCAAGTGGATGAACATGTTGAACGTGAAAGACAACAGAGTTCGACTACTAATAGTGAGTACGAGCTACATTACAACAAGGGATCCCAATCTCAAAAACCAAGTCTGAATATTCAATCTGGATCCCTAACTGAAAAGTTAAGTTTGAATATTCATATTTTGAAAGTTCTCCAACATTAGAAGAAGTTCGAAATTCCACGCAATTTTAGAAAATGAGTTGCAAACGCAAGAAGTTTGGAAATTCGACAATTGTAGAAGAAGAGATACAAAAGCTGAGCAAAGAGAAAGAAAAGAGTTGTGTGCATAAAGATCAGGTTTTATACAATTCAAAATTAGTTTTGAAAAAGAGCTTTGTTTTCCTATTTGAATTGTATATCAAAAATTACTGTATCAAAACTATCAAGAAGGGAATTGAGCTGAAAAGATATTGTAAATTCTGTCTTGGAATAAAAGAATAGAATTTCATTTACGAGTGTTTTGTGCTCTTGTTTTATCCGCTAGTTTAATTACTAAAGACGCAATTCACCCCCCCTCTTGTGATACAGACGATCCTACACCCTTAAGTCATTTTGGAAAGTTTTGGCTGTAACCTTTCGAAATCTCTTGACTTTTAGATAGTTAAATTTGAGCCTTTCGACTATTTTATTGTTTTTGGATACTTCAAACTGATAACCTTCTAAAAACATTTAACCTACTAGAGACTTACAGTTGACAAGCTTTCGATTGGACCTAGACAACTTGTGGCATACTCCACACCTAAACTACTTGCTCTAACATAGTGAATAGTGATTTGTGAGTGGAATGTGATCTCTGTCTTCGTGGTTATGGGAACAAGTAATGTGCGTTGGCGCAAGTGAACAGTGATCTGGGTGAGTGGTGAACAGTGATCTATGAGTGGAATGTGATCTCCATCTTCGTGGTTGTGGGAACGAGTGATAGTTGCCCCTTGCGATGGATGAATGGTGGAAAATGAGAGAAGGGGGCTAAATCTTGGACACCTACCCCTTGTTTTATAAGCTCCTTCCATGCCTTGATGTCCTTGGATCTTCATGCATTGGATGAGAGTTGATCCTCTTGATCTTCTACATTTAATCTTCAATCATCTTGAAATTCCTAATAGATACCTTGATTCTAACAAAATAAAACAATATCCCACATATCACATTCTATAAAACCAAATAGAATACATCATAATGAGATTAATTTTCATATAAAATGCATGAATTAAGAATAAGTTATTAATTTGACTTAATATTGGAATTTATGCATAACAAAGCCTTAATAACTTATAAGTCAAATTATCTACCCCATAAAAACCCGTAAACATGTGCAACATTTATGCCCAAACATATTGTTTACTCTCCCCCTTAAACTAGGGCAAAAATATCAAATAGAGCCAGTTTAGACATGCAACGATGTAAAAGTCTGTTTAGAATCAAAAAGTGTATAATATTAATGGTTAACTAATGGTTAATTGTATAATATTTAGCTTATCGTATGAGAATTAAGACATTATGTTATAATTGTATGGTTATATGCCTTAATTATAGAATGTGCATAATTTCAAGGAATTAACGTTAATTGAATATCATTTCTAGAAGATTGAAAACCTGATTTAAGTGTGGTTTTATAGTATTAAGCATGATTTGTTTTATTTGCACATATTTATATCATGTACAAGTGCACAGTAACAACTCATTGAGTTAATATTCTTTTGTAAAAAGATCATGTGCTAATTCGTTGAGTTACAAGTTTAAAGGTGTAAAAAGATCAGGTGAGAACTCATTGAGTTAGCGAGTACAATTGTAAGTTGTATATCTAAACTCGTTAAGTCAGCATTATACACGTGTTGAATTTAAATGTTTTATTTTGTCACGTGAGTTGCACATGTTTAACTCATTAAGTTAGCATAACTATACAAATTGAGTTACTTGATTACATATTAAGGTAACACGTTATGTTAGTGTTATAAGCTTATAAGTTATTTTTTTATTTCACGTGATATATTATTTTATATATCAAATCCGTTGAGTTAAACTTTAATGAACAAGGGAAGTCCGTTGAGTTAACAATTAAGTCAATGGAGTAAGTTCGTTGAGTTACATTAACTCGATGGACTAGCTATTTTCTAATATTCCACTATAAGTAGTTGCAGAAACAGGAAAGTCGAAGGGAAACCATGATTACACATATCACATAGGATTTAAATCACAAAATGAAGAAGAAATCGTCATTGTTGATACGAATGAAGGAAATCCAACCGATCATTTAGGTAGAAGTAGTTACTACTAAAAGAAATATAAAAAGAAGAGGAGGAAGAAGAAGAAGAAGTGTGTGTGGAGAGATGTGGAGAACCACGCTAACTCCAAGAAGTGTTAGAAGTTCCCTGAAGCTTCACAACACCACCACCAATCACCAACCATCATGTTAAGTATTCTGTTTTGATGATATGTGTTGAATGAAAGTAATCATATTTGTTCAATTACTATTGCTTGTGAAAGGAAATTAAGAACATCAATTAATATAGAAAAATTTACTAATATAAATACTTGTCTGTAATGGATCTGAAATTATACTAAGTTAAATAACTAGTCGTTTCATTATACTAATTCTCATTTAACTAAACGTTAAGTTAACGTGTGTTTTTATTGAAAAACATGATATGTTTTAAAGTTATATTTCCTGTATCATGAACAGTGCACGTTTAGACAACTCGTTGAGTTAGAGTGTTATTTGTATAGAGGTCACGTGAGAACTTGTTAAGTTAAAGACTTGAAGGTTAAAATAGGTCACGTGAGAACTCGTTAAGTTAGTGAGTAAAAGAAGAGACGAACTCGTTAAGTTAGTGTTGTACACGTGGTGAAATTAAAGGTTATGAATGTTATATTGTATCATGTGAGTTGCACATGTTTAACTTGTTAAGTTAACATAACTAAATGTGTTGAGTTAGCGTTATAAACTTTCCTTATTATTATTGCATGTGGTAAAATTCTTATTATAAAAACATTTGTTTATCATTGGTTCGTTGAGTTATCTGTAACACAATGGAGTTGGTTCATTGAGTTATTGTAACACCACGGAGTAGGTTCGTTGAGTTAGCGTAACACCATGGACTTAGTTCATTGAGTTAGCTACAGTACTTGTCATGTGAGTTGTCACATGAGGAACTCGTTAAGTTAGAAACGTTAAGTTATATATCTACTTGTTTACTCATTTAGTTAACATTAAAGTAACGACTTATTATTACACTTGATGAAAGATTTTGGACGAGAAAGTGTATTTTGCAGGAAATTTTTCAGAGATCCAGGATCGATGATTAAAGAAAATTCGAAATGTAAACGTGGGTCAGAATGTTTGTATTTCGATGAAGGAAAAACAGAAAATGTGAAGAAGTGGAAAATTGGTAGTGATTAAACGTGAAAGATATGAATGAAATGAAGATATAGTATAAAAGGCATAGAATTCTCGTTGATCAGTTATCTTTGCACACCAAACGAAAAATCTTTTCAGGGATCAAAAACACCTCTTCGGGGAAAAGCTCTTAGATGGAAGAAAATTCAATAAAGCAAAAAAGGTCAAATTTATGTCACTTAAGATCTAAAGTATTAGAAGAAAAGCATATTCGATGAAGTAGAGAAAGACAAGATATTCGTCATTGAAGAATTGCTGAAGAAGAAATAGAAAAAGAAGAAGAAGAAAGATCTTAAATAGGGAGAAATGTTTTAAATTTCTCACATTAGTTTTCTCTGTTTGTAGTTATGAAATTGTATAGATGAAACATGGTATCGATATATAATTGCATCTATAATTTTTGAGGAGAATTAAATTGTATGTTGTAATTGAAACCTTGAATAAAAAATGATTTTATGAAAACAGTGTCTCGAGTTGTTTTTGAGTTTTGAAGTTTCAATTATAATCGAAAATGTTGAAAAATACAATTCACCTCCTCTTGTATAGCCATACGATCCTATACATCGGAGGTTTGTGAGGATACTTTCCAAATGTAGGGTCAATTCTGAGCCAAACACGATGATTGACAACCACTGTGTGGAGTAATCGCGTCGTAGGAAGGAAAGTCATTTTCATCAAGCACCGACTCATCTCTTAGGAGATTGTAAAGCTTCTATTCTTGGTTTTGGGTTGATGCCAATATGTTACAAAGGAGATCAACTTACAAGTCTCGGTTCGCGATTCTATAGGGGCAGGAGGCGTAATTGTAAGTGATTAAGTTTTTAATGGTGTAATCACATTGCATGTAGTGACAAAAGTTTTTACTATCAATTGAGAATTTCTACACTTCACCTTTCATTCATCTTCAGGAATATATCAAAACAAAAATCCCAAAAACAAAACTAATTATATGTTTGAGATTTTCCTTCTTCTTCTTCTTTTTCTTCTTCTGCAATTCTTCAATGACAAATATCTGACTTTCTTTGCTTCAATGACATATATCTGACTTTCTCTACTTCACTGAATTTTCTTCTATTTGAGAGCTTTTCCCTAAAGAAGTATTTTGATCCCTGAAAATATATTTTGTTTGGTGTGCTGGGATAATTGATCAACGAGAATTCTATGCCTTTTATACTGTATATTCACTTCATGCATATCCTCCACGTTTAATCACTATCAGTTTTCCACTCTTCACTTTTTTGTTTTTCCTTCATCGAAATACACACGTTCTGACCTACGTTTTCCTTTCGAATTTTCTTTAATCATCAATCCTGGATCTTTGAAAAATTTCCTACAAAATAAACTTTCTTGTCCAAAATTTTTCATCAAGTGTAATAACAAGTTGTGTTAATGTTAACTAAGCAAGTAAAACAAGTATATTTATAACTTAACGTATCTAACTCAACGAGTTCATCATGTGCCAAATCATGTGATAAGTACTGTAGCTAACTTAATGAACTAAGTCCGTGGTGTTACGCTAACTCAATGAACCAGCTTTGTGGTGTTACGCTAACTCAACGAACCAACTCCATTGTGTTACAGATAACTCAACGAAACAGAAATAAACAAATATTTTTATAATATAAATTTTACCACATGCAATAATACTAACTTTAAGATTATAACACTAACCTAATGCGTTGCCTTAGTGTTCAATATAGCAACTCAATGCATGCAGTTATGTTAACGAGTTAAACATGTGCAACTCATGTGATACAATATAACATTTGTAAACTTTAATTTCACTACGTGTACAAGACTAACTTAACGAGTTCGTCTACTCTTTTACTTACTAACTTAACGAGTTCTCACATGACTTATTTTTAACCTTTAAGCCTATCACGTGACCTTTATACAAATAACTCACTATCTTAACAAGTTGTCTTTAACGTGCACTATACATGATATAGAAAATATAACTTTAAAACATATCATGTTTTATAATAAAAACACACGTTAACTTAACATTTAGTTGAATGAAAAGTTAGTATAACCTAACGACTAGTTTATTCAACTTAGCATAATCTCAAATTCATTATAGACAAGTATTTATATTAGTAAACTTTTTCTGTATTAATTTATGTTCTTAATTTACTTTCACAAACAACAGTAATTGAGTAAATATGATTATCTCCGTTTATCACATATCATCAAAGCAAAATACTCAACAATCTCCCCCTTTTTGATGATGACAAAAATCATATTAAATCAATTATGAAATATGTTTAACTCAACAAAGCACCTCCATTGGGTTAAGTTTTAATTCAACAAACAAGTTTGTTGACTTAAGATTATATCTATTGTTTGAGTGAAAAACATCTCTCAGGAATAAAACTTCTCTGACAAAATATTTCAACATAATCATCTCCCCCTTTCTTAATATATATGCAATTTAAATACATAATCATCTCCCCCTTTTTGGCATTAATCAAAAAGATGATTACATAGTATAAAAATTGAGAGACAAGTATGTACAGCTCAACTTTCTGTAAACATTAATAAGAATGAAATCATTTATAGTAAAATGTATTGTTCAAATAATCAAATAATAAATACAAACATTACATTTTGTATTCAAACACAAGCAAATAGACAACTAACAATACATTTATCTTTTCCTCCTAATGATATCAGTAATAGCAGTATAAATTTTTTCACCTAGATGCCTAAAATCATTTCTAATAACATTCAGCATTGTATCTAAGTCAAGAGATAGATCGTGTTGCTATTGTACTTGATCTGAAGAGTCATGTTGTAGTGGTTGGTGTTGGGTAATGTTAGGTTGTTGTTGTTGTTGATGCATAGACTGATATTTTTGCAAATCTTTAATATTGAAAGCTCTCATGCCTTTAGTTTTAGAGGGTCAATCAGATAAAGTTAATTAGTTTGCAAGAATTCTACATACAACATCACTAAAAACTAACTTTGAACTCATATGTTGTAGTTGAGAAATGAAAACATCAAACCAATTGATTTGAATTCTGTTCAGGAGGCCATAAGTTGCATATAAACAACTTCTGCTGACTTCCAGATTATGTCTAACTCTTTGAAAAAAATTGGCATGCAGAATATTTGCAATAAACCTTGCCTCTGCATTTAGATTTTCCATTAATCGCATTTCTGAATATACATCTAGAGTTTGTGATAAAGACTAAATGTCCCATTCCAACTGTAGGATCATATGGTTACACAATATGGGGGTGAATTGTGTTTTTCAACATTTTTGAATATAATTGACACTTTAAAACTCAAAAATAAGTCGAGACACTATTTTCATAAAATCATTTTTATTCAAGGTTTCAATTACAATATACAATTCAATTCTCCTCAGAAATTGTAGATGCAATTATATATCGATACCATGTTTCATATATACAATTTCATAACTACAAACAGAGAAGACTAATATATGGAATTTAAAGCATTTCTCCCTGTTTGAGATCTTTTTTTTTCTTCTTCTTTTTCTTCTTCAGCAATTCTTTAGTGAAAAATATTTTGACTTTCTCTACTTCACTGAATTTGTTTTCTTCTAATACTTCAAATCTTTAGCGACATATATCTTACCTTTTTATGCTTCACTAAATTTTCTTCCACTTGAGAGCTTTTCCCCGAAGAGTTATTTTTGATCCTTGAAAAGATTTTTCTTTTGGTATGCAGGGATAACTAATCAACGAGAATTCTATGCCTTTTATACTGTATCTTCATTTCATGCATATCCTCCACGTTTAATCACTACTAGTTTTCCACTTCTTCATGTCTTTTCTTTTTCATTCATCGAAATATACACGTTCTGACCCATGTTTACATTTCGAATTTTTTTTAATCATTAATCTTGGATTTCTAAAAAATTTCCTGCAAAATAAACTTTCTCTTCCAAAATTTTTCATCAAGTATAATAAGAAGTCGTTACTTTAATGTTAACTAAATGAGTAACACAAGTAGATATATAACTCAACGTTTCTAACTTAACAAGTTCCTCATGTGTCAACTTAGGTGACAAGTACTGTAACTAACTCAACGAACTAAGTTCGTGGTGTTACGCTAACTCAACGAACCATCTCCGTTGTGTTACAGATAACTCAACGAACCAATAATAAACAAATGTTTTTATAATAAGAATTTACCATGTGCAAAAATAAGAATTTACCACATGCAAAAATAACAACTTAAGTTTTATATTGCTAACCTAATGCGTTGCCTTAGTGTTCAATATAGCAACTCAACGCGTTTAGTTATGTTAACTTAATGAGTTAAACATGTGCACCTCATGTGATACAATATAACATTCGTAACTTATAACTTCACCACGTGTACAATACTAACTTAACGAGTTCTTCTCTTCTTTTACTCACTAACTTATCGAGTTCTCACGTGACCTATTTTAACCTTTAAGCCTTTAACTTAACGAGTTCTCACGTGACCTCTATACAAACAAAACTCTAACTTAACGAGTTGTCTAAACATGCACTACTCATGATACAGAAAATATAACTTTAAAACATATCATGTTTTTTAATAAAAACACACGTTAACTTAACGTTTAGTTAAATGAGAAATTAATGCAACGAAATGACTAGTTATTAACTTAGTATAGTTTTAGATCCAATACAGACAAATATTTATATCAGTAAACTTTTTCTATATTAATTAATGATTTTAATTTCTTTTCACAAGCAATAGTAATTGAGCAAATATGATTATTTTCATTTAGCACACATCATCAAAACAAAATACTCAACACCAGCTGTCTAACCATGTCAAATCTGTTAGCAACAACACCTTTATTCTTCAATCCCAAAACTTCAAATATTAATTCAAGAGATAAGGTGAACTCCTGTTGAGTTATTTCAGTTGTCAATATATTGTCATTCTTGACCAGATTGCTATAAAAAGCTATAATAAGTTCTTTATATTGCTTCCATTTTGTTCCAACTAGCAAGAATTGAATTAAGCCTTGAAACTCAAATAGATCTCTTATTTTCAGTAAATTTCTAAACTTTATTGGTCAAGCATGTTGAATTTGATATGAAATCAAACTATTGTATTTCTACAATGCTTCCTCAGATCTAAAATAAATTGAATTTTGTTGAATTTGTAGTATTCTATACAAAGAAGGTGATACCCGAAGCCTTGATTTAGAATTTAATTCATCTTTAGGAATCTTTTCTTCAAAATGAATGTCATTATGTTCCTCTATCAAAATATTTTCTTGAAGCTGCTTAGGTAAGCGTGATTCTTCAGCTTCAATAGTATGAGGAACATTTTCAATATTCACCACATACATACATTCAGTTTCTATAGACTGTTCAGAGTTCAAGTTTTCCATAAATTCAATAGTCATGTTATCTGTCTGTAATTCTTCAACTTAAACATTATGAGGAACATTTTCAATATTCGCCACATCCATACATTCAGTTTCTATAGACTGTTCAGAGTTCAAGTTTTCCATAAATTCAACAGTCATGTTATCTGTCTGTAATTCTTCATTTTCATCAACAAATATTTCTATTTCAATATGCTGTGAATTCTTAGACTCTAGTTCTATAGATTCTGAAATAGGCTGATCAACATGAAGCTCTTTTAGAGTCTTATCTTTTTCAATAGTTGTTACTCCAGACAATCCAACCTCTGAATTAGTTATTGCCACAATATTTTCAAGCACATCTGCAATAACTTATTCAATGTTTGCCTGATGCTCTGATTGTTCAATTTCCTTATCATCAGGGCTTGAATTCATAGAAAAACTTGAACTAATTTGATGCTTTGAGTGCGTTTCAAGTTTTCAAGAGATAGACAATAAAGTTTCATCATCATCAGTTTCAATGTGTTCTGAATTGATGAGCTTGTCAAATGCATTGTAAGGTACAATGTCTAGACATATATTGCCCTTTGGAATTAAATCGTCATCTGATTTTTCTTTTCTAACAACATTTGTTTCCTTAGAAACAATTTTTCTGACTTTTTGTCTCTTATAACAAGTCAACTGATCTACAGCTATTGTTGTTATTTTCTTCTAAATCTTTTCTAAAAAAGTTTTATATTTTAATTCTTTAAAGGAACTTTCTATAGCTATTGCCTTTCAAAGACTTTCAACTTTTTCATGATCAACAACAATATTTGTTTGTTTTTCCTTTGAATATAAAGGTGTAGGTATAGTAGATTCATGTGCTTCCTCAAATGATTGTAGGCGTATTCCATTGATAGGTGTTTAAGGAATTCTATTTGAAGTACCTACTCCTTTTTCTAAATATTTAGCATATTGTTCCAAAAATGCTATCTCTGTACATTTTATGCGATATTCTTTATCATATTTACTTCTTATTCTCATATATTGTATACTAGCAGCTGCATTGTGAAGTTCTTATCTAACTTCATCTAATATTTCTTCAAAAAAGAAATAGTCGCAGTAGATTTGAGCTAATCTTTTGTCAACTTGCAAAATTTTCTTAAACCACGCTTGTGGAACGTCATCTACATCTATTTTTTTGCCTTTAACATTTCCTCTACCTCTTCCTTTTCCTCTGCCACACCCTTTGTTGAACTTGGAAAACATCATAGCAAGCTGTAATAGGAACAAGCGGGAAAGATTTTCAGAAAGATGTTTACTAGATAACCTAAGTTCTCGTGTAATAAGTGTTTAAATAGGGTTTTTGTAGAATAACTTAATGAGTCTATTAGTCAGGTTTAAGTTTTAAAAGAATATTGAATAAAATTTATTCAATTGAGGTACCTGAAAAAATTTAAGCATAACTCGTTGAGTTACCTAACCTAACGAGTAAAACACTGTCTAGAGGCAATTTTATACGTTACCTTACATAACATAACATCTAATTAGCATAATTAACAACAATTTGGATGTTTTCAACTGAAAGCTTACGAAAGCAACAAACAAACTAAAAGTTACTTAACTAATCATTATCTTGAGAACATTGTAAACTATTCTAATATTCCTTTTATGAACCTAAAATAGTTTGTTTGTTTATTAAATTATTTCATCAAGATCTAAAGAGGACTAAATTCAGATTAACTAAGATCTATATTCTGAATGATATTAATCTATTTTTGATGTTGTAATTCCTCCCCCTACAACTATACTTCAAATATATTCAATAACATGCAAAATATACTTGTATAAAGTAGGTATTACTTATAACTATACTTTAATTTTTCTTTTTAGAAATTTCTGTTATCTTGAATTCTTCAATAATGATTTCTAGAATCAAATTCAACTGTATATGAATCAAAACATAACTTTAAACTTAATATGATTAACATAAGAAGAATAAAGAAATGTACCTCAATAAACATTTTCAAAAGTACTTATTTAGATTTAACAAATCAGTAATCACATTGGTAGAAACTATATTTGATTCAAGATTATCTATATTTAATGAAACAACTTTTATCTTTTCAACACATTAAATATTGATATTTTTCTTTAAAGGTTAGTTTGAAAAGCTTGAATCATATAAGAGCTTTCTAATGTACCTGTGTAATGAGCTTTCAGTCAACAATCCCAGGTCTGATCAAGACCTTAGGTTGCCAGATTTAAAGAATCCTTTTTCAGGATAACAATCCTTACATACCTATCTGCTCAAGTATAAGAGGCTCGTGATCAAACTGATCAATAAACTCTCAAAGATTTTCTTATTGTAAGCACTTGTTATTTTGAGCACAGTATATATGTTGAGTATTTTGTTTTGATGATGTGTGCTGAATGAAAGTAATCACATTTGCTCAATTACTATTGCTTGTGAAAAGAAATTAAAAACATCAATTAATACAGAAAAAGCTTACTAATATAAATACTTGTCTGTATTGGATCTGAAATTATATTAAGTTAAATAGCTAGTCGTTTAATTGCATTAATTTCTCATTTAACTAAACATTAAGATAATGTGTGTTTTTATTGAAAAGTATGATATGTTTTAAAGTTATATCTTCTGTATCATGAACAGTGCACGTTTAGACAACTCGTTAAGTTAGAGTGTTATTTGTATAGAGGTTACGTGAGAACTCGTTAAGTTAGAGGCTACAATACGATCCTAAAAGTTGAAAAACACAATTCACCCCCCTCTTGTGTAGCCATATGATTCTACAATATATGTATTTCATTAATACAAATGAAATAAAGCACAAATCTCATACAATTTTTACTTCTATGATTTTTATGAAACTATGAATCAACTTCAATAAGCTCATACTTTTGATTAGTAGCTTAATATGATTTACATATAAATTATTCTACAAGTTTAATCAATCAAGTCAAACTCATGCATGATCATATGCACTCTCATTGATCCAAAGAAAACATTTAATTAAAATTTCAAGATTTTAGAGGAATTTAATGTTTTTCATTGACATTTCCACTTAAAATTTTAAAAACATTAAACTTGGAAAGATAAGTAAAATCAATAAGATACTACAATAATTTTATCGTAAATACATAGTATCTTATGTAGTTGTTTAGATATTTCTCAAATATATATGATAAACATATAATATCTATGAGGTAAACAACATCATCAACAATGTTTATCTTTTATGGAGATTAAGCATTTTATACATCACATATCCTTCAAATACCTAAATTTAACCTTATGTTGTAGAATGTATTTTCATTTAGAGGTTTTGTAAATATATTAGCTAATTGATTTTTACTAGACACAAATCCTAAATGAAATTTTCCTTTAATTATGTTATCTCTTAGAAAATGATGTCTAACCTCTATATGTTTAGCTCTAGAATGTAATACAAAATTTTTGGAAAGATTTATTGCAAAACTATTATCACAATAAATCTCAATTGTATCATAAGATATTCCAAAGTCTTCTAAAGTTTACCTTATCCACAGAATCTAAGTGCAATACAATGCAGCAGCAACATATTCAGCTTCAATGGTTGAAAGTGCTACACAGTTTTACTTTTTACTAAACCATGACACCAAATTATTTCCCAATAATTGACATGTGCCACTGCTACTTTTTCTATCAAATTTAGATCCTACATAATCAGCATTAGTATATCCTATAATATCTATTGAACTATCCTTAGAATAATACAAACCAAAATTTTTAGTTCCTTGTATATATCTAAATATTCTTTTAACAGCCATTAAGTGTGATTCTTTAGGATTAGATTGAAATCTAGCACAAGCACACACAACAAACATGATATCAGGTCTACTAGCTATCAAATAAAGTAAAGAACCAATCATACTTTTGTATTTTCTTTGATCTATTGATTTTCCTATGTCATCAATATCTAACTTTAAAGAAGTACTCATAGGAGTTCCTTGAATCCTTGTATCATTAAAATTAAATTTCTTAAGTATTGCAACTACATATTTTTCCTGATTTAAAAATATACCTTGTTTGGTTGTGAAAAGTTAAATCTTAAACTTGCTTATACAATGGCACTAGGAGACTTGTATTGGATTTGTGAACTTATATTTGTTAAACGATGCTAGAAAACTTGTTTAATTTGTTTTTATGCTTATATCAATAATTACTTTTAGAAGTAAACAAACAACCTTTCACACAAATTAGACATTAATTCTAATTTGTATTTTAACTACAGGTGCACAGTGTAAATTGTATTTTTGTGCAAGTACAGGTCGATCCTATAGAGATTGAGTAAGAATTGTGTATTGTTTCGATTTTTATATTGGAGTTTATATGTGTTTAGTTAAGCACTCTGTTGAGTTATAGTTAATACAATGGACTTAGTTCGTGGAGTTATGGTTAACTCAATGGACTAACCTCGTGGACTTAAGTTAACTCTACGAGCCTATTTTTCCAATTAAATACTGTTAATTACAAAGGAATTCGGCCAACCATTAGGCGGTTCCACAGAATGTAAATAACATCAATTAAGCTCTTTAATGTTAGTTAATATTAGATTTATCATTAAGCAACACTAACATTTAGATATTTCAAATAGTAGCCATTAAAATCTTTAAGTATCTAGAACAATTCAAGTTCAGTAAATTGTAAAACTATTTTCTATTTTCTGAATCAAACAAACATAAAACATTCACAATACTAACAATGATAACATTAATTACGATACAAAACAAACAATACAACATTCTAATACTAAATGTAAATACAAATAATTTGTTGTTTTTGATATTTTTGTGTTTTGATATGTTCTTGAAGATGTGCGAAAGGTGAAATGTAAAAATCTCTATCGACAGTAAAAACTTCTGTCACTACATGCAACGTGATTACACCACTGAAAACTTAATCACTTACAATCCTACCTCCTCTCCCTATAGAATCGCGAATCCAAAATTGTAAGATGATCTCCTCTTCAGCATACTAGCATCAACCCGAAACCAAGGCTAGAAGCTTTACGATCTCCTAAGATATGAGTCAGTGCTTGGTGAAAATGGCTTCCCTTCTCGCGATGCGAGCACTCCTCACAGTGGTTATCAGTCACCGTGTTTGGCTCGAAATCGACCCGACATCAGGAAAGTATCCTCACATACCTCTGATGGTTGGTGATTTTGGTGGTGGTGTGGAGCTTCAGGGAACTTCTGACGCTTCCTACAGTTAGCACGGTTCTCCACTCTACACACACACTTTCTTCGTCTTTTTCCTCTTCTTTTATATTTCTTTCAGTAATAACTGCTTCTACTTAATTTCGGTTGGATTTCCTCTTCTTCATTCCACGAGTGAGTTCCTGCGTGATACGTGCAATCGTGGTTTTCTTTCGAATGTCCTATTTCTGCAACTACTACAGTGGCATATTAGAAAATAAATGGTCTGTGGAGTTACAGATAGCTCAATAGACTTACTTCGTTGATTTAATTATAAAACATGTGCAATAAAGAAATAACTTATAAGCTTATAACACTAACACAACACGTTACCTTAATGTATATGCAATTAACTCAACGCGTATAGTTATGCTAACTTAACGAGTTATATATGTGCAACTCACGTGACATAATAAAGCATTTAAATTCAACACATGCATAATTTTAACTTAACGAGTTCAAATATATAACTTTTACTCACTAACTTAACGAGTTCTCATGTGATCTTTTAATAACTTTAAACCTGTAACTCAACGAGTTGGCATGTGATCTTTTAACAAAAAGAACACTAACTCAACGAGTTGTTACTGTCCAGTACATGCAATATAACTCTCCGAAATAACAAAAAATTCGGATACTTAAGAATTAAAAACCTACAACTTACCAACAGTTCAAAAATGTACTTAATTCACGCTAATTCCTTAAAATTATGCAGATTCCTTCATTAAAGCATATAATAGTGCAATTATAACATAATGGCTTAATTCTTATATGATAAGCTAAATATTATGCAATTAACCATCATTTAATTGTTAATATTATGCACTTTTCATTCTAAATACTTCCCCCATACTTAAATTTTGTTAGTCCCTTAGCAAACTACTAAGATCTAACTAGTTGGTCTTTCTATAGTGCTACAATTAATTCTTCTTTTTGTATCTTTAGAATACATAAATTAGATTACTATATAGATATTCTGTATTTTTCAGTAATCTGTTTTAACATTGTTTTCTCCTCTTCAACTTTCAAATATATTTAAAACATATGTAAATTACATACAAAATATATTAGCATCACATAGGTAGTAATTATATTATCATTTTTTCTTCTTTAACATCTGTTATCCTGAATTTTCCAATATGATTTCCAAAATAAATTTCAACTACATACGAATCAAAACACAATCCAATTCAATATGATTAAAACAAGTAGAATAATGAATTGTATCTCAAATAAATACTTCAAAAGTCTATTCTAGATTCATACTTTAGTAATCTTAGATAACAAAAAATATACTTGATTCAAAAGATTTCTGTATTTCACAAAACACTTTTATCTTTTCAGAACAATATATGCATATTTGGACTTTAAAAGTTAATTTGAAAAGCTTGAATCATACAAAAGCTTTCTAATGTACCCATGTATCGAGCTTTCAGTCAACAATCCTAGATCTGATTAGGATCTTAGGTTGCTAGATTTAAAGAGTCATTTTTTAGGTCAACAATCCTTACATATCTATCTACTCATGTATAAAAGGCTCGTGATCAAACAAGTCAATAAACTCTCCAAGTTTTTCTCTTTTTTTCCTCTTTTTTCTTTTCAACACAGTATATATATGTATTTCATTAATATAGATGCAATAAAACACAAATCTTATATAGTCTTGTGTAGACACCCAAATCTCGACCCCCTTTTAGGAACTACCTTTTTCACTATTGCAACCCCCGAGGTGTATGTTAACTTCTATTTGTTAGGTGGCACCAAAGAACTTGATTAGTTCCCCAGCAACGACATTAGAAAACTTATGTTGATATGTGAAAGGTTAAATCAAAAAATAATTACTTTTAAAAGCAAACAAACAACCTTTCACACAAATTAGACATTAATTCCAATTTGTATTTTAACTGCAAGTGTATAGTGTATATTGTATTTGTGTGCAAGTATAGGTCGATCCCACAAAGATTGAGTAAGAATTGTGTACTATTCTGATTTTTATATTGAAGTGTAAATGTGTTTAGTAAGCACTCCGTTGAGTTACAGTTAACACAACAGACCTAGTTTGTGGAGTTATGGCTAACTCAACGAACTAACCTCGTGGACTTAAGTTAACTCCTCGAGCCTATTTTTCTAGTTGAATATTGTTAATTACAAAGGAATTCGGCCAACCATTAGGCGGTTCCACAGATTGTAAATAACATCAATTAAGCTCTTTAATGTTAGTTAATATTAGATTTATCATTAAGCAACACTAACATTCAAATATTTCAAATAGTAACCATTAAAATCTTTAAGTATTTGGAACAATTCAAGTTCAGTAAACTGTAAAACTAATTTCTATTTTCTAAATCAAACAAATATAACACATTCACAATACTGATAATGATAACATTAATCATAATACAAAACAAACAATACAACACTTTAATACTAAATGTAAACATAGATAATTTGTTGTCTTTGGTATTTTTGTTTTGATATGTTCTTGAAGATGAATGAAAGGTGAAATGTAAAAATCTCTATCGACAGTAAAAACTTTCGTCATTACATGCAACGCGATTACACTACTGAAAACTTAATCACTTACAATCTTGCCTCCTCTCCCTATAGAATTATGAGTCCAAAATTGCAAGATGATCTCCTCTTCAGCATACTGGCATAACCTGAAACCAAGGCTAGAAGCTTTACGATCTCCTAAGATATGAGTCGGTGCTTGGTGAAAATGGCTTCCCTTCCCACGACGCGATCACTCTTCATAGTGGTTGTCAAGCACCGTGTTTGGCTCGAAATCGACCCGAATTCAGGAAAGTATCCTCACAGACCTTCGATGGTTGGTGATTCAGGTGTTGGTGTAGAGCTTCAGGGAACTTCCGACGCTTCCTATAGTTAGCATGGTTCTCCACCTCTACACACACACTTTTTCTTCATCTTTTATATTTCTTACAGTAGTAACTGCTTCTGCTTATATGATCGGTTGGATTTCCTTCATTCATTTATATGATCGGTTGGATTTTGTACTTATATTTAAATTTTTAACTAGTTAGTTTGTCTAACTTAGTTCGACTTAAATTCCATTTTTCAATGGTAGAATTCAAATCTAGCTCTCTCATTTTTACTCTTTAAATTTCTAACTCAAGATCATTTATGTTGTTTCTCAATTTTTTGTTTTCAGATTTTATCTTTAATTTTTCAACATTTATATTCTATAGCTGTTCATGCAAGACACATTCATTAAATCTAAATTTATGCAAATCTCTAGCATGATTTTCATTATCACATTTAAACTTTTCTAAAGTAGTAGATAGGAAACAATTTTCTTCTTCCGTAATGGACAAAGAGTTTCTAATATTCTTATTTTCCAGTTTACACACTTTAAGTTTTTGTAATAATGCATGATAAGCATATAATAATTCATCAAAGTTAAAATCTAAATGACTTTCAAGATTAGATATTACTTCAGTCTCATCTGCCATGAAGCACACATGAGCAACATCTTCTAATTCTTGTTCTTCTTCTGAATGTAAAGATTTTGATGATAATTCCTTAGATTTAGATTTTTCTGACATGTCATTCCATGTGACCTTCAAAGCATTTTTCTTGTAAAACTTTTTCTGAGATTTCTGAGCCTTCTTCTAATTTGTCCTACTTTGCTTTTCATTTTCCCTTATAGGACAATTTGGAGAAAGATGTCTAGGTTTCTTGCAATTGTAACAAACATACTTTCTGGATGAAGAATTCTTTTCATTTAGTGACTTTGACATTGAGGGTTTGTCATTTCTGTTTCTTTGCTGTTACCTAGCTTTCCATGCTTTCTTGAATTTCCTAGTTAGCAAAATCAAATTCTTATCAGAATCAGTTGATATCTCAGAACCTAAATTAATTTTGAAGGCTATTTCTTTCTTCATTTTTAATTTGTTGTGACTGAGCGAATCATTTAATTGAACTTCATAAGTAGTTAAATTTCCTATAAGCTCATTTATAGTATAAACATTTAAGTCTCATGATTGCTCATTGATGTCACTTTTTGAGACTACTTGGAACTTAAGGATCTGAGAATTTTTCTCACCAAATCTTCTGTTAAAAGTTCTTTCCTAAGCATTCTAAAGAATTTATAATATCTAGGAATCTGGAAAACATCTTAGAAATACTTTCGTCTTCATGCATCTTAAGGATTTCATACTTATGAATTAACATTTTAATCTTAGTCTCTTTAACTTGAGAAGTACCTTCATATAAAATTTCTAATGCATGCCACACCTCATAAGCAGATTTATGTGCTGACACTTTACTGAACTGTTCATAACTCAATGCACAAAATAAGATATTTAAGCTTTTTACATTTAGAGTTTCATTTTTTTTTTCAGTAATTGTCCAAGTATTATAAAGAGTAGTTAATAGAGTATATGGTTTTGAAATCATGAACCACAACTTGTGATCTATACTTTGAAGAAAGACTGTCATCTTGTATTTCCAAAATTCAAAATGTATTCCATCAAATAAAGGAGGATGGTTAAGATTTTAGCCTTCATACAAAGAAAAATTACCATTTCCAGTAGCCATCTTACCTTAGATTTTTCAACCTATTTGATTTAGATAGTTTAAAATTTTAAAAAGAACTTGAGCCTAAAATTAACAAAGTTAAACGAATGCTTAGATATCAATTTCTGTTTAAAAACAAGGAAGGTAGAATAAACAACGATATTAATTAAGTTGGTATCGATTTTATATCAAAGATTATCAACGTGCTCTAATACCACTCGTAAGATCGAATGACTACACAAGAGCGAGGTGAATTGTGTTTTTCAATATTTTCAACAAATAATTGAAACTTCAATTTATTAAAAACAAGTCGAGACACTATTTTAATCAAATCATTTTATTCAAGGTTTCAATTACAATATACAATTCAATTCTCATCAAAAATTGTAGATGCAATTATATAACGATACCATATTTCATCTAACCAATTTCATAACTACAAACAAAGAAAACTAATTTGCGGAATTTGGAATATTTCTCCCTATTTGAGATTTTCTATCTTCTTCTTCTTTTTCTTCTTTTACAATTCTTCAATGACAAATATCTGAATTTCTTTGCTTCACCAAATTTGCTTTTTTCTTATTCAAATCTTCAATGACATATATCTAACTTTCTCTGCTTCACTGAATTTTCTTCTATCTGAGAGATTTTCCCCAAAGAGGTGTTTTGATCCCTGAAAATATATTTCGTTTGGTGTGCAGGGATAATTGATCAATGAGAATTCTATGCCTTTTATACTGTATATTCACTTCATGCATATCCTCCACGTTTAATCACTATCAGTTTTCCACTCTTCATATCTTTTGTTTTTCCTTCATCAAAATACACACGTTTTGACCCACGTTTTGACCCACGTTTTCCTTTCAAATTTCTTTAATCATCAATCCTAGATCTCTAAAAAATTTCCTACAAAATAAACTTTCTCGTCCAAAATTTTTCATCAAGTGTAATAACAAGTCATTGAGTTAATGTTAACTAAACAAGTATATTTATAACTTAACGTATTGTTTAGAATGAAAAAGTGCATATTATTAACGGTTAAATGATGGTTAATTGCATAATATTTAGCTTATCATATGAGAATTAAGCTATTATGTTATAATTGCACTATTATATGCTTTAATTAGAATTACTACTTAATTTGGGGGAATTAATGTTAATTTAGTACATTTCTGAACTGTCGATAAGTTGTAGACTGTGAAATTCTTAAGTATCTGAATTTTTTGATATTTTGGACAGTTATGTTTAACATACCGAACATGTATCAGATAGTTATGTTAAAATTGCTAAATAGTTATGTTTTAAAAGAATAGTTTATTATTTCCTGAAGTACACGTGTTGAAACCATAATGAATGACTTAAGTGAACTTTCAGTGAGTTATCTATAACTATCCGAAATTGCAGCTGGGCATCGGATAGTTAAGTTGTAACTATCCGAAATGCACCTAAGCATCGGATAGTTAAATTTATGCACATGTTGAATTTAAATGCTTTAATATATCACGTGAGATGCACATGTTTAACTTGTTAAGTTAGCATAACTGTACGTGTTGAGTTACATGAATACACATTAAGGTAATGCGTTATGTTAGCGTCTTATTTCTTTATTGCACGTGTTTTATAGTTAAATCAATGAAGCAAGTCCGTTGAGTTATTTGTAACTCCATGAACTATTTATTTTCTAATATGCCACTGTAGCGGTTGTAGAAATAGGATAGTTGGAAGAAAAACCACGATTGCACGTATCGCGTAGGGAGAAGAAAGCATCGTCATTGATATGAATGAAGGAAATCCAACCGACCATTCAAGCAAAAGTAGTTACCACTGAAGAAATATAAAAGAGAAGAAGAAAAAGAAGTAAAGAGTGAGTGATCGATGGGTATGGCCAATGTGTACAGAGGAGGAGCATCGAACTTTCTGTAGGTAGCGTCGGTAATTCTCTAAAGTACCACACCAACCATCATTACCACTACCATAAACACCAACCATCGGAGGTCTATGAGGATAATTTCCTGATGTCGAGTCGATTCCAAGCCAAACACAGTGCTTGACAACCACTGTGAGGAGTGATCGCGTCGCGGGAAAGGAAGCCATTTTCACTAAGCGCCGACTCATATCTCAGGAGATCGTAAAGCTTCTAGCCTTGGCTTCAGGTTGAAGCCTGTATGTTGAAGAGGAGATTATCTTGCAATTCTGGACTCGCGATTCTATAGGGAGAGGAGACAGAATTGTAAGTGGTTTAATTTTCAGTGGTGTAATCGCGTCGCATGTAGTGACAGAAGTATCTACCGTCGATTGAGATTACTTTACATTTCACCTTTCGCCCATTTCCATGTTCATATTAAAACAAAAATACCAAAAACAACTTATTTGTGTTTGTATTTTGTATTTGAGTGTTGTATTGTAATTAATGTTATCTTTGTCAGTGTTGTGATTGTTTTATGTTTGTTTTAGTTTTACAATTTACTAAAATTGGTTCGTTCAAAAGACTTAAAGATTTTAATGGTTACTGTTTGAATTATTTGAATGTTAGTATGCTTAATGATAAATCCTGTGTTTACTAACATTAAAGAGCTTAATTGATGTTATTTACAATCTATGGAATCGCCCAATGGTTGGCCAAATTCCTTTGTAAATAGCAGTGTTAAAAAGAAAAGGCAGGCTCATGGAGTTAACTTAAGTCCACGAGGTTAGTTCGTTGAGTTAGCCATAACTCAACGAACTTTGTCCGTTGAGTTAACTATAACTCAATGGAGGACTTATTGAAGATATAAATTTGATTGTTGCAAACGGAACAGTTCTCAATTCTTAAACAATTCTCTATGGGATCGACCTGTACTTGCACACTAATACAATAAACACTGTGCACTTGCAGTTAAAATACAAATTGGAATTAATATCTAATTTGTGTGAAAGGTTGTTTATTTACTTCTAAAAAAAGAATAGGCATAAAGATAAATTAACTAAGTAAAACAGAAGTTAACAAATCCAAGTTTTTCTAGTGCATTGTTGGAGATCCAATCAGGTTTTCTAATGTCGTGTTGGGTAATCAAACAAGTTTTATGGCACCGTTGCTAGGGAATTGAATTAATATAAGCAACTGCTAGAGCTATTTCGTTTTAATAGCCAAAGTTGAGTGTTTTCTTTTGTAATTGAGAATATGGCATATGCTTATGCTCAAAGATTTCTGAAACTTGTAATTAGCATATGTGAATTCTGTAATTCTGAAGGACACGACATTTCTGATTGTTTTAAACTGAGACATTTGCAAATGGTTAGATTCCATGAACAACAAATGAATTATCATCAGTATAATAGAGCCGAGTATGAGAATCCTATAGTTTACCCAACTGATGGTCAGTATAGAATGTGTAATATGTTGAGAGACACTGAAGTTTGGGATAGGTATGACAGACTGGAGCGTAGTATAGAGCAAAACCTAGACAAACTAGAATACTTTATATGTCAGCAACAAGAAGTCAACCAATTAAATTATAAGGAAACATATTCAAAACCTAAAAAGAATATAATTTATGAAACTGAAAAAACCTTAATGAAAATTGATCAAAAATTGAATGCAATGAGATTAATGATCTGGAAAGAAAATTAAAAGCATTGGACGAATATATAATGAAAATACAAGTTATGCAACAGGACAATGAAAATTATAATGTTATAGATCTACATAATTTGAAAAATAAACAGCCAAAAGAAAATATTAATGCAAGAGAATTTAAAGAATGCACTTTAAAACTAAAAACAATTGAAGATCATAATCACGAAAATGATATACAAAAACATCATGAGAGTAACGAAAATCTAGAAGATGTATGTGTAACATTAAGATCTAGAACTGATATACCACCAAGAACTCAAAATGAAAATGATATGAAGGTGAATAAGAGTAAAAATCAAAATGATAATAAAAATGTAATAGTTGAAAATCTAGAAATCACTGAAGAACAATCTGAATCTGCTAATGAAACTAAAAATGATCAAACAAATCAATTGAAAGAAAAAGAATCATTTAAATCACAATCTTTAGCACCCTATCCTGAAAGATTACAACAAACAATACCTGAAAAATAAGAAAAAATCAAAGAAATTTTTGAAAAAGTGCAAGTTAACATTCCTTTGTTAGATCTATTGCAGAAAATGCCACCTTATGCTAAATTTTTGAAGGATTGGTGTACTAAGAAAAGAGAGTGAAAAGTTCTTAGAAAGGTCTTTTTAGTTGAGCAAAGTAGTTCCCTATTTCTGCCACAAATTCCTAAAAGGTTTCTAATCTTGGAATCCTTATTATATCATGCATCATAGAAAATACCATTCTAGAAAGAACTTTAGTAGACTTAGGTGTAAGTATAAATGTTATGCCAAGTGATATATTTGCATCCTTAAGATTAGAAGGCTTAACTCCTATTAGTACAGTTATTCAATTAGCTGATAGAAGTATAAGATATCCTAGAGGAAAAATAGAGCATGTCTTAATTAAAATCAAAAACTTTATATATCCTATTGATATTATAATCTTGGATTCCCAACAAATTAAGCATAAAAATAATGATACATCTTTAATTTTGGGAAGACCATTTTTAGCAACATCAGGGGCAGTTATAAATTGTAAAATTAGAGTAACGAAGTTAGCATATGGTAATGAGGATACTCAACTAAATATTTTCAAACTAAAAAGGTTTGAGGAGTTAGAAATGTCCTTACATACCATAGACTTTTTAGAGGATGAAGGAGATATGTTAGATGATGTGATTCAAGAAGAATTAAATAGGCAAATCAATTCTAAAACTTTAGAAGAAAGTGAAAGCATAAATATAGAGGGAGATCAGGAAGAAACTAATTTAGAAAATGATGATGTTCAATTAGGAGCTCTAGCTTCTAATAGGCAACATTTAGAATTAAAACCTTTACCTCCTGAATTAACCTATATATTTCTGGAAGAGAAACGAACCTGTCCAATCATTATTGCTTCAGATTTAAAAGAGGATCAAATAGCTAAATTAAAAGATGTAGTAAAAAGTTATAAAGAAGCAATAGGATGGACTATGACTGATATAAAAGGGTTAAGTTCGACTTTATGCTGTCACCACATATATTTAGAAGAAAATGCTAAACCTGTTAGAATTCTTGAGAGGAGATTAAATCCAAACCTTAAAGAAGTAGTCAGGAAGGAAATAGTGAAATGGTTAGATAATGACATAATTTATCCGATTTTTGATAGTTTGTGGGTTAGCCCAATCCATGTAGTTCCCATGAAATCAGGATTAACAGTTATTAGGAATGAAAGTCAAGACTTGATACCTACTAGAATTCAATCAGGTTGGAGAGTATGTATAGACTATATAAAGCTGAATGCTGTGACTAAGAAAGATTATTTTCCCTTACCTTTTATAGATCAAATGCTGGAAAGATTAGTAAGGTAAGAATATTTTTGTTTCCTAGACAAGTATTCAAGTTATAATCAAATTCTAGTAGCATTAGAGGATCAAGAGAAAACAACTTTCACCTGTCCTAATGGAACTTATGCTTTTAAGAGATTGCCATTCAGATTATGCAATGCACCAACTACCTTTCAAATGTGTATGCAGGGCATATTTACTGGAATGACTGAAGATTTTTTAGAAATATTTATGGATGATTTTATTGTATATGACAACTCATATGAAGTCTGTTTAAAAAATTTAGACCTAATATTAAAACGCTGTGTGGAAAAAAATCTGGTTTTAAATTGGGAAAAATGTCACTTCATGGTTAAACAAGGAATAGTCTTAAGGCATGTTGTTTCTAAGAAAGGGTTGGAAGTAGATAAAGCTAAAATAGAAGTAATTTCTAATCTATCAGAACCTAAATCAGTAAAAGATATTAGATCATTTCTAGGATATGTTGGTTTTTATAGAAGATTTATTAAAGACTTTAGCAAAATAGCTAGACCTTTAACTAATCTATTAAAAGATGTTCCATTTAACTTTGATAAAAATTGCAAGGAAGTATTTTTCAGACTTAAAACTAGCTTAATTTCAACTCCTATAATTCAAGCACCTGATTGGAGCCATCCATTTGAATTAATCTGCGATGCATCTGATTTTGTTGTAGGAGCAGTGTTGGGACAAAAAATAGAAAAATCTCCTAAAGTGATTTATTATGCAAGTAAAACCTTAAATGATGCTCAAGTTAATTACATAACTACTGAAAAAGAACTATTAGCTGTTGTGTTTGCCTTAGAAAAGTTTAGATCATATCTGATTGGAGCTAAAGTAATAGTATACACGGATCATGCAGCTTTAAAACATCTAATAGAAAAAAAAGAGACTAAGCTGAGATTGTTCTGATGGATACTATTATTACAAGAATTTGATCTAGAAATTAAAGATAAAAAAGGTTGTGAGAATGTAGTAGCAAATCATTTATCAAGATTACAAATAGAAAAATCAAATATTGAAATTAAGGATAATTTTCCTGATGAACAATTAATGACCATCAACACAATACCTTGGTATGCAGACATAGTTAATTACTTAGTTGTTGGTCTAACACCTAAGGATTGGAATAGACAGGATAAGAAATTATTTTTCTCAAGAGTAAATTATTACTATTGGGAAGACCCATGCTTATTTAAGAAATGTCCTAATTTGGTTCTAAGGAGGTGTTTTCCAGAAATTGAATATCTGAGCATATTGTCTTTCTGTCATGACCAAGCTTGTGGAGGGCATTTTGGTTCAAGGAAAACTACTGCAAAAATTCTGCAATGTGGGTTTTATTGGCCAACACTATTCAAAGATGCTCATAAATATTGCTTAAGTTGTTTAAGATGTTAACAAATAGGAAGAATATCAAAGAGGAATATGATGCTTCTTAATCCTATTGTTGAGGTTGAAATCTTGGATGTGTGGGGAATAGATTTTATGGGTCCATTTCCTATGTCTAATCAATTTAATTACATATTGTTGGGGGTGGATTATGTATCTAAATGGATAGAAGTTATTCCTACAAAAACTAATGACAACAAAGTGGTAATACAATTTATATGAACCAATATATTTGCCAGATTTGGAATACCTAAAGCTATTATCAATGATAGAGGAACTCATTTCTGTAATAGAAGTTTTGAAGCCTTAATGAATAAATATGGAGTAAACCACAAAAATTGCAACATCATATCATCCGCAAACAAGTGGACAAGTAGAAAGTGAAAACAAATAAATTAAGTTAATCTTAGAAAAAGTAGTAAATCCTACTAGAACAGATTTAGCTAATAGATTGATAGATGCACTTTGGGCTTATAGAACTGCTTATAAAATAAGCTTAGGTATGTCACCTTTTAGGCTAGTATATGGAAAAAGTTGTCATTTACCTATTGAAATAGAACATAAAGCTTATTGGGCATTAAAAACTCTGAACACTAATTTAAATCAAGCTACTGAAAATAGGAAAATGCAATTAATTGAATTAGAAGAATTTAGAAATGAAGCTTATTCGAAGACTGTAAGAGAAAAAGAGAAAATAAAGTTCTAGCATGATAGAAAAATTATTCCAAAAAGCTTTGAAATAAGACAAGAAGTATATCTTTACATGGCTAAACTCCATAACCATCTAGAAAAATTAAGATTTAGATAGGCAGAATCTTACATAGTTCGAAATATTTATCCTTATGGAGCTATTGAAATTGAAAATCCTAAAAATTAGAATATATTTAAAGTAAATGGACAAAGATTTAGACCTATTCTAAAAACACCAAAAAGCTCCTTTGGAATTATAGAAGAATCAAAGTAGAGGACTACTTGAGCTTTACTTAGTAAGAAATCAGTTTTTATGTTTATATATAAAAAAAAAAGAAAAAAATTATAAAATATAAAAATCGTTCGGTTCAACCAATTGGATCCATCAGTATGACTAGAACAAAAAAATATGTATATTAATTTTCAGAAAAAATGTTGGTTTTACCGAGACATAGTATTGGTTCAACCAGGGAAAAAATAGGTCTAAACAAAACATAGTATCGGTTAAACTGGTAAAAAAATAGAAAAACTATTATCTTTAGTATTTTTATTATTATATCTGTTTGTACGGGAAGTCCGTTGAGTTACACTTAACTCAACGAACTTACCCCGTTGAGTCTTGAGTTAGTCAACGAGCTTATTCTGTTGAGTTAACTATAACTCAACGGAGTACTGTAGCTAAGACCACGGATGAGAGAGCAATAGTTGGTTCAGGAAATGACCCGATTACCTGCCTAAACTTAAGGCTTATTTAAACTAAAACCTAGGGTTTTGGGGGCATTATCTAGCAAACCATTTGGAGTTTAGAACGATGAGGAAGATGACACCAGAGTTCTGGGAAGATGTAGTTGACACAACACAGTTTCTAAAGGAATCAGAAGAATGGCACAAGCGGCAAAAGATTCGGAATACGACAAGAGAGAAAGAGCTACAAAAGGTAGAATCAGAACTCTTCAACTTAAGGAAATTTTTGGTTGATTTAGGTATACAAATACCCTAGATAGTAGAAACAAAAATAAAAGTAGCGATAGAAATTGCTCTAAGCAAAGAAAGAAAAATCAGGCCGAACAATGAAGTAGCCCTAGAACTAATCCAGCGCAAAGCTAGATTATGGTTTAAAAAGCGCATAGCTGGTCAGTCAAGGGGTGCAATAAGGCGGCAGGAACAAGTAGAGGAAGAATAGGAGGAGCCGACTACTGAAAGACCTATTCCTAAGGAATAGTAGCTAGGACCTTCAATTCCACCATTTAAGCCGTTGGCACGAGCAGCAATGATGGGGCCTTCAATTGAAGAAGAGTTAAAAGAATTTCAAGCACTAGTTCAAGTTGGAAGAAACCAAGGAGAATCAGAAGATTTAGCAGTAGCCAAAGCACATCTGGTGTTTGATGCACTACGTAAAAAGAGGGCTACAGAGAAATTGCAAGCTCAATATAAAATTAAAGTGGAACAACATCAAGAAGCTACTGCCAGAACTGTTGTTAGATTTGCTGTAAAAGAAGCTGAAGCTAGTCCTTCGAGACCAACAATTATTAGAAAAATTAAACAAGAAGAGCCAGTACTTGTGGCTCAAAGGCATGCAGAGCCTTTATTTTTAGATTTAATCTCAGAAGAAGAAGAGGAAGAATAGACACAATTAATCACACGAAGGAAAGGAAAAGAGATAGTGCCTGAGTATCGAAAAGAGATTAAATTTGAAGTACAAATGTCAACAGGGCCTGTGGAGCCAATTTTTATAAACCTGCTATCCGATTCTGAGGAGGAGCAGGAGCAGCAATAGTAGGAGCAAAGAGAAGAAGAAATAGAAATTAGGGCAGAAACTGAATTACCCATGACTCCATCCCAATCTACCACAGAATCAGAAAGAACAGTGACAAAGCAGATTGGTAGTCAGGAGGAAGAAGAAAGAACAGAAAATGAAGAAGAAGCTGAACGAAGCCATTTGGATAAAAATGACTTTGCAGATTCCACTGAATTAAATGAAACAACTCAAGACAGAGTGGAGAGTTCTGCCGGCTCACCACCATAGACAAAAGTAGAAGCAAAAATTCAAGAATCTACAAAACATGTTCAAGTTCAGTCTATGGAAGAGGAAGATCAAGAACAAACCCCATTGGAACAACAAAGTCACATTCCTGACCCGACTGAAACAACAGTTCTGAATGAAGTACATTTTTGGAGTCAGGAAGCTTATATCAAATACTAAGAAATTAGGGGTTATGATGTTATTTACAGTAGACCAGTAAATTGGGATGGAATGCAAGAAATCAAAGAATTATTTGAATTCCTAGGTTTACTGAATTTTATTTCTCAAGAAAGAGGGCATGCAGTATATGAGAATCTAATGTCCTGTTTTTATGCAAATTTGAGAGAAGAAGAAGGAAAATTAATTTCCAACGTGGAGGAAGCTGATGTACAGATAACACCAAAGTTTCTCCACAACATTTTTGGATTAAAGAATGAAGGGCAGGAAATTTTGGAAAGTACAACTATCGTTGAATGGATAGAACAAGAAATCAAGGACAGTTTGGCTATCAATTCTAGTGTGACTTTATTAAACAGACTGAAGCATTTAAATGGTAAAGCACACATGGTAGCCAACATTTTGATTAAGAATGTCTATCAACGATAAGGCCATGACATAGAATTGAGTCAATTTGTGAAATGTGCCACGTTTGTAGTTGTAAATAGAATTCAAATAAATTGGTCTGTAGTTTTTATCTCCAAGCTGAAAATAGTAAAGAAGAAATTGTTTTATTGAGATTTGATTCCACTACTGATGGTGGATTATATTAATTTCATAAAATAGGCATAAAAAAGGATCAGATCAAGAACCATTTCAATGAAAGAATACAGAAATTTTGTAGCTGCAGAAATAGTTGTATCTTCTGGAGGAATTACAAGAGCTGTAGAGAGAATTAATCAATTAGAAAAACTCTAGAAGGAAGTAGATGAACTTAGGAATAGAGACTAAATTGTATTGTTCGTCTACTTGTATAGAATTGTATGATGTACTTGTAATGTAAATTGATTCATATTAATGAATATAAATTTTTCAGATGTACTTTTCATACATGTTTTGAATGTGAAATGAATGGAAATTATTGAATGTTATATAATTTGTGGAACATTATGAATGAATATTTAACAGATTTACAAATTACTGAATGACAAGATAGATGCTTGAAAATTTCTGCATGTGCAAGGTAAAATGTAAATTCTGCATAACATAAAATGACCTGCAAGTTAAATATTTATGTAATGTTCAGATTTAAATGAATTTTGATTAGAATGATGCATTAATGACATAGATTTAACTTTATTTTAGTTAGCAGAATGAAAAAGAGAAAAAAGTAGAGAGGTACTTACGAAGAGTAAAACTTAGAGGTTGCTAAGTGTTAACTCAACGAAGTAAGTTCGTTGAGTTAAACGTAACTCCACGAGGTCAGTAATATAATATAAGGTCACTTCGTTGCGTTATCTGTAACTCAACGAAGTTAGTCCGTAGAGTTAGCAACAGTAACCGACTTTGTTCCGTTGAGTTATCTGTAACTCAACGAGGTTAGTTTGTGGATTAAGCAGAACAGTTATTCTTTTAACTACGAACGAAACAGGGTGAATCATTCTGGAAATATTTTGAAAGATTTATGTGTAGCTAGAAACAGGGTGAATCATTCTAGAAATATTTTGAAAGATTTAAAGATTTACTGACTCAATGTCTGCATCATGCAATGAGTAAAGCACAATTAATAGGCATAATTTATGAAGGCATAGATGTTTCAATGAAATCTTTATTAGAATCTACTTGTCAAAATGGATTTCTGAAACTATGTAGTGAATAAGCATTGGCATATTTAGAAAACTTTGCAAAAAGAACTACATAGTGGGAAAACTCAGCTGAAGCTATTGCAGATAAAAAAATATTGCCAAGAGGAATGCATGAAATAGATTCAAGTACTATGCTTGAAGTGAAATTAACTGAATTAACAAAGAAAATAGAAGAGTTATCATTAAATCAAAAGCTAGCAGAAAAGAATGCAAACATAAATGATTTAAATATTATTTATGCTAGAAACCAGAAAGATAACTTTGAAAATTCTTATAATCCTAATTAGAGAAATCACCCGAATTTATCTTGGAGAAACAACAACTTCCAAGGAGGAGAAAATGTAAATGAGAAGAATATAAGTTATGAAGCATTACTGGAACAAGGATCTAGAATAGAGAAATTAGAAAAGATAATCCAACAATTAAACAATCATCTAGATTTTGTATTTGGAAATGCTGCAATTCAAAATTAAAATAGAAATATACCACTTAGACAGAAGGAATCAATGGAAGTTAGACCTACTAGAGGATTGCTAGCACAAGCAATACCTAACCCTGTCAATAGAACTGTTAATGAAATTGATACCTCTTCTAGGAGGGCAGTTGAATGAAGCAGCATAACTGAAGCAACTATTTGTATATATATGTTTATTTATAGTTAATAGTATCGTAGAGTTAGTCCTTAACTCAACGAACTTAGTCCGTTGAGTTATGCCCTAACTCCACGAGGGTGTGTAGTAGTTATGTTAATTTTTATCTCTACTAAATTTTTGTTTGTGTTATACAGAATCGACAAATGAAATTGATGCAATTACCATTGGATGTACTAAGGGAAGTACTGAGTAACTTATCAGCTAAAGATCTGTGCAGGTTTTGTTGTGTATCAAAGGAAATTAAAGACTGTATTGAAGAAAAATATTTTCAGGGACTACAAGCTGCAAAAATGACTAAGATTAGAGATGGATTCATATGGAGGTCATTTAATCATAGTTCAATTAACCATGAATATCTGACTATGGAAGAAACTACTGGAATTCCATCCAACACATTAAAAGGAATAGATCATATTATGGGGATAGATGAAGGATTAATCATATACAAGACGAGACCAAGGTATGCAAGTCTATTACCTGATATTTTGATAAGAAATCCTATAACAAGAGAAGAATGGAATATAGGAAGACCTAATAGATATGAAGTACCAACTGTAAATTGTGGGTCGGCTTTAATATTTTCTAATAAAAATTCTACCATTCCTGAAAAATTATATTATTGGAGACCTACAAGAAATTGGGGTGAAGATTTACGCTTAAGTGTGTATAATTTTCTAAATAGATCTTGGAATGAAAATATTATGATATATCTAGGCCAGAAATCATTAATTAACCAAACACATGTCATACTTGATGGATATGTATATCTAGTCACAGATATATCAATAGCATTTGGATCTGATTTATACATAGTGAGCATAGACAGTTATGATGAATATATAGAAATTTTACCTATACCGAGAGAAATAGCTAAACCACCATCTGTAGAATTTAATAAAATTCAAGTAGGAATGTGGTATAATGAAGATGATGATCCTACTTTATGTCTGATAAGATGGTGGGATGAATTGATGGAATTTCAAATATGGATTATGAAAGACATAAATGAATGGAAGTAGGAAGAGGAATATATTGAAATAGATGTAGAAATAGAAACTGCTACATTACCCTAGAACCAAAAAGGATCCCTTTCTACATTTCATATCATTAATGGTAATACACTTGTATTTGGAATTTATAATATATTACATGCTTACAAATTAAGAAGGAACAAGAACTGCATTAAAACAGAATTAATAGCAAGAAGAACTATGCCTAAAAAGTTTGCTTGGACTGACACATTTATTCCATTTGTTTCTACTTTTCAATCATGTTCTTAAGCTGTGATTTTGTGTGTTTAATGTTGTGTGTATTATGTATTTATTTTTTAAAAAAAATATAATAATAAAAAATGTAGTTTTCATTTTATTTTATAAAAGAAAAAAACAAAATATCAATCCAATTTGTTGGTATCTGTTCTAGGAAACCAACTAGCTTGCTTGTGAGCCACTAGAGGCATAGGAGCCTGGGTTCCACACAAGACATTGATTTATCAATATCTATTAAATGTTATTTTGTTTTATATTCTGCTTTTATCTATGAATGAAAAGTTTTTCAGAATAAAAAATCAGAATATGTAGAAGGAGATACAAATGAAGCAAGGTATGTAATTGATTACTTATCTTGAATTTTAAATCAACAAAACTGTATTCATGTCTGCTACAATTACTGTATTTATTGTCAAATATTTTACATTGAGGACAATGCAAAATGTAGGTATGGGGGGAGGTAATTAAAGTAACAGCCATGTAAGTTTGTTAATTAAAGGAATTAAAATGGTACTGCAAAGTTTTGTGGAAATTGAAAATTTTTATGAACTTGCTGTAACTATCCGATAATTGAGAGTGTAAAATTTTTATAAAATGTAACTGCTTGAATGCTATATTTAGAAGGCTATATAAGATGCTATAAAATTTACTATTTATGCAAATCTAGATATAGTATCTTATGTTTTTTTTCTGAATTTCATGAGTTTAACAGTTTCATGATTTTAAAATGAAATCAGAATGCTTAATGAAAAAATTATCTGAAGTCTTGAAGGAGCTGAAATATGAATTCTAGATTAAATGAAACACATATGATTAAGGATACATTTAATTTGACTGATTAAACTTGTAGAATGATTTATGTGTAGATCTTATTAAACTACAGAAAAAGTATGAGCTTATTGTTATGGATTCATATTTTCAGTAAATGATAGAAGCAGGACTATATGAGATTAGTGATTACTGCATCTGTATTAATGAAATACGTACATATACAGTATGTGATTAATGTTTTGTTTTTGTATTTTTAAAAAAAAAAAGAAAAGAGAGAAAAAAAAAAAAAAAAAAAAACTTTGAGAGTTTAATGACTTGTTTGATCACGAGCCTTTTATACTTAAGTAGATAGGTATGTAAGGATTGTTGACCTGAAAAAGGACTCTTGAAATCTAGCAACCTAAGATCCTGATTAGATCTGGGATTGTTGACTGAAAACTCGTTACATGGGTACATTAGAAAGCTCCTATATGATTCAAGCTTGTCAAATTAACTTTTAAAGTACAAAAAAAAAAAAAATACATATACTATTCTGAAAAGATACAAGTGTTTTGTAAAATACAGATATCTTATGAATCGAGTATATTTTCTGTTATCTAGAATTGCTGAAATATGAATCTAGAATTGACTTTTGAAGTTGTTTAATGGAGATACAATTCTTTATTCTACTTGTCTTAATCATATTGAATTGGATTGTACTTTGATTTGTATGTTGTTGAAATTTCTTCTAGAAATCTTATTGGAAAATTCAGGATGATAGATAATGAAAAGAAGAACAAACAATAATATAATTAACACCTATGTGATGATGATATACTTTGTATGTAATTTGCATATATTCTAAGTATATTTGTAGGTTGATTACTGAAACATACAGAATATCTATATGATAATACTAGTTCTTATGCTGAACAGAAGAAAAAAAAAAGGGGGAAGAATTAATTCTAGCACTTTTAGAAAGACCCATTAATTAGATTTTAGTTTGCTAAGGGACTAGCAAAATTTAGGTATGGGGGAAGTGTTTAGAATGAAAAAGTGCATATTATTAATGGTTAAATGATGGTTAATTGCATAATATTTAGCTTATCATATGAGAATTGTACTATTATATGCTTTAATGAAACAATCTACATAATTTCAGGAAATTAGTGTTAATTAAATACATTTCTGTATTGTTAGTGAGTTACAAGCTTTGTAATTCTTAAGTATTTGAATTGTCTATTATTTTGAAGAGTTACATTTTTTGTACCAAACAGTTATGTTTTAAATGCTTAAAGAATATTTTATTATTTCCTAAAAGACATGTGTTGTAACCTTAATTGATGACTTAAGTGAATTTTCGGTAAGTTAGATGCTAACTATCTAAAATGCGTCTAAGCATCAGATAGTTAGGTTTCTAAGTATCTGAAATATCTTTTATCATAAAACTTACTTAGGACACGTGTTGTGATTTGAAAACCTGATTTAAGTGTGGTTTTATAGTATTAAGCATGATCTATTTTATTTGCATATATTTATATCATGTATAGGTGCATAGTAATAACTCGTTGAGTTAGTATTCTTTTTATTGAAAGATCACATGCCAACTCGTTGAGTTACAAGTTTAAAAGTGTAAAAAGATCATGTGAGAACTCATTGAGTTAGCAAGTAAAAACTGTAAGTTGTATATCTAAACTCGTTAAGTTAGAATTATGCATGTGTTGAAATTAAATGCTTTATTATGTCACGTGAGCTGCACATGTTTAACTCGTTAAGTTAGCAAACTATACCCTTTGAGTTACTTGAATATACACTAAGGTAACGCGTTGTTTAGAATGAAAAAGTGCATAATATTAATGGTTAAATGATAGTTAATTGCATAATATTTAGCTTATCATATGAGAATTAAGCCATTATGTTATAATTGTACTGTTTTATGCTTTAATGAAATAATCTACATAATTTCAGGAAATTAACGTTAATTAAGTACATTTCTGAACTATCGGTGAATTATAGGCTTTTTAATTCCTAAGTCTTTGAATTTTCTGTTATTTTAGAGAGTTACATTTCATATACTGGACAATTATGTTTTAAACGTTAATAGAATATTTTATTATTTCCTGGAGTACACGTGTTTAAACCTTAATGCATAACTTAAGTAGATTTTCAGAAGGTTAGGTACTATCCGAAATGCATGTGAGTTTCGAATACTTATAGTTGTAACTATCCGAAACACTTGAACTCGTTATTTCTTTATTGCACATGTTTTATAGTTAAATCAATGAAGTAAGTCCGTTGAGTTACACTAACTCTACGAACCATTTATTTTATAACATGCCATTGTAGAAGTTGTAGAAACAAAAAATTCGAAGGAAAACCACGATTGCACATATCTCGTAGGAATTCACTCATGGAAGGAAGAAGAAATCACCATCATTGATATGAATGAAGGAAACCCAACTAATCATTTAAGCAGAAGCAGTTATTACTAAAAGAAATATAAAAGAAGAGGAGAAAGACAAAGAAGTGTGTAGGTGGAGAACCATGCTAAATTCTGTATAGCATTAGTGAATAAGAAAAAAAAAATATATATATATATATATATATCATAATGAAAAGAGTGGAAATAAAAGGGCAATGGACTTGCGGATAAAACTCGATTTATTCCTTTGTGGCTTGGATGGAATGAAGTAGGCAACCATGTGTTTCTTTAGGTTTTAGCCATCATCACTTGTACACATATAGTATGATATTTTACTTTCTATAGGATGAGTTTGAATAGTTATTTTTTCTCCAAACTAGAAAGGGAAAGGAAAATCATGTATAAGTGAAACCAAGGGGTTGGTTTGTTTATTTTGTTTTTGTTGTGTTTAATTTCTATTGATTTTATCTTGAGTTGTATTTTTGAGGATTTTGTGGGTGCATCTGCTGTAAATCCTCCGGAGACATAACTCTGCCACTAGGGTGACCTCGGGGTTCAAATGACTTGCTACACATGCTAAGTGTGGCCGTGTTCCCCACGAAAGTGGCTTATATAGTAGTAATTTTTTATATTTGAATTGCTTTGTTTTGTTTCAATAAATGTATCACCACTTGGGTTATTTGTTGTAATTTTTTTTTAGATCTAGTGCTTTGCTAAGGGACTAGCAAAGGCTAGGTATGGGGGAAATATGTAGAGACAAAATTTGTGCATTTTATTAGATATTATTGCATGATAGTTATGGACTTAACTATGTTAAATATATGTTTTAAAATGAGATTACATGTCAACTATATTTGAGGCTATTACATGTCAAATGAGCTAAGTGTTGGAAAAATGCATAAATTTATCACTATTCTAGTTGCATCACATCAAATAACCCACACATAGGATCATAGTTAAGTATAGAATTGATTTCATGAAATATGTAACTAGAGATTTTTTTTTTTGGTGTTGAATAATGGTTGCCCTTTTCTTTTTTTTTCTTTATACACAAACACCACATATGCATAAGATTCTATTAACATAATCACAAGTTTTCACCATTATTTTATATCAAAGTCTAATAATAAAATCTCTAGTTACAACAAATAACCCAAGTGGTGATACATTTATTGAAACAAAACAAAGCAATTCAAATATCAAAAATTACTACTACATAAGCCACTTTCGTGGGGAACACGGCCACACTTAGCATGTGTAGCAAGCCATTTGAATCCCTAGGTCACCCTAATGGTGGACTTATGTCTCTAGAGGGTTTACAGCGGATGCACCCATAAAATCCTCAAAAATACAAACTCAAGATAAAATCAACAGAAATGAAACACAACAAAAACAGAATAAACAAAACAACCCCTTGGTTTCACCTATACATGATTTTCCTTTCCCTTTCTAGTTTGGAGAAAAAATAACTATTCAAACTCATCCTATAGAAAGTAAAATATCATACTATATGTGTACAAGTGATGATGGCTAAAACCTAAAGAAACACATGGTTGCCTACTTCATTCCATCCAAGCCAAAAAGGAATAAACCAAGTTTTATCTGCAAGTCCATTGTCTTTTTATTTCCGCTCTTTTCATTATGATATATATATATATATTTTTTTTCTTTTCTTTTCTCTTCTTTTTTTTTTTCACATAATTTTCTCACAAAACTATGCCGATCTACCCTTAAAATGCCTCCTACTAAGGGATTATGTGCAAAGACTAGGAGGTTGCTTAGCCTTTGTCCCTGGCCACCTTTTTGGAATAGTCATTTGGTCCTATCCCTTTTTTTTTTTTCTACCCTTTTCTAGGACAACCCATTGGTCAAATTCAAGGTTATTCTCTAAGTTTCTTTTCAAGAAGAGGTAAGCTCCCTTAGTTTGTTTTGGTTGAAGCCTCGTGGATGTGCAATAGTACATATAGTTTTGAAAATATGGATGGATTTGAATGAATTTTTATCTCCTTCCTAAAAATTTCAAGGATCTTCTTGTAAAAGCTACACCTTAGGGTTAAAATACCAAAAACAAACCATAAAGTTTCTAAAAACAAAAAAGAAAAATTGAAAACAAATCATCATCGAAATGCCTCCCCCATACCTAAACTTAGCATTGACCCTAATGTAATAATAATAATAAAAAGTAAAGGTCAAGAGAAAATAGCATGTAGATGACATAAAAACAAAAAGATGCACAAGAAAGAAGGTAAAGTCCCCCACCCATACCTAACAAGATATCCATTTGCACAAGAAAGATGAAATAAATTGGGATCAAGTATTACTCCTAAGAACATACAATGAAGATTGAGTAGCATGTAAATGAGAGTAATACTTCATTCATTTCAAGGAAAACTAAATCATATCTCAAGTGCACCATACATGTATAACAATAAGGGTAACATACCTTTTTTCTTGAAAGAGAGAGATAGAAAACCTGTAAAACTAACAAACAAATCAAATACGAAAAGCTAAGCACATATGTATATAATAAATTTTTATTTATTTTTTTATTTTATTTTTTTATTCCTCACTTAGAAGAGGGATCCACACTGTTCCCTTCTCCTTGCACTATATGAACTTCCACTCTATGAGGGTTTGGGATGGTGTTACTAGGCAGTTCGCCCCTTGCACGACCTCTAGAATTGGCTGCTAATTGAGCCAATTGAGCTTCTATATTCTTGATAGATTTCTCGTGGCTAGACAATATGGGTGTAGTTTGCCCACTAACTTGCAATAAAGCTTGGATTCCCTTCTCAATATCTACAATCTTCCTTTCTAAGGGTCCAATCCTATCTATCTAGGCAGGCGAGTGTGAGTTCCAAGTGCCACCCGAAGATCCAAATTGTTGCTCTAGTGGAGGTATAGGAATATCCTACCTTCTCCATGAAAGATTAGGGTGGGTAGACCATCCTGGGGAGTGATGGGAGGATGATTGGAAATTCCTTTGTCCTGCACCAAGAGCATTGACTTGCTCAACAGAGGTGCCCTATATGACAGGACACTCCTCAATACCATGTCCTTGTGTTCCACAAGCCACGCAACTAACATCTACCATAACCTTCTTCCCTTTCTGTTGGCTTAGGACTAAATCCTCTACTCTCTTCACCATTGAAGTCATTCTAGCCTCCAAACTATAGAGGGGATCCACAACATGAATGCCCCTTGGCAGGGATCTATCAAATGTCCTGTCAGAGGAACTAGCCATCTCTATGGTCCTTTCTACCAGATCAACTAAGGTATCCCAAGCTTGAGTCTCTATAAGTCTCATGAATCGCCCAAGGCATAATGACTCCAACATTACCTTGGTGTTATAATCCAGTCCTTCAAAAACAACTTGACATTGCCTAGACTTGGGTAAACCATGGTTTGGGCATCTTGCCAACAACCCATTAAACCTTTCGAAATACTTCCAAAAAGGCTCGTTCGGTTGTTGAGAGATGTTCAAAATCTGGTTCTTTACTTGAATGGTCTTGTGCAATGGATGGAATTTCTTGATAAAGATTGCACAAAATTCAGTCCAAGTCCTAATAGAATTGGTTGGGAGAGTGTTCATCCATAATTTTGCATCATCTCTCAATGCAAAAGGAAGGAATCTAAGTTTGATGGTGTCAACATGTACATTAGGCAAGCTTAACATGTTGCACATGTCATTAAAATGACATAGGAATATATATGCATCCTCCTTGTCCAACCCGTGAAAATGAGGCAATTGGTTCACATAGTTCATGTGCAGTTCTATCTTGTGCCCTTCTACTAAGGGTATGACTAGACAAGATGGCTGGGTGTGAACTCTAGGATACCAAATGTCTTCTAACGTTTGCTCTTCTATTCCTATTGGGTTTACTACCCTATTCTCTTCCATATCTAAATTCTTTTCAACTTGTTTTTCTAATAACAGGTCTAATCCTCCTAACTGTTCTACTCTTACTAATCTATTGCTATGATCTCTAGACCACACAGGAGATTGCATATAATAACAACAATAATAAAGATGTATGGAAGAGTGTGATGTGTGTGTCTTCCATCAAGTATATGTATGTGTCTTTGTATATGGTTGTATTTCTTTGATAATTTGTATAGGGGCAAACTTGTCTTTTGTGTATCACTAACCGTTGCCCCTATATATGTAAGGGGTCATCCACGTCCAAGGGATGTCATACCAAACCATCCCTTGATTTCGTTCTCCCCCTTCTTTGTACCAGCAACCATACAGCAAGGAATCACGATAGATTGATCACCCGTGGACGTACCCGTGTTGGGGAACCACGTAAATTTGTTGTTCTTCGAATTCTCCACTCACAATCCTCTCTTCCATGTAGATCTCTTCTCCACACCACCCCTAGATGCTCCACATTTGTTTGATCTTTCCACACAACAACTGGTATCAGAGCTAGGTTGGACATCTCCGGGTTTGCATCTGGAGTTTCGAAGAGTTTCATCAAGGTTCAAGCCATTTTCGCAAGGGATCTCTCCATTGTTGTAACTATCGTCGTCGCCGGTGCCAGTCTATACACTCCGACGCCAAGTCGTGCGCCTTCCTCGTCCATGCTCCGTTGCATCTCAAATTTTGAAGACGTGTAGTAAGATTCCCGAACTTCCTTCCTTTAAACTTTTGAAGAAATTGATCAAGGTTCAAGCCATTTCCGCAAGGATATCCCCCATTGCCGCAATTGCCGTCGTCGCCGGCGCCAGTCTGCACACTCCGACGCCAAGTCGTGCGCCTTCCTCGTCCGTGCTCCGTTGCATCTCAAATTTGGAGGACATGTAGTAAGCTTCCTGAAATTCCTTCCTTTAAAATTTAGTAGTCATAATTTTCATATTCAGAGAGATACAGCAGGAGGCGTTTGGCTAGGGCACAACAATTTTCTAGACGAGTGACTCTTTGATTGTCGAATTTTGGGCATTTTGTGATTGTGGTTTTGTGCTTGGTTTATGTGAGTATTTGCTACTGTTTTGTGATAAGTAGTGTGCTTGGCTTGTGGCTAATTGCATTTCATTGAAATCAGTAGTTTCAGTAACATATTGTTGTTGAGATATTGCTTGCTATTGTGTACCTTGCCGCAGAATTGTGTTTGTTGAAATCACATTGTATCTCGTGTGTATTGCTGGTTGTTTGTTGTTTTGAAAATATGAATACTTCAGGGTTGAAGATAGAAAAGTTTGATGGTAAGAATAGCTTCAGCTTATGGCAAATTAAGATGAAAGCACTTCTAAAGCAATAAGGTATTTGGGCTCCTTTAAATAAGGAAACTACTCTGAACAGAAATTCACTAGAGTTTGAATTGCAGGAGGAGAAAGCTCACTTCACCATCTTGTTGTGTTTGTCTGATGAAGTTATAATAGAAGTTACTGATGAATCTTCCTCGTTAAGTCTTTGGCAGAAACTTGAGTCATTGTATATGACTAAGTCTTTAACAAATAAATTGTTGTTAAAGCAAAGACTGTTCTCTTTAAAGATAATAGAAGGTGTACCTCTTAAGCAGCATTTAGATCAGCTAAATGCTATTCTGATGGAACTCAAGAATATTGGAGTAATCATAGAAGATGAAGATGCAGCTCTTATCTTGCTTTGTTCACTCCCATTGAGTTATGAAAACTTTGTTCAATTGAATTGAAAGTTTTGATGATCAATGGATTATGGACTTAGGAGCTTTACATCATATGACTCTTACTAGGGAGTATTTTGACACCTACGAGCAGGTGGAGGGTGGTCAAGTGACTTTGGCCAATGATGATGTGTATTCTAGAGTTGGTGTGGGCACTATAAAATTTAAATTGCATGATGGCACAGTTAGAATTCTAGAGGACGTTTGGCACATCCCAAAGCTTGGAAAAAGTCTAATCTCACTGATGGCCCTTGATGCTAAGGATTATAAATATACAGGTGGTGAGGGGAAGATCAGCATACTGAAAGGCTCATTAGTTATTATGAGGGGAACCAAATCTGGTCTAATTGTTGGCGCAACTACATCAGCTATATCTGGTCAGTAGGATTTTCTATCATGTGGCACTCAAGGATGGGTCATGTAGGGCAAAAAAGAATGCAGAAATTGAGTAGTCTGGGCAAGTTTGATGGGCACAAGGTTGCTTGTATTGACATGTGCAAGCATTGTCTTTGGCAAACAGAAAAGAGTGTCATTTGCATGTAGTCAGCATAGCTCCAAGGGAGTTCTTGATTATATTCATGCTGATTATTGGGGGCCTTCACGTCAGCCTTCTATTGCAAGTTCCAGATATTTTCTTTCTATCATTGACTGTCATTCAAGGATGAACTAAGTTTTCTTTTTGACACACAAAAGTGAAGTTTTTTCTTGCTTCAAGCATTGGAAGAAGCAAGTAGAAAACCAAATAGACAGAAAGGTAAAATATCTTAGAACTAATAATGGTCTTGAGTTTTGTTCTCAAGAATTTGATAACTTTTGTAAAGATGAAGGCATTACATGGCATAACACTATCAGGTATACCCCTCAGCAAAATGGAGTGGGTGAAAGATTGAACAGAACACTCCTAGAAAAGGCACGTTGTATGCTGTCTCATGTAGGTTTGAGCAAGAAATTTTGGGCAGAGGCTGTTAACATAGCTTCCTATCTGGTGAACAGGTCTCCTTTTAGTGCCTTAGATGGGAAGATACCTCTTGAGGTATGGTTGAAAAGATCTGTTAGTTATTCAAAGCTCAGAATTCTTGGGTGTCCAGCTTACTATCATGTGAACAATGGCAAGTTGGAACCACGTGCCAAGAAAGGCATATTTGTGGGCTATGGTGTTGGTATAAAGGGATACAGGATATATGATATTGAATCTCACAAAGTAATATATAGCCGTGATGTTACTTTTGATGAGAATTCTCTTTTGCAGGCAATAGATAAACTAGCAAGTGAAATACCAGAAATTGAGCACACCCTTCCTAAACAGATGGAGATAGATAACGCACAACAGCCGCCTATCACTGATCAAGTTGAAATTAGAGAAATCTCATCTAAAACTCAGGAAAATGAAGTTGAGGAGGAAGAGGTGGAGCAACCACCACCAAGAACCATTAGCAAAGATCGTCCTAAAAGAGACGTTAAACCTTTGATTAGATATGGCTACGACAGTTTGGTTGCTTTTGCCTTACAAGTAGCAATTGAGGTGGAGGATTCTGTTGATCCACCTACATATGAAGCTGCAATGAAAGATTCAGAAGCTGGTCTTTAGATGTCTGCTATGGAGGAGGAACTCCAATCTCTCCATAAGAACAAGACTTGGGAACTAGTGAAACGTCCAAAGAACACAAATATTGTTGGTTGCAAATGGGTCTATAAGAAGAAGATTGGGACACAAGGCAACGTAGGTGTGCAGCACAAGGCAAGATTAGTCGCCAAAGGTTATTCACAGCGAGAAGGAGTTGACTTCAATGAGGTATTTGCTCCTGTTGTACATCATACATCTATTAGAATTTTGTTATCCATTGCTGCAACATAGAATTTAGAATTGGAACTAGATGTAAAGACGGCCTTCTTGCATGGTGAGTTGGAAGAAAATATTTGGATGGAACAACCAACAGGGTTTGTGGTGAAAGGTAAATCTAATTGGGTGTGCAAATTAAATAAGTCTTTGTATGGACTTAAACAGTCACCACGCCAATGGTACAAAAGGTTTGATGCCTTTATAGTTAAAGTTGGTTTTAGACGCAGCAACTATGATTCATGTGTATATGTTAAAACTCTTGATAATAGTACACATGTTTATTTGTTATTGTATGTTGATGATATTCTTATAGCTATGAAGAATATCGAAGTGATACAGAAGCTAAAGGACACATTAAAATCAGAATTTGATATGAAGGATCTTAGTCCAGTTGGCAGAATTCTTGGAATGGAGATTAGGCGTGAAAGAATTCTGGTAAGCTATTTTTGAATCAATAGAAGTATATTGAGAAGATCCTTAGTAGATTTGGTATGGCTTCATGCAAAGCCATTAGCACGCCTTATGACAGAAATGTCAAATTGTCATCTACGATGTGTCCACAAACTGATTCTAAAAAGCTTGATATGCAGCGAGTTCCTTATGCATAGGCAGTTGGAAGTCTTATGTATTCTATGGTATGCACTAGGCCTAATATGGCATATCCTTTGAGTGTTGCTAGTAGGTTCATGTCCAATCCGGGCAGGGAACATTGGAAAGCAGTTAAAAGGATATTCAGATATTTGAAAAGAACTCCAAGTGTTAGCTTGATGTATGCAGCAGATCAGGGTTGTACTATGGCTGGTTATACAAACTCAGACTATTCAAGTGATGTTGACAGAAGGAGATCATTATCTGGTTATGTCTTTACATTTGCAGGTTCTATTATGAGTTGGAAATCAACTCTTCAGCCTACGGTATCTCTGTCCACAACTAAGGCTGAATATGTGGCTATGACAAAAGTTGCAAAGGAAGGGATTTGGTTGAAAGGCTTACTTGGAGACTTTGGTTGGCACATTGATAAAGCTGATATCTTCTATGATAGTCTTAGCACTATTTGTCTCTCCAAAGATAATGTCTTTCATGATAGAACTAAACATATTGATGTTAAGTATCACTTCCTCAGGAATGAAGACAGGATAAAGATTATGAAGGTCAACACAAAGGACAATCCGGCTAATATGTTTACAAAGGGCGTTGTTGAAAGCAAGTTCAAGCATTGCTTGGACTTACTCAACGTCTATTGCTGCTACTGACCCAAGTTGGGTCTTAGTGATCCATCACCTATTCGTGGTGAAGATTGATGAAAGACAAGGTGGAGATTTGTGATGCGTGTGTCTTCCATCAAGTATATGTATGTGTCTTTGTATATGGTTGTATTTCTTTGATAATTTGTACAGGGGCAAACTTGTCTTTTGTGTATCACCAACCGTTGCCCCTACATATGTAAGGGGTCATCCACGTCTAAGGGATGTCATGCCAAACCATCCCTTGATTACGTTCTCCCCCTTCTTTGTACCAGCAACCATACAGCAAGGAATCACGATAGATTGATCACCCATGATGTACCCGTGTTGGGGAACCACGTAAATTTGTTGTTCTTCGAATTCTCCACTCGCAATCCTCTCTTCCACGCAGATCTCTTCTCCACGCCATCCCTAGATGCTCCACGTTTGTTTGATCTTTCTACACAATAAAGAGGTGTGGAAGGAATTTTACTCACTACAAGTGCTACGTGTGCTATCTCCCTACATCATCAAGTGAGGTAATTGATAATTACACACAAAATAATTGATAGACAATAATGCAAATAAACAATGTACATAAACAAAAAGAAGAAAAAATACTATAAACACTATCTATAAATAAGAAATTTTATGCATAGACAGCATCAAATAAGGGAATAGTCTCATTATGTGTAAGAACTTTGTGCTACAAAAATGATTTGAGTCAATGGCCATTGACCTTGAAAATTTCCCTAGTTTTAGGACGTTCTATTTCTACAGCTCCATGAGGGAACACACTTTTAACTACATGAGGTCCTATCCAACTAGATCGAAGTTTTTCTGGAAAAAGATGCAACCTAGAATTATATAATAAAACTAGCTGCCCTATATCAAAACTTCTACGAAGAATCTTGTTATCATGAAAAATTTTCCCCTTTTCCTTAGCAATTCTAGAATTTTCATATGCATCTCGCCTAAATTCTTCCAATTCTGTTAGTTGAAATTTTCTTTTCTTACCAGCAACTTGTAAATCCATATTAAGTTTTCTTATTGCCCACATGACTTTATGCTCCAACTCTACTAGTAAGTGGCAGGCTTTTTCATAAACAACTCTAAAGAGAGACATATCTAAAACTAACTTGTAAGCCGTTCTATATGCCCATAATGCCTCATCTAGCTTTTCTACCCAATCTTTTCTAGATGCCCTAACTATTTTCTCTAGGATTTGCTTAATTTGTTTATTGGCATTTTCCACTTGTCCATTTGCTTGGGGGTGATAAGGGATAGTCATTTTATAGTTCACTCCATATCTTTTCATTAACGCTTCAAATCTTTTTCCCATTCAAGACAATTCCCCTATCACTTATAATAGCTCGTGGAATGCCAAATCTAGCAAAAATAGGGCTCCTTACAAAATTAATCACTACCCCAGTATCACAAGTGCATGTGGGGATTGCCTCAATCTACTTAGACACATAATCTATGGCTAAGAGGATATACAAGTGACCTCTAGAATTGGGCAATGGTCTCATGAAGTCAATACCTCACACATCAAACACTTCAACCTCAATAATAAGGGTTAGCAGCATCATATTCCTACGTGTTAATCTGCCTACTTTCTGACATTCAAGACAATTCCTCACATGAGAATGTGCAACCTTATGTAATGTAGGCCAATAAAATCCACACTGAAGTACCTTAGTCGTAGTCTTAATGAGATTGAAATGTCCTCCTATAGGTTGGTCATGAAAGAAAGATAATACACTATCAACTTCAGAATCAGGAATGCACCTCCTCATGATTAAATCTTGGCAAGATTTAAACAAATAGGGATCATCCCAAAAATATTCTCTACTCTTTGCCAAGAATCTTTTAATTTCTTGCTTTGACCAATTTTGTGGCAACTTCTTTGTAACAAGAAAATTAACAATATCTGCAAACCAAGGAATAGGAGTGACGACTATCAAATGTTCATCTGGAAATGAATCATTGATAGCTAACTCTCCTTGAGGTGTGACAAGTTGCAACAAATGGTTAGCAACTACATTCTTAGAACCTTTCTTGTCCTTTACTTCTATGTCAAATTCTTGTAATAAAAGAATCCACCTCACTAATCTAGCCTTAGCATCCTTCTTTGCTAATAAAAATTTAATGGTTGAATGATCAGTAAAAATAGTGATCTTGGATCCTAACAAGTAAGGTCGGAATTTCTCTAGAGCAAAAACAATAGCCAAAAATTCCTTTACGATGATTGTATAATTCATTTGGGTTGCATTAAGTATTTTAGTTGCATAGTAGATTACCCGTGGTATCTTCTTAATTCTTTGCCCTAGCACTACACCAATAGCATAATCATAGGCATCACACATCAATTTGAATGGGTGAGACTAATATGATGAATACACAACTGGTGCAGATGTAAGAGCTCATTTATGCTTCTCAAAGGCATCCTCACAGTCTTGGGAAAAATCAAATGGATGATCCTTTGCTAACAAATTGTTTAAGGGATAGGCATTCATACTAAAATCCTTTATGAAACATCTATAAAAATCAGCATGGCCCAAAAATGATCGAACCTCTTTGACTGATTTGGGAGAAGGCAGGTTGGCTATCAAATCTATCTTAGCTTGATCAACTTCCAACCCCTCTCTAGATATTACATGTCCTAATACAATCCCTCATTATACCATAAAATGGCACTTCTACCAATTCAAGACTAAGTCTTTCTCTACACACCTATCCAAAACTAACTCTAGGTTCCTAAGACATGCATCAAATGAGGAACCAAACACTAAAAAGTCATCCATAAAAATTTCTAAGAACTTGTTAGTCATGTCCGAGAAAATTCCAGTCATACACCTTTGGAAGGTTGCAGGAGCATTACACAAATCAAAGGGCATGCGCCAAAATGCAAAAGTGACTACTAGACAAGTGAAAGTCATCTTTTCTTGGTCCTCAAGGGCGACAGGAATTTGGTTATATCTAGAATAACCATCTAGGAAACAATAGAACTCTTGCCTAGCTAATTTATCCAACATTTGATCCATGAAGGGCAAAGGGAAGTGATCCTTCCTAATGGCTGCATTAAGCTTCCTATAGTCAATACATACTCGCCACCCAGTTCGTACTCTTGTAGGGACCAATTCATGATGGCTATTCTCTACTACTGTAACTCTAGATTTCTTTGGGACAACTTGAACTGGGCTAACCCAATTACTATCTGAAATTGGGAAAATTATACCATAATCTAGCCATTTGATTATCTCTTTTCTTACAACTTCTTTTAAAGTGGGATTTAGTCTACATTGTGGATCTCTAGATGGAGTAATAGAACTATCTACATGGATCCTATGCTAACATATACTAGGACTAATCCCCTTAATATCGGCCATGGACCAACCAATGGCCTCCTTATGAGCTCTTAAGACCACTAATAACTTTTCCTCTTGCTCTCTAGAAAGGTGAGAGGACACGATGACTAGCAATGTCCCATCTCCTCCTAAATACACATACTTAAGATCTTGAGGCAAAGGTTTCAAATCTAGTATAGGTGGTTCATCTATGGATGGCTTCAATGTATTATTTAATTCTTCTCCAATTTGCTCCAATGACCTTACTTCATATGTGTTTTCTACTTCAGCCTCGTCCAATTCATCTAAGTCAACTACTAAGGCTAAGTCATCATCTAAACCTAGTGGTGGATATTCTATATCATCTATGTCACTAGATTCGTCTACCCCTCCAACCTCGTCTATCACCTCCATGAAACTCACCTCAAAATTCCCATGTTTTGGATCTCGAGTTTCATGCAAAGGACTAAAAAGTTGAAGTTCAGCTTGGGAATTGCCAAATGAAATTTGCAAAGACCCTTCCCTACACCCTATATAGGCATCAACGATAGCAAGGAATGGTCTTCCTAAAATTAAGGGTACATCTAGTTTCTTATTTGCTAGGAGTTCATTTTTTATAACAATAAAATCTTGTATTTTAATAAGGATATTTTCAATAAGTCCCATTGGAGTTCTAAATGAATGATCAGCTAGTTGGATTAGGATCTTAGTGGGTTGTAAACCATTAAGTCCTAGATCTCTATAGACACTAGATGACATTACACTAATACCAGCTCCAAAATCTATTAAGGCCTCTCAAAGTATGTGTCTCCTATAGTACAAGATATCGTGGGGGTACCTGGATCACTATACTTTCTAGGAAAACTATCACAGAAATAAGAATTAATTGGTTCAGCAAGATAGACTTTATGGGGTAACTTCTTAACTCTTTTCCTCGTACAAAGTTCTTTTAGAAACTTGGCATACATAGGAAATTGTTGGATTGCATCTAACAAAGGTATATTTATCCTTACTTGTTCAAAGATTTCTCTACATTTTTCTAGTTGATTTTCATTATTTTTATGTCTCAACCTATGGGGAAAAGGAGCAAAATGATTCTTTGGTACATTCTCCAAATCATCTACTTTAGTTTTACCCTTCCTATCATCCATAGGCTCTATAACTTCAGATTCTACAAATGACTCAGAAAAATCTAACTCATCTATGGAAGGGATAGAAGGTAGTGGAATGGAAGTCATAAGATTAGGAACCTCTAACTCTTTCCCAAATCTAAGAGTTACAAAAGCATCCACCCTATCCTTCTCTTCACTAGATAAAGAATTAAGGTCCAAATAAGAATCACCTTCTAATTCTAGTAAAGGATTAGAATTCCTTACTAACTCTAAAAGCTTCATAGATGAATTAAGTTCATCTATTGCAGTAGCTATATCAACATTAGATTTAATAATGAAGTTACTTTCAACTCTATCAATTGTATTCATTGAGAAATCATTAAAAACATTCAGATTGCTAGCATTATTATCACCAGTAAGCATGGATAAATTTGCATCAATTTGAAAGGAATCACCTACTTCATGATTCAACATATAAAAAGGACATTCAAGACCTGTTTGTGCACATTTCCCGATGAGAAATGAAACAACAGGAGATCTAGGAAATAGTGTGAAATGGAAAGAAGAAGAAATGACAGGAAATAAAATGATGTTTGTACACACCAGGAAATGATAGGAAATGACAAGAAAGTTTGAGCTATTTGTGCATACTAGGAAATGATAGGAAATGACAAGAAAGTTTGAGCTATTTGTGCATACTAGGCAATGATAGGAAATGACAAGAAATTTTTTTAAATTGTTCAAATTTACCATTATAAATCATTTTAAATATATATTATGAATATTTCTAAATTTTTAATGTATTAACTTCAAATAACTATACAAAATGCACATATAAAATAACATTTTCATCAAAAGTAAAATTCATTAGAACTACATTGAATATATTTTTTTACATATTATCCCTCTCCCACATGGAATACATAATTCTTTCACGCATTATATCAGCTACTACTTTCTTTCATTCTATGCTCAAATTAATAGAACAATGTACATTATCTTCTTCAACATTGTTAACAAATTCTTCATTTAATAAAACATTTTCTTCATGCAATTCATCTGCCAGATCTTGTAATAAGTCTTCTTGATCTTAAAATATGGGTAGACATTTGGATCATTACGAATTCAGTTTGACGTTGAAGATGAAGGTTTTGTTATAAGTATATCATGTAATCTGATTATAGCATTGACAACCTCATTGAAATATGTGCTAATCGTCCAAGCAAATCTCCAAAAATGCTCAATAGTTACTCCATATCATTGGTTCTAACCAACTGTAACAAGAAAAATTTCTAATTTCTCTTCTACACTTATACCTCGGCTATCTTGTATAACTCTTTCTCTTTTAAGCAACTCACAAAATTCCATAAAAACAGTTCGACTCATGTGATATATTTTTCGATAGTTATATGATTTGTGAGGTATTGATGAATCTAATAATGTCCTAGTATATCGTTCTCCCTCCCTACTATATATTCGTTCAATAGAATTCCTTCTAATATGTGTAATATTATGTGCAACTCCACACGCTTGAGTAATTATGTTGCATATTTTCCTTCGTCTTTGCCTCTATAATCGTCGTTGAGAACTTTCATTGTAGTTGTCCATGTAGAGGAAAACTATATGTAAAAAAACAAATATGTCAAATATATCAAAATTTAACCAAAGGGAAGTACCTAAGAATAAAATTAGAGTGCAAAATTGATAATAGTGTTGTCAATAAAGCAAAGAACATAAATATTCAATAATAACAATAATGTTCAAACATCATAATAACAACAACAAAGTCCAACTACAAATTATTACAACATCACAATAAAATGTTTTTTCAATAACAACATAACTTGCAAACATCATAATAACAACAACAAAGTCCAACTACAAATTATTACAACATCACAATAAAAAAGGGGGATAACTATATCCACCCTTAACATCACAATAAAATGTTCAAACAGAGGTGCATATGACAAATAGTAGTTCACATTCTCTCAATATGATGTCTTATCTATGTAACTCATACAGTATTAGAAGGTAACCCTAAAAAAATAGCTCTTTTCATAGACTGTTGTAGCAAATCGAAGGACAATATTTTCTCTACTTCTATAAGACCCTCAAGATCCCATATTTGGGGAATAACTTCATCAATTTCTTTCCTGAGTTCTGATTTCTGCCACTTATCATCATTTTGTGCAATCTTCGCCATACTTTTACTCAGTTCATTCATTGATATAGCAATTGAATGAAATGATTCAGCATGTGGTCGGGCTCTTTTCCTTGACTTTCTACCGACATTTTCACCTGTATAAGGGCTTAGTGAATGTTCATCCTCTCTACTATTAGGAAGTACCAGAGGAACTTGAGTACTGAATATAGGGAAGGTGTCCACGAGTTCTTGGGTTTCCACATGTTATGGTGTTGTGAAATCTTGGGGAATGCGACTATTCACTCCAGTTGCCATATTTCCATCAAGCACTGTATACAAATCATCATATATTGTACATGACTTTCCCCAACATGCTTTACATTCTAGATGTTGCTATAAGAAATAAATGAAAAAATTACTTAATATATCAAAGTTCAAAGAAATACATAAATACCGTCAAATAAAATAACATACCTATACAAATTCATCCCAAATTTCTTTGGGAATGTTAGTATGCCCACAGATGTAGTCCTACCCCCATCCACTTTATTTGGAAATTTTTGTATAATTCTTATACATTATCCTCCATGTTTTCATTCTACTTTCTACATGTTTTTTCTCAACATTGGCATTAGTTTTATCATTATATTCAGCAATCACTTTTTGCCATGTCTCAACTCTAATTTCCCCATCATGTGCTTTTGTATTTCCCTCTCTTATTTCTGATGCTAAGATACCTAAAAAATTTTCATCTTGTCTGATGCTCCAGTTCACGTACTTTTTTCTGTCAAAAGTCATATTCCTGTATTATGTTCATTAACAAAGCGAGAACAAGTACAAGAATTGAATTTTTCCTTTTGCAAATATATTCAATCGTATACATAATTTTCTTACAAATTAAGATTATACGCATTCACAATAATATAACAATGAATCAATGAAACAATGAATCAACAAATCAATGAAGCAATAGAACAAAACAACAATGACACAAATACCAAAAAGGGAAATCTGTGCAATCCAACGAAATAACTTCAAGTAAAACATTGCACATGCATGTAGTATGTGTAATATAATAGGCACATCATGTGAATTTCCAAAAACACACAAGACCTAGACTTCAGACACTCCAAATAAACAATAAATTATTCAGCAAGCTGTAGACGATATTCACCTATTTAAATAATTGTCTACAAGCTGAATAAAAATTCATATATAAGAAAAGTTCTTCGCACCCTCAGGAAATAAAAGATTTATATTGTATACTATATTCAAAAGGAACATATTAGATATAATTGGTTGATGGTAACAAAAAAAGATCTGATGTGTGTCATGAAAAAGACATTCATGTAATCTTGTGTGAAAGATAGAACAATAAGTGTAAAGAAATATCTTAACCAAACAAATACTATTGAATAACAGAACAGCCACATTAACACTCTTTATAAAACTTGCATAATCCTATGGTCTAAAATCACTAAACTTAGGTCTAAATAATGACTCTCCCTCCAACACTCCCATAACAAGATAAATCTATAAAAATATGGACTCAAGAGCTTATTGAGTCCACTTTCAAATGGTGGCGATTTCATACACAAGCATTATGCACAGTAAATAATCTACAAAACAAATCAAGTGTGCATTCGCAAAACAGAGAAGTGCACAGAGCACACCTGAAGCAAAAACTCCATATCTTTATCCATACTTAATGAAAATCCGTGAAATCACTTGGGTTAGAAAGATGATTCGTTAATCTAACAGACCTAAGTGACAGAACTTAAAAAGCATAACCACTCAGCAAATTCCAAAATAACCCATAACACATAAATTCTTCTCTATTTTCAAAAAATTCTATCAATGCGCATGCTTTGAATAAAATCAGAAAACCTATTCAAATGAGCCTAGAAAATTTATCCAACTCCAGAATCGTAATCTACATTCAAAACCACTCAAAACCCATTTAAACATAGCCAAAAACTCCAAGAAAATCATACTGTTTGAAGATCAAAAGTCACTACAACTGCAGTTTCTACAGTTGCGGTTGCCATTAAATCATTCACAACCATGAAATCTCAATACCTGAATTCCAGAAATCATCACATTCATTAATCCATCAGAGCACCTTTCATTCCACAAAAACATTCACACCACCCAAGCATTGGCATGCAAATATTTTGAAGAGAAATAACAAACAATGCTAAGTGCAAAGTAGGACAACAAATCGATGCAGGAAATCGCTACCGCAAGCTGAAGCTGACAGAAGGAGGAAGGCACTAACGCTTGCAATAATGCGACGAAAGCAAAGGGAAGTTCGATCGTGAGGGCATCGACAATGCCTGTGTCGTCAACTCACAGTTTCTAGAATCTGCAAGATCGGAAGGGGGCTTCGTGAGGGCGTCGACAATGCCTGCGTCAATGTCAATCGGGATGACGCGCGGTATTCTTCAGAGCTTTTTCCCCTTGTTTCGGACCTGGAGGAAGGCGAGTGTGCTTCGATAGCAAGTCGACAACACGTGCGAAGGGAAGGTGGAAGAAATCGCTACCGCAAGCTGAAGCTGACGGAAGGAGGAAGGCACTGACGCCTGTGACAACGCAACGGAAGCGAAGGGAAGTTCGATCATGAGGGCATCGACAACACCTGTGTCGTCAACGAGAGGAAGGCACAGTTCATTGGATGGAGGTTTTTCCCCTTATTTCGGACCTCTTGAGCTCGGCAATGGATGACAAACTTTCACAACATCTTGGGAAATCATGGGAAAAGATTTCCCAAGATTTCTGTTATGCACAAATACAAGAAACATTGGGAAACCTTTTCCCAATGTTTCCTTACCTATGGTTTCCCAATGTTTCCCAAAGCACAATCCCCCCCTCAGTATCTACATGATTGTTTAATTTGCATAAAGAACATGTAGGTGTAAAATCAAAATCTAGTTTCTCATTATAATCATGCTTTCTATCCATAATCAACAAGTTAAGAGATAACAAAATAATTCTCCAATGACAAAAGCCTATTGAATTAAAGTGCTTAAAATCTTCAGAGTTTCTATTGGATGCACATACACAAAAGATGCCACATCATTAAAATTCTCCAATTGATCAAAATTTTGCAATAAGGACAAGCAATGAACATGCATATCCAAATTCTATACAGCACTAGTGAATTGAAAAATTCGCAACTTGCAATATACATAACCAGATTTTTGTCATAAGTACTCATTTGAAAGGTGATTACTTCTAGTTTTTGAAAAAAATCAAAGACAAAAATACCCATAACTGAAGTATCATCAAAATCAATTATAACTAAAACAACTAAAAATTCAAAATCTGCAAAATAGCTCATCTTGGAAAAATTCTCCAGAAATGTACATAAATCCAAAAACAATGTATAATACCTTTTTGGTAAGGTAAAATCTCATAATCTCATGGAAAAATCATGAAAATAATTTTTACTAAAACATGTAGGTGCAATTTTAATTAAAAGATCTTAGATACAAAAAAAAACCTGAAAACTACCACACCAATGTTATCGGAAGGTTGGCAACATAAGCTTCCAATGGCGAACTAACCTTCTGATAAGGAAAAGCCCCAAGCAGATTTCGAAGGGTTACATGCTAACCTTCCAAAATTGCTAACAGCATACTATATCAATTTCAAAAATTTACATAGAAATTTATATAAATCCAAATGAAGCATATAAATACTCATTGGAAAGATAATTTCCTCTATTTTCTGAAAAAAATTACTAAATTAAATTTTGAATACTCAAGGAACAGATAATTTTAAAAATCATCAGAAGAAAGCTATTTAGAAGTCTACAAAACATCCTTGTCTTCTACGATTTTTATCTTTTAACATATAATTCAGAATTTTATGCATAAGTATTCAAAACAAATCTCAAAATCCTGTATTTCAAGAAAAATAGTATAAAAATGAGTTCCAATCTCATGCACATAAAAAAAATCAAATTCTAGACAGATAGATTCTGTCTCTAATAATTTGCACACAAAGATTGTCATTACTCTGTTAATTTTCTTGTCGCCAACAAATATACATCAATAACCATGTGACAAGCATCCATATAACAAGGAAAATGAAAATATGAAATGGCCAATCCATATCCACATTTCCTTGCAAGAACAAAGAAAACCAAAATTACAAAGAAAAACAACTATACATCAAAACTACAATAAAACAAAATCTGCCAATTCTTGTAAAACATTCAATAAAACTTGAAAAGCACCAGAAGTAAAATCCCCAGCAACGGCGCCAAAAACTTGTAACAATATTTGTTGTTAACACAACAACTGCAAATTTTACATTTATAAATTTTTCGCAAGCGCACGGTGCCTATTGTATTAAGTAGTGCAAGTACAGGTCATCTCCACAAGGATTTTAATTTATTATATCAATGATATATTGAATGATTACAAGCTTGGCTACGATCAATGATATATACTTGATTAGACTCCAGTCCCAAATACGGTAAGTTACCGTTCAGAAAGTCATTTCAAGATGTCTTACCGATTTTTCTATCCTTTCGGATAGTTAGCTATGTAACTCTCTGAAGAAATCTGTAACTCACTGAAAGATCACTTAAACTTTTCTGCTAGGTAGGATTCTAGAATATTTACTGCGAGCTGACATTCAATCGGATGCTTATAACTGTAACTTATCGAACAGTTATAAAACTGTCAGATAGTTGCCTACAGTAACCTTCTGATAACTTTCCGATTGCTTCAATTCAGCATATGCATAAAAGGCTGACTTAAGTTTCAGATGGTTATCCCTGTAACTCACCGAAACGCTTCAAGATTTCGGATAGTTATCTTTCTAACTCCTCGAAAACATATTTGAGCTTCTTTCTGGAATTCTACACGTGGGAAATTCAATGACTTAAGTTTTGGATGGTTATCCCTGTAACTCACCGAAACGCTTTAGGATTTCAGATAGTTATTTTTCTAACTCTCCGAAATTTTCCTTTAAGCTTTTGACTACTGACTTCTCTATTCTGCACGTGCATAATAGGATGACTTAAGTTCTGGAAAGTTATACCTGTAACTTACCAAAAAACGCAAATAGTTATCTAACTCTCCGAAAAGAAAACTCAGATAGTTATCTAACTCTCCGACAAGTCCTTTAAGCTTCCGTTCTGTATTTCTACACGTGATTTATTGAATGACTTAACTTTCAAATAATTATACCTGTAACTCTCTGAAAAACTCGAATAGTTATCTAACTCTCCGACAAGTCCTTTAAGCTTCCATTCTGTATTTCTACACGTGATTTATTGAATGACTTAACTTTTGGATAGTTATACCTGTAACTCTCTAAAAAGTCCTTTAAGCTTCCGGATAGTTAACTCCTTAATTATCTGATCAGTCAATCCTCCTTAACCTGAGAAATACACTTCTTAACTGTCTGATTTTCTGCAGCAGCATATTCTGAGATTTACTACCACCTGTTTGCTACTTCGATTTGTCTATCTTCTGATCTTTTTGCTGTACAAACTAATCCTGATAAATACAATTCAAAACTTTACATTGATTTTTGCATTATCAAAATCTAGAGGTCCTTTCAATCTCCCCATTTTTGATAATGGTAAAAACCTTACATTGTATTACATGTATTTCTCTCCCTATATATCTATACAGAAAAGCACACTAGGAATACAGAATAATGTAAATTTAAAGACTCCCCCTGATTTTCTGAAATCATTCCCCCTGAATTTCTCCACCTACTTTACTACAGCTTTGCTTACCAAAATATGATATTTCTTCCCTTTTTTTGCCAATTGTCAAAAAGAAGTGAGAAGACAGATACTGAGTTGGTGGAGCAATTATAGCTAAGTATCAAAATGTCTAAGTTGCTACAAAATAGAGAAGTTAGTAGAACAAGCTCCTAATTGTGAGCTTGGAGAGTAGATATGAAATTATAAATCATATAAAGAACAAATCCCTAAATTTCGTCTAATATAATTAAATGCAGCTTCAGATAATAGTTTGGTGAAGATATCTGCAAGTTGTTCTTTAGTAGAGACATATTCTAAGGAAATATGACATTTTTCAACATGGTCTCTTAAAAATTGGTGCCTAATCTCGATATGTTTTGCTCTAGAGTGTAGAATTGTATTTTTGGAGAGATTGATGGCACTACTGCTATCACAGTAAATAATGGTATTCTAAAAGTTTAGCTTATAATCTGCCAGAGTTTGTTGCATTCATAAGATCTATGCACAACATAGGCCTACTGCCATATATTCAGCTTCAGTGGTGGATAGAGCTATAGAGTTTTGTTTCCTGCTAAACCAAGAAACAAGTGAATGACCAAGCAACTAACATGTCCCACTAGTGCTTTTTCGATCTGATTTGCATCCTGCATAATCTGCATCACTATATACTGCTAAAGTTAATTGATTCTGTGAAGAATAAAATAAGTCAAACTCCTTGGTACCCTGTAGATATTTAAATATACGTTTAACTGATTTTAAGTGTGATGCTCTTAGAGAGGCTTGATATCTTGCACAAGTACAAACACTAAACATTATATCTGGTCTACTAGCTGTTAGATACAGAAGTGATCCAATCATACCTCTATATTTCTTTTGATCTACTAGAATGCCAGATATGTCCTTATCAAGTTTTTCATTTGAGTTCATTGGAATACCTACTGCTTTGGATTTATCCATACCAAATTTCAAGAGAATCTCTTTGCAAAATTTTTCTTGATTCAGGAAAATGCCATGCTTAAGTTGATGAATTTGCAATCCTAGAAAGAATTTTAATTCTCCCATAAGAGTCATCTCAAATTCATTCTTCATTAAGATTTGAAAATCATGACATAGATTCTCATGTGTGGCACCAAAAATGATATCATCCACGTAGATCTAAATAATTAACATATGAGAACCTTCAGATTTGATGAATAAGGTGTTGTCTGCAGTTCCTATGTTAAACTGATTCTCAAGAAGGAAACTCTTCAGTTTATCATACCATGCACGTGGTGCTTGCTTCAAACCATAGAGAGCTTTATTTAGTTTGTATATATGGTTTGGATTTTCTTCATCTTCAAAACCTGGTGGTTGTTCTACATACACTTCTTCTTGTAGAATGCCATTAAGAAATGCACTTTTAACATCCATCTGATAAAGCTTGATTTTCATACTACTTGCAAAGGCAAGTAACATTCTAATTGCTTCAAGTCTTGCAACAAGTGCAAAAGTTTCTTCATAGTCGATTCCTTCCTGTTGGTTGTATCTCTGAGCAACAAGTCTAGCTTTATTTCTGATAATACTACCATTATTGTCAAGTTTGTTCTTAAACACCCATTTAGTACAAATAATTGATTTTTCAATTGGCCTTTCAATCAAGTTCCAGACTTCATTTTTCTTGAACTGATTTAGTTCCTCTTGCATGGCCATGATCCAGTATTCATCATTGTAGGCATCTTCAACTATTGAAGGTTCAAGTTCAGACACAAAAGCACAATAATTACAAATATTTTGAATTTTGCTTCTTATTTGAACACCTTGATTTATATTCTCAATAATTTGCCTAATGGGATGTTCAGACTTTGTCTTCCATGCTTTTTCTATCTTAGTAGGTGTAGGTAGTATTGAATTATCCTTTTTCTAAGGAATTTTCTGATTTATTACTTCACTTTCACTTTCACTATCTATTGTTAGCCTCTTCAATTTTCCTACCATGTCTTCATCAAAAAATACGTTTATTGACTCTTCTACTCTTCTTTCATGTTCAAAATAGACCCTATAGGCCTTGCTTCTTGAAGAGTATCCAACAAGTAGAGCAAGATCAGATTTTGCTTCAAATTTGTCCTTTCGATCCTTTGTATTAAGCATAAAACATCTTGATCCGAAGACCTTAAAATATCCAGCATTTGGTATTTTACCATACCATAGTTCAAAAGGTGTTTTATGTAGAATAGGTCTAAGGTGAGTTCTCTTTATAGAATAACATGCAGTATTTACAACTTCAGCCCATAGAGACTTTGGTAGATCAGATGCATTAAGAATTGTCCTTGCCATTTCTTGTACTGATCTATTTTTCCTCTCTACAACTCCATTCTGAGCAGGAGTTCTTGGACATGAGAATTCATGCAGTATGCCAAAAGAATTGCATAATTCTTCAAATTCTGAATTTTCAAATTCACCTCCATGATCATTTCTGATCTTCTTCACAGTTGAATCTTTTTCATTTTGAATTCTAATACAGAGATGTTTGAATTCATCACAAGCTTCATTCTTGTGTGTTAAGAAAATAACCCAAGTGAATCTTGTATAATCATCAACTACCACTAAGGTATATTTTCTTCCTCCTAAATTGGCTGTCTGTGTAGGACCAAATAGGTCCATATGCAACAGATCCAATGGTTGACGTGTGGCAATGTCTTCAATACTCTTGTGAGCTGATTTCTTTTGTTTTCCAATTGTACAGTCACTACACAATTTATCTCTCTTGAATTTGAGCTTAGGCACACCTCTAACAAGATCATGTTTGGTCAATTTTCTTATAAGTCTCATGTTTGCATGATTTAATCTTTTATGCCATAACCATTCATCTTCATTAGAAGCAACTAAACATGCATCACTAGATATAATATCACATGGAAATTCCAAAGTATAAATTGAATTATTTCTACATCCAGTAAATTTGATTTCATGTGTATCCTATTGTAATATAAAACAGTTTTCTATAGTGAAAAGTATATTGTAACCTTTGTCACATAATTGACCTACACTTAGCAGATTCTATTTTAAACTATTTATATGAAGGACATTTTCTATTTTTCCATTTTCAGATGCAACATTTCCTGTGGCAGTAATTCTACATTTTTCATTGTTACCAAACTTAACAGATCCTGAATTTATTGATATAACAGATTCCAAAAGTCTTTTCTTACCTATCATATGCTTTGAGCAACCACTGTCAATGATCCACTTAGACGTTTGAGCTTTCTTGTCCATGCAGTCCTACAAGTCATGTTGAAATTAAGACTTTTGGTACCCATGTCTTCTTGGGTCCATCACTGTTAGTCCTCTGTATACTAAACCTATTGCCTTTTGGTAGCCATATAGACATAGATCTCTTCTTAATGACAAACACAGTGGTGCCATCTTTGTAAGATCTAATTTTTCCACCATAGTAAGGGGTTTCCTGTGGTACAACATACCCTAGGCCAAATTTACTTTTTCCTATTCTTTGAGATCCTATGATTTTGTTTAAACTATTTTCACCCTTAGTAAATTTACATACAATTTTCTTTAAATCAGTAACTTCAGATAATAGATTTTTATTTTCTTCTTTCAAATCAAAATTTTTACAACTATAGCTATCCATTTTAGTTTTCAATTCCCTATTATCAACTAGGGCTTTTTCTAGTTCAGCAAAAACATCTTCTAGATAGGAATTTAAACTCTTTAATTCTTTCTTGTACTTCTTACATTTTACATATAAGTTATCTACTATATAGAGAAGACTATCTATATCTACATCATCATTTTCTTTGTCCGAGCAATAGGGAGATGTAGAGCATACCTCTTGTGCAGCAAAGCACATGTTTGCAGATGCCTCCTCATCTGAGTCTGATGAGCTGCTGGATGAACTACTGTCATCCCAAGTGGCTTTTAATGCCATTTTCTTCTTATTCTTCCTTTTCCATTTCTATTTGTCCTCCTCCTATTGAAAAGGACAGTAAAGTTGAATGTGTCCTAGTTTCTTGCACTTGTAGCATGTAGGGACTTTTGATTTTAAGGAGCTGGCTTTGCCTCCTTGTCTCATCATCCTTCTGAAGTTCCTGGCCAATAGTAACACTTCATCCTTATCTAAGCTTAGTTGATCTTCTATTGAGGGAAAAGCTAGTTCTTTCTTTTTCTCTACTTTTCTTTCGGTGACTCCTTCTTTCCATTCCTTCATTTGGACTTCATGGGCTAGAAGGTTTCCCAACAGATCTTCAATTGAATAGTTATTCAAATCCTTTGAATCCTGTATGGAAGTAGACTTCTGCTTCCATTTGACTGTCAAGCTCCTTAGGATCTTTTGTACCTATTCACGATTAGAAAAACTCCTCCCAAGGCCTCTTAGTTCATTCACAATTTCTGTGAATCTAGAAAACATTTCAGTGATACTTTCTTTTTCAAGCATTTTGAATAATTCATATTTTCTTAACAAAATACTGATTTTAGTATCTTGAACTTGGCTGGTTCCTTCATATGTAATTTGAAGGATCTTCCAAGCTTCATGGGAGAATTTACAAGCAGATATTTTATTATACCGTTCACTAGTTAGTGCACAGTAAATGGAATTAAGCCCACGAGCATCCATCTGGATGATTCTTTCATACTCCTTAGTCTAGTCACTTTCATGACTGATTGGAGTTGGTGTACCATGTACAACCATTCTCCAAAGTTTCACATCTTTACTCTTGAGAAAGCACTCCATCCTATTTTTCCAGTAGCTATAATTGCTACCATCAAAGAGGGGACGTCGATGGATATTCTAACCCTCTACAGTGTGGAAAGCCATGATCTCAGATGGTTAAATCTATTAACGAGATCAACATTACTCTGATACCAATTGTTAGGACCTTAAGGCTTAGCAAAGGGGGGGTGAATGGTAAAAATTTGTTTCTTAACCTTTTAGAAGTAGTTTAATGTAAAGTGATAGCAAGCATACAATAAAAGAAATCACACAGAGATTTTTAGGTGGTTCACCACTAACGACTAGTCCACCCCCAAGAGATACTTGGGCTTCACTAAACTCTTGTAAACTTACAATCACTTGCTTTAAGGTTTAAGCAAGAACCAACTAACCATTCACTTGAGCTTCCTTATCGAAGCTTCAATCAATTCTTTCTCTGAAGTTTTAATCCGTGTACTTCAGTAAACACTATCTTGTGAACAATAGAGTTGAATGCGTGATGAGCTTCTGAAATTTGGTCTGTAAGTGTTGAAGATGATTTGATCTCTAAAGCTTTTCTTCTGTTGAGCTTGGTGTAAGTATATGTATCAACAAAGTACTACTTAAATTTGTTGTCTATATCTTGTATATATACCCGACATGTGCAACGATCATATTTTCTTCCAACGAATGTATTCTATTGTACTTGATTAGACTCCAGTCCCAAATACAGTAAGTTACCGTTCAGAAAGTCATTTCAAGATGTCTTACTGATTTTCCTATCCTTTCGGATAGTTAGCTATGTAACTCTCCGAAGAATATCTGTAACTCACTAAAAGATCACTTAAACTTTTCTACCAGGTAGGATTCTAGAATATTTACTGCGAGTTGACATTCAATCGGATGCTTATAACTGTAACTTACCGAATAGTAATATAACTGTCAGATAGTTGCCTGCAGTAACCTTCTGTTAACTTTCCGATTGCTTCAATTCAGCACATGTATAAAAGGCTGACTTAAGTTTCGGATGGTTATCCCTGTAACTCACTGAAACGCTTCAGGATTTTGGATAGTTATCTTTCTAACTCTCCGAAAACATATTTGAGCTTCTTTCTAGAATTCTACATGTGGGAAATTCAATGACTTAAGTTTCAGATGGTTATCCCTATAACTTACTGAAACACTTCAGGATTTCGGATAATTATTTTTCTAACTCTCCGAAATTTTCCTTTAAGCTTTTGACTACTGACTTCTCTATTCTGCACGTGCATAATAGGATGACTTAAGTTTCGGAAAGTTATACCTGTAACTTATCGAAAAACTCGAATAGTTATCTAACTCTCCGAAAAGAGAACTCGGATAGTTATCTAACTCTCCAACAAGTCCTTTAAGCTTCAGTTCTGTATTTCTGCACATGATTTATTAAATGACTTAACTTTCGGATAGTTATACCTGTAACTCTCCGAAAAACTCGAATAGTTATCTAACTCTCCGAAAAGAAAACTCGGATAGTTATCTAACTCTTTGACAAGTCCTTTAAACTTCTATTCTGTATTTCTACACGTGATTTATTGAATGACTTAACTTTCGGATAGTTATACCTGTAACTCTCTAAAAGTCCTTTAAGCTTTCGGATAGTTAAGTCCTTAACTATCCGATCATTCAATCCTCCTTAACCTGAGAAATACACTTCTTAACTGTCCAATTTTCTACAGCAGCATATTCTGAGATTTGCTGCCACCTGTTTGCTGCTTCGATTTGTCTGTCTTCTGATCTTTTTACTGTACAGACTAATCCTGAAAAATATAATTCAAAACCTTACATTGATTTTTGCATTATCAAAATCTAGAGGTCCTTTCAAAGTCCATAACTATTATGCAATAATATCTAATAAAATGCACAAATTCTGTCTCTACACTGTAGGAAGTGTTAGAAGTTCCCTAAAGCTCCACACCACCAAAATCACCAACCATCGAAGGTTTGTGAGGATACTTTCCAGATGTCAAGTAGATTCCGAGCCAAATACAGTGACTGACAACCACTATGAGGAGTGATCACATTGCAGGAAGGGAAACCATTTTCACCAAGCACCAACTCATATCTCAAGAGATCATAAAGCTTCTAGCCTTGTTTCGGGTTGATGCCAGTATGCTGAAGAGGAGATCATCTTACAATTCTTGGTTTGCAATTCTATAGGGAGAGGAGGCAAGATTGTAAGTGATTAAGTTTTCAATAGTGTAAACACATCGCATATAGTGACTGTAGTTTTTACTGTCAATAGAGATTTTTACATTTCACCCTTCGCTCATCTTCAAGAATATATCAAAACAAAAATACAAAAAAAACTAATTATCTATATTTACATTTAGTATTAAAGTGTTGTATTATTTGTTTTGTATCGTGATTAATGTTATCATTGTTAGTATTGTGAATGTTTTATGTTTGTTTGATTCAAAAAATAGAAAATAGTTTTACAATTTACTGAAATTAATTCATCCCAGATACCTAAAGATTTTAATGGTTACTGTTTGAAATATCTGAATGTTAGTGTTACTTAATGGCAAATCTAATATTAACTAACATTAAAGAGCTTAATTGATGTTATTTACATTCTATGGAATCGCCTAATGGTTGGCCAAATTCCATTGTAAATAGTAGTATTTAATTGGAAAGATAGACTCATGGAGTTAACTTAAGTCCATAAGATTAGTCCGTTAAGTAAACCATAACTCCATGAACTAAGTCCGTTGAGTTAACTATAACTCAATAGAGTACTTAACTAAATACATATAAACTCCAATATAAAAATCAGAATAGTACGCAATTCTTACTCAATCTTTGTGGGATCAACTTGTACTTGCACATAAATACAATATACACTGTGCACTTGCAATTAAAATACAAATTGGACTTAATATCTAATTTGTGTGAAAGGTTGTTTATTTACTTCTAAAGAATTTATTAATATAAGCATAAAAAAAAAATCAAACAAGTTTATGATGTGACTTAACAACCCCAAACAAGTTTTCTAGCGTCGCTGTTGGGGATTGAGAAGCTAAGCAACTGTGAGTGCTATTTTGTTTTAATATCAGAACGAGTGTTGTGTATTTTGTTTTATAATTGAGAATATGGCATATGCTTATACTCAAAGATTTCTAAAACCAGTAGTTAGCATATGTGAATTCTACAATTTGAAAGGTCATGACATCTTTGATTGTTTGGAATTGAGACGATTATAGATGATTAGATTACATGAACAACAAATGAATTATATTCAATATAATAAAACTGAGTATTAGAATCCTATAATTTACCCAACTAATGGTTAATTTAGAACATGTATTATGTTGAGAGACAAGGAAGTTTGGGATAGGTATGACTAACTAGATTGTAACTTAAAGCAAAACATGGACAAACTGGAACAATACATGTGTCAACAACAAGAAGTCAACCAATTAAATTATAGAGAATAATATTTAGAACCTAAAATTGATATCACATACGAAATTGAAAAAACCATAATGAAAATTGATCAAAAATTGAATGCAATGACACTAGATGATCTTGAAAGAAAGCTAAAAGCATTGGATGAATTTACAATGAAATTACAATTTATGCAATAGGAAAATACAAATGAAAACTTTAATGTTACAGATCTGCAAAATTTGCAAGACATACAGACAAAAGAAAATACCAATGCAATAGAATTTAAAGAATGTAAGTTAAAACTAAAAACAATTAAAGATCAAAATCATGAAAATGAAATACAAGAACATTATGAAAGTAATGAAAATCTAGAACATGTATAACATTAAGATCTGGAATTGATATACCACCAAGAATTCAAAAAGAAAGTAATGTGAAGGTGGATAAGAACAAAATTCAAAATGATAATGAAAATGTAATATCCGAAAGTTTAGAAATCAATGAAGAAAAATCTGAATCTCAAAACGAGATAAAAAATGATCAAATGAATAAAATGAAAGAAAAAGAATCTTGTAAATCACAATTATTAGCACCCTATCCTAAAAGATTACAACAAACATTTCCTGAAAAATAAGAAAAAATTAGAGAAATTTTTGAAAAAGTACAAGTTAACATTCCTTTGTTAGATTTATTGCAGAAAATGCCACCTTGTGCTAAATTTCTTAAGGATTAGTATACTAAGAAAAGAGAGCGAAAAGTTTTAAGGAAAGTCTTTTTAGCTAAGCAAAGTAGTTCCCTATTTCTACCATAAATTCCTAAAAAGTTATCTGATCCTGAAATCCCTATTATATCATGCACTATAGGAAATACCATTCTAGAAAGAACCTTAATAGACCTAGATGTAGGTATAAATGTTATGCCTAGTGATATATTTGCATCCTTAGGATTAGAAGGCTTAATCCCTACTAGGACTGTCATTCAATTAGTTGATAAAAGTATAAGATACCTTAGAGGAAAAATAGAGGATGTCCTAATTAAAATCAAAAACTTCATATATCCTATTGACAATGTGAAATTGGATTCCCAACAAATTAAGCATTAGAATCATGATACGACTTTAATTTTGGGAAGGACATTCTTAGCAACATCAGGGGCTATTATAAATTGTAAAACTGGAGTGATGAAGTTAGCATATGATAATGCAGATACTCAACTAAACATTTTCAAATCAAAAAAGTTTGAAGAGTTAGAAATGTCCTTATATACTATAGACTTTCTAGAGGATGAAGGAGATATGCTAGATGATGTGATTCAAGAAGAATTAAATAGGCAACTAAATTTTGAAACTTTAGAAGTAATTGAAAGCATAGATGTAGAAGGAGATCAAGAACAGTTTAGTATAGAAGATGAAAATGTTCAATTAGGAGCTCTAGCTTCTGATGGTCAACATTTAGATTTAAAACCTTTACCTCCTGAATTAATCTAAATATTTCTAGATGAAAAAGAACATGCCCAATTATTATTGCTTCAGATTTTAAAGAGGATCAAATTTCTAAATTAAAAGATTTAGTAAAAACTTATAAAGAAGCAATAGGATGGACTATGGTTGATATAAAATGGTTAAGTGCAACTATATGGTGTCATCACAAATATTTAGAAGAGAATGCTAAACCAGTTGGAATTCCTAAGAGGAGATTAAATCTAATACTTAAAGAAGTAGTCAGGAAGGAAATAGTGAAATGGTTAGATAATGACATAATTTATCCAATTTCTGATAACTCATGGGTTAGTCCAATCCATCTAGTTCCCAAGAAATCAAGATTAACAGTTATTGGGAATGAAAGTTAGGACTTGATACCTACTAGAATCCAATTAAGCTGGAGAGTGTGTATAGACTATAGAAAGTTGAATGATATGACTAGGAAAGATCATTTTCCCTTACCTTTTATAGACCAAATGCTAGAGAAATTAGCAAGGCAAGAATATTTTTGGGCATTAAAAACTCTAGACACTAATTTAAATCAAGCTGCTGAAAATAGGAAAATGCAATTAATTGAATTAGAAGAATTTAGAAATGAAGCTTATTCGAAGACTGTAAGAGAAAAAGAGAAAATGAAATTCTGGCATGATACGAAAATTATTCCAAAAACTTTGAAATAGGACAAGAAGTATATCTTTACATAACTAGACTCCATAGCCATCTAGTAAAATTAAGATCTAGATGGGCAGGACCTTACATAGTTTGAAATATTTATCCTTATGGAGCTATTGAAATTGAAAATCCTAAAAATCAGAATATATTTAAAGTAAATGGACAAAGACTTAGAACTATTTTGAAAATACCAAAAAGTTCTTTTGGAATTATAGAAGAAGTAAGAGTAGAGGATTACTCGAGCTTTACTAAGTAAGAAATAGATATATGTTAGTAAAAAAAAAACTTATTTTAAATATAACGATCCAACCGAAAGAAATTATCGATTTTATTGAAACATATATTAAAAGAAAAATTGTTACGGTCACACCAAAAGGATTCATCGGTTTGAGCAAAACATAAAAACATAAAAAAATATATATATATTATATTAAGTAAAAATCTCGATTTTACCAAAGAATGGTATCGGTTCAACCGGTGGAAAAGAAAAAAAAATTAAAAGTAATGGTTTGACCGATATTTTAAAATATTGAAAAATTAAGAGTCAATCAAACCAAAAATTCTTCGATCTTGACCAAATTAAAAAATTATTATTATAAGTATTTTTATTAGTTATAACTTTACGAAAAGTCTGTTGAGTTACGCTTAACTCAACAAACTTACTCCGTTGAGTCTAAGATAAGTTAACCTTAACTCCACAGAGAAGTGAGTAAAATAGCAAGAATTTGTGCGGGAAAATGACCTAATTATCCACCAAAAACTTAGGATTTATTTATACTAAAACTTAGGATTTGGGGGCATTATTCGTAGAAATCATTTAGAACTTAGAACAATAGAAGGTAGAATGATTCCATTCTATTCAGTAATGCTAGGAAGATACAAGACGATGTTAGAATTCTGGGAAGCAGTTGACACTACAAGATTTCTCAAAGAGTTAGACGAATGGCATGCACGACAAAAGATCAAGAACACGACATGGGAGAAAGAACTAGAAAAGGTAGAATCTGATATCTTCTATTGGAGAAAAGTTTTGGTTGATTTAGATATTAGAATACCTCAAATAGTAGAAACGAGAATCAAAGTAGTAATAGAAGTGGTTGTAAATAGAGAAAGAAGAATTAGACCAAACAATGAGGTTGACATAGAGTTGATCCGGTGCAAGTCACGACTATGGTTTGTGAGACATATTATTAGACATGCCTAGTAGGAAATTAGGGAGCAACAAAGGAAAGCAGCTGAAGAACCTACAGCTGAAGAGCCGATTGCTAAAAGACCTGTTACTGAGGAACAGTAGCTAGGACCATCCATTCCACCACCAAGGCCGTTAGAAAGAGCATCATTTTTGGGGCCATCGACTCTAGAGGAATGGAGAGAATTTGTAGAGCTTGTTAAAGTTGCCAAGAGCTAAGGAAATTCTGAAGATATGGTTGTGGCAAAGACACATTTACTGTATGATGTACTCTACAAGAAAAGGGCTGAAGAAAAGTTGAAAACCCAATACAAAATTAAAGTAGAACAACATTCTAAAGTAGCTAAATCAATGGCTACAAAAGAAACTAAAGCTGGCTGTTTGGATCCCCGGCAACGGCGCTAGAAAACTTGATTAGTTACCCAGCAACGTGCTAGAAAAACTTGGCTTTGTTGACTTCTATTTTTACTTAGTTAATTTATCTTTATGCCTATATCATTGAATTCCTTTTTAGAAGTAAACAAACAACCTTTCACACAAATTAGATATTAATTCCAATTTGAATTTTAACTACAAGTGCATAGTGTCTATTGTATTAGTGTGCAAGTACAAGTCGATCCCATAGGGAATGGCTTAAGAATTGCGAACTGTTTCATTTTTAACAATCAAATTTATATATTCAATAAGCTCTCCGTTGAGTTACAATTAACACAACGGACTAAGTTCATTGATTTATGGCTAACTCAACAGACTAACCTCGTGGACTTAAGTTAACTCCACGAGCCTATCTTTCCTATTTAATACTGCTATTTACAGAGGAATTTGACCAATCATTGGGCGGTTCCACAAATTGTAAATAACATCAATTAAGCTCTTTAATATTAGTAAACACTGGATTTATCATTAGGCAATACTAACATTTAGATAATTACAACAGTAACCATTAAAATCTTTAAGTCTATTGAACGAACCAATTTCAATAAATTGTAAAACAAAAACAAACATAAAACATACACAACATTGACAAAGATAACATTAATCACGATACAAAACAAATAATACAATACCCAAATAAAAAATACAAACATAGATAAGTTGTTTTTGGTATTTTTGTTTTGATATGAGCATGAAAATGGGCGAAAGGTGAAATGTAAAGTAATCTCAGTCGACAGTAAATACTTCCATCACTACATGCAATGCGATTACACCACTGAAAATTAAACCACTTACAATTCTGTCTCCTCTCCCTATAGAATCATGAGTCTAGAATTGCAAGATGATCTCCTCTTCAGCATATTGGCATCAACCCGAAACCAAGGCTAGAAGTTTTACGATCTCCTGAGATATGAGTCGGTGCTTGGTGAAAATGGCTTCCCTTCCCGTGACGCGATCACTCCTCACAGTGGTTGTCAGGCACTGTGTTTGGCTCAGAATTGACCCGACATCAAGAAAGTATCCTCATAGACCTCTGATGGTTGGTGATTATGGTGGTGGTGATGATGGGTATGGTGGTGGTGATGATTATCTCGCCTTTTGTACTTGAGAAGATAGGTATGTAAGGATTGTTGACCTCAAAAAGGACTCTTGAAATCTGGCAACCTAAGATCCTGATCAGATTTGGGATTGCTGACTAAAAGCTCGTTACATGGGTACATTAGAAAGCTCTTGTATGATTCAAGCTTGTCAAATTAATTTTTAAAGTACAAAAATACATATACTGTTCTGAAAAGATACAAGTGTTTTGTGAATACAGATATCTTATGAATCGAGTATATTTTCTGTTATCTAGAATTGCTGAAATATGAATCTAGAATTGACTTTTGAAGTTGTTTTATGGAGATACAATTCTTTATTCTACTTGTCTTAATCATATTGAATTGGATTGTACTTTGATTCGTATGTTGTTGGAATTTCCTCTAGAAATCTTACTGGAAAATTCAAGATGACAGATGATGAAAAGAAGAACAAATGATAATTTAATTAACACCTATGTGATGATGATATACTTTGTACGTAATTTGCATATATTCTAATTATATTTGCGGGTTAAAGAGGAGAAAACAATATTACTGAAACATACAGAATATCTATATAATAATACAAGTTCTTATACTGAACAGAAGAAAAAAGGTAGAATTAATTCTAGCACTTTTAGAAAGACCAATTAATTAGATCTTAGTTTGCTAAGGGACTAGCAAAATTTAGGTATGGGGGAAGTCTTTAGAATGAAAAAGTGCATAAAATTAACGGTTAAATGATGGTTAAATGCATAATATTTAGCTTATCATATGAGAATTAAGTCATTATGTTATAATTGCATTGTTATAAGCTTTAATTAAAGAATCTGCTTAATTTCGGGGAATTAATGTTAATTTAGTACATTTCTGAACTGTCGGTAAATTACAAACTATGAAATTCTTAAGTATCCGAATTTTCTATTATTTCAGATAGTTACGTTTAACTTATCGAACATGTATCAGACAGTTATGTTTAAATTGCTGAACAATTATGTTTTAAAAGAATATTTTATTATTTCTTGAAGTACACATGTCGAAACCATAATGCATGACTTAAGTGAACTTTCGGTGAGTTATCTATAACTATCTGAAATTGCAGCTGAGCATCGGATAGTTATATGTGTAACTCTCCAAAATCTCCTTTTATTTATAAAGTAGCTACTGACACATGTCATGTTCTGGGAGAATGACTTAAGTAGATTTTCGGTGAGTTATCTCTAATTATTCGAAATGAATCTAGGCATCGGATAGTTAGACTAGTAACTCTCCGAAATGTTTCTTTTATTATAAAACTACTGATGACACGTGTCGTGATCTGGAAGATTAACTTAAGCTATATATCGGTGAGTTATTTGTAACTATCCGAAATGCATCTAAGCATCGGAGAGTTAAGTCTGTAACAATCCGAAATGCACCTGAGCATCAGATAGTTAAATTTATGCACGTGTTTTATAGTTAAATCAACAAAGCAAGTCCGTTGAGTTATCTATAACTCCACGGACTATTTATTTTCTAATATGCCACTATAGCAGTTGCAGAAACAAGACAGTTGGAAGGAAAAACCACGATCGCACGTATCACGTAGGGAGAAGAAATCATCGTCGTTGATATGAATGAAGGAAATCCAACCGATCATTCAAGTAGAAGCAGTTACCACCGAAAAATATAAAAGAAAAGAAGAAAAAGAAGTAAAGGATGTGTGATCGATGGGTGTGGCCAGTGTATGCAGAGGAGGATCACCGAGCTTTCTACAAGCAACGTCGCCAATTCTCTAAAGTACCACACCAACCATCATCACCACCACCATAATCACCAACCATCGGAGGTCTGTGAGGATACTTTTCTAATGTCGGGTTGATTCTGAGCCAAACACAATGCCTGACAACCACTGTAAGGATTGATCGCGTTGCGGGAAGGGAAGCCATTTTCACCAAGCGCCGACTCATAACTTAGGAGATCGTAAAGCTTCTAGCCTTGGCTTCGGGTTGATGCCTGTATGCGGAAGAGGAGATCATTTTGCAATTCTGGACTCGCGATTCTATAGGGAGAGGAGACAGAATTGTAAGTGGTTTAAGTTTTAGTGGTGTAATCGTATCGCATGTAGTGACAAAAGTATTTACTGTCAACTAAGATCACTTTACATTTTACCTTTCTCCCATTTCCATGCTCATATCAAAACAAAAATACCAGAAAACTTGTTTGGATCCCTAGCAACAGTGCTAGAAAACTTGTTTGGTTACCCAGTAACGCGCTTGAAAAACTTGGATTTGTTAACTTCTGTTTTCACTTAGTTAATTTATCTTTATGCATATTCCTTTTTAGAAGTAAACAAACAACATTTCATACAAATTAGATATTAATTCCAATTTGTATTTTAACTACAAGTGTATAGTCTCTATTGTATTAGTGTGCAAGTACAGGTCGATCCCATAGGGAATTGCTTAAGAATTGAGAACTGTTCCATTTTTAACAATCAAATTTATATATTCAATAAACTCTCCGTTGAGTTACAGTTAACTCAACGAACAAAGTTCATTGAGTTATGGCTAACTCAACGGACTAACCTCATGGACTTAAGTTAACTCCACGAGCCTATCTTTCCTATTTAATACTGCTATTTACAGAGGAATTCGACCAACCATTGGGTAGTTCCAGAGATTGTAAATAACATCAATTAAGCTCTTTAATGTTAGTAAACACTGGATTTATCATTAGGCAATACTAACATACAAATAATTCAAACATTAACCATTAAAATCTATAAGTCTTTTAAACGAACCAATCTCAGTAAACTTTAAAACTAAAACAAACATAAAGCAATCATAACATTGACAAAGATAACATTAATCACGATACAAAACAAACAATACAACACTCAAATACAAAATATAAACACAAATAAGTTGTTTTTAGTATTTTTGTTTTGATATGAGCATGAAAATGGGCGAATGGTGAAATGTAAAGTAATCTCAATCGACAATAAATACTTTCATCACTACATGTGACGCGATTACACCACTGAAAATTAAACCACTTACAATTCTATCTCCTCTCCTTATAGAATCGCGAGTCCAGAATTGCAAAATGATCTCCTCTTCAGCATACAAGCATCAACCCGAAGCCAAGGCCAGAAGCTTTACGATCTCCTGAGATAAGAGTCGGCGCTTGGTGAAAATGGCTTCCCTTCCCATGACGCAATCACTCCTCGCAATGGTTGTCAGGCACTGTGTTTAGCTCGGACTCAACCCGACATCAGGAAACTATCCTCACAGACCTCCGACGGTTGGTGATTATGGTGGTAGTGATGATGGTTGGTGTGGTACTTCAGAGAATTGCCAACGCTGCCTACAGAAAGCTCAGTGATCCTCCTCTGCACACACTAGCCACACCCATCGATCACACACCCTTTACTTGTTTTTCTTCTTTTCTTTTATATTTCTTCAATGGTGACTACTTCTGCTTGAATGATCGGTTGGATTTCCTTCATTCATATCAACGACGATGATTTCTTCTTCCTACGTGATACGTGCAATCGTGGTTTTTCCTTCCAACTGTCCTATTTCTGCAACTGCTACAATGGCATATTAGAAAATAAATAGTCCGTGGAGTTATAGATAACTCAACGGACTTGCTTCGTTGATTTAACTATAAAACATGTGCATAAATTAAATTATCCGATGCTTAGATGCATTTCGGATAGTTATAGATAACTCACCGATATATAACTTAAGTCAATCTTCTAGATCACGACACGTGTCATCAGTAGTTTTATAATAAAAGAAACATTTCAGAGAGTTACTAATCTAACTATCCGATGCCCAGATGCATTTCGGATAGTTAGATAACTCACCGAAAATCTACTTAAGTCATTCTCCCAGAACATGACACGTGTCAGCAGCTACTTTATAAATAAAAGGAGATTTCGAAGAGTTACACATATAACTATCCGATGTCCAGTTGCAATTTCGGATAGTTACAGATAACTCACTAAAAGTTCACTTAAGTCATGCATTATGGTTTCAACACGTGTACTTCAGGAAATAATAAAATATTCTTTTAAAACATAACTGTTCGGTAATTTAAACATAATTGTCTGATACATGTTCAATACGTTAAACATAACTATCCGAAATAACAGAAAATTCGAATACTTAAGAATTTCACAGCCTGCAATTTACCAATAGTTCAGAAATGTACTAAATTAACATTAATTCCTCGAAATTAAGCAGATTCTTTAATTAAAGCTTGTAACGGTGCAATTATAACATAATGGCTTAATTCTCATATGATAAGCTAAATATTATGCAATTAACCATCATTTAATCGTTAATTTTATGCACTTTTTCTTTCTAAACACTTTCCCCATGCCTAATTTTTGCTAGTCCCTTAGCAAACTAAGATCTAATTAATTGGTCTTTCTAAAAGTGCTAGAATTAATTCTTGCTTTTTTTCTCTGTTCAGCATAAGAACTTGTATTATTATATAGATATTCTGTATGTTTAAGTAATATTGTTTTCTCCTCTTCAACCTGCAAATATACTTACAATATATGCAAATTACATACAAAGTATATCATCGTCACATAGGTGTTAATTATATTATCGTTTGTTCTTTTTATCATCTATCATCCTGAATTTTCCAATAAGATTTCTAGAAGAAATTCCAACAACATAAGAATCAAAGTACAATCCAATTCAATATGATTAAGACAAGTAGAATAAAGAATTGTATCTCCATAAAACAACTTCAAAAGTCAATTCTAGATTCATATTTCAGCAATTCAAGATAACAAAAAATATACTCGATTCATAAGATATCTATATTTCACAAAACACTTGTGTCTTTTCAGAACATGTTGAGTATTTTGTTTTGATGATGTGTGTTGAATGAAAATAATCATATTTGCTCAATTACTATTACTTGTGAAAAGAAATTAAAATCATCAATTAATATAGAAAAAGCTTACTAATATAAATATTTGTTTGTATTGGATCTGAAGTTAATAACTAGTCATTTCATTACATTAATTTCTCATTTAACTAAACGTTAAGTAAACGTGTGTTTTTTATTGAAAAGTATGATATGTTTTAAAGTTATATTTTCTATATCATGTACAGTGCACGTTTAGACAACTCGTTAAGTTAGAGTTTTGTTTGTATAGAGATCATGTGACAACTCGTAAAGTTAGAGGCTTATAGGTTAATATAGGTCACGTGAGAACTCGTTAAGTTAGTGAGTAAAAGAAGAGACAAACTCGTTAAGTTAGTGTTATACATGTGGCGAAATTATAAGTTATAAATGTTGTATTGTATCACGTGAGGTGCACATGTTTAACTCGTTAAGCCAACATAACTAAACGCATTGAGTTGCTATATTGAACACTAAGGCTACGCGTTAGGTTAGCGTTATAAACTTAAGTTGTTATTTTTGCACATGGTAAAAATCTTATTATAAAAATATTTGTTTATTGCTGAATTGGTGAGTTAAAGTTTTTCGAAGACTTACAGTCGTAACCATCCGAAAGGTAACTTAAGTCATGTTTTCAGGTCTTGACACGAGTCTCACTAGTTTTATGGTAAAAAGAGTTTTTCGATGACTTACAATCGTAACTATCCGAAACTTAAACTGTTTTCGGTGAGTTATCGTTTAACCTTCTGAAAGAAAGGTTAAGATGGTTCGTTGAGTTATCTGCAATACTAGTCACGTGAATTGGCACGTGAGGAACTCATTAAGTTAGAAACGTTAAGTTATATATATACTTGTGTTACTCGTTTAGTTAACATTAAAGTAACAACTTCTTATTACACTAATGAAAGGTTTTTGGACGAGAAAGTTTATTTTACAAGAAATTTTTCAGAGATCCAAGACTAATGATTAAAGAAAGTTCGAAATGTAAACATGGGTCAAAACGTGTGTATTTTGATGAAGGAAAAAGAAAAGACGTGGAGAAGTGGAAAACTGGTAGTGATTAGACGTGGAGGATATGCATGAAATGAAGATATAGTATAAAAGCCATAGAATTCTTGTTGATCAAACTATCCTTGCACAGAAAACGAAAAATCTTTTCAAGGATCAAACTATCCCTGCACACCAAAAGAAAAATCTTTTTCAGGGATCAAAACCACTCTTCGGGGAAAATCTCTCAGGTAGAAGAAAATCCAGTGAAGCAGAAAAGGTCAGATTTATGTCACTAAAGATTTAAAGTATCAGAAGAAAGCAAATTTGGTGAAGTAGAAAAAGATTATATATTCGTCACTAAAGAATTGCTGAATAAGAAGAAAGATCTCAAACAGGGAGAAATGTTTTAAATTCCGCAAATTAGTTTTCTCTATTTGTAGTTATGAAATTGTTTAGATGATACATGGTATCGAGATATAGTTGTATCTACAATTTTTTAGGAGAATTGAATTGTATATTGTAATTGAAATCTTGAATAAAAATGATTTTATGAAAACAATATCTCGACTTGTTTTTGAGTTTTAAAGTTTCAATTATATTTCAGAAAATATTGAAAAATATAATTCACCCCCCCTCTTGTGTAGCCATACGATCCTAAAGAACAGTATATGTATTTTTGTACATTAAAAGTTAATTTGACAAGCTTGAATCATACAAGAGCTTTCTAATGTACCCATGTTACGAGCTTTCAGTCAACAATCCCATATCTGATCAGGATCTTAGGTTGCTAGATTTCAAGAGTCATTTTTTAGGTCAACAATCCTTATATACCTATCTGCTCGTGATAAAACAAGTCAATAAACTCTCAAAGTTTTTTCTCTCTTTTTTTTTTTTTTTTTACAAACAAAAAACATTAATCACATACTATATATGTACGTATTTCATTAATACAGATGCAATAAAACACCAATCTCATATAGTCCTACTTCTATCATTTACTATAAATATGAATCCATAACAATAAGCTTATACTTTTTCTGTAGTTTAATAAGATCTACACATAAATCATTCTATAAGTTTAATCAATCAAATTAAATGTATCTTTAATCATATGTGTTTCATTTAATCTAGAATTCACATCTCAGCTCTTTCAGGACTTCAGATAATTTACTAATTTTTCATTAAGCTTTTGATTTCATTTTAAAATCGTGAAATTGTTAAACTCATGAAATTCAGAAAAAACATAAGATACTATATCTAGATTTACCTAAATAGTAAATTCTATAGCATCTTATATAACCTTCTAAATATAACATTCAAGCAGTTACAGTTTATAAAAATTTTTACAGTCTCAAATATCGGATAGTTACAGCAAGTTCATAAAAATTTTCAATTTCCACAAAACTTTGCAGTACCATTTTAATTCCTTTAATTAACAAAGTTACATGGCTGTTACTTTAATTACCTCCCCGCCATACCAACATTTTGCATTGTCCTCAATGTAAAAGATTTGACAATAAATACCATAATTGTAGTAGGCATGAATATAGTTTCGTTGATTTAGCACCTAACTCAATGAACGAGTTTAAATCTAAATTCAGGATAAGTAATCAGTTACATACCTTGTTTTGTTTGTATCTCCTTCTGCATATTCCGATTTTTGATCTTGAAAATTTTTCATTCACAGATAAAAGCAGAATATATAACAAAATAACATTTAACAAATATTGATAAATTAGTGTCTTGTGTGGAACCCAGACTCCTACACCTTTGGTGGCTCACAAGCAAGCTAGTTGGTTTCCCAACACAGATACCAACAAACTGGATTGATATTTTGTTTTTGTTTTTTTTTTATGAAATAAAATTAAAACTAAATTTTTTTTTCTTTTTTTCTAAAAATAAATGTAGAATACACACAACATTAAACACACAAAATCATAGCTTAAGAACATGATTGAAAAGTAGAAACAAATGGAATAAACGTGTCAGTCCAAGCAAACTTTTTAGGCATAATTCTTCTTGCTATTAATTCTGTTTTAATGCAGTTCTTGTTCCTTCTTAATTTGTAAACTTATAGTATATTACTGTTTAGAATGAAAAAGTGCATATTATTAACGGTTAAATGATGGTTAATTGCATAATATTTAGCTTATCATATGAGAATTAAGCCATTATGTTATAATTGCACTGTTATATGCTTTAATTAAAGAATCCACTTAATTTCGAGGAATTAATGTTAATTTAGTACATTTCTGAACTATCGGTAAGTTGCAGGCTGTGAAATCCTTAAGTATCTGAATTTTTTGATATTTCAGACAGTTATGTTTAACATACCGAACATATTTCGGACAGTTATGTTTAACATACCGAACATGTATCAGATAGTTATGTTTAAATTACCGAACAGTTATATTTTAAAAGAATATTTTATTATTTCCTGAAGTACACAAGTCGAAATCATAATACATGACTTAAGTGAACTTTCGGTGAATTATCTATAACTATCTGAAATTGCAGTTGGGCATTGGATAGTTATATGTGTAACTCTCCGAAATCTCCTTTTATTTATAAAATAGCTGTGGACACGTGTCATATACTGGGAAAGTGACTTAAGTGGATTTTCGGTGAGTTATCTCTAACTATCCGAAATGCATCTATGCATCGGATAGTTACACCTATAACTCTCCGAAATGTTTCTTTTATTATTAAACTGCTGCTGACACGTGTCGAGATCTAGTAGATTTACATAAGTTATATATCAGTGAGTTATCTATAACTATCTGAAATGCATCTAAGCATCGGATAGTTAAGTTTGTAACTATTCGAAATGCAGCTGAGCATCAGATAGTTAAGTTTATAAGTATCCGAAATGCACCTAAGCATAGGATAGTTAAATTTATGCACGTGTTTTATAGTTAAATCAACGAAGCAAGTCTGTTGAGTTATCTGTAACTCCACGGACTATTTATTTTCTAACATGCCACTGTAGCGATTACAGAAACAAGACAGTTGGAAGGAAAAATCGCGATCGCACGTATCGCGCAGGGAGAAGAAAGCATCGTTGTTGATATGAATGAACGAAATCCAACCGACCATTCAAGCAGAAGTAGTTACCACTAAAGAAATATAAAAGAAAAGAAGAAAAAAAAGTAAAGGGTGTGTGATCGATGGGTATGGCTAGTGTGTACAGAGGAGGAGCACCGAGTATGCAACTGATATATCTGTGACTAGATATATATATCCATCAAGTATGACATGTATGCTGTTAATTAATGATTTCTGTCCTAGATATATCATACTATTTTCAGTCCAAGATCTATTCAGAAAATTATACACACTTAAGCATAAATCTTCATCCCAATTTCTTGTAGGTTTCCAATAATATAATTTTTCAGGAATGGTAGAATTTTTATTAGAAAATATTAAAGCCGACCCATAATTTACAGTTGGTACATCATATCTATTAGGTCTTCCTATATTCCATTCTTCTCTTGTGATAAGATTTCTTATCAAAATATCAGGTAATAGACTTGCATACCTTGGTCTAGTCTTGTATATGATTAATCCTTCATCCATCCCCATAATATGATCTATTCCTTCTAATGTATTGGGTGAAATTCCAATAGTTTCCTCCATATTCAGATATTCATGGGTAATTGAACTACGATTAAATGACTTCCATATGAATCCATCTCTAGTCTTAGTCATTTTTGCAGCTTGTAGTCTTTGAAAATATTTTCATCAATATAGTCTTTAATTTCCTTTGATACACAACACAGTCTGCACAGATCTTTAGCTGACAAGTTACTCAATACTTCCCTTAGTGCATCCAACGGTAATTGCATCAATTCCATTAGTTGATTCTATATAATACAAACAAAAATTTTAGCAAAGACAAAAATTAACATAACTACTACACACCCTCGTGGAGTTAGGGCATAACTCAATGGACTAAGTTCGTTGAGTTAAGTAATAACTCTACGATACTATTAACTACAAATAAACTTATATATATATATAGTTACTTTAGTTATACTACTTCATTCAACTATCCTCCTAGAAGAGGTATCAATTTCATTAACAGTTCTATTGACAGGGTTAGGTATTGCTTGTACTAGCAATCCTCTAGTAGGTCTAATTCCATTAATTCCTTCTATCTAAGTGATATATTTCTATTCTGATTTTGAATTGTAGTATTTTCAAATACAAAATCTAGACGATTGTTTAATTATTAGATTATCTTTTCTAATTTCTCTATTCTAGATCCTTGTTTAAGTAATGCTTTATAACTTATATTCTTCTCATTTATATTTTCTCCTTGTTCGTGTTTTCCCAGCACTACACTAGAAAAACTTGGATTTGTTACTTCTATTTTTACTTAGTTAATTTATCTTTATGCCTATTCTTTCTTTTAGAAGTAAACAAACAACCTTTAATACAATTTAGATATTAATTCCAATTTGTACTTTAAATGCAAGTGCACAGTGTCTATTGTATCAGTGTGCAAGTATAGGTCGATCCCATAGGGAATTGTTGACGAACTTAAGAAATGTTTGATTGTGAACAATTCAAATTTATATTCAATAAGCACTCCGTTGAGTTACAGTTAACTCAACGGACTAAGTTCGTTGAGTTATGGATAACTCAATGGACTATCCTCGTGGACTTACGTTAACTCCACGAGCCTGTCTCTTCTTTATAATACTGCTAATTACAGAGGAATTCGGCCAACCATTAGGCGATTCCACAGATTGTAAATAACATCAATTAAGCTTTTTAATGCTAGTTAATATTGGATTTATCATTATGCAATACTAACATTCAGATGATTCAAACAGTAACCATTAAAATCTTTAAGTTGTTTTGTACGAACCAATTTCATTAAACTGTAAAATTGAAACTAACATAAAACAATCATAAAATTGATACAGATAACATTAATCACGATACAACACCAACAATACAACACTCAAATACAACATATAAACAAAGATAAATTGTTTTTGGTATTTTTGTTTTGATGTGATGGGCGAAAGGTGAAATGTAAAGTAATTTCACTTGACAGTAAATACTTCCAACACTACTTGCAACGCGATTACACCACTGAAAATTGAACCACTTACAATTCTGTCTCCTCTCCCTATAGAATCGCGAATCCAGAATTGCAAGATGATCTCCTCTTCAGCATACAGGCATCAACTCGAAGCCAAGGCTAAAAGCTTTACGATCTCCTGAAATATGAGTTGGCGCTTGGTGAAAATGTCTTCCCTTCCCGCGACGCGATCACTCCTCACAGTGGTTGTCAGGCACTGTGTTTGGCTCAGAATCGACCCAACATTAGGCAACTATCCTCACAGACCTCCGATGATTGGTGATTATGGTGGTGATACGATGGTTGGTGTGATACTTCGGAGAATCGTCGATACTGTCTGTAGAAAGCTCAGTGCTCCTCCTCTGTATACATTGGTCGTCCATCGATCACACTCTTTCTTTTTTTTCTTCTTTTCTTTTATATTTCTTTAGTGGTAACTGCTTCTGCTTGAATGGTCGGTTCGATTTCCTTCCTTCATATCAACGGCAATGATTTCTTTCTCCCTACGCGATTGAATTCCTGCGTGATACGTGCAAACGTGGTTTTTCCTTCCAACTGTCTGTTCCTGCAACCGCTACAGTGGCATATTAGAAAATATATAGTCCGTGGAGTTACAGATAACTCAACGGACGTCCTTCGTTGATTTAACTATAAAACACGTGCAAAAATAATAACTTAAGTTTATAACGCTAACCTAACGCGTTGCCTTAGTGTATTTTCATGTAACTCAACGTGTGTAGTTATACTAACTTAACGAGTTATAACGTAAGTAAATCTACCAGCTCTCAACACATGTCAGCAGTAGTTTAAACATAAAATAACATTCCGGAGAGTTACAGGTATAACTATCTGATGCTTAGATGCATTTTCGGATACTTAAGAATTTCACAGCCTGCAATTTACCGATAGTTCATAAATGTACTAAATTAACCTTAATTCCCCAAAATTAAGCAGATTCTTCAATTAAAGCATATAACAGTGCAATTATAACATAATGGCTTAATTCTCATATGATAAGCTAAATATTAGGCAATTAACCATCATTTAACCGTTAATAATATGCACTTTTTCATTCTAAACACTCCTCCTTGGAAATTGTTGTTTCACCAAGATAAATTCGAGTGATTTCTCCAATTAGGATTATAAGAATTTCCAAAGTTATCTTTCTAGTTTCTAGCATAAATAATATCTTAATCATTAATGTTTGCATTCTTTTCTACTAGCTTTTGATTTAATGATAACTCTTCTATTTTCTTTGTTAATTCAGTTAATTTCACTTCAAGCATAGTACTTGAATCTATTTTATGAATTCCTCTTGGCAGTATTCTTTTATCTGCAATAGCTTCAACCGAGTTTTCCCACTGTGCAGTTCTTTTTGAAAAGTTTTCTAAATATGCCCATGCTTCTTCACTACATAGTTTCAGGAATCCATTTTGACAAGTAGATTCTAATAAAGATTTCGTTGAAACATCTATGCCTTCATAAATTATACCTATTAATTATGTTTTACTCATTGCATGATGTGGACATTGAGTCAGTAAATCTTTAAATCTTTCAAAATATTTCCAGAATGATTCACCCTATTTTTGGCTACACATTAATATTTCTTTTTTCTTTTTAATCGTTTGATGTGTTGGATAATATTTTTTCAGAAAAACAGAGTAAAATTCAATCCATGCAGAAATTGAATCAGGCGATAGAGTATATAACCATCTCTTAGCTATGTCTTTTAAAGCAAAAGGGATATATCTAAGTTAATAACATCTATACTCATGCTCGGTATTTTCATCATTTAACAAACTTTGTTAAATTCTCTAAGGAAATAATAGGCATCCTCTCTTTCTAATCCATGAAAATGTGGCAATTGACTAATATAATTAGATTTCAGTTCAAACCTATCTCCCTCAAAGTTTGGTAATCGAATACATGAAGGTTCATCAACTAATTCAGGATACAGAATTTCTCCTAATGATTTTTCTACTGGACCAGCCATCTCTACGTTCTCTTTTAAAGAAAGGTTAGCTACACCCAAAGGATTTCGTTAAAGTCCAATTCAGAAAATGTTTCAGTACGCCTATGTGTTGAATATTCCTAGGTAGGTGTTCTTACTAATCGTTTAGTGCTAGGAGAACGAGTCCATGTGCTCATAAATAAAATAGCAAATGATTAATTACATACCAGTCTGAAGCTTTCCATTCAATAAATATTTGTTGACGGATGAAGTCGAATCAACTGCTTCTCCTTCCAGTTCCCCTAACGCTTTTCTCCTTACTTTTAAAAGTGTTGGTAACTCGTAAATAACATTCTATTTTATATATATAATGCACATCCATAAAGTGAATAAATCTCGTTGCAAGAACGTGTCTTGCAACGTGCATCGTGGTTCCTATTTTTATGAGTACATGAACCACTAGTAATTTCAAATTTTGGTAACTGCTAAGCTGACGAAGTTTCGTTCGTGGTTAAAAGAATAATTGTTCTGCTTAATCCACAAACTAGCCTCGTTGAGTTATAGATAACTCAACGGAGTGACCTTATATTATATTACTGACCTCGTGGAGTTAAGTTTAACTCAACGAACTTACTTCGTTGAGTTAACACTTAGCAACCTCTAAGTATACTCCTTGTAAGTACCTCTCTATTTTTTTTTTTCCTGCATTCTGCTAACTGAAATAACGTTAAATACATGTCATTAATGCAGCATTCTAATCAAAATTCATTTAAATCTGAACATTATATAAATATTTAACTTGCAGTTCATTTCATGTTATGTAGAATTTACATTTTACCTTAAAGCATATACATATTTTCAAGCATCTATTATTTAATCCTGTCATTCAGCAAACTATTAATCTTTTTAAACATTCATGCATAATATTCCACAAATTATATAACATTCAATATAGTTCATCCATTTCATCATTCTAAGCACGCATGAAAAATATATCTGAAAAACATATATTCATTCATATGAATCAATTACAGTACAATCAAATCAGATATTTTTCATACAAATATATAAAAGTAGACGAACAATACAATTTAGTCTCTACTCCTAAGTTCATCTACTTCCTTCTAGAGTTTTTCTAATTGTTGCTCTAATTATTCCATCCTATCTACAGCTCCTGTAATGCCTCCAGAAGGTGCAGCAATCTCTACAGCTACAAAATTTCTATACTCTTTCACTGAAATGTTTCTTGATCTAATCCTTTTTGATGCCCATTTAGTGAAATCGATACAATCCACCATCAGTAGTGGAATCAAATCTCTATAAAACAATTTCTTCTTCACTATTCTCAGCTTGGAGATAAAAACTGCAGACCAATTTATTTGAATTCTATTTACAACTGCATATGTGGCCTATTTGACAAATTGACTCAGTTCTATGTCATGGCCTTGTCATTGATAGGCATTCTTAATCAAAATGTTGGCAATCATGTGTGCTTTACCATTTAAATGCTTCAGTCTCTTTAATAAAGGCACACCAAGATTGATAGTCAAACTGTCCTTGATTTCCTATTCTATCCATTCAACGGCAGTTGTACTTTCCAAAATTTCCTTTCCTTTCCTTCATTCTTTAATCCAAAAATGTTGTAGAGAAGCTCAGGTGTTATCTATACATCAGCTTCCTCCACGTTGGAAATTAATTGTCCTTCTTCTCTTAAGTTTGCATAAAAGTAGGGCACTAGATTCTCATATACTACATGCCTTTTCTATTGAGAAATAAATTGTAGTAGACCTTGGAACTCAAATAATTCCTTAATTTCTTACATTTCATCCCAATTTACTAGTCTACTGTATATGATATCATAACCCCTAATCTCTTGGTATTTATTATAAGCTTCCTGACTCTAAAAATGTACTTCATTCAGAACTGTTGCTTCAATCGGGTTAGGAATGTGACTTTGTTGTTCTAGAGGGGTTTGTTCTTGATCTTCCTCTACCATAGGCTGAACTTGAACTTGCTGAAAATGTTCTGCAGATGCCTGAACTTTTTCTTCTACTTTTGTCTATGGTGGTGAGCTGGCAGAACTCTCCACTCTGTCTTGAAGTGTTTCATTTAATTCAGTCGAATCTGCAAAGTCATTTTTGTCTATATGGCTTTGTTCAGCTTCTTGTTCATTTTCTGTTCTTTCTTCTTCCTCCTGACTACCAATCTGCACTATCATTGTTCTTTCTGATTCTATGGCATATTGGGATGGAATCACAAGCAATTCAGTTTCTTCTTCTTGTACAAGCTGCAGACTAATTTCAGCCTGTTTTTCTTCTTCTCTTTGCTTTTGCTGCTGCTACTCCTACTCATCCTTAGAATCAGATAGCAGGTTTACAAAAATTGGCTCTACAGGCCCTTTTGATATTGGTACTTCAGATTTAATCTCCTTTTGACATTCAAGCACTATCTCTTTTCCTTTCCTTTGTTTGATTAATTGTGTCTAGTCTTCCTCTTCTTCTTCTAAGATTAAATCTAAAAACAAAGGCTCTACACACCTTTGAGCCACAGGTACTAGCTCTTCCTGTTTAATTTTTTCAATATTTGCTGGTCTCGAAGGACCAGTTTCAGCTTCTCTTGCAGCAAGTCTGGTAGTAGCTTCTTGATGCTGTTCTACTTTGATTTTATATTGGGCTTTCAACTTTTCTGCAGCCCTCTTCTTGCGAAGTGCATCAAATACCAGATGTGCTTTGGCTACTACTAAATCTTCTGGTTCTCCTTGGTTTTTCCTAACTTGAACCAGTCCTTGGAATTCTTTTAATTCCTCTTTAGTTGAAGGCCCCAACATTGCTGCTAGTGCCAACGACTTGAATAGTGGAACTGAAGGTCTTGGCTACTGTTCCTTAGGAACAGGTATTTCAACAGTCGGCTCCTCCTCTACTTGCTATTGCTGCCTTATTGCACCCCTTGCACGACCAACAATGCGCTTTTTGAACCATAATCTAGCCTTGCGCTGAATTAGCTCTAGGGCTACTTCATTGTTCGGCTTGATTTTTTTTTCTTTGCTTAAAGCAATTTTTGTTGCTACTTTGATTTTTGTTTCTACTTTGATTTTTGTTTCTACTATCTAGGGTATTTGTATACCTAAATCTACTAAAAATCTTCTCAAGTTGAAGAGTTCAGATTCTACCTTCTGTAGCTCTTTTTCTCTTGTCGTATTCTTGATTTTCTATCGTCTGTGTCATTCCTTTAACTCTTTTAGAAACTATGCTGTGTCAACCACATCTTCCCAGAACTCAAGTGCCATCTTCCTCATCGTGGAGTTACACAACGGCAAGGAATCGCTCTGATCTTTCTATTCTAAGTTCTAACTGATCTGCTGGATAACGCCCCCAAAACCCTAGGTTCTAGTCTAAATAAGCCCTAAGTTTAGGCGGATAATCGGGTCATTTCCCGAACCAACATTTGCTCTCTCATCCGTGGTCATAGCTACAGTACTCCGTTGAGTTACAGTTAACTTAACAGAATAAGCTCATTGACTAACTCAAGACTCAACGAAGTAAGTTCGTTGAGTTAAGCGTAACTCAACAGACTTCTCGTACAAACAGATATAATAATAATAAAAAACTTAAGATAATAGGGTTTTTTTTTCTATTTTTACTGATTTAATCGATACTATGTTTCATTCAGATCGAAATTTTTTCCAATTGAACCAATACTAGGTTTCGGTAAAATCAAATGTTTTTTTTTTACTAAAAATTAATATAGATTTTTTATGTTCCGATCATACCAATGGATCCAGTCGGTTGAACCGCAATGATTTTTTTATATTTTTTAATTTTTTAATTTTTTTTTTAATAAAAATGAAAATAAAATAAAAACTGATTTCTTACTGAGTAAAGCTCGAGTAGTCCTCTACTCTTACTTCTTCTATAATTCCAAAGGAGCTTTTTGGAATTTTCAAAAATAGATCTAAGTCTTTGTCCATTTACTTTAAAGATATTCTAATTTTTAGGATTTTCAATCTCAATAGCTCCATAGGGATAAATATTTCGAACTATGTAAGGTCCTACCCATCTAGATCTTAATTTTCCTAGATGGTTATGGAGTCTAGTCATGTAAAGATATACTTCTTGTACTATTTCAAAGCTTTTTGGAATAATTTTCCTATCATGCCAGAATTTCATTTTCTCTTTTTCTTTTATAGTCTTCGAATAAGCTTCATTTCTAAATTCTTCTAATTCAATTAATTGCATTTTCTTATTTTCAGCAACTTGATTTAAATTAGTATTCAGAGTTTTTAATGCCTAATAAGCTTTATGTTCTATTTCAACTGGTAAATGACAACTTTTTCCATATACTAGCCTAAAAGGTGACATACCTAAGCTTGTCTTATAAGTAGTTCTATAAGCCCAAAGTGCATCTATGAATCTATTAGCCCAATCTGTTCTAGTAGGATTTACTACTTTTTCTAAGATTAACTTAATTTGTTTGTTAGCACTTTCTACTTGTCCACTTGTTTGCGAATGATATAATGTTGCAATTTTGTGGTTTACTCCATATTTCTTCATTAAGGCTTCAAAACTTCTATTACAGAAATGAGTTCCTCTATCACTGATAATAGCTTTAGGTATTCCAAATCTAACAAATATATTGGTTCTTATAAATTGTATTACCACTTTGTTGTCATTAGTTTTTGTAGGAATAGCTTCTATCCATTTAGATACACAATCCACCCCCAACAATATGTAATTAAATTGATTAGACATAGGAAATTGACCCATAAAATCTATTCCCCACACATCAAAGATTTTAACATCAACAATAAGATTAAGAGGCATCATATTCCTCTTTGATATTCTTCCTATTTGTTGACATCTTAAACAACTTAAGCAATATTTATGAGCATCTTTGAATAGTGTTGGCCAATAAAATCCACATTGCAGAATTTTTGCAGCAGTTTTCCTTGAGCCAAAATGCCCTCCACAAGCTTGGTCATGACAAAAAGACAATATGCTCTAATATTCAGTTTCCGGAACACACCTCCTTAAAACCAGCTCAGGACATTTCTTAAATAAGTATGGGTCTTCCCAATAGTAATATTTTACTCTTGAGAAAAACAATTTCTTATCATATCTATTCCAATCCTTAGGAGTTAAACCAGTGACTAAGTAATTAACTATGTCTGCATACCAAGGTATTGTGTTGATGGTCATTAATTGTTCATCAAGAAAATTATCCTTAATTTCAATATTTGATTTTTCTATTTGTAATCTTGATAAATGATTTGCTACTACATTCTCACAACCTTTTTTATCTTTAATTTCTAGATCAAATTCTTGTAATAATAATATCCATCGAATCAATCTAGGCTTAGTCTCTTTTTTTGCTATTAGGTGTTTTAAAGTTGAATGATCCATGTATACTATTACTTTAGCTCCAATCAGATATGATCTAAATTTTTCCAAGGAAAACACAACAGCTAATAGTTCTTTTTTAGTAGTTGTATAATTAACTTGAGCATCATTTAAGATTTTGCTTGCATAATGAATCACTCTAGGAGATTTTTCCTTCTTCTATCCCAACACTGCTCCAACAACAAAATCAGATGCATTGCACATTAATTCAAATGGATGGCTCTAATCAAGTGCTTGAATTATAGGAGTTGAAATAAAGCTAGTTTTAAGTCTGAAAAATGCTTCCTTGCAATTTTTATCAAAGTTGAATGGGTCATCTTTTAATAGATTAGTTAAAGGTCTAGCTATTTTGCAAAAGTCTTTAATAAATCTTCTATAAAAATCAGCATGTCCTAGAAATGATCTAATATCTTTCACTGATTTAGGTTCTGGTAGATTAGAAATTACTTCTATTTTAGCTTTATGTACTTCCAACCCTTTCTTTGAAACAGCATGCCCTAAGATTATTCCTTGTTTAACCATGAAGTGACATTTTTCCCAATTTAAAATCATATTTTTTTCCACACACCATTTTAATATTTGGTCTAAATTTTTTAAACAAACTTCATATGAATTGCCATAAACAGTAAAATCATCCATAAATATTTCTTAGAAATCTTCAGTCATTCCAGTAAATATGCCCTACATACACCTTTGAAAGGTGGCTAGTGCATTGCATAATCCGAATGGCATTCTCTTAAAAGCATAAGTTCCATTAGGACAGGTGAAAGTTGTTTTCTCTTGATCCTCTAATGCTACTGGAATTTGATTATAACCTGAATACCCATCTAGGAAACAAAAATATTCTTGCCTTGCTAATCTTTCCAGCATTTGATCTATAAAAGGTAAGGGAAAATGATCTTTCCTAGTCACAGCATTTAGCTTTCTATAGTCTATACATACTCTCCAGCCTGATTGAATTCTAGTAGGTCTTGACTTTCATTCCTAATAACTGTTAATCCTAATTTCTTGGGAACTACATGGATTGGGCTAACCCATGAGCTATCAGAAATCAAATAAATTATGTCATTATCTAACCATTTCACTATTTCCTTCCTGACTACTTCTTTAAGGTTTGGATTTAATCTCCTCTCAGGAATTCTAACAGGTTTAGCATTCTCTTCTAAATATATGTGGTGACAGCATAAAGTTAAACTTAACCATTTTATATCAATTATAGTCCATCCTATTGCTTCTTCATAACTTTTTACTACATCTTTTAATTTAGCTATTTGATCCTCTTTTAAATCTGAAGCAATAATGATTGGACATGTTCGTTTCTCTTCCAGAAATATATAGGTTAATTCAGGAGGTAAAGGTTTTAATTCTAAATGTTGCCCATCAAAAGCTAGAGCTCCTAATTGAACATCATCATTTTCTAAATTAATTTCTTCCAGATCTCCTTCTATATTTATGCTTTCACTTTCCTCTAAAGTTTTAGAATTGATTTGCCTATTTAATTCTTCTTGAATCACATCTTCTAACATATCTCCTTCATCCTCTAAAAAGTCTATGGTATGTAAGGACATTTCTAACTCCTCAAACCTTTCTGATTTGAAAATGTTTAATTGAGTATCCTCATTGCCATATGATAACTTCATTACTCTACTTTTACAATTTATAACAGCCCTTGATGTTGCTAAAAATGGCCTTCCCAAAATTAAAGATGTATCACTATTTTTATGCTTAATTTGTTGGGAATCCAAAATTACAATATCAATAGGATATATAAAGTTTTTGTTTTTAATTAAGGCATCCTCTATTTTTCCTCTAAGGTATCTTATACTTCTATCAGCTAATTGAATAACCGTACTAATAGGAGTTAAGTCTTCTAATCCTAAGGATGCAAATATATCACTTGACATAACATTTATACCTGCACCTAAGTCTATTAAGGTTCTTTCTAGAATAGTATTTCCTATAGTGCATGATATAACAGGGATTCCAAGATCAAAAACTTTTAGGAATTTGTGACAGAAATAGGGAACTACTTTGCTCAGCTAAAAAGACCTTTCTAAGAACATTTTGCTCTCTTTACTTAGTACACCAATCCTTTAGAAATTTAGTACAAAGTGGCATTTTCTACAATAAATCTAACAAAGGAATGTTAACTTGTACTTTTTCAAGTATTATTTGTTGTAATCTTTCAGGATAAGGTGCTAAAGATTGTGATTTAAAAGGTTCTTTTTCTTTCAGTTGATTTGTTTGATCATTTTTAGCTTCACTAGCAAATTCAGATTATTCTTCAGTGATTTCTTGATTTTCAACTATTACATTTTCATTATCATTTTGATTTTTACTCTTATCCACCTTCATATTATTTTCATTTTGAGTTCTTGGCGGTATATCAGTTCCAGATCTTAATGTTACACATACATCTTCCAGATTTTCGTTACTCTCATGATGTTTTTGTATATCATTTTCGTGATTATGATATTCAATTATTTTTAGTTTTAAAGTGCATTCTTTAAATTCTCTTGCATTAGTATTTTCTTTTGGCTGTGTATTTTGCAAATTATGCAGATCTATAACATTATAATTTCCATTGTCCTATTGCATAACTTGTATTTTCATTATATATTCGTCCAATGCTTTTATTTTTCTTTCCAAATCATCTAATCTCATTACATTCAATTTTTTATCAATTTTCATTATGGTTTTTTCATTTTCGTAAATTATATCCACTTTAGGTTCTGAATATGCTTCCTTATAGTTTAATTGGTTGACTTCTTGTTGCTAACACATAAAGTATTCTAGTTTCTCCAAGTTTTGCTCTATACTACGCTCCAGTCTGTCATACCTATCCCAAACTTCAGTGTCTCTCAACATATTACACATTCTATACTGACCATCAGTTGGATAAACTATAGGATTCTCATACTCGGCTCTATTATATTGAGGATAATTCATTTGTTGTTCATGGGATCTAGCTATCTGCAAACATCTCAGTTTCAAACAATCAGAAATGTCGTGACCTTCAGAATTGCAGAATTCACATATTCTAACTACAGGTTTTAGAAATCTTTGAGCATAAGCATATGCCATATTCTCAATTACAGAAGAAAACACACAACACTCTAGCTATTAAAACAAAATAGCTCTAACAGTTGCTTATATGAATTCCTCGGCAATGGTGCCAGAAAACTTGTTTAGATCCCTGGCAACGGTGCTAGAAAACTTGATTGGTTACCCAGCAACGGTGCTAGAAAACTTGTTTGGATCCCTAGCAACGGTGCTAGAAAACTTGTTTGGTTACCTAGCATCGTGCTAGAAAAACTTGGATTTGTTAACTTCTATTTTTACTTAGTTAATTTATCTTTACGCATATTCCTTTTTAGAAGTAAACAAACAACCCTTCATACAAATTAGATATTAATTCCAATTTGTATTTTAACTGCAAGTGTGCAGTGTCTATTGTATTAGTGTGCAAGTACAGGTCGATTCCGTTTTTAACAATCAAATTTATATATTCAATAAGCTCTCCATTGAGTTACAGTTAACTCAACAGACAAAGTTCCTTGAGTTATGGCTAACTCAATGGACTAACCTCGTGGACTTAAGTTAACTCCACGAGTCTGTCTTTCCTATTTAATACTACAATTTACAGAGGAATTCAGCCAACCATTGGGCGATTCCACAGATTGTAAATAACATCAATTAAGCTCTTTAATGTTAGTAAACACTAGATTTATCATTAGGCAATACTAACATTCAGATAATTCAAACAATAACCATTAAAATCTTTAAGTCTTTTGAACGAACCAATTTCAGTAAACTGTAAAACTAAAACAAACATAAAACAATCACAACACTAACAAAGATAACATTAATCATGATATAAAACAAACAATACAACACTCAAATACAAAATATAAACACATATAAGTTGTTTTTGGTATTTTGGTTTGATATGAGCATGGAAATAGGCGAATGGTGAAATGTAAAGTAATCTCAGTCGACAGTAAATACTTATATCACTACATACGACGCGATTACACCACTGAAAATTAAACCATTTACAATTCTGTCTCCTCTCCCTATAGAATCGTGAGTCCAGAATTGCAAAACGATCTCCTCTTCAGCATATAGGCATCAACCCAAAGCCAAGGCTAGAAGCTTTACGTTCTCCTGAGATATAAGTCAACGCTTGGTGAAAATGACTTCCCTTCCCGTGACACGATCACTCCTCACAGTAGTTGTCAAGCACTGTGTTTGGCTCAGAATCGACCTGACATCAGGAAAGTATCCTCACAGACCTCCGATGGTTGGTGATTATGGTGGTCGTGATGATGGTTGGTGTGGTACTTCAGAGAATTGCCAACGTTGCCTATAGAAAGCTCAGTGATCCTCCTCTGCACACACTAGCCACACCCATCGATCACACACCCTTTACTTCTTTTTCTTCTTTTCTTTTATATTTCTTCAATGGTGACTGCTTCTACTTGAATGATCGGTTGGATTTCCTTCATTCATATCAACGACGATGATTTCTTCTCCCTGCGTGATACGTGCAATCGTGATTTTTCCTTCCAATTGTCCTATTTCTGCAATTGCTACAGTGGCATATTAGAAAATAAATAGTCCGTGGAATTACAGATAACTCAACGGACTTGCTTCATTGATTTAACTATAAAACACGTGCATAAATTTAACTATCCAATGCTCAGGTGCATTTTGGATAGTTAGAGACTTAACTATCCGATGCTTAGATGCATTTTGGATAGTTATAGATAACTCACGAATATATAACTTAAGTCAATCTTCCAGATCACGACACGTGTCATCAGCAATTTTATAATAAAAGAAATATTTCGGAGAGTTACTAGTCTAACTATCCGATGTCCAGATACATTTCGAATAGTTAGATAACTCACCAAAAATCTACTTAAGTCATTCTCCTAGAACATGACACGTGTCAGCAGCTACTTTATAAATAAAAAGAGATTTCGGAGAGTTACACATATAACTATCCAATGCCCAGTTGCAATTTCGGATAGTTATAGATAACTCACCGAAAGTTCACTTAAGTCATGCATTATGGTTTCAACACGTGTACTTCAGGAAATAATAAAATATTCTTTTAAAACATAATTGTTCGGCAATTTAAACATAACTTTCCGATACATGTTCGATACGTTAAACATAACTGTCTGAAATAACAGAAAATTTGGATACTTAAGAATTTCACAGCCTACAATTTACCGATAGTTCAGAAATGTACTAAATTAACATTAATTCCCCGAAACTAAGCAGATTCTTTAATTAAAGCTTGTAACAGTGCAATTATAACATAATTGCTTAATTCTCATATGATAAGCTAAATATTATGTAATTAACCATCATTTAACCGTTAATTTTATGTAATTTTTCATTCTAAACACTGGTCCTTCGAGACTAGTAATTATAGAAACAATTAAACAGGAATAGCTAGTACCTATGGCTCGAGAGCTTGCAAAGCCCATTTTTGTAGACTTAGTCTTAGAGGAGGAAGAGGAAAAATAGGCATAGTTCTTTAGAATAAGAAAAGGAAAAGAGATAGTGTTTGAAGCTCAAGCAGAAATTAAACTTGAGCCTATATTATCAGTAGCGCCTAAAGAGCCCATTTTTGTTAATCTGCTATCCAAATCTGAGGAGCAGAAGTAGTAATAGTAAGAGCAAAGAGGAGAAGAAAAATAGGTTGAAATTAGTCTATAGCCTATACAAATAGAAGAAACAAGTAGGGCAGAAGTTGATTTGCCCATGACTCCATCCCAATCTATCATAGAATTAGAAAGAATAGTAACAATTCAGATTAGTAGTCAGGAGAAAGAAGAAATAGAAGAAGCTGAATAAGAACATATGAAACAAAAAGGAAATGACTCGATAGATTCCACTGAAGAGGGAGAGACTCTTCAGCAAATTATTAAGAGAGTACAAGAAAGAAGAGTGGAGAGTTCTACTGGCTCTCCACCATAGATAGAAGTAGAAACAAGAATACAAGAATCACCAAATCATTTCCAACAAACACAAGTTCAGCAAATTGAGAAAGAAATTCAAGAACAAACCTTAGTAAAGGAACAAATTCAAATTCCTGACCCTTCCCAATAGCAAGTTCTAAATGAAGTATATTTTTGGAATCAAGAAGCAATGACTAAATATCAAGAGATTAGGAGTTATGATATTATATACAGTAGAACAATAAACTAAGACGGTATATAGGAAATTAAAGACTTATTTGAGTTCTAGGGTCTACTAACATTTATTTCTCAACAGAAAGGGCATGCAGTAAATGAAAATCTAGTACCCTATTTTTATGCCAATTTGAGAGAAGGATGAAGAAGAAATAGAAGAAGCTGAACAAGAACATATGGAACAAAAAGGAAATGACTCGACAGATTCCACTAAAAAGAGAGAGACTCTTCAGCAAATTATTAAGAGAGTACAAGAAAGAAGAGTGGAGAGTTCTGTCGGCTCTCCACCACAAATAGAAGTAGAAATAAGAATATAGGAATCTCCAGATCATTTTCAACAAACACAAGTTCAGCAAATTGAGGAAGAAATTCAAGAACAAACCCTAGTAGAGGAATAAATTCAAATTCCCAACCCTTCCCAACAGCAAGTTCTGAATGAAGTATATTTTTGGAATCAGGAAGCAATGACTAAATATCAAGAGATTAGGGGTTATGATATTATATACAGTAGACTAGTAAACTGGGACGGTATACAGGAAATTAAGGACTTATTTGAGTTCTAAGGTCTACTAACATTTATTTCTCAATAGAAAGGGCATGCAGTATATGAAAATCTAGTGCCCTATTTTTATGCTAATTTGAGAGAAAGAGAATTAATTTTTAACATGGAGCAAGCTGATGTACTGATAACACCAGAACTTCTCCACAATATTTTTGGACTAAGAAATGAAGGAATTAAAATTCTAGAAGAAACAACTGTAGTGGAATGGGCTGAACAGGAAATTAAACAATGCATAGCCATCGACCCTAGTGTGCCATTATTGAACAGACTAAAGTACTTAAATGGAAAGGCACACATGGTTGCAACCATACTAGTAAAAACTGTTTATCAAAGACAAGGCCACGACATTGAACTTAGTCAATTTATCAAATGGGCCACATATGCAATTGTAAATAGAATTCAAGTTAATTGGTACAAAGTATTTATCTCCAAACTAAGAGCAATAAAGAAGAAATTATTTTATGGAGATTTGATTCCACTATTGATGGTGGATAGTATGGATTTCACGAATTGGACGTTTAAAAGGATAAGATTTAGAGCCATATCAGTGAAGGAATATAGAAGTTATAATGTTGTAGTTGTCTCTATAGTTGTACCTTCTAGAGACATTATAGGAGTTGTTGAGCATATAAATCAATTAAAACAATAATTAGAAAAGCTCCAAAAGAAAGTAGATGAAGTTAGGAAGAAAGATTAAAATGTATTGTTCGTCTACTTGTAATGAAAAATATCTGATTGTATGAAAATGTAAACTATTTAATTATATGAATGTTTGAACAGCAAGATATTGCTGAATTATTGTTTGTAAATGAATGATTTTAAGTTGAATTGAATATTATATAGTTGTTTAAAGATATGTAAGACTATTTTAAAAGTTTTACAATTTTATTAATGACATGGTTAAATGCACGATGATTGGATAATATTTGAATATATCTGCATACTGAGAAGTAAAATGTAAATTCTGCATAACAGGAAATGAACTGTAAATTAAATATGCATATAATGTTCAGATTTAAAGGAGTTTAATTTAGAACACTACATTAATGAAATGTATTTAACTTTATTTAAGTTGATAAAATGCAGAGAAAAAAAATATAGAAGTTAATATGAGGAGTAAGTTTTAGAAAAATTTGCTAAGTGTTAACTCAACGAAGTCCATTGAGTTCACCTTAACTCCATAAGGTCAATAATAAAATATAAGGTCACTCTATTGAGTTATCTATAACTCAACAAAGTTAGTCTATGGAGTTAGCAAATGGGCGATAAAGCTAGTCCATTGAGTTAGCTATAACTCAACGAGATTAGTTTGTTGAGTTAGAAATAGTAGTTGAGGCTAGTCCGTTGAGTTATCTATAACTCAATGAGGTTAGTTCATGGATTAAGCTAAATGGTTATTCTTTTAGCCATGAACAAAACTTTGTGGGTTTAGTAGTTGCTAAAATTTGAAATTAGAAGTGGAACATATATCCATAAAAATAGGAACCATATTGCACGTTACAAGACACGTTCTTGCAATGAGACTCATTTGCCTTATGAACGTGCATTATAAATATAGAACAAAATGTTATTTACTAGTTACCAGCACTTGAGGAAAGAAAAGAAAATTCGTTGGAGAACCGAAAGGAGAAGCAACTGATTCAACTTCATCCATCAACAACTAGTTACTGAAAACAAAGCTTCAAATTGATATGTAATTAATCTTCTACAATATTACTTTATGTTAAGAGTTTATGAGCACATGGACTTATTCTCCTAGCACTAAATGATTAGTAAGAACACCTATACAGGATTATTCAACACAGAGGCGTACTGAAATATTTTTTGAATTGGACTTTAACGAAATCTTTAGGGGTGTAGCTAACCTTTCTTTAAAGGAGAACGAAGATATGGCTACTCCAATAGAAAAGCCATTAGGGGAAATTCTGTATTTTGAATTAGTTGATGAACCTTCATCTATTCGATTGCCAAACTTTAAGGGAGATAGGTTTGAATTGAAATCTAATTATATCAGTCAATTGCCACACTTTCATAGATTAGAAAGATAAGATGCCGATTATTTCCTTAGAGAATATAACAAAGTTTATCAAATGATGAAAATGCCGAACATGAGTATTGATGTTATTAAACTTAGATATATCCCTTTTTCTTTAAAAGACACAACTAAGAGATGGTTATATACTCTGTCACCTGATTCAATTTCTACATGGACTGAATTTTTCTTTGTTTTTCTAAAAAAATATTATCCAACACATCAAACGATTAAAAAGAAAATTGAAATATTAATATGTAGCCAAAAACAAGGAGAATCATTCTAGAAATATTTTGAAAGATTTAAAGATTTACTGACTCAATGTCCACATTATGCAATTAGTAAATCACAATTAATAGGTATAATTTATGAAGGCATAGATGCTTCAACTAAATCTTTATTAGAATCTACATGTCAGAATGAATTTTTAAAACTATGTAGTGAAGAAGCATGGGCATACTTAGAAAACTTTGCAAAAAGAACCGCATAGTGGGAAAACTCAGTTAAAGCTATTACAGATAAAAGAATATTGTCAAGGGGAATGCATGAAATAGATTCAAGCACTATGCTTGAAGTTAAAATAACTGAATTAACAAAGAAAATTGAAGAGTTATCATTAAATCAAAAGCTAGCAAAAAAGAATGCAAACATTAATGACTTAGATATTATTTATGCTAGAAACTAAAAAGATAACTTTGGAAATTCTTATAACCCTAATTGGAGAAATCACTCAAACCTATCTTAGAGAAATAACAATTTCCAAGGAGGAGAAAATACAAATAACAAAAATATAAGCTATGAAGCATTAATTGAACAAGGATCTAGAATAGAGAAGTTAGAAAAGATAATTCAACAATTAAACAATCGTCTAGACCTTGTATTTGGAAATGCTGCCATTTAAAATCATAATATGAATAGAAATATACCCCCTAGACAGAAGGAATCAATAGAAGTTAGACCTATTGGAGGATTGCCAATGCAAGTAATGTCTAACCCTGTCAATAGAACTGTTAATGAAATTGATACCTACTTTGGGAGGGAAATTGAATGAAGCAGTATAACTAAAGCAACTATGTATAATATAGTAAGTAGAAAAATATAAAAAGAAAAAAATATAAGTTTAATTGTAGTTAGTAATATCGTAGAGTTATTACTTAACTCAATGAACTTAGTTTGATGAGTTATGACCTAACTCCATGAGAATGTGTAAGTAGCTATGTTAATTTTATCTCTACTAAATTTTGTTTATGTTATACAACATCACAACAGATGAAATTAATGAAATTACCACTAGATGCACAGAGGGAAGTATTGAGTAACTTATTAGTTAAAGATCTATGTAAATTATGTTGTGTGTCAAAAGAAATTAAAGAATGTATTAGAGAAAAATATTTTCATGGACTACAAGCTACAAAGATGACTAATATTAGAAATGGATTTTTATGGAAGTCATTTAATCGTAGTTCAATCAGCTATGAATATCTGAATATAGAAGAAACTACTAGAATTCCACCCAATACATTAAAAGGAATAGATCATATTATGGGGATAGATGAAGGATTAATTATTTACAGAACCAAACAAAGGTATGTAATTCTGTTACCTAATATTTTGATTAGAAATCCTATCACTAGAGAAGACTAGAATATAGGAAGGTCTAATAGATTTGAAGTACTATTCGTGTTTTCCCAGCACTACACTAGAAAAACTTGGATTTGTTACTTCTATTTTTACTTAGTTAATTTATCTTTATGCCTATTCTTTCTTTTAGAAGTAAACAAACAACCTTTAATACAATTTAGATATTAATTCCAATTTGTACTTTAACTGCAAGTGCACAGTGTCTATTGTATCAGTGTGCAAGTACAGGTGGATCCCACAGGGAATTGCTGACGAATTTAAGAAATGTTTGATTGTGAACAATTCAAATTTATATTCAATAAGCACTCCGTTGAGTTACAGTTAACTCAACGGACTAAGTTCGTTGAGTTATTGATAACTCAACGGACTATCCTCGTGGACTTAAGTTAACTCCACGAGCCTGTCTCTTCTTTATAATACTGCTAATTACAGAGGAATTCGGCCAACCATTGGGCTTTTTAATGCTAGTTAACATTGGATTTATCATTATGCAATACTAACATTCAAATGATTCAAACAGTAACCATTAAAATCTTTAAGTTGTTTTGTACGAACCAATTTCAGTAAACTGTAAAATTAAAACTAACATAAAACAATCATAAAATTGATACAGATAACATTAATCACGATACAACACCAATAATACAACACTCAAATACAACATACAAACAAAGATAAATTGTTTTTTGTATTTTTGTTTTGATGTGATGGGCGAAAGGTGAAATGTAAAGTAATTTCACTTGATAGTAAATACTTCCGACACTACTTGCAACGCAATTACACCACTGAAAATTGAACCACTTACAATTCTGTCTCCTCTCCCTATAGAATCGCGAGTCCAGAATTGCAAGATGATTTCCTCTTCAGCATACAGGCATCAACCCGAAGCCAAGGCTAAAAGCTTTACGATCTCCTGAAATATGAGTTGGCGCTTGGTGAAAATGTCTTCCCTTCCTACGACGCGATCACTCCTCGCAATAGTTGTCAGGCACTGTGTTTGGCTCGGAATCGACCCGACATCAGGCAAGTATCCTCATAGACCTCTGATGATTAGTGATTATGGTGGTGATACGATGGTTGGTGTGATACTTCAGAGAATCACCGATACTGTCTACAGAAAGCTCGGTGCTCCTCCTCTGTATACACTGGCCATCCATCGATCACACTTTTTCTTTTTTTCTTCTTTTCTTTTATATTTCTTCAGTGGTAACTACTTCTGCTTGAATGGTCGGTTTGATTTCCTTCCTTCAGATCAACGGCGATGATTTCTTTCTCCCTACACGATTGAATTCCTACGTGATACGTGCAAACGTGGTTTTTCCTTCCAACTATCTGTTCCTGCAACCGCTACAATGTCATATTAGAAAATATATAGTCTGTGGAGTTACAGATAACTCAACGAACTTCCTTCGTTGAATTAACTATAAAACACGTGCAAAAATAACAACTTAAGTTTATAACGCTAACCTAACGTGTTGCCTTAGTGTATTGTCATGTAACTCAACGCGTGCAGTTATACTAACTTAACGAGTTATAACGTAAGTAAATCTACCAGCTCTCAACACGTGTCAGCAGCAGTTTAAACATAAAATAACATTTCGGAGAGTTACAGGTATAACTATCCGATGCTCAGATGCATTTTCGGATACTTAAGAATTTCACAGCCAGCAATTTACCGACAGTTCATAAATGTACTAAATTAACATTAATTCCCCAAAATTAAGCAGATTCTTCAATTAAAGCATATAACAGTGCAATTATAACATAATGGCTTAATTCTCGTATGATAAGCTAAATATTATGTAATTAACCATCATTTAACCGTTAATAATATGCACTTTTTCATTCTAAACAAGTACCAACTAAAAATTGTGGGTCAGCTTTAACATTTTCTAATAAAAATTTGACCATTCCTAGAAAATTGTATTACTAGAGACCAATTAGAAATTGGGATGAAGATTTATGTTTAAGTGTGTATAATTTTCTGAATAGATCTTGGACTGAAAATACTATGATATATCTAGGACAGAAACCATTAATTAACAACATACATGTCATACTTGATGGATATATATATCTAGTCACAAATATATCAGTTGCATTTAGATATGATTTATACATAGTAAGCATAGATAGTTATGATGATGACTTGATAGAAATATTGCCTATACCTAGTGATATAGCTAAACCACCATCTACAGAACATGATAAAATTCAATTAGGAGTGTGGTATAATGAACATGATGATCCTACTTTTTGTTTAGTAAGATGGTGGGATGAATTGATGAAATTTCAAATATGGATTATGAAATACCTAAATGAATGGAAGTGAGAAGAGGAATATATGGAAATATATGTATAAATAGAAACAACTACATTATCTTGGAATAGAAAATGGTCCCTTTCTGCATTTCAATTCATTAATAGTAATACACTTATATTTAGTATTGATAACATACTGCAAGTTTACAAGTTAAAAAAGAGAGTAGACTACAATAAAATAGAATTAATAGCAAGAAGAATTATACCTAAAAAGTTTGCTTGGACTGACACGTTTATTCCATTTGTTACAACTTTTCAATCATGTTCTTAAACTATGATTTTGTACTTTTAATGTTGTGTTTACTCTACATTTATTTTTATAAAAAAAATGAAAAGAAAAATAAAATACCAATCTAGTTTGTTGGTATCTATTCTGGAAAACCAACTAACTTGCTTGTGAGCCACTAAAGGCATAGGAGCATGGGTTCCACATAAGACACTAATTTAACAATTTATGTTTTGTTGTTAAATGTTATTTTGTTATATATTCTGCTTTTATTTATGAATGAAAAGTTTTTTAGAATTAAAAGTAAGACAATGTTGAAAGAGATACAAAGAATGAAGTATGTAATTGATTACTTATCCTAAATTTACGTTCAAACACAGTTCGTGGAGTTATTTATTAACTCAACGAATTAAGTTCGTTGAGTTAGGTGCTAAGTCAATGAAACAATATTCATGTCTGCTAACATTTACTGTATTTATTGTAAAATCTTTTACATTGAGGACAATACAAAATGTAGGTATGGGGGGGAGGTAATTAGATTAAAATCCAAGTAAACTTGTTAATTACAAGAACTAGGATTGTGCTGCAAATTTCTATGGAAACTAAAATTTTTTTTTTATGAATTTGCTGTAACTAACCGAAATTTCCAGTAACTATCCGATAATTGAGACTGTCAAATTTTTAAGAATTGTAACTACTTGAATGTTATATTTAGAATCTTATATAAGATGCTACAAATTTTACTATTAATACAAATCTGGAAATAGTATCTTATGTTTTTGCTGAATTTTATGAGTTTAACAATTTCATGATTTTAAGAAATCAAAATGCTTAACTGAAACTCAATAAATGATCTGAAATCCTGAAAGAGTTGAAATGTTGATTTTTGGATTAAATGAAATACATATGATCAAGGATACATTTAATTTGATTGATTAAACTTGTAGAATGATTTATGTGTAAATATTATTAAACAATAGAAAAAGTATGAGCTTATTGATATGGATTCATGTTTTCAGTAAATTATAGAAGCAGAATTATATGAGATTTGTATTTTATTACGTCTATATTAATGAAATACATATATATACTGTGTTGAAAAGAAAAAAGAGAAAAACTTTGAGAGTTTATTGATTTGTTTGATCACGAGCCTTTTGTACATGAGTAGATAGGTATGTAAGGATTGTTGACCTGAAAAATGACTCTTTAAATCTAGCAACCTAAGATCATGATCAGATCTGGGATTGTTGATTGAAAGCTCGATATATGGGTACACTAGAAAGCTCTTATATGATTCAAGCTTTTCAAATTAACTTTTAAAGTAAAAATATGCATATACTATTTTGAAAGGATAAAAGTATTTTATGAAATACAGATATCTTTTGAATCGAGTATATTTTCTATTATCTAAGATTGCTAAGGTAAGAATCTAGATTAGACTTTTGAAGTTGTTTATTTGAGATACAATTCATTATTCTTCTTGTTTTAATCATATTGAGTTGGATTGTGTTTTGATTTGTATGTAGTTGAAATTTATTCTAGAAATCATATTGGAAAATTTAGGATAACAAATGTTTGAAAAGAAAAAATGATAATATAATTATCACCTATGTGATGCTAATATATTTTGTATGTAATTTACATATGTTTAAATATATTTGTAGGTTGGAGAGGAGAAAACAATGTTAAAATAGATTACTGAAAAATACAGAATATCTTTATAGTAATCTAATTTATGTATTCTGAAGATACAAAATGAAGAATTAGTTTTAGCACTTTAGAAAGACAAACTAATTAGATCTTAGTAGTTTGCTAAGGGACTAGCAAAATTTAAGTATAGGAGAAGTGTTTAGAATGAAAAAGTGCATAATATTAACAGTTAAATGATGGTTAATTGCATAATATTTAGCTTATCATATGAGAATTAAGCCATTATGTTATAATTGCACTATTTTATGCTTTAATGAAAGAATCTACATAATTTCAGGAAATTAACGTTAATTAAGTATATTTTTGAACTATCGGTGAATTACAGGCTTTTTAATTCCTAAGTCTCCAAATTTTCTGTTATTTCGGAGAGTTACATTTCATGTATCGGACAATTATGTTTTAAACGCTAAGAGAATATTTTATTATTTCTTGGAGTACACATGTTGAAACCTTAATGCATGACTTAAGTGGATTTTCAGAAGGTTAGGTACTAACTATCCGAAATGCATGTGAGTTTTGAATACTTATAGTTGTAACTATTCGAAACATTTAAACTCATTATTTCTTTATTGCACATGTTTTATAGTTAAATCAACAAAGTAAGTCTGTTGAGTTACACTAACTCCACAAACCATTTATTTTCTAACATGCCACTATAGCAGTTGTAGAAACAAGAAATTCAAAGGAAAACCACGATTGCATGCATCACGCAGGAATTCACTCATGGAAGGAAGAAGAAATCACCATCATTGATATGAATGAAGGAAATCCAACCGATCATTTAAGTAGAAGCAGTTATTACTGAAAGAAATATAAAAGAAGAAGAGAAAGACGAAGAAGTATGTGTGTGTGTAGGTGGAGAACTACGCTAACTGCAAGAAGCATCGGAAGTTCCTCACCACCACCAAAATCACCAACCATCGGAGGTCTGTGAGGATACTTTCCGAATGTCAGGTCGATTCTGAGCCAAACATGGTGACTGACAACTACTGTGAGGAGTGATCGCATCGTAGGAAGGGAAGCCATTTTCACCAAGCACCGACTCATATCTCAGGAGATCGTAAAGCTTCTAACCTTGGTTTCAGGTTGATGCCAGTATGCTAAAGAGGAGATCATCTTACAATTCTTGGTTTGCGATTCTATAGGGAGAGAAGGTAAGATTGTAAGTGATTAAGTTTTCAATGGTGTAATCATGTCGCATGTAGTGACGGAAGTTTTTACTATCGATAGAGATTTTTACATTTCACCCTTCACTCATCTTTAAGAACATATCAAAACAAAAATACCAAAAACAACTAATTATCTGTATTTACATTTAGTATTAAAGTGTTGTATTGTTTGTTTTGTATCATGATTAATGTTATCATTGTTAGTATTGTGAATGTTTTATGTTTGTTTGATTCAGAAAATAGAAAATAGTTTTACAATTTACTGAAATTGATTCGTCCCAGATACTTAAAGATTTTAATGGTTACTGTTTGAAATATCTGAATGTTAGTGTTGCTTAATGACAAATCTAATATTAACTAACATTAAAGAGATTAATTGATGTTATTTACATTCTATGGAACCACCCAATGGTTGACCGAATTCCTCTATAAATACTAGTATTTAACTAGAAAGATAGACTCGTGGAGTTAACTTAAGTCCACGAGGTTAGTCCGTTGAGTTAACCATAACTCCATGAACTAAGTCCATTGAGTTAACTATAACTCAACGAAGTACTTAACTGAACACATAGAAACTCCAATATAAAAATCAGAATAGTACATAATTCTTACTCAATCTCTATGGGATCGACCTATACTTGCACACAAATACAATATACACTATGCACTTGTAGTTAAAATACAAATTGGACTTAGTATTTAATTTGAGTGAAAGGTTGTTTGTTTACTTCTAAAGAATTTATTAATATAAGCATAAAAACAAATCAAACAAGTTTCTGATTTAACTTAACAACCCCAAACACACGTTGTATTAGTGTTATAAGCTTATAAGTTATTTCTTTATTACACGTGTTTTATAGTTAAGTCAACGAAGTAAGTCCGTTGAGTTACACTAACTCCACGGACTAATTATTTTCTAACATGCCACTATAGTAGTTGCAGAAATAGGAAATCCAAAGGAAAACCATGATTGCACATATCACCAAGGAATTAACTCGTAAAATGAAGAAGAAATCACTATCGTTGATATGAATGAAGGAAATCCAACCAATCATTTAAGTAGAAGTAGTTACTACTGAAAGAAATATAAAAGAAGAGGAGAAAGACGAAGAAGTGTGTATGTGAAGGTGGAGGACCGTGCTAACTGTAGGAAGCATCGAAAATTCCCTAAAACTCCACACCACCACTGCTTTTGTTTTCCCAGTACTACACTAGAAAAACTTGGATTTGTTACTTCTGTTTTTTACTTAGTTAATTTATCTTTATGCCTATTCTTTTCTTTTAGAAGTAAACAAACAACCTTTAATACAATTTAGATATTAATTCCAATTTGTACTTTAACTGTAAGTGCACAGTGTCTATTGTATCAGTGTGCAAGTACAAGTCGATCCCACAAGGAATTGCTGAAGAACTTGAGAACTGTTCGTTTGTTAACAATCAAATTTATATATTCAATAAGCTCTCCGTTGAATTACAGTTAACTCAACGGACAAAGTTCGTTGAGTTATGGCTAACTCAACGGACTAACCTCGTGGACTTAAGTTAACTCCACAAGCCTACCTTTTCTTTTTAATACTGCTATTTACAAAGGAATTTGGCCAACCATTGGGCGATTCCATAGATTGTAAATAACATCAATTAAGCTTTTTAATGTTAGTAAACTTTGAATTTATCATTAAGCAATACTAACATTCAGATAATTCAAATAGTAACCATTAAAATCTTTAAGTCTTTTAAACGAACCAATTTCAGTAAACTGTAAAACTAAAACAAACATAAAACAATCACAACACTGACAAAGATAACATTAATCACGATACAACACAAACAATACAACGCTCAAATACAACATACAAACATAGATAAATTGTTTTTGGTATTTTTGTTTTAATATGAACATGGAAATGGATGAAAGGTGAAATGTAAAGTAATCTCACTCGATAGTAAATACTTTCGTCACTACTTCCAACGTGATTACACCACTAAAAATTAAACCACTTACAATCTTGTCTCCTCTCCCTATAGAATTGCGAGTCCAAAATTGCAAGATAATCTCCTCTTTAGCATACAGGCATCAACCCGAAGCCAAGGCTAAAAGCTTTACGATCTCTTGAAATATGAGTCGACACTTGGTGAAAATGGCTTCCCTTCCTACGACGCGATCACTCCTCATAGTGGTTGTCAAGCACTGTGTTTGGCTTGGAATCGACCCGACATCAAGAAAGTATTCTCACAGACCTCCGATGGTTGGTGATTGTGGTGGTGGTAACGATAGTTGGTGTGGTACTTTGGAGAATTGCCAATACTACCTGTAGAAAGCTTAGTGCTTCTCCTCTGTACACACTGGTCGTCCATCAATCACACACCTTTTTCTTCTTTTTCTTCTTTTCTTTTATATTTCTTCAGTAGTAACTACTTCTACTTGAATGGTCGGTTGGATTTCCTTCATTCGTATCAACGGCGATGATTTCTTCTCCTTGTGCGCTACGTGCAAACGTGGTTTTTCTCTTCCAACTATCTGTTCCTACAACTGCTATAGTAGCATATTAAAAAATAAATAGTCCGTGGAGTTACAGATAACTCAATGGACTTTCTTCGTTGATTTAACTATAAAACACATGCATAAATTTAACTATCTGATGCTCAGGTGCATTTCGGATACTTACAAATTTAACTATCCGATGCCTAGATGCATTTCGAATACTTACAAACTTAACTATCCGATGCTCAGATGCATTTCGAATAGTTACAAATAACTCACCGATATATAACTTAAATAAATCTACCAGATCTCGACACGTGTCAACAGTAGTTTAATCATAAAATGAACATTTCGGAGAGTTACAGAGCTAACTATCCGATGCTTAGATGCATTTCGAATAGTTAGAGATAACTCACCAAAAATCTACTTAAGTCACTTTCCCAGAACATGACACATGTCCTTAGCTATTTTATAAATAAAAAGAGATTTTGGAGAGTTACACATATAACTGTCTGATGCCTAGCTGCAATTACAGATAGTTATAGATAACACACCAAAAGTTCACTTAAGTCATGCATTATGGTTTCGACACTTGTACTTCAGAAAATAATAAAATATTCTTTCAAAACATAACTGTTCGGTAATTTAAACATAACTATTCGACATGTTCGGTATGTTAAACATAACTGTTCGAAATATGTTCGGTATGTTAAACATAACTATCCGAAATATCAAAAAATTCAGATACTTAAGAATTTCACAGCTTGCAACTTACCGACAGTTCAGAAATGTACTAAATTAACATTAATTCCCCAAAATTAAGCAGATTCTTTAATTAAAGCATATAACAGTGCAATTATAACATAATAGCTTAATTCTCATATGATAAGCTAAATATTATGCAATTAACCATCATTTAATCATTAATAATATGCACTTTTTCATTCTAAACACCTCCCCCATACCTAAATTTTGTTAATCCCTTAGCAAACTAAGATCTAATTAATTGGTCTTTCAAAAAGTACTAGAATTAATTCTTCTTCTTTTTTTCTTCTGTTTAGCATAAAAATATATATTCTATATGTTTTAGTAATCAACCTGCAAATATACTTAGAATATATGCAAATTACATACAAAGTATATCATCATTACATAGGTGTTAATTATATTATCGTTTGTTCTTCTTTTCATCATCTACCATCTTGAATTTTCCAATAAGATTTCTAGAAGAAATTTCAACGACATACGAATCAAAGTACAATCCAATTCAATATGATTAAGACAAGTAGAATAAAGAATTGTATCTCCATTAAAACAACTTTCAAAAGTCAATTCTAGATTCATATTTCAACAATTCTAGATAACAGAAAATATACTTGATTCATAAGATATCTGTATTTCACAAAACACTTGTATCTTTTCAGAACTGTATATGTATATTTTTCTTTTCTTTTCTTTTTTTCTTTTTTATACTTTAAAAGTTAATTTGACAAGCTTGAATCATACAAGAGCTTTCTAATGTACCCATGTAACGAGCTTTCAGTCAACAATCCCAGATCTGATCAAGATCTTAGGTTGCCAGATTTCAAGAGTCCTTTTTCAGGTCAACAATCCTTACATACCTATCTGCTCAAGTACAAAAGTCTCATGATCAAACAAGTCAATAAACTCTCAAATTTCCCCCTTTTTTTTTCTTTTTTTTTTCAATCAACATACACACAAGACAAAGCATTAATCACATACTGTATATGTATGTATTTCATTAATACAGATGCAATAAAACACCAATCTCATATAGTCTTGCTTCTATCATTTACTGTAAATATGAATCCATAACAATAAGCTCATACTTTTTCTATAGTTTAATAAGATCTACACATAAATCATTCTACAAGTTCAATCAGTCAAATTAAATGTATCTTTAATCATATGTGTTTCATTTAATCTAGAATTCACATCTCAGCTCTTTCAAGACTTCAAATAATTTACTGATTTTTCATTAAGCATTCCGATTTCATTTTAAAATCGTGAAACTGTTAAACTCATGAAATTCAGAAAAAACATAAGATACTATATCTAGATTTGCATAAATAGTAAATTCTATAGCATCTTATATAGTCTTCTAAATATAACATTCAAGCAGTTACAATTTATAAAAATTTTACAATCTCAATTATCGGATAGTTACAGCAAGTTCATAAAAATTTTCAATTTCCACAACTTTGTAGTACCATTTTAATTCCTTTAATTAACAAAGTTACATGGCTGTTACTTTAATTACCTCCCCCCCATACCTACATTTTGCATTGTCCTCAATGTAAAAGATTTGACAATAAATACAGTAATTGTAGCAGGCATGAATACAGTTTCTTTGATTTAAAATTCAGGATAAGTAATTGGTTACATACCTTGTTTCGTTTGTATCTTCTTCTGCATATTTCGATTTTTGATTCTGAAAAACTTTTCATTCATAGATAAACACAGAATATAAAACAAAATAACATTTAACAGATATTAATAAATCAGTGTCTTGTGTGGAACCCAGGCTCCTATGCCTTTGGTGGCTCACAAGCAAGCCAGTTGGTTTCCCAAAACAGATACCAACAAATTGGATTTATATTTTGTTTTTTTTTCTTTTATAAAATAAACATGAAAACTTCAAAAAAAAAAATTCTAAACATAAACGTAGAATACACACAACATTAAACACACAAAATCACAACTTAAGAACATGATTGAAAAGTAGGAACAAATGGAATAAATGTATCAGTCCAAGCAATCTTTTTAGGCATAGTTCTTCTTGCTATTAATTCTGTTTTAATGTAGTTCTTGTTCCTTCTTAATTTGTAAATGTGTAATATATTATAAATTCCAAATACAAGTGTATTACCATTAATGATATGAAATGCAGAAAGGGATGCTTTTTGATTCCAAGGTAATGTAGCAGTTTCTATTTCTACATCTATTTCAATATATTCCTCTTCCCACTTCCATTCATTAATGTCTTTCATAATCCATATTTGAAATTTCATCAATTCATCCCACCATCTTATCAAACATAAAGTAGGATCATCTTCTTCATTATACCAGATTCCTATTTGAATTTTATTAAATTCCTCAGATGGTGGTTTAGCTATTTCTCTTCGTATAGGTAAAATTTCTATATATTCATCATAACTGTCTTTGCTCACTATGTATAAATCAGATCCAAATGCTATTGATATATCTGTGACTAGATATATATATCCATCAAGTATGACATGTGTTTGATTAATTAATGATTTCCATCCCAGATATATCATAATATTTTCATTCCAAGATCTATTCAGAAAGTTATATACACTTAAGTGTAAATCTTCACCCCAATAATAAACTTGCCTACCAATAATATAATTTTTCAAGAATTGGAGAATTTTTATCAGAAAAAATCAAAGCCAATCCACAATTTACAGTTGGTACTTCAAATCTATTAAGTCTTCCTATATTCCACTCTTCTCCTGTTATAGGATTTCTTATCAAAATATCAGGTAATAATAAACTTGCATACCTTGGTCTCGTCCTGTATATGATTAATCCTTCATCTATCCCCATAATATGATCTATTCCTTCTAATGTATTGGGTGGAATTCCAGTAGTTTCTTCTATAGCCAGATATTCATGGGTATTTGAACTACAATTAAATGACCTCCATATAAATTCATCTCTAATCTTAGTCATTTTTGCAGCTTGTAGTCCCTGAAAATATTTTTCGTCAATACAGTCTTTAATTTCCTTTGATACACAACATAGCCTACATAGATCTTTAGCTGATAAGTTACTCAGTACTTCCCTTAGTGCATCCAACGGTAATTGCATCAATTCCATTTGTCGATTTTGTATAACACAAACAAAAATTTAGTAGAGACAAAAATTAACATAACTACTGCACACCCTCGTGGAGTTAAAGCATAACTCAAAAGAGTAAGTTCATTGAATTAAGGACTAACTCTACGATACTATTAACTATAAATAAAAACATATATACACACAGATAGTTGCTTCAGATATGCTGCTTCATTTAGCTACCCTCCTAGAAGAGGTATCCATTTCATTAACAGTTCTATTGACAGGGTTAGGTATTGCTTGTATTGGCAATCCTCCAATAGGTCTACCTTCCATTGGTTCCTTCTGTCTAAGTGGTATATTTCTATTCTAATTTTGAATTGCAGCATTTCCAAATACTTGTTTAGAAAGGTTAGCTATACCCCATAGGATTTCGTTAAAGTTCAGTTTAGAAAATTTTTCAGTACTCCTCTGCAATGAAAATTCCTGGGTACGTGTTCTTACTAATCGTTTAGTGCTTAGAGAACGGGTCCATGTGCTCATAAATAAATAGTAGAAGATTAATTACATACCAGTCTGAAGCTTTCCATTCAATAAATATTTGTTGACGGATGAAGTTGACTCAGCTGCTTCTCCTTCCAATTCCTCCAACGCATTCTCCTTTCTTTTAAAAGTGCTGGTAACTCGTAAATAACATTCTGTTATATATATATAATGCACATCCATAAAGTGAATAAATCTCGTTGCAAGAACGTGTCTTGCAACGTGCATCGTGGTTCCTATTTTTATGGGTACGTGTACCACTACTAATTTCAAATTTTGGTAACCGCTAAACCGACAAAGTTTCGTTCGTTGTTAAAAGAATAATCGTTCTGCTTAATCTATAAACTAACCTCATTGAGTTACAGATAACTCAACGGAACAAAGTCGATTACTATTGCTAACTCCATGGACTAACTTCGTTGAGTTACAGATAACTCAACGGAGTGACCTTATATTATATTACTGACCTCGTGGAGTTACGTTTAACTCAACGGACTTACTTCGTTGAGTTAACACTTAGCAACCTCTAAGTTTTACTCTCGTAAGTTCCTCTTGGTTTTGTTTTCTTTTTTATAGACCTCTAGGTTGCAACAAAAATTGCTGTAAGCAAGGAAAGAAAAATAATGCCAAGTAATGAAGTTGCCCTAGAATTAATCCAACGTAAGTCCCGGCTCATGATGTTTTCTTCATAATGACCTTATTTTCTTTTACATTTCACCTTTTGCTCATCTTCAAGAATATATCAAAACAAAAATACTAAAAACAACTAATTATCTATATTTACATTTAGTATTAATGTGTTGTGTTGTTTGTTTTGTATTGTGATTAATGTCAATATTGTGGATGTTTTATGTTTGTTTGATTCATAAAATAGAAAATTGTTTTATTGTTTACTAAAATTTATTCGTCTAGAATACTTAAAAATCTTAATGGTTACTATTTAAAATATCTGAATGTTAGTGTTGATTAATGACAAATCTCATATTAACTAACATTAAAAAGCTTAATTAATATTATTTACATTCTATGGAACCGCCCAATGAATAGCCGAATTCCTCTATGAATAGAAATATTTAATTGGAAAGGTAGGCTCGTAGAGTTAACTTAAGTCCACAAGTTTAGTCTATTAAGTTAGCTGTAATTCCACAAACTAAGTCCGTTGAGTTAATAGTAACTCAACGAAGTACTTAATTGAATACATACAAACTCTAGCATAAAAATTAAAATAGTACACAATTCTTACTCAATCTCTGTGGGATCGACCTGTACTTGTACACAAATGCAATATACACTATGCACTTATAGTTAAAAACACAAGTTGGATTTAATATCAAATATGTGTGAAAAGTTGTTTGTTGCTTTAAAAGAATTTATAAATAGACAATGTCTGATTGAACAATATAAATCTTCTAATTTAACTTCACAAACAATTGAATAATGAACGTGGTGGATATGCATGAAATGAAAATCAAGTATAAAAGGCATAGAATTCTCATTGATCAAGGCATACCTATACACTTAAAGAAATATACTTTCAAGAATCAACCTCTTAAGGAAGAAAAACTCTTAGAAGGAAGCAACTTCAATGAAAAAAAGAATGTCAAATATTTGTCATTGAAGATTTACAAAAGAAGAAGAAGAAAAAGAAAATCTCAAATGTTTAGAATGAAAAAGTGCATAATATTAACGGTTAAATAATGGTTAATTGCATAATATTTAACTTATCATATTAGAATTAAGCTATTATGTTATAATTTCACTATTATATGCCTTAATGAAAGAACTTGCATAATTTTAAGGACTTAGTGTTAATTAAGTATATTTTTGAACTATCGGTGAGTTTTAGGCTTTGTAATTCCTAAGTATCCAAAATATCTATTATTTTAGAGAATTACATTTCATGTACCAAAGAGTTATGTTTTGAATGCTTAAAGAATATTTTATTATTTCATGAAGGACACATGTTGTAACTTTAATACATGACTTAAGTAGATTTTCGGTAAGTTAGATGATAACTATCTGAAATGTGTCTAAACATCAAATAGTTAGGGTTGCAAGTATCCAAAATACCTTTTTTATCATAAGAATTACTAGGGACACGTGTCGCGATCTAAAAACTTGACTTAAGTTATCTTTAAGAAGGTTAGGTGCTAACTATCCGAAATACATATAAGCATCGAATACTTATAGTTTTTAACTATCCGAAATATCTTTTTATTCGTAAGTTAGAATTATGCACATGTTGAATTTAAATGCTTTATTATGTCAAGTGAGCTGCACATGTTTAACTCGTTAAGTTAACATAACTATACAGGTTGAGTTACTTAAATATATACTAAGGTAACGTGTTATGTTAGTATTATAAGCTTATAAGTTATCCCTTCTTTATTGCACATGTTTTATGGTTAAGTTAGCATAACTATACACGTTGAACTATACTAACTCCATAAACCAATTATTTTTTAACATGCCACTATAGCAGTTGCAGAAACAGGAAATTCAAAAGAAAACTACTATTGCACGTATCACGTAAGAATTAACTCGTGAAATGAAGAAGAAAGCACCATCATTGATACGAATGAAGAAAATCCAACTGATCATTTAGGTAGAAGTAGTTACTACTAAAAGAAATATAAAAGAAGAGGAGAAAGATGAAAAAAAAGTGTATGTGAAAGTGGAGGACTGCGCTAACTGCAGGAAGCATCAGAAGTTCCCTGAAGCTCCACAACACCACCAAAATCACCAACCATCGGAGGTCTATGAATATACTTTCTAGATGTTATGTTGATTTCGAGCCAAACACGGTGATTAACAACCATTGTGAGGAGTGATTGCATCACAAGAAGGGAAGCCATTTTCACCAAGCACCGACTCATATCTCAAGAGATTGTAAAGCTTCTAACTTTGGTTTTGGGTTGATGCCAATATATTGAAGAGGAGATCAACTTACAAGTCTTGGTTGTCGATTTTATAGAGAGAGGAGGTAAGATTGTAAGTGATTAAGTTTTCAATTGTGTAATCGCATCGCATGTAGTGACAGAAGTTTTTACTGTCAATAGAGAATTTTTACATGCTACCTTTTGTTCAACTTTAAGAACATATCAAAACAAAAACATCAAAAAACTAATTATTTGTGTTTGTAATTAGTATTTATGTGTTGTATTGTTTATTTTGTATCGTGATTAATGTAATCATTGTTAGTATTGTGAATGTTTTATGTTTAGTTGATTCAAAAAATAGAAAATAATTTTATAGATTACTGAAAATGATTCGTACAGAATACTAAAAAATCTTAATGGTTACTGTTCGAAATATCTGAATGTTAGTGTTGATTAATGATAAATCTTAGATTCACTAACATTAAAAAACTTAATTGATGTTATTTACATTCTATGAAACCACCCAATGGATGGTCGAATTTCTTTATAAATTGCAACATTTAATTAGAAATTACTAGGTAGGCTCATGGAGTTAACTTAAGTCCACGAGGATAGTCCGTTGAGTTAACTATAAATCAACAAAGAGGAGTTTAATTGAACACATATAAACTCTAGTATAAAAAATCAAAATAGTACATAATTCTTACTCAATCTCTATGAGATCGACCTGTAATTGTACACAAATACAATATACACTATGCACTTACAGTTAAAAATACAAATTGGACTTAATATCTAATTTGTGTGAAAAGTTGTTTGTTTACCTTAAAAGAGTTTATTAATATATACATAAAAACAAATCAAACAAGTTTTCTAAATAGACATGTTCTGATTTAACTTCATAAATAACCGTATAAACAAGACAAGAAGAAATATTTTAAATTTCACGATTTAGTTGTCTCTATTTGTAATTATGAAATTGATTAGATGAAGTATTGTATTAATATATCATTGCATCTATAATTTTTAAGGAGAATTGAATTGTATATTGTAATTGAAATTTTGAATAAATAGAATTAAATAAAATAGTATTTTAAATTATTTTAATTTTAAAATTTTGATTATATTTAAAAATATTAAAAAACACAATTCACCCTACTCTTATGTAATCTTTCGATCCTACACAAGCATTCATAGTTGAGAATAATAATAAAGCACACATTTAGAGTGATAAAGCATTAATTTACAATATTATAGGAGTATATGTTATTTTCATTTGATACATAAGTTAAGATTATTTTAATATATTTTTTACTTCACAACTTCATAAGAAAAATGAATAAAGTAGATTTTCTTGAAGATCTTATAGACAAATTAATTGAATTTGATAATGATGAAGTTCTTATTATCATTAAAAGAGAAGTAAAAATATGTAGTAGTATTAGATCAAGTATTAAACAAATGAAGAAAGCAACTAATAAAATGTGTAAAGAAATTATGTTAAGGGCATAGATGTAACGTGAAGTTGAGTCTTTTGTTAAAAAAAGATGTTGTGTTGTGTAGAATAATATTGTCGAAATTTTGTACCACTCATCAACATGTTATGTTTATTCTTTTGAAATCTCTTTATAACATGCAAAATTTTATTTTATTTATAATTTATTTAGAAAAAATTAAATTTTAAATAATCTACATAAAATATAATTATTTTTATAATTTCCATTTAATTTAATGTTAATAATATAAATTAAAATTGAAATAAAAATACTACATTTTAATTTCTTATCAATTCTAATAATTACACAAACACCTCAATTTCAATTTCCTAATCTCTTTCTAAAACACAATTAAACACTACTACAAACATGCCTGTTATTTCCATTTCTCATCATCTCTAAACATTTTCATCGTTTCATATTTCTCGCCATTTTCAATATATAAACAGGAAAAGCATTAAAGTTTTCTTGCCGGTACCTAAATACCGATTTTCTTACTATACCTTAATATCAAGAAAGGGAAACATGATGACACAATGCAATTATAGACATGACATGGTGATTAAATATACAGCATACGAGCTCGATCGAGTGTATTACATTAAGTCTAATGGAGCATGTCAATTTATTCCGAAGTCAACGACTAAGGAACGCATCCAACGAGAATATCTGAGGAAAATTAAGACTTAAATACAATTGTAGATTTAATGGCTTACGTACTCCTTGGATATATTCGGGTAAATGGCCCATCATGCGTGCGTGAAAATCTCGTGGAAGAAGTCGAAATTCAGGCCTGTACGTGCGCAGATTCGGAAGATAATTGTGCATCTTTTTCCAACGTCAAAATCACGATCGTTGAAATTATAGGACGTTGTGCCCGTGAATGGACAGATGGTGATGGGAAAATGTGATCTACCAACGGGTCATGTTCACAAACACCTTACGGTGGGCGATTTAATTCTGTACTCTCCAGTTGCTTCCTTGCTTTGCTTGAGTCTTAAAAGGAAATTGTTTTGAGTTCTAATTAATAAGTTGTAACTAGGCTGATCGAAGTTATATACGATCACAAATTGTTTTAGAATCTTTTAAAAACTATAACTAATTATTTCTAGAATTCTTCTTTCATTTTATTGTTGACAGCGTAGGGTTGCATGAAAAATAAGTAAAAATTTGAAATACTTCTCACTTTCAAAAAAATAATAAAAGATGCCATGCTGCTCTAAAGCCTAATAAGGCTGGTGTTTTTTGTCTACAGAATTAGAAAACTTGGGTGATCATGACCGACCAGTGCGACCATCGTATGGACGGCAAAACAAGAAGAAAAGACGTGTGAGACGTTAATCTGAAAGAAATCTTCTCTTCCACGCACCTCCGAATGATTACCGCGTTCTCTTCTGCTTCCCGGCCGCCTCTTGTTCTTTCCTCCCGTGCCTTAATTAATTAATATTTCTCGTCGTCAAAATTAATTAAACACATGGTTACATGTTGAGTCTAAATGAGTATATGTAGATTTAATTTTGAACCAAATACATATACTAGCACATACGCAGTGTTGTCCAAGCTGAAGGAAAATTTTAAACTTAATACATAAAAAAGAAGATAATATTATAAAAAAGTGGAGGATAATTATTTTTGTAAGCAAGAAGTTTCAGTGAAAGCGAAAGTGATAATTTAATTAATTAAAAATAATGACAATGATATTTTTATCAAGATTGAAAGGAAAATTGTGATTAAAAAACTGTGGGCGAACTCGTCAGAGTTTCACCATCGACGACGAAGAAATTGATGTCGCGCTTCCTATATAATTACTCCTCCCCGTTCCAACCATCATCCCCAAGTCAAACTTCCTCTCCTCCTTCCTCCCCTCTTTCTTCATTTTCGATCGATTGTCATGGCCAAGTCACCTGTGCGGATCACCATGGGCACCGCTACCGTTCTTCAGCTGCTCGCCATCTTGATGTCTATGAGCATCGACGTCTCCGGAAACCGCGTTATGAGTACTGGAGGCGGGTACGGATACGCTCCCGGTTACGGGAGGGGCAACGGCACCTACACTGGACCACCACCGTATTATGGAGGTGGCAACGTGCCGACGACGGCTCCGACGATGGCGCCTACGACGGCTCCGACGACGGCTCCGACGACCGCTCCGACGACCGCTCCGACGACCGCTCCTTATTCAGGAGGAGAAGGCTACGCTGGACCACCACCGTATTATGAAGGTGGCAACGTGCCGACGACGGCTCCAACGATGGCGCCGACAACGGCTCCGACGACGGCGCCGACAACAGCTCCGACGACGGCTCCTTATGCAGGAGGACAAGGCTACGCTGGACCACCACCGTATTATGGAGACGGCAACCATACCGTCGGTGTTAATGAGACGGCGCCGATGCCTTCTTATGAAGCACCCAGTCCTCCGTCCTACGGAGGTGGAGGATATGGCGGAGGATACAGTCCTCCGTACTACGGAGGTGGAGGATATGACGGACCACCCAGTCCTCCGTACTACAGAGGTGGAGGATATGACGGACCACCCAGTCCTCCGTACTACGGAGGTGGAGGATATGGCGGAGGATACAGTCCTCCGTACTACGGAGGTGGAGGAAATGACGGACCACCCAGTCCTCCGTACTACAGAGGTGGAGGATATGACGGACCACCCAGTCCTCCGTACTACGGAGGTGGAGGATATGGCGGAACACACAGTCCTCCGTACTACGGAGGTGGAGGAGATGGTGGTAGAGGCCCGTATTACGGAGGTGATGGATGGGGCAGAGGCCCATACTACGGAGGCGACGGTGGAGGTTCCGGCAATGGCGACGGTGGAGGCTCCGGCGATGGCGACTATGGTAACGGTGGGTACGGTTACGGTGATGATGGTGGAGACAGCCGGTAAGCCACCGGTTAATATTTTCCTTATATATACGTATATATAATGGGTGGACAATAATGGCAAACATATGGCTTGTGTTTTGAGTTTTCATAAATAAAAGATAATTAATCACATAAAAGCCAGCCTTTCGTGTGTGTGCTCGTTTGTTTTCGTTTATCGGTCTTTGCCGGTGGTGGTGTTTGCTATTGCCCTTCTCTGTAATGAATCCCGTGATGAATAATAAGAAGCACACTGTGCTTTGGTGGTTGAAGTATGCTGCTGTATTTATTTATTTATTGGTATATTTGCAAATTTGAATGGAAGGAAAAGTTCCGGTTGATTTCTCAAAGCTGCTCATTTCTGACCTGCTCTCCATCGAATCCCGTTGACAAATTAAAACAGAAAAGAGACGAGAACAAATTAATTAAAAGCGTGATCAGGTGATCGAGACGAGTGTTAATTTCGAGTACGCAATCGATCGATGGAAAAGCTCGACGTGCACCCTTCCAGATCTTGATTAGAAGATGCATATAATCAACTCCGATAATTAAATTAATCAAAGCATAATACATACTCGTAATTGCTTTCAAATTAAGATTAGATGGCGGGGTCAGCATGCACCATATTTAACATGCAACTACAATATTATACTAATTAATTAGGTGTGATAGAGATAGGGCCTTCATTTCCTTGCGGCCTCACAATTAAGTTGGACTGGTTTGTACGTGTAAAACCTTGCACACACGGAGTAGTAGGCGAGATTCAGCAGCTGCAGCAACGTTATGATCCAGTACAGGTACTCCAACCTCCCCTGGTTCAGGTTGTCCGGCAGCCAGTTCGAGCCGCCTGGCCCGGCGCTCATCTGGTGGACCAACGACACCACCAAAGTGCTGACGTAGCTGCCGGCGGATATGGACACCCAGAACAGCGCCGTGGCCGTGCTCCTCATGCTTTCGGGGGACTGGTCGTAGAGGAACTCCAGGTGGCCGATGGACGTGAAGGCCTCCGCCATCCCGTGCAGGGCGTACTGCGGCACCAGCCAGAAGACGGAGATGGGGACGGTCTCGTGGGCGGCGTCCGTCAGTCCGTGGACGGTGGCCACGTGGCGGCGCTTGACCTGTTGATTAATTGTTGAAGAAAGGGAAAGAACCAAGGTAAGTGTAAGTGTCGATGATATACATATATATTAATTTGATTGGAAAGTGGTACGCGAAAAGTCATGGCGTTGCGTGACCTCGACGAGGCCTGCGACGAAGGTGGCGAGGATGGAGATGCCGAAGCCGATCCCCATGCGGTAGAGGAAGGAGATGCCGCGGGGGAGGCCAGTGAGGCGGCGGGCGACGGGGACGAGGCAGCGATCGTAGAGAGTGATGGTGGCCAGCATGGCGACGAAGGTGAAGACGGTCATGGACCCGGGGGGGATCTGGAACGACCAGGCGGGAGAGAAGCGACGGTCCATGGTCCGGGCCTGTTGCACGGAGAAGGTGTGTTGTTGGGCCGACGCCGTTATGACCAGAATGCCGGCGGCCCATATGGGGCCCATCCTGATCACGGACTTCAGTTCCTCCACCCTGTGGACCGTGCTCAGTCTCCATGGGTTGGGCTTCGCCGGAAATGCCCGCGGCACCGTCCCGGTGACCTCTGTTACGCCGTCCTCGGGGACGATTACCGCCGCCTTGTCCAGAAAGCTGTGGATGTCCATGATCAAATCCTTTCAATTCAGCCGGCATTTTTCCCAACGAACGAGTAAAACTAAACATCATTTCTACCACTGTATATATGTCATCCATCCATAGAGCGCCACGCAGGCACGTGCAGGCCAGGAACAAATTTAGCATAACATGCATGAGTTTGATTAATCGTGATTAATTAAGATAAATGCTTGATTAATTTGTAACTAACCTGGTTAGAGAATGTTTACATGGGACGATTGGTCAAATAACCGTCCCTAAACCCGTTCGTCTGATGACCATTAGAATGAGTCAAAAGCGTGGGTTAAGTGGTCATTAATGTTTGTTGTAGGGAGTGTTGAGGCTGTCTATATATATATAACGAGGGAAATAGAAGGACAGAAAATGGTGGAAAAAATTTTATTGTTATTTCTTGTATTTATACCAATAGAAATGAAAGGAAATAATTTTTCACTTTTTTCTTTCATATTAAATAAAACATTTCTCATTGTTTGTTATCTCACCTTTTCAGAAATAATAAGAAATGATAAAAACTTATAATATAATAAATAATATATAATTATCAATATAATTATAATAAATTAAAATATAATAATTATAATTACAATAATAAATAACATATTATAATTATAATACATTAAAATAATAACATTAACATGATATCAAGAAGTATAATTATAATAATAAATAAATAAAAACATATTATAATTATAATAGATTAAAATAAAAAATAATGTTGAAAAATGATACTAGATTATAATACATTAAAATATAATAACATTAATGTTATAAGAATAAATAATACATTAACATATTCAACAACTTAATAATATGTTAAATAAGTAACATTAATTTCAACACAACTTAATAATATTAAATAATACATTAACATATTATTTCTGAAAAAAATTAGATTATAATGAACAATGTTGTTTATACAAATATATTATTTCACATGTTACATCTATATTTAATGAAATATTAATACATACTATAATATTTAAAATATTACCTTTCAAATGTAATATTTTTAAATTTATTATTTAATTTTTAAAAAATTATTAAATTTTTAATTTCCTATCATTTTTATCAAGCTAATAATAATTTTTCTCAATTTATTATTTAATATTTTAAAAATTATTAAATAATACATTTTCTATCATTTCTTGTAATTACACAAACATCTCATTTTTTATTTTCAAATCATTTACTCTAGTATACAAACAATCTTATATTTCCTATCATGCTTTATCATTTTCATTTCTTATTATTTCTATTATTTTCCCTCGTTTCATTTTCAAATAAGAAATATGTACAAAAAACTTAAGTGTTTCTACCTTTAAACTCTTATATTTAATTAATTACATCCATCTCTCTCTTATTTTTGATTGAGTAATTTGGAATCCTATTGTTAATGGTAACTTTTATGTCCACACTTAAAACTATAATATACTAATCGATGGAGGCTTACGTTTTGGGTTTTATAAACAAATTTAAAAAGCTAAAGCTTCCTTTAAAGTTAAAATTATCTCTTGGTTTTGCATACAATATAAACTTCTAGTCAAAGAAAATTTACTAGAAATGGTTGAAAATGATCTACCACTTATTCCTTTTGTGACATTGGTCTAAAATCTACTGATCCTCTTTTTGTGAACCGGTAATACTAGTAATGCTGTCAACGTCGAAAATACTAATGTTATGGTGAACTCTTCACCTTTTAAATGTTCAATATTTAGGTATTAAATCAATGCCATTGAAGAGGAAGAAAACAACTAATCTAAATCTCCTTTCTTCCTATTCTCTGACATTATCTCTTTTTATTTTAATTGGTTTTGATCTTTTGTAATTTAAACTCTGTAATCAAACTCTGATATTGATCATAGTTGCATAACTGTTGTTTCTTTCTTTTAATTTTAATCTCTGAAGGATATTACTAAATTACTTAAGTCAATTGTTTTTATCTTATCTTCGATACATAAAACTCATAGTCTATCTCTAATAAAATCATTTTTAAGTTTATTACTTCTAATATTTCCACTTATACGTCTAAATATACACAAAGTTAAGATTGAAGCGGACTTGATAATTGAGAGACAAATTAATCAGTGGTGTGGTAGATTTACTTACGTCAATTGATTGGTGTGAGTGAGTCTTCCGAAGACGGAGATGTTGGCGTCCAGCTCCTCGTTCTCGTACAGGCCAACCCCACCGCTGATCACCGGCACCTTCCTCTTCCTGACGGCGGCGACGAACACCTGCGCCAGCCGCGTGAACGGGCTACCCGCCGGCTTTACCAATCGGTACATACTGTAACCAGAGATAAAGGACACCACCGATACGAACATAGCCACGGTCGGAATGCCCAGCCCCAGTCCCCATCCGACGTTATCCTGGACGTACACCACTGCCGTCACCGCCAGCAGCATCGAAGCCCCCATGCAGAAGTAGTACCAGTTGAAGAAGCTCCACGTCCTTGTCTTCCTCCGCCCACGTTCATCGGCGGAGCTACTGTTGCCGATGTCGAACTGCTCTGCGCCAAACGGCATCACGCAAGGCCGGATGCCGCCGGCACCGATGGCGGTGAGTAGGAGGGACAGGTTGAAGATGGCCAGCTGGAGTGCAGAGGCCTGTTTGCACGGTTGGGTCCCGGTGCAAGGTGGCGGTCGAAGCTGCGGGACCATCGCCGACACTGTCAAACTCGCCATGCCCTACGTAACGCAACGATAAATAAATGTTTAACCATCTGTCAAAAAGAATTTCTAGCTAACTAGAGTAATTATATGTAACACATACACATATTACACTAAATTAATATTGAGCTCTTTATTTATTTTAATATATAACAGATAATTAATGATAATGATGGTTAAAAGAACTGGTAGTAATAGTGGTGCGGTTACTATCGAGTAGATGGAGGATGCTCCGGCTATCGTCCAGAAGCGACCGAGGTACGCATCGGCGAGGAAAGCGCCGAGAAGCGGAGTGAGGCTGGCGGCGCCGCCGAAGTTGGTAAGAGTGTTGGCTGCCTTGGCGAGTGGCATGTGGAGCTGCTGGGTCAAGTAGGTGATCATGTTGGCGGAAAAACCCACCACCGCCAATTTCTCCGATACCTCATTTGCTGCATCCACCACGCCAATCGATTTGTGTAAGAATTCAATTTACTTAGAGTACTGGAAGAATAAATCGATCTGAAGTAGTACCAAAGATGAAGGGCATTGTCCTGAATCCTCCCCTGGTTTTCTCCTTGCGGAAGCCATTGGTGGTAGTCTCCCGCTTGCTGTCAGCCATGCTTCACTCCTCCTCCTCCTGCTTCTGCTCCTCCTCCTCCTCCTCCTCCTCCTCCTCCTCCTCCTCCTCCTTCTCCTAAGCCTGGCTAGGCTTTTTATATATGGATCTGTTATTTAATTATATTACAGATAAACTAATATGTGCGCAAACATTAGATGTGTAAGGTGGCATATATACTTAATTTGGATCCATTAGTGAAATTTTAATTCAATTAAAATTAATTAACCATGAGTAAAGAGAAATATCATTATATAAGTTTAAATTCTACTTCAACTTCATTTGATGTGAGGCTATGTTTACTTCTAATATATCTTAAGCCTACAGGTATCTTTTTCTTAATTAAAATTCAAAATTAATTAATCATAAATGAAAAGATCCATTATTACTTAAGTTCAAATTCTAGACCATGCAACATCATCTAGACGGTGAAACCGTGGGTCCTGTGATTAATTGCAACGAAAGTAAAACAACCGATCCGGCAATGTTGTGTAGGCAAATGCCTCATGCTGACATGGATAGACGGGAAAATGAAACCTTACTATTCTTCCTGACAATGATGTTACTGAGATATATCTTCCTTTCCTTGGAAATTTTTGTAAGTTACGAGAAAGTCATCAACTACATCATCAGCTTTTGTTGGTTAATTAAATAAAGCCATATTGTCTCCCTGCTGGATGTGAGTAATAACCAATGAATGCCAAGCACCATAACCAACAAACTCAACTATATATATATGTAGAGGTAGCCAATCCTACAAGCAAATTCCTTTTTTGAATGAATAAGAAATGCACGTTCATCCTGGCTTCTTAAATTTTAGAGAGGTGTCTTGTATACATTCTTGGTTGGACCAATTGCCTGGGGGTTTCCATTTTCCAGATTGTGGCCGGTATCAGACCGTGATCGTCTGTGAAGAAGTATGATTACTTTGAACCGAAAGCAAGAAATGCTGATCAATTTATTGCGGTAGACATGTGTCGGATATTCATCTATTTCATTCCGGTTTCTGTTTTCTTTTCTTTTAGTAAATGACGGCATAATCGTCTAACATGTACACCAACGTTTCTATCTATAGCCCAATTCATTTTGAATTGCAATTGCGTATTCTTAAACTTGGACTCACAATACCTAAGTGGGTTTTAAGACATCCGTATTCCATATGATCACGCATGTTCAATTTCCACCGTACGATTGATTCATGCAGAGAGATATATACATGATCGATGACATGTTAGCTTTCCGAAAAAAATGAGAAACTAATAAAATTGGCAAAACATTGAGATGCACAGCTAACTAACTGTGATGGAAATCAAAAAATGAGGTGGGACATATTAATGTGAATCCCCCCCTTTTTTCCTCGTTCAGTGCTGGTAGGAGGAGTCTTCAAAGTAATAAGCAACCCAATTAAGAGTTGCTTGAACCTAAAAGTTCACTCCGATGACTATTCTTCTATCAATTATATCTTTATACCTTCTTTAAAATATATACACCGTAAAATACCTGAACAGCTTTGCATTGAAGTGCAGGAACCCGGTTCAGTAGGGACGACCAGAGCTAGCATGGCAGGTCCATGTACCATGGGACCAGAGCTAGTAGGGCCACCCTCCTGGCACAAGTGGGCTGGCAGCCACAACATGTGGGGTCTTGTCTCTCACTCTTGTGTGAACGTCGACCACTCAACTCTTGTCCATGGACTGGCCTAAATTTTCTTTTAACCTTTTGCCACCGTGCATACGAAGGATTTGTTTGTGTTACTAAAAATTTAAAAATCAGAAAAGTAAAATTTAAAATTATTTATGCTAGCAATAAAAAGTTAAAAAAATTATAGTTGTCGATTTTTTTTAAAAATTTACTTATAATACATATTTAAAATTAAAAATAAATTAATTAAACATTATCTTCTTTTTTGTGATTTGAATATGGAAATCATAAATTATATATTTTAATTATTTATAATCATAAATTTTAAAAAGTATAAATAAAAGATATTGAAATACAATGTGAAATAGAAGTAAATTATGACATTGAAATACAATGTGAAATAGAAGTAAATTATGACATTGAAATACAAAGTCATTTCTTCTAATATTTAAATTATTTTAAAATAAACTCTTAAACAAAGAAAATATAAAACATTATTCATGACTTAATAATGATGATTACACCACATAAATTATGACATTATTACACGTACTTGATCTACTAATGTTTTTCTTAACTACTACCAACAATATGTAGTTATTCATCATCTTCAAAATATGTTTAAAATTATATTTCTTGATCATAGTCTTTAAGTTCTCCTACTTCATCTTCAAAATCTTTAAGTAGATGTGTTTTATCTAACTTACAAATAAAATTATAAAGTAAGAAATATGCTTAAAATAATCTCAACATCTATTTTATAAGGAAATAACATATAATCTTGTAAAATCAAGAATCAATGCATCACCACTGCAAATGTACATATCATCTTAATTAAGATTCATCAATGTGAATAACTTCCAAAATTTTAAAAAATAATTGAACTTGTTAGGATACTATTCACCCTTCTCTAGTATGTCATTTGATTCTAACAAATGATATTAAAGTGAAGTTATCTCTATAACAGATTTAACCAATTTGTGATTAATCATAGAGGGACGGTATGTACACATACCACCTCTTTTTGATGATAACAACTATAGATTTTGAAAAAATAAAATGACTCTATTACATCTATAGATGTGAAGAAATGAAGGACAATTGTACGTGAAATACAACCAACTATTCCAAAGAATATATGGTCAGATGAAGATGAAAAGAAAATTTAGATAGATACCAAAGGAATGAATGTATTGACTTGTGTACTCACAATCGATATATACAACATTTCTACATATTCTACCACACATGAAGTTTGGTGTGCATTAGAAATCACTTATGACACAAATGAAGTTAAAGATATAAATATTAGTATACTATCGAGAAAGTATAAAATGTTTAAAATGAAAGAGAATGAGAGCACTATTGATCTCATATCTCAATTTATAAAGATTATAAATGGCTTAAAGAATTTTGGAAAAAAATTTCCTATGAAGGAACGAGTAATTAAAATCTTGAGAAGTCTAAATAAAGATTGGAATACCAAAACCACATCTCTATAAGATTCTAAGGACATGAGGACCTTTACCTTGGAAAATCTTACCAGTAATCTATTAGCCTATGAGACACAGTTAAATGATTAAAAAGAAGAGAAATGAGAAACCTCAAAGAAAGTTGAAAACAAAAATGAGCTTTGCTCTAAAAGCTCAACAACCTATTAAAGAGCCTACAAATGATTTTCCTAAGGAATTAGCTTGTGTCATCCAAAAATATAGAAAATTTTGCAAGAAAAGAAAAGGTCATGACAAAGGCAAACAATTAGCTTTTAAGTGTTACTACTGCAATAAATTTAGACATTTTTAGAGTCAATACACATATCAAAAGAAAGATTATAAAAAGAATTTTGACAAAAAGAAATTTTATGGAAAGAAGAAATACAATCAAAGAAAATTTAACCTAAGAAAGAAGAAATCATTTCAAGTTATAGCTTCGGAAGTCTCTAAGGATACCAATACTAAAGTATTACAGAGTGAATCTGAAACTGAAAAATTAGCCAATGTCTATTTCATAATGTTTAGGTGAATTTCATTTACTTTAATTATATGTTTATAATTTCTTTTAGAAGTAAATAAATAATTTTCATAAATTAGATATTAAATTTAATTTATTTTTAATTACAAGTGCACAATGACTATTTCATAAACGTGCAAATATAAGTCGATCTCATAGAGACTGAGTAAAAATTTTGTACTATTTTGATTTTTACTTATGTGTGTTAAATTATGCACTTCGTTAACTTATTGCTAACTCAATAGACTTAGTTCGTTAAGTTATAATTAACTCAAACGGACTACTCTCGTGGACTTAACTCTACGAACTTCACTAGTAACTTCCAATTAAATTTACTATTCATAAAGGAATTCGACCATCCATTGGGTGGTTTCACATAATGTAAACAACATCCATTAAGTTTTTAATGTTAGTTTATACAGTATTTATCATTAATAAATACTAATATTCAAATATTTCAAATAGTAACCATATTAATCAACATTTTAGAATTGCATAAGAACTAGTTTCAACATGATAGCATTCTAAGGAATTGAGACATTTGGCTACTCATGATAGTAATGATGCTGGCGGATCAGGTTTGACAGTGCATCATTCAAAGTCTAAAGGATGATAGAGTAGAAGAGACAATAGGCGAAGAGGCAGAAGTAAGTCTAGAGGTAGAATTTTCAAGGACACTTGCAATTATTGCAAGGAAAAAATGCATTGGAAGGTGAACTACCCTAAATTGAAGACTAAAGGAAATGCAACAGTTGCTGAAAATGGAGACTCAAGATCTAACTGTGATTTTTCCCTTACTATTTGTTGTAGTGCCTACTTCGATCAAAGTTGGATAATAGATTCTAGTGCATCATATCATATGACTCCCAATAGAGAATATTTCCATACATATAAGGAGGTAGATGGTGGACAGGTCACTTTAGCAAATAATGATGTTTGTGACAAAGCAGGTATTGGATCTGTCATATTCAAGATGCATGATGGGATAGTCAAAGTCTTGGAGGATGTTTAGCATGTACCAAGGTTGGGCAAGAGCCTTATTTCATTGATGACTCTTGATTAGAAAGATTTCAGTTTTTCAGGTGAAGGTAAACTCCATGTTTTGAAGGATTTCCTAGTAGTGAAGAAGGAAATCAAGGACAGACCTTTATACATTCTTCAAGACAAGCCTATCATTGGATCAGCAACTGTGACAGTAAGTGATCAATAGCCTATGTCAACTATTTGGAATTCCAAGCTAGGACATTTGGGTCTAAAGGAAATGCAAAAGCTCAACACACTTGGCAAATTAGATGATCATATCTTTACTGATATTGATTTATGCAAGCATTGCATCTATGGGAAACAGAAACATGTTTCTTTTGGAAGAGTAGAACATTCCACCAAGGGAAAGTTGGATTACGTCCATGTAGATTGTTGGGGACCATCTCAACAACCCTCCTTAGTAGGTTCTAAGTATTTTCTCTCCATTGTTGATGACTTTAGTCATATGACTTGGGTTTTCATTATGAAGCACAAAATTGAGGTCTTGAAGAACTTTAAACAGTGGAAGACTATTGTTGAAAACCAAGTAGAGAGAAAAGTAAAATACTTGAGAACAGATAATAGATTAGAATTCTGCTCAAATGAATTTGATATTTTTTGCAAAGATGCAGACATAACTAAATATTATACTGTCAGGGGAACTCTACAACAAAATGGAGTTGTAGAACATCTTAATAGGACGTTATTGGAGAGAGATAGATATATGCTCTCATATGCTGGGCTATAAAAATGTTTTTGGGCTGAAACTGTTAACACAACCTCCTATTTGGTAAATAGATCACCATCTAATGCAATTGGTGACAAGATCACTTATGAAGTATGAATGGATAAAATGGCAAACTACTCCAAGTTGCAAGTATTTGAATGTCCTACTTATTACCATGTGAATCATGGTAAATTGGAGCTGCATGCGAAGGAATGCATTTTTGTGGGATATGGAATGGGAGTAAAAGGGTATAGAATATATGATAAAAAAACAAGGAATGTCATTTATAGTAGGGATGTTACCTTTCATGAGGTTTCTTTAATATACGAGAAAAAAAAGCCAACAGTTTTGGATCCACCTAGTACTCCTAAGCAAGTAGAGCTTAATTTGAATCAATCGTTGATTTCTGATCAGTCTCTTCCTATTGATACAGATCAACGTTTGATTTTAGAAGATGGTCATGGAGATGAGTTTGTAGAGAACACACGTCCAAGGTGTGTTGCTAGAGATCATCCTAGGAGGGATGTTCACCTTCCATAGAGGTATGGCTACAACAATATGGTTGCTTTTGCCCTTCAGGTAGCTAGTGAGGTGGAGGATGCTGATCTACCTAGTTTTGATGTTGTTGTTAGCGAACCAGAAGCCATACATTGGATGGGAGCTATGCAAGAAGAACTACAATCTTTGCATAAAAATAGGACTTGGGAGTTGGTAAAACGTCCCAAGGACAAGAATGTTGTTGGTTGCAAATAGGTGTTCAAAAGGAAATTAGGAATACAAGGCAATCATGGAATTCAATATAAGGTAAGATTGGTAGTGAAAGGTTTTTCACAGAAGGAGAGTGTGGACTTCAATGAAGTCTTTGCACCAGTAGTTAGACACACCTCCATTCAAATCCTTTTGGCAATTGTTGTAATAAAAGATTTAAAATTTGAGCAATTAGATGTGAAAACAGCTTTCTTGCATAGTAATTTAGATGAAGACATCTGGATGGAACATCCAACAGGTTTTGTAGAAAGAGGTAAATTAGACCTCGTTTGTAAGTTGTAGAAATCTTTGTATGGGCTAAAACAGTCTCCCAGGTAGTGGTATAAAAGATTTGATTCTTTTATCATGGATGTTGGTTTTGTTCGTAGTAGTTTTGATTCATGTGTCTATATTAAACAAATTAAAGATGAATTTGTTTATTTGCTCTTGTATGTGGATGACATCTTGATTGTAGCCAAAGATGTCAATGAGATATAGTTTTTGAAAGACACATTGAAATCTAAATTTACAATGAAGGATTTAGCACCAACAAGTAAAATCCTTAGGATGGAGATTTATCGTGACAGGAACATTGGAAGGTTATTTCTCCATCAGCATAGTTATGTTCTGAAAATTCTGAGAAGGTTTGGCATGGCTTCAAACAAGGCCATCGAAACGCCCTATGACAGAAACCTGCGATTATCAATTACTATGACACCTCAGACACAGTTAGAGAAGGAGTACATGAAGAAAGTTCCATATTCACAAGCAGTTGGCATTCTCATGTATGCCATGATTTGTACTCGTTCAGATCTTGCTTATCCTCTTAGTGTTGTAAGCAGGTTTATGTCAAATCCAAGGAAGAGTCATTGGCAGGCCATGAAGAGGATCTTTAGGTACTTGAAGGGCACGACTAATGTAGGACTGATTTATGGATTTAAGCATAACTGTAGTATGGTTAGATATTCTGATTCAGATTTTGCAAGTGATGTTGATCAACGTAAGTCCTTGTTTGGGTTTTCCCAACACTACACTAGAAAAACTTGGATTTGTTACTTCTATTTTTACTTAGTTAATTTATCTTTATGTCAATTCTTTCTTTTAGAAGTAAACAAACAACCTTTAATACAATTTAGATATTAATTCCAATTTGTACTTTAACTGCAAGTGCACAGTGTCTATTGTATCAGTGTGCAAGTACAGGTCGATCCCATAGGGAATTGCTAACGAATTTAAGAAATGTTTGATTGTGAACAATTCAAATTTATATTTAATAAGCACTTCGTTGAGTTATAGTTAACTCAACGGACTAAGTTCGTTGAGTTATGGCTAACTCAACGGACTATCCTTGTGGACTTAAGTTAACACCACGAGCCTGTCTCTTCTTTATAATACTGCTATTTACAAAGGAATTCAGCTAACCATTGGGCGATTTCACAGATTGTAAATAACATCAATTAAACTTTTTAATGTTAGTTAACATTGAATTTATCATTAAGCAATACTAACATTCAGATGATTCAAACAGTCACCATTAAAATCTTTAAATTTTTTCTACGAACCAATTTCAATAAACTGTAAAATTAAAACTAACATAAAACAATCATAAAACTGATACAGATAACATTAATCACGATACAACACAAACAATACAACACTCAAATACAACATACAAACAAAGATAAATTATTTTTGGTATTTTTGTTTTGATGTGAACATGGAAATGGGCAAAAGGTGAAATGTAAAGTAATTTCACTTGACAGTAAATACTTCTGACACTACTTGCAACGCGATTACACCACTGAAAATTAAACCACTTACAATTTTGTCTCCTCTCCCTATAGAATCGCGAGTCCAAAATTGCAAGATGATCTCCTCTTCAGCATACAGGCATCAACCCGAAGCCAAGGCTAAAAGCTTTACGATCTCCTTAAATATCAGTCGACGCTTGGTGAAAATGTCTTCCCTTCCTGCGAGCGATCACTCCTCATAGTGGTTGTCAGGCACTGTGTTTGGCTCGTATCCTCACAGACCTCCGATGATTGGTGATTATGGTGGTGATAACGATGGTTGGTGTGATACTTCAGAGAATCGCCGATACTATCTACAGAAAGCTCGGTGCTCCTCTATATACACTACCGTCCATCGATTACACTTTCTTCTTTTTTTCTTCTTTTCTTTTATATTTCTTCACTAGTAACTGCTTCTACTTGAATGATCGGTTGGATTTCCTTCCTTCAGATCAACGACGATGCTTCCTTCTCCATGCGCGATTGAATTCTTGCGTGATACGTGCAAACGTGGTTTTCCCTTCCAACTGTCTGTTCCTACAACCACTACAGTGGCATTTTAGAAAATAACTATAAAATACATGCAATAAAGAAATAAGCTGCTAACATAACGCGTTACCTTAGTGTATATTCATGTAACTCAACGCGTGAAGTTATGCTAACTTAACGAGTTAAACATGTGCATCTCACGTGATATTCTAAAGCATTTAAATTCAACACGTGCATAAAATACATGCAATAAAGAAATAAGTCGCTAACATAATGCGTTACCTTAGTGTATATTCATGTAACTCAACGCGTACAGTTATGCTAACTTAACGAGTTATAACTTAAGTAAATCTACCAGATCTCGACACATGTCAGCAACAGTTTAAACATAAAATAACATTTCGGAGAGTTACAGGTATAACTATCTGATGCTAAGATGCATTTTCAGATAGTTACAACTAACTCACCGAAAATTTACTTAAGACATTCATTCTGGTTTCGACACGTGTACATCTAGAAATAATAAAATATTCTCTCTAAACATAAATGTTCGGCAATTTAAACATAACCATCTTAAATATCAGAAAATTTGGATACTTAAGAATTTCACAGCCTACAACTTACCGACAGTTCATAAATGTACTAAATTAACATTAATTCCCCAAAATTAAGCAGATTCTTCAATTAAAGCATATAACAGTGCAATTATAACATAATGGCTTAATTCTCATATGATAAGCTAAATATTATGCAATTAACCATCATTTAAATGTTAATAATATGCACTTTTTCATTCTAAACACTTCCCCCATACCTAAATTTTGCTAGTCTCTTAGCAAACTAAGATCTAATTAATTGGTCTTTCAAAAAGTGCTAGAATTAATTCTTCCCCTTTTGTTTTTTTTTCTTCTGTTTAGCATAAACATACATTCAGTAATCAACCTGCAAAGATATTTAGAATATATGTAAATTACATACAAAGTATATCATCTTCATATAGGTGTTAATTATATTATCGTTTATTCTTTTTTTCATCATCTGTAATCCTGAATTTTCTAATAAGTTTTCTAGAAGAAATTTCAATAACATACGAATCAAAGTACAATCCAATTCAATCTGATTAAGACAAGTAGAATAAAGAATTGTATTTCCATTAAACAACTTCAAAAGTCAATTCCAGATTCATATTTCAGCAATTCTAGATAACATAAAATATACTCGATTCATAAAATATCTGTATTTCACAAAACACTTGTATTTTTTCAGAATAGTATATGTTTTTTTTTTTTTTTGTACTTTAAAAGTTAATTTGACAAGCTTGAATCATACAAGAGCTTTCTAATGTACCCATGTAACGAGCTTTCAGTCAACAATCCCAGATCTGATCAAGATCTTAGGTTGCCAGATTTTCAGAGTCCTTTTTCAAGTTAACAATCCTTACATATCTATCTGCTCAAGTACAAAAGTCTCGTGATCAAACAAATCAATAAACTCTCAAAGTTTTTTTTCTTTTTTCTTTTTTCTTTTTTTCTTTTTTTTTCTCTAAAAATAAATGCACACACAAAACAAAGTGTTAATCACATACTGTATATGCACGTATTTCATTAATACAGATGCAGTAAAACAACAATCTCATATAATCTTGCTTCTATCATTTACTAAAAATAAGAATCCATAACAATAAGTTCATACTTTATCTGTAGTTTAATAAGATCTACACATAAATCATTCTACAAGTTCAATCAGTCAAAGTAAATGTATCTTTAATCATATGTGTTTCATTTAATCTAGAATTCACATCTCAGCTCCTTCAGGACTTTAGATAATTTTCTGATTAAGCATTAAATATTCTAATTTTATTTTAAAATCGTGAAACTGTTAAACTCATGAAATTCAAAAAAATTATAAGATACTATATCTAGATTTACATAAATAATAAATTCTATAACATATTCTATAGCCTTCTAAATATAACATTCAAGCAGTTTATAAAAATTTTACAGTCTCAATTATCAGATAGTTACAGTAAGTTCATAAAAATTTTCAATTTCCTCAAAACTTTGCAGTACCATTTTAATTCCTTTAATTAACAAACTTACATGGATGTTACTTTAATTACCTCTCCCCCATACCTACATTTTGCATTGTCCTCAATGTAAAAGATTTAACAATAAGTACAGTAATTGTAGCAGGCATGAATAAAGTTTTATTTGATTTAAAATTCAGGATAAGTAATTGGTTACATACCTTGTTCCATTTGTATCTCTTTCTACATATTCTGATTTTTGATTCTGAAAAACTTTTCATTCCCAAATAAATACAGAATATAAAACAAAATAACATTTAACAGATATTAATAAATCAGTGTCTTGTGTGGAACCTAGGCTCCTATACCTTTGATGGCTCACAAGCAAGCCAATTGGTTTCTCAAAACAGATACCAACAAACTAGATTGATATTTTGTTTTGTTTGTTTTTTTTTATAAAAAACATGAAAAACTTCAAAATTCCTTTTTTTTTCTAAAAATAAATGCAGAATACACACTTTAAACACACAAAATCACAGCTTAAGAACATGATTGAAAAGTAGAAACAAATGGAATAAATGTATCAGTCCAAGCAAACTTTTTAGGCATAGTTCTTCTTGCTATTAATTCTGTTTTAATACAATTCTTGTTCCTTTTTAATTTGTAAACATGCAATATATTAAAAATTCCAAATACGAGTGTATTACCATTAATGATATGTAATGCAAAAAGGGATCCTTTTTGGTTCTAAGGTAATGTAGCAGTTTCTATTTCTACATCTATTTCAATATACTCCTCTTCCCAATTCCATTCATTCATGTCTTCCATAATCCATATTTGAAATTTCATCAGTTCATCCTACCATCTTATCAGACAAAGTAGGATCATCTTCTTCATTATACCACATTCCTATTTGAATTTCATTAAATTCTGCAGATGGTGGTTTAGCTATTTCACTCGGTATAGGTAAAATTTCTATATAATCATCATAACTGTCTATGCTCACTATGTATAAATCAGATCCATATGTTAATGATATCTCTGTGACTAAATAGATATATCCATCAAGTATGATATGTGTTTGGTTAATTAATGATTTCTGTCCTAGATATATTATACACACTTAAGCGTAAATCTTCACCCCAATTTCCTGTAGGTCTCCAATAATATAATTTTTCAGAAATTGCAGAATTTTTATCAAAAAATATTAAAGCTGACCCACAATTTACAGTTGATGCTTAAAATCTATTACGTCTTCTTATATTCCATTCTTCTCCTGTTATAGGATTTCTTATCAAAATATCAGGTAATGATAAACTTGCATACCTTGGTCTCATCTTGTATATGATTAATCCTTCATCTATCCCCATAATATGACTCATTCCTTCTAATGCATTAGGTGGAATTTCAGTAGTTTCTTCCATAGCCAGATATTCATGGGTATTTGAACTACGATTAAATGACCTACATATGAATCCATCTCTAATCTTAGTCATTTTTGCAGCTTGTAGTCCTTGAAAATATTTTTCTTCAATACAGTCTTTAATTTCCTTTGATACACAACACATCTTGCACAGATCTTTAGCTGACAAGTTACTTAGTATTTCCCTTAGTGCATCCAACAGTAATTGCATTAATTCCATTTGTCGATTCTGTAAAATAAAAACAAAAATTTAACAGAGACAAAAATTAACATAACTACTGCACACCCTCGTGGAGTTAAGGCATAACTCAACGGACTAAGTTCGTTGAGTTAAAAATTAACTCTAAGATACTAAAAAAAAAAAAAACATATATACATATAGATAGTTGCTTCAGATATGCTGCTTCATTCAACTGCCTTCCTAGAAGAGGTATCAATTTCATTAACCATTCTATTGATAGGATTAGGTATAACTTGTATTGGCAATCCTCCAGTAGGTCTAACTTCTATTGGTTCCTTCTGTCTAAGTGATATATTTCTATTCTGATTTTGATTTGCACCATTTCCAAATATAAATTCTAGACGATTGTTTACTTGTTGGATTATCTTTTCTAATTTCTCTATTCTAGCTCCTTGTTCAATTAATACTTCGTAACTTATGTTATTCTCATTTATATTTTCTCCTCCCTAGAAATTGTTGTTTCTCCAAGATAAATTCGGGTGATTTCTCCAATTAATATTATAAGAATTTCCCAAGTTATCTCTCTGGTTTCTAGCATAAACAATATCTAAGTCATTTATGTTTGTATTCTTTTCTACTAGCTTTTGATTTAATGATAACTCTTCTATTTTCTTTATTAATTCATTTAATTTCACCTCAAGCATAGTATTGGAATCTATTTCATGCATTCCTCTTGGCAATAATCTTTTATCTATAATAGCTTCAACCAAATTTTCCCACTATGTAGTTCTTTTTGCAAAATTTTCTAAATATACCTATGCTTCTTCACTACATAATTTTAAAAATCCATTTTGATAAGTAGATTCTAATAAAGATTTCGTTGAAACATCTATGCCTTCATAAATTATGCCTATTAATTGTGCTTTACTCATTGCATGATGTGGACATTGAGTCAGTAAATCTTTAAATCTTTCAAAATATTTCCAGAATGATTCACCCTGTTTTTGGCTACACATTAATATTTCTTTCTTCTTTTTAATCTTTTGATGTGTTGGATAGTATTTTTCCAGAAAAACAAAGCAAAATTCAGTCCATGTAGAAATTGAATCAGGCGACAAAGTATATAACTATCTCTTAGTTGTATCTTTTAAATCAAAAGGGATATATCTAAGTTTAATAGCATCTATACTCATGTTCAGCATTCTCATCATTTGACAAACTTCGTTAAATTCTCTAAGGAAATAATAGGCATCCTCTCTTTCTAATCCATGAAAATGTGGTAATTGACTAATATAATTAGATTTCAGTTCAAATCTATCTCCCTCAAAGTTTGGCAATCGAATACATGAAGGTTCATCAATTAATTCAGGATACAGAATCTCTCCTAATGATTTTTCTACTAGAGCAGCCATCTTTACGTTCTCTTTTAAAGAAAGGTTAGCTACACCCCAAAGAATTTCGTTAAATTTCAGTTCAGAAAATTTTTCAGTACTCCTCTGCAATGAAAATTCCTAGGTAGGTGTTCTTACTAATCGTTTAGTGCTTAGAGAACAAGTCCATGTGCTCATAAATAAATAGCAGAAAATTAATTACATACCAGTCTGAAGTTTTCCATTCTATAAATATTTGTTGTCGGATGAAGGTTGAATCAGCTGCTTCTTCTAGTTCCTCCAATGCTTTCTCCTTTCTTTTAAAAGTGTTGGTAACTCGTAAATAACATTCTGTTTTATATATATACTACGCATCCATAAAGTGAATAAATCTCGTTGCAAGAACGTGGCTTGCAACATGCATCGTGGTTCCTATTTTTATGGGTACGTGTACCACTACTAATTTCAAATTTTGGTAACCGCTAAACCGACGAAGTTTCGTTTGTGGTTAAAAGAATAACTGTTCTACTTAATCCACAAACTAACCTCGTTGAGTTACAGATTACTCAACAGAACACAGTCGGTTACTGTTGTTAACTCCATGGACTAACTTCGTTGAGTTACAGATAACTCAACGGAGTGACCTTATATTATATTACTGACCTCGTGAAGTTACGGTTAACTCAACAGACTAACTTCGTTGAGTTAACACTTGGCAATTTCTAAGTTTCACTCTCGTAAGTTTTCTATTCTGTTTTTTTACCAGTTTAACCGATATTATGTGTAGGATCGTATGGCTACACAAGAAGGGAGTGAATTGTGTATTTTTAATATTTTCTGAAATATAATTGAAACTTTAAAACTCAAAAACAAGTCAAGACATTGTTTTCATAAAATCATTTTTATTCAAGGTTTCAATTACAATATACAATTCAATTCTCCTCAGAAATTGTAGATGCAATTATATTTCGATACCATGTATCATCTATACAATTTCATAACTACAAATAGAGAAAACTAATTTGCGGAATTTAAAACTTTTCTCCTTGTTTGAGATCTTTCTTCTTATTTTTTTTCTTCTTCAACAATTCTTCAGTGACAAATATCTTGTCTTTTCATGCTTCACCGAATTTGCTTTCTTCTGATACTTCAAATCTTCAGTGACGAAAATCTTACCTTTTTATGCTTCACTGAACTTTTCTTCCACTTGAGAGATTTTTCCCGAAGAGGTGTTTTTGATACCTAAAAAAGATTTTTCTTTTGGTATGCAGGGATGGTTTGATCCTTGAAAAGATTTTTCTTTTTGGTGTGCAAGGATAAATTGATCAACGAGAATTCTATGCCTTTTATACTGTATCTTCATTTCATGCATATCCTTCACATTTAACCACTACCAGTTTTCCACTTCTCCATGTCTTTTCTTTTTCCTTCATCGAAACACACACGTTCTAACCCACGTTTATATTTCGAATTTTCTTTAATCATCAGTCCTGGATCTCTGAAAAATTTCCTGAAAATAAACTTTCTCGTCCAAAAATTTTTCATCAGTGTAATAAGAAGTCGTTAATTTAATGTTAACTAAACGAGTAACACAAGTATATATATATAACTTAACGTTTCTAACTTAACGAGTTCACCATGTGCTATTTCACGTGACAAGTACTGTAGCTAACTCAACAAACTAAGTCTGTGGTGTTATGCTATCTCAACGAACCATCTCCGTTGTGTTACGATAACTCAACGAACCAGTAATAAACAAATGTTTTTAAAATAAGAATTTTACCACGTGCAAAAATAACAACTTAAGTTTATAACGCTAACCTAACGTGTTGCCTTAGTATTCAATATAGCAACTCAACGCATTTAGTTATGTTAACTTAACGAGTTAAACATGTGCACCTCACGTGATACAATACAACATTCGTAACTTATAATTTCACCACGTATATAACACTAACTTAACGAGTTCGTCTCTTCTTTTACTCACTAACTTAACGAGTTATCACGTGACCTATTTTAACCTTTAAGCCTCTAACTTAACGAGTTCTCACGTGACCTCTATACAAACAAAACTCTAACTTAACGAGTTGTCTAAACGTGCAATGTTCATGATACAGAAGATATAACATTAAAACATATCATCCTTTTCAATAAAAATACACGTTAACTTAACGTTTAGCTAAATGAGAAATTAATGTAACGAAACGACTAGTTATTAACTTCAGATCCAATACAGACAAGTATTTATATCAGTAAGCTTTTTATGTATTAATTGATGATTTTAATTTCTTTTCACAATCAATAGTAATTGAGCAAATATGATTATTTTCATTCAGCACACATCATCAAAACAAAAATACTCAACTTTGATATGATATGTGATCAATGTCATGCTCATTACACAGGTACATTAGAAAGCTCTTGTATGATTCAAGCTTTTCAAACTAACTTTTAAAGAAAATTATCAATATTTACTGTTTTGAAAAGAAAAAGTTGTTTCATTAATTACAGATATCTTTGAATCGCATATAGTTTATACCAATATGACTACTGATTTATTGAATCAACATTAGTACTTTTGAAAAAGTTTATTTGAGATACATTCTTTTATTCTCCTTGAATTAATCGAATTGAGTTCAAAGTTGTGTTTTGATTCATATACGGTAGGAATTGATTCTGGAAATCATTTTTGATGATGTCAGGATAACGGAAGTCTCTAAAAAGAAAATGTAAAAGTATAGTTATACTTAACATCTATTGTCAACTACAAGTATATTTTGTATTTTGATTGAATATATTTGAAGTATATTGTAGGGGGAGGATTAACAATGTCAAAAACAGATTAATATAATTTAGAATACAAATCTTAGTTAATCTGAATTAATGTACTCTTAAAATCTTGATGAAATAATTTAAAAAGACAAATAAACTATTCTAGATTCAAAAGACAAAATGTTCAAATAGTTTACAATGTTCTCAAGATAATGTTAAGTTTAGCATGTGTGTTGTTTTCGGAAGGTTTCAGTTGGAAGCATCCGAAACTTGTTTGTGTACTAATTAGACGTTATGTTAGATAAGGTAACGTGTAAAACTGTCTCTAGACAGCATTTTACTTGTTAGGTTGGTTAACTCAACGAGTTATACTTGAATATTTCGGGTACCTTGATTGAATAAACTTTATTCAATATTTATTTAATTTCTAAACTCGACTTCTCTTCACGTTGAGTTATACGCCTAAAAACCCTATTTAAACACTTATTACACGGGGACTTAGGTTATTTGTAAACCTTGTCAAGAAAATCTTTCCGGCTTGTTGCTGTTACAACCTACGACGATGGTCTCCAAGTTCTACAAAGGTCGTGGTAGAGGAAAAGGCAAAAGCAGAAGAGATGCAAAAGGAAAAGAAATAGAGAATGATGAAGTTCCACGTACTTGGTTCAAGAAAATATTTCGAGTGGACAAAAGGTTAGCAGAACTTTATAGAGATTACTTCTTTCCTCAGGGAATATTAGATGAAGTTAGACAAGAACTTCAACATACTGATGCAAATATTACATACATAGGTATTCGTAGTAAATTTGATAGAGAATACAGAATGAAATGTGCTGAGATTGCATTTTTGGAACAGTATGCAAAATACTTGGAAAAAAGTGTAGGTTCATCAAATAGAACTCCTCAAACTCCTATAAACGGTATAAGACTACATGCATTTGAGGAAGAGCATGAATCAGCTATCCCTACTCCTTTATATTCAAAACAAGTAGAATCAGATATTGCTGTAGACAAAACAAAAGTTGACAATCTTCGAAAGGCCGTTGCAATAGAAAATGCCTTAGAAGAATTAAAGCATAAAACTTTTATGGAGCAATTTGAAAAGAAAACAGCAATACTTGAAAAGGAGAAACAAATATGTTATGGAAGAAAGAAAGTCAGAAAAATCATGTCTAAGGAAACAAAGTCTATTGAAAAAGGAAAATCAGATGAAAATTTATTTCCAAAGGACAATGTATGTCTAGACATTGTACCTTATTGTGCATCTGATAAACTCATCAGTTCCGAACACACTGAAACTGATGAAGATAATGAAACTTTATTTTCCCTTACTAGAAAACTTGAGAAGAAATCCAAGTCAAATATGAGCTCAAGTTTTTCTATTAGTACAAGTCCTAATGATGTAGAAATTAACAAATCAAAGCATCAAACACTTGACATTGAACAATTTATTGCAAATGTAATTGATAATGTTGAAGCATTAACTAGTTCAAAGGCTGAATTGTTTGGAGTAGCAGATATTGAAATTGTTAAGACTCCAGAAGAGCTGAAAGTTAACTAGCCTTCTACGGAATCTATAGAAGCAGAGTCTGAGAATTCACAACATGAATCAATAGAATTATCTGTTGAACAAAATGAACAATTACAGACAGATACACTAGCTGTAGAATTTGTGGAAAAATTATACTCTGAACATTCTATAGAGACTGAACAGATGAATGTTGAGCATATTGACAATGTTTCTAACACTGTTGAAGTTGAAGAATCAAGCTTACCTAAGCAGCTTCAAGATAATATTTTGGAAAAGGAACAACATAACATTCATTTTGAAGAAGAGGTTCCTGAAGATGAATTAAACTCTGAATCATAACTTCAGGTATCACCTTCCTTGTGTACAATATTAAAAATTCAAGGTAATGCAATTCATTTTAGATCTGAAGAAGCATTGCAGAAATACAATAATCTGATTATATGTCAGATTCTGCATGCTCGTCCAGTAAAATTCAGAAATTTGATGGAAATAAAAAATCTGTTTGAATTTCAAGGCCTCATTAAATTCTTGCCAGTAGGAACGAAATGGAAGCAATACACAGAGCTTATTGCAGCTTTTTATAGCAATCTGGTCAAGAATGAAAATTTTCTGAAAACTCAAATAAATGAACAGGAGTTTATATTGTCTCCTGAGTTAATTTTTGAAGTTTTAGGATTAAAGAATGAAGGTGTTGTTGTTACCAACAGATTTGACATAATAAGACAACTAGAATGGAACATTCAGTCTTTATCAAAAATTCTAGATGTATATTCTGAAATGAGATTAATGGAAAATCTGAATGCAGAAGTAAGATTTATTGCAAATATATTGCATGCAAATTTATTTCAGAGAGTTGGACACAATTTAGAAGTTAGCAAAAGCTGTTTATATGCAACTTATGGCCTGCTGAATAGAATTCAAATAAATTGATTTGATGTTTTTATGTCTCAACTACAGCATATGAGTTCAAAGTTATTTTATGGTGATGCTGTATGTAGAATCCTTGCAAGCCAATTGACTTTATCTGACTAGCCCTCTGAAACTAAAGGCATGAGAGCATTTAGTGTCAAAGATTTGCAAAAATTCCAGGCCATGCATAAACCCCAACGACAACAACAACAACAACCTGATATAGACCATATACAATAACAACAACAAAGTTATTCAGTTCAAGCAGAACAGCAAACCCAGCTATCTCTTGACTTAGATGTAGTGTTTAACGACATCAGAAATGATATTAGGCATCTAGGAGATAAAATATGTAATGCTATAAGTGATATACTTAGGAGGGGTCGATAACTGTTTTTGTTTCTGAATACAAAATGTAATGTTTGTATTACTTGTTTGATTTGATTGAACAATACATTTTTCTGTAAATGTCTTCAATTATTATTCTTGTTTACAGAAAGAGTTGTTGTAATTATATCTATTATATATATATATATTCTCTATAATTATCTTTTTGATTAATGACAAAAAGGGGGAGAAATATTATAAAAAGATGATTATGATCTTAATTACATATATATATTATAAAAGGAGATGTTATTTAAATGGTTATTGTAATCTGACAGATAATAATTAGAAAACTGATACTTATATAATTATTGACATTTGAGAGTTTTATTTCTGAGAGGTAAAATTTACACAAACAATAGTAATTGAGTAAATATGATTATTTTCATTCAGCACACATCATCAAAACAAAAATACTCAACAGATATTGTATATGTTAATGATAAAATGATTATTGATAATGTTTTATTAATTGAAAATTTAAAACATAATTTGATTAGTATTACTCAATTAGAAGATAAAAGTTATATGGTCTTGTTTAAATCTAAGAAATGTTTAATTATTGATGAAAAATCAAATTAAATTAAATTTACTACTCATAAAAAGAATGATGTTTATTTTCTAAATTTACCTAATGATGTTTCTTTTATTTATTCATATTTAATTTAGGCAATGCATGATTATGACATCGTAGATTAGGTCATACTAATATGAAGTAGTTAGGTAAGTTAGTTAAGAAAAACTTAGTTGAAGGATTACCTAAATTAAGTTATAAGAAGGATAAAATTTGTGATGCATGTGAGCTAAGGAAGTAGAAGAAGAGTTCTTTTAAGTCTAGTAAGAAAATTATCTCTAAAGAAATTTTGAAATTAATTCACATGAATTTATTTGATCCTACTAGAACTGAAAACTTAGGTAGAAAGAAATATGTATTTGTTCTAGTGGATGATTTCTCAAGATATACATGGGTAATTTTCTTGAAACATAAAAGTAAAGTATTCAAGGAGTTCAAAAATTTTCTAAATCTAGTACAGAATGAGAAGCAATTGAAAGTTCAAAAAATTAAGAGTAATCATGGAGGGGAATTTGAAAATGAGAATATGGAAAATATTTGCCAAGAATTAAGAATACAACATAGATTTGTTTTTCCTAAAGTCCCTTCTCAAAATGGAATTGTTGAAAGGAAGAATAGTTCTCTTCAAGAAATAGCTAAGACTATGCTTAATAAAAATAAGGTTGCCTATTATTTTTGGGTTGAGACAATTAATACCGCATGTTTTATTCTGAATAGGGTAACCCTTAGAAGAGGTTTAGACAAAACTCCATTTGAACTATAGACGAGAAGAATACCTAAAATTTTCTATTTTAAAACTTTTAGATCTAAATGTTTTATTTTGAATATTGAGGAAAATAAAGATAAATTTGAACCAAAGTATAATGAAGGTATATTTTTGAAATATTCTTCTAGAAGTAAAGCATATCGAGTGTATAATAAAAATTCATAGCTACTTAAGAATCAATGCATATAAATTTTGATGAAGAATCAATTATCAACACAAGAGAAATTATTGGTACTTTTGAAGATGATTGGGAGGAAACAATTAATGGAGAACAAGTACCATAATTCAAAATAGAGCTAAAAATCCTAATGTTCATAAATTTCTATCTTAACATCCTAAGGAATTTGTTATTGGTGATATCTCTAAAGGTGTTCAAACTAGATCTAAAATTAATGTATCCAAATGTTATGCATTTTTATCTAAGAATCTAAAAATATAAATGAAGCATTAAATGATGAATTTTGAATTAATATCATGTAGGAAGAACTTAGTCAATTCAGAAGAAATGAAGTGTGGAAGTTAGTTCCTAAACCCCAAGATCATTCAATTATAAGCACTAAATGGGTTTTTAAGAATAAATCTAATGAATCAAGACATGTGATTAGAAATAAGGTTAAATTAGTTACTAAATGATATAACCAACAAGAAGGAATAGATTTTCAAGAAACTTTTACTCCTGTAGCAAGGTTAAAATCCATTAAAATCTTTATAGCTTTTGTTGCTCATATGAATTTTAAATTATATCAAATAGATGTCAAGAGTGCATTTCTTAATGGATTAATTAAAAAGGAAGTTTACGTGGAACAACCACCTATTTTTGAGAATGTTGAATTTCCTAAGCATGTTTTCAAACTGAACAAGGTCTTGTATGATTTGAAACAAACTCCAAGAACTTAATATGATAGGCTGAAAACTTTTCTATTAGATAATGAATTCTTAATTAGTAAGGTTAATAATACCTTATTCTTTAAGAAAAATTATCTTGATCTGTTAGTTGTTTAGATTTATGTTGATAACATTATTTTTGGAGTAACTAATAAGAATTTAAGTAATCAATTTGCAGATCAAATGCAAAATTAGTTTGAAATAAGCTTAATGGGTGGGTTAACATTTTTTTTAGGTTTACAGGTTAAACAAGTTAAGAAAGACATTTTTGTATATCAAAAAAAAATACTAAATAACTTTTAGAGAAATATGGAATGAGTAGATGCAAGTCTTCAAACACTCATATGAATCTTCAATTAAATTAAATAAAGATGAATTAGGAATAGTTGTTGATATTATAAAATATAAAGGAATAATAGGTTTCCTTCTTTATTTAACAACCTCTAGGCCTGTTATAATGTTTAATGTTTATGCATGTGCACGTTTTCAAGCTCAACCTAAGAAATCTCACTTAACTGCAATAAAGAGAATAATGAAATACTTACAAGGAACTTCAAATTTTGGTTTAATGTATTTCAAGGATAGTAACTTAAATTTAATTGGATATAGTGATGATTATGTCGGATGCAAATTAGACAAGAAAAACACTAGTGGAACTTGTCAACTATTTGACAATTCATTAATTTCATGGTTCAATAAGAAGCAAAACTATGTTGTATTATCCATAACTAAAGTAGAATATGTTGTTGCTGCCTTATGCACAAATTTTACGGATGAGGCAAACTATGAAAGATTATAGAATTGAGTATGGAATAACTACTATCAATTATGACAATAATAATGCAATAAGTTTGTCTAAGAATACTATGTTGTACTCTCAAGCAAAGTATATTGAGATTAGACATCATTTCTTAAGAGACAATGTTATGAAAGAGAATATTGAATTGAATTTTGTTCCTACTCCTAAGTAGTTGGCATATATTTTCACAAGACCTCTTGAAGAAAAATAGTTTATCAAATTAAGAAAAGACTTAGGAATATGTTGCCTAAATGATTTCTAATATATATTTTCTACTATATTTTCTAAATCATTTTGTTTCATTTACTATTTTCTTTTTCTTTTTAGTTATTTTTGGTTGATTTATTTCTTTCCTTCTCTATCATTTTAAATCAAATATACATATATATGTAGAAAAATAGAAAACAATATCTAGATTGGTGTGTTAATTTTTTTTACTGAGTTTATGTTATTGAATAATCTTATATCAATATTAAAACCAATTTAACTATTCCACAAAATTATTGAAGTCTAGAGCTCCACAAATAAAATAATGCCCACGTGAAACTTAGTATATGGATCTAAATCTGAAAAATAATCAAGTTACCTTATTGATTTAGTAATTATTTTCTTCATAGCTAGACTTGATATTTCCTAGTTAGAAATTTAGAAAAGTCTAGTATGTTAGAGTGAAAAACAAGAAAAAGTACCTAAAAACAATAATACTCAAGATATTTTGCCTAGCTTGAAACCAACATTTGTAGGATTATTATTTAACCCATGAAAAACAACATTTGTAGGGTTGTTGCTTAGCCTATAAAAGCAACTTGTTGTAAGCTTGTGCTAAGCCTTAAAAGTACTTAATGAATTTTCAAAGTTAAGGCCTTGAGAAGTGGACTACTCATTTTTGTGGAACCACTATAAATCCTTTGCGTTACTCTATTTGTGTGATTATTTACTATTAATTAAATCATCTTAATTAGGATTTGTCAGAGTCAACAACTTTCAAAATATTAAAAAATAATTAAACTTATTAGAATATTATTCACCCTCTTTCTAGTGTACCATTCGATCTTAACATTTTAGAACAAATGAAGTCTAAAATATAGGAAATCGTCAACTTTTATAATTCCCAACTTTCCTAATAGCACAAACACTAGAAAGTTGAAAAAGTTTTCCTAACTTTCCAATTCTCAACTTTTTAAGTAGTACAAACCCCTTGAAGTCACATCAACATTTGTGAATTTTGAACTGCTACAATAGAAAGCTTTTAACTATGAATTAGAAAAACAAACATCTATAGTTATAGTAGAAAATACTAAGTTCCCAATCTAAACATTGAAATTCAAAACAACCCATAAGTAGATAAGCATGAAACACTAATTAAAAGTAGAGGAATTACAACTTATTAATGGAAAATGTTGAAACTACCACTCAACAAAAATTAAAATGAGCATTTGATAATAATCATTAATCCAATCTATGAAAATTTGCTAAAGTTTTCAAAAACTGAATCAACATATTTTTTGTAAATGCCACTTATTTTAGTACATTACTTAAAAAAATTTCTACAACCTTTTAAAAATGTAAGTTTATTTCATACGTTGGATCCAAATAATTGTTATCAAATCAAGCTAATGTACTTGGGGGATGATGTGCAAAAAATCAAGATTACTACCACCAACATTTGACCCTATGAGTTTATTTGTACATCTAGAAGTAGAATTTTATAGAATTGGAATTCTAATGAAATTAGAATTTTACCAAATTAAACGAAAATAAAATTTGAAATTCAAATATTTGTACATGTTAAGGAATTGAATGAAAATTATAATTCAAGTATTTATGTACAACACAGAGTTGAACAAAATTAGAATTTTATATTTATATATAATAATAATAATGTAATATAGTTATCTTTAATTATTTAATTAAATAATTTAAGTAGTTAGTAAAAATGTAATTAATTAGTAAATTTATTATAATAATCAATTGACATGTCATATAATTATACTATTAGATATTTATATATCATTTATCAATAATTGATAGGCATGTGAGAAATTCTTGAAACAAAAATGAATTTTGTATCTCATAGAATGAAAATTTGCATTCTCATGTTTACATTATAACCTAAAATTTTATTCCTTCCCAAAATTGAAATTCCAAATGTATAAATACCCTTTATTCTAAAATTGAATGGATTGAATTTCATCCTATTCTAAGTATACAAATCTCACATAAGATGGAAAGACCCTAGTATATAATCTAATAACTAAATAAGAACTTCATAATATAGTTGAACAACTAAAGGAGAAAATAGATTTGTCAACAACATATAGACCTGTGGAAAAAGGTCCAAAGGATTTGCATTTGGACATCCTAAAGAAACAACTCCTTGAGATGGTTGTGTGGGTGATTAACTTGGAGGGGCTTGATTCACATGGGGAGCTTCTTATTGCTTTGGAATACCCTAAAATAGAATTGTATATTGTTGTTGAACCAAATGATAAGGGAAGCACACACACATCCAAGAGCAGAACTTTGAACATGTTATATCTTTTTTAAAAGGTACAACTATCCCCATTTACATTGATGAAAAGAGCAAAGAAAAAACTAAAGCATCTAAAAGGCAGTAGACAATATGGGCATTGGTCAAAGGGTAACCTTTCCATTCTTTTAGGGAATGGTAACTTGTATTCAATAGATTAATCACTTCTTTCTTCTTGTCATACATTAAGCTCTTTGCATTGGGATATCATGGAGATTATTTATGAGGCAACTAGTTCCATCTCTCCATAGTCCTAAGCATCCTCCCAAACCCTTGAGGATTCATTGTACATGCCCTACTTAAGATCCCTATGGTTTAAGGTCTTCATGTACTACTTTCATTATGCAACATCTTTTTCCAACTTGTGTTTCAATTAAAACTTCCAAGGAGAAAGAGAGTTCTATTTTATAAGGGTTGATGCCTTATTCTAGTTTACAATTTTTGAATAAAAGCACCACTAGCCCAAAGAAAAGGGAGGTTCACTTTACAAACAATAAGCCAAGCAAAAGATAAAATACCAAATATAGGGATCCAATAGCTCTCTCTAGGTTATTGAAAGTAGCATGTAAAGCATAGACAATGGCATCTCTATCCCAAGAACCTCCACCACTATCAAGAATATATTGAATGTGACCTCGTAATATTGAAAACTAATGTTTGACAACTTCAAATGTATGTTTAATAACTATTCTTCTTAACTATGAATATTTATAGTTAAAGTTTTCTATAACATTATTAGAAAATCTATCATTAACATAATCAGATAAATGTTATTGCACATCTCAAAATAGATAAATATATTTTGATCGATTGAGATATTCAACATCTACCAAGTAAAACTTATTTGTATATAAATAGATATTAGTATGCTAACATAATGAAAACATCCAAAAATACTTAAGACATTTACCTAACGGAATTTGAAAGTCGTTAGATCTAATTATCATATCTTGAAGTATACAAACATCAACTATTGATCTTTCCTAATTAACTAAAATATATATAAATTTCATGTCAAAATTATAAAATAGTAAATTATTAGACACCCTTGAATTTAAAAGTTATTCTACTATGGAGAAGGAAACATAAATATTTTATATCTATCTTTTGAATTGATGTGCGCACCTCTCGTGACAAATATATCTACCTATAGTTGGAGATAACTTTGAAAATTCAAATCTCCTAAACCACAGATTAGATTGACGTGATTCGACAAGCAAATGAAACCTTATAAAGTCTTGTCTACGAAGACAACAGTTTCAACATGCAAATGAAACCTTATAAAGTCTTACAAATTAAACCACAATTTCAACATGCAAATTTCCTATAAAGTCTTGCCTTTATAGGAAAAATCATGGACTAAATATTTGAGGGTTGACAAGAGCATAAAGACAAGATCAATCAATAGTAGTACAAATAGTCATTTTTGCATAATGTAGAATGCACCAGTGGCTTGGGAAAATCATAGTTTAATGTAGAAGAATCAGAATGATATGAAACAAAGTGCTATAGAAAGCTTGAGGACCATGTTAACATAGAAAAGTCTGAAATAACTAGTTGGAGCAATGCATCATGTTGATAAAACTGAAATATAGTAAGATAGTTGGGTTCTGCCTCATGGTTGTAGGGTAGTGAATATACTCGACCTTTGGAGAATTATATCTTTAAGATTAATACACAGAATCGTGCAATCTGAGCTTTGTTAGAAAGTTAATATGAATCTCCATTGGGGGAAAATGATAAAACACAATATTGTTGGCCAGATTGATGGGAACAGTGAGATGAAATCCCATGTTCAATCACAGTTTCGATAGAAAAATAATATATACTAGCCCAAATTTAAAAAATCATAGGTTACAATCCATAAATTGAAATGATGTGAAATAAATTGCATCTGAAACCCTGATAAATGTATCATAATGAAACATAAACATTTCAAAACAGGAAATTTACTGGATACCCAAATCGAAAACAACAAAACTGAACAGGAGCTTCTCGTACCTGGAGGAAGTGCGTGGACGATCTCGACGAGGGCTTCGGAGGTCGAGGAGCTGCTACTTATCGTGAGGACGAAAGTTTGTCAGGAGGAGGAGCTAGTGCGACGAGCTCCTGTGAAGTGCAGGAAAGTTCAGGGGTCGATTATCACGAACCGCGAGCACGAATTGCAAGCGTGAATGGCGGGCGACGGCAAGTGCGAATGGCGGGCAACAGCGAGCACGAACGGCAGGCGACGGCGAGCGCGAACGATGGGCGATGGCGGCAGGCGAACGTGACGAGATCGGCGTTCGTTTTCGTTCAGGTGTTTCAGGCGGAGAGGGTTTCGAGAGAGAGGGGCGATTTCGAATGTCGGGAGGTGGGAAATCCTTTGGGGGAAAGGAAATTTTATGTTGTCGGAATTCTCTGACGTTCTTTTTCACAAATTCTGACGTACACTGACAACTTTTTATCAGAAATTTTCTTTCCATCAGGCATTAAAACCCTTTTTAATTACGTTGCAGCTTCAATAGAAGCTTGTACGACTGATTCAGATTGATAGTAAGCGTGCGATAGGCATACTGCACATGTTGACACAAATAACCAAGAAAAGGCAAGTTCACTCAAAATAATATCAATTCAAAAATGCAATAGTCACATTGCTAAAGCTGGAGTATGGGTCTGACTTCGTGCTGGTGAAGGTGCCGAAGGAGCAGAAACAACAGGTGGTGGCTATAAGCGTCAGGGATTCATCAAAGAAATATGACATCCTTGTATTCATTAATTTCCTTTAGTAAAATATGCATGTATAAGAGCCTAGTTGTCATATCTATTACTATTGGTGATTGGTTAGGATGATTATGACATAAAACCCAAGAAGTGTCTATCAAGAAAGATGACATTTCCTTGTCCTAGAAAGGCATACAGAACTCGAATTCATATCCCAGCGAAAGTCAAAGGAAATTGAAGTTGAATGTGTGATGTATGTTATTTTTTGGTTGACGAAAGTAAATTAAGAATTTGTTCTAAATTAGAATTATGAGGAAATATTTTAAAGTTCAAAGGATTTACAAGGGAATGTAATAGGTCAAAAATTAAATAGATGGAATGTAGATTTGACAAAAATAATGATAAAGATATATGTGACGTGAGTTTTTCTTCCCCTCAAACTAATGCATCTTGTTTGTTGTACATCTTGGGGTGTACATGTTTTACATATATGTATCAAGAGATTTTTCAAGGATTAACAACTAATATTTTAAGTAAAAGTACAAATTGATGTTGTATAATATAATTCTTGTAAATAAGTAAAATAACAGAAAATTTCCTAAATCTGCTGTTGAACTTCTCATACTGCTATGAGAGGTCAAACAATTTAAACTCTTGTCAAATAACATTTAATATTTTCATTAAACTTATTTTGGAAATTAGCATACCATTAATATTTTTATATTTATTTTTTTATACTAAAATATTTCATATAAATAGTTTAGACTCTTATCTACGAGCATTTTTATATTTTGAATAGCCTATACTTTCTATTCAAGAATATTTATAATTTTGGCATAAGTGAGGGTATTCTAGTAATTTTACCTAAGCATAAGAATATATTTATTTTTTTATTCTCCTTTTATATTTTGACATTATCTATGTCTTTATGTCAAAATATATTTTTAGGACAATTAAGACTCATGTTTAAGAGTATTTTAACATTTAAGGCATAGATAATGGTATTTTGATAATTTATTATTTTTATTTTGAAAATAAATTTTAACATTATATATTTTCTTTATACCAATATATATATATTCTAGATAGAGAGTATTTATAACATTTTAAGAAGTGATATGATATTTTTGTGTTATATCTAAAGTGTCTTGATTTATGTTTTAGACATCTCTTTTTTTTATCTAAAACATTGCAATTTCATTTTAGATTTCACAGTTAAGATATGTTGGCATATGATGTTTAAAGTATTTATTTTTTTTTCTTATTTTGAATGTTTGTATGTTATAACTAAAATATTTAATTAATTTTTTTGTATTCCAGATATGTATATTTCATATATTCAAATGTTTTATGTCTTATATACATATGTATATATATACTTTTTACCATTTTTTTGGTTGAAATATGGTTAGACTGAGCTTTGTTTAGATTAGACTGAAACAAAGTTCAATTAACTAATACATCTCTTCCTTTTTTAATATGTATTTTATATTTTATATATTCATATTTGATATGATGGTTTCATTTTAAATATTTATGTTTTATATCCAAAATATTCAAAGGAAAATATTTTTTCCTTTTTCTTTTTTTTGATATTTGTATTTTTATGTCTAAGATATTTAATTTTTTATCTTAGATATTTATATTTATATCTAAAACATCTTGATTTCTTTACCTAGGATATTTACATTTCATGTTCAAAATATTCTAACTTAAATTCTTAAATATTTATATTTCATATCTAAAATATTTTAATGTCATTTTTGGATATGTATTTCATATCTAAAGTATTTTAATTTTGATTTTTTTTTAGATATTCGTATTTCATATCTAGAATATGTGGTTTTTCACTTTAGATATTTATATGTTTTATGAAGTATATTTTGATTCTATCTTAGATACTTACCTTTCATACCTAAGATGCTTTAATTTCCTTTTTTGATATTTATATGGCATATCAATATTGCCTATTTTAGATATTTATGTGTCAAGTCCAAGGCAATGTAATTTTACCTTATTTGTGTAAAATATTTTAATTTATTTTGGATACTTATATCTCATATTTCATTTTTTGACATGCATATTCTTGCATCTAAAATATTATAATATTCATTTTTAGATATTTGTATGACGTTAATTTTCTATTTAGATATTTATACCTATATTTATGTATATTTTTTTGTCTGCGCATCGAAATTTCATCTGCTGGTCTGGTCACATAAAATGCCATCGGTCTCACTGTTGAATGCCATCGTTCTCTCTTCCCCTTTATTTTTTTTTTTAGTTTTTAAAACAAACGGTGATTTCGTCGGTCTAATCCATGAACACTATCGGGCGAACCAATGGTTTAAATTTATCGACCAGACCACCTTTTCGTTTTTTCTCTTTCTTCTCCTCTTCTTCTTTCCTTTTTTTTTAAAAAAAAAAATTTAGATGTTATTTATTTTGGGTGTTATTTGGAATGCTTTAAGTTTTCGAGTTAGACATTTGCATGTTATGTTTAGAAAATCTATTTTGATTTTATTTGAATATTCTCATTTTATATTAAAAGTGTTTGAACTTTACATTTTATAAAGTTTTTGTTGTTCCTTTTTTTTTTATATTATGTATTTTTTATCTAATATAATTATATTCTAGATATATAAATTTATCGTGGCTAGAATATTTTAATTTTCACTTAACTGTCTACGATACTTAATTATATTTTAGATAGATAAATTTCTGTTTTAACTCTTTCACTTTGGGTATTTATCTTTTATAATTATATCTCAAATATATAAATTGCTTACATCTAAATTGTACGAAGAGCTGCAAACTTTGGTTGCTTAGGAAGGAGATGGCTACCAGTTGTGTGTGCGCACAATCCACGGCCTTTTCATGGAAACCTCCTGATGCCGGAATGGAGATGGTGGCGAGTGGACATTGTGTGATCATGGGGGAAGGGACGATGTGTGAAATTTCTGGAAATAAAAGTTTTTTATGGCCATATGCAAAAGACCTCAGCTTTCATGAATTTCCGGTCTTCACCTTCCAATTCATTTGCTTACATGGGTTTGAAATAAAAGTTTGCACCTTTCAAGTTTTTTGTGCAACTTAGAAATGCTTTGTCTTTTGCCTCCACCCTCTGGTGAGAGCTACATGGTCCCTATGACCATACAATCCAAACTCTCTACCCATCCTATGCATCATCTATCCATGCTAACCTGGTGACGATGCCTATGGCCCCATCTAAGGTCGTTTCTTCTACTTCAGCCCACTATTAGGGTTATTCTGTAGTTCTCTAGTCTTGTGTAAAGTTGTTGGCCTTGTCGCTTACTAGCAACTATCTTGTTTGGTGGTTCCTTTACCTACATAGCTACTAGACATAGTCATGTCTCCTCTAAATGACCTCCATTGCAAATGTTCTCTTTGTTCAATGCCTATTCCTCTTTATGGGGCATTAATTTTCATTGTTTATGTTTCTAGATATGTTTGTTGAGTTGTTACTAAGCCTATTATGTAATTTAGTTTATTACAAGTTCAATGTTCTAACTTAAAGGGGAGTATGAAAGTAAATAAGGTATTAGAGTCCTTTGTGTTATAAATGGATTTATTCCTACATTAAGAAAGTTATATTTGTCTCTTCTATATGATCTCTATGTGTAGAGGCCTTGTTTACTTATGAAAATATACAACTTTTCACTACTTCTTATGTTCCAATAGTTGTAGTGTTGCTAGTCTATAGTAAGTACCTAAGTTGTAGGTGCTTGTGTTGTAGCACTTGAACCACCACCAATTAAAGGTTTTGCATTAACATAACAAAAAACATCTCATGAATATCAAGAAAAGAACAAATTATGATAGGCATGTTATTCTTTGCCAAAAAATTATCATAAACATGTCACATGTGCAACTAAGCTCATTCCCTAATGAAATGATTCTAAGAAACAACTTATAAATGTTCATAATTGACATGTTTTACAAAAATTGGTCTACTTGAAACCTGAACCAAAGAAGTATAAAAAACAATAACATTACAAAATACATGTAGTGTTGTTGACTTGTAGTAAGTACTTGAGTTGCAAGCACTAGTGCTATAACACTTGAACTGCCACCAATTGAATGTTTTGCCTCAACATAACAAAAGGCGTCTCATGAATATCATGAAAAGAACAAATTATGATAGAAATGTTATTCTTTATCAAAAAATTATCATAGATATGTCACTTGTGCAACTGAGTTTATTCCACAAGGAAATAATTTTAAGTGAAGATTTGTGCAATTGAGAAATGAGGGAAAAGGAAATTAATAGAAAATTTTTCTCTCTATTTCTTATGTTTGTATTAATAAAAATAGAGAGAGATGATTTCTTGTCATCTTCTTTCGTATTAAAAAAAACATTTCTCATTGTTTCCCACCTCACCTATTTAAAAATGATAAGAAATAATACTAACCTGTAAGAATAATATATAATTATTAATATAATTACAATAAATTAAAATATAGTAATTATAATAATAAATAAATATTATAGTTATAATATATTAACATAAACAATAACATTAATTCATATCAAGAAGTATGATTATAATAATAAATAAATAATAATGTACTATAATATAATAGATTAAAATAAAAAATAACGCTGAAGAATGATACTAGTTTATAATACCTTAAAGTATAATAACATTAATGTTATAAGAATAAAAAATATATTAACATATTCAACTCAACTTAATAATACATTAAATAATGTTAAATCTAACACAATATAAATAATTCTGAAACAACTTAATAACATTAAATAATATGTTAGCATATTTCAACACAACATAAATAATACATTAAATAAATAACATTAAGTGAAAATATTTACTTGAAAACCTCATATAAATTAGTTGAAATGAATGTCCATGATTCTAATAAAACTTCTACCATTATTAAAAAAAAATACATTGTACTAGTGAAATGAGTGTTGAATAAAGAAAGATAGTAGTTGACGTGTAAACAAATTATGTTTTCTATGTGGTAAAAAGATAATATATAGTATATAACATAACATTTTCATGTAATTATTATTTATTTTTGAAAATGTTTGGATTGTAATAAACACTATTGTTTATGTTAATTACAAATATATTATTTCACATGTTACATCTATATTTAATGAAATGTTAATATATGTTATAATATTTAAAATATTTTCAAATATAATAAAATTTTTAATTTATTATTTAAATTTTTAAAAATTATTAACTTTTTAATTTCTTGTCATTTAAGACACTATTTTTTGATTTTTCATTATTTCTTTTAATATACAAATAACATTGTATTTTCTATTATATTCTATCATCTTCATTTCTCACTATTTTTATTATGTTCCACCATTTCATTTTTTTTACAAGAAATGTACATATTCAAGACTGAAGAAGCAACTTATAAATTTTTATTGTAGACATGTTTTACAAAAATAAGTTTGCTTATAACTTAGACCAAAGAAACATAAAAAATAATAACATTACAAAATAGCTATGGTATTGTTGTCTTGTAGTAAGTACCTAAGTTGCACTCGCAGGTGCTGATACCATAACACTTTGAACTACCGCAAATTGAAGGTTTTGCCTAAACAAAAAAAAAACTCATTGAATATCAAGCAAAGAACAAATTATGATAGACATGTTACCCTTTTCGAATATAACAATTTTAACAACTTCTAAATTTTAACAATTTGGCATATTTTAGCTGGTTAGCTTCTATCATAACCTTGTCGACTATGTTTCTCTAAAACTTCAAATTAATTTGACACCTTAAAGATTTATTATAATCAAGGTCTACTAAGAGCATTTACTTGAATTATAGAAAAGCATAGTGTAAAGAATTATATAGGATAAAACATAAGCAATATTAGCAGTAACACATCCATAATTATGGAAAAAGGATGATCTCATATTTGGATTTCTTTTGTTTACCCAAATTCCATTTCTTTCTTGAAGTCTGATGTACTGTTATTATCAGTCATATTTTTTGGCAGTAACACACATAAATGTGTGTTATTTATGAATATATATCTTGGAAATATATTCTGTATATATACATATATATTTTGTACACAAACTTATAGAAGTATGGTATACATAGAATGTAATTTAATATGTATGTATGTGTTATCTTGAAAAAAATAAATAATTAACAGTGGTCCTTAGGCACCACCTGTCTGCATGGTTTTTTTTTTTTTGAAAATTAATTTGTATTTTTTGGGAATTTATGTCTTTTTTTTGTACTTCTCTCAAATCACTTCCGATTGGTTAATTACCACGAAGAGCCTTATAAACAATTGTCATGCATAATGAAAATAAGGAATCTAACATAAAAAAGAAAGTTGAAATTTCATTAATAAAAAAAGGTGGGTACAAAAAAATTGTTGATGCTCATGTAGTAGAACATTTCACGTCTTACATAATTTTTAGGAGCTCACGTAGGGGAGCTTTTTCAACTTGAAACATTTTTCAACCTCATGTTAAAGAGCTTTATAGATGTCAAAGAAAAATTTCAGCTTATGTGAGGAAACTTTTGATATGTCCAAGGGTTTCGACTCATGTCAAGGAGTCTTTTTGTACGACAAGAGGATTTCGTCTTATATTAGAGAGCCTTTTGTGTGACAAAGAAATATTTGGGCTGGTGTTGTAGTGCCTACTTGTATGGCAAGAGGGCTTCGGCTCGTATGAGAAAGCCTTTTGTGTGTTAAAGAAAAATTTCAACTCATGTCAGAGAGCCTTTTTGCATGACAAAAGGATTTCGGCTCATGTCGAGGAGCCTTTCATGGTTTAAAGGAGCCTTTGATATATATATGTGGGACTTTTGGTCATTTTTGTTGTATACTGAAGGTATTTTGGTAATTTAACCACAGGCACGCTCCTTTTTTTCTTCTAATATTTTAACATTTGTATTATTTATATGTCAAAGACATATCTTACATTCTTTCCTAAACCCAAGACATTTTGATAATTTTCTTTTCACACATAGACATTTGGGGGATTATATTTCCCTCCACATTTCTATCGTTGATCATGTCAAATATATTTTTTAGAAAGTTTAAACTCATATTTAAAAGTATCTTATGCTTTTCATAATTTGCATATATGAAAAGACATTCTAGTAATTTCTTCAAAAGTAAGGGCCAATTTGCCCACGTTTGAGGGTGTTTTATATTTTTTATCAATATTTTGACATTTTAGATCCTTCATGTCAATATATATATATATATATATATATATATTAGATAATTTAAACTCATCCCTAAAAGTAATTTATATTTTGCATAGACAATGACATTTTAGTCATTTTACCTATGTACAAAATCATTTTACTCTCAATATTTTAACATTTATACATTTTAATGTCAAAATATATATTTAGGCAATTTAAGATATTGTCTAAGAGTATTTTATATTTTGACATAAGCAAAAGTTTTTAATAGTGTTGCCTATGTATGGGGATATTTTGAGATTTTACTTTTGATATTTTGAAATTTATACATTTTGATGACACAATATTTCTTTTAGATAGCTTAAATTCATATATGAGAGTAATATAAATTTAGATATTCATTTATTTTATATGAAAAAGCTTTTGTAGGAGACTCACACTCATATTATGGAGTGTATATATACTTAGATAATTTAGACTTATATTTAAGAACAATTTATATTTTGAAGAATAATATAATCTATACCCAAAATATTTAATCTTTTTAATTTAGATATTTATATTTTAAATTAAAGTATTATAATTTTATCTTAGATATTTATACTTGAATCAAAAATATTTTAATTTTCTTTTTATATTTATTTTAGATTTTTAAGGTCTACTTGTACATCTAAAAAGTAATGAAAAATAATAAAAAGAAAGTATCAGAAAGTGATAGAAAGAAAAGTTGTAGAAAGTAATAGAAAGTTAGTAGAAAATATAGATATTTGCGCATAGTCCAAAAAATAACAAAAATTGATGAAAAGCAATAAAATATAATAGAAAAGTTTTGATTAAACTAAAGTTCATTTCGAAGTGAAGATTTATTATATATACATGTATTTCAGATCATTATATATATATATATATATATATGTAGTAAAATGTATCATTTTATTTTAATCTAGATGTAATTACTCTTTCAACTTTTCTATTTGTACTTTCATAAGTTTGTTCATAATGATAAAATGATTTTTATGATTTATAATGATAATATATGATTTTTATCATAAAATATGATTTATGATGGTAGAATATGATTTTTAAGATAAAATATGATTGTTATGACTTATGGTGATAAAATATGATTTTTATGATTTATGTTCATAAAATATGATTTTTAAAATAAAAGATAAAAAAAATGATTTTTATGATTTATGATGATAAAATATGATTTTTATGGTAGAAGATAATAACATATGATTCATAAGAAAATTAAAAGAAAACTTTTACTCAATATAATGTGAGAATGAGTCAATCACTTTTTAACTTTTTCATACTTCTTAAGATCGAAGAAAAAAGATACAAAGAAAAATCTTTACTAGGAAAGTTAGAACGGAAAGTTTATCTCAATTTTCTTTTTATTTCTATATGCATAAACATCTTGTATTTTATTTCAACTTTTTATTATTTTCTTTTCTATTACTTTTCATCGTATATAAACTCTCCCCCTTAGATACTTCATATCTAAAGCATTTTGATTTCATTTTGGCTACTAATATTTATATCTAAAATTGTTTTTTAGCACCTGAGGGTATTTCTTATTTTTATTTTTTTGAAAAATACTCATGTACTTTAACATTGGTTCGACTGAAGATAATTTTTTTTTTTTCTTTTCTTCCTTCGAAGTGCTGATAATTGATATTGTTGACCATTGCTTTCTACGTATATATATTTGTTGATATATATTCCATTTATGCATATGAGTATTTCATCTTGTACATTTGCATTTCAAGATACATGCATTTGATTTTATTTTTTTTTTAATGCATGAATGTATCAAATTCGCTGGAGATGTGCATTTATATTTTTGCACATATGCTTATATTTTGTCCACGGATATATGCATTTAAATATGTATGCATTTTTGCACTTGGTTGATTTGACAAATGCATTTGATTTTATGCATAAGTATTTAATGCATTGGGTTCGCATACATCCATCAAGCCAGATCATATCGCCCCACCATATTCATCATTTTTTTTATATATGAATGCATGAATCGGCACGAGAACATGTGGCCGATATGGATCTCATTTTATGGCGGATAACGGAACGGAGCGTCCGAAAGACCGGCGTGAAGGGCCCGGATGTTCGGATGCGGGGGTGTCCGGCAAACCAGACTCAGTATTTTCCTCTCTTTTTTGTTTAACTTTATTTTATATATACTGGCATATAGATCAATTCACATTCACGGGCTAAATGGGGGTATTTTTCTCCTTTCATCCATTTACCTATCTTCATTCTCAGCATCGTCTCCCTCTCTTTTTTCTAATATATGCTGCTTTTGATTCTAACGGAAGATGGATTTCTTTTTCCATCCATTCTTCCTTTCTTCGTTTGTTCTTTCCATATATGCATCAATATCGATTCACAAACACAGGATGAAGTGGGGATTATTTTCCTCCCTTCATTCTCGCCGTTTTCGTGCGTATGGCGGTGGACTTCTGCCTTTGCTTTTCTTTTCTTTTCCATTATGTTATCATTTTTATCTCATTCTCCATTCCTTCCTTCATCGTTTATTATTATTTTTTCATTTTTGTTTCTTTCCCCAACCTCTCCTTATGATGGCGGCATTCTTCGTCAGCTCTCATCGGCGAGTGGGCAGCATGGGGAACGTGGGGAAGGAGTCGTGGGAAACAGGTGGAGTGGAGAGGAGAGGTCTCATTCGTGAACCTTCCCCTTCCTCTCTTTTTTTTTTTATTTTTTTTATTTTTTTTAATGTTTTGGAGTTTTGACGTATGGTTTTTTTCCCCTCTCGTTGTGCATATACATGGACTTGAGAATGTGTTTCATTGGAGCATTTTTTTTTATAGTTTAATTTCATTTGATTTTTTTTTTTCAACACCACCTGGGTGAGCACCCTTGGCTAGTGCCTGGTGATCTTACTGCCTTGGCAACCTTAACCCTGATACCAATTAGCAGCAACACAACCATATTTATGTAAAAAGATGCACTTGTTTCTGATTTTTTTTTTGTTTTCCATCTTTGATTTTTTGCTTGAGGACCAATGCATTTACCTTCGTAATTGATTGGCCTGTATTCCTTCTTCTGAACCTCATTCATAATGAAATTTGACTTATTTCCCTTCAAAAAAAAGTGAACCCAGTTGTTTCTTGTCTGTTTTCTATAAATTTTACTCAAGAAAGATTATTTTTCTGAAAATGTCACAGATAGTTTTAGAAGGTCTGACGTGTCCTCACCAATATTGGATCTAACAGTATATGCATACATAATCACATTTGTGTGATATAGATTCCTAGTTGATGTGAGCATTGACACCATACTATGCATTGAGTTTTGGATACAGAAAATGCTCAAACTGGTTGTAAACTAATCTGCTCCAGTTCATTTGTGATTTACGCATGTGTACATCATAAAACTATTTAAGTAATTCGAAAAAAATAAGAGCATTAATTAACAGAAAGTCTCTGATGCATGACTCTCTTAGACTTTTGAGTACATGCTAACAATTTGCTTTGGAACCCTCTCTTGAGAGCTCTGACAAAGGCCTTTTTGTTTAGCTCCTTTATTTTAACATAAATCTAAAAATACGGAGAGCACGGTGGATCAGACAATTTTAAACCAAAACCCATAAGCATAGCCTTTTCGACCACAAGCAAAACTAACATCATCAAGGGGCCATTAGCACATGTCGAAAAATTTTGACGGAAAGAAAAAAAAAATCTAATAAGAATTTAGTCTACGATAAAAAGTTTAGGCAAAAAGAAAAAATAAAAGTTAATACATGATGAAAAAGAAATGATAAAAAAAAGAAATCAATAATAATAATAATAAAATAAATGATACATTTGTCTAAAAATACAAATAATATTAAACAATTCAAATAACACGTAGGGAACTCTCAATTCAAATATTCGAAAAATACAAATACATCTCAATTCAAATATTATAATGTTTAATAATATTAAACAGTTCTTTCGTCATACATTACCATCATTATATTTTCATGCATCTTATTTATCATTTCTTTTCTTTGTTTTTAACTCATTTCAATTTGTACATTGCTTTCCATATATATCTCTCTTATTGATTGTATGTCATCAATAATATCTAACTATTCTAACTCATCTTGCATGTCTCCAAATAAATATTCTTTATCAGTTTTATGAATAAAATTATGAAGCAAAAAACATGCAATGACAATCTTCACTTGTGTTTCATATGAATATGACATTTAACCACGTAATATTGAGAATCGATGTTTCACAACTCCAAACGTGTGCTCAATAATTGTTCTCAGTTGTGAATATTTGTAGTTGAAATTTTCTATAGCATTACGAAGAACTCTATCATTAATATAATCAGATAGATAATATTTTACAATTCAATATAAACAAATATATTCTAGTCGATTTGGATATCTAGCATCAACTAAGTAAAACTTACTTGTATAAAAAAAATATTAGTATGATGATGTCTTCATAACTTCTAAAAGTAGAAAACATATTTACCTAGTGGAACTTGAAAACCATTAGGCCTAGTAACTACATCTTAGAGAATATGAGCATTAACAACTAATCCTTCCCAACCAACTAAAATATGTGTAAATTTCATATCAAAATTATATGCTGCCATTACATTTTAAGATAATTCACATTTCCTGTTTCTAAACCTTACTGTTTCTTATCCATAAATAGTTGCTTTGATATGTGTATCATCAATAGCTCTAATGCAATCCTATAACACATGCAATTTTATTTTGATATTGATTAAAATAACATTAAATATAAGGAAACTATAAAAGTAACAATGTACCTTAAAATATGGGTATACATTTAAGTCATGTTGAATTCAACTTGGTGTTTCAAACGAAGGTTTTATTAGAAGCACATGATTTAGTCGTAATACAACATTCAAGACTTCATTAAAGTATTTATTAACTATCTAACTTGATCGACTAAATCACATTGTAGTTACTCCGTACCTTTGATTTTATCCAATTGTCATAAGGAACATGACAAACTTCTCTTCTACACTAATATTGTTGGTATCTATCAGGACTTCTTCCCTCATCATTAAATTACAAAAATCCTTGAAAACACTTTGCCTCATTCTATAAATCTTTCAACAATCGTAAGCTTGATGTGATAAAGAAGGATCTAGTAATCTTCTTATATATTATGCTCTTTCTTTACTATAAATACAACTTATACTTGAAAACAAAGTTGAGATACTTGTAATCCCTACTAAAATATTCCAAAAAGCAAATAGATGTCTTCATCTTCTTCTAGCATGTTCTTCCTCTTCTTGAAATAACATCAATGCCTCATTTACTAGTTTGAGAAATTTCTCTTCAAAATTCATTGTCACCTACAAAATAATATAAACCAAAGGAGAACATCAACATCAACTTCAACTTCAAACATATTACAAGGTTATTTAGAAATAAACATACTACATGAAATTATTCCATAATTAATAAAACATAACAAAATATGATAAACAAACATACAACATAATATCATTCCACATTTCAAGTCCAAACAAAAAGTACATTATTACAAACATCTAATACAAAAAAAAAACTTTTAAACCATCTTTAGTCCTCCATCTTTTCTAATTGAAACTTTAACTATGCTTGTCACATTTCTTTCATAATTAGTAGAAATATTTTACTGAAATCTTACTTTTGGAATAATTCAGTAGTTTTAAATCAATTAGTCACAGATAGATCTTCAATTTCAAATATTGTTGTAATAACATCATCTAAAGAAGACTAAAACTTCTTTTTCCATGTGAACATTTCCCTTTGTATCTCAACCATCTCTTGTATTTGTTCATTACGTACTTCACCATTAGCATTATCTTTTTCACATGTAGTAAGAAAAGCTTGTGATGTATATTTCAAATATTCTGCTATCATTTGTTGAGATTCTACATGAGAGCGTGCTCACTTTTATTTTTTCCTTTGCTCCAATGAAACTTGTGCACTTCCCCTTGAACTAGGAGGTATATTAGAATCTATGTCCATTCCATCCCTTGTAATGTCTGAAACAAATGTATTTAGAACTTGAGTATTTAGTATAACATCTACCTCTTCTAACTGTCTAGATATATTTCCAATAGTCATAGTACCTTCAAAAATTAGCTATAATTGCTCATAAATCAAACATAGTTTTCCCTTGTAGCTTTTACACTCTAGATGTGCCTATAAAAAAACATAATATATATTAAAAAAACTATATTACATAAACTAACAATCTTAAAGTATGCAAATAGAAATCAAACCTTAATGAACTCCTTCCATATCTCTTCATCAATGTAAATATACCCTTGTATGAAATTCCATCCCCATCCACTCTGATTTGCAATTTTTGAGTAGTTACGATATATGTCTCCATATCTTTAAACGACTTTCCACATTCCTTTTGTAATATATGCCTTTCTTCTATTATTGTATTTTTCAACTACTTCATCCCAAGTGCTTCCTTTTATCTTTCCATCTTGTGTTTTTTTATTCCCTTCATTTAACACTTCTAACAAAATATCTAAAAATAATGCATCTACATCAACATTCCAAGTCATATAACTTCATCTTCCATTACCATTTCCTCTATCAAGAGTAGTGTTTAGAATGAAAAAGTGCATAATATTAATGGTTAATGAATGGTTAATTGCATGGTATTTAACTTATCATATAAGAATTAAGCCATTATATCACAATTATACGATTACATGCCTTAATTAAAGAATATGCATAATTTCAAAGAATTAGTGGTTAATTAAGTATCATTTATGAGTGAATTAGAAATTACATCTTTCGCATATTAAGTGTTAAATGTTATATAAATATTTGTTTCACTAAACTATAGAATTAAATAAGTCTATTGAGTTAAGTTTAACTCAATGATGTCAGTCCATTGAGTTAAGAGTTAAGTCAATGGAGTAAGTCCATTGAGTTACACTAACTCTACAGACTAGTTATTTTCTAATATTTGATTGTGAGTAGTTGTAAAAAATTTGAAGGAAACCATGTTACACGAATCACACCATAATCCAAATCATAGAATGAAGAAGTAATCACCACTATTGATGTGAAAGAAGGAAATCCAACTAGTTATTTAGGTAGAAGTAGTTATTATTGTAGGAAATATAAAAGGAAAAGAGAAAGAATGAAGAGAAGGGGAGAGAACCACGCTAACTATAGAAAGCGTCAAACGTTCCTTCAACTCCCACCAACACCACCATCCACCATTCATTGGAGATCTGTGAAGATACTTTCTAGATGTCAGGTTGATTCTGAGCCAAACATAGTCACTAACAACTATTATGAAGAGTGATCGCATCATGGGAATGAAGAACATTTTCACTAAGTACTGAATCATCTCTCAAGAGACAGTAAAGCTTTGTTTTGAATGAAAAAGTGTAAAATATTAATGGTTAAATAATGGTTAATTGCATAATATTTAGCTTACCATATGAGAATTAAGCTATTATGTTATAATTGCACTATTATATGCTTTAATGAAAGAATTTGCATAATTTCAAGGAATTAATGTTAATTAAGTATATTTCTGCACTATCGATGAATTACAGGCTTTTTAATTCCTGTATCCGAATTTTCTATTATTTCGGAGAGTTACATTTCATATATCGGATAGTTATGTTTTAAATTCTTAAAGAATATTTTATTATTTTCTGGAGTACACGTGTTGTAACCTTAATACATGGCTTAAGTCGATTTTCGGTAAGTTAGATGTTAACTATTCGAAATGCGTCTGAACATTGGATAATTAGGTTTGCAAGTATCTGAAATATCTTTTTATCATAAAACTAACTAAGGACACATGTCGTGATCTAGAAACTTGACTTAAGTTATCTTTTGGAAGGTTAGGTGCTAATTATCCGAAATGTAAGTGAGTTTTGGATACTTATAGTTGTAACTATCTGAAACATTTGAACTCATTAAGTTATTTATTTATTACATATGTTATATAGATAAGTCAATGAAGTAAGTCTATTGAGTTATACTAATTCCACAGACCATTTATTTTCTAACATGTCACTATAGTAGTTGTAGAAATAGGGAATTCAAAGGAAAGCCACGATTGCACGTATCACGTAGGAATCAACTCGTGGAATGAAGAAGAAATCACCATTATTGATATGAATGAAGGAAATTCAACCAATCATTTAAGTAGAAACAGTTACTACTAAAAGAAATATAAAATAAAAGGAGAAAGATGAAGAAGGGTGTGAAGTGGAGGACCGTGTTAACTATAGTAAGCATCGAAAGTTCCTTGAAGCTCCACAACACCACCAAAATCATCAACCATCGGAGGTCTATAAGGATACTTTTTGGATGTCAGGTCGATTCTAAGTCAAACACGATAACTGATAACCATTGTGAGGAGTAATCACGTTGCAGAAAGGGAAGCCATTTTCACCAAGAATCGACTCATATCTTAAGAGATTGTAAAGCTTCTAGCTTTGGTTTCGGGTTGATGCTAGTATATTAAAGAGGAGATCAACTTATAAGTCTTGGTTTACGATTCTATAGAGAGAAGAGACAAGATTATAAGTGATTAAGTTTTCAGTAGTGTAATCGCATCACATGTGGTGACGGAAGTTTTTAATATCAATAGAGATTTTTACATTTCAACTTTCGTTCATCTTCAAGAACATATCAAAACAAAAATACCAAAAATAACTAATTATTTGTATTTACATTCAGTATTAAAGTGTTGTATTGTTTATTTTGTATTGTGATTAATGCTATCATTGTCAGTATTGTGAATGTTTTATGTTTGTTTGATTCAAAAAATAGAAAATATTTTTATTATTTACGAAATGCTAATAGAAAATAGAAAATAATTGATTCATACAGAATACTAAAAATCTTAATAGTTTCTATTAGAAATATCTGAATGTTAGTGTTGCTTGATGACAAATCAAATTAACTAACATTAAAAAGCTCAATCGATGCTATTTATATTCTGTGGAACCACCCAATAGATGATCGAATTCCTTTGTGAATGGTAATATTTAATTAGAAAGGTAGGCTTGTGGAGTTAACCTAAGTTCACGAGGTTAGTTCGTTGAGTTAGATGTAACTCCACAAATTAAGTCTGTTGAGTTAACAGTAATTGAACGAAGTGCTTAATTGAATATATACAAACTCTAGCATAAAAATTAAAATAGTACACAATTCTTACTCAATTTCTATGAGATTGACCTATACTTGCACATAAATATAATATACACTGTGCACTTGCAGTTAAAAAATACAAATTAGACTTAATATCTAATTTGTGTGAAAAATTATTTGTTTACTTCTTAAGGAATTTATTAATATAAGCATAAAAACAAATCAAATAAGTAATCCAACACCTATCAAGCTTCTAGCCTTGGTTTCAGGTTGATGTTGTTATGTTGAAGAGGAGATCAACTTACAAAAGTCTAGGTTCACAATCTAGTAGGGAGAGGAGTGCTTGACAATAAGTGGTTAAGTTTTTAGTAGTGTAATCGCATCGCATGTAGTGATGGAAGTTTTTTTTACTATCGATAGAGAATTTTACCTTTCATCATTCACTCATCTAAAAGAACAAAAACAAAACTTATTATCTATGTTTTATGCTTATTAAATCTATGTTGTATCGTTTGTGTTTGGATTATAAGTCTTGTCTAATGTTTTATATTTATTTAATTTCAACTATAGAAAATATTATTTTAATACAAATGTTTGCAATCTTGAATTAAGAAAATTTACTATTTGGATTTATTGAATGTTAGAATCGATCAATGATAAATGTAAGATGAATTAGCATTCAAGAGCTTAATTGATGTTGTTTGTAATATAATAACAAAGAAAGAAACTAAACCTAGACTGATCTGGTGGATATTATTATTGTAAGAATTTGATCTAGAAATTAGAGATAAAAAAGGATGTGAGAATGTAGTAGCAGACTATTTATCAAGGTTACAAATAGAAAAATCAAACATTGAAATTAAAGATCATTTTCCTGTTGAACAATTAATGACCATAAAAACAATGCATTGGTATGCAAACATAGTTAACTACTTAGTTACAGGTTTAACACCTAAAGATTAGAATAGACAGGATAAGAAATTATTTTTTTCAAGAGTAAAATATTACTATTGGGAAGACCCATACTTATTTAAGAAATGCCCTAATTTAGTCATAAGGATGTGTGTTCCAGAAAGTAAATATCAAAGCATATTCTCTTTTTGCCATGACCAAGCATGTGGAAGACATTGTGGTTTAGGAAAAACTACTGTCAAAATTTTGCAATGTAGATTCTATTGACCAACATTATTTAAAGATGCTCATAAATATTACTTAAGTTGTTTGAGATGTTAACAAATAAGAAGGATATCAAAGAGGAATATGATGCCTCTGAATCCTATTGTTGAGGTTGAAATCTTTGATGTGTGGGGAATAGATTTTATAGGTCCATTTCCTACGTCTAGTTAGTTTAATTATATATTGTTGAGGGTGGATTATGTATCTAAGTGGATAGAAGTTATTCTACAAAAACTAATGACAACAAAGTGGTAATACATTTTATAAGAACTAATATAATTGCTAGATTTGGAATACCTAAAGTTATTATTAGTGATAGAGGAACTCATTTATGTAATAGAAATTTTGAAGCCTTAATGAAGAAATATGGAGTAAATCACAAAATTGCAACATCATATCATCCGCAAACAAGTAGACAGGTAGAAAGTGCAAACAAACAAATTAAGTTAATCTTAGAAAAAGTAGTAAATCCTACTAGAAAAGATTGGGATAATAGACTAATAGATGCACTTTGGGCTTATAGAATAGCTTATAAAACAAGCTTAGGTATGTTACCTTTTAAGATAGTATATGGAAAAAGTTATTACTTACTAGTTGAAATTGAACATAAAGCTTATTGGGCATTAAAAATTCTAAACACTAATTTAAATCAAGTTACTAAAAATAGAAATATACAATTAATTGAGTTAGAAGAATTTAGGAATGAAGTTTATTCAAAAATTGTAATAGAAAAAGAGAAGATGAAGTTATGGCATGAAAAGAAAATTATTCCAAAAACTTTTGAAATAGGACAAGAAGTATATCTTTACATGACTAGACTTCATAATCATCTAGGGAAATTAAAATCTAGATGGGTAGGACTTTACATAATTCGAAATATTTATTCCAATGGAACTATTGAAATTGAAAATCCTAAAAATCAGAATACATTTAAAGTGAATGGACAAAGACTTAGACCTATTTTGAAATTTCCAAAAAGTTCCATTGGAATGATAGAAGAAGTAAGAGTAGAGGACTACTCAAGTCCTATTAAGTAGATATAAATATCTATTTTTAAAATAAAAAATATTATTATTTTAACAATTTAATCGAGAAAAGTCTTCGATCTAATCGAGGTAGATAATATAAACTTTTAATTTATCTAGTAAAATCGAGAGAAATTAATAGTTTTACCGAAATAAAGAAAAGAAAAGAAAAATTTATATATTAAGTAAAAGTGTCAGTTTGATTGAAACATAGTATCAGTTTAATTGAGTGTCTAAGAAAATTTTTTCAATTTGACCAAGGAAGAACACAGTCTGACTGAAATTAAGAAAAAAGTAAAATCAAGAGTTGGACAGACTAGAGATTCTTTGGTTTTGATCGAATAAAAATATATTCTATTAACATTACTTTATTAGTTATAACTTTACGATGAAAGGACCTTTAAATTTTGATAATGCAAAAATCAATGTGAGGAATATTCCTTTGTATTTCTCAAATCCACAGATTAGTAGTTAAAGTCAGTCTCAAATAGATCATTCAAAGCTAACAGATGAAATCAGAAGAATCGGATAGTTATCAGTCGAAGTGTCTGGAAGGAGCAATTTTTCGGAAGGTTAAAAGCCTAATATCTGAAAGATCACTTAAAAGCAGTAAGCAAGCTCCTCGAAAAGTTATAGGGTTAACTATCTGAAAATACAGGTAAATCAGAAAGTTATCTGGAAGAACCGTCTAGATAGTTAAGTTAGATGAATTTGCACATGTAGAAATTCAAACAGAGGCTTAAAAGGATTTTCGGAAAGTTGGAAAGCTAACTATTTGAAAAATAGGAAGTTTCGAAAGGTTATAGAATGAACTATCTGAAACTTAAGTCATTTTATTATACACGTGTCGAAATAGATTAACTTCAGTCGAAAGCTTTGAAGAAAATCAGAGAGTTACTATAGCTAACTATTCGATAGTTAAAAACGTTTTGGTAAGTTACAACTACAAGTATCCGAACTTATGATACCTCACGTGTATGACTTAAAATCCCACGTGACAAAAGAACTTAAGTGGATTATCAAAAAGTTACAAGCATTCTTCGAAGTGTTACACAGTTAACCATCCGAAAGTCAAAGGAAATCAAAAGGTTATCTTGAAACACCTTCTTAAATGGTAACTTACCATATTTGGTTCTATAATTTCTATAAGTACAATAGAATACATCCGTTAGAAGTGAATATGATCGTTATGCTTAATATTATAAATATAAATAGTAGACAAAAGAGTTACTTAGCTTTTTGCATATACGAATCTATACACCAAGCTCCACACATATAGTAGAAAATCTTTAAGATCAAATCTTCTACAAAAGGAAAACTCAAGTCTAGGTCTCTCCACGCAAATAAACTCTAATTTCTTCAAGGTAGTGGTTTACTGAAGTGCACCAACTGAAAACTTTAGAGATAGGTTGGTTGGAGCTATGACTAGAAAGCTCAGTTCAATTGGTTGGTTCTTGCTTTGACCCTAAAGGAAGTGTTTGTAAGTCTTGAAAGATTAGTGAAGCCTAAGTATCCCTTAGGGGTGGACTAGCCGTTAGTGGTGAACCACCTAAAATCCCTGTGTGCATTATCTTCTTTTATTGTGTGCTTGCTAAATTGAATTGTCAATTAGTCATTCATTGTTAAACTCCTGAAATTGCATTTAAGAAACTAAATATTACCATTCACCCCTCCTTTGGTAAGCCATTAGGTCCTATCATACGGGAGGTCTATTGAGTTAAGCTTAACTCAATGAACTTACTTCATTGAGTTAACGATAACTTAATAGAGTACTAAACATAAGTCCACGAACTTAGTCCTTAGAGTTAACTATAACTCTATAGAGAGGTAAGTGAGAGAGCAAAAGGTTGTGTGGGAAATGATCTAATTACTTGTCAAAAACTTAGGGTTTATTTAAACTAAAACTTTGGATTTGGAGGCATTATCTGTAGAAATCATTTAGCACTAGAGTAGAAAAGATTAAGCTTGTTCTGTTCTATTTCGTAACACCACAAAGGCCAAGATGATGTAGAGCTTGTGGGATTCGATTAACATAACAAGATTTCTTAAAGAATTAGAGGATTGATATTCCACAAAGAAAATAAAAAATACAACTAAGGAAAACGAGCTGCAATAGGTAGAAGCTGAGATTTTCCATTTTATGAAAAGATTAGTAGATTTAAATATTAGAATATCTGTTATAATGGAAACAAGAATCAGAGTAGCAATAGAGATAGTAGTTAATAGGGAAAGAAGATTAAGACCCAACAACAAAGTTTCCCTAGAACTCATTAGAAGGAAATCAAGGTTATGGTTCAGAAGAACTATAGCTGCTTATGTGACAATTCAAGTTAAGGAACAAGAAGAAGAAGAACAAATAGAAGAACCTACAATAGCAGAATAGCAGTCGGGACTTTCAGTTCCACAAATCGGACCATTGCCTCAAGTTAGATTTGATTGTTTGAGAACTGAAGAAGACAATAGGGAGTTTGATGACTTGGTCAAAGCAGTAATAAACTAAGGAGATAACGAGGAAATGGCTATAGCCAAGGCACATATTCTGTATGATGCCATTCAGAAGAGATGAGCTAAAGAAAAGTTAAAAGCCTAGTATAAAGTCAAATTAGAATAGCACCAGGAAGCAACTGGAGAACTAGTTACAAGAGAAGCTAAGGCTGAACCTTGAAGTCTAATAAATATCAAAATATCAAGGAAGAAGAGCCGGAACCTGTGGCTCAATGGCCTATGGATCCCAATTTTGTTAATTTAATATTAGAGGAGGAGGAAGAGGAGCAAACACAACTAATTAGAAGAAGAAAAGGAAAAGAAATTGTGCCTAAGGAAGAAGAAATAAAATCTGAGACTATAGTATTTACAATAGGGCATAAAGAGCCCATTTTTGTAAATTTATTATCAAAAGAGGAAGAAGAGCCAGAGCAGTAGCAAAGAGGAGAAGAAAAATAGGCTAAAATTAGTCTACAGCTTGAAGAAATTGAAATAGAAATTAGGGTAAAATCAATTGTACTTGAAACTCCATCCCAATTTGCAAGTGATTCAGAAAAAATAGTAACAATGCAAATTGGTTGTAAGGAGGAAGAAGAAAGAGAAGAAGATGAACAAGAAAGCATAGAATAAGATGAAAATGATTCGATAGATTCCACTAAAGAGGGAGAAACTCTTCAACAATTTATAGAAAAATTACAAGATAAGAGTGTGAAAAATTCTATAGGCTCTCTACCACAATTAAGAACTGAAATGTAAGAATTTCTAGAGTATTTTTGTAATGCTTTTATGTGTTGTTAAATTAATGGCAAAAGCGCAAATTTTACATTTATAACTGCAAGTGCACGGTGCCCATTGTAATAAGCATATGCAAGTACGGGTCGAATCTACAAGGAGTTTGTCTTAAATAATTTTATTAAAATGATTGTTTTATAAAACATCCACTCTATTAAATCCACAATTAAAACTCTAATTATGTGTAATCAAGTTATAATTTACAAAAATACAATAAAGATTTCAAAAGTAGCATAAAACTTGTTAATTCCTAGAGCTAATAGCTAGAAAACTCAAGAAAATCTTAAGTTCACGTTTCTGGAATCATAGAAATTAGTCTGAATTCTAACTCTTCTTCCTTCCAACCTGGACATTGAAAAATCTAGAGAAAATATTGGTTGGAAAGGTCATCGAGTTATCTTTAAAATGGCAGTGATTTCTAGGACTAATTCACTCTAGGTTGCTACCAAAGTCGGATATAAAAATAGTGTGCCAAACGATTCTGAAAACTTTCCAAAAACACGTTGTTGGTGTAAAAATCATAACTCAATCAAATCTTCATGAAACACCACGAAATCACCGTGCCTTGAAAGATAACTCGTTTCTCTAATCAGAAAAAATTATAGGAAAACATTTTGGAATGCACAAAAGCAAGGCATTACGAAGGCGTCGAGCATAATTTCTGTCACTCGACCAATAAAATAGAGCAAATTCTACCTTCAAAAGAATAATCAAAAAACCAAAGAAATGCATTCTAAAAAATGCCAACAACACTACATACGTATTGTACATTTAAATTACTTACAAAACAAGCTATAACATGACATATAACTCAAAGAAATCAAGTCGTACAATATATAACAAAATGAGGCTCATATAGGAATTTACAGCAAATAGGATATACACGCATTCACAAGGGTTAAGAGTTAGTTTTATGCACAACATTCACATATTCACATGAAGTAACTACATTCCACGAAATATATTGTAAAACAACTAATATTCTTAAACAAAATCATCATTTAAATAACATACTGCATGTGCACATAACAAATGAATTAAAAACCTAAATACTCATACACATATGATATGAAAATTTGATATTCAAGTATGAGGATCTCTCTTCTCCAATATACCTTTGAATTCTCCACCTTTCTTCAAGCATGAGCTCCCTTTCAACCTTGAATCACGTCACACCAACACACCATAGGGCTGTCACCACCTATAGCACGTCCAAAAGAGGTCTCTAGGGTTGCTTTGAAGTGGTGGTTGCAGGTCTTCAACCACTTCCAAGATGTATGAAGTTGTTGGCTTTCTTCTCAATGTTGATGCTTCCTATTACCTCATCTTGAAGATCACGTCCCAAGCTCTTCCAATGCTGCACACGTGCCTCCAATACCACCAATTTCACCCATGGAGGTCCTTCCGTATGTCGGCTTGGAGTGGAGAGAAGGAGGTCTTCTAGTATGAGGGGGAAGATGCCTAGCTCACCAACCTTGAAGGAGAGCTCGTCCACAACCTTGGCTGGAAGAAGGGAGGACGAATTTTTTCTTTGGAGTTCTTTACTTGGCCCTTTGCGTGGAGGAGAAAGGAGATATGATGTTTCCTTGGTCGGCCATGCACTTTTCTCTTCCTTTATCATTCATCTATGGAAAGAATTCAAACACCATCCAATTTGTGGCCTCTAATTTAGGCAAGCTTTAATCATTGATTGATTGATTGGTGGATTGATTTGGAGTTTGAATTAGACGACCATGAGTTATTGATTTCCCATGATTTAATCCAAGGGTCCACATCCTCACCTACAACAACTCAAAAGATAACATTAAATGCATATGCACATTACACATAAATTGCTACTCAATTATAAAGTAAAAAATGAAATGTGCATAATATATTGCTTGCTCAATTGAGGATTATTTGATTTCATATCTTAATGATAATTCTTTTAAGATATGCATGAAATCAATATATAAATTACTTATATCTACACATGGGCTAATTGACTAGGTGTTAATTTAATAAAGGATAAATTTGTGCATTATTGACTATTTAACCAATAAAACATGCATAGTTCTAAAATATGATTTTCATGTAATCTATGATAAGAACATATACAATGATGACTTATAATCCTTAATATGCATGAATTAACATATATAAAATGCACAAATTGATACTTTACAATTTTCAACAACCACAACATCAAGTTCAGTAAATTGAAGAACAAACCTTTGAAGAGCAACAAATTCAAATTCCTGACCTGATTAAAGCAACAGTTCTAAATGTAGTTCATTTTTGAAGTCAGGATGCATATGATAAATATCAGGAAGTAAAGGGGTATGATATCATTTATAGTAGGCTAGTAGATTAGACTAGAATGGAGGATATCTGAGAATTATTTGAATTCCAAGATCTACTGAAATTTATTCTATAAAAAAGGGGCATGCAATTTATGAAAACCTAGTGCTTAGTTTTTATGCAAATCTGAGGGAAGTAGAATGAGCATTGATTTCATATGTGAAGGATGTTGATATTCAGATAACACCTGAGCTTCTCCACAATTTATTTGGATTGAGAAATGAAGGAATAGAAATTCTGGAAGAAACAACTACTATACATTGGACTAAACAGAAAATTAAATAGTGCATAGCTAGTGACCTTCGTGTGCCAATACTTAACATAATGAAGTACTTAAATGGGAAGGCACACATGGTGGCAACTATACTAGTGAAGACCATTTATCAAAGACAAAGCCACGACATTGAATTGAGTCAATTCGTCAAGTGAGCCACATATGTAGTTGTCAACAGAATTCAAGTAAATTGGTCAAAAGTAATAATCTCCAAGTTCAAAGTAGTAAAAAGAAATTATTTTATGGAGATCTAATTCTACTACTGATGGTGAAAGGCATTGACTTCACGAATTGGACATCAAAAAGGATGAGATCCAAGACTATTTCAATGAAAGAATACAAAAATTATGTTTATACTACTATTGTTGAGATTGCAGGAACTTCTCAGAATTTATAGGAGCTATGAATCATATAAATCAATTAGAGCTACAATTAGAAAAGCTATAAAAGGAAGTAGATGAATTAAAGAATAGAGATTAAATGTATTATTCATCTACTTGTACTGAAATATATCAAATTGAATGTAATTTCAACACTATATATATATATGTTGTTTAAAAAGTAATATGCTTCTAAATTCATATGTTTGTGAATGAATGATTTAATTTAGAACTGTATTAAAGATAAATTTTGAACGTATATATGTTTGAAGCATTACAGGATTGTTTTAAAATAAATGGAATGAAGATGTGTTTAAAGGCATGATTATTTAAGGAACACCTGAATATGTTTACAGATTGCAGAAATTCCATTTTCTACAAAAACAAGAAAAGATTTGTAAGTTAAAATGCATATAATGTTCGGATTTAATGAATTTAAATTGGAACACTGCATTAATTCTATGTATTTAATTATATTTAAGATTATAATATGTAGTAAAGGAAATATATAAGTTAATGTAAGAAGTAAGTTTCTTAGGAAAATTTGCTAAGTATTAACTCAATGAAGTTAGTTCATGGAGTTAAACTTAACTCCACGAAGTCAATAATAAAATATAAGGTCACTTCGTTGAGTTAACTATAACTCAATGAAGTTAGTTCATGGAGTTAGTAAATAGAAGCTTAAAGCTAGTCCATTGAGTTAGCTATAATTCAATGAGGTTAGTTCGTTAAGTTAGAAATAGTAACTAAGGTCACTCCATTGAGTTAACTATAACTCAACGAAGTTAGTCTGTGGAGTTAGCTGAATGGTTATTCTTTTCTCCACAAATGAGACTTCGTGGGTTTAGTAGTTACTAAAATTTAAAAATTAAAAGTGGAACATGTAGCCATAAAAATAAGAACCATACCACACGTTACAAAACATGTTATTACAACAAGATTCATTTGCATTATGAACGTGCATTATAAATACAGAATAAAATGTTATTTACTAGTTACCAACAATTGAGTAAAGACAAGAGAACTCGTTGGGGAAAACTAGAAGGAGAAGCAACTAATTCAACCTCATCCATCAACAACTATTTATTTAGAGTGAAGCTTCAGACTGGTATGTAACTAATTTTCTATAATTTATTATATGTTGAGAGTTTATGAGCACATTGATTTGTTCTACTAGCACTAAATGATTAGCAAGAACACCTATATAGGATTATTCAACACAAAGACATACTAAAATATTTTCTAAAATAGACTTTAACGAAATCCTTAGGAGTGTAGCTAATCCTTAGGGGTGGGTTATGAAATTTCAAATTTGGATAGTAGAAGGCCTAAATGAATGGAAATGGAGAGATGATTACATTGAATTATTTATGAAAATAGGAGCATCTATATTTTCATGGACAAGAAAAGGAACAATATCCACATTTAATTTCATTAATGGCGATACTTTGATTTTTAGTAAAATTTTACATGTTTAATAGCTAAAGAAACAAGTAAATACCGTAGAAGTAAAATTAAAAGTTAGAAGGGAGATGCCTAAAGGTTTTGCATGAACTAACACATTCATCCCTTATATCACTACTTTTCAATTATGTTTTTAAATTGTGTTTCTATAAGATGTTTTTATTATTGCATAGATTGTTGTTATTTTTTGTTTACATTTTGTTTTAATAATCTTATAAGAAAAAAAATTGAAAATTTCTTTTTATCATCAATCCAATTTGTTGGTATCTATTTTGAGAAACTAATTGGTTTGCTTGTGAGCCACCAAAGGCATAGGAGCTTGGGTTCCACACAATGCACATATATAAAAATATAGGTTTTACTTTTATTTGTTATATTGTTATATGTTTTACATATATTTGGTGAATGAAAGACTTATCAGGAACAAAAGTTGGAAGATATTAATAGAGTTACAAGCGAACAAGGTACATTGATTAATTACCTTCTCTAAAATTACATTCTTGTGTAGTTTGTGGAGTTAAGTTTTAACTCAATAAACTAAGTCCTTTGACTTAAGTATTAAACCAACAAATTTAGTTTATCATGTCTGCTATCATGTACTACATATTCTATTAATCTATTACATTGAGGATAATGCAAAATGTAGGTATGGGGGAGTGGTAATTAGATTAAAATTGAATTAAATCTTGTCATTGGTAGGAATTAAGATTGTTCTGCATTTTTCTATTGAATCTAATAATTTTTTTTTTATGAATTTTGCTGAAACTATCTGAAACTTAAGTTGAAACCTTCTAAAAACTGAAACCTTTCGATATTTGAAACTATCCAATACATTATCTGAAACCTTCCGATATTTTATATAAAAATTGCTAAAACTTTCTAACATTATTCAATTGAAGAGAGGAAATCATTTTCCATTTATTTCACTTTAGTGGAGATGAAAAATCATTTCTAGCTTTGTATAGTTTTGACCATTCTGTATTTTCATCTTTATAATGATGTTAATTAAGGAATTAATGGAAGTAGGATCATCCCATAATAATATTGGGGCAAGGTATTAAATTTTTGTCTATTTGGAAATTATCTTCCTCATTGTTTGTGGTTTTGTTAACTTCTGTTTTTAAACTTGTTTAATTTGTCTTTATGCTTATATCAATAATTACTTTTATAAGTAAACAAACAACCTTTCACATAAATTAGATATTAATTTCAATTTATATTTTAACTGTAAGTTCACAATGTAAATTGTATTTGTGTGCAAGTACAGGTCGATCCCACAAAGATTGAGTAAGAATTGTGTACTGTTTCGATTTTTATAATGGAGTTTATATGTGATCAGTAAGCACTCCGTTGAGTTATAGTTAACACAACAGACTTAGTTCGTAGAGTTATGGCTAACTCAATAGATTGACCTCGTGGACTTAAGTTAACTCCACGAGCTTATCTTTCCAATTAAATACTGCTATTTATAGAGTAATTCGGTCAACCATTGGGCGATTCCATAGATTTTAAATAACATCAATTAAGCTCTTTAATGTTAGTTAATATTAGATTTATCATTAAGCAATACTAACATTTAGATATTTCAAACAGTAACTGTTTAGAATGAAAAAGTGCATATTATTAACGGTTAAATGATGGTTAATTGCATAATATTTAGCTTATCATATAAGAATTAAGCCATTATGTCATAATTGCACTATTATATGTTTTAATTGAAGAATTTGCTTAATTTGGGGGAATTAATGTTAATTTAGTACATTTATGAACTGTTGGTAAGTTGCAAGCTGTGAAATTCTTAAGTATCCAAATTTTCTGATATTTCGGACAGTTATGTTTAACATACCGAACATATTCGGACAGTTATGTTTTAACATACTGAACATGTATCAGATAGTTATGTTTAAATTGCCGAACAGTTATGTTTTAAGAGAATATTTTATTATTTCCTGAAGTACACGTGTCGAAACCATAATGAATGACTTAAGTGAACTTTCGATGAGTTATCTATAACTATCCGAAATTGCAGCTGGGCATCAGATAGTTATCCCTATAACTCTCTGAAATCTCTTTTTATTTAGAAAATAGCTGAGGACATGTGTCATATTCTGGGAAAGTGACTTAAGTGGATTTTCGGTGAGTTAACTGTAACTATTCGAAATGCATTTGAGCATCAGATAGTTAGACCTGCAACTCTCCGAAATATTATTTTATGATTAAACTACTGCTAACACGTGTCGAGATCTGGTAGATTTACTTAAGTTATATATCGATGAGTTATTTGTAACTATCCGAAATGCACCTGAGCATCGGATAGTTAAGTTTATAAGTATCCAAAATGCACCTGAGCATCGGATAGTTAAATTTATGCACGTGTTTTATAGTTAAATCAACGAAGAAAGTCCATTGAGTTATCTGTAACTCCACGGACTATATATTTTCTAATATGCCACTGTAGCGGTTGTAGGAATAAACAGTTGGAAGAGAAAAACCATGTTTGCATGTATCACACAACGAAATCGTAAAGCTTTTAGCCTTGGCTTCGGGTTGATGCCTATATGCTGAAGAGTAGATCATCTTGCAATTTTGGACTTGCGATTCTATAGGGAGAGGAGACAGGATTGTAAGTGGTTTAATTTTCAGTGGTGTAATCGCGTTGTAAGTAGTGTCGGAAGTATTTACTGTCAAGTGAGATTACTTTACATTTCACCTTTCACCCATTTCCATGTTCATATTAAAACAAAAATACCAAAAACAATTTATCTATGTTTGTATGTTGTATTTGAGTATTGTATTGTTTGTGTTGTATCGTGATTAATGTTATCTTTGTTAGTGTTGTGATTATTTTATGTTTATTTTAGTTTTACAGTTTACTGAAATTGGTTCATTCAAAAGACTTAAAGATTTTAATGGTTACTATTTGAATTATCTGAATGTTAGTATTGCTAAATGATAAATCCAATGTTACCTAACATTAAAGAGCTTAATTGATGTTATTTACAATCTGTGGAATCGCCCAATGGTTGTCCGAATTCCTCTGTAAATGGCAGTATTAGAAAGAAAAGTCAAGCACGTGGAGTTAACTTAAGTCCACAAGGTTAGTCCATTGAGTTATCCATAACTCAATGAACTTAGTCCATTGAGTTAGCTATAATTGAACGGAGAGCTTATTGAATATATAAATTTGATTTTTAACAAGCAAACAGTTCTCAAGTTCGTCAGCAATTCCCTATGGGATCGACCTATACTTGCACACTGATACAATATACACTGTGCACTTGTAGTTAAAGTACAAATTGGAATTAATATCTAAATTATATTAAAGGTTGTTTGTTTACTTCTAAAAGAAAGAATAGACATAAAGATAAATTAACTAAGTAAAAACAGAAGTAACAAATCCAAGTTTTTCTAGTGTAGTGTTGGGAAAACCCAAACAAGTTTTATGGCACCGTTGCCGAGGAATTGAATTGAACTGAATTGAATTGAATTGAATTGATATAAGCAACTGTTAGAGCTGTTTCATTTTAATAGCTAGAGTTGTGTGTTTTCTTCTGTAATTGAGAATATGGCATATGCTTATGCTCAAAGATTTCTGAAACCTGTAATTAGTATATGTGAATTCTGCAATTCTGAAGGACACGACATTTCTGACTATTTGAAACTGAGACATTTACAGATGGTTAGATCCCATGAACAACAAATGAATTATCCTCAATATAATAGAGCCGAGTATGAGAATCCTATAGTTTACCCAACTGATGGTCAGTATAAAATGTGTAATATGATGAGATACACTGAAGTTTGAGATAGCTATGATAGACTAGAGCATAGTATAGAGCAAAATCTAGACAAATTGGAATACTTTATGTGTCAACAACAAGAAGTCAACCAATTAAACTATAAGGAAGTATATTCAGAACCTAAACAGGATATAATTTACGAAACTGAAAAAAACATAAAGAAAATTGATCAAAAATTTAATGCAATGAAATTAGATGATCTGGAAACAAAATTAAAAGCATTAGACGAAAATGCAATGAAAATACAAGTTATGCAATAGGACAATTAAAATTATAATGTTATAAACCTGCATAATTTGCAAAATATACAGCAAACAGAAAATACCAATGCAAGAGAATTTAAAGAATGCACTTTAAAACTAAAAACAATTGAAGATCATAATCACGAAAATGATATATAAAAACATCATGAAAGTAATGAAAATCTAGAAGATGTATGCGTAACATTAAGATTTGGAACTGATATACCACCAAGAACTTAAAATGAAAATGATATGAAGGTGGAGAAGAGTAAAAATCAAAATGATAATGAAAATGTAATAGCTGAAAATCTAGAAATCACTGAAGAACAATCTGAATCTGCGAATGAAGCTAAAAATGATCAAACAAATCAACTGAAAGAAAAAGAGTCTTTGAAATCAAAATCTTTAGCACCCTATCCTAAAAGATTACAACAAACAATTCCTGAAAAATAAGAAAAAATCAGAAAATTTTTTGAAAAAGTACAAGTTAACATTCCTTTGTTAGATCTATTGCATAAAATGCCACATTGTGCTAAATTTCTTAAGGATTGGTGTACTAAGAAAAGAGAGTGAAAAGTTCTTAGAAAGGTCTTTTTAGCTAAGCAAAGTAGTTCCCTATTTCTGCCACAAATTCCTAAAAAGTTATCTAATCCTAGAATCCCTGTTATATCATTCACCATAGGAAATACCATTTTAGAAAGAACATTAATAGACTTAGGTGCAGGTATAAATGTTATGCCAAGTAATATATTTGCATCTTTAGGATTAGAAGGCTTAACTCCTACTAGTACGGTTATTCAATTAGCTGATAGAAGTATAAGATATCCTAGAGGAAAAATAGAGGATGTCTTAATTAAAATAAAAAATTTTATATATCCTATTGATATTGTAATTTTGGATTCCCAACAAATTAAGCATAAAAATAGTGATACATCTTTAATTTTGGGAAGGCCATTTTTAGCAACATCAGGGGCTATTATAAATTGTAAAACTAGAGTAATGAAGTTAGCATATGGTAATGAGGATACTCAATTAAATATTTTCAAACCAAAAAGGTTTGAGGAGTTAGAAATGTCCTTACATACCATAGACTTTTTAGAGGATGAAGGAGATATGTTAGATGATGTGATTCAAGAAGAATTAAATAGGCAAATTAATTCTGAAACTTTAAAAGAAAGTGAAAGCATAAATATAGAAGGAGATTAGGAAGAAATTAATTTAAAAAATGATGATGTTCAATTAGGAGCTCTAGCTTCTGATGGGCAGCATTTAGAATTAAAACATTTACCTCTTGAATTAACCTATATATTTCTGGAAGATAAACAAACATATCCAATCATTATTGCTTCAGATTTAAAAGAGGATCAAATAGCTAAATTAAAAGATGTAGTAAAAAGTTATAAAGAAGCAATAGGATGGATTATGACTGATATAAAAGGGTTAAGTTCAACTTTATGCTATCACCACATATATTTAGAAGAGAATGCTAAACCTGTTAGAATTCCTGAGAGGAGATTAAATCCAAACCTTAAAGAAGTAGTTAGGAAGGAAATAGTTAAATAGTTAGATAATGATATAATTTATCCGATTTCTAATAGCTCATGGGTTAGTCCAATCCATGTAGTTCCCAAGAAATCAGGATTAACAGTTATTAAGAATGAAAGTCAAGACTTGATACCTACTAGAATTCAATCAGGCTGGAGAGTATGTATAGACTATAGGAAGCTGAATGCTGTGACTAGGAAAGATCATTTTCCCTTACCTTTTATAGATCAAATGCTGGAAAGATTAGCAGGGCAAGAATATTTTTGTTTCTTAGACGGGTATTCAGGGTATAATCAAATTCCAATAGCATTAGAGGATCAAGAGAAAACAATTTTCACCTATCCTAATGGATCTTATGCTTTTAAAAAAATGCCATTCAGATTATGCAATGTGCTAGCTACCTTTCAAAGGTGTGTGCAAGGCATATTTACTGGAATGACTGAAGATTTTTTAGAAATATTTATGGATGATTTTACTGTATATGGCAACTCATATGAAGTGTGTTTAAGCAATTTAGACCAAATATTAAAACGTTGTGTGGAAAAAAAAATCTGGTTCTAAATTGGGAAAAATGTCACTTCATGGTTAAACAAGGAATAGTCTTAGGACATGTTGTTTCTAAAAAAGGGTTGGAAGTAGATAAAGCTAAAATAGAAGTAATTTCTAATCTACTAGAACCTAAATCAGTAAAAAATATTAGATCATTTCTAAGACATGCTGGTTTTTATAGAAGATTTATTAAAGACTTTAGCAAGATAGCTAGACCTTTAACTAATCTATTAAAAGATGTTCCATTTAACTTTGATAAAAATTGCAAGGAAGCATTTTTCAGACTTAAGACTAGCTTAATTTCAACTCCTATAATTCAAGCACCTGATTGGAACCATCCATTTGAATTAATGTACGATGCTTCTGATTTTGCTATAGGAGCAGTGCTAGGACAGAAGATAGAAAAATCTCCTAGAGTGATTCATTATGCAAGCAAAACCTTAAATGATGCTCAAGTTAATTACACAACTACTGAAAAAGAATTATTAGCTGTTGTGCTTGCTTTAGAAAAGTTTAGATCATATCTGATTGGAGCTAAAGTAATAGTATACACGGATCATTCAGCTCTAAAACATCTAATAAAGAAAAAAGAAATTAAACCTAGATTGATCTGATGGATATTATTATTACAAGAATTTGATCTAGAAATTAAAGATAAAAAAGGTTATGAGAATGTAGTAGCAGATCATTTATCAAGATTACAAATAGAAAAATCAAATATTGAAATTAAGGATAATTTTCTTGATAAACAATTAATGACCATCAACACAATGTCTTGGTATGTAGACATAGTTAATTACTTAGTTACTAGTTTAACACCTAAGGATTGGAATAGACAAGATAAGAAATTGTCTTTCTCAAGAGTAAAATATTACTATTGGGAAGACCCATACTTATTTAAGAAATGTCCTGATCTGGTTTTAAGGAGGTGTGTTCCAGAAACTAAATATTCAAGCATATTGTCTTTCTATCATGAATAAGCTTATGGAGGGCATTTTGGTTCAGGGAAAACTACTGCAAAAATTCTGCAATGTGGGTTTTATTGGCCAACACTATTCAAAGATGCTCATAAATATTGCTTAAGTTGTTTAAGATGTCAACAAATAGGAAGAATATCAAAGAGGAATATGATGACTCTTAATCCTATTATTGAGGTTGAAATCTTTGATGTGTGGGGAATAGATTTTATGGGTCCATTTCCTATGTCTAATTAATTTAATTACATATTGTTGGGGGTGGATTATGTATCAAAATGGATAGAATCTATTTCTACAAAAACTAATGACAACAAAGTGGTAATTCAATTTATAAGAAGAAATATATTTGCCAGATTTGGAATACTTAAAGCTATTATCAGTGATGGAGGAACTCATTTCTGTAATAAAAATTTTGAAGCCTTAATGAAGAAATATGGAGTAAACCACAAAATTGCAACATCATATCTTCCGCAAACAAGTGGACAAGTAGAAAGTGCAAACAAACAAATTAAATTAATCTTGGAAAAAGTAGTAAATCCTACTAGAAAAGATTGGGCTAATAGATTGATAGATGCACTTTGGGCTTATAGAATTGCTTACAAACGAGCTTAGGTATATCACCTTTTAGGTTAGTATATGGAAAAAGTTGTCATTTACTTGCTGAAATAGAACATAAAGCTTAATGGGCATTAAAAACTCTGAACACTAACTTAAATCAAGTTGCTGAAAATAGAAAAATGCAATTAATTGAATTAGAAGAATTTAGAAATGAAGCTTATTCGAAGACTGTAAGAGAAAAAGAAAAAATTAAATTTTGGCATGATAGAAAAATTATTCCTAAAAACTTTGAAATAGGACAAGAAGTATATCTTTATATGACTAGACTCCATAACCATCTAAGAAAATTGAAATCTAGATAGGCAGGACCTTACATGGTTCAAAATGTTTATCCTTATGGAGCTATTGAAATTGAAAATCCTAAAAATCAGAATATATTTAAATTAAATGGACAAAGACTTAAACCTATTCTGAAAACACCAAAAAGCTCCTTTGGAATTATAGAAGAAGTTAGAGTAGAGGACTACTTGAGCTTTACTTAGTAAGAAATCAGTTTTTATGTTTTTATATATATAAAAAAAAACATTAAAAATATATATAAAACATAAAAATCGTTGTGGTTTAACCGAGTAGATCCATCGGTATGACTAGAACATAAAAATTGTATATTAATTTTCAGAAAAAATGTTGGTTTTATCGAAACATAGTATTGGTTCACCCAAAAGAAAAAAATAAAAAAATAAATATTTAGGTCTGATCGAAACATAGTATCGGTTAAACCAGTAAAAAAAAAAAAAAAAAACTATTCTCTGTAATATTTTTATTATTATATTTGCTTGTACGAGGAGTCCGTTGAGTTACGCTTAACTCAACGAGCTTACTCCGTTGAGTCTTGAGTTAGTCAACGAGCTTATTCCGTTGAGTTAAAGTTAACTCAACGGAGTACTGTAGGTAAGACCTCAAATAAAATAGTAATAGTTAGTTCAGGAAATGACTGATTACCCACCTAAACTTAGGGCTTATTTAAACTAAAACCTAAGGTTTTGGGGACATTATCTAGCAAATCATTTAGAATCTAGAATAGTAGAAATCAGAGCGATTCCGTGCTGTTGTGTAACTCCACGATGAGGAAGATGACGCCTGAATTCTGGGAAGAGGCAGTTGACACCGCATAGTTTCTAAAGGAATCTGAAGAATGACACACGAGGCAGAAGATCAGAAATACAACTAGAGACAAAGAGTTACAGAAGGTAGAATCTAAACTTTTTAGATTAAGAAAAATATTAGTAGATTGTGGTATACAAATACCCCATATAATGGAGACACGAATCAGAGTAGCAACTAAAATTGCAGTTAGCAAAGAAAGAAAAATCTGGCCAAACAATGAAGTAGACCTAGAGCTAATTCAACGTAAAGCCAAATTGTGGTTTAAGAAACGCATTGCTGGTCGAGGAAGTTAGGAAATATGGCGGTAGGAACAACAAGAGGCAACTGAAGGACAAGAGGAGCCGACTACTGAAAGACCTGTTCTTGAGGAGCAGCAGCCTGAACCTTCAATTCCACCATTTAAGCCGTTGGCACAAGCAGAAATGATGGGGCCTTCGACTGAAGAAGAGATAAGAGAATTTACAAAACTGGTTCAAGTTGGGAAGAACCAAGGAGAATCAGAAGATTTGGTAGTGGCCAAAGCATACCTAGTGTTTGATGCACTTTACAAAAAGAGGGCCGTAGAAAAGTTGAAAGCCCAATATAAAATCAAATTGGAACAGCGTCACCAAGCTACTGCCAGAACTGTTGGCAAACCTGCTGCAAAAGGAGATGAAGCTGGTCCTTCGAGACTAGTAATTATAGGAAAAGTTAAATAAGAAGAGCTAGTACTTGTGGCTCGAAGGCCTGCAGAGCCTATTTTTGTAGATTTAATTTCAAAAGATGAAGAGGAAGAACAGGCACAACTAATCAGAAAAAAGAAAAAGTGCCTAAATATGAGGAAATTAAATCTGAAGTACTAATTTTTACAAGGCCTATGGAGCAAATTTTTGTTAACCTACTATTCGATTCTAAGGAGGAGCAAAGAAAAGAAAAAAATCAGGCTAAAATTAGTCTACAGCCTGTACAAGAAGAAACAGAAATTAGGGTAGAAACTGAATTGCCCGTGACTTCATCCCAATCTGTTATAGAATCAGAAAGAACAATAACAGAACAGATTGGTAGTCAGGAGGAAAAAGAAAGAGCAAAAAATGAAGAGGCTGAAAGAAGCCATTTGGACAAAAATAATTTCACAGATTCCACTGAAGAACAAGAAACTCTTCAGCAATTTATGGAGAGAATTCAAGACAGAGTGGAGAGTTCTGCCAGCTCACCACCACAAATAGAAACAGAAATTCAGGAATCTGTAGAAAATATTCAAATGCAGCCTATAGAAGAGGAAGAGCAAGAGCAAACCCCTTTGGAGCAACAAAGTCACCTTCCTGACCCGACTGAAACAACAATTTTGAATGAAGTACATTTTTGTAGTCAGGAAGCTTATACCAAATATCAAGAAATAAGGGGTTATGATATTATTTACAGTAGACCAGTAAATTGGGATGGAATGCAAGAGATCAAAGAATTATTTGAATTCCATGGTCTACTGCAATTTATATATCAAGAAAGAGAGCATGCAATATATGAGAATTTAGTGCCCTGTTTTTATGCTAATTTGAGAAAAATAGAAGGAGGATTAATTTCAAATGTGGAGGAAGTTGATGTACAGATAACACCAGAGCTTCTCCACAATATTTTTGGTTTAAAGAATGAAGGAATAACAATTTTGGAAGATACAACTGCAGTTGAATGGACTGAACAACAAACTAAGGATTATTTAGCTATCAATCCTGGTGTGCCATTATTAAATAGATTGAAGCATTTAAATGGTAAAGCACACATGGTAGCTAACATTCTGATTAAGAATGTTTATCAACGACAGGGCCATGACATAGAATTAAGTCAATTTGTCAAATGGGCCACATATGTAGTTGTAAATAAGATCCAACTAAATTGGTCTGCAGTTTTTATCTCCAAGCTGAAAACAATGAAGAAGAAATTATTTTATAGAGATTTGATTCCACTGCTGATGGTGGACTGTATCGATTTCACTAAATGGACATCAAAAAGGATCAGATCAAGAACCATTTCAGTGAAAGAATATAGAAATTTTGTAGCTGCAAAACTAGTTGTACTTTCTAGAGGAATTACAAGAGTAGTAGAGAGGATTAATCAATTAGAGCTTCAATTAGAAAAACTCCAAAAGGAAGTAGATGAACTTAGGCATAGAGATTAAATTGTGTTGTTCGTCAATTGTGTAAAATTGTATGAAATTGTATGATGTACTTCTAATGTAATTGATTCATATTAATGAATGTAAATTTTTCAGATGCAATTTTCATACGTGTTTTGGATGTGAAATGAATGGAATTTATTGAATATTATGTTATTGTGAAACTTTATGAATGAATATGTAACAGATTTACAATTTGCTGAATGACAGGATAACTGCTTAAAAATTTCTACATGTTATAAGGTAAAATGTAAATTCTGCATAACATAAAATGACCTACAAGTGAAATCTTTATATAATGCTCACATTTAAACATATTTTAATTAGAATGATGCATTAATGACATAGATTTAACTTTATTACAGTTAGCAGAATGAAAAAAAAAAGAAAAAAAAAGAAAAAAAAAAAGAACAGAGAGGAACTTACGAGAGTAAAACTTAGATGTTGCTAAGTGTTAACTCAACGAAGTAGATCCGTTGATTTAACCATAACTCCACGAGATCAGTAAAATAATATAAAGTCACTTCGTTGAGTTATTTGTAACTCAACGAAGTTAGTCCGTGGAGTTAGCAACAGTAACCGACTGTATTTTGTTGAGTTTTCTGTAACTCAACGAGGTTAGTTCGTGGATTAAGCAGAACGGTTATTCTTTTAACCATGAATGAAACTTCATCGATTTAGCGGTTACCAAAATTTGAAATTAGTAGTGGTACACATACCCATATAAACAGGAACCACGATGCATGTTACAAGCCACGTTCTTGCAGCGAGATTTATTCACTTTATGGATGCGCAGTATATATATAAAACAGAATGTTATTTATGAGTTACCAGCACTTTTAAAAGAAAGGAGAATGCTTTGGAGGAACTGGAAGGAGAAGCAATTGATTTAACTTCATCTGAAAACAAATAATTATAGAATGGAAAGTTTTAGACTGGTATGTAATTAATCTTCTACTATTTATTTATGAGCACATGGACTCGTTCTCTAAGCACTAAATGATTAGTAAGAACACCTACTCAGGAATTTTTATTGTAGAGGAGTACTGAAAAATTTTCTGAACTGAACTTTAACGAAATTCTTTAGGGTGTAGCTAACCTTTCTTTAAAAAAGAACGTAGAGATGGCTACTCCAATAGAAAAACCATTACGAGAGATTCTGTATCCTGAATTAGTTGATGAACCTTCATGTATTCGATTGCCAAACTTTGAGAGAGATAGGTTTGAACTGAAATCTAATTATATTAGTCAATTACCACATTTTCATGGATTAGAAAGAGAGGATGCCTATTATTTCCTTAGAAAATTTAACGAAGTTTGTCAAATGATGAAAATGTCGAACATGAGTATAGATGCTATTAAACTTAGATATATCCCTTTTTCTTTAAAAGACACAGCTAAGAGATGGTTATATACTCTGTCGCCTGATTTAATTTTTACATGGATTGAATTTTGCTCTGTTTTTCTGAAAAAATATTATCCAACACATCAAACGATTAAAAAGAAGAAAGAAATATTAATGTGTAACCAAAAACAAGGTGAATCATTCTGGAAATATTTTGAAAGATTTAAAGATTTATTGACTCAATGTCCACATCATGCAATGAGTAGAGCACAATTAATAAGTATAATTTATGAAGGCATAGATGTTTTAACGAAATCTTTATTAGAATCTACTTGTCAAAATGGATTTTTAAAATTATGTAGTGAAGAAGCATGGGCATATTTAGAGAATTTTGCAAAAAGAACTGCATAGTGGGAAAATTCAACTAAAGCTATTGCAGATAAAAGAATATTGCCAAGAGGAATGCATGAAATAGATTCCAATACTATGCTTGAGGTGAAATTAAATGAATTAACAAAGAAAATAGAAGAGTTATCATTAAATCAAAAGCTAGCAGAAAAGAATGCAAACATAAATGACTTAGATATTATTTATGCTAGAAACCAAAGAGATAACTTGGGAAATTCTTATCATCCTAATTGGAGAAATCACCCGAATTTATCTTGGAGAAACAACAATTTCCAGGGAGGAGAAAATATAAATGAGAAGAACATAAGTTATGAAGTATTAATTGAACAAGGAGCTAGAATAGAGAAAATAGAAAAGATAATCCAACAAGTAAACAATCGTCTAGAATTTATATTTGGAAATGCTGCAATTCAAAATCAGAATAAAAATATATCACTTAGACAGAAGGAACCAATGGAAGTTAAACCTGCTGGAGGATTGCCAATACAAGCTATACCTAATCATGTCAATAGAACGGTTAATGAAATTGATACCTCTTCTGGGAGGGCAGCTGAATGAAGCAGCATATCTGAAGCAACTATCTATATATATATATATATATTTTTTATTTTTAGTTAATAGTATCGTAGAGTTAATTTTTTAACTCAATGAACTTAGTCCGTTGAGTTATGCCTTAACTCCACGAGAGTGTGCAATAGTTATGTTAATTTTTGTCTCTGCTAAATTTTTGTTTGTGTTTTACAAAATTGAGAAATGGAATTGATGCAATTACCATTGGATGCACTAAGGGAAGTACTAAGTAACTTGTCAGCTAAAGATCTGTGCAGGCTGTGTTATGTATCAAAGGAAATTAAAGACCGTATTGAAGAAAAATATTTTCAAAGACTACAAGCAGCAAAAATGACTAAGATTAGAGATGGATTCATATGGAGGTCATTTAATCATAGTTCAAATACCCATGAATATCTGGCTATGGAAGAAACTACTAGAATTCCACCCAATGCATTAGAAGGAATAAATCATATTATAGGGATAGATGAAGGATTAATCATATACAGGACGAGACCAAGGTATGCAAGTTTATTATTACCTGATATTTTGATAAGAAATCCTATAACAGGAGAAGAATGGAATATAGGAAGACCTAATAGATTTGAAGCATCAACTGTAAATTGTGGGTCAGCTTTAATATTTTCTGATAAAAATTCTGTAATTCCTGGAAAATTATATTATTGGAGACTTACAAGAAATTGGGGTGAAGATTTACGCTTAAGTGTGTATAATTTTCTAAACAGATCTTGGAATGAAAATATTATGATATATCTAGGACATAAATCATTAATTACCCAAGCACATGTCATACTTGATGGATATATATATCTAGTCACGGAGATATCATTAGCATATGGATCTGATTTATACATAGTGAGCATAGATAGTTATGATGAATATATAGAAATTTTACCTATACCAAGTGAAATAGTTAAACCACCATCTGCAGAATTTAATGAAATTCAAATAGGAATGTGATATAGTGAAGTAGATGATCCTACTTTATGTCTGATAAGATGATGGGATGAACTAATGAAATTTCAAATATGGATTATGGAAGACATAAATGAATGGAAGTGGGAAGAGGAGTATATTGAAATAGATGTAGAAATAGAAACTGCTACATTACCTTGGAATCAAAAAGGATCCCTTTCTGCATTACATATCATTAATGGTAATACACTTGTATTTGGAATTTATAATATATTACATGTTTACAAATTAAGAAGGAATAAGAACTGCATTAAAACAGAATTAATAGCAAAAAGAACTATGCCTAAAAAGTTTGCTTTGACTGATACATTTATTCCATTTGTTTCTACTTTTCAATCATGTTCTTAAGCTGTGATTTTGTGTGTTTAATGTTGTGTGTATTCTACATTTATTGTTAGAAAAAAAAGATAGAAAATTTTATAGTTTTCATTTTTATTTTATAAAAGAAAAAAAAAACAAAATATCAATCTAGTTTGTTGGTATCTGTTCTGGGAAACCAACTGGCTTGCTTGTGAGCCACCAAAGGCATAAGAGTCTGGGTTCCATACAAGACATTGATTTATTAATATCTGTTAAATGTTATTTTATTTTATATTTTACTTTTATCTACGAATGAAAAGTTTTTCAGAATCAAAAATCGGAATATGCAGAAAGAGATACAAATCAAACAAGGTATGTAACTAATTACTCATCCTGAATTTTAAATCAGGCAAAATTGTATTCATGCCTGCTACAATTACTGTACTTATTGTCAAATCTTTTACATTGAGGACAATGCAAAATGTAGGTGTAGGGGGGAGGTAATTGAAGTAACAGCCATGTAAGTTTGTTAATTAAAGAAATTAAAATGGTACTGCAAAGTTGTGGAAATTGAAAATTTTTATGAACTTGCTGTAACTATCCGATAAATGAGACTGTAAAATTTTTATAAACTGCTTGACTGTTATATTTAGAAGGCTATATAAGATGCTATTGAATTTACTATTTATGTAAATCTAGATATAATATCTTATGTTTTTCTGAATTTCATGAGTTTAACAGTTTCACGATTTTAAAATGAAATCAGAATGCTTAATGAAAAATCAGTAAATTATCTGAAGTCCTGAAAGAGCTGAGATGTGAATTCTAGATTAAATGAAACACATATGATTAAAGATACATTTAATTTGACTAATTGAACTTGTAGAATGATTTATGTGTAGATCTTATTAAACTATAGAAAAAGTATGAGCTTATTGTTATGGATTCATATTTTCAGTAACTGATAGAAGCAAGACTATATGAGATTGACATTTTACTACATCTGTATTAATGAAATACATACATATATAGTATGTGATTAATGTTTTGTTTTGTATTTGTAGTTTTGATTGAAAATAAAAATAATAAAAAAAGAAAAAAAAGGAAAAATTTTGAGAGTTTATTGACTTGTTTGATCACGAGCCTTTTGTACTTGAGCAGATAGGTATGTAAGGATTGTTGACCTGAAAAATGACTCTTAAAATCTGGCAACCTAAGATCCTGATTAGAACTGGGATTGTTGACTAAAAGCTCGTTACATTCCATATATAGTTTTGACTGAAAGATCAGGCGATAGAGTATATAACCATCTCTTAGCTATGTCTTTTAAAGCAAAAGGGATATATCTAAATTTAATAGAATCAATACTCATGTTCGACATTTTCATCATTTGACAAACTTCATTAAATTCTCCAAGGAAATAATAGGCATCTTCTCTTTCTAATATATGAAAGTATGGCAATTGACTAATATAATTAGATTTCAGTTTAAACCTATCTTCCTCAAAGTTTGGTGATCGAATACATGAAGGTTCATCAACTAATTCAGGATACAAAATTTCCCCTAATGATTTTTCTACTAGAGCAGCCATATTTTCGTTCTCTTTTATAGAAATGTTAGCTATACCCCTAAGGATTTTGTTAAAGTCTAATTTAGAAAATATTTCAATATGCCTTTGTATTGAATAATCTTGTGTAGGTGTTCTTACTAATCGTTTAGTGCTAGGAGAATGAATCCATGTGCTCATAAACTCTTAACATAAAGTAAAATAGCAAAAGATTAATTACATACCAGTTTGAAGCTTTGTTTTTAGTAAATAGTTGTTGATGGTTGAAGTTGAATCAGCTACTTCTCCTTCCAGTTCCCCAACGAATTTTCTTTTTTTTCAAAAGTGCTGGTAACTCGTAAATAACATTCTGTTCTATATTTATAATGCACGCCTATAAAGCAAATGAATCTCGTTGCAAGAACGTGTCTTGTAACGTGCAGTGTGGTTCCTATTTTTATGGATACGTGCTCCACTTCTAATTTTGAATTTCAATAATTGTTGAACCCACGAAGTTCCATTCATGGCTAAAAGAATAACTGTTTAGCTTAATCCACGAACTAACCTCGTTGAGTTATAATTAACTCAACGGACTAACTTCAATTACTGTTTTGCTAACTCCACAGACTAACCTCATTGAGTTACAGTTAACTCAATGGAGTGACCTTATATTTTATTATTGACCTTGTGGAGTTAAAGTTAACTCAACAGACTTACTCCGTTGAGTTAACACTTAGCAAATTCCTAAAACTTACTCCTTGTATTAACTTCTACATTTTTTTTTTTCTCTTTCATTTTGTTCACTTAATTAAAGTTAAATACATGTCATTAATGCAATTTCTAATCTAACTCATTTAAATCTGAACATTATATGCATATTTAACTTATAGTTCATTTCTTGTTATGTAGAATTTACATTTTACTTTTTAGCATGCAGATCTTTTCAGCATTAACTAATTATCATGCATTTAACCATGTCATTCAGAAAATTTGTAAATCTTTTAAACAATCTTGCTCATTGTTCAAATAGTTATATAATATTCAATATAGTTCATCAATTATATCATTCATTCTCAAACACGAATGTAAAAACATTTGAAATTCAAACATTCATTTATATGAATTGTTACATTTACATTTAGTCAGATATTTTTCAATACAAATATAAGTAGACGAACAATATAATTTGTCATTTCTCCTAAGTTCATCTACTTCCTTCTAGAGTTTTTCTAGTTGTTGCACTAATTGATTTATCTGATCCACTACTCTAATAATGTCTCTAGAAGGTACAAGTACTTCAGCAGCTACAGCATTGTAGTTTCTGTATTCCTTCATTGAAATGACTCTTGATTTTATTCTATTAGATGTCCATTTCATGAAGTCAATACAGTCCACCATCAATATAAGTATCAAATCTCCGTAAAATAATTTCTTCTTTGCAGATTTTATCTTGGATTGGAAGACTTGACACCAGTTAATTTGGATTCTATTCACAACTGCATATGTGGCCCACTTCACAAATTGACTTAGTTCATTATCATGGCATTGCCGTTGGTAGACATTTTTAATCAAAATGTTAGCTACCATGTGTGCTTTACCATTTAAGTGTCTCAGTCTATTTAATAATGACACACTAGGATTGATAGCTAAATTGTCTTTGATTTCCTATTCTGTCCACTCAATGGCAGTTGTGCTTTCCAAAATTTCTTTCCCTTCATTTTTCAATCTTAAAATGTTGTGGAGAAGCTCTGGTCTTATCTATACATTTGTTTGTTCCACGTTGGAAATTAATTGTCCCTTTTCTTCTCTTACATTTGCATAGAAACAAGGCACTAGATTTTCATATACTACATGCCTTTTTTGTTGAGAAATAAATTGCAATAGACCTTGGAACTCAAATAATTCTTTGATTTCCTACATACCGTCCCAATTTACTGGTCTACTGTAAATAATATCATAACCCTTAATCTCTTGATATTTATTATATGCTTCCTGACTCCAAAAGTGCACTTCATTCAAAACTATTGCTTCAGTCTGATTAGGAATTTGAATTTTTTGCTTTAGAGGGGTTTGTTCTTGAATTTCCTCTTCCATGTATTGAACTTGACTTTATTGGAAATGATCTGGAGATTCCAACCTTTTTGCTTCTACTTCTGTCTATGGTGGTGAGCCGGTAGAACTCTTTACTCTTCTTTCTTGAATTCTTTCCAAAATTTGTTGAAGAGTCTCTTGCTCTTTAGTGGAATCTGTCGAGATATTTCCTTTTTGTTCCATATGCTCTTGTTCAGCTTCTTGTTTAGTTTCTTCTCTTTCTTCTTCCTCCTGACTACCAATCTACATTGTCACTGTTCTTTCTGATTTTGTGGTAGATTGGAATGGAGTCACGGGTAAATCAGCTTCTACTCTAATTTTAGTATCTTTTATTTGTACAAGCTGCAGATTAGTTTCAACCTATTTTTCTTCTTCTCCTTGCTCTTGCTGCTGCTGCTGCTCCTCCTCCTTAGATTTAGATAGCAGGTTTACAAAAATTGGCTCTACAGGTCCAATTGATATTGTTGGCTCAAGTTTAATCTCTTCTTGATGTTCAAGCACTATCTCTTTTCCTTGCCTTCTTCTAATTAGCTGTGCCTGATCTTCCTCTTCTTCTTCTGAGATTAAATCTACAAAAATAGGCTCTACAGGCCCTCGAGCCATAGGTACTAGCTCTTTTAGTTTTACTTTTTCTATAATTATTAGTCTCGAAGGACCAACTTCAGTTTCTTTTGCAACAATTGTTCTAGCTACTTCTTGATGTTGCTCTACTTTAATTTTATATTGGACCTTCAACTTTTCTTCGGCCCTTTTCCTATAGAGTGCATCATATAGTAAATGCATTTTTTCCACAACCATATCATTAGAATTTCCTTGTCTCTTGGCAACTTTAACCAACTCTGCAAATTCTTTCCATTCCTCTGATGTAGATGGCCCCAAAAATGTTGTTCTTTCTAACAACCTTGGCGATGGAATGGATGGTTTTGGCTGTTGTTCCTTAGAGATAAGTCTTTCAGTAGTCAGTTCTTCTTATTCTTTAGTTGCATGATCTTCATTTCCTTTCCTCTATTGTTCCTAGATTGCCCACTAGGCATGTCCACCAATGCGTCTTTTGAACCATAGTTGGGACTTACGTTGGATTAATTCTAAGGCAACTTCATTATTTGGTTTGATTTTTCTCTTTCTATTTAATGCAACTTCAGTAGCTACTTTGATTCTTATTTCCATAATCTGAGGTATTTTTATGCCTAAATCTACTAAAACATTCCTCTAGTAGAAAATGTCAGATTTTACCTTTTGTAGTTCTTTTTCCCATATTGTATTTCTGATCTTCTACCTCGTATGCCATTCTTCAGATTCTTTGAAAAACCTTATTGTGTCAATTGCTTCCTCTTAGAACTCTAGTGTCATCTTTGTCATCGTGGAGTAATGGAACGGAACGGAATCGTTCTGATCTCTACTATTCTAAGTTCTAAATGAGTCTGCGGATAATGCCCCTAAATCTTAAGTTTTAGTATAAATAAACCCTAAGTTTTAGGCAGGTAATCGGGTCATTTTTCCACGCAAACTCTCGCTGTCTCATTTACCTTTCCGTGAAGTTAACTGTAACTCCACGGACTAAGTTCGTAGACTTAACTACATTACTCCGTTGAGTTATAGTTAACTCAATAAGGTAAGTTCATTAACTTATCCTAGACTCAACGAATTAAGTTCATTGAGTTAAGTGTAACTCAACGAACTTCCTATAAAGTTATAACTAATAAAAATACTTATAATAATAGTTTTTACTTCGTTCTAGACTGAAGAATTTTTGGTCTAACCGACTCTTAATTTTTCAATATTTTAGTAATTCAGTCAAATCGTTATATTCCTCGATTGAACCGAAATTAAATACTCTCTTTTTTTCTTTTGTCGGTTGAACCAATACTATACTTCAGTAAAACTGACATTTTTACTTAATATAATATATATTTTTTTTTTATGTTTTTATGTTTTGGTCAAACTGATGGATCCTATCGGTTGAACCGCAATGATTTTTTTCTTTTAATATATGTTTCGGTAAAACCGATAATTCCTTTTGGTTGAACCATGACTATGTTTAAATAAGTTTTTTTTTATTTTAAACACACACTTAGGTAATTTCTTACTAAGTAAAACTCGAGTAGTCCTCTACTCTTACTTCTTCTATAATTCCAAAGGAACTTTTTAGTATTTTCAAAATAGGTATAAGTCTTTGTCCATTTACTTTAAATATATTCTGATTTTTAGGATTTTCAATTTCAATAGCTCCATAGGAATAAATATTTTGAATTATGTAAGTTCCTGCCCATCTAGATCTTAATTTTCCTAGATGGTTATGAAGTTTAGTCATATAAATATATACTTCTTGTCCTATTTCAAAGGTTTTTGCAATAATTTTCTTGTAATGCTAGAACTTTATTTTCTTTTTTTCTCTTACAGTTTTCGAATAAACTTCATTCCTAATATTTTGAATAAACTCGGTGCTCCTCCTCTATACACATTAGTCATCCATCGATCACACACGCACCCTTTACTTCTTTTTCTTCTTGTCTTTTATATTTCCTCAGTGGTAACTGCTTCTACTTGAATGGTCGATTATATTTTCTTCATTCATATTAACGACGATGCTTTCTTCTCCCTGCGCAATACGTGCAGTCGTGGTTTTTCTTCCAACTGTCCTATTTTTGCAACTACTACAGTGGCATATTAGAAAATAAATAGTTCGTGGAGTTACAGATAACTCAACGGACTTTCTTCGTTAATTTAACTATAAAACACGTGCATAAATTTAACTATCCGATGCTCAGGTGCATTTCGGATACTTACAAACTTAACTATCCGATGCTCAAATGCATTTCGGATACTTACAAATAACTCATCGATATATAACTTAAGTAAATCTACAAGATCTCGACACGTGTCAACAACAGTTTAATAATAAAATACACATTTCGGAGAGTTATAGGTCTAACTATCCGATGCTTAGATGCATTTCGAATAGTTATAAATAACTCATCGAAAATCCACTTAAGTCACTTTACCAAAACATGACACGTGTCCACAACTATTTTATAAATAAAAAGAGATTTCGAAGAGTTACACATATAACTGTCTGATGCCCAACTGCAATTTTGGATAGTTATAGATAACTCACCAAAAGTTTACTTAAGTCATGCATTATGGTTTTGACACGTGTACTTTAGGAAATAATAAAATATTCCTTCAAAACATAATTATTCGACAATTTAAACATAACTATCAAACATGTTCGGTCTGCTAAACATAACTGTCCGAAATATGTTCGGTATGTTAAACATAACTGTCCGAAATATCAGAAAATTCGGATACTTAGGAATTTCACAGCCTACAACTTGCTGACAGTTCAGAAATGTACTAAATTAACATTAATTCCCCAAAATTAAGCAGTAATTCTAATTAAACCATATAATAGTGCAATTATAACATAATGACTTAATTCTCATATGATAAGCTAAATATTATCCAATTAACCATCATTTAATCGTTAATAATATGTACTTTTTCATTCTAAACACTTCCCCCATACCTAAATTTTGCTAGTCCCTTAGCAAACTAAAATCTAATTAATTGGTCTTTCTAAAAGTGCTAGAATTAATTCTTACTCTTTCTTTTTTCTTCTGTTTAGCATAAGAATATATATTTTGTATTTTTTAGTAATCAACATGCAAATATACTTAGAATATATGTAAATTACATACAAAGTATATCATCATCACATAGGTGTTAATTATATTATCGTTTGTTCTTCTTTTCATCATCTGTCATCTTGAATTTTCCAATAAGATTTCTAGAAGAAATTTCAACAACATACGAATTAAAGTACAATCCAATTCAATATGATTAAGACAAGTAGAATAAAGAATTGTATCTCCATTAAACAACTTCAAAAGTCAATTCTAGATTCATATTACAGCAATTCTAGATAACATAAAATATACTCGATTCATAAGATATCTGTATTTCACAAAACACTTGTATCTTTTCAAAATAGTATATGTGTGTGTGTATATATATATATATATATATATATATATATATATATATATATATATATATATATTCTTTTTACTTTAAAAGTTAATTTGACAAGCTTGAATCATACAAGAGCTTTCTAATGTACCCATGTAATGAGCTTTTAGTCAATAATCCCATATCTGATCAGGATCTTAGGTTGCTAGATTTCAAGAGTCCTTTTTCAAGTCAACAATCCTTACATGCCTATCTGCTCAAGTACAAAATGCTCGTGATCAAACAAGTCAATAAACTCTCAATTTTTTATTTTTTTTTTTCACAGTGGTTGTCAAGCAATGTGTTTGGCTCGAAATTGACCCGACATCAAGAAAGTATCCTCACAGACCTCTGATTGTTGGTGATTTTGGTGGTGGTGGTGATGGTTGGTGTGGTACTTAAGAGAATTGCCGACGCTGCCTGTAGAAAGCTCGGTGATCCTCCTCTGCACACACTAGCCACACCCATCGATCACACACCCTTTACTTCTTTTTCTTCTTTTCTTTTATATTTCTTCAATTGTAACTACTTCTGCTTGAATGGTCGGTTGGATTTCCTTCATTCATATCAACGATGATGATTTCTTCTCTCTTCGACGAGTGAATTCCTGCGTGATATGTGCGATTGTGGTCTTTCTTCCAACTGTCCTGTTTCTGCAACCGCTATAGTGGTATATTAGAAAATAAATGGTCCTTGGAGTTACAGATAACTCAACGGACTTGCTTCATTGATTTAACTACAAAACACGTGCATAAAGAAATAAGCCGCTAATATAACACGTTACCTTAGTGTGTATTCATGTAACTCAACGCATACAGTTATGCTAACTTAACGAGTTAAATATGTGCATCTCACATGATATACTAAAGTATTTAAATTCAACATGTTCATAAATTTAATTATTCGATGCTTAGGTGCATTTCAGATACTTACAAACTTAACTATCTGATGCTTAGATGCATTTTGGATAGTTATAGTTAACTCACTGATATATAAGTTAAGTCAATCTTCTAGATCATGACATGTGTCATTAGCAGTTTTATAATAAAAGAAACATTTCGGAGAGTTACAGGTCTAACTATCCGATGCCCAGATGCATTTCGGATAGTTAGAGATAACTCACCGAAAATCTACTTAAGTTATTCTCCCAAAACATGACACGTGTCCACAACTATTTTATAATAAAAGGAGAATTCAGAGAGTTACACATATAACTATCTGATGCCTAGCTGCAATTTCGGATAGTTATAGATAACTCACCGAAAGTTCACTTAAGTCATGCATTATAGTTTCAACACGTGTACTTTAGGAAATAATAAAATATTCTTTTAAAACAAAACTGTTCAGCAATTTAAACGTAACTGTCTAGTATATATTCGGTACGTTAAACATAACTGTCCGAAATAACAAAAAATTCAGATACTTAAGAATTTCACAACCTGCAATTTACCGACAGTTCAGAAATGTACTAAATTAACATTAATTGCCCGAAATTAAGAAGATTCTTTAATTAAAGCTTATAACAATGCAATTATAACATAATGGCTTAATTCTCATATGATAAGCTAAATATTATGCAATTAACCATCATTTAACCGTTAATATTATGCATTTTTCATTCTAAATTAAATATTATGCAATTAACCATCATTTAACCATTAATATTATGCACTTTTTCATTCTAAACACTTCCCCCATACCTAAATTTTGCTAGTCCTTTAGCAAACTAAGATCTAATTAATTGGTCTTTCTAAAAGTTCTAGAATTAATTCTTCCTTTTTTCTTTTATTTAGCATAAGAACTTGTATTATTATATAAATATTCTGTATGTTTCAGTAATCAACCTGCAAATATACTTAGAATATATGCAAATTACATACAAAGTATATCATCATCACATAGGTGTTAATTATATTATCAGTTGTTCTTCTTTTTATCCTCTGTCATCTTCAATTTTCCAATAAGATTTCTAGAAGAAATTTCAACAACATACGAATCAAAGTACAATCCAATTCAATATGATTAAGACAAGTAGAATCAAGAATTGTATCTCCATTAAACAACTTCAAAAGTCAATTCTAGATTCATATTTCAGCAATTCTAGATAACAGAAAATATACTTGATTCATAAGATATCTATATTTCACAAAACACTTGTATCTTTTCATAACAGTATATGTATTTTTGTACTTTAAAAGTTAATTTGACAAGCTTGAATCATACAAGAGCTTTCTAATGTACCCATGTAACGAGCTTTCAGTCAATAATCCTAGATCTGATCAATATCTTAGGTTGTCAGATTTCAAAAGTCATTTTTCAGGTCAACAATCCTTACATACCTATCTACTCAAGTTCATAAAAATTTTCAATTTCCACAAAACTTTGCAGTACCATTCTAATTCCTTTAACAAACTTACATGGCTGTTACTTTAATTACCTCCCCCCTATACCTACATTTTGCATTGTCCTCAATGTAAAAGATTTGACAATAAGTACAGTAATTGTAGCAGACATGAATACAGTTTCGTTGATTTAGCACCTAACACAACGAATGGGTTTAAATCTAAATTTAGGATAAGTAATCAGTTACATACCTTGTTTCGTTTGTATCTCCTTCTGCATATTTCGATTTTTGATTTTGAAAAACTTTTTATTCATAGATAAAAGCAAAATATATAACAAAATAACAGTTAACAGATATTTATAAATCATTGTCTTGTGTGGAACCCAGGCTCCTATGCCTTTGGTGGCTCACAAGCAAGCTAGCTGGTTTCCCAGCACAGATACCAACAAATTGGATTGATATTTTGTTTTTGTTTTTTCTTTTATAAAATAAAATTAAAACTAAATTTTTTTTTCTTTTTTTCTAAAAATAAATGTAGAATACACACAACATTAAACACACAAAATCACAACTTAAGAACATGATTGAAAAGTAGAAACAAATGAAATAAACCTATCAGTCCAAGCAAACTTTTTAGGCATAATTCTTCTTGCTATTAATTATGTTTTAATGCAGTTCTTGTTCCTTCTTAATTTGTAAACTTGCAATATATTATCAATGCCAAATACAAGTGTATTACCATTAATGAAATGAAATGCAGAAAGGGATCCTTTTCGGTTCCAGGATAATGTGGCAGTTTCTATTTCTACATCTATTTCAATATACTCATCTTCCCACTTCCATTCATTTATGTCTTTCATGATCCATATTTGAAATTTCATCAACTCATCCCACCATTTTATAAGACATAAAGTAGGATCATCATATTCATTATACCACATCCCTATTTGAATTTTATCAAATTCTATAGATGATGATTTAGCTATTTCTCTTGGTATAGGCAAAATTTCTATATATTCATCATAACTATCTATGCTTATTATGTATAAATCAGATCTAAATGCAATTGATATATCTATGACTAGATATATATATCCATCAAGTATGACATGCATACTGTTAATTAATGATTTCTGTCCTAGATATATCATAGTGTTTTCAGTCCAAGATCTATTTAGAAAATTATACGCACTTAAGCATAAATCTTCATCCCAATTTCTTGTAGGTCTCCAATAATATAATTTTTCTAGAATGGTAGAATTTTTATCAGAAAATATTAAAGCCAACCCACAATTTACAGTTGGTACTTCATATCTATTAGGTCTTCCTATATTCCATTCTTCTCTTGTGATAGGATTTCTTATCAAAATATTAGGTAATAGACTTGCATACCTTGGTCTGGTCCTGTATATGATTAATCCTTCATTCATCCCCATAATATGATCTATTCCTTCTAACATATTGGGTGGAATTCTAGTAGTTTCTTCCATATTCAGATATTCATGGCTAATTGAACTACGATTAAATGACTTCCATATGAATCCATCTCTAGTCTTAGTCATTTTTGCAGCTTGTAGTCCCTGAAAATATTTTTTTTCAATACAGTCTTTAATTTCCTTTGATACACAACACAGCCTACACAGATCTTTAGCTGACAAGTTACTCAGTACTTCCCTTAGTGCATCCAACGGTAATTGCATCAATTCCATTTGTTGATTCTGTATAACACAAACAAAAATTTTAGCAGAGACAAAAATTAACATAACTATTGCACACCCTCGTGGAGTTAGGGCATAACTCAACAGACTAAGTTCATTGAGTTAAGGACTAACTCTACGATACTATTAACTATAAATAAACTTATATATATATATAGTTACTTCAGTTGTACTACTTCATTCAGCTATCCTCACAAAAAAGGTATCAATTTCATTAACAGTTATATTGACAGGGTTAGGTATTGCTTGTATCGGCAATCCTCCAGTAGGTCTAACTTCCATTGATTCCTTTTGTCTAAGTGCTATGTTTCTATTTTGATTTTGAATTACAGCATTTCCAAATACAAAATCTAGACGATTGTTTAATTGTTAGATTATCTTTTCTAATTTCTCTATTCTAGATCTTTGTTCTATTAATGCTTCATAACTTATATTCTTCTCATTTATATTTTCTCCTCCCTGGAAATTGTTGTTTCTCCAAGATAAATTCGGGTGATTTCTCCAATTAGGATTATAAGAATTTCGAAAGTTATCTTTCTGATTTCTAACATAAATAATATCTAAATCATTAATGTTTGCATTCTTTTCTGCTAGCTTTTGATTTAATGATAACTCTTCTATTTTCTTTATTAATTCAGTTAATTTCACTTCAAGCATAGTACTTGAATCTATTTCATGCATTCCCCTTGGCAATATTCTTTTATCTGCAATAGCTTCAACCGAGTTTTCCCACTATGCAGTTCTTTTTGCAAAGTTTTCTAAATATACCTATGCTTCTTCACTACATAGTTTCAAAAATCCATTTTGACAAGTAGATTCTAATAAAGATTTCGTTGAAAATCTATGTATTCATAAATTATACCTATTAATTGTGCTTTAGTCATTGTATGATGTGGACATTGAGTCAATAAATCTTTAAATCTTTCAAAATATTTACAGAATGATTCACCCTGTTTTTGGCTACACATTAATATTTCTTTTTTCTTTTTAATCGTTTGATGTGTTGGATAATATTTTTCCAGAAAAACAGAGTAAAATTCAGTTCATGTAGAAATTGAATCAGGTGATAGAGTATATAACCATCTCTTAGCTATGTCTTTTAAAGCAAAAGGGATATATCTAAGTTTAATAGCATCTATACTCATGTTCGGCATTTTCATCATTTGACAAACTTCATTAGATTCTCTAAGGAAATAATAAGCATCCTCTCTTTCTAATCCATGAAAATGTGGCAATTGACTAATATAATTAGATTTCAGTTCAAACCTATCTCCCTCAAAGTTTGGCAATCAAATACATGAAGGTTCATCAACAAATTCAAGATACATAATTTCTCCTAATGATTTTTCTACTAGAGCATCCATCTCTACGTTTTCTTTTAAAGAAAGGTTAGCTACACCCCAAAAGATTTCGTTAAAGTCTAGTTCAGAAAATGTTTCAGTATGCCTCTGTGTTGAATATTCTTGGGTAGGTGTTCTTACTAATCGTTTAGTGCTTAGAGAACGAGTCCATGTGCTCATAAATAAAATAGCAGAAGATTAATTACATACCAGTCTGAAGCTTTCCATTCAATAAATATTTGTTGACGGATGAAGTCGAATCAGCTACTTCTCCTTCCAGTTCTCCTAACGCATTCTCCTCTGTTTTAAAAGTGCTAGTAACTCATAAATAACATTCTGTTATATATATATAATGCATATCCATAAAGTAAATAAATCTCATTGCAAGAACGTGGCTTTCAACGTGTATCGTGGTTCCTATTTTTATGGGTACGTGTACAACTACTAATTTCAAATTTTGGTAACCGCTAAACTGTCGAAGTTTCATTCGTGGTTAAAAGAATAATCATTCTGCTTAATCCACAAACTAACCTCATTGAGTTACAGATAACTCAAAGGAACAATGTTGGTTACTGTTGCTAACTCCATGGATTAACTTCGTTGAGTTATAGATAACTCAATGGAGTGACCTTATATTATATTACTGATCTCGTGGAGTTAAGTTTAACTCAACGAACTTACTTCGTTAAGTTAACACTTAGCAACCTCTAAGTATACTCCTCGTAAATACTTCTATGTTTTTTTTTTTCCTACACTCTACTAACTGAAATAAAGTTAAATATATGTCATTAATGCAGCATTCTAATCAAAATTCGTTTAAATCTGAACATTATATAAATATTTAACTTGCAGTTCATTTCATGTTATGCAGAATTTACATTTTACCTTATAGCATGTAGATATTTTCAAGCATCTATTATTTAATCTTGTCATTCAGCAAACTGTAAATCTTTTTAAACATTCATGCATAATGTTCCACAAATTATATAACATTCAATATAGTTCATCCATTTCATCATTCTAAACATGCATGAAAAATATATCTGAAAAACATATATTCATTCATATGAATCAATTATAGTACAATCAAATCAAACATTTTTCATACAATTATATACAAGTAGACGAACAATACAATTTAGTCTCTATTCCTAAGTTCATCTACTTCCTTTTGGAGTTTTTCTAATTGTTGCTCTAATTAGTTAATCCTTTCTACAACTCTTGTAATGCCTCTAGAATGTGCAGTAATCTCTATAGCTACAAAATTTCTATACTTTTTCACTGAAATGGTTCTTGATTTGATCCTTTTTAATGCCCATTTAGTGAAATCGATACAATCCACCATCAACAATGGAATCAAATCTCCATAAAACAATTTTCAAATTTTTCTTCATTGATTTCTACATTTTTGGATATGACATTTTCATTATCATTTTGAACTTTGTTCTTATCCACCTTCATGTTACTTTCTTTTTGAATTCTTGGTGGTTTATTAGTTCTAAATCTTAATGTTATACATACATCTTCCAGATTTTCATTACTTTTATGATATTCTTGTATTTCATTTTCATGATTATGATTTCAACTGTTTTTAGTTTTAAATTGCATTCTTTAAATTCTATTGTATTGGTATTTTCTTTTGTCTGTATGTCTTGCAAATTATGCAAATCTGTAACATTAAAGTTTTCATTTGTGTTTTCCTATTGCATAACTTGTAATTTCATTGTAAATTCGTCTAATGCTTTTAATTTTCTTTCTAGATCATTTAATCTCATTGCATTCAATTTTTTATCAATTTTCATTACGATTTTTTCAATTTTGTAAATGATATCAATTTTAGGTTCTATATATTCTTCCTTATAGTTTGATTGATTGACTTCTTGTTGCTGACACATGTATTGTTCCAGTTTGTCTATATTTTACTTTAAGTTACGCTCTAGTCTATCATACCTATCCTAAATTCCTTGTCTCTCAACATATTACACATTCTAAATTAACCATCAGTTGGGTAAACTATAGGATTCTCATACACAGGTCTATTATATTGAATATAATTCATTTGTTGTTGATGTGATCTAATCATCTGTAACCGTCTTAGTTTCAAACAATCAAAGATGTCGTGACCTTCCAAATTGCAAAATTCACATTTGTTAACTACAGGTTTCAGAAATCTTTGAGCATAAGCATATGCCATATTCTCAATTATAAAATAAAACACACAACACTCCTACTATTAAAACAAAACAACACTCACAGTTTCTTAGCTTCTCAATCCCCGACAACGGCGCTAGAAAACTTGTTTGGGGTTTTGTTTACTTCTATTTTTAAGCTTGTTTAATTTGTCTTTATGCTTATATCAATAATTACTTTTAGAAGTAAACAAACAACCTTTCACACAAATTAGATATTAATTCCAATTTGTATTTTAACTACAAGTGCATAGTGTAAATTGTATTTGTGTGCAAGTACAGGTCGATCTCACAGAGATTGAGTAAGAATTATGTACCGTTCTGATTTTTATAGTGGATTTTATATGTGTTCGATAAGCACTCCGTTGAGTTACAATTAACATAACGGACTTAGTTCGTGGAGTTATAGCTAACTCAAAAGACTGTCCTTATGAACTTAAGTTAACTCCACAAGCCTATCTTTCTAGTTAAATACTGGTATTTACAAAGGAATTCAGCCAACCATTGGGCGGTTCCATAGATTGTAAATAACATCAATTAAGCTCTTTAATGTTAGTTAATATTAGATTTATCATTAAGCAATACTAACATTCAGATATTTCAAACAGTAACCATTAAAATCTTTAAGTATCTAGAATGAATCAATTTCAGTAAACAATAAAACTATTTTCTATTTTCTGAATCAAACAAACATAAAACATTCACAATACTAACAATGATAACATTAATCACGATACAAAACAAACAATACAACACATTAATACAAAACGTAAACACAGATAATTTGTTATTTTTGTTTTGATATGTTCCTGAAGATGAATGAAAGGTGAAATGTAAAAATCTCTATCGATGGTAAAAACTTTTGTCACTACATGCGACGCGATTATACTACTGAAAACTTAATCACTTACAATCTTGCCCCCTCTCCCTATAGAATTGTGAATCCAAAATTGTAAGATAATCTCTTCTTCAGCATATTGACATCAACTCGAAACCAAGGCTAGAAGTTTTACGATCTCTTAAGATATGAGTCAGTGCTTAGTGAAAATGGCTTCCCTTCCCACGATGTGATCACTCTTCACAGTAGTTGTTAGTCACCATGTTTGGCTCGAAATCAACCCAACATCAGGAAAGTATCCTCACAGACCTTCGATGGTTGGTGATATTGGTGGTGGTGTGGAGCTTTAGGGAACTTCCAACGCTACCTGTAGTTAGTGCGGTCCTCCACCCCTCTACACACGCTTTTTCTTCGTCTTTTATATTTCTTACAGTGGTAACTACTCCTACTTAAATGATTGATTGGATTTCCTTCATTTATATTAGTGATGGTGATTTCTTCTTCCTTCCATGAGTGAATTCCTGCATGATACGTGTAATCATAGTTTTCCTTCGAATGTTCTGTTTCTGCAACTACTATAGTAGCATATTAGAAAATAAATGATCTATGGAATTACAGATAACTTAATGGACTTACTTCATTGATTTAACTATAAAACACGTGCAATAAAGAAATAACTTATAAGCTACTAACACAATGTGTTACCCTAGTGTATATTCAAGTAACTTGTTTAGGGTTGTTAACTTCTGTTTTTAAACTTGTTTAATTTGTTTTTATGCTTGTATCAATAATTATTTTTAGAAGTAAACAAACAACCTTTCACACAAATTAGATATTAATTCCAATTTGTATTTTAACTACAAGTGTATATTGTATTTGTGCGTAAGTACAGGTCGAACCCATAGAGATTGAGTAAGAATTGTGTATTGTTCTGATTTTTATATTGGAGTATAAATGTGTTCAGTAAACACTTCGTTGAGTTACAGTTAACACAACGGACTTAGTTTGTTGAGTTATGGCTAACTCAATGGACTGACTTCATGGACTTAAGTTAACTCCACAAGCCTATATTTCTAGTTAAATACTGCTATTTATAGAGGAATTCGACCAACCATTAGGCGATTCCGACACTGCCTGTAGTTAGTGCGGTCCTCCACCTTCACACACACACTTTTTCTTCGTCTTTTATATTTCTTTCAGTAGTAACTACTTTTGCTTAGATGATCAGTTGAATTTTCTTCATTCATATCAACGATGGTGATTTCTTCCTCCTTCCACGAGTGAATTCCTACGTGATACATGCAATCGTGTTTTCCTTCGAATGTCCTATTTCTGCAACTACTACATTGGCATATTAGTCTTCATTTAAGTTGAACACTTATCCCTTAAGACCTGTAAAAACTCGAACACTTATCTATAACTCTTTAAGTTTTTGCACCTAGAAAACACGTAACTGAACATAGAAAACTTATTTGTTCGTTAGTCATTATATAAAACTCAAATAGTTATCTATCCATGCATATAAAAACTCAAATAGTTATCTAACTCTTCGATTTTCATTATCGAACGCACATGGAAAACACGTGACGACTTAAAACATTAAAAATACACATGTAAATAGCTTAACTATACGAGTTTTTAACATAACTAATTTGACAAAAATGAAACGTTAACTATCAGAAAGTTACTTTTCCTATTTCTACATAACAAAACGTGTTACCTTAATGTATATTCAACTAACTCAATGCATATAGTTATGCTAACTTAATGAGTTAAACATGTGCAACTCACGTGACATAATAAAGCATTTAAATTCAACATGTGCACTCTTGAAAATAATAAAATATTTTTCTATCGTTAAAAACATAACTGTCCAGTACATGCAATATAACTCTCCAAAATAACAAAAAATTCGGATACTTAGGAATTTCAAAGCTTGTAATTTACCGACAGTTCAGAAATATACTTAATTAACGTTAATTTCCTAAAATTATGTAGATTCTTTCATTAAAGCATATAATAGTGCGATTATAACATAATGGCTTAATTCTCATATGATAAGCTAAATATTATGCAATTAACCATCATTTAACTGTTAATATTATACACTTTTCCATTCTAAACATAACTCAACACGTATAGTTATGCTAACTTAACGAGTTAAACATGTGCATCTCATGTGATATGCTAAAGCATTTAAATTCAACACGTACATAATTCTAACTTAACGAGTTCAAATATACAACTTACGATTTTTACTCACTAACTCAACGAGTTGTTACTTTACCTTTTACATCTTTAAGCCTTTAACTCAATGAGTTGTTACTATGTATCTAAATATTCTTTTAGCATTTAAAACATAACTGTTTGGTACTTTAAATATAACTCTCCGAAATAACATAAAATTTAGATACTTAAGAATTTCACACCCTGCAATTCACCGATAGTTCAGAAATGTACTTAATTAACATTAATTCTCTGAAATTATGTAGATTCCTTCATTAAACCATATAACAGTGCAATTATAACATAATGGCTTAATTCTCATATGATAAGCTAAATATTATGCAATTAATCATCATTTAACTCTTAATATTATGCACTTTTTCATTCTAAACACTCATTTATTATTGTCTTGCCTTAACAATTTTTAGTGTATCATGTAGTAGTTAGTTCAGTAAAAAGGAAGTTATGACTTTGGTCAATGTACTAGAAAAAAGAGAAGAAAAGCAAGGAAAAAAAACAAAAAGAAAAGAAACAAAGAAACAAAAAAGGAGAGAAGAAAGCAAAGAGAAAACTCTTTTCCCAAAAATGCATTTGCACCATTTGTCATTCAATTTTTTGTAGCAAGGCAAGAAGCTTTTTTAGTTAATGAGGAAGCAATGATTTTCAGTAGATATCATAAGTACACTTGTTTCTAAGATGAATCAATATTTTGAGAGGATGAGAATATGGACATTAAAGTTTTGATTAATATCATCATCTACATAAAATACATATGGTTGGAGATTAGACATGGATAGTGAAAAACATATGTATAAATCTCTATTTGATTTGATATATGTGTGAGATTGTATAAAATACATAAGATTGAATTTTTGCAAGAAGGTGTAGATTAAAACAACAGAAGTAATATAGTCCTAGCACTTTAGAAGGAAAATCTTGAGCAAGACTATAGTAGGTTTGCTAAGGGACTAGCAAAACTTAAGTATGGGGAAAGTGTTTAGAATGAAATTATGCATAATATTAGTGGTTAATAAATAGTTAATTGCATCATATATAGCTTATCATATGAGAATTAAGCCATTATGTTACATTTATATAATTACAAGTCTTAATTAAAGAAAATGCATAATTTAAAGGAATTAAATGTTAATTAAGTATTATTTCTAAAAGATTGAAAACCTAGTTTACATGTGGTTTTATAGTATTAAGTATAAAGTCTCATAATATTACTAAGGTAAGTTTACGGAATCTCATAATATTACTAAGGTAAGTTTACAGAACCTCATAATATTACTAAGGTAGTAAGTTTACAGAACCTCGTAATATTACTATATTAAGTATAGTAACCCTAAAGTTAGGAATTATTTCACATATCCAATTATGAATGATTAGAAATTATTTCTTTTACATATTAAGTATAAGAGTTATATAAATATTTCTTCTATTAAACTACAAAATTGAACGAGTCTGTTGAGTTAAGCTTAACTCAACAAAATCAGTCCATTGAGTTACAGTTAAGTCAATAGAGTAACTTCATTGAGTTATACTAACTTCACGAACTAGTTATTTTCTAATATTCGATTGTGAGCAGTTGTAAGAAATTCGAAGGAAATCATGTTGCACGAATCACACTATGATCTAAATCATGGAATGAAGAAGAAATCACCATCATTAATGTAAAGGAACGAAATCTAACCAGTGATTTAGGAAAAAGTAGTTATTACTAAAAGAAATATAAAAGGAAAAGAAAAAGAATAAAGAAATTGGGGGAGAACCACACTCACTACAGAAGTGTAAGATGTTCCTTGAGCTCCCACCATCCATTGGAGGTCTATGAGGATACCTTCTAGATGTCGGGTTAATTCTAAGCCAAACACGATGATTGACAACCATAATATGGAGTGATCACATCACAGGAAAGAATGATATTTTCACCAAGTATCGAATTATCTCTTAGAAGACAATAAAACTTCTAGCCTTAGTTTTGGGTTGATGCTGCTATGCTGAAGAGGAGATCAACTTACAAAAGTCTAGGTTCGCAATCCAATAGGGAGAGGAGTGCTTGATAGTAAGTGGTTAGGTTTTCAGTGGTGTAATTGTGTCGCATGTAGTGATGGAAGTTTCTTACTATCAACAGAAAATTTTACCTTTCATCACTTTCATCTGAAGGAATAAGAACATAAACAAAGTCAAAAATAAAACAAAACTCATTATCTATTTTTATGTTTATCAAATCTATGTTGCATCATTTGTGTTTGTATTGTTAGTATTATTGAATGTTTTGTGTTTATTTTATTTCAGTTATAGAAAATTGTATTACTAATTGTTTAAACTAGTTAATATAAATCTCTGAAATCTTGATTTAAAAATCTACTGTTTAGATATATTTAATGCTAGAATTGATCAATGATGAGTGTAATATGAATTAGCATTCAAAAGCTTAATTGATGTTCTTTGTAATGTATAGAATAGTCCAATGGATAATCGTATTTTTCTGCAAACTATAATATTAATTATACGTTACTTAAGAGCTCATTAAGTTAACCATAACTCTATAAGATAAGTTCATTGAGTTAAGTATAACTTCATAAACTAAGTCTGTTGAGTTAACTGTAAATCAATGGAGTGAGCATATTGTGAATATGCACTATACCTTGACTATGAAAGTTTATAAAGCAAAGTGATTTTGATAATTCCCTGTGGGTTCTTCCTATACTTGCACACTTATACAATAAACACTATGCATTTACAATAAATTTAATGAACTAAGTTACTGAGATTAGAAACATTTCGTGAAAATTACTTGTTACTTACAAATATATATATATATATATATATATATATACACACACACACTTAAGCAAACAAGACAGTAGTCAAAATGGAAAAAGATAAAGATTATAATATCTTTCAAGTCATAAGCAAACTAACCTTAACGAACTCCTTTCATATCTCATCATCAATGTCAATGTAGTTTGGATGAAATTCCAACCACATCCACTCTGGTTGGCAATTTTGGAGTAATTCCAATACATTTGTCACCAAGTTTTTAATCGACTTTCTATATTCTTCCTTGTGATACCTATGTTTCTTTGAGTATTTTATTTTTCAATTACATCATCCCAAGTGCTACCTTTTATTTTTCCATCATGAGTTTTTTTATTTCCTTCATTTAATACTTCTATTGAAATATCGAAAAAATATGCATCTGTTTCAGCATTCTAACTAATGTAACTTCTACCTCCACCTGTCCTTCCCCTAACAAGAGTGTTATTTATTGTGAAAAGTTAAATAAAAAAAACAAACTTGTTTGATTTGTTTTTATACTTATATTAATAAATTCATTTAGAAGTAAACAAACAACTTTTCATACAAATTAGCTATTAAGTCCAATTTGTATTTTAACTACAAGTGTATAGTGTCTATTGTATTTGTATGCAAGTACAAGTCGATCTTATAGAGATTGAGTAAGAATAATGTACTATTTTGATTTTTACAATGAGAGTTTTATATGTGTTCAATTAAGCTCTCCATTGATTTACAGTTAACTCAAAGGACTTAATTCATGGAGTTACAATTAACTCCACGAGCCTACCTAGTAATTTTTAATTAAGTTTTTTCTATTCACAAAGGAATTCGGCCATCCATTAGGTAGTTTCACAAAATGTAAATAACATCAATTAAGCTTTTTAATATTAGTTAATCTGAGATTTATCATTAATCAACACTAACATTCAAATATTTTGAATAGTGAACATTAAGTATTTTGTATGAATCAATTTCAATAATCAATAAAACTATTTTCTATTTTTTGAATCAAATAAATACAAAATATTCACAATACTGATAATGATAACATTAATCACGATACAAAACAAACAATACAACACATAAATACTAACTATAAACCTAGATAATTAGTTTTTTGGTATTTTTGTTTTAATATGTTCCTGAAGATGAACGAAAGGTGAAATGTAAAAATTCTTTACCGATAGTAAGAACTTTTGTCACTACATGCAAGGTAATTACACCATTGAAAACTTAATTACTTACAATCACGCCTCCTCTCCTTATAGAATCGCGAACTAAGACTTGTAAGTTGATCTCCTCTTTAGTATATTGACATCAACCCAAAACCAAGGTTATAAGCTTTACAATCTCTTAAGATGTGAGTTGGTGTTTGGTGAAAATGACATTCCTTCTTGTGATGCGATCACTCTTTACAATGGTTGTCAGTCACTTTGTTTGGCTCAAAATCGACCTGACATTTGGAAATTATCCTCATAGACCTTTGATGGTTAGTGATTGTGGTGGTGTTATGGAGCTTCAGGGAACTTCCGATGCTACCTGTAGTTAACGTAGCTTTCCACCTTCACACTCTTTTTCATCTTTTTCCTTTTCCTTTTATGTCTTTCAGTAGTAACTGCTTCTACCTAAATGATTGATTGGATTTCCTTCATTCGTATCAACGATGGTGATTTCTTCTTCATTCCACGAGTTAATTCCTACGTGATATGTGCAATTGTGATTTCCTTTGAATTTCTTGTTTCTACAACTACTAATAGTGGCATGTTAGAAAATAGCTGGTTTGTGGAGTTTGTATAACTCAACAGATTTACTCTGTTGACTTAACTGTTAACTCAATGGGCTTAACATAAAATAATATATCACATGAAATAAAGAAATAACTTATAAGCTTATAACACTAACACAATGTGTTACTTTAGTATATATTCAAGTAACTCAACGTGTACAGTTATGCTAACTTAACAAGTTAAACATGTACAACTCATGTGACATAATAAAATACTTAAATTCAACCCATGCATAATGTTAACTTAACGAGTTCAGATATACAACTTATAGTTTTACTCATTAACTCAACGAGTTCTCACGTGATCTTTTTACACATTTAAACCTATAACTCAACAAGTTAGCATGTGATATTCTAACAAAAAGAATATTAACTCAACGAGTTGTTATTGTGCACCTATACATGATATAAATATATGCAAATAAAATAGATCATACTTAATACTATAAAGCCATACTTAAATCAAGTTTTTAGATCACGACACATGTCCTTAGTAATTTTTATGGAAAAAGGGTATTTCGAATACTTGCAAACCTAACTATCTGATGCTCAGACACATTTTGGATAATTAGCATCTAACTTACTGAAAAATCACTTAAGTCATGTATTAAGGTAACAACACGTGTCCTTGAAATAATAAAATATTCTTTATGCATTCAAAACACAACTATACAATATATGAAATGTAATTCCTCAAAATAACAAATATTTCAGATACTTAGGAATTAAAAAGCCTATAACTCACTAACAGTTCAAAAATATACTTCATTAATGCTAATTCACTAGAATTATGCACATTCTTTAATTAAGACATATAATCATGCAATTATATCATAATAGCTTAATTTTCATATGACAAGCTAAATATTATGTAATTAACCATTAATATTATGTACTTTTTCATTCTAAACAAGTGCCCATATTCTACACAAGTACGATTTCAACAAATAGAATAAAACATATGGAATAACAACACAATAATAAAAATATTCATATGCATTTACCAAAACCATTACATTCACATTTTTGTCAAAATCATATAACGAAATTGCAAGAGTAAAAACAAAGTAGTGTTCAAGATGTAAGTAGAACATTCCAAAGCATATTGTTCTCTAAAAAATGTACAATTTAAACGTGTTGAGTTAGGAATTTTCTTTTATCATAGACGTAAAGGGAAATAAATATATGTGAGTCAACACAAGAATATGTACTACACAAGAAACATTTATGTGTTAGATAATGCAGATGTATAAATAGTTACTCTGAAATTTAATTCATTTCAGCATCGTAATTCATTTCATTACTTAACATACCTTAACAATCTTTTTCAATACCTTTTATGTTTATTTATGATATTACATTTCCTTGATGTTATGTTCTTACTCAATATATTGGTATTTTTTATTCTATTCCTAATTTAGATAGCAATGGAATATCATGATCAAGATCTATTATATCAACTAAAGAACATGCAAGTTCCCTTGTTGAATGAATAGACATGCATACCAAATAATTGATAGGCACATTAGTCAGGAAAAAAACTAGCATGCAGTACAAGGATTTTAGTGGAATAATGAAACAATGTCTAGATTATTAACAAACATGATTTCTCCTTTTTTGGAAGAGAAAGAAGGTTCAATAAATTACACATATTATTCATTTTGGGGAAGAAGCAAATTAAGTTGAGATTGGCTAACTTTTTTATCATGAAATTGGGGTAAAAGTGCAATGAAAGAAGAGTAAACAAGCTTTTATGGTTCAAGCATAGGAGACAATTTTCTTTGACAAGAGTACAACATACGAAAGATTGAGAGACTTCCATATTATAAGTATAATTTGCAATTTTCATTTCTTCAATAATTTGATCCTACCGTCAATTGATAAGGATAATGACAAGAATTAAAATTTGATAAGTAGATTCACACTTTCGAAACATCATAGGGCTTTCATAGTTAAAACCACCTAAAACAAACATTATACATAAAATTCCACCTTATAATATTTGGAGAGTATGAGTGGGTGACTATAAGTGGTAGTGGGAGTGCAAGTAGGTGAGTGGGAGTGGGTGACTATGAGCAGCAATGGGCAACTACGAGTAGACTAGTGGGAGTAGGAGTAGGCAAGCAGGCAAGCAAGTGAGTGAGCAATTGTGAGCAAATGAGCGGTAATGGGAGCAAGCAAGTGAGAGCAAGCGACTACAAGTGGTAGCAATAGTAGGTGGGCTAGCGAGTGCGAGTAGGTGAGTTACAATTGGAGCGAGTGAGTGAGAGCGAATGGGAAAGATTCAAACGGATTTTCAGAAAGCATTAGGCAGTAAGGGAAATGTAGACTTATATATGGATGAAAAATCGTTAAATTCCTTTCTATACTTTCCGATGTATCCTAAGAGCTTATTAAAGGAAAAATTGAAACTTTTATTTCCTTTTCTTGATTTTTAATATGTACTAACCCTTCCTAACTTTCTTAAGCAATTTTGACTTTTCAAATTTTCAAATTTTCTAATAGATGTACTAAACCTCTCTAAAAATTTTGACTTTTCAAATATTTTATTTTCTTTCTGTTTAAACTTTTCATTCTCTTTATATTTGAACTTTTTGTTATATACTAATAGGTCCGTAATATCGATAATGATGCCTCTCCCTCTCTAGGAAAATAAATAATTTTATCAATTCTTAGCTTAAATTTATTTTCCCTTAAATTTACTGTTGTGGTTAAATTTTGTAAATCACGTAATTTTCAATCGAATCTATGCAATGTGAAACTCTTAAGTTTCTTTAGCCGATGAGTCCCTGCCCTGGAGATTATGCTAAAACGGTATTTATTCTCCAAGGTGCTATTATTCCTTTTTTATGGTCAAGAAAGTTAGATACAAGTGTCGTAAATTTATAGAGGAAACTCTTAGTGAAACTAATGCATCATTAAATGAAGTTACATTTGTTACATATTATTCTGACGTCATTCATACTTTGGACTACATTTGTACTTGTGGTTATTTGCACTAAAATGATAAGACATTTATTTGTTAAATGTAGTTAGTTAATCTTTTCTTTTAAAGGATAACGGGACTCTTCTAAACGAAGATTTTTTACTGATAGTGTCCTCTTATTAGTCCTTACTGAATTTCAAAATCTTTAAGATTACTTGACACTTTCTTATTTTGACTTTCCTATAGTTCACTTGGTTAAATAGAAATCACATTCTTTTCAGAAATTTTAATTGAAATATTAACTTAAGATATTCTTCCAAATCCTTGATTCTATTATTTTTTGTTTAGATTCTACTCTCTCAAGAGCTGAAGTAATAAAAGGGGGATCAAATCTGTTTAATATTTTGTAGTTTTTTTATTATCTTTTACTTGATGTAATATCTTTTGCTTGGTGCTGAATTCTTTTCTTTGCCTGTGATTTCATGGCTAAAGGTTGACGGTTATTATCATGTAAAAAAATAATAAGGGAAGAATAAAACTTAATAAATGAGTATTTAAACATTTTCACTTTTAATCCGAAAAGAAGAGGTAAAGTAAGAAAGCAGGACATTTGTACAACCAATCCCCCTCACGCCCCCGAAATTCAAAATTTCAAAATTTTTTGGTCCCCACCTTGTGCTCTGCACGTGACAAAAATACCGAAATCGCTGGAAAGGACAGGGTCGTATCCTTAGATCGTACTTGACCCCAGCCTCGTGACGTGACACGGCCCAAACAGGAATCATTCCGCAAAATATCCCATTAGAGTTGGGGTCATTTATTGCAATGTGACCGTGAATTTAATAAATTATTTACGTATGACTAAAAATATTTTTTAATGACATGTAAATAGCGTTTTGTAAAATTTCTTTTTTCCCTTAAATTAAGCATCAGGAAAGGTGTTTTTAATTGTATGCTATCGAAAAGTAGATGAATTGCTTGCATGCCAGTGAAAAATTGGCATGCACCTTTAAATAAATTGCTTTTTGATAATGATAACATGTTACTTATATTTGTATTATTATAAGACATCTTTTTTTTTCGTTACAGATTGAAAAATGTCTTGTAATCAATAATATTATAATAATTAACAACAGATTTTTTCTCATCTTGGAAGATTATTAAAGAAAAAAAAAATTTACCAATGTAAGAAAAAATTAATACACCATTATTTTTTCCTCCTGAAACGATAACTTCTTTTACTCTTTTTTCCAGAGCTTTGTCCCAAAAGTCTACACCACCATTGTTAGCTGTAGTCAACCCTTCACCGCCACATCCGACCACTGGCACTCACCCACGTGTCGAACAACGTCAACATGCGAATGCCGAACACAATCGGACGGTGACAGGATCCATTAAAGCGGTAAGGCAAAATCCACGTCACCGATCCGGATGGCTAGCACGGCGCGAGTTTCAATCCGTCAGATCGCGGTCCTCTGGCCTTTTCCCATCCGTCGATTTACCACCCTCTTTTTTTCTCCACCTATCTTTAGCACCATTTTTTTTTTTTAATTCAGGGAAAAGAAGAGGAGAGGTGGTAGTACCGCCGTAGCGGTTGGTTTTTTTTAATATTCTTCCTCTGATATTTCTCATGCTTGCATATGTATTTTGTTTATTTAAATGCACGGATTTTAGCTGGTATTTTTTGGATTTCATTTCATTTTTTAGTGGTCTTCAAATCCACCACGATCTCTTCTCCCCTTTGTCACCTTTATAACACCACCACCGATTTAGCTATTCTCCCTCTGCTCTTTCATCCGTCTGGTATTTCTTGCTGTTGCTGTTACCGGTGGCGGTCATGGCAGCGGAGGAGGTCAACAAGCCCCCTTCACTTCCTCCTTACCCTGAGGTAATAACATGGTCGGCACTACAGTTACTGTTTCTTCTAAGATACTGTCATCCATGTCCGTCCTTGGTTTTATTTTTTCTGTTCTGGTGGAAAGATGGGATTTATTTTGGGGGTTGGGGGTGTCGGAGTGTCAAAGGCGTATTTTTTATCCTGTGCTCGCGTTTTCTGGTGGGGGTAGTTTGTGGGTAGTGATTCGAAAGTTGGGTATGATCTTGTAGAGATTGGAGGTATCCACCCTGTTGCTATCGCTGTTTCTCTCTGCTGATATGGTCGTGGTTCTGAATTCTTTGTTGTTGCATGCGGTGGATTGTTTGAAGTTAGAGAGCGTAAGAAATGCCTCGGTTTGAGTATATATAATTTTATCCTTTTGTTTCATCCGTTGTTGAAAGAAAGGTTCTGTTTCCTGCGTCCTTCTGGGCACAATCATGTGGAGAAAAATAGATCTAATATTTTGTACAGCCAAACATAGGAGGAAATGGATTTAATTTTGATTTGCATCAATTAGAGTTTCCATGTTCCGACCAACATTTGCCTATTCTACTGTTATTTGTTCTGTAACTGATGGTTGCCTACAAATGAATCACTTGCAGATGATAATGGCTGCCATCACGGCTGTTGCGAAACCAAATGGCTCTAGTAAATCTGAAATCTCCAAATACATTGAGTCAGAGTACAAGGACCTCCCCGCAGGGCACTCCACTCTGCTTGCCCACCACCTCAGTAAGATGAAAGACGGTGGCGAGCTGGCCTTTGCCAAGAACAATTACATGCGTCCCGACCCCAATGCACCTCCCAAACGTGGCCGTGGCCGTCCACCCAAACCCAAGGAGCCACTCCCGCCCGGGACGGTTGTCTCTCCTCCGCGGCCTAGGGGTCGTCCACCCAAGCCGAAGGACCCATTGGCAGTGGCTTCTGCCACGGCTGCCCGTGGAATGCCTAAGCGTCGGGGTCGCCCTCCTAAGAAGGCCCCTCGGCCCGCGGTTGCAAGTGCCGGCGTCGGTGGTTCGTCGGGGATTCCTGGTGTCAAGAGGGGGAGGGGGAGGCCTCCCAAGGTGAAGCAGCCTGTAGTTACCGTGGGATCTGACTGAGCTTGAAATGCTAATCATTAAATATCCACTTTAGGTTAATGACGATCATTTAATCTCTCTCTTGTGTTGGTTCTAGTTCTTTAATATGATTGTGATGTATGTTCTTGTGTGCACTCCTCTGTGTGAGTAGTGTGGTTGGTGCTCCAATGGCTGAATATGTTGCTGTACCTGCGTGTACATTATGCAAGCTTCTTTCATTTGAATGGCTGAATTGCTGTTGATGCACATCGTCTTCTGCTTCTCACAATAGGATTTGCCGGATGTGGCGGTCTTGTAGATGAGTTTTTCTGATGACGCTTTTGTGCTTGTGGGTTCTGTGTTCTCTGTGAAGGATTTTGTTTGGATTTTTCCTGTAATCTATTCTCTTAAGTTAAAATGATGCGATGCGCGCTATTTTCTGGTGATCGGCTGCTTCAACCATAATTTTACCGATGGTCATCTTTTTAATTATCTTCTTAATTGTGAGAGATAAGGTTTTAGGTTAGATCAAAGAAAAACACGGCCATTTACAGAAAAGATAGCTTGATTTAATTTTATGAGGTGGTTTGGGTTTCAACACCTTGGGATCGGTGTTATTCTCTCCCAGAAGAAGCAGAAGGAGAAGAAATAATAATAGGTAATTAACGAATATGTATAAGCAATTATATGTTCATTATTAATGCATAAACAAACTTAGGAAAGCTAAACTGACAGATAATCCAATCTATGTCAATTAAGTAAACTATCAATGAAAAACACGAGTGCTGAGCTTCCCTTCCGGGAGGAAAAAAAATCTAGGAGATTGGTGGCCAAGAATTGGGAGGTGAGAAGGGATGAGATGAGGATTTGATTTCACAGATTTTTGACTTTTACAAAGGAAAAAAAATATTTCCTTCCGGTTTAAAGATTGTAATATTAGATATTAATATTATTTAATTTATAATATTATCTTTGAATATATTATTTATTTTAAGCAAGCATGTAAAGTGGGTAGGAAAGTGCATTATACTTATCCCACCCTTTAAAATACATGGATAATTTTTCTCATCCATATCCTACCCATTTAACAAATGGATGGTATTTCTTTAGCTATATCCTTTCAATAAAGCAGGCTGTGATGAGCGCACTTATGTCTCATGTGGGGGGGTTCATGTTTTCCTTGAACTACGAGGCAATTTGATTCAACACTCCACCCCCATCCTTTGGATGAGTTGGGTTGCTTCAGCTGCAACGAGAGAAGAAAAGAGGGCTCAACCAAATAATCAGAGATTGCTCACGTTGTCAGCCCTATGGAATCTTTGACCACTAGTACACCACCATGCATTCAGGTCAACAGCGATTTAATTTCCACATTGACCTTGAGCCAACCATCATCCAGTAGTAGTTGCCAGCACAGTTTGACATGTTAGGACCTTAGCATCGTTCCTCGAGTATTTTGCTTGGTTATCTTATTGCACATTCAATCCTGCATCTATCGTTCCACATCTTCCATGACATCCATATGCTACCATCATACAGAAGTAGAGGCATGAGCCATTCTATATACCCTAGGAAATTCACATCCCAGCCATTCTATTCTAGCGGCCACTCATGGATTTTTAATTTGATCGATCCTCACTGCTTTTGGAATATCTTTCAGCTCCTCACTTTGAATGATGACCCAATCCCTATTCTACATATATCTAAAGATTGTGCCTTAAGGCATCCTGACTATAACAGTCAAAGAAAGATCCTAATCTTCAAAATCAGCCAACAATTCCCTTTTAATTAACAAGGATTTTCTGGGGAAAATCGATAAGATTCAGTTAATTATTTCCTTGATGACAGATCTTGATGTTGACTATATATTTTTCCCTTTCTTTTTTTATTATTATAATAGTAGTTGTTTTTACATTCATCAAAATTCAAACCCTGGTGAGAACCATGACAGCATCACTCCTCTCGAACATGTTCTTTTTCAATGAGAAATTTTTTAATAATGCATCCACATTTACTAGATAACGTACTCATTTATTGAATTGATATAATAATCAGGATTGCTTTCATGCCAACATCTTTATGCATTAATTAGTATATATTTAAAAGAGAGGATTGCGGGATCATTTATATATTTATCAGATAATAATATACATTGTTGACACAACAAGGAAGATAGTCTTCACTTGCATATGTATCAATGTATATTTAAAAGAAAGGAGAAAAATGGTGCCCTGTTCTATTTTCCCTTATCTTTTGAATCTTAATTTTTCTCTTAGATTCTAAACTTGGGATTGAAGAGATGATGAACGGTTCGCTCACCATCTTGGTACACGACCTCATCCTTGATTTTCCTCTCGTTTATTAGTACTATTAGGAATTTTGTTTTGATGATGAATATTTTATTATAATTTATAAATAAGTTTAAGTATAATATTCACATAGTTAGGCATTAATGAGTTTTGAAAAGTCATATAGTTATAAGTTAATGTCTCTATTTAGTCGAAAAGTTATATTAAAAAACTCATATAGTTAAGTTATCTATACGTGTGTTTTTAATACTTTAAGTTTTTATGTATTTTCCATGTGCGTTCGGTAATGAAAAATCAAAGAATTAGATAACTGTTTAAGTTTTTATATGTATAGATGAATACTTGTTTGAGTTTTATAAAATAACTAACGAATAGATAAAATTTCTTATTCATTCATGTGTTTTGTAGGTGCAACAACTCGAAGAGTTATATATAAGTGTTCAAGTTTTTACAGAATTTAAAGGACAAGTGTTCGACTAAAATGATGACTTAGAAGATATTCTACAAATATCTAGGAAGATAAAGTTTTGATGGATCTACAATATGAAATCGTGGAAATTCAAAATGATAGTGGAGATAGTGGAAATTCAAAATAAGAAGTGGACATAGTGGAAATTCAAAAGACAATGGAAATCATGGATAATTTGAATTTAAAATTAGTACGTAGGATTATGGATTAAGTAGATAAACATGTTGAACGTGAAGTCATAGTTTGACTACTATAAATAGAAGGTATGAGCTACATTACGATCATCTCAATCCCACATCCAAATCTCAAATACCAAGTCTAAATATTCAATCACATTCCAATCTCAAAACACCAAATCTGAGTATTCAAATCTAGAAAAATTCTCCAACAACATAAGAAGTTCGGAATTCTAAGTAATTTCAGAAAAGGAGCTACAACGCAAGAAGTCTAGGAAATTCGACAATTGGAAAAGAAGAGATATAGAAGCTGAGCAAAAAGAAGGAAAATGAGCTATGTACATAAAGATCAGGTTTTATACAATTCAAACTAGTTTAGAATAAGGATTTCATTTTCTCTTTGAATTGTATTTCGAACTTTATTGTATCAAAATCGACAAGTAGGGAATTAAGTTGAAAAGAGATTGTAAATTCTTTCTTTAAAGTCTATAAAGATTAGAATTTCATTTACGAGTGTTTTGTGCTCTTATTTTATCCGCTAGTAATTTTAATTGTTAAAGACACAATTCACCCTCCTCTTGTGATACTACAATCCTACAATTGATATCAAAGCTTTCCTTTTTCTATTTAGGAATCAGTTTTTACTATCATTTATTTAGGATCATCTATTTAAAATGGATAATACTGAGATTTTAGTTATGACTAAAGGACAGACCACTACTCGTTCTCTTATGTTTGAATGTAGCAATTACGACTATTGGAAATATAGGATGAAAGTATTTTTTCAATTAATTGATTTCAAATTATGACATATAATTAGCAATCCTATAGTGTTAGTTACGACTCTATATGATACTTGGACTTTTGATGAAAAAGAACGAATGACATTGAATGCTAAAAGTTTAAACATCTTATTTTGTATTTTATCTCATGATCAATATAATAAAGTTTTTGCATATCAAACTGTATATAAGATATGACATGCATTATGCCAATGAATGTACTAACCAAGTCAAGGAATCTAAGATTAATATGTTAGTACATAAATATGAGCTTTTTAGAATGCACGAAAATGAATGTATCTTTGATATATTTTCCTGTTTTCTTGAGATTGTAAATTCATTAAAATCTTTAAGCAAGAAGTTCGAGGAAAAAGACTTGGTAAAAAAGATCCTTAGATCTTTAACTAAAATTTGGGCTCAAAATACATCTATTGAAGAGTCTAAAGATTTAAATACATATACTCTAGATGATCTCATAAGCAATCTGACAGCCTATGAAGTACAACATTTAGATCTAAAAGAGAAGAATCCTAGAAGGCATCTAGCTTTTGAGGTTGATAAAGTCTTAGAAGTCACTAGTGATTTCGATGATGATTTACTTTTATTGATCAGAAAATTTAGAGATTTGTTGAAGAAACGTAGGAACTTCAAATCAGCAAAAACATTCGAAGATATAGAGAAGAAGTCATTCATGAAGGACAAAATCATATGCTACAAGTACAACAGGCCAAGTCACTTTCAAATTAATTGTCTTCTCAACAAATATAAGAAGAATTCGAGGAAGAATTTCAGGAATAAGAAATTTAGAAAGAGTGACATGGGATGACTCTTTAGCTTCACAAAGTGAAGAAACAAAGGATTCAACATCAGACAGTGAATCTTCATCAAGATCAGATTCAAAAGAAAATCTGGCAAGCATATGCTTCATGGCAAATTCTAGTGAGGTATCTTTTGATCCAAATGCTAGTTATGATAGTTTTGATAGATTACTTGTTGAATACAATAAACTAGCTAGAAAATATAAGAAAGTAAAAATAAAAGGAAAGAATACTAGGGAAATGCTAGATGAATATAAAAATAAGATTAATTTTCTGAATTCTACATTAAATAAATTTAAAGAAGAAAATTAGAAGCATGCATAGGAAATTTTAAACTTTACTATAATAGAAAGATACTTGCATGCTAATTGTGAAAATTTAATTGCTGATAAAAAGAAAATGATTTGTAAAATTGAAAAACTGAAATTGACTATTACTAATTTAAATTCAGAAATTAATATATTAAAAATTAAGGATTGCAATCAAAATGCTATCTTAAGTAAATGAAATAATAGTTAGACTATAACAAATGAACTTAGTAGTAAAATATCAAATGTAAAAAAATATGGTATTGATTTACATGATGCATCTTCTAAAAATTATATATTGCATGATAGTACTACTAAAAATAATGTCTTTATCTCTAGTACTAAGAATGGTAAAAGAAAAACTATTTCGTGTGTGATTAAAGGAGATAAATATATGCAAATTGATAAAATACAACACATAGATAATAGCACATGATGCAAGAGTCCCAAAAGAAATTTTCAAAAAAATCAGGCTAAGTCATTTGAAAATATTAATATTTTCAATTAGTTTTCTTCGTATTTAAAAAATATTAAATATTGGAATCAATAATTAAATAATGTTAAAAATGAAAATTTCAACTCTGTTTTACATAGAGATAGATGTTCTAATAATTATAACACTAAGAGTAATAAATGCAGGAATAATTGTTAGAAAATAAATAAGTTGAAATTTAAAAATATTGATTATTTTGATATGAATCTCTCTAAAATTCTTAAACCCACTTAGAAACAAGTTCCAAGAAATAAAATCTTTTCTTAACTATTTTGCAAGTATACAAATCAAAATGTACAATGGACATTGGAGCATCTAGCCACATGACTAGAGATATACGATTACTTACAAAAGTAACAAATACCAAAAATAGACAAGTTACCTTTAGAAATAAAAGTAAAACAAAAATCCTTAAGTCTGGCAAGGTTTAGGTAACTAAAAAGTGTTTTATAAATGATGTCTTATTAGTAGAAAACTTAGGTTTTAATTTACTGAGTGTTCTTGTCTTAATGAAGTTTTACAAAGTGATCTTTGAAAAAGATTCCTATAAAATTATAAACATGCATACAAATGAAATTTTATTTATTGCATACAAGAAAGGATCTGTTTGTATTCTGAATTTACCTTTTGATATTATTAAAGACGATGCTTGCTTAATTGCAAAATTAGATAAAGTCATTTTATGGCATAGAAGGTTAGGTCACTCAAACCTAAGGTTATTATAAAAGTTGTCTAAAAAGAATCTAGTTAGAGGTTTACCTAGTATTAATTACTTGAAAGAGTTTATGTGTGATGCATGTCAATTAGGTAAATTACATAAAACATCCTTTAAAAGTTTAAATGAAATAACAAGCAAGATAAAGGAATTGACTATGATGAAATATTTGCTCTTGTTGTTAGACTAGAATCAATACGAATTTTGTTAGCATATGTTTGTTACATGGATTTTAAATTATATCAAATGAATGTTAAGACTGCTTTTTTTTCAATGGATATATAAAAGAAGTTTATGTAAAACAACCTCTAGGTTTTGAAGATTCAAAACATCCTGAGTATGTTTACAAGCTTAAAAATGCACTATATAGTCTTAGACAAGCCCCTAGGTCTTGGTATGAGAGGTTATCTAAATTTCTTATAGAAAATGGGTATTCTATGGAAAAGTCAGATCACACCCTTTTTATCAAGAAAGTCGAAAAAGATATATTGATAGTTCAAATCTATGTAGATGACATTATATTTGGAACAACAAATGAAAAAGTAGTTGAGTCTTTTTTGAGTGACATAACTAATCAATTTGAAATGAGTATAATGGGTGAACTATCATTTTTTCTAGGCTTATAAATTAAGCAGTTAAAACAGAATACTTTTATTTCATAAGAAAAATATACTCAAGGTTTATTAAAGAGGTTTGGACTAGACAACACTAAAACGAAAAATACACTAATGAGTACTATCACTAAATTGGATAAAGATGACTCTAGAAAATCTATAGATATAAAACAATATAGAAGTATGATTGGTTCATTACTTTATTTAACTAGTCGACCAGATATTATGTTAAGTGTGTGTACTTGTGCTAGATATCAATCTAATCCTAAAGTATCACACTTACTTGCTGTTAAACAAATTTTTAAATATCTATTAGGAACCATCAATTTCGGACTGTTTTACTTTAAACACATTTCTTTAAATTTAATAGGTTATAGTGATGCTGATTTTGTAGGATGTAAGTTTGAAAAAAAAAACATCAGTGACACTTGTCAATTATTAAGAAATTCTTTAGTGTCATGGTTTAGTAAAAAGCAAAATTGTATAGCATTATCTACAACAAAAACCAAATATATAGCTATTGCACTTTGCTGTACTCAAATCCTATGGATTAGACAGACTTTAAAATATTTTAATTTAACCTATGAACCAACTAAGATTTTCTGTGATAGTAGTTCTGCAATAAATTTGTCTAAAAATCCTATTTTACACTCATGAGCTAAACATATAAATGTTAGACATCATTTTCTAAGGGATAATGTGATAAAAGGAAAAATATTATTAAATTTTGTTCCAACCACAGAAGAATTAGCAAATCTATTTACAAAACCCTTAGATGAGAATACTTTTTCAAAATTACGATTAGAACTTGGTATCTATAGGTTATCTGATGTTTAAATTATCTTGTTCATTACACAATATTTTGATTTGTTAAAAGGGAATTTAGAATTTAATTTCTTTATATTAGAAAAACTCAAAATATCTACTTTAGAATTATTGATTACTGGTAGTTAAGAATTTATGAAATTCTGATTTTTATTGAAGTCAATTTATTTAAGAAATATTCAAAAAAGGTTACTTAAGGAAAGTTGATTTAATTCAATGAGTACCAACTATATTTTTGTTACTTATGTATATGCCTTTATAGAGATTTTAACTAGAAAATACATAAAAAATATATAATGTTTATTAAAGGAAAATTATTAACATTCTGTTAGAAAAATTAAGTCTTGCAGTTGTCTCTTATTCAATTTACTATCTTATTATTATTATTTTTTAATTTGAAATTACTTGAGTAATTAAGTCCATTGTGGGATCTTAAACCCTTGTAACTTAAATCAATTGGTTTGGGATGTGCTAACTAAAAACTCATTATATAAGTAATTCAGATTCTACTTTAAAAAAAAAAAAAAAAAAGGTTACTTGATCTCACTTATCATTAACTAATTGGTTATCTTTCTCTAAAGCAAGGGATTGTGATCACATAAAAAGATGATGTTGTAAGAGGTAATAAATAAAATAAATATATATAAAACAAGGAGGTAATGTACTCAATTTTAGTTTATTTTATAGATGTTATAACAATTCTAACATAAATTGTGCATATAATCTTTGTTATTTTTTTTGTTACTATCTATTCTTTACACATAATATAATGCATTTATTTTCTTAAGTTCGAGTACTCATTATTGAATTCTTCTAATTTACCTGAAGGTATATCTCTATGAATTTTCTTTTGTAAACTGAATAAAATAAAAGTCAGAAAGTCTAAATTGTTAAAACTACTACTTATTTCTATATTTAACTTACAAGAAAAGAGAGATTTTATTTTGGGCTTGGTAACTTAGTTTAAAGTAAGCCATAAGCTTTAATGAAAAATCTATTAGGGCTTAGCAACCCACTTAAGTTAACTATTTCAAGCTTTAATGAAAAATCTATTAAGGCTTAGCAACCCACTTAAGTTAGGGCCTGACAACCTAATTTTAAGTACGCCATGGTTTATACTTACTACATTTATGTAGGGAGAGCAAAACAAAACAATAGTAACACTATTCAAGTGAAAATATTCTAAAACTTATATTGATAAAAAGTTAAACTCGTTCAGTTACTTTAACATACAGTTATACATTTCACCTGATATCTGTCATTTTATCTCGCAAATAGATAAACAACCATTCGAGTTTTTCGTATAATGATGTTTTATTATCCTACAAACTCGAATAGTTAGCTTTTTATCTGAGTTTCTATTTTAAATTCTTATATTTTATTTCTTTAAGAAACTCAAGCAGTTATGCTTAAGTTTTCAACTTTTTAGCATATCCGTCCAAGAAATTTGAACAGTTAACATAGTATTATTATATTTTTATGAAATACTTAAAATATGACAGTAACTATTCTAGTTTGTTTTATAGTTATGTGCTTCACTACTTATAAAACTCGAATAGTTATCATAAGTCTTCAAGTTTCTCATTTTGTCTCTCTTTTTTACTTAGCCAGTATTTATTATACTTACATGAACAGTTACGCTAAGTCTTCTACTTTGATAGGTTGTAAAACTCGTACAGTTATTGTAAGCTGTCGAGTTATTTATGAAAAACGGATCTTATATTTATGATTTCAATGATTGAATCTGTTTATCCATTTATAAACTCGAAGAGTTATAAATATTTTACTGACAATCTTTCGTATTTCTACCTTTGTAAAACCCTAGATTGAAAATCTTTACTTCTACTAAGTTCTATAGTGAAAATCAAAAATTAATCGATAATATCAAGACGTGGTAGAATAACAAAAGTTTAGAAAAGAGAGATAGAACTTCAAAAAATAAAAAGCAAGATCAAAGATATTTACTCCAAGTATATGTTTTCCAATGAAGTTTTGCATGAAATTCGAAAATCTGCTCAAAGGAGAAAAATTTCTGTTGAAAGTTTATTAGAAATTATGATGAAACACAGTTTAAACTAAAACAGACCAAACTTTCTATATTACAAACATAGAAAAGAACGTTACAACCTAACCTTGAGGTTGATACAAATTTTGGACAAGTACTTGAAAAATTGGTACAGTCTATCACTTATTACGGAAAGAAATGGGGACCCATAATAAAAAATGCCAATAAAGAATTAGAAAATTGATATTCCTAAAATTATTTTCCTCTGGTTGTTTTAGATGATATACAAAAATTTATTTATGAACATAAAACTACCATTTAGAAAATGGGTCTTTGAAGTGAAGGACAAAGAGTTTATCAACTGAAAATGGTTGAGGTTGAGAGTTCAAAACTCTATATTATTACAACCTAGTAAAGGACCATCAAACCTACAAGTGCCTTTAATAGGAGAAATAAAGAAAACATTAGAACCTCCTAAAAAACCTAAGATACTACAAACATATAGTCGTAAGAAGAAGACAATAGAATATTATGTATTACATGATTTTTTTTTGTAATTTGTTACCAAAAATTATGTAAACTATTTACAAAATTTAATGTTATACACTTGTTTTCAATAATTCTTGTTTAAAACAGTTTTTATTTAAACAATTTTTATTATTCACGAGTAAGTTATGCATGTTTAAAAATTTCTTTTTGAAAAATATATACTTAGCATATTTTTCTTCCTTACATATTGTTTACTTTTTTATAATGCTAAAAAGGGGGAGAAGAAAGATTATTTGACTTATTAGGTTTTGACATTATCAAAAAGGAGGAGATTGTTAGGAATTTTATTTTGATGATGAATATTTTATTACAATTTATAAATAAGTCTATGTATAACAGTCACATAGTTAGGCATTAACAAGTTTAGAAAAGTCATATAGTTATAAGTTAACATTTCTATTTAGTCGAAAAATTATGTTAAAAAACTCGTATAGTTAAGTTATCTACATATGTTTTTAATGTTTTAAGTTTTCACATGTTTTCCATGTACGTTCAATAATGAAAAATCAACTAGTTAGATAACTGTTCAAGTTTTTATACACATGGATGGATAATTATTCGAGTTTTATAAAATGACTAATGAACAGATAAGTTTTTTGTTTAGTCACGTATTTTGCAAGTGCAAGAACTCGAAGAGTTGTAAATAAATGTTCAAGTTTTTACAAGACTTAAATAATTAATGTTCGACTAAAGTGATGACTTAAAAGATATTCTACAAATCTCCAAGAAGATAAAGTTTCGGTGGATCTACGATATGAAATCGTAGAAATTCAAAATGATAGTGGAGATAGTGGAAATTCAAAATAAGAAGTAGACATTCAAAATAAAGAGTGAACATAATGGAAATTCAAAAAGACAATGGAAATCATAGATAATTTGAATTTGAAATTAGTACATAGGATTATAGATTAAGTGGATAAACATGTTGAACGTGAAATCATAGTTCAACTATTATAAATAGAGTGTACGAGCTACATTACGATCATCTCAATCCCAATCCCAATCTCACATCTAAATCTTAAATACCAAGTCTGAATATTCAGTCACATTCCAATCTCAAAATACCAAATCTGAATATTCAAATCTAGAAAAATTCTCTCAATCCCAATCTCACATCTAAATCTTAAATACCAAGTCTGAATATTTAGTCACATTCCAATCTCAAAATACCAAATCTGAGTATTCAAATCTAGAAAAATTCTCCAACATCAGAAGAAGTTCAGAATTCCAAGTAATTTCAGAAAAGGAGCTGCAATGCAAGAAGTCTAAGAAATTCGACAATTAGAGAAGAAGAGATATAGAAGCTGAGCAAAAAGAAGGAAAATGAGCTACGTACATAAAGATCAGGTTTTATACAATTCAAACTAGTTTAGAATAAGGATTTCATTTTCTCTTTAAATTGTATTTCAGACTTTATTGTATCAAAATCGACAAGTAGGGAATTAAGTTGAAAAGAGATTGTAAATTATTTCTTTAAAGTATATAAATATTAGAATTTCATTTACAATTGTTTTGTACTCTTATTTTATCTACTAGTAATTTTAATTGCTAAAGATACAATTCGCCTCCTCTCTTGTGATACTACAATCTTACGAGTACAATTAATGTTAATATATATGATTAGAGTGGTTGGTCTTCTTGACCTCTCTTTAAACAATCCTTCATCTAAATGCCTAGAGGGATGTAAACAATAAATATTACGAAAGTACTTGGCAATCTCAGTAACCACTTCACCGTGACAAAATGTATATAATGTTTTCTCCATTTGTCAACAATTTAGAGATCGGAAAAAATTTTGTATTGCTATCACCTGCAAATTTCCATCTAGCACACGACCTTTGCCTCTCTTTTACATTTTACATTAGTATTAAATATGTATTACTTACAAAATAAACTTAAGTTTTAAGTATAACTTAAAAAGAAATATGACAAAATAACAATGAGGTTACATAAATATGAATCAATCTTTAAAAATTTAATTTATTTGTTAATGCAAGAGACTAATATTGCATTTGACATGTATGAAAGATTAGTTACTAGTGTTAAAACTATAACAAAAGAAATTAAAAAATTTCCAATAGACATAGATTTACAGTTAAGAGTCCTTTTAAGTTTATATCTATTTGCCTTAACTAGAGATGAAATAATTAAAGAAATTCTAGGAAAAATACTTTAGTTTATGCCATATGCTTAAGATATAATTTTGGTTGACAAAAGTAAGACAATAATTAGTTTTTAAATTAGAGTTATAGAAAGATAGAGTCCAAAAGACTTAAATTGAATAGATCATAAATTAAATATATTAAATGTAAGTTTAACAATAATATAAATAATGATGAAATTATACAATTAAATAGTCATGAGATTTATGAAAGTAAGATTTTTAAATGCTTAGGATCTATAATAAGTAACAATAGATAAATTATAAGAAATGTTATTTATAGGACTAAAGTAAGGTAGATGAAATAGAGAAATGCTTTCGAAGATGAAATATAATATAATATAATATAATATTCACTCTAGTTTTATGTGGAAGAAAATATACGTGTCTTTTACTTTTACTTTAAAAATTTTCATTGTTACCACATAGCATCTATAATTTCTTTTTGATTCTTCTTAATTGGCAATTCACGGAATACTGGAAAACATAGTGAATGATAAAAGATTATTCACTTATTGGTGTCAAAGTCTGGAAATATCTTCAAATAGGAAACAATTACTAGCATTATTTTTGAAACATAAATATTATGAGTTTTGATTATGGCAAGGTTTTATTGTTCAGGACAATACTTAATTAGAAATATTTGATAGTACCATGGGTCTTTTAGGCAAAATACAAAAAGGCCGTCCATAAGAGACTTTTCTCCTAATATCACAGATGACGATAAATAAAATTTCCGCAGCAAAGAAAAATTTGTCTCTAAACAAAAAATAGAACAAGCAATGGACAATCATTTATATATGACAGAAGACTGTACACGTACTAAAATGATTAAAAAATCTTTTACCATTCATTTAACTGTGAATTTGAACATCTGGAAATTACTCCGAAGTTGTCGTAGCCGTCGGTCGATGGATTGGCATCCTCTGTAAGGTGAAGAAGTTCGTGAGCTGTGGTTTCCATGCCAAGCGTTGTCAACTGGACAGTCCCCCATGTGTTCAATCACCTCACCATCGTTGACTGTTCGACCTTGAATCCAATATTATTATTTCTACTTCTCCAAGATTCAAACCCCAGATCCTTGTTTAGCAGATTTCATCACTTTCGTTGACCACCCCCCCACCTACAAAGTATTTTGCACACTCGATCTCTAGCATTGAAATGTTAAAGAGTTTATGATAGATGAATGCTTTCTTAATTAAGGTGCATTTGCTGTTTCAGTTTTCGAATCTTATCGAGAGAACTTATTCTCTCTCTCTGACTTCAAATCATGTTTCGGATTAGAATCTGGGAAAAATAATGTTTGTGAAAAAATAATGGTTACTGGAATGGATTATGAAGAAATTAAATTTGGGCTAAATTAAATCCACTTACTTCAAGGTAACATTAATATTTTGCATACAAGATGGAACAATCTTGAATATGTTTTCTATTGTCTTCCTAAAATAAAAGAACAATGTACCCAACCCTAGTATTTCTCGGTTAGGGTTTCATTTCTCTCATGAAATTCACATTGATTGTCTTAGATAACTCTAGCAACTGAAAAGAAATAAACCTAGCTGGCTAACATATTTCTTAAGTTGATCAGCTTTAAAAATGACTAGATCTGGGTTCCCTAGGAATCACTTCAGATCTATTACACATGAATTCTTCAAGCTAGCACTGGTGGGTTCATTCGTACGTATTGATAATTAATTCCTTTCTTACCAATCTATCTATCACCATTCATATATAAATCAAACCCTAGGTCAATATTTTAGCACCGCTGAATCTAAAATTTATAGTGCATGACGTCAAACGCCCTAAAAAAAAACCCTCGATGATACCCATCGATCAGTAGGTGCCTTCTCATGCATGTAACCATGCATGACTGATCGATGTGTAAGATGAAATGCTACTCAAGGTCGAACAGACAACGAGCACAAGGTTGATAAACCGAGGACTCTTCACCTGACAAGCTGAGCATGGAGACCACTCGCCAAATTGAAAGGAAACGAATGATCTTCTCGATCGGACGTCGACTGCTGATCCTTTGATTTCGATCTCCTCCTCCTCCTCCTCCTCCTCCGCCGATCTTCTCGATCGGACGTCGACTGCTGATCCTTTGATTTCGATCTCCTCCTCCTCCACCTCCTCCTACCCAAAGGCCGGCGTTGTAGCGTCGCAGTCCATGGCGCCCACCGACATGGTTTATATATATAGACTTCCCAACCAAATCGCAGCCGTGGATTGCGACGACACTTGGGCATCGCGACCGTTGATCGACACATTGACTGTTTCGGCCGAAAGGGATAATTCATCTTTTGACTTGTGGTTGGCGAAAGGAAAACTTGTGGTGAAAAGCACATTAACACGCGTGCTAGTGTAACAACAACCTCCGTTCGTCTGGGTTGGGCAAAGGATAATCAGCTTATCATCATAGCAATATTGCTGTTATATATCGACCAAGCAAATGAATAATTTCCTCCTGATATATAGTACTGTAATATTAGAAGAGAAGAGAAGAGAAGAGAAGAGAAGGAGGTTAGTTGTGGGTATGCTTATGAGTTTTTGAAGTGCGGGCATCTACCACCGAGACGTACGATGTCTACACGCTTCTCCTTAACATCCATCTGCACCAGCCCCGATTAATTTAATTGTTGTGAATAATTTAAGTAAGAAGACTTGTACACATACATATTGCAGGTAAAAAAAAATTTGCATCGTAAGTGAAGGAATAACAGAATTATTTTCACATTGAAAATTTAAAAATAATATATTTCGTTCCAACCTCAAAATTCATAATCATTTTTTATTCACAAATAAAATTTCTGTTCCTCATTTCATTCTCATTCATATTCATCAAATTCATTTACACTGATATGCATTACCAATTGATCATCCACATTCACATTTAACATTAACAACTGTATCATACAACGTGGATAACTAATCACATATGGATAAATTATGTCATTCACAATGCACGATATCCATAATATTTACATGATTCCTAATTTGATTAAGCGCAAAACAATAGCTAAAAACCATTCACACAATATGGTCGACGTTCCCACAATAATGCTAATTAAGATCTAAGCAAAATGAGTAGAGGGAGCTAGTAAGTCTATCCATCACATGCAAATATATTATAAAGGCTAGTAAGCAAGTCAAAATCATTGTAAATTCTCATGTCTCTTTGTGTAATTCACTGGATTGGGATCTACTCCCTCAAACTCCTCCTGGGTCGACATTTTTATATTTGATAGCCACCACTCCCATCTAAAAATAAGAAGACATTATTATAATTGTAGTTGTATATTATAGAACATCATTTAATCCATGAAAATGAAAAATATAGAACATCATTTATAATTTTTATTTTAAATCTTAACTATTATTAACGAAGTACAAGCAGCATATGCGTACCATTAATGGTTATATATTCCGAACAGCAAACCAATTCCTTCGCTTGTCAAGGGTTGAGTGGCCTCCTACTTTCTTCCAAGATTTTAATCTTTGTAGCTATATTCTTTTATCAATTTCATAAATAAAAAAAAGATCCGTACTTAGAAGAAAACAATCTAGACTTAAAATCCATCAACTTTGCATTTTCAAAACGAAAAAAAAGCCATAGTCATCAATAGTTTGAATTCAAGGGTCCGTTCAGGAGAACTTCTTAAGAAGCCCTTAGTAAAGACGAGCTCACGGTGACCTGATTTTACAGTTCCAAAGAGGTGGGTTGATGAAGACGATAATCAAGGCAAAAAGTAGTTCATCATTGCCTAACTTATATAAACTTTTTGCCCCCCCCTTTTAAACTTGAGTATTTCCATTTCCTTGCTCTACGTAAGATAATTTTGCTATTACATCTTTTGATATTTTTCTAATTGTTTTCTGATCGAGTTGCTCTGTTGTAACGGTTGTTGAAGCTCTAATCTAATATTTATGATTTTCATAACCGAAGTCTGTTGGTATTAACTTCTATCGTCTTTCAGAAAAAAAAAACCATAGCAGTTTGGCACCATGCACTCTGCCATGCAAGACTTATCGTCATGAGTACAGACACTTACCGCCACGATCAAAACACAGAATCAATGAATTGAGCCCGAGTATACTAATTAAACCAAATCGATCTCTTTGGGAAAAGGAAAAAGAATCGAATTGGCATTTTAGATCTTCCTTTAACAGCGTTCAGTATACAACAACACTGGGGGACGAAGATCTCAGGACCACACCACCACCATTTCAGTCCCATCTTAATCTGATGAAGAATAATCAATGATGCCAATTGCATCACATGAATTTGTATAAACCCCTAATTGCACTATTTTCATTCATAAGTAACACTATCTTTTTTTTTTCGATTCGATTGATGAACCACCACACATCCTGCATGGCTTGAATCTGTATAGAGAGAGAGAGAGAGAGAGAGAGAGAGAGAGAGAGAGAGAGAGCGCGAAGGAGAGTACTAGACTCAAGAATGCCACCGGTCAGGGACCGTCAGGAAATAGCTAGACATGGCTTTTCGGAATCGCTTCTTGTACACGTCCGGGGACACGATGGTCGGCGTTGCATTCTTCGGTCCACCGAGAATACCTGCGGCCTTTACCCAGGTTTCCAACTGCTTGTCCCAAGTGTACTGCCTCAGGAAATCAATAATCCCAATCACGAGCTCCTTCCTTTCATTGTCAACTCCAACCAGCAACGAGTAATCCATAACGCCAACGGACTGAGAAAGAAAGGAAAAAAAAGAGAGAGAGAGAGAGAGAATCCCAAATCAAACATGGAATGCAAAGATGTTTCGAACCAACAAATATTTCATTTATTTGGCGTATGCATGCATAGGAGTGCACTGTATGCTGTGTAACTTTCAGTTTCAGTAGTAGACCATGAACTTAAGAAGCTTCAAAAATGACCAAACTAAGGTAGGCCAACTTAAATCATTTTCCTGATGGGGGCATTACCTTATACCACTAGATTAGATTGGCGTGTAAAATACCTTCGTAACTTAGCACACAACAAGAATGATAAAATGATATATATGGTTTTTTTATATGGATAATGTTTTTTTCTTGAACTTAAACCCAAAAGTTCTTTTCAGAATCCTTATCAAAATAAGGAAAGACCAACTCAACATAAGTACCTGAACGGCATTTTTTTTTGTTAGGTGCGCATATCAAATGAACATTCCTATGAAATAATAGGTAAGTTAGGATGCTACCGCAAGAAAAGAAGTATCATTCCAAACTGCTCGTTCCAATTTTCTTTTTTCCTTGCTCCCCAAAAATATTGGATTCGTATGGACTGTCTCCAGCAGATTTAGATCCAACAACACCTTGTCACTTCCAGAGGTATTGGGAGTGTAGCGTGACCGCAATGACCCCTTGAGATCATAAACCCTAGATATGGTCCTTCCAAAAAATATATTTTCCATCACCATCAGATCCATCCTTTCTTCCTTACCTCCCTTTAAGTGCTTGATGGACACCTTATGAAAAAAAAATTAACAAAATCAGATTGCAGTCATCCAAAAGCTGGAAGTAAACTACTAACCAAAACAAAACTAAAACCTGATAAATGCCTAGAACTTTTGCAAGGCATGTAGGGCTTCCAGTCTTTAATGATTCTATCAAATAGTTAAAATACTGTGGAGCAAATCCCTCAAAAGCATCCAACTCCGTCCTAGTAACCTGCTTGATAATGAACCTTTCATCCAACGACTTTGCAAAGTACACATTGCTTTTCCCTCCTTGTGCACTCCATTTTTTGCAGCGGCTAAGAGAACAGATGAAATCCATTTCATTTCGGCAGCAGCTCATTCTAAGAGCAGAAAATTGTTTTGCAAAGTAACAGGTTACAGAGAACTTCACTTTGTCAGCAGGAAAGGAAGACTCATCATCAAATGAGAAATGGAAGTGGTTCTGCTTTACATCTGAAGGAATGGCCCCTCGTGAAGGTAATGTCTCACCTAAGCCATGCAAATGCAACTGCATATCATCTGGTTCACATCTTTTAATAGCTGGAGGGACTGATTGAGAGGAGGTTCTAGTCTGATAACCCAATGAACCACTCTTGATATTTTTAATTGCATTCCTTCCGTTGTAATGATCTGAAACACAGGCTACAAATTCTGCATGCTCCTTAGAACTAATGGCATACGATATTATGCTAGATGGTTCATTATCGTATACAGCAACAAAACTATCACCATCAATGATTTCCGGTAGCAACAGCCTAGCTCCATCACTCATTATGCTAGATGCTGAGAAGACAAAAGATGGTGCACGACCAAAGCAAAATCTTGTATTCTGGCCATCACTTGGAGAGTTCTGAGAATATACCCTTCGGATGCTGGGAGTGGCTTCCTTGGTCGAAAATGCAAGACGTCCACAGGCATCAGTGGCATTGAAAGATGTCAGGTGCAAATCAGGAAATAATCTGTGACTTCTGTCAACATTTCTGAAAGCAGAATCAAATGAATAAACTCTGAATGGAAACCTCACTTTTCTGTAGGGTAAATGTTCTGAATCAGCTTTGCATTTGCTCAGTGTTTGTGCCACTGCTGACTGATTGCTACCAGTCCATGCCAAATCAATCGTATCAGAAAGATTCGATTCAGTTGACTGTGTATCTTCCAGATGTGAGCTTTCCTCAACTGATTCATTATATTTTGATGTCCCGTTATGTTTTCCAAGTAACAAATCAAATTTATCAACTGGAGGGGAGTGGTTCCATTCTTCCACAGCAGAATTTATTGAACTATCAACGATACATGATTGAATATTGGATGCTGAATTCCTGTCTTTGAGAAGAGAGTCTAAAACATAAATCCTGTGATCCCACATATAACAATCAATAAGGAGTGACCGCCTGAAGTTATTCAGCTCCAGAATGTTCCAGACCTTTCGAGGAGATATATTTTCCAATCTCAACTGTAACAGCAACTTCTGTTAAAAAACCCAGTTAAATTTCTTTATACACAAATTAACCTGCACTTATCTTGACTGTTAACAAATTTCATGCAAACTGATCTGTGGCCGAAAATCTAACTTAGGATTTAATTTACAAGAAGTTAATGTATAGATAAAATAAGAGAGGAAAGGATTTAATAAAAAGAGATTTGTAAGTTACCATATAAGCATTTCTTTTCCTTCTAAGTAAATCTTTGAGGTCTATAATATCATCAATAAGGCTCTTTTTTATGTGTTCATATTTTGAGTCTAAAATTTTCTCCTCAATAATTTGAAGTGCATCAAAAACCTCTGCAAATAGTATTTCGATTTTACTGGAGACCTGCAGAAAAGGGTGAAGAAAATGCTTTATTTATTCTATATAAAGTAGTTTACAATAACATTCAATTAATAAACCTACATACCTCCATTGCTTCTTTTTCAAGCCAATCCCGTTGAAACTGACAAGTGAACTCCAATGTGGACGGTGGTAGATTGACTAAAAGTATATCTACAGGAGAATAACGGAAACAAGCCACCATATTGCCCAACCTTCAAAAGAACAGTTGGAATTTCAGTTTAGATCCAAAAACAGCAACATGGTAAGACATGGAAACTGATATGATGTCTGATGATGACAACAACCACAGTAGTAAATGCATACCCAAAGAAACGAAGGCAATCCCTTTGAAGAGAATGTCCACAACTAGCCACACGATTTGCACTTGAGTGATTTAAAAAACTAAGTTCTAAAAATTTCCCAAAAGAAAGTCCCCAGGCGGCCTCAGACATTATCACTCTCCTTCCAGCTGGTGGGACTCCATCTTTATGCGCACATTTGAGACATCGGTGCCACATCCATATCTTCCCTTCACGCATGCCAAGAAGTTCTGCAGAGGAAAGTTTCCTGACACTTATTGTAAGGTTTCCGCATTGATGAGTGTAGCACATTATGTGAGCATCTGTTGGCTCTTTACATGCTTGGCATGGCCCCTGCTATTTCAACAGTAATCAGTTATTGGAGAATGGAACTCCTTAAAAATGGGCAATACATGAATAAATTACCTGATCAAATATGTCATCCTTCAGATACTCCCCCAACGGTTTGTCAAAGCTGCCATAGAATTTAATCCGGAGCAAGTGAGGCTTTTCACAAGTTCTGCCTTTCAAAACACAACTCTTTGACAAGGAAACCAAAATACTTTGGCTGTTTTCTGTGGCTGACATGTGCTCATTAGAGACTGTGCTCCCATCAATTGGGCTGGCTTTTTGTTCAACAATCTCATCAACAGGATGATCTTGACGTCCATGCAGCTCCTTTGACCCATGTCCAGTATTTCCATTCTCAATCTCATAGGAGGTTAAATCCATGGTAGCAACAAAACTGTGATCAAAGCTACTGCAAAACAATGGAGATTCCACTTCTGACTCTTGATTATGGCTGCAGTTATGTTTCATGTTTAGAGATGAACCACAAGGGCAAGTGAGAAGAGGAGAATCAGTTTCCTTTTGCAAATCCACAGATGCAGGGAGCATTTCAAAGTTGGATGTGCTAGTTGGTCTGGAAATGGAATCATCAGGATTTAGCAGTGTCTCACTTACAATGCCTAAAGTGCTATGTTGCATCTCTGGAAGTTTTGCACCTTCGTCTGCAAGGAATGATGTCTCAAGAGAAAGTTGGTATGCAGCAAAACTAGCATACTGAACAGCATGTTTAACCTTCTTTAACTCTTCAAGACATGATCCTCTCAGAAGAACCTATGTATCACAAACTGATAAGAAAAATTATACTGAAGCACACTTTATGATAGATGACATCTACATATCAATGCAGGTTGTGAAATAGACAACCATCTGATTCTTGCCAAAGACTTCTTTCATGTCCATATTTTTTGACTGATATAAATTAGGGGAAGGAACCCGCTAAAAATCATTACTTCCATTAGCCTTTTTGTTAGATAAAAGGTAATTCTTAAATAAAAAGATAAGTCACATGTTCAGAGCATTGACACTCCACTCTCTTGGTTAAGTTACAGATTTACAATAGTATTATCACTCTACATGGTCATTAACCAATTTTTCAAAGCATGGCTGTGTAAAGAGAAATAACATGTATAAATCATGATGCTCTTTTGTTTTGGACAAAAAATGGGTTTTTACACAGATTCCATGTATGTGCGCTGACATGGCTGTGTAATGGATTAAAAAAATGGTGGATCCATATACCTATTTAACTCAAAATATAAAGACTTAATATATTAAAAAAGAGTTCAGGGAAGCAGTAGGCACATCAATGGTGTAAGATACATGACTTAATGGCAACAGACAACTACAATTCAGAGTTATTTAGACGAACACTTATTTAAAGTTATCTAATATTATTAAGTTATACATCCTATATTGTCAAATAAGCATCTACAACTAAATTTACTGTAGGCACCACCATTTATATTTTTCTATTAAAAAAATTTTAAAACCTATGCAAAATGCTGCTATAGTCACAACTCACATAAACCCTACTCCCCCAACCACAAATGCAAGGAAGAGGTTGGTTGCATCTACAACAGCAATGACTCCAACACAAAATAAGGAACAACTCATTTGGCATGAATGACAACTGACGACAACTCCTATTTGTAAATGAAGATGATAATGGTGACAACTCAACTCCTATACATACAAATGATGATAACTCCTATACAACTTTGTGAATGGCATCATTGAGCTCTTCCTCTCCTTCCAACAATTGTGAAGGTGATTTTTTGTTCTTCCCCTTTTGCATGAATGACGTTTCTTCTCCTCAATGTTTTTCTTCTTGTTTTCTAAATGTTAAGTTGTTTTTTAAGTATTAAATTGTTTTCTGAGTATTAAGATTTTACTGCAATAGGATTTTTTGTATAAATCATGACATTGGATTTAGTTATATTTTTATATAAATCTTGACATAGTTTTGAATTTGAACATTATAGTCATGCTAGGGATAGATATTCAGCTTCTACCTTTATATTGATATTGTTACATTTAAGAATTGTTTTGATTATATATCTTACGAATTTTATAGATGTTTATTAAATATTTATTTTACAATTTTTAAGATTCATCCTTGTTTTCATTACCCACCTAATTAAATGCCTGTGTTTTAATTTAAATACATATGCAAAGATGCAATCCACGTCATGTCCATTTCACGTGTATTAAAACATTGCCATTGACCAAAGTAATTTGTCAAATTGTTTGTCTTTGAATAGTGCAAAGAAAATGTAACTATGGGAAGTCTAATGCATGGCCAGAACTTAATAGTAACCAAGTATTATAATTTCAGAATTTCAGCAATATTTGCATTAGATGCATTTGGTTTGATTTAATAATGGAATTAGATGAAAGGAAATGAAATTACAAGCAACATAATATAAAAGCATGCAAAGAATAACAGACCAGTAAAGCCAAAAATATACCTTACAATCATGCCTGTGTGACTGAAACTACTACATCAAACAATGTGAAATTACAATAAAATGGTATTCTTCATCAATCTAATAAACATTGCACATACCGTGCACCCTAAACGTCTTGGACAATCTTCAAAAAACATCAAAGTTTTATTGGATTTCCTGTTGGACTGATTGCTAGAAAATGCCTCAGGAACTCGATCAATGTGGAAAGCATCACAATGTCCCAGCCTGGCAGCAGGTATGTCATCCAAAGAGTCTATAATATGGGCACCAGTGCAATTGGATATTCTTTCCAAAAGTGATCTTTTAACATTTGACACTAATGATATTCCCTTTGCAAGCATAAAATCTACAACATATGGAGAGACACTTTTTTCCACGAGAACAACATTAGGCTTGTGAACTTCTATTTTACTAAAGGCTATCTTGAGATGATCAGATTCCTGACACAGAAAACACTTTCAGAATCCAAGAAAATATGAACCTTTACTCAAGAAAACAGAAGATAATCATTTTAGGACAAACCTGTTCTAGTATTGTATTAATAGATGCAAGAGTATCTGGAACCTTTTGGTATTCAAGGGCACCTGCCAATATGAGTATTTTAGGATTTCTATGTTGTGTAATCATCCTCTTGTGTTTTACATTCCTCGTGCAAACTACACCCTTAATAAATGTACTGCCAACAGAAAAATTTTAGTCAGTACTTGCAAATACAGGATTAGAAATCTCAAAGGCATGCACAATGAAATAATAAAGTGCAAGAGATTATTTATACCTGTCACTTGGACTTCCACTCAATATACACTTGACCTTAATGTAGTTGCCAGGATCCATGCTGCCCCCCCTGCTAGTATTAGGTCTCACATAATTTGCAGCTTGCCATGCCAATGATGAAACAATTTCTAACCAACTATGTTCAAGATTCTCATTTGTAGGATGGATGCCCTCAACATCCAAAAAGTGAAAAACAAGAGCTTTAAAATCCCTATGTACAGAAGATTTCTTGAACTGCATTTTTGCATCACTTTCATTCTGTTTAATTGGGAACTCATCACAGTCAAAGCTGCAGGAAGTGAAAACCATGCCATCCTCATCATCATCACTATTTTCATTATAATATTGAAAAAATCCACTTTCCATGTAATCAGCTTCATGTTTAGGTGGAGGAGGGAGCCAAATGAGGCCATTACTTTCCAAATCAAAAGACTTTTGGGACTCTTCAATTTCATGATCTTGAAATGTGGCAAGACCATTGCCAACAGCACGCTCTATCAAGTTGTCAGTATCCATTCTAGGCATCAAGAGTTTCATCCCTTCATTTCGTTGATCTGTCCTACTAGGACTGACAAAAGGGCTTGACCTGAAGCTATAGAGATCAGTTCCCGTGCTAAAACTACTGATCTCTGAATCAGGAAGCTCTTCTAATAATAAATTTGATTGGCTTAAGAAATACTTTGCATACTCCTTATCATCTTCCTCACCGCTTCTGCAAACATTAAAAAAGACATTTAATCGCATCTCAATTAGGAAAATATAGAGACATGGAAAATACAGCAGAGTAACTACACTTCATACCTTATAGTTGAGCAGCTGAGCATATGAGGGAGAGATTGCTGGTTGATCCCCATGTCAACAAACCTGTCATTAATAAACTCACAAGGAGGCATGGTGCAATCTAAATGCCGATCACATCCACTAGATGTCTCATCCCTTGGGCCTATAGCTTGAGAACAGAACTTGCACAATTCTGGCTGATACTGACCACCGTCTACATGGTAGTCCATATCCTCTAAAATGACAGTTTTTGGGAAATACATGCATTTCATGCAGAAAACCCGTCCACAGGCTCTGCAACGGTGATGACAACCATGTCCCATGATGGGCGATTGGCAATCGTGGCAAATGCCAAGATCACTTATAGAACCAGACATCCAGGAATCACCAAATGAAATCCAAGGGAGGTCGGTAATCCAAGAGAGAACCTTGCCCTGTATCACGTCTAATAAAGAGTGGTCGCTTATTTCCATAAAATGGGCACTACGAACCCCCTCCCCCTCTTCCTCCTCCCTCCAGTATTATCTCACAGCAACTACACCTCAATTTTTAACCAAAAACACATAAAGACCGCGCCTTTCGCACGAAAAAAGCGTGGAAGGACAACACCTTCTCAAGTCTGCTTCAATCCCTCGATGTTCTCCGAACAAAAAAAATACTGGAGAGATAGAGAGAGATACGGTGAAAGGACTGCAACTCTAATGAGCACCACGAAATCCCAGTGGAATTATGTTACAGCATCTCCGTTTTCTTTTCTTCTTGGTTTTTTTTTTACCGTGTTAAGAGTTCCTCGTGTGTATGGCTAAATGAAAAACGATAACAGCAGCAAAAGAAGCTGTAAATACCACCTCTGGCATGGGATAAGTACAAAAAAAAATCACCCATATAGCAGAAGCAAGATATGACATATAAACTCTATATATACAAGTGCCACAAAAGCCCAGCAGCAGCAGCAGCAACAAGGAACGACGACGAAGAAGAAGAAGAAAGAGACCAAACCCAAATGAAACTTAAGCTAACCAAACCCAGATGTCTCCAACCAACAGCAATCCACCACCGACAATACCTCTGGCATGTGTATTCTCCACTACCACAATGTAGTGGCGGTGCCACCACCATTGAGCAGGGAGGAAGCGTGGGATAAAGGATTACGGTGGGAGATCCCCAGACCCAGCAAAATCTCGAAACTGCCCATACATGAGCAACTAAACTCCGGATTCAAGTGATGAAGAAGCAATGTTCTCCCAGACAAAGAAAGCCACAAAACGTTTGCGATGGTGGTGACGTCGGTGGTTGGTGGGGGTGGGAGGGGCTTGCTCTTCAGATGTCGGGGATGGTGAAGCGGAGAAGGATCGGAAAGAAGAAGAAGAAAAGGGTCCTTCCTTTGGAGCTCCGATGGGGTTCAGGAAGCTTCGGCAAACGTGGCTGTGACATGTCGGGGAGATCCAGATCTGGTCCCGGAGACGGCGCCGGAGGCAGCGGCGGTGGAGGAGGGAGTGTAGTCTTTTCGAGTCTCCTCCGTCTTCCGATTTTCCTCCCCACTTCGTCTCAGAGCAGCAGATATATCCTTCTTTCTTTTTTTGCTTTTTCCTTGAAAACAGCAGACAACGTAAAAACCAGATGAGTTCTGCGTAATTAATTTAACATTTATCAAAATTTTAAAAGAATATCTTTATCGACCTTACGATTAATCAGAGAAAAATGTGCGTCACATAATTATGCGGAAAAGGCTTTCACTTCTTTTTTTTTTTTTTTTTTTGGCTGGTACTTGAAGAAGATACTGGCTTGACAACTTTTGTACGCAACATGAGTACAACAGCCACCGCAAATAAAAACCATATCCCACGCTCTTCACAAGCACGGGATTGATTGCGCTGGAAGGGTCGGTGGTACGGAAATCAGCGTACGCCGCTGAATATATAAATACAAATATATTCCCTCCATTATCCAAAAGGCCTTATAAAAATGTTTTCGTATGGCGATAAGCATTTTTGTTTTCTCCAGAACAAATCAAAAAACTTGGAAGAGAATATAAATATCACTATCAAAGTTAGTTAATAATTAAGAGAGAAAAAAGAAACTACTCTTCCGTGAGACCCCAAGCCGGAGGAATATTGTTGTTGAAAATACAATACAATACAATACAATACAATACAATACAACATCGGAAGAGTGTGAATTAAGTTATTTGTCTAAGATAAGAAAATGGGGCCAACACATTGATTAAATAAAAATGATGATGGTTATAAATTGTAGAAATAAGATTTAAATGTTCGTATATTTCACCGGTACTGGTAGCGAATCAATAAATTTTTATTTCCAGAAAAGAAAAAGAGAGAGAGAGCCGCGCGCAAGTCAATGGTCCATGTGTTGGAGCATCTACATCGGCAGAGCTGTTGTGGCGACGGCAAAAGAAGAAGAAGGAGAAGAAGGAGAAGAAGAGGAAGTGCCGTCGACGACCGGCGGAACGCCGGATGCTTTGCCCCGATCGAACTTAGCCATTCATTTGTTGTGGCTGAGGGCCTAACAGACCATATATTGAATCGCAGGGGTTTAGAAAATTTGGCTGTCGGGATGTTGAATGCAATTAATACTTCACCTTCTTCCTTCCTTTGCACCTTTCCTTGTTTTCATCTGCCGAAAGTTGTTGTGTACCTTCCATTCGTGATTTATAAGAAGAATATCGTACGTGTCTTCGTCTTAGCGCTTATATATATCGAGATCATATATTTATCTTATCAAGATCAGTATTCTCCTACAATATTTTTTAACTGCTAAACACCTGGTGAATTCTAACGACAAACAGCATATCCATTCATATATATGTTATGTTATAACAGCATAGAATTAATTAATAAGCAGTCTTAATTCCATCTTCCCACCCTGGAGCTTAATTAGCTAGCTAGCATGCGTTCCTAAGCTTAGTTTTGCCCGAACGGTAGTAGTAGTTACGTTGTCAAGAGTTGTTGTTGAGTCGATCGCTACTCAATAGCTTTCCGAAAATGCTTTTCAAGAATAGCATTCTTCAAAAATTACTACCTCATTAATTGGTTGAGTAGGTAGGTGGGTGGGTGGTTCTATTGGAAGATTGAACGTAATTGATCTATATTACAAACTCAACATCGCCACACATTAACCATGTTATTAGTAATATAATTAAGCGAAAAGTGTTGTGGTGTATATATATATATCCTTGAAACTTTTTTAATGATTATTAAAATATTTTCTTTATGAGCTGACAACTACTTAACCAATGGTAAACGTACGTAGTTTAACAACTTCACACCCAAACAAATGTAAGTAAAAATTACCACTGCAAACAGTGTTTTCTTGTTAAATCAGCACACCTAATTCTTTGTTCTAAATACATTATTCCTTGCAAAGCGATTGTCCCAGCTAACTTTCCTTGTATTTTTTAAAATATTATTTCTAGTACACGTACTTTAATTTTTTGTGTAGTGCTTCTTGATGACTATATATATGTATCTGTCGTTCAACTTAAAAAGACTTTCCATGCAATATCTCCATTCATAGATTGATAAGGTTCCAGCTTAATTTTTAGGTAAAATTTCATTTTTCCGATATATAAAGCAATTAGGTTCACATGCTTGGTTTGCAATCTAGTCCATAAATTTACTTTGACTCTGGAGATGATATACACTTACTGTTCAACGTTCATGCATTTGGGATTAACGAGTTCAACATTCGAAGCCCAAAAACCTAGAGGGTCAACTTTGGCAAACTATGGTAGAATAATTACTATAACAAAATTATGGTAGAGTTAAGTTGTTAAAAATATTCGAGGTCTGCAACTCATGATCGAGCTGATATCTAAAACTGCCAAAAGAAAAAAATATCTTCATCTAGAGCAAATTTATCAAAAAAGAGGTCTTAGATTTAAATTGATTTACAAAAACATTATCGATATCTAAAATTGGATAGGTTGATAATAAAGTAGTGCAGAAAATTCAATTTAATTCTTTGTAATCATAACATCTTTCTTTGAATTCAAATTAAAATCTCATTTACTACCACGTCCCTCGACCATTGATTTCTTTTTGCTTGATGGACGTAACTTTATTTTTTTTATAATGATAATGATTTCAACCGTTTCAATAAAATCTTTTGTAACAAATCATATGTATTTCATGATAGACGGAAAGTATTTCACATTTTCTACAAATTTTGTAAGAGGCATTTCACTAAAAAAGGTGATAGATTTTTTAGAACGTTACAACAACATAAATGTTTAGTGACACGTGCATGTCTTTTGCATGATACTATATGTTATATATAAACATTGCCATTGAAACTATTGTGTTCTATTGAAGTTAGTTACTAGGCAAGTTGAACTTCACAAACACAACTTATGGTTTCCATGACAACTTTGGAGGAGTTTGTGTGATCAGAAAATAATGAAAAATGAGAGGAAATGAAACAACGAAAAAAGTTTTCTCATTATTTCTTGTGTTTATATCATTGGTGGAGATTAATGTAAGTAAAAAAGTAGAGGAAAGTGGATGAAAAAGAAAGTAGGAGAATTTTTTTTTTTTTTGGTGTTAGGTGACGGTAGGAAAGTAAGAGAATTACTTTCCCTTACTTTCTAAGTATAAAAGGGGTTTATCATCTAGATTTTTGACCATTTTGGTTGGAAACCTAGGGAAAAAGTTTTTTCTACGAAACTTACATAGAGAGGCTCTTTTTCATACGTGGAGGTTTGATAGTTGACAATTCCTTAAGGGAAAATTAATAAATAAATAAATAAATAAAAACATAATAAAAGAGAAGAGAATGGAAGTATAAAAATTATTTATTTATAATAATATTAGTCATATTTATAAAAATTATTAGTCTTATTTATTATCCTAAAAATAAATTTAAAATATAAAAATTATTTATTTATAATCTATATTCTTTTACTTTCCTCTACTTTCTGAATGTACACTAATACCTTCAAATTTTTCAAACTTTCTTAAACTTTCTGAAAATGCACTAATATCTTCAAATTTTCTAAATTTCTTAAGCTTTCTTCAAGTTTTTATTTCCCTCATTTTCTAAAATTTCCTAAACTTTTCAATACCACTAACAACTCTTTAGAAACGAAGGGAAATGATTTCCCATTGTTTTCTTCCATATTAAAGAAAATATTTCCTATTGTTTTCCACCTCACCTTTTTGAAAATGACAAGAAATGATACAAACTCATAATATAATAAATAATATATAATTATAATAAATTAAAAATATAATAAATAAATAAATAAAATTATAATATATTAAAGTAAATAATAACATTATTGTGATATTAAGAAGTATGATTATAATATAAATAAATAATAACATATTATAATTATAATATATTAAAATACAAGATAATGTTGAAAAATGATACTAGATTATAATACATTAAAATATAATAAAATTAATGTTATAAAAATAAATAATACATTAACATATTATTTCTCAAAAAATTTAGATTATAATGAACAATGTTGTTTATGTTAATTATAAATATATTATTTCACATGTTACATCTATATTTAAGGAAATGTTAATATATACTATAATATTTAAAATATTACTTCTCAAACATAATATTTTTACTTTATTATTTAATTTTTTAAAAAGTATTAACTTTTTAATTTCTTATCATTTTTATCAAGTTAGTAGTAATATTTTAAAAATTATTAAATAATATATTTTCTTTCATTTCCTATAACCATACAAATATCTCATTTTTTTTACTTTCTAATCATTTCCTTTGGTACACAGATAACTTTATATTTTCTATCATATCTTTTTATTTTCATTTTTTATCATTTCTTAACGAGAAATGTACACAAACAGATCTTTAAATCATAGAATTTGTGTGATTATATGCAAAGAAAGAGGCGATTAATTAGACATATATACGAATCCAAGTCAACAACAAACAAACAAACAAAAGAGGAGAAGGTGGATTTGCAGGAAGAGGTCATGATGCATTAATCGATGGATCAGTGTTGCATGCATGGTACGTTAGGTCAAACAAAGGACCAAACTTAATTGTTGCAGACCATACATATATATGTGGGACTGACAGTACTACCACCGCTACAGCGTGCAATGAATGAATGCTACGGCTATGCGTAATATATATCGTTGTTTGAGACCTTGGAGATCGGAAGAAGAGGGGCCGGGCCGGACGATGCGGCGGGCGCATGCCCTCAGCATATCGCCCACCAGACCACTTTCTGGCGTGCCCTTGTCGTTGTTGTTGTAGGCGGGTGGACATGCACGTCATCAATGCGAACTTCGCGTCTCGCGCTCTCTTCTTTTGAATATTCCCACCGTCAATGTCATCGATGGCTCATGCCAACTCCTCACTTTCGAACGTCTTTCTCTCTTTCCTCTCTAAATATCTTATCTTTGATTATCAGTACCACCCTTATTATTTTATTTTTAGTAAAATTATTTTTCAATTAGCATATCTCATATAATACGTATATATTACCGTCGTCTAAACATTCGATGCTAACTTTTTATACATGATCACATATATCTTACAATAATCCAATACTTTGAATAATAACGTATAACTGCGGGAATGGTACTTTTATAAAAATTCCTTTTCAATTTGAAACGTATCCTTCTAGCATAAACAATCCTACCTTATATAATTTCTCAATTGCTACTTATAATAAATCTTAAATATTTGAAAGTCTTATTAAAATGAATCTCGTGACCTTTTAATTATATATATCTCTACGGTCATTATTCTTATTTTTGTTAACCTGTACTTCATGTATTCGACTTAATTTTGACCCACCCAATCTGAATACTTTAGTCTTTGATTAAAGTATCTCTCTATAATTTTAATTTAAAACTAATTCCTACGAACCTTACGACTAATTTTGATCCTACCTAACATCTAACACCAATAACATACATCATGTAGTGAAATGTTCTCTCAGGATAATCGATCTTATGATCTTTGCATATTTTTTAATCTAATTTTAGTCTCTAGTAAGTAATATCATCATTTTTGTTAAAACAAAATCCCCCATCTAATTTATAAAGTAGAGACTCTAAATCCTAACTTCAATTTCAATATTAGCTATTCGAACACTTCTTTTACTTACTTAAAATCCTTTTCAAGTCAGTTAGTTATACAAGCACCCTTATTTTCAAATCAGATGAATGTGTGAAGATTTGGATCTGATAGATCATTTTATAGCTCTCATACCATATTATAATATAAACATATAATTTAAAATCAATTAACGTAAGTAAAAGATGTTTATTCATACATGTGTCTGAGTGACATTCTTGCATTTCGGCAAACAACAAAATAATGTATTTGATCTTTCATAGTAAATCGTACGTAATTATTTTTATTCTTTGAATAAAATATTAATTAAATAATTGGCACCACCAGTAAACAAACTTTGCCGGCCGATGACGCCACCACCAACGCATTAGCCATACACGGCAGCGGCAGGAAGAGAAAAATGATTCTTTATTAATTGGATTCCATCATACACGCTTTAAATTAATTTGACGTTGAAGGCAATAGGAAAAAAAGAAGAAGAAGAAGAAGAAGAAGTACCTAACCGTAATCTTCTTAGGATTTAAATTTTAAAAAATATTATCATGATAAAAAGGCACGTGTTCCCTTGTTATTTTTTTTACTTTAATGGAATATTGAAAATCAGTTTGTACTTGGTTAACTGTTCCTTGTTATATTATATATATTTTTATTGCTCCTTTTGATTCCTGTGGATGGAAGTGGGCATGGTACGCAGGAAGCTTTCATTTGAACTCCGGGCTTATCGTTTACTTGCTTAGTATATGATTGAAGCTGCTAGGAAGGTGGATTCTTTCCTACCTTTTTGATCGGATGGGGTTGCGGCAGTTGGAAGTCTTGTGGGTCTCCATTTGGATTTTATATCAAGCACGGATGCATTACATATATATACCTTCTTCTTTTTTTATATTCCTTGACCATGAAATGATCAATGCATGGGCTCTTGATCTGATCTGTAGGATCTAGACAACCAAATCCCTCCAATTTGCCGCATAGATGGCAGTACATGCAAATTATTTACATAAAATATTTCATCTTAAAATCAATTAATGATGAGAAAGAAAAAAAAATTATTGTATTTTAATTTAGGTCTTATTCTTATATTTATTAACGTGAGACTTTCCATATTACCCCTCACTAGTGACTTAGTTAAACCTAAAAATACATTGCGAGTAGATATGTATGAACCCAGCTATGATACTATGTGAAATATTTTATTTCAATATCAATTGATGATTAAAAAGAATTTATTAGCCTAAGTCTTATTTACATTCATCGACATGAGAGCTTTCACAATCTAATTATCTATATATAAATAATTTTGGTTGTCCCATATATCTTTGTTCGTACCACCCATCAATATGAAATTAATTACACAACTCTATGACTTACGTGATCTTCTCTCAATCCTTAATTGTAAAATCCTCAAAAAGAAAAAGAAGGTCCTCGTTTGAATAGTTTAGACAAAAATAAGATTAGGAATGCATTGCCTGATGGGAATGAGCTACCAAAAAAGATGGTATGAGATGAGCAAGGTAGTTTCTAGATTGGGTTTCAAACTACAAATAAGTAAGATTGATGCATGTGGACAAGGCTGTGTACTGATTGCAAGGGACAAGGACATGACGATAAGAGATGATACATTTCTAGATTACCAATGTTCACAATGGATATTGAAAAAAGGAATTAGAATGGTACATCCTTTTCCCTTGATATATATCAAGGTTTATGAGGAAAATACTTGTGAGAATAGTATTACATTTTATATTTATATATGATAATGTTTTCCAATTAATTAAGAAATGACAATTGAAACAATTGGATGGTTCATCTGACACGAGATTCACCAAACGCAACATGGTCGATATGAGGGATTAATCCAAGGACTTGGATGTGGAAGGATATAAAGGAAAACAAAGCAAAGGTCGAGCCTTTAAAAACCTTAGAAAATAGGTTGGAAATCATCCTTGAAGAACATGATCAATCATCCTTAAAAAACATTATTGTTAGGGGTAACAATATATCTAGAATACCGAATGCACCAACAAATACAGATTCCATATATCTAGAATCCAAAATCTTATCTGGAATCCAGATTTCATATATAATACATTATAAATATTTAAAAAAATACTAAATGGTATTTTAAAAAAAGATTGTCTAATTCATTTATCATTTATTAAAAAAGTGTACATAATAATAATTCATAAAATGAAAAGAAATACATTTTAAAAAATTACATATTTACATAATTACATTTTCATAAAAATTATATTACATATTTACATTTAAATTCAAACTTTTATGTTTTCAAAATCATCTATCTAATCATCTAATTATTCTTATACACAATATCAAATAAGCTTCTAATTTTTCACATACATTTAAGTTTCAAAAATATTATCCATTAATTTGAATTTTCTTTTATCTAAAATATCTCCACTAATTCTAAGTATTTGTACATAAACTATAGAAGACGTACACTGGAATTGTTAGTAAATATCTAATAATTAAATACAAATAGGAAATGCTAAAATTTATTTTTTCCACCAATCAATTATATCAAAATTATTCACATCAAGATATTCATTTTATGAATATTGATGATTTATTAAATTAAAAGTGTTTAATTTTTATCTATAAATAAAGTAGAAGGTGATTCATAATCTTCTTCATCTTCATAAACTATAGAAGACGTACATTAGAATTGTTAGTAAATATCTAATAATTAAATATAAAATAGGAAATGATAAATTTTATTTTTTCCACCAATCAATTATATCAAAATTATTCACAACAGGACATTCATTTTACAAATATTGATGATTTATTAAATTAAAAGTATTTAATTTGTATCTATAAATAAAGTAGAAGGTGATTCATAATCTTCTTCATCTTCTGATAATCTCCAAGATGTCATCATTAATGATGATGATGATGATAATGATATAGAAGATGATGATGAAATTTGTATTGTTTGTACTCTATATTTTGAATAATATAAATTAAACATGTTATTTAAATTTTCTTCCACATCTTGAATAGTTAAACTCATTTCTACACCTAAACATTTTTTAATCCCATGAATCAATTTACTAACTAATTTTAATTTACATCTTATTTCTAAAGAAGCACATAATACATATGATAAAGGAATTAAATTTTTTTTTTCATTCTTTCAACTATAGGTGCAAAAAATCCAACATTACCATATTAATTAAAAACTAATACAATATTATACAAATGATATAAGATATAAAAAGAAATAAAATAATACACTCTTGATAATCTTACAATTGCATCATAAGATAGTTTTAAAAAGTCAACAAAATAATTAATAATTTCAAAGTCATTATTATCTAGGCTATTATTATAATTACTTAAATTATGTTTATAATAATATTTTATAGGTTCCTTACACAAAAGGTAATTACTTAACATCAAATACAAGGAATTCCATTTATGAGGAACATAAGAGTAAATTCTTTATAAGGTAAACCAAAAGAATTATAAATATAATTAAATTCTTATTATCATCTACCAAAACTTGTAATATAAGATAATGCAAACCTAATATTTCAACAAAGTTTTTTATTTTTATAATACCAACTTAAACCATAAAATTAATTATATAGCATATGCATTTTTGATGAAATAAACTAAAACTAATTAGTGGAATTAATCTACTTCTAAACATAGGAATAGTAGTAATATTATTTGAAGCATTATTAAAAGTAATACTAATTTCTTTATCTTTAATACAAATAATTCAAAATTTTCTCTAATTATAGAAAAAATATTTTAAATAGTACAAGGAAAAAGCAAATTTTCTAAATTCTATTAATCATTTTTATAAAATAAGATTATTATGTAGCCTCGACATGATCACATGGCGAGTCAACAATGCCAGACGCCGCCCCCTATAGCCTCACTCATTGCCTCGTCCATGCAAAACGGTTGAGCCAATCGGCCATATAGTCCACTCGTGCTCGTCTGGACTGTGTCGATTGAACCATGCCGGACCGAGCACGGCCGACCAAATCGTGCTGTACCGGCATGGCACGATTGACCAAATCCTGCACATATAATCTTTACATTTAACATAATTTCGATATAAATCTGAAATAATTACCATAAAGATTTCTCTTCGCAAATATCCTGTGTTATCATTCTGAACTCCTTCATTGTGATTTTATAATTAAAGTGTTTAATTAAAATTTATCCACCCTTTATCAAAAAAAAGTTTGAACGGGCAAAGCAATCCCCTGAAAGGCCTCAGGCCAGCCACATTAATAAACAAGAGGACGGGAGAGATAGGAGACTGCAAGGAAAAAAATATGTGGCATGAAGGGGATACCAATCCTCAACACCAAAACCATCATAATCTCGATGATAATAACAAGCCTCAACACCAGAAACATCATAATCATTCGACAGCAAGGAAGTTTGACAAAATTTATCAGCAAATAGATACTGGGCGGCTGGTACAGTAGTTCCATTTTGGCATGTATAAATGAAAGAAAGATCGCCTGCAAGAGTAAGAGTACGGTTCTCATCCATGCTCATTCGGTACCAGGGGTGGTATATAATAAATAAGGCACACATTTGAAGAAGTTGAAGGCGGAGGCTGCCACCGGTTGAGTAGTGTTCTTTTTCCTCCTTTCATTTGCGTGCAGGGAACCAAAACCAATGATCACAACAGCCGCCGACGTCAGTTTTTCAGAACCTTGGCAATAGATTGAATGGTTGCAGGAGTTGTTCGACAGCATCCGCCAATCAGACTGGCACCGCATTTGCGCCATCTCTTTGCAAGGGCCTCAAAGTTCTTGCCGCCATCACACTCCGAAGGCTTCCATGAGAGAAAAAAAACATAACAAGAAAGAGAAGGTATCAATCCAAGGTTGCCGTAAAAATTGACCAGAAAATAAGACAGGAGCAGTACCAGTATGATCCATATACGTGTAGGATTTTACAATTGACGACTGTTTATTAGTATTCTTCTTTCTTCTTCTTAATTTAATGAACTTTCACGATTGGGTGCAAGCATATCACGTGGTGACAAAGATGGTTACCGAATGGTCTGTCTGTCTCATGACATCATGCTTCAAGACCGGCCGGTGGAAGGCTTATGTTGCCACAGTGAATGGCAAGGTCTATGTGGTTGTACATGAGCATCTCTAAAAGGCGATGTGACTTTCACACTTATACTCTGATAAGATAAGCATTTTGTGCATGCCTTTGCTCTCACTTTCCATGTAGGGTTGGTGGTATTGAATAACGCATCACTCATGTTCCATTCCGATTTGAATTTGATACATTAAAATGAGTAAGTTTAATATAATTTTACATTTGTTTAATTAAACGAATCAAATTTGAACATTACCACTTTTATTTGTCTTGACTTGATTAAGCATCATCATTAAAAAAATTTTACTGCTTTTTTTGAATCTTATAATATATATGTTGAAATGTAGAAATCTAATTCAAAATCAATTGTTTATGACTTTTTCCTATATTAACTCAGCTTTAATTTTTTAGTTAATCCATGTAGAACCATTTTTAGGCCCTACAAGTGTTTTCCTATCAAGTAGATGCATATGAGCCTATTGGAATCTTTTTTACTCTGATGTTACGATGAAATGTGAATATTTAACTCCAAATAAATTGGTTATAGGTGGAGATATCCTTTTCTATGTTAAGTCATGTTTTTTTCTTTTTTTAATTAGTCCATATGAGACTATTTAAATAATGTATTAATTTGTATGATCATAAAAAATATATAATCTACATGATATATATCGATAAATTATCTATTAAATTCATTATTATTCAAAATATATATTTATAAGGATTTATAAAAAAAATAGGTAGAAATTATTTGCAAGATGAAATAATGCAATATATACTACCTTCAATCATCTTATCTACCTCATGCACTAATATATCATCAATCATTAGATTTGTGAATTCTACAAATTTGGATATTTAGATTAAATTTTTCTAAAATTCAGATTTTAAGATTCAAACATCCAGATTATTTTTTCATATTCGGATAGTATCTGAATTTAGATAAATTCATCAAATACAGTTTTTGTTATTCAACTAATTATCTGAATATTAACTGATGGATTCAAATTATCTAGATATTAAAGTAAATATGGATTCAAATATAGGTCAATCCAATTCAAATCTACCCCATGGACACCCTTAAGGTTGATCGTAGTAGAAAATGACCCTATTTCCTAGCTACTAAGATCCTCATTTACTTAGAATGGTCCACATTAATCTATTTTTTTCATTTTTTATAAAAAAATAAAAATGATAACAAAAGATTATAAAAAAATACTCTAAAAGGCATAAACTCTTCTTCAACCAAAATTTAAAAGAATACTAATATAATCATATTAATATTTTCTGTTTTTCCACCTTCATCTTATCCTATACTAAGCCCTAAAACATGATAAATGGACCAAACTTTTTGGTCCAAGCCCGAGACTTTGGGTGTATATCGGCTTAATGTGCCTGGCTTCAGGGCCTGGTTTCGGTGCTCATCCCTGTTTTGCTTTCGGTCAAATCAGGTGCCTCACATGTGTGACTATTATCTAACATGAACATCAAAACATATTGTATATCAGAGATGCAAACCAGTAGACTATTAATTTGGATAAAATACCCAGGAAGAGACAAATTATGGCCTTATAACATAATCATATCATATTTCCTTTTATAATAATTCAATGATTCGCATCTATACCAGTGGTATAGCATCAATCAAATCAAGTACATAAATTGATTCATTTGAATGAGAGAACTGTAGTGTATTATATCATTTAAATCCTTAGTATGTACAGAAAAGGTTTGATTAGAAAATCATGATGGATATCGAGAACTTATGCATAAAAAATTATAAAGAAAGAGCTTATAATAGATAAGTCAAAGACTCACCAGCCATTTCTTTGTTCTACCATCATACACTTCACCACTATTAGGATATACAGCTATCAGCTTTTCAGTGTGCTGTTGTACAGAACATGATTAGCAAATCAAAATAGTTTAGAAAGTCCAATATTCTCTACACATTCGTGATATAGACAAAGCTCCAGAGAGTGTACCTTCCTTATTTTGCAAATAAGAGGCTCAATAAACTGCGGTGGAGTACAATTTATACCAACAATAGTCACCTTTTCACTCTTATTTAACACGTCAAGGCATTCCTTAAAGCTTTCTCCTGATGCAACATGGTCACCATCTGTTGAGCTGAAACAGATCCAAGATGGGATTTGGATATTCTCTTCATCAAGAAGCTCGACCAAAGCCTGAAGTTGTCAAAAACGGGACAAAATAAAAGATGAATATTTAAATATCGGACAGAGGATGCACACTCATATAAAGGAAAAACATAACTCGAGGAAGCAGAAAAGAGACTGTGTTCTCAGCACTTTTGGAATATGAATCTCAGTAAAACAGGAACAATGAATAACAAGTAGTTTAAAGAAACAGCCAAGTAGGAGAAGAAATTGCAAATGGTGATAAAATAAGACAACAAGAGCACTGCAACATTGGAATGAATATCAAAATATTATATTTTAATAGATGTTTACAGAATAAAGTGAGTGGATAACATGCAGTGAATTAAACAAGTGAAAATAAATCAATATAAACGGGCACTGTTTTCCTCCATCTACAAAAACATAGTGGTGATTTGGATGAAAAGAGGAAAATAGGGAATCAGAAAAATGGAAGAAGCGGGAGGGACTGAGAAAATCTAAACGAATAATGAATTAATGATAATACCCATTACAAAGAGAAACCAAAGATCAATGATTGCACATATAAGCTTGTTGATCATCATGTATATTACAATGCCATGTAAAAGAAGCATTTTTGTAGAGAAGAATTGGCCACAATGTATACAAGTTATCTATGCAAACTCAGTATCATATGTAAAACCATATCCACACAAAAGTCCTGAAATGACAGCAAATTTACTAGTTATTTGGAATTGTAAGAATGTACACCTTTATGACAGTTGTATCATTGTATGACACATTTGAGAATTATAAAAACAGTTTCCTTCGTCCATTGACATAAAATAGCATATAACATACAAAATCAGCTGGTCTCTATTCCAACCATATCTTGCTGTAAAAGAGATCCAAATGATACAAGTCTTGGAATCTACAACACACTAGAACACCCTTAATGACAATCCCTTACCTTCGCCTTATCTTGGTCTATTGTGACTACACTCAACCCTTTAGCTCATTGTAAAGTGGGTTTTCCATCAAAATTAACCAAACACTTCCAATTATAAGCTTATAATATATCTATAGGCTATGCATAATTTCATTTGCCATAGTCACCCTATGGTCGTCTAATTCTACCAAGTTACATAGAAAGTTAACACAAATTTTATTTTAGATTCTACATTAACACAGTAACATGGAAATACTAATTATAACTTTCATCAGGTAGAGATGTCTTAATAGAACAAAATATTTGATCAAGAATATATCCAATCATCCATGAAGAAAACATCAAAATGGTCTTATACCTTAGCTTCCAATTTGTTTGGGATTGTCTCAAAGGCAAGTAAATCTGGACCAGACTGTGCAAGGACTTGCAATCTTCTCCGATGAAAATCTTTCAACTTTTTCAAATTCACATCCTTACCATAGACACCACTGATGCACACAACATATATTTTTCACATGAGTGTCAGTGAATTAAGGATTGAATAGGTACATTGAATTTCACAAACTGAGCCAACTAACAGCAGCATTCCAGGAGAAGTTTGCTTACCTGTATTCTGAACCATCTGCAAGATAAGATCCATAGCTTCCAACAGATGCTGCCACCAAAGCTCGGTTGTAATGATGCCCAGTAGTCTTCTGAGTAATTCTCCAGAAGTGATCTCGTGCTTCAGTTGCCAATTTCACACTTTTGCTCATCAAATTTTCCCCTTGTTCAACTGACAAGCCTTTGCTCAAAAATCCAGGAATGGTTGCCTGCAAGATAAGATAAGAAACCTTTAAGAGTGTCCAGTAGGTTTGTCAATACTAGTTAGTTATCTTTTCTAATAGCTACCTCATATGAGTCTAGAAGAAAATCAAGACTTCTACTATGAAAGGAAATGTAGGTAAATATTTTCAAAACCTTTTTTATCGTATTGACAACTGAAGATGCTTTTTTTTTAAAGTTTTAGTACAGTGGCACAAGGACCATACCACCCAAGACAAGAAGCGGAATCAAACCTGTGATCCCAGCCAACCTGTGGTCTTAAACACCACCGAATTGCCAGAAGGGTACCCAATGCTGGGTACAATAAAAAATGTGGGAATTTCTTTTTGCCATTTTCGATGAGTAATGAATTATATTAGAATATTAAGATTTTTAAACATAAAGGTTACAGTTAAATTCAAAATAGTTAAAATCTGAAATATAAATTTTGGAATTCAAAATATAAATAATAAAATTATAATATAGTTTTATTTGATGAAAATTATTGTAAATGTTTTTTTGAGTGACAACAAGGATATATTAAATTAAGAAAAAGAAGACCTGCACAAGTCATAGGCAAGCAGAAAAATGAGCAGAAAAAGCAGGTTTCAGGAGTGAAACCACAAGTAAGCAAATGATAGGTATAATTGAGGCAGCTAATGCTCCAAAAGTCCCAGATGTCCCAAGTGACCTTCTGGATGATGTCACAAGAGTCTGAAGGTATGCCAACACCTCTGAAGATTTTGATTGATGAAAATTATTTTCAATGTTAAGATTTACAAATAAATATTAAGATACATTGTTGATGTTAAAAATTGATCTTAGACTTGAATTTGAATTATGAATGTTAAGAGTTGTTGAAGTTGTTAATAAAATTTATTTATTTATTTATTAATTAATTACGAATTTTGAAATCAAATATATGACTTTGTAACTAGAAATTACGAATTTAAATATATGATTGTTAAGAAAAATATGGAATTTATTGATTAGACAAATTAACCATTAAGGAAATATTTTGAAGCTACATCAAAGATTAGGCATCCTTATTTAGTTTTTGTCATAATAACTACTACTTTCATTTGAATCTTATTGCACATTCTTGTATTTTTATATATAAGTCTTGACAGAGCTTTTGTAAAGGTCTTTTATAACTTCATTTTCATACCCTTTTTTATTTTTCTCACCATAAAGGCAAAGAATTAAACTCATACTCAAAGATTATAAAGGTAGTTCTCCACTTGAAAATTGGGGAAGTGAAAGTGGAGACCATGTGAAAAAAGTTCTCTAACTAGGAAAGGGAGAAAAAAACAAATGAAAATTTTTGCAATGTGGTAATGCATAAGGATTAGACATATGCTACTTTCGTTTGAGTTTTATTATACATTCTTATATATTTATATAACTAGTCTTGGTAGAGCTTTTGTAAAGGGCATTTTTAACTTCATTTCTTATTATTCTTTTATATTTTTCTTTCCATAGAGGTAACGAATAAAACTTGTACTCAAAGCCTATCAATGTAGTTTGCTACCTACAGAAGGAAGAAATAAAAGTAAAGATGGTGTAGAAAAGTAGTTCTCTGCCTATGACAGGGAGACAAAGCTGGCAAAAACTCTCTCCGTGTGGAAGTGTACGAAGACTGAGCATAGGTGGTGATTGAAGCAATACAAAATCTCTATGCTTACTGTGATTTGCATTGCGACAAATGTATTTATTCTGATTATTCAATCTTACAAAAGAGATTACATTAATCCTTGCGCTGAAGAGTCATGGTTTTGGATGGTTAAGAACCATAATAAGCTGTTTAGGATCTTGGCTTGGTGTAAATGATTTGGAGTTGCTAAGGTACAAGAAATAAGGACAATGTGACAAATAATAAATGTTAAAAGAAAATGAACCTGGTAAGATGAAGACACTAGTATGTCTGCTCCTGCCTCAAGGTATTGCAAATGGACCTACAAAGAATGACCGGTGATTAAAATAACAAAGGGAAAAATGACACGATTAATATATTATTGAGAACAGAAAATGTAAAAATAAAAGCAACTCAAGTAACAGACTTGGGTAGGGATATGCACATTCATACTCCCTACGACCTTACCTTGGTTCAAACATTGGAGGTAAATATTTCTTACTACCGAAAAGGTGGGAAAAAATAAATCCACTCGAAAAGACAACCTTCAGCACCTTATTTCGATTCCTTATGGTGGGGTGGTAGAGAAAAAAATGAACTTCTTTCGAAACATACATTGATAAAAGCAAATACAAACTCTGTAATTATTTGTTACAATTCATGCATCAAAAAGATCCGACAAAGAAGCAACGATCAGTTGAGCATTTTAGCACGTAGCTTAACGACAATTACAATCACAATATCTTCGAGTCTTAACACTTTTTGGTCGCCGAAAGGAAACCACAAAATCAAATTCACACTTCGGATCGAAGCACAGATCTCGACGACAGCCCCAAACCAGAAAGAGAGAGAGAAAGAGCACCTCCTGGTTCATGTCAGATTACCTGCTCGATGAGATGGGGATTGGAGATGAGGCACACGGCGCTCCACAACGGGTCCTCGATCTCTGCCCCGAGGCTTTCGAGCTGGGTGGCGAGCCCACCGTCGATCACTAAGCACCCACCTGCCCTCTCCACCAGATCCTCCACATCCGTCCTCACCCTCTGAGTCCCAGCTCCCATTCTTCTAGTAAAGCGGAAAAAGAGAACAACCACAGCAACAAAAATACAAACCTTCCTTTCCCGCTCCTCCCCTGCTTTCGACCTTCCTGATACAAAGGGGAAGGAGAGATGGCGTGAGAAAGCGGATATGGGTGAAGCTGTTGATCTGGATGGGAACAGGACCAAGGAAGAGGAGGGACTTGATTCCTCTGCTGTTCTCAAGAACAGAACAGAGCGGGGGCCGTCTTATATAGCTGTGATTTTGAATCGAACTCGTTCCACCTACCACCTGAGCAGATCTTGGTTTTTGTCTACGTTCCATGATAACATCAGAAATATCCACCTAACATATTTATTTTTAAGTAAAATAATTACGCAAATGGTTAATCCATGATATAATATTATTCTATTACGATTACAATTTAAATTTATTTCGAGTTATATATGGATTTGAAAATCAATGGTCGGAGTTTACCAGAAATTGACTACTTTTCGAATATTTAGGTAAAGGAGTAATATTTATTTAAGAATTTTATTATAAATTTGCGGACAATTATGATAAAATCCAGTTACTTATGATAAGTAAAAAAAAAAAATTTGATGAAAAAGTTAAATTTTATAACGTCAACCACAACGGAAGGTAGATGAAGACAATTGAGCGAGGATGTTGATATGGCGTGAGTCCCCCACTGACACGCTTGGCAGAGTAGGAGGTAGTTTGGCATCCTTTTTTTCTAATGTTTTCATTATTTTTTTTAGTTTTATGTTCTTTTAGATTCCAAATTTTAGTACGAATTATAAATATCGTTTATCGATTGAATTATTATAATTCGATATTAAATTTTTTTAATTAGGAGATATGTGTAGACGTAATAATATGGATGTCGAAGTTGTTTCGCTGTAAATAAAGTTACGAATTTAAAATGAGATTGAGGTGTTCCACTATGTTGTGATGGAATGTTTTTGTTAAAAAAATTAAGGAATATAAGTGAGGTGTTGAGCATATTTTTCTTTAATTGACAAGACTATGTTGTTATTAAAATTCGAACATTGATGAAAAGTGTAGAATCACGTGGTCTTAGTTAACTTAGTTATAATATTTGCTTGCATATATATATATATATTAGAGCAATTTTTTTTTTACATATTGATCTACCGTGTTTGATAGGAATTAATGGTAAAGTTAGTTGAGTAACATACCATCTACAACAACTATTTCCGTTACACAGAAGATGGTTAGAAAGTCTTTCATCATTTATTTCAAAGTCGAAATTCAAGATGTAGGAGATACTTTAAGGAAAAAGATAATAACTGTTTTTTTAAATACAAACGATAATAACCTGTAACGACGCTCCGTATATGTACAGTAGATTTTAAGGTAAATTTTTGTGAGCTGATGGCTTTTAACTCTTGTTAATTAAGCGCTGCAACAGTTACGGCTGCAAACCCAAAAAGAATAACCAATGTATATTTCCTGAACAATAAATAAGAACAATATTAATTAAGAGGTTACAACCAGGGAATCAAATCTTGGTTTCGGTAACGTTTAATCCAACGTCATGCCATTCATACCAATCCAAGGAAGAGTACAACAACACACACAGATGGGGTACAAACACATGTGAGAAAATATTATTACATTTTTCAAGCAAATTATAATTATTTAATTGATTAAATTAGGCAATAATTAATTATCGTAAATTTCCTACAATTTAAATAGAATGGAACATTAGGAAAAGCACCATTATTGGATTTTACCGAGGTTGGTTGGTTGGGTCAAACCAAGACCACACCTATGGATGGATCAATCAAACTCCTGTTCGGTAGGCGGTAATGACCCGGTCTTGGTCTCGGGATGGTCTGGTGTGCTGATGAGTTGACCATTCACCAAGAAGTTGGTGGCGAGAAGAAGAAGAAGAAAGAGCATGTCTCTTAATCTAATGATATTAAATTAAAAGTGTATCATTAAAATCTAATGACATATCATTAATAAAATATTTATTTGAAAAGTGCTGTGTACGATAAATCAATTCAAAATTTAAACTTTTATCACATAGATATATATATATAAACATATAAAAATCTGTTTTGGTTCCACTTTGTATGTTTTTTGTAAATGTGAATTCAAAAGTTGGATAAATATCAATCATGGAGAATTAATGTAAATAAATAAAGATATCAAAATTAATTTAAGGTAGAGTGAAAGTAATTATAATTAAATTAAAAGAGCAACTAAAGTATAAGAAGACGTTTTTGATACTCCAATTCAGTTTTTTAAAGTTTACGGTTTAGTTACGTTTGAAAATATCTCAAGCTGTATGTAAGGCATGCCTTTTGAGGTCAGCAAAATCAAATATGCATGCTTATTATGTGATAACTTATGCCACATGATTATATTTGGATAAATTTAAGATCAATAATATTAAAAAAACAAATGTATATAAAAAGGTTAAAACATATATTAACATCATTTGTTGAAGATTTCAAATGATATTTTATCATTTTAATTTACTTAATTGTCATTTGTTTTTTCAATAGTTTTTTTGAAATTATTGTTTCAATAATTAACCACACTGAAAGGTGTCAACTGAGCTGTTTGATATTAGCATAGTTTCATCACGCCTAACTAGAATTGTGTAAAAAGTATGTCATGTTGAGAGAAGGAGGAGACAACTCAAGTACAGCCTATAATCCATGACTTGTTTATGTTCTGCTGGTCAACAACACAATTTATTAGTGTCAACCTGTATTGGGCTGCGTTTTTTGGTATATAGAATATTACGTTAATACGTTGAATTTAAAAAATATAGGATTTTGTAATTAAATTGATATACCAATTATAATAACGATATACTAATTTATATATTTAACATGCCGATTTTACAGTTCATTATGTTGATTTCGAAAAAAAAACCCAGTCCACATGCTCATATCAAGTTATACCGGTATGACCTAACTCCAGTACACGATAATCCGATATAGCTCAAAAAATCATGTCAAGCAAATCGATGACACGATTTAATCACATTAGTCTGACAAAGTTGACATCTATAAAAGTTAAACCAATTTTGAATGGTTCAACTAAATAATAAAAAGATTCAATTCAACTTGAACGATATCTTGTTAATAGGTATGATTCAATTAATCACTTTAACTTAGCTAAACCAAGCCGAGCTATACCCGCCCTAGTTACTAGGAAGCTTCAATTAGGAGATCAGAAATTAATGAGTCAATCCATTTATAGTAGGACACGTTACGATTATATATAAATGGTTAATATGACATGAAATACTTCAGTCGTTCGTTTATTAAACTTTTTGTGTCTCAAGATTAATGTGTGGAAAGCAACGTCTATATTTTTATATTGTATACTAAAATATATCAACCAAAAACTAATGTTAACATAAAAATAACATTTAAAACTCATAATCACTTGGTTTTAAATTAAATGACTACATTTCAACGAGATATTATATAGAACATAAAGACCATAAATAACTTTATTATATATATATATATGTGTGTGTGTGTGTGTGTGTGTTTTAGAGATAATATACTTATTCATTAATATTGATATATTTTGATGAGTGATAAAATAATTTTTTAAGTATGCAAAATGATGAATTTCATAAATAATATCAAGTCTATAAAGTTTAAGTATAATAGGAAATTTATCTGACTTATGACTGGTTTAAATTTCTAAATTTTATTTAAGTATATAATTTTACAACAACTCATATAGTTAAAATGATAAATTGGTAAACAGTCATAAAATTATGGAGTTATATAAGTTAAGTTTTAAGTTCGTAAAGATATGACTTTAACGTTACAGACATTTATAAACTTATGATATATAGAATCTGTAAAGTTATTAGGATAATTTGATGAAGCTTCGTAAGGTTATTTCCTAAGAGGGTTCGTAAAGTTATAAATCTAGTATACGTAGTTTGTAAAAAAATATAGAAATATATTTTACACATGTTAGCCTGTAAGAGTCCATGAAGTTAATGAGATAAGTTTACAAGTGTTTGTAATATTCTGCTTTGCATAAGTTCATAAAGTTATGAGCATAACTCTACGAAGGGTCGTAATGTTAGGACTTTGATGAATGTATTTAAATGTTATAGTTTTATTTAATCAAAGTTTTGGTGTAGGATTATTTATTATGAAGATGACACGTACACATACACACGTTTCACCATATTACAAAAGACTTGGTCAAAATATTTATAGATGACAATTAGAGATTGATTTGATAAATTCAAGATTAAAGATCGTGGTTCGAAAAAAGTTAACTCCATGAAGTAAGTCTGTTAAGTAAAGTTAACTCTACGAAGTAAATCTGTTGAGTTATAGCTAAGTCCACAAAGCAAGTTGTTTAGAATGAAAAAGTGCATAATATTAATGGTTAAATAATGGTTAATTACATTATATTTAGCTTATCATTTGAGATTTAAGCTATTATGTTATAATTACACGAGTATATGCCTTAATGAAAGAATCTGTATAATTTCAAGGAATTAGTATTAATTAAATATATTTATGAACTGTTAGTGAGTTATAGGTTTTTAATTCCTAAGTATCCAAAATGTCTATTATTTCAGAGAGTTACATTTGATGTATTGGATACTTGTGTTTTAAATGTTTAAAAGATTATTTTATTATTATTTTAAGGACATGTGTAGTTACCTTAATACATGATTTAAGTGATCTTTCAGTAAGTTAGAAGATAACTGTTTAGAATGAAAAAATGCATAATATTAACAGTTAAATGATAGTTAATTACAGAATATTTAGCTTATCACATGAGAATTAAGTCATTATGTTATAATTGCACTATATATGCTTTAATGAAAGAATCTGCATAATTTTCAGGAATTAGCATTAATTAAGTACATTTCTGAACTATCGGTGAATTACAAGAATTTTAGTTTTTAACTATCCGAATTTTATGTTGTTTTGGAAAGTTATGTTTAATGTATCGGATAGTTATGTTTTAAATGAATATTTTATTTATTTCCTAGAATACACGTGTTGAAACCTGAATGCATGATTTAAGTGGATTTTTGGTGAGTTATTTGCTAACTATCTGAAATGCATCTGGGCATTGGATAGTTAGATTAGTAAGTATCTGAAATATCTTTTTATTATAAAACTGCTTAAGTACACGTGTCACGATTTGGAAGCTTGACTTAAGTTATCTTTCGGAAGGTTATTTGTTAACTATCCGAAATGCATATAAGTTTTGGATACTTATAGTCGTAACTATTTGAAACATCTGAACTTGTTATTTTATTACACGTGTTTTATAGTTAAATCAATGAAATAAGTCTGTTGAGTTATCTATAACTCCACTAACCATTTATTTTCTAATATGCCATTGTAGTAGTTGTAGAATAGGAAATTTGAAGGACAACCACGATTACACGTACCATGCAGGAATTCACTTGTGAAATGAAGAAGAAATCACCATTGCTGGTATGAATGAAGGAAATCCAACCGATCATTTAAGTAGAAGTAGTTACCACTGAAAGAAATATAAAAGACGAATAAAAAGTGTATGCAAAATAAGGTGGAGAACCGTGCTAACTACAGAAAGTGTCGTAAATTCCCTAAAGCTCCACACCACCACCATAATCACCAATCATCAAAGGTCTATGAGGATACTTTCCTGATGTCGGGTCGATTCCAAGCCAAACACGGTGTCTGATATGTTTTTGAGGAGTGATCGCGTCGTAGGAAGGGAAACCATTTTCACCAAGCACCGACTCATATCTCAAGAGATCGTAAAACTTCTAGCCTTGGTTTTAAGTTGATGCCAATATGCTGAAGAGGAGATTATCTTGCAATTTTGAACTCATGATTCTATAGGGAGAGAAGACAAGTTTGTAAGTGATTAAGTTTTCAATGGTGTAATCACATCGTATGTAGTGACGTAAGTTTTTACTGTCGATAGAGATTTTTACATTTCACCTTCACTCATCTTCAGGAACATATCAAAACAAAATTACAAAAAACCACAAATTATCTATATTTATATTTAGTATTACAATGTTGTATTGTTTGTTTTGTATCGTGATTAATATTACCATTGTTAGTATTGTGAATATTTTATGTTAGTTTGATTTAGAAAATAGAAAATAGTTTACTGTTTATTGAAATTGATTCGTTCCAAGTACTTAAAGATTTTAATGTTTATTGTTTGAAATATCTGAATGTTAGTGTTGCTTAATGATAAATATAATATTAACTAACATTAAAGAGTTTAATTGATGTTATTTACATTCTGTGAAACCGCCCAATGGTTGGTCAAATTCCTTTATAAATAGCAGTATTTAACTTGAATGATAGGCTCGTGGAGTTAATTATAAATCCACGAGATTAGTCCGTTGAGTTAACCATAACTCCACGAACTAGGTCTGTTGAGTTAATTGTAACTCAACGGAGTATTTACTGTACACACATAAACTCCAATATAAAAATTGAAATAGTATGCAATTCTTACGTGGGTTCGACCTATACTTGCACACAAATACAATATATACTGTGCACTTGCAGTTAAAAGTACAAATTGGATTTAATGGCTAATTTGTGAGAAAGGTTGCTTGTTTATTTCTAGAGGTAATTATTGATATACAAGTTTTTTGATTTAACTTAACAACCTCAAACAATAACTATCCAAAATGTATCTAAGCATTGGATAGTTATGTTTTCAAAGTATCCAATACCCTTTTATAGGTTTAAAAGTGAAAAATTATTACCTGCAAATTTGTAAAGTTACTCATGTAAGATTATGAACCTTCGTAAAGTTACTAAGGGTACAAAAGCTTATAAAGTTTTTAGTTAAGTTTACGGATCCTCATAAACTTACGAAGTTAAGGTTACAAATCCTCGAAAAGTTAGAATTATGCATATGTGAATTTAAATGTTTTATAATATCACGTGAGCTACACATGTTTAATATTATTTATATTAAATTCATTGGGTTAAGCTTTACTCAATGAGGTAAGTCCATTGAGTTAACTGTTAAGTCAACGAAGTAAATCCATTGAGTTATACTGACTCCATGGACTAGTTATTTTCTAACATGCTATTATTAGCAATTGCGGAAACAGGAAATTCGAAGGAAAACCATGATTGCATGTATCATGCAGGAATTAAATCATGGAATGAAGAAGAAATCACCATCATTGATACGAATGAAGGAAATTTAATCGATCATTTAAGCAGAAGTAATTACTACTGAAAGAAATATAAAAAGAAGAGGAGAAAAATGAAGAAAGGAAGTGGAGAACCGTACTAACTGTAGGTAGCGTCGAAAGTTTCTTGAAGCTCCACAACACCACTACAATCATCAACCATCGGAGGTCTGTGAGGATACTTTTCAGATGTTGAGTTGATTCCGAGCCAAACACGGTGATTGACAACTACTATGATGAGTGATCACATCGTAGGAAGGGAAGTCATTTTTACTAAGCAACGACTCATATCTTAGGAGATCATAAAGCTTCTAGCCTTGGTTTCAGGTTGATGCCAATATACTGAAAAGGAGATCAACTTACAAGTCTCATTTCATGATTCTATAGGGAGAGAAGGCGTAACTGTAAGTGATTAAATTTTTAGTGGTGTAATCGTGTCGCATGTAGTGACGGAAGTTTTTACTATCGATAGAGAATTTTTACATTTTACCTTTCGTTCATCTTCAAGAATATATCAAAACAAAAATACCAAAAACTAATTATTTGTGTTTATAGTTAGTATTTATGTGCTGTGTTGTTTGTTTTGTATCGTGGTTAATGTGTTTAGAATGAAAAAGTGCATATTATTAACGTTCAAATGATGGTTAATTGCATAATTTTTAGCTTATCATATAAGAATTAAGCCATTATGTTATAATTACACTATTATATGCTTTAATTGAAGAATTTGCTTAATTTGGGGGAATTAATGTTAATTTAGTACATTTATGAACTGTCGGTAAGTTGCAGGCTGTGAAATTCTTAAGTATCCGAATTTTCTGATATTTCGGACAGTTATGTTTAACATACCGAACAAATTCAGACAGTTATGTTTAACAGACCGAATATGTATCGGATAGTTATGTTTAAATTGCCGAACAGTTATGTTTTGAGAAAATATTTTATTATTTCCTGAAGTACACGTGTCGAAACCATAATGAATGACTTAAGTGAACTTTCGGTGAGTTATTTATAACTATCCGAAATTGTAGCTAGGCATCGGATAGTTATCCTTGTAACTCTCCGAAATCTCTTTTTATTTTATAAAATAGCTAAGGACACGTGTCATGTTCTGGGAAATTGACTTAAGTGGATTTTCGGTGAGTTAGCTGTAACTATTCGAAATGCATCTGAGTATTAGATAATTAGACCTGTAACTCTTCGAAATGTTATTTTATGATTAAACTACTGCTGACACGTGTTGAGATCTGGTAGATTTACTTAAGTTATATATCAGTGAGTTATTTGTAACTATCTGAAATGCATCTGAGCATTGGATAGTTAAGTTTATAAGTATCTAGGACAAAAATCATTAATTAACCAAACACATATCATACTTGATGGATATATATATTTAGTCACAGAGATATCAATAGCATATAGATCTGATTTATACATAATGAGCATAGACAGTTATGATGAATATATAGAAATTTTACCTGTACCGAGTGAAATAGCTAAACCACCATCTATAGAATTTAATGAAATTCAAATAGGAATGTGGTATAATGAAGAAGATGATCCTACTTTATGTCTGATAAGATGGTGGGATGAACTGATGAAATTTCAAATATGGATTATGGAAGACATAAATGAATGGAAGTGGGAAGAGGAGTATATTGAAATAGATGTAGAAATAGAAACTGCTACATTACCCTGGAACCAAAAAGGATCCCTTTCTACATTACATATCATTAATGGTAATACACTCATATTTGGAATTTATAATATATTACATGTTTACAAATTAAGAATGAACAAGAACTGCATTAAAACAGAATTAATAGCAAAAAGAATTATGCCTAAAAAGTTTGCTTGGACTGATACATTTATTCCATTTGTTTCTACTTTTCAATCATGTTCTTAAACTGTGATTTTGTGTGTTTAATGTTTTGTGTATTTTGCATTTATTTTTAGAAAAAAAGAAGAAGAGAATTTTGAAGTTTTCATGTTCATTTAAAAAAAAAAAAAACAAACAAACAAAACAAAATATCAATCCAGTTTGTTGGTATCTGTTCTAGGAAACCAAATGGCTTGCTTGTGAGCCACCAAAGGCATAGGAGCCTAGGTTCCACACAAGACACTGATTTATTAATATCTATTTAATGTTATTTTGTTATATATTCTATGTTTATCTGGGAATGAAAAGTTTTTCAGAATCAAAAATCGGAATATGTAGAAGGAGATACAAATGAAACAAGGTATGTAACCAATTACTTATCTTGAATTTTAAATCAAACAAAACTGTATTCATGCCTACTACAATTACTGTATTTATTGTCAAATCTTTTACATTGAAGACAATGCAAAATATAGGTATGGGGGGGAGGTAATTGAAGTAACATCCATGTAAGTTTGTTAATTAAAGAAATTAAAATAGTACTGCAAAGTTTTGAGGAAATTGAAAATTTTTATGAACTTGCTGTAACTATCCGATAATTGAGATTGTAAAATTTTTATAAACTGCTTGAATGTTATATTTAGAAGACTATATAAGATGCTATTGAATTTACTAGTTATGCAAATCTAGATATAATATCTTATGTTTTTCTGAATTTCATGAGTTTAATAGTTTCACGATTTTAAAATGAAATCAGAATGCTTAATGAAAAAATCAGTAAATTATCTGAAGTCCTAAAAGAGCTGAGATGTGAATTCTAGATTAAATGAAACACATATGATTAAAAATACATTTAATTTGACTGATTGAACTTGTAGAATGATTTATGTGTAGATCTTATTAAACTACAGAAAAAGTATGAGCTTATTGTTATGGATTCATATTTTCAGTAAATGATAGAAGCAGGACTATATGTGATTTGCGTTTTACTGCATCTGTATTAATGAAATATGTACATATATAGTATGTGATTAATGTTTTGTTTTGTGTTTGTAGTTTGATTGAAAAAAAACAAAAACAAAAACAAAAAAACAAAAAACAAAAAACAAAAAAAAGGAAAAATTTTTAGAGTTTATTGACTTGTTTGATCACGAGCCTTTTGTACTTGAGCAGATAAGTATGTAAAGATTGTTGACCTGAAAAAGGACTCTTAAAATCTGGCAACCTAAGATCTTGATCAGATCTAGGATTGTTGACTGAAAGCTCGTTACATGGGTACATTAGAAAGCTCTTGTGTGATTCAAGCCTGTTAAATTAACTTTTAAAGTATGAAAAAAATAAGAAAAAAAAATATACATATACTGTTCTGAAAAGATACAAGTGTTTTGTGAAATACAGATATCTTATGAATCAAGTATATTTTCTGTTATCTAGAATTGCTGAAATATGAATCTGGAATTGAATTTTGAAGTTGTTTAATGGAGATACAATTCTTTATTCTACTTGTCTTAATCAGATTGAATTGGATTATACTTTGATTCGTATGTTGTTGAAATTTCTTCTAGAAATCTTATTGGAAAATTCAAGATGACAGATGATGAAAAGAAGAACAAACGATAATATAATTAACACCTATATGATGATGATATACTTTGTATGTAATTTACATATATTCTAAGTATATTTGCAAGTTGATTACTGAAACATACAGAATATATTTTTATACTAAACAGAAGAAAAACAAAGGGGAAGAATTAATTCTAGCACTTTTAAAGACAAATTAATTAGATCTTAGTTTGCTAAGGGACTAGCAAAATTTAGGTATGGGGGAAGTGTCTAGAATGAAAAAGTGCATATTATTAACGGTTAAATGATGGTTAATTGCATAATATTTAGCTTATCATATAAGAATTAAGCCATTATATTATAATTGCACTGTTATATGCTTTAATTGAAGAATTTGCTTAATTTGGGAGAATTAATGTTAATTTAGTACATTTATAAACTGTCGGTAATTTGCAGGCTGTGAAATTCTTAGGTATTCGAATTTTCTGATATTTCGGACAGTTATGTTTAACATATCGAATAAATTCGGACAGTTATGTTTAACATACCGAACAAATTCGAACAGTTATGTTTAACAGACCGAATATGTATCAGATAGTTATGTTTAAATTGCCGAACAGTTATGTTTTGAGAGAATATTTTATTATTTCCTGAAGTACACGTGTCGAAACCATAATGAATGACTTAAGTGAACTTTCGGTGAGTTATCTATAACTATCCGAAATTACAACTGGGCATCGGATAGTTATCCCTGTAACTCTCCAAAATCTCTTTTTATTTATAAAATAGCTAAGGACACGTGTCATGTTTTGGGAAATTGACTTAAGTGGATTTTCGGTGAGTTAGGTGTAATTATCCGAAATACATCTGAGCATCGGATACTTAGATCTGTAACTCTCCGAAATGTTATTTTATGATTAAACTGCTGTTGACACGTGTTGAGATCTGGTAGATTTACTTAAGTTATATATCGGTGAGTTATTTGTAACTATCCGAAATGCATCTGAGCATCGGATAGTTAAGTTTATAAGTATCCGAAATGCACCTAAGCATCGGATAGTTAAATTTATACACGTGTTTTATAGTTAAATCAACAAAGAAAGTCCGTTGAGTTATCTGTAACTCCACGGACTATATATTTTCTAATATGCCACTGTAGCGGTTGTAGGAACAGACAGTTAGAAGAGAAAAAAACCACGTTTGCACGTATCGCGTAGGGAAAGAAATCATCACTGTTGATACGAATGAAGGAAATCCAACCGACCATTCAAGCAGAAGCAGTTACTATTGAAGAAATATAAAAGAAAAGAAGAAAAAAAGAAGAAGTACGTGATCGATGGACGGATAGAGTGTGCAGAGGAGGATGAGCGTCGCAATTCTCTGAAGTACCACACCAACCATCATCATCACCACCATAATCACCAACCATTGAAGGTTTGTGAGGATACTTGCCTGATGTCGGGTCGATTCCGAGACAAACACAGTGCTTGACAACCACTGTGAGGAGTGATCACGTCGCAGGAAGGGAAGCCATTTTCACCAAGCGCCGACTCATATTTCAGGAGATCGTAAAGCTTTTAGCCTTGGCTTCGGGTTGATGCCTATATGCTGAAGAGGAGATCATCTTGCAATTCTGGACTCGCGATTCTATAGGGAGAGGAGACAACATTGTAAGTGGTTTAATTTTCAGTGGTGTAATCACGTTGCAAGTAGTGTCAGAAGTATTTACTGTCAAGTGAGATTACTTTACATTTCACGTGTCACCCATTTCCATGTTCATATTAAAACAAAAATACCAAAAACAATTTATCTATGTTTGTATGTTGTATTTGAGTGTTGTATTGTTTGTGTTGTATCGTGATTAATGTTATCTGTATTAGTTTTATGATTGTTTTATGTTAGTTTTAATTTTACAGTTTACTGAAATTGGTTCGTACAAAAAACTTAAAGATTTTAATGGTGACTGTTTTAATCATCTGAATGTTAGTATTGCTTAATGATAAATCCAATGTTAACTAACATTAAAGAGCTTAATTGATGTTATTTACAATCTATGGAATCGCCCAATGGTTGTCCGAATTCCTCTGTAAATAGCAGTATTAAAAAAGAAAAGTCAGGCTCGTGGAGTTAACTTAAGTCAACGAGGTTAGTCCATTGAGTTAGTCATAACTCAACGAACTTAGTCCGTTGAGTTAACTATAAGTCAATGAAGAGCTTATTGGATATATAAATTTGATTGTTAACAAACGAACAGTTCTCAAGTTCTTTAGCAATTCCCTGTAGGATCGACCTGTACTTGCACACTGATACAATAGACACTGTGCACTTGCAGTTAAAGTACAAATTGGAATTAATATCTAAATTGTATTAAAGGTTGTTTATTTACTTCTAAAAGAGAGAATAGGCATAAAGATAAATTAACTAAGTAAAAACAGAAGTAACAAATCTAAGTTTTTCTAGTGTAGTGTTGGGAAAACGCAAACACTAGCCTAAAAGGTGACATACCTAAGCTCGTTTTATAAGCAGTTCTATAAGCCCAAAGTGCATCTATTAATCTATTAGCCCAATCTGTTCTAGTAGGATTTACTACTTTTTCTAAGATTAATTTAATTTGTTTGTTTGCACTTTCTACTTGTCCACTTGTTTGCGGATGATATGATGTTGCAATTTTGTGGTTTACTCCATATTTCTTCATTAAGGCTTCAAAACTTCTATTACAGAAATGAGTTCCTCTATCACTGGTAATAGCTTTAGGTATTCCAAATCTAGCAAATATATTTGTTCTTATAAATTGTATTACCACTTTGTTATCATTAGTTTTTGTAGGAATAGCTTCTATCCATTTAGATACATAATCCACCCCCAACAATATGTAATTAAATTTATTAGACATAGGAAATGGACCCATAAAATCTATTCCCCACACATCAAAGATTTCAACCTCAACAATAGGATTAAGAGGCATCATATTCCTCTTTGATATTCTTCCTATTTGTTGACATCTTAAACAACTTAAGCAATATTTATGAGCATCTTTGAATAGTGTTGGCCAATAAAACCCGCATTGCAGAATTTTTGCAGTAGTTTCCCTGAACCAAAATGCCCTCCACAAGCTTGGTCATGACAGAAAGACAATATGTTCGGATATTCAGTTTCTGGAACACACCTCCTTAAAACTAGATCAGGACATTTCTTAAATACATATGGGTCTTCCCAATAGTAATATTTTACTCTTGAGAAAAATAATTTCTTATCATGTCTATTCCAATCCTTAGGTGTTAAACCAGTAACTAAGTAATTAACTATGTCTGCATACCAAGACATTGTGTTGATGGTCATTAATTGCTCATCAGGAAAATTATCCTTAATTTCAATATTTGATTTTTCTATTTGTAATCTTGATAAATGATCTACTACTACATTCTCACAACCTTTTTTATCTTTAATTTCTAGATCAAATTCTTGTAATAATAATATCTATCGGATCAATCTAGGTTTAGTTTCTTTTTTCTTTATTAGATGTTTTAAAGTTGAATGATCCATGTATACTATTACTTTAGCTCCAATTAGATATGATCTAAACTTTTCTAAAGCAAACACAACAGCTAATAATTCTTTTTCAGTAGTTGTGTAATTAACTTGAGCATCATTTAAGGTTTTGCTTGCATAATGAATCACTCTAGGAGATTTTTCTATCTTTTGTCCTAACACTACTCCTACAGCAAAATCAGAAGCATCGCACATTAATTCAAATGGATGGTTCCAATCAGGTGCTTGAATTATAGGAGTTGAAATTAAGTTAGTCTTAAGTCTGAAAAAAGCTTCCTTGCAATTTTTATCAAAGTTAAATGAAACATCTTTTAATAGATTAGTTAAAGGTCTAGCTATCTTGCTAAAGTCTTTAATAAATCTTCTATAAAAACCAGTATGTCCTAGAAATGATCTAATATCTTTTACTCATTTAGGTTCTGGTAGATTAGAAATTACTTCTATTTTAGCTTTATCTACTTCCAACCCTTTCTTAGAAACAACATGCCCTAAGACTATTCCTTGTTTAACCATGAAGTGACATTTTTCCCAATTTAAAATTAGATTTTTTTCCACACAGCGTTTTAATATTTGGTCTAAATTGCTTAAACAAACTTCATATGAGTTGCCATATACAGTAAAATTATCCATAAATATTTCTAAAAAATCTTCAGTCATTCTAGTAAATATGCCCTGCACACACCTTTGAAAGGTAGCTAGAGCATTGTATAATCCGAATGGCATTCTCTTAAAAGTATAAGTTCTATTAGGACAGGTGAAAGTTGTTTTCTCTTGATCCTTTAATGCTACTGGAATTTGATTATACCCTGAATACCCATCTAGGAAACAAAAATATTCTTGCCTTGTTAATCTTTCTAGCATTTGATCTATAAATGGTAAGGGAAAATGATCTTTCCTAGTCACAACATTCAACTTTCTATAGTCTATACATACTCTCCAGCCTGATTGAATTCTAGTAGGTATCAAGTCTTGACTTTCATTCCTAATAACTGTTAATCCTGATTTCTTGGGAACTACATGGATTGGACTAACCCACGAGCTATCAGAAATCGAATAAATTATATCATTATCTAACCATTTAACTATTTCTTTCCTGACTACTTCTTTAAGGTTTGGATTTAATCTCCTCTCAGGAATTCTAACAAGTTTAGCATTATCTTTTAAATATATGTGGTGACAGCATAAAGTTGAACTTAACCATTTTCTATCAGTCATAGTCCATCCTATTGCTTCTTTATAACTTTTTACTACATCTTTTAGCTATTTAATCCTCTTTTAAATCTTAAGCAATAATGATTGGACAGGTTCGTTTATTTTCTAGAAATATATAGGTTAATTCAAGAGGTAAATGTTTTAATTCTAAATGCTGCCCATCAGAAGCTAGAGCTCCTAATTGAACATCATCATTTTTTAAATTAATTTCTTCCCGATCTCCTTCTATATTTATGCTTTCACTTTCTTCTAAAATTTCAGAGTTGATTTGTCTATTTAATTCTTCTTGAATCACAACATCTAACATATCTCCTTCATCCTCTAAAAAGTCTATGGTATGTAAGTACATTTCTAACTCCTCAAACCTTTCTGATTTGAAAATATTTAATTGAGTATCCGCATTACCATATGCTAATTTCATTACTCCAGTTTTACAATTTATAACAGCCCCTGTTGTTGCTAAAAATGGCCTTCCCAAAATTAAAGATGTATCACTATTTTTATGCTTAATTTGTTGGGAATCCATAATTACAATATCAATAGGATATATAAAATTTTTGATTTTAATTAAGACATCCTCTATTTTTCCTCTAGGGTATCTTATACTTTTATCAGCTAATTGAATAACCGTACTAGTAGGAGTTAAGCCTTCTAATCCTAAAGATGCAAATATATCACTTGGCATAACATTTATACTTACACCTAAGTTTATTAAGGTTCTTTCTAGAATGGTATTTCCTATGGTGCATGATATAACATGGATTCCAGGATCAGATAACTTTTTAGGAATTTGTGGCAGAAATAGGGAACTACTTTGCTAAGCTAAAAAGACATTTCTAAGAACTTTTCGCTCTCTTTTCTTAGTACACCAATCCTTCAGAAATTTAGCACAATGTGACATTTTCTGCAATAGATCTAACAAAGGAATGTTAACTTGTACTTTTTCAAAAATTTCTTTGATTTTTTCTTATTTTTTAGGAATTGTTTGTTGTAATCTTTCAAGATAGGGTGCTAAAGATTTTGATTTCAAAGACTCTTTTTCTTTCAGTTGATTTGTTTGATCATTTTTAGCTTCATTCGCAAATTCAGATTGTTCTTCAGTGATTTCTAGATTTTCAACTATTACATTTTCATTATCATTTTGATTTTTATTCTTATCCACCTTCGTGTCATTTTCATTTTGAGTTCTTGGTGGTATATCAGTTATGGATCTTAATGTTACACATACATCTTCCAGATTTTCGTTACTTTCATGATGTTTTTGTATATAATTTTCGTTATTATAATCATCAATTGTTTTTAGTTTTAAAGTGCATTCTTTAAATTCTCTTGCATTAGTATTTTCTGTTTGCTGTATATTTTGTAAATTATGTAGGTTTATAACATTATAATTTTCATTGTCCTGTTGCATAACTTGTATTTTCATTGTATTTTCGTCTAATGCTTTTAATTTTGTTTCCAAATCATCTAATTTCATTGCATTCACTTTTTGATCAATTTTCATTATGGTTTTTTTAGTTTCGTAAATTATATTCTTTTTAGGTTCTGAATATGCTTCCTTATAGTTTACTTGGTTGACTTCTTCTTGTTGGCAAATAAAGTATTCCAGTTTTTCCAGATTTTGCTCTATACTATGCTCTAGTCTGTCATACCTATCTCAAACTTCAGTGTCTCTCAACATATTACACATTCTATACTAACCATCAGTTGGGTAAACTATAGGATTCTCATACTCGGCTCTATTATACTGAAGATAATTCATTTGTTGTTCATGGGATCTTACCATCTGTAAACGTCTCAATTTCAAACAGTGAGAAATGTCGTGTCCTTCAGAATTACAGAATTCACATATGCTAATTACAGGTTTTAAAAATCTTTAAGCATAAGCATATGCCATATTCTCAATTACAAAAGAAAACACACAACTCTGGCTATTAAAACGAAACATCTCTAATAGTTGCTTATATCTATTCAATTCAAGTCAATTCAATTCAATTCAATTCCCCAGCAACAGTGCCATAAAACTTGTTTGGGTTTTCCCAGCACTACACTAAAAAAACTTGGATTTGTTATTTCTATTTTTACTTAGTTAATTTATCTTTATGCCTATTTTCTCTTTTAAAAGTAAACAAACAACCTTTAATACAATTTAGATATTAATTCTAATTTGTACTTTAATTGCAAGTGCACAGTGTCTATTGTATCAGTGTGCAAGTACAAGTCGATCCCACAGGGAATTGCTGACGAACTTAAGAACTGTTCGTTTGTTAAAAATCAAATTTATATATTCAATAAGCTCTCCGTTGACTTACAGTTAACTCAACGGACTAAATTCATTGAGTTATGGCTAACTCAACGGACTAACCTCGTGAACTTAAGTTAACTCCACGAGCTTGACTTTTCTTTTTAATACTGCTATTTACAGAGAAATTCGGCCAACCATTGGGCGATTCCACAAATTATAAATAACATCAATTAAGCTCTTTAATGTTAGTTAACATTGGATTTGTCTTTAAGCAATACTAACATTCAGATAATTCAAATAGTAACCATTAAAATCTTTAAGTCTTTTGAACGAACCAATTTCAGTAAATTATAAAACTAAAATAAATATAAAATAATCACAACATTGACAAAAATAACATTAATCACAATACAACACTCAAATACAATATACAAATATAGATAAATTGTTTTTGGTATTTTTGTTTTAACATGAACATGGAAATGGGCGAAAGGTGAAATGTAAAGTAATCTCACTTGACAATAAATACTTCCGACACTACTTGCAACGCGATTACACCACTAAAAATTAAATCACTTACAATCCTGTTTCCTCTTCCTATAGAATCGTGAGTTTAGAATTGCAAGATGATCTCCTCTTCAGCATACAGGCATCAACCCGAAGCCAAGGCTAAAAGCTTTATGATTTCCTAAAATATGAGTCGACGCTTGGTGAAAATGGCTTCCCTTCCTGCGACGCGATCACTCCTCACAATGGTTGTCAGGCACTATGTTTGGTTCGGAATCGACCTGACATCTGGTAAGTATCCTCACAGACCTCCGATGGTTGGTGATTGTGGTGGTGATGATGATGGTTGGTGTGGAACTTTAGAGAATTGCAACATTCATCCTCCTCTACACACACTGTTCGCCCATCGATCACACACCTCTTCTTTTTTTCTTCTTTTCTTTTATATTTCTTCAGTAGTAACTGCTTCTGCTTGAATGATCAATTGGATTTCCTTCATTCATATCAATAGTGATGCTTTCTTCTCCTGCACGATACGTACAAACGTGGTTTTTTTCTCTTCCAACTGTTTGTTCTTGCAACCACTACAGTGGCATATTAGAAAATATAAAGAAATAAGCTGCTAACATAACACGTTACCTTAGTGTGTATTCATGTAACTCAACGCGTACAGTTATGCTAACTTAACGAGTTAAACATGTGCATCTCACGTGATATACTAAAGCATTTAAATTCAACATGTGCATAAATTTAACTATCTGATGCTCAAGTGCATTTCGGATACTTAAAAACTTAACTATCCGATGCTCAAATGCATTTCGGATAGTTACAAATAACTCACCGATATATAACTTAAGTAAATCTACAAGATCTTGACACGTGTCAGCAGCAGTTTAATCATAAAATAACATTTTGGAGAGTTACAGGTCTAACTATTCGATGCTCAGATGCATTTCGGATAATTACAGCTAACTCACCGAAAATACACTTAAGTCAATTTCCCAAAATATGACACGTGTCCTTAGCTATTTTATAAATAAAAAGAGATTTCGAAGAGTTACAGGGATAACTTTCTAATGCCCAACTGCAATTTCAAATAGTTATAGATAACTCACCGAAAGTTCACTTAAGTCATTCATTATGGTTTTGACACATGTACTTCAGGAAATAATAAAATATTCTCTCAAAACATAACTGTTCGGCAATTTAAACATAACTATCTGATACATATTCGGTCTGTTAAACATAACTGTCTGAATATATTCGGTATGTTAAACATAACTGTCTGAAATATCAGAAATTCGGATACTTAAGAATTTCACAGCCTGCAACTTACTGACAGTTCATAAATGTACTAAATTAACATTAATTCCCCCAAATTAAACATATTCTTCAATTAAAGCATATAATAGTGTAATTATAACATAATGGCTTAATTCTTATATGATAAGCTAAATATTATGCAATTAACCATCATTTAACCGTTAATAATATGCATTTTTTCATTCTAAAGATGCACCATAGGAAATTCCATTTTGGAAAGAACCTTAATAGACCTAGGTGTAGGTATAAATGTTATGCCTAGTGATATATTTGCATCCTTAGGATTAGAATGCTTAATCCCTATTAGGACTGTCATTCAATTAGTAGATAGAAGTATAAGATATCCTAGAGGAAAAATAGAAGATGTCCTAATTAAAGTAAAGAACTTCATCTATCCTATTGATATTGTTGTTTTGGATTCTCAACAAATTAAGCATTAGAATTGTTTAGAATGAAAAAGTGCATATTATTAACGGTTAAATGATGGTTAATTGCATAATATTTAGCTTATCATATGAGAATTAAGCCATTATGTTATAATTGCACTGTTATATGCTTTAGTTGAAGAATCTGCTTAATTTTGGGGAATTAATGTTAATTTAGTACATTTATGAATTATCGGTAAATTGCAGGCTGTGAAATTCTTAAGTAACCGAAAATGCATCTGAGCATCGGATAGTTATACCTGTAACTCTCCGAAATGTTTTTTTATGTTTAAACTGCTGCTGACACGTGTTGAGATCTAGTAGATTTACTTAAGTTATAACTCGTTAAGTTAGCATAACTGTACACGTTGAGTTACATGAATATACACTAAGGTAACACATTAGGTTAGCGGCTTATTTCTTTATTGCATGTATTTTATAGTTATTTTCCAAAATACCATTGTAGCGGTTGCAAGAACAGATAGTTGGAAGGAAAAACCACATTTGCACGTATCACGCAGGAATTCAATCGCATAGGGAGAAAGAAATCATCATTGTTGATTTGAAGGAAGGAAATCCAACCGACCAATCAAGTAGAAGCAGTTACTACTGAAGAAATATAAAAGAAAAGAAGAAAAAAAGAAGAGGTGTGTGATCGATGGACGGCCAGTGTATATAGAAGAGGAGCACCGAGCTTTCTGCAGAAAGTATCGGTGATTCTCCGAAGTATCACACCAACTATCGTATCACCACCATAATCACCAATCATCGGAGGTCTGTGAGGATACTTGCCTGATGTCAGGTCGATTCCGAGCCAAACACAGTGCCTGACAACCACTGTGAGGAGTGATCGCGTCGCGGGAAGGGAAGCCATTTTCACCAAGCACCGACTCATATTTCAGGAGATCGTAAAGCTTTTAGCCTTGGCTTCGGGTTGATGCCTGTATGTTGAAGAGGAGATCATCTTGCAATTCTGGACTCGCGATTCTATAGGGAGAGGAGACAGAATTGTAAGTGGTTTAATTTTCAGTGGTGTAATCGCGTTGCAAGTAGTGTCGGAAGTATTTACTGTCAAGTGAGATTACTTTACATTTCACCTTTCGCCCATCACATCAAAACAAAAATACCAAAAACAATTTATCTTTGTTTGTATGTTGTATTTGAGTGTTGTATTGTTTGTGTTGTATCGTGATTAATGTTATCTGTATTAGTTTTATGATTGTTTTATGTTAGTTTTAATTTTACAATTTACTGAAATTGGTTCGTACAAAAAACTTAAAGATTTTAATGGTGACTGTTTTAATCATTTAAATGTTAGTATTGCTTAATGATAAATCCAATGTTAACTAGCATTAAAAAGCTTAATTGATGTTATTTACAATCTGTGGAATCGCCCAATGGTTGGCCGAATTCCTCTGTAAATAGCAGTATTATAAAGAAGAGACAGGCTCGTGGAGTTAACTTAAGTCCACGAGCATAGTCCGTTGAGTTAGCCATAACTCAACGAACTTAGTCCGTTGAGTTAACTATAACTCAACGAAGTGCTTATTGAATATAAATTTGAATTGTTCACAATCAAACATTTCTTAAATTCGTCAGCAATTCCCTATGGGATCGACCTGTACTTGCACACTGATACAATAGACACTGTGCACTTGCAGTTAAAGTACAAATTGAAATTAATATCTAAATTGTATTAAAGGTTGTTTGTTTACTTCTAAAAGAAAGAATAGGCATAAAGATAAATTAACTAAGTAAAAAAATAGAAGTAACAAATCCAAGTTTTTCTAGTGTAGTGCTGGGAAAACCCAAACAAGAATCATGATACATCTTTAATTTTGGGAAGGCCATTTCTAGCAATATCAGGGGATGTTATAAACTATAAATATGGAATGATGAAATTAGCATATGGTAATGAGGATACTCAATTAAATATTTTCAAATCAGAAAGGGATGAAGAGTTAAAAATGTCTTTACATACTAGACTTTCTAGAGGATGAATGAGATATGCTAGATGATGTGATTCAAGAAGAATTAAATAGGCCATTAGATACTGAAACTTTAGAAGTAAATGAAAATATAGATAGAGACTTAAACATAGATGCAGAAGGAGATCAATAAGAGTTTCATATCGAAGATGAAAATGTTAAATTAGGAGCTCTAGTTTCTGATGGTCAACACTTAGATTTAAAATCTTTACCTCTTGAATTAACTTACATATTTCTAGAAAAAGAAAGGACTTGTCCTATCATTATTGCATCAGATTTAAAAGAAGATCAAATATCGAAATTAAAAGATGTAGTAAAGACTTATAAAAAAGTAATAGGATGGACTATGGTTGACATAAAAGGGTTAATTTCTACTTTATACCATCACCATATATATTTAGAAGAGAATGCTAAACTAGTTAGAATTCCTGAAAAGAGATTAAATCGAAACCTTAAAGAAGTAGTCAAGAAGGAAATAGTGAAATGGTTAGATAATGACATAATATATCTGATTTCTGATAGCTCATGGGTTAGTTCAATCTATGTAGTTCTTAAGAAATCATGATTAATAGTTATTAGGAATGAAAGTTAAGACTTGATACCTACTAGAATTCAATTAGGTTGGAGAGCGTATATAGACTATAGAAGCTGAATGTTGTGACTAGGAAAGATCATTTTCCCTTACATTTTATAGATCAAATACTAGAGAAATTAGTAGGGCAGGAATATTTTTGTTTCCTAGACGGATATTCAGGATATAACCAAGTTCTAGTAGTAGTATAAGATCAAGAAAAAATAACTTTCACATGTCCTAATGGAACTTATACTTTTAAAAAGATGTCATTTGGATTATGCAATGCACCAGCCACCTTTCAAAGGTGTACGCAAGGCATATTCTCTAGAATGACTGAAGATTTTTTAGAAATATTTATAGATGATTTTACTGTATATGGAACTTCATATGAAGAATGTTTAAACAATTTAGAGCAAGTATTAAAACACTGTATGGAAAAAAATCTAGTTCTAAATTGGGAAAAATATCACTTCATGGTTAAACAATGAATAGTCTTAGGACATGTTGTTTCAATGAAAGGGCTAGAAGTAGATAAAGTTAAGATAGAAGTAATTTCTAATCTACTAGAACCTAAATCAGTAAAAGATATTAGATCATTTCTAGGACATGCAAGATTTTATAGGAGATTTATTAAAGACTTTAGAAAAATAGTAAAATAGCTAAACCTTTAACTAATCTATTAAAATTTGTTTCATTTAACTTTAATAAAAATTGCAAAAAAGTCTTCTTTAAACTTAAAACTAGCCTAATTTCAACTCCTATAATACAAGCACCTAATTGGAGCCATCCATTTGAGTTAATGTGCGATGCATCTAATTCTGCTATAGGAGCAGTGTTGGGATAGAAGATAGAAAAATCTCTTAGAGTGATTCATTATACAAGTAAAACTTTAAATGATGTTCAAGTTAATTATACAACTATTGAAAAAGAATTATTAGTTGTTGTGTTTGCCTTAGAAAAATTTAGACCATATCTAATAGGAGCTAAAGTAATAGTATACACGGATCATTCAGCTTTAAAACACTTAATAGCAAAGAAAGAAACTAAACCTATATTGATCTAGTGGATATTACTATTGCAAGAATTTGATCTAGAAATTAAAGATAAAATAGGATGCGAGAATGTAATGGCAGACCATTTATCGAGGTTACAAATAGAAAAATCAAACATTGAAATTAAATATCATTTTCTTGATTAACAATTAATGACTATAAACATAATGCCTTGGTATGTAGACATAGTTAACTATTTAGTTACAAGTTTAACACCTAAGGATTGAAATAGACACGATAAGAAATTGTTCTTTTTAAGAGTGAAATGTTACTATTGGAAAGACCCATACTTATTTAAGAAATGTCCTAATTTAGTCATAAGGAGGTGTGCTCCAAAAATTGAATATTAGAGCATAGTTTTTGTGCCATGACCAAGCATGTAGAGGACATTTTGGTTCAAGGAAAACTACTACCAAAATTCTGCAATATGGATTCTATTAACCAATACTATTTAAAAATGCTCATAAATACTACTTAAGATGTAAGAGATGTCAACAAATAAGAAGGATATCAAAGAGGAAGATGATGCCTGTTTGGGGTTGTTAAGTTAAATAAAAACTTGTATATCAATAATTACTTCTAGAAATAAACAAACAACCTTTCAAACAAATTAGCTATTAAATCCAATTTGTGTTTTTAACTACAAGTGCATAGTGTATATTGTATTAGTGTACAAGTATAGGTCGAACTCATAGAGATTGAGTAAGAATTGTGTACTATTTTAATTTTTATATTGGAGTTTATGTGTGTACAGTAAACACTCTGTTGAGTTACAGTTAACTCAACGGACTAATTAATTACAAGTGCACAATATATATTGCGTAAGTGTACAAGTACAAGTCGATCCCATAGAGAATAAGTAAAAATTTCAAACTATTTAAATTTTTACAGCCAAAGGTTTTTGTGTTTTGAATTACTCACTCCATTGACTTACTACTAACTCAACGAACTTAATTTGTTGAGTTATAGTAATCTCAATGAACTATCCCCATGGAGTTAAGTTAACTCAACGAGCCTCACTAGTAACTTTAAATTAAAATTACTATTCATAGAGGAATACAACCATCTATTGAGTGGTTCCACAGAATGTAAACAACATCAATTAAACTTTTAATGTTAGTTTATACTATATTTATCATTAATCATTACTAACATTTAGATATTTCAAATAGTAAATATATCAATCAGGATTTTAGAATTGAATACAAACTGATTTCAATAATCAGTAATACGATTTTCTATTTTCTAGAATGAAATAAACATAAACATTCAATAATATTGACAATAATGATAATACAAAACAAACGATACAACATAGATTTGATAAACATAAAAACAGATAATGAGTTTTTATTTTGTTTTTGTTGTGAGATGTTCTTGAAGATGACTGAAAGGTGAAATGTAAATTCTCTATTGATAGTAAGAACTCCTGTTACTACATACGATGCGGTTACACTATTAAAAACTTAATCACTTACTATCACATACTCCTCTCCCTATAAAATCGCGAACTGAGACTTTTGTAAGTTAATCTCCTCTTCAGTATAGCAGCATCAACTTGAAACCAATGCTAGAAGTTTTACTATCTTCTAAGAGATGATTCAGTGCTTGGTGAAAATGGTTTTCCTTCCTGTGACGCGATCGCTCCTCACAATGGTTATCAGTCACCGTGTTTGGCTTGGAATCAACTCAACATCCAAAAAGTATCCTCATAAACCTTTGATGGATGGTAGATGGTGGTATTGGTGGAAGCTAAGGAATGACCGACGCTTCCTATAGTTAACGTAGTTCTCCCGTACACTTTCTTTATTCTTTCTCTTTTCCTTTTATATTTCTTTTAATAATAACTACTTTCGCCTAAATAACTAGTTGGATCTCCTTCCTTCGTATTAACGATAGTGATTACTTCTTCTATCCATGATTTAGATCATGATGTAGTTTGTGCAACATGGTTTCCTTTTCCTACAATTACTCAGTTGAATATTAGAAAATAACTAGTTCATAGAGTTAATGTAACTCAATGGACTTACTCCGTTGACTTAACTATAACTCAACAGACTCACATATATAAACAATAATATATGTATCACGTGTAATAAAGAAATAACTTATAAGTTTATAACGCTAACATAACATGTTACCTTAGAGTTTAATAAAGCAACTTAACGTATATAGTTATGTTAGCTTAATGAGTTAAACATGTACAACTTACATGACATAATATAACATTAGTAAACTTTAAATTTAACACATGCATAATACTAAACAAGTTTAGATATACAACTTATAGTTTTGCTCGCTAACTTAACAAGTTTTCATATGATCTTTTTACCCTTTAAACTTATAACTCAATGAGTTGTCACCATGCACTATACATGATACAAATATGTAAAAATAAAACATACCATGTTTAATACTATAGAACCACATGTAAACTAGGTTTTCAATCTTTCAAAAATGATATTTAATTAACACTAATTCCTTGAAATTATGCATATTCTATAATTAAGGCATGTAATCGTATAATTATGATATAATAACTTAATTCTTATATAATAAGTTAAATATCATGCAATTAACTATTCATTATGATATTATGCACTTTTTCATTCTAAACAAAAGTCAATGCATAACTAGGATTATGAAGAGATGCACTGATTGGTGAGTGATGCCAACACATGCTAATGAAAGAGTACCGCTAAAGCAACATTGGAGAAGATGAAGCAACATCAGAGAAGACACGAAGTATTACACCATAAAGTAATAGAGAAACTCAAGAGATGAGACTCTCGAGCATGGGTTGTAACTATAAAAGAGATATGAACAAATGAAGTTGAGACAAACACTACCTTATGCAACTAAAAACTTACTGAGGGTGAAAATTAAGTCGTTGGATGTTGAAAGATGAACATTGTGTGCGAAGCTTTGCTGGTGATAGATAACCACTAACTTTTCTACCAAGAAGTATGAAGATAAATTGACTAGAAAATCAGTTCACTGATGTTGGTGGGGATTTTATTGATCTTCAAGAAAAACCTCATGACAATATATGAAAAACTATATTTGTGAGTACCGCTAATGTGAAGAGAAATTGAATTTAATTGAAGTATGTACGTACGTTTGGACCAATTAAACAAGTTGGTTGATTAGGTTGCATGCATCAAGTTAGTTGGGTTAATTTGGTCCAAATCAAAAGGCATTAGTTAGTTCCCACACAACGAACTAGAATTCATGTTACCCTGTAAATATATTAAGTAATATATAGAAAAAAGAAAGAAAATTTTAAGTCCTGGTAATCCATAATTAAGCCTACGGATTAAACAAATTAATCTCACGATTCTACGGTACAGAAACACTGTACGTAGTATGCACGTCGTCTGTCAGAGATGCATGGACGGCTCAAATGATCGATCACGTGCGTCTGGCCCCGCATCATCATCATACCCATGTGCTTACGCATGCTCTCATAATCGATAGATCGATCGGAGCTCCGTATTTGAAAAGCATCCGCTTCCTTCTACCCGATTACCTCGGTCGCCACCGGGGCGAACCTCATTCGCTTCTGCATCAAGCAGACCATCGCCAAACATGCATCATCAGATTTAATTGCGAGGCACGAACCATTAATTAATAAATATATGAACAGATTTATCTCTTAACTCTATCTAATTAATAAATGCATTATCATCGACGAAGAAAGGAACGGATGAAATTTAAAGTCTAGCTACTTAATCATGGATGATGATCTTCCAACAAATTAAATCACATGCAATATCAATGGGTTTAGCACCAGAATTTCAAAATTACTTCAGTACCATTATTTTTTATATATTTACTTAGGTCATATCTGTTGTTCGTTTATATATGCTACATAAATTAATGTTACAGATCGGTGATGTAGATAATTTATTTATTTATTTTTGAGTGTTTTAAAATGAAAGTTCGAATCAAACTAAGGTAGTTTACTTTGAAATTCTAACACGTTGTTAAGTGATAGATAATACGATTAAAATTCAAGATAAGCAAGATGATAATAATTACTCTATTATTAATGATTAGAGTAGTATTTGTACCGAAAGATGACTTATGAACCTATGGAAAAAGTAATTATTATTATTATCATCATTATCGTCAATATCGTACATATGTATGGAAATATCTTAATTTTCTTTTTTTTAACAAAGTCATGATCTATTCTTTGGACCAACAACTAAGAAATAAATGCGCGTGTGGTGTAATGTAATCGTCCAACACCGTGCATATGTAAGGTGTCATTTAAAATACGCTTAAATGGATGAGGTATATAATATATAATAAAATGTACCTCTCTTTTGACTGATGTGCTTCCGCTCACCTCCTCCTTAGTCCCCACCTTCTCTCCTCCGCTCGTGCCGGCACCAGCCCTTCCCTCCTTCCCCCGGTTCTGCTGGTCAACGCAAATCTCCGAGATCCTCTTTGCCACCGCAGCGGCGTCGCCTCCGCTCTCCCTCATCACCCTTTCCACCTCCGCCTTCGGCAATCTCATCGTGACCATCATGCCACCGTCCTCCCCCTCCACCCTCCTCATCGTCGAGATGTCCGACACCGCCCTCCGGGACAGCATTAAGCTCTCCAGCCTGTCCTTGGCCGACATGTTGATCCCCGACTGGACCCTTCTTGAGCCCATGACCTCGGCGGTTGGGCGTGGAGGGAGCTTCGGCAGCTCCACCAGGAAGTAGAGCGTCTTGGGCTTGAGGGGCTGGTTCGGGTCGAGCGGTTTGGCTCTGACCCCATTGAGCTTGACGTCGGAGGCTTCCATGAGGACGTGGTTCGGATGGCCGGAGATGGCGTCCTTGGCAGTTGCCGGTGTACGGAGCTTGAACGTTGTCCCGTCGATCATCATCACCTTCGCTGGTTTCTTACTGCCCTTTGCCCAACTTAAGCTATTACCCATTTGGTATCTCTCCTTGATCTTCTTAATTATCACTTCTCTTCCTCCTCCTCCTCCTCCTCCTCCGTTAGGTTTTGTTTCTCCCACGGTATCTATGGTGTGGGCGGTGGTGCTTCCTTCCTTCCTTCCTTCTTCTTATACAATCGCTGGCGTGTCAATTATTCAACCGAGAGGTCTATAAAAATGAACGCCACCGTGGATTACTCTCATCACACACATATATATATAATATATATAAATGTCTTTTATTTTAAACAACGCCGTTCCATTTACACATGAAAATGGAAGGTGGTTGGTCGTCAGGAGATGTTAATTCCAACTTTGACATCTGGAAGTTTTTTGCGTTTTGGCGACAAATTATTAAGAAATAAAAAGGGGACTATCGATGACGTTTTCATAGTAAATGTTGGACATCGTCAAAAGGGGCATGCGTATTTTAATTTGACGACCTCTATCGCACATCTTTAACCACGTAATATATATTCTTTACGGTAAACCAAAACCTTCCAAGACGTGACCGGAAGAGAATCGGAAAACCGTTTGTGACGCGGTCCGAGCTTAATTTGATTTCCTGTTGAAAGGAAGAACAAGTAGAAGCAGTAGTATGACATTGGTGTTATGTTACAAAATGTTCCACGTTACAAGACAATACTCTTTTAATCAATATCGACTAATTTTAAATTAGAATTTTACGTGATATCAAAATAATTTTATGTGTAGACACTTATAAAGATATAACTCAATTATAATTGCAGACGAGTGTTAAAAAAAGAATTTATATCAATAAGAAAGAGAGACGAGTTCTGAGTTAACGATCACGTTAGACCTTTTATTTAGTATTAATGGATCTTAGGTTAGAAATTCATGTGCAAGTACCACTGTTCCTAGTTTTGGAACACCCCTTTCACACTAAAAATCCCTTAATTTCGATTTTTCACTTGGATATTCTGGAAGTATTCTAAATTGCTTGCGTATCCTTAAAAACGTCCAAAACAAAATTTCTCCCTCTTCTTTCTATTGTAATCCTCCGTCCTTCTCTCTATCTATTAATTGTTGATGGATTTATTTTCTTTTGTTGATCCGTGCAGATCTTTATTTTATGTGCGTCTGTTGCTTACGGTACTCTCTTTTTCTTTTCTTTTTTTGATTTCAGCTGGTACGAAAGCATTATCATAATGAAAGGGAATCGTAACCACTGTGGAGATGGAGAATTCCGTTGAAATTTGCTATTATAATCGAAGCTGTAAATGAAACACCGTACCTTTCCAAATCTTCATGACTACTCCAGGTCCAGGTGTAACTTTTCAAAAGCATTGTGGTATGGTGACAAGTGACCGTACCCATTGTAAACTAAACCTCCGTCGATTACGGGTAGAAAAAACGATCGTGAAGAGAGAAAAAAAAAAAAAACTATTATAAATTTAAAGAATGTAAAATAGAACGTCGGTATGATGGCAAGAATGACGCACGGTCGTGCGTTGAAAATAAATAGTTAAGTATGCCCACATGATCTTGCCAACCAATTCTATACATTAAATTTTCACTTATTAATTTAAAATCGAAGTTGAATTTATGGTAAACACCCGAAGTCATCGTTCGTGATCGGAGACGAAAGGCAAAACACATGAACGCTAGGGTTTGAAAATTCCCAGGAGTCATTCATTCATCAAATAAAAAAATATATCCAACACCCCCTTCCCCCCCGGACCCCCACCAGCCATGGATTACTCATGGAAAATTTCAATGTTCAATATTCAATATTCAATATTCAATATTCAATTTCCTAACCAAAACCGGTTCAAATTCTCGGTTGGTTGATTCCGTTGCTTGGGCCATGTTCTCACTGGTCAATGAAATCACACTGGCTACTTAATTTGATGGTGGTGTGAACCAAACCGTGCCGGGTTCACCAACCGACCGTACCTTTCTCTCTTCGATAACGATAATTTTTGTATATATATATGTTTACTATGATGCATGGAAATTGAAAGCACCATTAATTTCCTATAATCAGCTGAATTATTTTAAATATTGGTCGCCGTCCCGGAGATTAAATTAACCTTTTCAGTTGCCCCGGAGTACGTAGGTATCGATCTAATGGCGCATTCGAGAAGATTAATTAGCATTAAATAATTCAGACTAGCATTAGATTGTTTGATCAGTTAAATCTATTCTATATATTTAGATCACATTCAGACTTGAGTTCTAAGAAAAATTTGACGACTAGAAGGTTGGATAATTTATTTGTGCATTTAAAATTTAAATTATATAAAATTTGATGAAAAGAATTTAAAATTCAAATATCTATGTATATTTAACAATTTGATGTAAATTGAAATTCAAATATTTGTATATACGATAGAATTAAATAGAATTAATTTTTAATTAATAAATTGAAGTAATTAAAAAGAAAGAACTTTCTCTCTCCCTCTCTCTCTCTCTCTCTTTCTAACAATCTCATCTCTTACAAAAGTCAAGCACACAAGTGGGAAACATAGAATGTAAGATGAAGAATGAGACAAAATTTAAGTCTCAACCATTTAAACTTAAAAAACAAATTTCAAAATTTACTAAAGAGACAAAATTCACTTTCTATACACAAACAACGTCGTTGCGAAATTGGATGGAAATTTTTTTTCATTTTGATCCAATTCTACATGCACAAATCCTCCTTAATTAATAACATATGCATGTCGTGATGACCTTGTCAACCAACCTTACCAAAGCTTCTTATTGCAACCTAATTGCTAAACCTTTATCATGCTCAATGATGAATGTTGGAATCTTAGATACTATTTATGTTACCTAGAAAATAAAGAATTGGAAAGTTAAGAAAATTTTCCTAATTTTTTAAGATTTGTACCAGATAGAAAAGTTGGAAATAAATTCTAAACTTTACTACTTATAAAAGATTTTAAACATTCAAATTTCAAACTTTTAGATTTCCGCCTATCTAAAAGTTAAGTACTATAAGAATTATCTTTATTTAATTATTTAAAATTAATTATAATTAAAGTATATATTGTTAATATAATTAAAGTATAATATATTATTTTATTTAATTAAACTATTATATTATTTTAATAATTACTTTGTATATAGTTTAATATAATTAAAGTATATTAATATAATATAATATATTATTATTGTTAAATATTATTTAATTTTAATTTATAATATTGAAATCACAATTATTATTATTTATTTAATTAATATTATAATATAAATATAAAATATTATTTAATATATAAAATATTAAAATTCTAAAAATTATATAATTTTCTTAACTTTTTATCAATAACATAAATATTTTTAAATTTTACTTTTTAACTTTTTAATTCTTAAATTTTCTAAGATTACCGACATTTTATTTCTTAAATTTCTTTTGACTTTCTCGATACACAAAGGGGAAAGGCCGGTGGAACATGATGTGATTGAGCAAGTCGACGGAAGTTGGTGCTCCGTTAAATCCGTCGACGTACCTACCCAGCTTCTTCGTTGGCAGCGGCGGCAACTTTCTTCGCTGCTGTACGTGGGTGCAAGTCGCCGTCGGAAGACGTCGACGTCGATTTCTCACCGGTCTAAACTCTTGTGGGTTCGTTCGGCTCTCTGCTCGATCTCTCTGTCTACCCCGCGCTCGACGATGGGCGTTGACAAGTAGATTCAATCAGACAACAGGTAGTTCGATTCTTGAGGAAAAAAATAATGGTGGTGGGTATTGAAATGTTCAGACGTCTAGAGGCTTTGCGTAAAGAGAAAAGTCTAAAATGAGAACCCTAAATAATGGAAATTTTAAAATGTAACTTTGAACTTTTCTTGATATAAATATTAAAGCTTATTGAAATTTTCTTTATTTTCTTTTCAGAAAGTTTTATAAAAAAATTTAATGTGATTTTCAATAAATAAATAAAATTAATATTAATAGTTTATGTACTTTTATTTAATTTATGCACTTTTATTGATATTAATATTTAATATTCTATTTCAAAAATAAAATTTATGATTTATTTTCATTTTAAAATTTTGACTTTTCGTGATGCATTTAAACTACTTTTTTTCTTGACTTTCTTGATTTTCTTTTTTATCTTTCCGTTGTATATAAATAGACCTCTACTTTTAAATCAATTAATAACTTTTATATTGACTTACTCTTCCCTTTTAATTAATTTAGTTGAGATTATGTTTTTTAATGTTCTCCCTTACTTGTAGTCCTTTTTTGATATTTTATAAATTCATTTTTCTTGTGTAAATGTATGAATTCATTAAAAAAAATTTCTATGATATCTTGATAAATTATAGACATTTAATTTAAAATTGATTCATAATGAATAAAAAGTCCCTTTATATATTAATTCTTTCTTATCTTTTAATTAGTCTATCTAAGATTACATTTTTCGATAATAGTATGTTATAATTTTTATTAAGATTTAAATTATAATAAATGTAAAATTTACTATCATTAAAAAAAAATTGTTGAAGAATTGTGACAATGAAATGTTATTTCTAAATGAAACATTTAAAGTCAATATTCAATCATCATCAAAGAAAAAAAAACATGTCCACATTGTTGTTTAAGACTAGGAAGTTAAATTATAATTACAAGTTAATTGATTTACTAATGTGGTCAATTAAAAACAAAAGAGAGGGATTTTGTAAGTGCGTTAGATGATGATTGATCCCTAAATAAACCTTGAAACACTACAAGAGAGACTTTAGTAAGCTACAAGTATCTTTTTTTCCTTTACTTAAATGTAACGATCCTTTGGGCCTAAGGGTGTGTTTGTAGAGGAGCTAGAGCGCGCCTCTGCATTGGAATGTGTGTTAAGAGCGTGCTTTAAACAAACAGTCGAGCTTTTCATCGACGTTAGAAGCATTGGAGCTACAACGATAACCAACAAAGCATATTTTTAGGCATTGTATTTTCCCAGCTCCAGAAAGATGTTGTTGATCGAAAGTCTAGAATACCCTTGTCACCTCCACAGCTCTAAATAGCGCCTTTGCGACTTTCACCCTAAACAGTGCCTCCGTTGATCTGCAATGGAGTAACCTCCTCTTTCACCTTCATCGATCTCCATCGATCTGGTTTTTTCTTTTGTTGATCTACGACCATCGTATATTTGAAGCTTCTTTTGTCGATCTGCAACATTCATTTATTTGAAGCTTCTTTTGTCAATTTGCGACCAAACTATATTTTAAAAGCTTCTTTTGTCGATCTGTGACAAAAGTATATTTTAGCTTTCTCCTATTAAGTAGGTTCATGCAGTTTTATCATTGTCGTTATTTTTCTATTTTTTCCTACAATTTTAGTGCATTGTTTTCATATGTTTTCATATGCATATGTAGGGGTTAGTAGAGGATTTAATCTGCAGTTGATCGTGTATGATTGCTATTAATTTTAGTAATTTCTTCAATGTTTTCAGCAACATATTTATTGGCAAATGTAAAGATCCATTTACTATCATAAAAGTATCAAAAAATGGTACAGAATCAAATTATGATTTTCAATTTATGAAATTTTCTTGAAAGATCAACCAAATATCTATTAGTAGCTATAGGTTTTGTTGGATTTCACTTAATATTGAGGGAGTTACGAAGATTTCAAGTTAAAGGTGTTTTAATGTTTTTATTGGAACAACTATGTTGCCACCCTCTGATATTTGTGCTACCGCTTGTGAATGATTAAGTGTTTTACTTAGAAAATATTTTTCCTAGTTAGAGGACTTTCTCCTAATATGATCTACGACCATCGTATATGATTGCTGGTAATTTTAGTGATTTCTTTTGTCTTTTGTGCAGCCTTGAGCTTTTTTTTTTTTAGCTTTTTCTCCTTTACCTAAGAGGAGAAATATTTTAGACAATAAGAAGAAATAGTAGTGGTAGTAGTAGTAGAAAAAAAAGTCTATGGATTGGATAAGAAATCTCTGCAACTTGTAAAATTTTGAGTTATGTTGTTTCCTTATTTTTATTAAATAAATATGGAAACTATATTTTTATTGATGGGAGTCATATGAATCATGCTTATTTTTATTTGAATGTTTTCAATCACTAGTTTATTTGAGTAGTTTTTATTTGAAATCATTTTGTGTTTGTTTCATGCAATTATATCTAAACTTACATTATCCTATTTTCGCATTTTTTCAGTATAATGGAGAAATTTTTAGAAACTGGTGATTTGATGGAACTTGAAGTTGAGGAAATTTTTGAGTTACTTCTATTGTTTTATGCATACATAATACAATTGTTGCAAACTTATAATTCAACCAAAAGGCAACGAGTGCATAGCATGCCTTATTCTAGAAAAGATGTTATTGACAACATGTTAGGAGGACATTGGAGGGTTTGTTTTGACATATGTCGTATGATCCCATCCACTTTTATCACTTTGTGTCAAATATTGAGGGGGAAAAATCTTTTGGAGAATGGGAGGTGGGTTACTATTGAGGAGCAAGTGAAGATTTTTTTGCAAACAGTTGGGCATGGACATAAAAATAGAGTACTACAAAACTACCAACAACATTTTGGGGAAACAATTAGTAAATATGTTCATAAAGTTTTAGATGCGTTACTATTATGGGCACCTGAGTTTATTCAGCCCAAGGAATCTTTTAATGAAACACCACAATTTCTTAAGGACAACCCTAGATTTATGCTATATTTCAAAGATGCAATAGGAGCGCTTGATGATACACATGTTCATTGTGTTGTTAGGAAAAATAAACAAATCTCATTTAGATGTGGAAGACATGGCAAGCAGACAACTCAAAATGTATTGGGCGAATGTGACTTCAACATGCGATTCATTTTTGCATCAGTCGGGTGGGAGTGCATTGCACATGATTGTTGAGTACTTAAGCATGCAATGTTTGATCCACGTCACAAATTTCCTAATCCACCTGTAGGTACTATATTTTCAATTTATTAAGAACATTGTAAGTCTACCTTGAACATATTTTTGAACTAATATTGTTGTCAAATTTATAGGTAAGTACTACTTGGTTGACTTTGGCTATCCAAATGTAGTTGGTTTTCTTTCACCATACAAGACCACTAGATATCACTTACCAGAATTCCAATCCTCACAACCACACGGTGTAGGAGCATTTCAATTATTTACATTCTTCTTTGAGGAATGTTGTTGAGCGTGCATTTGGAGTATTGAAGAGGAGGTGGCATATTTTGAATCATATGCCGCCATTTCCATACACTACTCAAGTAAAGTTAGTGGTCGCTTGCATGGTCTTATACAACTTCATAATTGATCAGAAGTCTATAATGGATCAAGAAGCATTATCGATCAATCAAGATGAAGAACATGTTGAAGTTCATGATCAAGAAATGTTAACAAGTACCAACTATGAAGTTCCTATTATGTTAGACGAGTTGGACATGGGTACTATGCGTGACAACATTAGGGATCTAATAATGCAAAATGAATGATTTATTTGATAACTCAAATTTCAAACATTTTATTCCATTGTTTTGTTATTTCTATTGTTTAAATGTTATCTTTATTGTTCAAATATGATTTGTAGTATAAATTAGTCTATATTGTTATTATTCCATTATTGAATATCATTTCTATTACTTAAATATTTTCAGTGTTTGCATGTTATTTGTTATTGTTGAACTTCTCTAATGTTTGCTAACAGAATGTATGTGAATCTCTTAAGGAGAGAGCAAGCATCAAAACGTGTCCCAAAGACAAGTGCTCCTAGAATAGCATGGGAAGATGATCTAGTTTCTACATTGCTAGATATTTGCTTGGAGCTTACTGACTTAGGACACAAACCTGGTACACACTTGGATGCAAAAGGATATGACTTATGCAAACAAAACTTATTGGAGAGTACAGGAATGAGGTAAACAAGATCACACTTAAAGAATAAATTGGAAAAATTAAGGAAGGATTGGCAATTGTGGAAAACAATTGACTCTCAAACAGGTATCGGATGGAATCCTACAACCAAGACTTGGGAAGGTGCAGATGACACATGATAGGAAAATTTTCAAAAGGTATGCAATTGTTCTGTAATAATTTTATTTGATAATTTTATTTTATTTCATTATTCACCAACTTATTTGATAATTTTGTTTAATACATGTAGGTCGAACTAAATTGTGAGAAATTTTGCTATCGAGGCATAAAATTTGTTGTCAAGTTGGAGAGACTTTTTGATGACACTATTGCAGTAGGTGAGTCTATTTATATCCCAAGCTCTGAAGTAAATCCATCCCAAAGTAGTGAGTAGATATCTGTAGAGGATTTGAATGTGGAAGCGGACATCAACACACCCATTGTTGGAAGTACACCAACGTCAACATCCACTGCATCTTCTATAGGTAGAAGTCGTCAACAGTTGCAAGCCTAAATGATCGGATTGATTCATTAGAGTCAATCATTTTAAAATTTGAAGAACGTAAACAAATGTATGATTATCCTCAATGCATCAAGAAGCTTAAAGAGATTGGATTTATGGAAGGCACAGAAATATGGGTGTATGCCATGTTGAAGTTTGAGAAACAAGTCACTCGAGAAAGCTTTCTAAAGGTAGAACCAGATTCAGTGAAAATCTAATGGCTAGAAATGACCTTCATGAATTGGAAGAGAATGGAGACGATATGAAAACTTTTAGTTACATGCATGAACATCTAAAAATTAGAAGACTTTAATATTTTCAAGACATTTCTATTATTAGAAGACTTTAATGTTTTATCTTTAATTATTTCAACTTTATTACTTGTGTTTTAATGATTCATAAATGAAGACTTATGTTTGATGTTCATATATTTATAAATTTATTAATGTGTTTGAATGATGAATTGATTATTGAATAACGTTGTAATTTTTTTATTTTAATTTAAAATAGAAAATGTAAAAAATAAAAAATGTCAGTCCAACTGAATTTACGCTTTGATTAAACCAAAGGAAAAAATACCAAAAATAAAAAACATCGCTATGACTAAAGCCTATATTTTCGATCAGACTAATGACATAATAAATAAATAAATAACTTCGGTCATGTCTAACTAGAGTTGAGATATGGTTAGACCAATGAATAAAATAAAAAATGTAAAAAATAAAAAACATCGGTCCAACCGAATTTAAGCTTTGGTCAAACCGAAGGAAAAAATACCAAGAATAAAAAATATCGGTCTAACCAAAGGTGAGATTCGGTTAGACCAATAAAAAATAAAAAATAAAAAAAACTTCGATCTAACCGAAGTTGAGATACGGTTAGACAGACGTATAAAATAAAAAAATAATAAACTTCGGTCGGATTGAAGTTGGGTCAGATCGAAGAAAAATAATAATAATATGTTTAAAAAAATCAAAAACTTCTATCAGACTGAAGTTGGGTTAGACCGAAGAAAAATAATAATAAAATGTTTTAAAAAATCAAAAACTTCGATCTGAATGAAGTTGAGCTTCAGTCAAACCGAAGTTAGGTTAGACCGAAGAAAAATAATAATAGAATGCTTAAAAAAATCAAAAACTTTGGTTAGATCAAAGTTGGGCTTCGGTTAGATCGAAGTTAGGTTAGACCAAAGAAAAATAATAATAAAATGTTTAAAAAAATCAAAAACTTCGATCGGAACGAAGCCCAACTCCGTTCCGACCGAATTGTTTTTAGTTTTTTATTTTTTTAACAGTATGACCGTATCTTTACTTCAGTCCAACCAAAATTTTAATTTATTTATTTCTTTCTCAGTCTATTTGAAGCTCAACTTCAGTTGGATTGAAGTTGATGATTTTTTTAAACATTTTATTATTATTTTTCTTTAGTTTGACCGAAGATAATCTTTGGTCCAACCGAAGTGTTTTATTTTCCTTATTTTTTCTTCGGTTAGATTGAATCTTAACTTTGGTCCAATCGAAGTTTATTATTTTTTATATTTATTTTTTTGATTTTAAATTAAAGTAAAAAAATTAAAAATTTATCTTTTTCAACTCTCTCACAAATCTTAAGATATGTTTTATCTAAATACATTTGATGTAATTTCACATATACAGTTGTCATTCTCGTTCAGATTCTTTCATTCACTATTATTTATTTAACATTATGATTATTGATTCTTGTCATTCTATTACATTAATTATTTTCATTGTTGTGTGATTATAATAAGTTATTATTAATTAGAAGACTTTAACGTATTTATATTTATTAATAATTATATTTATTATACACTATGATTATTTGTTATGTTGTTATAACATTAACTTATAACGCATTTATTACTGTTAACATTGATACAACTTATAATTATATTATTTATTTATTTAATGTTAACATATTATAAATAAATAATGTATTATTGATTAAATGTTTATATAATAAATTATAAATTTTTATTAGTATGTATCGTCGATTTAATAAACTTACATATTGAAACCTTAATCTTATTATGTACTACATTACCATAATCTTATAAATAATGATCACTATGCATTAAAAAATTAGGTCGAACGAGGCTAGCCCATAATGGCCCAGCCCAATTGACACTTTAGATCGAAGTCAAATTTCGGGCTAGGTCGGGCTACCTCAAAAAAGTTATTTACACAATATTTTGATGTTTTGATACATCATATTTATTTAAGTACAAATAGTAAGGGTATAATCGTCAAAAGATATAACATTAGTTAAAAAAAATAAAAATAAGAGTTGTGACATTAGTAGTCCCAACCAAACGACTATTAAGAGCTCCTCAAGAGCTAGAGTTGGAACCAACACGTCTTTCAAAGTTAAGCAACTCCAGCTCCTTAAAAGCTTAAATTGATGCTACCAAATGCAATCTAAGTAAAGGGCAAGAGACCTTAGGGTGGGGCTATGTAAATAATGAGAAGAAGTCTTCAAAACCATGAGCGGGTAATGAGCTTTGGGGGCCTACACAAAAAGAAAAGATGGCCCGTTGAGTCCATCATGGGCCATAGGCCTAGTGGGAGGGTTAGTTACTTTGCCTGACAAAATAGGGAATTTCGACCGTAAACATACATTAAAAACTACTACTGGCAACGACTTGTAATTGGTTTTAAGTTATAAAATAAGAACAAAAATAAATTAGCAAAAAATAACAAAATAGGGAATTTCGACCGTAAGGAATGCTTGATATACCCAAGTAGACCCAGACATTTTCGACATTACATGATAATAAGATGGTTGCATGACACAAAAGAAAAATCTAATAATCATATAGTATTTTTCTGAAAAGGATTTATATAATGAGCACTCTTTTATTTTATCACTATATGACATCATTATTATCTAATTCACCACCATCAAAATAGATATTAATCTAGTTATAAATGTTTAACATTTGAAATAGAATATTAAATATATAAATATAAAACTAGATGGAAATTCGTTTCCATTGTACCTGCATAAACTTTATAATGTTCTCGTTAATAAATATAATCTCTATTTACATGATATTAGAGCAAGTGATATAAGTTTGACCGTTGGTTTTTGCTCATGCCTAGAAAACTTTGGTGAGGTTTACTTTCATTGGAGATTTTTTTTCTTACTATTTCAACTAGGTTGGTTCCTTTAGTTCTTTGTCTTCTACTTTTTATTGTATTGGGAGTTATTCCTTTTTTGTTGATGGAAAACTTCTACTGATATTCATTTTAAAATGTCTGTTGACAACCCTTATCATATCAATACCTTTAGACATTTTTTCAGAATTCTTCTTGTTTCGATGGAGACAACGATGCTACTTGGTCTCTATCTATGAGAAATGCCTTCAATGCTAAGAACAAGTTTGGCTTCATTGATGGCTCCATCCCTCAACCTTTTTGTGAACCATGATCCCAAACATTATCAACAATGGCATCGTTGCAAAGACATGGCTGTCACATGGATCTTCCCAATGTGCTTTGAAATCGAGATTACTAATATTATCTCATATAGAGATTATACTAAGGATGTGTAGAATGTCCTTCAAGCCAAATTTATGCACTCCAGATTTTTCAATTAAATCAATCTATTGCTGAGCCAAGATCAAAATATCGTTACTTCTTGTTATATTAAACATAAGACATTGTGAGACGAATTAGCTTGTTATGACCCACTTCTTAACCACTCTTATGGATCTATATGGAAGGATTTGTGGAAAGGCATGAATGACAAAAAGTCATGTAGTTTTTGTTAGGTTTGAATGAGTCTTAACAACACCATTGGAGGACAAATCCTTCTCATGAGCCCCCCTTCCTAACCCTGGGAAGGTTTACAACTTTATTCTTCATGAAGAAAAGCAACGTGACATCGCTCACGCCTTCACTAGTACAAAAACTCTTGCCATGATGGTTAACAAAGGTGATCAACGGTTTAAAAGTGATAATCAGGACAAAAACAAAAATACTACTAATCGTGCAAAACCAAAAGAGGGCCAAGAAATTATACAACGTTCATTGTGAAAACATAGCTCATACTATAGATAGATAATTTTAGATCAATGAGTTTCCACCTATCACAAAATGCGTAAACTATTATCTGAAAAGCAAGCTGTAAACAAAACATTCAATTGTAACAAAGGGTAAGTTGTCCACAATATGATTGCAGAAAACAATGATTACAGGATTGTCCTAAACATCACTCTAGAACAATACAAATAACTCATTAGTTTGCTAGGTGGATCCACTATTGGAAATCAATATGATATCAGTGTGGCAGGTATGAGATCTTGCTTGAATTCTACATGTTTAATGCATGTCGCCAATGTTATAGCAGATTTTTTTAATTTATTTCCATACTAGAGTGACTGATCATAGGTGTGGAAACCTCGAAATTATGCATGAGGTTAGTCAAACTCACATAAATCATGCGGTTAAAATGCCAAATGGACGTTCAACCAAGGTTAAATATATCGAACATGCGAAAGTTAACAATAATATTAATCTTGTTGATGTCATATATATTCTAGAGTTTAATTTTAAATTGATATTCGTTAGTAGAATGACAAAGGAATTTAAATATCAAATCAACATTTCATCACATGTTTGTGTTATTTAGGACCTTCAAACAAAGAAGGTAGTTGTGGTAGGTAAAGAGATGTGTGGGCTCTACATATTAATTACAAGGGATTCTCAAGTTCAAGTTTGAAATGTTGTTTCAGATGAGATATTTCACAGGAGACTTGGACATCCTTTAAATGATGGTGTCTTACAAAAATTACGTGTAGATTCCCATGGGTAGAATAGAAACTTTATTTGCTTAGTTTTCCTTATAGCCAAATTGTAGCATTTACCTTTTACTAATGGTTTAAATAAGTGTGATAATCTTTTGAACTTATACACTGTGATGTATGGGACATGTCTTATGAAAAGTAAAAATGAAACATATATGCTGTTAAAGAATTTTTTCTATGGTGGAAAATCAATTCTATGTTAAAGTCAAAATTATTAGGAGTGACAATGGTTTATAATTTTTATCCAACAATATGACTGATCTCATGAATGAAAAAGGTATCATATATCAAAAATGTTGTCCCTACACCCCCCAACAAAATGAGGTCATGGAGAGAAAGCATAAACACCTTCTTGAAGTGAACAGGGCCCTCCATTTTTAGGTGTCTTTGCCTCTAAAGTTCTAAGGGGGAATGCATTCTCACTACCACTCACATAATAAATAGTTTACTTAGTAAGATTTTCAAAGGGAAGTCACCTTATGAAATTTTGTATGGTAATTTTCTTGATTACAACTATTTATATGTTTTTGGATGTCTTGTTTGTACTGTTAATAGCAATATAGTCCAAAAATTTGATAAAAGAGCTATATAAAGGGTATTCTTGTGGATATCCTTCTGGGCAAAAGAGGTACAAAATAAATGACTTGGCCTCTAAATGCTTCTTCACTAGCAGAAATACCAAATTTTATGAAGAAATACATCCTTTTAGTTAGTTTACAGATGAATACATTGAAGATTCAACTTTTATTTTCCACACTCAATGGGTATCCACTTTAAAAGATTGCAAAGAAACGCACAAGAGTACAAGAGAGTATTGAAACTAACGAAATAACAGACGTGTTACAGGACCAAGTCACACTAGACTAACCTAGATGTTGAGAAGCATGGTATAGAATTAGTGCAAGACATTAATAAAGAGAGTTCTTATCAAACAGGATGACCCCTTGTTGGTGAACAAGACAATTCACCAACTAGGAGGTGAAGAGGAAAACCAACTAGGACCCCTTGTTGCAAGATGACCCCTTCGGTAAAACCAACATTTTTTTTTCTAAAAATTAATATACATATTTTTTTTATGTTCCAGTCATATCGATGGATCCAATCGGTTGAATCGTAATGATTTTTATATTATATATATATATTTTTTATATCAACATAAAAACTGATTTTTTACTAAGTAAAGCTCGAGTAGTTCTCTACTCTAACTTCCTCCATAACTCCAAAGGAACATTTTGGTGTTTTCAGAATAGGTCTAAGTTTTTGTCCATTTATTTTAAATATATTCTGAATTTTAAGATTTTCAATTTCAATAGCTCTATAAAGATAAATATTTCGAACTATGTAAGGTCTTGCACATCTAGATCTTAATTTTCCTAGATGGTTATAGAGTCTAGCCATATAAAGATATACTTCTTGTCCTATTTCAAAGTTTTTTGGAATAATTTTTTTATCATGCCAGAATTTAATTTTCTCTTTTTCTCTTATAGTCTTCGAATAAGCTTCATTTCTAAATTCTTCTAATTCAATTAATTGCATTTTTCTATTTTCAATAGCTTGATTTAAATTAGTGTTCAGAGTTTTTAATGCCCAATAAGCTTTATGTTTTATTTCAACAGGTAAATAACAACTTTTTCCATATATTAGCCTAAAAGGTGACATACCTAAGCTCGTTTTATAAGCAGTTCTATAAGCCCAAAGTGCATCTATCAATCTATTAGCCCAATATGTTTTAGTAGGATTTACTACTTTTTCTAAGATTAATTTAATTTGTTTGTTTGCACTTTCTACTTGTCCACTTATTTGCGGATAATATGATGTTGTAATTTTGTGGTTTACTCCATATTTCTTCATTAAGGCTTCAAAACTTCTATTACATAAATGAGTTCCTCTATCACTGATAATAGCTTTAGGTATTCCAAATTTGGCAAATATATTTGTTCTAATAAATTGTATTACCACTTTGTTGTCATTAGTTTTTGTAGGAATAACTTCTATCCATTTAGATACATAATTCACCTCCAACAATATGTAATTAAATTTATTAGACATAGGAAATTGACCCATAAAATCTATTCCCCACACATCAAAGATTTCAACCTCAACAATAGGATTAATAGGCATCATATTCCTCTTTGATATTCTTCCTATTTGTTGACATGTTAAACAACTTAAGCAATATTTATGAGCATCTTTGAATAGTGTTGGCCAATAAAATCCACATTACAGAATTTTTGCAGCAGTTTTCCCTAAACCAAAATGCCCTCCACAAGCTTGGTCATGATAGAAAGATAATATGCTCGAATATTCAGTTTCTGGAACACACCTCCTTAAAACTAGATCAGTACATTTCTTAAATAAGTATGGGTCTTCCCAATAGTAATATTTTACTCTTGAGAAAAATAATTTTTTATCTTGTCTATTCCAATCCTTAGGTGTTAGACCAATAACTAAAAAATTAACTATGTCTGCATACCAATGTATTGTGTTGATGTTCATTAATTGTTCATAAGGAAAATTATCCTTAATTTCAATATTTGATTTTTCTATTTGTAATCTTGATAAATGATCTGCTACTACATTCTCACAACCTTTTTTATCTTTAATTTTTAGATCAAATTCTTGTAATAATAATATCCATCAGATCAATCTAGGTTTAGTTTCTTTTTTCTTTATTAAATATTTTAGAGCTGAATGATCCGTGTATACTATTACTTTAGCTCCAATCAGATATGATCTTAACTTTTCTAAGGCAAACACAACAGCTAATAGTTCTTTTTCAGTAGTTGTGTAATTAACTTGAGCATCATTTAAGGTTTTGATTGCATAATGAATCACTCTAGGAGATTTTTCTATTTTCTGTCCTAACACTGCTCCTACAGCAAAATCAGAAGCATCGCACATTAATTCAAATGGATAGTTCCAATCAGGTGCTTGAATTATAAGAGTTGAAATTAAGCTAGTTTTAAGTCTAAAAAATGCTTCCTTACAATTTTTATCAAAGTTAAATGGGACATCTTTTAATAGATTAGTTAAAGGTCTAGCTATTTTGCTAAAGTCTTTAATAAATCTTCTATAAAAGCCAGCATGTCCTAGAAATGATCTAATATCTTTTACTGATTTAGGTTCTGGTAGATTAGAAATTACTTCTATCTTAGCTTTATCTACTTTCAACCCTTTCTTAGAAACAACATGCCCTAAGACTATTCCTTGTTTAACTATGAAGTGATATTTTTCTCAATTTAAAACCAGATTTTTTCCATATAGCATTTTAATATTAAGTTTAAATTTTTTAAACAGACTTCATATGAGTTGCCATATACAGTAAAATCATCCATAAATATTTCTAAAAAATCTTCAGTCATTTCAGTAAATATACCTTACATACACCTTTAAAAGGTAGCTAGCGTATTACATAATCTGAATGACATTCTCTTAAAAGTACAAGTTCCATTAGGACAGGTGAAAGTTGTTTTCTCTTGATCCTCTAATGCTACTGGAATTTGATTATAACCTGAATACCCATCTAGGAAACAAAAATATTCTTGCCCTACTAATCTTTCCAGCATTTGATCTATAAAAGGTAAGGGAAAATGATATTTCCTAGTCACAACATTCAACTTTCTATAGTTTATACATACTCTCCAGCCTAATTGAATTCTTGTAGGTATCAAGTCTTGACTTTCATTTCCAATAACTATTAATACTGATTTCTTGGGAACTACATGGATTAGACTAACCTACAAACTATCAGAAATCAGATAAATTATGTCATTATCTAACCATTTAACTATTTCCTTCTTGACTACTTCTTTAAGGTTTGGATTTAATCTCCTCTCAGGAATTGTAACAGGTTTAGCATTCTCTTCTAAATATATGTGGTGGCAGCATAAAGTTGAATTTAACCATTTTATATCAGTCATAGTCTATCCTATTGCTTCTTTATAACTTTTTACTACATCTTTTAATTTAGCTATTTGATCCTCTTTTAAATCTAAAGCAATAATGATTGGACAGGTTCGTTTATCTTCCAGAAATATATAGGTTAATTTAGGAGGTAAAAGTTTTAATTCTAAATGCTGCCCATCAGAAACTAGAGTTCCTAATTGAACATCATCATTTTCTAAATTAATTTTTCTAGATCTCCTTCTATATTTATGCTTTCACTTTCCTCTAAAGTTTCAGAATCGATTTGCCTATTTAATTCTTCTTGAATCACATCATCTAACATATCTCCTTCATCTAACATATCTCCTTCATCCTCTAAAAAGTCTATGGTATGTAAGGACATTTCTAACTCCTCAAACCTTTCTGGTTTGAAAATATTTAATTGAATATCCTCATTACCATATGCTAACTTCATTACTCCAGTTTTACAATTTATAACAGCCCCTGATGTTGCTAAAAATGACATTCCCAAAATTAAAGATGTATCACTATTTTTATGCTTAATTTGTTGGGAATTCAAAATTACAATATCAATAGGATATATAAAGTTTTTGATTTTAATTAAGACATCATCTATTTTTCCTCTAAGGTATCTTATACTTCTATCAGCTAATTGAATAACCGTACTAGTAGGAGTTAAGCCTTCTAATCCTAAGGATGCAAATATATCACTTGGTATAACATTTATATCTGCACCTAAGTCTATTAAGGTTCTTTCTAGAATGATATTTCCTATGGTGCATGATATAACAGGGATTCCAGGATCAGATAACTTTTTAGGAATTTGTGGCAGAAATAGAGAACTACTTTGCTCAGCTAAAAAGACATTTCTAAGAACTTTTCGCTCTTTTTTCTTAGTACACCAATCCTTCAAAAATTTAGCACAAGATGATATTTTCTGCAATAGATCTAACAAAGGAATGTCAACTTGTACTTTTTCAAAAATTTCTCTAATTTTTTCTTATTTTTTAGGTATTATTTGTTGTAATCTTTCAGGATAGGGTGCTAAAGATTTTGATTTCAAAGATTCTTTTTCTTTTAGTTGATTTGTTTGATCATTTTTAACTTCATTAGCAAATTCAGATTGTTCTTCAGTGATTTCTAGATTTTTAGCTATTACATTTTCATTATCATTTTGATTTTTACTCTTATCCACCTTCATATTATTTTCATTTTGAGTTCTTGATGGTATATCAGTTCCAGATCTTAATGTTACACATACATCTTCCAGATTTTCATTACTCTTATGATGTTTTTGTATATCATTTTCATAATTATGATCTTCAATTGTTTTTAGTTTTAAAGTGCATTCTTTAAATTCTCTTGCATTAATATTTTCTGTTTGCTGTATATTTTGCAAATTATGCAGGTTTATAACATTATAATTTTCATTGTCCTGTTGCATAACTTGTATTTTCATTGTATATTCGTTTAATGCTTTTAATTTTCTTTCCAGATCATCCAATTTCATTGCATTCAATTTTTGATCAATTTTTATTATGATTTTTTTAGTTTCGTAAATTATATCCTTTTTAGGTTCGAATATGCTTCCTTATAATTTAATTGGTTGACTTCTTGTTGCTGACACATAAAGTATTCTAGTTTGTCTAGATTTTTCTCTATACTACACTCTAGTCTGTCATATCTATCCCAAACTTCAGTGTCTCTTAATATATTACACATTTTATACTGATCATCAATTGGGTAAACTATAGGATTCTCATACTCGACTCTATTATATTAAGAATAATTCATTTGTTGTTCATGAGATCTAACCATCTGCAAACGTCTCAATTTCAAACAGTCAGAAATGTTGTGTCCTTTAGAATTGCAGAATTCACATATGCTAATTACAGGTTTCAGAAATTTTTGAGCATAAGCATATGCCATATTCTCAATTATAGAAGAAAACACACAACACTCTAGCTATTAAAACAAAACAACTCTAACCGTTGCTTATATTAATTCAATTCAATTCTAGTCAAATCAATTCCCCGGCAACGGCGCTATAAAACTTATTTGTGTTTTCCCTACACTACATCATAAAAACTTAGATTTGTTACTTCTGTTTTTACTTAGTTAATTTATCTTTATGCCTATTCTCTCTTTTAGAAGTAAACAAACAACCTTTAATACAATTTAGATATTAATTCTAATTTGTACTTTAAATGCAAGTGCATAGTGTCTATTGTATCAGTGTGCAAGTACAAGTCGATCCCATAAGGAATTGCTGAAGAACTTGAGAACTGTTCATTTGTTAACAATCAAATTTATATATTCAATAAGCTCTCCATTGAATTACCATTAACTCAACGGACTAACCTCGTGGACTTAAGTTAACTCCACGAGCTTATCTTTTCTTTTTAATACTGCTATTTAGAGAGGAATTCGACCAACCATTGGGTGATTCCACAGATTATAAATAACATCAATTAAGTTCTTTAAATGTTAGTTAACATTGGATTTATCATTAAGCAATACTAACTTTCAGATAATTCAAATAGTAACCATTAAAATCTTTAAGTCTTTTAAACGAACCAATTTCAGTAAACTATAAAACTAAAACAACATAAAACAATCACAATACTAACAAAGATAACATTAATCACGATACAACACAAACAATACAACACTCAAATACAACATACAAACATAGATAAATTATTTTTGGTATTTTTTTTTAATATGAACATGGAAATGGGCGAAAGGTGAAATGTAAAGTAATCTCACTCGACAGTAAATACTTCCGAAACTACTTGCAATGCGATTACACCACTAAAAATTAAACCACTTACAATTCTGTCTACTCTCCCTATAGAATCGTGAGTCCAGAATTGCAAGATAATCTCCTCTTCAGCATACAGGCATCAACCCAAAGTCAAAGCTAAAAGCTTTACGATCTCCTGAAGTATGAGTCGGCGCTTGGTGAAAATGGTTTCCCTTCCCGCGACGCGATCACTCCTCACAGTAGTTGTCAGGCACTGTGTTGGCTCGGAATCGACCCAACATTTAGAAAGTATCCTCACAGACCTCCGATGGTTGGTGATTGTGGTGGTAGTAACGATGGTTGGTGTGATATTTCAGAGAATCACCGATACTGTCTACAGAAAGCTCGGTGCTCCTCCTCTGTAAACACTAGCCATCCATCGATCACACATTTTCTTTTTTCTTCTTTTCTTTTATATTTCTTCAGTAGTAACTGCTTCTGCTTGAATGGTCGGTTGAATTTCCTTCATTCGTATCAACGACGATGATTTCTTTCCCTGCACAATACGTGTAAACGTGGTTTTTCTCTTCCAACTATCTGTTCCTGCAACCGCTACAATGGCATATTAGAAAATATATAGTCCGTGGAGTTATAAATAACTCAACGGACTTTCTTTGTTGATTTAACTATAAAACACGTGCATAAATTTAACTATCTGATTCTCAGGTGCATTTCAGATACTTATAAACTTAACTATCCGATGCTCAGATGCATTTTAGATAGTTACAGATAACTCACCAATATATAACTTAAGTAAATCTACCAGATCTCGACACGTGTTAGTAGTAGTTTAATCATAAAATAACATTTCGAAGAGTTACAGAACTAACTATCCGATGCTCAGATGCATTTCAGATAGTTAGAGATAACTCACCAAAAATCCACTTAAGTCACTTTCCTAGAACATGACACGTGTACACAGTTATTTTATAAATAAAAAGAGATTTAGGAGAGTTATACATATAATTGTCCGATGCCCAGCTGCAATTTCAGATAATTATAGATAACTCCCCGAAAGTTCACTTAAATCATGTATTATGATTTCGACACGTGTATTTCAGGAAATAATAAAATATTCTTTCAAAACATAACTATTCGACAATTTAAACATAACTATCCGATATATGTTCGATCTGTTAAACATAACTGTCTAAATATGTTCGGTATGTTAAACATAACTGTCCGAATTATTAGAAAATTCGAATACTTAAGAATTTCATAACTTGTAACTTATTGACAGTTCAGAAATGTACTTAATTGACATTAATTCCCCAAAATTAAGCAGATTCTTCAATTAAGGCATATAACAGTGCAATTATAACATAATGGTTTAATTCTTATATGATAAGCTAAATATTATGCAATTAACCATCATTTAACCGTTAATAATATCCACTTTTTCATTCTAAACATACGCAAAACCGGTGTACAGCTCTAATACCAAATTTAGAAGAAAAAAAAAGAAGAAGAAAAAGAAAATAAAGGAGATAAAATCGGTGATTGGGGATTAACCCCTAATCACTAATTATAGTAAGTTGTGAATGGTAAATGGATCTTGCAAGATCCATTTACCCATTACAACACTAAGTCTATCAATAATACCATACTATAATAATTACTCAAACAGCTACAAACCAAAATATACATTTCTTGAATATATTGATTCAAGATTAGAGAGAGAAAAAAATTCAATTCTCTTAAATTTCAAAAGGATTGGAAGAAATTTGGGAAGAATGCTATACTACACAAGTTGAGACAGATGGAGATGATTTAAAATCTTGCATCCTCAAGCTCTGTTTGGAACTACGGCTGAAATTATAACTTTTTCAAAAAACTAAAAGTAGTTCTGTTTACACCTTTTTGTTGACTTCTTTGTAGGTACAAAAAACAAAAGACAATGTTTCCACATTTATTCCATAATCAAACTCCCACCTTTTTTTTAAACATTAGATTTAAACTGGAACACGAAAGCTGCATTTTTGAAAAAAGTAGAAATCAATGGGTGCAATTGGAAACTTGTTTTAGAAAAAACAAATTTCTAAACCATCGTATTACATTGCTTTTGTGATATAAAATTATCCTCAATTGGTAAACATATAAGGATAATTTTTTATGAAATGTAAGTGACACAATAATCAGTTATATGATTTCTTTATGATCTAAACAAATAAACATATAAAGATGATGGCAATGCGCAGCATGCCAAACAATGGCCTAACTAGAGCAAGGTGATGATTTATTTCATTTGAACAAATAAGCATACAAATGACAACCAACAAATGGACCAACGAACAATACGAGGAATACATATGAACAATGGCAGGCATACAAGGAAAAGAAAATGATAAAAGACAAAATTTACAATACAGAAATGAAAATTTATTATTTTTGTTAAATCTAAACATTCCTAAATTTTTTCATGAAAAGAAGTACAGTGTAAAGCAAAGTATAAAATCCAATAACTTTGAATGAACTGTCTTCTGTAATTATTTATATGCATACAAATAACACTGATTATTATGTAAACAACAAACAATATATTATAGATCCAGGGGCGATGGATTACAAACAACACTGATTTATCAAATAAACAACAAACGGTATCTATCATGTCCACACTGATTTACCCGATAATATATAAACACTTCAGCATTTTATTGCAGATTCTAGTAGCAACAGGAATAAATTATTCTGATGCATGATCCAACATTTTATTTCATCACTAAATTCATAAATTGAATCAGAGCAAACAAAACACCATATTAAAGATTATTAAAGAAGTCATCAAGCAAAAATAAGGGAAAAAATATGCAGACAAAAGCAAAAATGTCAGATTAGCAACAGGAATTCATAGGACTATGAAATAGGGAAAAAATAGATGAAGTAATCAAAAACATTACCAATGATTTGAAAGACTAAGACGAATGCCAATGAAGTGGACACAACTGGCGAAGGCGATCAATGGCGATGTGGGCAAAGATCGAAGTTACAGTCAATGGACGATGCGGGCAAAGATTGAAGTTACATACAATGGACGATGCGTTGTTATCGATGATTTGGGAAAGACTAGAAGTCAGACAGTGGACGCAACTAGCAGAGGTGGTGAATGGCGATGTAGGCGATGATCGACATTACCAGACCAGGACAAAGTATCATCAAGGATGAAGGAAGATCAGGGTTTCATAGGATTTCACAGGGTTAGCGTTGGTACGTGCAAAATGTCGAGGAAGGCGAACCTAACGAGGTGAACAGAGAGTTTCTTGCAGTCGGGATCGAGACTGGAGAACAAGCGAGTCGAGGGATGTGTGGATTTTCGGTCGTTTCGGATGGGGACATTAGTTTTTACCTAAAATAACAGAAACATAGGCATCTTCTACCGACATTAGTTTTTACCTAAAATAAGAGAAACGTAGGCATCTTCCACCATGACATGATGACGCAAATCCTCCATGTCAATGGGGAAATGGTTAACACCGTTTCATTTGCTTAGGCTACACGAAGAGGTCAATTTTAAGGTTTGTTTACTTATCTAATTGTTAGATAATGTGAACGCATGTAAGAAAATCAAGAAAATAGAAAGTTTAGATTCCTGTAAATTAGAAAGTCTAGATTCTTGAGAAAATTAAGGTTGTTTGTGCATGTCTCAGAAAGTTAAAAAAATTAAGATTCCCACAAGTAAGTTTGTGTCAGATAGAATGTTTAGAATTGAAATATACTTTTTTAATCAAAGTATTCTAATAATTAATTTTAATTTACTCTTTCTTCACTTCATAATACTTATATTTTAAGAAAAAATATCAACTCTTCTTATTTTTATTTATTAATAATATCATAAACAAATTGAACAAAAGTTGTGTTGTGTATTACCTATTTGAACATAACATATCACAAACAATTACTTTTTAAAATTGTTAACTAACATCCAATATATGAATAAAATTCAGAACATAAATATAAATTGTCAACATACAAATGTTCAAATAGTTTGAATAACAATTTGATAAAGTTACATATGAAATGATCTAAAAGTCACGTCCATCCCACATAGTAGTCTTTATGTTGTCACACATTTCATCTACTATTTGTTTTCTTTCTTCTTGTATCATTTCTAATGTACTATCTATTTGTGAAATCTCATATTCAGTAATTCCAATTTCTTCATTTTCCAAATCAAATTCAGCTAACTCATCTTCTAGATCTTCTAATAAATCTACTCTGTAGTAGGAAGCAAGCCATCACAATCTTCGTTTGTGTATCATAAGGATACGGCATATGTCCTCGTAATATTGCAAAACGATGTTTAACAACTCCAAATGATCGCTCAATTACTGATCTTAATTGTGAATGTCTATAATTGAAGTTTTCAACTGCATTTTCTGGAAGTCTATTATTTTCATATTCAGATAGATGATATCTCACTCCTCGATATGAACAAATAAATTCAGGTCGATTAGGATAACTAGCATCAACCAAGTAAAACTTTCTTGTATATAATTAAAAATTAGTGTAAATAAAAAATATATATTCAATAATGTCATTTCATACCTGGTGGAACCTTCAATGGATGATGTCTTGTGATGGCATCTTGAAGGATTCTTACATCAAAAGCTGATCCTTCCCAACCACTAAGAATATATGTAAATTCCATATCAAAATTACATGCAACCATAACATTTTGACTTAACTCTCCTTTTCTATTTCTAAATCTTGTTGTTTGTCGTCCATAAATAGTTGCCTTAATATGTGTTTCATCAATAGTATCAATGCAATTCTATTAACATATGAAGAAGAAAGTGATAAAAAATAATGTACAAATCAATTCCATATGAAAATACATATTTACCTTAAAATAGGGATGCACATTTGAATCATTCAGTATTCTACTTGGAGTTGATGCTAGAGGCATTGCAAGAAGTTGTTTATGTAAGTTCAAAATTGCATTAAGTACTTCATTGAAGTGCATACTAACAGTCCATGCAAATCGAGAGAAACACTCCCTTGTTACTCTATATCGTTGATTTTGACTAACAATGACAAGAAAGATTGCAAACTTCTCTTCGACACTAACATTGCTTGTATTTCCCATGCCACCTTCTATTCGTAACAAATTATAGAAGTCAAGGAATATGTATTGACTCATTCTATATATCTTTCGACAATTATATGCTTGATGTGGCAGTGATGGATCTAATAATCTTCTAATGTAGTCATGCCCTTCTCTACTATAAATGTGATGCGTAGTACTAGTCAATGTACTTGACATACATGCAACACCTGCAAGGAAGTTCTACAGTGAAAGAAGCAACGTTTGCCGTCTTTTTGCTTCTTCCTCAAGCATATTCTTTAACAATTCCAAACCATCCATACCATTCATGATAATTATTACCTTCAAGAAGTAATGAGATTAGTACATCTTTTCGTAAAATCTATAAGAATCTTCAACAATAATAAAAACATTTATTTTACATAACAAGATTTATATAAAATAACAAGCAATAAAGCATTCATATATCAACTACAATAGTCATCATCATTGTCTAAAATTCAACATTACACATTATTCACCACAATAATAAAGTTCATGACATCCATCAACAGTACTCAACAATAGAAAAGTACATTTATATGTTGTGATACTTTATCCATTCTACCCTCATATCTGTTGGGATGCTAATAAATTGTTCTGCTAATTCTTTTCTTTCTGACAAAGTCATTGCTTTGAATTTCTCACTATTAGTAAGACTTTCAATTTGCAATAATGTTTCTATAGCTTGTGCTGTAAGACTTCCTTGTTTCATTTTCAAATGCAGCATTTGCTCTTACACTTTAACTTGTTGTTTCTGAATTTGAAGTTATTCTTTTTGTATGTTTGTCACATTATCATAATATTCTTGTCGAGCTTCAACTTTATCCTCTTCTTTTTCACATAATGACATAATAGCAGATGTAGCTTCTTTAAATGAAGATGTCATTAGTTGTGCTGACTCTGCATGTGGTCTTAGATGTTTGCCCTTTTTCATCTCATTGGACCTTCTTGATGAAGACATTGGAGATTGAAGTTAGGTACTATCTGTATCCATTAGACTGTCACTTGGTGGTGTGAAGTATTGAAAATGATTTGGTGTGGGTGTCATTTCATTTGGTTCATCCATAGGTACAACTCCATTCTGACTAATTATTTCAGGATCTCTACTGACATTCCCTATAGCCATATTACTTTCAAATAGCAATTGTAGTTGATCATAAATAGGACATGGTTTACCTTTAAGGGGAGCACAATTTGGGTGTTTCTAGAACATTAGAAAAATGTTAATATATACAGAATGTACAAATTATATTAACACATTCAAAAATATTACCTTAATAGATTCATTCCAAACTTCATTTGAAATATCAATATGACCTTGTACGTAATTCCATCCCCAACCACTTTGAGACATAATTTTTGTGTAGTTATGATACATCTGTCGCCATGTTTTAATTCGGCTGTTAACATTTTTCTTTGTGATACCTGCATTTGTGTCATTATTGTATTTCTTTATCACCTTGTTCTATGTTTTAACTTTAACTTTTCCATCATATGTCTTTCCATTCCCTTCATTTAAAACATCTTCTAATATACCCAAAAATGTAGCATTTGCTTTTGCATTCCAACTAGTATAAGATCTTTGTCTACTTGGTACTGTATTATCTATACTAGCCATATCTAATTTGCAAAGCATATATATAAATGAAAAACACATCAGTGAAATATGGATGACAATGACAACATCAATCATTAATTTAAAAAATAAATAAGTTAATATTCATTCAATGACAATATGCATTAAAAATGGATAAGAATGAATAACTTAAATAAGTTACTAGTCATTCATAACACATATGAAATGGCACACCTAAGAATTTTATACTTTTTTTCGATGGATTTGTAATTAAAATATAACTAAAGAAAAAAGTTGGACATCATATACAACACAAATCAATTTATTTAGTTTGATTTACTTTCTATTATTTTCCTTTTTGTTATTTTCTAGGTGTATAAACTTTTATCAATTACTTCACCAAATATGAGTGCAAGAAATTCTAATTTTACATTTTTTTTGTCTAATATACCATGTTGAAAGAAAAGTTAATCAATACTTATCTTTTATTTCATTGTTACCTATATTTTCTACTATAACATTAATTCATGCCACATCACTGAACAACTAGGAAATGTTAGAATGCTGAGTAGCACTTCAAACAAATTGGGAGAGAGGTGGAAACCACATTTTAGTTTGATATATGCATTTTATTTTAGGTTGTAAGTTGGACAATCCCTTTCTTATATCCTTCAGATATTTAAAGATTAGGACGACGAGCTAAGAGCCTACTATCTATTCAAAAAAAATAGCATAGTAAAAGGTCGGCATGAAATCACACTACAACTCACAAAAGTAGAAACTGAAGCATAAAGAAAATTGACGGGTTTCGAGTGCAAGGCTGAGTAAGAACCGATCGCTCGGTCAAGTAAGAATAGATCGCCATCACAAGCAACCATCATAAATAGAAAAACCGACAAACAGACATTCTCAACCAAACAACTAGGGTAGCAAAAAGAGCATGGGGTCTTCACCAACCGGTCGGCGGGCTTCGAGCGGTCGGCAAGCTTTGAGCGCAAGGTAGGCTTCGAGCAATTGACGGGCTTCGAGCGGTCGGCAAGCTTTGAGTAGTCGGCGGGCTTCGAGTGCAAGGTGGGCTTCAAGCAGTCGGCAAGCTTCAAGTAGTCGACGAGCTTCGAGCGCAAGGTGGGCTTCGAGCGGTCGACGAGCTTTGAATGCAAGGCGGGCTTTAAGCAGTCGGCGAGCTTCGAGTGCAAGGTGGGCTTCGAGTGGTCAGTGAGCTTCGAGTGCAAGGTGGGCTTTGAGCGGTCAATGAGCTTTGAGTGGTCGACGAGTGTTGGGCAGTCGACGTGTTCAGGCGTCTACGATTTCTTAATTTCAAAGGGGAGAGTCTTCGAAATCAGGAAAATTTTTACTTTTATATTTGAGAAAGTTAAACAAATTTCCCAAGTTTCTAAATCTGCACAAACTAGTCACATATTTTTCTTACTTTCCCTTCTTCAAAATCTTAGCATGCACAAACCCCCCCCTCTTTCATGTAGGTTAAGGATTTCCATTTCCAATATTAATAGTTTTTTTTTATATATTTAAAGTTAAAATTTCTTATTCGTCTAAAGTGGAAGATAAATCATCCTAATTCCACCTTGGTAATAGGGTAAGCTATATATGATTATTAAAAAAAACATGAGAAATAGTTAATGAAAGAAAATAAGCGATGAATAACATAAAAATAAATAATAATTTTTTAAAACCAATTGTGATAGGTTACCTGATCAAGAATAAGATATTTACAATTTTTCATGATTTAAATTTTGAAAAATACAAAAATATTATCCTTAGGTTAATAGTATTCAATAATGTTTAACTGATCAATAATATTTACTATATTTTTTTCAGGTGATTTTATGTTCACGAATTCTAGTGAAAATTACAAGTATTATTGTCACTAAAATTGGATAAATATAAAAATACCATCATTATAAAAAAAATTGAAAAATGTTTTCAAAAGAAATCTTTTGTGAAAATCCATGGCATGCAAATTTAATACAAAGTCCAAGATTTTTTCTTTTTAATTTCAAAGTCCGTGAATAATTTTCCTCGATTTTGGCGTTGTTTCCGTTGCGAGACCGCCGCACGCAGAAGCCGACGACGTCATCGGCATTCCTCGAGGCCGCCGTTTTCCCATCAACCCTACTCCAATCGAACCGGTGCCTTAATCCCCAAGAATTTGCCATGGGCGACGTGAAGGATAAGGTCAGGGGCTTCATGAAGAAGGTTAACAACCCCTTCTCCTCCTCCGCATCCGGCAAATTCAAGGGCCAAGGCCGCGTCCTGGGCTCCTCCTCCTCCTCCACCACCACCACCGCTGCCGTCTCTTCTTCTCAACCCCTCCCATCCCACGTCTCTCCTGCCAACACAGCGCACAAGCCCGGACCACATCCACAACCATTGCCGCAGACCCCTCCTTCAAATGCATACGATTTCAGTGGATTCGACGCCTTAATCTCCAACAGCAAGAAGACGACCGCGATGACAGGTGGCTACGAGTGCCCTATCTGTACTGTCCGATCGTTCATGTCTGAAGAGGAGGTGGCAGCTCACGTTGAGGCCTGTCTTGATGAAAGCGAGCATTCCGGTGGTGGTGGTATGGATATGGTAAGGGATGGAGTAACTTTGGGCGTTACCACGTTTCTGTCTGGGGAACCGCCAGAGACGGCGGTAGAGGTGGTACTCAAGTTGCTAAGGAACGTGGTTAGGGAGCCTGCGAACGTGAAGTTTAGGAGGCTCAGGATGACTAATCCCAAAATCAAAGAGGCGGTTGGGGATGTGAAGGGTGGGGTTGCACTGCTGGAGTGTGTGGGGTTCGCGATTCGAAAGGAGGAGGACGGGGAGGTGTGGGGTGTGATGGACGAACCGGGTGAGGAGCAGATGAGCTTGATCAATGAGGCTGTATCGATCTTGGAGAGGCGGAAGGAGGAGAATCATAAGGGGGAGGAAAAGGGTATCGGTACCGATGTAGTTAAGCAACAGAAGATTGATCGTCAGGTAGGTAGATTTCACAACTCATTCCCGTTTCCCTCTTTCTTCTTCTGTTAACATGTCTGGGACAAGTACTTCTGTAAAATTGCAATTCAAAGTCACTTATTACAATACTTCCACATTCCTTTGTCGTAGAAGCACCGACTATATTGTTACCATTTAATAGGGAAAGCTACTGCTCCAAAAAAATCAAGACAAACAAGAAAAGGGGTATCAGCTAGGTGCTTTCACTTAATATAATCTTCTGAATTGATGTCATACTTTTAAATGAAGTTCTCCATTTCCTTGTTTGCCTACCCATCAGTGAAGAGGGAAAAATGATAATGGGGTTATAGACCTATGGATCTTATATGGATATGGAATTACCCATATAATAATATAAATAACACACCTAACACTCCTCAAACTGGACCATATATGTCAAACATGTCCAACTTGTCACAAATAATTTGAAAAACTCCTGCATTCAAGCCCTTTCTGAAATATCAGTAATTTTCTTCAAGGACTGTGTATAAGGAGTTGAGATCACACCAGACTATACCAAGTTCTTGATATAGTGACAATCTACCTCTATGTATTTAGTATGCTCATGGAAGGTTGAATTGTTTGCAATGTGTATGGTGGCTTAGTTGTCATAGTCAATTGACATTGGCATCTCTACAACAATAACTTTAGCTATGCCAACTTACAAGTTGTATGTGCTATATATACTCAACTTCTACACTTGATCTAGGCACTGCATTTTGCTTTATGAACTGACTTAGCAATCCCACTACATAGGCTATATCAGGTTGTGTTACATTTAGGCTCTTGTATGAATTGACTTGGCAATCCCATTGCATAGGCTATATTAGGCCATGTCATAGTCAAATAGATTAGTTTTCTGTACTGGCTAAGATCATCAAAGAATTTAGAGTTTTTATCCTAGAATGGAGGATGCTTTTCATTGATTTAGAAAGACTTATGATAAAGTACTTAAAAACTTATTATGGTGGGTTTTAGAAAGAAAATGAATATCCGTAGGATATTGTAATATTATAAATGATATGTATGAAAGAACAGTTACTATTGTTAAAACTATAGGAGGAGAAATTAGAGAATTTCCAATATACATAAGTTTACACCAAAGGTCTTCTTAAGTCCATATTTATTTATCTTGGTTATGAATGAAATAGCTAAGGAAATTTAAAAAGAAATACCTTAGTGTATACTATTTTTTGATGATAGTTTCAGTTGATGAAAATAATTTAGGAATTAGTATTAAATTAGAATTATAGAAAGATATTTTAGAGCCTAAATGATATAGATTGAGTAGGTTAAAAATTAAATATATATAATGCAAATTCAATGAAAATAGGAATAATGATGAAGGCATATACTTATATGATCATAAGATTCATAAAAAGTAAGACTTTTAAATGCTTAGAATTGATAATAAGTAGCAATAGTAAAATTACAGAGGATATTATTTATAGGATTAAAGTAGGATGAATGAAATAGTGAAATGTTATGGAGTGTGGTCAACCCTACGTAATGAGATTATGACTTAAATTGTTGTTATTGTTATCCTAGAATGGAGGATTTTGATCTACCAGCATGTCTTTTAGTTTGCACTGTAATAATGTTCCTACAGCATGTTAAGCACATACTTCCTTTGTGAGAGTACTATCATATCCTTGGCATAAGCAAACTCTATCTTCAAGAAATATTTGGATTTGCCCATATTCTTTGTGAAAAAATGTTGAACAAAATACTGCTTTACCTCCATGATTCTGTCACTGTGACAACCTATCAACAATATGTCATTAGTCATTAACATAAACTACTAAAAAAATATGACTACTGCTGTCTTTTTGGTGAACATTGAATGATTCACCATATATCTATGAAATCCATTACTCATCATGACTTCATTGAATTTTTGAAACAAGACATGAGGGCTTTAATGCATATAACTTTCTTGAGTCTATAGACTTTGTTCTCCTTTCGAGCAATATATTTAGGGGATTGCTTTACATATTTCTGCTCTTCCAGGTTACCATACATGAAAGTATTTTGACATCCAATTGACTTGATTACCAATTTTGATTTACTACAATTGATAGTAAAGCTTTGATGGAATTGAGGCAAGCAATAGGAGAGAATACTTCAACAATATCAATGCTATAAATTTGTGTGAACCCCCTAAGCTACCAATCACACCTTGTATTGATCAATTGACTCGTTACACTTGTGTTTGATGGTGAAATCCTACTTGTAGCTAACGACACTTGCTCATTTAGGAAGGTCAACCAATTCCCATGTACCAAACAATACTAGTGCTTGTATTTCTTCATTCATGTTAGCTTTCCAATTTGAAATTTGCATTGCTTCATGATGATTCTTGGTATTGATTCCAAGGAAAATAGGAAGGGAAAATTGGCAAAAATTGAGATTAAGGTGATCATAAGAAATGAAAGATGAAATTGGATAAGCTATCATATTTCATTGACCTTTCAGAAAATGATTGGGAGATCAAGGTTAGTGGTATTGCTTGACAGATCCATGGTCACAGGCATTGGATTGAATTTAAATTGTGGTTCCAGTGTTGAAAGCTATTGTTGATGATAAACCTAAAAGGGTTTTGTTGGTGATGGCTTTACTTTAGTAGGTTTAGGTAAGTGTATACTTTCAATGGTAGGCTCAAGAGATGGGAAGTATGGTTTCATCTCAAAGAAGGTGACTTTAGCAGATACATAATAGCAATGTGTAGAGGGGATTATTACATTTATGCCTCTTTTGGTTTCTAGGGTACCCAACAATGACAGGGATATTTCAACAACTTATGCTGACCTTGGTGACATACCAGGTTCCCTGGACTTGGATCTGAGACCAGATGGCCGGGATATTTCAACAGCACAATATAGATTCTAGTCATTATTTCCATTTTTTAACTAGCCCCTATGCTTATCTAATCATTCTATTAGATCACAAAGTTTCTTTAAATTATTTATTCTCCTGCCTTTGCTCTAGTTATTCTTAGTTAACCTAAATAATAAGGGATTTGCCAGGACAGGGCATGACATAGTGTATATGAAGCCACCATTTAAACATTTCTTCATTAATGCTTTGCAATCTGATCATGTGTTCAATAATCATTCTCCAAGGGAACTGAAGGGTGTTTCTATCTGGCGGCTTAGTAATTTTACAATGGAATCCCGTCTGGTTCCTCAGGATGTTCTTTCCACAAAACTTACATGGTAATTGTTTAATCTTACATAATTAAGTCTTAACCATGATTTTAGACACTTATTACACCATAATACAAGCTATTGTTAAGTGCTTTCTTGGGTGAAATATGTGGCCAGAATTTGCCATCCTATAATTGGGATCCAGAGTATCCATACCCACAAACAAAACCATGGACAGCATCCAACACATTCATCATGTTCTTGAGTCTTGACAGCATGTATATACGTCCCTAGTCATTCTAATTGTAAGAACCCAGTTCTATACATCCAGTTGTATAGCTCCAAGATCCATCATCATGATCCCTCCACCTTGTTGGGCATTTATCTTGGGTTGCTCATGCCAGTGGAGCTCCTCTCATGTGAAGTTGCCTGTGGAACAGCATTCTCATATTATCAACCAATGAATAATAGAGAAATAACATGAAACATCCAACTACAGCATACTTTTATCTCTCCTCTAGCCTTCTTCTCATGCCCTAGTTGAGCTTGTCCATTACATTGTCTCATTTGTCTGTCGAATGTGGAATTGTTTTAGAACATAACTGTTTCTTCTTGAACCATGCAAACTAGTGAAGACATGATCAGTGATCATCAGTCTCCTCCTATTCACATAGGCTACTGAAGGGGAAAGAGGGGATGACATCCTCATGCTAAGTAGTTTTATTTTTGAGAGTAGATAATTTTGATGGTTGATGCTTGCTGTCTAATAGACAATGACAATTTACCATTCAGTGCCCAAATCTTCCCTCTAACTCGCACAGCCCAACAAGTGATCCTTTGGAGATTAACACTATGAATTTAGACGGCCAGGCTATGCTAATTGACAACAAGCCTTGCCTGTAGTCTGAGGTCCACACATCATCTTTGTATGTCTCTCCCACGTTAGATGTCAGATTATGCCATCTTACAGTAAGATGACATCTAATGCCCAAATACAGCACTACTATTTAAGGCTTGCAGTTGAGGATCCAAACTTTCTACTGCAAGTCACTTAGCTCTACTCTAGGACACAATTATGGATAGCAACTAGGGTAACTTGATGCTAAAATGGTTTTAAAATTAACCGAGGTTTTAATTTATCTTGGGACTTAGTTCAGGGTGTTACACAGTCACTAGCTGAGGATTTTTTATCCTGTTTACTTGTGCTTTTTTCCAATGTTATGAGAATTTAATGATTTGTTAGCAATATTTTTTATGATATGGATTCCCTGTGGTTAAATATATTATAGTTGTATGTTTGATGTATTGCTAGAAATATGCTTTTTCCCATTAATCTTTCCATTGATTGGTGTACTGTTTTTGTGTTTGTTAACTATGCTTAAGTGATTCTGCATCATTTGTTTTACAGGTAAGGGTCTTTTTTCTCATTCCTGGAAGTGTACCTGAAAGAATTGAGTTGCCTGATTCCTTCTACAATCTCTCTGCTGAAGAGATAAAAAGAGAGGTCAAACTTAGGAAACAAAAGTTAGCTGAATCTCAGCTTCTGATCCCAAAGTCATATAAGGAGAAGCAAATGAAGGCTGCCAGGCATAAATATAAAGCCACTCTTATCCGTATCCAATTTTCCGATGGAGTTTTGCTTCAGGGTGTCTTTCTCCCCTGGGAGAGGACAAGCGCTTTGTATCAGGTTAAATCTGAGCACACATTTCTCCTATTTACTCTATGCTGTTTTTGTCTTTCAATTGTATTCCTTTTAAAATAACCCAACAAATGAGTCATTGGATGTATGTCATAACTATAATGTTTACTAAATGTTACTGTTGACTACTGAAAAAAAAAATATAATCTAAAAAATTGTTGCAAACATTTTCAGGCCATCTTTCTACCAGTTTGTGGCTTGTCATTGTTGGCAGGGCCAAATCCACTATTAGTTCACTCTTATCTATGTACCATGTAATGTGTGATTATTTTTTTTGGATAAAACCTGTTATATGCAATGATTCATGACCCAAACAAATCCACACGATATCTACTGATTCAGCAATGGCTTTATTGTAACTTGGCTCAATTATTTACCTAAATAATGGTTTAATCACGTGAAAAGTATTGGTCCAAGCTCATAATAGGTTGATTCAAAATGGGCCACTGGTCTGGTTTCGAAAACAAGATGTGTGTAACAAGTGGACTCGGTTTCTACAAGTTGGTAGTTATGAATTTTTTGGCTTATTAACATGTATAAGATAAAAAAATAAGGCAAAAGCATGGATTCTTGGCAGGAGAAGATCGAGATGATGATATGGATGTGTTCAACAGATTGCAGCTTAGTTATTGGTCAGAGGGTTGCTGCAGAATTGATTCGTTAGATATGGAAACAAGGAAGATGATGATATGGATAGGCTTGATGAAATTGCAGCTTAGTTATTGGTCAAAGGGTTGCTGCAGAGTTGGTTCGTCAGATATGGAAACAAGGAAGATGATGATTGGAGTTAGTGCTGAACTAGGGCTCGTTGATAAAAAACATAGAGGATTCTTCCCAGACTTGGCTTAGATACACATAAGATATGGTTAAGATTCTTTTTGGGCACTTTTTATTTGTTGTATTTTTATTTGATGAAAAATATTAAATAGAAATAAGTAAAATAGGGAAGGTTGTTAATAATACCTGCATTATTTGTTTTGCCATTGCCATGATATTGGAAAAATGCCAATCTTTTTCCCTAAGGGAAAGCCCCCATTAGTAAAGAGAGAGATCTAGAGTCACTAATCCAATGGAAGTGATGGAAGAGAATGGTAGCTAACAACATTAGTGAAAATTCTTAATCATTCGTAATTTGATCAGTCTTAACCCCTTCCCTCTGAGAGCATGATTCAAAAAAAGTTACTATAAGAATAAAGAAATTGGTAGAAGTTGAGTGATGTGTTAACAAAGACAGTGTCTTTATACAGAGAGATTACAAGTACATGATCAATACAACTTTAGCAATGTAAGATTAAACCCTCTAGAACATAATCCCAATATATTAATATACTCTAATACTCTCTCTCAAATTGGAGCATCCAACTTTTAACAAACTTAATTACACTTCAAAAACATAAATAGTGAAAAACAACAAATACATAAAAATAAATAAAAACCAATTGCTGTAGTAGTGGTAGCAACAACAAAAGGTAGTGTTAGCTGTTATAACAAAAGCAGCAACAACAAAAATAATTTGTGATAAATGTAGAAAGAACTATATCTTAAATAGTAATAGATTAATCATTTGATGATACAAATCTAAGATAGTAAAATAAATAGACAAATGTAGTTTATTTTATGAAGTAAAGACAAGTAGATAGATATGATCTACCCTTAGGATTTTTTTTTCTTGCATTTTTTTCTCTTTTTTTTACTTCCTCTTTTTTCTTTTTCTACTTCTACCATTTTTTCTTAACATTTTTCTAAAACAACCTTCTTTTATTCTTCTCCATTTTCTCTCTCCCCAACTCTTCTTCCTCCTTTTAATCGATGCGCGTGCTAAAGACCCTAGTGATGATGTAGTGGTGACACAGTGAAGTGGAGGCAACACAGTGTCAAGTGGTGAGCTAAAGGCTTTGACAGTTGTGGTGGATAGAGAAGTAGGGTAGCGCTAGCAGAGGGTGTTGGACTGATTGCAACTAGAAGGAGAGTTGGTGGAGGCTGTAGCTATCAATGATTGGGGGGCTGTTGTAGTGGTGGTGATGACCTAAGGCTAGAGAAGAACTACATTAATGGTGACGAGGAAAAGAGTCTAGTGGCTTGATGACACTAGCTAGGAGGGTCCTCTATGATCTAGAAGTTTGATGTGGTAGCAGATGCTAGGTTGTTGGTAGTTAGGAGGAAGGTGGTGATCTCCCACTCTCTTAAACTCTCATAACCTAGGCATTGACTATGTGAGATCAAAGAAATAGATGGAAGTTGAGTGATAAATTAATAAAGACTATACCTCTATATATAGAGGTTGCAAGAATATGATCTAACTTTAGCAATGTGAGATTAAACTCACTACAACATATAATCCTAATACATTAGTATACTCTAACGGTTACTAATTTGTGCTAAAGTCCACAAGCCAAAGATAACTTTGTGTTAGGTCTCACATGGTTGAACTTTTTACTTTAATCATCTTTCAAACAAGTTGCATATTTCTCTTTGTTTGGAGAGTATATTGAAAACATTACCAATTTTGACAATATTCCATAAGCCAATGATAGCTTTTTGTTGCTCCCCACATGTTGAATCCTTTGCTTTATTATCTTTGGACCATTTTTGCCTGTGTTTCTTGCAGTTTTGTTATTAATACTATATTATTTTTATCATTCTCGAAAATGCCATTTTTTGATCCTTATTTTCAACTGACATGCCTTTAATTTTTTTTAACAAAGAAATTCATGTAAAGATTCGGTTATAAAAAATGTATCGACTTAAGCATTAAATTAAAATTCTATGACACATTCTCCTTATCTTTGGGAATTTCAAAGGTCAAACTACCATGTGGATCCTCTATTTCCTTGTTATTCCTTGATGCCAGTAATCATCAGCATGTAACTTTGGATCAATTTACGTACAAAGTCATTGCTTTTGGCAGCAAATTCTATGACTTTAACTTTCCTCGTTATGGACATACTCGGACATTGCTATTGCGTGTGGCCGTTGCCCACTTCTTTAGTATTCATGCTCCAAATTGCTAGCTTTTGGCAAATTGTGGTTCTTAATCTTTCCTCTTGGAAAGCAGAAATCTTATACCATCAAATTTTGGTCTGTAATATCTCATGTTATAGGGGCATTCCACATGTTTTGACTGAAATATCATTCAACACCCAAGCTCATTTCCATAGAACCTTTTAGTCTTTTACTTGTCAGTACATTGATATGTTAGAAGAGGGAGCTTATCATCCATTATTTCTGGACTGTAGTAGATCTTAAATCTAAGTATTAATTCATCAAAAAAAAATCTTTGAATGGTTCATATTTTAGAATGCTTTATAGGTTGTTTCTGAATGAAAAAATTCACTTTGAAAAGTGAATTGAAATTTTAGTTATATATGGTTGGTATTTCCCACTTATTGAAAAGTCATCTTTCAATATCCATGTTTCAACGTAGGAATCACAAAGAGGCCGTTATGTACTCAAGCCTATGTTTTTTTGAATTTAGAATAGACTACAGGTGAGGGTAAGTGTTGGAATAATCTTACATTGAAAAATAAAACTTGTGGTTGTGTAGTCTTGAACCTTTTAGTCATTATTGCTTAGGGTCTATTTGTTTGCTATGAGGATTATAATCATGCAGGTCTGGCCAGGTGCCAGACTTATTCTCTCTCACATGGTCAACATGACATTTCATCAATGGTTTATTTCTATTCATCTAACAGCTGAGAAATAATCTTCTAACTAATAATCTGTATACAAACAGACCCTTGGTCCTAAGTTAGACATTCATGTTTTAACAACTTAAAAATAATTTAAACATTTATACGACCTGCATCAGCATTGGAAACCATCTTGACTCATTTCTTTGTTTCTAAAACTTATGGCAAAAGCAGATAATTTTATATGTACTTGCTGGTAACATATTGCAAAATGCGATACATGTTTATCTGATGAATTACTGAAATCTGCCATGTTTGCCCGTCCAAAAACTTTTGTTTAACCGTATCTCTGTTATTGGCGAAGTTTGTCAGTTGCTCTCTGAAGGACCCAGATCTGGAGTTTGAGCTTATTCAACCAGTACCACACAAGCGGCGTGTGATTCCTCGATTACCAAGTCCAGGAGGGAAGCCATCTACTTTAGAGGATGAAGACCTGATTCCTTCAGCACTAGTCAAGTTCAAAGCCATAGAGACGGATTCTCATGTTTTCACCGGTCTGACAAATGAACTCCTTGTAACCAGCGAACCGTTGATTCCAGCTGCATCAGCCATCAGCACATAATAGCGAATAACCATTGATTGATCAGTAAAAAGAAATTTTCAGATACAGAGTTACCATTGATTCTCAAGTTTGCTCTTTGTAAATTTATTATTTTACACAAATTTCCCTCATGTAAAGATTATTTAAAATGATCTGTACACATTTTGTTCTGCGGAAGTGGAACTTTATATTTTAAATCGAACAGTGGTGGAAGTTGCAATTTTATTATGTGGCTTACCAATGCACCGGCTTAGCTTGACAAAGCTGACCAATTTGTTTGGGTTTCCATTGCACCCAACCTGGCGTTCCATGTTTCTTTTTTCGATGTCTATTTTCTCGGATTAAAAAAGTGCAAATGTTGGCATTCACAATACTTTTTAGGTGAATGTCAAGAATGGATGGTCCTGATTAATTTTCAATCAAGAAGAATTTTTCCTGTAGAATTTCGTGGGACTTGGGCTTCAACTTCATTAGTGCATGTAGTTCTACTCTTTTACCCTAGGGAACAATCAGCTTGTCGATTTAAAATGGTATTCTAATTTTTCTGTTGTCCACTCCTCTCATACTCTACGTAAATACCGGCTGTGAGTACTCGTGTAACTTCAACTGTGAGACTTGGGAAGGAAGAGAAGAAGGAAGGAGTTTAAATTTGAGATTAGCAATTGTATCCTTACTTTTCTATAGAACCATTGCAACGAATAAGAATACACTTAATTGTACAAAATCTCTATTCTGTTCTCATCATTTCATCGGCAGTTTCTAACTGTTATAAAATGAAGTTGGGCTTTACTAATTAATTCCATGAAATTTGCTATTCTCTAATCCACACTATTGCTTGCCTACTAATAGGGGTGCAAGATTATTCGTAGGAAGATCCATATCTATTTTGAAATGGATACAGATATCATTTTTTGCTTACAGGCAGATACAAATAGGTTAGCAAATATGTACATTGTTGATAAGTTTGGCAAATATATATATAACAAAGGAATTTGTTTTTCAGTGGAAGACGAGAGCACACACGCCTTATTTTGTAATGCATTTTTTGATCAAACGGAAATTACTTTTCCTTTCCATTGATTTCCATTTGTTTCAAAGTATGCAAACCCCCTGTAAAATTAGCACTAGAAAAGTAACAGCTGAAAGTATATGAGAATGGAGCTTGAGAAGTTAATGGTTGCCCTAGTTTTTTAATTCTTGGCAGAATTATTTCCTGAAATAATCCACTCCTCTTGATCTCTTTTCTCTCCTAATTCACCACTTCATCTCACTCACATGAATGTTCTCTTGGATTCGTTTTGTGGTAGAATCCACTAAAATTCCGTTGCCACCAAACATATCCTGGTCCTTAAACCGTACCACTGTTGGTTTCATTTCCATGATCATCGTCATGTAATGAGGGAGAAAGGAGAAAATTTAAGAAGAATGTCAATCATGCATATTTTCCAACTGGTCTTTTCATCACTCAATGATCAGCACGATGGCCCATTCAAATTTCTGAAATTGTCGACCTCCCTTTGAGGAGTAAATTAAGCATCACTTGCGTGCGAGGCCACTTTCATCCGCCAAACAAACACTGTGCGCCTTGCATAATCTACAGGGAATGAAGGCCAAGAAATAATTTATATTAGTAGTGTTTTCATTTAAATTCTAATCCAAAATCTTCTCTCCCTACATGGGCATTATAACTTGAAAGAAGATCAGATACATTATCCACGGTCAACAAACATCATTTAAAATTGCAGGAATGAAGAACTACTGCTATCCACCAACAATATTTCTTGTGGTTTCAAACCCAAAGGATTTCAGTAAAAACGATATCATCTTCGTGTCCAAATAGGCAAGTGACTTCTTTTTCTCCTTCTTTTAAAAAGAACAAGATGTATTAGCCAACTTGACAAAACTTCAATCTCTAGTAGAATCGAGTGATTTCACTAGAGATTCCATTGAACTCAGCATGATCGCACCAGAAATCCATAAGAACACACGATCACAAATAAGCCCTAAAAATGTTGTATATGTTGGACTTGGGGCATGTCCAATGTTTATATATGTACACTTAATTGGGACCTAAATATCGGTAAGACCCAAAACAAAGAAAAAAATACAAAGTTCTAACACTCCGAGGTAGAACACTGATTACACCCAGTTTACCACAAAAGAAATCAAATGCAGATTTGTTGAGTGGCTTAGTGAATATATCTGCGACGACCTGATATAATGCAAGCTAATAACTTTGTTCAGAAATCTCTCCCGTACAAAATAACAGTCTAATTCTATGTGCTTTGTCCTTTCATATAATACAAGATTTTTAACTATTTGTAGAGTTGTTGTATTATTACCATGAACACTTATGAGTAACATCTATGACCACCTTTATGGACTCCCTCAAATGAGAGTTCAAGTATCGTCAGTTGGGATGGTTGGAGCATTTTTTTGGCTTGTAACTTTCCTACAAAAACTCCACTATCCATCTCTCGCAAGCCAAGTACATTGTGGATCTTCTCCATTGTGAAGGGATGACCAACTATTACATTGTGGTCACACCATTGTAGGGGGGATGCACCTTCAACCACATGATGGTGATACTCTTGATAATCCCATGGCTTCTAGGAGCATACTCGACGGGCTACAATATCTCACGCTGTCGCGCCTTGACCTTGCATTCGTCATCCATCATTTCTCACAATTCCTTGGTGCTCCTACGATGACCCACATGCAAGTGGCCAAATGCATTTTGCAGTATGTCAAAGGAATGATGGACCGTGGGCCTTACATTTCGAGCGTTCTCTCCCACTCTCATAGCTTATTCGAACGCCAATTGGATAGATGATTCCAGTGATTGTTGATCGATGACAGGCACATGTCTCTATTTTGGAGCAAACTTGGTGTCATGGACGTCACACAAACAACCCATTGTTGCACGCTCAAGTACGAAGTCGTAGTACTGAGCTCTTGCCTCTATGGCCTTCGGGACGTTCTATGGTTTTGTTATCTACTTCGTGAACTCAAGATTCCACTTCGCATGGCCTCGATCATTTGTTGCGATAATACTTTGACCCTCTCTATGCCTCCAACTTGGTGTTTCATGCTCGCACACATCATATTGAGGTGGATTACCATTTCATACTTGAATTATTAGCATACGGTGCCCTCTAAGTTCGGCATGTTACCTCCAATCTTCATCTCACTAACATCTTCACAAAGTCATTCCCTAAATCTAGTTTTCATTTTTCACACAGCAAACTTACTTTCCACTGCACTTCGTAAAGTTTGAGTGGGAGTGTGACGTATATTACAATTATGGGATTATACCCTTCTTCTGCAATGGCAAGACACCATGCGAACTGTATTTCATGTGCTCCAACAAAATCACAAATGGGAGCTTATATCCCTCCTCCTGTGGATCGTGTTGTTGTTAGCACAAAATGGGTTTACAAGCTCAAGCATCGTGTAGATTGCACCATTGAGGGGCTTGTGGTGCAAGGTTTTACTCAACAACATGGTATCTACTTCCCAAGAGACATTTAGGATCTGTTTGTGCATTCAGAATTTGAATTTCATAGAATTTAAATTCTAACAAAATTTGAATTCTACAGAATTTGATGGAAATAATTCAAAATCTAGGTGTTTGTGCATGTTTAGGAATTTGACGGAAATTGAAATTTAGGTGTTTGTGCACATGACAGAATTGAAGGGAATTGATTTTTAATAAAGTTAAGTAACAAATTAAAATAATTAGTGAAAATATAATTAATCAAAGAATGAATTACTTATATTAATAAATGAATATATTATTAGATTAAATATTTATATATCATTTATCAATTAATTAAGTATATCATTATATAAAATAAATAAAAAATTACAGAAATTGACACATCTTAGTTATATTACATATTTAAAACAACAAAAGATTAATTATAAATTCTATATTTAACCAAGATAATATGTACAAAAAAAGGTATATTACAAAAAATTTACTTATTATAATGTTTGTAATACTCTCATTCATGACCATCCCACATTGCATTCATAATATTTTCACGAAATTTATCTGTAATTTCTTTCCTTTGCTCTTGTGTGTTGTTTCCAATAGTGTTAACTATTTCATATTATCCTTTTACATTAATAGAGTCTTCAACTTGTATATCACGTTCATCTTGTTGTACTTCATCTTCAAGATATTGACATAAGTTTGTTTTATCTGCTTTACGAATGAAGTTGTAAACTAAAAAATATGCTAACACTATTTTTGCTTGAGTTGTGAAAGAAAATGGTATATATCCTCGTAATATTGCAAAATGATGTTTGACTACTCCAAATGTATGTTTAATTATTGTCCTCAACTGTGAATGTCTATAGTTGAAGTTTTCCACTGCATTTGTTGGTTGTCAATTTCCTTCATATTCTGATAAGTGATATCAAACACCTCAAAATGAACATATAAACTCAGACCTATTTGGAAATCCAGCATCAACTAAGTAAAATTTACTTGCATGTATTTGAACATCATTTGAAATAAATTCAATTTTGATTGATAGGTGAAATAAAGGTAGATCATAAGTTGTATACTTCGTGGCACTTGCAAACTATTGCATTGAGTTGTCGCATCTTAAAGGAGTCGAGCATCAGCAATTGAACCTTCCCACCCACTAAGAACATAGGTAAATTTCATATCAAAATTGCATGCAGTTAATATGTTTTGTGACAATTCACCTTTTCTATTCTTAAATTGGGCATTCTCCTTTTCATAAATTGTAGTTTTAATGTGTGTACCATCAATAGCATCTATACAATCCTACTCAAACCAAAAATAAATTTAATTAATATATAAATGAATAACATGAAATATCAAAATTATAGTAAAGATTGAAGTATGTAACTTGAAATATGGATAAACATTAACATCATTTTGAATTCGATTGTGTGTAGCAACTTCATGTTTAGCTAAAAGTGTATCACCTATTTTTAATATAGCATTTATCATTTCATTGAAATATGAACTGACAGTCCATGTTGAGCGATGAAAACACTCTCTAATTACTCCATACCTTTGATTTTGTTTAACTGTCACTAAAAAATAGCAAGTTTCTACTCTATACTAATATTTCTACTATGTGATATTACTTTCATATTTCTTAATAATCCACAAAATTGTGAAAAAACATTTTGACTCATTCGATAAATTTTCTTGCAGTTGTATGCTTAATATGGTGATGATGGATCTAACAATCTTTGTACATATTCTGCTCCTTCTATGCTGTATATGCAAGTGGTGGATGTTTGAATCCCATTTACACTAATTCTGCATAGGAATTGTCATGTTCCCAATAAAACTTTTATTTTTTTCTTCCTTCGTTCTTCGTCTTCATTAATAATGGACATAGACGTCTTCATAAATTCTAGTCCCTACATCTGTACCTATCATACTAATTATGATTTAATAAAGAAAACATAATAATAGCATACAATTAAATAAAAAAAAACAATGCATACATCAACAAAATGTTTACAACATGTTACATAATATTTAAAGGATAACACAAGTTCAATAAAATTCAAACATGTTCGACAAAAGTTAAATTTTTAAATAAAAAAAGCACATCATTTTAAATTAAACTTCAACCATGAAGTTCTCATGTTCGGTGGTAGACACCTAAATTGATTCTTCTTTGATTCTATCTCCAATAATTGCATTGCCTTGTATTTCTCTTCTTCTATAAGATCTGTAAGTGAAAGTAAAATAGTGAGAACATCATCTTCTTCATGGTCTTTTTTCTCTAATAATTTCATCTTCCTCTCCATGTATGTTAATTTTGTTTCTTTAATACGTTGCGTAAATGCCATCTTTTTCTTTTAGATCAATATCATGTTCTCTTGTAGTTGTTTGACACGTTCTATGTATGTCATTTTCCTTGTATTTTCTTCTATATCCTCACTAAAATAATTCATAAGTGATACACCAACATTGTTCATTGTAGTTGCCATAAGTTGTTGTGATTCAACATATGAACGTGGACGTTTTCCTTTCTTGCATGAGTCTACATCATTCAAACTAGGAGAAGTAGCTTGAGTAGGAGAAGGATCTTGAGTTTTAACCTCAAATTCCATAGCATTTTGTATAAAAGGTACATTATCAATGTCGTTTGTATTTTCATTCAAGTTCACAGTTGCTCTCAGATTTGTTGTACTTATTTTAGTCGAGCTTGTTGCAAGATTTCTTTCGAATATTATTTGAAGCTAGTTATATATGGGACATGCCTTACCATTGTACTATGCACACTTTGGATGAATCTATTAGAAAAAAAAAATATTAGTACAAATTATAAGCTAGTTAGATGTTAAATTTAAATTTGAAAAAGTTCAACTAACTATAACAAAATCATCCCAAACTTCTTTTGCGATATCAGTATGTCTATGTATGTAGTTCCATCCCCAACCACTTTGTGCACCAATCTTGGTATAAATCTTATACATTTGTCATCATGTTTTCATTCGATTATCAATATTTTTCTTTTGGATGTTACCTTATGTTTCTTTATTGTAATCGTCAATTACTTTTAGCCAAGTATTAACTCATATCTTTCCATCAGGAGTTTTACCATTACCCTCCTTAATAGCATCACACACCTTTGTTAATATCATCTCATTCGCTTGAACACTCCAACTAAAATAGGATCTTCCACTACCTTTCTTATTTTCCATTTCCTAGTAATGCACATATCAACATAATATAAAATGCACCATAACATAGAAATGGACATTACCATAAACATTAGATTGACATATAAAATAATACCTAGCTATTTGGATATATTAGGGAAAATGGAATGAAAAATTGTGTAAAATATGAAGCATGATAACCTATGACTAATAAGGAAAAATTAGTAACTTTAAGAATCTTTACTTAAATATGTTTATCATGATTTTAATTAAAATTCAAGAATTTTTAATCATTAATAAACCAAACATATGAAGCATGCTTTTAATAGCAACAACAAAATGTCAAAAATTTAGATTAACAAGAAAGGTTTCAACCATCAATAAACTACATGAATCTTTAACAAGCAAATGAATCTTTAAGAACCATTAATAAAATTAGAGGTATTATACAATAATAATAAGGAAATCTAGAAAGTTTCCATACCACATGAAGTTGCCATTGATTCAGAAACTACAAACAAGAATAGCTTGAGTTGTGCCTAGAACAACTTTATTGACAAAAGACAACACATAAAGCCATATGGATCATCTGACAATTAAGTTCCAAGTGCACAACTACAATTACATTCTATAGTTTATCAACGAAATTATGAATCTGGCTTTTTCATGGTAATTATTGATCCACATGTCGTAGTTAAAGTAAATGTAGATTAACACCAAAGGAGAGTCGTAGGAATGTACCTTCCACCATCGGACACTACAAGTGTTGGGCAAGCGTAAGCTTCGACAGGCAACTGTGATGACAAGCAGCTGCAACGGTGAGCGAAAGCTTCATCGGGCATGAGCAACAGCGAGCGAAAGCTTCGTTGAGCTAAAGCAAGGGTGAGCAGAAGATGGGAGCCAGGGTGTCGAGCAGAGGAGTGGAGACGAGCATCGCAGACTATACGAAGATGAGTGTCGTGAACGGTGAGGAAACAAGTGTTGCAAATAATGAGGAGATGACCGTGAGCGAAGGAGTGACGTTTGCGAGTAGAAGATGGGAGTGGAAGTGACATCAGGCGCAAGTGATGGTGAGCAAAAACTTCAACAAGTGGCTGCGATGGTGAGCGGAAGCTTTGTCAGGTATGAGTGATGGCGAGTAGAAGCTTTCATCAGACAAGAGTGAGCGAAGGTGAGGGTGTCGAGCGGCATTTCCCTCTTAGAAAAAGGTGAGAATTCATTTTCCTAATTTTTTCATATTGGGGAATTTAATTTCTTTGAGAAATTGAATTTCAAAGTGCACAAACACCTCATCTCTTAGAATTTGATAGAAATTTTTTTTAATTTCATCAGATTCTAAGTACACAAACCCTCCCTTAATCTTGTCATCAAACATAACACCATGCAAACTATGCTCTCTCTTGCGGCCATGTTTCATTGGGAGCTCCATCAACTTGACATCAAGAGTGTCTCCTCAATGATTATCTTTACAAGGAGGTTTACGTCTAGCAACCACCAGGCTTCGTCCATCCTAACTTTCCAACTCATGTGTGTTGGCTACGGAAGGAACTCTATGGACTTTGCCAATCTCCACATGCACGGTATGATTACAATTATGGGATTATGCTCTATATATGATGTGTATTTAATATGTTTTATTAGCATTCCATAATAGACCTGCAACTTACCATGTATAATTTTTCCTACATATAGTAAAAAGCTGGGCTAGCTAAAAGCGAAAGCCAGTTCCTCTATTCTATATCTCTCATCGAGAATGTCACCTGGAAAATGCTGATCCCACAAAGATTGTGTCATTGCTTTGATACCATGACAAAACTTCAATCTTCAGTGGTAGAATCAAACGATTTCGCCAAAGATTCCATTGAATTTAGCATAATCGCATCAGAAATCTACAAGAACACACGATCATAAATAAGCCCCCCAAAAAAAAAACATTGTATATATTGGACTTGGGGAATGCCCAATATTTATTACATATGTATACTTAATCGGGTCCTAAATACCTGATAAGACCTGAAACCGGTAAAGAAAAGTAAAATACAAAACAAAGAAAAAATACAATGTTCCGATACAACAACTGCAGAAAAAAAGTAGATCAAGAATAAATAAAAAAAATCAAGAGAATTTGTGTGAAATCATATGAATTATATGGCGGTGTATGCATTGGAAAGGTGTAGTAGGGAAACAAATTTAAGAATAAAGGTGGACAAGGGAACAGCTTCTTCTTGTTTCTGAAAAATAAATGCCTGCCGTTTGTGAACAACTTGAACTCTAAAATATTTGTTCAATCACCAGATGACCTCGAGATACGTTTTTTGGTTCGATTTTGTACAATAAAAGGACATGCTGGGAGGAGCCTCATACTTGTCAGATTAAAAAAAGAAAGTGATCAGGCATACAATAACAATAAAAAAAATATCAATCTTATTGTGTGGGATTAATGACATAAATTTTTTTTTTCTTCTATATATTTTTATCTATGATTAAATATTTAGTTAAATTTCATAAATTTAGATATTTTCTTATAAGCTTCAAGTAATTTTAGGGTTTTTTTTTTTTTTTTTTTACTTCTTTTACACTGCTTCTTTTATGTAAAGCGGCACAGACATATCCACACGAAAGTACCATTGGTCTGGCCTTTATGACCGCAAAAAGTTATTGATGGTACATGCAGCACATGCTCATATATTTCTTCCAAAGTCCTAATGTCACGGGCACTCACATGCTCATCTTGAAAGTGGAAGTGACTGGTCTGGAGTAGGAAAATGTGTGGTGTATGACTAGAGCCTTTTGCTTATTTTAATCATAAGTGGGGTGGGGTTACAGAAGAAGTCTACATTGTATCATGGCTTTAAGAATAGAAAATATTTTGATTCTGACCTTAAAAATGTAGCAAGCACATGGGCAGGTGTGATGTGCATGCCCACCAACCGCACTAGCTGGGCTACATTTTTAAGAATCACATGACCTTCCTTTCCTTCAAAAATAAGGGCATGAGGGCATTCCTCGTGCGGCCATTTTGATTTTTGATTGACGTGGGATTCAGGGTTGCTTGTGGTGCATTTCTTTTGCTGAAAGAGAAAGAGTTGATTGATTCCTAAAAGTTCGTATTGCCTTTGATGTCCGTAATGTCCACCAATTACACCATGGTCATCAGTTTAGGTCATGGTTAGAGTGTGGCGAGGAGAGATCGAGAGGTGCACGTGATACTTGACCCCTATCACAAACTTCTTGTTTAAGAAAAGAAATACTTTTATTTATTTTAATAATATTTCTTGCATGCGCATGTAAGCTGGTATTGACACGGGTATCCTGTAGCTTTTCAAAAACGCTGGCATGACACTTCACATGCCAAGTCAATAATATTTTCAAGTTATGTCTCTTTTCTCAAAAAAGCCGAACAGATACTCGTGTGGTTATGTATGTTGGTCCACGTGATCAAAGTGTATCCGTCGCTTTTATTTCTCACATTTATTTCCAAAAACCACTGGATAAGTAGGGTGTCAGTTTAAACTGCCGGTTAGATCGACCACCGGATTTACTCATGATCTTCATGACCTGAACCGCAGACTGCACGCACTTAACCATAAATAATGGAAAGCATAGTTAATCTTTTAGTTTCTTATTCTATTACTGCATCATCAAAAAAAACTTTAGTTAACTGCTTGTTTTGTACACAATATTTTGTTTCAAGGAAAGTCCATTTGAGAAAGATACCATGGCCCTCCCCCTTTTGTTCCCAAAAACACATCCTGGAATTACCCAGCAAGTTGCACAAACGGTGGAAATTAAGATTCCAGATGAAGATTCCTCAATCACTCACTAAACCTTCAACAAGTATACGTCCAATTTCTTGGATCAAATTCTTAACAAGTAATTTTGCTTAACTTCTCGTGTCCGAGTAATAATAATGGTAGTAGTGGTGGTGGTGTAGTATAAAAATGGCTGCAAAAAGTCGGAATCAGGGCAGAGTGCACATACCCTTCATAACCCAGACTTATCACCGCTCTTGCCTCTTGCAGTTTTTTCCATTCTCTGCCATCTATTGTACCCCATTCATAAGAGGAATATGAACCAACATCAAAAAACAGATGAGTATGAACCATGAACATGTACCCACTGATTTAAATGAAAACTCCATTAACTCATTTGCTTGCCCAAGGGACTTCTCTCACAACGTTCATCTCTTTCACTCTGGGGCTTCGTTCTTAATAATGTTCATTCACCTCCACATTTCATGTCTTCAACTGAGTAGGCAGATTAGCGACGAGTGAACAAGCAATGCAAACAAAAGAATTGAGGAATCACATGCAAGAAAAAAGGATTTCACAACAACATGCCAATGTTTGTTTTAACTTGTACAATTTATACAATGCTATCAATAAAATATAATATATTAGGAAGAAAGGGGGAAAAAACGTTTTATGTAGACCTCGTGTTAGCAGAGTCTACCATGATCTAACTTTCCCTTGGCTATGCTTGCTTGATTCAGATGAATTAAAGAAAGATTACAAAATGGAATGATTTGTAGGGCGGAGAGACAATTAGAAGAAGCTCATCGGCAGAGGCTATTAATCTCCAATTTAGTGTTGTTACTTGTTAGGATGCTTGGCATCATCAGTGGTGCACTTGGATGATCCAACAGACCAAGAACTCTCCTTGCTTTCCGGCAGAGACTTCTCTACAACTGATGCAGGTTTACAGGGAGAATCATTCCAACAACTGTATTCAATCGGCTTTTGAGTTGAGTAAGGAGCTGAACTTGTAATTCTGCAAAACAGTGATTAAGAAGTTCCAAAGGTCAAAACAGTGCGTTTATTAAGGACTGGTTTATGACTTTCAAACAAGTTGCAACTTGCAAGGCAAATCCAAGTACCCAGCAAATTTTCAACAGAAGTATTGTTAAGTCCAGAATGAGCAGTAGACAAAGGATTTGTATATCTCATGGAAAACACACCTTTCTTTGCGCTTTTCCAAGAACCTGGCCAAAGATGCCTTGCGAGCCATCGGTACAGCTGCAATTATGGATTATCCATAAGTTTATATAAACAAGTAACATCTGTCAAATATTTCATCAAATTGGAAAGTGTATGGATGAACTTTCATCGTTCTTCACTTAATACCAATGAGATGATCTTTTAGTCGTGACCATATGTGAAATAAGGAATTTCAATTTGCAACATGACTTGCTATTCTTTCATGACCTCTGACCAGGTCAGGTTCAAAATAGAAACAAAAGGTTCGATGATTAGGTCAGTTCACTTATTATGGTACAAGACTGAAGTGAAATCAGAACATGTAGATAGAACAGATGTGCAAGCCATACCTCTCACCACGAGTGTGTTGCTAGTGGATTGTTGAAGAGCTGGAATCATAGTATTCAAGGGCTCAACTTCTCTATTCATATCTGGCTGTTGATTATCCTTTTGCTTCTTCTTGTCATCATGACTACTGGAACCACTTCCTGAGTGGGCTGCCGAATGTGATGCAACAGAAATTGGGCTAGAAAAGGTCGAGCAAGGTGAAGTCACACTGGTGTGCTGTTGGATTTTATTCATGTTGATAGAGTCAACTTCCACCACTTTTTGAGATATCAAAGGTGGTGCTTGGTTCCCTGGATTCCCAGTGCTTGAGCTCATGTCGGAACTTTTGCTTGCAAAAGACATTATTGCTTGAGCCTAAGCAATAAAAACCAAAGACCTTTACACTTTCTGGTAACTTGTTGCACATAACAGAAACCAAAATCGCATAATCAATCATGAAATTCAAGTACCTTCTCCACTGGAACATTATCATAGACATTAACAACTCCTCCATAAAATATGGTCAGCTGTGCGGTTGCAGGGACAGAGATGGTTGTATTGCTGAAAAATGTGATATACCGCTAAGATTTCCATTTTCCTTGACTTCTTTGCTTAGATGACAAAGAGCAATGGCAATTGAAAAAAAAATCATAGATACCTTGGAAGAAAGGCTGTATCAGTAGATCGACATGCAGAGGCAGTGACCATTGATTTTCCTCCAAAGGGTGGTTGCGGCTCTGGGTACATGGCAGATGAACTGGGTATACTCCCCGAATCATGACACTTAAAAAAGTTCACTTGCGACATGGGAATAGATTGATTTGAGGTCATCGGGAGTATTCTTGTATCACCATAGACGACATGATCAGACTGATGTCCAGTAGTGTTTCTGTAAGAATTTGAGTTCATGGATTGATAAATTGGCATTGGGGATAGGTGCGTGCCTTGTCCATTGATGCTGAAGTCCTGAAATCGAAAACCATTAAGTCATATTCCTCGGAGAAGGGAAAAAAAACATGTCGTTAAGGTTTTTACGAGGAACAGAAGAAGAGACAAGAACCTGTGAGAGGTGTACTGGAGAGGACCGGTAGGCTGCATCAACAGATCCCATGGGGTGGATAGGGCGAAACCCAGAAGAGGAGTACCGATCATAAACATTTTTCTTGAACCTGTCCTCATGTGCAACTGTCTTGAACGACATGTTCTGCTGCAGATTGGACATGTTCTTTGGGTAAGACATCTGTGCCACAGAACTAGCTAGAAAGCCTGCAGTATTGAAGGGATTAGCATGTAAATGGCAAACAGTGATGTTCGTTTCATTAAGGAAAAACAAAAAAAAAAACAGATTCATGAGTTATAATATTTTATTCCTCAGATCCAAATTTTGCATTTTGTCTGAAGCAGTGCATACTTTCACATATAGAAATCTACGCCACAAGCAAAATGAAGATTGGGAAAACAATTTTTGCAGAACAAGCAAAATGAAGCTGGAACAGAAGTCGAGTGGAGTTTTGATTGAAGACGGACATGACAAAACAAGAGCTCTGAAAATAAAAACCAGACCAATTGAAATCTTTTTTAGAAATCGCATGGCAGGGATGAAGGTAGCAAATTGGGTATTCAGGGAATAACCTCGTAAATAGGGCTGTCGCCTGAAGCACGTTATCAATATAGGCTTGAACCGGTAATGGCAATCAGAAAGAAAGAACCTCGCACTTATGAAACAGTTGGGTCATTATGTGGAAAGCAGAGACCACCCATAGAAGAAGAATAGCCCACAAAGAATAAATGAACCCCAGAAAACACACTTGACTTCCGTAAATCATTCAAGAACCAGGAACAATAAAAAAACAACAGAGAAGCACAATAAGATCATTCTCACGTCAACACGAACTAAAGAAGGAGAAAAAACAATCAATCAAGCAGTTCGGAAGTAAAAAGCTGCATTTTTCCATGAGACGAACAAGGAAGGATTGGACCTTTCCATGAATACGCAAACATAAAGCAAAAAGAAACAAAGATTGCAGCTTGGCATAGGTACCTGAATCATTGCGGTAGCTCCCTCTGGTCTCGTCCTTCACACCCAAGCCTAGAAAGTCCCTCTCCATGTCCAACGCTATAAAACTTGCTTTCAGTTTCCTCTCTCTCTCTCTCTCTCTCTGTACCTATCTATCTACCTGTCTCACACGCTCTCTCTCTCTCTCTCTCTCTCTCTCTCTCTCTCGACGAAGAAGAGCAAGAAGGGAGAAGAGGATTTGGGTTTCGAACAAGAATTGAGTTCCACAGGAGAAGAGAAGAGATTGGTTCAGCATTAATAAGCAGTCGGAGGAGAGAGGAGCAGGGCAGAAGACAAGAAAGTGGGAAGATCTCACCCGTCGATCCACCTCCCCTGCGGTAGTCTTACAGACTAACCGGTTACCACCCACGTGCGCCGGTTGCCGGTCCTCGAATTTTTTGATCTCATCCACGATTTGGTGGGTCGTGTTCGACACGAGGAGATCCAACGGTGGAGAGGTTTTGTTCCTCGTTGACCCCATCACCAATCGGGTGCGGCGGCATGGGACCATCGGCCTGAAATGTGAAGGAAGATCAGGTGGACCGCATTGCTCCTCCGTCTACGCTGCCATTTTAATAATTCGGATAGCATAAAATTTAGATAAATGATTTTGACAGTCAACTTTGTGGGGGTGGGTTTAACAGTACAAAAATGATAAACGATAATTTCGACCTTTTTTTTTTTAAAACATAAACATGACGAATTTCTGAAGTTTAAATCCTAAACCATAACTTTCAAATCATTCAGCTACAGCTGTCTCTTCAGAAATTTCCCATGTGGAACATCTATCCCTTGCACCTGCGTCTCAGCGCCATTGCGTCCCTTTCGTCCTCTCCCTCTCTTCTTTCGTTGACATCTCACCTCACCCTCCCTTTTCTTCTTTGAGAGGGAATGACTAAAAAAATATATTAAAATGAAATTTAAGCATATTGACAGTTCTTGATTTCTGCATTTTATTAATGTTTAATACTTCATTTTGAAAATAAAATTTATGATTCATTTAAATTTTCCAACTTTCCTTGTCATACACAAATGGATTTTTTTTTTTTTTTTGCCTTTTTGTATTTTCTGTTTCCTTACTTTTTTTTCTTTTTTTTGATAATAAGATGCTATTGATAAAAAACTGGGGTCAGCCAAAATAAGCTACAAGGGGATTCAAAGGAAGCTTATATCACAAAAACGACCGACAAAGATTGGTCTCCAGAAATCGAAAGACCATCCAAAGTTTAGTTATTTTCTTCGCCTTCTAGTTTGTCCATCCAAATAGAAGCCATTAAAAAACTGCACCAAGCTAACATATTTTTTTCGAGGAGGTACAATCAAAGTTTGGGTTAAAGGCCGTAAGTAAGTAGCAAATTATCAGTAACACAAAATTTACCATTTACTCACGGAAAAGTTCGGATTTCATTTTATCAATAAAAAGGTACTTGGTTGTGTTCCTTAAAGCAAGTGGTCATCACTTTTCCACCTTCTCTTGGCTAAGTTTTCTCTTGCAAGAAGTTTATCTTGTATACAAAATTAAAAGAAACTCCTTTCTTTCAAGGGAACTTCAGTCTTCCATATGGCACCATACAAATCAGTGAAAACCTCCATCAATAAGAATTTTATAAGAGGATTGAATGGTGTATATACCAATTCAGAATAACAGAGGAGGTAACGGGTCTCCTTATCTGACTACTGAGGCCATTAGAACTATTGAAAAAATCTTTTGGAGTTCCATCTATATGGATTGAGAATTGACCTAAAGAGACACATTGTGAGTGATGATCAAAAAAAAAAAAATGCGGTGCAGATATTCTGGACTTTGTTTTGAAAGTCTAGTAAATTCCCGATTCGATGAGGCGATAAATAAAATAAAATGGGCGATCGTTTTATGGAACAGTTGCCTGATTTTGTGGGTTCAGGTGACTTCAGACTTTGTTATCTATCCTAGACTTTTGTGTTTTAGTCCAGCGGGTCCTCAACTTCCCTATGAATTCTGGATTAGGAGAGACGATGACTTGTCACCTCTACCTGTATATTTATATTTAGATGTAAGAGGTGGTGAAATAAATTCACCGCCTGAAATTCTCTCGGAGGAGGAACAGAAGAAGTGGAGAAAGAGAGAGAGAGAGAGAGAGAGAGAGAGAGAGAGAGAGAGAGGTGGTAACGCGAAATACGTAAGAGAAAGAAAAGGACGTGAAAGGAAAATTTTGATTTATTATTTTTATAAGTTCTTTAATTTATTAATCTAAAACTTTTATTTTTATTGATCATTACACATTCGTTGTTGGTTATTACATGATTTTTTTCCTTGATTATTGTTGACAATACATTTACATTATATATATCAGCTCAGATAAGAATTGGAAAATGCATGTATACATCTAATCATGCTATACATATTAGATAATTATAGTTCGACTAGTCAATTTGACCATAGATGTCAATCCGTAGTATTATGCGTATAATTATGATTTAGTTAACTCTTGACTAGTCAAAGCACATATGTGTAACCCTAAGATTATGCATTATAAGTCCCCTTCTTGATAACTGAGTTGACTAAATAATCTTTGTTAAAGAAGATTATATCCTAAGGGGATGTTTATGCACCTAGAAAATAGCAGAAAACGTCGAAAATGAAAATAGTGGAAAATTTTTCGTCATTTTCTAGGTGTTTGTGTACTAAATGATTTTATGTCATTTTCTGCCATTTTCCCTTGGTATATAAGAAAAATTTTATTTCGTTTTCTGACCTTCTGATTTCTGAAACTGATGAAAAATGAAGGAAAAGAAAATATGAATTATCACAGAATATATTAACAATATACAATTTTAATATAGAAATTATTTATGTCTTTAATAGATGAAAATTGATATTATAAGAGATATGTGAAATAATAAATATGTGTAAAATATATTTTATATTGTAACAATTATTATAAATGACTTTATCTTATATTATCTATAATAAATTTTGTTATTCTCTATAAGATACAAAAAATATTTAATTTATTAATTTTAATATTTTTATTTTATAAATAAACATATATATTTTATATTTTATGATTTTTCGTCATTTTATGTCCTATGCACAATACATGTATTTCAAATTCCATCATTTTCTATTCTATGCACAAACACCTTGATTTTCTACTGATTTTCTGTTAATTTCTGTCATTTTAATTTTCATCATTTTCTGTGATATTCTGTTATTTTATTTTCACTATTTTATGATGCACAAACATCCCTTGAGTCGAGGATAACTAATTAGATCATCTTTATGAAAGGATTAGTTGACTCTTGGACCTTTTGTTGTTAGGAATAAAATGCAGCATTAGCTGAAAACTATAATTATCAATGTAAATAATATTACTCATATTATAGCATGTCATTTATTGGTATCGCACTATTATTGCATTAATTTGACGATACGATCCTTTGCATCTTCTCATGTTACACATACTTTTTGTTGAATATTTTTGAAACTAATAATTGAATATTTACCGAGTTATGACTTATAAAAATCTTTTATATGTTTTTAAATCTCAAAGTATAGATGGATGGTTGACAGTGTGAAAGAAGACCGCCAATATTTTGGCTGCTAGAGGTGGAGTCTGGTCTTCTTTTGAGTTTGGTTGTGATTTATAAGTTGCGAGGTTCTAAGGTTTAAAATAATGTAATAAGAAAGGCATGCATATTATTGTTCCATGGGAAGGTTTCTTCACCATCGAACTTAATCACTCTGTCATCGTCATGCATATCTCCATCTACACCAATTCCATCTTTCCATCCATGATAAATCCTTTCTCTACCTCACTGATATTACAACGTACGTTCCCGCCACAAGAAGCTGGGCGACATCGTAGTAAGAACTGTACGAAGGTCGCAACGTCTCGTGACATGCGGCATGTGTGCACAACGTAGATCCTGTGAGAATTTAACGCTGAAACGGTGAAATATAAATGCATAATGAATGTTCGACGATGAATTTATTTTCACCCTCGAACGAGAGAGGAAGAGGAGGAAGAGGAAGAAGAAGAGAAAGAGAGAAGAGGAAAGAGAAATAAAAGAAGAAAAATTTCGAGATATTAGTAAGTAATTCATTATATCTAATTAATGTTAATTTTTTAGTATATGGATTAATTAAATAATCTAAATTACTGTGCATAGTAATTAAATGTGTTTTCTTTTATTATGTAGGTACGTAGAAATGTATATTTGACATCATATATGATCATATTATTGTTGTGCATGATTAAAATAACTATCGATATTGTTTAAAATGTAAGCGTAGCTACCACAAACTCCATTATAGGATCGATATGTCATCAATATTCTGTCGTAAGATTGGTATGTAGCTATTACTCCATCGTAGGGTTGACATGTAATTAGAGTTAACTTGCTGCTTATGATAACTGTGGCATACTAAGAGCATTAAGTGAATATCTAAGTTATAGTGGGCTACCCTAGGATTATATGTATTAGGATCACATTATATGGCATACATTTTATTAATTATGCAAGTTCATTTTTTATATACTATTTAAATGATACATTAATTATATAGTAGATTTCTTACCAGGCATTTAGTTCATCATTGGTTTTCTCGTAGTTTTAGGTTCTTTTCGTGATACTCAAGAAAAACGTTAGTTAGGTATAACAATCATATATATTAGTTGTATTTGATGTTAATTGAATGTAATAATTAGTAAACTCATTACTTATGGATATATGTACAATTACAATGTTTTAAAACTTCATGAAAAAGTTTTACAAATATTATATGTATATATATTTGTTTGTGTGTTTATACCTCTTTATAGATACTTACCTTACGTTAATATTAAAGAGGAGTTATATTCACACATTTAAAAAAATTAATAAGTAAATTTTCCTTCTTATATTAACATAGTGATTACTATGCTTCTAATTAGGGTGTGACAATTTAATTGTTATTAAAGCTAAGAGGTTTTGACTAAGAAATTTTAAATAAGAAGTTTAGTCAAGAAGTTTAATAAGAGACTAATGTACTTTGGTACCGTACAGGTTATAGAAATGAAATACAAAGATTCTTTTAGTATGAGACAAATCCTAGTAGTGCAAGTGCGAGGAGAGAAGCAGGCAAGTGATTTGATAAACCCAACATTATAGAATTCTTTAAGTTGATTCCACCCTCATTCTTAAGAGAGGAGGGTGATCCTCAAGAGGTGTATTAGTGGATACATCATATAAAGAGGTTGTTTAGGATCTACCCATGTAGTATAAAGGAGCAAGTGAAGTATGCTACTCATATGCTTCAAGGTTCAACCTCAAAGTGGTGGGATATCATAAAGAGGACCTAAGACTAGATGGTGTCATCTTGGATATGGTCAGACTTTTGAGAAAAAATTTTTAGTAGTATTTTTCTCCTATTATGTAAATGAAAAAAGAGGAGTTTGAAAAAAATTATAGGGACTTATGATGGTGATGCAATATAAAAAAGAATTTATACAATTCTCCTTGTTTACATTAAATACCATTGTCATAAAGGATAGGAAAATATATAGATTTTGTCAATGACTAAATTTATAAATATTGTATGTTGTGAGGATGCAAAAGAAAGTCACCTATTGTGATGCATTGGATTTAGCTTTGATAGTAGAATAAGATTTTCAAGATATAGCCCAAAGAAGTAGTGTTTATTAGATTAAAATGCCTACCCCTATGACCATACCTACTCAAAGGATAGAGTTTGTTCCTTCAAAACAATCTAAAAAGTAATTCATAAAGGGCACTTCTAAAGACAAAGGAAAAAGGTTGAAGATAAGAGATGTTCCTTGTGCTAAGCATGGAAGAAGGCATTATGGATATTGCATATAGGGCAAGAGTGATGGCTAGTGCTATAGGTGTAGCTAGTTGGGCCACAAGATTATTGATTGCCCTATTTCTTTGTCTTACCAATGTACATGTAGATTTGTCTCAATAATGGACATGGGCACAACAATGATAAACACCACCTCAGTATCATTAATTATATCAAAGGAAGGAAAGCACATTGTATACTTGGGCTAGCAATAGTGGTGTAGGACTTGGCACCTAGATGCAAGAGTGGATGGACAAGGGATCTAGGCAACCTATATTTTATACTCTTACTCAATAAAAGGATGAAGATGTTGATGTAGTGATAGGTATTATAAAGATCTATTCATTTCTAGCTTATGCATTAATAGATCTTCATACTTCCTACTATTTTACATCTACTAAATTTGTAAGTGAGTGCAATATGGATGGTAAGTAGATGCACGAATAGTTCTTAGTTAGGACTTCTATAGAGAATACTTTAATTGTTAGACAGATCTATAGGTCTTGTCAAATTCATATAAAGGAAAAAGATTTGCCAATAGAATTATTTGTATTGTTATTAAAAGACTTTAATGTTATCTTATGAATGAACTAGCTAGTAGTGTATCACACCCATCTAGACTACCTAAGAAAGAAATTCTACTTTTTGATCTCTAGATAGGAGTTTTAATTTGATGGTACTAAAATTCTACCCTAAAATTTATATAAGTAATGAAGATCTAATAACTATTACGAAAAGGAAGTTAAGGTTATCTAGTTTCAGTTATAAATAGTGACAATGTTACACCTTGCTTAGCTAATATACCTGTTGTTAAAGAATTCCCTAATATCTTTCATGAAAAGCTTCCATGGAAGTTGGTCGATTAAGAGATTGAGTTTACTATTGAGTTGATGTTTGGGTTGTTTGTAAAATTAATTTAGAAAACCTATATTGTTCAATCAGATCTTGTCTATTGTATATATTAATAAAATCTTTTAAGGTAACAAACAACTTTTCATACAAATTAAGTATTAAGTCAAATTTGTATTTTTAATTACAAGTGCACAGTGTATATTATATTTGTGTACAAGTATAGGTCAATCTCTTAGAGATTGAATAAGAATTATGTACTATTTTAATTTTTATACTAGAGTTTATATGTGTTTAATTAAGCACTTCGTTAAGTTACTATTAAATCTATGAACTTAGTTCGTGGAGTTACATCTAACTCAACAGACTAACCTCGTGGACTTAATTTAACTCCATGAGTCTACCTTTTCAGTTAAATGTTACTATTCACAGAGGAATTCAGTCATCCATTAGGCAGTTCCATAGAATGTAAATAACATCAATTAAGTTTTTTAATATTAATTAATCTAAGATTTATTATTAATCAACACTAACATTTAGATATTTTGGATAGTAACCATTAAGATTTTTAGTATTCTGTACAAATCAATTTTAGTAATCTATAAAACTACTTTCTATTTTTTGAATCAACTAAACATAAAACATTCACAATACTAACAATGATAATATTAATCATGATACAAAACAAACAATACAACACATTAATACTAAATGTAAACACAGATAATTAGTTTTTTGGTATTTTTGTTTTGATATGTTCTTGAAGATGAATGAAAGGTGAAATGTAAAAATTTCTATCAACAATAAGAACTTTTGTCACTACATGTGATGCGATTATACCATTGAAAACTTAATCATTTACAATCTTTCCTCCTTTTCTTATAAAATTGCAAACCAAGACTTGTAAGTTGATCTCCTCTTTAGTATATTAGCATCAATCTGAAACCAATGCTAGAAGTTTTATGATCTCCTGATATATGAGTTGGTGCTTAGTGAAAATAGCTTCCCTTCCTGCGACGCAATCACTTCCCACAATGGTTGTCAGTCACTATGTTTGGCTCGGAATTGACCCGACATCTGGAAAGTATCCTCACAAACCTCGGATGGTTGATGATTTTGGTAGTGTTGTGGAGCTTCAAGGATCGACACTTCCTACAGTTAGCGTAGTCCGCCACCTTCACACACACTTCACTTTGTCTTTCTCCTCTTTTATATTTCTTTCAGTAGTAACTACTTCTACTTAAATGATCGGTTAGATTCCTTTTATTCATATCAACGATGACGATTTCTTCTTCATTCCATGAGTTAATTCTTGCGTGATACGTGCAATCGTGGTTTTCTTACAAATTTCCTATTTTTGCAATTGCTAACAATGACATGTTAGAAAATAACTGATTCGTGGAGTTAGTGTAACTCAACAGACTTACTTCGTTGACTTAACTATAAAATACATGCAATAAAGGAATAACTTATAAGTTTATAACACTAACACAACGTGTTACCTTAGTGTATATTCAAGTAACTCAACACGTATAATTATACTAACTTAATGAGTTAAACATGTGCAGCTCATGTAATATAATAAAACATTTAAATTCACACGTGTGCAATTCTACTTTACAAATAAAAAGGATATTTCAGATACTTACAAACATAAGTATCCGAAACTTGCATGCCTTTTAGATAGTTAACACCTAACTTACCAAAAGATAACTTAAGTTTAGTTTCCAGATCACGACATGTGTCCTCAATAATTTATACAATAAAAAGGGTATTTCAAATACTTGTAAACTTAACTATTCGATACTTAGATACATTTTGGATAGTTATCATCTAACTTACCGAAAATCCACTTAAGTCATGTATTAAGGTAACATATGTCCTTCATGAAATAATAAAGTATTCTTTAAGCGTTTAAAACATAACTGTTCAATATATGAAATGTAACTTTTTGAAATAATAGACATTTTAGATACTTAGGAATTAAAAATCCTATAACTCACTAATAGTTTCAAAATATACTTAATTCACTAGAATTATGCATATTCTTCAATTAAAGCATATAATCGTACAATTATAATATAATAGCTTAATTCTCATATGATAAGATAAATATTATGCAATTAACTATTATTTAACCATTAATATTATGTACTTTTTCATTCTAAATAGTTGACTCTTAGAACAAGTCAAATCTCAAAAGCTCTTTATAAGATGTCACTAGCTATGCTAAAAGAATTAAAATTTTAATTGTAGGACTTGCTAAAGATGAAATTTATCTATCCTGGTATCTCTCCTTAGGGGGCACTATATTATTTGTTAAGAAAAAAGATGATAGTATGAGACTAGTATTGACTACAAAGAATTGAATAAAGTAATAATAAAAAATAAGTATATGCTATTGAGAATATGACTTGTTTGATTAACTTTAGAGGATTACTATATTCTTAAAAATTGATCTATGGTTAGGGTACCATCAGTTGAAGATGTCCTAAAGATAGTTTTACGTATCCATTATAGCCATTATGAGTTTTTAGTGATATCATTTAGGTTAACCAATGCTCCTACTATTTTTATAGCATTAATGAACAAGATTTTTGAGCCTTACTTAGATTAGTTTGTTGTAGTCTTCATTGATGACATATTGGTTTATTCCAAGGACAAAGTAGAACATAAAGGTTATCTAAGAATTATCCTATAGTTATTAAGAGAAAAGAAATTCTATGCTAAGTTAAAGAAATATGAATTTTGACTTGATAAAATAACATTTCTAGGTTCGTAGTTTCAAGTGATAGAATTTTAGTAGACCCCAAAAAGATTGAGATCATTAGTGCTTAGAGAAACCAACCTCAATGAGTGAGATCTGTAGTTTCTTTGGTCTTATAGGTTATTATAGGAAATTTGTTGAGGGGTTTTCTAAAATTGCTAAACATTTGACTTGGTTAACCCAAAAAGGAGTGAAGTTTATATAGACCCTAGATTGTGAATAGTATTTTTAAGAGCTAAAGATTAGATTGATGATAGCTTCTATCTTAATACTTCCAAAATCAAATGAAAGGTTTGTCATGTATAGTGATGCTTTACTAAATGGTCTAGAATGTGTGTTGATACAATAAAATAAGGTAGTGACATATACATCGAGATAATTAAAACCTCATGAAGAGAGCTACTCAACCTATGACCTAGAGCTAGCAGTAATAATTTTTGAGCTCAAGATTTGGAAATACTATTTATATGGTGTTCCTTGTAAGATTTACATTGACCACAAAAACTTCAAGTACAAATTTATGCAAAAAGAATTGAACTTGTGGCAAAGAAAATGGTTAGAATTGCTATAAGATTATGATTTGTCTATCCAATACTATCTGGGAAAAGCTAATATAATAGTTGATGTTTTGAAAAAGAAACCTTATGGGTTTGTTGCAATTATGTTGACAAAGTAACAACACTTCTTAGAAGATCTAAAATAAAAAAGGATCAATATTTATCTATCAGGTTAGCAAAGCTTAATGGTCAATATCCATGTAGAGCCTACACTACTCTAGAAGATTAAAGAGAGCTAGATGTCAAATCTAGAGTTGGTAAAGATCAAGTGAGAAGTGGATCGAGCACCTATGTCAATTTTAGGATTCATGATGATGGTTCCTTGTTTGGTTACCTAGCACGACACCAGAAAACTTGTTTGGATCTCCAACAACGCACCAGAAAAACTTTGATTTGTTAACTTCTGTTTTTACTTAGTTAATTTTATCTTTATGTCTATTCCTTTTTAGAAGTAAACAAACAACCTTTCACACAAATTAGATATTAATTCAAATTTGTATTTTAACTGCAAGTGCAAGTGTCTATTGTATTAGTGTGCAAGTACAGGTTGATCCCATAGGGAATTGCTTAAGAATTGAGAACTGTTTCGTTTTTAACAATCAAATTTATATATTCAATAAGCCCTCCGTTGAGTTACAGTTATCTCAACGGACTAAGTTCATTGAGTTATGGCTAACTCAACGGACTAACCTCGTGGACTTAAGTTAATTCCACGAGTCTGCCTTTCCTATTTAATACTGCTATTTACAGAGGAATTTGGCCAACCATTGGGTGGTTCCACAGATTGTAAATAACATCAATTAAGCTCTTTAATGTTAATAAACATTGGATTTATCATTAGGCAATACTAACATTCAGATAATTCAAACAGTAACCATTAAAATCTTTAAGTCTTTTGAACAAACCAATTTCAGTAAACTGTAAAACTAAAACAAACATAAAACAATCACAACATTGACAAAGATAACATTAATCACGATACAACACAAACAATACAATACTCAAATACAAAATATAAACACAGATAAGTTGTTTTTGGTATTTTTGTTTTGATATGAGCATTCTAATTTCATTTTAAAATCATGAAACTGTTAAACTCATGAAATTCAGAAAAAACATAAGATATTATATCTAGATTTGCATAAATAGTAAATTTTATAGCATCTTATATAGCCTTCTAAATATAACATTCAAGCAGTTACAATTTATAAAAATTTTACAGTCTTAATTATCAGATAGTTATAGCAAGTTCATAAAAATTTTCAATTTCCACAAAACTTTTCAGTACCATTTTAATTCCTTTAATTAACAAACCTACATGGCTGTTACTTTAATTACCTCCCCCCCATACCTACATTTTGCATTGTCCTCAATGTAAAAGATTTGACAATAAATACAGTAATTGTAGCAGACATGAATACAGTTTCGTTGATTTAGCACCTAACTCAACGAATGAGTTTAAATCTAAATTTAGGATAAGTAATCAGTTACATACCTTGTTTCATTTGTATCTCCTTCTGCATATTCTGATTTTTTATTTTGAAAAACTTTTCATTCATAGATAAAAGCAGAATATATAACAAAATAACATTTAACAGATATTTATAAATCAGTGTCTTGTGTGGAACTCATGCTCCTATGCCTTTGGTGGCTCACAAGCAAGCCAGTTGGTTTCCCAAAACAGATACCAACAAACTGGATTGATATTTTGTTTTTGTTTTCTTTTTTTTTATAAAATAAAATTAAAACTAAATTTTTTCCTTTTTTTTCTAAAAAAAAATGTAGAATACACACAACATTAAACACACAAAATCACAGCTTAAGAACATGATTGAAAAGTAGAAACAAATAGAATAAACGTGTCAGTCCAAGCAAACTTTTTAGGCATAATTCTTCTTTCTATTAATTCTGTTTTAATGCAGTTCGTGTTCCTTCTTAATTTGTAAACTTGCAATATATTATCAATGCTAAATACAAGTGTATTACCATTAATGAAATGAAATGCAGAAAGGGATCCTTTTCGGTTCCATGATAATGTAGCAGTTTCTATTTCTACATCTATTTCAATATATTCCTCTTCCCAATTCCATTTATTTATGTCTTTCATAATCCATATTTGAAATTTCATCAATTCATCCTACCATCTTATCAAACATAAAGTAGGATCATCATATTCATTATACCACATCCCTATTTGAATTTTATCAAATTATGCAGATGGTGGTTTAACTATATCACTCGGTATAGGTAATATTTCTATATATTCATCATAACTATCTATGCTTACTATGTATAAATCAGATCTAAATGCAACTGATATATCTATGACAAGATATATATATCCATCAAGTATGACATGCATGCTATTAATTAATGATTTCTGTCCTAGATATATCATAGTATTTTCAGTCCAAGATCTATTCAGAAAATTATACACACTTAAGCATAAATCTTCATCCCAATTTCCTATAGGTCTCCAATAATATAATTTTTTAGGAATGGTCGAATTTTTATTAGAAAATATTAAAGCCGACCCACAATTTTCAGTTGGTACTTCATATCTATTGGGTCTTCCTATATTCCATTCTTCTCTTGTGATAGGATTTTTTATCAAAATATCAGGTAATAGACATGCATACCTTGGTCTGGTCCTATATATGATTAATCCTTCATCCATCCCCATAATATGATTTATTCCTTCTAATGTATTGGGTGGAATTCCAATAGTTTCTTCCATATTCAGATATTCATGGGTAATTGAACTATGATTAAATGACTTCCATATGAATCCATCTCTAATCTTAGTCATTTTTGCAGCTTATAGTCCCTGAAAATATTTTTCTCTAACACAGTCTTTAATTTCCTTTGATACACAACACATCCTGCATAGATCTTTAGCTAGCAGGTTACTCAGTACTTCCCTTAGTACATCCAATGATAATTGCATCAATTCCATTTGTTGATTTTGTATAACACAAACAAAAATTTTAGCAGAGACAAAAATTAACATAACTACTGCACACCCTCGTGGAGTTAGGGCATAACTCAACAGACTAAGTTCGTTGAGTTAAGGACTAACTCTACAATACTATTAACTATAAATAAACGTATATATACATATATAGTTACTTTAGTTATACTACTTCATTCAGCTATCCTCCCATAAGAGGTATCAATTTCATTAACAGTTCTATTGACAGGGTTAGATATCGCTTGCACTGGCAATCCTCCAGTAGGTCTAACTTCCATTGATTCCTTCTGTCTAAGTGGTATATTTCTATTTTGATTTGCAGCATTTCCAAATACAAAATCCAAACGATTGTTTAATTGTTGGATTATCTTTTCTAATTTCTCTATTCTAGATCCTTGTTCAATTAATGTTTAATAACTTATATTCTTCTCATTTATATTTTCTCCTCCCTAGAAATTGTTGTTTCTCCAAGATAAATTCGGGTGATTTCTCCAATTAGGATTATAAGAATTTCCAAAGTTATCTTTCTGGTTTCTAGCATAAATAATATCTAAATCATTAATGTTTGCATTCTTTTCTACTAGCTTTTGATTTAATGATAACTCTTCTATTTTCTTTGTTAATTCAGTTAATTTCACTTCAAGCATAGTACTTGAATCTATTTCATGCATTCCTCTTGGCAATATTCTTTTATTTGCAATAACTTCAGTTGAGTTTTCTCACTGTGTAGTTTTTTTTGCAAAGTTTTCTAAATATGCCCATGCTTCTTCACTACATAGTTTCAGAAATCCATTTTGACAAGTAGATTCTAATAAAGATTTTGTTGAAACATCTATACCTTCATAAATTATACCTATTAATTGTGCTTTACTCATTGCATGATGTGGACATTGAGTCAGTAAATTTTTAAATCTTTCAAAATATTTCCAGAATGATTCACCCTATTTTGGCTACACATTAATATTTCTTTTTTCTTTCTAATCGTTTGATGTGTTGGATAATATTTTTCCAGAAAAACAGAGCAAAATTCAGTCTATGCAGAAATTGAATCAGGCGACAAAGTATATAACCATCTCTTAGCTATGTGTTTTAAAGCAAAAGGGATATATCTAAGTTTAATAGCATCCATACTCATGTTCGGCATTTTCATCATTTGACAAACTTCGTTAAATTCTTTAAGGAAATAATAGGCATCCTTTCTTTCTAATCCATGAAAATGTGGCAATTGACTAATATAATTAGATTTCAGTTCAAACCTATCTCCCTTAAAGTTTGGTAATCAAATATATGAAGGTTCATCAACTAATTCAAGATACAGAATTTCTCCTAATGGTTTTTCTACTAGAGCAGCTATTTCTACGTTCTCTTTTAAAGAAAGGTTAGCTACACGCCAAAAGATTTCGTTAAAGTCTAGTTCAGAAAATGTTTCAGTACGCCTTTGTGTTGAATATTCCTAGGTAGGTGTTCTTACTAATCGCTTAGTGCTTAGAGAATGAGTCCATGTGCTCATAAATAAATAGTAGAAGATTAATTACATACCAGTCTGAAGCTTCCCATTCAGTAAATATTTGTTGACGGATGAAGTCGAATCAGTTGCTTCTCCTTCCAGTTCCCCCAACACATTCTCCTTTCTTTTAAAAGTGCTGGTAACTCGTAAATAACATTCTGTTTTATATATATAATGCACATCCATAAAGTAAATAAATCTCATTGCAAGAACGTGTCTTGCAACGTGCAGCGTGGTTCCTATTTTTATGGGTACGTGTACTACTACTAATTTCAAATTTTAGTAACCGCTAAGCCGACAAAGTTTCGTTCATGGTTAAAAGAATAACTGTTCTACTTAATCCACAAACTAACCTCGTTGAGTTACAGATAACTCAATGGAACAATGTCGGTTAATGTTGCTAACTCCACAAACTAACTTCGTTGAGTTACAGATAACTCAACGGAGTGACCTTATATTATATTACTGACCTCGTGGAGTTAAGTTTAACTCAACGAACTTACTTCGTTGAGTTAACACTTAGCAACCTCTAAGTTTACTCCTCGTAAGTACCTCTATTTTTTTTTTTTTTTCTCTCCTACACTCTGCTAACTGAAATAAAGTTAAATATATGTCATTAATGTAGCATTCTAATCAAAATTCGTTTAAATCTGAACATTATATAAATATTTAACTTGTAGTTCATTTCATGTTATGTAGAATTTACATTTTACCTTGTAGCATGCAGATATTTTCAAGCATCTATTTTTTTTAATCCTGTCATTCAGCAAACTGTAAATCTTTTTAAACATTCATGCATAATGTTCCACAAATTATATAACATTCAGTATAGTCCATTCATTTCTCATTCAAAACACATATGAAAAGTATATCTGAAAGTTTATATTCATTCATATGAATCAATTTACATTACAACTTAATCCGATATTTTTCATACAATTATATACAAGTAAACGAACAATACAATTAGTCTCTATTCGTAGGTTCATCTACTTCCTTCTGGAGTTTTTCTAATTGTTGCTCTAATTGGTTAATCCTTTCTACAGCTCCTGTAATTCCTCTAGAAGGTTCAACAATCTATGCAGCTACAAAATTCCTGTACTCTTTCACTAAAATGTTTCTTGATCTGATCCTTCTTGATGCCCATTTAGTAAAATTGATACAATTCACCATCAGCAGTGGAATGAAATCTCCATAAAACAAATTCTTCTTCACTATTCTCAACTTGGAGATAAAAACTGCAGACCAATTTATTTGACTTCTATTTACAACTGCATAAGTAGCCCACTTGACAAATTGACTCAGTTCAATGTCATGGCTCTATCGTTGGTAGACATTTTTAATCAAAATGTTAGCTATCATGTGTGCTTTACCATTTAAATGCTTCAGTCTATTTAATAAAGGCACACCAGGATTGATAGCCAAACTGTCCTTAATTTCTTGCTCTGTCCATTCAATAGCAGTTGTACTTTCCAAAATTTCCTATCCTTCATTCTTCAATCCAAAAATGTTATGGAGAAGCTCAGGTGTTATCTATACATCAACTTCCTCCACATTGGAAATTAATTTTCCTTCTTTTTCTCTTAAGTTTGCATAAAAGCAGGGCACTAGATTTTCATACACTGCATGCCCTCTTTCTTGAGAAATAAAATTCAGTAGACCTTGGAATTCAAATAATTCTTTGATTTCTTGCATTCCGTCCCAATTTACTAGTCTACTATATATAATATCATAACCCCTAATCTCTTAATATTTATTATAAACTTACTGACTTCAAAAATGTACTTCATTTAGAACTGTTGCTTCAATCGGGTCAGGATTATGACTTTTTTGTTCCAGAGGGGTTTGTTCTTGATCTTCCTCTACCATAGGCTGCACTTGAGCATGCTCTGCAGATTCCTGAACTTTTGCTTCTACTTTTGTCTATGGTGGTGAGCCGGTAGAACTCTCCACTTTGTCTTGAATTCTTTCCATAAATTGCTGAAGAGTGTCTTGCTCTTCAGTGGAATCTGCAAAGTCATTTTTGTCCAAATGGTTTTGTTCAGCTTTTTGTTTATTTTCTATTCTTTCTTCTTACTCCTGACTACCAATCTGCTCTGTCACTGTTCTTTCTGATTCTGTAGCAGATTGGGATAGAGTCACGGGCAATTCAGTTTCTGCCCTAATTTCTGTTTCTTCTTCTTGTACAAGCTGCAGACTAATTTCAACCTGATTTTCTTCTTCTCTTTGCTCTTGTTGCTGCTACTTCTGCTCCTCCTCAGAATCAGATAACAGGTTTATAAAAATTAGCTCTACATGCCCTTTTAATATTGGTACTTCAAATTTAATCTCCTTTTGACATTCAAGCACTATCTCTTTTCCTTTCCTTCATGTGATTAATTGTGTTTGGTCTTCCTCTTCTTCTTTTGAGATTAAATCTAAAAACAAAGGCTCTGTATGCCTTTGAGCCACAAGTACTGGCTCTTCCTGTTTAATTTTTTCAATATTTACTGGTCTCGAGGGACCAACTTCAGCTTTTCCTCTTGCAGCAAATCTGACAGCTGTTCTGGTAGTAGCTTCTTGATACTGTTCTACTTTGATTTTGTATTGGGCTTTCAACTTTTCTGCAGCCCTCCTCTTGCGAAGTGCATCAAACACTAGATGTGCTTTGGCTACTGCTAAATCTTCTGGTTCTCCTTGGTTTTTCCCAACTTGAACCAGTCCTTGAAATTCTTTTAATTCTTCTTCAGTCGAAGGCCCCAACATTACTGCTCATGCCAACGGCTTAAATGGTTGAACTGAAGGTCCTAGCTGTTGTTCCTCAAGAACAAGTCTTTCAGCAGTTGGCTCCTCCTATTCTTCCTCTGCTTGTTGTTGCCGCCTTATTGCACCCCTTGCACGACCAGCAATACGCTTTTTGAATCATAATCTAGCTTTACGCTGGATTAGCTCTAGGGTTACTTCATTGTTCAGTCTAATTTTTCCTTCTTTGCTTAAAGCTATTTCTATTGCTACTTTAATTTTTGTTTCAACTATCTGGGGTATTTGTATACCCAAATCAACTAAAAATTTTCTCAAGTTGAAGAGTTCTGATTCTACCTTCTGTAGCTCTTTTTCTCTTGTCGTATTCCAAATCTTCTACCGCATGTGTCATTCCTCTGACTCTTTCAGGAACTATGCTGTGTCAATCGCATCTTCCCAGAACTCGGGTGTCATCTTCCTCATCATGTAGTTACACAACGGCACAGAATCGCTCTGATCTTTCTGTTCTAAGTTCTAAATGATCTACTGGATAATGCCCCAAAACCCTAGGTTTTAGTTTAAATAAGCCCTAAGTTTAGGCAGGTAATCGGGTCATTTCCCGAACCAACTCTTGCTCTCTCATCCGTAGTTTTAGCTACAGTACTCCGTTGAGTTATAGTTAACTCAACAGAATAAGCTTGTTGACTAACTCAAGATTCAACGGAGTAAGTTCGTTGAGTTAAGCGTAACTCAACGGACTTCTCGTATAAACAGATATATATATAAAAATATACTTAAGATAATAGTTTTTTTTTTACCGGTTTAACTGATACTATGTTTCGGTCAGATCGACATTTTTTCCCGGTTGAACCAATAATATGTTTCGGTTAAACCAAAAATTTTTTTTTTATTAAAAATTAATATAAATTTTTTTATGTTCTAGTCATACTAATGGATCTAATTGGTTGAACCGCAACGATTTTTATATTTTATATTTTTTTTATATATATATTTTTTTTATAAAAATAAAATAAAAACTGATTTCTTAATAAGTAAAGCTCGAGTAGTCCTCTACTCTGACTTCTTCTATAATTCCAAAAGAACTTTTTGGTATTTTCAGAATAGGTCTAAGTCTTTGTCTATTTACTTTAAAGATATTCTGATTTTTAGGATTTTCAATCTCAATAGCTCCATAGGGATAAATATTTCGAACTATGTAAGGTCTTGCCCATCTAGATCTTAATTTTCCTGAATGATTATGGAGTCCAGCCATATAAATATATACTTCTTGTCTTATTTCAAAGATTTTTTGAATAATTTTCCTATCATGCTAGAATTTCATTTTCTCTTTTTCTCTTACAATCTTCGAATAAGTTTCATTTCTAAATTCTTCTAATTCAATTAATTGCATTTTCCTATTTTTAGCAGCTTGATTTAAATTAGTATTTAGAATTTTTAATGCCCAATAAGCTTTATGTTCTATTTCAGCTGGTAAATGACAACTTTTTCCATATACTAGCCTAAAAGGTGACATACCTAAGCTTGTCTTATAAGCAGTTCTATAAGCCCAAAGTGCATCTATCAATCTATTAGCACAATCTGTTCTAGTAGGATTTACTACTTTTTCTAAGATTAACTTAATTTGTTTGTTAACACTTTCTACTTGTCCACTTGTTTACGGATGATATGATGTTGCAATTTTGTGGTTTACTCCATATTTCTTCATTAAGGCTTCAAAACTTCTATTACAGAAATGAGTTCCTCTATCACTGATAATAGCTTTAGGTATTCCAAATCTAGCAAATATATTGATTCTTATAAATTGTATTACCACTTTGTTGTCATTAGTTTTTGTAGGAATAGCTTCTATCCATTTAGATACATAGTCCACCCCCAACAATATGTAATTAAATTGATTAGACATAGGAAATGGACCCATAAAATCTATTCCTCACACATCAAAGATTTCAACCTCAACAATAGGATTAAGAGGCATCATATTCCTCTTTGATATTCTTCCTATTTGTTGACATCGTAAACAACTTAAGCAATATTTATAAGCATCTTTGAATAGTGTTGGCCAATAAAATCCACATTGCAGAATTTTTGTAGTAGTTTTCCCTAAGCCAAAATGCCCTCCACAATCTTGGTCATGATAGAAAGACAATATGCTCTGATATTCAGTTTCTGGAACACACCTCCTTAAAACCAGATCAAGACATTTCTTAAATAAGTACGGGTCTTCCCAATAGTAATATTTTACTCTTGAGAAAAACAATTTCTTATCTTGTCTATTCCAATCCTTAGGTGTTAAACCAGTAACTAAGTAATTAACTATGTCTGCATATCAATGTATTGTGTTGATGGTCATTAATTGTTCATCAGGAAAATTATCCTTAATTTCAATATTTGATTTTTCTATTTGTAATCTTGATAAATGATCTGCTACTACATTCTCACAACCTTTTTTATCTTTAATTTCTAGATCAAATTCTTATAATAATAATATCCATCGGATCAATTTAGGCTTAGTCTCTTTTTTTGCTATTAGATGTTTCAAAGCTGCATGATCCGTGTATACTATTACTTTAGCTCTAATCAGATATGATCTAAACTTTTCTAAGGCAAACACAACAGCTAATAGTTCTTTTTCAATAGTTGTGTAATTAACTTGAGTATCATTTAACGTTTTTCTTGCATAATGAATCACTCTAGGAGATTTTTCTATTTTCTGTCCCAACACTGCTCCTACAGCAAAATCAGATGCATCACACATTAATTCAAATGGATGGCTCCAATCAAGTGCTTGAATTATAGGAGTTGAAATTAAGCTAGTTTTAAGTCTGAAAAATGCTTCTTTGCAATTTTTATCAAAGTTGAATGGGACATTTTTTAATAGATTAGTTAAAGGTCTAGCTATTTTGCTAAAGTCTTTAATAAATCTTCTATAAAAACCAGCATGTCCTAGAAATAATCTAATATCTTTTACTGATTTAGGTTCTGGTAGATTAGAAATTACTTCTATTTTAGCTTTATCTACTTCCAACCCTTTCTTAGCAAACAACATGCCCTAAGACTATTCATTATTTAACCATGAAGGGACATTTTTCCCAATTTAAAACTAGATTTTTTTCCACACAGTGTCTTAATATTTGGTCTAAATTGCTTAAACAAACTTCATATGAGTTGACATATACAGTAAAATCATCTATAAATATTTCTAAGAAATCTTTAGTCGTTCTAGTAAATATGTCTTGCATACACCTTTGAAAGGTAGCTGGTGCATTGCATAATTCGAATGGCATTCTCTTAAAAGCATAAGTTCCATTAGGATAGGTGAAAGTTGTTTTCTCTTAATCCTCTAATGCTACTAGAATTTGATTATAACCTAAATACCCGTCTAGGAAATAAAAATATTCTTGCCCTACTAATCTTTCCAGCATTTGATCTATAAAAGGTAAGGGAAAATGATCTTTCCTAGTCACAACATTCAACTTTCTATAGTCTATACATACTCTCCAGCTTGATTGAATTCTAGTAGGTATCAAGTCTTGACTTTCATTTTTAATAACTGTTAATCCTGATTTCTTGGGAACTACATGGATTGGGCTAACCCACGAGCTATCAGAAATCGGATAAATTATGTCATTATCTAACAATTTCACTATTTCCTTCCTGACTACTTCTTTAAGCTTTAGATTTAATCTACTCTCAGGAATTCTAACAGGTTTAGCATTCTCTTCTAAATATATGTGGTGACAGCATAAAGCTGAACTTAACCATTTTATATCAATCATAGTCCATCCTATTGCTTCTTTATAACTTTTTACTACATCTTTTAATTTAGCTATTTGATCCTATTTTAAATCTGAAGGAATAATGATTGAATATGTTCGTTTCTCTTCCAAAAATATATAGGTTAATTTAGGAGGTAAAGGTTTTAATTCTAAATGTTGCCCATCAGAAGCTAGAGCTCCTAATTGAACATCATCATTTTCTAAATTAATTTCTTCCAGATCTCTTTCTATATTTATGCTTTCACTTTCCTCTAAAGTTTCAGAATTGATTTGCCTATTTAATTCTTCTTAAATCACATCATCTAACATATCTCCTTCATCCTCTAAAAAGTCTTTGGTATGCAAGGACATTTCTAACTCCTCAAACCTTTCTAGTTTGAAAATATTTAATTAAGTATCCTCATTACCATATGCTAACTTCATTACTCCAGTTTTACAATTTATAACAACCCCTGATGTTGCTAAAAATGGTCTTCCCAAAATTAAAGATGTATCACTATTTTTATACTTAATTTGTTGGGAATCCAAAATTACAATATCAATATGATATATAAAGTTTTTGATTTTAATTAAGACATCCTCTATTTTTCCTCTAGGGTATCTTATACTTCTATCAGCTAATTGAATAACCGTACTAGTAGAGGTTAAGCCTTCTAATCCTAAGGATGCAAATATATCACTTGGCATAACATTTATACCTTCACCTAAGTCTATTAAGGTTCTTTCTAGAATGGTATTTCCTATGGTGTATGATATAACAGGGATTCCAAGATCAGATAACTTTTTAGGAATTTGTGGCAGAAATAGGGAACTACTTTGCTCAACTAAAAAGACCTTTCTAAGAACTTTTCGCTTTCTTTTCTTAGTACACCAATCCTTCAGAATTTTAGCACAATGTGGCATTTTCTACAATAGATCTAACAAAGGAAGGTTAACTTTTACTTTTTCAAAAATTTCTTTGATTTTTTCTTATTTTTCAGGTATAGTTTGTTGTAATCTTTTAGGATAGGGTGCTAAAGATTGTGATTTAAAAGATTCTTTTTCTTTCAGTTGATTTGTTTGATCATTTTTAGCCTCATTAGCAGATTCAGATTGTTCTTCATTGATTTTTAGATTTTCAGCTATTACATTTTCATTATCATTTTAATTTTTACTCTTATCCACCTTCATATTATTTTCATTTTGAGTTCTTGGTGGTATATCAGTTCTAAATCTTAATGTTACACATACATCTTCCAGATTTTCGTTATTCTCATGATGTTTTTGTATATCATTTTCTTGATTATGATCTTCAATTGTTTTTAGTTTTAAAGTGCATTCTTTAAATTCTCTTGCATTAATATTTTCTTTTGGTTGTATATTTTGCAAATTATGTAGATCTATAACATTATAATTTTCATTGTCCTGTTGCATAACTTGTATTTTCATTGTATATTCGTCTAATGCTTTTAGTTTTCTTTTCAGATCATCTAATCTCATTGCATTCAATTTTTGATCAATTTTCATTATGGTTTTTTCAGTTTCGTAAATTATATCCATTTTAGGTTTTGAATATGCTTCCTTATTGTTTAATTGATTGACTTCTTGTTGCTGACACATAAAGTATTCTAGTTTGTCTAGGTTTTGCTCTATACTACGCTCTATCTGTCATACCTATCCCAAACTTCTGTGTCTCTCAACATATTACACATTCTACACTAACCATCAGTTGGGTAAACTATAGGATTCTCATACTTGGCTCTATTATATTGAAGATAATTCATTTGTTGTTCATGGGATCTAGCCATCTGCAAACGTCTCAATTTCAAACAGTCAGAAATGTCGTGATCTTCAAAATTACAGAATTCACATATGCTAACTACAGGTTTTAGAAATATTTGAGCATAAGCATATGCCATATTCTCAATTACAGAAGAAAACACACAACACTCTAGCTATTAAAATAAAACAACTCTAACAGTTGCTTATATTAATTCTCTGGCAACAGCGCCATAAAACTTGTTTGGTTACCTAGCATGACACCAGAAAACTTGTTTGGATCTCCAGCAACGTATTAGAAAAACTTTGATTTGTTAACTTATGTTTTTACTTAGTTAATTTTATCTTTATGTCTATTCCTTTTTAGAAGTAAACAAACAACCTTTCACACAAATTAGATATTAATTCAAATTTGTATTTTAACTGCAAGTGCACAGTGTTTATTGTATTAGTGTGCAAGTACAGGTCGATCCCATAGGGAATTGCTTAAGAATTGAGAACTGTTCCATTTTTAACAATCAAATTTATATATTCAATAAACTATCTGTTGAGTTACAATTATCTCAACGGACTAAGTTCGTTGAGTTATGGCTAACTCAATGGACTAACCTCATGGACTTAAGTTAACTCCACGAGTCTGACTTTCCTATTTAATACTGCTATTTACAAAGGAATTCAACCAACCATTGGGCGGTTCCACAGATTGTAAATAACATCAATTAAGCTTTTTAATGTTAATATACATTGGATTTATCATTAGGCAATACTAACATTTAGATAATTCAAATAGTAACCATTAAAATCTTTAAGTCTTTTGTATGAACCAATTTCAGTAAACTGTAAAACTAAAACAAACATAAAACAATCACAACATTGACAAAGATAACATTAATCATGATACAACACAAACAATACAACACTCAAATACAAAATATAAACACAGATAAGTTGTTTTTGGTATTTTTGTTTTGATATGAGCATGGAAATGGGCGAAAGGTGAAATGTAAAGTAATCTCAGTCGACAGTAAATACTTCTATCACTATATGCGACGCGATTACACCACTGAAAATTAAACCACTTACAATTCTATCTCCTCCCCCTATAGAATCATGAGTCCAGAATTGTAAAATGATCTCTTCTTCAGCATACAGGCATCAACTCGAAACCAAGGCTACAAGCTTTACGATCTCCTAAGAAATGAGTCGACACTTGGTGAAAATGGCTTCCCTTCCCGCGACGCAATCACTCCTCACAATGGTTGTCAGACACTGTGTTTGGCTCGGAATCGACCTGACATCAGGAAAGTATCCTCACAGATCTCCGACGGTTGGTGATTATAATGGTGGTGATAATGGTTGGTGTGGTATTTCAGAGAATTACTGGTGGTGATCCTCCTCTACACACACTAGCCATACCCATCGATCACACACCCTCTACTTTTTTTCTTCTTTTCTTTTATATTTCTTCAGTGGTAACTACTTCTGCTTGAATGGTCAGTTGGATTTCCTTCATTCATATCAACGACGATAATTTCTTCTCCCTATGTGATACGTACGATCGTGGTTTTTTCCTTCCAACTGTCCTGTTTCTACAATCGCTATAGTGGATTATTAGAAAATAAATAGTCCGTGGAGTTACTAATAACTCAACGGACTTACCTCGTTTATTTAACTATAAAATACATGCATAAACTTAACTATCTGATGCTCAAGTGCATTTCAGATACTTACAAACTTAACTATCTAATGCTCAGGTGCATTTTGAATAGTTATAGATAACTCACCGATATATAACTTAAGTAAATCTACTAGATCTCGACACGTGTCATCAGTAGTTTTATAATAAAAGAAATATTTCGAAGAGTTACAAGTCTAACTATCTGATGCCTAGATGCATTTCGGATAGTTAGAGATAACTCACCGAAAATCTACTTAAGTCATTCTTCTAGAACATGACACGTGTCCACAGCTATTTTATAAATAAAAGGAGATTTCAGAGAGTTACACATATAACTATCCAATGCCCAACTGCAATCTCAGATAGTTAGAGATAACTCACCGAAAATTCACTTAAGTCATGCATTATGGTTTCGACACGTGTCCTTCAGGAAATAATAAAATATTCTTTTAAAACATAACTGTTCGATAATTTAAACGTAACTATCTGGTACATGTTCGGTATGTTAAACATAACTGTCCGAAATAATAGAGAATTCGAATACTTAAGAATTTCACAGCCTGCAACTCACCGGTAGTTCAGAAATGTACTAAATTAACATTAATTCCACAGAATTAAGCAGATAACTTAATTAAAACTTATAACAGTGCAATTATAACATAATGACTTAATTCTCATATGATAAGCTAAATATTATACAATTAACCATCATTTAACTGTTAATATTATGCATTTTTTTATTCTAAACATTCATTAAGATTGTTTGATAAATTGTGTATGATTTAGAGTTGTGACAAATGATTTTTGTTGTGTCACATAACTTAGGATACATAGTACACATCCTAGAGGTACAAAGGTGTACAAAGATTTGAAGGGTCATTTCTAGTGGGACCGACATGAAAAGTAAGTACTATTGAATATATAGTTTGCTATTTAACTTGTCAACAAATGAGCATGAAACACTACTTGAACCATTATAGCCTTGACCCATTCTAAAGTGGAAATGGAAACATGTCATTATAGATTTTCTAACAGGAATATTGAAAATAGTACGTGGCATCGATGCCATTTGGGTGATCATTGACAAGTTAACGAAGTCTACTCATTTCCTAAGTTTTGACGTGGGATTGTTCTTGAGTAAAATGACAAAACCATATGTTGAGTAGATTATTAGACTCTACGATGTTCCTACTAAGATCACGTCAAATCGAGACTTAAGATTTGTCTCTAAATTTTAGGGAAGTCTACACAAGGCTTTGGGTACGAAATTATAGTTATTTTAAGTTTTAAGGACAAAACTTATTTTAAAGAAGATAAAATGTAATGTCTATTAAAAAAATAATAATATCAAGGCAGTGAAACATCCACTACCTCATATGAGCGAACTTTAGACGTAACTGAGGTAAAATGTAATTGAGGTGTGACAGATCCATTGGTCGAACTTTAGACGTAGCGGAGGAGCGTTGTGCAACAAGCTTGTTTGGCTTGGGTGTTGGGTCCTCGTGTGTTGTTGCAAGGAGTGGAGGAAGAACAAGGGTAAAGGAGGAGAGAAAAAAGGTTAATTTGTTAGGGCCTTTCGTACTTTGGTTCATTTTAGGTAATCATTTCTAATGTTTAGTCTAAGAAAATTGTATTTTAGAGATTACTACATTTATATGTGACATATGCACTTATATGTTGGTTATTGCATATTTACGTGAATTATTATATATTCATGTTGATCGTGTCTATTTATCATGGACATGACATTTATGAGTTATTCACATTTATATACATTTCATGCACATTTGACCAAACTTATCGGGGGGGGGGCTTATTTGATATATGTATATGTTGCATTAGTGAGAAATAACATATTGATAGACTATACATAATAATATTGACCTGAGGCCCATGATGGTATTTTATATGTGATTGATGATTCATTTGTGCTTGTGATAGTGAACGAACATTATTGTTTTTGCTAACAAACATTTTGTTATGTTGTCGATTTATGCTTGAATATCGCATGATGACTCAATTATGACATGATGTTGTTACAATTTATCATTATTGATGTTGCATGATAAATGCATTGATGAGATTTGTGTGGTATGCATGACATGGCATGAACCTAAGCATGTTGTTATTGGTTGGTGACATTATTTATTAGCGGATTTGACCATGTTGGTTGGTGGTACAGCAGGCCCAGCTACGAAAAGATTGTTATTGATTTATAATTTTTATATATTTTGCTATTTTGATAATAAGTTAAACTTTTTTTTTTGGTAGGTTCTCAACCTTATAATATTAAAAGAAAAATTTTTCGCATACATTTTTTTGTTAGAACTTGTTCTTTTTCCTTTGATATTATGATGGTTGTCATCCTTTTTTTAAAGGTGTGACACATACAATGAACTTGTGGATATGAGATGAATTTAAGATGTTTTGGAATTGTTATATCTCTTTAGTAGGTACTTTAACTTTGCAATATTAAGAGAAAGTTTTTTACATGTATTTTTTTATTAAATATGAAATTTCTTTTTAATATTGTGACGGACTGCTATAATCTAATTTTTCAAGGCATGACACACATATTTTAATCAAATCCATTTATCTCCAAAGCCCATTCCTTTGATACAAATAAAAAGAAAGTCCTAATTTACTTTATCTAAAAAGCTTTTTCTAAGTCCACCATGAGAAGGAGCAAGGTGCCCTTTTTCTTTTCTTTTATGAAGGAAATGAAATGTTTCTTCTGCTGCAAAAAAATAAACAAATAAATTTCTTTCTTTAAAAGAGATTAGTGTCTAATGGAATTCAACTAATAGAAAGGAAAATCAGATTTTAGTGTGCACAATACTTGAAAGAAAAAGAAAGTCAAATTTTATCAACGTATAAATACCTAAAATTACATTTACTATTGAATGATTTTCAACCTCCCCTCGTTCGAAAAAATTTGAAATTTTGTGTTTTCCTTCAATTTATTACATTAAAATTTAGAAAATCAAGATCATCTCTTATTAAATAGATATGATTAAAATTATTTAATTCTTTCCTATTTGTAACGATAAATCTCTTATTTAATTTTTTCCATATTTTTAACATACATATCAAACATTATTTAAACTTTATTCTACATTTTCAATTGTTACATTAAATTTTACGTTTAAACAAGTTTATATTACATTTATTAATTTTTTAACAACTTTTACTTTAACATTTATTAATTTAGTATACATCAACTTTTACATTTACATTTATTAATATACATAAGAGAGGTATCAAATTTTATTTTTTATTTTTTATTTTCCATTGATTTCAACCTGATCCAAATTAACTCAGCAGACTAACTTAGGCCCAACCTGAATCGACCCACGGACCAGTTAAGCCCAACCTAAATCAACTTGCAGATCAGCCCATCCTACAAACTAATTTTCTAATGTATTGTAGCCTAACTCAATCTGATTTTTTAAATCAGACCGAGCTGGCGGCCTAATCCAATTGACACTTCTGTATTGAATATGTTTTTTCAAATATTTTATTTTCACATGGTTTAAATTCTCAGCTAAAGATAGGCACGTAAAGTAGGTTAGGTCAGGTCAGTCCAGCCCGAAAAATAAAAGTCCATAGCACGAAAGCACCATCGCCCTCCCAGAAATGCATGGGGATCTAGTGCCACCACGGAGGAACGAATCTCGTGGACGTGGTCCGTGATCGGTCTCCCTTGGGTGGGCTTGCGAGCCGGCCCGCGGGTCGGCCCGTGGCCGCTCGCAGGCCGAAAATTAAAAAAAAAAAATCGATTCAGTCTAGTTTGAATTTTTAGATTGGACCGATATTTTACAGGTTAACTCGGATTGACCCCATTTAACGTCTCTAGTTAAAGAGATGATGAGGAATTTTCTCTCACGCTAAAGTATATAATCGTATGTTGATCTTCAAGAGAGCTAGTCCATTTAACCATCAAACAACGGATTATAATACGATTTGCTTTGTTTAGTATTGGGTGTGACTAGAACCACATTAAGAACATAAAATAGAAAAGAGACGTATAAAACCAACAAATTATCGTATATTTCATAAATTCCCTCCAAGGGAAATTCACATCTTCACTGGAATTTTTTCTATTCTGATAAGTTTTTCCTGTGACATGGATTATGAGAATTTACAAAAAAAGATTTTTGATGATATTAAATTTTACGTTTACTAGAATTTAAACTTTAATGAAAGTTACAAGAATCACTGCATGCTCTTACAATTAGGGTTGGATATAAAAAATTTTTAAGCCGTGTTGATAAACTGATGAATAAGCAGTTTTAAAAAATATTTAGAAGAATTTGTAAGCAGTGAAACATAAGTAGGTGTGAACATGCCCTTAAGCTTATAGTACTTTTTTCTATTATTAAGAATTTGTATTTTTCTTTTCGGATAATCGGATACCAATAGGATATGTTATTTTGCGATGCGCGACCCGAATCCGATGCTCTACATTTCTCCTACTTGGGACAAGCGCAGGTCGGCGGTCAGTGGGGTTGGCTGGCGTCGACTCCATGGAAGAGGCAAAGATACCGGAGCTTAGACGGTTCGTCGACCAGTGCAGGTCGGAGCCATCGGTCTTGCATGATCCTTCGCTCACATTCTTCAACGACTATCTCCTCAGGTATAGTACGCATCAAAACCTTCTCTTTTTCTGAACAACACACACTCCCTCGCTTGTCGAGTGGTTGTTTTTCTTCTCTTGCTCCATCGAATTGCCAAGTTTGTGATATTTTAGCAACTATTCTCAGATTGGTTTCTTTTCTTTTTCCTTTCCTGCTGTTGGTCGCAGCCTTGGAGCTCGGATTCCTCCGAAAGAAGGCTCGGTGAGCATCCTTGCTGTTGTTTTAATCTTCTGAGTATCGGTAAAAGGAATCAGATGATTCGATTGATGGAGTTTTTTTTTTAACCTTTTATTGTAAAGTATAACTAAGCTACAGCCATATTATGGGTCGTCGCATACCGTAAATAAATACGAAACTCAAAGGTTTTAACAGTCAAATTTGTAGTGGATTGGTATGATTCCTTTATGCTAATTTTACTTCTTGGTGGTTATTGACAAATTTAACAAAAATTTTGGTTCCGAAGTAGAGAAACGATGCTTCCATATAATCAATTGCTATTTATATTATAGCTTCCACACCTATTCATTTTGGATGACTACTAGAGAAAAAAGGAAAGAGGGAAAGATATAGAAGAAACAGAAGTGTAAGTGATGTTGGAACTACCCATATGTTATCTGCCACTTGCTACGTGGAATAGAATTCTGGTGAAGTCAGTCCATTATGTCTGTGATTTCATATTGAATGAATGTAAGATACATTTAATTGCATGAATAGAACATGCATTTAATCGATCGATCCTGAATATTGTTAGAATTATTCTGAAGCAAGTCATGCTTTCGTATCCCATACACAGAAGTTTTGGTTATTGTGAGGCCCCTTTTCTAATATACTAATGGCTTTCAATCAATTCTCAAGACAGATATATCATATGTGGTGATTATATATATATATACGTTTCCTTTTTTCCAGAGTACAACGGCAGATGAAAATGATGGTGATAGTATTAACAATCACCACCAAGAACATGGAACGTGGATGGAAACTGATGACAACAATGATGAAATCATTGAATCAGATATTGAATTCCTGGGTGAAGTTGTTGAAGAAGATAATGATCCTCCCCAACAGGTGTATTCTGAAAAAATATTCTATGATGATGCTGTGCTTTTTGTCACTTTGATATAATCATCTAAAAGTAGTGATGTGCCTCTAGATGGGAGACCCAACAGTCGAGATCACTGAAGATCACTTTGAGACTGCTGTATTGTGCAAAAAGAAAGCAATGATGGCATTATCTGAAGGCATAATAGATTGTTGTTGCTTCTCTGATTGTTGATAACCTTCTGTTTTCAGGTTTCTATTGATTATTCTACATTTTAGCTGACTTTAATTTATGTTATAGGACAACTGGAGGAAGCCCTTAATCAATTGACTGAAGCCATCATATTAAATCCAAAATCTGCCATCTTTTATGCCACTAGGGGTAGCATATTGCGATTCACCTAGACTCTTGGCTCTTGTAGCTTTAATTTTTATCGTATTTCATTACATGTCCTAATTTTTGTCTTCAAATGTTTTAGCTATTGTCTTCCTGAAATTGAACAAACCGAATGCAGCTGTACGAGATGCAGAAGCAGCTCTACAGGTATGTATTTATCCAAATCATATGCATGTGTAAAATTCTTTGTAGTTTGTTTATTCAGTTGGTTGAATGTTATATTTATTATGAAATGTGAATAATTGTGGCAACTGTAAGTTGATTTTCTTCTTGCTACCGCTCTTCTTCTTTTTCTTCAGCTAAATCCAGACTTAGCTAAGGGTTATAAATCTCGAGGCATGGCAAGGGCTTTGCTTGGAAAGTGGGAAGAGGCAGCATGTGATCTGCGGTTAGCATCAAAACTGGATTATGACGAGGAGATCAATTCACTTCTCAAAGAGGTATTGGTAAAATAACTTTTTTCTTCTGGAATAAATACATCAAATGCTTGTCTTTTGATGTATGATGATATTTTTAATCAGACAGTTGAGCCCAATGTAAAAAGAATTGAAGAACATCGCCGAAAATACGAGCATCTAAGGAAAGAGCAGAAAATGAAAAATGCTAAGTCAAAAAGGCAGCACGAAGGAGCCAAGGCTCAGGTAAATTGATTCATTGGCAATGCTTAGCAGTCCGTCGTGTATACCTCTCTCTTATTCTCAGAAAATTTATCATTACCTTGACATGATAAAGGATACGAATAATACGAAGGAAAACATGCAGTTTACTGATACAAAAGCAACAGTATCTTCTAGATTCATATCCAACATATGTAGTTTTAGTCAACATTTATGCTAACATTATTATTCTTTTTAAAATATATTTACAATGATGACGTGAATAATGTCTTGAATCAGGATTCTGAGGTCCATGATCCTGAATCCTTAGCTGCACTCCAAGATGGTAGGCATGTCGTTGTTTGTGTGTGTACATACCATATTGCTGCTATCATCAACTACGTTCTTCAACTAATGTGATCTTTTTGAGTTTCAGGGACTGTCATCACCCCCCACTCTTCCAAAGAGTTGGGAACAAAACTGAAAGCTGCGTCAACCTTAAGTCGTTTAGTTATCCTATATTTCACTTCTACATGGTGCGGTCCCTGTCGTTCTATGGCTCCGATTTTTACCAAGTTAGCGGAGAAGTATCCCAAGGTTGTGTTTCTTAAGATAGACATAGACCAGCTCTCAGCCGTTGCTCAGAGTTGGAATATAAACAGTGTACCTACTTTTTTCTTCGTCAAAAATGGTAAAGAGGTAGACAAAATGGTGGGCGCTGAAAAAGGTCTACTCGAGCGGAAAATCGAATTACATATGGGCAACAAGTCTTGAATGATTTTCAAACCAGAATTCTCTACTTCGAAGCTGTTTATTTTGTACTTTGAAATGGTTGCGTGTGTGTTAGGGTTGGTTTATCGTTTGAGTGGCATTTCAAAATTTTCCTTGAAACGGATATGGCAAACTTCTCCTTTTGTTCTTCAAACGAAGCATGTTGTACTGGGAAACTAGTGTGGTTGTTTTCCCTATCACTCTTTCAAGAGATTGATGAATGGTCCATTAGTCTATTGATGAGGCATATTTCTTTTAGAAGCTCATGATCGTTTGTGTAGATGTTAAATAGGTTGGGTTGAATCATGTCAGTCGGACCCGACATGGTTAAATCGTTCTGGTTAATGGCCCAACACGGCTCAGAGGCCATGGTTTATTTGATGGCATATGTGGTAGACATGTTCATTGATTGCCATCAAATGGAGTAGAATATATTTAAGCAAATCTTTTGATTTTGCATTCTTTTCAAAATAATATAAATACAGGTATTTTAAAATAATATTATAATTAAATAAAAATAATATAAATTTATTTTTAGATAAATGAAAATAATTTTATAATCGATACAAAATGTGTGGATAAAGGAAAATATGTTTTTTCATAAAATAATATAAATAAATATATTTAATAAGTCACCTTATACTTTTATTAATTATGCATAATTGATTAGAATTCATATTTGACTAATTATGTATGGTGTGAAATATCCAACAGATAATTTCCCATGTCGAAGGAAAACACATCAAATTGATAACATAAATTGTTAATGATGAACTTTATTTCTTGATAGAAGCTACGAATACTATTTTTCCTAATCAACTAAATTAATACGTTTGTTTCTTAGATAAGAACGTCCTTGGTCAAGAAGTTGAGCAACATAGCTACATCACATTCAACTACCGACCTTCTTCTTTTTCCACCTACCTTGACGAATCAACATATGCTACAGATTTAGCCATGCCTCTTCTTTCACCCTAATGGGAAAAATAGAATTAAAACAATGGGAAAAAAGAAGAAGCATCAAAATACATAACAATTAATTACCATATCCATAAATTACGGTCTATATCAAATATTATATAACACCACCACGATATCGAAACAAAAACACAGAAAAAAATCATCAACATGTTTTAATTAATTTCACGTAGACTTCACTTTGTTCAAATAAAAATATATATATATATATGTACATTAGCAACGTCATCTCTCAGGTGGTGGTGTAGAAGTTGAGCTAACAGCAACATAACCACCAACCAATGCCAATTTTCCCACCAATCAACATATATATATGTATATGAGCATGGACACTGGAAACCCCAGAAAAAACCATCATCAACGACACAACACCGTCAAGCTCTAAACCTATAAATACTTCACCAGTTAAACATTTAAACTCCAACCCCAGCACATTTCTCTCCCTTCGTAGCAAACTTGTTGATCACATCAACCAGCTACCATGGCCTCCAACATGTTGGTGGTCATCCTCGTCGCCACCATCATGATCTCAAGCAGCCAGGCCGCCCGGTGGCTATCGGAAACTACGCCGGAGCAGAACCCCAAAGACCTGCCACCTATGCCGGAAATTCCCCACCTTCCGAAACCCACGCTACCACCATTACCGGAAGTGCCTGATCTGCCAAAACCCAAGCTGCCACCTTTGCCCGAGATTCCCAAGATGCCGAAGCCTGAGCTGCCACCTTTGCCCGAGATTCCCAAGATGCCGAAGCCTGAGCTGCCACCTTTGCCCGAGATTCCCAAGATGCCGAAGCCTGAGCTGCCTCCAATGCCGGAAGTCCCTGTGCTCCCGAAGCCAGAGCTGCCACCACTACCTGAGTTGCCTAAGCCTGAACTACCCCCGTTGCCCACTCTCCCAAAAGTAGAACTTCCCCCACCTAAGACAGAACCCAAGCCGATCACAAGCAAGCCAAGTCCATGATGATGATATGTTTGGACACTGGTGGATGCACCGGCCGTGTGGCCTATGGTGTTGAGATATATGTTTCTGCTAGTTCTTATCTACTACTTAATTAGTTCCTTCCATGTATTTGAGTTTAACCAGATCTTGATCTTGTGTGCTTTGTATTTGAGGTTTATGTAATACTTGTCGTCTGTCATGTGATGTTTCTCAATGCCTTATCACTTTGGAATATAATCATATTATTGTTTGGATTATCTGTTCAAATACCAATTTCAATGAAGTTTGTAATTTCGTCAATAAACTTTGTATACCAAAAATCACTTATATATATATATATATATATATATCCTGAACTTCTCTTAAATGCTAATTACTGCATGAATACACTCAAGAATTAGTTTAATATAGTTGACAAAATCAATATTTCTGTTCCATCTAACCCTGAAAGACATTTACCATTACCCTAGCTTCTTCCTCCTCTAGTCCTAGTCTCTTCTCTCACGATTCTCCATTCTTTTTCGCCATTTTTCTTGTCTTGATTTAATGTATTTGTTGCAATCACCCAAACATACATGGACACAGCCGTCTACCATCAGTCTCATCTCTTTCCCTCTAGCACAAGAACTCCCATCAAATGTGCTGATGATGATGTTGAAGACAACAATTAATGACAATGGCTTGGAGTTGTGAACTGGGTTGAAAACAAACACCTTCATAATGAGTTGGTATTCCAACCCGTAAAAGAGTCAGCATTGCAGCAACTCTGGCATCCCATGGAATCCGGTCGCGCACACGGCCTAGCCTAGTAGGAGCTCGTGGGCAGACCAGCACGGCCCGATAGAAACTGCACGATTTCGACCATGCCTGCATGCCACAACCACACGACCGAGAAGCCCGTCAAATTTCCCTTCTCCACAATCTTGACGACGCCATCGAACAATACATCGGCGTTGCCCAGATCTTTCAGGCCTTCATCGTCGCCTTCACCCGGTTCTTCGACGTACAACAGATCTTTATCGGTGTCTTCACCGACATGGCACTATTTCAACACCAGCGACGCCGTCCGTCCGTCGGCTCCCGACCCCTACCACCTTCTTGATGCCAGCTCGGCTTGGGACCAGCCGGTGCACACGTCGATTTTGTCCGACTAGAGATTGGGGTGCTACGGCCGTAGTAGCTTCATGTCCAGCATTCCTGCATCGGCCTTCTTCGTCGGCGGCGTGCTTGGGGGTCTTGCACTTGGGATGCTGGGAGATAGTAGTCTCCGCTGCAAGAAGATGTTGTGCTCTGCGATCATGGCCACGTCGATCACCGGAATCTTGACCGCCTTCACTCCAAACATGTGGGTGTACGTTGGTTTGAGGTATCGCTAATCGCTTCCTATGGGATAATCATCAGAATTTCTGCTCCCTTCATATTAGATCAAAAAAGGTTTTTTTTAACCTTTTTTCCAGCCGGGCCTAGGCCCGATATGATTCGGCCCAAGTCTTAAGTGACGTCCCTTAGCCTGCAGTCTGACCTGACCCGACACAAATACTATTCCAAACGAGTCAGGTGGACATGGTCCGACCCATTTATCACCTCCATCTGTCATAACCATACATTTGTATCTTTTACTTCTTTCATTAGTTTTGCATTTTGGTTTTAGATATTAATTTACACTTGATGGGGTTTTTCCTTTTGGTAGTAGAGTTTTGATAATCCAAGCATTGTTTTCAAGACTTCTAACTCATCCTCCATGGCCTTGCAACATTTTGGATCAATTTTTGCCTATCCAACATGTTTGAGGTAACGGTGGCTATTATTAGAAATTTTCAGCAGGACATATATTTGTGTAGTAGATATCTACTGCTATGACTAGCACTACTTGTGTTCTGGTTCTTTAATAAGGTTGAACATATAAAATTTTGTATTTAATGGGAATTCTAATTTTAATTCCTGGTTGATTTTCAGAGAAAAACCTCATACTTATTCTTTCTTTCTTGACTAATTTCAACATATACATGGTTTTGGTTATCCCACGCCTCCACATTTACAGTTGTCTCATGGGAGTGGTTTGGTTGGTCTACTTCTCTTTGACCAGGTGGGTTCGTTCACTTGTTTTTCGATCATCAATATTTTGTTCCATGAAGTTTGTCATGTTCTTCCGCCATGGTTATTGCTTATAAGAAGTGAAATGATAGGATTGTGTTGTTGTTTTCTCTCTCTCTCTCTCTCTCTCTCTCTATTCTAATCCAACGTTGAAAGGTATTTTCAAAGAAAATCAGACTCCTCCTCACGAAGTTTTTTTTTTATTGTTGTGAGGCTTTAAAGCTTGTAGATTTTATAACCAAGAAGATGTTTTAAGAATACACATTTGCATGCTCTATTATTAAATTTATTGGTTAAATTCAAATGAAAGATGTCAACTGGATTAGGTCCGATCGTACCAACCCAATCCAATATGATCTGAAAAATCATGTCAAGTTGTAATTTGGTAGAGTCAGACTGTGCTAGTACGGTCTAATATGAATTTTTTAAATTGACATACCAAATTTGTAAATCAATATGCTATTATTGTAAACGGTATATTGATTTGATTACAAAGTCATAGATTTTTTAAATTTCAAAAATGATCTTTTGGACCTACTCACAGAGACGAGCCCATTGTTGTAGACGATGACACGGCACATTTAAAGTCCAATCGGCCTTACTGGACATTATTAAACAAGCCCATGACGCAAAGCCGATAAAAAAAAAAGGCAACACACCTGAAAAACCATTTTTTATGCATTGCCAATATCTCTCCATCGCCATATTTAGTTCACTGTAATTTTCTTTAATTTTATTACAATATTTGAAATTTTACAATTATTTTTGAAATTTAATGATAAGAAATTGTGTTCATTAGTGTACACCATTCAATGAAACAAAAAAAGTTTGCGAGTGATGGAATTGGTTAATCTATGTAAAGAAATTATTAATATTTATTTTATTATGGAATATTGAAATCCAAATTAATGAGAAGTGTGATTCAATTAAATTAAGTTGATTCAGATGAGATCAACGTCTTCTTCTTTCATGAAGCATTGCATCTTGCATCATCAGTGGAAGATTTAGATACATTTCTAATTCAAAATCTTTTGTACAGCATGCCAAATCCAATCTAGCTCTTTGTAGGCCTTGGAGTGATCTTTACCTCGAGGACACCATAAATTTCATGCTTAGGGCATTGAAGTCTGCAGGCAATAGAATGGTTGTATATCACAAGTGATAATGGATGCCTTTTTATGTGAAAAGGAAATTAAAATATTGTTTGTTAAACATTATTTGTAATGAATTATGTTTGTGATGAAAAGTTTATTTTATATAATTAATATATATTAATTGTGTATTATATATTATATTATACTATATTATTTAAAATATAATTAATATATACTATATTATTTAAAATATTACTTTCAAGTTGTATTATTATTTACTATTTCAAAAAATTATTAAAAAGTGAATTTCTAATCTTTTCTTGTTGTACATAAATACATTAGAATTTTGTATCATTTCATTTCTTGTTTTGTATAAACATAAACATGTCAAAATTTTCTATCATTTCTTTTTATTTCCTAAACATACACAAATATTTAAATTTTTTTGTTATTTCCTAAGTTTACCATTTCTCAACATTTTCAATAATTTCTGTAATTTTCTTTTTTAACAAAAATTATATACAAACACCTCCAAAGTTTTTTCTTCGGCTGTAAGGTAAAGGCCATTAGAACCTGGTCGTTTATGAAGATTCAAAATCCAAAAGATTGTGAGATCTGTAACATTGTAGATATCATATTAACTAACACTAGAGTTATATATTATTGAAAACAATGCCGTTGCTACTTAGCCAGTGGCGCTGTGGAATTGCATTAATAATAAGAGTATACCAAGACTTATTGTCCAATCAAGTGCAGTACATAGAAATTAAGCTAGCTTGAAAAGTGAAAATTTATTCCAGAGTGAACAACGTTTTGAGAACTAATTAACTACATGACCCAATAGAAAATTTTAGATTTATTAACTACAGAACATTTAAAAAAGAGATTGAAAAGAAAGTCTCAGGAACAAGGACGATGACACTTTCTTCTAATTTCCCATACTTCATCAAAATGGTCTTCCAAAGAAGATGCATTGTAAATCTTAAAAGAGAAGAATAAATTCCAATTTAATTTAATTTGGGGGAGTTTCGACTTGTTAAATAAGCGAATAAAATGGGACTGAAAAGTTTCAGCGTGCAAGATTTTAATCTTTTGCCATCAATTGATAGAGATGGTATAGTGATACCTCCTTTTTGAGGTAGCAATTGAATGAAAGAATTCAGGAAAGATTTGTACCTAAGAGAAAACAGGAAAATGAAATTTCAAGAAAATTTGGAAATAATATAAAATGTTTGTGCTTAATAAAAAATAGAGAATTTTTTTCCACTTTCCTAAATATAAAAGGAAGCGAATTTTCAAGAATCTACTCCCCACCCTTGAGAAGCTAAGGAATTTCTGCCTGGTAGAAGCAGAAGAGTTAGGGAAGAAGAAAAAAAAAAGGAAAGAAAAATGTAGAGAAATAATAAAATAATAAATAAGTAATCCTATAGTCTTTTAATAATAATAAAATAAAAGCATAAATAAAAAAGAAATAATAATAAATAAATAATCTTATAATCTTTTTCCTAACATTTTATAAAGTGTAATTTTTTACTCTAACTTTAGCTTTTCATTGCATATACAAATATGCTTTCTTCTTTTGACTTTACAGATTTTCCATTTCTAATTATTTTAGATTTTCTATTTCCTATCTTTCTAAATTGTCCATCACAAAAGGATCCTTAGATTATTATTTCCTATCTTTCTATTTCTTGTCTTTTCCTAACCATTTTAGTGTCTGTTATCATCTTCTCTAAACCGTGGAATTATAAATATTTGTTTCTCAAACTATTTATAACTCAAAAGGATTCTGTGGCGATTAAGATTCAAAAGAACTTGGTTGATTTGTCTCAACTTTGATATTTAATTGAAGGATTTTCTGTTAAACATCCATTAAACGATTTTGATAATCATCATTTGTTGAAATTACCTTCAAGGGTTAAACAGCACAAAGCATGTACTCCACGATTAACTAAGCTTTTAGAAAAGGGTAGTGACGCGCGTACATCAAAAGGAGACTTCAAATAAACTTATGTGCAAAAATATGTGGATTAGAGAAGCTTACATGGTTCGTGCCATATAATACTAGGGTAAAATTGAGGGAACAAGGGCACTCAAGTCTTACAAATAAATTAAGGCCTTTTTTTTTTTTTTTTTTGGAAATCGACGAATATATATATATATTCTACCCTACTACATGGCAATGAGAAATGTTTATTCATAAATATAGGTAAGAAGACGTAGACATCAATATCTAACTCCTGATAAAAAAGTATATAACTACATGATATATTGGCCAACCACCTGAATTACTCGTAGTCAATCGTGTAAAAGGAATTCAATCACAAATAAGTTTGTTTACGAGACTCTTTTTATAATGTTAATAAATTTCTTTTCTAGTTAGGTAGGTTTGAATCCACATTTTGTTAATTTCCATGAAGACGAACGGCGCTGTGGATTACTTTTGTTTTTTACCCAGTTGGAACCATATGCAAGCATGGCCCCGTTTGATTTGAGTTGTGCCAACACATGGAACTTTTAAGACCAATCAAACATTACATCTACGAGAATCGACTGTGCGCCCTATCCATCTGTTGTAAAACACGAAAAATTTACAAGTCACAAGAAACACCAGCAATATTTTCACCGCGCACAGCTATCAACTTTCGCCGGAAAGGGCAGTTTTCGACGAAGACAAAGCTAAAAATCTAGATTGAGGAAGATGAAACGTTCATGGGTGACCACCAACGAAGTAACAGCAGCACACGCAAACGACCCCAACGCCAGATTTCCTAGGGTTGGGGTGACATCTCCGTCGACCCCCGGCAGTCACCCTCGCACAGACTTCACGGTCAACATTCGTTTAGGTCATCACCACCTGCATGCTTGACGTCTCCTCCCAGGAACATCAATAAAATACTCTACGTGATCCATCAACACCTAATGTCTATCCGTAAAAGCTAGGCCATGAGCTTCCTTTTTTTTGTTACATATATGTTTGATAGTCTTCGGTTATAAATTGATTTTGAGATGATAGATTTTAATATGATATCAGAGTTTGGGTTGTACACACATCCACTTAATGTGACTTATAAGCATTTACATAAATCACAAGCGAAGAGCAGTGTGTTGAAATAGTTCTACATCAAGAGAACACAAATGAGACCTGTTGAAAGTGATTGCCTCTTAGTTAACTATAAATACTTCACGATTAACTTTTTATAACGATAGTGATTTTTGTATCTATTAAGATTCGTCTTTCAATAGAAGCCTTTTATTTTGAAAATTAAAATAGATTAAAAAAAGCCTCAACCATGAAGTCACTGGAAAGAAAGACAGTCACAAAATCTTAAGACATACAAAAATAACAAAATGTCGACCAATGAGATAAACAACGACGACAACAACGAGGTTTAAGAAGAAAGTAAGAAAACAAGCACCAAACATTATTCTGCCTTTTTGTCGCATCCACCCAACTTCTGAAACTAGGGGCGCAAGGGTCCATGCCAATTCCAATAAGATGACCATTCAATAGACGCTACAATTAAGCACTGTAATTAAGGAACAACATAACGGTGCAGTTGATCATCCACTTAATTAATTACAAGAGACGATCGACATCTTGATCTCAATCTGGGCAAAAATACCACCATTATCATAAAAAATAAGTATTGGTATCATAAAAACAGTGTCATTACTTTGTCAAACTAAAGCGTATCACAACTACAATTTTAAGTTTTTAAAGATATTTAAAATAATATTATAATGAAAACGAGTTACAATCTACGTTTTTCAAGATATCTAAGCAACAATCTTAAAAGGAAAAACCTTATAGTTTCTACGAACCAACGAGTTGAAAAAGATTAGGTAGCCCTATGATAGCTCATTTCAGGGGATTTTGTCTGGTCAATGATATAAACTCACAACCACCACCATTACTTGGTCAATTTGTAAATCTGACCGGTCTTGCTGTTACGATGGTCAACGTCTGGAGGATTTGGTAGGACTTCTTTAATATATTTTTTTGGATAATTTTAATTACAAGTGTGAGCCTAACAATTTGAATCCCTATTGACAACGTGGGTACTACATCATGCTTACGTTATATATATATATAACGTGTTTATTTTTTATATTTCTAATCGTACATGCATATGTACATTTCCGCATTCGCAGTTTAATCCATGCTTAACAACCTTTCTGATATTTAATTAGAAACAATGAACCAATCTTTGTACCAAAGCAACGTAGACGTGCCAGCTACCACAAGCTCAAATTTAATTCGGATCGATTTTTCAAACCATCAATAGATGATTAATTAGTTGGTATTTTCTCTTCCTTGTAAAATCTACTGGAGAAGATTCCAATCAAAACCACTACTAATGTACAAAAATGGCGATCGTTTTTTAACAGACATTCTTGCACCATCAAGATTGGTGTGCGTTCAATCCTCCGTTCATGTTGTTGTTGCTTGAAAGGGAAAGAAAGTATTAATTTTCCTCCTGTTTGTGTCTTAACTTGCTGTTAATGATAACATAAAGAAGTGATATGCATTGCAACAGCATAACGATACCCTACGTAGCAGAGAATTATCTACTAATGGGAAAAAATTGAAATGGATCCCAAGATTCATGCAATACCATTTGGCATTTGCCGACAAAAGCATGTGTTGTCTTATCTTTTATTATTAGAATCAACTTCGATAGTTTAATTGATTAGAGTAGCGATACATACTTGTAGTTCCTATTGGAATTTGAGTCTACGGAAAAGGGAAAAACAGCTTAATTAGTCTATTCTTGATCCAACTAATTTGGTCGTGTTCTTAATTTGTATCTTAAGATGTAATAGGAACAATCTCATTTATCAATAAATTAATGCTCAAATTTATATTTAGAATTTCTCTTTGTTCTAACGAAATAGGAGACGAGAGATGGTTTTTGTTACACCACATGTGCTCCAAACTTTGCAACCACAACACATCAGTGCTAAGTTGTACAAATCTTTTTAACTACGAAGAATCACATCACAAATTTAAGTAAAAACACAATCGTTTTCCAATAAAAAAAAAAGCTTCATTCTTCATTCAAGAATAAATGACTAAGATTTCATATTGTAACAATCACACTTAAAAATTTGCACATATACCTTTGCATTTGAATTTCGTTAACCATACTATTACCGTATAATTGCGCGTCTGTATATCTACAGACACACATAGATAGATTTCACCAGAGCTCAAATTCATTTCCACAAGTCCTGATCTATTTCGTTTTCGTCAAATATGATTGGGTTAACGAGATTCTCAGTGTTGCCGCCGTCACTAATGAGGTCAAGGGCATTAAAGTTATCGGTTTCCCACAGGTTGATTAACCAATCCATGTTTGGGAAGTACTCGAGCTCCCCTGGCTTGTTGTCCGGGCAAGAGAAAGAAGAAGAACTGGACGTTCTGGCGGTCGACGGAGAGGAGACGGACGAGTTCGATGCGCACGGGACGATGATCTCGTCGGGGTGGATCATGGGCACGTCGTCCGTGCAGAAACCCGGCGATTTCCTTAGATATGCGTCGACAATCTCCTGCTGCCCTTGTTGCAGGTTTCCTTGGGTTGGTGTCGATGTCGCAACGACTTTCTCTTCTTCTTCCACCACTGGTGCCGCTACTTCTTCTTCCTTCGCCATCTGGTGCTGCAGTACTACTTCAGCACCGTTGGTCGAAGAAATGGGTTTGTGAGTGTTGGGGTCGATTCCCATCTTCTTCAGTTTCTTCTTGATGTGGGTATTCCAGTGATTCTTTATCTCATTATCGGTCCTTCCTGGTAGCTGAGCTGCGATTTTCGACCATCTGCAGTATATATGTATTAATTAATTATAAGCCTGGTAAATCAAAGTTTTTTATTTTCTAATCGCTAATGAACATCGATGTCAGGAGGAGAATTGAGAGGAATATTCTGGAAGGAAAAACAAAATTTAGATTCGAAATTAGAGGCAAAAACTTTATCATTCTGAGAGAAAAGTGGAGGAGATCGACTGGCCTGTTCCCAAGCTTTGCGTGTTGATCGATAACCAGTTTTTCTTCCGACTCTGACAAGAGCCCTCTCTTCAAATCAGGCCTCAGATAATTCGTCCATCGTAGCCTGCAGCTCTTTCCACACCTAAGCAAGCCTGTTATCATTTAATTATAAATGAAGTCATTATCATGATATATAAATAACATAACTCCTCTTCTTCTTCCTCCTCGTATAAACCTCGGAAAATTAAAGAACATGCCACCAACGTGGAACTGTGTAGTGGTTGATATACCGCGAGGATGGCATAAAAACAACTGATCGAAGTGAGAGAGAAGGATGGGCACCTGCAAGCTCTGGAACAGCTCGCCAGCAGTGATACTGGCCATTGGTGAGGATGAAGTTGACGAGCTTCCTGTCCTCCTCAGCTGTCCACGCCCCTTTCTTCACACGAACCTTGTCACAGCATGGCTGCCTTCCCATCTTCAATTTGTACAATATTAATTCTCCCTCCCACCCTTCTCAACACGCCAAAACAAATTAACTAGAAGCAAACAAGCTGCTGGATCGATCGATCTGATCCGTTACTCGCAGCTATCTAAGATAGGGTGGACCGGGCGGTGTTCAAGAAGAAGAAGAAGAACGGAAGGAAATCAAGATGGAGAAGGCGCATATGGACGAGTGTAAAATAGGAGTCAGACAGGACGCTCATGAACCTGAAAGTCTTCCTTCCCACCAACCTTTATATACAAGTCCCTGGACCCACACCACCATTGGAGTGGGTCCCACGTAAAAAAATGGTGGGGCCCACCCCGTTCTCGGAGATAATTATGTTTCGTTTTTTATTTTTTTATTTTTTTTTTATAGAATAAATAAATAAATCTATCGTCCGGTTTAGTAGAGGTGCCTTGTCTTAAAAAAGGCAAGTCTACCTGTCTAGAGGCCGACGCACGCGTGCCGGTTACGGCTACTGGCCCACACGTGCAGTTGGCCGTACGAAATTACGATAGTGCCACTCCCTCCGACCCTTTTTCTTTTTTTCGTATAAAGCAATTAGGATGGAGAGCGCGACTCCTTCCGATCATTTCTCTCGTTTATTTTAATTACTTGTATCCTGATGTTGGATTTTTTAACTCAGAGCTAATTAATTTTAAATTAGAATTTGACATGTTAAGTGAACAAATACACTTACGCAGATGTAGATGGTAGATGTAGATGCCGATGTATAATTGAGGGTGGCTTTTGCTTAGTTTTCTGCAGAAAGCATTTATGTAACCGAACAAAGTAAAATCTAATTAAACAAAGCCTTGCATGACTGCCAGCATTCAAAATTAGATGTTCTTAGATGATCTCATGCTTGCGTCACGCCACCTAATTCTATATGTTGCGCTGTATTTTATATTATTACACTAGACTCGAACCTAAGGTTCCGTTTCGTTATGGATTTGGTATACGGCATATATAATATAGTGTAATTTAATTGAATTCTTTGATTATATTAGAGTATCTAAGTATAAGATTTGAATTACAAGAGATTAAATTCTTTAAGAAATCACTCAACTAAACATGAGCTTAAATGATAAATTTTATAATGCTTCTCTCTCAATTACAAGCTGGATGTTGGACGCAACTACTATTTGTAGTTGTAATTGTTTATTTATAGTACTTACAAATCTAACATATATAAATATATACGTGTGTGTTTTTCCATGAATCAATGATTGAGATTAAACCGAATTGGTTACCAAACAATATGGTAAGAGCAAATCCACACATACAAATTAATGACTTCCCCAGCATCACATTGACGAGATCAATGAATAGGACTTGTGTAACTCTCTCTCTCTCTCTCTCTCTCTCTCTCTCTCTCTATTAGCTGATCTTGTCAATGTTGTGAGAGAATCTCAAGTCAATTGTTAGGTGACATCTTGCGATAATAAGGCCCAGGGAAGTTACTGCTTTGTGCGCGTGAAAACCAAATTTAATTTCCGAGCAAGAAGGTCAAAACCTACTCATTTGAAAAAAATGGAAAAGTTAAACTACGTCAAACAATATTGCTTGCTTCCATGCCTTTGGCTGAGTTTTTCCTAGTTAGAATCCTCTTCCTAGGCCGCCACATGAGAAAAGTACACGTTTTTCGGCAGATGTAGAATCGGAAATTTGTTTGGAATTGCTTTCCCAGCTACATATTCTTTGTACATACGTATCAAGTCAAGGTATGATGAAAAGAATACGTAGCAAGTCAAAGAATAGAATATATATATTAATTAGTTACGTCTCCTACCAGCTTTCTTCCAATTTTCTCCTGGAACTCGAGGTTTAGGTTAAGCCAACTAATTATTAAGCAATATTAGTCATGGAGGTTCCTTAATTAATATATTACCAGTTGAGTTAGGTTAAGCGATGCTTGCTCGTGAGGAATATATATATCGGTACCATTCTTGGATAATGACAGTATTTTTATTTGTATTTCAACCTATAAGAATTCCTTTCTTCATGGCTAATGAAGTGTATACCATCTCATTGTTGGTTTAAATAAGTACAACATGTTTAATAAGACCTTGAAGTCATGGAGACAACTTGTTCCTACTAAAATGTTATAGGCTTATCGGTACGTTTCTGTATCTAATTGCAAGCGACGAGGACACAACCGCTAACTAATGCAATTGTGTAAATTAAGCTTCAATCAATACCCAATTTGGAAGAGCTTTTGGAAAAGGTGGGCTTTTTAAGGAGTTAGCTATCATTATGGAAGAAACGAGCTTTTCAATTAAGCAGCGCAAAGTTTGCTCTCCCTAAAACTGACCCGTACCTAAATTATTTAAGGAGGCGCAGATGTGATACTAACTTTCCATCGATATCCAATATCTGTGGTGCATGGGATATCCAATAACAGTTTATGATAAGAGAAAAGAGCTAGTAGTACCAGTCGTGTTACCATTTAATTTAACCGTGGACATACATAAATATTATCATGTAGACAGATAAATTAATGTAGTATGTGATCGATCAATTGGTTGAGAGTTGAAAGCTTCGTGTGGATGACGAAGCTGATGCATCATATATAGCCTGCGTGAGACCCATCCAACCGTATGTGTACAGCAACAGTGGAACCTGAAAAAGTGGTTGGCGAATGAGCTAGGAAGAGCAATATATGCATGTTGATGATGGTCGACAGGCCGGGAAAGAGGAGGAGCCAGCAGTGGTGGGAGAGGGGAGGGAGGGAGGGAGGAAAGGAGGTCATCATGACACGCACCTGAAATTAAGGAAAGGAAGGAGGTAGCAGTAGATGAGCATGTGCAGGCATGCCCACCATCACAGTAAAAACGGAAAACATTTTTACGAACCTTAATTACAGGGGCAAAAGGTCCTCACATATCGGCTGTCGAATAATTCCCCAATGAATTAAGAGATCCAGCTGCTGCATGCAGTTGATAATTCTCGAAATTTAAGTTCAACGACTCCTCATCCATCATCACTTGAAAGGTCATGCATCATTGTTGGTGGGCTCAACTGAAGTTGGTAGGCTTTCGTCATCGGATTCTTTAGCAATATTCGAGTTCCAGTTCATGGAGATCATCGATCTGGTCGACGGTCCAATCCGTCCCATCGTTAAACCGAAATCTTACAGATTTCATGTAAAATCTATCAACAAGTGAATCGCCGCTCTGGTAAGATTCTCTCGAAATCGTAAAATTTTTAAATCTTCGCCAGACCTGACCTTGCAAGCAGATGTCACAGCAGGTGTTATGCCACCCATTTCCACGAATGGGAAGCGTACAAATGACTTAATTTGTTTTTTGATATTAAGACACAAATGCGAGGTTTTGTATTCTGATGAGTAGTAAGTATTATATAAACATATCCTTCTGCTTGATTTACCTGGTGACGTTTGGTGACTTCAAACTGCAACTGTGCGCCATGCGTATAGTTTTTTTTTTCCGAAGATTTGACTTCAATGAAGTATATGAATCGACAAACTTAGTTACTTGGTAGGTTGGTTTAAATAAATGTGGGTAGTTGTAAGTGCTTGCTTTTTTTTTTGGCAAAATAAAATACTAAATATTATATAAGCAAGTGAATTCCAGTTATAAAACCAAGACTAGGAAAAAATCACACAACAAAACGTACAGGAGAAAGATATAATTAGTTGAAAGTGCTTACTTGTTCTTATAAGTTCTATCGTCGATATGATTGGATTGATTTGAAAGATTTAAAAATGTGATACCTTTAAGTCGACGCCAGTATTTTCAATCTTAACCGTTAGTTCAATATAAAAATCTGATGGATTTGCAATCAACAAAAAGTTATATTCCTACTTACAATAACGCACTTATGTGATAAAATAAAACGAATTTGAAATTTCCAATGCACATAACATATTTAATGTATATAAGCATTTTCTCTTACATGTTCTTTTTCCCTTTCTTTTCTCCTCTTATCTAGAGGTGTTAATGGGCCGACCTAGCCTAAAAAGTGTTAACCTATTTGGGGTATGAGTCAGGTTGGGTCAGGTCAATTTTTTTTTAAATTTTTTAAGATAGTCCAATCTAGTTTGAAATTTTTTTAATACAAACCCAACTCAATCCGTAGTTTAGCTCGTTTTTATAATTTTTTATTTTTTATTTTTTTCTTCAATTTAATTGAAGGTCAACTTTGGTATGATTGAATTTTTTTTAGTTTTTATTTTTTTAACGTTACGACCGTATCTTTCCTTCAGTCTAATTAAAGTTTTTGATTTTTTTAACATCTTATTATTATTATTTTTCAGTCTAATCAAAGTTTTTGATTTTTTTAACATCTTATTATTATTATTTTTCAGTCTAATCGAAGTTTAACTTTGGTCCAATCAAAGTTTTTGATTTTTTTTAAATATTTTATTATTATTATTTTTCTTCGATCTAGTCGACCAAAGTTTTTTATTTTTTCCTTTAGTCTAAGGTTTTTTAATTTTTTTCTTTAGTTAGATCGAAGATAAACTTTTATCCGATCAAAGTTTTTTAAATTTATTATTTTTTCCTTCAGTTTGATCAAAGATAAGCTTTAATTCGACCTAAGTTTTTTAAATTTATTATTTTTTCCTTTGATAAGCTTCGATTCGACCAAAGTTTTTTACTTTCTTTATTTTTTAAGCTTCGATCCGACCGAATTTTTCTATTTTTTTTATTTTTTCCTTTGATTTGATTGAAGATAAGCTTTGATCTTATCAAAGTTTTTTATTTTCTTTATTTTTCCTTTAGTTTGATTGAATCTTAATTTCAGTCCAATCGAAGTTTTTGATTTTTTATATTTATTTTTTAAATTTAAATTAAAATAAAAATTAAAAAAATTACAACATTTCCAATAATCAATTCATCATTACATAAGTTATCATTATCTATCAACACATAAGTCATCATTCATTCGTTACATTAAAATCAATATCAATATATCATCAACTCAGCATTCATGATTCATCATCCATCAACACATTCAAACACAAGTCATAAAGTTAAAATAATTATTTTATTTCTAAATTTAAATTAAAAAATACATTATTTTTATAATTATATCAAATATATTTACATTTAATGTACATAATTATATTTAAATTTATCAATGAAATCATCTTTTTGTTGCTATCCACAAACACTAGTAAGCTCCCAATCTTTAACACACATTAATGCTTCTAAAATATCATCTTTTAATCTTGTTCTTTTATCATCTAATATATTATCACTAATACTAAATGTCTATTCATATACTACATAAGAAGTTGGAATTGTTAATAAATCTCTAGCCATTAATGATAAAATAGGAAATGTTTGTTTTTGTGTTTTCCACTAATTTATTACATCAAAATTTAGAAAATCAAGACTATTTCTTATTAAATAGCTATAATTAGTATTATTAAAATTATTTAATTCTTTCTTATTTGTTACATTAAAATCACTATATTCATCATCAAATAAACTATAATCAATTATTGATGATGATGACGATAGTTGTGAAAATAGGACATATTTTGTATTTGTTATTGTGTTCCATATTTTATAACATACATATCAAATATATTACTTAAACTTTCTTTTACATTTTCAATTGTTACATCAAGTTCTACGTTTAAACAAGTTTGTATTATATTTATTAATTTTTTAACAAATTTTACTTTAGTTTTAGGATCTAAACAAGCACTTAATGTATATAAGAGAGGTATCTTATTCCAATATTTTTAAAAAAATTCTTTCAATTTTAAAACTATAGGTTAAAAAATAGATAATTACTATAATTATTAAAAACTCTTGGAATATTATATAAGTGGTGGATTGCATAAACGAATGTACAATAATATATTCCTGATAAATATTCTGTCGCATTATAAAATGATTTTAAAAATTCAATAAAACAATTAGCTATTGCAAAATCATTTTCATCTAGTGGTGTTTTACTATCATCTATTCTACCATTATAATAAGTTTTTATAACTTCTTTATAAGGTAAACAATTATTTAACATTAAATATAATGACTTCCACCTAAGACATCCATTGTAAATGTTTTATGTGATAATCAAAATGAATCACATACATGATTAAATTCTTGTTGTCGTCTACCACTAGATAAAATGTAACCTAATGAAGTTCTAATATTTTCTAAAAAAGGTTTTAATTCTTTAACACCTACTTGAACTATAAGATTAATTATATGACATATACATCTTTGGTGAAATAAATCAAAACCATTTGGTGAAGTTAATCTACTTTTAAACATAAGGATAGTTGCATTATTACTAGATGCATTATTAAATGTAATACTACCTATTTTTTCTTTAATTCCATAAAATTCAAAGATTTCCATAATAGTAGAAAAAATATTTTTAGCATTATGTGGATGATTTATTTTTCTAAATCCTATTAATCTTTTTTGTAAAACCCAATTATCATCAATAAAATGTGTAGTAATAGCAATATATCCTACTTTACTTCTACCCTCCCAAATATCAAATGTGCATGCTATAAATGTATTAATAGAACCTATTATATTAACTAATTCCATTCTAAGTTTATTATATAATTGAATAATATCTTGTCTAGTTGTATTTCTAGAAACTTTTTTAAATTATGGACAATAAGCTTGTGAAATATATTTTTGAAAATGTTGACTATCACTAAAATTAATAGGTAAATTTTGAACATCAATAAATTTAACATGTAATTCTCTAGCATTACTAGAATTATATTGTCATTGTGTTATATTACCTTTAGTGTTAAAATTAAGTTGTATTTGAATCATTTTATTTTTTTCAAGGTTTTTAGATGAACAACTAGCTACATGTCTAGATAAATGACTTGTACTACCTAAAGTTTTGCATGAAAAGTTTACATTGCAAATGTTATAGTAGGTCCTCTTTAATGTAGTATCATCTCCCAACTCTTTCATCTTTATTGTAAACTTTAATCATAAATTTGACCTTCTTCTTGATTTAGTAGTAGTAGTTGAAGTCGATGCTCCACCTTTATCTTTTTCTATAGTTTGACCTTCAAAGTATTGTTGTTTCTGCTCAAAATTATCACCAACATTGATAACACTATTGAAGATGAAGTCGTTAAAGTTGTGTGCTATTTTTGCAAAGATTCTGACTTGAGAGTTGAAGAAAGTTGAAGCTTAAAAGATCTTTATATTTTGTGAAAGAAGGAGAGAAGATTGAATGAGTATGAATTGTGAAAAAAATTCTAACATTCTTCTCTTTTTATAGATTTTTTCATCATCATTCCTCTCTCCCTTTCATCTCTTCTCTTTTCTTTCTTTTTTTACCATTGGTTTCAACATTCATAAAAAATGAACGTTATTTTAATATTCATTTTTTACGAACATTAAAATAACGTTCGTAAATCGATAAATAGACTTTTGAACAACAAAATTAATCGGTAAAATAACATTTGTAAATATATTTTTGAAAATGTTGATTATCACCAAAATTAATAAGTAAATTTTGAACAATAATAAATTTAGCATGTAATTCTCTAACATTACTAGAATTATAATGTCATTATGTTATATTATCTTCAGTGTTAAAATTAAGTTGTATTTGAATCATTTTATTTTTTTCAAAGGTTTTTAGATAAACAACTAGCTACATGTTTAGGACTTGTATTATCTTAAGTTTTGTATGAAAAGTTTGCATTGCAAATGTTATAATAGACCCTATCTACTATATTATCATTTCCCAACTATTTCATCTTTATTGTAAACTTTGATCATAAATTTGACATTCTTTTTGATTTAGTAGTAGTAGTTGAAGTTGATGCTTCACCTTTATCTTTTTCTATAATTTGACCTTTAGAGTATTGTTGTTTATGCTCAAAATTATCACCAATATTGACAATACTATTGAAGATGAAGTCGTTGAAGTTGTGTGTCATTATTGTAAAGATTATGACTTAAGAGTTGAAGAAAGTTGAAGCTTAAAAGATGATCTTTGTATTTTGTGAAATAAAGATAGAAGATTGAATGAGTATGAATTGTAAAAAAAAATTTAACATTTTTTTATTTTTATAAATTTTTTCATCATTCATAAAAAATATTTAATATTTATAAAAAATAACATTTTCTAATATTTAATATTTAACATTTTCTAACATTCATAAAAAATAAATGTTATTTTAATATTTATTTTTTACGAAACATTGAAATAATGTTATGGTAAATAGACTTTTCTTTTTTTTTTGGTTGGTCTGTCTATTTGGTTTTTAAGTTTTAACAAAATTAAAAATATAGGTTGAACCTGAATCGATCTTAAGTTGATTTTTTAATATATTATAGTTCAATCAATCTTAATTTTTTAAATCGAGTCAAATTACACTAGTCCATGATAAGCTAAACCAGATTAATCTACAATGATACAACCCAATTGACACCTCTTCTCTTATCTATCTTTCCTTTACTCTCACGTTATTCTCCACTTCTAAATGCTTCCATGTTTCCGTTGTCTTTTTTGTCGTGGGTTCGTGCCTCCAGGAATCTTCTTGAGAATCGGTGGAAAAGGAAAGTTTGGGAAAATATTTGTGCCTTCGGGAATCTTGGGAAAAAAAGTTTGAAAAAATTTTCTTCGTATAAAACGGGATAAATTCTGAGAAATCCAACCCCTTTCTATCGGAAACCCAAGAAACCCTTTCCTATTCATGATCTTGACACCCTCTTTCGTTTCGTCGACGTTCCCTCTTTCGCGATCGACGATGCTCCCTCTTTTGCGATTAACGACGCTCTCTCTTCCGTGACGTCGACCTCGATGCTTGACTACGACCTAATAGGACGACTACCCGTGACGTCGATCTCGACCCTCGACCCTCGTCTGCAACCTGACATCGAAGGTTTTGGGAGGTAATCTTCTGTGTGAATCTTACTACTTTATTTGGAAATTGTCCAAGTATTATCTACACTGGAACAGAATGTACTTAAACAAGAAGTAAGGTTCCTGGAGATTATTTTATCTTGTGCTTGAAGAATTTTTATTATTAATTTTTAATGAAAAGGGTGAAAGATGATAGAGGATGGAAGAGTTCTTATTTTTGTTGGAACATATTTGTCTATCTAGGAATTTATTTATTTTAACTTAAATAACTTAAAATACATCAAAAATATCTATGTAAGTAATAACAGGTGAAACTTCATAAACATTCAAACATGAATCTATCTAGGAATTAATGTATGTAATTTCAAGGTTTTGTTACGTAGATACCACATATCTATTGTAGTGTGTTAAACAATGCTCATCCCTATTTATTGTGCAAGCAACATGATTGATCTTATTTGTTTGTGTGGTTAATGTGAGTGGCTGTTGTTTTTGGTTACTTATTTTTGTCTACTTTTGCTATGTGTCGTGACTATGATAATTGTCTACTTTTATTTTTAACTATCTTTTTGTTTTTAATTGTATTTGTATCTATTGCAAGTTGTATGTTTTAATTTAAAGATGTGTGTTAGAATTATTATCTTAACAATGAGTAATAGTCCTACATTGGAAATCTTTTAATGTGTCATATTATGTAACCTCTATTTATAAAGGTGTGATAATAGTCAATGGAATAATAATCCTCCTCTTTTCTTTGTTTTCACAGTTGGCTTATGTCAAATCCCTATAGCTGTACCCTATGATTGATATTTGGTCTTTATGCTGAAAAAGTATTCAACCTCTGCAATATGTGTATGATATCGGTGCAATATTTATAGTTACATTCGTAGAACATTTGCTTGCCAAGATTCTAACTTAACACATACTACTAAAATGGAACTCAAAGCAGTTTTTTTTCTTTCTCTACAATAAATGCATATAGAATCTTCAAAACATATTTTTAATATTGAGTAGCTTCTCTGATTCAATGACTGAACAAAAATATTGTTGATCTGCTTTCTAGCTTTCCACCTGTAGGTAGCCTCTGTCAATTTTCAATATGTTTTGCTCTCCTTTACCTTTGTGTTGCACATTAAACCAGTAGAAAAAAGTCAACACAAAAGCCAGCAGATATTCACAACATTTGGTTTAGAATTTTTCTTTTCAAAAGAGTAAATTCAAGATTCGTGTTTTGTAGTGCTCTAAAATCGGAAGCTTCATGCTTTGTACCAAGAAAGGTAGAATAAATATTTCAAGTTTTAAATTACCATAGTTACCAAGAAATAAGAAATTACATCCTTATCGTTCACTGCCTTCACTATCTTTTGGCATGGTGCCATCATTGGAAGAAATCTCAGACACAATAATGTTTCTGGTAATTAATGTTTCTATTGGTCCAAAATTGTTACCATGAGATTCCTATCTAACATTGAATAAGTCTAATTATTAATTAATGTTTCTATTTGAAAATTATCTGTTTATAGTTATTTAATTATCTAGAATATGGTCATCTAGGAAACCACCAATCTGGTAATATTGACTGTTATTATTCCAAGAAAATAAGTTTAAGTGCTGCTACTAGTTTTCTGGAAGAATTTTCTTACACTTTTTCTGATATTCGTAATTTTCTTCATCCGATAACGAACTTTAAGCTTTCTTCTCTTATCTAATAACGTTGGTAATTATCTTGCAAAAGTAAATTCTCGAGATTGCATTTTTCTGGAATCATTGTTACCTATCAATCTGTGTATTTACCATGAATATATAAATTTGCTTTTCTCTCTAAAATTTATTGGGTTCATCCATGTTGATGCAGATTTTGATGGAATCTCATGGTAACATTATATAACAAAAGTGTCGTCAAGTAGCATTACTATTAAAAAAGTTAAAGAACATAACTTTCACCTGATTGGTTTTGGTAATTGAGATTTGATTGAATGGTGTTGTTTTTCCTTTTACAAACTAGTGCTTTCCCTCTTGTATATATATGATTTAGTGGTGTTGTATCGATACAATATAACTTGAAGGAAATGCATGTGTGCATTTTAGATTGTCATTTTCATATTAGTTGCTTATGATTTATATATATGTAACAATTTAGATATGACTAGTACAAATATCACAAGTCAAGGTAGAAGAAGAACTTATACAAGTTATAATGCAAAAGTTGACATCATATTTTAGGTTTTTTAGAAGATGTTTTAAATAAAGAGAATGGAAAAACATACAATGGAAAAATCAATGTCAAGATATGGAACAAAGTTATAAAAAAATACAATAATGAAACAAATGCAAACATCACAAAGAAAAATGTTGATAGTAAGATAAAAATATGGTGACAAATGTATTATAACTACACAAAAATTTTAAATCAAAGTGGATAAAGATGAAATTATATACAATGTTATACAGATATTTCAAATGAATTATGGAATAAATTTGTTAAGGTAAATTTTTTTTGTGTTACTAATTAGTATTTGTTAGAATTGTTTACTAAACAATTTTTTAATCTTGTAGAAACATCCAGATTGTCATTTGCTGCAAGGAAAACCATGTCTTATATACGATCAACTTCAAATGTTATTCAAAGGTAACATAGCTATGGGAAATATGAGTAGAGGTAATCAAGATAATACAGAAGTTAGACAAGGTTTTACTAATCTAGAAGTAGAAAAGGAAATTGCATCACCACAAACTCAAAGTCAATTTTAGAGTTTTACTCCAACAAAAAGCTCAATGGACATGGATGGTAACATGTTTACAATGTTTGGTTCTACATCAAGGAAAAGTAACGAGACAAGTAAAAAGGGGAAGCGATCACATGTAGAGTCACAACAACTTACAACATCCTCATTCCAAGATGCTACAACTGTTATTTTAAAGTTACGTGAAAAAGAAGATGAGAAAACTACACAATGAATGGAGTATTATGATGATGTGAAGATGATACAATAGTGCTAGCTTGAGGTCCAAGAGTGAAAGGTGAAAATAAAAGATAAATTGCTGGAATTGAAATTGAAAGAAGTTGTACATCTACTACTATACAAGCATTGCTCTCAATCCAAAACCTTAATACCAAAGAAAAATTCCAAGCTATGACGTTATTAAGGAATATTAATTTGACAAAATAATTTATAAGCCTTCTAGAGAAGATGAGATGAGAATGGTTGCAATATAATGTCATAGATGTACTTTTGGAATGTTTTATATTGTGATGACATTGTCAATGTTGTGAACAATGTGTTATGTTAATTTTCAATTTTTGTGATGATGACTGTAGCAGATTTAAAAATAAATTCTTAAATACATATTTTAATTAACTACAAGTGCATGATACAATTGTAATACTTAGGCGAATATGAGTTGAATCTACAAGGAACTTGAAAATGATTATTGGATATCTTTACTCAAAGTTTCCCACTACTTTACACTATAAAAATTAATATTTGGCAACGAAGTGGGGATCATTAAGGTATTAGTTGCATGGCTCATCATTGTAACCCATATGGTATCTCTTCACCCTAAACGCTTAAAGTTGCATGAATGACACCTCAAAACACACAAAAGAATTTAATAGAATTACACATAAATACATCTTTTCCCTCTCATGGCTCCTAACATTAATGCTCCACATGGGGGTTGAAGTTTGCCTCCATGTCTCCTTAAATGAGCCATGTTCATTGGGTGGAGTCAAGATGTGAAAATCCGGATTGCATTGATGTCCTGCCATGCAAAACTTCTAACATTCCCTTTACTATATAATTCTATTAGGGCATTTTATCAAACACATGGCGTGCATCCAGGGAGCAACACCTCAAACATCACTCCAAACGACAAATCAACATCTTTCCATACAACATCAAAAATTCACGAGATTCTCCACATTTCCACCATCCCTTTCTAGTAAATCAATGTGCATAAGTGGAGTTAACCTTAGTCAACCAAGCACCCATCATTTGCATGAATTCTAAGGATCATGGTAGGATGGAGTCATAGAATTGCAGCATCTCCAAACTAAGAATGCTAAAAATACACAAGATACATTCAGTACATGCATTCAATAATTAAAATCTCCATTCCCACATTCATACACACAACCCATTGTTGTTGGGAATGAACTAAATTGTAGATTCACTATTTTTTTGAAATTCAGCCTCAATCAATTCCATCATTGAAAAATCACATAAAAATACACCTTGGAAAGCTAATCAAGTCCTCTAACTAACAAAATTTGTTCCCACATAAAACTAGAACGAGATTGCTCCCAGCATCAAAATTCATCCAATAGTACAAAATAGTTCTTCAGAAATTCTACAAAACATGTGTACATTCCAAAAATTATACAAAATTCATTTCTCCATGGAATCCACTGAAATCAAAGCCTGTTGAAAGATAACACTCTAATATAGAAAAATCATAAACCAAAAATTTGCATTGTCAATAAGTACCAGATTCCACTCAAACTTAGCTAAAAACAGAGTATAAAACTGCAGAACATGGTAGCTGACCTACCTTCACAAATAAATCCGAAAATCACATGCAAACATTGCAAAAAATTCTCTTTTATTCTACCATTCTCTTAGAACAACCCATTATATAGAACTCAAAGTTCTTGCCTAGATTTCCCTTTTTAAGGAGTAGGTGTCCTATGTTTCGTTTTAGTCATGGCTTCGTGTAAATGTGTATGTAGTACATATATATAAAAACTATGGATGACCCAAAATTTAGTCTCCAAATCCACTCCTTAGGATTCAAAGGGTTTTATTCTATTGGTTCAATTTCCAAGATGCTACTATGGAATTCTAGAAACTCCCTAGTTAAGTTTGCAGGCATACACATTAAGAGGGTTTGTGCATTCTAGTAAGGTTGGGAAATCTCAGGAAAGTAAATATTAGGAAAAGATTTTCCAAGATTTCCTAATATTCACAAAAATATTTCCCAACCTTTCCAACCTCCTCCCTTCCGCAACCTTAGGAAATTTTGAGAAATTGTTGCCGCTCGCACCCATACGCTCGTCGCTCTCACTCATTACTCTCCACACTCACTCCCACTCGTTGCTTGCCGCACTCACACTCTCGCTCATTGCGCTTGTGCTCGTTGCTCATCGCTTGTCGTGCTCATGCTTGTCACGCTTGTTGCTTGCTGCACTCGTTGCTCGTTGCTCGCCGCACTCATTGCTCGTCGTGCTCGTGCTCGTGCTCGCTACTCACCACGCTCGTGCTCATTACTCGTTGCGCTTGCCGCTCGTTGCTCATCACTCGTTGCTCACTGCACTTGTTGCTTGTTGCTCGTCGCTTGTAGCTCATTACTCATTACTCGTTGCTCGCCACTTGTCACTCCTGCTCACCACTCCTACTCGTCACTTGGGTGAACATTGTTAGAGAAGATGGATGGTTGGTGAAAAAAAAATTTTTTTGATAAAAGAAATAAAAGTTAGTTGTGAGAAATAATAAAATAAAATAAAACTTTTAAGAGAGAAGGAAAAATGGGAAAAAATGAAAAATAGATGAAGATAAACATTTTTGAGATAGAAGTATATGAATGATCTAATTATTTAAGATAAAAATTATATACCTTGTTAATTAATTAATTATATTTTGATTAATTATTTCAATTCATTAATTAAAAACTTAATCAATAAATTAATTACAAATAATTATACCACATTATTATCCTTTTGATATATTTTATAGTATGTTTCCATTGTATATTTGTAATGAAAAGATTATTCATAACAAAATAATTGTGTACTATATATTATATTATATTATATTACTTAAAATATAATTAATATATACTATATTATTTAAAATATTATTTTCAAGTTGTACTATTATTTATTATTTCAAAAATATTAAAAATTTTATTTCTCATCATTTCTTATTATGCAAAAATACATTAAAATTTCATGTTATTTTTGATCATTTCATTTCTTGTTTTGCACAAATATGTCAAAAAATTTTATTATTTCTCGTCATTTCACGACATACGCAAACACTTAAATTTTTATATCATCTCCTATCATTTCTTAAGTTTTCCATTTTCCAACATTTCTAACAATTCTTGTTGTTTCCTTTCTTGACGTGAATTGTGCACAAACACCCCTTAATCAACAAAGAGACACAAAGACAATAAAAAAAGATTCGCATAAAACCTCCCCCCATACCTAAGCTTAACATTGTCAATCTAAAACTTGAAGTTGAACAAAATTGAAGTAAAAAGCATAGATGTGGTAGGATTGTTATGCTAGAGTAAAAATAAAAAAAGAAGGTAGGATAAGATAACACTAGATATTAAAGAAATAAGTATGTTAACTCCCCTGTGCATAACATGAATAACATATGCAGCATGTCAAATAAAAAAAGCATATAGGTGCATATTAATTAAGAGCAAGTGGGACAAGAGATGCATACTTGGAGAGGAACAATATTACTAAAAAGACAAATACATAAATTAAATTTAGATAAAAGAAAAAATAAACTAACAAACATTTGTAAAGAAATAGGTAAAAAGAAATGAAACATATAGTTGGTTTTTTTTTTCACGAAACACTAAGAAAGCATGTCACCTTTTCTACTTGTTGTAAATGAACATTGTTAAGGGTCCTTTGATGATCCTCAATTAAGTGTTGCACAATCCTTGTATTGATTCCATTGTTGTGTATGTCATGGCTTGAAACTCATTGTTGCGGAATGAGATAAGCTATGCTCAATGGTATTCCTTGGGGTTTGCAATTTCCATTGCTCCATGAGGAAATATTTTTCTTATTATATGTGGCCTACTCCATCTAGACCTAAATTTTCTTACACTCTTGAATGCAATCCTATAAGCTTAAAAAGTTTCATCTAACTTATTAGCTCAATTTTTTCTATTATGACCAATTACCTTCTCCAAAATATGCTTAATTTGCTCATTGACATTCTCCACTTGCCTATTTGTTTGTGAATGATACAGGATTGTCATTTTATGTATAACTCTAAATTTTTTCATCAATGTTTTAAAGATCCTATTATTAAAATAGGTTCTCTTATCACTAATAATTGCTCATTATATGTCAAAGTGAGAGAAAATATGTAACCTTATAAAGTTAACCATAATTTTATTATCACAATTTTTGGTGGGGATGATCTCTATCAACTTAGATACATAATCAATAGTCAATAAGATATACATAAAACCCTTAGAATTTGGAAATAAGCTCAAAAAGTTAATTTTTCACACATCAAAAATCTCAATTTAATTACTAGAATGAGTGACATCATATTTCTTCTTCTAAGTTGCCCTATTCTTTGACATTGCTCACACATTCTATAGTAATTATATGAATCTTTAAAAATAGTTAGCCAAAAGAAACTACATTAGAGTACATTTACAACTGTCTTTCTTGAATTCAAGTGGTCTCCTTTAGGTTAATCATGGTAGATAGATAATATACTTTGCACTTCTAAAATACATCTTCTTAGTATCAAATTAGGATAATACTTAAATAAGTATGGGTCATCCTAGTGAAAATCTAACTCTTGCTCTAGAGTTGACCAATGTGAAGGAGTTAGTTTGATAACTAAATAATTAACTATATTGATATACTAAGGTACAACACTGATGGCAAAAAGTTTCTCATTAGGAAAGGACTCATTGATAAGTGGCTCAGAATGTGGATTGATTAATAAGGATAAATGATCAACAACAATATTTTCACATCTCTTCTTATCCTTAATTTCAATATCAAACTCTTTCAACAAAAGGATTCATCTAATTAGTCTAAACTTAGCATCCTTCTTAGTTAATAGGTATTTAAGAGTAGAATGGTTAGTGAAAATAACTATGTAAGAACTTATCAAATAATACCTGAACTTTTTCAAAGTAAACATCACAGCTAATAATTCTTTCTCTATTACGATGTAATTCAATTGAACTCCAATCAAGATTTTGCTAGTATAATAGATTACTCTTGGCAAGTTGTCCATTCTTTGTCCTAAAACTACAATTATTACATAGTTTGATGTATCACACATAAACTTAAAAGATAAATTCTAGTTAGGAGAATGCACTATAGGTGCAAAAGTTAGGGCTCCTTTTAACTACTTAAAGGATTCTTGACATTGGAAAGTGAAATCAAAAGATTGATCCTTTGATAATAATTAGGTAAAAATCTTGTTAAAGTTTTTAATAAATCTATGGTAAAAACTTACATGACCAAGAAAGACTCCAATGTCTTTACCTGATTTAGGAGTTGGTAGGTTTAAAATTAAATCCACCTTAGCTTTATCTATCTTCAATCCCTTCCTAAACACTGTGACCAAGGACTACTCTTTGGACTATGAAATGACTTTTCTCTAAATTAAATATGAGATCTTTTTAAATGCACTACTTTAGTACCAATTCTAAATGCTTCAAACATTCATCAAATGAAGAACCAGATATTGAAAGGTCATCTATGAATATCTCTAAAAATTAGTGAATCATATTTGAGAAGACACCTATCATGCATTATTAAAAGTAACAGGTGTATTGTATAATTCAAATGACATATATCGAAATGTGAATGTTCCATAAAGACAGGTAAAAATTGTCTTCTCTTGGTCCTTAGGTACAATAGACTTGATTATATCCTAAATAGTCATCCAAGAAATAATAAAACTCTTACTTAGCTAACTTTTCTGACATTTGATCAATAAATGACAATGAAAAATGATTTTTCTAAATAACTACATTTAGCTTCCTATAATCAATGCATATTGTTCATCCTATTTGCACACGAGTTGACACTAACTCATTGTGATTATTTTCTACTGTAGTTATTCTAGACTTCTTTAAAACCACCTAAATAGGTGAAACCCAAGTGCTATTTAAAACAACATAGATGATCCCATGATCTAGTCATTTTGGATTTCTTTTCACACCACTTTACTAATGATGAGATTAAATCTTCGTTGTGGATCCCTAAAAGGTAAAACTTCTTCATTTACTCAAATCCTATGCTGGCAAATACTAGGATTAATCTTTTTAATGTCTATTATAGTCTAATCAATAGCTTCCTTGTGATTTGTAAGAACCTCCAACAACCTCTTCTCTTTCTCCTCTGAAAGATCAAAAGCAATCATCACTGGAAGAGTCTCACTTTCCCTAAATAGACATACTTAAGTTCTTGTAGTAAGGGATTAAGTTCTAGCTCAAGGGGTTCTATTGTTGAAGGTTTCTTAATTAGCCTAGGCTCAAAGAGTGTATAATCTAATAGTGCCACAAAGTTCACTTCACCAATGTCTACTTGATTGCTAAGTTCGCACAATTCATCAAACACATGGCATGCATCTAGAAAGCAACACCTCAAACATCACCCCAAACTACAAATCAACATCTTTCAATACAACATTAAAAATTCACGAGATTCTCCACATTTCCACCATCCCTTTCTGGTAAATCAAGGTGCATAAGTGGTGTTAACCTTAGTCAACCAAGCACCCATCATTTTCATGAATTCTAAGGATCATGGTAGGATGGAGTCATAGAATTGCAGCATCTTCAAACTAAGAATGCTAAAAATACACAAGATACATTCAGTACATGCATTCAATAATTAAAATCTCCATTCCCACATTCATACACACAACCCATTGTTGTAAGGAATGAACTAAATTGCAGATTCACTATTTTTTGAAATTCAGCCTCAATCAATTCCAGCATCGAAAAATCACATAAAATACACCATGGAAAGCTAATCAAGTCCTCCAACTAACAAAATTTATTCCCACATAAAACTAGAACGAGATTGCTCCCAGCATCAAAATTCATCCAACAATACAAAATAGTTCTGCAGAAATCCTACAAAACATGTGTACATTCCAAAAATTATACAAAATTCAATTCTCCACGGAATCCACTGAAATCAAAGCCTGTTGAAAGATAACTTAACACTCTAATGTAGAAAAATCATAAATCACAAATTTGCATTGTCAATAAGTACCAAATTCTACTCAAACTTAGTTGAAAACAGAGTGCAGAACTGCAGAACACAGCAGCCGACCTACCTTCACAAATAAATCCGGAAATCACACGCAGACATCCCAAAAAAATCAAAGAATCATCCTAACACTTCCTACACACAAGAATCTACAAAAAACGAGCTAAAAACTAGATATAAAACTGCTGGAACATGCACATCTACCACTGAAAAGAGATCATTCACAACTGAAATTCCTGCAACACCCATACTTTGGGCATACATACATATTCACATGCATTAACAAATATTCACATTATCACAACATAGAAAACATCAACGTAGATGGAATTCATAGAAGAAACAAAGAGTTTAAAGTAAATAACTACAAGTAAACTAAGCCCTACGTGCACAACAATGCAAGTCTCCATTACATGAAAGAACTATTGTGAAATATACTAAGACTAATGCTGGAAAACAAATGTTAGCAAATATATACACAAGCCTTCATCCAATGCACTTTATACCTTAAAGAGTTCAACACCTAATAGTTGTGTGGCTTTTACTTTAACCCAAGTTTTCTCCCCACAACTGTTATTAGGCTGTCACCACCAAGAACAGTCACCAAAGAAGACAGGAGCTCTGACCACCCACTGCAAGGTGTTGTTAGCCTAAGATAGCAGCTACACGTCCTTTGAAAATGCTGGAATAAGCTCTTTCCCCACACAAGCTAGCATCAAGGAGAGGAGGGCTGAAGGCCATGAGCTCTCCTTCCACACAAGAACTGTATTATGCATAATGAAAGTTGTAAGCATGGTAAATATATGTATAAATGTAAAATATCACTAAATTGGATGTTAGTCTGTATTATGTAATATAATGAAAATATGAAATTATGTTGCAGAGATTCTGTAAATAAAAAAGATAATGAAAATTATAATAAATGTTGTATAGTATGCCAAATAAATGTACAATTTTGATAATCAGATTGTAAAGGCTTAAAATACACCAAAAAAGTGTATAAACATAATTACATGAGATTAGATGTGGTTTGCTTCAAAGATGATTATGAGGTTGGAGCACAAGATTTGATTAGGATCTGTATTTTAAAATAAAGCTAGACCTAAAATACCTAATTTCCTTATGGTTCCTAGCTGAAGGCCTCTCTAAGTATGCTCTTGGATGAGAGTTGCTATTATAGCGTAGTCGACATTCTATGAAGAAGCTTCCGAAAACATAGCCAAAGGAAGGAGGGCTGAAGGCAGTGAGCTCCCTTTCCACTAAGCTTAAGGTTGCTGCAATGGTTTCCCTTGGAGTTGGCAGCTTGCTTGAGGTGAAAATGGAAGAGACCAGAGAGAGAGGGAGCTTGTTGTATTACTTCTCCATTTAATACTTGGGGTGGAGAAAATTGTGGACAGCCCCTCCAAGTGATTAATTAATATTTGAGGAGGAGTTTCCACCAAGAACCCTGCAATTTATTTAAATAACACAATACTACAACAAGGTAAGAAAATAAATGTGATGATAAGGAAGTATTCCAAGTCAAAGCTGCTACATGTTCCCTTTTTAAGGTCTAAAAGCTAGAGTTTAATTTATGCATCTAAAATAAATATTTTAACACTAAAATCAAGCATGATTATAAAAATATAAGTGGCATAGAATTTGCCACAAAAACATTCACTTTTCTATTTTAAATGCTAAACATGCATGAATATTGGCACATGAAAACTGCATAAATTTAAACTCTACAATGACATTGTTTTTTGTGTTGAGATTCAGTTGTTTGACAATTTTTGTCTTACGAATGCCAAGCTACTTGTTTCCAGTTGCTTGTTATTACTTGGTTATAGGATCTATTATGTCTTACGAATGGTTCCAACTACTTGTTTTTTTGTTGTTGCAATAAAAGATAAATGTCTTATGTTATTGCTTTCTTATAGGACATAATGGAATTCTAGGGTATTAATTGGTCAAAGAATATGCTTGAAGAAGAAGATGATGAAGCAAAAAGACGATGAAAACTACTTGCTTTATGGAACATACTTACAGGAGTTGCATATATTTTAAATACAAGGTCTATTACTACACATCACATTTATAGTAGAGAAAGATAATAGTACATAAGAAGATTATTAAATCCTTCCTTATCACATCAAACATATAATTGTCCAAAAATATATAAAATGAGTCAACAAGTTTTCCTTGAATTTTGCAATTTATCATGTAGAGAATGTCAACTAGCACATACTAGTAACATTAATATTGGAGAAAAGTTTACAATGTTTATCGTTACTATTAGTCAAAACCAATGATATGAAGTAACGAGGAAACGATTCAATCGTTCTATATGGACTATTAGTACCTACTTCAATGAAATACTTAAAGCTATTTAAAAGTAGAATGATGTATTTATTGCGACCCCTTCATCATCAACTCTAAGTAGGATTGTGAATAATTTAAATGTGTACCATTATTTTAAGGTAAATACTTTCATTAATGTAGAATTAAAATTTTCTTTTGAATTTGTTAAGTTAAATTTATTATAATTATGTTTATAGGATTGTTGTTCAGATAGATATTAAGACTACTATTTATGGATGACAAATAGAAATGTTTAGAAATAGAAAATGAGAGTTAACATAGAATGTTATGGTTGCATGTAATTTTGATATAAAAATTACTTATATTTTTAGCGGTTGAGAAGGATTAGTGGTTGATGCTCGAATCTTTCAAGATGCACTCACAAAACGTAATGCTTTCAAAGTTCCACTAGGTATGTAATTCATTGAAAATGTTAGTCTTTTTTTAGTTTACTCTAATTTATGATTATATATAAGTAAGTTTTACTTAGTTGATGTTGGTTATCCAAATCGTCTTGAATTTATTTGTTTATATCAAGATGTGTAATATCATCTATTTGAATATGATAACAATTAACTTTCAACAAATACAATATAGAATTTCAATTATAGACATTCACAATTAAGATTAGTGATTAAACAAATATTTGGAATTATAAAATAACATTTTGTTATTTTATGAGGGTACATGTTGTATCTTTTTGAAATATAAGTGAAAATTGTTATTGCTTGCTTTCTATTTCACAATTTCATACATAGAGTTGATAAAACAAATTTATAAAAGAGTTACAAGATGAGTTGAGTTAGTTGAATTTGATGTTGAAAATGAAGATATTGAAGTTATTGAAGAAGAGCATTCACAAATGGATAGTACTTTAAAAATAACACAAGAATAAAAGAAAAAAAAAATAGATAAATTGTGTAACAACATTAAGATAGTTGTATGAGATGGACGTTAGTTGTAAATCATTTCATATGTAATGGTTTTTATACTATTGTTATGTTAAAATAGATATTTGAATAAGTGTATTTTGAGAATTGATATTTATGTTGAGAACTTTATTTCTATAGGTATTGTTTATGTCATTATTGATAATGACAATTATATGGAATGAACTTTAGTTTTAAATCATTTCAAATGTAATGATTTGTGATTTGTTATGTTCAACTAGATATTTATGTTGAGAGCTTTATTTCAATAAGTATTGTTTATGACATTATTAATTAATTAATAAATAAGTATAATTAATAATAAAAATAAATGGAATAAATAACTTTTTTGAAAATAAAATTATTATAAAGTGAAGAAATAAAAGTAACTAAAAAATAAATAACAAATAATTATTGAAGTACTTTGATTAAAAATAAAAATAATCTAATTCTAAACATTTCGTTAGGCACAAATGACTTTAAGAATTTTAACTTTCTTAACTTTTCATTACATATACAAATTCCTCAATTTTTCCTAAGATTTTGGACTTTCTATTTTTGACTATTTTGAACTTTTCATTTCTTTCATTTTTGAACTGTACAAATGAGTCAAATGTCAATCTAATCCATTTTTTATGCCTTCACTTTCCTTACCAATAATATAGATCAATGTTTTCAAAACTAAAGTGGTCAATTGAACTGAATGAATCTATGAATCACTGCCAAAATGGTTGAATTAATTAAAAAACTAGTGATTGAAGTGAACTAATGTGAGCCACTTTGAATCAACTTAAATCAAGGTTCAACTGGTTCCAGCACCTTTGAAAAATTGAATGGAAAGAATTTTTTTACTTTGGTCATAAAGCTTTCAAACTTTTGTTACTTTCTAAAGGAAGATGAAACATCTTAGAAAACCACCTTTTGATGCCTAATAACTTTGTTGTTGTCACATGGTTGGAGAATACTATGGAAATTTACATTGCATGTGGGGTGATGATATTAAGATTTGCTAAAAAATTTGGAGCATATTAAGATAGATGTATGATCATGACAATAACATGATCAAGGTATTCTAATAGTGATTGAGGTGGTTCACTTGATGACTTTTGTAGTATATCAAGAAGTTATTTTAGTTTTGGTGCTTAAAGAAATAGGAGTTGGTGTTCCAATCTATAGCAGAAGTTGAGATCATTGCCACAAACTTTATTGTAAATCAAGTTGTGGTTAAGGAAGATTTTAAGGGACCTACTCCTAGGTCAAGAAGATGATACTAAATTGTTTGTGGATAACCAAGCTACAATACCTATCTCAGCAAATTCAATGTTCTATGGGAGAACCAAACATTTTAATATCAAGCTATATATGCAAAACAATGGTGAAGTAATTATGTCTTATTGTTGATCTAAAAATCAACTGGCAAACATCTTCACCAAGCCACTTCTTATATGCAATTTGAAGACTTGAGGAGTCAAATTGGTGTTAGCAATTCCAAAACTAAGGAAGAGTGTTGAGTGTACTTCTGCAACCATATAAATGTGTGTGGTTTGTGCATGTACTCATGTCTATATGTCATGTTCTCTTGAGTGGATGAAAGACATGTGTAAGTGGTTAATTGTGAATGTGAGTTTTCTTTAAATATGTAGCAGTAATCGTGTGTACTATGTAATAAACCAGATTTCCAATTTTTTGAAAATTAATCTCAATTCTAAATTTAGCAACCAAACTTCTCACCACATTTTCATCTTGTTTTCTTTTCAATTTTAACAAAATATTTTCTCAAATTATATTCTTTAAAACCACTAACTATGCCAAAAACTATTATACAAAAAATTTTCATGGGAGTAATGCTTTAATTCACAAATAATGGAAACTAAGTCCCTTGATAGATTGGCCTCAAAAGTGGTTAGCACCTTTCTCAAGATCAGAAGCCTATCCTATCCATCATTGCATGTGTTTTAGAGTTATTAGTAGGAATGATTAGAAATTCAAGTTATCGGCTTAGCCTATATATTATCATCCCCTATGTAAGATTCAAGAGTCCCCTATGTAGAAAAGAAATATAGTCTATTTCTATAGAAAATCAGAAAAACCTAATTGTGTTAAAGTGTATGTGAAGTGTGTGTGCATGTGACTTTTGTGTGCCTGTAAACAACATCAGTGATTCTATGAACCAAATCTAGATAAGCACTTCTCGTGGGGTTTTGCATCAAACCACATGCCTCGTAACTCCTAATAGAATGGTATTGCCAAAAGAAAATATCAACATATCTTGGATATTGCTTGCACCCTACTAATTCAAATTAAAGTACCTAAGCATCCTAGCTCTTACAACATTATATCTCATAAATCATATTGCTTTGACTCCTTTAGAGGGTGACATTTTTCTTCAACGCTTTTTCCTAATGCTAAGTTGTTCTCCTTATCCCCTAGGGTTTTTAAGTGTTTTTCCTTTATTTAGAATCTTTACCTTGAGCTTGATAAATTATCACCTCATCTCTTAAATGTATTTTTATTAGGTATTCCCATACTCAAAAAGGATACAAGTATTATCTTTCTTCCAATAGGAAATACTTTATTTTTGCTAATATCACATTCTGAGTCAAACTTTTTTTAATGACACTTCCTCCTTTCAATGCCCATGTTCATTGTTAGAGAGGTTATCATGGAATGCAATACTACCACTAGTCTTTTATAGGTATGTCAATGACGTGGGTAAGTTCCATTGTCTCCATTAGTTGTATCTCCCTTCAAACTAGATGTAAATGCAACTATGCCTACTATATTAGACCTTGATATCCTCGTTGCCTTGTAGAAAGGTACACAATCACACCTCTCAGCTCATTTCTAACTTTATTTATTATGATCACCTTAGCCTTTTTTGACACTTTGCTCTATACTTAACTTTTGAGTCTATACCTAAAGACTATAAGGAGGCTTTGCAACTACCACAATGGAAGAAAGCAATAGATGATGAAGTGGAAACCTTAATGTTATATGATATGTAGGACTTGTGGGAGCAAATGTAGTCACTTGTCAATGAGTCTGCACCATTAAAACAAGTCTAATGGTTCAATAAATTGATATAAGACTTGTTTGTGGCTTGTGGATTTATTCAAACCTATGTTAGATATGTAGAAATATTTTCATTGATAACTCAACTCAACTCTATCCAAGTTATTCTTTCAATGGCTTTTAATCAACAATGGTAGTTATATTAGTTAGATATCAAAAATATGTTTTTGTATGGTGATTTAAAAGAATAAATTTACACAGAACAACCTTCTAAGTATGTTGCTCAATGAGAAAATCTAATATGTAAATTAAAAAAAGACATTTATAACCTCAAATAAAGTCTATGTACTTGATTTGCAATGTTTAGTCAAGTTACAACTAGTGGAGGCTTTCATCACTATGCAATGGATCATTCTATCTTCTATCACAAGGTTGTTACTCATTGTACCATATTAGCTATATATATTAATGATATCTTAATTACAAGAAATGATATAAGAGAAATTGTAAGTACAAAGACCTATTTGGGAAAATACTTTATTATTAAAGATATAAGGTAGCATACTCTAAGGGAAGGATAGTTGTGACAATGAATATATGCATTAAACTTACTGTAGGAAACAAGATAGTTAAGGTGTAAACCTAAGCTGTTGATAGTACTTTTGTGTAATTTTATAGATATTTCATCAAATAGGTTACATCCACTTGAAAATGTCACAAGAAGGCCATGAGAGCTACAAACTCACACTTGGGAATATTTCATCTAGGTGTAGTGATCACTTAGGACTTATTTCTTTTTATCTATCTTGTTTATCTCTATTGGAATGAATGGTCTTTAACTGTCCACTTAGAATGAATGGTCTTTAATTGTCCACTTAGAATGAATGGTCTTTAACTGTCCACTTAGAATGAATGGTCCTTTTTATCTATCTTGTTTAAGGAAGATGAGAGAAACGATCATCCATTCCCCCCCCCCCCCCCCCCTTTGTTGTAATTGTCAAAATAAATGATTGACATGTAGATGTGGGTGGAGGGAGGTGAAGGGGTTTTTAACCCTCTATAAATTGAGGTGGAGGAGAAAATACTAGTGAAAACACAATCTAACCTTTTCCACCTTCTTCACCATCATTGGAGCCTCCAAATCATTCACTAGAATTCACTCTATCAACCGACCAAATCAAACAATAGTGGTATCTAAGCCTTGCTCCACCATTGCACTGTCGCTCTTCACTATTGCACCACCATTGCACTGTTAAGCTCTATTGGTCCTATCACCTATGCATTGGTTCCTCTTCGTGCAAGCTTCATCACCACGTGCTCCACTATCTGCCATTGTGCGCTCTAACACTCCTACACGTGCTACCTATTCTGACCTCGTGCGTATGCCCTAACTCCACTACTATAGTCCTTCACCTGCATCACTCTCAAAGCTTTGTGTGTGCAATCCGTCTAACCTCTACACATGCGTTGCTACTACCTGCTTGCGTGACCTTGACCTTCATGATGTACCCAAATAGAACACGCATCGACTCGCAAGGCTTGCCGACCCCAGTGCGTTTTCGCCTGTTCATGTCTCTACGTGCACTGCTTGTTCTATCGTCATCTATGTACATCAAAGCCCATAGCTACTTGACCTCTTGCTTAGTCCACGTCACCTTTGCTTAGTCCCCATGCACAATCACCACTTGCATGCTTTTCCGTCTATTGCCCCTTTTATGCCCTTACGACAGTGGAGGTTAGGAATTTTTTTTTAAAAGGGAGTAATGATATTTTTTTGATTAATTAAATATTGGCTTTCAATAAAAATTATAGTCTCTAATTACATGCATGAATAAGTAAAATAAATCTTGGTGTTGATTGAAATTTATTATTATGCATGTTCGATTAAAAGAATATTTAAATCTTGATTTATATTGCAAGTGATTGAAACTTGGTAATTACAATTTTGCATAGTTGAAAATTGGAATTTTATATGATTTCTGGAATGATACATTAATTGGAAGTTTATTAAAATTTTGTTGAATTTTTAAATATTGTTGGATAATTTCTAGAAACTAAATCTCATTGGGAATTCAAATTTTTTTATAATTGAAAATTGATTTCTGGAATTATTATTATTTTTGAAATTTAATTTTTTGTGAGATTACATAATTTTAAATTTGGAAAATTGTATTTGTTGTAGAATTGATATTATAGCTAGTAAGTTGTTCTCAATTGAAATGACAAAAATTGAGAAATTGAATAAGTTTAACTATAAGATGTGGTATAAGAAAATACAACATGCATTGGAATATGACAATCTAAAATATATTTTAGAAACTAATCCTCTAAAAATAAATGAAAACATTTCTAAAATGGATGTAAGGAAATGGAAAATGGAAGAAGGGTTAGAAGTCCAATGTTCATGTTCATGGAAGATAATTTACTAAAATATGAAAAATACACTATTACATATTGTGGAAGGCTTTGAAAGAGAAGTACGATAAAACTACTAAAATGAATACTCAACTCTTCCTTTGAAAGTACAATTCATGCAAAATGCTTGATGAACAAAATGTAGTGGAATATGTTAATAATATAATTGTCATGAGAAAAGACCTACTATAAAAACACCTATACTAGAAAGACTGTAAATAATAATTATATTAAATAATTTGTCACATAGCTTCAATATGGTAACTACATTTCTAAGGTCAACCTTGCTTTAACTTTCTAAATTATCAGCCAGGTTGGTAATGGAACAAGAAATTATAGTTAGAAGCATTTCGAAACCAATCCAGAAGAAGCAAATGCCACTTTTCAGAAGCCAGCCAAAGTTTGACAGAAACAATAAAAAGAAGAATGAGCCTACCAGGAACCCATACAAGTCAAACCAAGTGTCAAAAAAGAACCACATGGTTCTTATCATGCTTGTGGCTAATTTGGTCATTATAGAGAAAATTGTCCAAATAAAGACAAAAATAAAGGCAAGAGCATAGAATAAAATGCAAAGAATAAGAGTCTTTATTGGTGTTGTAGAATGCAATAACGTCTTAATCCCTAGTTCCAATGATTAGTGAATTGATTTGGATGTCATTAGGCACATTACCAAAATCAAAAAAGGACTAAAATCTTTTAAAAAATTCAATTTTCGAGAACAATACATCTATATAGGTAATAACACTTATTTGGATGTGGAAGGTATTGATACTTGTCGGTTGAATTTAAGAGACAACGTTATATTTTTAAAGAATGTCCTTTATGCACCTAGCATAAGACAAAATCTGATATCAGCCAACACTTTAATGAAAAATGACTTGAAAGTTAGGTTTTGGATAAGCAAGTGTTTATTGGAAAGGATAAAGTTATTTTTGCTTTAGGTACCTATGTATTGGAACATGATTTATTTTGAATTTCTATAATTGACAATGAAATAAATGAAATTAATGTGGCTTTTAGTTATATCTTATGTTATTTAATAGAATATGAATTGTGGCATTTAAGATTGGTTCACATTAATATGCATAAAATGAAACAAATGGTGAAAATGAATTTATTGATTAATATGCAAGAAAAATGGTCACTTAAAGATTGAAGCTAACTCAAATTTTGGCTAATGTAGGTGATAAGGAAGGTAGAAAATCTATTTTAGGTTTTTACACCTATGTCAATGGAAATGGATTTACATGGTGAAGAAACAGAATATGGTGTCCAAATCAAGTGTGAAAGCTAAATATTAGTCAATGACACAAACCACCTATGAGATGATGTAGATAATATACTCACTTCAAGAGTTAGGATTGACAATATAACTTCCAATGCCTATATATTGTAACAATCAAATAGTCATATATATAACAAGCAATCATACTTTCCACGACTATTTTAAATACATTGAAGTTGATTATCATTATGCTAGAACATGGTGATGAAGGGTTTAATATCTACACCCTACACATCTTTCGAATAGCTTGCAAATATCTTCACCAAGAGTTTAAATGTCAATGTTTTTGAATCCTTGTGCAACAAGCTAGGCATCATAAATATCTATACTCAACTTGGAGGAGAGTGATGAATGTATTATATGAATGCATTAAGTATGGGGGTGGTTAAATAGATATCTGATTATGTGGATTAGCATAATCTTATATATTTGTAATGATCTATTGTCATAATACTACTGATCCTTTAATCTCATTTTCCATAGGGTTTTATAGAGAATTTGGGTTTACATGATGTGTCAGATGAGATCAAGGGATGGGATGAGGGGATGTGGTTATAATCTAATAAATTCCATACTCCTTGTGATAATTACTTGAGAAAGTCAGACAAGGCATTTGCCTAGTTTAATTGCTTGGAATACTCACCTACGCTTCTTTTCTCAAGTTGATCCTTTCAGGTGGACTAAGGGCAGAGATCCCTCTATCCTACAGGGGAAATAGGTGTCTACAAAGGTGTGGTTGGTGGTTTATGAAGGGTAGGAGGTTTAGGGTCAATAAGCATTGTGTGAGTCCTTTCTAATTGTAATCATTGTGATCAGACCATTCTTGGATTTGATCAACAAGAGTGGATACAGATCACTACAGAAACTTCAGCAATTGCAACCTTTTCAGATTTGACAACATACTCATCAGCCAGTCTGATAGTGTACTTTTCAAGATGAGTGTACAATTCCTTTAGTTTCAAGATTGTCAATCCCAAGCCATGGCATGACATGATACTAATAGAATTATCAACTTGGGAATCTCCTGACATATGTCAGGAACATGAGATTTTTCACCTATTTATTTTAGTTGCTAGATATATGTTTCGATACCATAGCTAATGACCATACTTGTGGATAATTCAGATTATAAAATACAGGTCTCTTAGATAGTATGTGTACAATGTCTGAAAGTTGGATCTCTTAGATTATGTTAGACAACATTCAGAATATACTTGAACTTTCTTTACCAGAAAAAAAAAAAATATACCTAAATTTCTAGTTAATCTTTTATGCATTAACACTATCATCAAATAATTATGTGACCTTTTCATTATATCTCTTAAGATTTGCAGATGACAATTGGTTTGGACATAAGCATGGACATGGGATGAATTACCTTGGGAGCTAGCATCTCTATATCCATTAAACAATGTCATAACTAGTATATATACATTAAAAAAATTTAATTATAACTATATCCATGTCGTGAATTCATGTCACTAGAAGTAATATCTGCAACCATACCCATGTCAATACTTTTACCTATATGCACACCTAGGCATAGTTCTAAGGTTGATTGTGCTATATTCATGATCTAGTGATGAGAGGGATTATACCTACTTTACAATTTATATAAAATGTCCTCCAGCTTGTTGATATCTTCACTAAGGAATTAGTGTTGACTGTTGAAGTTATTACTTCTCTTTATGACAAGTTGAGCATGATTGCTGTATGCCATGTTTGAAAGAGTGCTAAGGGTAATCGGTCATCTAAGTAATTTGATGTCAATGCAATATGCTTAACTTGTATATATGTAATCATCCACTAGGTAATAATCAAAATTTCACTATCTTCTATACCTTTACAATGCTCTATATCTTCCGACATCCCAGGTAAATAAACTATATTAACCAAAAGCTTTGATCTTGATTGTCTGTTTACTTCTTTTTATATTTTAAAAAGGAAACCAAGCCGAAAATTCAACAATTATGAAAGGAGTGAGAAAGGGATCGACAGGCAAACCAGTAAATCTATGTGGGATGTCGAGACAGCTTTGGATGAGTTGCAGCATAAACAGATGAATTTGGATCAGTCTGCAGATGAGATAGAATATGCTGAATATCAGGCCGTAGCATATCAAGTGCTTTGCCACAAAGAGTTAAGGTATCCACTTTGGGTTTGCTGTTACTCTGCACAGGCCCTCCTTGACCGTCATAGAGAACAATGTGGTGTCTGACATAAAAATTGGTAAGTGAAAAAAAAATCCATGAATAAACTCTGCAAAAATAATAGCAATAGAAAAATCTACGAATTAAATTCTGCAAAGTATATGAAACCCAAAGATAGAGATAAAACAGAGCAAAGCAAAGAAATGCTTACAAGAAATCCGTAAGGTCTGCTACTTCTGATGCTTCGACAGAGCATGAAGTGTGGGTATTTCTTCCAAAAACATCTCCCAAGCAATTAAACAGCAGAGCAACAATCTAAACAACATAAACTATAGTTAGCGAACATGACAGGAAAGCAAACTAGGAAGAGTGCATTTTACTTAAATGCGACACACCACTTAGACACAAAAATCAAATAAAACTAATACCATCAAATTGAAAAAAAAATTAAAATAATGTCAATAACAAAAAATATCATCAGCAACACAAAAAATTAAAAAAATAATCACCCAAAATCCCTAAAAAAGATTTTTTCAGTGATTTTTGCCTGATTTTTTAAATTTTTGAGATGTCACTGGCACTAATGTTTTTGTTACTGATAATTTGTTAATTTTTTAAAAATTTACTAAAGTACCACATTTAGTAAAACAAGGCAGTCTCATTATGAATACATGCATGCATACATATATTTACACATCAAAACAACATAAAAATAATACCATTAAATTGTGAAATAATGTAAAATAGTGTGAAGTGAAAAAAGGATAGGTGACATTCTAAAAAATTTAAAAACTCATCAAAAAATCATAAGAAATTGATTTTAATTTTTTGAAATGTCACTGATACTATTTTTGTCATTAATACTAAATTGAAATTCCTTAAAAGTGCATAATACTATTTTTATGTGATTTTAGTGTGTAAAGTATAGAATGCCAAATGTAAAATATAGAAATTGTACATACACAGACACGTATGCATGTCTAAATGCACATGTGTGCATGTAGGCACGCATGCAAATTATTATGACATTTGGCCTTAATTAGTTAATTTAATGTCCTATGGTGCACGACACACGAACACCTTCCCCTTCTGCCATAGCCTGATGCCCTCTTCCCCCACAGTCACTGTAGAATTTAGATACACAAATGGCAGTTAAGAGAGGGAAGACTTGAAGGGCATGCAAAATCAGTAGAGCCACCAGGAACTGGACAATAACAAATACCACTTGAGAGGGGGATTACCATAGAAACCAATTAATCATTGGTGACCCAACTTAAGGGGGTGTTACATGTAATAATGATAGCTGGATAATGTTCAAACGTACATGTGGCACATGTAAGGGTAGTTAGTGTCACATTATAAATTGTTAGTAGTTATGATAGATTAAAAACATTCTACTGGAGTATTGGCATAGTGATTGGTATTCCGGATATGTTAGGGTCATTTCTGCCAGCATGCTGTTACATTAAACAGCATACCATCGTGATTACCAATATTCGGTTGCAATAGCCACTGATACATCGTTGTGCATCCAGTTGTAAAAACAGTTTTCTGTTGTAATTGATTGCTGTATTCAGTTGGAATAGCCACCCCAGCTGGTGGTTTCTCTGGCTGAGCAACCAATGAATAGGGTTGTGTAACATCTGGGCAGTTTTTTCCGAGGGTGGATTCCAGCTGTCCATTTGTCTTCCTACCTCTGGAGGGCTCACATTAACCCAAATGGCTATACACTTCTACAGATCAGTAGTTTTCTACCATTTCTTATTAAACCGACACCAAAAAATGAAGCCTCCCAAAGTCAAGAGCCATTGAATGGTCTTACTGTTAATCTATCCTCCCAAAAGTCCTAACTAGATGCCTATCAAAGGGAGGAGAAAAAGGAATTCTAGTAACTCCCATTCCTAAGATGGACATGTCACTTAAGGGTGGGTCAAGACTATTGATGTGGAGGGCTCCCAAAAACCCAAAGACTACTGCAATCACTATTGAAACCAAAGATCTTGAGCCAATCCATAACCCTAACAATTCTGATGTAGTTGTCTGAGTTCAGAGATGGGGAGCCATGGAGGAAAATGAGTTGGATGGCCCTTTACTAGATGAAGGAAAAACAAACCAAAACATTCAGCCAAATGAGGAGGGGGCTATTCCCCAACTTCATACTCTCAGTAATCACTCAAAGGGAAAGGATTTGAAGGAGCTGGTTAACAAAGACCCCTCTAACTTGTCTGAGGATGATCAAATGTCAAAGGAGAAGACAATTTCAGTGGAGTTGCATTCAAATCCTGAGGTTTTGCAGGATTCTCATAGGGAGGTGATGCAGAGGGAGAGTGTGATTCCAACTGAGCCTCTAGATCTCAAGCAACTGGCGGTGATGTATTACTCTAACAAGGAGAAGAGGAAAAAGGACCACAATGTTCATTTTGCAGTGAAGACTCACAATCATAAGAGGCGGGTTAAATCTGACGCATCTGTGGTAGGATACCAATCACCATTGTATGGTCAAGGGCAAGAAGCTCATTCCCCAAGTGAGCAATAGGTGGGCTTGACCTATCTTATAGATGAATCAAATAATTTAGAATTGTAGGGGCCTTGCTAATAAGACCACCTTAACCTATATCAAGAATATCATCCACAAGTAGAAACTTTAATTAGTTGCCTTGTTGGACCCTTTCCTAAAAGTGGATGTTCTCAATAAATACATCAACCTTCTGGATATGGATAAGGGTTGAGTTAACTCCTTTTCTGGCAAAATCTAGGTTTTTTGGAGGGGACTTAACTCTTACAAGTGCATTCATGAGTGCAGTTAGGCCTCTTCGTTCTGTATAGACCTTGATGAAGGTAGGAAATTGATGTTCACTATCACTTATGCTACTACCACCAAGGAAGGATCTAAGTCTCTATGGTTGGAACTCTCCAATCTGAATAGGTCTTTCTCTAATTGCCCCTGATTTATAGGAGGTGACTTCAACTCAATTAGAAGTAGTTAGGAAAATATCAATGCATTTGACTTTGATCAAGCTGTTGTGGATGAATTTAATAATTTCATTCATGCCAATAACCTATTGGAAACCTCTCATATGGGGGACCCCTTATCTTGGTGCAACAACCAAATTGGTGATAAAAGAACCTATAGGAGGCTAGATAGAGTTCTAGTTAATAGTGGGATGTTCAATCTTAGGCCATTATCGATGGAGTATTTGCCAAGGACCCACTCTGATCATGCCCCCCCTATTGGTCAAGGAGCTAGCTTTACATTCTCGGGGTCCTAATCCCATTCAAGTTTTAAAATATATGGTTCTTGGCTAAGGAATTCAAAAGTGTAGTAGCTCAAGCTTAGGGGTCAGTTAAATGTGCCTTACTCGATAGACAGGGTCAGCAGTCATCTGTGCCACCTAAAGAAAGTTTAAAAGGAATGGAATGGGTCTACCTTTGAGAATATTAATCTCTTCCATGATAAACTTGTTTCTAAGACTGCTAGGATGGAGCCAAAGGTTCAAGCTTCTAGTAACGAGGATGGCATTCAACTGAATCAATTGCAAGAGTTAATTGGAGTAGAAAGGCGTAGAGAGGTCTATTTGGCATAGAAAGCAAAAGTGAAATGGCTATAGGTTGGCAATTGCAACTCTAAATATTTCCATATGATAATAAATCACAAGAAGCAAGGAGACCTGTTTGTTGGCCTCCTAGTAAACCTTGGATTTGGGCACTCCATGGGAAATATCCAATAGGATAGTAAGAACTTCAACAAGCTATATTCATCAAAAGTTACTGATAACCCTAAGTCTCTCCTAAATGAGATTCTGACCATTAAATCTACTCAAGATCAAGGATTAAAAAATCAATCCATATTGGTGATTTTTCACCGATCCGAAACGATTTTTCAAATGGCCCATATTGATACATCTTGTATTTCTAGTACCAAAAAGGACCAATTGATAAGTCCAACAAGATCATTGTTGGAACAAGAGATTGTTGGAATCAAGGAACATTTTGAATTGGTTTTAATCATGGAGATTATAGAGAAGGGAAAGGAAAAAAGAAAAAGAAAAGAAGGGAAGAGAGAAGAAAAGATGAAAAAAATTATTACATAAAAAAATGCTGAAAGTATAAAAAGAATTTCACATAAAAAAATTTATTACATAAAAAAATTATGTTTGATTATGAATAACATTCCTCTTTTACCAATCTATTATATTTTCGCAACTTTATTTTCCACTTTTTTAATTAATTATTGCAATATTTAATGATATTAACTACATTATAGGAATAAAAATCTATAATTTACTCTAAAATCTCAATAAAATTTTTAATTATAAAGATTATGAAAATTCTCTAGTATTGTGCATAATATTATTAATTTTTGTTTCATGTATGAATTATAACCTAAATTCTATTTAAATATAACTTAATAAATATTGAACTATAATTTGGATTTTATTGAAATGCAACCTAAGTTTTTAATCATTTGTCATTATGAGTTTTTTATAGTTATTTATATATGATTTAGAACTTTTCTCATACATACAACTACTATATCTCTATCTAATTAATATTTTATACATGATAATTGCCTAGAAATTTTATCTAAGTATTTTTATGTACTTATCATACTTTGTTTTATCTTATCTTGTGAAGTTTCAAGTTGAAATTTGAAGTTTTTTAGTTATTTCCACAAAAGTATTGTGTTTTGATTGATACAATCGTCAATCCTTGAGAAGTTTTCTTTTTTCAAAAAATCGATTCTTGATACGATACTGATATTTGATTCCTTGTTCAAGACAATGTAGAGTTGTGCAAGAAACCAGAGATGGAGGAAATTATGGTTGCTATTTGGACCATGGACGACAACCACACCCCTAGCCAGGATGGGTTTTCCACTACTTTTTTCAAGAATTGTTGGGATATTATTAGGGAGGATGTTGCTCAGGTAATTCAAGCTCTATTTGAGTGTCAGCCACTCAATTGGACTTGGAAAGTGACCTTTCTAGCTTTTTTTCCAAAGAAGGATAGGCCTAGTGACTTCTATGAATTCAAACCAATAGTTTGTGTAATGTAGTCTATAAGAACTCAGTCAAGGTGGCAAGCTAGACTATCTTTGACAACATCAACCTTACCCATGAATTGGTTCAGAGAATTGATAAAGAAGGGAGAGGTGGAAATCCTATCCTTAATATTAATATAGAAAAAATATATGACAGACTAGAGTGGCATTTCCTATTAAGTGTCTTGAAGAAATTTGGTTTTTGTAGCTAATGGGTGAATCTAATCCAAAGATGTGTGGAATTCAATAACTTCGCAGTGCTTATTGATAATTCTCCCGCATTCATCTTTTCTGCCTTTAGAGGATTGAGATAAGGTGACTCATTATCCCTCAACTTCTTTATCCTTGCTAAAGAAGTTCTTAGTAGAGGCTTAGCTAAGCTGGTGGAAACCAAAACCATGTTGCCATACTTCATTGGTAAGGACATACTTATTTCTCATCTTCTTTTGGCAGATGACCTATTAATTTTCTTGAATGGCAATAAGAAAACAATCCAACAAACTTTTGAACTTTCACAACGAATACCAAGAAGCCTTGAGACAAAAGATCAACAAGACTAAAAGTTATTCCTATGTAGCAAACAACTCCCCCACTCAACATTGTGACATGATCAGCAATGTCATAGGTTTTCAGCAGGGTTTCATTCCTTTCAGATATCTTGGGTGCACAATCTTTAAGAGCAAAACAAAGAATGTGTATTTTGAGATGATGTTGCATAAAGTTCAAGATAAATTAGTTGGATGGTGAAGCTCAGTTCTTAGTCTGAGAGGCTAGCACATGCTTATCCATCATGTCCTCTCTAGTATTTTCATTAACGTCCTTAGCAGTTTTGATGTCGCTACTGGTATTTTACAATGGCTCAATCAGTTGATGGCACAATTTCTTTGGGGAGGTAATGTACATGCAAGGAGGATGCACTCCGTGTGTTGACTTAGGGGAACTTATGAAGGCATTAAGGACAAAACAAGTTTGGTGCTAGCAACATGGTGGCTTACTTTGGGCTAGATATATGTGCATGGCTTATGGTAATCTTGACAGAATGTTCAACAGAGTTAGGCTACCTACTAAAGTCTATTTGCATGCTCAAGTTTGAGACAACATGAAACAAACCCTCATCTAGAAGGAAAGAAGGGGCAGCATCAGCTTTTGCTCCACTAATTGGCTTTCTTCCAGTGCCTTAATCAGTCAGTTGACCCCCTCTGCAAGAATTGAAATCTTACTAGTGAGAAATGCTACACAGAACTTCTTGCTAATGAGATTAGACCTACCCTCTAGCCTTTTTCAAGATGTTACTCATGGTCTAGGCAGGGTTAAGGAGGAGGAGGGGGATTCTTTTTTGTGGAGATAGAATAGTGGTGGAGATTTTTCTTTCAAGTTAGAGTGGGAGCTTATTAAAACTAAAGTAGCAACCAGGCAACAACATCTTGAGTAAATTTCTTCTAACCAAAGTATTATTCTTCATTTAGAGGCTGATGTGGAACAACCTCCCACTGGAGACAAATTTGTAGTGTAAAGGCATCAATCTGGCCTCTATCTGTCCATGCTGTCTCAATTTCAAAAGCGAGGAATCAGCCATGCATCTATTTTTTTAGAGAGAGTTGGCAAGCCTCAATATTATCTAGTTGGGTTTAATCTTTGATATTCATTTCACAAGCCCTACCCACTTGAGTGAATGGGTGCTTTGTAATCTTCAAAGCTACCCTTAAAGCCTTATTCAAATCTTAAGGAAGGTGTGCTGCACTGTACTATTGTGGGAAATCTGAAAGAAGCAATGTTAAGTCAAGATGAGATTGTGTAAAGGCAGTTTCAGGAAGATTCTCCATAAGGCCCTTATTGGGATCAAAGAGATTATTCATAATGCCAACTTACTAGCAACTACGTCCATGCAAGATTGGTCTATCCTAGCTAAGTTAAATGCAAAGTGAATCCAATCTAGATGGGGCACTTTTGACTACTATACTTAGGAGCCTCCTCACCAAGGGTGTTTGAATCTTAACACGAACAGAACCTCATCTAGCATCTTTTCAGCAAGTACCAGGTAAATGTTTTCTTAGGATACTCTAAATTTTATCAAGATCTACAGCCTCTTGCAACCATACTCAAGGCTATCCTTGATGGTATTCAGTTATGCAAAGACATAAGGGTAGATCTGAAGAATGTCATTGTCGAATTTGACTCAAAGTAAACTATCCAGATGATTTTGAGAGGGGACTACTTTTGTTGGCAAGCTCATTCCTTTTAGGACCAATTGCAAGATCTAAGGAAACAGGTGAAATTTATTAAACACATCTCTAGGAAAAGGAGGCTTTATAGGTCACACGTCAGCCTACCTTAATTGATAATCTCATCACTATGGAAGCAAAGAGTTTGGTCAATTGTAGGATTACTCCAATAGGTGTGTCTAGCTGATCTTGTCTACAGAGATAAGACCTATTCCCCCCTTATACCCTATTTGTTTTTATGGGTCCCCACCTCATGAATAGATCAGAGGTTTTTACCCAAAAAAAAAAAATTAGGGTTTGACTATTTCTCTTTCTTGCACAATATTATTTTTACTCATTTATTATGATCTTTTTGTTTATCTTGTTATAGTTTTTCTTATGCATGAGTCTATTGCAAGTTGGATGTTCTAACCTGAGGGAGTGTAAGAGTAAATTACGTATTAGGGTTAAGTTCCACATTGCTAGTCTTGTTTGTGTCTTCTATGTAGTCTCTATATATAAGGATCTTATGTTATATTATTGAAACAATCACTTTACCATTTATTATGTTTTCACAAAATTCTATGAGCAATTATCACAGGCAAGTGCTTTGTTTAGGATCACTCCTCTATACTATGGGCACTACTCAAAGAACTTGATACATATCAGCCATTGACAACAGATGTGGCCACCATGAAATGCTACAATGATGAACTTGCAGTTGTTGTGTACCTCTGTAGCCTGATTCCAAAGATTTTCCAGATCTGAGGCCAAAATACTTAGGGTTGATTCTGTTCCAAATCTTGAGACTGTGTTTTCAAGTGTCATGAGTTTCTACTGGATCGTCTGCACATAATTCCATCCAGTCAGCAATGGCAGCCCGAGGAGGTGGTAGTTGATCCATAGGTTGAGGGGGAGGAGGCCATGGAAATCGTCAACCATGTGCCCATTGTGGTGTATAAAAGGCATAGCCATCATACATGTGTAGGGACCTATTCAAATTCTGGTTATATAGGTGATAAAGAAGGCCTATTTAATATATGTGCAAATCTACCTCAAGATATTGCACATATGTAAGAGATAAACTAATCACTTGAAAAAGCAAAAAAAGACATATCAAGGTCCAACGCAGTGGCAAAATATTGGGCTATAGCAGAAACTACATTTGAGATGATGTGGGTACAGGACCTACTGATTGAACATAGGTTTTCTATTAGTAAACCTATGCCTATGTACTGTGATAACCAAGCCACCAACTTCATTGCAAATAATCAAACATTCTATGAAAGAACCCTCCCATTGCTTATGAAATAAGTAGCCATTCTTTTCTCGTATTTTCAGAAACAATACCAAAGTTGAACTTCATGGTTTGTAGTCTACCTCTCCCATTTCTTCAATGTTGGTTCATTTCAATTTCTAACATAAGCGACAAAAGGTAATTCCTCCCTCCACAAGGAACCTAAGAAACAAACCAAAAATTTATTCCCCATTAAACTTCATAATCCACCATCAATGCCAGAGCTCATTGATGGAGCATGGTGAACTAGGAATGTTGATTTAGGCTTTTCTACGAACTTCAAGATTTTACCACTTCCACTAGCATTTCCATCAAAGTTAGATAAGTTTCATTTTTCCAAAGGACTGAAGTTCAACACAAAATTGATATATCCCTTGGTTGTAGAAATGTCAATCCATAACCACAAGTTATCTTGGCCATAACTCTGTTTAAAAATATTTTGGAGACAATTATAGTTTTTGAAATAAAGTGGTTTATATATCAAAAGAAAACAATCACTCCAATTAAGTAGGTAAGGCTATGTACAGTTTAACCCTCCCAAGATGCATAGGAGCCTTGTGCACTGAGTTTTCCCCTTTAAAGGGGATTGCTCATATGTGGTTACTGGTTATAAACAAGGATCATAAATGATCAATGACTTCAACATTTTGTAAGTTTCGAACCTGTGATCTCTAAATTACAATGAATTAATCTTACCATTATCAAGACCCACTTGGATGATACTATCCAAAATTTCCCTCTTAAATATCAACTATCAAAAATGATGAACACTAATAGCTATGTCAACAGAAATTCAAGGAATGAATCCACTGATATTATACGACTAACCTTTCAAGAAAAATATTTTGTGAGACTAACCAAAAGAGACGTTGATTACTGAGATGCTTTTAAAATAAATAACACAAGACTGCACCAAGAGACAAGAAGTTACAGTACAGAGATGGGAAGTACCTTAAAAAAGACAGGACGAACAAAGCTAAGACGAGGAATCAATGGACCCATTATGCGGAAAGCTATTCTTAGTGTTGCAACAGATGTCACTGGTCGAAGATGCTTGATCACTGCCTGTGTTGATTCCAACCATTCTTGTGGAAGATTACTAAAAAACGAGTGGAGGAGCGCAACAATGTTTCCTGATGTTAAGATAAACAAATACAGCATATTCATATGGTAATCCATAAAATCAGACTCAGGGCTTAAACAAAAAATCCAAGAGCTTAAATAGAATGGCTTGTTTGAATATCTCGTATACATTTCTAGCATACCCAGAACATTATTTTTTGAGAATTGAAGCACCATAAAAACTTCAGGAAAATATGGAAATTGATTGTTAAAAAATTTTCAACTAAATAATCACTTACTTGATGTGAATTCAGGATCATAAATTACACATTCTAGTGGAACTAAGAGTTATAGCTTCAAGTAAATCAAATGTTTAGTTGATAGATTTCGTTATTTTATTTTTTTTCTACTAGACATAAAGTGCTATTTACCTACAGCTGTTGATGTGTTTTCTTGAGCAGCCCAAGCAGGATCTAACAGAGCATATCCAACAGAGGATTCCAACTCCCTGGAAGATCTCTTCCCATCTGTAAGCCACCAACACTCTTTTATTACTCGTGCAGCCTCTGAATACAGTTGTAAGTGAAATTCCAGTGGGAGCTGGGCCAATAGCAAGCCACATGCTTGGATCATTAGGCATGATAGTTGCTGACATGAGTAGCCTGTCTTAGACATGAAACCAGATGCATTTATTCCTTGTGTAGAAATATTTGAACATGTAGTGCCCAATGAATCTGTGCTTCCCCCTGAGGGAGATGTCGGCAGTCCAGAACTTTGCCCAGTACCAGACATTCCTAGCAGTCCATTGGTATTTTGGATCAGTGTTGGTTGGATATGCACAATGATTTGAACAAGAGATGATACAATCTGAGAAGCTGGAATGGGAAGTGAAAGGATCTCAATAACAGCTGTTTCCAAGACAAGTTGAGTGTAAGTTCCAGGGTCCTGGTATTGGTAAAAAACTCTCTGTCGATCAGAAGCAACTGAACCAGATTGAGGAATTGTTTGACTTTTAACATATGCTGCACATGAAACGCTACCCAAAGCATCTCTGCCCACACTAGGGTTACACTTGCCACTGAGAGGGGGAATAACATTACTTACCAGATTTAATAGAAGAGTCACAAAGTACTCCATTGGTGGGCATACCGCTGGACTCAAAGAAATTTGCTTTGGAAAAGTTTCTGATAGTGGAATCTGAACAGAATATTGGGTCACAAGTAGTTCAAAAAATTCATTAACGCATACACACAGAGAGCAACGGTACCTTTGAAAGATCAAGTACATTCAATATGCGCATAATAAGCTTGCTTGGAAGGTGACCATAAAAGTAAGCCAGGATATCTCGGACAAAAGTAAATTTTAAAGGATGGTAAGCTAGAAATGAAGAATATACTGCAAGAACCCTATCAGCTGCATCATATGCATCATTTTCTATAAGCCTGTATATGATCAAGGGAATGACAGGAAGCAGTCGAGCGGCAATATCATCAAAAAATGTTGGACTCCTGGAAATTGATGGGAATCATGAGAAGGATGGAAGAGATAATGTAAACAATGGAAATAAGGCATAATTAGAAAGAATTAACAAACAAGCATTTATCTTTGTATCAGGTAGGTTTCAGAAGATAGTGTCCGTCCCAAGTCCTTGCATGTGCATATATGTTTTTCAAACAATATTTGAACCATAAAGCAATTATGAAAAAGCCAACCACTAGCACAATGCATATACCATAAACACATGCATCTTTGAGTCCCTTACATGAGCTTTTCAAATCCCTAATATCCAGAATTGCAAATTGCTTTGTGAATACAAATAATGATCCAATTTTGACCTATTATGATATCACAATCTGATTAGTTATTTTAAAAAGGGTAATGGATTTAATTGCTCTCCATGGATGAGATAAGACAAATATTATCAAGAGCAGTATCATATTTACTCTTATTAATTTTCTAAGTCTAAAAGGAGGACTTGCAGATTGTTTTTAGCAGGAAAACTCAGATTAGATGATAGGAAACCAAACTGTATGTAGAAGTTTTCCTTCATACAACTCAAGAATACACTTGCTGGACAAATGGATTCAACTGTTTTTTACGACGATATAGTTCTTTTTTACTTTTACTTGTTACAGTAATTTATCAATAAGCATTTGTGAGCAGATATCATGGAAAAACATGGAACTGATGTATGATCTTATGGAAGTCTATGCTATAATAAATGGGAAACATGGTGAGAATTATATATCCCAATTGGCTGAGAATTTGTACATGAACTTGATTCTCTGAAAAACGGATTTCTTTATGTTGAGGAAAGCCTTGAAGGTGAGAACTGTTTCTGTTGGATGAACATGAAGTCATCAATGCAAAAGGCTAAGGATAATCTTACCACATGAAAGATATTTCTTATATAACAATTTATGGAATAGTTCTACACAGATAAAATTAAAAATAAAACATGAATTGATATATAGGTAGACCTCTTATTCATTACCAATTTAACTTAAATTAGATGACCACATTTTAACAAGATATCAATACAAAGAAGATTAAAGTAGAGTCATAAACATTTACTTCATAAAAAAATGACACTTGTAAAACATAAAAAAGGTCACAAAGGGAGAATAATGGAGTAGTTTCACATCGATCAAATTTAAAACAAAATATGAAATAATATATGGATGAACTTCTCTACTCACTATATTGAGTTGAATTTTACATTTCAACAAAAATTAATGTCTTAACCACACTATATTAAATCAACTAATTCATTCCACCAGCAAGGGCCTGATTCTTACTCCATGTTGGGTACTTTACTTTTTTTTGCACTTTGCTGCTACAAAAGCATGATGAAGGTAATGTTTTACCTGTCCTTCCAAGACAAATAGCTTCCCAAAGATTTTTGAAGATCAACTCGCTTAGGAACTCCAGAGTTAAGCCAATGATCAGGAGAACCACGATTTGAACAGAAAAATTTAACTCTTTGTTGCAATTCTTGTCTGTCGAGCATTTTTAACTGTAAAATATTTACAAGATGAAAATTCTGTTAATAGTTCAAGTCTTCCAAAGTCAAGAAAAGAAGAAATCTGAAAGATAATTTACTGTTATATGGTCCGTATTTCAGAAAAGCTAACCAAATTTTTAGATTTTTAAAGAAAACAATAAATCTAATAAAATCCAGGGAGAACAAAAAAAAAAGAAAAGAAATATGGGTTACTTATTATTAGAGAACTTTATTAGTTTTGCATGGTTAGTTTTTTGTTTTTTTACCTAAAGATTTATCAACTCTAGACATTGAATAGTTGAATGATTACAACAATAACAATCACCAGCACCTTAGTATCATTATATGGTCTCAACCACATAAATCCCTTTTTTTCATTTATTCCATCTATCACTTAATCCTCAGTTTAGTTTTTGTTCTTCCTGTACCTTTTTGAGTTTCACTAATTAATTTTCCTTTACATGCAAATGCATCCCTCACTTCAATTACACTAACTTTTTTTTTATGTGTTCATGTACAACAGACTGAACACTTTGTACCATGCATTATAGTTGGATGAATGGATGACTTTTTCTTCTAATTTCGAAGATACTCTTTATCACACAACATTCCAGATGTTTCTCCACTTTGTCAATTGAGAATGGTTTTCTTGACAACACAAATTGCTGTGGGTGTGATCTAATGATACAGGTTCATTCTTTTATTATTGATTAAGAGTGAGGATGTACACATAGAGAAGTAGCAGCAGGAGGCAAGCGTCTGCAAAAGGGAAGCAAGCAGAGTAGGCCTGTATCGTTAGATGATAATACAATGAATCTGCATCATTAGATCAACACCATGTGTACATAATTAATTATTGCTAGCTATATAATTATATATCTTCTTCTTCTTCTTGGCTACATGAAGATGGCCAATATATCACAAGCAATGTGAGATTATTACCCACACACAACATATTATAACCCTAATACTCTGACAATCACGTCAAGAAAACTTAGGCCTTTAACAATCAACATATAAACTTAAAAACCAAATGAAAAGTATAAGAGGAAACAAGAAAACAAAACTTCAAACCAATCAAAACAAATAATCTCAAGAAAAATAGACGTGCTCCAAACAGGAATCAAGCAAAAAGAAGTTATCTGAGTTGTTTATTGAACAATGAATCAGAACAAATAGAGACTTGTACATTGTAAAAATGGAAAAGTTAATAGGCAGGATAACTCAAATATAGAATCAGGTGTTAAAAATATGGAAGATTGGAAAGTTATCATTGGAAATATACATTCAAAGGTAACTTACCACAATAAGCAAGGCACGGGGATCATCATCACGGTCAATAAGAGCTAGAAGAAGGATATCCAGAGGAAGAAGTTCATGTTGCCAGATTAGAAAAGCAAGGCTCGAATTTGCCTTTTGTACAAGATCCTAAAATGAAACAGTATAGTTATAAGGAATTATATTCTATTTATAACTACAGAAAGCAGATCTTGGGAGGAAGAAATTAAAACCTGTATCAGATGTCCATGTTGCACTTCAACCTGAATGTGATGGAGGAGGACATCTACCATCATATAAATGTTACTTGTAACTTCCTCAGGAGAAAATTCTCTCAGAACACGGCTCTGAACACAAACACAACAATAAAGTTAAAGTAAGAAATTAGAGATCAAGACTGACATAATCCTAAGAGTGCAGGAAAGAAATCAGAGTTACAAGATTTGCAATGTTGATGTTCTCAGGATGTCCACCCATAAGTATCCAAACACCAGAGCAAAAGTATTGACGATGCTGAGGAAAACTGTGGCCAATATATGTTGTTACATAAGAAGGATCAGCTGTTGGAGAAAGCAACTGCGTGCACTGATTAATAACTGTTGCTTCAGCCTACCAAAGTGACAGTCTAATCAATATCCAAAAAAGACCTACATTGGCACAGATCTACAAAATGAAGAAACAAGACTAAGATAATAGTCGGTATTTGGCCAATTCTTAATTGTGAATCTATGATAAGGACATCTCAATTTCCCATGCTTGGAGAAACCAATTATTCATGCACAAGGAACATCAGGAAGTTGAAACCTGCAAGAACTATGAAAAGAAAGGAAATCCAGAGAAGTTAATCAAGAAAAAATTGAAATTTGTTTAATACTTTTGGAAGTTAATTTTCAGTAATGAACATCCACATTGAGTTTCGTAAGTTTCACAATCGAGTGGGACATTCAGGTATATTAGGTTAAGCATTATTCCCAAGATTATTTTATTCATTGAGCAATGGAGTGGACACACATAACAAGGGCCAAAAGGTTTATAAGTGGATGAAAACAAGCTCTTTGAAAAATTAATTCATCTGTTTACCATAAATGTACACCCTTATTGAACATCAAGGAATTGATGAAGAAGATGTTGGCACTACAAAAATCAGAACATCAAAATATATGTTGGCCAGGCCATAGTGTTTGGTTCTTGCATGATGTTCTTTTGTTGTCACCAGAAAAGAGTAAATGCTGGGCAACATTTTTTGCTGATAGTAGTGTTTTTGCCTAGACTCAAACCTAAAAAAATTTTCCCTAGTAGGAGGGGCCTTATAACAGGGGGACCAAATGCACCATCCACTGTTGGTTAATGCTGGACAAATATTGTTAGAAAAAATAATGTATTAGGGTTGAGGTGTGTGTATGGGTTTGGTCCCACTGCCATTATCCTCGTTCACTCTTGTTGAGGTCAAGTTTTCCCTTGCCATTTTCTACCCCTACTTCACACTGTTTGCCAATGTCAACCTTGTCCACTGTACATATCCTTTTCTTCTACCACTTTGTAGATTTGCTCAGCTACTATGTACCTCAGTTTTTACATCGTCACCACCCTTCCTACAATTTTCATCCTTGTTGCTAGTCTTACCACCATTGATAAACTCTACCTCCTTCCTCTACCATCATTGCTCGCCACTTATTGCCAAAACATCTGTTGGTACCTAGTTTACCCTTTGCTAGGGTCACCAATTGTCTCCATCCATCACCAAATCTTCTATCAGTGCCTGGCCTACATTCCACTAAGGTTGCCAGCAATTTCTACCAACAAAGATTCTCTTCTCTCCTTCCTCCTCATCAGTTCCACTATCTTTCATGCTACCTACATCCATTAGGGTTGCAAAGGGGGAGATGGGAAATTGCAAACATATATTCTTCCATTTTTATAATTTTTTGAGACACAAAGGAGTAGTACAAGATAATAGATATATGAATGTGGAAGAAAAATTTACAATATTTTTAGTTATAATTGGACAAATTTCATCGATCTAGTTGAATAATTAATACATACTTCAATGAAATATTGAATGCAATATTGAAAGTAGAATATAAATTATTGGCCAAGCAAGAATCATCAACTCCAACATAGATTTAGAATGATCTATGTAATGTTATTTCAAGGTGAGGTAATATTATATTTCAATGAGTAACCTTCTGCTCAACTGATAAAATTCTGGGAACCATTCTACATTCATTTTTGAAGGTTGGTCAGTTAATCCACCTTCCGTCTGAGTCAGTCTCTTCCCTGGAGAAATCCTTCATTGCATGCCCTCCTAGCAGACAGAAGAAGCCTCAACACCTAAGACCCCACCAGCATAGGTATTTTATGGGTTCCTTACAGTCCATCATATGGTGTCTGACATGCTGATCTGGGCACCTCCATCTCTATCCTAACTCCCTCCTTAGTCCCCACTGCTCATTCCACATCCTTCCCAACCACACCCATGTGGCCACACCTCAAGGGAGGAGGCAAGCATATGCTTCCAGGAGCCATGCCAACTTCATTCAATAAGGATTCATATTTGGCACTTCCGTTCCATCTTGTTATCAAACAATCTCACTTTTGATGTAGGTCAATGGCAATGCTCATCATATTCAATGTCAACAAATGGCTATTAACTAACTCATATGACAACACATGGTAAGGAAAGAATTCTGATGCTTGGAAAAGTATCGATGTTGTCTTCATAACAACAGCAAATAATCTAGGATAGCATATCCATAACTTTTATTTTATAAAGAAGTTGATTCAAGGTTGTTATGTTGTAACTTGTGACTAATGTTTTATTAAAAAATGTAATATGAGATTCCAATTCCTATTATTGACTGTAACTTCAGCTTCATCTTCCTCTTACAATTCAATTTTTTAGGGTCTGATGTTGATAAGTTAGTAGTGTTCACAAGCCTGTTATGCAGAAGACCACACTCATAAGCTAGTGTTACAATATTTAGTTTTAAGAGATGTATTGGCAACTCTAAGAAGGATCTCCAATATTAGGACTCACGAACCAACAACCAAGTTGTGAATGATTTAAGCTATATTGAAGGTAATCTAGTGACATAGAATGAGAAATAAATAGTTGCTACTAAATCAAAACCAAGAGTGAACTACATTGTTCATATAGATTGTCAGGAAATATTCTAAAGTTTATATTGGTTCATTTTGAAGATTTCTTAAGTCATGAGCTATACTGTGATAATTACCCACTATCTTCCTTGCAAGTAACTGTAACAAAATCAAGCATGTTGAGGATAAATGTCACTTTCAGAAAATGTTGATGAATAACCTTGGCATTCCACTTACTCCAAGGAACAATTTCTTATCATTTACCATGCTTAAGTAGGGATAGAAAAATTTCAAGCGTGGTTAATATATATTTACAGTACTACTCAACTTGTGGGAATAAGATGATTATAGTCATATCCTTCCTAATTTATTAGCATTCCTGATTCACTATACTAGGTATTCCACATTGAGCAAGATTCCTACTTGTTCTCTATCCACTCAATAGAATACAGTCTTTCAATTATAGTGCATACCCTACTTTGTTTCTCACTTTTGCAAACGTTTCATTCCCTTTGATAAATGTACACCAATCGGTTTTATAAGATGATTATAGCCATATCCTTCCTAAGTTATTAGCATTCCTGATTCACTATACTAGGTATTCTACATTGAGCAAGATTCCTACTTGTACTCTATCCACTCAATAGAATACAGTCTTTCAATTATAGTGCATACCCTACTTTGTTTCTCACTTTTGCAAACGTTTCATTCCCTTTGATAAATGTACACCAATCAGTTTTAAAGTACCATGAAAATATACAAAAAAAATTTACCTGTTGCCAAGCCTGGATAGCCTGGGCCCTCCTATCAGGTCTTGCTTGTAAAAACTCACGAATTTGTGAAGGAAAATGTCGCATAGTTTTTTCAGACCATGTATGCTGGCAAGTTGACATTAATTGCTCCAAGACAGTTTGAAGGTAAATCATATGCTCAACCTCAGCAATTCCACGAGTTTTAATAGTAATAGCAAGGCTAATGATGGTTATCCTATTCAATGTTTCTGTAAATTCCGTAGGACCCTGGCCAAAGAATTATTAAAATCATAATAAATAGTGTAAAAATTGAAACTACATAACCTAACAGAGAATTAAGTTATGGATGGATTAAATGGAGAAAAGGACTCATGTAGACAATCTCACATAATGACATTAAGGCATTAATTGCTATTGTTGCTATCAGAAATATTTTTCACATGCTAAGACAATCATTAACTTTACGGCAGTCATCCAATGAAAATAGTCATCACCTTCAAATCTTTCTTCACCATAAAGAAGTCCCTAATTGAGAGAATCAAGTTCATGCACAAATTCTCAGCCAATCGCAACATACGATGTTCTCCACGTTTTCCCTTTATCATAGCAATAATTTTTGTAACATCATACATCAATGCCTTATTTTTTCCATGGTATCTGCAAACAAAGGACTTCTGATAAATTACTGCAGCAAATAATTTAAACAATAAAAAAGCTATATCATCATGATCAACAACAGCTAAATGCATTAGTTCAATTTGTGCTTAGAAAATAGACATTACTTTTTTAATTATGTTGAGTTTCACCAAAGCCTATAACATTTGCATTACGATCAAGATTTGTGATTAGGACCATTCTAGAGGCCTTCCTATCTCATTCAACTCAGCCATCGATTCTTTCATCAAAACTAACCAAGTGATCTTTCTTTTAGGGAATAACAATGGAACAATTATAATGAAAAGCAACATTAGATCCCTAAAAATGTTATTAAATTCTTTGACCACATTGGCGAAGATTCCAAAAAGGAGGCACAACTCTGATACGAATGCCATTTTCAACAAAAGCTCTAACAAACATAAACAAAAAGCCAATATAAAATGAAAACCTAGTTCATAAGGCTCCCATCAATATAGGTGTTCAAAAGTTTAGTCCCACATCGGTTACAATGTGATAGACCAAGCCCTTATATTGTTATTATCAGTTTCAATAGCCATAAAGAATGTAGTAAACCAGATTTTGTGAAGCAATTTCCAAAGTTACAATCATTATTCAAAAGCATGGAATCAAACTTCAACTTCATGTTGGACTTACCTCCAATAGAAAAAAGAAACATGTTGGACTTCAGTGGAAATTTCAATAGAAGTTCAGTAATCATAAAAGCCCCCAAAAAAGGTCTAAAAAAGGTTCGAATCCTGCCCCCGCATTGAAGCGAGACTCGATCGAGAACTCTCCCTGCGGAAGGGGAATCGTTATAGTCCCTCCTGTGTAATACTCCAACCGCCCCATGAATACAGCATTAAGAGCAACAAGACCTTGTAAAATGCCACTGTTTGGATTGTTAGAGTCGTTTGAGATAAAATGTCATCATCCTCTCCATCTTGATTTCTTGACCTTTTATAGTGACAAGGAAATTTACAATCATGTGATCAATGTAGAGGCAGCTTGTTGCGTTCCATGATCATCTTATGTGACCTATGTATCTAATATCTGCAATGAAAAGACTAAGTTATTGTGGTGGATTATCTGCTTTAGCATTTATTGCATACCCACCATTATCTCAACTGTCATTGTCATCTGGAGGCTGTGTGGAATCGAGATCATTATTCCTAACAATGGGAGCATCACTATCATCACTACCATCTAGGTGTATGTTATAAAGAACTCATGTATTCTTTAACATCAAACTTCATTCAACTTGCTATAGTCAAATTTGGATTGCCCCCTGTCTTGTCTAAAACTAATTACCCATTTTCTACCATCAATTCAACTATTGGATCCTTATCTCCTAAATCTCAATATATGAATGCAAGATCGATAGAATCCAGATGCTCTTTATCTTCCACTTCTTGAATGTGCTTCATTCAAAGCCTTAAGTTATAGCATACAAAGATCAAGTTATTTATTCTTTGCATCATTAATCTGTTACTTTTTTGTTTGTATCAAATTAAATGTACTTCAATTTCTTTTACATCCAGATAGTGATACTACAATCATCCACCCCATGCATAAATTCTAATAAAATTCTGATAGCAATCTTAAATTTAGAGCATCCACCCCATGCATCATCCACCAACCACCTACAACGTGAAATACAAAATATCAGCATTACTTAAATAACAAACTAATTTGAATGAAAGTCAATCAAATCAATTCCAAGCATTTATTACCTAAATTTTGAGTCCTTATAGCAAGTAATGTTTCAAACAAACCAAATCCACATCATTCTCCATGAAAGTCTTGATTTCACTCAGAGCAACCACTTGAGTCTCTAGATCAAACTTCAATCATTGAACGACATTCTTTACAGCCACCAAAAGATTTACACAATGTCCAAGTTGAAGTTGTTGATTATATTGATATTTTCAATTGAAAAAAATGCAGCAATGAAAAGAAAATATGATTTAGTATGATTTCTCAAGGAATTCAACAGCATTTACAATTTGAATTTAAAGTATGTAATAGCTTACCAGCTTCACACAAATAATAAAAAAGCATTCGAGTCTACCTTTCCTCAATGATGTTCATATAATCCTTTGAGCTTCAACTTGCCACATCATTAACTATTTCTTTCATCAACTTCATTATGTCATAAGATGTAATGCATCATAGATCTCATCTCCATCCACTAACCAAAGAACCTTTGTGGTGGATTTTATGAAGCTACAACCTTCCCAGCATTCCCCCAAAAGGAATGGCTGTTAATGATGTCTGTCTCCTTCCTACCAAGAGGTGGCTTGCTATCATGTTATATATACCACATCTCTATGTTGAGCAGGTGCTTCAGCCCAACTCGCTTATCAATTATGGACTAAAGTGCAACATAATTCAGTATGAACCTGATGATTCCAGCCAAACCAAGTCACCACCGCAACAATCTTGGGACTTTTAAGTACAAGAGATTATATATAAAAGTTGTCATCATCCTTGTTGTGACTACTATTCTCGCAATCATCTTCATCATCCCCATGTCTTTCAACATCAAATCAACATGGTGGGCAACACAAGATGTCCAATATATAGGACAAGCATTATCTTCTGCCTTACGTTCTAGAAGTTATTGCTATTATCTACCATGTCTGTAGTCTGTACAACTTTGGACATTCCAACCTCCTAGATCACCTCTCATCAACTTATACAGAAACTAGCGATTTTTTATCTCAACAGAGGCAACAACAAAACTTCTAAAAAACCTGCATGATCATTAACATACACTATGAAATTTATTATCTATTTCTTGGTTGCACTTGTCCATCCATTACACATAATTATGCAACTATATAATGGCCACTAATTCCTTAAAAGGTTGATATGTGCATCCATTTGGGTCATTTGGAAGGCAAAAAAATTAAATACATCCAATTAAATATATTCCAAAATACAAGAAAATTGGTAAAAAAAATTAAATCTGCACATTTATTTCTGTGATCTAAAAAAATCATCAATTATACAGTTTCAGAAGTACATACTTATATCTATAAAACTTAACAAAAATAATAATAAAATTAGTAAAACAAAAACATCATTTATATAAATTTTAACAAGTAAACATACCTAGAAACTAAGAAACTACTGTACCAATGACAAATGAAGAATTTCTGATGGCTGCACACACTTTTCAATGGCTGGAGAAGGCTTGGATGCAAGAGAAAGTCCATGGAAGAATAAGGAAAAGAGAAGAGGTGAAGAGAAAGCAACAGCAACAGTTGTTCTGCTGCTTGTGTAAGCATCGACCAAAGTTTATAAAACTTTGACCAACATGCCCACCAACAGTAGGAAATTTGTACATTTTCACCTTGATTTATGCATGTCATCCTTGTGCAGGGGTCATGCTAATCTTCTTTGTATCATTTCAATTTTATGATGTCTCCAAAGAGACTTGTACATTTTCACCTGACACAAAATGAAAAGCTGAAATTTTTCCATTATACCCCTCAGAGTTTTGCATCCAACAATACCCAAGTATATTGTTTCGATATCAACAATATACACCACGCATGATGGATTTCAAAAGCTTAATTTCTATGAATACAAATACTTTATGGGTTCTTTAACAAACAATATCCAATGACAATTAAAAGATGCCATACCTGTAAAGAGAAAATAGTCGGTAGTTCAATATTTCCAGGAGAAGCAATGTAACCCCTGACTTATTCAATATGGTCGAACACTTTTGTGTTAAACTCTGCATAAAGAATTAGAAACATCACGAGTGATTATTGATAGGAATAAAATGATTAGATTGTTAATTTTTCCACATTAACAAATAGATACAGATTATTGCTATGGTATTTTTCAAGAAAATGTTTGACACAAAGATAAACAACAAAAAAATCAAAATTATTCAAGGGTGGAGTTTCCCTTTTACTCAGGAAAATCCAATTTTCTATTTTCATCCATCTACACTGCCAATGGATGAGAGATAATACTAAAAGGGATAAGCTAAGAATCATATTATTAGGAATAAAGTAGGAATTGCATTAATTGAAGATAAGATAAAATAGAAGAAAATCAACTTATGTGAGTTGGTCAACTTCTTAAGAAGATAAAACAAGCATCAGTTAAGAAAGAAGAATTAACTAGTTTAAAAAAAACTAAAAAATGTAAAAGACCTAAACCTGCTTGATTAGAAACCGTGAGAGTAAATTTACATTTTTGTAATTTATCTAAAGATTTAAACATTAATAGATATATATATAAAAAAATGATTCATGTGGTTAACCTCACATAAAGAGATTATGACACAGGTTGTTTTGGTATTCATCTACACTACCACATAACAACGGCAATTGTGGACCATACCTTCCGCCTAGTGCTGTCCATTCTACCTTTCTTTTTTAAGCAATTTTGTTTATTCTTCCAAAGCCCCAACTTTCCTAGGGCTAGAGTTTCATGATATTTAGTTCCTGACCAGTATATCCATCTACAATAGGTTGTCCCACCAGTAAGCAATAGATGGGCACTCAAGGAAAAGTGCCAGCAATTCTCTACCCACTTAACAAAACCAACATATACTAGAAAGATGAAAACCCCTCTTTTGCAGTGCTACTTCATTAAGAAAAACCACCATGTCAAAGCTGCCAAGCAAAAAAATAAACTTTAGTGGGAACCTTACCATTTCAAAAGTATGTCCAACACACTATGTATCTCCAAAATTCAAACCTTGGTAGAGTGATTTCATTGAAAACACCACCGCATTACTCCATATCAACATTTGTGAACCAAAACCTATGGAAACTAGGGTGAAGCATGACAATGAAGTGTAATGTACTTTTGAAATGCACGTAACAAGTTTTTGTATAAGGTGTCTTTTGAAATGAACACTATGATTAAAGAACCATAATCTTCATTAGCATTGCAAAACAGAGATTACAAGTACATATATACAAGGATCATATATGGATCCTTATATGGTTCTTTATACGAATCCTTACATATAATAACACACTCCCCCTCAAGCTGAAATATATATATTTTTCATTCCTAGCTTATTACAAAAGGATTCAAAAACATTAGAATTCAACTCCTTTGTAAGAATATTGGCAAGCTGAGAACAGAACATACAGTGTGGAGATGATTCCCTTAATCACTAAATCATGAATGTAATAACAACCAATCTCAATATACTTTATACATTCATGAAAAGTTTCATTTTGAACTATATAGATCGTCGTTTGGTTGTCACGATACATAAGTATTGACTCTTGAACTACAACACCAAACTCCTCTAATAAGGATTTTAGCCAAGATAGTTCCTAACTTGTCTCAATCATTAACTTATATTCTGCCTCAACACTTGAATAGGAGATGACATTCTACTTCTTGCTTCGTCAAGTTACTAGATTAGCCCCAACAAAGGTAAAATAGCCTGAAGTTGACTTCTTATCTTCCCTGTCACCAACGTAATTAGAATCTGAGTAGGCTTCAACCTTGAGATGACCACAAGCTTGATATAGATGGCCTCTGTCAGAAGTACCTTTGATGTAGGTAAGTACTCTTTAAGCTCTTACCTAATGTACAAGTCTAGACTAATACATAAACTAACTTTGTACTCCAATAGAATAAGCAATGTCATGCCTAGTGATGGTAAGATAGATAAATTTTCCTACCAATCAACAATACCAATCAATATTGTCTAAATATTTTGAAGACTCATCCCAAAATAGCGATTTTGCTCAATAAAAGTAGTTTTAGGTTTACACCTGAGATAGACAATCTCCCAAAGTCTAAAGCATACTTCCGCTAAGATAGCACAATTTTTCCCTTGGAGTAGGAAAATTCAATCCCTAAAAAATAACATGGCCTTCCCATGTCTTTAGTATCAAAAACTTTTGAGAGATCTACTTTGGTATTAGCAATGCTCACACTATCACTTCCAATGAGAATAACGTCATCAACATAAACAGCCAAGATAACACATCCATGTTGTGTTTGCTAGATAAAAATAAAGTGATCCACACCACACCTCCAAAAGCCACCAAAAAACATAATTAGACTGAACTTTTCAAACTAAGCTCGTAGGCTTTGTTTGAGGTCGTAAATGGTCTTCGTCAATCTGCACACTAGGTTCTCCCTTTGAGCAATATATCCATGAGGTTACTCAATAAAGACTTCTTTAATAAGATCATCATAGAAAAATGCATTTTTAACATCAAGCTGGTGCAACTCCCACTAATGATTTACTGCAATAAATAAAAGTACATGAATGGAGTTTAGTCTAGCAACTAAAGAGAAGGTTTCTACATAAATAATTCTATACTCCTAAGTAAAGTCACGAGCAACTAAATGAGCCTTGTAGCAAGCAATTATATCATCTAGTTTGTATTTCACAATGAAGAACCACTTGCAAAAAAACACATTTGCATTTGTAAGACAAATAACAAGATCCCAAGTACCACGAGACCTTAAGACATCCACTTCATCATCCATAGTTGTCTTTCAATGGAGTAATTGTAAGGCTTTCAGGTAGTTCTCTGGAATTAACTTAAAAGAAATGGCTAAAGCAAAATTTTGACAAGAATGACTCAAGTGATCATAGGAAACGCACGAGACAATGAGATGTAGAGTGCAAAAGCAAATACCTTTATGTAGGGAAATAGGAAGTGAATATTGGTCAGGCTCACCTCCTTGAGATGTAGGTGGTAAATTAGCAAAGGATGCAAGACCTGCATCTAGGGTGTCAATTAGAGTAGATGAAAGCATAGTTAGAGTGTGTGTTCATCTATGATACACTTGCAATAGTTGATAAGATGCAAGACTATCAACATTAGAATCACAACCTATACTAGGCATGGGATCAAGAATAGGAATTATCACGAGACTATCATCCTTCTGATGATGCTTAGAGAAATAGGGTTGATTCTCAAAGAAAGTGATATCAGTAGAGGTGTAATAGCATTTTGTAGGAGTGATAACATCGATAGTCTTTTTAAGTTTTAGATTACCCTACAAAGACACATTTGATAGAACAAGGTGACAGTTTATCTTGACCAAGGGATAAATCCTACACAAAGGTCACACACCCAAAGACATAAAAGGGAGACCAAAAAGTTTTTTTTTTCAAAATAAAGGTGATGAAGAAGTACCTCCCCACCAAGTGTTGTGGAAGGTAATTGGTTTACCAAATATGATGTAGTAAGAATTGCGTCAGCCCAAAGATAATTAGGGACATTCATGTAAATAAGTAAAGTATAGGTAATATCAAGAAAATAACGATGTTTTCTGTCAACCACCCTATTTTATTGCAATATATGAACATAAGAACTTTGATGGATAATTTCAAGAAAGGAACACAAGTCTTGAAATTTTGCACTAACAAACTCCAAGGCATTATCAATCCACAAATATTTTAGAACAACAAAAAATTGATTTCTCACTTCATTAAGAAAATGTTGAATAACAAATAAAATGTTTTAACGATCTTTCAACATATAGACACATAATACTCTAGAATAATAATCCACAAAAACAATATGATAGTGGTAACTGCTGACAAACACAACATGACTTGATCCCTAGATATCACAATGAACCAAGTCAAAAATACTATTACTAGAAATAAGGTCTACACAAGGAAAGGAAGTGTGACAATGTTTGCCTAATTGACAAGACTCACAATTAACCTCAAAAAGAGAAATTCACGGAAGAGCTTGTTCAAGCCTTTGAAAAGAGGGATGACCCAAATGGTACTGCCATAAGGTAGATGACTTGATAGAAGATAGTAGTGCAACAAGGCCACTTGATAAAGTATCACAAACTAGGATATACACTCTACAGTTACGATCCAAATAATCCTTGTCCTCATCTGCAAATCCTAAAAAGTACAATGAAATAGAAAGAAAGTTACTAAACAAGAAAGTTGTCGAGTAATAACACTAATAGACAAGAGGTTAACAGGTAATTCATGAACAAATAGGGTGTGATCCAATTGAATCCTAGAGGTGGCTTGAACAATGCCACTAGCAGTGACCTAATAGGATCAACCATCAACAACAGTAATGTTGTGAAGGTTTGGAGTATAGTATAAACAATAAAAAAGGTCAAAACTATCTGTTATATGTTTGGAAGCTCATGAGTCAATAATCCAAGAGCTACAACCTTTTGTTGTCAAAGCAATATCTATACTTGAAGTGGATGTAGTGGCGTTCATGACATTGTGATCAATTTACTTGAAACTGTAGAAAATGATCATAGTCTACCTATGAAATCTTCACCATTATCAACTCATTTGAAAAGGGGTTACTAGTCATAAAGGTCTTGGCATGGTCAATAAAGTCTGTAGCCACCTTTACCCATGCTAGCAATGCTCAAGCAAATGCAGCAGACAAATCTAGAGTTAAGTCCCCTCTCAGAATTTGACAATGCACTTGGGATGCCAAATCAAAGGGAATATTGGCCAAGAAGGCAATCACCTACAATTATTCCTATATTAGCGTAAAGTGGTAGCATCTATAGTTGGCGGCTAATGTGCTTGAAGCTCTTCAAATGAGGCTCTCATATGTCCATAATGTGACTGAAGAGACAAATCTATCATGCAAAAGGTAAAAATTTGCTCATATATCTCATACACTTGCAAGATATTTTTCTCTTGAGCATACATTTGTTTTAGTATTTCCTAAATTAACTTGGTTGGATGAAGCATCATAACTTCATGGGCAATACTAGGCTCCATATTACTCTCAAGCCAAGTGACAATCACTAAATCGTCTACAAACCAATCATCATACTTTGTATCTTTGACTTCTAATAGATCTTTGGTTAGGTGCCCATGCCTTCATTGAGCTACAAAGATATAGAAGCTTTTAGACCACATAAGATAATTTATTCCATTCAATCGTTCAACTATGACGAAGGCATGGCACACTATTGAGTCTTTTAATGTTGTCGAAAACATCCTTTTTCTTTTCAGCAGTGGTACAATAAAAAACTCAACTCAATCAAGGTAGCAAACTAACCCTATCATGGATTAGCAACAACAACAACCATGTGGCAGAGATACACCTACAAACCCACTATCATTCGGTGAACAAAAAAAACTAGGAAAACATGTACTGACATATACATACAAAGTCAATCACTCCCATGCAAGCTGAACACACTACCATTAGGCACGCCCCACCTTGTAGACGAATTTGATCATGACCATGAGTTGAACTGGCAAACGAAGCACATGGACCACACACACTAAATCGGTGGATGCAGATGGATCACAAACATACATGAAGGACATGAGAATATCTAAATCAAGGGACTAGATTGAGGGTTCTAGAGAAATCATTAGAGAATGTGTCTTTCGTCGATGATACATTTGCAATGAAGGTCCAACTACCTCATTATCAATACCATCCAAGGTCTCATTGACAACATTAGTAGTGTCATGTAGTGTATCCACAAGGTGTTCGTTAATGATAAGAACAACGGTAGGAATTAGCAACACATTTGACGGCTTGAGCATTGAATTTGTCTAATTTAGGTTTGAGATCTTAAATATAAGCAACATACCTAAAAACACAAGGACTTAGCTCAAACAATTCTTGATTGAAATAAAAGCAATGTATAGGATCTTCTCCATCAAAAGGTATAGAAGACATCTAATTGACAAGATAAGCAACAGTAAGCATGACATTAGACCATAAATACTTAGGAATATGCATCTAGATGAGAAATGTCCTAGTAATTTCCAATAAGTGACAATGTTTTCTCTTAGCCACCTTATTCTACTGGGAAATGTAAGGATCAATGGTCCAATGAGTAGTTTCCTAAGAGGTATAAAAGTTTTGAAAGGAAGTATTAACACATTTCAAAGCATTATTAGTACACAAATACTTTAGGGTAATAGAAAACTAAGTTTTAACTTCATAGCAATATTTTGACAGTCATTTAAGAGGTATACCTAACAAACTCTAGAGAAATCATTAATTAGTACAAGATAGTAATAATAACCAATAACAAACATAACATGACTTGACCCCCAATATTACAATAAACAAGATCAAACATAGCCTGATTGACTATAAGTTGAATACGAGAAAAAGTAGAACAACTATATTTACCTAATTGACATGACTTACAAACAAAATTCGAAATAGAAACTCATGACAAGGATTGGTAGAGTTTCTAAATAGATGAGTGGCCTAATTGGTAACATTATAAAAGAGAAGACTTAAAGGTAGTAGATAATAAAGCAACAAGTCTATGAGGAGGTGTATCATGAACTAGGATATATACCCCAATACTTCTCTTATGGTTCAAACCAATTTTCATCCTCATCCGTAAATCCTAAAAAACATAATGGAAAAGGAAAAAAGTTACACAACAAAACAATTAGACAGTAATAATACTAATAGATAAAAGGTTAACAAAAAGTTCTGGTACATATAGGATGTTCTCAAGGCAAATTTTGGAAATGGCCCGAATAGTCTCGCTACTAGAAATTCGACAAGAGCAACCATCAACAATAGTTATAGTACAAAGGGTAAGAAGTTGTTTTAGGCGAGAAATGAGAGTAAGAAAATTTGTCATGTAGTGTAAGATGCCTAATTCAAGTATCCATGAACCATCTCTCCTAACTACCATAGTCATTTTTATACTTGAGGTAGATGACAAAGCGACCGTGGTAGAGGAGTCAGAAGCTTATAATTGCATAAACTTCTCATAGTTTGCTTGTGAGATAGTCATTGTTGAGGGTTTTGAACTTGATGTGAATGTGCTAGTCACTTTAATAGATTTAAAGATCCCAATGGTAGTTCAAGCCCTCACTAATTTGCCATATTTCTTTCAGCATTTGTTAGGGTGATGATTTGTCTTGCCACAATGAAGGTAAGGGATCCTACCTTTACTTGAGTTAAAATCTATGTACCCTTCCTTTCTATTAGACTAACCATGAACTACTAGAGTTGAAGCTTTTTGTGTAGTAGAAGTGCTCACCTTAGAGATGTGAAGTACTTGTGCAAAAGTTGTCTCCAAATCTAGAGTAGTCTCGCTACCTAAAAGTTGTCTATGAACTTGTGAGGTGAAATCCATAAGAAGTCTTGATAAAAAGGTAGTTACCTATAGATCATTTCCACATGATGCAAGATAGTAATATTAGTGGTATCGAGTTGGTAGACATCAAACTCTTCAAACAACATGTGAAATGTTGATATAATACTCTTTAATGGTCTGATCTGTCATTTATAATGAGAAAATCTATACATATATCTCATAGACACGTAAAATAATTTTCTCTTTAGCATACATTTGCTTCCAAGTGTCTTAAATGGCCTTTGTTGGATGTAACATCATCACTCCTTTGACAACATTAAGTTTCATACTATTTTCTAGTCATGTAAGAACGGTTGAATTATCAACAAACAAATCATAGCCATTATTCTTGACATCTGGTGGTGGGTGGCTTAGATATTTACCTTTCCTCTATGCTACAACAAACATGAAGAAACTCTTGAACTATATCAAATAGTTTCTATCATTGAGCTTTACATTAATACTAGATAGTTATCGCATTGTAGAATCACATTGAGTTATCATTGCCACCATCAGAACAACACCAAGACAACTCTCATGCAAGTTGTAGGGAAGAGAGGACAACCCACACTAGGCTATAGGAAAGGAGAATAAGATGAATTTTAGCAACCACACATCTGCAAGTGAGTGATGAGGGGTCACTAGCCACCCATCAACATGGGTAGACACACCCACATGCATGCGGAAGAACAATGTTGATCGGAATCTCCTCTACACATCGCAAGTTTAGTGATTGATAGATAGACACCTCTCCTTCCAAGCATCACAAGGACCTATTGGATGCTCATCGCATGAGGCCACTTCCTCATGTGTAGTACAATACCACCACCTTGTCGACTAACACTCGCTAATCTAACAACCTAATGTGTGAGTCCTTCCTCCCCGAATGTGTGCACCTCTTGTGGTAATCGATCGGACTCCACACACTCACACCTAATGGATCAAAGACTATGATAGTTGCTTGCAACAAGATTCCTAGGTGTTCTTACTTAGATATCATGTGCAAAATGAAAGGACCTCTAGATTTTAATAATATAAAAATCAATGTGAAGAATCAATTTTTATATTTCACAGATAAACAAATACAGACAATTCAGTTCAATTAAAGCTAACAGAGGAAAGCAAGAGATTTAGACAATTCACAACTTAAATATCCAGAAGAAAAGGAATTTTGAAAGGTTATCAAGCTAAGTATTTGAAAGACAACTTAAAAGCAACACGAAAGATTTTTCAGAAAATTATAATACTAACTCTCCAAAAACAAGAAGACTTTTAGAATGTTAGACAACTGTTTGAGTTTTCAAAAAGCGAAAAATGCTAACTATCCGAAAATACAATGGAATCGAAAAGTTAAGAGAGTCAACTATCCAAACAATTAAGTTACATATGAGAAACTTAAACATTCACGTGACAAAAGTCAAAAGCATTAAAGGTTAACTGTTCGAGTGTTTCAATAAGTTACAATAAGTAACTATCCGAAAACAAAATAGATTCGAAGAGTTAGACTAACTATCCGAACTTAAGTTACATATGAGGAACTTAAAATTCTACATGATAAACAATCAAAACTCTTAAAGGAAAATCGGAAAGTTAAGGAAGTCAACTATCCAAAAAATAAGAAATTTTAAAAGGTTGTAGATTCACCTATCTGAACTTAAGTTTTAGCATGTGTTTAACTTAAAGACTCACATGATGTAGGTAGAAAGATATTTCAAGATAAATGAAAGGTTACAAGAACTTTTCGAAGAGTTACGAAGCTAACTATCTGAAAATTCAAAAATATTGGAAGGTTTCAACGTTACTGTTCACTCAACAGTAACTTACCAAAATTAAGCCTACCAAAATAGTAAGTACAGCAGAAGAAATCCATTAAAAAAGAATATAATCATTACACTTCTTGATATAAGTATAATCAACAAACAAGAGAAAGAAATAATGAATATCATACACATTTATACACCGAGCTCTACAAAAATCATAGTATACACTTCAAAATTTGATCTTCAACAAAAGTGTAAATTCAAATCAAGAGCTCACTACACGAAAAATCTTTGATAGCTTCAAGCTGATAGTTTGCTGAAATATTCAACCTTAAAACTTCAGAGATAGTTTGGTTAGAGCAACGACCAGAAAGTTCTGATTAATTAGTTAGTTTTTACTTTGACTTTAAAGCAATTGATTGTAAGTTCTGAAAAGTTAATAAAGTTCAAATATCTTTTGAGAGTGGACAAGCCATTAGTGGTGAACCACTTAAAACTTTTTGTGTGTTTTTCAACTTCCTTTATTTTGTTGTGTATTAAACAGTCTATTCAAGTTTACTACTGCATAACTAAAAATCAATTTTTAACTGTAAAGTTTAGCAACACAATTAAAACTTAATAATCTTACCATTTACCTCATTCTAGTAAGTCATTTGATCCTAACAATTAGTATCATAGTAAGTTGATCTCATAAATAGATTTAACCATCTGAGATCATAGCTTTCCATATTGCAAAGAGTTAGAACATTTATCAACCTCTCCTTTTTTATAGTAGCAATTATAACTACTGAAAAAATCAGATGGAGTATTTCCTTAGGAGCACTAATGTGAAACTTTAAAGAATGGTTATACATGATATACCACTTCCAAACAGTCATGAAAGAGACTGAACTAAGGAAGATGAAAGAATCATCCAAATGGATGCTTGTACACTAAACTCAATCTACTGTGCACTTACTGATAAACAATATAACAAAATATCTGCATGTAATTCTTCACATGAGGCTTGAAAAACCCTTCAAATTACATACGAAAGAACTAGCCAGCCAAGTGAAAGATACTAAAATTAGTATTTTGTTAAGAAAGTATGAATTATTCAAAATACCTGAAAAGAAAAATATTGCTAATATGTTTTCAATGTTTACTAAAATTATGAATGAACTAAGAGGCTTTGGAAGGAAATTTTCCAATCGTGAATAGATACAAAAGATCCTAAGAAGCTTGAAAACTGAATGAAAACAGAAGTCTACATCTATATAAGATTCAAAGGATCTGAACAATTATTTAATAGAAGATTTACTGAGAAATCTTTTTGCTCATGAAGTTCAGATGAAAGAATGGAAGTAAAAAGAGAGAGCCACTGAAAGAAAAACTAAGAAAAAGGAAGAATTGATTTTTCCCTTAACAAAAGAGCAATTAAGCTCGGATAAAGATGAAGTTCTACTACTGACCAAAAACTTTAAAAAAATGATGAGACAATGAGGCAAAACTAGCTCCTCACGATCAAAAGTCTCACATACTACAAGTGCAAGAAATTAAGACACATTCAACTCTACTCCCCTTTTTAGCATGAAGAGAATAAACAAAAATAGAAGAAAAAGAATAAAAAGAAAATGGCATTAAAAGCCACATAGGATGACAACTCATCCAGTAGCTTATCAGATTCAGATGAAGAAACTTTTGCAAACGTGTATTTTACTGCACAAGAAGTATCTCATTCATCTCCTTATTACTCAGATAGTGAGAATAATAATCTAAATGTAAATAACCTTCTTTATACAATAGATAACTTGTATATAAAATGTAAAAATTATAAGAAAGAAATTAAAGGTTTAAACTCTTGCTTAGAGGATGCATTTACTAAGTTAGAAAAAACTTTAGTTGATAACAAAGAATTAAAAACAAAGTTTGATAACTGTAGTTGTAAAAATTTTGATTTGAAAGAAAAAAATAAAAATTTACCATTTGAAATTACTGATTTGAAAAATACTATATGTAAGTTTACAAAAAGAGAAAACAGTTTAAATAAAATTATAAGATCCTAAAGAATAGGAATAAGTAAATTTGGCCTAAAGTATGCTGTACTATAGGAGATTTTCTACTATCGTAGAAAAATTAAATCTTACAGAGATAGCAATACTGTATTTGTCATCAAAAGAATATCTACTCATATATGGCTACCAAGAAGCAATAAATTTAATATGCTAAGGACTAACACTGATGGACTCAAGAAAATATAGATGGCAAAAGCCTTAATGTCAACATGATTTGCAGGATTGACAGTGGATGCTCAAAGTACATGACAAGTAATAAAAGATTTCTTGAATCTATTAAGACCATAAATTTAAGATCAGTTAAGTTTGGTAATAATGAAAAACATAATATTATTGTCGTAGGAAATGTTACATCTAAAAATGAGAAAATAAAAAATGTCTTACATGTAAATGCTCTAAAATAAAATTTGTTAAGTGTAGACAACTATGTGATAAAGGCTACAATTTACTATTTACTACTGAAAACTGCTATATATTACAGTAAGATACTCTTAAAATTAAATTTACTAGTTATAGAGATAACTCAATCTATGCTCTAGAATTCTAATTAGAAAATATAGCAAGCAATACATGCTTAATAGTCTCTAGTGAAAATGAATGGTTATGACATAAAAGATTAGGTCGTGTAAATATGAAAACTTTAAGAAAATTGACCAAACATGATCTTATTAGAAGTGTACCCAAACTCAGATTCAAAAAGGATAAACTGTATAATGAATGTATTGTTGAAAAATAAAAAAAATCAATATACAAAAATATAAAAGATATTGTCACAAGCCAACCACTAGAATTATTGCATTTGGACCTTTTTAGCCCTACTTAGATAGCAAGTTTAGGAGGAAGAAAATGCACATTAGTTATAGTAGATGATTATACAAGATTCACTTGGGTTATCTTCCTAACACATAAGAATGAAGCTTGTACTGAATTCAAATATCTCTATATTAGAATTCAAAATGAAAAAGAATTAACTGTGAAGAAGAACAGAAGTGATCATGGAAGAGAATTTGAAAATACTAATTTTGAAGACTTATACAACTCATTTAGGATATTACATGAGTACTCGTGCCTAAGAACTTCTGCCTAAAATGAAGTAGTAGAAAGGAAAAATAGATCAATACAAGAAATGGTAAGAGCAATACTTAATACATCTAATGTACCAAAAATTTTATGGGTTAGCTGTGAATACAGCATGTCATACAATAAACAGAATTCATCTCAAACCCATATTACATAAGACAACATTTGAATTGTGGTATAAAAAAACATCAAATGTTGAATACTTCAAAATATTCGAATCAAAATATTTTATCCTTAATATAAGAGATCAAAAAGACAAATTTGATGTAAAATCTGATCCTACACTATTAGTTGGATATTCTTCAAGAAGTAAAGCTTACAGGATTTACTTTGAAAATAAAAGAATAGTAGAAGAATTAATTAATGTGTCATTTGATGAAGACCTAGCAAGAAAGCTGAAGTAGCTAAGAATAGAAAATGAAAGTGATAGTAAATTAGAATATCAGAAAGCATCATAGAAAAGTCCAACATTGCCTACACCTACTTTGACAAAAAAAGTATGGAAGATAAAATTTAGACATCCTATTGAATAGATTATTGGCAATATAAATCAAAGTATTCAAATAAAAAGCAAAATTTAGGATATCTGTAATTATTGTGCATTTGTATTTGAATTTTTGCCTACTACAGTTGAAGAAGCTTACAATGATGAATATTGGATTATAGTCATGCAAGAAGAACTGAATCAATTCAAGAAAAATGAAATCTACAATTTAATTGAAATGCTCATTGAAAAATCAATTATTGGAATTAAATGGGTGTTTAAAAATAAATTAGATAATGATGGTAACATTATTAGAAACAAAACCAGACTAGTTGCTCAGAGATACTATCAATAAGAATAAATCGACTATGAAGAAACTTTTGCACCTATTGCCAGACTTGAAATAATCAAAATGTTACTTGTTTTTGCAAGTAATATGAAGATAAAACTCCTTCAAATGGATGTTATACATTCCTGAATGGTATTTTACAAAAAAAAGTATATGTAGAACAACCATTAAGTTTTGAAGATGAAGACAAACCAAACCATGTATACAAATTGAACAAGGCTCTTTATGGTCTAAAACAAACACCACGTATCTGGTATGATAAGCTTAAGGGTTTTCTACTTAAGAATCAATTTAATATAGGAATTATAGATAACACTCTTTTTATTAAGTCAAAAAACTCTCACATATTGATCATCTAAATTTATATTAATGATATTATCTTTGGTGCCACAAATGAAAAATTAGTTCATGACTTTCAGAATCTAATGCAAAATGAATTTGAGATAAAACTTATGAGAGAAGTAAAATTCTTTTTAGGATTACAGATTCATCAATTACAGCATGGAATCTTCCTAAACCAAGAAAAATTCTGAAAAGAAGTTCTATCAAAGTTTGGTATAAATAAATCCAAATAGCCTACACTCCTATAAACTCAAATGAAAAGCTTGATAAAGATATTTTTGATACTTCTGTGGATCAAAAGAAATACAAAGGCATGATTGACTCACTTCTATATTTAATAGTCAACAGACCAAACATTATGTTTAGTGTATGTGCATGTGAAAAATATCAAATTTCTCCCAAAGCATCACACTTAAAAGCAATTAAACGAATCTTTAAATACCTACAAGGAACAAAACATTTTGGTTTATATTACTTTTCAGAAAATCAATTAATATTAATAGGTTATAGTGATACAGATTATGCAGGATACAAATTAAACAGAAAAAACACTAGTGGTATATGTCAACTACTTGGTCACTCTCTAGTATCATAGTTTAGCAAAAAATAAAACTTCATAGCCCTATCTATCAGTGAAGCAGAATATATAGTAGTAGGATTATGCTATGCTCAAATTTTATGGATGCAACAGACATTGGCTAATTACAAACTTAAAATTTAGAATATTATCATTTACTATAACAGTAGCAATACTATCAATCTATCCAAAAATACAGTACTATACTCCAGGGCTAAATATATCAAGATTAGACATCATTTTTTAAGAGATCATGTTGAAAAATGTCATATATCTTTAGAATATGTTTCTACTAAAAATTAATTAACAAATATTTTTACAAAACCATTATCTGAATCTGCATTTAATCACATTAGACGAAATTTAGGGATTTGTTCTTTTCATAATTTATAATCAATGTCCTTTATGATTATTCTACTCACCCTCCAAGCTCATAACAAGGAGTTTGTCCTTTGTTAACATCTTATCTTGTAAAAACTTAGTCATTCTCAGAAAAAGGAGAGAAAAATGCAGCTATATTTGAAACTCTTTTTGACCAATGACAAAATAGAGAGAAGAACACGACATTATTTCTACAAGCAACACAGAAATAGGGGGGTAAACTCAAAAAAATAGGAGAAAACTCAACATCTTTTTTTAATTTTCTTGTGAGCATATCTGTATAACCTTATAAGGAGTGAAATACATATAACAAATTGTAAGATTTTTACCATTATCAAAAAGGGAAGATTGAAAGGACTTTCAGATTTTGATAATGTAAAAATCAATGTGAAGAATCAATTTTTGTATTTCACAGATTGACAGATAAACAGATATAGACAGTTCAATCCAATTAAAGCTGATAGAGGAAAGCAGGAAATTCGAACAATTCACAGCTTAAATATCTGAAAGAAGAGAAATTTTAAAAGGATCAAGCTAAGTATTCAAAAGACAACTTAAAAGTAGTAGGAAAGATTTTTCAAAAAGTTATAATGCTAACTCTATGGAAACAAGAAGACTTTTAGAATGTTAGACAATTGTTTGAGTTTTCAGAAAATTAAAAGGATTAATTATCCGAAAATACAATGGAATCGAAAAGTTAAGAGTCAACTATTCAGACAATTAAGTTACATGTAAGAAACTTAAATATTTACGTGACAAAAGTCAAAAGCACTAAAGGTTAACTGTTCAAGTGTTTCGATAAGTTACAACAAGTAAATATCTGAAAACAAAATAGATTTGGAAAGTTAAACTAACTATCCGAACTTAAGTTACACATGAGGAACTTAAAATATCATATGATAAATAGTTGGAACTCTTAAAGGAAAATCGAAAAGTTAAGAAAATCAACTATCTAAAAAACAAGAAGTTTCACAAGATTGTAGATTCACCTATCCGAACTTAAGTTTTAACATGTGTTTAACTTAAAGACTCAAGTGATGCAAGTAGAAAGATATTTTAGGATAAACGGAAAGTTACAAGAACTTTTCGAAGAGTTACGAAGCTAACTATCTGAAAATTCAAAAATATCAAAAGATTTCAATGTTACTATTCACTCAACAGTAACTTACCAAAATTAGGCTTGCTAGAACAGTAAGTACAGTAGAAAAAATTTATTAGAAAGGAATATAATCGTTACACTTCTTGATATAAGTATAATCAACAAGTAAGAGAAAAGAATAACAAATATCATACACATCTATATACTGAGCTCTACAAAAATCATAGTATATACTTCAAAATTTGATCTTCAGCAAAAGTGCTCTCTACGCGAAAAATTTCTGATAGCTTCAAGTTGCTGGTTTGCTGAAGTTTTTAACTTTAAAACTTCGAAGATAGTTTGATTAAAACTATGACTAGAAAGCTCTAATTGATTGGTTTGTTCTTGTTTTGACCTTAACATAAGTGATTGTAAGTTTTGAAAAGTTAGTGAAGTTTAAGTATCCTTTAGGGGTGGACTAGCCGTTAGTGGTGAACCATCTAAAACTTTTTGTGTGTTTTTCATCTTCCTTTATTTTATTGTACATTAGACAGTCCATTCACGTTTACTGCTACATAACTAAAAAATAATTTTTAACTGTAAAGTTTAGCAACATGATTAAAACTTAATAATCTTACCATTCACCCCTCCTCTAGTAAGTCATTTAGTCCTAACACAAAAAACCTATGCAAGAACTCCTAGGAAGAAGAAGAAGGTGGAGAAGAGAAGGAGAGGATATATATTCTTGATTAGAAAAATAGGGTACAATATATATATGGGGACATAAGACAAATGGATCCTATGAGATAAATGGATCCTTAATCAGATCCTAACTCATCACAATAACATTTCCACAATAACTTCTTTTATTTTATTTCTAACTTTTAAGTTGAAATTTTAAATTTTTAAACCATTTTCATAAAAATATTGTATCCCTTAATACAATCTTCAATCTTTGATACGCTTACTTTTTCACAAGACAAATCTTCGATATGATACTGACATTTGAATCCTCACCTAAAGGTTACCACATGGTGAAGTGGGATCTATGCAAGAGAAGGAAAGAGGAATGTGGCTTGGATGGTTATGGCTGTAAGAAATTTCAAACTAGCCCTATTGGGTAAATGGTTGTGGATGCTACTTATGGATGGTAAATCTAGGATTTATTTGTAGCAGTGAATTATTATTCAAAAATGGTACTTTGTAAAGTAAAATTAGGAACTCACTAAATTGAAATGGCATTCTGGAGGTATCCTTGTGTTAAATGTGATTCACCATTATTACAAAGCATGGATCTGGGTGTAGGAGGATAAGTGGCTTGAAGAGTGCCGTTTGAAGTATTAGTTTCCCTTCCTCTAGATCATGGTTGTTATCAATGGCTTTGAGACTAGATTTTGGGACTTTATATCAATAGGAACTAATTGGCTGTTGTGGAATCTCCAAACTAAAACATAGTCTTGGTGATGGGGAGCTACAGAGTCTTATAGAACTTCATCCACTATAAGTTCTTGGTCCATCCAAATTTCTGAATTATGATGATAGCATATGTGGAGATGGACATCTAGTACATGATTTATGGTGAAATCCATGTATTTGATCCTCTAGGATGGAGGTAGGAGAGTTCCTTGGGTTAAGCATGTCTGAATGGAAGTCCCCAACCAAAATTTGGTTTGTTGAATTGCCAATTAATGTAGGATGAGGTCCTCATAGAAGTGTTTTGCAGAAGAGGGGCTAGCAGTTGGCTAGTATTTGTCGTTTCTGTGTTATGGACTTGGAAGCTAGTGTTCACCTCATCTTTGAGTGTGGGGAGATGAACACATGTTGGTGCAAGTTACTATGTGGAAACAGTTTGCAACTTCCCATTTTGGATTTCTGTGGAGTTGAAAGTTACCCTGTTTAGCCATTTGTGGGGCGAGAATATCAGAAAATATTGTGGCAATTTATTGGGATGAGTGGAAATTTTCTGTTATCGTCATATGGTTCTTACCTGCATTAAGGGAAAACTTTTAAGACTATCTAGAAGAGAACTTTCCTCTCTAGTGGCTACTGGATTTTTGAGTTGTCTTCTATATTTTCCTTTCTTTGTTATCTTGCTCCCATTATATTGAATTTGTTTTTTTCTCTCTTTTGGTCCTATCTTGGAAGCTTCAGTTTTGTATTGCTTTTGGTTTAATCCAATGCCTAAACATTTTCAATAAAAAGTTAGGATCATGGATTCTTTAATTAATGGTGAATTTGTTAGATGTTGGGTATTTGATGTAAGATCCGTTTATAGATCCATTTATACCCCTCTCTATGTATGTATGTACTTCTTCCAGTAGTGTTAAAATATGCATTCTTTTCTTTTTTTCTTCTTCGTCTCCGACGGTAGCCTGTTTTCAACTTGGTATCAGAGTAAGGTGTTGTTCAGACCCAACACCGTTTGTTCGTCTGCACGTGCAGTGTCTCTTCCACACTCACTCGCGTGACGTGTCTGACGTGGTTCGTACTTGCGCCATTCAAACCCGACGTTGCTCGTTCGTCTGCACGCGTAGTGCTTCTTCCACACTCGTGCACATGGCGCTTCTGACACAGTCTATCCATACCCGACGTCGTTCATCCAAGATTCCTCGATTTATCGCCATTCGTCCTAGATTTCTCACACGACGCATCTAACGTGACTCGTGCTTGTGCCACGTGCATCCAGGCCACTCACACGATGCTTCCAAGCCCGTCGACGTCTCCTATGTGATCTTCCGTCAACCACAGACCAGCATCTCCTACGATGTGGATTCCTTGCACAAGCGGATGTCAGCCTATCCGTCGAAGTTGTGCTCTCCATGCCACTAGGCGTTATCTTCTTCTAGGGCAAATGCTTTGACTCCTCTATCCATTCTTTCCCTTTTCTTCTCCTTGTCTCGAGTTTGCTTGGTCCACCGCAGACCCGATTTTCCTACCATCCTGTGGTCTGCTTGGTCCAACGCAGATCTCTATCATGGCCACTCCTTCGGCTCCTAAGCGTGATCTATTGGTTCGAAGCTTTTCAAAAATCTCTCAGCGGCTTAATGGCTTTAACTACATCCTTTGGGCACGAAACTTTGAGAATGTTGTAATCGTCTTTCATTAGGAACACCATCTTTATCAACCTCCACCTGACATGAAGGACTCGCAATATAGAGACTGGTTGGCTGATGATGCAACTATTATTACCTAGATGGTGTCAAGCATGGATGACTCAGTTGCCAATGGAGTATCCATGTTTAGACCCACCAAGGTACTTTGGAATACTATTTGCCACATCTATGGCCATGACAAGAATATCTCCAAGACCTTTTCAGTTTATGAGAGCCTTCTTCAGCTTAGACAAGAAGACAGCTCAATTCAACACTTGTTCAGTACTCTTCGTAGGTTGATGAATGAGTTGAACGTCTATCAACCACCTACTTCTAATATCTGCACTTTCCAACGCTACCGAGAGGAACTTGCTGTTGTTTTTCTTACTACCCTCAATCTTGAAGTTGCCTATTAGATTCGTGGATCTATTTTCAACGTAGAGCACATGCCAAGCCTAGATGAGGCCTTCGGCAAAGCCCTACGCATTGTCACTGGATCATACACCCCTTCTCTACCTGACTCCTCCGCCTTAGTGGCTTCCCGTGGTCGTGGTGCTCACGAAGATAGGACTTGACCCAAGTGTCAATGGTGTAGCAAATTGGGCCACAAGTCAGAGAAGTGTTTGGAAGAAATTTCCGCACCTGAAGCCTCAATTTACTCGTGTTACTACTTCTGAGCCGCAAAGTGCTTCTCCTACCACTATTACCCTCTCTTAGGAGGACTATGCTTGTCTTCTCTAAGGACAAGGACAGTCTCCTACCACCATGATTGCACAGGCCTCGTCTCATCATTCAGGTATACAACCTCCTTCTACCTTGGTTGCTTCCATAGATAATTCTTGGGTTATAGACTTCAGAGCCACCACCCACGTTTCAAGTACCTCTACCCTCTTTGAGAGGCTTCATGCTCTTCCTAACCATACTTTTATTACCATTGTTGATGGTCGTTCATACTCTATATCTGGACAAGGGGAGATTCAAGTCTCCTCCCAAGTACAGTTAAACAACGTCCTCTACGTTCCTGACTTTACTTTCAATCTACTTTCTATTAGTACCATTACCACTCAGCTACAATGCTTTGTGACTTTTTTCCCTTTTCATGTTGCCTTTCAAGACCTTCAGACGGGGAAGAGGATTAATTTGGGGCGTAAATCTTCAACCTCTAGAGCTTACATCCTGGTCCGCAATCATATTCCCAAAGGATTGGCTGCTGGTATTGCTGGTTCTAATTCCTCCTTATGGCATTCACATCAGAAGCTGTGTCAAGCTCTCACTCGAATTTTTGTCCCTTCTTTCCAATGCGAGTTGTGCCAATTGGGAAAGCATCACCGTGCTACTTTTAAGCACCTTCGTCTTGCATCTTCTACTAGTTTGTTTGACGTTGTCCATTGTGATGTTTGGGGCCCAAGTCGTGTCATGTCCCTTAAAGGATACAAATACTATGTTGTCTTTGTTGATGACAACTCGCGTGTCTCATGGACTTACTTGTTAAAGTCATAGAAAGACCTTAATGTTTTCAAAAAGTTTCTAGCTGAAATTAAAAATCATTTTTCTATTTTCCCAAAAGTTTTACCCACTAATAATGCTCTTGAGTTTCTTCATCATGATTTTCAAAATGTTTGTGCTACTGATGGTATCACCTACCAGACCACCTGTCCTCATACTTCTCAACAAAACGGAGTTGCTGAGGGCAAGCATCGTCATATCTTTGATGTTGCTTGTACACTAATGGTCTACATGCAACTTCCCCATTATCTTTGGTCTGATGCGGTCCTTAACTCCATTTTTCTGATTAACCGTATGTCTTCCACTCCTTTAAGCGGGGTTGTTCCTCTTAGTCGCCTCTACCCTAATAGAGATCTCTTTCCCATTCCTCTCAAGGTTTTTGGTTGTGTGGCGTTTGTCCATGACCATAACCCCAGACTTGACAAGCTATCCCCACGCACTATCAAGTGTATCTTTGTTAGATATTCGCTCAATCAGAAAGGGTATCGTCTTTATCATCCTCCAACCAAACCCTACTATGTCTCCATGAATGTTACCTTTTTTGAGTCTCAGTCTTACTTCAGTGATAGCTCCTCTTCTGGCATGTCTGGTCCTCTTCTCCCTGATATCCCCTTGTCAGGTGATATTACAAACCCCATCGAGGAATCTCTTCCCACGCATACTAGCCAATCCGACACTCTATAGGTTTATCATTGTCGGCCACGCGCTCCTTAGGTTGTGGACATCTCTTCCAACTTTGATCTGGCTACAGGTTCCTCTTCCACTGAGGTATCACCTTCTACCTTACCTTTGGATGACACCGACCTCCCTATTGCCCTACGAAAAGAGACCCAGTCATGCACCCAACACTCTCTCTCTGATGTTATTTCTTATGCTAGTCTTCCTCCTGATTCCCAAGCTTTTGCACTTGCCACCTCTGACGAGTCCATACCTAGGGATTATCAGGAAGCACTTCAAGTTCCTCATTGAAAGGCTGCCATGGATGAAGAGATGGGTGCCCTTCTCTCTCGTGATACGTGGGATCTTGTTTTACATCTCCTAGGGGCGAATGTAGTTTCCTGCAAGTGGGTCTTTACCATCAAACACAAGCCTGATGGGTCCGTTGATTGCTACAAAGTACGCCTGGTTGCTCATGATTTCACTCAAGAGTATGGGATTGACTACTCTAAGACCTTCTCTCTAGTGGCACACCTTGACTCCATTTGTGTCTTACTCTCACTGGCGATCAACTCCTCTTAGCCCCTTGTACAACTGGATGTCAAAAATGCTTTCTTGTATGGCAACCTAGATGAACACGTTTATATGAAGCAACCTCTTGGTAATGTTGCTTAAGGGGAGATGCGTATCTGTGATCTTCACAAGACTATTTATGGTCTAAGCAGAGTCCAAAGGCGTGATTTGAGACATTCTGTAGAGTTATGTGGAGCAATGGATTTCACAGCTACAAGGTGGACCATTCAATCTTTGTAAAGCACACTACTTGTGGGATTGTCATTCTAGCAGTGTATGTAGATGACATGTTGTTGACTGGTAGTGATGTCTAAGGGATTGAGGATACCAAGCTTTTTCTATGCAGACATTTTGCCACCAAAGACATGGGGATTCCTTAATACTTCTTAGGTATTGAGTTGGTTGACCCTGGTGAGACTCTGTTTTTGTCCTAGAGGAAGTATGTGTTAGATTTGCTCAAAGAGATAGGACGTGAAGGATGCAAGCCAGAAGAAACACCCATTGAGCAGAATCACTCACTATGAAACACCAAGTCACCCATATTTGATGATCCAGGTGGATATCGCAGGTTGATCGACAAACTTATCTATCTGACAGTGACTAGACCTGATATATCCTATGTTGTGAATTTTTTAAGTCAATTTATGCACTCTCCTAGGGAAGTTCACTGGCGGGGTGCTCTCCACCTACTGGCATATATCAAACACACTCCAAGAAAAGGGCTTCTATACAAGAAGCATGGTCATATAGGTATCGAGGGGTATTCTAATGCTAGTTATGTTGGGGACAAAAACAGTAGGAAGTCTACTTCAGGCTTCTTAACTTTTGTTAGTGGCAATCTTGTCACGTGGAGAAGTAAGAAACAAAATGTTGTTGCAAAATCAAATGCTGAGGTTGAATACAGAAGTATGTCCAATACATCTGTAGAACTAGTGTGGCTGAAAGCCTGACTTTTTGAGTTTGGTTTTGAGCACACCGGTCCTATGTCAATGTATTATGACAACCAGGCAGCCATACACATTGCCACCAATCCTATGTTTCATGAGAGAACTAAACATGTGGAAGTTGATTGTCATTTCATCCGGGATAACGTCCAAAGGGTGTTATATCTATCCCTTTTATTAGATCCGAAGATCAAGTGGCAAATATCCTCACTAAGGGCTTGAATGCCACTCCTTTTAAGAAGCTTTGTTATAAGCTAGGCATAGGTGACATATATGCCCCAACTTAAGGGGGAGTGCTAGATGTTGGGTATTTGATGTAAGATCCGTTTATACTCCCCTCTATCTATGTATGTACTTCTTCCAGTAGTGTTAAAATATGCATTCTTTTCTTTTTTTCTTCTTCTTCTCCGACGATAGCCTGTTTTCAACTGAATTTAAAATGTTTTCCATGCATGACTAATCCAGGATTTTTGATCTTGTAGCTTACATAACCCCCATCTTTTAGTAATATATTGTATATTTTTTTCATGGGCAAATAAAGTGGGTAATTTTTTGTAGTATTTTTCTTTGCCTCTTATTGGTTATGATCCAGAATGCAATGTAGTGTTTCCTAGTAGTGGTCAACCAATCAATGACAAATCTTTCACCATTCATCTCTTCTTTAGTGAGTCATACAATCCAAATCTTTCCTATTACCCCTGGAAAAGTAACTAATGTTGTACTCTACATTTCATTGCTCATTTTGTTTCTTATGATCATTTAACTCATTCTTGTCATGTCTTTGCTCTAAGAGTTTCATTTGAGTTAATTCCAGAAATATATTAAGAAGCATTACTACCATATTAGAAAGAAATTATGGATGTTGAAATGAATGTTTTGCAGTTTTGTAGTACATAAGAGTTAGTCTCTTGTCTTATAAACGCCAATGTAGTATCTTGTAAGTAAGTCTTCACTATTAAATATAAACCTAATAGTTTTATAGAAAGATACAAGACTCAACTTATTGCTAAAGGTTTTACATAGGAATGACATTGACTATGAGAAGACCTTCTCTCCTGCTACCTGTCGTAATTCTATCAGGGTTCTAATTTCTCATATGGTAAATTAAAAGTGGCAACTACATCAACTTGATGTCAAAAATGTTTTCATTTATAGACATCTTCTTGAAAAGATTTATATGAAGCAATCACCAAGCTATGTTGCTCAAGAGGAGAGTTAAGGATGCAAGCTAAAGAAAGTAATTTATAGATTAAAGCAGAGTCTAAGAGCTTGGCTTGACAAATTCAATCAAGTCATGTTCAATAGTGATTTCAGAAGGTGTATTGTGGATCACTCTATTTTCATACGACAATTAATTAAAAGGTTTGTTATTCTAGCTATATATGTAGATGATATTTTTGTCATGGATAGTCATGTTGAAGGTAGTCAACCAAGGAATACTTTATCAAGGTATTTCAAACAAAAGATTTCGAACAGCTGAAATAATTTCTTAGCATTGAGTTAGTCTATTCCAAAGATAAAATTGTGTTATTTCAAAGAAAATATGCATTAGATCTTTTAACCAATACAAGAAACTTAGGTTGCAAACTAGAAGCCACACCTATTGAATGAAATTCACCCTTTTAGGATACTTCATCTGAGGAGTAAGAAGATCTTATGTAATATTAAAGGCTAGTTGGCAAACTTATCATTCTTATAGTCATGAGACTCAATATTGCTTACAATGTGAGGCTGTTAAGTCAACTTATTCACTAACCACGACAAGTTCATTGGATAATGGCACAAAGAGTCCTTGCTTACATCAAAGGCTCTCCTAGAAAAGGACTTTTATGCCAATCCAATTGACATTTGTAGGTAGAGGAATTTCTTATTTTAGTTTTGCAAGTGATAGGAGAGACTAAAAGTCTGTGTCAAGATATTTTACTTATCTTGGAGAAATCTTGTCACTCGGCAGAGTAAGAAATAGAGCATGGTTTCTTGCTCTAGTGTTGAATTTGAATATCAGTCTATGAGAGAAATTGAATGTGAAATGATATGACATAAATCTCTTCTCGAAGAACTTGAAATGATTGTTCAACTACTTATGTCAATGTATTGTAATAATTAAGAAATTATCCACAATGCCAAAAATGAAACCTTTTATGAGCACACTAAGCATATTAAGATTGATTATCAATACATTTAAGTCTTAGTAATAAAATGCATCATTTGCATATCATTCGCCCCATCTTCGAAAAAGCTTGATGATATACTTACAAATATGTTAGGTCACAACGTGTTTGACTACATTTGTAATAAATTAGGAATAACAAATATATACCTTCCCAACTTGAAGGGGAGTGTGAAAATATTATTGTGTTGAATTAGGATTCGATTAAGGATCTATTTGTCTTATTTCCCAAATATATATTGTACCCTATTTTTCAAATCAAGAATATATATCCTCTCCTGTTCTCCATCTCCTTCTTCCTAAGGGTTCTTGTACAATTATAATAAGTATAAAAAAACTTAAATAAATTTTATAGGCAATTAATATGTATAAAACGTTAATTACATACAAATATAGTAGTTGCATGTATAACTACTCTTAAATTATGCCAATTATAGTAGCCATTTTCCTTTATCAAGTCAAAGAAAAAAAAAATTATTTTTTTAATAACTTTCCCTTTTTTAAACATAATTTTCATGTAAAATTTTTATTTTTTCTTTTCTCTTTCCATTTTTTCTTTTTTTTCTAATTCTTATATATCTTGTTTTTCTTTGTTGTTCAAAAGAACTTTTGCAATTGAAGGAGAAATATCTCCTTTATGTGAATCCCTTTTATTATATTTGTCCATCTTGAAAAAAAGCATGTTTAACCTTTTTTTTTAGTGATCCATCTTGATTTTTAAATCAATGCTTATATTGTAATTAATATTTTTTTTAAATTTCATGCGAATTAATAAGAAACTAGAAAATAAAGTTTGTGAATTAATTTTAAAAAAAATAAAAAATTATATATTTTTGTGATTTTTTGATTACTTCCACCATTTGTTAAACATAAACTTTTATTTAATAACTTTTTTCTTTTATATTCCTTTTTTTCTTATTTTCATTTTTCTTTACTTTCCTTTCTTCTCACCAAAAATACCAATGGGTTATGGTGGTTGTAGAGACTTCTGATGATGTCTTTGGCATCATTTTCCCCTTCCAACAATATCTTCGTCTTTGTCTTCTTCTACTAACAATGTCTTTATCTTTATCTTCATCTTCTTTCCTTCTTCTCTTCTTCTGTGGCAGAACAACAACAACCTGTCAACAGAAAAGCTTCACTCGATCGATTGACCCAATGCACAAATCAACCAATCCAACATTCCACAACTTAAAAACTTCTTTGATTCCAACAACCTCACAAAACAACAAAAACCTAGAAGGAAGTATCGTTCGAATCCTAACAATACTCAAAATACATCCTATTTTGGTATTGTTAATCTGAAAAACCTATCAGAATCAATGAAAAATCACTAATCTGAATCGACTTTTTAGTCTTTGCCTTTAGGCACACCTATATGCCCACCCTTCCATAGAAATTTAGACTATTCCTTCAAGGTGGTGAGCTACAGCAACTAGGAATGCAAAAAACAGATAGTAAAAAGATGGAAAAGTTGAATAGGACAACTTTTCCACCATTGGAAAGGAAAACACTGTTCCAACCCAAGTATCTTTTTTTAAACCTGTCAATCACCAGCTCTCTCATTCTTGACAATTCAGGTTCTTGTGTCTTAAAGGAAGGCCTAAATAATTAAGAGGCAAAGGGGCAGCTTTGCTCCTGTACAAAGGACCTACTTGATCAACAAAATCATCATCACAGCCAATACTTGAAACAGTTGACTTCTGTAGGTTTAACTTCCAAACATGAAATCAAGCCAAAAATAACCAAGAATGGTGATGATGTGGGTAACATGCTCAACCGATGCACCACAATAATTTTGTAACATCAACAAACTACAGCAATGGGACCCCCAGCGCATACCATTTTTGGACAAGAAACCTTCTTTTTTCTGATGTTCTACAGCAATAACACAACTTACCGAGGACCCACAACAAGAAGGTTAAATAACAATGGGAAAGGAGGTCTCCCTGTCAAATTCCCAGACCACTAGGGAAGCTACCAAAGGGGCTGTCATTTACCAGAATGGGATGAGCTGATACAATATCCAACCCAATTTTGCCATTTCTAGAAAAACTTCATACACCTATGCAAAGCCAATGCAAACCTCGTAGCCTCTTCCATGCAAAGCCAATGCACAACATTGTACGCATTTTCCATATCACTTTTCTAGATCAGACTGGGAAAACTATCTAATGTCTGTCTACCCTGTACAAAAGCCAGATTGAAATTCATCAACCAGGAGAGGAAGAGTCTTTAGTTTTTCTGCTATGCTTTTAGACACAATTTTATAGAACCCATTAAGAAGACTAATGGATCTATAATCCCCGATGTCTACAGCATATTTTTCTATGAACAGATGATGTGAGTACAAGTATAAACAAGTTGATCTATCTCATTTAGTCATACCTAAACCCATATTTTAGATGTACATACTTTGGATAAAAGTTTCCACTCAATCTCATTTCTCACCTAACTCACAGACACCTATTTTATATAAAAATAAATTTGACTCCCTCAAAAGCCATGCACAGGCACAAAAAAAAGTTATGTTTGATGAATCAACATCCTGAAGGAATCACCGTGCAGAAGGCTTTCAACCTCGAGTATTTAGTCCAATATCTCATGAAATATTATTGGTGCACCTTCATATTAGAATACCATGAATACACAAAACAATTAGATCATCTATTTGCACTTTGATTGGAAGCAATAATTTGCGTCACCCACAGAGAATTTAAAAGAGCATAACAACTCACACTGAAGTGAGGCCGAAATAAAGAATAAGGAGCAATCAGCAGCAACCTAACATAAGTTTCGACCATAGAAATACTTGGAATAACCTGGACATTTCAAATATTAAGACATCAGATGACTGATATAGACTATACAAAATTAAAAGCAAATAGAAAGGTATTAAAAATCATCATTAAACAATCAGGGCAGAAAGAAAAAGTGAAGCATGATCTTTAAAGGAAAATATGACTAAACCACAACCATACAAAAGCCACATTTACCTGTGATAAAAACATTCAATGAAAAAGACTCAATCAGTCATACTCTTTGCAAAATCATTATCTATCATGGTTTCATGGAAAAGAATTTCTTTTGAAGAGCAACAACAAGGAAAAACATTAAAATTGATAAAATAAAAGGAGCCTACACAAGCCATAGGCGAGCTAAAACAAAACCAAAAGTAAACCTACCAGGTTTTGTGGAAGAGAATTACAACTTCACAAACAAGAAATAAAATGTAGAATAGCATGTAAGAAAATTATAGAAATTGATATTGTCCTTAATAATATTTTTCAAATTTATGATATCCTTTATATTGGAAATAAAATATCACATGGTGCTTGATTTTTCTATAATTAGAGCTCTCTTCAAATTTTAACATAATCGAATTTTATTGAGTGCCAAAATTACCAAAACGAATGATAAAACTTCACTATTTGTTCAAGCAAAAAGAAAGATGGCATCCAACTAGAAGAAATAGAGGTTATGGACTAAGTACCGGCCCAAGAAAAATTGCAGCTTCAAGTTCATTAAATAATTTTGAACATGTATTTAGTGACAAGCCAGAAAGTAGTGTCACTGAAAGAGGGCATATTTCTCGCATCACCATCACACTTTCAGCTGGTTGCATGTTTGGCATCTGTAATGGTTCAGTAGATAGCCACTTCACCAGTGTCTCACAAGAATGATGTGCCATAGTAAATGAAATAACCCAGAACATTCCCATTGACCTGTCATCCAGATTTGAAAAATCCAGCACCCTTTCTCCTGAAAGGTATTTTTTAAATTAAAGAGTAATTTAGTTTAACAATTTCTTGATGATATATGTAACACAGATAGCACAAAAGGAGACCAAGAAAATGTCAGCCGACCAAAGAATAGCTGATAAGCCCTATAAATATAACATATATCATATTTGTTAAGGCACTAAACCAACACCTAAGCATCAATTTACAACAATCTGAATCATAATTTTACCATGTGGAGTCAGCTACATAAATCTTGTAAATTTAAATTAAAAAAATATAAATCTCTTGTTATTTGTCTTTATCATGGAGTTCAACAACACATGTCAGTTTTGAAAAATATTAGCATGAAATAAGTGTGTCAGCAAAAGCATAGCATCAATTGATGTATTAGTGAAATGTCATCCAAAACTGTGTCAAACTAAGAGTGAAAATCGGTCGACAAAGGTAAAATCGGAGATTAGGGCTTAATTTAGAATGTGATCAGGAGGGAAAAAATTGCTTGACTTTCTCATTAGGATAACAATATAAGTACAAATAGCTAAACAGGTAAATAGATCATGAAGATCCATTTACCATACAAGCATACATTTCTCTCTAACACTCTCTTTCAAACTGGAGAATGGAGATTATACATTCCCAACTTGTTACATAATTGAGTAAATGTATTTGTAGCTAAAGCCTTGGTGAAGATATCCATAATTTGTTGAGAGGATGGTGTGAAGGATGTACAAATAATCTTATTTAACAAAAATTGTCAAACATAGTGATAGTCAACTTCAATATGTTTAGTACTCTCGTGGAATGTTTCATCATTTACAACGTAGATAGCAGTTTGATTGTCGCAATGCATAGATACAAGGGTAGTGATCATCACATCCAATTCCTTTAGGAAGTTACAAATCCAAACAATTTCCTATGTTGTATTATGTATTCCTTTATATTCAAATTTTCAGTTGGAAGTGGAAATTGAATTTTGTTTTTTACTACACTAGGTAATGAGGTTACCTCCAAGATAGGTGCAATATCCTTAGGTAAATTTTCTATCCACCTTATCTTCAACATAACTAGCATTTGAATAAGCCACCACATTTAAGTGTTGGTTATTACAGTATATTAACCTCTTTCTTAGATTGTTTTTAAGATAAGCAAGGATACGCAATGCACCCCTCCAATGAGCAAGTTGTGGCTCCTACATAAATTGACAGAGCAAGCCCACTATGTATGAGATATCAAGTCTAGTAACAATAAGATAGATTAATTTTCCAATTAACTGTCAATAACTACTAGGATCATCCATAACCTTTATGGTGTCATCCCAAAAAAGAGGGTTCCTTTCTATCAGAGCTTGCTCAGGCTTACATCCAAGCATATTTGTTTCTTTGAGAAGATTAAGAACATATTTCCTTTAAAATAAGGCAAGTTTTCCCTTTGCATATGAAAACTCAATACTAAGGAAGTATCTAGGTTTTCCCATATCTCACAGAGAGAAGTTCTAAGCAAGGAAAGCCTTAATAGATGCAATATCTACTACATCATTACCTGTAAGAAAAATATCAACATATATTGCCAAAATGGTGATTCCAGATGGTCGTCGTCTAATAAAGATTGAGTTATCCACCACACATTTCTTAAACTCATTAGCTAGCATAACTGAACTTAGTTTGGCGAACCAAGCACTCAAACTCTATTTCAAGCCATAGAGAGATTTTCAAAGTTGACAAACTTTGTGTTTGTCAAGATCTCGAGCAATAAATCTTGGAGGCTACTCCATGAAAACTTCCTCCTAAAGATCTCCATTTAAGAAGGCATTTCCAATACCAAGCTAGGAGAGAGATCATGACCTTGTCACAGCAATAGAAAGAATGATCAGGATGGCATTGAGGCATGTAATAGGTGTAAATGTCAATGCCTTCAATCTGAGTAAACCCACAAGCAACCAATCTAGTTTTATAACACTCTAGTGTGCCATCTGATTTATATTTGTTTGTGAATACCCATCGACAGCTAACTACAAGAGCATCCCAAGGTTTAGTAACCAACGCCCATGTACCTCTATTAAGGTCTACATCTTTACATCTATGGCATGCTCCCAAGCTAGAAGAGTAAGTACCTCCCTATAATGCTTTAGAATCGATTTTGATACAGGTGCAAATGGTATAGAACTCATGTACACAAAATTGGGAATAGGATGAGCAATGCAAGCATAAGTACCTTTTCTATGGGCAATAAGTAAATCACTAGGTGTCTAATCTATAGGTTGAGGAGGAGTTGATGTAGGGTTTATGAGCACTAAGGACGTTAGACAAGGGTGTTGACATTGATACACCTATAAAGAAGATGACCGATGTAGATCCCTTTGAACATCTTGCATATGTTGAGTTGAAGGAGATGGTTAAGGCATCACTGGTGAGACATAAGGCGTATCAACAAGGACTACATCATCATCTGAAGACAAATGATGTGTAGTAGAATCATTAGAAGATGAGAAATAAGGAACAACCTCTTGAAAAATGACATCAGTAGAGGTGAAGTACCGTAGAGGTGAAGTACCGACGTGTAGGAGGATGGTAACACCTATATCCCTTTTGACTATGAGAATAGCCAACAAAAATACATTAGGGAGAGGAAAAATACAATGTCAAAACCAAGGGATAAATTTTTTAACAAATGCAATACACTCAAATACTTTAGGAGGGAGAAAAAACAACTTGTTAGGATGTAATCACCATAAGGGAGTAGCTCCCCCTAAAGGTGTAGAAGGCATACAGTTGATTAAGAAGGTAATGGTAAACACTACATCAAATCATAGATACTTGAGAATATTCATCTCAACAAGTAAGGTGCGAGCAACATCAAAAATATAACGATGTTTGCATTTTGTCACACCATTCAGTTGAGAGGTATGTGCACAAGTGGTCTAATGAAATACACCATAGTCAACATAAAAAGAGACAACTTTTGATTAGGTGAATTCAAGAACATTATCAGTATAAAAAACTTTGGGAGTGGCATCAAATTGAATTTTTATTACAAAAATAGTCTAGGAAAGGGATTAATCTATTCTAACAACCAATACTTAAATGTAGTAGTCTATTCAGATGTTAGTTATGTTGGAGATAAGGTGTATAGAAAATCCACCTCAAGATATTGCACCTATCTTGGAGGTAACCTCATCACTAGGCGTAGCAAGAAATAGAATTTTGTTTCCACTTCCAACTATGAATCCAAATACAAAGGAATGTAAAATACAACATAAGAAATTGTTTAGATTTGTAACTTCCTAAAGGAATTAGATGTGACGATCACCACCCCTGTATCTATGCATTACAATAATCAAACCGCTATCTACATTACAAGTAATGAAATATTCCATGAGAAAACCAAGCATATTGAAGTTGGCTGTCACTATGTTTGATAACTTCTATTGGATGAGATTATCTGCACATCCTTCACATCATCCTCTTAACAAATTATAGATATCTTCACCAAAGCTCTAGCTACAAATACACTTAATCAATTATATAATAAGTTGGGAATGTATAATCTTCATTCTCCAACTTGAGAGGGAGTGTCAAAGAGAAATGTATGCTTGTATCGTAAATGGATCTTCTGTTTAGCTCTTTGTATTTATACTATTATCCTAATGAGAAAGTCAAGCAATTTTTTGTTGTATTGTAGGTGTTCACTAATGGAGTTCACTTCAAGTTTGCCACTAGTTCACTAACAAAGTTCACAACCAATTTTTTTGTTGTTGCTAATAGAGAAACAAAATCCGACAACTCTCGTCACCAAAAAATAAGGAGGAACAGTGGCAATGAAGGGTCACGACTACTCGAAAGCTACACTCCAATGAAACACACAAAAGGAGAAGAGATGCAAGTCAAGCGTTACCTCCAATGAACATTGACGATGACGACTCGAGTGTTGTATCCTAACATTGCGACGGCAATGACTTCTACATGCAAGACAGCAGTTGATGATAAAGTTTCAACACGGCAACGTCTAGTGGAGAAGACAAGCTGGAGTTGATGCAAGAGAAGCTCAAGCACCTCATGCTCTAATACTAAGTGCAAATCGACTAACGAAGGTATAATCAGAGATTAGGGCTTAGTTTAAAATGCGATTAGGAGAAGGGAAAAAATTGTTTGGCTTTCTCGTTAGGATAATAGTATAAATACAAAGATCTAAACAGGTAAATGGATCTTACAAGCATACATTTCTCTCTAGCACTAAGCATTATTTTCCTTTTTCAAATCCACATGTCAACTGATGTGCAGTGCGATGGATGTTATATTGACATAGCTTTTTTCTGCCTAAAACTGTCAAAATGAGGTTATCAAACAACTTATTTCTCACCTCACTTTTCCTTCCTCTCTCTCATTTCTCTCATCTTCCTTTTGTCTTACACTCCCACAAGCTTGTTGCCCAGCTTGAGAAAATCACTGAAGTTGCTGCTGCCTACTGCTCACCAAATTGGAAGTTGTTGTGGTCCACAAATTGTTTTCAACTCTCAAGTCTCGATTTTCTTGCATATCAGATCTTAAGAAAGTTTTTATTTTTTGTTAGATTTCTTTTTTCTGAAGTTTTTAGCTGGATCATCCATATTTATATTTAGATCTCATATTTGTAAGCATTCTATTAGATCTATCAATATCTTCATTACACCAACCTTGAAAACAAGCATTCTTCTTAGATATACCTTGAAAACATTTATTTTTTATTGAATCCACATTGAAACATGTTTTCTCTATTTTTCATAAGTATATTGTAGATTTCAACATTTTCTACAATTTTAGAGGAGTAATTTTCACAATGATTTTCTAAAGTTTTCTTTTTGAGGGCCAAGCAGAAAGAAAAAAGGAAATAAAAACAAATAGTTCAACTTATATGAATTCAACTAGCCACATTTTCATAAAAAAATGTGCAACATCATCTTTTGCCTAAATGGATTAACCTGTGTATGGTTATATACATATAAATAACATAAAATCAGAAGATTTTGAAAAAAAATGAGAAATCAGAGAATATAGGAAAAAAGATAATAAAACCTGTCAGGTACTATATAAGGTACCAAGAAGCCCAGACAGTAAGCTCGGGCACCAACACATGCATAATTTTTTATGTTTATATTATATACATCTATAAATATTTAATATATAATTTAGCTATATTATTCTGAAATATATAAATAATCTTAAGATAATATCAAAATCGAATGCATAATAATATTAATGTGCACTAATTTTTTACAATGACACCCTTAAAATATATATATTTGATAAAAAAATTAATAAAAGATCTGCCTAACTAAGGCAAGGCAAGGTACGCAACCATGGCATGACCAAATCATGCCAAGGTGTCTACCTTAATATGTATGTGCTAACAATAAAGATATATATGTATTACTTATTTGTGAATTTTTTTACTCATTTTCAACTAATTTTTATAATTTTTAAATAATATAGTTAAAATTTATTCTAATTTCAACCAATTACTAATTTTAAAAGTGTTCAATACTTTATTGTTGAAATATGCTTCAATTTTCATTACTAGATTGTTAGACTCATTTTCTATGTTGTTTTCATGTCATACGGGCATGTGTGTTACGGGGTTATTCATATCTAATGTGGGGCAGCCAATCAAATAGACCTGATATAGGAAACTGATCGAACAAACCTGGTATGGGCAACCAGTCAGACTAGCTCCCTATACAAGTGCAGAGCAACCTAACCCATCTGGGTGACCTCCATGCCAACCAATCGCTTGAGTTATGTAGGCCACATGCATGACTCCTATCTTTCTTATCTCAACAACATAGGAAGCTTGGCCGAAGCAACCATCCCACTTGTCTTGGTTGCCCCATTTGCACAAGCTCTCAACCACCAGAGAAGGTATGAACCAGGGCCAACTAGGCTTAGCAAGCATGGCAAGCAAATCAACCCCATTACAATAGATGGCATGAGGCTTACCCATATGATATGGAAGATGCATGGAGCCACATTACATTGACATGTCTTCTACATGTACACCACCACGAAGCCACATAGTGGAGTGAGATTCACTAGTCACCAACTACCTTCAGTAATCACTCTCAACTACAAATATCATAATAAACGTGGCATTATGAAATACTTATCCAACCCTATAACTTGATCTACCTCTACTCAACATACTACACTGACTTAAACATTGAAGGAGATACAATCGACCATAAATTAGTCAATCATGTCTACTTTTGCAAGTTGAGATCGTCAACCAACCTAAGCACAACAGTCTAGCTTAGCAGGAGGCAAATGAATATCCATTTAATTCAAAACATTCTTCTAAGAAATTTCTTCATAATAGAAGTAATAATGATGATAGACTTGACAATTCTAAGAATCATAGATGAATGCATGGATTTTCCAATAACAATAATAGATAGCATATACAATACAAGTATTGTGGAAAGAAATCAATGGATGAAGGTAACATTAAATTGAAATATCTTATTGGTGATTACAAAGTTGTAATCAAGTAAATATTCTTCTATGTCACCGTGGTACCCTACTAAGGGTCTTATCTCAATTTATAGGGCAGGGACCCAACCAAACTCAGAGTGATACAAGTGGAGGGGACTAGGCCTTACCCCACAAACAAAGAGAAATGAAACAATAAGGATGCCAATCAGACTAGTAGCGCCTAATAGGAACACCTCCTCTGTCCAGGAGGATTTGATGGTGCACCTCACTAGGACAGGCTTCAAGGTTGGACCAATATTGTTTACGACTGACCAGGCCTAATTTGGCTAAACAGACCAAGGATCTTATCTAAAACACATAATGAATATAGCTGTAGAATACTAAGCCATAATGAAATAATGAACAAAACCCTAAGAATGAAAAGGAGGCGCTAGACGCACACATCAGTGGCCATAGGAGATAATAGCCAGAATTTAAAATGGCAATAATATGTGATAGATGAACAAATGCATCAACGGAAAAACATAAATTTTCTAAATTGTTGTGATAGTCGTGATATTTTTTCAAGCCTTTCGATGAATTTCTTGAAAAGAGATTACAAATTTTTGTAAAGTTCATGACAGACCACTAAGGAAGTTAGGGCAAGAAATGTGATACAAATTATCTTAGGTAATGGAAACAACTTCAAGAAAGTTGACCAATAAGTAATTACCAAGTATCATCTTCATTTATAATCACAGCATATTTTTGCCTTCTCTTCCTCTTCTCTGCCAAGAGTCAAACCCTTGACCATTGGCATGAAAATCGAAAATCTCACTACCAAGTTATCAAGAAACTCAATACAGCATATGTTTGCCCAAGAGTTACCAGATTTACAACAAACTATATTGCACCCCAATCAATAAACGATTTTAAAAAAAGTAGACTGAAGCATATGCTTAATCAGAAAATGTAGTACAAGCACTAAAAATGACAACCTAATTTCTAATGTAGGAAGGTGACGAAAATCATCAATGACAATCATTTTCAGGAGGATTTTAGAAAGGATTTGAACATAAAGAAGCATATCATAAAGTTGCTTCATTTAAGGGACGACAATAATGACTTATCATGGATTTCTTATATGAAGAAATGAATTTGATAAAAGACAAGATACAAGAGTCAGTAAGAATACCTACAGGGTATTGATTGTATACAACAGACGGACTGAATAATGCCCCTCTATCCTCTACCTGAAGTTGGTGAGCAAATATTCGTATATGTTTTACATTTCATATATAATAAAATAACTATGAAGATGTACTAAATGATTTTTACTTGTCAGAGCATCATACTTTTGAATCCATGATTGAAAATGATCACGGTTATAACTCTGACATGTTAATATATCATAAAGTTGTTATAAAGAAAGAGTCAACATTGACACTAAATTCAAAGCCATAAGTAAAATTAAGTACTTAATGCAGCATCAACATACATTTAAAGATTCTAAAATGATTCGTGCAAAAAAAATTAAGAATATATGTACATACTACATTTTACTTCTTTAATCGTCACATTTCATTTATATTATTTTATATCATAAATTCATGATATGGCATTAACTCACAATTTATAATCATCGTAAGATATGAAACCACCTTGCACCTTGGACAATCAAGTTTTTGTGTGAATATTCAAAGACTCTGAAGGGTTATAAGTGTTATTGTCATCCTCTTACGTGTTGATATTATGTCTCTGATAATATCACATTTTTAGAGTCAAGGCCCTACTTTGAGTCTCAAGTTACCTACTAACAGTGCTCCTCTCCTTCAACTTGTGTCTCTAAAACCAAAACCGATGATTTTATTCTTAAGGAGCAACAATGTACATATCCTTCACAAATTTATCATTGTCATTAGTGGACACATCAGTCATCTCAAACCAAATCAACTCCAACTTCTACTTCTATAGATCCAACATCCTCAAATCTTAATAATCCTATTGTCCAAAAAAGTAGAAGACACACCATTCTTATTATATTTCTACATTTCTTTCCTATGATGGTCATTATCCTTATTTCATGGAAACTAATATGAAGTGATGCCTTTTCAATGTTGCAAAGCAATCATCAGTGAAGAGATATAGAGATTGATATCCTGTAGTGCATGGAACATGGTAGCTTGCCCATAATGACAAGTGTAATCAATTTCAAAAGAATATTCACAATCAATACAAGTCAACACTTGCTTGGTGGCCTATGGCTTCAAGTAAATTTATGTAGTACATTAGACCAAGACCTTAATAGTTACCCAATACAACTCCATGCTTGTTCTATTGTTGTTGCAATCAATCAATCATGGCAATTCTATCAGCTTGACATCAAACATGCATTATTGTATGGTAACTTGATTGAATAGGTGTATATGAAGCAACCACTAAAATACTCAAGGGGAGAATAGGGTATCCTTCTCATGAAAGGCTACATATGGAATAAAACAAAGACTATGACTAGTTTGAGAAGTTCAATAGAGTTGTAATGGATAACGGATTTGAGCAATGTGTCATTGATTACACAACAATTATCAAAAAAGACGAGTGAATGTGTTTCTTATGTCTATGTAAATGACATCCTCCTAATAGAAAATGGCATTGCAAGCATTGCTTAAATAAAATAGTACCTTTCATAGAATTTTGTCATAAAGGACAAGGGTAAGTTCAAATGCTTCTTCGGAGTAGAGTTTGCTTATCTAATGGACAAGATGTTGCTCTCACAAAAAAAGGTATCCACTTAAACCACTCAAGGAGACTGACCTTTGAAATGCAAACCAAAGAGTACTCCATTATATCAAAATCCTCCCTTCTAGAATGATTCATAAAGGTGTTTAAGAATGCTAATAAATACAAACAATTGATAGGAAAATTGATCTCTCTAAGACATACATGTCCTAATATAACACATGCAGCTGGTCTCCTCAAGTAGTTCATGCATGAGCAAAGGTTTAGGCATTGGTAAAATACTCTTCATATGCCTGCCTACATAAAAAATAATCTTGGGTGTAGTCTAGTCTATAATAGGAATGGTCATCTACATGTCAAAGCCTTCTCAAATGCCAAAGTAGCAACTAACAAAGGTGAAAAAAAATCCACCTTAAGATATGATACATACATTAGTGATAACTAAATCACACGGAGTAGGAAGCAAAATTGGGTATCCCAATTAAGTGCAGAAACATTATACAAATCAACAACAAAAATGACGTGCAAGATGATGTGGTTTAGGCCCTAATTGATGGGGCATAGATTTGCAATAGAATTACATATGTCCATGTATTGAGAAAATCAAGCTAAGATATTTATTATCAATAATATAACCTTCCATGAGCATACAGAACACATTAAGGTAGATTATCATATGTTCGTAACATAGTGCTATTCAAGCATTGATACTCTATACACTTTGTTGTTGAAGCAGTTAATCAATACATTCACAAAGAATGGAATGTTATTTGAAACTAAAATATATCCTCTAACTCAAGGGAAGTGTTAATTATATATTTTACGCAATATTATATCAGGTAATGGGAATATGGATATTCATGCAGGAGGTTAACCTTAATAATCACTCACTAATTAATCAATAATCGTCATTTTCCCTCCTAAACTGGCATGTCTTATAAAATCAATCATTCAGGAAGAATATACAAGACAAATGTGGTCAAAGTCACTCAACATTTAAAAGAAATTTTCTAGTTATTTTAACAATCAAAAGAATTCAGATGCAAATCTTATACCATATGGAAAGAGGCAATAATCAAATTGCATGAATGAAAAACAAAGAGTATAATATATTGACAGAGATAGAGGGGTCTGCACAATCCATTTACCCATTTGATTACACAGTTAACTTCATTTATAAAAAAAGGAACAAAAAATACATCAGGTCAGGTTACGATCATTAACAAACCAAAACATCAGCATTTAAATTATGAATATACCATGTCCTCAATCAAAACAAAGAAACAACTTAACACCAACTACCTCTTGTTACTTGCTTCCACCACTCCTCCATCTGTTTTCCTTTCTGAAGTTCATCACTGCCCAAGTATTCCTTCATATCACTATTGAAAGACCAAATGCGGAGAGTTTGGCTGCTGCTAATAAAGTCCAGAAGAACACTTTGAGGACTGACATTATTTGTATCAGAGGTTTTGTCTTCCTTGTGGAATGAAATCATCATTCTACCAGTCTCCACCTAGAACATAATGGGAATTCTTGAATATTAAACAGCCAATAAGAGAGAAGGAAATGAATTACTTAGGAGATGACATACAAATGCAAAGACCAAAGAAAGTGAAACAGAAAAAATAAATAAAGTTATAAATTGTATACCTTTCTGGGGTCAGATATCAAACAATGAGTCACCATTTCAAGACGAATAATTTGAGCTAGTAACCATGTCACATGATTACTGCGTGGAATCTGTTGATCATCACTGGAAACCCGAGCAGATAATTTATTTAAAAAGTCAACACAATCAATACACCCACTTTTCATCAAAAAGAAGAATATATCCGAAAATACAAGCCAATCATGCCAGCAATCTGTCTCTGCAAAAGATAGAAGCAAACAAAAATCAACAATGTAAGGTAAGAAAAAAAACCTTAACCATATATACACAAGATTTTTGAGGGCAGCAAGAGAATTTTTGCAAAACAAGGATCAAAAATAGATAAGTAAAACACATCCATCACATGATAGATGAGGAAAAGGCATTGTCTACAGAAGGTACAACCAAAAAAGCTTAAATCAAACCATCTCAAATATTCAAATCCGAAACTCAATAAGAGATTCTAAGGTCATGCCAAGAAAAGAAAGTTGTCATAAAGTCAATCACCAAATCCTACCAAGAGTAACCATCAAGAAGTGGCTTTCTTTGAGAATTCTATTATTTCTCTGGTTGATATAGAGACATCTAACTCAATATTAATAGATAATGAGTGAAAAGATGAAATGCATTTATTTAAAGATGTATATATAATATGTTAATATATATATATATATATATATATATATATATAATGGAATATGAAACGCAGGTATATAAATATATACAATATGTCCTGTCTGGGCAAAAATGTAAGAAGAATGGACTTAGGAAGAAACGTATTGTGTCCTTTAATTGCAGTATAGTTTTATCTTTTACATATATGTAACTAACACTACCCATAAAGGTAACCTTGGTAAAAGTAGAAGAAAAAAAGAGTTTATAGACATCGATGACATGATAAGATAGGACAAGACATGATATGATATAATATAATATGACATGATACAATACAACATGATACGATATGATGTGATACAAAATCAATAATGAAAATAGAGAAGTTTATCACTTTGCAACTTTTGTGTAAGAGTATAATTTATAAAACTAACATAGGAAAAATTGGAAAAGGAAAAGAACATGAGAGAATTAATAGAATTTAAAAAATTAGAATCATATTTTGTATTTTATAATAAGAGTATAAACAACTAACAATACATATAAACATTAACATAGGAAAATTGGTAAAATAATATTCAAAAAAAGGGAAATTGATAAAATAATATGAACAAATCTATAACAATAAATTATAAAGGTAAAATAGACAAGTTTATAAACATAATATAGGCAAGAATATATTCCATAGAAGGTAGAATTAGATAATGAAAGGACAAAAAACTGAAGACATATTATAATATATTATATGGATATAGTACAATATTATGGGTGAAGGTAAAAAGGTAAAAACACGTAAGGGTGAAATAGAAAAGTGAATAATTATAAAATAAAATAAAACTATAATATTATACAATACAATAGAATGTAATATAATATAATACAATGAAATATAATATGACATAACATAATATAATATAATAGGCTGAGGGTAAAAACACATAAAGGGTACAATGGGAAAAATGAAAAAGCTTGAAACAATGCAACTTTTATACAAAGTTAGAGTTAGATAATATATATGTGTTAGACTAGGAAAAGAATGATTATTTTTAATGGCAATTGGTGATATATTAATGTCTTGAACTTTGTTTAACGAGGAAAAGAGCATCAATTGATATTTTTAACATATAAATTGATTATTAGAGTTAAGTAGAGGTATTTATTATTTATATTTATTTATAATTATACTAATTTTATGGTACTAAATAAAACTTTTCTAGAGGACTCATTTAACCCAAAACCCAATCTCGTTATTTTCCTGGGTCTAGGTCAGGCCTGGTTGCTTCTTTATCTTGAAAATTTTGAAAATCACGGACACAGCAGTTCAACATATCTATAATTAAATATGTTCCGCCCTTCTATACAAGACAAATTGGTCGACAGAACAAGGTAGTGAGCCTGTAATACTAATATAGGAAATGCAAGAATCACAGAAAAAGATGATGGCATTTTCTTCAAGCAATATGGAAGTAATAATATAAATGACAGTTAGTTATACAAGCCCAGGATGAAAACAACCTAGATATATTAAGTTTTCAAGACCCCAGAAACAATGTTGCATGGCTTCATAGAATCATACCAACACATTTTTAAGAGAAACACAATTAATTCATATATGCAAGGAATCATTGATATGATATTCCTGGAGTATTTTAGGAAATTAAAAACCATAAAAATAATAAGGCTGAGATGTCACTGTGCTAGTACCTGTATATGTCCAGTGAAGCAGCTCTACAGTTCTTTCAACTACTGCCTCACAAACCATTTCATTAGAGAAAACAGCACCTGGAGATGACAATTGTTGAGGCTGTGTTCTATAAGAAGGAAGTACAATAAGGACGCGCCGCCACCACTCAGGTGATGGAGCAGTGCGGAGTGCATGCCTAAGGCAACGCATTGCCCGTTCCCAATCCAAACTCCCTTTTTGAATAGAAGTTGCAAGATCCTATCATAGTAACACAGGATCAAAATTTCAGAAATATATAAGATTTAAGCATGTTTTCTTCCCCAAAACACCAAGATAACAACGAAAACATGTTTTTCGTTTGAGCAAAAACAATCAAACTATATTAAAATAGTAAAAATTAGGGGACCAACACAAACCAAAGACAGATAAGGAAAATTATTAGAAAACCAAAGCAAAATGAAGAGGCCTTGTAAGTGTAACAAGTCTTTTGTGTTTGGCTGGGTGTGGGGCCCAGATCAGCAGTCTGGTTCAGTTGTGTGAGTCCAGTCCATTTGTGTTGGAATGAGTTATGGATTGTCAGGTCCAGTTGTGTTGCCTGGTTTTACAGTTGTGTTGCCTGGTTTTAGTGTTGTGTGTGATTTATTAGAATTATTTAGGGTTTGAAGGGGGTTGTGCAACTTAGAGACTGCTACTACTTCTCAAAGTGTAGCTTCATCTATCTATTTCACCACCTGATTTTTCCTATTCTCTCAACAAAGATCCTAAATTTCATCATTACAAATGCTAAGCAACCAGCCAAGGACGATGACCAATGCAATTGGTATCAAAGCCTATTGACCTACAACTGCCAAAGATGGGTTCCAATGAAGAGGAGCTGTCAGATGCAAAGATGTTGCAAAAGTTGGACACAAAGCTAGAGTCAAATGGCTGCATTGAGCTTGCAAATGATGCACACGAGCCAATCAACAACTGCACCCAAGGAGGATAAAAATGGACGATGGAACAAAGAATGGCCAATAGATAGGGGATTCCCAATCTTAAAACTCAAGTTCCCTATTTTTGACAACAGTGAAGATCCAAAGGAATGAGGGCATACAAAGGAAAAACTATTGGCTTATCATCGGATGGAATTGAAAGAGTGGATCAATGTCATGTCAATCAATCTAAAAGGTGCTGCATCCCATGGGTTCTAGTCATTTGCAAGCAATCGAGATAAAAAGGAGTGACCAAAGTTTATTGAAACTCTCATCACTTGCTTCAATGAGAGTCCCAAGAGGGACTACCGAGAAGAACCCTTCAAGTCATATCAGTGAGGTACAGTTGTCGACTACATGAATGAATTCATTTCTCTATTGACAAGAGTGACAGGAGAATCAAAGCAAGCATTGGTGTCTTGTTTTATTGGGAATTCGTGGGAGGACATACGCTTTGACATGAAGTGTTTCCAACCTCCTCACTTGCTTACAACATTTGCATTGGCCAAGATGCAAGAAGCCTGTTAGATGTGGAAACAGAACTCGATGATGGTTATAAGCCATGGAACAGCATCATCAGTGTGATAGGAGCCATGGAACAGCATCATCAGTGTGATAGGAGTTGAGTAGAAAGAAATTGTGGAGTGTAGGTAACTAAAAGTGGGGCAAACAGTCAATGAACACAATTGGAGCACAAAGCATAGTTAAAGGAAGCCCAAGTTTAGGGCAAAACAGAGGAGGGGTGCATCTAGGTGTGCGATTACCTACTGAGCTTAACAGTAAAATACCAAAAGGAGCATGACTAACCAAGCTATCCAGGGAGGAAGAACAGAGGAAATGTGACCTAGGCCGGTGTTTTAATGTGATGAAAAATTCCATCATGAACACATAAGCAAAAATAAAGTATTATATCTCCTACAAAGGACAAAATCAAATGGTGAGAGGTTGAAGAACCACTTGCTAAGGAAGAGCAAATTGAAGATGAATTGTCACGCTCGAATTAGGAACATAACAACTGTCGCATTAATATAAAAAAAAAAATCACTTATAAATTTTCTAAAGGTGTGAATATAATTCTTTCTTGATATTAATGCAAGATAGATACCTATAAAAGGTATAAAACACAAACAAATATATATATTTACAATATTTGTAAAACTTTTCATAAAGTTTCAAAATTCTACAATTGTACATATATCCACAAGTAATTGATTTAAAAGTTATTACATTTGGTTAACATCAAATACATCTAATATACTGTTACACCCGCTAACGTCATTCCTAGGTATCACAAGAGAAACCTAAAACCATGAAAAAATTAATAATGAGTTAAATGTTAATAAGTAATTTACTATATAATCAATGTATCAATTAAATAACATATAAAAATGAACTTGCATAATTAATAAAAAGTATGTCATTGAATGTGATCCTAACACACATAATCCTAAGGTAGCCCACTACAACTTAGATATTTGCTCAACGGTTTCAATGTGCTACAATTATCTTAAGCAACAAGCAAATTCTAGTCACATACCAACTTTATGACTGAATAATAGTCACATATTAATTTTGTGACGGGAATTGTGGTAGTCACGTTAACATTTTGAACAATATCAACAGTCATTGAATCATGCACAACAATAATATGATCACACATAATATTAATTATACATTACTATATATATGCATAATAAAAGAAAACACATTTAATTATGATGCAAGATAATTCAATTTATTTAGTTAATCTATATACTACTTAACTAACATCAATTAAATATAATAGATTACTTACAAATATTTTCAAATTTTTCTTCCTCTATTTTTCTTTCCTCTTTTTTCTTCTTTTCTTTCTCTTCTTCCTCCTGTTCCCCTCTCTCTCTCCTTTCTCTTTCCTTTGGCAGTGAAAATAAGTCATTGTCGAACATTATTCACTTATTTATATATACGTAAGGTAGTGGATGTTTCACCACCTCAACATTAAAATTTTTTTTGTAATAGACATTACATTCTACCCTCTTTAAAATAATTCATCCTCAAAACTTAAAATAACTTATACATGTCGACCCAAATATGTAAGGGTATTTCTTTTTAACTTCATCTTCAAATTCTTGTGAGGCTTCATGTTCAAAGTGGTTGCATCATTAGACTTTGATATATGAAATTGTTCAAAGTCTCAGGACTTGCTATTTAGCATCAATGATAAAAAGTGGGGTCTCTTCGTAAGTCAAATCTTGTTGAATCGATATCATCACTAGTCTTAGCATGTGCAACGAATCTCACACATACTTTCTCAACATTGACACATAAAACACGTTACATACCCCTGTAAAGACTACTAGCAAGTCTAATTTGTAGGCCACAAGTCCAATTCTTGCTAGGATTTTGAATTGTCTAATATATCGAGAACAAAGCTTGCCTTACACACCAAATTGCATGATACTTTTCATAGAAGAGATCTTAAGGAAAATTGTCTCCTACCTGGAACTCTAAAGGCCACCTTCTATAATCAACATAGTTTTTTTGTCTATTTTGAGTAGTCTGAAGTCGTTCTTTGATTTGTTGAACTTTTTTGCTAGTCTCCTGCACATATACTAACCTAATTTGTCTTCTCTCTCTCATGTCATCCTAACAAATAAAAGACCTACACTTTCTACCATATAGAGTCTCATATGGTGCTATCTAAATACTTGCCTAATAACTATTATTATAAACAAACTCTATCAATGGAAAGTATCTATCCCACACATCTTGAAAATTAATCACATAGACCCTTAACATGTCTTCAAGTATTTCAATAGTACATTTAGATTGTCCATTTGTCTGAAGGTGGAAAGTAGTATTAAACTGTAATTTTGTGTTTAAAGCTCTATATAGTCTTTCCTAAAATTTTAAGACAAATCTTGAGTCTCGATCTAATGTGATCGTAGTAGGAATGATGTTTGGATCTCCAACACGGCACTAGAAAAACTTGATTGGTTATCCAGCAACGCGCTAGAAAAACTTGGATTTGTTAACTTCTGTTTTTACTTAATTAATTTATCTTTATGTCTATTTCTTTTTAGAAGTAAACAAACAACTTTTCACATAAATTAGATATTAATTCCAATTTGTGTTTTAACTGCAATTGCACAGTATCTATTGTATTAATGTGCAAGTACAGGTCGATCCCACAGGGAATTGCTTAAGAATTGTGAATTGTTCCGTTTTTAACAATCAAATTTATATATTCAATAAGTTCTCTATTGAGTTACAGTTAACTCAACGGACTAACCTCGTGGACTTAAGTTAACTCCACGAATCTAATTTTACTATTTAATACTACCATTTACAGAGGAATTCAGCCAACCATTGGGTGGTTCCACAGATTGTAAATAACATCAATTAAGCTCTTTAATATTAGTAACACTAGATTTATCAGTAGGCAATACTAACATTCAGATAATTCAAACAATAACCATTAAAATCTTTAAGTCTTTTGAACGAACCAATTTCAGTAAACTGTAAAACTAAAACAAACATAAAACAATCACAATACTGACAAAGATAACATTAATCACGATACAAAACAAACAATTCAACACTCAAATACAAAATATAAACACAGATAAGTTATTTTTGGTATTTTTGTTTTGGTATGAGCATAGAAATAGACAAAAGGTGAAATGTAAAGTAATCTCAGTCGACAGTAAATACTTTCGTCACTACATGCGACACGATTACACCACTGAAAATTAAACCACTTACAATTTTGTCTCCTCTCCCTATAGAATCGTGAGTCCAGAATTGCAAAATGATCTCCTCTTCAACATACAGGCATCAACCCAAAGCCAAGGCTAGAAGTTTTACGATCTCCTGAGATATAAGTCGGTGTTTGGTGAAAATGGCTTTCATTCCCGCGACGCGATCACTCCTCACAATGGTTGTCAGGCACTGTGTTTGGCTCGAAATCGACCCGACATCAGGAAAATATCCTCACAGACCTCCGATAGTTGGTGATTATGGTGATGGTAATGATGGTTGGTGTGGTACTTCAAAGAATTACCGATGGTGATCCTCCTCTGCACACATTGGCCACACCTATCGATCACACACCGCTGCTTTTTTTTCTTCTTTTCTTTTATATTTCTTCAGTGGTAACTGCTTCTGCTTGAATAATCGGTTGGATTTCCTTCATTCATATCAACGACAATAATTTCTTCTTCCTTCGACGAGTGAATTCCTACGTAATACATACGATCGTGATTTTTTTCTTCTAACTGTCCTGTTTCTACAACCGCTACAGTGACATATTAGAAAATAAATGGTCCATGGAGTTACAGATAACTCAACGGACTTACTTCGTTGATTTAACTATAAAACACGTGCATAAATTTAACTATCTGATGCTCAGGTGCATTTCGGATACTTACAGACTTAACTATCCGATGCTCAGATGCATTTCGAATAGTTACAGATAACTCACCGATATATAACTTAAGTCAATTTTCCAGATCACGACACATGTCATCAGTAGTTTTATAATAAAAGAAACATTTCAGAGAGTTACTGGTCTAACTATCTGATGCCTAGATGCATTTCGGATAGTTAGAGATAACTCACTGAAAATCCACTTAAGTCATTCTCCTAGAACATGACATGTGTCCACAGCTATTTTATAAATAAAAGAATATTTCGGAGAGTTACACATATAATTATCCGATGCCCAGCTGCAATTTCGGATAGTTAGAGATAACTCACCGAAAGTCCACTTAAGTCATGCATTATAGTTTCGACACGTGTACTTTAGGAAATAATAAAATATTATTTTAAAACATAACTATTCGGTAATTTAAACATAACTGTCCGATACATTAAACATAATTGTCTGGTACGTTAAACACAACTATCCGAAATAACAGAAAATTCGGATACTTAAGACTTTCACAGCCTGTAATTTAACAATAGTTCAGAAATGTACTAAATTAATATTAATTCCCTACAATTAAGCAGATTCTTTCATTAAAGCATATAACAGTGCAATTATAACATAATGGCTTAATTCTCATATGATAAGCTAAATATTATGCAATTAACCATCATTTAACCATTAATATCATGCACTTTTTCATTTTAAACAAATGACGTGGAGTTTGACAATTTATTCAACATATAACTCTATCATTTTGCTCAAGGACAATCCCTCCCATGCTAAAAGCTAGGAAGTGAGCAAACTTCATTAGTCTGTCAACGATCACCAAAATGACATTATTGCCTCATACTATCCTTGGTAATTTTCTCACAAAATTTATAGTGGCATGTTCTCATTTCCATTCTAAAATAGATAAAGACCGTAACAGTTCAAGCAATCTTTAATGCTCAACCTTGGCTTGCTGCTAAGTCAAACAGTAAGCTATATATTCAACAATACTTCTTTTCATATCATTCCATTAGAAATGACCTTTTAAATTTTTATACATCTTTGTATCTCCAAGATGTACTACGTAACTTGAGCTATATGTCTCAGCAAGAATCATTTATCGCAGCTCTAAATCATCAAGTATACACAATTTATCAAACAATCTCAAGGAACCATCATCATAGATCCTAAAATCAGCACAGGTTCATGTTCCACCTCTTGTCTAATCTTTACTAACTCTGGATCTAACATCTGGCCTTTTTTAATCATCTAGAGTAGTGTCGGCTTCATACGAATATTGGTCATCAAATTTTACTTAGTAGATAAATCTCGATCCATTGTCGATTCAAATCCTTTAAGAGGCGTCGCTGCTATGTTAGCATAGTTGCAACAGACCCATAAGACTTTCTACTCAAAGTATCAACTACTATATTGGTTTTTCTTAAATGGTATTAGATAGATAAATAATAATCTTACAATAGTTCTAACTATCTTTCCTACCTCAAGTTTAATTCTTTTTACGTGAATATATACTTGAGGATTTTATGGTCATGAAAATCTCACAAAGAATACCATATAAATAGTGTCTCTATATCTTGAGGCCAAAGATTACTGCTACTAGCTCTAGGTTGTATTGCAAGTAGTTTTTCTCATGAGACTTCAGCTACCTCAATGCATATGCCACTACCTTATTCTATTACATTAGCACACATCTCAAACTCTTTAGCAAAGCATCACTATACATGGTGAACTCTTTATCTAGTTTTGGAAGTATCAAAATAAGAGTTATCGTCGATCTAATCTTTAGCTCCTAAAAAGACTATTCACAATCTAGAGTCCATGTAAATTTCATTCCTTTTTAACTAAACTAGGTCAAAGGTTTGCCGATTTTAGCAAACCTCTTGACAAATCTCTTGTAGTAACCTGCTAGACCTAAGAAATTGTAAATCTCAATCATCAAGGTCAACTGTTTTCAAGCACTGATAGTCTTGATCTTTTTAGGGTCCATTGAAATTACGTGACCCAAAAAGGTTACCTTATCAAGTCAAAACTCGCATTTCTTCAACTTAGCATAGAGTTTCTTTTTTCTTAGTAATTGTAGTACAATTCTCAAATGACTTTTATATTCTACTCTGTCTTTGGAGTAAACTAATATGTCATCAATGAAGACTACAATAAATTAATCTAGATAAGGCTCAAAAATCATATTCATTAATGCCATAAAAATAGTAGAGGCATTGGTTAACCCAAATGGCATCATCAAAAACTCCATGGCTATAATGGGTACAAAAAGTTGTCTTTAGGACATCCTCAACTCGAATTCCCAACTAATAATATCTTGATCGTAGATTGATTTTTGAAAATATAGTAGCCATTTAAAGTTGATTGAGCAAGTCAACTATTCTCAATAGTAGATATTTGTTCTTTACTATTACTTTATTCAATTTCTATAATCAATAAATAGTCTCATACTATTGTCCTTTCTCTTAACAAATAATACAAGTGCCCCCTAAGGAGAGACACTAGGCTGGATAAATTTCTTCTCCAACAAGTTACGCAATTGGATTTTTAATTCCTTCAATTCTATAAGGAATCTTCAAAAGTGAGCTCATTCTAAGAGTTAACTCAATAGTAAAATCGATCTCTTGATCAACCAATTCCCTTGGAAGCTCTTCAAAAAAGACATCAATGAACTCTTTAATAACAGATATATCAATCAAGCAAGGTGTAGCCTTGTCACTATCTACAATTGAAATTAGATAACTCTAACATCCTTTTTGTAATAATTATTGGATTTTCATTACTAATATAAATTTTAGGGTAGAGCTTCTGGTATCACCAAAATAGAACTCCTTTTGTCCAAGGATTTGGAAATAGACTTTCTTTCTTAGGTAATCTAGATAGACATGATACACCACTAGCCAATTCATTCCTAAAATAACATCAAGTCTTTTAACAACAATATAAATAAATATATAGACAAATCTCTTTCCTCTATATGAATCTGACAATATCTATAAATCTACCTAATAAGGTATTTCCTACAATAGTCCTGACCAAGAACTATTCATGCATCCACTCACTATCTATATCGCACTTGCTCACAAATTTTGCAAATACAAAAAAGTGGATAGCACCAAAATCTATTAATACATAAGCTAAAAGTGAATAGAACTTTATAATACTTGTCATTACGTCGATACTCTCAATCTTCTACTCAATAAAAGTATAAACTCTAAGTCATCCATATCCTTTGTCTACTCTTGCATCTAAGTACTAAACCCTGCACCATTACTACTAACCCAAATATGCAGTGTGTCTTCCCACATTTGGTTTGATTGATGATACCAAGGAGGTGTTTGCTGCTATTACACCCAAGTTCGTTGCTGAAATAGACTTGCACCTATACTCCAATAAGACTTAAAAATAGCAACCTTGTGACCAACTAACCACACTTGTAGCACATGTTGTCACTCCTGCTCCATCTATGATGTCTATAATACTTTTTGCCACACCTAACGCAAAAAGCATCCATTGTCTTCAATTTCTTCCCTTTATCTTTTGAAGTGCCTTTCGTAAATCACTTTTTAGATTTTTCCGAAAAAATAGACTTTGTCCTTTGGGTAGGTATAATCATAGGAGTAGGTGTGCTAATCTAGTAAACACTACCTCTCCAAGCTATATCTTGAAAATATTGTCATACTACCAATGCCAAATCCAATGCATCACAATACATAACTAACTTTTGCATTTTCACAACATACAATATTTGTGGATCCAATTCCTAACAAAATCTATATATTTTCTTATCCTTTATGATGATGGCACTTGATGCAAACATGGAGAGTCATATAAATTCTTTTCATATTGCATCACCACCATGGGTCCCTATCGTAGTCTTTCAAACTCTCTCTTTTTCCATCTACATACTAGGAGGAAAATACTACTAAAAGACTTTTTTTGGAAGTCTAACCATACCTAAGCTAACACCATCTAGTCTCAAGTCCTCTCCATGGTATCCTACCACTCTAAAGTTGAACCTCTAAACATATGAGTAGCATATTTCACCTGCTCCTCTATATTATATAGGTAGATCTTAAACAACCTCTCTATATGATATATCCACCGATACACCTCCCAAGGATCATCTTCGTCTCCTAAGAATGAAAGTGGAGTCAACTTGAAGAATTCAATAATGTTTGGTTTGCTAGATCATTCACTTGTTTCTCTCCCTACACTACCAAGCTTCTGTCTCACACTAAAAGAATCTTCGCATTCCATTTTTATAACTTTTACAGTATCAAAGTACATTAGTCTCTCGTTAAGCTTCTCCACTAAACATCTTAGTTAAAACCTCTTAGCAAAAACTCAGCTCTAAATTAAATTGTCACATCCCAATTAAGAATGTAGCAATCGTCAATAATATTAAAAAAAAAAATTCACTTATAAATTTTCTAAAGGTGTGAATATAATTCCTTCTTAATATTAACACAAGGTAGGTACTTATAAAGAAGTATAAAACACAAACAAATATATATATGTACAATATCCATAAAATTTTTTCATAAAGTTTAAAACTCTACAATTGTACATATATCCACAAGTAATGGATTTAAAAGTTATTACATCTAGTTAACATCAAATACATCTAATATACATAACTACTACACCTACTAATGTCCTTCCTAGGTATCACAAGAAAAACCTAAAACCATGAAAAAATCAATAATAAGCTAAATATCCAATAAGTAATCTATTATATAATCAATGTATTAATTCAATAGTATATAAAAATGAACTTGCATAATTAATAAAATGTATGTCATACAATGTAATCCTAACCCATATAATCATGACAACTTAGATACTCGCTCAACAATCTTAGTGTACTACAACTACCTTTAAGTAACAAGCCAACTCTAGTCACATATCAACCTTATAATGGGATAATAGTCACATACCAATCTTGTGACAGAATAATAATTACATATCAACCTTGTGACAAGGTTTGTAGTAGTCACACTAATATTTTAAGCAGTATTAATAATCATTTAATCATGCGTGGTAATAATATGATCACACATGATATTAATTATACATTACTATATACATCCATAATAAAAGAAAACACATCTAATTATTATGCAAGATAATTTCATTTATTTAGCTAACCCATATACTATTTAACTAACATCAATTAGATATAATGGATTACTTACAAATATTTCCAAATTTTTCTTCCTCTATTTCTCCTTCCTTTTCTTTCTTCCTCTTCTTTCTTTTCTTCCTCCTTTTCCTCCTCTTCCCCTCTCTCTCTCCTTTCTCATTCAGCAATAAAAATAATTCACCATCAAACATTATTCACTTATTTATATATACATGAGGCATTGAATGTTTCACCGCCTCAACATTAAATTTTTTTTTTAAGAGACATTACAGGAACCACCTATGCAAATTTTGCTACATGCATTAACAAGGGATAACCACCCTCTCACCATCAAATTGTAAGAAAGGTATGTAGGTAAAGACATTGTAGTTATGATTGATTCCAGGAATGCACACAATTTTGTCAACAAAGAAGCCCTTTAAGGCATTGAAATTGTCAGTTAATGCAAAGAAGGGCTTGAGGGTGGAGTTAGCAACAAATCAGGTTATTAAATGTAAGGGTTTCTGCCCAAATGTGAAAATCATGATGGAAGGGACACCAGTCTGCTAGATATGTATGTGGTATAAGTGAGCAATAATGACAATATTATCAAAGTCTATTGGTTGATCCTTAATTTTGAAAAGATCGCATGTCGATTTGAATATCAAGAGCACACTATTTCATGGAAAGGGACACCCCTAAAAGATATTCAAGTTGTTAGCCCAAAATCTATTGCAAAAGAAACCAAGAAAATTACTTACATGGCATTAGTGCAAGGAGAAATTGTTGAGGAAGGCAAAGAGGTAGAGAATGTTCAACAACTTGAAGTGAAGGGATTATTACAAAAATATCAGTAGGTATTTGTTAAATTGGAGCAAATCTTAAAGACATGGGCAAGGGATTATGCTAAAGGAAATTGTCAGACCTGTAACGTTACAATTGTACCGTTACACTTGTTTTCAATTATGGGAAATTAAGAGGCAAATTGAAAGCTATTCATCCTCAAAACAAGTTTAACCAAAAACCAGCAAATTTGCCCCACCCATACTTCTAGTTAAGAAAAAAGATGGGTTGCAGTGAATGCATATTGATTACAAGAAGATAGTCAAAGATAAATATCCAATGTCAATAATAGATAAGGTACTACAGGAATTAGATAAGGCCAAGTGGTTTTCAAAGATCAACTTTTGATATAAATATTATTAAATCTGAATGACTGAAAATGACATTCATAAATTGGCCTTTTGAAGTCACAATGGGCATTATAAGTTTGTGGTAATATTTTTTGGGTTGGGGATGATATCTTGGTGTACAGCATATCCTTTGATCAACATCCACAACATTTGGAGACAGGTTTATAGGTTTTGGTGTCCCATAAATTCTATGTTAAGAAGAGTAAGTGTGAATTTGCAATTAATAAAATTTCTTGCTTAGGACATGTAGTGGACCCTGATAGAGTGGCAATGGAGAAAGAGGTGTGAGCAGTAGTTGAGTAGCTAGAACCATACAATGTAAAGAATTTATGCAGCTTTTTGGGATTATCAGGATATTATTACAAGTTTATTTGACATTTTAACAAGATAGCACAACCACTAAATACTACACTAAAGAAGGAAGTATTTAGATGGGATAGCCAGATGCAAGAAGCCTTCAAGTCCCTTAAGGAAGTGTTGATTTCAGCACCTTTATTAGCATTGCCAGACTTTTCCAAAACTTTCGTGATAGAATGTGATGTGTCGAGTGTGGGCATGGGAGTAGTATTGATGCAAGATGGGCAACCTCTGGCATCATGAGCAAGGCATACAAAGATCATTAGATGTTGCTGCTGATTTATGAGAAAGAGATACTAGCAATATTAACAGCAATTAACAAGTGGCAATAACTTTTGTTGGGAAGATGTTTTGCGATACACACAAATCAGCTCAACTTGAAATACTTAGATGACCAAAGGATTAAAACACCAACCCAAAAATGTTGGTTGTCAAAACTATTGGGATATGATTATAAAATTGAGTACAAGGCTAGAAGAATTAATATAGTGGTGGATGCTTTGTCATGTCAGGAACGTGTGTGCACCTTGCAGTGTCAAGTCATCACATTTATCACACCCACCTAGTCCCAATAAATCAAGGAAGCACATCAATAATCAACCACCTATGTAGATCTTCTCCAACAACAGTAGGAAGGATGCCTTAATCCAAATGTTTATCAATTGGTGGATGGGGTGCTCTTTTATAGAGGGAGACTTGTAATTAAAGATGTGAAAGAATTAAAGGATAAACTATTAAAGGAGTTCCACAATACCTTAATGGTAGACCACTCAAGATACAAAAAGAGTGTGCAAAGAATGAAAGCTAATGTATATTAGAAGGGGTGGTGCAACGACCTAAAGAGCTACATTTAGTAATGTGACCAATAAATCAAGCACAACACCACACCAACAGGTTTGCTAGAACCATTATTGATTTTGTAGCAAGGGTGGACGGATATCAACATGAATTTCATTGAAGGTTTGACACCATTGGGGGAAAAGATAACATTTTAGTAGTGATTGATAGGTTCACAAAGTACAGTCACTTTGAGCCACTCAAGCATCTGTACACTACCAAGGGTGTGGCTCAAGTGTTCATAAATAATGTGATTGGACTATATGGCATTCCCAAAACTATAGTATGTGATCAAGATCTATTGTTTACAGGCTCCTTCTAGTGAGAGTTGATGCGACTAGAAGGGTCTCAATTGTGCATGCCATCAATGTATCATCCACTTTGCAGCAAGCAAACAAAGAACCTTAAACGTACCTTGAAGACATATTTACATTGTTTTACTTTTCAACAATCAAAGGATTGGTGCAAGTGGCTTCTATAGGCAAAATATTAGTACAATACAAGTGTTCATAGCTCGACCAAGTTCTCATCATTTGAAGCTCTCTATAGAGTTAAACCGCCCACATCCCTATCATATGTGTTAGATACAACAAAGGTGGCTACAAGAAATAAAGAGTTATAAAATAGGGATGCTTTGCTCCAGAAGCTATAAGAAAATTTGCAAAAGGCCCAAAATAGGATGAAGATCACAAACGATTATTGTCAACATGAAAAGGAATTTGCTAAAAGGGAATGGGCTTATTTAAAATTGTAACCATATTGACAAATTAGTGTTGGCCCACAATGATCACAAAAGCTAGCAGCAAGGTATCCTAGTCCATTCCAAGTGTTGTCTTGTGTTAAGAAGGTACCATATCAACTCCAACCTCCCTCAAGGTCTCACATCCACCTAGTGATTCGCATATCACAATTACAAAGGAAAGTAACGTCAATTACTCAAGTGATCGACTCTAACACCCCAATAACTTATCCATTTATTAAATGAGAAAGATATTGGAGCATTACATGATAAGGCAAGGCAACATTGTAGTGACAAAAGTATGAGTGCAATGGGCAGGCCAAGATGGGGTTTTAACAACATGGGAAGATTACTACAAGTTATTGAAGTACTTTCCCAACCTTGAGGATAAGGTCTCCTCTCTCGTGAGGAAGGGGGTGAATGTAACAGGTCTTTTGTGTTAGGCTGGGTCTATAGCCCGGATCAAAGGTTTGGTTTAGTTATGTGTTGTCCAATACAATTATTTTGGAATGAGTTATGGGTCGTTGGGTCCAATTGTATGTTTCCTAATTTTAGTGTTGTGTGTGATTTATTAGAATGAGTTAGGGCATCTCAAGGCAGTTATGCTATCATGGTTGGCTGTCCAACTTAGAGGCCACTACTTCTCTAAGTGTAGCTTCTTCTATCTATTTCACCACTTGATTTTTCCTGTTCTCTCAACATAGATCCTAAATTTCATCGACATTACAAACATCAAGCAACCAGCCAGGGATGACAACCAGTGCAGTAAGATTCAATGATTCCTCACCAACTACACCACCATACTACATGTGAATTGTGAGTCACACAATTTCTTAGCTTTGTCCATAGCACTGAAATATTCACCACCTGTTCGGAAGCATCTGTACAGCCCCACCAATCTGTTTCACTAGCATTCAATTGTAAGGGCACTCAAAGAAGACAATCATCCACTGAGCTATATATATATATATATAATGGCAAGCCAAAAACCCCACATTTTCAATGCCTCTTCAATAAGGAACTCCATATGTCATAGTTGCCATGCAAAAATTGCATTTTGGGGGAACCCGATCATTCCAAATGTACGTCCAATTAGAGTCTATGATTAGAACATTTGAATGAGAATTCACTTAGAAAGCCCCTTTCTCATTTATTACAAATCCATGTATGTGAATTAGAACCAGAAGAAACAAGGAGTAAGCCATAAATGTGAAAAAAAAAAAAAAGAGGAGCTTGGTGTAATCAGCAACTTCCAAATCATTAAGATTCCTCGTGAATTGATCACCAAACACCAATCATGAGGACTCAAATCTTTCCAAGTGATAAGAATGCCAAATTTCTTTGTTGGGAAGGACTTCACCATGTGCCCCATCAAGCCTAGCATTAACTTGAACTTCTCATTTGGAACACAAATAACTACAACCGTGGATTTGTAAAAGTTGACCTTCAGTTATTCATATAATAATGTCAATCATATCCAACAGACATGGGATGTAATCAATTTGCTCACAAGTAGTCAAAAAAAATAATTGCATCATTGCATATTGTAAATAAGGGATTATTGAGTTCCCTACATGGGCAAAAGGCTTGGACCTGGTATTACAACACATGCAAATAAAAATTCAGCCACCATAACAAAGAGGAATGATGAAAAGGATCACCATGGCAAAGACCCCCATCTACAACCAAATTTGCCAATGGAACTGTCATTGACCAACACAAAATGATGTGGAACTGACAACATTCAATCCAATCTCACAATTTCATCTTAAAGCCCATGCAGCATGTGACCTATTCCAAACAGCTTCAGGAAATGCTATCACATGTCTCTTCCATGTCTAGTTTCCATGATAATCCAGGCTACTTGTCTCCATCAAGCATCCACACATTCATGAGAAATGAAAAAAACTATCCAAGAACTCAGTCACCTACAAAAGCAGACTGAATCCTCTATGGTTTAAGTCATTCTACAAGGCATTTACTCACCACCTTATACACACCATTGACCAAGTTGATTGGATGGAAGTCGTCAATGTCAATTGCACCTTTGTTCTTCAGAATCAAAACAATAAATTTAATCAAATTTAAATTTGTCAAAACTTTAATCAAATTACATAAATTTAAATCTTTTTTCACAATTCCTAACCAAGTAGGTTTATGTCTTCCTCTACTTCTTTTAATTTCTTTTAAACTAATTAATCATTCTCTCCTAACTGGTGCATCCTTTAACCTCCTAAGAATATAATCAAACCATTTAAACTGATTTTCTCTTGTGTTATCTTTAATTGGTGTATTAATAAGGCATATTTCCTAGTGTCATCACAAGAAAATTTCCAATAGATGAATATTTTCCACCACTGAATCTGATCACATATAGTGAGATCCATGTCATACATAAGGATCGAGGCCCATGCACATGCAAGAACAGCAAAAAATACTTTCAATAATGATACTAAGAGGCATGAATATTTTTCTAATGTATTAATTGCATCATTATTGTATCATAAAGAATTATGGATTATACTTTAGTTTCATTATTGTCACAAAGGAGCAAACACTGTGGGAAGATTTCCAAAAAGAATACTTAATAGAAGGATTTGATCCTATGCTATTGGCCGTACCTAATTGACTATGATGTATTGGTGACTTATGTGTCATTGACTTTTGGACTTGATCCTAATTTTTTTCCCTATTAATTTGTCGCTTGTGATGATTATTAGCCATTTTAACAAGAGTTGTTGATGTTTAGATTTCATTGGTACAATAGCATTTCAATTTGTTGATGTGTTATATACCTAAATTAAAATTCAAACAAAAAACTTAAATACCTATATCTAAAATATCAGGGAAGTAAAAAAACTAGGTGCCTAAGCATCACCTAGGCACCAGATGTCATCATCTTGGTGCCTTCACACCCTAACAACCATGCAGAAAGTAATGTAGCATCCTCGTGTCCTTAGTGATAAAACATATCTTAAGGTTTTTTTTTTCCTCCCCAATCCCTACAAAATCACTAGCTGTTTAACAAATGCCATCAACATATACTGTTAAAATGACACATCCACTGGAGATCTTCCTGTAGAAAATAAAATGAATGATCATACCATAATCACATGTCATGGTAAGACTGTGTTGTCAAGAGAACAAAGAATATGACAGGAAATGTTTAAATAACACATGATCTAAGAACAAGAGAATTTTAAACAAGCCAAACATTCTGCATGGCACTACGCTTCAATAAGGTTGGTACTACTTTTCCAAATTTTTGGAATATTACTATTCTATTTTTAAATGATTCTTGTTAATCTTGTAAATGGACATATTAGATTCAAATTGTATTTTATTTTTGTCATAAATGTATAAAAAATAAATTCAACTATTTCTACATGTGTATCATTGATTACTTTAACTTCTCCCGAAATTGCATACCAAAATTCATAGTTTTTGGTTATTTTTATGGATTTTGGTACTTTTTACAAACTTCTACAGAAGTTCAACATGTGTCAGTTTTTTTTAAATTGAAGTTCGACAAAAAATCATTCCACATTGGAAACCATGCATCTTATCCAATTGTGTAACTACTATTTATAAGTACTTAACCCCATATAAGTGATATCTCCCACATTTTTCTTTTTCAACATGGCAGAAGAAGACCCCACATTTTGAGATAAAAAAGAAGAAAAAACAACATTATAGTAGTGATGTTCAACAATTCAAGTAGATTTCCCATAATTTAATGTACAGCAAAAGATTTATTAACAATTCTAACATCTATAGTGGTTTTAGAGTCATACTTAAGGCAAGTGCCTAGGCATGACTTGATCATATCTTGGAGGCTCATCTCACCTTATTTTATTTAAGCAGATCCTCCGTCAGATTTATTTAATTAAATATATATCTTTTAGACTTTTCCTTACAAAAAACTTACACATATTTTTTATGAAATATTATTGAAATATACATTAATAACATTATTACACTTCTTATTTTGATGTTATCTTAGGATTATTTATGTATTTTAATGTTATTTAAGAAATAATAGAGCTAAAATTCTACATAATTATTATTAAGGAGTACTCATACATGGTGAGATAAATCAATAACTACCCATTAATAATCAAGTTATATTTTAAATCTTGCCATCTATTTTTTTGAAATGATGGTCAAGATTTACAAGTTTTAGTACCCATGAGGATACCATTGTCATTCCTTACTATTAAACATTTATAAATATATTTTTTGATATTTATAAGTATATACTTATAAATATTTTCCAACAAATATTTAGAAATACATGTATATATTTATGTAATATTAATAAATATGCTTTCATAAATATTATTATTAAATATTTATAAATATATATAATATATGCATGAAAAGCTGAAAGATGGAAATTTAAATGGACACCTACGTGCCCAAGTACGTTGCACTTTAATAACTATGGTTAGAGTTTTGCAGATAAAATAGTGTAGAGCAATAAGCAATGTACATTATCAGCCAAATTGAGTGATGCCTCCATTTACCAAAAGATCAGTCCTGTTACGATAAATTTGCAAAATATTTTTTAGTAACAAAAGAAGATATACTAAAGTCAAGAAAAAGGAGGCTTACACAAGTTGTGCCCAAGCTAGAAACCTAAACTAAAGAAAAACCAAGGCTTACAAAGAAACCTTAACAAATAAAAGAGAATAAACTAGTCACCTAAAGAAACAAACACCCAAGTGACCCAATAATAAGGTAACAAGAATCAAACATTATGCCAAAATCTCAACGTCAACCAATACAGCCCCACACACCAAGACTGTCCAGTTAGACACAACTAACCATATTTGACATGAACCAATGATCATCATGTAATGAGTTCCAGAAGATTCAACTATTCCTTTATAACCAACAGTGCCACAAAACTACATCATGCCTCTTGGCTCAATCCCCTTCAGCCATTGACAACTACAAGAAGGATTTGATCTCTAAGTCATGAATTGTGTTCAACTCATCTATACATTCCACCACCTACTAGTAGATAGGCAAGCAAAGAACAAATGCCACAAATCTTCTTTATGGTTTCCACAAAATTTGTATATGCTCAATGAGAATCCTCTTCTTTAGAGCAAAAGTTCAATGGGGACACCTCCACGTCATAGCTGGTAAGAGAAGAATTGCACCCTGATAGGTATCCCGCTTCTCCAAACAAACTTCAATTCTCTATGTTTGAACCCTCCATATGTATTAATCTAATATAGTCACTTGACCATAAAAGGTCCCTCGTTATGCCACCACCAAACCTAAGTAGGAGACTCTGCACAAACAAAGACAAGGAAAGAAAAAAAAGCTAAATGAATTTCCTAGCTTCTAAATCGCCCAATTTCCTTCAGAAATGAAAATCCCATGCTATCCTATCGTGAAACACTCAATGCACTCATCCATATTAACTTAGGCAGAAGACATGATTGAATATAATATTGGGAATTCAAATGCTGAGGAATATCCCACCTACACATTCACCCTAAAAACCAACACCCCTACTATTACCAACAACTAATTTATCCCACATCTAACCACCTCATCATCCTTCAAAATTCCTCTCCACAAATTAGAAATCCAAGATGACCAATTCCCATCCCTACCCCCAAATGAAGCCCTAAACCACTTCACCTTCATCTTGTCCACCCATAAACAAGATTGCATCTCATAAAATCACCAATGACTTGCCTAACAAAGCTAAGTTCATGGAGTGTAGATTCTATAGGTCAAAGCAAGCTCAGATGGAGGAATTGAAGTTGAATTCCCACCATAGGCTTGACTAAAGTTGACCATCCAAACTAGCACGGGAGGCACCTAAAGGTTTAGGCCTGGAGCACTCGTGAAAGTGGGCAGCATTGCTAAGGTGGGCTGCCTAGATGAATCGCCAAGAAAGTGAATTAAACCTGGTAGTGAATATGAGGTAGATTTCCCAAAAATCAATTTAATGCAAACAAACTGGGTCAAGCCAGATTGGAGCCCTCCAAATGGGATGAATAAGGTGGTTCAACCACAATTAGATCATCATCCTTTAATTTCCTACCAATGGTGGCCAACCCTCTAGCAATTTCCACAATTGGAAAGGATCCAAAGAAGCTTGATCAGTGAAGTTTCACACTTAATCCACCATCACCTCTTCAATCCAATTCCAAATTTGTGCTTGCTCCTCTTCTAAAAACTTACCTTCTTCATCCAAGTTTGAAAAATTTCCATACCCACCTTCCAAAACCACCCCTAAATTTGAAATCTCCCCGTTCAAAATTTTCAAAACCACACCCTCCACGTCAGCTTGCTTTTAAGGAAAACTTCTCATAACCATCCCTGCCTCTGACCCAATCTCCCATCAATTACAAACCATCAACAATCTTGTCAAACCCTTCACTGAAATTGCCACCGAAGATAACACTCCACCATCTGATGCAAACCCCTTCTTCACCACAACTACCTAAGTAGATCTTACATTCATGAAGGAAACAAAAATCCCAACCCAATATACCTAACCAGTGTGCCTCAACTTCACTTTCATTGGAATATGTGCTTCATTCACCTTCAACTCTACTACTATTATTATTGCCTCCAAATCTTCCTTAAGCACCATACTCTTGTAAATACAAGAAAGGAAACCAAAAGGACTCACCACCAAGGAAAAAGTAGACATTTAAAAGGTTCAAAGGAATGCCTAAAAGATGAACCCAAATCCATTGACTCTATGGTGCCACCCAAGTTGCACTCCAATCAAAACAAGGTGCACATGAGATCTTTCAATGCCCAACCATGGTCTCTCTCTCCCTTAATAAGTCCTCTCTAGTAAAAAACTGAAAGAGCCCTTCCCAAGATTCTCTTAATCCAACATACAACCTCCATAGACCAACTTTGATTCAACCACTTAGCAATATAGGTGGTTGCAACCCACCACCTGTCAAACAAGGCATTGCTTCTAATGTTCTAATTTACCACTAAACTTTGATGACCATCTTGGCTTAGCTTAAAAGCAAGGAATGTCCCTAGGCTAGGCCAACCCTAGGTTAGTAAGAGCCCCCACTATCACAACTCTCCCACCCACTCCAAACTTCTACTAAGGGCAAGAGAAGCATTGATGACCCACACCCCTCATCTTCAACACACCACTAGATCACAATGACCAAAGCCAAGATAACAAAGGCATTGGTTGTGAGACCACCATCAATGCACGGTTCATATTAGCAACACCTCAACTCCCCTCCACCAACACTTATCCGATAAGACTAATATGCTTCACTAAAAGGGAAGGTGTATAGTGAGTGCTAGTTATAATAATAAACACAATTTCAAATTAAAACTTTAAGCTTAGTAGCAAATGATCAACTGCTTATTACTTTTGTTGTTTCTGAAATTGACATAGCAAGTATGCGAATACATGCAAGATGGATCAATGCTATAATTTCAATATCAATGATGTTCAATAAAGTGTAAATAGGTAAGACATTATTTGATGTTCAATTAAGTTTAGTAAACAAAAATCAATCAAAATTACACTAAGACCAACAAGATTTTTATATAGTTCCTCAATTAAGTACGTCAACTCCACTAGTTGTTAAGTTTGTGCCTTTCTCACTTACTTTGGTATCATTACAAGTCAACATCCAACATTTACAAATCACTCCTTAGTCACAAAAGATCATACCTTGTATTTTAAAGTCAAAACACAACAACCAAACAAACAAACCTTATGTTTTCAAGTTGAAACACAACAAACCTTGTGTTTTCAGGTTGAAACACAGCAAACCAACAAATTTTGTATTTTCAGGTCAAAACACAACAAATCAACACTCACTTCTTAGTCACACAGGATTGTCTTGTGTTTTAAAATACAAACCAACCCTACTTAATCCCAAAGGAGGCCCTCACCAATATTTGATGAGACACATACACTAACTATTACAATAAATCACTTGCACAAATAAAAAATAGGACTTACAACCCAAATCTGAAGAACTCTTGCTCTAAAGGAATGAACTTAAAGTGCAAATCTCTTGGAATCTGATGGGATTTGAAGCTTGGGAGCACTATATAGCTTTGCACATTTTCCTAAGGTCGTAAGTGAGAGAAAATAATTTGGAAGCCCATTAAAAAAAGTTGTGGGAGGAATTCTATATATAGTTTTCAAGTGTAATGGCTAGTTTTCACTCAAAACAAATATCTGATTTTAGGATCGTCAATTTGTTTTGGTATAACAACTAGTTTCTAGTTAAAATGGGCTTATCGTCGTTAATCCATTTTCTTAGTCTAAAATTCACCATTTCACTTTTTGCATGAAATGAATATCAGAAAATCAAAATGAATATCATTCATTCTAGGCAGTCTGGGCATAGGTATCTTGATGTCCTAAGTATGTGTAAATCATTAATCTGAATTGGTAGTCCATTTTCTCGTATCCTTAATATGCATAGAATAGATATATGATTTCTCAATCGTTACTTCATTCTTGTTCAGATATGTATTCTAAGGATGTATTTTCTAAAGATGCATCTATTTTGGGCTCTAAGTCCTAAGTGAAGGCTTTGCTAATGAGTAAGAGCATTACAACAAATAGTTTACACATAAACACACGTAATACTCATTTTTTGCTCTATATATTTGATTCACCTTCTTTATTACTCTTTGTGAATGTTTCTTTGTCCTCTCCTTGCTTGTTAACTTAATTATCTTCAGCTCCTTTACTTGATGATCTTCCTTGAGTCTTCTTACTTAGTCTTCATTTTTCTTCATGTTGCAAGCCAAACTTCCTCATTTTGTATTTTCACTACCATCTGTAATAAAACCCAATTCTGCAATAATATATTTATCATTAAATTTTGTATCATCAAAATCCTTGAGAAATATTTTCCTAACACTACCAATGCCTCCCCTATCTCCTCTCTCTCCATCTACACACAAAACCCCTAACCTCCTTTTCCCCAACAAATGGAGGGGAAGGGTGTGTGCTTCCAAGAGCCACATTGTGCTCTCTTCATTGAGAGCCAACACGCTCTTCTTCAACCTCCTCTCCAAATGCAAGATTCTTGACAAGTTGAGACTGAACAATCAAAACACCCTATTACAAGCCTTTTGATGATTTCCCCTACTCTAGGCCATAACATACATTCTCCATTGGCCCTACTTCATACATCTTTTCCATCAATTGATGTGGTCATATAACACATGGCCTATCATGATGGTTGATCCCACACGTTTTCTGCACATCCAAGAGTTCCAACAAGCTTCTTTTCGTTGTTCCACACCATAACACTTCATCATACAATGATCTCCTTAGGACAAGCACAACCAAGAATAACAATGTTAGTGCCTAACACAACCACCACCAAAAATCTCATTTTCACCACAACCACCATGTCTTTGTTCATTGTCAAAAGGAGGATAGGTCTTCTCTGGTGCCTCCTTACAACCATTCAGACCTCCTTTGATGAGGGGCAACTCCTCTAGTCCACAGAAAATTGCCCATTGTCTCCTCTCATGGCACTCATTATCATCCCCACAAATTTGCACTATATGACATTAAATGATAAATCAGGACACACAAAACATGATAGAAATAAAATTTTTAAATGAATGATTTTTTATAAAATTTTAATATTGAAACTTGTGATATGCAATAAAAAATTATGACATATATGAATATGGCTGCATGATGTTTTGCACTTTCTAGGTAACATCAACCACTATATATTCAGTAAAATTAAACTATTTTAAGGCAACCTATTCTAAGGATCAGGCCCAAACTTATTAAGGCACCAAGATGATATGTTTAGCCACCTTGGGTGGTAATCATTAATTAAAAATTTAAAAATATATGGCTTTGAATATTATCATTGCTTATAGTCATTATTAACTGAAGTAAAAACTAAATAACATTAAGATATATACCAAAAGAACATCCTAAATAAAAACAAACGCATATAAACATTAAAGAAACTAATTCTCATCATAGGAAGTAAACAAGTTAAAATTAGATTTAACTTTTAAACCTCTTAACAAAAATACAATAGAACAATAATGTCAAATACTCATATTGATTATGCATCTAATGTGTCAGATAAGCTTGACAAAGTTGTGTACACCAATTACACCTTCACATTAATGCAAGAAAACAAGTATGCGTACACAAAAAATAAAAATATAAATATTACCTCCCCACTTAATGGTTCACCTAAAACACTAGGATATGTTATTGGTGAATAGCGCATGTTTGCCCCCGGCTCTCCTGATGTGCTTGGATGGGTATGACTTAAGGCTCGATGAGTGCCAAATGATGGGCAGTGAAGATGTTGATCCAACATTTGCATATGCATTGCTACCATGTCCCTTCTCCTATGAATCTCCAAAATCAGAGAAAACATGGCTTCATCATCAGGAGTATTGCCAAAAAACTGCAAGCCACTGCGAAGCAATTCGTAGAATGGAATGTGGCATCTATCCTTGTCGACAAGCATCCATATCACATCCAAACAGATGTGCAACCACTCATGTGAAGGACCTTGTGGCTTCTGGTCTTTTGGGTTGTCACGCTCATCAAAGATTTGTCTATGATCCCAATCAACCAACCAGCTAAGCGTGTGTGCAAAAACATCAGCATAAGTGACAGGTTTAAGATTGTAATCAAGCCCTACCAAGATGATCTTACAGGAAAGTTGACGTAGATAATTTCCCCTGTCAGATCTATTGGACTGTGAAACATGATGCTGTGCTGATCCAGAAATATTAGAGGTCTTCGCTGGGGAGAAACTACCACCATCTGGTTGCTCATATGCAGAGTGAGTTGGAGAACCCATACCATTGATGGATGGCAAAGGAGGTGTGAGATTTGAAGCATGCAAATTCATAGCATTAGGGACTCCTGTGGACGGTGACGGAATCAACCCAGTTACGACTAAGCTGGCACCTGACAAACCAGACACTAATGGACTATTCTGTCCACCCGATGCCTCCAAGGTGGAAACGGTGGACAAAAGAGATGGCAAGAATGTGTCCCAATTGATGTAGCCAATGCTGCTCAAGCTCCTTACGGCATAAAGCATGAACTCAGCCTGAGGCGCATGGCCACTGCACTGCACAATAAATGACACAAGGACAGACTCCAGCACTGCTCTTGCCTGCTCCTGCTCCTGCCACACATAAGTGAAGAATGTCCAAAAATATCAGGAAACGTCATGCCAAAATCAATTTAATCGCATAATCAACCATATTGCGTCACCGAACTAAATACCCACTTGGAATTGGGCTTGTAGCCTCTCAAAATCCAAGAGAAATTGCTCATTCCGAGGAGGAAGATCTCTATTAGGAGCAGTGACCCTTTTCTGCAACTTACTCCTGCATTACGACGACGACAAGTACCAAGAGCCCAATCCACCTTAGAATCAATCGTCAACGACTCTATTTTCTTCTTTTTTTAACACAAGGGAAAAAAAAAAAGCTCGTAACTCTTCCCTTAATCTAGGAAATCAGATAGTCACACTTACGGCAGTTCTCGGGCGGTATCTTCAGGTTTCGGCCGCGAACTCCTCTGGCAACGGAGAAAAGGAAAAACGGAAATAGGAGAATAACAAAAAATAATACAAAGGCAAGGGGAAGAAATGACGCAGCAAAAGTGCAAGTACTATTACTAATACCCCTAGATAGAGGTTGAAGAGGTCAGTGAAGACGGCGCGGGCGGGATGCAACTGAAGTTGAGAAGAAGATGAAGAAGTCCTCGCGTTGGAAGTGGAGGTGGTCACGTTGTCTGTGATTCCAGCGGGAGTTCTCTGGTTGCCCTGATCCATCGTATGGAGCAGCGGAGCAGCTACGTTATTCTCCCCTACACTCTGCTGCTGTATGCTTCCATTTCTCGACGGTGGTCGGGAACGACCTGGGTTCGGGAAATAAAATTTATTTTACTATTTAAAATTAAATTATAAAAACGATAGACTTTCACTTCATAGAATTTTAAAATTCAAAACACATTAATACATTATACATGATAAAAATTAAAAATATATATATATAAATATATAATAAAGGAAAATTTACTTTTTTTACAAAAATAAAATGTAAAAAGTAGTTTCTTCTTCTTAAATTGCCTCAATATTTGCCCAAAGTAAAGAATTTACAAAGATACTTAAGAGACGAGAATTAGAGAAAGAGCGTAAGAAAATGTGTGATTTGTAAAGAAATGAGGAGCTGGGAGTATTTATAGGTTTTGAGGCATTTTGGACCTTTGATTGACTTAAGTGTATTATTAGAAAACTTTTATTAAATAAAATTGAAAAAATAAAAATTAAAGAATGATTTTTAAAAAATAATAAGCTTATTCTTAAGAAATAAATTATTTAAAATAAAAGGTATGGATGTCCTTACAATTTTTAAGTAAAACAACCATCTAAAAAAAACAATTAGGTCATACTAATCAGTCGGCCTATCTAGTCAACCTTTAAAAAATATTTAGTGAGTTAATACTAATGCACGTACCCAAGTTAGGTCATATCAACACAATTTTATTGCAACAGGTTATTCAATGTAATCTAAAATATTAAGTCATATTAACCAACAACACCATTTAATTATGCTAAACTATATCAATCCAATAAGACTTGACAAACGACCCTTTGGAAGACTACAATTTTTATCTTTTATAGATAATGTTGGTTTTTGCTAAGAAAAATCATGCCCCTAACTCCTACAAATATTATAATATCTTGTACCTTTTTTGGTAATCTAATTATCTTGTACATCACTTTCCATGAAGGGCAACCTATAGGCACACCAAATATTAGAGAAGTCCAACCATCTCTACTGGAAACATCAATTCTAGGTAGAGGTGTCAATGGATTGTACTAGTCAATTTAATCCTAGCTTAGTTACAATTTGTGTTGGGCCACCATAACACAAAGTACTTTGGTAGCAGCCCAAATATAGCCCATAGGCACAGGCCCATGTGAGTTGTGTCAATCTTTGGTATAGTTTGACAACATCGTGTTGGCACAACATAACCTACCTCTTATCTCTTGCTAGTCTATAAACTATGGACCATGCATTTCCATTCTAGTCTCCCCAACTTTCCTCTTGTCTTTTGGTGAGTCAATGGAAGCCTAGAAGGTTGTGTAGGCTACAAGGAAGGTTAGGGAGCTTAATGAGTCACTCAAACAAATAGATTGAAATTTCCTAGCAAGTAGTGATTGAAGGCATAGGCAAAGGTTGAAGGACAAAAGGAAAAGGGATCTAACAATGTTGGAGTGGAAGATAAAGGGTTGTTGTAACAATGCAAGCTTGCAAAAGATGTGACTAGACATTCAAACTTCAGAGAGTTGGAGACTTTAAAATTGATCCAACTGAATGTGAGGGTTGTGGGGCATGTCACATGCAATTGTTGTTCAATCACCTATAAAAAATAAATTAAATAGTCAAATTGAAAAAATCATTCAAACAAATTGAATCCATGAACTAGTCTAACTGAACTTTCAAATTTAATTATCTAAATATTTAATAAAATAAAATTTAAAAAATTTGTCCAAATGAACTGAACCAATGGACTAGTCTAATTGAACTCCAAAGTCAGAAATAATGAATTTTTTTAAGCTAACAAGGAAATAGTGAAAATAAGCAATCGATAGAATAGTAGATCGATAAACCCACTAAGGATTGACTCGATCAATGATGACAAGTTGATGACCCCATCGGAGCTTGCAAGTTGTCGCATGTTGTTAATTTTGTGAGTCATTGCTTGTGACCATTAAGAGTCATTACCTACCTAATTGTACTTGGTGCCTTAGAAACTTACAATTAGACCTAATTCGTCTACTTAACCACGACCATGATTGTCACCATAACCTACCCTAATAGCCTATAGCTAAACCTAATTTGCTCGACACTCTTGCAACCATGCCTACCCTTGTTAGGATTACTTGAACTCAATATTTATGAATCTCAATATCAAACAATTTATTTTGATAATGAAAAACCTTGGTACTCAGTTGAAAATCCTTATTTAACATATTTGTGATAAGTGGTTACCAATCAACATTTAAGATCAAACTTATGACTTGGAAGAGAATGGATGCATAAATGAAATAGGACTCTAAAAGATAAGTAGCAAACTACCGTAGACATTGACAACTTAACCGTTGAACTCAAAAACACACATATGTCGGCAACTTATTCAAATAACTCACTGAAGCTCAGTACATAAAGGTATTTAGTCACCATGACATTAAGGTGAGCGATTGGGATTTTATCTATTGAATCTTAGAGCATATTCCAACAACATAATAGAACACTTGTCGATGTTTTATGTTAACTTATCAATTGAAATTCAAAATCTAGAAGTTATTACATATCTACAAGTTACCTTATTGTAAAATATATTTCAAGGAAAGGAACATTAACATAGAAGGAACAACTGGAGACTAAAAGAAATGATGAAAATCATGGAATTAATTAAAGTTCGTAAAACTAGAAATCAATGAAGATAAAAACTAAAAGGAAAAGTGTGAGAAGTGTGCAAAGTATTGAGCATAGATTGGAGCAAGCTAAAGACAATTACTTTGCATTTATGGATTGTAAAGTCAAGATTCTTGAGTATTTGAGGAGAAACATAGGAAGTTATTTTTTGGTTGTATATCCTGTTTGATTTTTGTGTGTTCTAAGGTTGAATTACTAGTGTAATTTTTATTAAATGCTCATGTGCTTAAATTGCTAGCTCCTTAGGTTTTCATTTGATAAAAACCTATCTCATCAAGGTGTGGTAAGAGTTGTTCTCAAGTTTGAGAATTGTTCTCTATATTTTATAATTTTTCTTCAAGTACATGGTATCCAAAGTAATAGTATGCAAGTATAGGTTTGTCCTTAAGGAAAGGGAAAATTGTTTATTGAATTTTATTTTTAATTTAAGTGCAATCTTATAAGATCTTGAATAAATTCTTTGATTATTCCTAAAATTCAAGGGAAAATGATTTATAACTTTTAATTTAAATTTACTTAATTAAATTTAGGAAAAAATTTGTAAAACTAAAGGCAAGTTACTTTTCTATGTTAGTTTTTACTTAGTCTTAAAAAGTATCAATGTAATTTTAACATTAGAATTTGATAGTTGAAAAATATTTTGAAGTTTACTAATTTAATTGAAAATTATTCTAATTTTTATGGGTGAAATGCATGCAACACTATTATACATAACCAACACACAAACAAGCATTAACATGCATCTCTTTAATTTTTCAAGGCTAACATATAACATATACAAACATAGAAACATTCATATAAACATTCACAACATATACATTACAAATAAAAGGGAAAATTGAATGAACACCTATTTTCTCTACGTGAATTCTTTCCTTAAAGACTTGCTTAGGAGTAGATACTTCATATATTTACTCTAAGTATACCACTTCTCATATGATATATTCCTTCAATTGAATGGGGCTTCCGAGGGGCATCACTCCACAACTCTTCCACCAAGTGAAGAAAATGAAATAGCCAATTTTCTAATTTCTACCTTGCAAGAATATGCTCAAACAAGGAGATTTCAAATAGATGAACAAGGAAATGGAAGAAGAAGAAGGGGTGTCACTTCATTCTCGAATGAAATGAATGGGTGCAATAAGAAGAAAATGAAGTGAAATTTGTTAAACGAAATGGAGAGAGAGAGGCTAAAAGAAGAACATAAAACTATATTTATAACAACGATCAGATGTCTCATAAGGATACATTGTAACCAAATTTTTTAACGAACCTATTGTATATCTCCATTTTAGTTCATGATCTTTGCCGATGTCATTTATTACATTCTTTGGAAGGAGAATATGTCTTTTAATGTCATTCCTTCTTAGAAACTATCATCATATATTTCCACTTCTCCTAGAGATGTGTTAATTTTTTCCATAAGTTACTATCTTTGTCGAATAATTATCTTGTAACACTTATGAAAACTCAAATAGTTATTGCATAACCCTTCGAGTTTTGTCACTTGCAAAACATGTGACCTACAATTCTTATAACATTAGACACTTTATAAAACTTAAATAGTTATCTATTATCTATATGTAAAACTCAAACATTTATCTATTATCTATATATACAACTCAAATAATTATCGTAACTCTTCTAATTTTTCAAAGTTGCACATGAAAAGTATGTGAAAACTTATAACTTTTAAAATGCATGCATAAATCATAACTATAAGAGTTTTTTAACAATAACTCTTCGACTTTTTATACACTTAATCTTTTTTTTTTTTTTTTTTTTTTTCAAGGTCCTCCTTAGACACTCAAACAGCCTGATGAACACCAGGAGTATCCTTAGAGGTGATAGAAGGTGAACCTTCATGAACACTCAAACAGCCTGGTATACACCAGGAGTATCCATGGAGGTGATAACATGTGAGTCTCAATAGACACTCAAATGGCGTGGTATACACCAGAAGTATCTAAAGAGACGAAAGCTTGTAGGGGGCCTTGCTAGGCCCACTTTAGTAAGTGATGCACACAGCTACAGCTTGCCAATGCTTGAGCAGAGTCAACACTATTGCCCATAGGCACTGCACGAGAACTTCCCAAGTGGTCACCCATCCTGGTTCTGCTCTCGCCCAAACACACTTAACTCCAGAGTTCTTATAGGAGTCAGTGCCTGGTAGTAGGTGTAAATGCACCTTTATACACTTAATCTTAACTATATGACTTTTTACTTAACTTTTGAAATTAATTCTTCTCGTCTTTCTTCCTTCTTGAACTCTACTTTAATAATGAAATTTGCAATGTCTTCAATTCTTCTTATAAAATCATGGAAGATATCTTTTCATGAAGCATATTTTATATAATAACTATCACATATCAATTTATGCATTATTTAACCATTTAAAACATGTAAAACCTTAATTTCACAATTATCATGCATTCTTCATTAAATCACATATAATTGCAATTATAATCTATAAAATGCATAAATTAACATATAAAACTGTAAACTTTGAAGTCTAAACAAGAATATTGTAAGATTGGGGCCCCACATGTACATAGAGTTGGTACTTTTTGTAGGAGTGTATAAGGTTGTGACATTGTACCTAGTTGTGTGTCAAGCCAAAAAACATCATTGAGGTTAGGTGTGTAGTGTTGAGCTATATTTTTAGCTCAAGCTTTACTGCAAGTGCACAGTTCTTTTGGTGTACATGGCAAATACAGGTCATTCTTCCACAAAGATTGTGTTTATAACTTAATCAACTATTACTCAACTTGTTCTTCAAGCTCTTAGGTATACTTCAGTAAATTAATGACATGTGAATGTAGAATAATCAAAGTTAACACAAGCTCACAAATCATGCAATTTCAAGGCAATGTGTAGTGGAAAATGGTGATGTGAATCATTTCTTTACTTGTAAATCTATTAACTCATTCAATTATAACATGCACACAAGTTCCACGTGATTTCAAAAGTGATATCCATGCATCAATATTAAGGAAAGAAAAATAAAACAAGAAGGTTCAATAGATTATACTACTCTATTCTAATTTATACTAAATGCATGCAACTATGCTATTTGCTAATCTAGCTAAACTATACTATACTACTTGCATTAAAAATTCTTTTTGGAGATTGATTAGAACAAAATGTGATCAATATAAGATATAACAAACTCAATTAACTACTGAAATTAAAATTAACAACTAGATATAAGTGATAGGTTCTTCATTCAAATGAACATCAACACTTATTTTCTTCTTCTTTCAATTCACACCTTCTTCTCAAATGCGCCAAGCCACCATTGATGAGTGTCATTCACTCGTGTGAAAGCTTCACCAATAGCCCCAACAATACACGTGAATAGAGGATGCAAATTAGAAGTTGAAAAGAAGAATTAAACATTCATATACATTCATTGAACTCTATCTAGCTAAGAAGACATATAATTGAGATGTTCACCACCATTTCTCATCAATTCTTCATTCTATACAAGAAAATAATAAACTTTAAGAGTTGTCACTACCTTAGGAGCTTCTTATCTTCTTCTCTAGAGCTTTGAATTCAATGGAACTTAGCAGCAAATCCACCTCCAAGCTTAGACGTCTTCTCCTTAGCCCTTGGAATGGTGAATAGCATGAATGGATGGTCTCTCTTTGGAAGCACAAGTCTCACCTCCAAGCTTCTTCTCCTCCTTTCTCTCGTTGGAAACACCAAGTTGTTGGCCAAAATTCCTCTCCCCTTGTATTTATGTTGTTTTGTCTTCTCTCTCTTTGATGTGGCACATTGGTTTTATCACCAAGCCAATAAGATGCCATAGATCTAGGAGGGCCAATAAGGTGTTGGCATGTCCTCTTCTTTAAAGTTTTGTCCACCAACTTTTGATTCTTTACATCTTCTTTGGTCTTTTGCATTAAACTCCTCCCATATATATGTTACCTACAATTAATGGAAGTTGAACTCCAAGAGACGTTAGCCAACATAGGACATGCAAAATAAATCAATGTGTTCCATGTAAAATTATATCCAATGGGGGATGCACTTGTTAATGAAATTTCTATATTGCACTATATTTCAAGACTTATATTACTCATAATTAATATCATTTATCCACCATAGATATATAATATCATGCAAAATTACTTATAAAATTCATTAAAAATGGGCAAAATTAAAGCTTGAACATGTAGCTTGGAAAAATACTACAGTAATAGATTGATATTGAGCCTAAAAAAATATTGAATTAGTAGAATTCTCAAGGTTAGGACCTTAAGAAGGGAATTAGTCTATTCAGGTGAACTACCATAAAAACTCTCTTATGTTATTTTATTTCTATTGCAGATCTTTTACACTTGTGTGTTAATTGTCATTTGTATAAATTAAAATTAAAATACTCAAATCATATTTTTGGGAGAACGTTAAAATTGGATAAAGTTAATCAATCATACTATTCACCTCCTCTAGTGAGTCATTGATCCTTAGCAACCCCAACCTACTCTATAGGGCCAACAATACAGGCTATAGTAAGCAACAACCTTCAATCATCTATCTCTCTCTTATCTCTTGCTAACTCACCTTTGTCAAGTGTCAATTTGCTAGTCACTAAGTTTAGTTGCCTCACTCAAGTGTGATGATTATGATGATGTATAGTGTTAGAACTCTTGTATTTTAATAATGTAAAAATTCATGCAAGGTATTAAAATGTATTTCACAAGTCAGCTGGAAAAGAGATCAAATAGTTTCAAGTTGATAAACTAATAGTTTGAAGAATTGTTCAAGGCAGATCAGATAGCTTCAAGTTAACAGCTAGTCAGATAGTTTTAGATAGTTACATTTGGAAGGTTTCAAGCCAAATAGTATGAATCTAAATAACCTCACATGTTGAACTTAAGACATCATATGGAAGAACTCATTGAGTTACAGGCTTAAAGGTTGAAGAACTCGTTAAGTTAATATTCTTGAACTTCTTAGCTTAAATATATTTTTTATAAGTTAACAAGTAATTTCCACGAATAAGATCCTAAAATCTATTAAATCTAATTCGTTAAATTAACTACAAGTGCATAATGTCTATTGTATAACTGTACAAGTATAGGTTGATCTCATAGAGAATGATTAAAATTTTGGACTCTTTAAATTTTCATAGCTAGAGTTTATTATACTCTAAATCTCTCATTCTATTGATTTACAGCTATGGTTAACTCAATGAGCCTTCCTGATAACTTCAAATTAATATTACTGCTTACAGAAGAACTCGGTCATATATTAGACAGTTCTATACATTACAAACAATATCAATTAAGCTTCTAATGCTAGTTTATGTTACGTTCATCATTGATTAGTGCTAGCATTCAAATATTCTAAACAATAAATGTATAAATCAAGATTCTAGAGATTTACATTAACTACTCTAAACAATTAGTATTACAATTTTTTAATAACTAAAATAAAATAAATACAACACATTCAACCATACTAACAATACAAACACAAACGGTATAACACATGTTTGATAAACATAACAAACAGATAATGATTTTGTTTTGTTTCTTTAGATGAGTGAATGGTGAAAGGTAAAATTTTCTATTGATAGTAAGAAACTTTTATCATTACATGTGACATGATTAAATCATTGAAAACTTAATCACTTACTATCAAATGCTTATATCCCTATTGGATTGTGAACCTAGACTTTTGTAAGTTGATCTCCTCTTTAGTATATCAGCTTCAACCTAAAACCAAGGCTAGAAACTTTACTATCTCCTAAGAGATGATTTGGTGTTTGGTAAAAATGTCCATCCTTTCTATGACATGATAACTCCTCATAATAGTTGTCAGTCATCATGTTTGGCTCAAAATTGACCCAACATCCAAAAAGTATCTTCACAGACCTTTGATGGTTGGTGGTGTTAATGGTGCTCAAGGAACTTTTGATGCTTCCTGTAGTTAGTGCTAGTATCCACCCATTTCTTCGTTCTTTTCCTTTTCCTTTTATATTTCTTTTAGGGGTTGTTAGTGCACGCCGGAAAGTTCAGATGGAAAGGAAATGGAAAGTTCAAAAGGAAATGAAATGGAATGTCTGGAATGTCAGAATTTCCATAGGGGTTTAGTGCACCTATCGGAAAGTTCAGAAAGTTAGAATTCCTATAGGGTTTTAGTGCACGCCAGAATGTTTAGAAATTGAAAAAGTAATGAAATAAATTCTAATACACTACTTAAAATTGTGTAATTGATACATTAATTTGTAATTTTATATTTACACCTAAAAATAATATTAATTTATTTGATATTCAAATATAATTATGTACATTAAATGTTTTTAATTGTACATTAAGAAATATAGAATAATAATCATCAAAATGCAAAAGGTTCCTAAAAGATAAGCATACTTTTACCATTAAAAATCTACATCTTCATTTTTTCTTTGTAAATTTAATATTATTATTATTATTATTAATTCTTAGATATATATGTCTAATATTATTCTCTCTTTTTCTTAAAATTTTTATATTATTATAATTATTATTATAATTGCATCTGACCTCGTAAGATTGAAAAATGATGTTTCACAACTCCAAATGTACGCTCAATGACTGTTCTTAGTTGTGAATGCCTGTAGTTAAAGTTTTCTACAGCATTACTAGGAAGTCTATCATTAACATAATCAGATAAATGATAGCGTACACCTCGAAATAGGCAAATATACTCTGGTCGATTGGGATATCCAACATCTACCAAGTAAAACTTACCTATAGAAGAATAGAAATTAGTATGATAATGTGCATATTACTTGAAAAAGGAATAATTGCATTTACTTAGAGGAACTTTGAAACCATTAGGTCTACTAATTGCATCTTGAAGGATACGAGCATCAGCTGCTGATCCTTCCCAACCAGCTAAAATATATGTAAATCTCATATCAAAATTACATGCTGCCATCACATTTTGAGACAATTCACCTTTCCTATTTCTAAATCTAGCTATTTCTTATCTAAAAATAGTTGCTTTGATATGAGTACCATCAATAGCTCCAATGCAATCCTATACACATTAAACATCATTTAATCTTATTCCTTAAATAAGATAAAAACTACAAGGACATTACAAAAGTGAATACATACCTTAAAATATGGATAAACATTTACATCATCTGCAATTCGACTTGGTGTTGAAGATGAAGGTCTTGTTATAAGCACATGATGTAGACATATTATAGCATTTAATACTTCATTAAAGTATTTGCTAACACTCCAACTTGAACGACTAAATCGCTCAACTGTTACTCCATACCTTTGATTTTTCCCTATTGTGACAAGGAACAAGGCAAATTTCTCTTCTACACTAATGTTGTTGGTATCAGCAATAACTCCTTCATTTCTCATTAAAGAACAAAAACTTTTAAACACACTTTGACTCATTCTATAAATCTTCCGACAATTGTAAGCTTGATGAGGTTGACAAGGATCTAGTAATCTCTTAATGTAATCTGCACATTCTTTACTATATATACGACTTGTGTTATTGTATAGTAATAGTGACGTACTTGCCATTTTTGCTAAAATTGTCCATGACATTAATAGACGTAGTCGCCTTCTTCTAGCCACTTATTCTTCATCCAATATGAATGAAATTGCATTATCAACTGTAGTAGTAAACATGTCACTGGAATTCATCCTCACCTACAAAATAACAAGAATATTACGAATTTACCATTTCACATTTCAATATATAAAAGACAATTCACATTTTTAAGAAAATAAAAGACATTCGATGTTTCAACTAATAAAAAGCATTTTACATTTCATAATGATAAGTCATTTCACATTTCAATATATAATATCCATTTTACATTTCATCCATATATGACCTTCCACAAAAAGATTTCATCCATAAAATATTACATTCACGAAAACACTTCATAAACACAAGAAGTTCAAGATTGGAAAGAAAGTGAATTCATGCACAAAACAAACATTTCATCCATTGTAACCATATGCTCACTTCCTAAACCTCAACCATCCATAACGCATTTCTACTGGTAAACTTAAGAACATTTTACAAAATTCTAGCTTTTAGAATAACTTCATAGCTTCATATTGTTCTTCTGTAGAAAGACCTTCAATCTGAAGTAATGCTGCAATAGCATGATCTAAATAGTTTTTAGTCTTTTCTTTAATATCAACCAACCTTTCCTGTACTTCAACTAATTTTTTTTGTGTATCAACCAACTCTTTAAATTGTTCGTTCCATGTAGCTTGATTTTGTTGATCTATTTCACACATATGCATAATGGCTTTTGATGCATCTTTAAATGAATCTGCTATGATTTGATGGGACACTACATGAGGTCTTGCTCGTCTCTTCTTCTTCTCAATTGCCACCCTTGAACTTCCTCCAGATGAAGGAGGTAAATCAGAATCCATGTCCATTGTTTCCTGAGTGGTATTGAAAGTGTTCATTTCCACATCCTGCGTGTTTGGTACAAACTCTACCTCATCACCTTGTTTAGCCATATTCCCAGTGGCCATACTACCTTCAAATATTTGTTGCAATTGCTCAAATATCAAGCATGGTTTGCCTTTGTAGCTTTCACACTTTGGATGTGTCTATAAAAAGAAAATTGTAGTCAAATGAAAAAAGATAAAGATTACAATATTTTATAAGTCATAAGTGATTAAAAAATTAACCTTAACGAACTCTTTCCAAATCTCATCATCAATGTCAGTGTAACCTTGGATGAAATTCCAACCCCATCTACTCTAGTTGGCAATTTTGGAGTAATTTCGATACATTAGTCGCCAAGTTTTTAAGCGACTTTCTACATTCTTCCTTGTGATACCTGTGTTTATTCTAGTATTGTATTTTTCAATTACTTCATCCCAAGTGCTACCTTTGATTTTTCCATTATGAGTTTTCTTATTTCCTTCATTCAATACTTCTGCTAAAATATCTACGAAATACGCATTTGCTTCAGCATTCCAACTAATGTAACTTTTACCTCCACCTGTCCTTCCCTTATCAGGAGTACTCATTTTCTATACAAGCATAGTTTCAACAACTACAATAAAACATATGAAATAACAACAATAATAAAAATATTCATATGCATTTGCAAATACCATTACATTCATATTTTTGTCAAAATCATATAAGAGAATTGCAAAAGTAAAAACAAAGTAAAACAATTAATCATTGGACATGCTACACACGTCATGTAAAATGAAATTTGTGGGAGTTCTACACAAAAGATTGGTCAAATCTTCTATGTGATGTTTGACAAAGGTTTAATTGATTCTTATAACTAATGTGCATCTATTGAACAAAGTGACATTTGAAACTCATAACATGAAGGAAGAAAATAGTATTATAAACTATTTATAATGGAAACAAATGTTTGACTAGAATTTTTTTTTCCAGATCTCAAAACAACATAACAAAATAAAATCCAAACTCTTGCAAAGGTGGTAGTTAAGAATACCCAGCTATCAAGCAATGTTTCATCTTTCTCACATATACTACAGATTCCATAAATTAATGCTACTTTCAATCATCAATGAAAATTAGATATAATAAATTAGCATCAAATGTACAAATCCAGCAAATAAGAAAAGGACCTACTTGCTTATGAAATAACTTCACAAATGTAAAAAGTATAGGTGAAAATCAAGAATGTTGGGATTAAAATTTGTAACATGTGCAAGAAAACCATTTTGCAAGTAAATTTACAAATTTTCATATTAACGAATCAAAACTAAGTTAATCATTCACAAGATAAAAGGCTACCAATCAAAAGAGAAATTTTGATTACATATTCTAGGTAGTAGTATAATTATGCAAAAAGGTGTATGCTGAAGAATAGAGCATGAAGTCGGTAAGTCATTAAAAATGTGGCTGATAACTCATACACTGTCTTGAAAGTAACTTCTTAATTAATTTGTTCCAAGGGAAAATTGACCTACAAAATATATGTAATACTAGTTCAGAAGTACAAAGAAACATACCAACTCAAGAAGACATTTTTTAGGATCAACTTGTTGCTGGCTCAAGCAAACATCACCATTAGCAGATCCCTTGGTTAACAACAACAATCTATTTGGATTTTCATCGGTCAACCATGACAGAGTCAACACTTTCTTTCCACTTAAACATGTTTGACTAGTATTATAAACATGAGATTTGGTTTATTACCTTCGTGCATCAGTAAAGCATGCAATAAAATTGGGGAAAAAAATATTCATCCATCGCACTCGTGTATCAGATGCTATTATAGTGCAAAAAACAACGACACTTCGAGTTTATTGAAAGTGAATAAAGATTTGTATCTTTAGGCCAAACCTATTGGGTGGGCAACGGCGGGCGACAATAGCTTCGAGCGACAGCGGCAGCTTCAGGTGATAGTGGAGGCTGCAGGTGACAGCGGCGGCTTTAGGCGACAGCGAGAGCAAGGGCTGTTTCGGCGCGATGAGGTTTCGACGGTGCTACGCATAGGAGGTTTCCGTGAGGGCGAGCAGTGAGCGCAACAGTGAGCGCGAGTGCGGGTACGACGATGACTGTGAGGGCGAGTGCGAGCGGCAAGCGTGACGACGAGCACAAGTGCGAGTGCGACGGCGAGCACGAGTGCGACGGCATGGGCGAGCGTGAGGGAGGGTGAGTGCGCGTGCGAGAGTGGGAAAATTTGAGCCGGAAATGGAAATTGAATCTTTTATATGGACAGAAATGTGTAGAATTCCTTTCCGCCAATTGACATGCACACTAATGACTTACAAAAGGAAAGTTTGAACTTTCCTTTCCTTTCCTTGAATTCCGGTGTGCACTAACCCCCCCTTAGTAATAACTACTTTTGCCTAAATGACTGGTTGGATTTCCTTTGTTCGCATCAACGAGGATGATTACTTCTTCATTCTACGATTTAAATCATGACATGATTTGTGCATTGTGGTTTCCTTTGAATTTCCTACAACTGCTCACAATCAAATATTAGAAAATAATTAGTCTATGAAGTTAGTGTAACTCAACGGACTTACTCCGTTGACTTAATTGTAACTCAATAGATTGACCTCATTGAGTTAAACTTAACTCAACGACTCGTTCAGTTCTATAGTTTAATAGAACAAATATTTATATAATACTTACACTTAATATGTAAAAGAAGTAATTTCTAATCGTTCATAATTGGACGTGTGAAATATTCCTAACTTTACGAGATTCTATAAACTTACATTAGTAATATTACAAGGTTTCATGTTTAATACTATAAAACCACACAAACTAGGTTTTCAATCTTTCAGAAATAATACTTAATTAATGTTTAAATTCTTTAAATTATGCATTTTCATTAATTAAAGTTTATAATTGTATAAATATAACATAATGGCTTAATTCTCATATGATAAGCTAAATATGATGCAATTAACCATTCATTAACCACTAATATTATGCATAATTTTATTCTAAATAGTTAGCATAACTCAACATGTAAATATAGAAGGAACAACTTATTGAGTTAGCAAAACTCAACATTAAAATGCTAAAAAAAACTCACATGCACAACTCATTAAGTTAGCAATAACTTAATGGGAGAAGGAAATATTAAAGATAGCTATCATGTGAACAATAATGATATCTCACATGATAGAACTTGTTGAATTAGCATAACTCAACCTGTACTTACAAAAGTTAAGGAAGAATAACTTGTTAAGTTAATAATAACTTAACGACCTAGAAGAAGATTGACAAAAAGCTATTGAAAAGTTATCAAATGGTAATTTACTATTTACAGGACTGTTAGAAGATCAAGTACAGCAGATTAGTATCATTGAAAGGAAATATGATTGTTGGAATTATAAATATAAATATAACTAGATCATTGAACAAGAAAATAAGAGTATTTAGAATGAAAAAGTGCATAATATTAATGGTTAAATAATAGTTAATTTCATAATATTTAGCTTATCATATGAGAATTAAGCTATTATGTTATAATTGCATGATTATATGCCTTAATGAAAGAATTTACATAATTTCAGGGAATTAGTGTTAATTAAGTATATTTTTGAACTATCGGTGAGTTATAAGCTTTTTAATTCTTAAGTATGCAAAATGTCTGTTATTTCAAAGAGTTACATTTCATGTACCGGATAGTTATATTTTTAACACTTAAAAAATATTTTATTATTATTTCAAGAAGGACATGTGTTGAAACCTGAATACATAACTTAAGTAGGTTTTTGGTAAGTTAGATGCTAACTATCTGAACTATGTTTGAGCATCGGATAGTTATATTTGCAAGCATCTGAAATTCCCTTTTTACTATAAAAATTACTAAGGACACATGTCATGATTTGGAAATTTGACTTAAGTTATTTTTTAGAAGGTTAAGTGCTAATTATCTGAAATGCATATAAGTTTTGGATAGTTACAGTTCGTAACTATCCGAAAAGTCTTTTACCATCGTAAAGTTAGCAATTTGCATGTGTTGAATTTAAATGTTTTATTATGTCACGTGAGTTACACATGTTTAACTCGTTAAGTTAGCATAACCATACACGTTAAGTTACTTGAATATACACTAAGGTAACACATTGTGTTAGCGTTCTAAGCTTATAAGTTATTTCTTTATTACACGCGTTTTATAGTTAAGTTAACGAAGTAAGTCTGTTGAGTTACATTAACTCCACGGACTAGTTATTTTCTAACATGCCACTTTAAGTAGTTGTAGAAACAGGAAATTCGAAGGAAAACCACGATTGCATGTATCTCGTAGGAATTGACTTGTGGAATGAAGAAGAAATCACCATCATTAATACAAATGAAGGAAATCCAATCGATCATTTAGGTAGAAGTAGTTACTACTGAAAGAAATATAAAAGAAGAGGAGAAAGACAAAGAAAGTGTGTGTGAAAGTGGAGGACTGCGCTAATTGCAAGAAGTGGGAAGAGGAATATATTGAAATATATGCAGAAATAGAAACAACTACATTATATTAGAATAGAAAAGAATCTCTTTCTGCATTTCAATTCATTAATGGTAATACATTTGTATTTAGTGTTGATAACATATTACAAGTTTACAAGTTAAAAAGGAAAACAAACTACATTAAAACATAATTAATAGCAAGAAGAATTATGCTTAAAGGTTTTGCTTAGACTGACACGTTTATTCTATTTGTTACTAGTTTTCAATCATGTTCTTAGGTTGTGATTTTGTATTTTTAATGTTGTATGTATTCTACATTTATTTCAAAAAAGAAAAAAAAAGAAAACTTTAGTTTATGTTTTATTTATCTTACAAGGAAAAAAAAAAACAAAATATAAATCTAATTTGTTGGTATCTATTCTAAGAAACCAACTAGCTTACTTGTGAGCCACCAAAGGCACAAGAACTTGGGTTTCACACAAGGCATTGATTTAACAATTTATGTTTTGTTGTTAGCTGTTATTTTGTTATGTATTTTACTTTTATTTGAGAATGAAAAGTTTATCAGAATCAAAAGTCAAAAAATATTAATGGATATACAAAAGAACAAGGTATGCAATTGATTACTTATCTTGAATTTACATTCAAGCACAGTTCGTGAAGTTATTCATTAACTCAATGAACTTATACTCAACGAATTAAATTTGTTAAGTTAGGTGCTAAGTTAATGAAATAATATTCATGTTTGCTAACATTTACTGTATTTATTGTAAATTTTTTACATCGAGGACAATGCAAAATGTAAGTATGGGGGGAGGTAATTAGATTAAAATCCATGTAATCTTGTTAATTAGAGGAATTAAGATTATGCTGCAAATTTCTGTAGAAACTAAAAGTCTTTTATGAATTTTGTTGTAACTTTTTGAAATTTCCTATAACTATTTGAAATCTTTCGATAGATGAAATTGTAAATTTTTTTTTTGATAATCGTAACTGCCTAAATGTTATATTTAGAATCTTATATAAGATGTTATAAATTTTACTATTAATACAAATATGGATATAGTATCTTATGTTTTTACTGAATTTTCTAAGCTTAATAGTTTCACGATTTTAAAAAGAAATTAGAATGCTTAACTGAAACTTAGGAAATTATCTAAAATCCTAAAAGAGCTAAAATGTTGATTTTTGGATTAAATGAAATACATATGATCAAGGATACATTTAATTTAATTGATTAAACTTGTAGAATGAATTATGTGTAAATTTTATTAAACTATAGAAAAAGTATGAGCTTATTGATATGGACTCATATTTTTCAGGAGATTGTAGAAGTAGGATTAAATGAGATTTGTCTTTTATTGCATCTGTATTAATGAAATACATATATATACTGTGTTGAAAAGAAAAAAAGAGGAAAAAAAGAGAAAAACTTTGAGAGTTTATTGATTTATTTGATCACGAGCCTTTTGTACTTGAGCAAATAGGTATGTAAGGATTGTTGACCTAAAAAATGACTCTTTATATCTGATAACCTAAGATTCTGATCAAATCTGAGATTGTTGACTGAAGCTTGATATATGGGTATAGTAGAAAGCTCTTGTATGATTCTAGCTTTTCAAATTAACTTTTAAAGTAAAAATATGCATATACTGCTTTGAAAAGATAAAAGTGTTTTGTGAAGATACAGATATCTTTTTAATCAAGTATATTCTTTGTTATTTATGATTATTGAAGTATGAATCTAGAATTAAACTTTTGAAGTTGTTTATTTGAGTTACAATTCATTATTCTTCTTGTTTTAATCATATTGAGTTGAATTGTGTTTTGATTTGTATGTAGTTGAAATTTATTTTGGAAATCATATTGGAAAATTCAAGATAATAGATGTTTGAAAAGAAAAAAATTGATAATATAACTATCACCTATGTGATGCTAGTATATTTTGTATGTAATTTACATATGTTTGAAATATATTTGCAGGTTGGGAGAGGAAAAACAATGTTAAATTAGATTATTGAATTATATAGAATATCTTTACATTAATCTAATCTTAGTATTTTAAAGATATTAAATGAAGAAATATTTTTTTTCATAAGGAATACTAATTTATGTAGGAAAGAAATAGTTCTAGTACTTTAGAAAGTCATGCTAACTAGATCATATTAGTTTGCTAAGGGACTAGTAGAGAGACATATACATTGTAGATCATCTACCATTATAGAAGAAAGTATAATTTAGATCATATACAACAAGGAATAGATTGAGAAAGTTGAATTCAAAGGATGATCATCAAAGCTCTCCATGCATTGAAAGTCTAATCTAAGAAGGATCATTGGTTCGTGGCTTCAACTAGAAAGCTACACATTGTGTTGGTTGTAGAGCTATAACCTAAAAACTCAAGTTGTTGGTTTGTGGCTTCGACTTAAAAGCCTCTAGGTTGGTTACTAAGCTTCAACTTAAAAGCTCAAGAGGTTAGTTCTTGCTTCAACTTGAAAGTAAGTGTATGTAAGAGTTTGAATACTTAGTGAAACCCAAGTGATCCTTGGGGGTGGACTAGCTGAGTTGATGAACCACCTAAAAACTCTTTGTGTTCTTATCTTTCTTTTCCATTGTGCATGCTTTACTTATCAATTTATTACTTATGCTTATTGAATACTCACATAAGTTAGAAATATTTTAAATTGACATAGATCTTCATTCACCCCCCCTCTAGTGATCCATTCAGTCCTAACACGTAGAAGTAGTGAAGCATTGGCCACCCACTTGTGCCTATCTAAGTTGTGTCATGCGAACTATGTTAGGCTAAATATGACCCATTGCACAATGTCATATTAGCATAACATAGTTAAATGATGGCATAACCTAACACAACCTACCTAACTATGTCATACCTTTGACCAATACAATTTTATCATACCAAGTGTTTAGGTTGGAAAACTTGATTGATTTGTTTTTATGCTTATATTAATAAATTCTTTTAGAAGTAAATAAACAACTTTTCACACAAATTAGATATTAAGTCTAATTTGTATTTTTAACTACAAGTGCATAGTGTATATTGTATTTGTATGCAAGTATAGGTCGATCCCATAAAGATTGAATAAGAATTGTATACTATTTTAATTTTTATGCTAGAGTTTGTATATATTCAATTAAACACTTCGTTGAGTTACTGTTAACTCAACAGACTTAGTTTGTGGAGTTACAGCTAACTCAACAAATTAACCTCATGGACTTAAGTTAACTTCACGAGCTTACCTTTATAGTTAAATACTGCTATTCACAAAGGAATTCAACTATCCATTGAGCGATTCCACAAAATGTAAATAACAACAATTAAGATTTTTAATGTTAGTTAATTTGAGATTTATCATTAAGCAACACTAACATTCAAATATTTCAAATAGTAACTGTTTGTGTTTTCCCAGCACTACACTAAAAAAACTTGGATTTGTTACTTCTATTTTTACTTAGTTAATTTATCTTTATGCCAATTCTTTCTTTTAGAAGTAAACAAACAACCTTTAATACAATTTAGATATTAATTCCAATTTGTACTTTAACTACAAGTGCATAGTGTCTATTGTATCAGTGTGCAAGTACAGGTCGATCCCATAGGGAATTGCTGACGAATTTTAGAACTGTTTGTTTGTTAATAATCAAATTTATATATTCAATAAGTTCTCTATTGAATTACAGTTAACTCAACAGACTAACCTCGTAGACTTAGGTTAACTCCACGAGCCTGTCTTTTCTCTTTAATACTGCTATTTACAGAGGAATTCGGCCAACCATTGGGCGATTCCACAGATTGTAAATAACATCAATTAAGCTCTTTAATGTTAGTTAACATTGGATTTATCAATAAGCAATACTAACATTCAAATAATTCAAACAGTAACCATTAAAATCTTTAAGTCTTTTGTATGAACCGATTTTAGTAAAACTAAAATAAACATAAAACAATCTCAATATTGATAAAGATACATTAATCACGATACAACACAAACAATACAACACTCAAATACAACATACAAACATAGATAAATTGTTTTTGGTATTTTTGTTTTAATATGAACATGGAAATGGGCGAAAGATGAAATGTAAAGTAATCTCACTTGACAGTAAATACTTCTAATACTACTTGCAACGCGATTACACCACTGAAAATTAGACCACTTACAATTCTGTCTCCTCTCCCTATAGAATCGCGAGTCTAGAATTGCAAGATGATCTTCTCTTCAGCATACAGGCATCAACCCGAAGCTAAGGCTAAAAGCTTTACGATCTCCTGAAATATGAGTCGGCGCTTGGTGAAAATGGCTTCCCTTCCCGCGACACGATCACTCCTCACAGTGGTTGTTAGGCACTATGTTTGGCTCGGAATCGACCTGACATCAGGCAAGTATCCTCACAGACCTCCAATGGTTGGTGATTATGGTGGTAATGATGATTGTTGGTGTGGAACTTCGGAGAATTACGACGCTCATCCTCCTCTACACACACTGTTCGCCCATCGATCACACTCTTCTTCTTTTTTCTTCTTTTCTTTTATATTTCTTCAGTAGTAACTGCTTCTGCTTGAATGGTCGATTGGATTTCCTTCATTTGTATCAACGACGATGATTTCTTCCTACGCGATACGTGCAAACGTGGTTTTTCTCTTCCAACTGTCTATTCCTCCAACCGCTACAGTGGCATTTTAGAAAATAGATTTAACTATAAAATATTTGCAATAAAGAAATAAGCCGCTAACATAACGCGTTACCTTAATGTGTATTCATGCAACTCAACGCATATAGTTATGCTAACTTAATGAGTTAAACATGTGCATCTCACGTGATATTCTAAAGCATTTAAATTCAACACGTGCATAAATCTAACTATCCGATGCTCAGGTGCATTTCGGATACTTATAAACTTAACTATCCGATGCTCAGATGCATTTCGGATAGTTACAGATAACTCATCAATATATAACTTAAGTAAATCTACCAGATCTCGACACGTGTCAGCAGTAGTTTAATCATAAAATAACATTTCAGAGAGTTACAGGTCTAACTATCCGATGCTCAGATGCATTTCAGATAGTTATAGATAACTCACCGAAAATCCACTTAAGTCACTTTCCCTGAACATGACACGTGTCCACAGCTATTTTATAAATAAAAAGAGATTTCGAAGAGTTACACGGATAACTATCCTATGCCTAGCTACAATTTCGGATAGTTATAGATAACTCACCGAAATTTCACTTAAGTCATTCATTATGGTTTAGACACGTGTACTTCAGGAAATAATAAAATATTCTCTCAAAACATAACTATTCGGCAATTTAAACATAACTATCTGATACATATTCGGTATGTTAGACATAACTGTCCGAATATGTTCGGTATGTTAAACATAACTATCCGAAATATCAGAAAATTCGGATACTAAAGAATTTCACAGCCTGCAACTTACCGACAGTTCAAAAATGTACTAAATTAACATTAATTCCCCTAAATTAAGTAGATTCTTCAATTAAAGCATATAACAGTGCAATTATAACATAATGGCTTAATTCTCATATGATAAGCTAAATATTATGCAATTAACCATCATTTAAATGTTAATAATATGCACTTTTTCATTCTAAATAGTAACCATTAAGATTTTAAGTATCTTAGATGAATCAATTTCAGTAAATAATAAAACTATTTTCTATTTTCTGAATCAAATAAACATAAAACATTCACATTACTAACAATGATAACATTAATCATGATACAAAACAAATAATACAATACTTTAATACTAAATGTAAATACAAATAATTAGTTGTTTTTGGTATTTTTGTTTTGATATGTTCTTGAAGATGAGCGAAAGGTGAAATGGAAAAATCTCTATCGACAGTAAAAACTTCCATCACTACATGCAACACGATTACACCACTAAAAACATAATCACTTACAATCTTACCTCTTCTCCCTATGGAATCATGAACCAAGACTTGTAAGTTGATCTTCTTTTCATTATACTGGCATCAACTCAAAACCAAGGCTAGAAGCTTTACGATCTCCTGAGATATGAGTTGGTGCTTGGTGAAAATGACTTCCATTCCTACGACGCGATCACTCCTCACAGTAGTTGTCAGTCACCGTGTTTGACTCGAAATTAACTTGACATCCAGAGAGCATCCTCATAAACCTCTGATGGTTGATGATTTTGGTGGTGTTGTGGAGCTTCAGGGAACTTTCAACACTTCTTGTAGTTATCACGGTCTTCCACTTCACACACACTTTTTCTTCATCTTTCTCCTCTTTTTTTATATTTCTTTCAGTAGTAACTATTTTTGCTTAAATGATTAGTTAGATTTCCTTCATTCATATCAACAATAGTGATTTTTTCTTCATCCCACGAGTTAATTCCTACTTGATATGTGCAATCGTGGCTTTCCTTTGAATTTCCTATTTCTACAATTACTATAGTGGCATGTTAGAAAATAAATGATCCGTGGAGTTAGTGTAACACAACGAACTTACTTCGTTGATTTAACTATAAAACACATGCAATAAAGAAATAACTTAACGAGTTCAGATGTTTCAGATAGTTACAACTATAAGTATCCGAAACTCACACACATTTCGGATAGTTAGCACCTAACATTCTGAAAGATAACTTAAGTCAAGTTTCTAGATCGCAACACGTGTCCTCAATCAGTTTTATGATAAAAAGGTATTTCAGATACTTGCAAACCTATCTATTCGATGCTTAGATGCATTTCAGATAGTTAGCATCTAACTTACTGAAAATCTACTTAAGTCATGTATTAAGGTTTCAACACGTGCACTTCAGGAAATAATAAAATATTCTTTAAGCGTTTAAAGCATGACTGTCTAGTACATGAAATGTAACTCTTCGAAATAACAGACAATTCAGATACTTAAGAATTAAAAAGCCTGTAACTCACCGATAGTGTACAAATGTACTTAATTAACATTAATTCCTTGAAATTATGTAGATTCTTTCATTAAAGCAAATAATAGTGCAATTATAACATAATGACTTAATTCTCATATGATAAGCTAAATATTATGCAATTACTCATTATTTAACCATTAATATTATGCACGTTTTCATTCTAAACACCAAGTCAAGCCAACATGATTTAACCCGATCTAATATATATGTCTAGTTCTAACTTACCCTCAACCTCCATGATCTTCGCTACCTCATCTTTGCATTTGTAAATAATTCCCTCACTGATTCTGTAGCCTTCACTTCTCTACCAATAGAAACTTGGTATCTTGATTCTAGCACTTGCCAAAATAAGATATCCTTCGCATCTTCTCTCTCAAAAATCTAATCATAAATAGGTACATCTTCCATGTTAATCAATAACAATAATCACATCCCCATCTCTCATGTCAGAAATTCTACGATGCATATCAACATTAAGCATCTCCATCTCTGTCATGTTGTACTTGTTAGTTCCTTAATCACTAATTTAATTTCTATCCAACAATATGCTAATGACAATAATTGCGAACTTTTAATGGATGGCACTAATTTTTTTTATTTAAGACAAAGTGAACTTAAGATCAAACTCTATGATCATAGCTCTAATAGTGTTTATAAAGTGATTGTACTTGTTGGCTTAAATGTAATTTTTATAAGTAAACAAGCAATTTCTGAACAAGACTTACATTCAATAAATCCATTTGTTTAATTTACTGCAAGTGCACAATGTTAGTTGTATAAGTGTGTAAAAAAAGGTCGAATCTATAAAGAATGGTTGAAATTAGATTCTAGGTTGTTATAGATAGAGTGTAGTGTTCACTGATTAAAATGCTCACTTCGTTGAATTACTACTTTATGAACTAAGTTCATTGAGTTACAGAAAACTCAACAGACTACCCTCATTGAGTTATAGATAACTTAATGAGCAATTTGGTAATTTACTATTAATATTGCTGATTGCATAGGAATGCGTCCATCCATTTGGCGAACCCCTAAAATGCAAACAACACCCTTACGCTCTTCAAATCCTACTTATATTAGATTTAACACTAAGTAATTTTAGCATTCAAATATTTTAAATAATAAATAGGTCAAGCACAATTTTAGAGATTTAAACTAACTGATTTCAAGATTTAATCATACGATTTTATATTGACTGAACTAAAATAAACACACAACATTTAACAATTACTAATAAATAATGCAAACATAAATGACATAAACATAGAACATAAATAAGTGAAAGTAAACATGAACATATTTTTATTTTGTTCCTCAAGTTGGAGGATTGAAATATGATAAACTCTTTATTGAAAATAAAAGACTTCTAACACTACATGTGACGTGGTTACACCTTTGAAAACTTAACCACTTACTGTCAAGCACTCCTCTCCCTACTTGATCATGAACCTAAACTTTTGTAAGATGATCTCCTCTTCAGCAAATTGGCATTAACTCGAAATCAAGGTTGGAAGCTTTAACTATCTCCTAAGAGATGATTCAGTGCTTGGTGAAGAAGCATTTCCTTCCATTGACGCGATCACTTTCCAGTAATGGTTGTCAGTCATCACGATTTGCTCATAATCAACCCAACTCTAGAAATTATCCTTATAGACCTCTGATGAATTGTGAGTGGTGGTGGTAGAAGATGTCTCAAGAAACGTCTAACGCTTTGAGTGAGGTTCTTCTCCTCCTTTCTTCATTTTTTTTCCAATCATTTTATATTTCTTTCTCATAATAACTGCTACTACCAAAATGACTAGCTGGATTTTCCTTCATGCGTATCAACGACGGTAATTACTTCTTCGTTCCATGATCAAAATTATGGCGTAACTCGTGCAACGTGCTTTTCCTATGCATTTCCTACAAACTGCTCAAAATTGCACATTAAATAATAATTGATCTGTGGAGTTAGCGAAACTCAACGGACTCGTTCAGTTTTACAATTTAACAAAGCAATACGTATATAATATTTAACAATTAATAGTATGCAAAAGAGTAATTTCTAATCATTTATAAATGATAATTAATGTTAATTTCTTCAAATTATGCATATTCTTTAATTAATTCTTATCATTGTGTAAATGTAGTATAATGACTTAATTTTCATTTGATAAGCTAAATACTATGTCATTAACCACTAATATTATGAATAATTTCAATATAAATGCTTCTCTCATACCTAAGTTTTGCTAATCCATTAACAAACCTACTATGATTGTGCTAAAACTATTTTCTTTTGAAGTGTTAGGACTACATTACTTATCTTTTTAAATTTGCACCTTCCTACAAAGTCCATTCTTAGATAGTTACTCAATCACACACATATATCAATTCAAACAAAGATTTATGCAAAGGTTTTTCACTATCCTATTTTAATCTCAAACCATATGTATTTTATATAGATGATGACATTAATCAAGACTTTAATGTACATATTCTTATCCTCTAAAAATATTAATGCATCTTGGCAACAAGTGTACTCATCATATCTATTTAAAATCATTACTTCCTCGTTGATTGTAAGATCTTCTTGCCTTGAACTTAAAATAATAGAAATGACATAAATAGTGTAAATGCATTTTGGGAAAGAGTTTTCTCTTTTTTTTTCTTTTTCTTTTTGATAAATTGACCAAAGTCATAACTTCAACTTTCCTTGATCAAATTGTTGCATGATATGATAAATAAAAATTGATAAGGCAAGATAGGAATTTGAAGTCTTTTATGAGGAAGATAATTTCTAAGTAGACAAAAATTGAGTACCTTGCCCCAATAGTATTATGGGATTTCATTAATTACCTTGATTAACCTCATTATAAAGATGAAAATACACAATGGTCAAAAACATTCAAAGATAGCTAAAAATTATTTTTCATCTCTATTGAAGTGAAATACATGGAAAATGATTTCCTCTCTTCAACTAGTCAATGTCGGAAGGTTTCAAAAATTTTAGTATAAAATTTCAAAAGGTTTCAATAAATTTCAAAAGGTTTCAGTAAACTCATCAAATTTTTTTTCAAAAGGCTGTAAAATAATCTTGTTTCCTAAAAATGACAAGGTTTACTTTGATCTAATTACCTCCGCCCATACTATATTTTGCATTGTCCTCAATATAACAAATGAGTAGAATATGCATTACATGATAGTAGGCATGATAAACTAAGTTCATTGAATTAGTGATTAAGTCAACAGACTTACTTCGTTAAGTTAGCAAATAACGAACTACATAAGAATAACTATTAAATGAAAGGTAATTGATAAACGTACCTTGTTCAATTATAAATCAATTGATGTTTTTCGAACTTTGTTCTTGAGATGTCCTTCATTTACCAAAATTAACAACATAGAAAGTAAATATAAAACATATATTGATATGCATTGTGTAGAACCCAGACTTCTACACCTTTGGTGGCTCACAAGCTAGTCAAATGGTTTCTCAGAACAGATACCAACAAACTAAATTGATGATAATTTTTCTTTCAGTTTTTCTTGTAAGAAAAGTAAAACATACTATATATGAAGAATAACATGAACATATAATTTTTTTTCTCTATTTAACTCATAAAAGATAACAGTAATACATTTACAAGAATCACTATGATAGAAACACAATTTAAGAACATGATTGGAAAGTAGTGGCATGTGGAATGAATACATCAGTCCACGTAAAACCTTTAGGCATAATTCTTCTAGCTTTCAATTCGACTTCTATTGATTCTACTTGCCTATTTAACTAATATACCTAAAGTATATTATCAACACTAAATGTCAGAGTATTACCATTGATGAAATTAAATGTGGTATTGTTCTTCTCAACCATGATGATATAGATGCTTCTACTTTTACAAATAATTCGATGTACTCATTTCTCCATTTCCAATCATTTAAGTCCTCCACTATCCAAATTTGAAATTTCATAAGGTCATCCCACCATCTCACTAGACACAAAGTAGGATAATTAGATTCATTATACCATAATCCAAGTTGAACTTTGTCATATTGGGTGGATGGTGGTTTAACTGCAATATGAGGTATAGGTAAAATTTCTATCATTTTATCATAACTATCAATGCTCATTATGTAGAGATTGAATCTGAAAAAGAAGTAACACAATGGAGTTGTTTAGTTCTACAGTTTAATAAAGCAATACGTATATAACAATTAACAATTAATAGTATGCAAAAAAAGTAATTTTTAATCATTCATAAATGATACTTAATTAACATTAATTCCTTCAAATTATTCATGATCTTTAATTAAGTCTTATAATTGTGTAAATGTAACATAATGTCTTAATTCTCATCTGATAAGCTAAATACTATGCTATTAACTATTAATATTATGAATAATTTTATTCTAAATGATCACCAACTCTCACTCCACCACCAAAGTATTGGGGTTAAGATGAGACCTAGATGGAGTGAAAGGACAACTTCTTCCTAATGAAACAAACAAAAGAGAAAAACAAACAAAACACGTAAGCAAGGCACACCAATATTTACATGGAAAACCTCCTTAGTGTGAGGAGTAAAAACTATGGGATTAATTAGTCTATCCCACAACTTCCACTTGTTAGGATTGTATGGAGACTTCTTTGTTAAAGGATAGTTGGATTATAATCCAAATGCAATGTTGAGATCAGATTGAGTTTACAATGATTATTGAAGGCAAGGACATTACTGAAAGGGACAATAGATTGATCATTGTTGAAGCTTAAAGGTGTAGTTGGTGAGTTACCTAGACAATACAATGAGTTATGGAGTTAAGTGTCTAAAAGAAGGACACAGGATAACTTAAGAAGCTTGTACGAAGATGGTGAGTTAGTGCTAGAAAGGTCATGAAGTTCAACAAGTTATGGAGATAACATTCCAAGGGTCAACAAGTTACTATCATAGGTTGGTCACAACTGTGGAGCCATAGTAGCTTAACTCTCCGAGAGTCGGTAGGTTAGGTTGGAGATTCAAATAGTTATTGATAATTGATTGAGTTCTAGTCACATGGAGGAGTAAGTTCTCACATGAAGATGATGGAAGTTGAAGATCGAATATTTGACTAGTTAAGGAATAAGTAGTTGAGACAGACAATAAGTTATTGCCTAAGTGACTAAAGGTGCAAAATGGCACTCCAACTACTCGGAAGGTTAAGTGCTCAACTAACTGATGTTCGGCTAGTTGATGTATTTTGATTTGTCCATGTATTTACTATAATGTCTTTGTGCCCTAATGTGCATGTATAAAAGGACATGTGTAAGGATACACTATGAGTGTGTATCACTATCAAATAGAGTTGTAAGAAGTTGAAAGAGCAACAACAAGATCTCTGCCACCTGTGGACATAGCTAGTTGTCGAACCACATAAAATCTATGTTCCACCTTGTTCTCTTGTATTCTTCTTGTGTGTGTATGCAATTGGTTGAGCTACAAATTAGCTTCTACTTGCATTGGTTTATCAACAATTGATTTTAGAGTGTTAGGTTCAATTCCTTGGAGTGTCACATGAGGTCAAGAAGAAGAGATGGTAGTGCAAGATCTTGATCGACAAGTTTGACGATAATGATTTTGGAAGATGCAGATATAGGATTGTTTGTATCAGAGGAATTTGTGCAAGCCTTTGATAGGGAGAAAACTAGAAGGCATGAAACAAGGTAATTAGGAGTTGCTCGATAGAAAGGTTTTGGGTCTGGTTAGGCTGACACTAGTAAGAAATGTTGCATTCAACATTACTTAGGAGAAGACTATTGTAGGACTCTTGAAGGTGCTATCAAATATGTATGAGAAGTCGTCAATGAATAACAAGATACATTTGATATGCAACTTCTTCAATCTAAAGATGGTAGAGGGTGGTAGTATGCCTAATCATATCAACAAAGTGAACTCCATCATCACCAAGTTGAACTTAGTTGATATCAACTTTGACAACTAAACGAAGACTCTGATTTGGTTATCGTCATTGCTTGAGAGTTGGTCGACGACTATCACTAAAGTGAGCAATCCTCTAGGACATGAGAAGCTGCAATATGAAGACATTAGAAATTTGATCTTCAATGAAGATATTTGGAAGAGGGAATATAGAGAGGCGAACACGCCATGTGCTACCTTGAATGTTGATGAAAGAGGGAGGACAAAACACTACAAAGATGGTAATTCTCATGACAAATCTAAGTCTAGTGGGAGATACCATAAGAATCTTGTCTATTAGAATTGTGGCAATAAGGGCCACATTTGTAGACATTGTGTTTAGAATGAAAAAGTGCATAATATTCAAGGTTAAATGATGGTTAATTGCATAATATTTAGCTTATCATATGAGAATTAAGTCATTATGTTATAATTGCACTGTTATATGTTTTAATGAAAGAATCTACATAATTTCAAGAAATTAGCGTTAATTAAGTACATTTCTGAACTATCAGTAAGTTACAGGTTTTTAATTTTTAAGTATCTAAATTTTCTGTTACTTCAGAGAGTTATATTTAATATACCAGACAGTTATGTTTTAAATGCTTAAAGAATATTTTATTATTTCTTGGAATACATGTGTCGAAACATCTGAACTAGTTATTTCTTTATTGCACGTGTTTTATAGTTAAATCAATGAAGTAAGTCCGTTGAGTTATTTGTAACTCCATGGACCATTTATTTTCTAATATGCCACTATAATAGTTGCAGAAACAAGACATTCGAAGAAAAACTATGATTACACGTATCACGTAGGAATTCATTCATGGAATAAAGTCTAAATCACCATTGTTGATATAAATGAAGAAAATCTAGTCGATCAATTAAGTAGAAGCAGTTACTACTGAAAGAAATATAAAAGAAAAAAAGAAAGACGAAGAAAGTGTGTGTGTAGAGGTTGAGAACCGCGTTAACTACAGGAAGCATTGAAAGTTCCTTGAAGCTTCACACCACCACCAAAATCACTAACTATCAGAGATCTGTGAGGATACTTTCCTGATGTCAGGTCGATTCCAAGCCAAACACGGTGACTGACAACCACTGTGAAGAGTGATCGCGTCGCAGGAAGGGAAGCCATTTTCACCAAACACCAACTCATATCTCAAGAGATCGTAAAACTTTTAGCCTTGGTTTCGGGTTGATGCTAGTATGCTGAAGAGGAGATCATCTTACAATTCTTGATTCACGATTCTATAGGGAGAGGAGGCAAGATTGTAAATGATTAAGTTTTCAGTGGTGTAATTGCGTCGCATGTAGTGACAGAAGTTTTTACTGTCGATAGAAATTTTTACATTTCACCTTTCGCTCATCTTTAGGAACACATTAAAAAAAAAATACCAAAAATAACAAATTATTTGTGTTTACATTTAGTATTAAAGTGTTGTATTGTTTATTTGTATCGTGATTAATGTTATTATTGTCAATATTGTGAATGTTTTATGTTCGTTTGATTTAGAAAATAGAAAATAGTTTTATTGTTTACTTAAATTGATTTGTTCTAGATACTTAAAGATTTTAATGGTCACTGTTTGAAATATCTGAATGTTAGTATTACTTAATGATAAATCTAATATTAACTAACATTAAAGAGCTTAATTGATGTTATTTACATTCTGTGAAACCGCCCAATGGTTGGTTGAATTCCTTTGTAAATAGCAGTATTTAACTAGAAAGGTAGGCTCGTGGAGTTAAGTCCATGAGGTCAGTCCGTTAAGTTAACCATAATTTCATGAATTAGGTCCGTTGTGTTAACTATAACTCAACATAGTGCTTAATTGAACACATATAAACTCCAATATAAAAATTGAAATAGTACACAATTCTTACTCAATCTTTGTGGGATTAACCTATACTTGCACACAAATACAATATACACTGTGCACTTGCAGTTAAAATACAAATTGGAATTAATATCTAATTTGTGTGAAAGGTTGTTTGTTTACTTCTAAAAGTAATTATTTATATAAGCATAAAAACAAATTAAACAAGTCTTCTAGTGTCGTTTAACAAATAGAAGTTCACAAATCAATACAAGTTTTCTAGCGCTGTTGCTGAGGATTCAGAAGCTAAGCAACTATGAGTGATGTTTTGTTTTAATAGTAGAGGAGTGTTGTGTGTTTTATTTTATAATTGAGAATATGACATATGCTTATGCTCAAAGATTTTTGAAACCTGTAATTAGCATATGTGAATTCTGTAATTTGGAAGGTCATGACATCTCTGATTGTTTGAAACTGAGACGATTGCAGATGGTTAGATCACATGAACAACAAATGAATAATATTCAATATAATAGAGCTGAGTATGAGAATCCTATAGTTTACCAAACTAATGGTTAGTTTAGAATGTGTAATATGTTGAGAGATAAGGAAGTTTGAGATAGGTATGACAAACTAGAGCATAGCTTAGAGCAAAACATGGACAAACTGGAACAATACATGTGTCAGCAACAAGAAGTCAACCAATTAAATTATAGGGAAGAATATTCAGAACCTAAAATTGATATCATATACGAAACTAAAAAAACCATAATGAAAATTGATCAAAAATTGAATGTAATGAGATTAGATGATTTGGAAAGAAAACTAAAAGCATTAGACAAATTTACAATAAAATTACAAGTTATGCAACAAGAAAAAACAAATGAAAATTTTAATGTTACAGATTTGCATAATTTGCAAGATATACAGAAAAAAGAAAATACCAATGCAATAGAATTTAAAGAATGTAATTTAAAACTAAAAATAGTTGAAGATCATAAACATGAAAATGAAATACAAGAACATCATGAAAGTAATCAAAATCTGGAAAATGTATGTATAATATTAAGATCTGGAATTGATATACCGCTAAGGATTCAAAAGGAAAGTAATATGAATGTGGATAAGAACAAAAATCAAAATGATAATGAAAATATAATATCTCAAAATGTAGAAATCAATGAAGAAAAATCTAAATCTGAAAATGAGACTAAAAATGATCAAATAAATGAAATGAAAGAAAAATAATATTGTAAATCACAATCATTAGCACCCTATCTTGAAAGATCACAACAAACATTTCCTGAAAAACAAAAAAAATTTGAGAAATTTTTGAAAAAGTACAAGTTAACATTCCTTTGTTAGACTTATTGCAGAAAATGCCACCTTGTGCTAAATTTCTTAAGGATTGGTGTGCTAAGAAAAGAGAGCGAAAAGTTTTAAGGAAAGTCTTTTTAGCTAAGCAAAGTAGTTCCCTATTTCTACCACAAATTCCTAAAAAGTTATTTGATCATGGAATCCCTATTATATCATGCACAATAGGAAATACTATTCTAGAAAGAACCTTAATAGACCTAGGTGCAGGTATAAATGTTATGCTGAGTGATATATTTGCATCTTTAGGATTAGAAGGCTTAATCTCTACTAGGACTGTTATTCAATTAGCTGATAGAAGTATAAGATACCTTAGAGAAAAAAGAGAGGATATTCTAATTAAAATCAAAAACTTCGTATATCCTATTGATATTGTGATTTTGGATTCCCAACAAATTAAGCATCAAAATCATGATACATCTTTAATTTTGGGAAGACCATTCTTAGCAACATTAGAGGCTGTTATAAATTGTAAAACTGGAGTAATGAAGTTAGCATATGGTAATGAGGATACTCAATTAAACATTTTCAAATCAGAAAAGTTTGAGGAGTTAGAAATGTCCTTATGTACTATAGACCTTTTAGAGGATGAAGGAGATATGCTAGATGATGTGAATCAAGAAGAACTAAATAGGCAACTAAATTCTGAAAATTTAGGAGAAAGTGAAAGCATAAATATAGAAGGAGATCAAGAAGAGATTAATATTGAAAATGAAAATGTTCAATTAGGAGCTCTAACTTCTAATGGTCAACATTTAGATTTAAAACTTTTACCTCCTAAATTAACCTATATATTTCTGGAAGAAAAACGAATATGTCCAATCATTATTGCTTTAGATTTAAAAGATGATCAAATTTTTAAATTAAAAGATGTAGTAAAAACTTATAAAGAGGTTATAGGATGGACTATGACTGATATAAAAGGGTTAAGTGCAACTTTATGCTGTCACCACATATATTTAGAAGAGAATGCTAAACCAGTTAGAATTCCTAAGAGGAGATTAAATCCAAATCTTAAAGAAATAGTCAAGAAGGAAATAGTGAAATGGTTAGATAATGACATAATTTATCCGATTTCTAATAGCTCATGAATTAGTCCAATCCATGTAGTTCCTAAAAAATCAGGATTAATAGTTATTAGAAATGAAAGTTAGGACTTGATACATATTAGAATTCAATCGGGTTGGAGAGTGTGTATAGACTATACAAAACTGAATGCTATGACTAGGAAAGATCATTGTCCCTTACCTTTTATAGATCAAATGCGAGAGAAATTAGTAGGGCAAGAATATTTTTGTTTCCTAAACGAGTATTTAGGATATAACCAAGTTATAATAGCATTAGAAGTTCAAGAGAAAACAGCTTTCACATGTCCTAATAAAACTTATGCTTTTAAGAGAATGCCATTCGGATTATGTAATGCACCAACCACCTTTCAAAGGTGTATGCAGGGCATATTCACTAGAATGATTGAAGATTTTTTAGAAATATTTATGGATGATTTTACTATTTATGAAACTTCATATGAAGTGTGTTTAAACAATTTAGACCAAGTATTAAAATGTTGTGTGGAAAAAAGTCTGGTTCTAAATTGGGGAAAATGTCACTTCATGGTTAAACAAGGAATAATCTTAGGACATGTTTCTAAGGAAAGGTTGGAAGTAGATAAAGCTAAAATAGAAGTAATTTCTAATCTACCAGAACCTAAATCAGTAAAAGATATTAGATCATTTCTAGGACATGTTGGATTTTATAGAATATTTATTAAAGAATTTAGCAAAATAGCTAGACTTTTAACTAATCTATTAAAAAAAGTCTCATTTAACTTTGATAAAAATTGCAAAGAAGCATTTTTCAAGCTTAAGAGTAGCTTAATTTCAACTCCTATAATACAAGCACCTGATTAGAGCCATCCATTTGAATTAATGTGTGATGCATCTGATTTTGTTGTAGGAGCAGTGTTGGGATAGAAGATAGAAAAATCTCCTAGAGTGATTCATTATGCAAGCAAAACTTTAAATGATGCTCAAGTTAATTATACAACTATTGAAAAAGAGCTGTTAGTTGTTGTGTTTGCCTTAGAAAAGTTTAGATCATATCTGATTGGAGCTAAAGTGATAGTATGCACGGATCATTCAGCTTTAAAACACCTAATAGCAAAGAAAGAAACTAAACCTAGATTGATCTGATGGATATTATTATTACAAGAATTTGATCTAGAAATTAAAGATAAAAAAGGTTGTGAGAATGTAGTAGCAAATCATTTATCATGATTACAAATAGAAAAATCAAATATTGAAATTAAAGATAATTTTCCTGATGAACAGTTAATGACCATGAACACAATGCCTTGGTATGCAGACATAGTTAATTACTTAGTTACTGGTTTAACACCTAAGGATTGGAATAGACAGGATAAGAAATTGTTCTTTTCAAGAGTAAAATATTACTATTGGAAAGACCCATACTTGTTTAAGAAATGTCTTGATCTAGTTTTAAGGAGGTGTGTTCTAGAAACTGACTAGTAGAGCATATTGTCTTTCTGCCATGAACAAACATGTGGAGGGCATTTTGGTTCAAGGTAAACTACTGCCAAAATTGTACAATGTGGCTTTTATTGGCCAACACTATTCAAATATGATCATAAGTACTGCTTAAGTTGTTTAAGATGTCAACAAATAGGAAGAATATCAAAGAGGAATATGATGCCTCTCAATTCTATTGTTAATGTTGAAATCTTTGATATGTTGGAAATAGATTTTGTGGGTCTATTTCATATGTCTAATCAATTTAATTATATATTGTTAGGGGTGGATTATGTATCTAAATGGATAGAAGTTATTCCTACTAACACTAATGACAACAAAGTGGTAATACATTTTATAAGAACTAATATAATTGTCAGATTTGGAATACCTAAAGCTATTATCAGTGATAGAGGAACTCATTTCTGTAATAGAGGTTTTGAAGCCTTAATGAAGAAATATGGAGTAAATCACAAAATTGCAACATCATATCATCCGCAAAAAAGTGGACAAGTAGAAAGTACAAACAAACAAATTAAGTTAATCTTAGAAAAAGTAGTAAATCCTATTAGAAAAGATTGGACTAATAGATTAATAGATGCACTTTGGGCTTATAGAACTGCATATAAGATAAGCTTAGGTATGTTACCTTTTAGGCTAGTATATGGAAAAAGTTGTCATTTACCAGTTGAAATTGAACATAAAGTTTATTGGGCATTAAAAACTCTGAACACTAATTAATTCAAGCTATTGAAAATAGGAAAATGCAATTGATTGAATTAGAATAATTTAGGAATGAAGCTTATTCGAAAACTATAAGAGAAAAAGAGAAAATGAAGTTCTAGCATGACAAGAAAATTATTTCAAAAACCTTTGAAATAGGATAAGAAGTATATCTTTACATGACTAGACTCCATAACCATCCAGAAAAATTAAGATCTAGATGGGCAAGACTTTATATAATTCGAAATATTTATTCCTATGGAGCTATTGAAATTGAAAATCCTAAAAATCAGAATATATTTAAAGTAAATGGACAAATACTTAGACATATTCTGAAGATTCCAAAAAGTTCCTTAAAATTATAGAAGAAGTAAGAGTAGAGGACTACTCGAGCTTTACTTAGTAAGAAATTATCTAAATAGTTTAAAAAAAAAACTTATTTAAACATAGTCATGGTTCGACCGAAAGAAATTATCGATTTTACCGAAACATATATTAAAAGAAAAAATCATTGCGGTTAAACTGATAGGATCCATTAGTTTGACCGAAACATAAAAACATAAAAAATCTATATATTATATTAAGTACAAATGTCAGTTTTACCGAAGCATGGTATCAGTTCAATCGGTAGAAGAAGAAAAAAAAAAGAGTATTTAATTTTGGTTCAACCGAGATATATAACGGTTTGATTGAAATTTTAAAATGTTAAAAAATTAAGAATTAGTTAGACCGAAAATTCTTTGGTCTTGACCAAAGTAAAAACTATTATTATAAGTATTTTTATTAGTTATAACTTTACAGAAAGTTCGTTGAGTTACACTTAACTCAATGAACTTACTCCATTGAGTCTAGGATAAGTTAACGAACTTACAACGTTAAGTTAACCAGTATTGTAGTTAAGCCCATGGACTTAATCCGTGGAGTTAACCATAATTCCACGGAGAAGTGAGTGAGAGAGCGAGAGTTTACGCGGGAAAATGACCTAATTACCTGCCTAAAACTTAGGGTTTATTTATACTAAAACTTAGGATTTGAGGGCATTATCCGTAGAATCATTTAGAACTTAGAATAGTAGAGATCAAAGCGATTCTATTCCGTTCCATTACACCACAAAGATAAGATGATGCTAGAGTTCTAGGAGAAAATAGACACCACGAGATTTCCTAGAGAATCAGAAGAATGGCACACGAGACAAAAGATCAAGAACACAACTCGGGAGAAAGACCTACAAAAGGTAGAATCTAACATTTTCTACTAGAGGAAAGTCTTAGTAGATTTACATATTACAATACCTCAGATTGTGGAGACGAGGATTAAGGTAGCAATAGAAGTTGCAGTAAATAGAGAAAGAAGAATCAGGCCAAATAACGAAGTTGCCCTAGAATTGATCCAATGCAAGGCTAGATTATGGTTCTTACGAGAAATTGCTAGTTGTGCAAGGGGTGAAATTAGGTGAAAGCAATAGAGGAAAGCAGTTGAAGAACTAGTAGTAGAAATGTCGACTACAGTTGCAGAACAAGCAGGACCTTCAGTTCCACCAACAGAGCCATTACCACAAGTAACATTTGCTTGGCTAAGAACTGAAGAAGAGGATAAAGAGTTTGCTAGCTTGGTCAAAAAAGCAAAAGACCAAGGAGATGATGAAGAAATGGCTATGACCAAGGCACATATTCTGTATGATGCCATAAAGAAAAGAAGGGTCGAAGAAAAGTTGAGGGCCTAATACAAAATTAAAGTAGAGCAACATCAGGAAGCAACTAGATTAAGGGCTGCAAGAGAAGTTGAAGTTGGTCCTTCGAAATTAGTAGTTATAGAAAAAGTGAAATAAGAAGAGCTAGTACCTGTGGCTCGAGGGCTTGTAGAGCCCATTTTTGTAGATTTAATCTTAGAGGAGGAAGAGGAAGACTAGACACAGTGAATTAGAAGAAGAAAAGGAAAAGAGATAGTGTCTAAACCTCAAGAAGAGATTAAATCTGAGATGAAAATATCAAAAGGGCCTATAGAGCCCATTTTTGTAGACCTGCTATCCAAATCTGAGGATGAGCAAGAGTAGTAGTAGTAAGAGCAAAGAGAAGAAGAAAAATAAGCTAAAATTAGTCTACAGCTTGTACAAAGAGAAGAAATTGAAATTAGGATAGAAGCTGATTTGCCCGTGACTCCATCCTAATTTGCCACAGAATCAAAAAGAACAGTGACTATGCAGATTGGTAGTCAGGAGGAAGAAGAAAGAGCAGAAACTGAACAAGTACATAATGAACAAGAAAGAAATGACTCGACAAATTCCATTGAAGAGGGAGAGACTATTTAGTAGATTTTTGAGAAGATTTAAGATAGAGTGGAGAGTTATGTCGGCTCTCCACCACAAATAAAAGCAGATGCAAAAATGCAAGAATCTTCTAAGTATTTACAACAAATTCAAGTTCAGTATATGGAAGAAAAAATTCAAGAATAAACTCTTCTAGAGCAACAAATGCAAATTTCTGACCCAACTAAAGCTACCATTTTAAATGAAGTACACTTTTGGAGTCAGGAAGCTTATAATAAATATCAAGAGATGAAAGGGTATGATATTATTTATAGTAGGCTAGTAAACTCGAATGGTATGCAAGAAATTAAGGACTTATTTGAGTTCTAGGGTCTACTTTAATTTATTTCTCAATAGAGAGAGAATGTAGTATATGAAAATTTAGTACCCTGTTTCTATGCAAATTTAAGAGAAGAAGAAAGTGGATTAATTTCCAACGTGGAGCAAGCTGATGTACAGATAACACTAGAGCTTCTCCACAATATTTTCAGACTGAGAAATGAAGGAATTAAAATTTTGAAAGAAACAATTGCAGTGGAATGGGTTGAATAGGAAATTAAATAGTGCATAGCCATCAACCCTAGTGTGTCATTACTGAACAAACTGAAGTACTTAAATGGAAAGGCACACATGGTTGCAACTATACTGGTAAAAACTATTTATCAAAGACAAGGTTACGACATTGAACTTAGCCAATTTGTCAAGTAGCCCACATATGTAGTTGTAAACAAAATTCAAGTTAATTGGTACAAAGTATTTATCTCCAAAATGAGAGCAGTAAAGAAGAAATTATTTTATGGAGATTTGATTCCACTACTGATGGTGGATAGTATTGACTTCATGAAATGGACATCTAGAAGGATAAGATCAAGAGCCATTTCAGTAAAGGAATATAAAAATTACAATTATGTTGCTGCTAAGATTGTTGGACCTTCTAGAGACATTACAAGGGTTGTTGAGAGGATAAATCAATTAGAACAACAATTAGAAAAGCTCTAGAAGGAAGTAGATGAACTTAGGAAGGACTAATTGTATTGTTCGTCTACTTATAATTGTATTAAAAAAATATCTAACTGAATGTAAATGTAAATTATTCATATAAATGCATGTTTTTAGATGTTTTTGAATTTGTGTTTGAGAATGAATGATATAATTGAAAATTGTATTGAATATTATATAACTGTTTAACAATGTGCAAGATTGTTTAAAAGATTTACAAATTTTATAAATGACGTGGTTAAATGCATGATAATTGGTTAATGTTTGAATATATCTGCATGCTGAAAAGTAAAATGTAAATTCTGTATAATAGGAAGTGAATTGTAAGTTAAATATGCATATAATGTTCAGATTTAAATGAGTTACATTAGAATACTACATTAATGACATGTATTTAACTTTGATTAAGTTGACAAAATGCAGAGAAAGAAATATATATATATATAAAAGTTAATATGAGGTGTAAGTTTTAGAAATTTGCCAAGTGTTAACTCAACGAAGTAAGTCTGTTGAGTTAACCTTAACTCCACGAGGTCAATAATAAAATATAAGACTACTCCGTTGAGTTATCTGTAACTCAACGAGGTTAGTCCGTGAAGTTAGCAAATAGGTGACGAAGTTAGTATGTTGAGTTAGCTGTAACTCAACGAGGTTAGTTTGTTGAGTTAGAAACAATAATCGAAGCTAATCCATTGAGTTAACTATAATTCAACGAGGTTAGTTCGTGGATTAAGCTGAATGGTTATTCTTTTAGCCATGAACAAAACTTCGTGAGTTTAGCGATTACTAAAATTTGAAATTAGAAGTGAAACACATATCCATAAAAATAGGAACCATACTACACGTTACAAGACATGTTCTTGCAACGAGATTCATTTACTTTATGAATGTGCATTATAAATATAGAACAGAATGTTATTTATGAGTTACCAGTACTTGAGGAAAGAAAAGAAAATTCATTGAGGAACTAGAAGGAGAAGCAGCTAATTCAACTTCATATGTCAACAACTATTTACTGAAAACAAAGCTTCAGACTAGTATGTAATTAATCTTCTGCTATTTTACGTTATGTTAAGAGTTTATGAGCACATTGATTCATTCTCCTAGCACTAAACAATTAGTAAGAACACCTACACAGGATTATTCAACATAGAGGCGTACTGAAATATTTTCTGAATTAGAGTTTAACGAAATCCTTAAGGGTGTAACTAATCTTTCTTTAAAAGAGAACGAAGATATGACTGCTTGTTTGGTTGTGAAAGATTAAATCAAACAACTTGTTTACTTTGTCTTTATGCTTATATCAATAATTACTTTTAGAAGTAAACTAACAACCTTTCACACAAATTAGATATTAATTCCAATTTGTATTTTAACTGCAAGTGCATAGTGTATATTGTATTTGTGTGCAAGTACAGGTCGATCCCACAGAGATTGACTAAGAATTGTGTACTGTCTTGATTTTTATATTAGAGTTTATGTATTCAGTTAAGCACTCCATTGAGTTACAGTTAGCACAACAGACTAAGTTCGTGGAGTTATAGCTAACTCAACGGACTAATCTCGTGGACTTAAGTTAACTCCATGAGCCTATTTTTCCAATTAAATACTGCTATTTACAGAGGAATCCGGCCAACCATTGGGTGGTTCCATAGATTGTAAATAACATCAATTAAGCTCTTTAATGCTAGTTAATATTAGATTTATCATTAAGCAACACTAATATTTAGATATTTCAAACAGTAACCCTTAAAATCTTTAAGTATCTGGAACAAATCAACTTCAATAAACTGTAAAACTATTTTCTATTTTCTGAATCAAACAAACATAAAACATTCACAATACTAACAATGATAACAATAATCATGATACAAAACAAACAATACAACACTTAAATACTAAATGTAAACACAGATAAGTTGTTTTTGGTATTTTTGTTTTGATATGTTCATGAAAATGGGTGAAAGGTGAAATGTAAAAATCTCTATCGACAGTAAATACTTTCGTCACTATATGCGACACGATTACACCACTGAAAACTTAATCACTTACAATCTTGTCTCCTCTCCCTATAGAATCGCGAGTTTAGAATTGCAAGATGATCTCCTCTTCAGCATACTAGCATCAACTCGAAACCAAGGCTAGAAGCTTTACGATCTCCTGAGATATGAGTCGGTGCTTGGTGAAAATGGCTTCCCTTCTCGCGACGTGATCACTCCTCACAGTGGTTGTTAGGCACCGTGTTTGGCTCGGAATTGACCCGACATTAGGAAAGTATCTTCATAGACCTCCGATGGTTGGTGATTATGGTGATGGTGGTGTGGAGCTTCAGGGAACTTCCGACACTTCTTCTAGTTAGCGTGGTCCTCCACCTCTACACACACACTTTCTTCGTCTTTTCTCCTTTTCTTTTATATTTCTTAGTAGTAACTGCTTTTGCTTAGATGATTGGTTGGATTTCCTTCATTCATATCAACGATGGTGATTTCTTCTTCCTTCCATGAGTGAATTCCTGCGTGATACGTGCAATCGTAGTTTTCCTTCGAATGTCCTGTTTTTGTAACCGCTATAGTGGCATATTAGAAAATAAATGGTCCATGGAGTTACAGATAACTCAACGGACTTACTTCATTGATTTAACTATAAAACACGTGCAATAAAGAAATAAATTGCTAACATAATGCGTTACCTTAGTGTGCATTCATGTAACTCAATGCGTACAGTTATGCTAACTTAACGAGTTAAACATATGCATTTCACGTGATCTACTATAGCATTTAAATTTAACACGTGCATAATTCTAACTAAACAAATTCAGATATTTCAGACATTTAAGAACCTAACTATCTGATGCGTAAATGTATTTCAGATAGTTAACGTTTCAACACGTCCATTCCAAGAAATAATAAAATATTCTTTTAAACTATACTATCCGGTACATTCAGTATAACTCTCCGAAATAATAGAAAGTTCAGATACTTAAGAATTTTACAGCCTGCAATTTACTGACAATTTAGAAATGTACTAAATTAACATTAATTCTCTGAAATTATGCAGAGTCTTTCATTAAAGCTTATAACAGTGCAATTATAACATAATGGCTTAATTCTCATATGATAAGTTAAATATTATGCAATTAACCATCATTTAACCGTTAATATTATGCACTTTTTCATTCTAAACACTACTCCAGTAGAAAAACCATTAGGAGAAATTCTATATCCTAAATTAGTTGATGAACCTTCATGTATTTGATTGCCAAACTTTGAAGAAGATAAGTTTGAACTGAAATCTAATTATATTAGTCAATTGCCACACTTTCATGGATTAGAAAGAAAAGATGCCATTATTTCCTTAGAGAATTTAACGAAGTTTGTCAAATGATGAAAATGTCAAACATGAATATTGATGCTATTAAACTTAGATATATCCCCTTTGCTTTAAAAGACACAGCTAAGAGATAGTTATATACTCTGTCATCTAATTCAATTTTTGCATGGACAAAATTTTGCTTTGTTTTTCTGGAAAAATATTATCCAACACATCAAACGATTAAAAAGAAAAAGGAAATATTAATGTGTAGCCAAAAACAAGGAGAATCATTCTGGAAATATTTTAAAAGATTTAAAGATTTACTAACTCAATGTCTACATCATGCAATGAGTAAAGCATAATTAATAACTATAATTTATGAAGGCATAGATGTTTCAACGAAATCTTTATTAGAATCTACTTGTCAGAATGGATTTTTAAAGCTGTGAGTGAAGAAGCATGGGTATACTTAGAAAACTTTGCAAAAAGAACTGCATAATGGGAAAACTCGGCTAAAGCTATTACAGATAAAAGAATATTACCAAGGGAAATGCATGAAATAGATTCAAGCACTATGCTTGAAGTTAAATTAACTGAATTAACAAAGAAAATAGAAGAGTTATCATTAAATCAAAAACTAGCAGAAAAGAATGCAAACATTAATGATTTAGATATTTTTTATGCTAGAAACCAGAAAGATAACTTGTGGAAATTCTTATAAGCTTAATTGGAGAAATCACCCGAATCTATCTTGGAGAAATAATAATTTCCAGGGAGGAGAAAATATAAATGATAAAAATATAGGTTATAAAGCATTAATTGAACAAGGATCTAGAATAGAGAAGTTAGAAAAGATAATTCAACAATTAAACAATCGTCTAGATCTTATATTTGGAAATGTTGTCATTCAAAATCAAAATATGAATAAAAATATACCCCCTAAACAGAAGGAATCAATAGAAGTTAGACCTACTGGAGGATTGCCAATGCAAGTAGTACCTAACCCTGTCAACAGAATTGTTAATGAAATTGATACCTCCTATGGGAGGGAAGCTGAATGAAGCAGTATAACTGAAGCAATTATGTATAATATAGTAAATAGAAAAAAAACATAAAAGAAAAAAATGTAAGTATTAATTGTAGTTAGTAGTATCATAGAGTTATTACTTAACTCAACGAACTTATGACCTAACTCTACGAAGGTATGTAAGTAGCTATGTTAATTTTATCTCTATTAAATTTGTGTTTATGTTATACAGAATCACAATAGATGGAATTGATGAAATTACCACTAGATGCACTAAGGGAAGTACTGAGTAACTTATCAGCTTAAGATCTGTGCAGAATGTGTTGTGTATCAAAAGAAATTAAAGAATGTGTTAGAGAAAAATATTTTCATGGACTACAACCTGCAAAAATGACTAAGATTAGAGATGGATTTTTATGGAAGTCATTTAATCATAGTTCAATCAGCTATGAATATCTAAATATGGAAGAAAATATTGAAATTCCACCCAATACATTAGAAGGAATAGATCATATTATGGGGATAGATGAATGATTAATTATTTACAGAACCAAACCAAGGTATGCAATTCTGTTACCTAATATTTTGATTAGAAATCCTATTACTAGAGAAGAATGGAATATAGGAAGGCCTAATAGATTTGAAGTACCAACTGAAAACTGTAGGTCAGTTTTAACATTTTCTGATAAAAATTCGACCATTCCTGAAAAATTGTATTACTAGAGACCAACTGGAAATTGGGATGAAGGATTATGTTTAAGTGTGTATAATTTTCTGAATAGATTTTGGATTGAAAATACTATAATATATCTAGGATAGAAAACATTAATTAACAACATACATGTTATACTTAATGGATATATATATCTAGTCATAGATATATCAGTTGCATTTAGATCTGATTTATACATAGTAAGCACAGATAGTTATGATGACTTTATAGAAATATTACCTATACCGAGTGATATAGCTAAACCACCATCTATAGAATATGATAAAATTCAATTAGGAATGTGGTATAATGAATATGATGATCCTACTTTATGTCTAATAAGATGGTGGGATGAATTGATGAAATTTCAAATATGGATTATGAAAGACCTAAATGAATGGAAGTGGGAAGAGGAATATATTGAAATACATGTAGAAATATAAACAGCTACATTATCTTGGAACAGAAAAGAATCCCTTTCTGTATTTCATTTCATTAATGGTAATACACTTATATTTAGTATTAATAACATACTACAGGTTTACAAGTTAAAAAGAAAAATGGACTACATTAAAATAGAATAATAGCAAGAAGAATTATGCCTAAAAAGTTTGCTTGGACTGACACGTTTATTCCATTTATGACTACTTTTTAATCATGTTCTTAAACTGTGATTTTGTACTTTTAATGTTGTGTATTCTGCATTTACTTTTAGAAAAAGAGAAGAAAGAAAAATTTTAATTTTAGTTTTATTTTATAAAAAGAAAAGAAAAACAAAATATCAATCCAGTTTATTAGTATCTATTCTGGGAAACCAACTAGCTTGCTTGTGAGTCACCAAAGGCATAGGAGCCTAGGTTCCACACAAGACACTTAACTAACAATTTATGTTTTGTTGTTAAGTTGCTATTTTGTTATATATTCTGCTTTTATGTGTGAATGAAAAGTTTTTCAGAATCAACAGTTAGAAGATATTGAAGGAGATACAAAAGAACAAAGTATATAATTGATTACTTATCCTGAATTTACATTTAAACTTAGTTCGTGGAGTTATTCATTAACTCAACGAATTAAGTTCGTTGAGTTAAGTGCTAAGTCAATGAAATAATATTCATACCTACTAACAATTACTATATTTACTGTAAAATCTTTTACATTGAGGACAATGCAAAATGCAGGTATGGGGGGAGGTAATTAAATTAAAATCTAAGTAATTTTGTTAATTAAAGGAATTAGAATGGTGCTGTAAAAGTTCTGTTGAAATTAAATTTTTTTTTAATGAATTTACTTTAATTATCTGATAATTGAGACTATCAAATTTTTAAGAACTGTATTTGCTTGAATGTTATATTTAGAATCTTATATAAGATGCTACAAAATTTTACTATTAATACAAATCTAGATATAATATGTTTTTGCTGAATTTTATGAGCTTAACAGTTTCACGATTTTAAAAAGAAAACAGAATGCTTAACTGAAATTCAGTAAATTATCTAAAATCCTTAAAGAGCTGAAAGGTTGATTTTTGGATTAAATGAAATACATATGATCAAGGATACATTTAATTTGATTGATTAAACTTGTAGAATGATTTATGTGTAAATCTTATTAAATTACAGAAAAAGTATGAGCTTATTGATATGGATTCATATTTTTAGTAAATAATAGAAGCAGGACTATACGAGATTTGTGTTTTATTGCATTTGTATGAATGAAATACGTATATATACTGTGTTGAAAAGAAAAAGAAGAAGAAAAAAGTTTGAGAGTTTATTAACTTGTTTGATCATGAGCCTTTTGTACTTGAGTAGATAGGTATGTAAGGATTGTTGACTTGAAAAAGGACTCTTTAAATCTGGCAACCTAAGATCCTGATTAGATCTGGGATTATTGACTGAAAGTTCAATACATGGGTACACTAGAAAGCTCTTTACATAGGTACACTAGAAAGCTCTTGTATAATTCAAGCTTTTCAAATTAACTTTTAAAGTACAAATATATATATACTATTCTGAAAAGATAAAAGTGTTTTGTGAAATATAGAAATCTTTTGAATCAAGTATATTTTCTATTATCTAAGATTATTTAAGTATGAATCTAGAATAGACTTTTGAAGTTGTTTATTTGAGATACAATTTGTTATTCTACTTGTTTTAATTACATTGAATTGGATTGTGTTTTGATTCGTGTGTAGTTGAAATTTATTTTGGAAATCATATTGGAAAATTCAGGATAACACTATTTAAAAAGAAGAAAAAATAATATAATTACCACCTATATGATGCTAATATATTTTGTATGTAATTTACATATATTTTAAATATATTTGCAGGTTGAAGAGGAGAAAACAATGTTAAAATATATTACTGAAAAATACAGAATATCTATACAGTAATCTAATTTATGTATTTTGAAGAAGAACAAAATGAAGAATTAATTTTAGCACTTTAGAAAGACCAACTAGTTAGATCTTAGTTTGCTAAGGGACTAGCAAAATTTAAGTATGGGGGAAGTGTTTAGAATAAAAAGTGCATAATATTCAGGGTTAAATGATGGTTAATTACATAATATTTAGCTTATCATATGAGAATTAAGCCATTATGTTATAATTGCACTATTATATGCTTTAACGAAAGAATCTGCATAATTTCAGGAAATTAGCATTAATTAAGTACATTTCTGAACTGTCAGTAAGTTGCAGGTTTTTAATTCTTATGTATCTAAATTTTCTCTTACTTTGAAGAGTTATATTTTCTGTATCGGACAGTTATGTTTTAAATGCTTAAAGAATATTTTATTATTTCCTAGAATACATGTGTCGAAACATCTGAACTAGTTATTTCTTTATTGCACGTGTTTTATAGTTAAATCAACGAAGTAAGTCTGTTGTGTTATCTGTAACTCCACGGACCATTTATTTTCTAATATGCCACTATAGCAGTTGCAAAAACAGGACATTCAAAAGAAAACCACAATTACACGTATCATGCAAGAATTCACTCATGAAATGAAGATGAAATCACCATCGTTGATATGAATGAAGAAAATCCAGCCGATCAATTAAGTAGAAGTAGTTACTACTGAAAGAAATATAAAAGAAGAGGAGAAAGATAAAGAAAGTGTGTGTGCAAAGGTGGAGAACTATGCTAACTGTAGGAAGTGTCGAAAGTTCCCTGAAGCTCCACACCACCACCAAAATCACCAACCATCAAAGGTCTATGAGGATACTTTCCTGATGTCGGGTTGATTCTGAGCCAAACACGGTGACAGAAAACCATTGTGAGGAGTGATCGCGTCGCGGGAAGGGAAACCATTTTCACCAAGCATCGACTCATATCTCAAGAGATTGTAAAGCTTCTAGCATTGGTTTCGGGTTGATGCCAATATGCTGAAGAGGAGATCATCTTACAATTTTTGATTCGCGATTCTATAAGGAGAGGAGGCAAGATTGTAAGTGATTAAGTTTTTAGTGGTGTAATCATGTCGCATGTAGTGGCGGAAGTTTTTACTATCGATATAGATTTTTACATTTCACCTTTCGCTCATCTTCAGGAACATATCAAAACAAAAATACCAAAAACAACAAATTATTTGTGTTTACATTTAGTATTAAAGTGTTATATTGTTTGTTTGTATCGTGATTAATGTTATCATTGTCCGTATTGTGAATGTTTTATGTTTGTTTGATTCAGAAAATAGTTTTATTGTTTACTGAAATTGATTCATTCCAAATACTTAAAGATTTTAATGGTTACTGTTTGAAATATCTGAATGTTAGTGTTGCTTAATGATAAATCTAATATTAACTAACATTAAAGAGCTTAATTGATGTTATTTACATTCTATAGAACTACCCAATGGTTGACCGAATTCCTTTATAAATAGCAATATTTAACTGAAAAGGTAGACTCGTGGAGTTAAATTAAGTCCACGAGGTCAGTTCGTTGAGTTAACCATAACTGCATGAACTAGGTCTATTATGTTAATTGTAACTCAACGGAGTACTTAACTAAACACATATAAACTCTAATATAAAAATCAAAATAGTACACAATTCTTACTCAATCTCTATTGGATCGACCTATACTTGCACACAAATACAATATACACTGTGCACTTGCAGTTAAAATATAAATTGGAATTAATATCTAATTTGTGTGAAAGGTTGTTTGTTTACTTCTAAAAGTAATTATTTATATAAGCATAAAAATAAATTAAATAAGTCTTTTGGTGCCATTTAACAAATAGAAGTTCACAAATCAATACACATTACAAGACATCTAGGGTACAAGAGGAGTGCTCTATAAACTTGGAAAGTGATGACTTTGCTGAAGCCTTGGTGTGTAGTGTTAAAAGTTCTGTGGAGTCTTGGTGGATGGACTTAAGAGCATCCTTTCATTTAACAAGCCATCTAGATTGGTTGGTGAACTTTGATATGTCTGAGAAAGGTTCAATCCACTTAGGAGATGGCAAAGAACATGATGTCTATATGAAATGTGAAGTCATTATCCAAACCAGTTGCAATGAACTATGGAGGTTGAAGGAGGTCAGATATGTCTCTGATCTAAAGAAGAACTTAATCTCCACTAGTTAGTTGGATTGTGAAGGTTACCACACCAATTTTGGTGGTGGAAGGTAACCCAAGAAGCCTTGATTATGGCAATAGGGAAGAAAGTAGGTACCCTATATAATGCCTCTAATTTTAAGGGTACAAGTGTTGTGAAGAAAGTTGCATTTGTTGATTCCACAAGTTATTGCAAGAAGAGTGGAATCATTGGTGGTAGTTGCAAAAGAATGGTAGCAACACCAAGGAATGACAAGAAGATAATGCTAAACAAGGGAGCACAACTTCTGTAGAAATGCAACAAGAATAAGCACGAGAAGGGGAAGAAAGCTAACCCTAGTTGTAAGAAAGCATGGAGGGTGAAAGACAAGATCAAAGTTGGTAATGGCTCTGATGAAAAGTTCCTTAAAGACCATAAGGGCAAGCGAGATGGTAGCAAGACTAGTGTTGCAATGAATGCTCATGGAGGAGGTGAAAATTCTATTTTAGTGGGAGCTTCTATGTAGTGGGAGTGCTTAAACAAACTTGATGCTAAGTTCTCATTCAGTTAGAGTGAGTGGCTTTGCAAAAGTGGAGCATGTTTAGGTGAAATAGTGGGTAGATTGTAGAATTGAGTCCTTAAAAGTTCTAGTACTACAATGCATGGCATGATTGGTGTGTAAGCCTAGAAACACATAGGTGTACATTAAGGTTGTTGAGTAAGCTTATAAAACTCATGTATGATTGTTGCGTTAGCCAGTTAAAACACAAATGGTTGTTGAGTGAACCAATCTTAAAACTCATGGAAGTTATTGCTAAGTAAACTGATAGAGTTTGATGATTGCATGTAACACACAGCTAAAGCAGGTTGCTAAGTTGTGAGCTATTGTTAACAAGCCAATCTCCAAGTGGGAGATTGTTAGTGTTGTATGGAGACTTCCTTGTTAAAGGACAGTTAGATTGTAATCCAAATGCAATGCTAAAATCAGATTGAGTTTATAGTGATTGCTGAAAGCAAAGACATTACTAAAGGGGACAATAGACTAATTATTCTTGAAGCTCAAAGGTGCAATCGATGAGTTACTTGTACGGCATGGTGAGTTATGGAGTTAAGTGTCTGATAGAAGGACATAGAATAACTCAAGAAGCTTGTAACGAAGACAGCGAGTTAGCACTAGAAAGGTCATAAAGCTCAGCAAGTTATGGAGATAATATTCTAAGGGTCAACAAGTTACTATTGTAGGTTGGTCACAATTGTGGAGCCATAACAGCTTAACTCTTCGAAAGTTGGTAGGTTAGGCAAGAGATTCAGATGATTATTGATAACTGTTCAAGTTTTAGTCACATGGAGGAGAAAGTTCTCACATGAAGATGGTGGAAGCTGAAGACCGAAAGTTCGACTAGTTAAGGGATAAGTAGTCGTGATAGATGATAAGTTATTGCCTAAGTGATCGAAGGTGCATAATGGCACTCTAGCTACTCAGAAGGTTAAGTGCTCAACTAACTAATGTTCAACTAGTTGATGTATTTTGATTTGTTCATGTATTTATTGTAATGACATTATGCACTAATGTGTGTGTATAAAAGGGTATGTGCAATCTTGTATGTAGTGTGGTGCAATGCGATGTGGATGTGTAAGGATACACTATGAATGTGTATCACTGTCAAACTAAGTTGTAAGGAGTTGAAAGAGCAACAATAAGATCTTTGCCACTCATGGACGTAGGCAGTTGCAAAACTATGTAAACTTTGTGTTCCACCTTGTTCTCTTCTATTCTTCTTATGTGTGTGTGTGACTAGTTGAGCTACATATTAGCTTCTACTTGCACTAGTTTATCAACACCACTATCATAAATAATAGGTACAAATGGTCTTCTCTAATATTTAACTAGATGAATTACATATCACTCTCATCAACAACTAACGACACAATACAACAACATAATAAGAAAAGGTATAGATATACCTATGTAGGCTATCTAGGTTTCATAATTTTTTGCTACCACTATGTTTCTTCAAAAAATATGAACTTAGCAAGAATGTAGTTCCATGAATCCTTGACCACTAAGAAAATTTCAATCAAAATGGACTTCATTTCACCCCTCCAATAGACCTTCCATGAAGAGTATACTCTATAAAAATGCACAAACAAAATCCTTCTAAAATCCTTCAAATTTGACTCTCCACTATTTTGATCATCAACCCAAACTATTCAATCTAAAGAACATCAAATCATGACCTTGCCTTTAAGTTTTTAACTTGATTCGACTACGAACACTTCTCTAATCAACCTTATGATCAAGGTAGTGCAACAAAAAAGGAGAGAGATGAAATTGCAAACACCACTTCTTTTTTGAAAAAGTAGTTGTGTTTTCATTTTTTTTTTTTCTTTCCTCCTCCACAAGCCCTAGTAAAGTTATGTGGATTGTTTAGAATGAAAAAGTACATAATATTAGTGGTTAATTATATAGTATTTAGCTTATCACATGAGAATCAAGCTATTATGTCATAATTATATGATTATGAGACTTAATTGAAGAATATGCATAAATTAAAGAATTAAATGTTAATTAAGTATTATTTCTAAAAGAATAAAAATCAAGTTTACGGAATCTCGAAATGTTACTAATGTTAGTTTATGAAACATCGTAATGTTATTAAGGTAAGTTTATAGAACCTCGTAAAGTTAGGAATTATTTCACATGTCCAATTATGAATGATTAGAATTACTTCTTTTACATGTCAAGTGTTAAATGTTATATGAATATGTATTTGTTTTATTAAACTGTAGAGCTGAATGAGTCTATTGAATTAAGCTTAATTCAACGAGGTCAGTTTGTTGAGTTACAGTTAAGTCAATGGAGTAAGTCCGTTGAGTTACACTAACTCCACATGCTAGTTATTTTCTAATATTCGATTATAACCAATTGCAAGAAAGTCGAAGAAAACCACATTGCACCAATTACGTTATGATTTAAAATGTGGAATGAAGAAGTAATCACCATCATTGATGTGAAGGAAGGAAATCCAACCAGTCATTCAGGTGGAAGTACTTATTACTGAAAGAAATATAAAAGGAAAAAAGAAAAGAACGAAGAATTAGGGTGGAGAACCGTACTAATTATAGTAAGTGTCGGACATTCCTTGAAACTCCACCACCACCACCACCACCACCACCAATCACCACCATTGGAGGTCTGTGAGGATATTTTCTAGATGTTAAGTCGATTCTGAGCCAAACATGGTAACTAACAACTACTGTGAGAAGTGATCGCGTCGCAAGAAGAAAGAATATTTTCACTAAGCACTGAATTATCTTTTAGGAGACAGTAAAACTTCTAACTTTGGTTTCAAGTTGATGTCACTATACTGAAGAGAAGATCAACTTACAAAAGTCTCCATTTGCGATTCTATAGAGAGAGAAGCATGTGACAATAAGTGATTAAGTTTTCAGTGGTGTAACTGCATCGCCTATAGTGATGGAAGTTTTTACTATTGATAGAAAATTTTACCTTTCACCTTTCAATCATCTTCAGGAACAGAAAACAAAAACTCATTATCTGTTGTTATGTTTATCAAATTTGTGTTATATTGTTTATTTTGTATTATCATTATTGTTAGTAATATTAATATTGTCAGTATTGTTGAATGTTTTATATTTATTTCATTCCAAAAAATAGAAAATCGTATTACTGATTATTGAAACCAATTCGTATTCAAATCTAAAATCCTGATTAATATGTTTATTGTTTGAAATATCTGAATATTAGTGCTGATCAATGATAAATATGGTAGAAACTAGCATTAGAAGCTTAATTGATGTTGTTTACATTTTATGAAACCGTCCAATGAATGGTTATATTCCTTTGTGGACAGCAATTTTAATTTGAAGTTACTAAATATTCGTGAAGTTAAACTTAACTCCATGAAGATAGTCTGTTAAGATAACTATAACTCAACGAACTAAGTTTGTTAAGTTAGTAGTAATTCAACAAAGTGAGTAATCTAAAATACAAAAACCTATAACTATAAAAATTTAAATAGTTTGAAATTTTTACTTATTTTCTGTAAGATTGACTTGTATTTGCATAATTATGCAATAGACACTGTGTACTTGTAGTTAATTAAAATGAACAGATTTACTAAACTTAAATCTTACTCATAAAAATTACTTGTTTACTTAAAGAATTATTAGATTTACATAGATAAATTACATCAAGGTCCTTATAGAGTGACAAAATGACATAAATAGGTCATCCTTCGTTAGAGGAAAACCCAATACAAAGCTCTTCGTACCGCACACTAGCTTCTACGTGCAACGACAGAACTTAGTCAGCTTTGATTTTTATTGCATGAAATGCGTGTCCATATTGCCCTTCGATTTATCCGTAATCTTTTGCTTCGTAATGTCAACATTGTTGATATTTTGTATATTGTCGTATTTTGATCATACTTGGCATTTTTTTTTTGTAACTACCATCTTTTGTGTGGTGGTAGGTTGCCAGAGAAGATTCTGGAATCTCCTGTTGTATGCTATAAATGAGCTTGTACTCCTTCGGTTTCTTTTATCAAGCAAACAACCCATCGTAATTCCTTTGTTCTTCTTCCATTCTCCCCTTCTACCACTCTTCCATCTGTATTGTCGATCCTTGTTATTTTTAACTCGTAAGGCCATTCAAGCCCATTATGTACTTGTTGTTTTCTAGATTAATTTGCAGACATCTGTACCAAAGGCCTTCCTTCACTCGAAGCTCCAACTTCATCAATCTCTACCACAACTTGTCGAGGTGTGTTAAGAAAAATCCTATTCCTAAACCCTGTGGATATTGTAATTATCCATCGACCTTTCTAAACTCTTTGTAATTGCAGTTACTTTGTCTGGGTCAATCTTTATCTTGTACTCCATAAATAGTATACATCACCTTCCAGGAGGGGCAACCTAGACACACCAAACTTTGTGTACGTGCTTTTGTCTTCTTGCAATTTTAGGGTTTGTCAAGACTCAAAATGGATGAAATTTATGAATATCATTACTTGAATTGTTACAGTACAACATACTTTCTTTTTTACCTTGCATGGTACACGCATGGAAAGAAAATCAATACCAGAAAATATACAGATCAAGATATACTCGATGACACATTGAAAGTTTCAAATCCCTTTGGGGCTGTGGCTCTCAATCCATCCGATTTCATCTCCCACACCCTCCACTTACTTCGCCACCTCTAACAAATTTTCAAAGCAAAACCCTACATTTTCTCCTCCCTCTTCTTACCAATTCCGTAGCCAAGTTAACGCTTCTTTTTTTCTATATAAGATATGTGGCAAAAACCTTCATCGTCCGGCAAACACTAGGGTTGAGAGCTGAGACAAAACCTTCGTCATCCAACAATGGCGTCCTTCGTAGCCATCAACAACACAATCTTGTTCCTTGCCATCGCATTCACTTCATGGGCCTACATTGCAATGGCTCAGGGAGGAGGAGGAGGAGGAGGAGGAGGAGAAGGAGGAGGGGGAGGAAAACAGCCACCGTGCGTGCAGAAGCTACTCCCATGCCAGCCCTACCTCCATGGAAACATGGAGCCGCCTGCCGTCTGTTGCTTGCCTCTCAAACACTTCATCGACGACGACTCGCAATGCCTCTGCTCTATCTTCAACAACGACGCGCTTCTCAAGAGTTTCAACGTCACCAAGGACGACGCGCTCGATTTGCCCAAGAGGTGCGGCAAGGAGGCCAACCTAGACGACTGCAAGAACGGCGGCACTGGTAGGGAATTATCATTGCACGTACATGGATTAGTAAACATTCAAGAGTGTTAGATCCAAACACCGTCTTCCGACATCGGTTTGATCTGATTTCTTGCGCTTGTAACAGCACCATCTCCCGATTCCAGTTCAGTGTCGAGCCCACCGCCACCGTCAACGTATGCTCCTCCCACCACCGGTATATATATTAATTTCTTCTTCTGATCCCCCTTTTTCCTTCCATCAATCGCAACACATTTGATTTCTTGGCAGTTTTACGGATCAGTTTGAAATGTCGACCAATAAAACGTTTCTCATTTCGCAGGTGATAGCTCTGCGGCGGTCGATGTTTATGATCAGAACACAATCGCCGGTGTGGCCGTCGCAGTTCTCACCGTTGGATGGGCATTTTTCGTTACCCTCGTTTGGTAGGATCCGATCCATTTACTGTGTTGAATCCGAAAACTTGGGTATGATTAAGCTTGGCACGGCAATTACACCTCTTACCGGGATTATTAATACGCAGATATTGCAGTTATTTTCTCTCCTTTTTCCACGTTATTGAGATTAATAAGAATCCCCCAAAAATAAGCCGAAATGAACTTATTGTTAATTACCAAAACAGGCCGGTGCGTTTTCGACACGACTTCATAGCTATCTACCTGACTATTTCCATTCTTTTCTGTTGTAATTTTTGTTTTTCTACCTCTCCATCTGCCGTCACCTTTCGCTTCTGCCATTATTATTTCAAGAATTGAGCAAGTATACGGTCATGTGTTTTAGAATAATAATTTTTACTAAATAAATTATTTTTAAATAATATATATAATTACAAAATATGTAATTTGATATTGAAAGATCTGAAAGAAGACGATAGACATAACATATCTGTGTTAATTATTTGATAATAAATTTACTTCAGTGGCTTTAGCGTTGTTATATATATATTTCCCATGGACGTAAATTTGATTCTTGCCGTACTCAACAATCGTTACATCAATTGGAGAGTAAAATCAAGTCTTGCTTTGACAGGTGAGTACGATAAGGTAATTTGGGACTACAAAATTGGGGCACCTCTTCTTTTGATATATACGATTTTTATTTCCTTCGAAAACCCTAATCTTGCTAAACTGCGAGTGAAACCAATCTGAGCTTATTAGTGCTAGTTTGATGGAAAAAGTTCTATCAAAATAATAAAAGGTGTTCCATGAAAGGAGATTCGTGCTAATCGAAACCGACAGATCTTGCTGCGTCTTTCTATCACAATCAACTTCGACGAAATAAATTGCTTCAGTTAATTGGATAGCAAGATTTATTATACATGTTAATCAACCGGTGTCATGCTGAATCGATTTAAATCGATTCGTGTTTGACATTATTTGTATCATATCATGTTAATTCAAGTACGTAATTTAGATATAACCAATGATCTAATCATACTATACTGATTGATCGTGTTGATTGCTGTCATGCTTCATATCGCATTTTTTGTGTCAATTCATACCAAATATTGTCCAGTACGTATCATAAGACAATAAATAAATAAAAATATTTTATTATTTAAATTTAGACTACGAAAAAATTCTAACTTTTGTTTCATTGAAGTTCAAAATTTTCAAATCACATTATAGATTAAAAAAAATTATAATAAAAAAAAAAACATAATAAAGAAAAATTTATATTTTACAAAAATAAAAGGGTAAAAAGTAGTTACTTTCTCTTAGCCTACTCTAACATTTACGTTTATGAAATTATTCATGTAATTATTGAATATGATGATGAACAAGTTCTCAATCTTTAACGTCTATTAAAATTTTAAAAATATTTACTTTTAAGGTAAATTTTCTTTCATTTAAAATATTATTATTAATGTTAAAATCTTATTAAGAGTGGTAAATTGTCACCTTTCCCCCTTACAAGCAATTGCACTCAAAGAAAGAGAAAAGAAGACGAGAGGAAATGGAGTTACAAGTTGGTTTAATTTTAAGAGTAAGATAAGAAACACCTATCCGATATGTAAGTGAAATTTAAGTGATGTGTCTCCTAAACCAGTAAGTGCATAAGTTGTGATAGGGATGAATCAGAAGGTACATACAAGAACGTGTTAAACACCTTTACTTGTCTAAATAACTTGCCTCTTAAGTTATCTCAGTTTAGTGCATGTAGGTCCTAAGCATATACTTTGTGTGGTGAACTTAAGTATGATAATAGGGAAGACGAGAGGGAATGGGTAATATGATGGGAAGTTGAGATGAGAAGGGATCTGAGCATTACTTGCCCAAGGAGATGAGAGGTAAAAGAGAAAGAAAGATGATTGGAATATGTAGCCCAAGGAAGAAGAGACGATAGAGAGAAGGTTGTCTGATCTATTCTAAACTAAGAAATGTATCGTAAGTCATAGTATTGGGTGAAGTTTGATCAGGTAAAGGGCAAAGCAAGAAAGAGCACAAGCAAAACATGAAAAAGGATGAGATTATGATTATGTTAGATATTAAAGTTGAGATTTTACATAGTTATGAGGTTAATTAATTAGGTTTCGATTAGCTAACCTAATTACATGTTTTAAGATTATGATTAATATCTAAAGTGAGTAAATTAGCCCTTGGATGAAGAAAGAGAAAAAGAGAGAGTAGGCCCTTTGGATGACAATGGTAGATGAGAAGTTTGAGCTATAGCTCAAGGAGGTGTGTGTGCCGGGTGCCTTAGTACATCATATCGCCAAGGAAGAAGAGGTAAGAGGCACCCCTCCAAAAAAGGAGGACAAGAGGAGCACAAGTGTCGCGAGAAAAGAGGGAAGAGTGTGTTGTACCGGCGCTTTTTATGTGGGAAAGCTTTTATGTTGGACTAAAGTTTTATTGTCTAATTGAAGTGGTGATTTGCGAATAAGAGAGAAAAAAAAAAAACATAGATTTTAAATGACACACATAATCATGACAAAGAATAAGCGAATGAGCATATATCGTCTGTTTGAGATCTAGCAATTAAACATGATGTAAGAGGTATGTTATCATTTAATGGTGTAATGTCTAACGTGGAAATTGTTTACAAAGTAAGTTATGTGGTTCGCATGTCAAATGGTATCACATTCATTTATGTGCATGCCAATCTACATGAGCAAAATGAAGCATTAATATTAACTATGGCATGAGAAGAGTGGGGCTAAAGATGCAAATTATGTTAAAGATGACACTAAATGATCATGCATCCACACATATCCACCACATACGTATGCATTCGAACAATCACATTCACATATGCATATCCACATAATTTAGTCATTCTTGCATGTAAGCAATATTTGGCCGGTTGAGTTTGGATTAGTTTGATTCATGTATTAAAATAAAAGTGGTAATTACAATGAAGCAAGAACTAAGATAAGATAACCAATGAGCTCAGCCTAGGAGGCAGGCAAGCACGATCCTAACAGCGGTCGAAGGAAGCAAATGCACGATACAATCGTCTCTTGAGCTATGCAACCGATCGATAGTGACAAAAAACCAATTAAGAGTAAATGTGCAGTGTGTTTAAATCAAGTCATTGGATTTAAGATCAAGGAGGAGATAAAAGAAAATAAGGTATCGTTCAGATGAAGATCCAAGCACCCTTTTAAGAGTAACTTAAGTTATGAAGGTTGGCTGCTAATTTGAACGGGAGGCTACGATTTGAACATTTTAAGGAAAGTCACTTAGATGTTGGCTACGAGATAGACGACCTCGATTAAACCAAGATAAAAGAGAACTTTTTGGGGAATTTATCGGTTTTGATGCTAAAAAAATGTCTAAATTTTCTAAAATTACACTTGTCTACTAATTCTCTAAAATTCTCGTTGAAGATCTACTAACCATTCTAATTCCTTTTATAACATGTGAATACTTTTTTTAGCATTAGTAAAGATATTTTATATGAAAAGATATATAAATTAAATGTTAATATTTTAAAAGTTTTAATATATGTTAAAGATTGAAACTCAATAAGAACACAATGATTGAATGAATAATTTTGCAAACATCAATATTAAAATAAGCTAAGAAAAAACAAACACATTTTCCCTTCTACTTTTGTAAAAATTTAAATTTTCCTTTATTATATGTTTTTCCTTTCTTATCTTTTTGTGATTTTTGTCATGTACAATGTATTTAAAAATGAAGTAAAACTTCAATAATTTTAAAAAATAAAAATTTATTTGATTTTTTCTATCTTATACTACTATGACAATGCTTTACACCAAAATATGACAAAGTATAGCACAAATCAACATGGTAGAATTATGCATTTATTTTAATTGTTGCAAGGGAATTGCCATGTTAGCAATCCTCTTGCAAAAGCACGTGTTTCTTGTGGTTTGCAAATAAAAGTGGAGGAAGTAATGGAGAGCAAAGTTTGTTTCAACCAAAGTCTACTTTACTCTCATTTAATCCCTCCTTAATTACCATGTGAGGTGGAATTTTCAATTTTTTTTTATTTTTTATTTTTTAAAAAAAAAAATATGCACGTGAATGTGAATGTCACCTTAAGTGTATGTAAAAGGGCCCATGCGAATTTTGCAAAGGGAGGAGCTTAGTCATTCCAAGAAATCCCCATCTTATAAGGTAGAATAGGAGAGAGACATTGGAGCTCAACCAGCTGTGTGGGTCAACTCACGGAACTCGCTAGCCGACCATTCTACTGGAATTCCCCCGGAGGCATCAACGCACCGCAACTCCCGGTCGACCAGCCCTAATCTAGCGAAGGACGTGCGGCACTAGTCGACGCAGTGACAGTGAGTCGACTGGGTGGTAGCGTTTCGTCGACTCGCAGCAGCTACTAGCCGACTCATCCAAGCAGGCCAACGACTCATTTGGTAATCCGAGTTCCCCCTTCTTTCACCATTTGGAAGGCATTTCCCTTGAGTGAATCAAGGTTGATAGGAGGTTGCACGTGTAGAATACTTGTCAAAAAGTATTTTTACGTATTTTTTTCTCCTATTTATCCAAGATTTATTCAAGGAGGAGGACTACGACTCCATCATGCATTGCATCTTAGAGTAGTTGCATTTTAGTGCATTGTATTTCCAACGTTCAGTAAAGGTGAGGAGAACAAAGCCTTATCTTTGTATCAAAAATACCAAAAATATTGTGTTACGTATTTTGAAATGGAATGTTGGAAAATGTTGTTGATGTTAAATGTTTATGCCTAAACGATGATTTTATTCGTATTTTGGGTGATTGATGAGTAGATCCAACATTCCTACATCTATTAGCTTTTGATCTGAGCATATTTTGTACGAATGTTGAATGGTTGCATGATAACAAAATCGGATCTAAGTTCAAGAGCTTAAATGAACATGTTTTATTGTTGTACAATTAAGAAATGAGTTAAACAACTTAGACACGGGAGTAGAAATTAGATTTGCGTATTCCAGAGCCGTCTCAACCTTCAACCAACATGTCAGGAGCGGTATTAATTGCATATCTTTATTTTAATGATGTTGTTTTGCATGTGCATTAAGGAAAAAGTAAAATCTGTCATATCTTTTAATACACAACCCAGATCTAAATGAAATAAAAAGCAAAGTCATAGCTCAGGAGGTTAACTTTAAGTAAGAAAAAGAGTTACAGTAAAAAGAGCTACGAAGTAAAAGTTACAACAAAAACAAAAAGAGTGCGCAGACAGATTAAGAAGAGGAGAGATTAATTATCTCTTCCCTCTTATGTAACCCTACATGAAAAACCATCATTTGGAAAAATCACAAACTTTATGGGGAGTTTAATTAGCTAATTTAAGAGCTAAAAACACACACAAAAAAATCAATCCTGTGAAGATGACCTGCATCTACACCATAAATTAAATTGTGCACTTGAGATTTTGACTTTTAAGGATTATAACATAAAATCCACAACACTTAACATGTTATCTTAGTATTCAAATATGTATCTTAATGCATATAATTATATTAATTTAACAATTTAAACAAGTACAACTCATATGATATAATATAATATTTGTAAAATTAAAATTCAATACATGCAAAATAATAACCCAATAAGTTATTTCATATAACTCAATGTTTCGTTACTAACTTAATAAATTACTCACATGACCTTATAATATAACGATTATTAACTCAACGAATTAATCACATGATTTGTAAAACAACGTTATATTAACTCAACAAGTTATTTTCATACACAGAACATGATACAAATATATAAAATTTACACATATCATGCTTAAAATTATAAAAATACATTAACTCAACAACAAGTTATATAAAAAGTTAATATAACTCAATGACATATTATATAATTAACACACTTTCAAATCCAATACTGAAAAATATATAACTTCAAAATATTTTCTATATAAATCAATATTTTTAATTTAACTTCTTAAATAATAAAATTAATTAATTAAATATAATTACTTAACGTTTTACATACATGAACAAAACATAATTCTACGTAAGTGTCTGTCCTCAATCGTAAGAAAGAGATGATTCGTCATCATGGTTTAGGCACCATTCACAGACGAATTCAGAGGGCAGATTCAAAAAGCTCATGTGCCGCCGACAGTAAGGGAGATTGCAGGTGCTGCATTTGGGAAGGGGGAGCCAACATTCTAAGCATATGAAGTTGGGGCATAACGTTTCTTCCGGAAACTCCTCGACTTTCATACAACCTCCGCATTCCACGCATCTCCGGACGCACGAGGCACATCCCCTGCACTCGGTCATTTCACCTACTGCCGATCTGCACAGGCAAAGTTGAGGCAGAGAGTCGGACAAAACACTAAAATGATCATGAGATTTAAAAAGAAGGGAAAAATATGGCCACAAGAATGATTGCTGATTGCACGATTCCATAGCCAAAAAGATGTAAGCTGAATGAGAGACTTGCTCAATCACACGTTTCTTAATTCCTGTTTATTAAGCCAACCTCCATGGGTGGACGGTGGACCAAACTAATGTACTTCACACCAACATTCCACAAATGTCCTTCACTTCAGTACAAGCATATAATCACATAGGAAAAAAGAGGCCGTAAATATCATTGGAATGTCTCAGATAAAGGGGAAGAAGAAGACCGTTGCAGGTTTAAGAAGAGAAGAAGGGAAAATGGGGAAAAAGAAGAGGAGAGGAAGAAGAAGACTGTTGGAAATTTGTAAGGACATGTAAAAAAGAGTATTAAGGTAATTTAACAAGATTTTAACTAAGGTTAACCATAAGGGTATTTTAACAGTATCGATAAATTTATAATTGCATGCAAGTAAATAGAGACTTTTAGATGGTATACAAGTAATTAGAAAATTAATCCCAAAAAAAGAAAGGGAAAAAGATCACATAGAAAATATCAAAATAATGATGGATAATATCAACATGAACATCATGTTAACGACAAATTATGATGAAAATAATGTAAAAGAACAGGAAAACAATGTAATACAAGAACAACATAAGATACTGAGGTTATCGTATTTTCTTGTTAGGGGAGTAGTGTCAGGCAATCATAATTTATCAAAATATTATTAAAGAGAATAGACATAGACCAACCCAACATTTGGATCTGATATTCTAAAATTATCCATGTTAAAAATAATTTAAATTATTCACACGTCTTTTTGATTTTTTGGTAGATAGTTATATAATTTTGCATTTTTTTGTCTATGAAAATGATATGTAATTTTATTGATGAATTACCACCCCACCACATTCTTCTTGTATTCTTCCTTTATGATGTGTAGCATCGTATGCTCATTTCTTCTAACAAAAAACATTTGAATTCGAATGAAAACAACAATCATCAAAGCCTTTATTATCCTATATGGGGCCAACCACATGAATCCTTCCTTTTCATTTATTTCTATCCATAGCTAGATCAACTGTAAAATCATATAATTTTAAATCTTTGATCACTGTTTCTAACCATTAATTTTTGCCTTTTGTCTACGTCTTTTAATCTCACCCATATTATTAATTAATCCTTCATTTTTTATAGGTATGTTATATATCTTTTATAGATATGTCCAAACCATCTAAGACGATTTTTTTGGTATTTTATTCTCAATTGTGTGACTCACTACATTTCAAATGAAATCATTTTCTAACTTATCTTTTATTGTATGATTACTTATCCATCTTAAGATTTGCACTTCTACAATTATTTTATGAACATGCTCATGTTTAACAGTTCAACATTCAATACCATAAGGTATAGCTAAGTGAATAGATGTTCTATAGAATTTTCCTTTTTATTATCAAGGTATTCTCTTATAGCATAACACTTGAAATGTATTTCTCCACTTTATTCAACTCATTTTAATTCTGTGAATAATGTTTTCTAAATTCTTACTCATATTATAGATCCTCAATATCTAAAATTCTTACCCATATGGAATAAATACATCAAGTAAAAAATAATGTCTTTTAAGTGGATCTACACCATCTAATGAATTTAGTTTTTCTTTAAATCATCCATTAACAAACAACAATTTATAACTTAAAAGTTGTTCTTGAGTATCGCTCAGGATTGCCAAACACATTACCATCCACACAATCAAATTATTGATGGAAGAAAATTTGAAGAAAACACAAACCTGCAATAGTCATTGGTACAATCAAATATCAACCCGAGATCATTGCATTTTGGGCAAATATCAACATCAATTGGATTACCATTGTCGTAGCTTAACTCTTGAGAGTGCCACTCATGGTAGAACATCTTACGGCTCTGTGGCATGCATTTCTTTTGAAAGAGTGTCTTAATTACTTCCAGATGCTCATTTGCTACTCTGGGAATCCCATTGAGCCGTACTTGCTTAAGAGAGTCAACCAAGCTCATCATCATTCTCACCACACCATCACTGGTTAATTTGCTGCATCCTGGAATGTAAAGCTGCAGCTTACAAACATCACAATTTGAACTACATACAAAGCACCAATAAAATCTGAAGAGTTCTTTTCTTGTGCTTGTTCTAGAAAATAAATGCTAAAACAGGTTCTAAAACATGTATGATAGTGTTGACACAATAATCTAACCTTCAAAAAAATAACCAAAATTCTGAAACATATAATTTTTTACAGTCACAACAAATAGATTAAAGACCAATCCTTTCAGTTCGAATTGTTTTTCTTTCACATAAAAACATAAGCTCTTCAGAAAACTTACCATGTATGTTTGCCATTGTTACACTTGAAAAGAACAGAAAAAGAAATTGGTCTTCATTGAAACAACAGTAGGGCTGTTAGAAAAGCTCGAGGTTTGTGAATAGTTGAAGTTTGATTTGAACTTGATTCAAGCTTGTGAGAAACAAATCAAATTTAAATGGTGATTAGGGGTATTTTTTTGTTAAAATTTTAGTTGTTTCAATTAAGTAATATTAAAACCTCAAAAATTATATATATCTTAAGAATTTAAAACATGATACATTTATATCGACTAAGATATTTGCATGCCTTTTTTCTATGAAAATCTGATGTATCTTTGATAATAAAATATGATGTTTTTAGATTTCGAACAAAACAAGTTATTTTTAAACAAACAAACCTTTGAAACCAAATGAGATTTTGAATCTTAAATGGGCCATTATCATACAAACGAACTTAGCTTGTTAGTTCAGTTTAGTTTGCTTATTAGTCGAACCGAACCTCAAACATATCCAATTAATCAATTTTGAAATCAAACCAAAGTTGAACACCATGCTGAATTTTGAAACAAACTAAGACCAAACTCAAACCTATAGAAGTATAAGACGAGTCGAATCCAAACTAATACAGTTTATTTGGATTTGGTTCGTTTAAACCCCCAAAAGTGACAGAACAGCACAAGCAAAAAGAGTTCAGTAACGATCAATAGTGCTATACCTTAGCGATGCAGCGATTCGCATCAATCACCCTCTGGACGCCAGTGTCGGTGACCCCCCAACAGTTCAAAAGCTTCAAAGAAGTTAACTTTCCATCAGCCCTGGATGTTAGCTCCCAGAGGGCGTCGTCCGTCAGACTCCAGCTCAGCGGAGGCTCTACGGCGATTTCCCTCCACAGTAGCAGATCACTGGACACGGCATCTCGGAAGGCTTTGCAGACCCGGTGGAAAGTAAGGAGGTCTCTGAGGTGGAGATAGGGCATGACCAGGAACAGAGCATCGTGAGGCTCCGACCGTGGAGTTACGACGGCGTCGTGGTGTGGTGGTAGCAGCGGTGGGGCGGTGGTGGTGTCCATTTTGGTTTCTTGGAAACATGTGGCGAAGGATTTGATTTTTCCAGCTCTATATATCTACAGATTCTCCCTGTTTCCTGGAGGCGACTCCAGGAAATTGCCTGAAGGTACCGCGTAATGTTTAAAGAAGGCAGCCGTTGGATTGCCATAAGTGAAGGCAACGGTGGAGATCGCATGTTTTTGGAGGATAGGTTGGAGATGCCTAACGTGAGATATGCCTGGTAGCGTTGATCTTCTTGCATATTTTTGTCTTAAGTCGGTAATATTATTACCTTGCGGCGAGAAAAATGTGAACAGAGATATAATATTTTTTATCGTAGTTATCTAAAAATAATATATTTAATTCATTTTTATATTTTATTTTATCTTTTTTGTGAATCACATAGATATATATCTTAATTTATCACTTACAATAATATCATGAATTATACGTCTAATATCACAAAATAACATATCACCTATAATAAGCATCAAGAGAAAAATAAGACTTTATTTTGTATGTGTGTGGTTTCAAACAAATCCTTACTATTTCTACCATCTTAATGTGTGGCCCACGTCTCATAAATGAATAGGGACTTTTGTTTAAAACAAAAAGTGAAGGCAAGGGTGAGATTGGTAAAAATGAAATGCGGGCATGCATGATACTTTTGGATGAAATCTGAAATGTTTGAAATACATGTTTTAATTGTCATCTAAGGGAGGTCTGTACTAATTTAAAAGTAAGAGAAGTTAAAAATTAAAATGTCTTAAAAAAATTAGAAAATTTAAAAGTAAAATTTGACAGTGTTTATTTAGATTTTCACAATATTACACTAGAAAAACTTAGATTTGTTATTTCTATTTTTAATTAGTTAATTTATCTTTATGTCTATTCTTTCTTTTAGAATTAAACAAACAACCTTTAATACAATTTAAATATTAATTCCAATTTGTACTTTAACTACAAGTGCACATTGTCTATTGTATCAGTGTACAAGTACAGGTCGATCGCACAGGGAATTATTGACGAATCATTGGAGGTCTTGTATATGATTAATCCTTCATTTATCCCTATAATATGACTCATTCCTTCTAATGCATTGGGTGGAATTCCAGTAGTTTCTTCCATAGCCAGATATTCATGAGTATTTGAACTACGATTAAATGACCTCTATATGATTTCATCTCTAATCTTAGTCATTTTTGCAGTTTGTAGTCCTTGAAAATATTTTCTTCAATACAGTCTTTAATTTCCTTTGATACACAACACAGCCTGCACAGATCTTTAGCTGACAAGTTACTTAGTATTTCCCTTAGTGCATCCAACGGTAATTGCATTAATTCCATTTGTCGATTCTGTAAAATAAAAACAAAAATTTAGTAGAGACAAAAATTAACATAACTACTACACACCCTCATGGAGTTAAGGCATAATTCAACGGACTAAGTTCGTTGAGTTAAAAATTAACTCTACAATACTATTAACTTAAAATAAAACATATATACATACAGATAGTTGCTTCAGATATGCTGCTTCATTCAGCTGCCCTCCTAGAAGAGGTATCAATTTCATTAACCGTTCTATTGACAGGATTAGGTATAGCTTGTATTGGCAATCCTCCAGTAGGTCTAACTTCCATTGGTTCCTTCTATCTAAGTGATATATTTCTATTTTGATTTTGATTTGCACCATTTCCAAATATAAATTCTAGACGATTGTTTACTTGGATTATCTTTTCTAATTTCTCTATTCTAGCTCCTTGTTCAATTAATACTTCAAAACTTATGTTCTTCTCATTTATATTTTCTCCTCCCTAGAAATTGTTGTTTCTCCAAGATAAATTCGGGTGATTTCTCCAATTAGGATTATAAGAATTTCCTAAGTTATCTCTCTGGTTTCTAGCATAAATAATATCTAAGTCATTTATGTTTGTATTCTTTTCTGCTAGCTTTTGAGTTAATGATAACTCTTCTATTTTCTTTGTTAATTCATTTAATTTCACCTCAAGCATAGTATTGGAATCTATTTCATGCATTTCTCTTGGCAATAATCTTTTATCTGCAATAGCTTCAGCCGAATTTTCCCACTATGCAGTTCTTTTTACAAAATTTTCTAAATATGTCCATGCTTCTTCACTACATAATTTTAAAAATCCATTTTGACAAGTAGATTCTAATAAAGATTTCGTTGAAACATCTATGCCTTCATAAATTATGCCTATTAATTGTGCTTTGCTCATTGCATGATGTAGACATTGAGTCAGTAAATCTTTAAATCATTCAAAATATTTCCAGAATGATTCACCCTGTTTTTGGCTACACATTAATATTTTTTTCTTCTTTTTAATCGTTTGATGTGTTGGATAGTATTTTTCCAAAAAAACAGAGCAAAATTCAGTCCATGTAAAAATTGAATCAGGCGACATAGTATATAACCATCTCTTAACTGTATCTTTTAAAACAAAAGGGATATATCTAAGTTTAATAGCATCTATACTCATGTTCGGCATTCTCATCATTTGACAAACTTCGTTAAATTCTCTAAGGAAATAATAGGCATCCTCTCTTTCTAATCCATGAAAATGTGGCAATTGACTAATATAATTAGATTTCAATTCAAACCTATCTCCCTCAAAGTTTGGCAATCGAATACATGAAGGTTCATCAATTAATTCAGGATATAGAATCTCTCCTAATGGTTTTTCTACTGGAGCAGCCATCTCTACGTTCTCTTTTAAAGAAAGGTTAACTACACCCCAAAGAATTTCGTTAAAGTTCAGTTCAAAAAATTTTTCAGTACTCCTCTGCAATGAAAATTCCTGGGTAAGTGTTCTTACTAATCGTTTAGTGCTTAGAGAACGAGTCCATGTGCTCATAAATAAATAACAGAAGATTAATTACATACCAGTCTGAAGCTTTCCATTCTATAAATATTTGTTGTCGGATGAAGGTTGAATCAGCTGCTTCTCCTTCCAGTTCCTCCAACGCTTTCTCCTTTCTTTTAAAAGTGCTGGTAACTCATAAATAACATTCTGTTTCATATATATACTGCGCATCCATAAAGTGAATAAATCTCATTGCAAGAACGTGGCTTGCAACGTGCATCGTGGTTCCTGTTTTTATGGGTACGTGTACCACTACTAATTTCAACTTTTGGTAACCGCTAAACCGACGAAGTTTCGTTTGTGGTTAAAAGAATAACCATTCTACTTAATCCACGAACTAACCTCGTTGAGTTACAGATTACTCAACAGAACACAGTCGGTTACTATTGCTAACTCCACGAACTAACTTCGTTGAGTTACAGATAACTCAACGGAGTGACCTTATATTATATTACTGACTTCGTGGAGTTACGGTTAACTCAACGGACTTACTTCGTTGAGTTAACACTTGGCAACATCTAAGTTTCACTCTCGTAAGTTTTCTATTCTGCTTTTTTTTTCTTTTTTGTTTTTCATTCTACTAACTGTAATAAAGTAAAATCTATGTTATTAATGCCTCATTTTGATTAAAATACATTTAAATTTGAACATTATATAAAGATTTAACTTGCAGGTCATTTTACGTTATGTAGAATTTACATTTTACCTTATAACATGTAGAAATTTTTAAGTAGTTATCTTGTCATTCAGCAAATTGTAAATCTATTGCATATTCATAAAGTTCCACAAATTACATAATATTCAATAAATTCCATTCATTTCACATCCAAATACGTATGAAAATTACATCTGAAAAATTATATTCATTAATATGAATCAATTACATTACAAGTACACCATACAATTTCATACAATTTTACACAAGTAGACGAACAATACAATTTAATCTCTATGCCTAAATTCATCTACTTCCTTTTGGAGTTTTTCTAATTTTAGGTCTTAGTTACAGTACTCTGTTGTGTTACAGTTAACTCAACGGAATAAGCTCGTTGACTAACTCAAGACTTAACACTTAACAGAGTATACTCGTTGAGTTAAGCGTAACTCAACGGACTCCCCGTATAAGCAAATATAATAATAAAAATATTACAAAGAATAGTTTTTCTGTTTTTTTACTGGTTTAACCGATACTATGCTTCGGTCAGACCTAAATATTTTTTATTTTTTTTATTTTTCTTTCGGTTGAACCGATACTATGTGTCGATAAAATCAATATTTTCTTCTGAAAATTAATATACAATTTTTTTTTAATGTTTCGGTCATACCAATGGATCTAGTCGGTTGTACCGCAACTATTTTTATGTTATATATTTTTTTTTAATTTTTTTTTTTTAAGCATATATATATAAATATAAAAACTGATTTCTTACTAAGTAAATCTCGAGTAGTCCTCTACTCTGACTTCTTCTATAATTCCAAAGGAACTTTTTTGTGTTTTCAGAATAGGTTTAAGTCTTTGTCCATTTACTTTAAATATATTCCGATTTTTAGGATTTTCAATTTCAATAGCTCCATAAGGATAAACATTTCGAACTATGTAAGGTCTTGCCCATCTAAATCATAATTTTCCTGGATGGTTATGGAGTCTAGCCAAATAAAGATATACTTCTTGTCCTATTTCAAAGCTTTTAGGAATAATTTTTCTATCATGCCAGAATTTAATTTTCTCTTTTTCTCTTACAGTCTTCGAATAAGCTTCATTTCTAAATTCTTCTAATTCAATTAGTTGCATTTTCCTATTTTCAGCAACTTGATTTAAATTAGTGTTCAGAGTTTTTAATGCCCAATAAGCTTTATGTTCAATTTCAGCAGGTAAATGACAACTTTTTCCATATACTAGCCTAAAAGGTGACATACCTAAGCTCGTTTTATAAGTAGTTCTATAAGCCCAAAGTGCATCTATCAATCTATTAGCCCAATCTGTTCTAGTAGGATTTACAACTTTTTCCAAGATTAATTTAATTTGTTTGTTTGCACTTTCTACTTGTCCACTTGTTTGTGGATGATATGATGTTGCAATTTTGTGGTTTACTCCATATTTCTTCATTAAGGCTTCAAAACTTCTATTACAGAAATGAGTTCCTCTATCACTGATAATAGCTTTAGGTATTCCAAATCTAGCAAATATATTTGTTCTTATAAATTGTATTACCACTTTGTTATCATTAGTTTTTGTAGGAATAGCTTCTATCCATTTAGATACATAATCCTCCCCCAACAATATGTAATTAAATTGATTAGACATAGGAAATGGACCCATAAAATCTATTCCCCACACATCAAAGATTTCAACCTCAACAATAGGATTAAGAGGCATCATATTCCTCTTTGATATTCTTCCTATTTGTTGACATCTTAAACAACTTAAGCAATATTTATGAGCATCTTTCAATAGTGTTGGCCAATAAAACACACATTGCAGAATTTTTGCAGCATTTTTTCCTAAACCAAAATGTCCTCCACAAGCTTGGTCATGACAGAAAGACAATATGCTCAAATATTCAGTTTCTGGAACACACCTCCTTAAAACCAGATCAAGACATTTCTTAAATAAGTAAGGGTCTTCCCAATAGGAAAAACAATTTCTTATCCTGTCTATTCCAATCCTTAGGTGTTAAACCAGTAACTAAGTAATTAACTATGTCTGTATACCAAGGCATTGTGTTGATGGTCATTAATTGTTCATCAGGAAAATTATCCTTAATTTCAATATTTGATTTTTCTATTTGTAATCTTGATAAATGATCTGCTACTACATTCTCACAACCTTTTTTATCTTTAATTTCTAAATCAAATTCTTGCAATAATAATATCCATCGGATCAATCTAGGTTTAGTTTCTTTTTTCTTTATTAGATGTTTTAGAGCTGAATGATCTGTGTATACTATTACTTTAGCTCCAATCATATATGATTTAAACTTTTCTAAAGCAAACACAATAGCTAATAATTTTTTTTCAGTAGTTGTATAATTAACTTGAGCATCATTTAAGGTTTTGCTTGCATAATGAATCACTCTAGGAGATTTTTCTATCTTCTATCCAAACACTACTCCTACAGCAAAATCAGAAGCATCGCACATTAATTCAAATGGATGGTTCCAATTAGGTGCTTGAATTATAGGAGTTGAAATTAAGCTAGTCTTAAGTCTGAAAAATGCTTCCTTGCAATTTTTATCAAAGTTAAATGGAACATCTTTTAATAAATTAGTTAAAGGTCTAGCTATCTTGTTAAAGTCTTTAATAAATCTTCTATAAAAACCAACATGTCCTAGAAATGATCTAATATCTTTTACTGATTTAGGTTTTGGTAGATTAGAAATTACTTCTATTTTAGCTTTATCTACTTCCAACCCTTTTTTAGAAACAACATGCCCTAAGACTATTCCTTGTTTAACCATAAAGTGACATTTTTCCAATTTAAAACCAGATTTTTTTCCACACAACGTTTTAATATTTGGTCTAAATTGCTTAAACACATTTCATATGAGTTGCCATATACAGTAAAATCATCAATAAATATTTCTAAAAATTCTTCAGTCATTCCAGTAAATGTGCCCTGCACACACCTTTGAAAGGTAGCTGGCGCACTACATAATCCGAATGGCATTCTTTTAAAAGCAAAAGTTCCATTAGGATAGGTGAAAGTTGTTTTCTCTTGATCCTCTAACGCTACTGGAATTTGATTATACCTTGAATACCCGTCTAGGAAACAAAAATATTCTTGCCCTGCTAATCTTTCCAACATTTGATCTATAAAAGGTAAGGGAAAATGATATTTCCTAGTCACAACATTCAGTTTTCTATAGTCTATACATACTCTCCAGCCTGATTGAATTCTAGTAGGTATCAAGTCTTGACTTTCATTCCTAATAACTGTTAATCCTGATTTCTTGGGAATTACATAGATTGGACTAACCCACGAGCTATCATAAATCAGATAAATTATATTATTATCTAACCATTTAACTATTTTCTTCCTGACTACTTCCTTAAGGTTTGGATTTAATCTCCTCTCAGGAATTCTAACAGGTTTAGCATTCTCTTCTAAATATATGTGGTGACAGCATAAAGTTGAACTTAACCCTTTTATATCAGTCATAGTCCATCCTATTGCTTCTTTATAACTTTTTACTACATCTTTTAATTTAGCTATTTGATCCTCTTTTAAATCTGAAGCAATAATGATTGGACAGGTACGTTTATCTTCCAAAAATATATAGGTTAATTCAGGAGGTAAAGGTTTTAATTCTAAATGCTGCCCATTAGAAGCTAGAGCTCCTAATTGAACATCATCATTTTTTAAATTAATTTCTTCCTGATCTCCTTCTATATTTATGCTTTCACTTTCTTCTAAAGTTTCAGAATTGATTTGCCTATTTAATTCTTCTTGAATCACATCATCTAACATATCTCCTTCATCTTCTAAAAAGTTTATGGTATGTAAGGACATTTCTAACTCCTCAAACCTTTTTGGTTTGAAAATATTTAATTGAGTATCCTCATTACCATATGCTAACTTCATTACTCTAGTTTTACAATTTATAACAGCCCCTGATGTTGCTAAAAATGACCTTCCCAAAATTAAAGATGTATCACTATTTTTATGCTTAATTTGTTGAGAATCCAAAATTACAATATCAATAGGATATATAAAATTCTTGATTTTAATTAAGACATCCTCTATTTTTCCTCTAGGGTATCTTATACTTCTATCAGCTAATTGAATAACCGTACTAGTAGGAGTTAAGCCTTCTAATCCTAAGGATGCAAATATATCACTTGGCATAACATTTATACCTACACCTAAGTCTATTAAGGTTCTTTCTAGAATGGTATTTCCTATGGTGCATGATATAACATGGATTCCAAGATCAGATAACTTTTTAGGAATTTGTGGCAGAAATAGGGAACTACTTTGCTCAGCTAAAAAGACCTTTCTAAAAACTTTTCGCTCTCTTTTCTTAGTACACCAATCCTTTAGAAATTTAGCACAAGGTGGCATATTTTGCAATAGATCTAACAAAGTAATGTTAACTTGTACTTTTTCAAAAATTTCTTTGATTTTTTCTTGTTTTTCAAGAATTGTTTGTTGTAATCTTTCAAGATAGGGTGCTAAAGATTTTGATTTCAAAGACTCTTTTTCTTTCAGTTGATTTGTTTGATCATTTTTAGCTTCAATTGCAGATTCAGATTGTTCTTCAGTGATTTCTAGATTTTCAGGTATTACATTTTCATTATCATTTTGATTTTTACTCTTGTCCACCTTCATATCATTTTCATTTTGAGTCATTGGTGGTATATCAGTTCCAGATCTTAATGTTACACATACATCTTCTAGATTTTCGTTACTTTCATGATGTTTTTGTATATCATTTTCATGATTATGATCTTCAATTATTTTTAGTTTTAAAGTGCATTCTTTAAATTCTCTTACATTAGTATTTTCTGTTTGTTGTATATTTTACAAGTTGTGTAGGTTTATAACATTATAATTTTCATTGTCCTATTGCAAAACTTGTATTTTTATTGCATTTTTGTCTAATGCTTTTAATTTTGTTTCCAGATCATCTAATTTCATTACATTCAATTTTTGATCAATTTTCTTTATGACTTTTTCAGTTTCGTAAATTATATCCTGTTTAGGTTCTGAATATGCCTCCTTATAGTTTAATCGGTTGACTTCTTGTTGTTGACACACAAAGTATTCCAATTTGTCCAGATTTTGCTCTATACTATGCTCCAGTCTATCATAGCTATCCCAAACTTCAGTGTCTCTCATCATATTACACATTCTATACTGACCATCAGTTGGGTAAACTATAGGATTCTCATACTCGACTCTATTATATTGAGGATAATTCATTTGTTGTTCATGGAATCTAACAATCTGTAAATGTCTCAATTTCAAACAATCATAAATGTCGTGTCCTTTAGAATTGCAGAATTCACATATGCTAATTAAAAGTTTCAGAAATCTTTGAGCATAAGCATATGCTATATTCTCAATTACAGAAGAAAACACACAACTCTAGCTATTAAAACGAAACAGCTCAAACAGTTACTTATATTAATTCAATTCAATTCACTTCGACTCAATTCAATTCAATTCCCTGGTAACAGCGCCATAAAACTTGTTTGGGTTTTCCCAGCACTACACTAGAAAAACTTGGATTTGTTACTTCTATTTTTACTTAGTTAATTTATCTTTATGCCTATTCTTTCTTTTAGAACTAAACAAACAACCTTTAATACAATTTAGATATTAATTCCAATTTGTACTTTAATTGCAAGTGCACAGTGTTTATTGTATTAGTGTGCAAGTACAGGTCAATCCTACAGGGAATTGCTGACGAATTTAAGAAATGTTTGATTGTGAACAATTCAAATTTATATTCCATAAGCACTCTGTTGAGTTACAGTTAACTCAACGGACTAAGTTCGTTGAGTTATGGCTAACTCAACAGACTATCCTCGTGGACTTAAGTTAACTCCACAAAGCTCTCTTCTTTATAATACTGCTATTTACAGAGGAATTCGGCCAACCATTGGGCGATTCCACAGATTGTAAATAACATCAATTAAGCTTTTTAATGCTAGTTAACATTGGATTTATCATTAAGCAATACTAACATTCAGATGATTAAAACAGTAACCATTAAAATCTTTAAGTTTTTTGTACGAACCAATTTCAGTAAACTGTAAAATTAAAACTAACATAAAATAATCATAAAACTGATACAGATAACATTAATCACGATACAATACAAGCAATACAACACTCAAATACAACATAAAAACAAAGATAAATTGTTTTTGATATTTTTGTTTTGATGTGAACATGGAAATAGGCGAAAGGTGAAATGTAAAGTAATCTCACTTGACAGTAAATACTTCTGACACTACTTGCAACGTGATTACACCACTAAAAATTAAACCACTTACAATTCTGTCTCCTCTCCCTATAGAATCGCGAGTTCAGAATTGCAAGATGATCTCCTTTTCAGCATACAGGCATCAACCCGAAGCCAAGGCTAAAAGCTTTACGATCTCCTGAAATATGAGTCAGCGCTTGGTGAAAATGTCTTCCCTTCCCGCGACGCGATCACTCCTCATAGTGGTTGTTAAGCACTGTGTTTGGCTCGGAATCGACCCAACATCAAGCAAGTATCCTCACAGACCTCTGATGATTGGTGATTATGGTGGTGATAATGATGGTTGGTGTGATACTTCGGAGAATCGTCGATACTGTCTGCAGAAAGCTTAGTGCTCTTCCTCTGTATACACTGGCCGTCCATCAATCACTCCTTCTTCTTTTTTTCTTTTATATTTCTTCAGTAGTAACTGCTTTTGCTTGAATGATCGGTTGGATTTCCTTCCTTCAGATCAACGGCGATGCTTCCTTCTCCAAGCGCGATTAAATTCCTGCGTGATACGTGCAAACGTGGTTTTTCCTTCCAACTGTTTGTTCTTGCAACCGCTATAGTGGCACTTTAGAAAATAACTATAAAATACATGCAATAAAGAAATAAGCCGCTAACCTAATGCGTTACCTTAGTGTATCTTCATGTAACTCAACACGTGCAGTTATACTAACTTAACGAGTTAAACATGTGCATCTCACGTGATATTCTAAAGCATTTAAATTCAACACGTGCATAAAATACATGCAATAAAGAAATAAGCCGCTAACATAATGCGTTACCTTAGTATATATTCATGTAACTCAACGCGTACAGTTATGTTAACTTAACGAGTTATAACTTGAGTAAATCTACTAGATCTCGACACGTGTCAGCAGTAGTTTAAACATAAAATAACATTTCGGAGAGTTACAGGTATAACTATCCGATGCTCAGATGCATTTTCGGATAGTTACAACTAACTCACCGAAAATTCACTTAAGACATTCATTCTGGTTTCGACACGTGTACATCTAGAAATAATAAAATATTCTCTCTAAACATAACTATTAGGCAATTTAAACATAACTATCCGATACATATTCGGGCTGTTAAACATAACTGTCTGAATTTGTTCGGTATGTTAAACATAACTGTCTGAAATATCAAAAAATTCGGATACTTAAGAATTTCACAGCCTGCAACTTACCGATAGTTCATAAATGTACTAAATTAACATTAATTCCCCAAAATTAAGTAGATTCTTCAATTAAAACATATAACAGTGCAATTATAACATAATGGCTTAATTCTCATATGATAAGCTAAATATTATGCAATTAACCATTATTTAACCATTAATAATATGCACCTTTTCATTCTAAACATTGTTATACAACTAACAAAAAATTAAGAAAATTATATAATTTTTGAACTTTTAATATTATATGTTAAATAATAAAATAAAATAATATTTATTATTGTAATATTATAAAATAAAATTAAAATATATTAAAAATAAAAAAGTAATTAATATTTTATTATTAATGAAATAATAATATAATAAATTAAAAAATTATAATAATACATATTTTATTATATTAACAATATATACTATAATTAAAGTATATGCAAAGCAATTAAAAAAAACAATTATAATAGTATATATTTTATTATATTACCTATATATACTTTAATTATATTAAAGTATATGCAAAGTAATTTTAATTAAAACAATAATCTATTATACAAAGTACATTAGAAAGTAATAATTAAAATAATATAAATCTTTAGTTAATATACTTTAATGAAATAAAAAGTATATTATATTAATATATTATACTTTAATTATATTAACAATATAAAATTTAATTATTATTAATTTTAATTAATAAAATAATAATAAATAACAAAATAATAATATGAATTAAATAAAATAATATTTGTGATTTTAATATTATAAAATAAAATTAAATGATATTAACAATAATAAAGTAATTAATATTTTTATTAATAATGAAATAATAATAAATTAAAAAATAATTATTATAATATATATTTTATTATATTAACAATATATACTTTAATTATATTAAAGTATATGCAAAGTAATTTTAAAAAAATTATAATAATAAATAATAAAACAATATTATAATAATAAAATAAAATAATATAATATAATCATATTTGTAATATAATATAATCACGTCGAAAGATTTTTTCTTTATGTTAGAATTTCTTGACTTTCAGACCATCTTTAAGGGTCGTTAGTGCACACCAAAAAGTTTAGATGGAAATGAAATGAAAAGTTCAGAAAGAAATGAAATGAAATGTATGTATTGTCAAAATTTCCATAGGGGTTTAGTGCACCTATCGAAATGTTTAGATAGTTAGAATTCCTATGGGATTTTAATGCATGCCAGAATGTTCAGAAATTGAAAAAGTAATGAAATAAATTGTAAAACACTACTTAAAATTGTGTAATTGATACATTAATTTGTAATTTTATATTTACACCTAAAAATAATATTAATGAATTGAAAATCATATTAATTTATTTGATGTTCAAATATAATTATGTACATTAAATGTTTTTGAATTGTACATTAGGAAATATAGAATAACAATCATCAAAATTCAAAAGGTCCCTAAAAGATAAGCATACTTTTAGCATTAAAAATCTACATCTTAATTTTTTCTTTGTAAATTTAATTTTAATATTATTATTATTATTAATTCTTGAATATATATGTCTAATATTATTCTCTCTTTTTCTTAAATTTTTTATATAATTATAATTATTTTATTTTATGTGTATTTATAATTTTTTTTATAATAATATAAAGATGTTATATCATTATTAATCCATTGTTTACCATTATTATTTTAATATATATGTATGTATATTTACTTAACTTGCAAAATCAAGAATGTATTGGTTGAGTAGAAGAATAAAATATTTACTAATATATTATTATTATTTACATATTTATTTATTGGAGAACGGTTGAATCGTAAATATATTGGTTCAACCAATAGATTATAAATTATTACTATTTATTAATATTGGAAACGGTTAAATCGATGATATTTTAGATAATTTATGTTATATATATATATATATATATTAATCGGTTGAGTAGAGGGCTCAATATATTTGTATTTTTTTATGATATTTTTGAATTGATTGAATCAATCATGTTTAGATTCAACCGATACTTTATATATATATAAATATATATTTTTTGAATTGGTTGAACCGATTATATATATATATATGTATATAAAATGAAAATAATATTAATAACTTGAAAAAGTATATATGTTCAAATTATTACAACATAAATTTAAAAAGTAGTCTAAAAGTACAAAGCATTCAAAGTATTACAACATGAATCTACATAATAGTCCAAAGATACAAAGCATTCTACTTATTACAACATCAATATAATAAATAATCCAAAGGTATAATATAAATGTGCTTAAATAGTCCTTCCATCCCACATTGCCATCATCATATCCTTACGCATCTTATCAGCTACTTCTTTTCGTTGTTCTTGACTCGTTCCAACTTGTGAATGTCCATCCATATGCGCTTCTCCTATTGGTTGTATATCATCAGTAATATTTAATTCTTCTAACTCATCTTGCAAATCTTCAAGTAAATCTTCTTTATCAACCAATCGAATGAAATTGTGAACTAAAAAACATGCGATCACAATCTTCACTTGTGGTTTCATATGGATATAGCATCTGACCTTGTAAGATTGAAAAGCGATGTTTCACAACTCCAAATGTACGCTCAATGACTATTCTTAATTGTGAATGCATGTAGTTAAAGTTTTCTACAGCATTACTAGAAAGTCTATCATTAACATAATCAGATAAATGATAACGTACACCTTGAAATGGGCAAATATACTCTGGTCAATTGGGATATCCAGCATCTACCAAGTAAAACTTACCTATATAAGAATAGAAATTAGTATGATAATGTATGTATTACTTGAAAATATACTAATTGCATTTACCTAGAGGAACTTTGCAACCATTAGGTCTACTAATTTCATCTTGAAGGATACGAGCATCAGCTGTTGGTCCTTCCCAACTAGCTAAAATATATGTAAATCTCATATCAAAATTATATGCTGCCATCACATTTTGGGACAATTCACCTTTCCTATTTCTAAATCTAGCTGTTTTCTGTCCAAAAATAGTTGCTTTGATATGAGTACCATCAATAGCTCCAATGCAATCATGTACACATTAAACATCGTTTAATCTTATTCCTTAAATAATGTAAAAACTACAAGGACATTACAAAAGTGAATACATACCTTAAAATATGGATAAAAATTTACATCATCTGCAATTCGACTTGGTGTTGAAGATGAAGGTCTTGCTATAAGCACATGATGTAGACGTATTATAGCATTTAATACTTCATTAGAGTATTTGCTAACACTCCAACTTGAATGACTAAATCGCTCAACTGTTACTCCATACCTTTGATTTTGCCCTACTATAACAAGGCACATGGCAAATTTCTCCTCTACACTAATGTTGTTGGTATCAGCAATAACTCTTTCATTTCTCATTAAAGAACAAAAACTTTTAAACACACTTTGACTCATTGTGTAAATCTTTCGACAATTGTAAGCTTGATGAGGTTGAGAAGGATCTAGTAATCTCTTAATGTAATATGCACATTCTTTACTATATATACGACTTGTGTTGTTGTATAGTAATGATGACGTACTTGCCATTTTTGCTAAAATTGTCCATGACGTAAATAGACGTAGTCGCCTTCTTCTAGCCATTTCTTCTTCATCCAGTAGGAATGAAATTGCATTATCAACTATAGTAGTAAACATGTCACTAGGATTCATCCTCACCTACAAGATAACAAGAATATTATGAATTTATCATTTCACATTTCAATATATAAAAGACATTTCACATTTCTAAGAAAATAAAAGGCATTCAACGTTTCAACTAATAAAAAGCATTTTACATTTCATAATGATAAGTCATTTCACATTTCAATATATAATATCCATTTTACATTTCATCCATATATGACTTTCCATAAAAAGATTTCATCCATAAAAGATTACATTCACGAAAACACTTCATAAACGCAAGAAGTTCAAGATTGGAAAGAAAGTGAATTCATGCACAAAACAAACATTTCATCCATTGTAACCATATGCTCACTTCCTAAACCTCAACCATCCATAACGCATTTGTACTAGTAAACTTAAGAACATTTTAATGAATTTTGGCTTTTGGAATAGCTCTATAGCTTCATATTGTTCTTCTGTAAAAAAACCTTCAATCTAAAGTAACGCTGCAACAGCATGATCTAAATAGTTTTTAGTCTTTTCTTTAATATCAACCAACTTGCTTTGTACTTCAACCAACATTTCTTGTACATCAACTAATTTTTTTTGTGCATCAACCAACTCTTTAAATTATTCGTTCCGTGTAGCTTGACTTTGTTGATCTATTTCACACATATGCATAATGGCTTTTGATGTATCTTTAAATGAATCTACTATGATTTGATGGGACACTACATGAGGTCTTGCTTGTCTCTTCCTCTTCTCAATTGCCACCCTTGAACCTCCTCCTGATGAAGGAGGTAAATCAGAATCCATGTCTATTGTTTCCTGAGTGGTATTTAAAGTGTTCATTTCTACATCCTGTGTGTTTGGTACAACCTCTACCTCATCACCTTATTTAGCCATATTCCTAGTGGCCATACTACCTTCAAATATTTGTTGCAATTGCTCAAATATCAAGCATGGTTTGCCTTTGTAGCTTTTACACTCTAGATGTGCCTATAAAAGGAAAATTGTAGTCAAAATGAAAAAAGATAAAGATTATAATATTTTATAAGTTATAAGTGATTGAAATACTAACCTTAACAGACTCCTTCCAAATCTCATCATCAATGTCAATGTAGCCTTGGATGAAATTCTAACCTCATCCACTCTAGTTGGCAATTTTGGAGTAATTCTGATACATTAGTTGTCAAGTTTTTAAGCGACTTTCTACATTCTTCCTTGTGATACCTGTATTTCTTCTAGTATTATATTTTTCAATTACTTCATTCCAAGTGCTACCTTTGATTTTTCCATCATGAGTTTGTTAGAACCCAAGTATTTTGATAATGCAAAACCTATGTGAGGAAACATATTGTATTTCACAATTAAGTCAAAGCAACATTAGATCAGAAGGCAGATAGAACAAAATCCAAACAGACGAACAGATGGAGGAAGTTCTAGAAGATACTACCTTAAAGCTACAGGAAAATTGGACAGTTACAAGTCCAAGTATCCGAAGAGTAAAACAACTGCAAGACTATCAGACAGTTAGAAGGATAACTATCCGAATTTTTCAAAGCCTTCGGAGAGTTAAATAATCGGATAGTTAAGTTGGTTGAATGATCGAAGAGTTAAGGAGTTAACTATCCGAAAGAAAAAGGGAAATCGGAAAGTTAGAAATGCTAACTATCCAAAACTTAAGTCATTCAATAACTCACGTGCAAAAATACAAAACGGAAGCTTAAAGGACTTGTCGGAGAGTTAGATAACTATCCGAGTTTTCTTTTCGGAGAGTTAAATAACTATTCGAGTTTTTCGGTAAGTTATAGGTATAACTTTCCGGAACTTAAGTCATTTTATTACGCACGTGCAAAATGGAGAAACCGGTAGTTGAAAGCTTAAAAGGGAAAATCGGAGAGTTAGATAACTATCCGAAATTTCAAAGAGAGTTTCGGTAAGTTATAGTTTAACTATCCGAAACTTAAGTTATTGAATTTCCCACGTGCAGAATTCTAGAAAGAAGCTCAAATAAGTTTTTAGAGAGTTAGAAAGATAACTATCCGAAATCCTAAAGCGTTTCAGTGAGTTACAGGGATAACCATCTGAAACTTAAGTCATTGAATTTCCCATGAGTAGAATTCGAGAGAGAAGCTCAAATAAGTTTTCGGAGAATTAGAAAGATAACTATTCGAAATCCTAAAGCGTTTCGGTGAGTTACAGGGATAACCAACTGAAACTTAAGTCAGCCTTTTATACACGTGCTGAATTGAAGCAATCGAAAAGTTAACAGAGGGTTACTGTAGCCAACTATCCGACAGTTATATAACTGTTCAATGCATTACAATTATAAGTATCCGACTGAATGACAGCTCGCAGTAAATATTCTAGAATCCTACCTGGCAGAAAGGTTTAAGTGATCTTTTGGTGAGTAACAGATTTTCTTCGGAGAGTTACACAGCTAACTATCCGAAAGGTTAGGAAAATCGGTAAGACATCTTGAAATAACTTTTTGAACGGTAACATACCGTATTTGACTAGTGTCTATTCAAGTATAGCAGAATACATCCGTTGATAGAGAAATATGATCGTTATACCTTTGGTATAAATATGAGGAGTTTAAGAAAGGAAAGGAAAGAGATAACGGATATACCACATACAGTGAGCTACACTCCAATTCCAATTACACTCAAGTCTGCAAACATTGAAGAATATTCTAAAGACCTAATGCAGAAAAAGCTCTATCTGCCAAAACTTTGATTAAAAGATTCAAGTTGTTGATTCGTGACTTCAACCTGAAAGCTACATTCAGTGTTGGTTTGAGTTTCGACCTGAAAACTCTAGAGGTTGGTTTACTGAAGTTTATACCTGAAAACTTCTGTGTAGTTGGTTCTTGCTTTGACCTGAAAGCAAGTGTGTAAGTGTTGAAACACTTAGTGAAGCCCAAGTGAATCTTGGGGGTGGACTAGTCAAGTTGGTGAACCACCTAAAAATTTGTTGTGTGTTTCTTTTCTCTTTGATTTGCATTCGTTTAATTTCATCTCATTACATTTCTGTTGAATCATTCGATTCAACATCAAAAGAATTTTAAAAACTACATACTTTCACCATTCACCCCTCCTTGGTGAGCCTACCGATCCTAACAATTGGTATCAGAGCTTGGTTAATCCTTCATAAGATTTAACCATCTGGATTTATGGCTCAATTTGCTGAGAGACAACATTCACAGACCTCCTCTATTCGATGGTTCCAATTATAACTATTAGAAGAATAGAATGGACTGCTTCCTTATGAGTTCTGGTGTTAAATTCTGGAAGATTGTTGTTCTTGGAACTATACTTCCAACCAGTGATGTTATGAACTGATCTGAGGAGGATGAGAAACTCATCCAATTGGATGCTAGAGGGCTGATTGTCATTTATTGTGCACTAACTCCTATTCAATATAATAAAGTATCTACATGTAAGTCTGCACATGAGGCTTGGAAAATCCTTCAAGTTACTCACGAAGGTACAAGCCAAGCTCACAAAAATCAGTATCCTGTTGAGAAAACTTGAACTGTTTAAAATGAATGACAATGAAAACATAACTGAAATGTTTTCAAGATTTATTGAAATCATTAACAGTTTGAAAGGCTTGGGAAATGAATTCTCTTCATGTGAACAAGTATAGAAGATCTTGAGGAGCTTAACTGTTGAGTGGTGTTCGTGTTTTCCCAGCACTATACTAGAAAAACTTGAATTTGTTACTTCTATTTTTTACTTAGTTAATTTATCTTTATGCCTATTCTTTCTTTTAGAAGTAAACAAACAACCTTTAATACAATTTAGATATTTATTCCAATTTGTACTTTAACTGCAAGTGCACAGTGTCTATTGTATCAATGTGCAAGTACAGGTCGATCCCACAGGGAATTGCTGACGAATTTAAGAAATGTTTGATTGTGAACAATTCAAATTTGTATTCAATAAGCACTCCGTTGAGTTACAGTTAACTCAACGACTGTAACTCAACGGACTAAGTTCGTTGAGTTATGGCTGACTCAACGGACTATCCTCGTGGACTTAAGTTAACTCCATGAGTCTGTCTCTTCTTTATAATACTGCTATTTACAGAGGAATTCGGCCAACCATTGGGCGATTCCACAGATTGTAAATAACATCAATTAAGCTTTTTAATGCTAGTTAACATTGGATTTATCATTATGCAATACTAACATTCAGATGATTCAAACAGTAACCATTAAAATCTTTAAGTTGTTTTGTACGAACCAATTTCAGTAAACTGTAAAATTAAATCTAATATAAAACAATCATAAAATTGATACAGATAACATTAATCATGATACAACACAAACAATACAACATACAAACAAAGATAAATTGTTTTTGGTATTTTTGTTTTGATGTGAACAAGGAAATGGGCGAAAGGTGAAATGTAAAGTAATTTCACTTGACAGTAAATACTTCCGACACTACTTGCAACGTGATTACACCACTGAAAATTGAACCACTTACAATTCTGTCTCCTCTCCCTATAGAATCGCGAGTTCAGAATTGCAAGATGATCTCCTCTTCAGCATACAGGCATCAACCTGAAGCTAAGGCTAAAAGCTTTACGATCTCCTGAAATATGAGTCGACGCTTGGTGAAAATGTCTTCCCTTCCCGCGACGCGATCACTCACAGTGGTTGTCAGGCACTGTGTTTGGCTTGGAATCGACCCGACATCAGGCAAGTATCCTCACAGACCTCCGATGATTGGTGATTATGGTGGTGATAACGATGGTTGGTGTGATACTTCGAAGAATCGCCGATACTGTCTGTAGAAAGCTTGGTGCTCCTCCTTTGTATACACTGGCCGTCCATCGATCACCCTCTTTCTTTTTTTCTTCCTTTCTTTTATATTTCTTCAGTGGTAACTGCTTCTGCTTGAATGATCGGTTGGATTTCCTTCCTTCAGATCATCGGTGATGATTTCTTTCTCCCTGCACGATTGAATTCCTAGGTGATACGTGCGAACGTGGTTTTTCCTTCCAACTATCTGTTCCTGCAACCGCTACAGTGGCATATTAGAAAATATATAGTCCGTGGAGTTACCGATAACTCAACGGACTTCCTTCGTTGATTTAACTATAAAACACGTGTAAAAATAACAACTTAAGTTTATAACACTAACCTAACGCGTTGCCTTAGTGTATTTTCATTCAACGCGTGCAGTTATACTAACTTAACGAGTTATAACGTAAGTAAATCTACCAGCTCTCAACACGTGTCAGCAGCAATTTAAACATAAAATAACATTTCGGAGAGTTACAAGTATAACTATCTGATGCTTAGATGCATTTTCAGATACTTAAGAATTTCACAGCCTGCAATTTACCGACAGTTCATAAATATACTAAATTAACATTAATTCCCCAAAATTAAGCAGATTCTTCAATTAAAACATATAACAGTGCAATTATAACATAATGGCTTAATTCTCATATGATAAGTTAAATATTATGCAATTAACCATCATTTAACCGTTAATAATATGCACTTTTTCATTCTAAACAAGTGGAAACAGAAATCCATATCTATTCAAGATTCCAAGGATCTCAACAACTACATAGTTGAAGAACTGTTGGGTAATCTTCTAGCCCATGAAGTTCAGATGAAGGACTGGAAAGAGCAAGAAGAAGCTGCTGAAAAGAAAAAGGAAATAGCATTTTCATCTACAGAAGAAGCTCCAAGCTTAGATGATGATGAGATCATGTTGTTGGCAAGGAACTTCAGAAAGTTTATGAAGAAAAAGAATAAGCCCAGCTCTTCTAAAAGAACTGTCCTTACATGTTTCAAATGTAAAAGGCAATGGCACATACAGACCTTCTGTCTATTTCAGACAGAAGAGGATCAAGGAGATAAAAAGAAGAGATTGAAGAACAAAAAGAAGATGGCTCTCAAAGCTACGTGGGATGATAGTAGCTTTTCAAGCTGTTCATCAGATTCTGAAGATGAAGCTGCAGCCAATGTTTGTTTTGCAGCACAAGAGGTATGCTCTACTTCCTCTAGTTCAGAAAATGAGCATGATCATTTAGACATAAACAGTCTTCTGTTTACTGTAGATAATTTATATGTGAAGTGTAGAGATTTTAAGAAAGAAATTAAAAGATTAAATCATTGCTTAGAAAATTCATTTGCTGAATTAGAATCAACTATAGTTGAAAATAGAAATCTAAAATCAAATTTAGATAAGTATAGTTGTGTTAACTGTGAATTAGAAGATGAAAATAAAAATCTATTAACTACTATATCAGATTTGAAAGATACCATATGTAAATTTACTCAAGGTCAAAAAGGATTAAATAAAATAATAGGATCTCAACGATCAAATGGGAATAAATATGGCCTAGGGTATGCTACACCATAAGAAATACCTTATTGTAGTGGAGTGATTCGATCTTATAGAGATGGCACCACTGTGTTTGCCATCAATCAAAGATCAGGTCATATGTGGCTGCCAAGAGGCAATAGATTTAATGTTTTAAGGACTAACTCTATTGGACCCAAGAATATTTGGGTACCAAAAGCTTTAATTTCAGTATGATTTGTAGGGTGACAAGGAGTTTCAAGCACGTTCAACTAAATGGATCGTGGATAGTGGATGCTCAAAGCACATGACAAGTAAGAAAAGTTTTCTTGACTCTATTAAAAACTTAAGTTCAAGATCTGTTAAGTTTGGAAATAATGAAAAGTGTAAAATAACTCCAATAGGAAATATTACATCTGAAAATGGTATAATTGAGAATGTCTTGCATGTAAATGGATTAAAACAAAATTTGTTAAGTGTAGGACAATTATGTGATAAAGGTTATACTGTTTCTTTTAATGCTGAAAATTGTTTCATTATTGATCCAGCCTCGAATGAAACAAAATTTACTGGTTTTAGAAATTGCTCAATTTATACATTAAACTTTCCATGTGAAAATTCTGTAAGCAATTCCTGTTTGGTAGCAATTGGTGAAGATGATTAGGTGTGGCATAGAAGACTTCGCCATATCAGTATGAAGAATATCAGGAAGCTATCCACGGGTGATCTTGTCAGGGGTCTGCCTAAACTCACTTTTAAGAAAGATAGAGTATGTAGTGAGTGTATGCTAGGGAAGTAGAAGAGAACTGCCCTTCACAGCAAAAATGTTTTTACCACCAAAAGGCCATTAGAACTGTTACATTTGGATTTATTTGGTCCCTCTCAAGTTTTAAGTCTTGGAGGTCGAAAATATACCTTTATTATTGTTGACGATTTCTCCAGATTAACTTGGGTAATATTTTTGACACATAAAAATGAAACTTGCAATGAGTTCAAGAATTTCTACATAAGAGTTCAGAATCAGATAAGTTTTCGGAGAGTTAGAAAGATAACTATCCGAAATCCTGAAGCGTTTCGGTGAGTTACAGGGATAACCATCCAAAACTTAAGTCAGCATTTTATGCACGTGCTGAATTTAAGCAATCAGAAAGTTAACAGAGGGTTACTATAGCCAACTATCCGACAGTTAACTGTTCGGTGAGTTACAGTTATAAGTATCCGACTGAATGACAGCTCGCAGTAAATATTCTAGAATTCTACCTAGCAAAAAGGTTTAAGTCATCTTTCGATGAGTAACAGATTTTCTTCGGAGAGTTACACAGCTAACTATCTGAAAGGTTAGGAAAATCAGTAAGACATCTTGAAATGACTTTCTAAACAGTAACTTACCGTATTTGACTGGTGTCTAATCAAGTACAGTAGAATACATCCGTTGACAAAGAAATATGATCGTTATACCTTTGGTATAAATATGAGGAGTTTAAGAAAGGAAAAGAAAGAGATAACGTATATACCACATACAGTGAGCTACACTCCAATTCCAATTACACTCAAGTCTGCAAACAGTGAAGAATATTCTAAAGACCTACTGCAGAAAAAGCTCTATGCGCCAAAACACTGATTGAAAGATTCAAGCTATTGGTTCGTGGCTTCAACCTAAAAGCTACATTTAGTGTTGGTTTGAGTTTCGACCTGAAAACTCTAAAGGTTGGTTTACTGAAGTTTATACCTGAAAACTTCTGTGTAGTTGGTTCTTGCTTTGATCTGAAAGCAAGTGTGTAAGTGTTGAAACACTTAGTGAAGCCCAAGTGAATCTTGGGGGTGGACTAGCCAAGTTGGTGAACCACCTAAAAATTTGTTGTGTGTTTCTTTTCTCTCTGATTTGCATTTGTTTAATTTCATCTCATTACATTTATGTTGAATCATTCGATTCAACATCAAAAGAATTTTAAAAACTACACACTTTCACCATTCACCCCCCCTCTAGTGAGCCTACCGATCTTAACAATTGGTATCAGAGCTTGGTTAATCCTTCATAAGATTTAACCATCTAGATTTATGGCTCAATTTGCTGAGGGACAAAACATTCACGGACCTCCTCTATTCGATGGTTCCAATTATAACTATTAGAAGAATAGAATGGAGTGCTTCCTTAGGAGTTTTGATGTTAAACTCTAGAAGATTGTTGTTCTTGGAACTACACTTCCAACGAGTGATGTTATGAACTGGTCTAAGGAGGATGAGAAACTCATCCAGTTGGATGCTAGAGGGTTGAATGTCATTTATTGTGCACTAACTCTTGATCAATATAATAAAGTATCTGCATGTAAGTTTGCTCATGAGGCTTGGAAAATCCTTCAAGTTACTCACGAATGTACAAGCCAAGTTAAGGATACAAAAATCAGTATCCTGTTGAGAAAACTTAAACTGTTTAAAATGAATGACAATGAAAACATAACTGAAATGTTTTCAAGATTTACTGAAATCATTAACAATTTGAAAGGCTTGGGAAAGGAATTCTCTTTACGTGAACAGGTATAGAAGATCTTGAGGAGCTTAACTGTTGAGTGGAAACAGAAGTCCACATCTATTCAAGATTCCAAGGATCTCAACAACTACACAGTTGAAGAACTGTTGGGCAATCTTCTAGCCCACAAAGTTTAGATGAAGGACTAGAAAGAGCAAGAAGGAGTTGCTGAAAAGAAAAAGGAAATAACATTTCCATCTACAGAAAAAGCTCCAAGCTCAGATGATGATGAGATCATGTTGTTGGCAAGGAACTTTAGAAAGTTTATGAAGAAAAAGAATAAGTCCAGCTCTTCTAAAAGAACTGTCCCTACATGTTTCAAATGTAAAAGGCAAGGGCACATACAGACCTTCTGTCCATTTCAGACAAAAGAGGATCAAGGAAATAAGAAGAAGTGATTGAAGGACAAAAAAAAGATGACTCTCAAAGCTATGTGGGATGACAGTAGCTTTTCAAGATGTTCATCAGATTCTGAAGATAAAGCTGCAGCCAATGTTTGTTTTGCAGCACAAGAGGTATGCTCTACTTCCTCTAGTTCAAAAAATGAGCATGATGATTTAGACATAAACAATCTTCTGTCTATTGTAGATAATTTATATGTGAAGTGTAGAGATTTTAAGAAAGAAATTAAAAGATTAAATCATTGCTTAGAAAATTCATTTACTGAATTAGAATCAACTATAGTTGAAAATAGAAATCTAAAATCAAATTTAGATAAGTATAGTTGTGTTAACTGTGAATTAAAAGATGAAAATAAAAATCTATTAACTACTATATCAGATTTGAAAGATATCATATGTAAATTTACTCAAGGTCAAAAAGGATTAAATAAAATAATAGGATCTCAACGATCAAATGGGAATAAATATGGCCTAGGGTATGCTACACCATAGGAAATACCTTATTGTGGTGGAGTGATTCGATCTTATAAAGATGGCACCACTATGTTTGCCATCAAACAAAGATCAGGTCATATGTGTTTGCCAAGAGGCAATGGATTTAATGTTTTAAGAACTAACTCTACTAGACCCAAGAAGATTTGGATACCAAAAGCTTTAATTTCAGTATGATTTGCAGGGTGACAAGGAGTTTCAAGCACGTTCAACTAAATGGATCGTGGACAATAGATGCTCAAAGCACATGACAGGTAAGAAAAGTTTTCTTGACTCTGTTAAAAACTTAAGTTCAGGATCTATTAAGTTTGGAAACAATGAAAAGTGTAAAATAACTGTAATAGGAAATATTACATCTAAAAATGGTATAATTGAGAATGTCTTGCATGTAAATGGATTAAAACAAAATTTGTTAAGTATAGGACAATTATGTGATAAAGGTTATACTGTTTCTTTTAATGCTGAAAATTGTTTCATTATTGATCCAACCTCGAATGAAATAAAATTTTCTGGTTTTAGAAATTGCTCAATTTATACATTAAACTTTCCATGTGAAAATTCTGTAAGCAATTCCTGTTTGGTAGCAATTGGTGAAGATGATTGAGTGTGGCATAGAAGACTTGGCCATATCAGTATGAAGAATATCAGGAGGCTATCCACGAGTGATCTTGTCAGGGGTCTACCTAAACTCACTTTTAAGAAAGATAGAGTATGTAGTGAGTGTATGCTAGGGAAGTAGAAGAGAACTGCCCTTCACAGCAAAAATGCTTTTACCACCAAAAGGCCATTGGAACTGTTACATTTGGATTTATTTGGTCCCTCTCAAGTTTCAAGTCTTGGGGGTCAAAAATATACCTTTATTATTGTTGATGATTTTTCTAGATTAACTTGGGTAATATTTTTGACACATAAAAATGAAACTTGCAATGAGTTCAGGAATTTCTGTATAAGAGTTCAGAATCAGAAGGAACTAACAGTGAAGAAAATCAAAAGTGATCATGGAGGAGAATTTGAAAACTATGAATTTGAAAACCTTTGCAATTCATTTGGAATTATGCATGAATTCTCTTGTCTTAGAACTCCTACTCAAAATGGAGTTGTGGAAAGGAAAAATAGGACATTACAAGAAATGGCTAGAACTATGTTAAATGCCACGGATCTACCTAAATTTCTCTAGGTAGAAGCTATAGGAACAGCTTGTCACATTTCCAACAGAACTCACATTAGATTCATGTTGAATAAGATACCCTTTGAAATTTGGTTCGATAAAACTCCAAATGTTAGCTATTTTAAGACATTTGGATGCAAATGCTTTGTCTTAAATACAGGAAATGCTAAAGACAAGTTTGATGCAAAGTTTGAACCTGCCATACTTGTTGGTTACTCCTCTAGAAGCAAAGCTTACAGGGTATATTTTGTTAAAGATGGAAGAGTGGAGGAAAGTATAAATGTTCAGTTTGATGAAGATCTGATCCAGAATTTCAAAAGTTAAAGATTAAAAATGATAGTGAAAATGAATACTTTGAAGATGATAACTGCAAGTAGAAACTCAATTCACAAGTGTCAAACCAGAATCTCAACAATAGATATCAGAATCATAATAGTTGGAAGTTTAGATCTGATCATCCTGAGGAACAAATTATTGGAAATATATCTAAAAGGATACAAACTAGAAGCAAAGCACAAGATATCTGCAATTTTTGTACATTTGTGTTAGAAATAGAGCCAAAATCAGTAGATGAAGCATGCAAAGATACCTACTGAACAATAGCTATGTAGGAAGAATTAAATCAGTTCCAAAAAAATAATGTTTTAGAACTAGTAGAAAAACCTACAGGAAAATCCATCATTGGAACTAAATGAATTTTCAAAAATAAATTAGATGAAGAAGGTAATATTCTCAAAAATAAAGCTCGATTAGTTGCTCAAGGCTACAATCAGCAAGAAGGTATTGACTATGAAGAAACTTTTTCTCTCGTAGCTAGGATTGAAGCTATCAGAATGTTGCTTGCTTTTGCAAGTAGTATGAAGATAAGATTGTTTCAGATGGATGTGAAAAGTGTCTTCTTAAATGGAGAAATTCAGGAAGAAGTGTTTGTCAAACAACCTCCTGGATTTGAAGATGAATTCAAGCCGAATCATGTCTTCAAACTAAGAAAGGCTCTTTATGGTCTGAAACAAGCACCTAGAGCTTGGTATGAGAAATTAAAAAAGTTTTTAGCTAGAAACAATTTCTCTATAGGCAAAGTGGACAGCACTTTCTTTATCAAAACTTTTGATGTGCATATTTTGATTGTACAGATTTATGTTGATGATATAGTCTTTGGAGCCACTTTAAAAGATCTCTTTCATGAATTTCAGAATTTGATGAAAAATAAATTCGAAATGAGCATGATGGGAGATTTGAAGTTTTTCTTGGGATTACAGATTCATCAAGTGCATAATGGCATTTTTGTCAACCAAGAAAAGTACTACAAAGAGATGTTGAAGAAATTTGGTTATGAAAACATCAAACCTACAAATACTCCAATGAGTTCAAGTATTAAACTGGAAATGGATGATTCAAGTGTTGTAGTGGATCAAAAGCAATATAGAGGTATGATTGGATCCCTATTATACCTTTCAGCTAGCAGGCTAGATATTATGTTCAGTGTATGCTTGTGTGCTAGATTTCAAGCATCACCAAAGGAATCGCACTTGAAATCAGTCAAAAGGATTTTCAGATATCTACAAGGAACAAAAGATTTCAGAGTATTCTACTCAACTGACAGTAATTTGATTTTAACAGGCTATAGTGATGTAGATTATGCAGGTAGCAGATTTGACAGGAAAAGCACTAGTGGTACTTGTCAACTACTTGGAAATTCTTTAATCTCTTGGTTTAGTAGGAAACAAAATTGTATTGCTTTATCTACTACTGAAGCCGAGTATATTGCAGTAGGATTGTATTGTGCCCAAATTCTTTGGATGCAGCAAACTCTAGCAGATTACAGACTGAAAATTCAGAACTTAATCATATTTTGTGATAACAATAGTGCAATCAGTCTATCTAAGAATACAGTACTTCATTCCAGAGCCAAGCATATCGAGATCAGACATCATTTTCTGAAAGATCATGTGGAAAAAAGGAACATCTTACTTAAGTTTGTGCCAATAGAAAATCAACTTGCAGATATTTTCACCAAACCTTTAAATGAATCAACTTTTAATCATATTAGAAGAAATCTAGGCATATGTTCTTTACTAGATCTTTAAATATTTTTTTTCATCAAGCTCACCATATGGGAGCTTGTTTTCTACTAACTTACTCATGTAGGATATATTCAATATCAGTTTTACTATCCTCACCTTTTTATATAATGACAAAAAGGGGGAGAAGATTTTGGAAATTAGTAAAGTATATGTCCCTTACAGTATTTCCAGCAAGAACTAAAAGAGAATTATTAAAAGAGGTGAAGAAATACTCAGCACATAGATAAGGGAAGAAGACAGCACAAAGTCAGGGGGAGGAATCCCTCCACGTCAGTATAGTCTTGATTAATTCCTGTTTATTTGGTTCTCTGTGTGACTGAATGTATAGAAATTCACTAAGGAGTGAAATACATGTAAATAAATGTAAATGTTTTTTTGTCATTATCAAAAAGGGGGAGATTATTAGAACCCGAGTATTTTGATAATGCAAAACCTATGTGAGGAAACATATTGTATTTCACAGTTAAGTCAGAGCAACATTAGATTAGAAGGCAAATAGAATAAATTTCAAATAGACGAACAGATAGAGGAAGTTCTAGAAGATACTACCTTAAAGCTATAGAAAAATCAGATAGTTACAGGTCCAAGTATCCGAAGAGTAAAACAGCTACAAGACTATTGGACAGTTAGAAGGATAACTATCCGAATTTTTCAAAGCCTTCGGAGAGTTAAATAATCGGACAGTTAAATTGGTTGAATGATCGAAGAGTTAAAGAGTTAACTATCCGAAAGAAAAAGGAAAATCAGAAAGTTAGAAAGGCTAACTATCCGAAACTTAAGTCATTCAATAAATCACGTGCAGAAATACAGAACGGAAGCTTAAAGGACTTGTCGGAGAGTTAGATAACTATCCGAGTTTTCTTTTCAGAGAGTTAGATAACTATTCGAGTTTTTCGGTAAGTTACAGGTATAACTTTCTAGAACTTAAGTCATTTTATTATGCACGTGCAAAATGGAGAAGCCAGTAGTTGAAAGCTTAAAAGGGAAAATCAAAGAGTTAGATAACTATCCGAAATTTCAAAGAAAGTTTCAGTAAGTTACAGTTTAACTATCCGAAACTGAAGTCATTGAATTTCCCATGTACAAAATTCCAGAAAGAAGCTCAAATAAGTTTTCAGAGAGTTAGAAAGATAACTATCTGAAATCTTGAAGCGTTTCGGTGAGTTACAGGGATAACCATCCGAAACTTAAGTCATTGAATTTCCCACGTGCAGAATTCGAGAGAGAAGCTCAAATAAGTTTTCGAAGAGTTAGAATGATAATTATCCGAAATCCTGAAGCGTTTCGGTGAGTTATAAGGATAACCATCCGAAACTTAAGTCAGCCTTTTATGCACGTGCTGAATTGAAGCAATCAGAAAGTTAACAAAGGGTTACTGTAGCCAACTATCCGATAGTTATATAACTGTTCGGTGAGTTACAGTTATAAGTATACGATTGAATGACAGCTCGCAGTAAATATTCTAGAATCCTACTTGGCAGAAAGGTTTAAGTGATCTTTCGGTGAGTAACAGATTTTCTTCGGAGAGTTGCACAGCTAACTATCTGAAAGGTTAGGAAAATTGATAAGACATCTTGAAATAACTTTCTGAACGGTAACTTACCGTATTTGACTGGTGTCTAATCAAGTACAGCAAAATACATCCATTGACAAAGAAATATGATCGTTATACCTTTGGTATAAATATGAGAAGTTTAAGAAAGAAAAAGAAAGAGATAACGGATATACCACATACAATGAGCTACATTCCAATTCCAATTACACTCAAGTCTACAAACAGTGAAGAATATTCTAAAGACCTACTGTAGAAAAAGCTCTATGCGCCAAAACTCTGATTGAAAGATTCAAGCTGTTGGTTCGTGGCTTCAACCTGAAAGCTACATTCAGTGTTGGTTTGAGTTTCGACCTGAAAACTCTAAAGGTTGGTTTACTGAAGTTTATACTTGAAAACTTCTGTGTAGTTGGTTCTTGCTTTGACTTGAAAGCAAGTGTGTAAGTGTTGAAACACTTAGTGAAGCCCAAGTGAATCTTGGGGGTGGACTAGCCAAGTTGGTGAATCACTTAAAAATTTTATGTGTGTTTCTTTTCTCTCTGATTTGCATTCGTTTAATTTTATCTCATTACATTTCTGTTGAATCATTCGATTCAACATCAAAAGAATTTTAAAAACTACACACTTTCACCATTCACCTCCCCTCTGGTGAGTCTACCGATCCTAACAGAGTTTTCTTATTTCCTTCGTTTAATACTTCTACTAAAATATCTAAGAAATATGCATCTGCTTTAGCATTCCAACTAATGTAACTTCTACCTCTACCTGTCTTTCCCCTATCAAGAGTACTAATTTTCTACATAAGTACAATTTCAACAACTACAATAAAACATATGGAATAACAACAATAATAAAAATATCCATATGCATTTGCAAATACCATTACATTCATATTTTTGTCAAAATCATATAAGAGAATTGCAAAAGTAAAAACAAAGTAAAACAATTAATCATTGGACATGCTACACAAGTCTTGTAAAATGAAATTTGTGGAAGTTCTACATAGAGGATTGGTCAAATCTTCTATGTGATGTTTGACAAAGGTTTAATTGATTCTTATAACTAATGTGCATCTATTGAATAGAGTGGCATTTGAAACTTATAGAGGAAAAAAATAGTACTATAAACTATTTATAATGGAAATTATAGCTGATTTTGTGATAGATTAACTATTTAACTAAATGCATGAATCAATTATTGTAAGTGTATGCAATCCTTCTGTGTCTTATATGAAGATTCTAGTATGAGAGAGCATTAATGGGATTTACAATTTTCCTTAAAACACAGGACTCAAATATTACATCATTATTACAAAATTTTCAAACAACTCCACATATTTCTTCATCTTCTTGAATCTTTAAGCTTTTGCTTCATCTTTACTTGACTTGTTTGATCTTCTTGTTAGTTCCTTCATCTTCCTTTTTCTTTAGTCTTTTTGTACGTGTCTTTATAGATATACATTATCTTGTCTACATTAATACACATAATAACACCCTACATAAATATAAACACATCTAATATGTTTTTGTTGTCTTACTGCTAGAAAGATGGTACCCATTTGACCTGTGAAATGTTATCGGATTTCTTGGAAATCCATTCTGCATTTCTGTCAATTGTGGTTTGCATACAGCATGTTGAATAGCTAGGAATTAGAAAATAAGTTGTTTTGATAGGTATCTGAAGAGAGTTGACATGTTTAATTGGAAATATGCTAAATTGGAATGTTGCATCAAGACAATAAATACATGAGTGCATTTGGGTAAGGTTTCTCCAATACTATTTTTATACTAAATTTTTAAGAAAATTAGGGATGCACAACTAAGATTTGCAAACCATACATATCTAAAGAGGAATTTCTTCAAGTGTTTTAGGGCACAAAAAATATTAGTGCAACAATACATAACAAAGTATATGTAGGCCAAAATATAGCATATCTATCAGCAATGGGCAACGGCGACAACAACTTCAAGCAACAGCGACGACTTTGGATGAGGGTGGATTCAACACGAGGAGGTTCTGACAGTGCTACGCATAGGAGGTTCCATGAGGGTAAGCACGAGCACGATGGCGAACATGAGGGTGAGTGCAAGCACGACAACGAGTGTGAGGGCAAGTGCGAGGGTAAGTGCAAGCGTGCGAGCACAAATGTGAGCGTAAGGGAGGGCAAGTGCAAGTGCGAAGACAAAAATCACATCTATGAGTGTGGGAAAGCTTTCAACGAAAATGAAAAATGAAACTTTTATATGGACAAAAATATATGAAATTCCTTTCCGTCAATTGACATGCACATTAACAACTTACAAAAGAAAAGTTTAAACTTTTCTTTTATTTCCATGAATTCCTGTATACACTAACCTCTCCTTAGTCTAAAAGTTTGAGAAATACTATCTGTTTATATCTTAAAAAGTTAGAAAAAATTCTTAACTTTCTAAGATAATATAAACACTAAAATATTAAAAATTTATTCTCAACTTTTCAATTCCCAACATTTTAAGTGGCACAAACAATCTCCTAGTGTTAAAAGAAAAAAAGAAAAAGAAAAACCTAAACTTCAATACATCTTTACAAAAACGTTAAGAATATGTATTCTGATTTTAGAAGATTCAACAAAGTTTATGAAATCCATTTGCTGTGGAATAATACTCACATGCCAAATCTGTTTGTTTGAGATTCTATTTATAATCACCTAATAAAGAGTTAATGTGAAACAAGTAGACCTTACAAATAAAATCACGTGACAAGAAATTCACATCACAGTACAAGAAAAACCCATCATTCAAACATACAACGCCAAGTAACAAAAAAGTGGAATCAGGGTACAAGGAAGTATTTTTCCTCTTTTTTAGAACATCATGAGGTATAAAATAGATAACCATGGAAAGTACTAATGTACCCCAACTCAAGGAAATTACAGAATGGTGCGTACAACCAGTACAATTCCAGTAATTCAGAACATAAACTGTGATGGACCACCACGCAGCTTTGATACAGGAGCAGATACACGTGAGTTAGCACCATGGTCTTCTTTTTTTTTTACAGTATCCTGGTTCATACGAAGCCCAAGGAATTTTAAGCATTTAACCAGGGAGCCAGTCTTAGAGAGAACACTAATCATCTCCGACATTCATCGACAGACTATGGTTGTCAATGACCTAGAGGTTCAACAGCAGTCCGAAACAGGAGAATGTAAACTTTATCGATGGAGAAGTACAAGAAGCCACCCAAAGAATGTGTTACGTACGAGCCAAAGCTTGTTCCCACAATGCAGTGCCAAGCAGGGCCATATGAAGAATCGAACTCCTGAAATTTGAAGCATAGAAAGCACTGTAAATTGCCTCGTAGGAGAATGTATGAAATGCATTAACGAAAGCCTTGTGCAGTGTTTCACTGACCACTTGTTTGTGCTTCACCAACATCAAAACAAATGATAAGTAACCAACAAACAGTTGGTTCTCTTACCCTACTTTCAGAGAGGAAGAGTTGAATTGAAGCATTATCATTTTAAATAAAACAAGTAGAAATAACTAACAAATTGCTAGCTATGCTTGAACCAATAAATGCGTACCTCAAGCTATACCATATGAAAAACGAAATTCTAAGGGAAGCAGCATAAAGTTCAGAACAGCTTCCTCATGTCATAATCTACCAAGGTAAAGTCAAAAGCTAATGGTTCCTCAAATAAAGTTTTTCTGTTGTAGATATTTCGTTAAAAAACGTAAAGACTACTCTCTCCCATCAACACACATCCACATTGATATCACCTGTTGGTTTAAATTTATGACTACTAGCAGGTGTAACAAAGTGAAGTTATCTATTTGGATGAGAAACAAATGAAGTGGGATAATCTAAACCTCTGTGAGATTCTAACTTTATGTTTACGTGCCATAAGATAAAAGTCAAAGTGAGCTACAAATTAAATTTTTCTCAGGTTAGAATTTCCAAATTTAAGTTTTAACTACAGTCTATGGCATGAGCAAGATTGCAGCAGCTAAAATGCACTGAAACAACCAGGGGAATTGATGAATGGTGAAGGAACGTCAGTTTGTCCTAGGTTTCTTGCACATATCATCTGAAAACAGATTGTCAATCAAGAACAGCACAAAGGTCTCTGTTGTTTCTATGCAACATATCAAAATATAGAAGTTTATTATTGTTGGAACATTAAAAATGGGTGGAATTAGAATGATTTCACTATGATAACATAAAATTTCTATATATGAGGCTACATGGAGTGATGGAGAGAGCAAACACACCATAAATAATGTGTGATTAAACCTACTTACAACACAAATAACCTTAATACATTATTTATTTTCACTCTCCTCTTCAAACTGAAACATCCAACTTACAGCAAACTTAATAACATAACAAAGTCAATAACAGCTTAACAAGTATAAGAGGAAATAACGGATACATAGAGTAATATAAAAAAATCAATTGCTATAATAGAAGTAATGGTAACAAGTAGTAATCTAAAAACTATATTTCAAACAATAGTGGATTAATCATTGGATATAATTTAATGTAGAAAATTGATTGTTGTAGCAGAAGTAGCAATAAAAGGCAGTAATTTGAGAATTATATCTTAAACACCAGTAAAAGTAAATAGATAGATGTAATCTACCCTTAGGGATTTTTTTTTCTTTTTTTTTTATTTCCACCATTTTTTTATTTTTCTAACACATTTTTTCTGTTTTTTATCTTTTTCTTCTTCCTCCTTTTTTCCTTTCCTTTTCTCTTTCCTCTCTCTCTTTCTCTCTTCCTCTTTTTTTCCTTTTTTTTCTTTTTCTTCTTTTGTTTCCTTTTTCTTTTTCTCTTTCCTCTTTCTTTCTCCCTTTTTTTGTTTCATTTCCTTTCCTTTTGTCATCTGTGTGAACAAACCAAGGAAAGGTTGACAAAGTAAAGTTCACCTCATGTGGACAAGATGACAATCTTGCAAGAGATTTGACAGAGTTGCAATGCCTTATGACATGAACCCCTTCAATGAGGATGAAAATAAGGTTTCTCGACAACAACAAGCATCTCAAGGAAGGAGTTGGTGGTGGTGGTCATAGTCATGGTTACGACAACAATTGCAGTAGTAGGAAGGGAATCTTGAGTTCCTAGCGATGATGGCAATGGTGGGGAGAGAGTTTTAGACCCTTATTGATGCTAGCAACTGCAATGGAGAGGAAGATAGGGTTTCTCACCTTGTTTTGTCAATGGTGGAAAAAATTGGGTAGTCAGTATAGGAGAAGGGCAATGACAGGTCCTGGTGCGATAAAATAGAAGAAAGAAAATAGTAAAAACTAGGCAAGGAGTGGAAGGAAAGAGAGGCTATGATGTTAGCGGCAATGGTGATGATGTTGTACGTGAACGAGCAGAGAGATGTAATTGCAAATAGCATGGAAGAGGTTGGAAAAAAATTAGGTCCAAAATAGTGCTAGAGGTGGACAGTGGTAATGGTGAGCAGCTTGAACAAGGGTTGATAATGATTATAGTTGAAAGGAACGTGTAACTAAGGTTTTCCCCTTCGTTACCTAGATTTTCACACTTTTTTAGACTCTCAAAACCTAAGCTGTAGTATCATGTTAAAATACAAGAAATAGGTGAAAGTAAAATGGGGCCTCTCCATAGAGAGAGCAAACACACCATAAATAATGTAGGATTAAACCCACTTACAACATAAATATCCTAATACATCATTTATTCTCACAATTATTTTATCTTAAATCTAAAAAGGTCACATCATGGTGTTAATAACATATTTATTTCTTAATGAAAGTTAGGGAACACCAACAATTACTAGAAGAAACTCTAAAGGCTAACCTTACACCAATCAAAGTTTGCTAATGGATTATACGTGATGAATGTCAAGCCGTAAATAGTTCAACTTGTTAGGATTGATTTACTTCACTAGATGAGATATGAATAGTAAAGTTTAATAATTTAAAAATTATTTTAATAAAAAAAATTGAATTAAATGTTTTTTGTAAAATTGTTTAATGCAGAAATCGATGTGCAAGTAAATAATATGAAAATCACAACATACAAGAGAAAAGGGCATAAATAATTTATAGTAGTTCTCCAAATCAATTATGTTCACTCTACAAGCTCCCTACTTGGGTCTACCCACTAAAACTAGTGTTTTTACAGGTTCAACACCAACATTTAGTTCTTTATAGGACAACCTTACAACTTCTAGTATTTTGCAAGACAACACTACAACCTTTAGTATTTTCTAAGCTAACACTACAACTTTTGTGCTATCTTATAGATCTAGCACAAACCCTCACTCACCTTAATTTAAGGTGTCCACACCAAATTGATGTGCTTCTCGCAACAACACGATGAGATGAGTTTTCACTCATTTAAACTCAAAATAAAATCAAAACGTTTAAGCCCAACACAATAAAACTATCACCAAAATGTTTATCTAACTTTCTTGTAGAGTATCCTTAGTTGAATCTTCATAAACTTGATGTTTTTCAATTCCCTTGAACATCTTTCAAGTTATTCTTTGGTTTAGTAGCAAGTTCTCTTCATTTCCTCACTTGATCAATCTTTACTTTTAGTTTAAATGCTTCAAATTGATGTTGATCTGAAGATCTAAGTATTGTGAAAGCATCTATCTTTGTCACATAGAAATACTTGTATTTATAAGGTGAGAGTTAAAGTTTCAAAATGTAGAAAGTGTATCTGTCAGGATCTGTCAAAATTTGCATGATTGGTGTAAATTTGAATTTTGGCCAAACATATCTCAAATCAAAATATGTACCGAAACTTCAAATATTCTAATTTACATCTTCCATTCTCTGATCAGTATGTCGTTTTTCAAATTTTTGCAAGTTGTCATCCAATCAATACATAAAAGGAAATTGCAGATTTTTTGTTCTTCAAATCCTATTAAATTTTCTTCCAAAAAATGATATGTTGATGACTGCATCGGGATGTTTATTCATTCCTAACTTAGTCAAGACCAAACGATGTTCCATTCATCTAAGCACATATTTTGTTCATTAGAAACCTGCAACACCTATAAACAATAAACAGTATGTTGGTGTGATAATCAGTATGTTGTTTACTCATCTTACTCTACAAATGATCCAACATTGTGTCATTGTTTAGTAATGATGTATCGTTTTCCTTCTCTAAAAACTTCAGTTGATCATTGTACATCACAAAATGATATATCGTTGGACTCAACAGTATGTCAAATATTGGTCCAATAACTTTATCAAGTTATTATTCATCAAGAAATGGTATACCATTTTGATAAACAACATGCTAATTATTTGTTCTAATAACTTATACAAATTCTTGTTGATCCAATAACGATATGTTGATTTTCTAAGTGGTAGGCCATTTTCAAAGACAATATATAATAAATTCTAAGTCCCTATTTATACATAAATTCTAGTTAAATATATATCAAGTTTTGTTTCATTAAAACCTCATAAGAAAAATATTTCTAATAATCTCTTTATTTTTTATGATGACAAAACCTAATGATATACAATTCACTCTCTTTCATTAAGGTACACCACATTACAATAACAAAATACAGAAAATATACCATCAGCATCTCTTCCCTTTTTTGTTGTAAGCAAAAAGACATTAAGATTTTCATCTTCTAAAAGTTCCCCTTGGAAATAGTCGTTAGATTTTTATTGACTTTAGAGGCTCCTGCAATACCTAATCTTCAATTTAAATTTTATTCAGATACAAAATGTGAAAAAGAGAATACCAATTGTTAGAAGAAAGTATTCAAATATCAATTGTTATTTGACGTGATTTTAAAAAAAAATTAACTGAAGTAATACTAATTGTTATTCTCAAGATACCAATTACAGTGATAGCAATTTTTATTTTAAGATATTTTCATCAAGATACCAATTGTTAAAAAAAATCATATATCAATTGTTATTTCTGTTTATGGTTTTTAGCAAGACATAAATCAATTTGCTTTATTGAGAAAGATTTTCAAAGATAGTAAAAACATGCAGACAAAATATGTAATCAAAATGATCATATTTCATGTAAAATTTTCAATTTAGAAAAATAATAGATAGCATAAATATATAAAGGAGAAATAACAAAAATTATTGTTATTTTTCTCATCTTTCAACCAGCCAGAAAACTTTTAAAATGTCTATTCTATGCTTCTAGGTTCACTTTAAAAAAGGACTTACTCCTTTTACTTAGTGATGAAGATTAGATTCTTTCTTTCGCACCATCCTTCTTAAGATTAAATTCATATTCACCCTGTGTCCATGAATATAATCTAGAATAAGGATTTTCAAGACCACCTTTAGCATATTTATTTATTTATTATTATTATTATTATTTATTTCTATTCTTGAGAGAACTAGATTCCTGCATTCTTAGACTTTCTTGACTACTCATTTAGTGAGCTTTGGGTTAGTGATTCTTAAGTCAATTGACTTTAGGATATTAGGTGTTAAGACACCTCTACAGACTTAATTGTTTAAGCAATTAAGGCCACAATCACAATAACTACTTTCTTCCCTCTTGTTATTCGGAACTTACAACTTAAGTCACCCTTTTACATGAATAACCAATACTTCCTAAGGCACAAATACCTAGTTACTCAATGACAACAAGATTTTAAGCTCAAAATAAATAATTCCTTTATTTTTAGGACAATCCCAAAATTATTTCTTGAGTAATATACCAATATACCATACAGTGAAAACTTAAAACAAAAAACATAATAGAAACAACAGGTTGGAGGACAAGCCAGTATGTCGAAATCCACAAAGCAGTAATCTAAATTGAAAATGGTATTCTGGATTTCCAAACTGGTGTGTCGCTTTTAGTCAACAGACAATTCAAAGAGAATGAAGATGAAGCCAATTTAAACACAAATAATAAACTTAATATACAATCAGATAAGAAATAAATGCAGTAAATAACAATAAACGATTTTCAGGGAATTATGAAAAGATTTTCAGATTAATTTAAAAATGATTTAGGAACCTATTTCATCTTAGAATGAGTCCTAAAGTAAAGTAGAACTGTACCCTTTGATACTCAAACTTGAAATTTAATTTTCTTAACAATAAAAACCTGATTTTCATTAGAATAAGATTTAATAAAACCATTTTCATAAAATATATCAAAAAGAACTAAGAGATTTCATCATTTTATATGTATCAATAGTAACTTGTAGATCATGATTTTCATTTTTTAGTAATAATACTTCAGTTTTTCAAATCAGAAACATAATCATCAAATAAATTCTTTTCTTCTTCCAGATTATTATAATCATACATAATGGATTTACATTTCTTCTTTAAATGTGTATGTTTATCATACAAACAATTAAATGCATCAAGTAACTCCTCAAAATCTGTATTATTAGGTTCAGAATTACTTGCCACATTTTGCACAACTATAAAACAAACATTACTTAGAATTCCTTCCTCTTCAGATCAAACTTCTTGACTGGATGAACTAGAATCGTCCTAAGTGACTTGAAATGTTTTTCCCTTTAAGTTCTTCTCTTTTTTCTTTTCTTTTCCTTTTCTTTTGTATGATTTCATTTTTAATAGTGAGCATTTTTCTTGAAAATGACCTAACTTGTTGCACTTGCAATACATTGGAGAATCATCACCTTCTTCACTTGTGCTAGACCTCAAGTAAATCTTCTTCCTCTTTTTCATCTTTAAAAATTTTCTGAATTTTCTAGACAATAAGGCAACATCATCATTAGATTTAATTTCAGTATTTACCTAAAGAGCAATATTTTTCTTTTCCTTTATATTTTGGTCTTTCTCTTGTTTTGCTCTCAATTGGACTTCATATGATGCAAGATTTCCTATCAACTTCTCAAAAGTGTATGTATTGAGATTCTTGATTTCTTCAATTACACTAGTCTTCTTTTCCCATTTAAGAGTAAGTGATCCTAATATATTCCCAATAAGTTTCTGTCGAGAAGAACTTTCCAAGACCTTTTAAAGCATTGATAATATCAAAAAACATGTCAGAAATATTTTCAACACTCTCCATTTAAATAATTCATATTTTTGAACTAGTAATTTTATTTTTGTTTCTTGAACTTGATTTGTACCTTTATGAGTTATTTCTAAGACATATCATACCTCATGAGCAAATACACATGTAGAAATCTTATTAAATTGATCAAGACTCAAAATACAAAATAAAATATTCAAACATTTTGCATTAAACTGACCTTGTTTCTTGTCTTGTTCACTCAATTCAAAATTTAGTTTAATAGTAGGAATATATTCATTCAAAACCATTTTATACAAGTCATAATCAATAGATTTCAAAAATATAATCATACAATTTTTCCAATGAGAATAATGAGAACTATCAAAGATAGGAGATTTGTTGAAAATCCACCCCTTTTGAACATGTAAAGCTATGATCTTAAGATAATTAAATCTTTAAAAAAATCAACCAAACTCCGACATCAATTGTTGGGATCGATTTGTTTCAATGGAAGGAAGGTGAATAGTGAAATTTAATAATTTAAAATTTATTTTGATAAAATAAATTCGAATTAAATACTTTTTATAAAATCGTTTAGTGCAGAAATCGATGTGCAAGCAAATAACATGAAAATCCTGAGAAAATACAAAAGAAGAAAACATAAGCAATTTATGGTAGCTTTCCAAATTAAATATGTCCACTCCGCAAGCACCCTACTTATGCCTATCTACTAAAACTGGTGTTTTTACAAATTCAACACCAACCTTGAGCGGTTTACAAGATGATACTATAATCTCTATTGTTTTCCAAACTAACACTACAATCTTTGTGCTATCTTACAAGTCTAGCAAAAACCCTCATCCACTTTAATTCGAAATGTCCACACTAAACTAGTGTGCTTCTCATCACAACTTGGTGAAATGGTTTTTACTCGTTTAAACTCAAAATAAAATCAAAATGTTTAAGTTCAAAATAATAAAACTATCACTAAAATGTTTATCTAACTTTCATATTGAACTTATTTGTGGTAATTAATGGGATTTGCTCGAAAAGGTAAGCTTGTCCCATCAAACCTCCCTCTCTCCCTTACGTTGTGCCACCTCTTGTTGCCTGCCTTCCTTCGTTGCTTCACTCTCTTCCACTCTACCTCGCACTGATCTTCCTTCGCTGCTCTTGCAACCAATCGTCATTGACTACCTTAGAAAGGAACAAGCTTCATTTAGGCACCTACCACCTTGCATTGTTGCTCTGCTCTTTGCTCGTAGTCTGGAGCTCCACTCATCACCCCTATCACTTGACAACCCAACCTTTTCATTCATTACAGTAATGTGATTCCATGTCTCTGATGATTCGGCATGAGGGCTTTGACAAATCCGCAATCCGCTAAAGAAGGATCAGGGTTATAACCAGTCTAAAGCTTGTCAAAACAAAAGGCTTTGTCGGTAAAAAATCTAGCTCTCGGACTGAGCACTTGACCAATTAGTGATGCAATTGGCAAGTGAACAAGGAGTCTTGGTTGAAGACTAAAGCTTGAGGGCTTGGTAGAAGAAAATGAGTTGGCTATGACAAATTGGGCATGTTATCGCTTATGACTTGGGATAGTATGGGGCATTCCCTCATAATGGAATGGCTACCTTGTTTGTGTTGTCTACTCAAGGGAAGAGCGGGATACTTAGCAGAAAGGGGGGACAAGGCCAAGCGCATTCAAACGTTGCTCTAGAGTGCCCTCCTAGGGAGCAACTAAGAACAAGGGTGGGCAATGGATGGGACATTGATCCAAAGGTTGTGACACGACCTCAGCACAATGGTTTGATACAAGTCACTTGGTTCGGGACGATACCAAGGCTATCTCTATTCCTATATGGAAATAGGATTGGAAACCAGAAGGTATGTTGCCGCATTTCTCACATAACCCCGGCACAACCATAGAACTCTCGACCCTATATAGTTCGGACAGGGGTAATGTCTAGTTTAAGGTCCCATCGGTAGGTAGCTTCCCTAGAATGGAGAAACTCCAAACATGGAATACCATATCCGAAAGTGCGTGCTACCACTCACACCTTTCCAACTGGTTCATCAATGGTGTGGAGACGACCGGCATAGCACTTGGATGGCCCTTCAATTCCTTTGAATGTCTTTCAAGTTATTTTCAACTCAGTAGGAAATTCTCTTCATTTCCAAACTTGATCAATATTTACTTTCACTTTGAATGCCTCAACTTGATATTGATCTAGAGCTCTAAGTATTGTTGATGTGAACTTACATGAAGGCATCCACTTTTACCATGTAGAAACACTTATAAGCTGAAGACTAAGGTTTGAAAATATGGAAAGTATATCTGTTAGAATCTACACAAGATGGGTAAGTCATTCTACAAATCGATAGATCTAAACTTGGATTTCAGCCAAACATATCCTAAATCGACACATGTATGAAAATTTTAGATCTTCCAATTTCAATAAACTGGTATGCTGTTTACTCATCCTACTCTATAGATGATCTAATGGTGTACCACTTTTCTTCTCTAGAAACTTCAACTAATTATTGTATATCACAAAACAGTATGCCATTGGACTTAACGATATGTCAAATATTGGTTCAATAACTTTGTCAGGTTATTGTTCATCTAGAAATAGTATACCATTTCAATAAATAGTATGTCGATTATTTATTCCAATAACTTAAACAAATTCTAGTTGATCCAATAACGATATACCAATTTCCCAAGTGATAGATTGCTTTCAAAGATAGTATACAATAAATTTTAAGTCTCTATTTATACATAAATTCTATCTAAATATTTATCATTAAGTTTTGTTTCATCAAAACTTCATGAAAAAGATTTTCTTAACATAACTTTGAGATTTCATGAAATTGAGAAATTTGGTTCACTATGTGAAAATAATTCAATCATTAAAAACCTAACAAAATGAGCCATTATTGTATAAGTTTACCAATAGTGTTAAGTAAATAAAACATAACTAAATTGTCGGTGTTTGTTTTTAGCTCAAACAACTTCTTTGCATTCTAGTCTCACCTCATAATTATTTCTTAATGAATTATAGTCTCACTTCATTAGAAATGTTTATGGGAGAGTTGTAAGAAATCATTTACCAAAGTGAACATGTAAATAAACCAGTAAATAAAAAATAAAAAGATTGAACGACAAGCTCAATGGACATGCATTTGTTTTATTTTTTTGGTTCATAGGAAGTACTTTTGGCCACAATGGCCGGGTACATATCAATTACCTATTCTTTTTTCCTCAAAGTTAAGTGCAATATTCCCCATCTCAACATTCTTCCCCTTTCCTCATGTTTTTCATTGTGCACTCCTCTTTGAACAAAAAACTCTCTTATGAGCAATAGAGAGAAAATGTACAAGGTATAAATACATTACATCACAAGGAAGAAAAGGCCCATAAAGAATGACAGCTTTCAAAATGACTTCTTTTTAGGTTTGCATTCACCATACAAGTATGTAAACAGGAAGATAAAAACTGGCCTTTTCAAGTACCGTGTTGAGTGGTTAATTGGTTTGTTTAGGACCCTCTTTTGTGGTGCGTTGACACACTATGAATAAAGATGAAGCTGTTCCAAAATGTCGATCTATTTCATGAAATGCCACCAAATTGAGAAACAAATTTCTTTATTGTCTCAAACGAACATCGACAAATCAAAGTCACATGCTTACTTATAGGAACGTATGCATACATGACCTCGGAAGAGGATGAATCTAACCAAAAATTTAAAGATGTAGAAATATAGGGTCATAGTTGCACCTTGTGATGTGACAACAAAAAAATGATGTGGAAATTCAAATAGCAGAAACCAAAGCGTCGTTGGGAAAATCATGGGTTCAGTTCAATTCTTCCTAGGTTATACAGTCATACTAATAAATCAAGCTAAATCAACTCTTGAGAAGCTTTCCTTCTTCTCTCTATGGCAAAGCTACTGCATTACCCATCTCTACTTTTCCCAACATTTAAGACGGATCTTGTCTCCCACGATACAGTAAAAAAAAAGCACCTAACCATTCTAGTATTATAAAAATAAGACCTAGTCCAACACCCATTTTCCACCTAGTCTAAAGGCTGGGAAAAGACAACCCAGTCAAAGCCAGCCATATCCAGCCTGATTACAGACAACGAAAGGGAGAAAAAAGTGGAGAACGGCCAGTAGCTTTCTCTAACGATTCTACCCTGCTAACTGATATACCTCTTTTCGAAGAAGAAGAACGATGAACAAAACTAATAAGCTAGACAATCTCCTTCTTTTGTAAAGGGAAGGAACAATTTCATCCATGAGAAAGATTCACTAGAGTGCTAATAACAAGCAGAAGAAGAAAAGGAGGGTCTTTTTTGAAGAAATCAGAAGCTTACAACAGAAATAAACCATCTTTTACAAGAAAGAAAAAGAGAGGGGGTAGTGGAACATACCTTCTTGAGAGTTAGGGCGAGGTGTTTGCTGTCGAGCTTGGGCATGGCAGCAAGCGTCTGATGAGCACATCGAAATGCCCGATTCTGCAGGTCCGGCGCCATATCGGAAGCCCTAATACGAATATTTTGCTGCTGCTGCTGCTGTTGTTGCTCAGTCGGTTTCTTCTCAACCACCTTCTTGTTATTCTGCTTAACCACACTGTCCTTGTAGCCTCCCTGTTGGTCCTCTATCTTCGCCGCCTTGAGCTGCTTCACCACCATTACCTCGGGATCGTCTTCGCCATTTACCTCGTCTTGCTTGGGCCGTTGTTGATGCCGTTGCCGTTGCGGTGCCTCATTCCTCTGGTGCTTAATTAGACTGCTGAGATACCTGCTCCTCCTCTCCAGCTCCTCCGACGCCCTGTCCATCGCCACCACCTCCTCCTCCACCCTCATCTCCGACACATCTCCTCCAGTCCTTCCCTCTCCACCTTCCACCACCGTTAACTTTTGGGGCCTACTGTTCACTGCTTTATCAGGCACGACAGGAGGTGTAAGTGTGGGAGGAGGGCAATGTTGTCTTGTGCAACGACGGCCACCTGACTCCTATTCTTTTTCCTATGCAATTTTTTTAAAAAAAAAAAAAAATCTCTTCCAAAATCCAGTATAATTGCATAATCATGTTTTTTTCTTTTAAAAATTAGCTTTGGTTGTGCCAAAGTAAAGAAGTAACAAAATTTCAAAATAAGTAGACAACACCAAAAGATGACGAAACATCTAAAATACGGTAGAATCAAAAGAAAAAAACATGTCTTCTCTTCACATCTGTTCAACTTTTTAAATCGTGGTTCATCTAAGTTAAAAGTTGTAATTAGTATTGTTCAAGTCAACAAGTACCGTGAAGAGATTGTGCGTTGCTTTCAAATAAGTAAGAAAATTTGAGATTTAAGCCTGATACAACAAATAAATGTTTAATATCAAGATTGCAACCATAACAAGTGTCAATTCCATCCTCTCTTACAAAGAGTTTACCTTGGGTCAGGATTTTGTTATTTATCACGTGCCAAATTTAGTGAAATGGTAAAAACTATATTTGATTAATATATGTAAGACAAAAAAGAAAAACTCATATGAGTGAGTTTTTAAAATTTTTTTTTTATAGATAGGATTCACAAAATACGAAAAAACTAAACAATGGTGAATAGAAAATGACATGATTTCCCCCCTACCCAGCTCATGAATATGATAATAGTTCCTAAATTAGGTAATTAGTGAAGAATGTATATTGATAACACATGTACCTTTAAAGGAACACTCTCAAAAGGATTGTTTCCGCCTGTTGAGTGTAAACTAGCCATTGGATGGAATTGCTACAGCACACTCTTCTAACCACATTTAGATTAGACAGGGATGCAATCACACGATGAATAGAAAATTATGTTCATCAAAGCACAAGGCACATGGACCAGGGCGACAAATTTCCTAATGGACGTCTAGGATTAATTGATTTTCCTCGTTGGACCTTAGCTGGCCTGCCGTATGAGCTCCCTAGGGTCCAATTACATGTCCGGTCCATGGCCCAGCCCGTTCCCCGCCCTCCCGTACCCCGCGGCTCGGCAGATCGCGGCATCGTCTTCCTCTGGCAACCGAGAGCATAACTACACCACCGAAACGCTAGGGTTTCGTAGGTGCCATCCTGAGCACCACCACAAGAACAGCAAGGAGAAAAACGGCGGCAGCGTCGCTGCGTGTTCGAGGCCAGGACGGACTACGCCGACAAGTCCCTTCCTTCCATCGGCAACGGGGTCCTCAAGGCCGTCGTCGCCCAGTTCAACGCCGACCAGCTGCCGACGGAGAGCTAGTGTTTACTTACCGGCAGCATTGTTTATTTCATCCATAGAAAACAAACATTAAATATTTGGAGGTTTACTTCACCACCAGTTAACTCGCGTATTTGTTTCTTCAAAATAAATACACCGTAGGAAGAAAAAAAACGTTAAATATTTTCAAGGTTTTGTTGCCGATATTACACTTGACATATGTTTGATTACTCTTTATTTGTCCACGTTAAATATTAGGTTCTGTTGATAATATATTAATAACTAAAATAACACTAAAGCAACAATTTGCCATACAAACTCAAATATTTTCCCAGGTATTGAATTAGCCACGTCAAGTGTTTGGGCAGACTCAAGTAATCGTTAGTGTTAATTTTGGACAATGTTTTCTAATAATAATATGGTAAATCCCATACTTAAAATTTGATTAACACCACTAAATGGATTTGATTGATTTCATTAAATGTCTATATATTATATCATGAACTTTGTAGTTCTTTGATGACATTATAGAAATAAGAAATTATATTGATAATATTAAGTCTACGTTATCTTACATTATCAATTATGGTTAAAGATAATAAAAAAATTGATTTAATGTGTGAATCTTTTAATTTATCTCACAAAAGATTTACTCTTGAAATACCTTATAGATCAAATTTTTTGTATTTAATGTTAAATAGTTGTCTGAAAAATTTAAAACATGAAGAAGATTATCCATCATTATCTTCATTCATATTTATACAAGAATTGAACACATACTTTTAATTCCATAAATTATTAATATTTGCGAAATCAATATATGGATATAAATAAGTTTGATCTGGCAAAAACAAAATATGGTGATTTAACATCTTGAGTAAAGCCAGGTCAATCATTAAACATCTTGAGTTAAGCTAAAGGGGTATGTTAGTCATTTGTCACCTTGAGTTAAGGTTAATCAAGATGTAGTCTATATATATTAATTTCTTACCGATTAAAGAAGGTAACGACGATAAGAATACAAAAGTAGGCGATTTAACTTCAGTAATGATATACATAACGATGATATCTCTGGAGAGGTGTACGTGTGTATATATATATATATATATATATATATATATACTGCTGATTGTCAAACTTGGCCGAAATATTTCCGTGTCAAGAACGAACATCCCCACATGAGGACGATGGTTTCACGTAATTAATTAAAAAACGCTCCGAGTAAATACCGGAAATTGGAGGGAGATCTGAGGCCATGATCATCGCTAACTTGCATGTGCACTCGATCTTGTCGACGAGCTCTGCACGTTTCCAGACTAGCTAGGAGGATTTCGAGTTCTGTTTGTACGTAATTGGAATTAATGGTCTCACTAATCAATCCTTATGCTTATCAACTCCAAATCACACCAAATGAGTAATATTGCCGTAAATGAACCAAATTGCAATGGGATTTACTTCGGCATCATCAATACCAGAAAGTAATTACCATGAGAGCCATGTGAGAAGATGCTTGTCTAGGACGTAGTAGAGCCATCGACATTGGTCGCAGGAGGACATTGAGACCAGGGAAATAATTAACTAGCTTGAGCCGTGTAATTAACATGCATGCGTGTGTACGTACGACTAGAGTCGTAGGAGCACTGAGGCGGAAGCTACCGCCTCCTTCAAATTAAATCTAGGCCGTCGTTGATGGTCCCGGCCGGGTCCCTTGGCATCGCAGCCGCCGCGATCCGTGGGGATCCGTCTCCGGCAGTGGCTGGCGTAGCAACGTACGTAAGCCATTAGTTCCCGCCCGCAACCCGCTCCTAGCCATGCATGCATCACAGCCGCACGTAACCGCTTCTTTTTCTAATGGTAGAAGCTTTTATTATAATTAAGATAGCCATTGGCTTGTAATTTCGATCGTGATCCCGTCACCTCCCACCGCCTTCGGTTTTGCCATGCCGCCGCCGTCCAGAAATAGGCAAGAACTTCACCTCCCGTTTCTGTGGCGACAACGGTGGGAAACGAAGCGTGTGACGTCTTCCTTGTATCTATTTTTAGCACAAGTTAAGTTGTGGTTGCCATTCTCATCACGTACGTACTCGATGCCTCTGCGTTGAAAATAATATACTCGTTAATTTCCAAGAAGCGTACGTAAGCTGAGAAAGAAAAGCAAAGCATCTCGTGTATATTATAATAAGTTTAAGAATCTGGTAAGAGTAACAGGTTCAGTCCGTAATATATCCAAGAAACGATGGCATTCTCGTAGGTTCTTTCTCCACGCGTCTATAAGAGACCAGCCGCTCGACCCCTTCGTCTCCAACCAACGGACACCTTCTCCATCGCAGACGAAGGATAAAATAATGGCCGAACCAAATCGTCTATTCCACCTTCTCCTCCTCCTCCTCCTCCTGCTCTTCTCCCTTTCTATGTCGATATCGCCATGTTCAGTAAAGACGGGAAAGGCAAGGACTAGGACTACCAACAAGTTCGTCTCGAGAAGCTGTAACGCCACTCTTTATCCTCGCCTCTGCTACGACTCCCTCCACAATTCCTCCGCCACCGATACCCCCCACCTTGCCAAGGACGCCACCAACGTCGCCCTCTCCCGCCTCGTCCTCGTCTCCGACCACGTCGCATCCATCATCCGCTCCGCCTCAAAGAAAGCCTCCAACGTGCCCACCGTCGATAAGCTCACGACCAAGGCGCTGCGTGACTGTAGGGAGGAGCTGTCAGACGCCGAGGATCTGATCAGGGAGTCAAGCAAGGAGATGGAGGCCTTGCTCAACGCCACCAGTAGCAAGGTGGCGTGGCACGTGGGGAACGCCCAGACGTGGATGAGCGCCGCCCTGACGAACGAGGACGGCTGCGTCGACGCGTTTACTAAGCCCTCCTCCTCCGTAGCTGGCGGTGGTGGAGGTGGGAAGGTGGGGGCGGACGTGGTGAGTAGGGTCAAGCTCGCAAAGCAGTACACTAGTAACGCTCTTGCCCTAATCAATCGTCTCGCCTAACGTTAGTTGCCTCATCTCCTAAACTGCTCTCGACCGTACGATTTCGATCCTGTAGTTATACCTATTGAGTTTGACTTTATTTAAGTCGTTGTTGAGATGTCTGTTGTCTACTGTTAATGTCGACCGTAAGATTTTATTGTTAAGTTGTTGGATATCGTACTTTTGCATGGGATGCAACTTTCATGCGTCAATTCTAAGAATTCGTGTTACTGAACTCCCGATTGTGGCTCTCTCTCTTTTTTTTAATTCTTCTTCCCATTTGTTGTCAAACTATATATTGCACATATTTTTTATCTGTTAGGTTTTGTGGTTCTATTTTTTTAAAATTAGAGTTATATAATCAACGGTTTAGATTAAGGGCTTTAAATTATCAAGACGAGGACAGTCGATTACATATACAGATATATACACACTGATTCATTCAAATCACTATCTCAGTTTATATTTTGGTGATTATAAATGATAAACCACATGGTATACTGATATTGATTGATCAAAACTGTAAACTGAAACGTTTTTGAGAATATCAAACTTTATTAATATAATTTCTTAGCTATAAGTATTATAACTAGAAAGATCGTACGAAGCATGATCTATGCAAAATGAACAACAAAATCTTCAATGTCAAAGATTAGTACACTAAAAAACTATTAATGTTTAACTCAAAGTCAATCAATCGACAATGAGTGGAAGCGTTCATTATACATGAAATTCAAATTTAGCAAATTTTTTTAACACTCTTCTTTACTTGTGATTTATCAAATTCAATTTTAATATCATGTTAGAAATTTTAACCTGACAATAAGTAAAAAAATTGACATAAACTTATGATACGAGACTTTTCTAATAACTACAGTACATTGAATAAATGGCATTGATACAACCGTAGATTAAGTGATGCTTAGCGAATCTTACCTCTCCGTTCACTAGTTGGAGTTGAATTGGCTTGACCATTGTGCTGCAAATCCAGCATAGGGGGGGGGAGTTGACCGAATGCAAATTATTTTTCAAATCCCAGACATTGAAATTTGCGTATTTCATCGGTACCTTAATTTACTTGCATTCTTGTAATCTAACCACAAACATGAGAGCGACAAAGCATTAGAGAATCATGAGTAATTATTTTCTCATTTTTTCATAAAAATAAAAATTATTCCTATTAATCCCTCCATAAAAAACAAAAAATAGCTAGCAATAAAGTGGCCCAAACTTTAATCTGGATAACGAATACAATCCTTATAATGATTCAAGATATTAAACACATGTATGTTATTCAACAGAAATAAATAATCACTAAAAATAAATCCCGAGATTTTTGCTGAAATCATGCATTCAAACATTTTGTGTTTTGTGGTTTTAATGAATTAAAGGTTTGCAAGGGGGATAGATCACCTCTCCTTGCCATTCTTTCGTCAATAAATTTTCTTTTGACAATATCTTGTCATGCACTACTAACCAATCAAAAGTTATTACTTTGTTTGGAATATAACTACCATATATAGATCCTCATCAATCAACATGGAACAAGTAGGCAATTAAATATAGGCTAGAGTTGTAAGGTGTCCATTCAAATATGTTATTTGGAAGTGAGGATGAGAATAATTTTACAAAAGGAGAGTGAATTGTGAATTCAAATCTTTAAATGATAAAGTCTAAAAATACACTACAAAAAATCTTTCTTAAATTATTTTTCTATTATATACAAGATTTTTACAATTATTACACAATACAGGGTATAATAATAATACTTTTAGATTTTTACTTTTGAGTAATAAAAATAACACAATAAACTTACACCTTTTGATTTAAATTGAAATACATGAAACCTTTCACCTTTACTTCACTGAACTCTTTTTCAATAGCTGTTGAAACTTTGCTCTTCCAAATTTCTCATTGATCTTCAATTCTTTAGATTGATCTTGTGTGGTATAAGTGATCTTTACTGTGTGGAAATTTTTGCTCTCTCAAGACAAAGTTTATTTCTCTCTATTTGCTCTCACTAAGTATTGAGTTGAGATATCTTGAAGTATAGCTCAGACTTTCTATTTATAGTCGTCGAATTAGAATCATGTATTTATCCACTTTTTCTATTTTTCCATAATCTCATGTCCTTTTGAATTTCAAATTGTCCATGTTCATCATGCTCTTGTATAATTCCCAGGTTCTCCAATCGTAGATCCATCGAGAATACACTTCAAGAGAATCGTAGAGTTTTCCACCTAAGTCGTCATTTTAGTTAAATAGTTAACTTGTAATACTTGTAAAAACTCGAATACTTATCTAATAACTATTCAAGTTTTCCAGTTACAAAACATGTAACTTGAAAAATAACTCATCATAGAGTTAGTCGCTCATAAAACTTGAACAATTATCCTAACTTTTTGATACTTTAAAACGTATGAGAAACTTAAGTCATTTAAAAATACATGTATAGATAACTATAGCCATATGAGTTTTTAAAATAACTTTTCGACTTTCTCGAAACATTAATCATAACCATATGACTTTTCCAAAATATGTTAATGCTTATCTATATGACTAAGGTAAAGACTTATACAAACTTATTTAGACCTACTTTCAGATTAAGTAAAATATTTATCATCAAAACAAAAATTTCTAACAATATCCTCCTCTTTAATAATGACAAAACCTAATAAGTCTAACATCTAAAAAATCATATCTTCCCCTTTTTGTCATTAAACAAAAAACATAAAGTACATGAGAGATAGAAAAAGATAAAACATTGATAAATGCTAAGAATAAAATCCATAAAACTAGATATTCATTAAAAATCTCAAAACGTGGATTTACAAAAATTGTTTAATCATAAATACATTCAAGCATAAACAATTTTTACAAATAAGCATTTCAACTTTAACATTCGAAAATTATATAAAATAGTTCATTCATTACATAATTCACATAGTAATTTAATTTCTATTTCTTCTCAATATATCCAATAGAATTTCTAAAATTTTTTAGGCGATTTCAATTCCAACTCTATGTACTTGATCAATAATTTCTTGATCCAAAATATCTATTTTTTTTTTATGTTGCTCTAATTGTGCAGGATGTGTGGTTAGATCTACAATCGAGTCTTGTTGTTGTTGCTATTGCTATTGTTGATCAATCAGTTGTAGTTGTGGTGGCTATTGTGCCTCTTGCTAATATAGTGTCTATTGTTGTTGTACTTGTGGTAAATCAATAGCTTAAAATTTTTATAATTCCTTTGTAGAGAAAGATCTAGATTTAATCTTTTTGTAGCTAAGGAGATATATCTATATGACTTACCACAATTCTTAATATTGTATCTTTATAAAATAATTTACTCTACAAATTCAAGATATGATGAATAAAAACATTTTACCAATTCACCTAAATATGAATTATTACAACATATGTGACATATAAGCAACATCTACTAACTTCAGTTACATGACCAAATCTTTGAAAAATTAAAATATGTAGCAATTTTGCTATAAATCTTGTTTGGCCATGTAAGTCATTAAGTAATCGAAGTTCACCATTGACATTAGGATTTTTGGTAAGTTGTTGTATGTCCCAACTAAGTTAATATACTTATTTTCTTTCTGAAAGTTTGACTCTTTCATTTTTCAGCCCTAATAGTTGATATATTAAATCTAGAGTCAAGTATATATCTGAATCTTGTACACTAGAAACAAGAATATCATTTTCAACCAACAAGTTAGCATAAAAAGAACACTAGTTAAACTAGTTGATAATGTCTTGAAGGTTTAGATTATCAGGTTGTTATGGAATCAATGTCAACAACCCTTGAAAGTTAAACATTTCTCTAATATCGTTCATCCCCTCAAACTTGACTAGTTGTGAAAATAATACAATAAAATTCTTGTAATTCAAATGCTTATTGTTTGGTTTGTTTGGTGTTTACTTTAAATGTGTATTTATATTTTGTTTTGGAAGTAAACAAATAATTTTCACAAATTAGATATTACTTCCAATTTATAATTAACTACAAGTGCACAGTATCTATTGCATAAATGTGCAAGTACAAGTCGATCTCATAGGGACTGAGTAAAAAAATTTAGACTATTTTGATTTTTACAACCAAAGATTTTTGTGTGTTGAATTACAATTAACTTATTGGACTTAGTTCGTTGAGTTATAGTTAACTCAACAGACTAACCTCATGGACTTAAGTTAACTCCACGAGTATTTAGAATGAAAAAGTGCATAATATTAATGGTTAATGAATGGTTAATTACATAATATTTAGCTTATCATATGAGAGTTAAGTCATTATGTTATAATTATACGATTACATACTTTAATTAAAGAATATGCATAATTTCAAGGAATTAATGTTAATTAAATATCATTTCTAAAAGATTGAAAACTTGGTTTACATGTGATTTTATAGTATTAAACATGATATGTTCTATTTGCACATATTTATATCATATACAGGTGCATAGTAACAACTCATTGAGTTATAGTTAAGTCAATGAGGTAAGTTCGTTGAGTTACAATTAAGTCAATGAGGTAAGTTTGTTGAGTTACACTAACTCCACGAACCAATTATTTTCTAATATTCAAATGTAAGCACTTGCAAAAACAGGAAATTTGAAGGAAAGCCATGATTGTACATATCTTACAGGGTTTAAATCATGGAATGAAGAAGAAATCACTATCATTGATATGAATGAAGGAGATCTAATCGATCATTTAGGTGGAAGTAGTTACTATTGAAAGAAGTATAAAAGGAAAAGAGGAAGAACATAGAATAATGTGGAAAACCATACTAACTACAAGAAACATCGGTAGTTCCCTAAAGCTCCAGAACACCACCATCAATCACCAACCATTGGAGGTCTGTGAGGATACTTTTTGGATGTTGGGGTCAATTCTGAACTAAACACGGTGACTAACAACCATTGTGAGGAGTGATCGCATTGTAGGAAGGGAAGTCATTTTCACCAAGCATCGAATCATCTCTCAGGAGATAGTAAAGCTTCTAACCTTGGTTTTGGGTTGATGCCAATATACTGAAGAAGAGATCAACTTACAAGTCTCGGTTTGTGATTCTATAGGAAGAGAGATACGTGATAGTAAGTGATTAAGTTTTCAATGGTGTAATCACATCGCATGTAATGACAGAAGTTTTTACTATCAAAAGAGAATTTTACATTTCACCTATCGTTCATCTTTAGAAATATATCATAACAAAAACAAACCAAAAACTCATTATATGTTTTTATATTTATCAAATTAGTGTTGTATCGTTTGTTTAGTATTGTTGAATGTATTATGTTTATTTCATTATAAAAAATAGCTTTATTGATTACTGAAACTCGTTCATATGCAATTCTAAAATCATAATTAATATGGTTACTATTTGAATGTTAGTGTTTATTAATGATAAATATTTTATAAACTAACATTAAAAGCTTAATGGATGTTTATATTTTGTGAAACTACCCAATGGATGGTTAAATTCCTCTTTGAACAGCAAATTTAATTGGAAGTTATTAATTAAGCTCGTGGAGTTAACTTAAGTCTATGAGGGTAGTTCATTGAGTTAGCAGCAAGTCAACGGAGTGAGTAATTTAATACACATAAACTTGTGACTGTAAAAATCAAAATAGTACGAAATTTTTACTTAGTCTCTATGAGATCAACTTGTACTTGCATGTTTATGCAATAAACATTATATACTTGTAGTTAAAAATAAATTGGATTTAATATCTAATTTGTGAAAATTATTTGTTTACTTCTAAAAGAAATTATAAATATATAATTAAAGCAAACAAAATTCACTTAAATGAGCCTCATTAGTAACTTCAAATTAAAATTACTATCTACAAAGGAATTCAGCCATCCATTGGACAGTTCCACCAAATGTAAATAACATCAACTAAGCTTTTAATATTAGTTTATATGATGCTTATTATTAATCAGCACTAACATTTAGATATTTCAAATAGTAAATATATCAATCAGGATTTCAAAATTGAATACGAACTAGTTTCAATGATCAATGATCAATAATACAATTTTCTATTTTCTGAAATGAAATAAACACAAAACATTTAACAATACTAACATTACTTACAATACAAAACAAATGATACAACATTGATTTGATAAATATGAAAATAGATAATGAGTTTTTATTTTATTTTTGTTATGATATGTTCCTGAAGATGAACGAAAGGTGAAATGTAAAATTCTCTATTGATAGTAAAAACTCCCGTCACTACATACGATGTGATTATACCACTAAAAACTTAATCACTTACTGTCACACATCTCTCTCCCTATATAATCGCGAGCCAAGACTTTTGTAGGTTGATCTATTCTTCAATATGATGACATTAACCTGAAACCAAAGCTAGAAGTTTTACTATCTCATGAGAGATAATTTAATGCTTGGTGAAAATGATTTCCCTTCCTACGACGTAATCACTTCTTACAATAGTTGTCAGTCACTATGTTTGGCTCAGAATCAACCTAATATCAGGAAAGTATCATCATAGACCTCCGATGGTTGGTGATTAATGGTAGTGGTTTGGTGGAACTTCATGGAAATATCAATGCTTACTATAGTTAGTGCGGTTCTCCACACCTTTCTTCTTTCTTTCTTTTTTCCTTTTATATTTCTTTCAGTAGTAACTACTTCCACTTAAATGACTTGTTAGATCTCCTTCATTTGTATCAACAATGGTGATTTCTTCTTCATTCCACGATTTAAATCTTGTATTATACGTGCAATTGTAATTTCCTTTGAATTTCCTGTTTTGCAACTACTTACAATTGAATATTAAAAATAACTAGTCTGTGGAGTTAGTGTAACTCAGCAGACTTACTCTATTGACTTAACTATAACTCAACAAACCAACCTCATTGAGTTAAGCTTAACTCAATGGACTCGTTCAGCTTTACAGTTTAATAAAACAAATATTTTTATAACATTTAACATTTAATATGTAAAAAAAGTAATTTTTAATCATTTAAAAGTTAACGTGTAAAATAATTCCTAACTTTGCGAGTTTTCGTAAACTTACATGAGTAACATTACAAGGATCTGTAAACTTCTATAAAATCACATGTACTATGGTTTCAATTTTTCAAAAATGATATTTAATTAACATTAATTCCTTGAAATTATGCATATTCTATATTTAAGGCATGTAATCATATAATTATGGCATAATGACTTAATTCTCATATGATAAGCTAAATATTATGCAATTAACCATTAATATTATGTACTTTTTCATTCTAAATACTTATCTTAACAAGAATGATTTTTAAACCATAATAAATTAGCATCTTCCAAATCCTACTCTAGGTTTGGAATTTTCTTGTTATGCTGATCTTCTGTGCTAGAACTTTTAACATTTTTAGTAAAAACATTTTCATTATCATCAACAATATCATTATTAGATTTTTTATAAACATCAGCAATATCAAAATTTTCTAAGTAAAATCTTGTGATGTCAACAACTGTCATATCTATATCTTGATCAACAACATTTATCACAATATTTTCAATAAGCTCAACATTCTCAATAGTTGAAATATCATCTATATGTTCTTCAACATGTATAAATGTACGCAACAACTGTCTTGGGATATAAGGTAGCTCATAACCAATCACAAGTTGATTAACAACACTAATTTCAAGAGTTATGTTCTTCATTAAGATATCAATAATATTATATTATATTTGCAATACATTTCTTTTTTGTTGAATATAAAAAGTTACCAACCAAAAACTGATAATTCTTAACAACCATAACTAGTAATTGACAAAACTATGTAAGCAACACAAAAATAGAGTGTTGTTCTGTGACACTTTATAAGGAATAATATCTATACATTCCTTATTAGATATTATATCATCAAAATCAATAGATTTAGTATCTACATCATTAAAGATATTATCAAAATCAGTAAATTTTACTCTATAGTGATCATTATTATTTTCTTCATCTTCAAATATTGGTTGTTGATTTTCAAATAAATTTTCAAATGCAACAATACCTTGAAAAATTGTCCATCATATTAAATGAAACATTTTAAATTAAAGTGTCACAATACCACAAAGTGTAAACTTGCAATCCTAGGTATGTCAAGTCTATTGGTATTCCATCTATTATCACTTCTCCAACAATGGCAATAGAACATAATTTTCCATTTCTAAGAGACTCCTCTCTCTACTAAAAAATTCCTTTTTTACCTATAATTAGCCCTAGATTTTCAATTTTTCTTTTCTAAGTCTCCAATAGTAAATTTGTCGCTGTTTCGAATTTACTTATTAATTTTTATGATAATCAATATTTTGAAAAATATATTTCATAAACTTATTATCTGCAATTTAAAACTATTTTTAGTAATATCATAAAATAGGATATTTTTGAGGTATATAATAAGTTTAGAATAGAATTAATGAATGTAATATGTTCTATAAATACTTTAATAGCATTTACATCTGATATTTGAGAAGAAAAAACTAAAGCAAGATATATTACTATTACTACATATTTTATTAATCATAATTACATTTTAGAAAAGAGATTAAAAAAATTTAAAAAAATAAATCATCTCTATAATGTTCAAAATATTTTTTTTTTTATTATGAAAATCTTTAAATTTTTTAGAATTAAAGAAAAAACAAGTAGTATTACTATGTTTCTAATAATAGTGTAACTATTCCAATGTTTAAAAGTAAATTAAATCTAGTATATAATTTTACTTTATTTCATTAAAAATATATATGTCATATAATTAATCTTATAGTTCAAGTTGGTATTGAAGAAATAAAACTTTTTATTGAAAATATTAGACTTCTATTAACTTATATTACATATAGTAGTAGATGTTAATAAAAATTTAATTATGTCTATAATTCATTTGATTTATCACATAAGTATTTAATATAGATAAAAAAATTTATATTTAACATTACAAAATTGCTTACCTTATAAAGAATCTATAAAAACCCATTATCATGGTAGAATTGATAATACAACACCTTTAGATAAGAATGGTTTTGTAATTGTTAATTATTTTGTTAAAATTTTAAAACTATTTTATAATGCAACTAAATATTTATCTAGAGTATATTATTCTACTTCTATTTGTGCAATACATCATTTATATAATATTACAAAGATTTTTAATAATTGTGATAATTATCCATTGCTTACACCAATAATTCTAAATATAAAAAAAGAGTATTAGAATAATATACTTCTTTTATATACATTAATTGCTTATTTAGATTTTAGAACTAAAATAAAAATTGTTAGAAAAGTATTAAATGTGATAAAAAATAATTAAATATAGAACTTAATGCAATTATTAAAAATGTTGTAGAAAATTTAAATATCATATTTGATTTATATGCTACAAAGCAAAGATCACAATAAACATAATATTTATCTCATCTAATAAAAGTACCATCATATCATCATTAGTATATAATTTGAGCTTATTTGTTGATAATTATAATGATATTTCAATGTCAACAACTAGGTAATAATTAATTAACTTTAATAATACTAATCATACCTATTTAGTATGGAAAAATCTTAATTTCATATATTTTAATATAACTAATTGGTAGAAAACTCAAAAAAAAATTATTTCTTATTTTATTTTTAATAACTAAAGATTTACTAATAATTCTAATTTCTTTTATAACATGTGAATAAACTTTTAATATTGGTAGAAATATATTAGATGATAGAAAAGTTAAGTTAAAAGATGATATTTAGGAGACTTTAATATACATAAAAAATAAAAAGCTTATTCGAGTTCATAGACAACAAGAACTAGATAATTTCACAAATGAATTTGAAAATTTAAAATTTTGAATGTAAAATTATTTTAACTATATGAGTTTGTATTTGAATGTTTTTCTCTTTTGTGTTTGAATATTTAGATATAAATATTTAAGATATTTTATAAATATTTAAAATAAAAATAAGATATTTTAATATAATATATCCCAGATAAAAAGAATTTTAAAAATAAAAATAAATGTCCAGTCGCATGACGGAACATCACAACATTCGATAATCAAACATTGCATTATCAAATGTTGCAACAAACATTAGTTAGCGATTATAATATATATATATATATAACGTTGAATTTTACAGAATGATAAATCATTTTACCAAATAATGGTTCGATAAAATAGAACATTATATATATTATGACAAAAAGTAATGTGTGAGTAAGATTGTTGTGAGTGGGCATGTGGAGGGTTGAGAATTACACTCCCATCCCCTTCGGTTGGATTAAGAGTGTAATTCTCTTCAAACCGCGTGAGAGACGGGATCTCCTCCAGGTACAATTCAATCTCCTTCAAGATCTTCAACTCGGCAGTGCCCCTCGAATCACTTCTTCCTGAAGCTCACATATGGTGCGCACAATCCCATCCTTCTTGCACAAACTCCTCAACACGTCGTCGTTTTCTTCTACTGCCAAAACGATATCCTTGAACAAACTAGTAAGACAACTGATGAAATTCGGCTCTTCCCAAGAAGGAAATCCCCTTCTGCGGTTGCTCGACGAGTTCGACAAGATGATCGAACTCCAACCTACGACGTCGCCATCCGTCTCTGGACGATCGACGCCTACATCGATGTCGTCGTCGGCAGTATTAAGATTTCGATTCAATAGCCGATCTTTGCAGGGTCGAGTTTTTTTTTTTTAAATAACTTGATGGGGGCTGAGATGAAATCTCAACTCTCCATCTGGATACCTACGGTAGAGAAGCTGTGAGTGCCCACAACTTCTCTACCCCCATATATTATATATATATATAATATATAACGGTCGGTAAAAATCGAACATTATCGTTCGATAAAACCGAATGATCAGATTGGGTGCAAAAACAAATTTTACAATACCGGTTAGGGTTTTTCTTTTTTTTTTTAAGAAAAAATATATAAATGTTTAGTCGACCGGATAAATCACAAATGTTCGATTTTTGTTAAAAACAATAAATCAGAAAAAAGAAGAAGTCTGATCGCACGATCGGACAAATCACAAATATCCAGATGTGCGATTGTGATACAGGCTGCTCAGCGCGACCATAGCGGCTAAGCCTACGGACCAGGCTAGGACTACCTTTAATATTTTACAGATATTACTGGCCGACCTGGCTCGACCCATAGCCCGCACAAACTCAACCCGACCCATTAACATCCCTACTTGTATCACATATTTACAAAAATAAATTGGCGCATCATACATTTGCCATATGGTATGACCATTTATTACATTTTATCATACAAACTGCACGTACCACACAATTTATTATACAAACGTGATATACAAAAACCAATTGCATGTATTGTATATTTACTACCGTTACTTTTTTATTAAACATCAATGTTATACATATTATTCCTCTAAATTAAATGAAATAGAATCAGTTCCCGTCAAAAAAAAAGCATAGAGACCGATTCGAGATCCAACAATATTCTTTAGTGAATTTAGAGAGTGACGACTATCATGCATGATTGGGCAACAGGCACAGGCACACACTCACGCTGTTGTCGGTGTACATAGAAACTGGATCGACAAATGACGCAAGACCGGAACAAATACTCATCGGTTCTTTTGCGTAATCACTGTTTTCCTTTTCTTTTTCAAGTATTTCTACCTAAAATACAAACCAAATCGTCCATCCACTTGTACAAGACAAACTGAAGTTCCAAGCGATACTGGTGTCCACGATCATTCACTCTCGTAATCGTCTTCATCACCAAAACTAAAGACAGAAGCGTCTGCTGCAATCGCTTTAAACTCACTTGCCCCTGTTGAGCCTATCTTTGGGGTCTCAAAGACAGGCGGTGTACTGACAGATGCTTCTCTCTTTGTTTCAGTAGCCACAGAGGCTTCCTTTGAACCATCATCCCTCATGGGTACTTGTTCTTTGTTACCTCCGGGCACCACTTTTTCTTTTGGGATTTTAGTCTCAGGGCCTTCAGCTCTACCATCAGGTTCTCCAGAACCACTCAATACTTGAGTGCGTTTGCTTTTGGATGATCCAGGTTCTTCCGATTCACTATCAGAGAACACCTCGTCTTTGTTCCCGGACTCGGCAGGCTTAGGCACTTCTGTTTTACTCTGATCCCCAGTGGCAGAGCTAGTGACCGACCCTTGATTTGTTTCCTTATTTGCAGCTTGGGCTGTAGATCTTGGAGGAATCGTACCATCATAGTCTACCAGCACCACCTCCAACTGAAATCCCGGAGAAGGCAGTTTTCTCTGCATAAAATCACTTTAACTTGACATTAGACATTAAATCTTCACAAAAGAAATAGGTATGATAAAATGAATTAGTTATGATTTTCGACAAAATGAAGTCCCAAGGCTCAGATGAAGAACATGATGTAGGTAAAATGAAATCTATTACATAGCAAATGTCACAAATGTTCATCGTGTTCAAACCATCGTGCCTTGTGTAACCTTAAATATCCTTTACTGCTCACCCACATGACGGAAAATCAAATTAAAAGAAAAAGGTCTCAAACGACTTGCCTTGTCAAAACCATCAATTTCGGAAGGATTCAAAATTTTTCTGTTTTCCATCATCGTTGTATTCAACCAACTGAAAAAAAAAAGACAAAATATGTCAAATTATGAATTGTCATACCCTAAATCTGTGCTGCTGCTTAAACTATTTTATATATGGATTTATTTTCCTTTATAGCTAGACTTGAAGTTCAAATGATTCGCCAGCTGTGAGCATCTTGTTCAAGTGAGCAAAAACCAGATGCGACAAAAGGAAATTCTTGGGATAAGGGATTCTGGATCCCCTCCAAACTACATACTTCCCTCCCCCCACCCTTCTAAACTACATATTATGGAGAATCATTTTGTTTATATAGATATCAGTTAGAATAAAGTGATTCAACTCAGTAGATAGTCACCTCTCGTGAAAAATAACTCAACAGTTAATATTCTATAAAAAATGAAATTATATTTGCGAATCACAGACTAAAACGAACTTCATCGGAACTATGATAAGAAAATGATGTAATTTACCAGTAGAAATCTCCATGACGATCATGAAAATGAACTTTGAAGTCACCTGCCACCTCTGCAAGACCAGGCTCCCCTGGTAAAGCAAATACCATAATCCCTTTTTTCGGTACGCTAAACCAAAAATCTTCAGGCTAAAAAATGAACATAACAGACCATTAGCATAATGGTAGAGACATCATGTAAATGAAATCTATGAAATTTTCCATACTTTAGGTTATATATCACATATAAAAAAATAAGATTGCTACTTGAAGGTATTATCCAATGCAAAGGAATTAAAAGGACGTCAATCTTAGACATATTTCCAGATCAAGCTTTAATTGACAATTCGTGGATTCCTTGACCAATATGCCTTACAAAGGTTTCTTGCTACCAAAATAATTCCCTGTTAACACAATTTTGCATTCATAATGTCCCACACCATAGAACGCTGAAGGAAATTTCCTTTTTCCTGATTGTAGTTGCTAGTACATTTTTCATAACATTGGAAAAGAAAATCCAAAAAGGAAAATGAAGAAATTGAATAAGAAAACCAGATGTAATATGAAAAATTAACTCTAAACACAAACGAAAATTTGCCTATTAGTTTTGAAGAAATGATGATGATAATAGAATTTACCATCAGATCTTTTGTCCTTGGGTGCTTCTTTGTTGAGAATAAAATTCCTGGAACATGAAAATTATACCTATCATGTCTTATTCACCAAAAACAATGACAAAGGATAGATGGAATTTTGTTTTTTTGGGAACTTCCCACAAAAAACATCGGTAAAAATATGAAAAGTAAACCACTGGTTCCAATCACAGAAAAAGAACAGCATGTATCTCCTCAAGAAAAGCATTACACATACAAGAGAGCATGTAAAACAAAGTAAAAAAATAGAAAGCATATTTCAAAGTTGTGATACACACTAAAGAGATGGAAAATAGGTTTCGCACAAAAAATTTCTGAGCATCTTGTTTACAAAACTTCACGGAGATTAAAAAACACGTTTCTAATAGAATGTATTTACTGGATCTAAACATGAGAATGGTGCCATAAAATAAAACTGAATTGGAAATAGTACAATTCACTAAATCTGGATCATTTATTGTAAGCATATATAGATGGATTTTATTTAACTAATTTTTCTCTCTTTTCAAAGAAAAAGTATATCAAACAAAATCTTACCCTTCATTGTTTATTAAGGTTTAGATTCAAAAATTGGAGTTCTCCAATCCTAAGGGTTTGAAGAGGACCTGATCCAAAATTATAGTGACTGTTTATTTTCTATATTTTACTGCTATATTTCTTTGGCTGTTGACAACCAACAGAAGGATTCATCGGCAGAACATGTCAACATATTAACTGTTTCTTATAATAAAACACGCCAAAATATGGAGGTTGCTGATTGCAGAAGAAAAAAGATATTAAAATTGCAGGTCTGGTACTTGGTGGTCATAAGATGAAGATATGCTAGAAAATTGGCAACAAACGATTGATGCATGACTTAAAATAATCTGAAGCAACATATAAAGGTTTATGAGAAAATGTGTCTTCCTGATTAATGCTTGAAACTGAACTTGTTGATATAAGGTACAAAAACAGATGACCAAGATGAATCATAAAAGGATTTATAGATATGTAGCAAAATGTTGAAATTCGAAGTACAGAGTACACAATAAAGATGATTAAATATTGAATCAAGCTTTGCAAGTTAAGAGTGCATTGCTATTGAGGAAAAATTGAGAGAAAAACATTAGTTAATCTTGATGTCAACCTGCTCAAATGCTCAATGAAATAAAGTGCTAGCAAATAGGGGTGGCAACACAAGTGGAATGATCATAAATGGGTCAACTTATTTATAACATGACACGATCAGATCAAATGCAATTAATAAATGGGTTAACACAACACGATTATAAATGAGATAGCATGACATGACTAGAAATGGATTAACACAACACGATTATAAATGGGTTGACACAACATGCTCAACCCCTTTATAAAATTGTAAGAGGAGAGGACCAAAAATGTGTTCATCCACTAATGAAGGATTAAAATGATATACATAACACTTGGAAATATAAACAGATACCCAATTATCTTATTACAATGATAACCCTATTAAGACATAATATTCTAACACTCTCTCTCAAATAGTACATATATTTGTCACATTCAGCTCGTTACAAAGAGTTCTAAAAATCTCAACATTCCCGACTTTTGCAAAGCTGCTTGAAAGACTAATATACAATGTGGACATAATCCCTTCCACCACCATGTCTAGAAAATGATAATCTACCACAACATGCTTTGTTCTTCTATGAAAGGTGGCATTATTGATAATGAATTTGACTGCTTAATTGTTACAATGCATCTTAATAGAAGTTTTAACAGTAAAACCATACTCTATCAAAAAATATTTGATTTAAATCACCTCACAAACAATTTAAGCTATATATCTATATTGCTATTCTACCTTTGCACTAAATCTAGATATTACATTCTACTTTTTACTTTGTCATGTCACTAGGTTTCACATATATACATTAGCAAAACGTGGAATTTGTCCTAATACTACCATAACTTGTTGATATCAATGGCTAATGGTTGCTGAACCTCAAGCTCGTCAATAAGTGCACGAAAGATAGTGAAGTGCTCCTAAACTGATCACGCCTAAGAATCAAAGAAGATTTGCTCATACACATCAAACACCCTGATGTTCTTCTCATGGTTGTAGGTGATCTTTAATGTATCATAGATCTTCTTGGCCAATTCTAATATCATGACATTGGGGATAATTGTAGGATCCCATACTATTGGTCATCCATAAGATCATTGCATCTACCACACACTAGTCCTCATATGTAGTATCCTTCACACCAAATAAGGGTTGGGTCAAATCCTTCAATCAATGGTGAGCAAGGAGAAACAACTTGAAAATTGTGAGCCTATAGCAAGTAGTTCTTTTAGTTCAACTTCTTCATGTAAGTTCTTCACGAGGGTATCACTAGTATTCATTTTCATGCAGAAAAGTCAAGCAAGAATCTCTGATCTGAAGAAACCTGAAGGCACTAGGCCTGTTTTGGGCAGAAACAATAGCAATCCAACCTTGAAAAGTGTCCCAAACAGCAGATAGGGACCACCAACTGAGTTGTAGGCAACCCAAAGGTACTTGGATAGATGGATGGGAGATATCCAAACTCAGAAATGTTGAATCAGTGTCCCCAACATACTTCATAGGCTGGTCAGTAGTGGAGAGCACCAACTAGGACTGGTGATGGCCAGGAGATGGAAAGTTAGACTGGCTGGTGGCAGCAAAGGAGTTGGCCCTGGTGGAGGCTTATAGGCCAGGCCTTACGGCCTGGTAGGAGCAGGCAAAAGAAGGGTATCAATGGTGGAGGAGAGGCAGCTGCATTGGATTGGTGGTGTTGAGAGGCGGTGGTCGGTGGTTGTGGGTGGTGTGTCCTAGGGTTTTTTCCTGCAGGCAAAAGAAGGGTATCAATGGTGGAGGAGAGGCAGCTGCATTGGATTGGTGGTGTTGAGAGGTGCTGGTCGGTGGTTGTGGGTGGTGTGTCCTAGGGTTTTTTTCTGGATTCTGGTACCATGTAAGAGGAAAGGACCAAAATTATTCATCTACTAATAAGGGATTACAATGATATATTATAAGGATTGGATATGTAAATGGATACCCAATTATCCTATTACAATAATAACTTATTAAGACTAACAAATCTCTGATGTCTTAAACAGGTTGAAACACAATTAACATAACTAACACAATTAACCCATGAAAAGGACACAGTCCATACTTTTTAAGGCATCAAGCCAGGGTAGCTTGGGTACCATAAAGCCTAGGTGACACATAGGCACTCATTTAGATATTTATTTTTTTAATTTATAATACATATTTAATAATAATTATGTATAATTTTAACTCGTTTATTTCCTAAATAACTTTCAAATACATAAATATTCCTAAAACAACGTTAAAATATGAAGTATAATGATATTAATATATATTTCAGTAATATTCCATCAAAAAAAAAAAGGCTTTTTGCAAGGAAAACATTTAAAAACATGTATTTAATTAAATAAATCCAACAAAAAATCTGCTTCATTAAGAGAAGATGAAGCGAGTAGCCAAGGTGTGACCAATCTACACCTTGGCATCTAAGCACCACCTAGGCTCCACTTAAGTGCCCACCTTAAAAAATGTGATTTAGTCTATATTTTTATATTCTATGCCAAATCTTACCACCTTAAAAATATATAAAAAAATTTAAATATAAAAATAATATGAAGAAGTCAATAAAAAAAAAACAAATAGGGAATAAATATTAAAAAACAGGGATTAAACTAAACAGATAGGGCAGAGAAAGCCCTATCTGTTTCTCAAGTTAGCATGTCGTGTTAGGAATTATCACCTTTCTAGCAGATATGGCAAAGAAAGCCCTTTCACATGGCAAAAGTTTGTTAGCGTGAACATGAAAATAAAATAAGGCAAGGGTACAGCATACCATTGTGATTGGACACAGTAATAGAAGGCCTGACCCAATAAGGGCATTTATGAATTCGAAACCCTCGAAGCATGCACCTGGACAATTTGATTGAACTTAAGGTATCGTAATCATATGGCAATCACAATAAGAATGATACATCTGCAAATCAAAATCAACAAAGTGAAGAGATACCTGCGACCTGGTTGGTTCTCTCCATTGAAGTAAGTTAAAATGCGCTCAAAATATTTGACATATCTCTAAAAGTATAAGAAAAATCTGTGAGTTAGGCTACAGAGTGAAAATTTCAAAATTAATGCACCATGGTGGGAGATGGACTAACAATCTGACTTGGGAGAACAAGTCCTTTCCCATCAAAACATCTCTTCTGATTGTAGTAATCAATAGACTCCTCAGCAGTCGGGAAGAACTGGACAGAAAACATTTACAAAACAGCATACAAAAGTCACAAAGTATAATGCAGCTAAAAATCTCATCGCACATGCCATAAAAAAGGAATATAACAGATACATAAATGTGCACTTACCTTGAGATAGAGAAGAAGACTGGAAATCATTAGCCCAGTCCTCGCCATACCAGCTTTACAGTGTACAACAACCACATTTTCAATGTCTTGTTTCAACCAAGAGTATGCACTTTGACAAAATAACGTTATCAGTTGGATTGGTGGGCAATTATGATCATCAAATGGGAATGATGCCACCTGAGATGTAAATGAAGTTATGAATTAAAGACTTTAAAAAAACAATTAAACAAATTGCTTTAAATAGAAAGATACCATCAATGGGCACAAGTTAAATTGATAAATCTAATAAGAACTTTTAAGTCTTCAATAATGGCAGGCCAAATTGGTGCAACTATTAGGCCTTATTTGACGGGCCCCATTTATTTCATGTTTTCTAGAACTAGACTGTAATAAGCTGGCTTTGTATAAAACACCAATTTATCTAGATAAAATTGTTAGGTAAATAAAAACTGACATTGCCATAAACCTTAACCAAGATAATGGGCAATGAAACAACCTAAAGCACATAGTGCCTTCACATGGACAACATAAATTACAAAGCCCAAACAATTAAACTGTTGACAAACATGGTCAACACAAGGTGATGACTTACACTGAAGTTCTCAATTTTCTATATACAACAAAACTGTAGAGTCATAAAATTTCTCATCTCACCTGATAGTGATATTTCAGTTCAGATAATTGATATTGCACAAGGGAACACTCATAAAAAGGGCTAGTTAAAAGAAATGGTTTAAAGTTTTGATACAATAAATTGAAAAATCAACCACATACCTTCCCCTCAAAGAGTGATGCATCATATAATCTTTCCGAACAAAGATTATATACTTTGTATTTTCCCTGAAAATAAGCAATAGCTTGCTTAGAACCAAGCCAAAGTAAAGACACAAATTTCACTTTGCAAGATGATAAAAAAGCAAGATAATAACAACTTGTCAAGAATCAACCAAAGATAAAAAGTCACCCTTCCTGGAAAAGCTTATCATATTCCTTTCAAACCTCAATTGACGGCCATGGTATTACAATGATATTGGTAGACATGATGCTTGAAACTTGCATTGTAAACTATATATTTATTGCAATTGCATACAAGAAATCTGCAGCACACATTGAGGATACCTTGTGGTGGCTTTCAAAAAACTTTATTACTTCTTCCATATGGTTCCGGTAGAATCCCTGCACAGTCAAACTTCTAATTGAAGTTATATACCATTGAATGCTTCAGGAAGCTAGTCAAAGGTAAATCCATGGATTTAAAATTAGTTACTTATTATCTCATACTCCCAGTGTAGTAAATGGAAAAAAGAAATAACCTCAACATATCCAAAAAATCCAGAACTCATATCACCAGCTGGGAAACCCATGGCAATAATGTTCTCTGTGATGTATGTCATATCCAAATCAAATTCCCCTTCCTGAGAAATAAGGTATAGAGAAAGTTAAGACCAAAAGCAAATAGATGTATTAATCTGTGTATATTTGGGAGTGCAGAGAGATAATACTCTTAATACAATAAAATTGGAAATGTTGCCCTCTTCTCAATATAGAAAGGTTGGTTGTTTTGAACATACACAAGATACATGTCATTAGCATCTAGTGACCTCACTAAATAGTTAGTGATAACTAGTGAATGTGAACCTAAGTTACATATTTCTAGCTCATTCACAAATACCATAAAGAGATATATACATAAAATTAAAAGAAAAAAATCATGCAAGACTCAAATGACTGCAATTGAACTGTGAGAGAAACAAAAATCCAAATAAAGAAAAAAATCTCATACAGATTCCAACCAATGTGGTCATCCTAAGAAAAAAAACAACATAATTGAAATTTTCGTAAGACCCATAAATATCTCATTTGCACATCTAACATCAGGGATTCTAATTACATTGAATATTTAATTGATGAGAAAAAAGTATTTATAAGTTATTACAATAGAAAAACTGTGATCAATCACATTTTGTATTAAGTTACTTGTCAATGACCAAAAGTTTGGTCAATTTCCCTACAAAAAATGCAATGACTTAATTTAAATTTTTGAAAGCCTCATGTAAATATATCACAAATGCACATCCCATATCAGGGATTCTAATTACATTGGATATTTAATTGATGAGTAAAGAATTATTTATAATTTATCACAATAGAAAACAGTGATCAATTACATTTTGCATTGGGTAAGTTACTTGTTAATGGCCTAAGATTTGGTCAATTTCCTACTTAAGTACCCAAGGTTTAAAAATGCATATTTTAGTGACCCACAGTTGATTTGTCAGTCTGGTCTAAGTTTCAAAAAAATGCACAATAAATAAACTAATTTTACAATGAGTTGATCTGATGGATCACCATCAGACACAACCCAAACTCAACCATCCAAAAGCCATTACCCATGAATTGTACAGGCACACAGCATTATAAAAGATTTCCTCCCTACCCATTTTAGAGCCTTTAAAAATTACACTGTTACTACAGATAAACCAACAAGCAACAAGAAGCGCAAACAAAGAATTTATGGCTAGCATGGCTCAATTTGTTTCTTAATATGAATCTTCCCCACCCAAGCTGGTCATCACTTGATTGAGGAATGGACCACCCTTCAACTGTTCTCACCATTAAGCCTTCCCAGACCCAGTTGCTTATCTTACAACAGAACAATTGGTCCACATCTTCTTGATACTGCCCACATGGAGCACACAATGAATCGTTGTGACCTGCCCTTTAGCTCTGGAGCACTTATTAACAAGTCTGCCTTTCAGCATTAACTGCATAAAAGCCCTCACCATAAGAGATGATTTGCATTTAAAAACCAGCAGGGGCAGCTGCCATACCCTTGCCATATCATCACACGGCCTCAAATAATAGCTTTTGATGGAAAATTCCCTTCCCTGGAATGAACCCCAACATGGTCTATCACTGACAACCCCATGAAGAGCCATATTGGAAGAAAACTCAGCATGAACATCAACTCATCCAGCTCAGAATCTTTCATAGTCCTTAGCACCTACTCCTCTGGATTAACAGATAGAGCATAATCCTATGATGTACTTCTGCAAGTGGGGCCATTCCAACCATTTTCTTTCAAAAAGGATGCCCTATCATAAGAATGCAGTACTGTACAGAATACTAGGTAGCACGCTTGGTATAGATCTCCAAAACTGTGATGTATTTCAGTAATGACCCGCCAAACTACTATTCTCCCTAGCCCTTCCATATATGCTGTTTAGCATAGAAACCCAAGAAGCTTCCTCATTAGCATTCCATCTCCACCACTGTTTACAAAGCAAATCCTTAAAAGTGAACACATTATTGCTTCAAATGTTCATTTTTTTAGAGAGATTCCTCTGATAGCATTGTGTAACAATATAACAGTGTAATGAACTATTCTCTTTGTGTAACAGTGTAAGCGTTGAGTCATTAACATGTGCATATTTAATCCTAGGCACTAACGTGGGAAATCAATCTAATTTTAGGACATTGATAAGTAATTATTCTTTTTTAGATAAGCTTAGGTGCAACGAAAAATGTCAAAAGATATAGTTCAACTTCAGTGATCTTTTCCTAACCAACAGCTTAATATCCAACAAGCAAATAAGCCAATTCAGATTGAAACCACTGCCCCTTTTACCAAGTTGTTAAGCTGAATACACATTACTAAAAGTCCTTAAATAACAATAACACCTATATGTAATTTCATGGACATCACTTCCAAGATTGAAAATAAGTGATTATATTTCATTCAATTAACATTTTTCAATGTTAACTGAGTTACTGGGGAATGCCTTCTTCACAGTAAACCAGAGACACAATAGGCAAACTCCAGGATGATGAGTTAGCCCATTCCAGTCATAAGCCAGGTAAATCTGAGCCCATCTTCACTCATGAAGAAATAATTCAACTCCAAGTGGAGTCACACCTGAAACACTAGGGAGAAAGTTTTCCTAGTAATCAACTATGCTACTCTAGTTGGTTAATGTGAAAAAGATACATCCTATGGGCTAAGTGCATTCACAAATATGGATTACCTGATATCTTCTTTTATTTTGGGAGACCATATGACGAGCCTTGACCTGAACAGCCTTCACTGCATTTTTGGATGAGTCAACCAAGCCTCTTCTGAGTGACCCAAATACACCTGGCTGCATGGTGGAAGTGGAACTGCCATCCGCAGTGTCATCTGTCTGATGAGCTTTAGGTGATAAGTTCAACCCAAATCCATTGGTGAAACGAGCAAATGTTGATTTTCCCATACTTGCAGGTTGTGAATCATCTTTTACTGTTGGTTGAGATATTCTAAGATTTCGGGCCCAGGAGGTTATCCCAGATGCAGATAACAAAGTTGTCTCCCGTACAGTACTGTCATTAACAGTAGATGTAGACTGAGGAGCCTCAGGCACATTGTCTGGTGGTAAAGAAGTTGAATTGCCTTGTGATGAATCCATTTCAGTGGCCAGAACTTCCTGTTTAATTTGGCATAAAGGACTGTGAAAGAATTCCATCAACCATACCATGAGAAGGCATGCATATGGAAATTAGAAAACAAAATTGCTTCATCATTATTAAATTACAAAAAAAGGAAATACATCATTTAAGAAATGTATATAACACATAAAAACAGTTTGGCAAGAATAGTGGTTCAAATGTTTAAAAGAATGGTACAGTGTATGTAGAAAGAGGAAGGTGTGCGGGGCATTGAAGTACTAGATCATAGTGTTTGGATCAGTTATCCATGGATCTGAAGTCATAATTCCTCTGAGATGTGGGTTAAATAGCAAATTAAAACCTTAAAAAATTTATATATAAAAGATATGTGAGTAAAATCTATAATAAAACATGCCAGTTTGATTTTAGCACTTTGTTTAATTAATTAAGTCAAGGCAAGGTGAGTCTCCAAGGTGTGGCCCTATCATGCCTTGGCACCTAGGCAGCACTTAGGCATCACCTAGGCATCTAACTTAATAATCATGCCTTTAATAAGAGAGAAAGAAAAAAAATTAAAGACAAAGACTACCTTTCAAGAATGATCAATTACGGTTTTAATCAAAACATCATATTTTAATCTATATGTGTAAGTTTCTAATAAGTACTAGCTTAGGATGTAATTGCAATTGTTATTCATTCTTTTGCTCCTTTACTTCTAACCATCACATTGTCTTCTAGTATTTCAAATTTTCCTCACATCATTATTTATTTATCTTATTTTTTGATAAGTAATGCACATTTATAAAGTCACTTTAATTTTTTATAATTTTCTATGCTCAAATGAAACCAAAACAAAAGTAGAATAGTAAGTTGAGTGTGATTCTCATATAAATTTCAATATGCATATAAAGTTTAAATATTTAGTTGAATTTTTATATGAAGAACTTATAGAAATAAAGCATACCCTCTACAACTTTATTATTGTTGCATTCATTTCGTACAAAAACAACATTTATCTATGTTTTTACATTCTTTGATGAAATATAAATCATAATTAAGTACAAGAAAAAACTTAAATGGATTTTTTATTGTTTATATGTGAAAAGGAACAACTTAACGGGTAATTCTTCAAAGCTTTATGGATAATTTTCACATCTGAAGTGCATAATAAATAAATAGTTATTGATAAGAAAGAGCATTATTAAAGTTAATGAACCTAATAAAGCATCAATAAAAGATCAATTGTACTATTACATTTGGAAATCATAATTCCTAATCAAAATTACATATCTATTACATGAAAATCAACCTGTGCAGAGTATGGGATTATTGTTAGTAATTAAGAAGAAGACTGAGGAAACATAAATTACAGTGAAATTACAATTCCCTCTTGTTGTATGCAACTTTTTGAAGTAAAAGCATCTTTACGAGGTTCGTTGCATAATTTGTACCAACATCATTATGCCAAGTAGGATTTCAGCAAAGGAACTACACTTGCATGAAACCAAAAAAACATCATAGAGAGCATAAATTTATATTCTCTCCATGCCAATACCAATCTAGCCTAGTTTTTCTTGAGTCATGTTGAGACATCTGGCATCAATGGGAGATGCAAAGGCATGCCGAACAGAGCTCATCTCTCACAAAACATAGATAAATAGAGAAGAACGAAAGCAGGAAGGGAAGAAAAATGGACGCGGATACGTAAACATCAGCGTAACCAACAGAGACAAGCAATGTTGACCTTGAACCGCATAGAGATATCAGATAACTACACAACATGTCATTCCAATCTGCATTTAGAAAGAAAACGAATCGAAGCGAATCATCGTCAAATAATCCGTCGGCTGCAATGCAGAGATCTAGATCGCATCCAGCTAAAGCAAGCGAACCGTATCCAGTTGGGGACAATTGGAACTCTAGGCAGGTAACATCCTATTCCGAACTTGGAATTTGACCAATTTTTTTAGGGAATCAAGCCACATACATGAATCGATCATTTCACACCAGAAGAGTGCAAAAAGAGCAGGAGGGACCTACCTCGGCAGTTGATTGGAGCGGAACCACACGACCAGCTCCCTCCCTCAGTCAGAAACAGAGCGAGAAGAAAGAGGAGGAGAAGAAGAAGAAGAAGAAGAAGAGAAGAAGAAAAGAAGAATAAGAAGAAGAAGATTTCGCCGGAATCGCGAAAGCCGCTGCTATTTACATACTTCGGTTCTGTGTCGCCGATGCAATTGATTTTTTTATTGACGATGAACAAGATCTGGCGTACGAAAAATCGAATATAAAAATCTATATGAAAAAAGAGAAATAATTAATTAGAAAATACGGGGCTTTAGCAAGAAATGACCGTCGATTGATGATTTTGCGGTGTGGATGAATCGAGTGGATTTGCAAGAGAAAAAAAAAGACAACCAAGAAGAATATATATCAATATGCAAGGAGCAAGGCGAACACAAATACGATGTTTCGCCGGGAGGAGGTAGAACTGAGAGGGCGCGTGGGTGGAAATAGAATTGGGCCAGCCCAATGTTGTACGTATTCTTCGAGCGAGTCCAGCCCACTATGACCGTCCAAGGGAGAGCCCAGCCGATGGGAAGAATGTTATTTTGAAGTAGCTGGAAATGATTTTTTTTTTTAAAAAAAATGAAAGAATGCAGAACTGAGTTGCTGAAATTCTTTATGAAAATCAAGGGGTACGTTTTTTTTGCTGGTTTTTATTATATTTTAAATTAGCCTTTTGTCAAACAAAATTTCCTTCTTCTTTTTTGTCGCGGATATTTAGATATGAAAACCGATGTACACAACTAGACATTTGTATGGGTAAAAGGCTCCCAAATTTTTTTATTTTTTTCACAGCTTTTGATTTTTAAGGAAAACAATGTCATGAAATCTATCAAATTATTTTTTCGTAAAGTATTTTATAGAATTCGAACTCTCCCATTTAAACTTGCGAACGAAGAAATGATAAAAATTTTCTTAACCGTGTCATATCTAGTCTATAATTACCTTTCACATCCGCCACCCACCCCTTCCGATGGTCACATCGCCATTGTCAATTCTTTCAATCTTTAGTTTTGGATGTCCCGATAATTTGACTAAATCTGGTGGTGATAATCGACTCAAATTTTTGAAATCGAACATAATTTTCTATCGAAATGCATTCCATTTCATTAAGTTTGGCAACACAACTCTGGAGAGATTAATAAGAGTAATGAATTTACTAAAATGTCCGTAACTAAAAAAGTAAAATACTTTTGTGTGTTATCACTATTTTTTTTTTGAATATTTATTATTACCACATACACATTTAACCGTACGCAAATAATTACAATTATTTGATTGATCAATCGAAAAACAACGACCTTCGTTAAAATTCTCGTCCGTGAGACAAAGAAAAAGGCCGGTCTTAGCGACCAACCTCACCTCACCTCACGATTTATTCCGTGGTTTGTCTTGGATCGACGGTTCCAGTAAAACTGGTGGTGGTCGACAAGTCGGGACGAGCCCTCCCAGCACAGCGGCAAACAGGTAAATTCACTTTGAACGTTGCCAGCTGTTAATCTGAACAGATTTTTGAACTCTCCGTCCAAATTTTTTATTCTTAACTCAAGACGTACGAAATATATACGTAACTTTAGGTTGACTTTTGAATTATTTCATTTCTTTCGTGGATATGGTCTGTATTTGTCGTACGTCCTCGTTTTCTTTGATGGTTAGGTTCTACGTTAGTAGTCGAGTAACAACAACAATTTTGACCGTGAAGATTCTATCTTTAAATGCTCGTCTCAACAACTTTTTAACGTATTTGCACTCTTCATTTCTCTCTTTCGGAAGCTTCCTTGCAATGAGTCGTTCTTTCTTCGTTATTTCCGGTTCATCATTTCCTCTCCTCTTCGTGACAAGGGTAGGTTACATTCGTCGTATTATTAAAAATGTACAAGAAAAAAGAAATTCTTCCAGACGGCAAAACATGTGTGCATCACATACATGATAAACTTGAAATTTTGGATTTAGATAATCAATAAACTCTGAGCGACCATTAACGAAGGATTTTTACCTCAATAATTATTTTATTGATAAATTGATTAATCGATAGATTTATTAAGAGTTAATAAACAAATTCTGCACTTTACATTTTCTTTTTGAAGTATGTCTCATATGTCAAATATAATTTTCATTATTTATAGAAAAATATTACAAAAAGTTTTGTTGTATAATTTACAAAATAAATAGCATATAACATCAAATATTAGACAACATATATATTCTAAGTATTTCCAGATCTAAGGTGATTTTTCCAAAATTCATATATAATATAATTTTCAAAATATCATTTCTTATATAGGAATATACATATAATTTTTATACGTGTGAATAATTCATACTCTTATTTAGGAGTATTTAATACATTTTACATATATGTTTATATGTAAACTATTTATTTATATATATATGTAAACTATTTATATTCTTGTTGAAAAATATTGAATATATTTATATATATGTTCGTATGCAAGCAATTTTTTGTATTATTTATATATATGTAAATAGTTTATACCCTTGTTTAAGAGTATTGGATATATTCTATAGATATATATCTATATGTAAATGGTTTATACTCTTGTTTAGGAATATTTAATATATTTCATATATATATATTTATATGCAAATAGTTTATACCCTTGTTTAAGAGTATTGAATATATTATATATATATATATATATATATATATATATATATATATTTATATGTAAATATTTTATACTCTTATTTAAGAGTATTTAATATATCTTATATGTTAGCATTATCATTATATTTAAGACAAAACATAAATTTTGTAATCAATTTATACTCTTATCTAAGAGTATTTAATATATCTTATATATTTTGGCATTATCATGTTTTGTTTAAACCAAAATATATCAATTTTTATAGATAGTTTATACTCATATCTAGAAGTATTTAAATTTAAATTTTAAATATATGTATTTCCATCAAAAACATCATAAGTTCACTTTATTATTTCTTTTAATGTAAATAAAATATGTTCATATAGCATATATATATATATATATATTCATTACCTTGTTGTTCCTTATCTTATTATTATATTATATAGATATTGTTGGAATATGATCGATCATGTTTATTTGAGTCAATAATTTCTGTTTAAAGTAATATTATCAAAACATAGCTTTGATTCAATTGGTTTTTATATTTCTATTATTATTATCATTTTTTCTTTATGGCTGAACCGAAAAATAGTTTTGATTCAACTGATTTTTATATTTTTATTATTTATTTTATTTTTATCTTTCGGTTGGATCGAAAGATAGTTTGGACTCAATCAATTTTTATATTATTATTATTTATTTTTATCCTTTTGATCGAATTGAAGGATAGTTTCAATTCAATCGATTTTTATATTATTATTATTATTATTTATATTTTACGGTCAAGCTAAAAGATGACTTCGATTCAACTAATTTTTTTATCATTTATATATAATAAAACAACTTTTCAGACCGAAGGATGGCTCCAAGTCAATTAATTTTTTATTATATTTTTTTTTCTTTTTCGATGTGATCGAAGTGTAGTTTCAATTCAATTGATTTGTATGTGTTTTATTATTTATTTTATTTTTTATCTTTTGGGTCAAAATGACTTCGACTTAACCGAAACTTATTATATATATATATTTATTATATTTTATTACTTTATTGCATTTTTTATTCATTATTTTTTTAAATCAATATATATACTTAAATGTCACTCGATGCTTACAAAGTTGGGTGCGCTGACTTAACATTTATAAATGTTAGTTCATTATTTACAGGATAATTTTGATAATTAAAAACTTGATATTTGATATTCAATCTAATGCTCTTAGCTTCATAATATTTAAAGTTAAATTATCTAACTACTTTATATTTAAAAATATGTATAAGAAGGTTTCATTTTTCCTTAAGTAATAGATTGAAGAGTTATCATTAGAAGTCACCGATAATCTAGGTATATTGAATAGTTAGCTTATCATTCTGTACAATCAAAGAGTTAACTTTATAACTATCTAAAAATGTTTATATATCGATGAGTTAAGTATTTCTCATGTTTAGATAGTTTCTATTCTTAAATATCTGAAATGTCTTTGTTTTTGAATAATTAAGATTTAAGTTCTAGACAGTTAGTTTTTTCAAATTTTAAATGCTTTTTTGGTTACTATTTCTAAAAGTACATGTGTCATACTCTCAACACATGACTTAAGTTGACTTTCAAAAGGTTACGATTGTAACTATCTGAAATACTTTAAGTGTTAGAGAGTTACCATCTATAAGTATCCAAAATTTTATTTCACCATCAGATAGTTAAGTTTAAAGTTTTTATGCTACTGTTCACCAACGTACACATGTCTTAATTTTAACATATAACTTCAGTAGATCTTCAGAATGTTAGATCTAACTATCCAAAATGCTTTTGAGTTTTGAAATGTTAGTTTTCTAAGTCTTCGATTTTTGAAAGTTTCCAAAGATTTAATTTTTACAAAATCTACTACTACTATTCATTGACTTACTATTTTGGCAAGATATTATTTGATTGCAGATCTAATTTAATGGTGATTAAATATTACCAAAATTGGCTTGACATACAAGGAATCTAACCATTTCAAAGTTATTTCTAGAAATAGAAAAATAGTATCAAAAACAATAGATCAATTAACAAAGCAATAGAACACACAAGAAGGAGAAGAAGATTTTTCAACAACTCTACACATCATTGAAAGAGTCTTTTACAACGTCTACTGAAGATCAAATCTTGCAACTAGAACCAAAATTTTCCTTGAGTTTCAGCAATCGACTTCTTCACAAGAGTTTTTAATTTATTGTGTGTTTTAAATTTTTTTGAGTCAATGACTCCTATACCTAATATGTCTCTTGTTTATTCTAAAAAACCCTAACTCATAAGGGTGTTGTGAGTGTACCTTTACAAGGTTGAGACTTTAGTGAAGAGAGTGAAGTGTGGTGCTTCACTTTGCTCAAGATTAAAGTCTTGAGTATACAAAGTTGGTGTTTTGTGTAAGGTTATTTAGCTTGTAAAAACATCTTTAGGGTTATTGTTAAGTCTATGAAAATAATATTTGTAAAGTTGTTATTTAGCTTGCAAAAGCAACTGAATTAAGATTTATACTTAACCTTAAAAAATACTCGATGTAATTTTCAAAATTATGGCCTTGAGGAGTAGACTACCTAATTTAGGAAACCACTATAAAATTTCTTGTGTTCTTTTATTCCTACATTTTATTTACTGCCATAAAATCAACTAAATCAAGGTTCATTAGTGTCAATTACTTTCGAAATAATTTTTAAAAGTAATTAAAATTATTAAGACACTAGTACCCCCCTCTAGCGTGTCATTCAATCCTATCAATAAATATTAGATGGCATTTCCTCATTTGTTGTTTTTTTTTCCTTTATAAATTTTTCCTAAATTTCAAATTTTTGATTTTAATTCAAATATTTATATTTTGTATAAGAAACAATTTTTTAGATTTATACTTTTGTATTCAAAATGTTTAAATTTTTTTATATTTTATTTCAAATACTTGATTTCATTTTAGACACTTACATTTTATATCAAAAGTATTGATATTTTAACCTCTTGGTCATTTTATAGTTCTATATCATGGTCTCATGTTTGAAATATGTAATTTTATTTTAACCCTTTTTATTCATATCTAAAATGTTTGGATTTTGATTCCTTAATTTTCACCCATACTTTGGGTACTTATTTTTTATATCGTGACATGCTTCTAATCTTGAATCCTTAGATATTTATATCTCATATACTTATCTTTGTATAATTTTTTTATATGTATTTTAGATATTTATATTTTATATTTATTTATTTTTAGTTTGATTTTAGATACCTTTATTTAGTATCTAATACTTCTAAATTTTAAAACTTTTTAACTAGTTATATTTATATTTTGACATTGTAGTTTTCTTCAATTTTTTATTTAAATATATTTTTTGTATTTTACATTTAAAATACTATCAACAATATTCCTTAATTAAATCCATTAAATTTAAATAAATCTTACGAAATAAATTCATTGAGTTTAAATAAACACAACAAATTGACTCTATTAGGTAAAATATATGAACCCCTTTTTATATTAATATAATTATAATCATATATGTTTTTTTTTTGTTATTCTGACCTTTACATGTATATATTCATTTTATTATAGTTGTTATTATGTTTATTTATTATTACTATCACGATACTATACATGTATATTTTGTATCAATAATAATAATAATCTCTATAAATCAATTTAAGAGATAAATTGTGACTACTTTTCCTAGGCAATCAAGAAGGGAATAGTGCATTGACATGACAAAAGAAATATGCCATAACACTCTTTTAGCTTTTCACTCTTAATCAGCTTCACCCTTTCTTCTTCACAGATTAGCTTGTAAACCAGGAGAATATCCTAAACAACAACTATAAGGATATTGTCATTGATCAACGTGAAGCTTTTGATGGATACCATCATTAGTTGCAGACCTATCTTTACATTAGTTGTAAATAATTTTTACATAAACAGAATACGAACTTCATTGATCAGTAGTATTGTTTTTTTATTTAAATTCAGGTGAAAACTAAATTAAGAAAAGAAAACGCGCAATTGGGAGAAAATGAAACTTTAACATTAACCTCTTATTTATAAATGTAGATTGACTTCCTCTTTTATTAATATATCCTTCTACGGAAATGAAATGCATTGACTCATGAAAAGACATATCTGATTGTTATATATGTTTTTTTAAAATTTTATAATTTTTTATAAAAAATTTACAAATATAATTTATATTTTAAATGATTAGAATACGTATATATATTTTTCGTAACATTAATATTTCTATGATAATTATTCTTTATATTTAAGGAAAAATAAGTTATCTGTGTATTGCGGTAACGGAGAAAATTTCTCACCGCTATGTGACTGCGAGTTCGAATGAAAATACCTTTAGAAAGAAAAGAAGGGATAAATATCGTTTGGCTGGAAATATCATGGAAATCGGGTGTTCTACATGGACTTGATTGATTGCTCGTTGGCTTTTCCCACACGCAACCGCGGGACTGGTCCGCGGCCAACTACGGGGCGGGGACGGGAATGGACGCATTCAAGCGTCCGTCAGCCGAGGGGGAATCGACAAAACAAATTTGTCCGACGATTACGATCTTGCCTGTATATATATATATTTTTATAACGAGATAGAAAGGTAAATATTGACAAATTCATGTTGACAATGTTGCAAGAAGAATACTAAGTCCACAAGTTACCGGCCTATATATATCAGTCATTGCCTATCCACGGCAGCTACCCTCTTCTCTTTCTCTGTCTCTTCTCCCAACACCCCCCCCTGTCCCAACCACACGAGCTTCCTTCCAATGGCAATTGGTGGAGGATACCATCACCAACAGCAGCCATATGCACAGGCTCCGGGCATCCCCATCGGTCCGGTGCCATCAGCTCCGTTCCAAGTGCAAAACCAGGGTCCGGGCCAGTGGACGACTGGACTCTGCGACTGTTGCGACGACATCAGCAACTGTAAGCCAGATCCGATCGACTTGCTTCCACTTTTCTTAGTTAATCATCTTGTTCGATGGCAAATCTTTATTTCCGACCTCCGTCTCTCTCTTGTAGGTTGCATCACTTGCTGGTGCCCTTGCATCACCTTTGGCCAGATCGCCGAGATCGTCGACAGGGGATCAACCTGTCAGTCCTCTAATATATTCTTAAATTAATCTTCCCTTCGTCCTCCTCGTCGGACTAACTCTCTTTGCGTCGAACGATCTTATGCAGCGTGTGGTGCCAGCGGCGCAATCTATGGTCTTGTCTGCGCCCTGACGGGGTGCTCATGCATCTACTCCTGCTTCTACCGCTCCAAGATGAGGTCGCAGTACTCGCTGCCGGACACCCCTTGCACCGATTGCCTCGTCCACTGCTGCTGTGAGGAGTGCGCCTTGTGCCAGGAGTACCGGGAACTACGCAACCGCGGCTTCGACATGTATATCGGTGAGTGAGGCTCCGGCTCCGGCACCGTCGCTGCCAGATCAACTAATTTAATTAATTGCCGTCTTGCCATGCTTCTCACTGTACTGAGATGACATGTTGATGGTGATACACCGACACTGATTTGTGAGAGCACTCATCCATCGATTCTTTCCGATTTTTATGATCAGGGTGGCAGGGAAACATGGAGAAGAGGGCCACCGGAGCGTTGAACGTGCCTCCCCCTATGCAAGTCGGTATGAACCGGTAGAACGGTGGAGGATGGTCCGAGGGTTCGTTTGCGTTGATAAATTCATCTTTGGGCCTCTGGATTATCTAATTTTTCATACCTTATCCTATGTTTGTTGGTACATCGTTGTCAATTTCTTATTCCCTTCCTCAGTTACGTAGACCGAGGCAATTGCCGTGCATGTGTCGAGTATTCTTTGTTACACGCGTGTGAAGAATATGTTGGTAAATAATTGTATGTGCTGAAGTCATTATTGTTTCTTATCTTCGAATAAACAAGAGATGTGGGATTGTGGAGGTGTATACTGAATTACGTCTTAACTGTGCCAACTTAGGTAAGTCATGTCAGAGTATCGAAATTGAAAGGATCAGACGGCAGGGAGGTGAGGCGGGTGGGATATAACAGAGGTGCAGTTGACAAGTCTAATGACTAGGCCTAATCATACTGCCCTTCAACATCGGCCCAATCGGGCCCATGCTTGGACCACACCTGTTGGTATTCGAAATGACTTGGTTCAGTATAAATAATATCTGAGTTGGGAAAAAACAAGTCATGTTAGGCAATACAACCTGTTGACACGTGTGTGTGACAACAGCCTTCTTCCTAATCATCAGCTTATTCATAATAACATTTCATTCCGACTCTGTATACCAAACGGTAGAATGGAATGAATGGCGGTTGTTCTATTCTCTTTTACTTCATGCCTACCTACCATTTTATTTGAGTTAATTCCATTTAAAACATTCTAAAGTGCCAAAAAGCAAGGTTAGCGTTTGGTCTTCAAGTTCGTACATAAAGGTATCGGCCTTTTTCTTTTTGTAAAAAAATATATGGTTGGTTGTATTGTGATGCCTGTTTTTAAATCATACATCATTAGTTTTTATACCCTGACCATTTAGAATAAACCTTGTATGATACGTGACGATTGAGGAGACGAGTACGATACTATGCAACAATCACAGGATATTTATATTGAAAGGTTGTTTACGATTGCACAGTACGTAATCTGAAGAAAGGCTACCTAATTAATATTGAATAGTTTGTTATTATTGGATTGTTAAATTATTATGTCTATTTTAGTTTTTGTTAGATCATTATGTATAGTTGTAAGGTGTTTTGCTTGTTGTCAGGTCGGGTCTCGAATTATTATTCGATTATATCTTTTGTCTATAAAAGTTTAATGAAGAACGCTCTATGGTGTAGTTGGTTAGTTTCTCAAATTTGATCTATGTTGATGATCTAGTTTTATTCAGATGTGTGATCTCTACATGGTGAAGATGAAGGATAACACCAATCACATGGTCTAATCGAGTAGATCTAGAAGTGAAGGAAGAAATACAGTTGTAGAGATCAGACATCTGAATAAAACTAGATGGAGACATGAAGAGCGAGTGTCCGTGCCTTGTCCATTTGAATCTCTTGAACTTTGTCTCTATCAAGTTATCTTCCTTGAACTTTCTGTTATGGAAAACTCAGATCTTGAGTTTCGTGGAGTCTTAAGGATCCTTGGGGTTTTTCATAGGAGAAATCAAAACCCCTCCTAGAAATATCCAATGACATGGTAAAGATGGAGAAATCACTATGATCGAAAACCCTCATTTTTGTGCTTGGATGAAAACAGACAAGTTTCTTAAAGCCTAGATTATAGGAACTCTCACTAAAGAAGTTATGAGTTTGATTGTGCATCTTGAGTCTTCGTTTGAAGTGTGGCAAACCTTATATGCTAGTTTTACTCAACATTTGACGAAGAGAGGATTTTTCTTGTTTTATCATATTCAAACTCTAAGAAGAGAAAATGATTTAGATTTAAATGAATATTTGAGATATTTTAAAAATGTTTTGGATGAACTTAAAACCATTGGAAAGAAGGTTGAAGAACAAAATCTTGTTTTTTGGCTTTTAAATGGTTTAAGAAGTTGTTATGAATCTTTTGTGATTGCTTCTTTAAAATCCTCTCTTGACACTACAATATAAATGTTAAAAGAGTTATGAAATAAAAACAAAGATGCATAGTGGACAAGTTGAAGTTGCCTTTTCTACCACAAGAGATTGTGGATGTAGTCGTGAAGGATGTAACAAAATTGATAAAAAATTTAACTCAAGAGAGAGAGATTTTAGGAGTGTGTTTTGGTCAAAAAAAACCCAAGAAGAAAAATCAAAGAAATAATGTCAAATATGTGGAAAGAAAGGTCATCTTACTTTGGAGTGTTGGCATAGGTTTATCATGCCTACTAAGCTTCAAAAGAAAATGTTCAAACTTTAGCAACCATGACTCTTGAAGAACCTAATACAAGAGAGTGGTAAGCCAATTCTAGGGTAAGTTCACATATTACAGGTAATGAAGGCAAGTAGTTTCAACTTTCTAAATATTTTGAAAATGATTATATTGTTACTATTGATGGAAAGAAGTATTCTATTAATAAAATTAGAAAAATAACTTTGAAAGCAATGAAAATAGAGATGTTCAATTAAATAATGTCTTGTATATTCTTGAGATTAAAAAGAATTTACTTTTTGTTGGTCAACTTATTAGTGAAAATCCTTATAATATTTTATTTTCTAATAAAGATTTTACTATTTTTCAAAGAAGAACATGAAGAACAATAGTAAGAGAAAGAAAAAGTGAAAAGAATTACATTCTATGCTTCGAAGATAAAAGATACAAAATTAAGCATCAAGACATTTCTACCTTTTTATGTCATAGTGAAAAACATGTAAACAATAAGAATTCTTTTTCTACCAATGTGTGGCATGATCGTTTAGGACATCCCTCTATAAATGTGTTGAAAGTTCTTGATGATTGTAAATTGATTCATGTTAATAATTGGAATTGTAAAGATCCTTGCAACAGTTGCTTAATAAGAAAATCTCATAAGTTACCTTTTGATTCAACAAATAATTTTGTTAAAAATTGTTTTGATAAAATTCATTATAATCTTTAAGGTCCTACCGTTGTTCTTTCTAAAGAAAAATACAAATTTTATGCAATTTTTGTTGATGATAAAAGTAGGTTTACTTGGTATTATTCTCTTCATAAAAAATTTGATTTCTTTTAATGTTTTCAACATTTTGATGTTTATATTAAAAGACAGTTTAGTAAACACATTAAACATTTTCAATGTAATGGAAGGGGAGAATTTATTGGAAAGAATATTATTGACTATTATAGTAAAATGGTATTCTGTTCAATACTCTTGTCCTTACACTCTTCAACAGAATTAGAAAGTTGAAATGAGACATAGAATTATTGTAGATCTTGGTCTTTGTGTTATAACTCAAAGTAATATTCCCATAGAGGTGTCAATTGGGTCGAGCCAATGCGGGCCAACCTAGCCTAGTAAATCTCAGAGAATCAAAAGAATGACATACAAGACAAAAGATCAGGAACACAACTCGGGAAAAAGAGCTACAAAAGGTAGAGTTTGACATCTTCTACTAGAGAAAAGTTTTAGTAGATTTAGATATTAAGATACCTCAGATTGTGGAAATGAGAATTAAAGTAGTAATAGAGGTTGCTGTGAATAGAGAAAGAAAAATCAGACCAAACAATGAAGTTACCCTAGAATTGATCCAACGCAAGTCCAAAATATGATTCATACGACATATTGGTGGACATGCCTGGTGGGAAATTTGGGAGCAACAGAGGAAGGCAGTTGAAAAACCTATAGCTGAAGAGTCGACTGCTGAAAGACTTGTTACTGAAGAACAACAGGTAGGACCTTTAATTCCAATACCTAAACCACTAGAAAGGGTGGTAGTTATGGGGCCTTCTACTGAAGAAGAGTTAAAAGAATTTAAGGAACTAGTTTGAGTTGGGAAAAATCAAAGAGAATAAGAAGATTTGGTAGTAGCTAAAGCACATCTAGTGTTTGATACACTTCACAAAAGGAGGGCCGTAGAAAAGTTGAAGGCTCAATACAAAGTTAAAGTTGAATAGCATCAAGAAGCCACTGCCATACCTATTGCAAGAGAAACTGAAGCTGGTCCTTCGAGACCAGTAATTATAGAAGGAGTAAAATAGGAAGAGCTAGTACCTGTGGCTTGAGGGCATGTAAAGTCTATTTTTGTAGATTTAATCTTAGAGGAGGAAGAGGAAGACCAGACACAGCTATTTAGAAGAAGGAAAGGAAAAGAGATAGTGCCTGAAGCTCTTGTAGATATTAAACCTGAGCTTAAAATATCAGAAGGGTCTGTAGAGCCCATTTTTGTAGACCTGCTATCCGAATCTAAGGAGCAGGAGTAACAGCAGCAAAAGCAAAGAGAAGAAGGAAAACAAATTGAAATTAGTCTATAGCCTATACAAACAGAAGAAACTAAAATTAGGGTAGAAGTTGATTTACCCATGACTCCATTCCAATTTGCCACAGAATCAGAAAGAACAATGACAAGGCAGATTGCTAGTCAGGAAGAAGAAGAAAGAGAAGAAACTGAACAAGTATATATTGAAAAAGAAAGAAATATCTCGACAGATTCTACTAAAGAGGGAGAGACTCTTCAACAATTAATTGAAAGAATTCAAGAAAGAGTGGAGAGCTCTACTAGCTCTCCACCATAGATAGAAAGAAGAGCTAAAATGCAGGAATCTTCGGATCATTTCCAACTAGCTCAAGTTCAACAAATTGAAGAAGAAATTCAAGAACAAACCCCTCTAGAGCAACAAATTCAAATTCCTAACTTGGCTGAAGCAACTGTTCTAAATGAAGTATACTTTTGGAGTGAGGAAGTTTATAATAAATATCAAAAGATTAGGAGCTATGATATTATATATAGTAGACCAGTAAACTGGGATGACATGAATGACATTAAAGAATTATTTGAGTTCTAGGGTCTACTGTAATTTATTTCTAAACAAAGAGGGCATGTAATATATGAAAATTTAGTGTCCTGCTTTTATGCTAATTTGAGAGAGGAAGAAGGAAATTTAATTGCTAGCGTGGAGTAAGCTAATGTATAGATAACACTAAAGCTTATTCACAACACTTTTAGATTGAAAAATGAAGGATTAGAAATCTTGGAAAATACAATTACAATCGAATGGACAGAATAGAAAATTAAAGACGGTTTAGTTATCAATCCTGGTGTACCATTATTAAACAGATTGAAGTACTTAATTGGTAAAGCACACATGGTAACTAACATTTTGATAAAAAATGTCTACCAACGATAAGGCCATGATATAGAATTAAGTCAGTTTTTTAAATGGGCCATATATGCAGTTGTGAATAAGATTAAAGTAAACTAGTCCTTAGTTTTTATCTCCAAGTTGAGAGCAACACAGAAAAAAATTATTTTATGGAGATCTGATTCCACTATTGATGGTGGACAGTATTGACTTCACGAGATGGACATCCAAAAAGATAAGATCTAGAGCCATTTTAGTGAAGGAATATAGAAATTACAATGCTGCAACTGTTGAGATAGTTGGACCTTCTAGAGACATTACAAGAGATGTTGAGCATATAAATCAATTAGAATAACAACTAGAAAAGTTCTAGAAGGAAGTATATAAACTTAGGAAGAAGGACTAAATATATTATTCATCTACTTATATTTGTAGTGAAAAATATCTGATTATATGTAAATGTAACTATTTATATAAATGAATGTTTGAATTTCAGATGTTTTTGAATTCGTGTTTGAGAATGAATGATATAATTGAGAACTGTATTGAATATTATATAACTATTTAAAGATGTGCATGATTGTTTAAAATTTTTACAATTTTATGAATAACATGTTTAAATGCACGATGCTTAGATAATGTTTGCATATATCTACATGCTGAAAAGTAAAATGTAACTTATGCATAACAGGGAATGAACTGTAAGTTAAATATGCATATAATGTTCAGATTTAAATGAGTTTAAATTAAAACACTGCATTACTGACATATATTTAACTTTATTTAAGTTGACAAAATGCAAGAGAAGAAAAAAATATAGAAGTTAATACGAAGAGTAAGTTTTAGAAATTTACTAAGTGTTAACTCAACGAAGTAAGTCTGTTGAGTTAACCTTAACTCTATGAGGTCAATAATAAAATAAAAGGTCACTCCGTTGAGTTATCTGTAACTCAACGAGGTTAGTTCGTGGAATTTGCAAATAGGCGACAAAGCTAGTTCGTTGAGTTAGCTGTAACTCAATAAGATTAGTTTGTTGAGTTAGAAACAGTAACCGAAGCTAGTCCGTTGAGTTAACTATAACTCAACGAGGTTAGTTCGTGGATTAAGCTGAATAGTTATTCTTTTAACTATGAATGAAACTTCATCAATTTAGCGGTTACGAAAATTTTAAATTAAAAGTGAAACTCGTATCCATAAAAATAGGAACTATATTGCACATTACAAGACACGTTCTTGCAACGAGATTTATTTGCCTTATAGACGTACATTATAAATATAGAACATATGTTATTTACGAGTTACCAACACTTAAGGAGAGAAAAGAAAATTCGTTGGGGAACTGGAAGGAGAAGCAGCTGATTCAACTTCATCCGTTAACAACTACTTACTAAAAACAAAGCATCACTCTAGTATGTAATTAATTTTCTGCTATTTTACTTTATGTTAAGAGTTTATGAACACATGGATTCATTCTCCTAGTACTAAATGATTAGTAAGAATACCTACATAGGATTATTCAACACAGAAGTGTATTGAAATATTTTCTGAATTGGACTTTAATGAAATCCTTAGGAGTGTAGCTAACCTTTCTTTAAAGGAGAACGAAGATATGACTGCTTCAATAGAAAAACCATTAGGAGAAATTCTGTATCCTGAATTAGTTGATAAACCTTTATGTATTCGATTGCCAAACTTTGAGGGAGATAGGTTTGAATTGAAATTTAATTATATTAGTCAATTGCCACACTTTCATGGATTAGAAAGAGAAGATGCCTATTATTTCCTTAGAGAATTTAAGGAAGTTTGTCAAATGATGAAAATGCCAAACATGAGTATTGATGCTATTAAACTTAGATATATTCCTTTTGCTTTAAAAGACACAGCTAAGATATGGTTATATACTTTGTCGCCTGATTCAATTTCTGCATGGACTAAATTTTGCTTTATTTTTCTGGAAAAATATTATCCAACACATCAAACGATTAAAAAGAAAAAGGAAATATTAATGTGTAGCCAAAAACAAGGAGAATCATTTTGGAAATATTTTGAAAGATTTAAAGATTTACTGACTCAATGTCCACATCATGCAATGAGTAAAGCATAATTAATAGGTATAATTTATGAAGGCATAGATGTTTCAACTAAATCATTATTAGAATCTGTATGTCAGATTGGACTTTTAAAACTATGTAGTGAAGAAGCATGGGCATACTTAGAAAACTTTGCAAAAAAAATTACATAGTGGGAAAACTCGGTTGAAGTTAGTATAGATAAAAGAATATTGTCAAGGGGAATGCATGAAATAGATTCAAGCATTATGCTTGAAGTTTAATTAACTGAGTTAACAAAGAAAATAGAAGAGTTATCATTAAATCAAAAATTAGTAGAAAAGAATGCAAATATTAATGATTTAGATATTATTTATGCTAGAAACCAAAAAGATAACTTTGGAAATTCTTATAACCCTAATTGGAGAAATCATTCGAATCTATCTTGGAGAAAAAACAATTTTCAGAGAGGAGAAAATATAAATGACAAAAATATAAGTTATGAAGCATTAATTGAACAAGGATCTAGAATAGAGAAGTTAGAAAAGATAATTCAACAATTAAACAACTGTCTAGATCTTGTATTTGGAAATGCTGCCATTCAAAATCATAATATGAATAGAAATATACCTCCTAGATAGAAGGAATCAATAGAAGTTAGACCTATTAGAGGATTGCCAACGCAAGCAGTGCCTAACCCTGTCAATAGAATTGTTAATGAAATTGATACCTCCTTTGGGAGGGAAACTGAATGAGACAGTACAATTGAAACAATTATGTATAATAGAAAAATATAAAAAAAATGTAAGTTTAATTATAGTTAGTAATATTGTAGAGTTATTACTTAACTCAACGAACTTAGTTCGTTTAGTTATGGCAAAACTCTACGAGGGTAAGTAAGTAGCTATGTTAATTTTATCTCTGCTAAATTTTGTTTTTACAGAATCACAACAGATGGAATTGATGAAATTACCACTGGATGCACTGAGGGAAGTATTGAGTAACCTGTCAGCTAAAGATCTGTGCAGATTGTATTGTGTATCAAAGGAAATTAAAGAATGTGTCAGAGGAAAATATTTTCATGGACTACAAGCTGCAAAAATGACTAATATTAAATATGGATTTTTATGGAAGTCATTTAATCATAGTTTAATCAGTTATGAATATCTTAATATGGAAGAAACTACTGAAATTCTACCGAATACATTAGAAGGAATAGATCATATTATGGGAATAGATGAATGATTAATTATTTACAGAATCAAACCAAGGTATGCAATTCTGTTACCTGATATTTTGATTAGAAATCCTATTACTAGAGAAGAATGGAATATAGGAAGACCTAATAGATTTGAAGTACCAACTGAAAATTGTGAGTCGGTATTAATCTTTTCTGATAAAAATTTAATCATTCTTGAAAAATTGTATTACTAGAGACCAACTGGAAATTGTGATGAAGATTTATGTTTTAGTGTGTATAATTTTTGGAATAGATCTTGGACTGAAAATACTAGGATATATCTAGGACAGAAAACATTAATTAACAACATACATGTTATACTTGATGGATATATATATCTAGTCACAAATATATCAGTTGCATTTAGATCTGATTTATATATAGTAAGTATAGATAGTTATGATAATGACTTTATAGAAATATTGTCCATACCTAGTGATATAGTTGAACCACCATCTACAGAACATGATAAAATTCAATTAGGAATGTGGTATAATGAATATGATGATTCTACTTTATGTTCGATAAGATGGCAGGATGAACTAATGAAATTTTAAATATAGATTATGAACGACCTATATGAATGGAAATGTGAAGAGGAATATATTGAAATATCTATAGAAATAGAAGCAACTCCATTGTCTTGGAACGGAAAAGGTTCCCTCTTTGCATTTCAATTTATTAATGGTAATACACTAATATTTAGTATTGATAACATACTGCAAGTTTACAAGTTAAAAAAGAGAGTAGACTGCATTAAAATAGAATCAATAGCAAAGAGAATTATGCTTAAAAAGTTTGCTTGGACTAATACATTTATTCCATTTGTCACTACTTTTCAATCATGTTCTTAAATTGTGATTTTGTACTCTTAATGTTGTGTGTATTCTGCATTTATGTTTAAAAAAAAAATAATAATAAACAAAATATCAATCTAGTTTGTTGGTATCTGTTTTGGGAAACTAATTGGTTTGCTTGTAAGCCACCAAAGGCATAAGAGTCTGGGTTCCACACAAGACACTAATTTAACAATTTATATTTTGTTATTTTGTTATATATTCTGCTTTTATTTGTGAATGAAAAGTTTTTCAGAATCAAAAGTTGGAAGATATCGAAAGAGATACAAAAGAACAAGGTATATAATTAATTACTTAGCTTGAATTTACATTTAAACTCAATTTGTGGAGTTATTCATTAACTCAACGAATTAAGTTCGTTAAGTTAGGTGCTAAATCAACGAAACAATATTCATGCTTACTAACATTTAATGTATTTATTGTAAAATCTTTTACATTGAGGACAATGCAAAATGTAAGTATGGGGGGGAGGTAATTAGATTAAATTCAAGTAATTTTGTTAATTAGAGGAACTTAGATGGTGCTGCAAAATTTTGTGGAAATTGAAATTTTTTTTATGAATTTGTTGTAACTAACTATAATTCCCTATAACTATCCGATAATTGAAATTGTAAAAAAACAACACTGTAACTGCTTTAATGTTATATTTAGAATTTTATATAAGATGCTACAAATTTTGCTACTATACAAATCTAGATATAGTATCTTATGTTTTTGTTGAATTTTATGAGTTTAGCAGTTTCACAATTTAAAAAAAAATCAGAATGCTTAAGTGAAACTCAGTAAATGATCTGAAATCTTGAAAGAGCTAAAATATTGATTTTTGCATTAAATGAGATGCATATGATCAAGGATACATTTAATTTGATAGATTAAACTTGTAGAATGATTTATGTGTAAATCTTATTAAACTATAGAAAAAGTTTGAGCTTATTGATATAGATTCATGTTTTTAATAAATTATAGAAGTAGGATTATATGAGATTTGTATTTTCTAACATCTATATTAATGAAATACGAATATATACTATGTTGAAAAGAAAAAGAAAAAAAAGAGAAAAACTTTGAGAGTTTATTGACTTGTTTGATCACGAGCCTTTTGTATTTGAGCAGATAGGTATGTAGGGATTGTTGACCTGAAAAATGACTCTTTAAATCTGGCAACCTAAGATCCTAATCAGATCTGTGATTGTTGATTGAAAGCTTGATACATGGGTACACTAGAAAGGTATTGTATGATTCAAGCTTTTCAAATTAACTTTTAAAGTACAAATATGCATATATTGTTCTGAGAAGATAAAAGTTTTTTGTGAAATATAGATATCTTTTGAATCAAGTATATTTTCTGTTATCTAAGTGTTTAGAATGAAAAAGTACATATTATTAATAGTTAAATGATGGTTAATTGCATAATATTTAGCTTATCATATGAGAATTAAGCCATTATGTTATAATTGCACTGTTATAAGCTTTAATTAAAGAATCTGCTTAAATTGGGAGAATTAATGTCAATTTAGTACATTTCTGAACTGTCGGTAAGTAGCAAGCTGTGAAATTCTTAAGTATCTGAATTTTATGATATTTCGGACAGTTATGTTTAACAGATCGAACATGTATTGGATAGTTATGTTTAAACTGCCGAACATTTATGTTTTAAAAGAATATTTTATTATTTTCTGAAGTACACGTGTCGAAACCATAATGCATGACTTAAGTGAACTTTTGGTGAGTTATCTATAACTATCCGAAATTGCAGCTGGGCATCGGATAGTTATATGTGTAACTTTTCGAAATCTCTTTTTATTTATAAAATAGCTGTGGACACATGTCATGTTTTGGGAAAGTGACTTAAGTAGATTTTCGGTGAGTTATCTCTAACTATCCGAAATTGCAGCTGAGCATCGAATAGTTAGACTTGTAACTTTCTGAAATGTTTCTTTTATTATTAAACTGCTACTGACACGTGTCGAGATCTGGTAGATTTACTTAAGTTATATATTAATGAGTTATTTGTAACTATCTGAAATGCAACTAGGCATCGGATAGTTAAGTTTATAAGTATCCAAAATGCATCTAGGCATCAGATAGTTAAGTTTATAAGTATCCAAAATGCATCTGAGCATCGGATAGTTAAATTTATGCACATATTTTATAGTTAAATCGACGAAGAAAGTCTGTTGAGTTATCTGTAACTCCATAGACTATTTATTTTCTAATATGCCACTATAGCGGTTGTAGGAATAGACAATTGGAAGAAAAAAACCACGATCGCATGTATCACGTAGGAATTCACTCATCGAAGGGAGAAGAAATCATCATCATTGATATGAATGAAGGAAATCCAACTGACCATTCAAGCAGAAGCAGTTACCACTGAAGAAATATAAAAGAAAAGAAGAAAAAGAAGTAAAGGGTGTGTGATCGATGGGTATGGCCAGTGTGTACAAAGGAGCACCGAACTTTCTGTATACAATGTCGGCAATTCTTTGAAGTACCACACCAACCATCATTACCACCACATGTTTAGAATGAAAAAATGCATATTATTAACATTTAAATGATGGTTAATTACATAATATTTAGCTTATCATATGAGAATTAAGCCATTATGTTATAATTGCACTGTTATATGCTTTAATTGAAGAATCTGCTTAATTTTGGGGAAGTACTGTTAATTTAGTACATTTCTGAACTGTCGGTAAGTTACAAGCTGTGAAATTCTTAAGTATCTGAATTTTCTGATATTTTGGACAGTTATGTTTAACATAATGAACATATTCGGACAGTTATGTTTAACAAATCGAACATGTATTGGATAGTTATGTTTAAATTGCTGAATAATTATGTTTTGAAAGGATATTTTATTATTTCCTGAAGTACACGTGTCGAAACCATAATGTATAACTTAAGTGAACTTTCGGTGAGTTATCTATAACTATCTAAAATTGCAACTAGGCATCTGATAGTTATATGTGTAACTCTCCGAAATCTCTTTTTATTTATAAAATAGCTGTGGACACATGTTCATGTTTTGGGAAAGTGACTTAAGTGGATTTTCGGTGAGTTATCTCTAACTATCCGAAATGCATCTGAGCATCGGATAGTTAGACTTGTAACTCTCCGAAATGTTATTTTATGATTAAACTACTGCTGACACGTGTCGAGATCTAGTAGATTTACTTAAGCTATATATCGGTGAGTTATTTGTAACTATCTGAAATGCATCTGAGCATCGGATAGTTAAGTTTATAAGTATCTGAAATGCACTTGAGCATCAGATAGTTAAATTTATGCACATGTTTTATAGTTAAATTAACGAAGAAAGTCCGTTGAGTTATCTGAAACTCCACGGACTATTTATTTTCTAATATGCCATTGTAGCGGTTGTAGAAACATGATAGTTGGAAGAAAAACTACGACTGCACATATCACGCAGGAATTCACTCGTCGAAGGGAGAAGAAATCATCGCCGTTGATATGAATGAAGAAAATCCAACCGTCCATTCAAGTAGAAGTAGTTACTACTGAAGAAATATAAAAGAAAAGAAGAAAAAGAAGAAGTGTGTGATCGATGGACAACTAGTGTATATAGAGGAGGAGCACTGAGCTTTCTGTAGACAGTATCGACGATTTTCCGAAGTATCACACCAACCATCGTTACCACCACCACAATCACCAACCATCGGAGGTTTGTGAGAATACTTTCTTGATGTCGGGTCGATTCTGAGCCAAACACAGTGCTTGACAACCACTGTGAGGAGTGATCACATCGCGGGAAGGGAAGCCATTTTTACCAAGCGCCGACTCATATTCCAGGAGATCGTAAAGCTTTAAGCCTTGGCTTCGGGTTGATGCCTGTATGCTGAAGAGGAGATTATCTTGCAATTCTGGACTCGTGATTTTATAGGGAGAGGAGACAAAATTGTAAGTGGTTTAATTTTCAGTGGTGTAATCTCATTGCAAGTAGTGTCGGAAGTATTTACTATCGAGTGAGATTACTTTACATTTCACCTTTAGCCCATTTCCATGTTCATATTAAAACAAAAATACAAAAACAATTTATCTATGTTTGTATGTTGTATTTGAGTGTTGTATTGTTTGTGTTGTATCGTGATTAATGTTATCTTTATCAATGTTGTGATTGTTTTATGTTTGTTTTAGTTTTACAGTTTACTGAAATTGGTTCGTTCAAAAGACTTAAAGATTTTAATGGTTACTGTTTGAATTATTTGAATGTTAGTATTGCTTAATGATAAATCCAATGTTAACTAATATTAAAGAGCTTAATTGATGTTATTTACAATCTGTGGAATCACCCAATGGTTGGCTGAATTCCTCTGTAAATAGTAGTATTAAAAAGAAAAGACAGGCTCGTGGAGTTAACTTAAGTCCACGAGGTTAGTCCGTTGAGTTAGCCATAACTCAACGAACAATTTGTCCGTTGAGTTAACTGTAATTCAACAGAGAGCTTATTGAATATATAAATTTGATTGTTAACCAATGAATAGTTCTCAAGTTCTTCAGCAATTCCCTGTGGGATCGACCTGTACTTGCACATTGATACAATAGACACTATGCACTTGCAATTAAAATACAAATTGGAATTAATATCTAAATTATATTAAAGGTTGTTTGTTTACTTCTAAAAGGGAGAATAGGCATAAAGATAAATTAACTAAGTAAAAATAGAAGTAACAAATCCAAGTTTTTCAGGTGTAGTGTTGGGAAAACACAAACACCACACCAACCATCGTTACCACCACCATAATCACCAACCATTGGAGGTTTGTGAGGATACTTTCCTGATGTCGGGTCGATTCTGAGCCAAACACAATGCCTGACAACCACTGTGAGGAGTGATTGCGTCGCGGGAAGGGAAGCTATTTTCACCAAGTGTCGACTCATATCTCAGGAGATCGTAAAGCTTCTAGCCTTGGCTTTGGGTTGATGCCTGTATGCTGAAGAGGAGATCATCTTGCAATTCTAGACTCGCGATTCTATAGGGAGAGAAGACAGAATTGTAAGTGGTTTAATTTTCAGTGGTGTAATCGCATCGCATGTAGTGACATAAATATTTACTGTCGATTGAGATTACTTTACATTTCACCTTTTTCCCATTTCCATGTTCATATTAAAACAAAAATACCTAAAACAACTTATATGTGTTTGTATTTTGTATTTGAGTGTAGTATTGTTTGTGTTGTATCGTGATTAATGTTACCTTTGTCAGTGTTGTGATTGTTTTATGTTTGTTTTAGTTTTACAATTTATTGAAATTGGTTCGTTCAAAGGACTTAAAGATTTTAATGGTTACTGTTTAAATTATCTGAATGTTAGTATGCTTAACGATAAATCCAATGTTTACTAACATTAAAGAGTTTAATTGATGTTATTTACAATCTGTGGAACCGCCCAATGGTTGGCCGAATTCCTCTGTAAATAGCAGTGTTACAAAGAAAAGACAGGCTCGTGGAGTTAACTTAAATCCACGAGGTTAGTCCATTGAGTTAGCCATAACTCAACGAACTTTGTCCGTTGAGTTAACTGTAATTCAACAAAGAGCTTATTGAATATATAAATTTAATTGTTAACAAACGGACAATTCTCAACTCTTAAGCAATTCCCTGTGGGATCAACCTGTACTTTCACACTGATACAATAGACACTGTGCAAATTAGAATTAAAGGTTAAAGTACAAATTAGAATTAATATCTAATTTGTATTAAAGGTTGTTTGTTTACTTCTAAAAAAAAGAATAGGCATAAAGATAAATTAACTAAGTAAAAATAGAAGTTAACAAATCCAAGTTTTTCTAATGCGTTGCTGGAGATCGAAACTAGTTTTCTAGTGTCGTGCTGGGTAAAATCAAACAAGTTTTATGGCGTTGTTGCTGGGGAATTGAATTGAATGGATTTGAATTGAATTATTATAAGCAACTGTTAGAGCTGTTTCGTTTTAATAGCTAGAGTGTTGTGCGTTTTCTTCTATAATTGAGAATATGGCATATGCTTATGCTCAAAGATTTCTAAAACCTATAATTAGCATATGTGAATTCTGCAATTCTGAAGGTCACGACATTTTTGACTATTTGAAACTGAGACGTTTGTAGATGGTTAGATCCCTTGAACAACAAATGAATTATCCTTAGTATAATAGAGTCGAGTATGAGAATCCTATAGTTTACCCAACTGATGGTCAATATAGAATTGTAATATGTTGAGAGACACTGAAGTTTGAGATAGGTATGACAGACTAGAGCATAGTATAGAGCAAAACCTAGACAAACTAGAATACTTTATGTGTCAGTAACAAGAAGTCAACCAATTAAACTATAAGGAAGCATATTCAGAAGCTAAAATGGATATAATTTACGAAACTGAAAAAATCGTAATGAAAATTGATCAAAAATTGAATGCAATGAGATTAGATGATCTAGAAAGAAAACTAAAAGCATTGGACGAATATACAATGAAAATATAAGTTATGCAATAGGACAATGGAAATTATAATGTTATAAACCTGCATAATTTGCAAAATATACAGCAAACAGAAAATATTAATGTAAGAGAATTTAAAGAATGCACTTTAAATCTAAAAACAATTGAAGATCATAATCACGAAAATGATATACAAAAACATCATGATAGTAACAAAAATCTAGAAGATGTATGTGTAACATTAAGATCTGGAACTGATATACCACCAAGAACTCAAAATGAAAATGATATGAAGGTGGATAAGAGTAAAAATCAAAATGATAACGAAAATGGAATAGCTGAAAATCTAGAAATCACTGAAGAATAATCTGAATCTGCTAATGAAGCTAAAAATGATCAAACAAATCAATTGAAAGAAAAAGAATCTTTTAAATCACAATCTTTAGAACCCTATCCTAAAAGATTACAACAAACAATACCTGAAAAATAAGAAAAAATCAGAGAAATTTTTGAAAAAGTACAAGTTAACATTCCTTTGTTAGATCTATTGCAGAAAATGCCACATTGTGCTAAATTTCTGAAGGATTAGTGTACTAGGAAAAGAGAGCGAAAAGTTCATAGAAATGTCTTTTTAGCTTAGCAAAGTAGTTCCCTATTTTTGCCACAAATTTCTAAAATGTTATCTGATCTTGGAATCCCTATTATATCATGCACCATAGGAAATACCATTCTAGAGAGAACCTTAATAGACTTAGGTGCAGGTATAAATGTTATGCCAAGTGATATATTTGCATCCTTAGGATTAGAAGGCTTAACTCCAAATAATACGATTATTCAATTAGCTGATAGAAGTATAAGATACCCTAGAGGAAAAATAGAGGATGCCTTAATTAAAATCAAAAACTTTATATATCCTATTGATATTGTAATCTTGGATTCCCAACAAATTAAGCATAAAAATAGTGATACATCTTTAATTTTGGGAAGGCCATTTTTAGCAACATCAGGGGCTGTTATAAATTGTAAAACTGGAGTAATGAAGTTAGCATATGGTAATGAGGATACTCAATTAAATATTTTCAAATCAGAAAGTTTGAGGAGTTAGAAATGTCCTTACAAATCATAGACTTTTTAGAGGATGAAAGAGATATGTTAGATGATATGTTAGTCCTTTGGAATTATAGAAGAAGTCAAAGTAGTGGATTACTTGAGCTTTACTTAGTAAGAAATTAGTTTTTATGTTTATATATATATAAAAGAAAAATACCCAAAAAAAAAACATTAAAAAAAAAAATATAACTTAAAAATCGTTGTGGTTCAACCAACTGGATCCATCGGTATGATCAGAATATAAAAAATATGAATATTAATTTCTAGAAAAAAAATGTTGGTTTTACCGAAACGTAGTATCGGTTCAACCGAAAAGATATATATATATATATATATTTAGGTTTGACCAAAACATAGTATCGGTTAAACCAGTAACAAAACAGAAAAAACTATTCTCTGTAATATTTTATTATTATATTTGCTTGTACGGGGAGTCCGTTGAGTTACGCTTAACTCAACGAGCTTACTCCGTTGAGTCTTGAGTTAGTCAATGAGCTTATTCCGTTGAGTTAACTGTAACTCAAAGGAGTACTGTAGCTAAGATCGCAGATAAAATAGTAATAGTTGGTTCGGGAAATGACTCGATTACCTGCCTAAACTTAGGACGTATTTTAAGTAAAACCTAGGGTTTCGGGGGCATTATCTGGCAAATCATTTAGAATCTAGAATAGTAGCAATCAGAGCGATTCTGTGCTATTGTGTAACTCCATGATGAGGAAGATGACACCTGAATTCTGGGAAAAGGCAGTTGACACCGCATAGTTTTTGAAGGAATCTGAAGGATGACACTCGAGGCAGAAGATCAGAAATACAACGAGAGAAAAAGAGTTACAGAAGGTAGAATCTGAACTTTTTAGATTAAGAAAAATATTAGTAGATTGTGGTATACAGATACCGTAGATAATCGAGTCGAATTAGAGTGGCAACTGAAATTGCATTAAGTAAAGAAAGAAAAATTCAACCAAACAATGAAGTAGCCCTAGAGCTAATTTAACGTAAAGCCAAATTGTGGTTTAAGAAACGTATTGCTGGACAAGGAAGTTGGGAAATATAGCAGTAGGAACAACGAGAGGCAACTAAAGGACAAGAAGAGACGACTGCTGAAAGACCTGTTCTTGAGGAACAGCAGTTTGGACCTTCAGTTCCACCATTTAAGCCGTTGGAACGAGCAGAAATGATGGGGCCTTTAATTGAAGAAGAGAAAAGAGAATTTGCAGAACTGGTTCAAGTTGGGAAGAACTAAGGAGAATCAGAAGATTTGGTAGTGGCCAAAGCACACCTAGTGTTTGATGCACTTTACAAAAAAAGGGCTGTAGAAAAGTTGAAAGCCCAATATAAAATCAAATTGGAACAGCATCACGAAGCTTCTGCCAGAACTGTTGTCAAATTTGCTGTAAAAGAAGCTGAAGCTGGTCCTTCGAGACCAGTAGTTATAAAAAAAGTTAAATAGGAAGAGCCAGTACCTGTGGCTCGAAGACTTGCAGAACCTACTTTTATAGATTTAATTTCAAAAGATGAAGAGGAAGAACAGACACAACTAATCAGAAAAAAGAAAGGAAAAGAAAAAGTGCCTGAATATGAGGAAATTAAATCTGAAGTACCAATTTTTATAGGGCCTGTGTAGCAGATTTTTATTAACCTGCTATCCGATTCTGAGGAGGAGCAAAGAAAAGAAGAAAATCAAGTTGAAATTAGTTTGCAGCTTGTACAAGAAGAAACAGAAATTAGGGTAGAAACTGAATTGCCCGTGACTCCATCCCAATCTATTACAGAATCAGAAAGAACAGTAACAGAACAGATTGGTAGTCAGGAGGAGCAAGAAAGTGAAGAAAATGAAGATGCTGAAAGAAGCCATTTGGACAAAAATAATTTCACAGATTTCACTAAAGAATAAGAAACTCTTCAGCAATTTATGGAGAGAATTCAAGACAGAGTAGAGAGTTCTGCCGGCTCACCACGATAGACAGAAGCAAAAGCAAAAATCCAGGAATCTGAAGAGAATGTCCAAATGCAGCCTATGTTAGAGGAAGAGCAAGAGCAAACCCCTCAAGAGCAACAAAGTCACATTCCTGACTTGATTGAAACAACAATTTTGAATGAAGTACATTTTTGTAGTTAGGAAGCTTATACCAAATACCAAGAAATAAGGGGTTATGATATTATTTACAGTAGACCAGTAAATTGGGATGGAATGCAAGAAATCAAAGAATTATTTGAATTCCAAGGTCTACTGCAATTTATATCTCAAGAAAGAGGGCATGCAGTATATGAAAATTTAGTGCCTTGTTTCTATGCAAATTTGAGAGAAAGAGAAGGAGGATTAATTTCAAACATGGAGGAAGATGATATACAGATAACACCAGAGCTTCTCCACAACATATTTGGGTTAAAGAATGAAGGAGCAAAAATTTTGGAAGATACAACTGTAGTTGAATGGACTGAACAGCAAATTAAGGATTGTTTAGCTATCAATCCTGGTGTGCCAATATTAAACAGATTGAAGCATTTAAATGGTAAAGCACACATGGTAGCTAACATTCTGATTAAGAATGTCTATCAACGATAGGGCCATGATTTAGAATTAAGTCAATTTGTCAAATGGGCCACATATGTAGTTGTAAATAAGATCCAAATAAATTGGTCTGCAGTTTTTATCTCCAAGCTGAAAATAGTGAAGAAGAAATTATTTTATGGAGATTTGATTCCACTGTTGATGGTGGACTGTATTGATTTCACTAAATGGATATCAAAAAAGATCAGATCAAGAACCATTTCAGTGAAAGAATACAGAAATTTTGTAACTGTAGAACTAGCTGTACCTTTTGAAGGAATTACAGGAGCAGTAGAGAGGATTAATCAATTAGAGCTTCAATTAGAAAAACTCTAGAAGAAAGTAGATGAACTTAGGCATAGAGATTAAATTGTATTGTTCGTCTACTTATGTAAAACTGTATGAAATTGTATGATGTACTTGTATTGTAATTGATTCATATTAATGAATGTAAATTTTTTAGATGCAATTCTCATACGTGTTTTGAATGTGAAATGAATGGAAATTATTGAATATTATGTTATTGTGAAACTTTATGAATGAATATATAACAGGTTTACAATTTGCTGAATGACAAGATAACTGCTTAAAAATTTCTACTTGTTATAAGGTAAAATGTAAATTCTGCATAACATAAAATGACTTTCAAGTTAAATCTTTATATAAGATTTAGATTTAAATGAATTTTAATCAAAATGATGCATTAATGACATAGATTTAACTTTATTTCAATTAGCAGAATAAACAAAGGAAAAAGAACAGAGAGGAACTTACGAGAGTAAAACTTAGTTGTTGCTAAGTGTTAACTCAATGAAGTCCGTTGAGTTAAACGTAACTCCACGAGGTCAGTAAAATAATATAAAGTCACTCTGTTTAGTTATCTATAACTCAACGAAGTTAGTCCGTGGAGTTAGCAACAGTAACCGACTGTATTCTATTGAGTTTTCTGTAACTCAACGAGGTTAGTTCGTGGATTAAGCAGAACAGTTATTCTTTTAACCACGAACAAAGCTTCGTCGGTTTAGCGGCTACCAAAATTTGAAATTAGTAGTGGTACATGTACCCATATAAATAGGAACCACGATGCACGTTGCAAGACACGTTCTTGCAACGAGATTTATTCACTTTATGGATGCATAGTATATATATAAAACAGAATGTTATTTACGAGTTACCAGCACTTGTAAAAGAAAGGAGAAGGCGTTGGAGGAACTGGAAGGAGAAGCAGCTGATTCAACTTCATTTGACAACGAATATTTATAGAATGGAAAGCTTCAGACTAGTATGTAATTAATCTTCTGCTATTTATTTATGAGCACATGGACTAGTTCTCTAAGCACTAAACGATTAGTAAGAACACCTACCTAGGAATTTTCATTGTAGAGAAGTACAGAAAAATTTTCTGAACTGAACTTTAACGAAATTCTTTGGGGTGTAGCTAACCTTTCATTAAAAGAGAACATAGAGATGACTGCTCCAGTAGAAAAACTATTAGGAGAGATTCTGTATCCTGAATTAGTTGATGAACCTTCATGTATTTGATTGCCAAACTTTGAGGGAGATAGGTTTGAACTGAAATCTAATTATATTAGTCAATTGCCACATTTTCATGGATTAGAAAGAGAGGATGCGTATTATTTCCTTAGAGAATTTAACGAAGTTTGTCAAATGATGAAAATGTCGAACATGAGTATAGATGTTATTAAACTTAGATATATCCCTTTTTATTTAAAAGATACAGCTAAGAGATTGTTATATACTTTGTCGCCTGATTCAATTTCTACATGGACTGAATTTTGCTCTATCTTTCTGGAAAAATATTATCCAACACATCAAACGATTAAAAAGAAGAAAGTAATATTAATGTGTAGCCAAAAACAAGGTGAATCATTCTGGAAATATTTTGAAAGATTTAAAAATTTACTAACTCAATGTCCACATCATGCAATGAGTAAAGCACAATTAATAGGTATAATTTATGGAGGCATAGATGTTTCAACGAAATCTTTATTAGAATCTACTTGTCAAAATGGATTTTTAAAATTATGTAGTGAAGAAGCATGAGCATATTTAGAAAATTTTGCAAAAAGAACTGCACAATGCGAAAATTTGGCTAAAGCTATTGCAGATAAAAAAATATTGCGAAGAGGAATGCATGAAATAAATTCCAATACTATGCTTGAGGTGAAATTAAATGAATTAACAAAGAAAATAGAAGAGTTATCATTAAATCAAAAGCTAGTAGAAAAGAATGCAAACATAAATGACTTATATATTATTTATGCTAGAATCCAGAGAGATAACTTTGGAAATTCTTATCATCCTAATTGGAGAAATCACCCGAATTTATCTTGGAGAAACAACATTTTCCATGGAGGAGAAAATATAAATGAGAAAAACATAAGTTATGAAGTATTAATTGAATAAGGAGCTAGAATAGAAAAATTAGAAAAGATAATCCAACAAGTAAACAATCGTCTAGAATTTATATTTGAAAATACTGCAATTCAAAATCAGAATAGAAATATATCACTTAGACAGAAGTAACCAATGGAAGTTAGACCTACTAGAGGATTGCCAATACAAGCTATACCTAATCCTGTCAATAGAATAGTTAATGAAATTGATAGCTCTTTTGGGAGGGCAGCTGAATGAAGCAGCATATCTGAAGCAACTATTTGTATGTTTTTTTAATTTTTAGTTAATAGTATCGTAGAGTTAATTTTTAACTCAACGAACTTAGTCCGTTGAGTTATGCCTTAACTCCACGAGGGTGTGCAGTAGTTATGTTAATTTTTTGTCTCTGCTAAATTTTTGTTTGTGTTTTACAGAATCGACAAATGGAATTGATGCAATTACCAATGGATGTACTAAGGGAAGTACTAAGTAACTTGTCAGCTAAAGATCTGTGCAGGCTGTGTTGTGTATCAAAGGAAATTAAAAACTGTATCAAAGAAAAATATTTTCAGGGACTACAAGCTACAAAAATGACTAAGATTAGAGATAGATTCATATGGAGATCATTTAATCGTAGTTCAAATACCCATGAATATCTGGCTATGGAAGAAACTACTGGAATTCCACCCAATGCATTAGAAGGAATAAATCATATTATGGGGATAGATGAAGGATTAATCATATGCAAGACGAGACCAAGGTATGCAAGTTTATTATTACCTAATATTTTGATAATAAATCCTATAAAAGGAGAAGAATGGAATATAGGAAGACCTAATAGATTTGAAGCACCAACTGTAAATTGTGGGTCAGCTTTAATATTTTCTGATAAAAATTCTACAATTCCTGAAAAATTATATTATTGGGGAGCTATAGGAAATTGGGGTGAAGATTTACGCTTAAGTATGTATAATTTTCTAAACAGATCTTGGAATGAAAATATTATGATATATCTAGGACAGAAATCATTAATTAACCAAACACATGTCATACTTGATGGATATATATATCTAGTCACAGAGATATCATTAGCATATGGATCTGATTTATACATAGTGTGCATAGACAGTTATGATGAATATATAGAAATTTTACCTGTACCGAGTGAAATAGCTAAACCACAATCTGCAGAATTTAATGAAATTCAAATAGGAATGTGGTATAATGAAGAAGATGATCCTACTTTATGTCTGATAAGATGGTGGGATGAACTGATGAAATTTCAAATATGGATTATGGAAGACATAAATGAATGGAAGTGGGAAGATGAGTATATTGAAATAGATGTAGAAATAGAAACTGCTACATTACCTTGGAACCAAAAAGGATCCCTTTCTGCATTACATATCATTAATGGTAATACACTCGTATTTGGAATTTATAATATATTACATGTTTACAAATTAAGAAAGAACAAGAACTACATTAAAACAGAATTAATAGCAAGAAGAACTATGCTTAAAAAGTTTGCTTGGGCTGATACATTTATTCCATTTGTTTCTACTTTTCAATCATGTTCTTAAGCTGTGATTTTGTGTGTTTAATGTTGTGTGTATTCTACATTTATTGTTAAAAAAAAAAAAAGAGAAAAAATTTATAGTTTTCATTCTTATTTTATAAAAGAAAAAAAAACAAAATATCAATCCAGTTTGTTGGTATCTGTTCTAGGAAACCAACTAGCTTGCTTGTGAGCTACCAAAGGCATATGAGCCTAGGTTCCACACAAGACACTGATTTGTTAATATCTGTTAAACGTTCTTTTGTTTTATATTTTGCTTTTATCTGTGAATGAAAAGTTTTTCAGAATCAAAAATCAGAATATGCAGAAGGAGATACAAATGAAACAAAGTATGTAACTAATTACTCATCCTGAATTTTAAATCAAGCAAAACTGTATTCATGCCTGCTACAATTACTATACTTATTGTCAAACTCTTTACATTGAGGACAATGCAAAATGTAGGTATGGGGGGGAGGTAATTAAAGTAACAGCCATGTAAGTTTGTTAATTAAAGAAATTAAAATAGTACTGAAAATTTTTGAGGAAATCGAAAATTTTAATAAACTTGCTGTAACTATCTGATAAATGAGACTATAAAATTTTTATAAACTGCTTGACTGTTATATTTAGAAGGCTATATAAGATGCTATTGAATTTATTATTTTTGCAAATCTAGATATAGTATCTTTTGTTTTTCTGAATTTCATGAGTTTAACAGTTTCACGATTTTAAAATGAAATCAGAATGCTTAATGAAAAAAAAAATTCAGTAAATTATCTAAAGTCCTTAAAGAGTTGAGATGTGAATTCTAGATTAAATGAAACACATATGATTAAAGATACATTGAATTTGACTGATTGAACTTGTAGAATGATTTATGTGTAGATCTTATTAAACTACAGAAAAAGTATGAGCTTATTGTTATGGATTCATATTTTCAGTAACTGATAGAAACAGGACTATATGAGATTGGTGTTTTACTTCATCTATATTAATGAAATACATACATATACAGTATGTGATTAATGCTTTGTTTTGTGTGTATTTTGAAAAAAAAAAAAAAAAGAGAAAAAAATTGAGAGTTTATTGACTTGCTTGATCATGAGCCTTTTGTACTTGAGCAGATAGGTATGTAAGGATTGTTGACTTGAAAAAGGACTCTTAAAATATGGCAACCTAAGATCCTGATCAGATCTGAGATTGTTGACTGAAAGCTCATTACATGGGTACATTAGAAAGCTCTTGTATGATTCAAGCTTGTCAAATTAACTCTTAAAAAAAAAAAAGAAAAAAAAAAAGAAAAGAAAAAAAATATACATATATTGTTCTGAGAAGATACAAGTGTTTTGTGAAATATAGATATCTTATGAATCGAGTATATTTTCTGTTATCTAGAATTGATGAAATATGAATATGGAATTGACTTTTGAAGTTGTTTAATGGAGATACAATTCTTTATTCTACTTATCTTAATCAAATTGAATTGGATTGTACTCTGATTCGTATGTTGTTGAAATTTCTTCTAGAAATCTTATTGGAAAATTCAGGATGACAGATGATGAAAAGAAGAACAAACGATAATATAATTAACACCTATATGATGATGATATACTTTGTATGTAATTTACATATATTTTAAGTATATTTGTAGGTTGATTACTAAAACATACAGAATATATTTTTATGCTAAACAGAAGAAAAACAAAAGGGGAAGAATTAATTCTAGCACTTTTAAAGACCAATTAATTAGATCTTAGTTTGCAAAGGTACTAGCAAAATTTAGGTATGGGGGAAGTGTTTAGAATGAAAAAGTGCATATTATTAACGGTTAAATGATGGTTAATTGCATAATATTTAGCTTATCATATAAGAATTAAGCCATTATGTTATAATTGCACTATTATATGCTTTAATTGAAGAATTTGCTTAATTTGGGGGAATTAATGTTAATTTAGTACATTTATGAACTGTCGGTAAGTTGCAGGCTGTGAAATTCTTAAGTATCTGAATTTTCTGATATTTCAGACAGTTATGTTTAACATATCGAACAAATTCGGACATTTATGTTTAACAAACCGAATATGTATCGGATAGTTATGTTAAATTGCCGAATATTTATGTTTTGAGAGAATATTTTATTATTTCCTGAAGTACACGTGTCGAAACCATAATGAATGACTTAAGTGAACTTTCGATGAGTTATCTATAACTATCCGAAATTGCAGTTGGGCATCAGATAGTTATCCCTATAACTCTCCGAAATCTCTTTTTATTTATAAAATAGCTGAGGACACGTGTCATGTTCTAGGAAATTGACTTAAGTGGATTTTCGGTGAGTTAGTTGTAACTATCTGAAATGCATCTGAGTATCGAATAGTTAGACCTGTAACTCTTCGAAATGTTATTTTATGATTAAACTGCTGCTGACACGTGTTGAGATCTGGTAGATTTACTTAAGTTATATATCGGTGAGTTAGCTGTAACTATCCGAAATGTATTTGAGCATCGGATAGTTAAGTTTATAACTATCCGAAATGCATCTGAGCATCGGATAGTTAAGTTTATAAGTATCCGAAATGCATCTGAGCATCGAATAGTTAAATTTATGCATGTATTTTATAGTTAAATCAACGAAGAAAGTCCGTTGGGTTATCTGTAACTCCACGGACTATATATTTTCTAATATGCCACTGTAGCGGTTGCAGGAACAGACAGTTGGAAGAGAAAAACCACGTTTGCACGTATCGCGCAGGGAAAGAAATCATCACCGTTAATACGAATGAAGGAAATCCAACCAACCATTCAAGTAGAAGCAGTTACTACTGAAGAAATATAAAAGAAAAGAAGAAAAAAAGAAGAAGCGTGTCATCGAAGGGCGGACAGTGTGTGTAGAGGAGGATCGGCGTCGCAATTCTCTGAAGTATTACACCAACCATCATCATCACCATCATCACCACCATAATCACCAACCATCGGAGGTTTGTGAGGATACTTGCCTGATGTTGGGTCGATTCCGAGCCAAACACAGTGTCTGACAACCACTGTGAGGAGTGATCGCGTCGTGGGAAGGGAAGACATTTTCACCAAGCGTCGACTCATATTTCAGGAGATCGTAAAGCTTTTAGCCTTGACTTCGGGTTGATGCCTGTATGCTGAAGAGGAGATCATCTTGCAATTCTGGACTCGCGATTTTATAGGGAGAGGAGACCGGATTGTAAGTGGTTTAATTTTCAGTGGTGTAATCGCGTTGCAAGTAATGTTGGAAGTATTTACTGTTAAGTGAGATTACTTTACATTTCACTTGTCGCCCATTTCCATGTTCATATTAAAACAAAAATACCAAAAACAATTTACCTATGTTTGTATGTTGTATTTGAGTGTTGTATTGTTTGTGTTGTATCGTGATTAATGTTATCTTTATTAGTGTTGTGATTGTTTTATGTTTATTTTAGTTTTACAGTTTACTGAAATTGGTTCGTTCAAAAGACTTAAAGATTTTAATGATTACTATTTGAATTATCTGAATGTTAATATTGCTCAATGATACATCCAATGTTAACTAACATTAAAGAGCTTAATTGATGTTATTTACAATCTGTGGAATCGCCCAATGGTTGGCTGAATTCCTCTGTAAATAGCAGTATTAAATAGAAAAGATAGGCTCGTGGAGTTAACTTAAGTCCACGAGGTTAGTCCGTTGAGTTAGCCATAACTCAACGAACTTAGTACGTTGAGTTAGTTGTAATTCAACGGAGAGCTTATTGAATATATAAATTTGATTTTTAACAAATGAACATTTCTCAAGTTCATCTGCAATTCCCTATGGGATCGACTTGTACTTGCACACTGATACAATAGATACTGTGCACTTGCAGTTAAAAGTACAAATTGAAATTAATATCTAAATTGTATTAAAGGTTGTTTGTTTACTTCTAAAAGAGAGAATAGGCATAAAGATAAATTAACTAAGTAAAAACAGAAGTAACAAATCCAAGTTTTTCTAGTGTAGTGCTGGGAAAACCCAAACAATCGCCATCTAATGCTATTGGCGACAAGATTCCCTATGAGGTATGGTTGGAAAAAGCTGCAAATTACTCTAAGTTGAAAGTATTTGGATGTCCTGCTTATTACCATGTGAATCATGGTAAATTGGAGTCACGTGCCAAGGAAGGCATTTTTATAGGATATGGTATGGGAGTAAAGGGATATAGAATTTATGATAAAGAAATGAGGAAAGTCATTCATAGCAGGGATGTTACCTTTAATGAGGTTTCTTTGATGCATGTGAAAGAGAAGCCAACAGTTTCTGATCTACCTAAGACTCTTGAGCAAGTGGAGCTTGATTTAAATCAACTATTAATTTTTGATCAGTCTATTTCAAGTAATATAGATCAACGTTTGATTTTGGAAGATGACCATAGAGACAAATTTGTGGAGGACACACATCCAAGGTGTGTTGCTAGGGATCGTCCTAGGAGGGATGTTCAACCTCCACAAAGGTATGACTACAACAATATGGTTGCATTTGCCTTACAAGTAGCTAGTGAGGTGGAGGATGCTGATCCACCTAATTTTGATGCTACTGTTAGCGGATCAGAAGCTATACATTGGATGGGAGATATGCAAGAATAACTTCAATCTTTGCATAAAAATAGGACTTGGGAATTGGTAAAACGTCTCAAGGACAAAAATCTTATTGGTTGCAAATGGGTGTTCAAAAAGAAATTAGGAACATAAGGCAATCATGGAATTCAATGCAAGGCAAGATTGGTAGCAAAAGGTTTTTCACAGAAAGAGGGTGTGGACTTCAACAAAGTCTTTGTACTAGTAGTGAGACACACCTCCATTAGAGTCCTTTTGGCAATTGTTGCAGTAAAGGACTTAGAACTTGAGCAACTAGATGTAAAAATAGCTTTTTTGCATGGTGATTTAGAAGAAGATATTTGGATGGAACAGCCAATAGGTTTTGTAAAAAGGGGTAAATCAAATATTGTTTGTAAATTGCATAAATCTTTGTATGGCCTAAAATAGTCTCTTAGGTAGTGGTATAAAAGATTTGATTCTTTTATTACAGTTGTTGGTTTTATTCGTAGTAATTTTGATTCATGTGTCTACATTAAACAAATTAAAGATGATGAATTTGTTTATTTGCTCTTGTATGTGGATGACATCTTGATTGCAACCAAAGATGTCAATGAAATACAATTTTTGAAAGACACATTGAAGTCTGAATTTGTAATGAAGGATTTAGGACCAATAGGTAAAATCCTTGGGATAGAGATTTATCGTGACAGGAATATTGGAAGGTTATTTCTCCATCAGTATAGTTATGTTTAGAAAATTTTAAGCAGGTTTGGCATGGCTTCAAGCAAAGCTATTGGAACGCCTTATGATAGGAACCTGTGATTATCAGTTGCTATGGCACCTCAGACATAGTTAGAACAAGAGTATATGAAGAAAGTTCTATATTCACAGGTAGTTGCAGTCTTATGTATGTCATGGTTTGTTCTCGTCCAGATCTTGCTTACCCCCTTAGTGTTGTAAGTAGGTTTATGTCAAATCTAGGGAAGAGTCATTGGCAGGCCATGAAAAGGATCTTTAGGTACTTGAAGGGCACGTCTAATGTAAGACTAATTTATGGAGTAAAGCATAACTGTAATATGGCTAGATATTCTGATTTAGATTTTGTAGGTGATGTTGATTAGCGTAGGTCTTTGACAATATATGTTTTTATAGTGGTAGATTCCATTGTCAGTTGGAAATCTACTCTACAGCCTACAATTTCTTTATCCACCATAGAGGCTGAGTATATGACAATGACAGAAGTTGCAAAAGAAGGTATTTAGTTGAAGGGATTACTTGGAGACTTTGGTCTGTGATATGACAATGTAGAAATATTTTGTGACAATCTCAGTGCCATCAGCTTGACGAAGGATAATGTGTTTCATGACAAGGCAAAGCACATTGATGTTCGTTATCACTTTCTTAGAACTGAAGATTGCATGAAGATATTGAAGATCAACACTCATGACAACCCAGCTGATATGTTCACAAAAGGCGTTCTTGAAAGCAAGTTCAAGCATTTCTTAAACTTACTAAATGTTTTTGCATATAGTTGACCCTTCGGGTCTTTGTGATGGAGTATTTTTTGGTTCTAGGTGGAGTTTGTAAATTCAAGATAAGGTGGAGATTATTAATATGTGTCTTGAATTAATTAGTTGTATACGTAGGGGTATTTTGGTATTTTGACCACATGGGATGCTCATAGTTATAAATAGGCTCCCAATGTGTGTACATAGATGCATGAATCTTGTATCCCATTTGTTGATCACCTAGTGAAGGACCAATCGGCCAAGCCTCCATCCGTGGACGTACCCAATTGGGGAACCATGTAAATTCTCTTGTTTTTGTGTGTGATTTGCCTCTTATTTCTCTTTCTTCTTCTCTAAGAGTCCAAGCTCCTCCTTTTCTACATTGATCTTTGCATAATAGTGTACATGGCAAATACAAGTCATTCTTTCACAAGGATTGTGTTTATGACTTAATTAATTACTGCTTAACTTTGCTCTTTAAGCTCTTAGTTATATTTCAGTAAATTAATGAGATGTTAATGTAGAATCATCAAAAATAACACAAGCTCACAAATCATGTAGTTTTAAGGCAATGTGTAGTGGAAAATGGTGATGTGAATCAATTTTTTACTTGTAAATCTATCAAGTCATTCAAGTATGAAATCCATACTATTCCACGTGAGTTTAAATGCAAGATATATGCAAGAAAAACAAGAGAAAAAAAATAGAATATGAAGAAACAATACACTACACTACTCTATTCTAATTTATACTAAGTGCATGCAACTATGCTATTTGCTAATCTAGCTAAAACTATACTATACTACTTGCATTAGAAATTCTTTTTGGGATTGATTTGGATAAAAGGTGATCAATATAAGAGACAACAAACTCAATTAACTACTAAAATTAAAATTAACAACTAAAGATAAATGATAGGTTCTTCATTCAAATGAACATCAACACTTATTTTCTTCTTCTTTCAATTCACACCTCCTGCTCAAATGTGCCAAATCACCATTGATGGGTGTCATTCACTCTTGTGAAAGCCCCACCAACAGCCTCAACAATACATGTGAATAGAGGATGCAATTTGGAAGTTGAAAAGAAAAATTAAACATTCATATACATTCATTGGAACTCTATCTAGCTAAGAAGACATATAACTGAGATGTTTACCACCATTTCTCATCAATTCTTCCTTCTATACAAGAAAATAGTAAATTCTAAGGGTTGTCACTACTTTAGGAGTTTCTTCTCTTCTTCTCTAGAGCTTTGAAATCAATAGAACTTGGCAGCAACCTCACCTCCAAGCTTAGATGTCTTCTCCTTATCCCTTGGAATGGTGAATAACATCAATGGATAGTCTCCTTGCAAGCATAAGCCTCACCTCCAAGCTTTCTCTTCTTTTTCTCCCTCTCGTTGGAAGCACCAAGGTGGCCTATGAAAATTCATCCCTCCCTTTGCATTTATGTTGGCTATATATTCTCTCTCCATTTGATGTGGCACCTTGGTTTTATCACCAAGCCAATAGGATGTCATAGATCTAGGAGGGCCAATAAGGTGTTGGCATGTCCTCTTCTTTAAAGTTTAGTCCACCAACTTTGATTCTTTATATCTTTTTTTGGTCTTTTGCATTAAGCTCATTCCATATGTGTGTTACCTACAAATGGAAATTGAACTCCAAGAGACGTTAGCCAACAACATAATCAAAATAAAATCAATGAGTTCCATGTAAAATTATATCCAATGGGAGATGCACTTATTAATTAAATTTCTATATTGCATAATATTTCAAGACTCATATTACCCATAATTAATATCATTTATCCACCATAGATAGATAATATCATGCAAAATTACTTATAAAATTCATTAAAATTAGGCAAAATTGAAGCTTGAACACCTACCACTATTAGAACTATTTTATCTATTACCACTATGAAACATTGGTCTGTTAAACAATTAGACGTTAAAAATGCATATTTACATGGTGATTTAAAGGAAAATGTGTTTCTTTATCAACCTCCTATGTTTATTGATAAAAAATATCTTGTTCATGTCTACAAATTAAACAATGCCCTTTGTGGTTTAGAACAAGCACCTAGGGCCTGGTTTGAAAAATTTAGTATTTTTTTGTTTAATTTTGGTTTCAATTCATATCTTAGTGATCCTTCATTGTTTGTTTACAAAAAAGGTGATAATTTGATGTATTTATTATTATATGTTGATGATATTATTCTTACTAGTAATTCTAATAGTTTAATTGAAGAATTTATTCAAGTGGTTACTTCTAAGTTTGCTATGAAAGACTTAGGTCCTTTTCATTCTTTTCTCGAAATACAAGTCTCGTCCACATCCACATGTATGCATTTATCTCAATCACAATACATTTATTCCATTCTTAAATGGACAAGTATGGAAAATTGTAAAACTATTAAAACACCTCTTCCTACAAAATTAACTCAATTTTTGTTAAAACCTTGTCGACATTTTACTAATATCAACTATTATAGAAGTATGGTAGGAAGTTTACAATATCTTACTTTTACTTGTCTTGATCTAGTTTTTCCTGTTAAGGTGTTTGTGTACAATTCTCGTCGAGAAAGGAAATGACGAGAATTGTTGGGAAATGAAAAACTTAGGAAATGATAGGAGATAATAAGAAAGTTTAAGCATTTGTGTGCGTCGGAAAATGATGAGAAATGATAGAAAATTTTGATGTATTTGTGCAAAACAGGAAATAAAATGATATGAAATTTTGACCTATCTATGTATAATAGGAAATGATGAGAAATAGTAATGATGACAAATATTTTAATATTTTTTAAAATAGTAAATAATAGTACAACTTGAAAGTAATATTTTAAATAATATAATATATATTAATTACATTTTAAGTAATATAGTATAATATAATATATAGTACACAATTATTTTGTTATGAATAAAATTTTCATCACAAACATAATTCATTACAAGTAATGTTTAGTAAACAATATTTTAATTTCTTTCCCATATAGAATACATAATATGATCTTGTTTCCTATTAGCTATTCTTTTTCTTTGTCCTACACTCATATTATTTGAACAACATATGCTTTCTTCTTCAACATTATGGATATGTTCCTTAGACATATCAACATTTTCTTTAACCAATTCATCTACTAGATCTTCAAGTAAGTCTTCTCAATTTGCTCTTCTAATGAAATTGTGTACAAAAAAACATGTTAATACAATCTTAACTTGTGTTTAGAATAGATATGACATATAACTTCGTAAAATAGTAAATCAATGTTTGATCACTCCAAATGTTCATTCAATTACATTCCTTAATTGAGAGTGTTTATAATTGAAATTCTCTATTGCATTCTTTAGAGTACGATTCTGATCATATTCTGATAAATGATATCACACACCACAAAATGAAGAAATAAATTTGGGATGATTTGAGAAGTCTATGTCTACCAAATAAAACTTACCATACTATAATATTAAGCAATTTTATCAAACCAATATCTAAAATTATTAAAATTGTACATAATTATACCTATACCAAGTGAGACTTGAAGCTCATGTGGTTGAGAAATAGTATCTTGTAAGATCCTTGCATCTGCAACTAATCCTTCATATCCTGTAAGTACATACATAATTTCCATATCAAAGTTACAAGCTACTAATGCATTTTGCATTAATTCTCCCTTCCTGTTCTTATATCTTGTATTTTCTTCTTCATAAATTATTGCATTTACATGTGTACCATCAATAACTCCAATACAATCCTACATTGAAAAATCAAATAGAATGTTAATAATATAATGTCAAATTTGTAAAATTTGAATGAAATGAAATTCACATCTTACCTTAAAATATGGGAAGACATTCACATCATTTCGAATTCTGCTAGGTGTTGATGATGAAGGCTTCACTATAAGTAAATATTGTATTCTACAGATAGTATTTATAATCTCATTGAAATATATGTTAACTGTCTAAGCAAAACGATGAAAACACTCAATGGTAACTTCATATCTTTAATTTTGTCCAATTGTGATAAGAAAAATCGCTAATTTCTCCTCAACAGTAACACATTGACTATCTTCTACTACCCTTTGTCTTCTAGGTAAGTCACAAAATTCTTGAAAAACATGTCGACTCATTCGATATGTTTTTCGACAATGATATGCTTGGTGAGGTAGTGATGAGTCTAACAATCTCATGATATATCGTTGTCCTTCTTTATTGTAGATCTGTTCTGTTGTGTTTAAAGCAACATCAGTAATATATTATGCTACTAATCCACACATTTGTACAATCAACATTAGAAACCTACGTTATCTTTGTTATCTCCTTTCATCCCATCCTTGATTGTTTGCCATATGTAGAATGACTTGTATAAGTAGAGGACATTTCAATACTCAAATATCTATAATGTAATAACTTGCTAAATATTTCAACATTCAAATATCAACATTATAATGTAATAACCTGCTAAACATTTCAACACTCAAATATCAATATATAATGTAATAATTTGTTAAACATTTCAACACTCAAATATCAATATATAATATAATAACTTACTAAACATTTCAACCACTATACACTTTCAAATATCAACATTCTTTTATGTGTGAAAATCACATTCAACAATAGAAACATTCATAAATGAAATCAGCATTTCAAAAGAAAACTTAAGTTTCATAATTGGGAAAAAAATAGAAGATAACATGTTCACTACTTCTAATGACAACTAACATAAAAAAAATAATACAATTGGAGAGTTTACATATTATTCCAAACATAACAAAACAATTTACTAGTCCTTCAAATTGTAGTGCAATCATTCAATTTGATCTTCATCAATTTCTAGTGATAGGAAAATAACTATTTTCATCTCATTTTCTAGCAACTGAATCTCAACGAGTTTTTTTCCCTTAGTAAGACCTTCCATTTTCATCAAATAGGAAATACATTGTTCTATTTCTCTTTTTAATTCAGACTTTTTATAAGATGACTCATCTTGTTGTACAAACTTTTTCACAAACCCACTTATTTCATTCATTGACTTTGCAATAGATTGAGAAGATTTTGCATAAGGTCAAGTTCTTTTCTTTATCTTTTTACTAATTATCCGCTCCACATTAGAATGGTTAGGGCTTCCTTGACCCTCTTCAATGTAGAAATTGATGGAAGAAGCTAAGTACTGAAAATGGGAATGGTGTCTTCAAGTTCTAGAGGTCCCTTCTTTTATGTTTCTTATATATTTTGAGAAATTTGACTATTCACTTGAGAAATTTGATGATGGTGTAATGTTAAAAGATAAATAAACAATGATTCATTATCATAAAATGATTGAAATCATAATAACAAAATGTAATACATGCAGTAACATAAAAATGAGTAACTAATTACAAATGAGTAATACATTTTCATAAACCTGAGGAACCAAAATTGAGTCAAAATGAGTAAGGGAAAATAGAGTGGACTATAGGAACCATCATGTTTTATTGTCATCGTCGACTTCTTCTCATGTTTTATGTATAGGATTTCAACTTATACCTATTTTAGCCTTTAAAGTCTTCTATAGTTGTTAATCTTTTTAGAATATGTAGTACTTTCGTTAGCTATATTCCTGAAAAGGATAAAAACATTCAACAACAATAACATAAATTAAGGAAAACATTACAATTAAATGAGCAATGACATTTCCAAAAATAAAAAAACATTACAATCAAATATATATAATCAACCATTACAAAGCTATGAAATAAATAAGATCTAACACATATTCAAAAAATCGAAATGGTATTCAGAAATATAGTAGACAGGAGGTTTCCTACATGTTGCAATAATCTGTAAGAGAAAATACCAAGCACTAGAAACTTAATACTTGTCGATAAATCATTAATCTACACTTAAAGATAGACTTAATTCATATATTATTTTATTGTAATCGATCTTGAAATTTACATTCATTCTTAACTCTAACATATGATTAATGGTATTTCATCCTACATGTCAAGAATAATAACGATAAACTATCCCTTGAAATACTTAGGGAATAATTGTACGCATTACCTTATCTTGATCTATAATGATGACTTTTGGATTCTTCCTATACATGCATGTAGGAAATGTAGTAAATAATAAGTGAAAAGTTTCTTCAGTCTCATTTGCTAGTAAAGTACAACCAAATAATGCACGTTGTTTATGATGATTAATACCATTAAATTGTGCAAAAGACATCTTGAAATTATAGCAATATAACACAAACACTGGAGCTATATAACCAGAAAGATACTTTGGAGCTTGCACAAACATTGTATATATACTCTGAGAGGGGTGGGGAAATGGTTGAATGTTCACTTCCGATGAGTATTTTATGTTTTCCAGGCTTACTTGCCTTGCAGATCGATTGTCTTGCTTTCCAGATGAGTATTTTAGCTTGAAAATCTAACTGCAGACAGACGAGAGCGAATCTTCCAGAAGACGGATGAGGTGATGGCTTGCCGGGAAGAATATTTGTAGCGACAGACAGGAGGACAGATGCGAGGGGAGCAAACGCGAGCTGGAGTGGCAGTTAAATAATTTTTCCAAGCTTTCCCAGGAAGCCCAACCCCCCTCCCCTCCTCCTTTCCCTTTAAGTCAATCTATGCATGCTTCTGTTTACAATCATTTTGATCTTGCAAAATGTCGTCTTCTAAGGTCTTATTCTAACGTCTGAATCAAAAATAAAATTATATGGATTCTCTAATGTTGACTAGGCTACCTGTCCTCATTCTTGTAGATCCATTACTGGGAGGAAATTTGCATTAATTAGGGGGTCAAAAAATAATCTACTGTTGCCAGAAGCTTTACTGAAGCTAAATATCGTGTCATGATTTCCATAATAGTAGAACTAGTTTGGACAACACATCTTTTAAAAGAATCGAGGATCAATTTAAAGACAAGTTCATTGCTATACTATGACAACAAGAGTGTTGTTGTTCACCTCACCATTAATTTTGTTCTACATTCCAAAGTTAAACACACTTTGTCAAAGAGAGAGTTGCAAATCAATCTCTCGTTACACAGCACATCCCTTCTAAGCTTCAACTTAGCAGATTTCTTCACCGAGTCTTTACCAGCATCTAAATATCATGATCTTCTTCGCAAACTTGGTATGATCTTCTAGACAAGTTTGAGAAGGCATATTAAATAGTTTGTTATTATTGAGTTGTTAAATTATTGTGTCTATTTTAGTTTTTGTTAGATCATTATATATAGTTGTTGTAAGGTGTTTTGTTTGTAGTTAGGCCATGTCTCAGATTATTATTTGATTGTATATTATCTATAAAAGCTTCACGAGCGATGCTCTATGGTGTGGTTGGTTAGTTTCTCAAATCTGATCTACGTCGATGATCTAGTTTTATTCAGATGTCTAATATCTACAATTAAGAAGTTTACGCTACGTGTAACATTTTTAATTATAAGTATTAAAATTAAAATGGTATGTTAAATTTAATTTTTATTATATAATATTAAATACACAATTCACGAAAGAGTAAAGTGATTGAATGTGGCAACGAGAAGATGTATCAAAATGATATATTGAAAATAAATTCGGTATTTCTAAAATGATAAATTGAATTTAAATCAATTCAGTGAAATTCAACTCATTTATAAAATGGTTAACTTAAATCCATTTCGTTAAATCTGTTTACAAAGTTAAATGGATTATATCTGTAACTTAACCTACGTATATGTAATTGTTCAAATCTTTTTAACAAGAGAATAATCAAATGATTAACGATTTAAAATCTATAAACAAGATGTCCTGCATTTATTACTTATTAACTAACTAACTAACTAACTAATCAATTAATTAACCAATTAACTATCTTCATATGATGATCACACGGAGGTGTTTGATAACTATAATTTTAGCTAACATATGGAAATGATTAATAATTTCAATAATTCTTACTAGATGTATTATTTATATGACAACTAATTTCATTACGTATAAATTATAATTTGAACTTAAAACTTTGAATAGAAAAAATCGAGTTGTACAATTTTTTTTTTAAAACATCAGAAGCTTGTGCTAGATTAATACCCTATGTCTGTATTTACATTAGATTTATGTTATATTCGTAATCAATACCTTTACCCATCGACAAAAAATCCAATCATTCAAAGAGTACGGCCCCGAGGTCGCTTCTGGTGATAACGATGTATATGAATTTTATCAAAATTTTGAAAAAAAATTACTAGCAGTGAAATAATAATTTCATTATAAATTTATTTTCCCAGCTGTAAAACAGTGTAGTTAATATTTTACATTCAAATACAAGGAACACTATTGTTATAAAAAAATTGATTATTTTCATTCCAACGTTTTCAATTAATTATTAGGTACGGTTATGTTTTGCACGTCTGCCTGTCTTGTGTGTACGGTTAATTATTTTTATTCATAATCATTAGTTAATGCAAACACTTGCATGATTGAATTTCTAATCGTAAATAGAATTCTAACCGGATGATTTTTTAGACGTCACAGAAATTTCATTTGTTACTGACAATTGAGGAATTTTTCGAGTGAAAATTTTAGTATTTGCCACGTAGAGGTCGAATTTACCGACGGTAATATAAAAGTAAGTTTTTGGTGACACGTGCGAAAACATGAGTGGTAGAAATAATCATATAAAATTTAAAAGATATTTGTATAATGTAAAGAAAATGATAAAATATCATAGAAAATGACGTAAAAAAAATAACAAAAAATAATAAAAAATTAAGATATTTGTGTATAAAATAGAAAATGATAGAATTTAAAATACATATATTTATGTATAAAATAGAAAATCATAAAAAATATTTATTTATTTATAAAATAAAAATAATAAATTAAATATTTTTTAATAATAAAATTTATTATAATAATATAAAATAAAATTATTTATAATAATTATTACATCATAAAATACATTTCATATATCTTTATTATTCTACGTATATCTCGTAATATCAATTTTCATCTATTAAAGATATAAATAATTTCTATATCAAAATTATATGTTGTTAATATATCATGTGATGATAATAATAATAATTATTATTATTATTAATTTTAAAGATAAAAAGTAAAAAAAATTTTTTTTTTTATATATTACAAAAAATAATAAAAAATTATTTAATACACAAATATCTAAAAAATGACAAAAAATAAAAATAAAAATTTGACCACCGTTTTGTAAGTGATTGAGCACCTCCCTTCCTTTCCCCTCGTCATAATCAATAAAAAGGGTAAGGAGAAGAGAACAAGATGAGTGTCAAACTCCTCTGCGCCTCTTGTTCTTTTGCGTCGTGACCACCTGCTGGCATCGCTGTTGGCGGTCAGTGATCACTGCGCTCCGATGGCCGGGTTCGGCTACAACTTCTCCTCGCAGAGCAAGCAGACGCTCCTCCCTGACGCCGACGTCTGGAGTGTCGTCTCCGAAGAGGAGGGGAGGTCCACAAGGGGCTGTGGCGCGTGCTTCCTGAAGGTATGGAATTGGATGTCGGGGTTATGGGGAAGGCTGCATGATATGGCAGTCAAGGTGTGGAAATTTGGGCGTTCCGATCCGAGGAAGGTCGTCTTCGCGGCCAAGATGGGTCTGGCGCTTACTTTATTGTCGCTCCTCATCTTCCTCAAGGAACCCTTCGAGGATGTCAGCAAATACTCTGTCTGGGCCATCCTCACTGTCGTCGTCGTCTTCGAATTCAGCATCGGTATCCACACCCACCGTCATATCTTCTTCTGCATTATTTGTTTTTTTATTGCTTATTTGCTCCCCTCCCTGATAATGAGGCTTTTGGTTTGCGAAGAAGGGGATTTTTTTTCTTCTTCGTCTAATATAAGTTCGGTCGTCATGTAGACGGATAGTAATGAACTTTTTTCGGTTGTACAAGCATACTAATGGTGGAAAAGATTTTTTCCCAAATCAATACCATCTTTAACCAGACTACCTAGCCTACCATTGAATTATATGTAGGTACGATATTTTATGTGGTGCTACCGGGTCTGCAATAAGGGAATCTACAACTAAGGCATGTTTATTGCAGGTGCAACACTCAGCAAAGGGTTCAATCGGGGTTTAGGAACATTGCTTGCGGGTGGGCTATCTTTGGCTGTAGCAGAGCTAGCAGTTCTAACGGGGAAATGGGAGGAAGTCTTTATCATTATCAGCATCTATCTTGCAGGTTTCAATTGAAATTCTTAAATTTGTTTTTTCTTGCTCGGTTGCGGCTAATGAAGCTAGTTGTTCTAATATGTAACTTTTCTGTTTCTGTTTCTGCAGCTTTCATAACATGCTTCATTAAGCTATATCCTACAATGAAGCCATACGAGTATGGATTCCGCGTCTTCATGATAACCTTTTGTTTCATTGTGATTTCTGGTTACAGGACAGGAATGTTTGGGGAGACAGCAGTTAATCGCTTTCTGCTCATATGCCTTGGTGCTGGCGTAGCCTTGGCCGTGAACATATTCATTTATCCAATTTGGGCTGGTGAAGATTTGCATAAATTAATTGCCAACAACTTTGTCAACGTTGCAAAGTCTCTAGAAGGTCTCTTATTATCTCATTCCTGTCTTTCTTTACTTTGTGCTATTTCTCAGGTATAACCTATTTATTGAAAATCATTAGTAAAGTTCTTCTAACATGGCCATTATGTGAATGGACTTTGCTAGTTCCATTTATCAATGAGGTGATTTAAGTCAACTGTTTTTATCCTCATGCAATAATTGTTTTCCAACAATACAGAATAGATTACATGATTTAGGAATTAATGAAATATTTGCTTTCTTGCTTTTAATGCATATTATCTGACTGATGTACACAGTAAAGAGTTAGGCTCGGGCAAAAATGATTTCTATTCTTTAAATTATATGTTTAACTCTTTCAGGTTGTGTTAGTGGATACCTTCAATGCCTCGAGTATGAAAGAATTCCCTCAAAAATCCTTACGTATGACCACTCTGAAGACCCTCTATACAAAGGATATAGATCTGCTGTGGAATCTAAATCACAGGAGGATGCACTGGTATTCTGTTTACTGTAGTTCCAGTTCTTGAGGGAGTTCATAGTGTTGATTAACTTTTAATGGATTTGCAGTTTGGATTTGCTGTCTGGGAGCCACCTCATGGCCCCTATAAAATGATGAAGTATCCGTGGAAGAGTTATCTTAAAGTTAGTGGTGCACTAAGGCATTGTGCCTTTGCAGTAATGGCATTGCATGGATGTATACTTTCAGAAATTCAGGTATTTTTCTAACTCAACTCTTTTGATTTTCTGATTTGTGTAGCTATTTTCTTGAAAGGTGTTCTGTTTCATTGTTTCAGAATTTTATGGACAGGGTTTCAAATTTCTTCGTTTCTGATTCTCTTTTAGTAAACAGAATGAAATCAAAGAATCATATCCTTTTTGCACATCCTATTCTTTATTCTCCGACATTTTAATTGTCCATCAACAAGAACCTGCAAGTAATACCCAAAACTCTACTCTCTCATCTTGGTATGAGTCAATGGAAATGAAGACCCTTTTTTGTAGCACAAGGTGATACCCTTATTGTGGATCATTGCTGCTCTTACTCTTCAAAGCAAAGGTATCCCGGAAGCTAGGATGCTCATCCTTCTTAGTTGAACATTTGCTATGTGTACGCACATGCATTTTTTTGACAGTTAAACACATCTATTTTGTTATAAGCAATTTTGCATAGTATTAGTGACACATTGAGTATAATAATATTACTCATGCAACTTTATGTCTGACCTTTTCCTGATACAAGTTCCAATTCTTATTTTTATATACAAATTTTAAAGCATAGTCATCAGAAATAGTCTCCATTTAGCGTTTGTGGAGGTAAGATTGCATGTAACTAGACCTTTTTCAGAGTCTATATTGATGGGAACCTTGTGCATTGTTCAGTCTTAATGTGTATTTGAGTATTCGAGTGAATGAATCCTGTAAGGGAGTGTCTCTCATATAGAACCCTTTGTATTTCCGTTTCATGAATGAATCTCTATCTTTTTGCTCTCCACATGATACCAAAGCCCCAGGGGAAACTCCATGCCACTACACACACCATCACTACACATTTTTTACTGTTTTGCCACCCCATCTCCTACCAAATGCCGTCACCAACACTGCCAGACCCTACCATTGTCAGTCTCTTCTGTTGATGACAAATGCATCAACGACTGTCACCAATGACTCCTATTCTTCACTTGACACTATTGGCAAGACTATTGTCGGCTGCAAAAGCCTTTGTTGCCTTCTCTCATGTTGTTATAAGCTTGAAAAATTCTCCAACCCTTCTCTATCACTTTTAAGGTTTGTGGAATACATTAACAATGTACCTCTATTGGGCACATTTTGCATCCATGGAGCTTACTAAAGAGACTTTGATAAAACACTCACTGTTATTGGTGGAAAACTCAACACCAACAATTAATTATTATGGGCTGGCACTTTTGAAACTTTTATGAAGGAATAATACATTTTGGACCCTCCAAACATCAAGGCCGTGAACTACGCTCAATGGTATGTGAAAGATTGTGTCATTATCTCTTGAGTTATCAATGGTGTTGAAGAATGGATTGCTTATGACATATCTCATATTCAACTTGCAAAAAGAATTTAGGTTTAGGATTTAGCATATCTCAAGCAACTATTCACTCACCATCAGGGGGAGCATTTTGTTCATAAATACTACAACACTTTGTGGGCTTTGCTAGATATGCTTGAGGTGTATTAACCTTTTGTTGCTAATATTCCTATCATGAAGTGATACTAGAAAGAACTTGTCATTTTGCTTGTGGGTCTTAACCTTAACTTGGTGACTCAAATTTGTGGTTAGGTTTGGTATGTTGAGCTTGTTCCAACCTTATAGTCCACCTTCTCCAGAGTCTTGCGCATCTTGATAGTTACAGCCATTGATAAGACAAAGTAGCCAACGTTGCTGTCCATGGGTGTTGGACATGCAAGTCGATGTAACAATGCCTTAATGGTAGAGGACAGTCAAGTGGATAAAATTAGGCTCCATGCGAACATTGTGGAAGGCTAAAGCATTCTTTTGGTAGATGCTGAGAAAAGTTTAAATGCCCTCTATCAGCTTATTTTGCCTCTTCAAATGTTGCCTCCACGTTAGATGTACCACCTCCATAATGCTCAATTATCTCTCAATTAGACTATGTTGAGCTTCTTCAACTTTGAGCCACTCAAACCTCTACTACCATGGCCACTCCTACCATCTCCTTAGGTATGAATGCCTTGCATGTTGTTTTTTATAATTCTTGGATTATAGATTTTGGTGTATCTACTCACATGTTAAGAATCAACACCCTTTTATCCCACCTATTGGAGTTATTTGATATTCATTCTATTGCTTTTGCTAATTGTTGAAGTTTTACAATCTCTAGTGAAGGCCTTATTCATGTCACTTTAAAACTTCCATTTAAAAAAGTTCTTTAAATTCCTGATTTTTTTGTTAATCTTTTATTCATTAGTGTCATTACTAGACAACTTTATTTTGTTACTTTTTTTTCTCTTTTCACTATAACTTCTAGGATTTGTAGACATAATAGAATTGGTTTGGGCCATGAATGTAGACAAGGTGTTTACATGCTATCTAGAGATGATATCCCTCATGGACTACCTTTAGTTGCAAATTTTAGTAGACTTTCTCTTTTATGGCGTCACAGGCTTGACCATTTTTCAACTTGTAAGCTTCAAGAGGCTATTCCTTGGGTTATTATGAGTCTTTATTAGTTGTGTTATTTGGATAAGCAGTTTAGGGCTACCTATAAGAGTTGCAATTTGTCTTCTAGTGAGAGTTTGTTCAAGTTGCTACACTATGATGTTTGGGGACTAGCTTGGGTTTCATTTATTTTTGGTTTTTGTTACTATATTGTCTTTGTTGATAATTTTTTTAGAATTTCTTAGGTTTATTTGTTAAAAGATTGCCAACATATTTTTTTATATAATCCAAAAGTTTTTCAATGAAATAATAAATCAATTTACTATTACTTTAAAATTTTTATATTGATAATGCCTTGGAGTTTATTCAACATGATGTTAAATTTTTTATGAAAATTTTGGGTATTATTCACCAAATTACTTGTGTCCATACATCTCAATAGAATAGTATTGTTGAGTGAAAACATTGTCATCTTGATGTTGTTTTCACTCTTATGATTGAAATGCATGTACTTAAATATTTATGATTTGATGTTATACTCACTACTTATATCATTAATCATGTCATTTTCCTTTTTAGGGGGGAAAATCCCTTTTGTCATGTGTCTTTGATAAGAATTGTTTTATATTTCTCCAAGGATTTTTGGTTGTATCACATTTGTTAAAGATCTTATTTCGAGTCTTGACAAACTTAACTCTTCATTTTCTTAAATATGTTTTGTTGGCTACTTTCACACTCAAAGAACACTGGTGTTATTATCCCCCAACATGTTGCTACTTTCTTTTAGCTAATGTAAACTTTTTAGAAGATACTCCTTATTTTGGTAGGTCAAAAACTACTTACAGTACAGGACTCATGACTCATTTTGTAGATACTTTAGTTGTCAATTGTAGATGGGTGTTTACCATCAAGTATAAACTTGATGGCTCTATGTAGTACAAGACTTGTATTATAACTTGTGGGTTTACGCAAGTTTATGAAGTGGATTATGTTGAGATCTTTTCCTGGTTGCTTATCTTAATTTCATTTTTGTTATTCTCTTTGTTACCATGAATAATTCTTGTTAATTGATTGTTGCTATGAATAATTCTTGTCAATTGGGTGTCAACAATGTCTTCTTATATAATGATCTTGATGAATAAATTTTGGTTGAACAACCTCTATGATATGATCCCTAAGGGGAAATACTATTTGCTTGCTTAAAGGGCTATTTGTGAACTTGAACAAAGTTTGTGAACAAGGTTTGATAAGTTTAGCTCAATTATGGTATAAAGGGGTTTCAAACAATGTGTATGGATTATTTAGTTTTCATTAAAAGGATTTTTATAGGATATGTTATACTAGCCATATATGTTGATAATATTCTATTGACAAGTGGCGATGTGGATGACATTAAAGAGACAAAAGAGTAGTTATAATAGCATTTTGTTATCAAGGATATGGAAAAAGTAAGGTATGCTTTAGACATTAAGTTTGCAGTATATATAGGACATCAGATTAAATATGCTTTAGATTTATTAAAGAAAATTGGGCTACCGGGGTGCAAGCCTAAACACTCCCTTATTAAATAGAATCCTCTGTTTTGGGACATGTTCTTTGATCTTTTCCAAAATGTTGGAAGATATCACACAGATTGATTAGAAAATTGATTTATTTTATTGTAACTCACCTTGATATTTCTTTTGCAATTGAGCTCCTAAATCAATTTATGCATGAGGTTAGAATAGTTCGTTGACATGGAGCTATAAGAGTTCTTGTCTTTGTTAAAGGTAATTTAGGTAAAAGAGTGATCCATTCTAGACATGAATACTTCATATTGAAGCTTACTTAGATTTGGGTTATGCAAGTGATAGAAAATCGACATTTGACTATTGCACTTATGTAGGTAGGAACATTGTCACATGATAGAGCAAAGAAGCAAAATATTGCATCAAGGATAAGTGCTGAAGTAGAATATCATTGACACATATAGCTAGTGAGATAATGTGGCTTAAGTCACTTTTGACTAAATTAAGGGTAAAACATGAAATGTTTGTGAATATGCATTATGATAATTGAGTTGCTATTTACATTGCAAGCAATCCAACATTTTATGAGCATACTAAACACATTAAAGTAGATTGTCATCATATTCGTGAGTTAGTTATTCCAAAGACAATTAACACTCCTTATATGAAGTTATCACAAGTTGTAGATATCTTTACAAAAGAGTTGAATGTTAGTGTCTTTCAAAAGCTATGTGACAAGCTTGGAATGCATGATCTATAGGCTCTAACTTGAATGGAAGTGTTAAGTCATAATAAGTGTATTTGGGTATATGGATCTTGTAAGGGGTATCTCTCATGTAAAACCCTTTGTATTTCCCTTTCATGAATTAATCTCTATCTTTTCACTCTCCAGATACATTATGTTTGCCTTTTTTCTGGAGTCATCTGTATCACTTGATACTCTAATCATCAGTTTGTTATAGACATAAAGTTATATTGAATTAATAGTTGCTTATATCTAACCTATTTATTGTAGGCACCACCACACAGGAGGCGGGTTTTCAAAAACGAGATGCAGAGGGTTGGCAATGCGAGTGCTAAGGTGTTGCATGAACTTGGAAATAAGTTGCTTACGATGACAAAACTGAGCCCTGAAGACATTCTAGCAGACGTTCATGAAGCTGCTGAAGAATTGCAAAACAAAATAGACAAACGTTCTTATCTTCTTGTGAATTCTGAAAGTTGGGAGATTGGAAGGCACCCAGAGTGCATGGAAGAAGATGGAGAGGATGAATTGAATGTTACTGCTGGAAGAGACATTGGCTTTAAATCGCAGAGTGAAGCTGTACTTGACCTCAGCTATGCCCAAATTCCTAGAAGTTGGGAAGTTCATAACAAGAATAGCACTGCTGCTAACGATGTGGTTTCCACATTAGACCACCCACAGTCTACGACTGTGACACATCATCCCCAGGAACGTAGGTTTCAGAAGCAGGTATCGTGGCCTGCAAGGTTTTCGTTTAACCAAGATGCAATGCCGAATGTGGTGGAATCAAAAACCTACGAAAGTGCAAGTGCATTGTCTTTAGGAACATTTGCTTCCCTGTTGATTGAGTTTGTGGCCAGGCTTTCTTATCTCGTGCTTTCTTTCAGGGATCTAAGTGAAGAAGCTAAGTTTAAAGAGTCTGATGAACTTCATGTTCAAGAATCTATTGGAACATTGGGAAGATTATGTAGATGCTTCAGCTGAAGAATCAGTGTATCCTACAAAAATTACCCTATATCACAAAACTGGTTTAAGTGAAATTATCTGTAGACATATCAACCAACTGCAAGTACTAGAATCGGTACAAATTTTCATGGAAGGGGTCAACAACCAATGAATACAAAGACAAAACCCGTCAGAGATGTCTACGACGGAGAGAAAAATGAGAAGATTGGATATGATTCAGACCACAAATACTGACAATGCAGATTGTGTTCCAGAAATGGTTCAGGAGGTGCAAAGTTTTGCTGATTCATGGATGAGGATCTTCATATTCACCATAGTTTTCTCTTCAATATTATCTTAATTGTATTAAATATACAATACAGGTTTTTAGTAGTACGTAATTATTTGAGATTTCAATCAAGAAATATTTTTTGTATTGACAAACTTCTAGATTTTTATACTTGCATAATTATTTGATAAATTTTAAGAAATAACATAGGTGATATTATGCCCTTTTTGTTTTTTAGCGTAATTATGAAATAGAAATAATCGGCTAAGATTTTCTTGTCAATGATGAATATTTACCTTGGATTTTTTATTAAGATACAATTATTTGTGAAATTAATCAAGATATACCTTTTGGATTTTGAACTCAAATTTTGAGATACCAGATTAGGAAATAAATGATTAAATTTAATAAGTAATTAGAAAATTAAAAAAAAAGCACTTGCAATCATGATAAACTTAACAGTAATGTATTTAGACTAAATGTAATATTGTAAAAGCAAATCACAGAGGATCAAACTGTGGCTGGGGAAAGGGTTGTTTTCATACAATAGATCACATCGGGCATGCAGCAAAACGAATAAGGTATAAGGAACAAATAAATCGTTCTTAATTTCTCTCCACTATTTTAATATTATTATACTCACAAATACAGCTCCAGAATTAGAACCATTAATACTAACATGGTGTTATATTTCCATAAGGATAGATAATGTGTGACCACAAAGATATTCTACCATAGGAGAGAAAGATACCATGTAGTCACACTTCAGTATCTTCCAATGAAACACTCAATCTCAAGAGATCTTTATCTCAGAAGAACACAGAGACGTCACTCAACTTTTTTTGTGGATCGGAGCAATCTGATTTTATCCATCCAATCTTCTTATTAATGTTATCATACACAACTAGTTTCCCTCGCAATGATATGTCTGCAATTAAAATCAAAAAGTTATCTTACTGTACAAGAAGAAGAAAAGCATAGATTTTTCATGATCCAAGATATTCAGATTCTGGCAAAGTAGATGCAATAAAATGAACACTAAATGCACACTGGCAAGGAAAAAGCTGGATGACCAACAAGAATTTAATATACAAAAAAAAAGGCAGGTAAAAGTAATGGTATTTCCTCCAAGGACTACGTGGAGAGAATTATTGGATCAAGGCAAAAGTATCAAGAAAGACAAGAAATCAATATGTACAATGTTTGGCATATATGATGAAACACACTTGGGATTATACCTCCAAGGATATTGAAGGATCCATTGTGAACTTCAGTGCCATTAAGGATACCCAAGCAAACGTTGCCCTTTTTCTGTTTTACAAAATAATTGAGGATTGATATAAATAATTAGATATAAAAAGAAGACAATAGGGACACGATGGTGGCAGTGGAAATTCATGAATTCTTACACTTATCATTAAGTAATCTTCAGGCTGGAGGATCAATTCCCTGTGAAAGAACAACAAACTTTTTCCAAAGTAGAAAGTCAATGGTTTAAATAATTGTTTCACCTCTTCAATTGACCTGTAGGGAAGTATGCGTTTGAGAGGAGAAGAAACACAATTATACCTCAATTTTTGATTGTATAGGAAGTTACTTGTCAACATCATATAGCAATGAACCAGTCACCATAAAACATCACAAGATCGTTTTGGGGCCTATTTTTCTTTTAGAACTTCAAATTGCTTATTCTATTCTATTTTCATTTTTCCTTGCAAGGCACAATGCATGATTAAAGTCCAGTAAGCCAGAGGTGTAAAAAAAATATAATGATGTAATTAGCTAGTATATTGTATGCCAAGACTCAAGAATACCTAATGGATGAATTAGCATGCCAGCAAATGGGCAATGTCAGATCCGAGTAGTCTTGGACAAGAACATCCATGTTATACCGAAGCTGTCACAAGAAGGCATTTTTCAAATCAATGGAAACAATATAAATGACCTAACAAACACAATTTCTCACCAAGTTGATCAGATTACTATATGCTGCATTTGTGAAATATGAATAGGTGCTGCCGGTGTCAAAAACTAGAGGACCCAAAATTTCTCCCCTTCCACTGGGGGACATTTCTTGTGCTCCATAACTTAATTTCTGCACTTCCACCTGGTAGAATGTCCTGGCAGGTTTGAAAAATAGAATGAACATCTAAATAAAAAACATAAATTCTGCTATAATTGATCAACAGTCAACCATTAGAAAAAGAAAGACAATATGGATAGAAAAGCTATGCATAAACCATTACTTATATTGGACTTCTATTTGATCCAATACATGCTGAATATGTAAGGAATTGAATACATACTTTTTTTATTTATTAAAATGTACTGCAGAAAATTTTCAATTTTGATTTGATATAAACATATTGCATTTTCTCATGCATAAATAAAAATCAAACCTTTTCCAGTTGAACCTCCCGTTAAATATAAGTTTGTGGCTTATACAAAGGCAACACACTCGAATACACATTGAAATAAATTTCAGAAGGGTCTATAATTCCCAATGCCCTTACTAAATGCATTTAATACAAAAAATGATGAATTTTATATACAACAGCTAGGTGTTGCCTAAATATGAATATTAACTATTTTTAATAACGATAGTGTTTTTACCAAGATTTGAATCTAAGATATCTTCTTCATAATAGAGTGAAAGACCAACCATGCTATCCCACTGTTGGTATGAATATTAAGTATCTCAAATGTGGAATGTCCCAACTCCCGTTAGTAAATCAATTTTGAGATCAAAATATGCAAGGGAGTCTTAATTCATAGAAATTTAAAAATAGACTCAGACCTGTATGTCACATAGTAACAATCAATCATTGAAATATCATATCTAGAAATTTATCATGACATGTAGGAGAGCAAAATAGAGGATATGAAAAAACTCATGGGAGATTTGATATTGATAACAGAAATTAAGAATGAAATTCAATTTTAGACTTAAGTGTAGCTTATGACCTTTTGGTAACAAACACTTATCTTAGGAAAGAGTGAAACATTTAATTATATTTAAAAGTCATTCAAATGGTAGTCAAATAGACTTTTTACTATTAGAAAAATAGATGAAAGAATGTGCAAAGACTATAAAGTTATTCTGAGAGAAAACTTAACTTATACAACATAGGTTGTTGGTGTTAGATGTTAGTACCAAGATTAAGAAGAAAACGACTAAAGCACATAATAACCTAAAAAATTAGGTGGTAGAATTTAAAAAGGGAAACAAACATGATATTTATAGATAACTTGGGGTGTCTGCACTTGTTAAAAGGAATACAAAAACTGGATAGAGAAGTAAATACAATTTGGAATGAAATGATTACTTGTATTAAAAATGTTGTTAACGAAATTTTAGGAAAGTCTAGTAATCGCTCTAGATAAAAAAAGTGGGTGGTAAATTGAAGATGTCTAAAACATAATAAAAGAAAAGAAAGAATGCTATAAAACTTACATAAATTTATAAATAACGAAAATTTAAAGAAATATAAACTAACAAAGAGAAATATTAAGAAATTGATAGTGAAGTTAAAAATGAAGTCTATAAGGAGCACAAAAACAAGGGAAAAATAAAATATAAAAAATGACTAAGCTAAAGATAGTAAATCTAGAGATTTGATTCAAATAAAATTAATTAAGAAAAAAAATAGAAATTTTTAGTAAAAAAATGAAATAAAAGATTGATAGTGTAGATATTTTAGTAAACTTTTTGATGAGTCTATCATAGAAAACTTTTATATGCAAAATTTAGGTAATAATACAAAGGATATAAAATATAGTTATTTTAGAAGAATAACCAGTTTGAAAGTAAAAGAAAATATTAAGAAAATGAAATTAAAGTGCATATGTAAAGTAAGAATTAAGTGGTTAACTAAGTTTTTTAATATAATTTTAAAGATTAAAAAGATGTCAGATGAATGGATAAAGAGCTCTTTAATATCTATATTTAAAAATAAAGGGTATATACAAAATTTTAATAATCATCATGGAATTAAGTTAATGGATGATGCTATGAAATTATAAGAAAGAGTAAATGAGTAAAGATTAAAACATGTAACTAAATTTATAAAAAATCAATTTAAGTTTATGTTGAGTAGGTCAATAATGGAAGCTATCCATTTACTTAGACAACTAATAGAAAATTTTAAAATTAAGAAAAAGAATCTCTACATGGTTTTGAATGATTTAAAGAAAGCTTATGATATTATCTAGAAACCTATTGTGGTGGGCATTGGAAAAAAAAAGATTACTTATAAGATATATTGATATTATAAAGAATATATATATATATGAAAAAATAATTGTTACTAATGCTAAAACTATAAAAGAAGAAATTAAGGTATTTCTAGTAGATAGGCTTAGACCAATAATCCTCATTAAATTCATACTTATTTTTCTTAGTTATGGGTGAACTAACTATAGAATTCAATAAAAAATATGTTAGTATTGAAAGAACTATATTTTGAGAATGCAAAAATTTATGTGAGAGAATCATGTATTTCATAGATGTAGTAAAGACACTACTTAAGGAAGAATAAATGAAGTCTTATGAAGCAATAGGTTGAAATGACAACTATGTGACTAAGTAATTGATTAGTAATGGATTATTCGATAGCTTATGGAATATTAATCCATCTCAAAGAATAACTACAACAGAACCTTAAAGAAGAAACTAGACAAGTAAAGAAGGAACTTGGCGAGTTAAAAGATAACTATATGAGTTTTACAAAAAAGACAAATGAAAAACTTGTAGAGTTAAGATAACCCTACGACATATTTATGTAATCACATGCAACCAAGTTAAATTCTCACTTGACAAAAAAGAAAAATATAAAAGAAGAACAACTCAAAGTTAAGATAACTCTACATGTTTTGCTAAAAGTTAAGCAAAAAAACTCGTAAAGTTAACAATAACTCTATGACTTTATTCAAGATTTAGCAAAATGCCTGACAAGAAGAACAAGTATAGAATGAATGAAGTTCATTATGTTTATGCAAACATAACAAATTTAATTAATGAATTCTACAGGATGTTCGATGATTAATAACAGAATTAACCAAATACCATTTGAATATGCGATAAGATTTCTTATATACATCTGATTGAGACATAGAAGAGAAATAATCTATTGAAATACTTAAAGATTTAGATTGTATATTCGACAAGATAAGGCAGTATACATTTGATCTTGAAACTTATCTTGGTGAGTTAAGGAAATAAGCTATCAAGATCTTAATAATCAGTGAAACGATAATTTACTATTTTCAGGACTGTCAAGGTTAGTAAGTACAACAAGTTTGTTAACATTGGAAAAGATTTGATCATTGCACACTTCCCTACATAAAGGAAATCAGATCATTCATAAAATATATAGAGTATATACAAGAAAAGAGATATACAACATATACTAGAAAATCACAAGCAAAACATCAAACAGAGAAATTGTGTAGATTTCAGTGAAAGTAAAAATCAAGCTCTACATTTTCAAAGTTTAGAAAAACTCTCCACGTGTGTACACACTAATTGAAAAAGAAATTTGTTAGTTAAAAGTTTCAACCAAAAAACTTCAATTGTTGTAGGTTAGAGTTTCTATTTAAAAGTTTAGTAAATGTAGTTGTTTCTTACTTCGACCTTAAAACAAATATTATAAGTGAAGTAAATAGTGAAGCTTAAGTTGAATTTAATGGTGAAGTAGTCATTAGTAGTGAACCATATAAAATCTCCTTATGTGTGTCTATTTAGTTTTTATTTTATTTTTGTGCATGTTATCGTTAATTTCATTGAAAAATTAATTTTATACATTCTGTTAATTAAATTTGGAATAGTTGTTAAAAACAACTCACTTCACGGTTCATCCTCTCTTTTGGTGAACCATTTGATTCTAACAATTGATATCAAAATAAATTAATCTTATGAATGGATTTAATCATATGAAATCATAATTTTCTATTTTGTAAAGGGACAAAACATTTATCAACCTCCCTTATTTGACGATACAAATTATAAGTATTGGAAAAATAAAATGAAGTATTTCTTCAAAAGCTTAAATATGAACCTCTAGAAGTTAGTAGTTCATGATGCATCACTTTCAACCAACCATGAAGATGATTAAACTGAGAATGATGAGAGACTTATTCAATTAGATGTTTATAGATCAAATGCTATTTATTGTATACTCATTGTTGAACAATTCAATAAAATTTTTACATGTAAATTCTCACATATAACTTGAAAAGCTCTTCAAATGACATATAAAGGTACTAGCTAAGTAAGAGATATTAAAATAAATATTCTATTTAGAAAATATAAATTGTTTAAAATGCTTGAAAATGAAACTATTAGTGATATGTTTTCAAGATTCATAAAGATTATTAATAGCCTAAGAGATTTAGAGAAGTTTTTTATGCACGAACAAGTACAGAAAAGTTTGAGCTTAACTATGAAGTGAAAACAAAAGTCTACTTCAATTTAATACTCCAAAGACCTCAACACATATTCATTGGAGAACTTCAAAAGCAATCTACTAGTCTATGAAGTACAAATGAAAGACTAAAACAAGAAGGAATGAACTACTAAAAGAAAGTTAAAAAAAAGAAAGAGTTAATCTTCCCTTTAATTAAAGAGCCATAGAATTTAAAAGAAGACGAGGTATTGCTATTAGCCAAAAATTTTAGAAAAATGATGAAATATGAAAGTAAAGCTAACATCTAAAAATCTAAAGTTCTCATGTGCTACAAATGCAAGAAGAGGAAAAATAAAAAGAAGATAACCCTGAAGGTTATTTGGAATGACAATAGTACATCATGCAACTCTTCAAATTTAGAGGATGATGTGTTTTCAAATGTGTATTTTGCAACACAAAAGGTTTGTTTTATATCTTCTTATTGTTCAGATAAAGATAATAATAATATAGATGTAAATAGTCTTCTCTCAACTGTAGATAGTTTGTATATTAAATATAAAAATTATAAGAAAGAAATTAAGAGATTAAACACATTTAAAAGATGTATTTGCTGAATTAGAAAAAACTCTTGTAGATAATAGGAATTTAAAGACAAAAATGGATAATTATAGTTGTAATTTTGATTTAAAGAAAAAAACTAAAACTTTGAAAAATAAAATTGCTACTTACATTTGCTAACAATATGAAAATTAAATTACTTCAGATGAACGTGAACAGTGCGTTTCTAAATGAAATTTTGCAAGAAGAAATATTTTTAAAGCAATTCTTAGGATTTAAAGAAGAAGACAAATCAAATTATATTTATAAATTAAATAAGACTTTATATGGTTTAACATAAGCACCTAAAGCATGGTATGATAAGTTGAAAAATTTCTTGAATGAGAATCAATTCAGTATAGGCAAAGTTGACAATACTCTATTTATTAAGATAGTCGATTCACATGTATTACTCTTTTAAATCTATGCAGATGACATTATTTTTTATGTAACTCATAATGAACTGTCATAATTTTCAAAATTTAATAAAAAATGAATTTGAGATGAGCTTAATGAGAGAATTGAAATTCTTTTTAAGATTACAAATCCATCAATTGCAAAATAGTATATTTATAAATCAAAAAAATTCTACAAAGAAATTCTAAAAAAGTTTAGCATAAAAAATTCAAAAGCAACCAATACTCTTATGAGCTTAAGTGAAAAACTTGATAAAAATATTTCTAGTATTGTCATAGATCAAAAGAAATATAGAAGAATGATTAGATCACTTTTATATTTATCAGTTAACAAGCCAGATATTATATTTAGTATGTATACATATGTAAAATATCAAGTCTCTCCAAAAGAATTACATCTAAAATCAATTCAATAGATTTTCAAGTATTTGTAAGGTAAAAAAGGCTTTAGTTTATTCTATTTAGCTCAGAATAATTTGATCTTAACAAGTTACAGTGATGCAGATTATGTAAGTTGTAAGTTAGATAGAAAAAGTATTAGTGAAACCTATCAATTAATTAGTCATTCACTTGTATCTTGGTTTAGTAGAAAACAAAATTACATAACTTTGTTTACTATTGAAGTGGAATATATTATAATTGAATTATGTTATGCATAGATTTTGTAAATACAACAAACGTTAATAGATTATAGGTTTAAATTTCAGAACACTACAATCTACTGTGATAATAGCAGTACAATAAATCTATCCCAAAATATTGTACTACATTCAAAAGCTAAACATATTGAAATTAAACACCACTTTCTAAGAGATCATATTGAAAAAAGTTATATCTCACTAGAATATATCCCTATAGCAACTCAACTTGTAGATATTTTCACAAAATTTTTAAATGAATCAATATTTATTCATATTAGATGTGAATTAGAAATTTGCTCCATACATGACTTATAATATCATTAGTTAGCATGCTTTAAAATTATGTTTATCTATTTTTATAACTTAAAAGCTCACCACTTAAGAGCTTATTTTAGGCTAACATTTTCGTATACAAAAATCAGTAGGAGTATCTGTCCAAAGAGAGTTTACTTCCTATAATTATTGCACAAAACATTGGTTCATAATTATTGACATTCAAATAAACCTTCTTCTATTGACATCAAAACTGAATAAATCTCTTTTTGAACAATGACAAAAAAGGGGGAGAGATGATTATCAAGAAGGAGAGAGATTTTACTAAAGAGGAGAGTTTATTACCAAAAGAAAAGTTTATAGTTGCAGAATACAAACTTCAGTCTAAACATAAAATTGTAGAATATGATCAAAGGAAAGTTAGTTTGAAATCTAAAAATCTCCAACACAAATAGAGGGAGAAAGCTTCCAAAAGATTTACAGTGCCCATACACATCTCATGTATTGTAATTTTTGAACATTATTTTTCCATGTGATTTATTGTATAGAAATAATTTAAAGAATGAAATACATATAATTTAATGTAAAAGTTTTTATCATTATCAAAAAAGAAAAAATTAAAAGAACCTCTGTATTTTGATAATGCATAAATTTATATGAGAGAATCATGTATTTCACCAGTGTAATGAAGACAATACTTAAGAAAGAACAAGTAAAGTCTAATGAAACAACAAGTTGGAAGGATAAGTGGTCAAAACAGAAAGATATGTAGCTAAGTGACTAATTAGTAATAGATTATTCGGTAGTTTATGGAATATTTATCTATCACAAAGAATAACTATAAACCTTAAAGAAGAAACTCAGCAAGTAAAGAAGGAATTCAGCGAGTAAAAATATAACTGTACGAGTTTTATAGAAAAGGCAAGTGAAAAACTCATAGAGTTAAAATAACTCTACATTTTTATATGACTTATGTGCAACCAAGTTAAATTCTCATGTGACAAAAAAGAAAATACAAAAGAAGAAAAACTCATAGAATTAAGATAACTCTACGTGTTTTATTGGGAGTTAAGCAAAAAAACTCATAGAATTAACAATAACTCTACAACTTTTTTCAAGATTTAGCAGAACGCCTAAAAAGAAGAAACATGTGCAGAATAAACGAAGTAAGTTTGTTATGTTTATGCAAATATAACAAACTTAATTAATGAATTCTACAAGATGCTTGGTGATTAATAACAGAAGTAACCAAATATCTTTTGAGTATTCGTTAAGATTTCTAATATGCATTTAATTGAGACATAGTAGAGAAATAACCTGTCAAAGTACTTAAACATTTTGATTATATATTCGACAAGATAAGGTAATATGCAATATGCATCAAATCTTGAAACTTATCTCAATGAGTTAAGAAAATAAACTATCGAGATCTCAATAGTCAGTGAAACAATAACTTACTATTTTAGAGACTATCAAAGTCAGTAAGTACAACAAGTTTGTTAATGTTGGAGAAGATTCGATCGTTGCATACTCTCATATATAAAGGGAATTAGATTATTCATAAAATATATAGAGAGCATATACAAGAAAAGTGATATACAAAATATACTAGAAAATCACAAGAAACATCAAATAAAGAAACCATGTAGATTTTAGTGAAAGCAAAAATCAAGCTCTGCATTTTCAAAGCTTAGAAAAGCTCTCCACATGCGTACACTTTGATTGAAGAAGAAATTCATTTGTTAAAACTTTCGATAAAAAACTTCAATTGTTGTGGATTAGAGCTTCAACCTGAAAGTTCGGTGAATGTAGTTAGTTCTTGCTTTGATTTTAAAGTAAGTGTTGTAAGTGAAGTGAATAGTGAAACTCAAGTTGAACTTGGAGGTGAAATAACTATTAGTAATGAACTACATAAAATCTTCTTGTGTCTGTCTATTTAGCTTTTGTTTTATTTCTACACATATCATTGATTTCATTGAAAAATTAATTTTATACATTCTATTAATTAAATTTAGAATAGTTGTTAAAAACAACTCACTTCACCATTCACCCTTCCTCTATTGAGCTATTTGGTTATAACAAATATGTTATTTATTGATAACATAATTTTGATTAACAAAAAGTAAGAATTAAATCTAAATTAAAATTATAGAAAAATACTTTAGAGTTCAAAGGATTTGGATTGAGTAGATTAAATTTCAATATATAAATGTAAGTTTAAATTAGGAATAATGGTGAAAGTACACAATTACATAGCCATGAAATTCATAAAAGTAAGACTTTTAAATACTTAGAATTAATAATAAATAACAATGAATAAATTATAGAAGATGTTATTTATAGGATTAAAGAATGATGAGTGAAGTGGAGAAATGTTTTTGAAGTATCATGTGACAAGAGGACACCTTTAAAATTAAATGAAAAATTTTATGAAATTACTATTTGCTTAGTTATACTTTATTATTTAGAATGATGAGATATAAAACATGAAGATTTGCAAAAAGTTAGTGTTGTAGAAATGTGAATGCTTAGATGCATGAATAATGTTACTATAAAGGATAAGGTAAAAAATTATTTTATTAGGAATAGAGTAAAAGTTGCACTAATTGAAGATAAAATAAGAGAAAATCAACTTAGGTAAATTGGTTATATCTTTAAGAGAACAAAGGATCTACAAATTAGGAGGGGAAAATTAATTAGTGTAGAAAAAACTGAAAAGAGTAGAGAAAACCATAAGACTGCTTAGTTAAGAATTATGTGAAAAAATTTACATTTATGTAAATTAACTGAATATTTAATTATTGATAAAAATACATAGAAGAAAAGAATTTATGTAACTAGCACACAATGAGATTATGCTATGGATTGCTATTGTAGCATAAAGGCCAAATTATTGCAACAACAATCATACAATTAGCAAAAAGTATAGCAAGAGGTTATTGACCAAATTACAAATTACACTTACAAATGGGAGTTGAGAATAGGAACCCATGTCATACCCCAATAAGGTACAAATTCATCACCCAAGAACATGTAACCACTGGTGCTCTCCTTATTAGAAAAGCAATGGCCTAATATGTTTGAGATGATATTTTGACTTGCCAGTTGAGAAGGGAGGCCTACTTTAGTGCTAGCAAGCCCAAGAATTCCATCTGTCTTTGCAGGGGAAGACAAAAGCTGCCCCTGTTGATCGTAAGCACAACTACAATTAAAATTGAAGAAAACGAAACATTAATAGTTTTAGATAATGATGATGCTAGAGAAAAAGAAGCATTAGGGATGTGACTAGATCATACCCAAAAACAAAGCTTGCGCTTGTAATATCATTGTGGACCATCTTAAGTGGCAACTTATCTCTTAGAAGAACACCCATAGATGAGCTATGATCGGCATATTCTATCTCATAGTCACATTGAGAACAAGATTTACAGTACCAACTTTTCCAATCACGTTGCACTTCTTGGCAAAGTAAGTCTATTGATGGAACCAGTTTGCCTTTGGTAGGCTTATATAAAGGATTTGGTCCCTACATGAAATATGTTTATGTAAAAATTTTGAAGTACACAGATAAGCCCAAGATAAAATATGTTTTTCATTAGATAGGTGATTAAACTTTGTTGTTTATAGAATACAACATTGGCTTTTGTTAGTATCAGCTAAATTTTCTAATACTACAGAATCTGATCCAAAAATAAAACAATTACAGAGAGAAAAAGTAAATGCAAAATTTGCAATGGTTTCATAAAGTAGCTGTAAACAGAAGAATGATAAAAGAACAAGTAGTGCTACATGGAGGAATAGACATAATGCAAATGATTTGAAATTTTCAAGAACCAATAATCATAGAAGTTTTATATGCTAAAGAATCATAAATGTACCTCAGAACAGCTAATACATGGAGCATCACATTGAATCCATGTCAAGTCACTTCCAGTATCCACATCCAGATAATAATGTCTTGGAGGGTTACCAACATGGATGATAGTGTAATACATCCTGCGGTAAAGTTCAAATCTCATTGTCTCTAGAGGAGGGCATGTAACAACAAAATGATTAAACGATATTAAAGGTAAAGCAGCAATCCTGCTATGCGCAGCATGAAGCAGAAAAAGCTAATTTAATCATACTGGCATACTCTGAGGAATGTTGAAGAGTGGAAGGAAAAGTAAAGTTTTTTCCTTGGAAGAAACTCCAATTTCACTTTAGTTTGTGAAAGGGTTGATAACCAGATAGAAGCTAGGGCAAAAACGGATTGAGTTAAAATTGCGAGGTTGCGTTGCAAGCCCTTTTGCACTTGTGTTAGAGTCAGTGATAGCATGAAATGGTGGGATATGCATATGCAGTTGCATTTAATTATGCAGGAGCAAGCAACTTCCAAATTGTGTTCAATAACAGAACAAGCACCATGCAAATCAGTAGCAGAAGTACCTTAAGCAAAAACTGTAAGCAAAAGCTCGTAGCTAAATTGAAATGACGACGATTGAAATATACCCATCGGGGAAGATATTTCCCTTGACCGAAAATAAAGCGGTGGCGTTGGCAACCGCCTTGCTCCTCCTCTTCACTCCAATTCCAATCCGGCTGCTCTGGTCCTCATGGTCGACACCAATAGCAGCTCCGACCTCTCGAATCCTCCTGTCACCACCGCCGCTGTAATCGCCATCACTCGACTTACGATAAAGAGGGAACAAGAACGACCTCTTCTCACGCCACTTTCTCTCCTCCTGTTCCACGTCCGGCGAATCCTGGAGGAAATCGAAGGCGCCCTTGTAGGAAAACCGCATCCAGAGCACAAGAGCCAGAATAGCAAAGGATATGTATCCGATTAGTGGCTTCCTTATGGAAGATAGGACGGGAGAGGTCGACGAACTTCTCGATGACGATGTTGGTACCGATACATGTCGCTCGTGGCGCTCAGGTTGGTGCGGCTGGGAGACGGTGAAGGCTGTGATGGTCTTTTCTTGCGATGGATCGTCCGCATGTGGAAGGGTGATGACGACCACGCCCTTCAACGTTGTATCGTCGTTGCGATCGTCTTCCATTCCTGACCAGTAGAATCGTGGTCCTCGGGCGGCAGCCGTTGAACACTACACAAAGGACGACTTCGCTGGATACTGCAGTAGCAGTTTTGGTACTCGCACTGTGGATGGCATCCGGAAGAAGAAAAGAAGGGCTTTTACCTCCAGTTCCAAGGAGGAGGCAGGCAGGCTCCTCCGACGGCGACAGTGACTTCCGAGCATTTCCACCGGGGGAGGCCCACGCTGACCACCGTAGCCACGTCATCTGCAATAGAAAGGAACAGATAAGCGAAGGGCGCGGAAAAGAAAAGTCAAAAGAGCGAAAATTGACGAAAAATATAAAGTGATGAAAAATATTTTTTTAAAAAATATTTGTATTTCTATCAAATTTAAAATTTAATTATTTATACATCTTTAACTTCTTGTGACTTGAGGTGTAAACTCATGTATCACAGGTCGTAACTTCTGATGTTTATTTACTCTTCTATTTTTATTTTTTTTTTACTTGTAGACATTCTCTTTTTTATAAGTTTGAATGTCTACAAGTAAATAAATAAATAAGTAGTTACTTTATAATAGATAGGTATTTTTATAGATTACAAACATCTAAAATGATCAATATAAATGACAAATTTTTATGAAAATTATTTAATCATAATATAGTAATTTATGAATATCTAAATATAAACGAAATTACTGAAATTTCACCTTACTTACTAGAAAGAATCAATTATATTATGGAAATTGATGAATGATTGATAATTTATAGAATTAAATCAAGATGTTATATATTTTTATTAGATATTTTTATTAAAAATCCTATCATTAAAAAAGAATTTAGCATTGGAAATCCTGATACTTTTGAAGTTCCCATTGAAAATTCAAGAGCTACATTGACATTTTTGATTGAAATTCAAATATACCATATAAATTATTTTATTAAAGACCAATTGGAAACTAGGACGAAGGATTATGTTTGACTATTTACAATTTAAAAAAAAAATATTTGGCATGAGAATATTTTATTATACATAGGAGATAGAACATTATTGAACAAAACTCATGTAATACTTGATGGTTATATATATCTAGTATTTGATATATAAGTTGTATTTAGATCTAATTTATACATAATGAGTATTGATAGTTATGATAAAATGATACAAATTGTACCTATACCTCAAATTATAGTTGAACCACCATCTATCGAGTATGATAAAATTCAATTAGGATTATGATATAATGAAACTGATTTTCCTACTTTATGTTTAGTAAAATGGTGGGATGACCTTATAAAATTTCAAATCTGGATAATAGAATACCTAAATGAATGGAAATGGAGAGACGAGTACATTAAATTATTTATGAAAATAGAAGCATCTATATCTTCATAGGAAAAGGAACAATATCCACATTTAATTTCATTAATGGTGATACTTTGATTTTTAGTGTGGATAACATTTTACATCTTTATCAGCTAAAGAAACAAGCAAATACCATAGAAGTAGAATTAAAAGTTAGAAGGGAGATGTCTAAGGGTTTTGCATAGACTAACACATTCATCCCTTATATCACTACTTTTCAATCATGTTTTTAAATTGTGTTTCTATAAGATACCTTTAGTATTGTAGTTATTAATATAGATTGTTGTTATTTTTTTCATTTACATTTTGTTGTAGTAATCTTACGAGAAAAAAGCAACTGAAGAAATTTTTTTGTCATAAATCTAGTTTGTTGGTATCTATTTTAAGAAACTAATTGGCTTGCTTGTGAGCCACCAAAGGTGTAGGAGTCTGGGTTTCACACAATATACATATATAAAACTATATGTTTTACTTTTATTTGTTATATTATTATATGTTTTACTTTTATTTAGTGAATGAAAGCCTTCTTAGGAAAAAAAATTCGAAAGATATTAAGAGAGTTACAATCCAACAAGGTATGTTAATTAATTACCTTTTCTAAAATTACATTCTAAAGTAATTCATGGAGTTAATCTAACTCAATGAACTAAATTTGTTGACTTAAATATTAAGCCAATGAAATCAATTTATCATGTCTGTTATCATGTACCACATATTATATTAATCTATTACATTAAGGACAATATAAAATGTAGGTACGGAAGAGAGGTAATTAGATTAAAATCGAATTAAATCTTATCATTTGTAGGATTTAGGATTGTTTTGCAATTTTTTGTTGAATTTGATAAATTTTTTGTGAATTTTGCTAAAACTATTTGAAAGTTAGGTGAAACCTTCTGAAAATTGAAACTTTTTGATATTTGAAACTATCTAATGAAAAATCTAAAACTATCTGAAACTTTTCGAAACTTAGCTGAAACCTTTAAAGAAAGAATATATCCTAGATGATATTGATGATTTTTTTTACCTCATAGATATTATTATTTATCATAGATATCTGAGTAATATCTAAGTTACTATAGAAGATGCAATGTATTAGTAGTAAAGTTATTGTAGTATTTTATGTTTTTATTGAATTTTATGAGTTTAACTACTTTACCATTTTAAATGGAAATCTGTATGCTTAACAGAAACTCAAAATTCGTTTAAAATCCTAAAAAGTTGAATTGTTGATTTTTAGATTGAAGAAACTACATATGATCAATGATAAGTTTAACTTGATTAATTAAACTTGTAGAATGATTTATATATAAATCATATCGAACTACTAGTAAAAAGTATAAGCTTATTCATATTGATTCATATTTTCAGTAAATCATAGAAGCAATATTATATGAGAATTATGCTTTATTGAATTTGTATTAATGAAATACACATATACTATACTACAAATGAAAAAAATGCTTACAAAGTAAAAATCTTTGAGAGTTTATTGATTTATTTGATCATGAGCCTTTTGTACTTGAGCATATAGGTATGTAAGAATTGTTGACCTAATAAAAGACTCTTTAAATTTGGCAACCTAAGGTCTTGCTAAAACCTGAGATTGTTGACTGAAAG